>CM072996.1:13812167-16334667 GCA_037038555.1 Rhynchonycteris naso
TTGGGAAAAGACTGTTTTTATTGATTTGCTTTATTTTTGTTCTCTTTCCATTACTATGGTCCCCATTGTTAAGAGTGATTTGACACCTTGACACACTGGGTAATGCTGGATACTTGTAAATCTTTTTTGTTCCAGTTAGCCGTGGAGCAGTATGTTCTTCTCCTAAGAGGGAAGGTGGTATAATCAGATAGGCATAGTGCCCCCAGATCTTATCTGCGGGTTGTAATGCTCCTGGTTGTAGCTGACTTCAGAGAGAGACGGCTTGGTGTGGTCGGAAAATTACTGATCTTGAGAGAACTGGTCTCCAGTCTTTCTGCTATTTTAGCTCCGTTGACTGTAGGCAAATCACTTACCTTCTCTGAACTGTCAAGTAGAGATGACAATACGTGGTTTTTGGTGTTTTGCAAGCATCAGAAATACAAATTTTTCTTACTTGTTCAGGCTTCTAGAACCTACATGATTCTGGGGCACATGGTGAAGAACTGTGACTAGCTCATATGAGGCTTATAAAAACAAGACTATGTAAGGCCAAATAAGGCTTTTGGTAATTCATGTCCTAACAGGCAGTGCCATGGAGGAAATAGAAGAACCAGAATACCTGAGCCACATAACTTATTAAATCTGCTTATTTTTCTTCCCCAAACCTTTATACCTGAACTTCAGTTGCAAAAACCAGTAATCAGTCTGTGATTTTGCTAACAGGTTAAGGTTGTGCCTAGCATGGTAACTAATGTGTGGTTACTGCTCCAGATTTGCTTTCTAGTTGTCATATGATGGTGTTTATTTTTGTGATTTTTAATGCCTAAATAGAATATGTTGAGAAAATAATGTTATGATGGTTTTGATAAAAGAGGTATATTATATATAATGCACTATTTCATAATAAATGAATGCTTTGTAAATCTTTGTCAAAATGCATGTAGCATGTGCTAGACTTGAAAGGCGTAAGTTACACACAGCAATATAAGTTTCATTGACCTATGTTTCGAGAATCATGATTTGTTAAAGAATGTTATCTCAATGTATTTTCTTTTGTGTGCATGGAAATAATATCAGATACAGTGTGGTTTTAACTGTAAAGTTGTAACTAAGCATAAGGTTGTAATGCTGTATTTTTTACACTAATTTTTAATACTTCATTTGTTAGCAGTCTTGCTTGAACAGTCTTTTTGAGCAGAACTAATACAATATTTTGATGTGCCACAGGTAAATTTTTCCATAACCTTATGGAGAGAAAGGACTTTGAGACATGGCTTGATAACATTTCTGTTACATTTCTTTCTCTGACGGACTTGCAGAAAAATGAAACTCTGGACCACCTGATTAGTCTGAGTGGGGCAGTCCAGCTCAGGCATCTCTCCAATAACCTGGAGACTCTCCTCAAGCGGGACTTCCTCAAACTCCTGCCCTTGGAGCTCAGTTTTTATTTGTTAAAATGGCTCGATCCTCAGACTTTACTCACATGCTGCCTCGTCTCTAAACAGTGGAATAAGGTGATAAGTGCCTGTACAGAGGTGTGGCAGACTGCATGTAAAAATTTGGGCTGGCAGATAGATGATTCTGTTCAGGACGCTTTGCACTGGAAGAAGGTTTATTTAAAGGCTATTTTGAGAATGAAACAGCTGGAGAACCATGAAGCCTTTGAAACCTCATCATTGATTGGACACAGTGCCAGAGTGTATGCACTTTACTACAAAGATGGACTTCTCTGTACAGGTAAGGGTCCCTGGAACTGTTCTTTTCCTTTGATTTTTCTATCAGCAATGATTTGGGGGAAACCAGTGTAAAAGTTGTGTCTAGTCCAAGCAAGTAGTTGGATCATCTTGGAAGAATTACATAACCTCTTTGTCCTTCCTTGTCTATACTGTATGAGAAGGGAAGTATTTCTTGCTCTGAATTTCTGTGGCGCTAAGAAGAATTACAGGTTAAGAGTTTGGGGTCCTGCCTGGCCTGGAGTGGCACAGTGGATAAATCGTAGACCTGGAACGCTGAGGTCGCCAGTTTGAAACCCTGGGCTTGCCCGGTCAAGGCACATACAAGAAATAACTACTACTAGATGATGCTTCCTGCTCTCCCCCCGCCACCTCCACACATGGCCTTCTTTCTCTCTCTAAAAATCAGTAAATAAAATCTTTTTAAATAAGAGTTTGGGGCCCTGGCCAGGTGGCTCAGTGAATAAAGCATTGACTCAGTGTACCAGAGGTCATGGGTTCTGACCCCAGTCAGGGCACATACAGGGAGCACTCCATGAGTACACAACTAGAAGGACCAACTAAGTGAAACTGAGTTGATGCCTCTCTCTCTCTTCCCCTTTCTCTCCCCCCCCCTCTCCCTCCCTCCACCCTCCCCCTCATTCTCACTCTCATATCAATGAAAACATTCTTCAAAAAATGTTAAGAGTTTGGACATGGGAATGAAGATAGTGGGTGTTTTGTGGTTTTTTTTGGTTTTTTTTTTTACAGAGACAGAATCAGAGAGAGGAATAGATAGGGACAGACAGGAACGAAGAGAGAGATGAGAAGCATCGATCATGAGTTTTTCGTTGCGACACCTTAGTTGTTCATTGATTGCTTTCACACATGTGCCTTGATCGCGGGCCTTCAGCAGACTGAGCAACCCCTTGCTGGAGCCAGCGACCTTGGGTCCAAGCTGACGAGCTTTTGCTCAAGCCAGATGGGCCTGCACTCAAGCTGGTGAGCTCGGGGTCTCAAACCTGGGTCCTCTGCATCCCAGTCCAACACTTAAAAATAAAAAAATAAATAAAAGATTTAGGTTTGCATACTGAAAGTTATGCTATGTCTGTTGAAAATGACCCAAAGCATTAGTTTAAAATTTTTAACATAGAATTCCTGGAACTATTACTAGTGAGGGAAGTAGGCATACCTTTTTTTTATTGAGTTTTACTGTATTGTGCTTTGTAGATACTTCTTTTTCTTTTCTTTTTTACAAGTTGAAGATTATGGCTCACTAAAGGTTCAGATGATGGTTAGCATATTTAGCAATAAAGTATTTTTTAATTAAGGTACGTACAAATTTTGTGTAGACACAATGCTATTACGCACTTTTAGACTAGCTATAGTGTAAACATAATTGTTATATGCACTGGAAAGCCAGCAAATTTGTGTGACTTGCTTTATCGTGGTGGTCTAGGATTGACACGCAGTATCTCTGAGGAATGTCTGTACAAGTGTTTGTGTCGTCTTGTTACTTAAGAGCTTGTATTTTCCACTGTGGTTGAATTGGGAAATTCTGAATTTGGAAATAAGCTTATTATATTGGCTCTCAGATTAGCCCTTTGACCAGAAATAATAAAATAACATTGCCAAAAAAGGTGGATGGCTAATGCTAAAATTAGCATGGTATAGATTGAATGAGGTAATTATCCTGCTTATTTTTGAAATGGTTAGGAAGGACCCTGTTGTGCTTTGTATCAGTGGATATTTACTTACAAAATGCCTTCTGTGTGCAAGACTGTGTAAAGATATACATAGATACGTGGGAGCAGAGAACGTACTTACTGGGATCAGGGAGGTAACCTGGTTAAGTAAAAGTCTCCATGTGGACTGTGGCTAATCAGAGAATACCTGCCCTTCTAGAGACAGTAGCTGCCGCACTGTGGTGAATTACCGCCATGTGTGGTTCAGGCTCAGAGCTGTCAGACCTGATTTTTAAGAGAAGCCCTACATCTGGATTTTTGTGAAATATCCTTATTTCTAGAAGTATGTAGTGGTTTTTAAGTATTCATATTTGAAAAATGTTGGGTCATAGTCAAGCTGCTGTATTGTGACATCTGGCTTATAGGCAAATAAGAAAAACGAGCTGTAAAAAAGTATGTCCGAATGATATAGTTGAATGTATAAGAAAAAAAATTCACATGGTTGTTCACGAGTAATTTCTTCCATTTGAGAAAATTGAGCAGTGTGTTTATGTTGAGTCTTAAAGAATCATTAGACTTCAGAGAGATGAGAGATTCAAAGTAGAGGTTTTTCAATAGGAAGAAGAGCATTAGCAAAGATATGACAAGGCCGAGCATGGAACATGTAGGAAGAAAATAAAGAAAATTCATTTTAGCTGGACTCTTAGGATGTAAGTAGGAACTCGAAAAGATTCTTAGTTTATGATGAAGAAATAGGCTTGGGCTTAGTTATGAAAGCCTTGCATGCTGGGAACGTGAGTGTAGTTAATTTTCTATAAGTAGTAAGAAAAAGCTATGAAAGATTTCTGAGCAGAAAAAGGCCCAGGATCAGAGCTTTCTGCTTCAAGTAGACCCGTGTTTCTTACTTCTGCAGACCCAGGTCCTCTTTTTATAATATATTTTACAGTATTCTCTTATTTTGAATTAAAATTCCTAGAAATAATTTATCTACATATATGCATAATTTAAAAATCAATATAACATCTAAACTGTTTCAGAAGAGAAATAACAAGACTTTAATTTAAAATAATAATACATTAAACATGTTGTGCCCAAGCACATTTTTGCTAGGAAACAGTAATGTAATCAGACGTTTGCACCTGTATACTGTATACTGACTGTGAATGTGACTGCTATAAATGCAGAATGTTGTATTTGTGTCACAGATAACATCAGTGCTGTGATTTCTCAAATGATGAAAACTCTTAGTGAAGTTCCCAGTAAAGCAAAGTATATTTTTTCTTAACTTAGTTAGTAGTTACACTGTTAGAAAATTCAGAATAAAATGCAAATATGCTTTATAAAACAGGTTCTAGGCTCTCAGATTACTAAGAATAAGCTTTTTACTTATGGATATCTGTCCAAACCTTTGAGAATGTCATGCAAACTACAAATAATTTTTTGTGCATTGTCCCAGTTATTGCAGTATGTCTATCATTCCTGGCCTCTGCTTAGATGCCACTAATAGCCCTCTGCCCTCTAAATCATTATGACAATTGAAGCCACCCTTAAGAATTTTTTGAATGTTCTCTTAGGAGATGATACTATTTCTGTTGTGACTTTCTGCTATAGAGAAAACTAGAGGTTTCAAATTAAAGTATTGGCCTGTTGTAGTTTAGATGAGGGCACATATGCCTAGATTTAAAACAGCAAGGGCAGAGAGATTTTGAAAAGGAGCAGATAAATAGAAGAAGCAGCCATTGAAATAGAATTGACAGGTTCTATAAATGAATTGTGTATGTGGCATGGAAAAGGGAGATTTCAAAAATAGCTGAGGTTTCTAGCTTTCTGTATACCTGGGAAGATAGCAGTACTAGCAAAAAGAATGAAAAATGAAGGAATAAACTTGAGGGGGTAGATGGAGTTCCATTTGGGATGAACATGATTCAGTTGGATGTGTAAGTGAAGCTTCCCGCTAGTATCTGAAGGGGCAGGATCAGAGCTTTGGGGAGTGCTTAGAGCTATAGAGAAATATTTAGGGGTTAGTCACATTACAGCTTTGGCTCTAACTGTGAAATTTAAAAAAAAAATTTTTTTTTATTCATTCTAGAGAGGAAACACAGAGTGAGAGAGAGAGAGAGAGAAAGGGGGGAGGAGCTGGAAGCATCAACTCCCACATGCGCCCTGACCAGACCAGTGCAGGGTTTTGAACTGGTGACCTCAGTGTTCCCAGGTCGACGCTCCATCCACTGCGCCACCACAGGCCAGGCCTAACTGTGAAATTTTAAAAGGCAATGGAGAGATGAAGAAGAAGAAAGCTTAGGGTGGGTCCAAGAAGAGTGTGCTTAGAGAAGGGAGAGGTAATGAAACAGAACTGTGATGAAGAGAGTTTCAAGGAGAAGGAAAATTGCCTGTCTTAAAGAGAGTGCTAGTATGTTTGTTCTGCAGAGTCAGATGCCTCAGAGAGGTAGCTGAGAACTAAGATCTGATTCTACAAGTTAAATATTTAAACTTAGCTTGATACGCTAGTTGACTCCATTTGTGTTCAGCTCATTTTTCTGCTACTTTCATTACATAACCATCCCTGTAATTATTTTATATGTGAGTATTGTTTTCTGTTTTCTGACTTGAGAGGGCTTTTTATTTTCTTCCCTCTAATGAAAAATAGTCTACGTTTACTTAGTCCCCTTTTGTTTATAGGCTGCATCTTTGCATCTTTGATGACCTCTTTCAAAACATGTTGGTTCTGACCAGGTGGTGGTCCAGTGGATAGAGCAGGGGTCGGGAACCTATGGCTTGCGAGCCAGATGTGGCTCTTTTGATGGCTGCAATTGGCTCGCAGACAAATCTTTAGTAAAAAAAATAACTACGTTAAAAATATAAATCATTCTCATGTATTAAAGTCCATTCATTTCCTGTTGCTCATGTTCATGGTTGCGGGTGCCTGGAGCCAATCACAGCTGTCCTCTGGGACAACACCAAATTTTTATTGGATAATGCATAATGTACACTGGTCGTTGTAAGGTCAGAAAGTAAACTTCCCTCTTTTTAATCAAGTAGTCAGCTAGGTAATTGCAGAAACCCTTTTGACGAAGAAGATGGCTTAAGAAAAAACAATGAGGAGTATCATACTTTCCAGCAGGAATGGACAGAGGAATTCACCTTTGTGGAGAGAGCAGGTTCTGCAGTATGTCTAATATGCAATGATAAAATTGCATCGATGAAACAGTCAAATATAAAGTGGCACTTTGACACATCCCATACTACATTTGCATCGAAATATCCAGCGGGGGACAGCAGGAAGAAAGCATGTCAAGAGCTACTGTGCAGAGTGCAAGCTAGTCAGCAGCAACTCCGTGTTTGAACCCAACAAGGTGACTGGAATTCAGCTAGCTTTGTTGGTGCTTTAGCAATTGTGAGAAACGGAAAGCCATTCACAGATGGGGAGTATGCCAAAACATTCATGCTTGATGTTGCCAGTGAACTTTTTGACGACTTTTCAGATAAAGACAAGATAATCAAACGAATAAAAGACATGCCTCTGTCGGCAAGAACTGTTCACGATGGTACCATCACGATGGCAAATCAAATGGAGGCAACACAAGTGAAGGACATAAATGCAGCACCATTCTTTTCTCTCGCTTTGGAGGAGTCAACAGATGTAAGCCATTTATCCCAGTTCAGTGTTATTGCAAGGTATGCTGTTGGTGACACACTGCCTACGTGAGGAAAGTGTTGCTGTTTTGCCTCTGAAAGAGACAACAAGAGGGGAGGATTTATTCCAGTCTTTCACTGAGTTTGCTAAAGATAAAGATCTACTGATGGATAAACTTATTTCGGTGTGTACTGATCGTGCTCCGTGCATGGTGGGGAAAAACAGGATTTGTAGCGCTTCTTTGTGAACATGAAGAGAGACCCATCCTAAGTTTTCACTGCATCCTACATCAGGAGGCTCTTTGTGCTCAGATGTGTGGCGAGCATCTTGGTGAGGTGATGTCGCTGGTCATTCAGGTGGTCAACTTTATTGTTGCCCGAGCTTTAAATGATCACCAGTTTAAAACACTGCTGGATGAAGTTGGGAATAATTATCCTCGTCTGCTTCTGCACAGCAATGTGCATTGGTTGTCAAGAGGGAAGGTGCTCAGCCATTTCGTGGCTTGTCTGAGCAAAATCCGGACTTTTCTTGAAATGAAATACGTCGAACATCCTTAGTTAGCTAACACTGACTGGCTCCTGAAGTTCTTCTATCTCGTGGACATGACTGAACATCTGAATCAGCTCAATGTGAAAATGCAAGATGTTGGAAATACAGTCTTATTCTTCAACAAGCAGTGTTTGCATTTGAAAACAAGCTGGAACTCTTCATCGCCATCATTGAAACAGGTCATTTACTACACTTTGAAAAACTGGGAGAGTTTGAAGATGCACGCACAGCAAGTGACCCTGCTCAACATCTTGATCTCTAGCAGCTAGCGGGCTTCAAATCTAATTTCCTGCAGTCATTCAAAGCATGCTTTGGAGAATTTCGTCAGTGCACTCATCTTTTTAAGTTCATCACTCATCCACAGAAGTGTGCAGTGGACAGCACTGACCTGAGTTATATCCCCAGTGTCTCTGTCAGATTTTGAGCTACAAGCTGCTGACCTGAAGTCCTCAGACATGTGGGTGAATAAGTTCAAGTCACTGAATGAAGATTTGGAAAGACTTGCACGACAGCAAGCAGAGTTGGCGAGCAAACACAAGTGGGGAGAAATGAAAAAACTTCAACCTGCAGACCAGCTGATTGTCAAAACTTGGAACGCACTTTCCGTCACAAACCACACACTGCAGCGTGTGAGTATTGCTGTACTGACCATGTTTGCCTCTGTGTATGCATGTGAGCAGTCTTTCTCACATCTAAAGAACGTTAAGACCAACCTACGATCACGTTTAACGGATGGAAGTCTCAACGCCTGCATGAAGCTTAACCTCACCACGTATCAACCAGACTACAAAGCCATCAGCAATCATTCATGCAGCACCAGAAGTCGCATTAATGGTAAGAAATACTTTATTCATGTTTGGTTAGCAACAGCATTACAATGTTATTAAAAAGAATTCAGAGACTTACTGTACTTTAAAAGTGTAGGTCCTACATAAAATGCACACATCTACTTGTGTTTAGTTTTAAACATATTGTATGGCTCTCATGGAATTACATTTTAAAATATGTGGCATTCATGGCTCTCTCAGCCAAAAAGGTTCCCGACCCCTGGATAGAGCATTGGACCGGGATGCAGAGAACTCAGGTTCGAGTCCCCGAGGTTGCCAACTGAGTGCGGGCTCATCTGGTTTGAGCAAAGCTCACCAGATTGGACCCAAGGTCGCTGGCTCCAGCAAGGGGTTACTCAGTCTGCTGAAGGCCCGCGGTCAAGGCGCATGTGAGAAAGCAATCAGTGAACAGCTAAGGTGTGGCAACGAGAAACTGATGATTGATGCTTCTCGTCTCTCTCTGTTCCTGTCTGTCAGTTCCTATCCTTCTCTCAGACTCTCTCTGTCTCTGTAAATAAAAGAAAAAGAAAACATGTTGGGCTACTCAGTGTAGCACATGGGAATTAGTAGGGAAGGCTGACTTAAAGCCAAAAAAGAGCGGAGAATAATGGCTCCTAAAGGATTAGCGATTAAGAGTAGACTTGTACCACTGGAACTCAACTGGATTGTTTTCCAGTGTTTGTTTAGGGTATAAAACTGTATGGCCTAGTGTTTTCCTTTATAAACTAGATTAAAGTCTCTTTTAAAATTAACTTGTGGTATGGAGGCCGCTGTAGGAAGGAGAGCAGGTCTGGGAAGGAAGCCAACAGGAGAGAGTCTAGGAAACCTTTGTGGAAGAGAGTTGTAAGCAGAGCTTGACAGGGGCAAGAGATGTTATTTTATTTCTTTTTGGGGGGTTGACTCTGCTGCTTGTGCTTATGTATTATCACTTTGGCACTCTAATTTTGCAGTACTATTATAAAACTTTCGTTTTTTCTTTTAAATAAAATTCATTTCCTAAACTATGCTGATGGTTACAGACTGTGGCATGTACATATTCCAAAGATGAAAAAAAGTACAACTTTTAAGAAGATTGACTACTTAGGCTAGATCCTGAGTTGGGTTAGAATTGGGGTACTTTGGTGGAATACACTCTGTGAGCCTTGTAATCTGCTAGATGAGAGCATCACAGTGGCCAGGTCTGAATGATAGCTGAGGAAGGTGGAGTTAGCTGCATTGCATTCCTCAGGATTGGTTCTGGGAAGGGGATTTAAAGGAGGGAAATGTGAGGTAGTTAAGAACACAGATGAATTATCTGCATACCTTGATTCTAATGCACGCAAGGAAATACCCATCTGAGACATTATGTTTCTTAGCATATTCTTTTAGGAAACTCTTGTTCATTTTCTTTATGGAGTTTGTGGATTGATTTCATGGCTCTCACCGTCCTGGTTGTGCCATGTACTATATAACCTTGTTCTCTATTTTCACACAAAGTTAATATCATGCTTTAAGTTTTCAATAAAACCCATTTCTTGCACTATGCTGATGATTAGATAAAAGCAGGTGGGTTTTTTTGCTAGCAAAATTGCACTTGTATATTCTTTTTGTTTTCTAAGCAGTGTTTTTAAAGCTTGCACCTATATAGACACCACGACTCTCATTAACCGAAGCAAGCACAAACAGACTTGAAATAACTAACACTTGAAAATCAGTAGAAGGTACCAAGTAGGCACCTAATTTGTGCCCATTGTTTTGAATTTGCTTGCTCTTTAGGCTCTCCACAGCAGTACCAGAGTACGGAAATTAGAATGAACTCAACAACATATAAGCTCGAGCTTATAACGTTCATGAAAGGATGAGCAAGGATTGGCCTTCAGGTCTCTGAGTGGAAGCCCACATTTTTCCCACTCAATTTTGCTTGAGTTTTTACTATGCTTGATTATCTGGAGCTCGGGTTTCTCAATTTTTTGACATTCTACCAGCTTCTTGTTAGTTACCTAATCCAGGAAAAATGAAAAAAGATAGAATTTAAAATTTATCAATCTTGTTACTTAGTACAATTATTGTATAAAGTTTTGCTGAAGAGAAAATTGAAACATATGCCAAAAATTAGAAGTGTGATTAATAACTATTTTAATTTTTAAAATTCTCTTTCTGATATAGAGAATCATGACTTAAAAGCAGGAAACAATATGTAAAACTTATGGAACTAAAGTCTACATTTTCAGAAAGAAGATTTTTTGTTTTTACTATGCTCTCATAAAGTGTGACTGACACTATGTTATTAGCTATAAATATTGCTAGATATAGTAAACATTTTACCTCATTACAATTATTTTTAAAGAGATCTTTTTTTAAATGAGCTACTGTTTATGATTAACTTCTGAAAATTTTATGGAAATTATTTTCTGAAAAAAATTCTGAGAGAGTTTTAATTTGGGGTCTATTTAGAATATGTGAGTCAAATGTTGTGGGTAGAATTGTGCACCCCAAAATATATGTTCAGTTTATAACTAAAAAATAAATAAAATAAAATCAACTTGTGGTTACATAAAATTTATCATTTTAACCATTTTAAAATACACACTTCAGTGCCTTAAGTATGTTTACATTGTGCAAACATCACCACCATCCATCTCCAGAGCTTTTTGCATTTTCCCAGACCGAAACTGCTCATGGAACACTGACTCCCTATTTCCTCTGTGCCGCAGCACATGGCACCCGCTCTTCTTACTGTCTCTGAATTTGACTTCAGGTACCTTATAGAATCATACAGTATTTGTCCTTTGATGACTGACTTATTTCACATAGCATATAGTATCTTCAAGATTCTTCCCTGTTGTAGCATATGGCAGAATTTTCCTTTTTAAAGTTGAATAAAATTCTAATGTATGTATGTACACATTTGTTTATCCTCTCCTACTGTCTAGCCTTCCTACTTCCACTTTTGCCCCTTCAATCCATTTTCTATGATGCAGCCATAGTGACATTTCAGAAATTCAGATAAGGTCAGTTAGACATCCTCCTGACCAGTTCTCCAGCCAGACTCTGCCAGAGTTCTGTCATGCTGAACTGCTTTTCTAGTCAGTGTTCGTATTTTAAACAGTGCAATTTGACAGGCATTGTAAATAATTCCTAGGCAGCTTTCAGAATGGTTCCAGGTAGTTCTCTATGAATTATTGACCCTAGTGACTATTCACATATATGTATATAATGCAGAGAGGTACTTAGTAGGTAGGTACTTTAACAGATAAATAGGAGGGACTGACAAACTACAAGCTGCTAGAGTCAAATCCAGCAGAGTAGAGTACCGTATTTCCCCATGTATAAGACACGCCTTAATTTGGGGGCCTGAAATTTGAAGAAAAAAAAATTACATACAGTTACTGAACTCAGCTTTTATTCATCATAAAATTCATACAACTCCTCATCACTGTCAGAACTCCCATCCATTAGCTTGTCTTCATCTGTGTCTGATGATGAATCACTGTCTTCAACAATGAGTACAAAAACAAGTGTGAAAAAGCGGGAAATGCAAGTAAAAAAACTATAACCGCTGTATAAGACGCATCCAGTTTTTAGACCCCAAATTTTTTGGAACAAAGTACGTCTTCTTTTTTTTTATTTTTCTTTATTTTAATTCTTTTTTTATTTATTGATTTTAGAGAGGAGACACAGAGTGAGAGGGAGATAGAGAAAGAGAGAAAGGGGGGAAGAGCTGGAAGCATCAACTCCCATATGTGCCTTGACCAGACCAGTGCAGGGTTTTGAACTGGCGACCTCAGTGTTCCCAGGTCGACGCTTTATCCACTGCGCCACCACAGGTCAGGCCAAGGTGCGTCTTATACGTGGGGAAATACGGTAATTCCAAAAGAGACTGTATGGCTCAAAAAGCCTAAAATGTTTACTCTGTCTGGTCTTTCACTGAAAAAGTTTTGCTGACCTTCTGCATATACTATTTCTTTGATGAGAAAAGTTAACTTAGTCATAGTTTAGATTTAATCATTTAAACCTTGGAAGTTTTTGCCTCACAAGGTGGTGGTGCAGTGGATAGAGCGTCAGCCTGGGAGGCTGAGGACCAAGGTTTGAAACCCCAAGGTCGCCTGCTTGAGCGTGGGGTCGCAGCCTTGTGTGTGTGATCATAGACATGATCCCATGGTCGCTGGCTTGAGCCCAAAGGTTGCTGTCTTGAGCCCAAAGGTGTCTAGCTTGATTCCAAGGTCGCTGGCTTGAATAAGAGGTCACTAGCTCGGCTGGCACTCCCCAGTCAATGCACTTATGAGAAAGCCATCAATGAGCTAAGGTGCCACAACTATGAATTGATAATTGTCATCTCTCTCCCTTCCTGTCTGTTTATCTTAAAATAAATAAATTTAAAAAACTTGCAAGTTTTTTAGTCATGAAATCCCTTCAAACAATCCTGTGCCAATGCCCCACTTAAATAAGAGTACAGTTGAGCTGGTCATGCCATCCCTTTAGGTGGGTTTGTGGAACACCTAGATGTTGAGGAGCACAACTGTAAACTCCATGGAGCTTCATCTAAGGTGTTTTGTCCTTTTATCCCCTCTGTGTTTGCCAGGGGCTTTTGTACTGCCCACCTCTAACTGTACTGAATCATTATTGCTTATTTAGCCTGTTGTCTTCCCAACTAGACCAAGCACCATGAGAGCAGTAGCCAGCCCTGATGACGTAGGAGTTCTCTAGATACAGGTTGAATGAATGAGGCAGTAAATCAGAACCAAGGTCAGATAGAATCTAAAATGGTTTTCTTTTCCTGCTTTAGCTCCATAGGAATCCATTCACAAAATGCCCAAGTTTAAAGATTGTCTAGACCTGTACTGTCCTATATAGTGGCCACTGGCCACTTACAGCATTTGAGTACTTGAGGTGTGGCTAGTCCAAACTAAAATGTGAAATACTCATTATTAGATCTCAAAGACTTAGCATATAATACATTTCATTAATCACTTTTATATTGATTACATGTTAAATAATTTGACATTGATAAACTATTAAATTTTTATATTTTACTTTTCTAAGTAAATAATAGAAAAATTTTAATTACTAAAATGGCTTGCATTATATTTCTGTTGAACAGTAGTGTTTTAGAGCATTGATTCTCAAAATATTGCTTATGAATTAGAGTCACTTGGCAAGCTTTTAAGATTATTGGACCCCACCTCAGATATTCTAATTTAGAATTTCTGAAGGTAGGCCCTACATAGATGCCTTAATAAAGTTCCCTAGATAGTTCTGGTGTCTTATATACCCGTTGAAATCCACCGACAAAGTTCAACCCCTTATTTTATAGAGAGGAAACAAGAGTCTGTAAATGTTTAAGTGACAAGTATAGTCTCCATTTCAGTGTGTTCTCATAGGGTTTGCCCAGGTTAAAATTTGTGCTCTACCTCTTTCATAGGGATAGCTGTTTTTCCATTGTGTGAAACAGTGGCTCTTAACCAACTTTTAAAGGTAGAATTGTGGCTGGCTCTATTTAGTCACTTCAGCCTTTTGAAAACTGGTCATTTGGTGCTTTCCTAGAATACTGTGTCCTTGTAGTGATATTTGTGTCCTCAAACTGTCCTTCAATTCTTACTACTTTTCTAAAAATAAATTGTGAGATATGAATTAATCATTAGGATTTTAAATATAATTAAATTAAAGTCCTGAATTGTCACCATGATCAGTATATTATCATCAGAGGCAGAAATGAAACCTACTTTTTTTTGGACTCTTAAAAGGCTTTAATAAGCTCATTGTTGAGTTGTTGTGTCTGGAATCATTTATCCTTGGTTATCTTAGAGGTTCCTTTACACGTTTCAAACTGGTCCAAGGAATTAGCAGTTAACCTTTTCAGAAGTGAACCTGTGATCTGAGGCTTCTCTTTAACTTGCCTTAGAATAGAACGTGTTCCAACAACAGCTCTGCTCTTCCACATTCATTATTTGTTCAGGGTTGTTGAGTAATGGACAAGCACGTGGGTATGCACACGCAATCTTAGGTAATAGCCCTCATTTCAAGCTCAGGTCAGAGCTCAGGGTAGTGATTTACGACATTGTACAAGTGGAAGCACCAAGCATGCTTTGGGCAAAAGACGAAACCAGAACGCTGGCGTTCAGCCTTCATGCTGTAACACCGACCGCTGACCCTGAGCAGGTCATGTTACCCTCTCCTGCTTTGGTTTTCTCTGCTGTAAAGTGGGAGTGCTAGAGAAGGTGTCCGCCGAGGATTTTCTTTGAGAATACGGTGGTTTGGGGGTTGATTTTCCTTCTTTAGCAGTTGTCTTGTTGCTAATCTCTCTATTTTTCTCTTAAAGGGTCAGATGACTTATCTGCAAAACTATGGGATGTGAGCACAGGGCAGTGTGTTTATGGCATCCAGACCCATACTTGTGCAGCGGTGAAGTTTGATGAGCAGAAGCTTGTGACGGGCTCCTTTGACAACACTGTGGCCTGCTGGGAATGGAGTTCCGGAGCCAGGACCCAGCACTTTCGGGGGCACACAGGGGCGGGTGGGTTACCCTTTTCCAAGGGTTTCTACAGTTACTTTAACCTCATTTCTTAAAGCCAGGAGCCAAGAATGTGATCCCCCCTTTTGTGTGTCCCCCCCTTTCCTCAGTCGTGACAGTTAATTCCTGTATTCAAGTTATTTCATACCTTCCCCCTAAGTTTGCTTTTCCCTTGGCCCATTTCAGAACTTGTCCCTGTTTACGTTTATGCTGGGAGAGGGCAGTTCTTCTCTTCTGTTTCATTTCTGTTTTGTTGAACAGTCAGTCCTTGCCTTTATCAGATTTTTTACCTCAAAATTGAGTAAGTCCTACAATTACTAGTTTTAGTCTACCTCATTTGTAAAAAGAGAGCTCAAATCCTTTGGATTGATGGTCATTCCCAGTTTGTATAATCTACACATTACATTGAATTGGAGCTTGGTTGACAATTAATAACAAGCCAAGGCCTGGAAATATGGTGAAAGAAACAGGTCCCTGACTATTTGCTAATAATTCTACAGTAGCCTTCATTTGCAGAAGCTGGTCATTTGACAGTAGCCTGGAGATCTGAGTGTCTCCCTGTTTACTACCCCTGGGAATCTGGGGCAGAAATCATGTTGCACTGTTTTCCAGTCTCTTTTGCAGCAGCTCCCTTCTTCCTTTTCCCCATGTGCACCCTGCATTCACTCCCAAAGTCAGATCATGCTCTTCAGCATCGCAGTTGATGAGTGGCCTTCCTGGACTCCCTAACAGGTTGAGTTCTTCTGCTATAGGTTTCCCAGTAAGTTGTATTTTGTCACAACCCTCACCATACAAGTAAATATCATCATCTTGCTTTCCCTACCAGGAGTAAAGGTCCAAAAAGACAGAGGTCCTGTCTGTCTTCTTCACACATAGGTCCCAAGTTTCTTGCACCATACCTGGTACTCAGCGATTCTTTGAAGTTAACCTAGGTGTTTTATTGCTAAAAGCATTTTTTTCCTGTTTTGTTTGTCTGCTGCCACTTATTTATTATAGAAATTAGTATTTGAAGATACATGATTTACCATGAACCTTACATATTAAACTGAGTATACCATTCCACAGCGTCAAGATGTACATTGACTACCAGGTGGTTTTATACCTGATCAGCTTTGACAATATGCTATAAAATATTTCCTCTTTGCTGTACCCTCTACCTGCATTATTCTCTTTTCTTGATAAACTCCTACTCATCCTTCAGGGGCCCATCTACAATATCGCCTCTTTTCTGAAGTCCTCCCTGATACCCCTGGGCAGAGCTAGTCATTCTCCTTGGTGTTTCTCTAGCAAGAGGTAAACTTTTTTTTTTTTTTTTTACTTCTCCACTGCTCACTTAGAGTTTCTTACAGAAAAGACCGATATATTCATCTTTGAGTCCCGAGTGATCCTGTAGAGTCTGGCAGACATTGAAAAAAACATTTCTGAGTGCTTGCTATAAACTCAGGCACTGTTTTAGGTGCCAGAGGTGTGGCTGTGAAGAAATGCAGACAGTTTTGAGAGAATAGCCTTGTCTGAACTTTGAGATTGTCATGTGTATTTTGTTCCCTCGCTACACTGGCTTTTCCTTTAAATCAATTCATTTAAAATTTTTTTTAATTGATTGATATTAGAGAAGAAGGGGGTTGGGAGAGAGAGAAACATTGACTTGTTGTTCCATTCATTTAGCATTCATTGGTTGATTCTTGTATGTGCCCTGACCGGGGATTGAACTCACGACCTTGGTGTATCATAATGATGCTCTAATCAGCTGAGCTATCTAGCCAGGGCTGACATTGGCTTTTCTTGAATATGGGTATTGCTTTGCAGCTTATATTCTTGATACTTTGTTCTACTATAATAAGTAGTGCAGATATGACTAGGGCCTCCTGTGTTCTTTTCCCCCTGTGTAAGCTAGGTAAGTTTTTTGTAGTATTAGGCAGGCAATCTTGAGAAAAAATGTCATTGTCTCCAGCACTGGTTTTCTCACTTTGAAGCTAACACAGGTATAAGAGATTGTATTAGTCCTGGGACATTTCCAACCTTAGAATAATAAACAATTACCAGAATTTTGAAGTGGATATATTGTTTTATCATAAAATTGGTGTTGGAATAGTACCATTCTTATTGTAACTGTAGATGAGAAATACATATATAAAATTGGGCAGGTAGGGAGAATCATTGCTATTGACCTCTTATAAAAGACTCAGACAGGCATGTTTTAACTTTGTATCTGTTATGTATCCTAGTGTTTAGTGTGGACTACATTGATGAACTGGATATCTTGGTGAGTGGCTCTGCAGACTTCACTGTGAAAGTATGGGCTCTGTCGGCTGGGACATGCCTAAACACACTCACCGGGCACACGGAATGGGTTACCAAGGTAGGAGGACTTATGTAAGAAATCTCCTAAATGTCAGGCATGTGGGGATGGTTGTGGAGATGGTACAGGCTGTCTTACAAGTGGTAGGTGGGCCATAAGATGGAATAGATGTGACCACAAAGCATGGTGATGTACAACAATGACCAGCACTGAAAAGACACGCTGTAAATATGACTGACTTATGGACTTGGAAGGACGTTCGTAATACAGTATATGGGTACAGGGAGTGAATAAAGCAGGTCTCATACAAGAAACTACATAGAGTATGACACCAGTTTCTGAATGTGTTTGTGCACCAGAATGTAGAAGATGGATATTTCTTGTGGAATTATGGGTGCTTCTTTTTTCTTTTTCTTAGGGTTAGCATGTTTTCTAAAGTTTTTATTGATTGATTGATTTTAGAGAGAGGGGAGAGAGTAACACCGGTGTTCCACTCATTTATGCATTCATTGGTTGTCCCCGTGTGCCCAGACCGGGGATCAAATCTCCAGTCTCGACTATCAGGACTATGCTCTAACCAACCAAACTACTGGGCCCGGGCTGCATACTGCTTTTTGAATCAGAAATGCAGCTCTCATTTTGAAGAAGAAAATTGCAAGAAATAGGACAAATAAACATGTATGGGATCTTTAAAAGAATATTGTGATGTGTAGTAGTTTTTAATAAAAGATTGCTATAAGGATGAAATGCAGTGTTAGTAATGAAAGTGCCATACAGAAGCACGTGACTTACGGTGCCTGTGATCCTCTGAGGGTACAGAAGTGAGCCGCAGAGATCAAGGACCCATACAAATGTTAGTCTGATAGGAGAAATAGTTATTATGTAGTAATTTCACATATAAACATATACATAATTATGAATTGTGGTAAGTGCTGTGAAGGAAAAGTGCAGTGGTCTGTGAGAAAGGCTAGGAAAGTAATTTAATTCGTTCAGGAAAAGCTTTTTGGGAAGGCACAATGCGAAGAACAAAGAGGAGGTAGCTGTGTAGAAAGTAGTGGAGTATGCTGGAGGGTGCAGTGTGTGCAGGCCCGGAGTGGGAAAGAACTGAGAACACTGGCTGGCCTAGAGGGCCAGTGGAGCTGTGCAGTTCTTGACGGTTGGGGACAGTGCCTATCATGTGTGCCTTACTTGTCCATATTAAGGATTTTGGATGTATAAGTGTAGTACAAAGCAATGGTGAGTTCTGTGCAAGGGTCTCGTGTGATTTCTATTTTAAGACTATTTGCTGAGTGAAAAATGGATTAGAATGAGGCAGGAATAGATTCAGGTGGCCACTTAGGCTTTTGTGGTATTTTAAGCAAAAGACACCCATGGCTTGGTCTTGGGTGACAATAAAGAAAGAGAAGGGCACACATGAAGGATATACCTTTAATATAGAGCCAGCTGAACTCACTGACTCACGGGGAACAAAGAAAGAGTCAGAGATGACTAGTGGTTTTAGATTGGGTGGGGAGTGTCTTTCTGAAATGGGTGGGGCTAAAAGCCAATGGGTGGTAAGAAGGTCAGTAACACCACTGACCTGTAAAACCAGTTAAAGTGGTAGATTTTGTGTGTATTTTACCACAATAAACAAATTGGGGGAAAAATATTTCTCTGTTGGGCACATTGAGTATTTAAATAGAGATGTTTATTAGGCAATTTGATGTTGTGTTAAAAACAGTGGACTTGGGACCAGGACTGTGATTATGATGTCTTAGGTAAGTTCCTCCTCCTTCAGGGCCTGAGTTTCATCGTTTGGTAAATGTTCCCATGCATATTAAATGAGGTAATGGGACAGTACTCAGCCCATCTGTCAGTTTAGTTGGTCATAGAGTTACAGCTTTGCTATTCTAGCATGTGATATCATTTCAAGCTTTTTCATATTTTAATTTTTTTTTTAAAAATATAGGAGTATCATTAAAAGGATCTTTCTGTAACCCAGATGTTTCTATTTCTAGGTGGTTTTGCAGAAGTGCAAAGTCAAGTCTCTCTTGCACAGCCCTGGAGACTACATCCTCTTAAGTGCGGACAAATATGAGATCAAGGTAAGGTTTTTTCCTCTATAATTTTGCCTCATCAGAGAAAAACTGGCAAATACTAAGAACGTTTAAATTAAATTAAAATTTCAAGGTAGGCAGGATTATCTTAAACCCATTGGAAAGAGAATCATTCCTTATCTCTATGCTCTAGGCAGTGTCTAACCTGATTTTTTTTTTTTTAAATGTGGTATGTTTATATTTTATTTTTATTTTTTTTTATTTCTTTTTATTTATTCATTTTAGAGAGGAGACACAGAGTGAGAGAGAGAGAGAGAGAGAGAAAGGGGGGAGGAGCTAGAAGCATCAACTCCCATATGTGCCTTGACCAGACCAGTGCAGGGTTTTGAACCTCAGTGTTCCCAGGTCGACGCTTTATCCACTGCACCACCACAGGTCAGGCTCTAACCTGATTTTTAAATGAAAAGAAGAAAATCCACAGAAAATAATCTTCAATCCATTCTGTTTTCCTAAGACATGTACCTTCTACCCTCCTGAATTCTTTCTTTTTGTGTGTGACAGAGACAGAGACAGATAGGGACAGACAGACAGGAAGGGAGAGAGGTGAGAAGCATCAATTCTTTGTTGTTCATTGATTACTTTCTCATATGTGCCTTAACCAGATGGCTATAGCAGAGCGAGTGACCCTTGCTCAAGCCAGTGACCTTGGGCTCAAGCCGGCGACCTCAAGGCCTGGAACAGTGGTTCTTAACCTTTTTTGAGGTACCGAACCCACCAGTTTCATATGCGCATTCACCGAACACTTCTTTAGTGATAAATAAAATATGATTTTTTTTCCAAATTCAAGACATAGATATATGTTTTTTTACTGGTGCACAAAATGAGCCATGCATGAACATCACCTTGCTCGAAGAACAAAACCGACAAAATGTATGAACTCACAACAAATTATGGTATTACTTTATTCTGGCCTCCGCGGCAGAGGCTTCTCCGAACCCCTGAGACCGACTCATCGAACCGCTAGGGTTCAATAGAACCCAGGTTAAGAACCATAGGCCTGGAACCTGGGTCCTCTGCATCCCAGTCTGATGCCTTATCCACTGTGCCACCACCTGGGCTACCCTCCTGAATTCTTAGGTCTGAACTATGAAGACATAAACATTTACTTGTATAAAAATTTTTTTCAGAAAGTTAACAGAGCACTTTTACCTATGTTTTAGTGCTACCTTTAAATTGCTCTGTGTGATAGGCATTATTATCATTATTGTAGGAACTGAGGTTCAGAGAGGTTAAGTATTTTATCCAAGAGAGCACAGCACATACTGCAGAATCAAAGTTTGAACCCATGCTTTTCAACTGTAAAACCTGCAGTCTTTTCAGTTTACTTGCTTTTGTATTTGAATTCAGCAAACAAAAGCCACATTAAGGACAAACTTTTCTGTGGTGATGTGATCTGTCATCTTTCCTGATTTAATTTTATCTGTAGATTTGGCCAATTGGAAGAGAAATCAATTGCAAGTGCTTAAAGACATTGTCTGTCTCTGAGGATAGAAGTATCTGCCTGCAGCCAAGACTTCATTTTGATGGCAAATACATCGTCTGTAGTTCGGCACTGGGCCTCTACCAGTGGGACTTCGCCAGTTATGATATCCTCAGGTAGTGTCTCTTTGAACCTTTACCTTTGACAGTTATTTCTGTTTTTTTATTTTTGTTGTTGCAGTTTACTAGTAAAGACAAGACTAAATATTCAGTAAAATAGTCAGTGACTTGCTTTTTGGAAATCTTTACATCAGTTATAAACAGGGTTTTAGGCTGAAATCCTCACACATAAAAATGTTTTAGAGACATTAATGAGAAAGGGTTATATGCTAGAACCTAGATGATCTAGGATCTAGTCCCTCACTTCCTCCTTTAGAATTTAACATTCTTTTCTGGAAAATGATGGTCTTGGATAGAAAGATCTTTCACATCTCCTCCAGTTCTAATATATCAATTTCTATTTCCTAGTTGTTGAAATTCTTCATTGAAGGATTGAGTGGCCTTCTGTTGACTAGTAGATAAGTATTTATAGAAAATAGACCTGTAGGGTTTCTTTCTGGAGAAATAAAGAAAAGGTCCCATGGACAAATAATTGTGTGGTTGGTTCCCTGCATGTCATAGACCTCTCTTGGAGATTGGTGGTATCTGTTAGCACATTGGAGACTGATGGAAGCCAGTGCCATATCTGGATTAAGAGAACCTTTTTAAGACCTAGTGCTGTCTCTTAAGAGCTCTGTGATATTATGTAAGTTCTTAATCTCTCTGTCTCAATTTCTCACCTGTAAAGATTGAATGAAATACCTATACTGAGGACCTGGCACATACTTATTACTAATGGCTCTAGAAAGCCCTACATAAAGAAATATGTTTAAATTTGTTTAATCTGTTGTACCTAACATTCATATTGCACAAAGTTCCTTTTTTTTTTTTTTTTTTTTTGAGGAACACTTTTTAACAGCTCACAGAATTAATGTTTCACAGCATGATTCAGGAAATACTGAAATACTGGCTTGGGGAAGTATAGAAAATTGAACATTCTCTTCATTGTTTTTATGCATGACTATTTGAGCTCAGCTTGTATGGGATCTTATCATTGTGGCCAGCAGGACTTCAGCGGGCCCTGTCTCTGCTCATACAGTTACAACCTCATTTATGTCTCCCTGACATCAGACCTACATTTCTAACCAATTACGTTTCCAAGTTGTCTATGCTTTGAGGAAAACAAGACCAGACAGATCCTGGAAAACACTAATCTAAGCTCTTCATGGTATAGATGTGGAAACTGAAGCTGAGGGAGCATAGGAGCCTTGCCCAACATCCTATAGCACACCCTACTCCAGCGTCCGTCCATCCATCCATCCATCCATCCATCCATCCATCCATCCATCCCTCCATCTGTCCATCTATCTGTCTGTCCGTCCATGGCCGGATCATCCAGCAAGCATGTGCTTAAGAGACCAGTAAGCCAGAGAGAAGGAACTTTGAAAGAGCTTGATACTTTGCACAAAAAAAATCCAAGTAGTCCCCATGTAGAATCATATCTTTCTTTTTTTTTTCTTTTTTCTTTTTGAGACAGAGAGAGGAACAGACAGACAGGAAGGGAGAAAGATAAGAAGCATCAATTCTTTGTTGCAGCACCATAGTTGTTCATTGAGTGCTTTCTCACATGTGCCTTGACTGGGGGGCTACAGCAAACCAAGTGACCCCTTGCTCAAGCCAGTGACCTTGTGTTCAAGCTGGTGAGCCTTGCTCAAACCAGATGAGCCAGAGCCAAAGCTGGCAACCTCAGGGTTTTGAACCCGGGTCCTCTGCATCCCAGTCTGACGCTCTATCCACTGTGCCACTGCCTGGTCAGGCTGGAATCACATCTTTTATAGTTTAGTCTTGCTTATGTTTTGAATGAAAATTTGGAAGGGAATGGTGCAAAGGCAGATAAAATAGAGGTCTCATAGTCTTTTTAATGCTTAGAATCTCTAAAGTTTTTAATTTGATCCTTTCTCATCTATGTTTCTTACTCAATGTACAGTGTAGAGTCCAGAGTCCTGGATGAAAGCTCTGTTAGGCCCTGGCCAGGTAGCCCAGTTGGTTAGAGTGTTGTCCCAATATGCCAAGGTTTTAGGTTCAATCTCCAGTCAGGGCCCATACAAGAATCAACCAATGAATGCATAAGTATGTGGAACAACAAAATTGGTGTTTCTCTCTCTGTGTCTCTTTCCCCTATTTCCCTTTCTCTCTCTCTCTCTCAGCTCAATTTTTTAAAAAGTTGTATTTAGAATTTGAATCTACTAGCTTTAATCAATAAACCTATAGGAGTATTTGTTGCTAAAAGTGCTAGGTTTAGATTTTTCTTTGAAAGGGGACTATTTTATCTTTTGTTCCTCCCACCCCTCCCAAAACACTAATAAATCAACCTCTTTTGAAATCTTAATACAAATCCCATGGCCTCCGTTGATAGGACCAGGTAGGGCTACTTACTCTTTGAAGCTGTTTGAAAAGAAGTAAAGCACAAATGGCAGCATATTGCTCAGTTCATCGAGGATGCAGTCACGTGAGCTAGGTTATATCTGTAGAGCTGGCAGCATTATTTCGGTTCAGGAGCCTGAACTGAGTGAGTGAACCAAAGGGATGTCCTTTTACAATTCTCAAGTCATCCAAAGACCTGTATTCTGTTCTGCAACATATTTGTGCTACAGTCTTGGAGTCCACCCACCTTGACCAGTCTTATTCCCTAGCCACCCAGTTGTCTTAAGTTGCTGGTTATTTCCTGCTTTACATTGATGATGTGGAACTTAACTAGACTTTCTTGCTGTTTTTTTCCAATTTTTTCAGATCTCTTTTGTAGGAATCTTTTATTTGCCTGGTGTTCATTGCATCATTGCTCTATTAGTTAGCAGATACTGAGTGCCTACCTGTGTGTTAGGCATTGTGATGTACCCTTGGAACCAGCAGAAATTCCTACCAAACTGCTGGGGGTTGCTGACCAGCAGAAGGGAAGACTGACCTTCAGTAGCTAACTACATATACATGTTTTACTGGTTGGGCTAAGGGCAACATAGTATTAGGTACTTTGAGATCCTACCTAGTTTGAGGAGTCAAGGGAAAGTTCCCTTGAGTAAGAGGTTTAGGCTGAGCTCTAGAGGGTGATTATTTGCATTAACTCAGTTCTTGGGACATTGTAGACTGAGAGACCAGTCTGTTCCAAGGCCCAGAGACTGAAGGAGCTTGGTGCATTTGAGCAACTGAAAGGCCAGTATGGCCGAAGGTGTGAGTTCAGCAGAAAACCATAGAAGAGTTTAAAATTTTAAATGAGATGGTAATAGGATTAGATTTTAGTATGAGGTTAACTGATTGAAAGGGGCCAAGAGAAGACATGGAGAGACCAGTTGAAAACTCTTGGTAATAGTGCAGGTGAAAGATGGTGTCTTATGTCAGAGTTGTGGCGATTCAGACAGTAGTGAATAAATTAGAGGAAAATTTAGGAGGTAAAATCAGTAGATCTTGGTGATGGAATTTACAGTTTGAGTAAGGAGGAGAGTTGGTTGGTTGCTGTGTGCCCTAGCTTGAGCAACTGGGTGAATGAGCAACCAAGGAATAAAGAAGAGAAGCAGGGTTGGCTGATAGGTTCATTTTAGAAAGGTTGAGGGTGAGAAACAGGTCTTTTGCCTTCCTAATATCACACTGAAACCTGCATTTGTGTAACTTCTTCCCTTGGACCCACATTCTCTCTTCCAGAGCTCATACTGTCTGACCTCTCACGTATCCATCACTGTTTAAAGGTGATGATCGTGCATACTCTCCCTGTCCCTGCCAACTCTCAGCTGATCTTCAGCTGTTTTCTTACTTTTCCTGGTTACCAGGCTACCAGGCCCTGTCATTCTGGTTGACCTCTTGGACGTACACTAGTTGATAGTGTCCAAACTTATTGTCACTAAGCATTGTAGATCCCTCATCTTTTTTTCTTTTTCCTTTGGTGACAGAGACAAAGAGACAGATAGGGACAGGAAGGGAGAGAGATGAGAAGCATCAGTTCTTTGTTGTGGCACCTTAGTTGTTCATTGATTGCTTTCTCATATGTGCCTTGACTGCGGGCCTTCAGCAGACCAAGTGACCCCTTGCTTTAAGCCAGCGACCTTGGGTTCAAGCTGACGACCTTAGGGTTTCAAACCTGAGTCCTTCGCATCCCAGGCCAACGCTTTATCCACTGCGCCACCGCCTGGTCAGGCTGTAGATCTCTTATCTTGTAGCTGTTTTCCTAGTGCTTCCAAAGAGGACATCTACTTTCCTTGTAAATTTTTTACCTCACTTAGTGTGTACACAGCAGAGACTTAAGGTTGTTTTTCTTTTTTCTTTTCATTTATGTTGCCATTTACCTAGATCTCTCTCTTCCATTTTGTATCTGTCACTGTGTTTTGGGAACTGTGAACCTGAGGTCTCTTCCAATTATGAATCTGTTACTAATAAGTATTTCCGGATTATTTGGCAAATTTTTAATATTTTCAGTCTCTGCTGTTTTAGACAGGAACTTATGTGTTTGCTGCCCACAGAGAGTAGCATCTGAGTCACTTGGTTCTCAGTCTTTGTTCAGGAGGTTCCCTGAGACCAGTATTCTAGGGTTTGATGAATAAATCTATTCAGCTAGTGTTAAGAGTTGAATCTACATTCTAGTTTTATCTGGTAATTTACTAGTTGTGAATATTTAGCCTAAGTATTTATCCTGGCTGGACTTCATTCTTCACGTCTTGGAAATGAGAGTGTTAAATGAGAACATCTGTGAGATTCTTTCTAGCTTGGATGGGCAATTTGTGCTTTTATAATCATTCATCAAATACCACCCTTCTCCCTACATGCCGGTGTTATATTATTATAAACTCTTCACCCCCTACCCTTGTGTTTTAAAGTAGGCTGAATTTTTTGTCATCACATTTTCTTTTCATTAAAAACTTTCATTTAACTCTAAATTTGCTTGAATTTTATATTGCCTTTAACTGTCTCCAGAAAAGATTACAGCAGCATAAACAAAAGCAAAGTTGCCTTCTGGTTCACATCGCTTACTCTCATCCTTGTAGAGTCATCAAGACTCCCGAGGTAGCAAACTTGGCCTTGCTTGGTTTTGGAGATGTCTTTGCCCTGCTGTTTGACAACCGCTACTTATATATCATGGACTTGCGGACTGAGAGCCTGATTAGCCGCTGGCCCCTGCCAGAATACAGGAAATCAAAGAGAGGCTCAAGCTTCCTGGCAGGAGAAGCTTCCTGGCTGAATGGACTGGATGGGCACAATGACACGGGCTTGGTCTTTGCCACCAGCATGCCTGACCACAGTATTCACCTGGTGTTGTGGAAGGAGCACGGCTGACCCCACGAGCCACCGCCGCTGACTGACTTTGGATGCCGGGGCTGCGGGTTTTGAGTGCAACCTCTCTGGCGGCCAACTGCATGAACCAAAGTTCTCAATGGTATCATCACGCAGTGCACAATCATTTATCTATGTTTGCCAGGGGCCAGGGCTCTGGGTGGGGGAGGGCTCATTTTGTTGACATACAATGCAGCATGCTAATGGGGAACACCATTGACTTCATTTGTACTTAGTTATGTTGGTCAGTATAAGAGGATGCATTTTGGGTTTATCTTTCTTGAATATTGGTTTTAAGTAAAGAAATTTAAGTGATTTATTAATCTGCTAATTGGTTGCCTATAAAAAACACATTCAGTCTATTATTAAAGCTTTTTACCATTGCCTTTTTTTTCTTTTGAAGTTGAAGCAAAGGTGCTATGATGTTTTACAGCAACTTTTCTCACATAGGGCTTAGCTTTTATAACAACCAGTGTCAGGAAGATCACCAAGTCCTGTGACCCCTGTGACCTTCAAAAACTCTCCACCAAATACAAGTCCTAAAGAAAATCAGTCTTCCAATACAAATCCCATTCTATAAATTGATTATTTATAATATGTTCTAATCCCTAGTTCCTTTTTTTGAGATTTTTTATTTTTTTGTGACAGAGTCAGAGAGAGGGACAGATAGAGACAGATAGACAGGAAGGGAGAGAGATGAGAAGCATCAATTTTTCATTGCAGCACCTTAGTTCATTGATTGCTTTCTCATATGTGCCTTGACTGGGGGGCTACAGCAGACCGAGTGACCCCTTGCTCGAGCCAGCAACCTTGGGCTCAAGCTGGTGATCTTTGCTCAAACCAGATGAGCCCACACTCAAGCTGGTGACCTTGGGGTCTCAAACCTGGGTCCTCTGCATCCCAGTCTGATGCTCTATCCACTGTGCCACCGCCTGGTCAGGCTAATCCCTAGTTCTTGAGAGAATCAAGATTGTCCATGTCTGAGATGTCAGGGAGTTCTGTAGTTTTGTTTTCATCTGGAGGAAGCTGGTTTGTGTCTCCCACAACCTAGGTGGCTGCACAGAGGTGACACAGTATAGCAGAAAGAACACTGAGGTAGAAGATTGGCTCTGTTACCTAGGAATCCTGCAACCTCAGGCATATCACTTTCCTGGGCCCCATTTTCCCTGTCTGTGTAGCTAGTTGTTAAGCTAAGTGATTTGTAAGATTCTTTCTGGTCCTGCATCTGCTGAGTTGTGCAAAAGTTATTTTTGTTTTGTCTGATTTCTGATTCATTATATTTGGGATTGGAGATGATAATATATGAATGAGATCACTGATAAAAGTTGTCACCTATGAGGAAATCAGATATACGAAAAGGATGGCTAAAAGAAGAATGCAGAAAATAGAGCGTCTGCTTAGATGTAAATAATTGGTGGAAGCAATGCTGATAGGGAGCTGTGGTTCTGTAGAGAGGCAGTGTGCTACATTAGAAAGATAGGGGCCCTGGCTTTTCTCCCTCTTTCCCCTCTAACTGGATGTGTGGCCTCAGGCAGGTTAACCATAGCTCCCTGGGCCCTCAGTTTTTCAATCTTGATAATGAAGGAAGATGTTTTAACATAATTGTCTGGCCATTCAACTTTCCCATTGTGTGACAGGAAGTGCGGAGGGCATGTTCCATCCACAGACTGAAAGTGGTTTAAAGAGAATGGAAGAGCTAGGACCCATCTGACTGATAGAAAGTACGTCCACTCTAGGTGGGGAGGAGGGGTCCCAGCAGGGTGGAAATGCAGCTCCTCTAGAATCCACATTAGCAAGAACAGATGGTCGGTTTCAGGGACGGGCTTAGTTAATACCATGTTGACGTTCTAAAGGAGTCAGGTAAAATACCAGTATCTTCCTCCATCCTCCAGATCCATCTCATTCTGAGCTCTGCTTGGTCCTCCAAAAAATGGAACCCGAATTACAACCCGACTCTCTTCTGCAGGAGCCTCAGGAGACTGGGTGATGATGAGGGCAAATGATTTTTTTCCTTCTCCTGTAGCCTAAACAAATAACAAAGATTATGGATTTCATGACCCTCCCTACTCCCTCCCTCCTCACTTTGAGATATATCTAATAGTTTCAAAGAGCAAATAATTTATAATAATAGTCATTTATGGGAAAAACCTTTTGGAAATGGCAGATCTGAAAGCTGAATGACCTATCCCTCTTTCATTTTCAGTGTGAATACTGGTGTTACCCAGGTGGTGCTTAGTGTGGCCAGTTCTGATGGCAGTCCTGGGGCAGGATGGGGTCCTAACATGATTTTTCCTCACAGCGGCCTTCACTGCACCGGAACATTTAATTTAATTGCTGTATAGGTGGTATATTTAGTTATACTATTGCCAGCTTTTATAAAAATGGAATACTAACTCATCCTTTAGAGAAATAAAGTGGCGAGGCAGTGAAAGAAGTAGTCCAGGGATACTAAGCTGTAGCCGTTGGGCCGCCTTTCCCTGAGTTAGGGCCTTCCTCCATACACACTGACAGCTGCTTCCCCAGCCTGGAGGTGAGGGGTTGCCTTGGCCTCCCCTTTCGTGAATATTCTCAGTTCTGAGAAGTTCGCCAGCTCCTGAGCAAATGGACTCCATCCTTTATGCACGTTGGGTATCTTTTTTTTTTTTACAGGGACAGAGAGAGAGTCAGAGAGAGGGATAGATAGGGACAGACAGGAACAGAGAGAGGTGAGAAGCATCGATCATCAGTTTTTCACTGTGACACCTTAGTTGTTCATTGATTGTTTCTCATATGTGCCTTGACCACGGGCCTTCAGCAGACTGAGCCACCCCTTGCTCGAGCCAGCGACCTTGGGTTCAAGCTGGAGAGCTTTTGCTCAAGCCAGATGGGCCCGCGCTCAAGCTGGCGACCTCAGGTCTCGAACCTGGGTCCTCTGCATCCCAGTCTGACGCTCTATCCCAGGGGTCCCCAAACTATGGCCCGCGGGCCGCATGTGACCCCCTGAGGCCATTTATCTGGCCCCTGCCGCACTTCCGGAAGGGGCACCTCTTTCATTGGTGGTCAGTGAGAGGAGCACAGGATGCATCCGCACCCATAGTTCCCATTGAAATACTGGTCAGTTTGTTGATTTAAATTTACTTGTTCTTTATTTTAAATACTGTATTTGTTCCCGTTTTGTTTTTTTACTTTAAAATAAGATACGTGCAGTGTGCACAGGGATTTGTTCATAGGTTTTTTTATAGTCCGGCCCTCCAACGGTCTGAGGGACAGTGAATTGGCCCCCTGTGTCAAAAGTTTGGGATCCCCTGCTCTATCCACTGCGCCACCGCCTGGTTAGGCACATTGGGTATCTTGAGTGAAGCTGAGTTTGGTTCATAAAGGATGCCCTAACATCCCAGGCTCCAGCGTGAGGGCGGTACAGGACAGCTGAGTGAATGTGCGGTTTGTAGCAGACTTTGTTCCCATTCCAGAGGAAGCTAGTTTCCTCCTGCCCTATCATTTGAAGTAGCCAGTATTTTCAAAACTGGTCCTACCCTGACTTTCAGACCCAGCAGAGAAATAGGATGAAAGGCTTCATCCAGGGAGGGGCTCAACTTTGAAGAAGCTCTGATGGAAGGTTCACATGTTCAGATAGCTTCGCATGAGTAAAAGGTGCGGCATATTGCTGTTAAAGTTTACGGTTTGCACTTCATTTTTCGTAGTCTAAAAATGACTGTATTCTGGCCATTGAAAATGCTTGGTATCAAGTGTGAATGGGAATGATGTAATTATTTTAATATTTGCTCTCAGGAGAATGATTACTGCTCTGTGTTTATAAAATATCTTAGGGAGAAAAGAAATACATTTAGAAACATTATTTTAGACATGAAGAAATTGTTTCTATAAGATTAGGCGTTTTGCCCAAACAGAAGTAGCTAAGAATAATGGAGTCTGGCTTTACACATTGCTTTGGCCAAACCCAGCCAGCTAGCTCCTTGAAGTGTGTGAGCCCTGGCTTCCCGGGAGCCTACAGGTGTGTCTTCCCACCATCACTTCTAGCTTCTTGTACCACCTTCTATGGGTACTCCCGTCAGCTTCTTGCAGGTCTAGGTGTCTGAATCACTTACCTTTCTGTAGGGAAGTGTGCAGAATCCCATTGCTGCTCCAAGTTGCAGCCTGAGGAGAGCAAACTGTCACCTTTGCCTTTAGGGACACAGTGGTCAGAATAGGGGAGAAGCCCTTTTAGGTCTATCCTCTTGATGCAGCCTTTGTATCGGTTTATGCTGGTGCTTGCCAGGATGTTTAAGACAACCAAGCCACTGTTGAGAATTATTCAGGCCCCAGAGGGAGCATTTGAGGAAAGGAACACGTTAGCCTTCTTGACAGAAATGTCCACTAGTCATCTTTGGCAGTGTCTCTGACCCAACGTTCCCCATACCGACTCTAGCAAAGGGAATTTTTTCAGGATATGTATATCCTCAAAGGGAATACTAGATAGTTTTACACCACTCCCGTCAGCTTAATCAGGGTGAATGGTCATGCTCCATGCAAAAGGTTTTTGCTTTCAAGTTGTTTCAATGTGTTTCCCATCTTCTCTAGAATGGTTTCATTGCTTAAAGTTAGTGCAACAGTCCTGACCAGTGTAAACCCACTTAATTTCTGTAGCTCGAAGAATCAGCTACTTCTCCTCTTCAGGAATATGCTCAAATCAAAATGTATTTTTGCATACTTAAACCAGGAAAATTATTACTTCAGATGATAAAGTAACTTGTTTTTTGGAGTCCTTATATTCACATTGTGAAAAGGCATACTTCACTAATTTAGATTTAGTACCTTGATGAGAAGACTCAGGTTGAGAAAGGCTGGTCTCACCAATCCAGATCTCTAGCAAGATGGTCAAATTCATCAACTTATGTTTAATTAATTTGATGTATGTTGTGATTTAGGGGAATGAGGTGAAATTTATATTTGGACTGTGGAGAAAGGGGGAATAGGGATTGTTTAAACAAATAGTGGAGTGATTGTGGTACAAGGTGTCTCTGTAAGACGAGATGTTACATTCGTGCATCATAGAACTTTCTTTTTACCCATGAGCGATGGTACTAACTATAAATCATTTTTATCTATACATTAAAACAGGTTCCACAATTAGGCAACATTTGGTTAGCCACGCCCAAGTTATTGTTTGTACTTGAAAGTAATAAAGCTGCATTTCCTTAAAAATCCCTTCTGTAGTTGACTACTTTATTGCTTTTTTTTACCCGCAACCAATTCAGAGGGGACTTTAAAAAAGTGATTACGGTATATTTTTAGAAATGAACTGTCCCTTATGTGATTTCTGTTCCTTTACCGTTTCTGCATGTACTAGAATGTAAGCCCAACAATATAACAGTTTTTGAATGAGATCCAAAAGGGAGAACAATACACTTAAAAATAAAATGCAAGGAAGGAATTTTGGTAACTCTCACCCATGGCTGCTGATGGCTGTGGCGGCAGGGGTGCAGGTAAAAAGGACTATTATATAGCCAGACGATGCGGTGACACAGTGGATAGAGCGTCGGACTGGGATGCGGAGGGCCCAGGTTCGAGACCCCGAGCTCGCCAGCTTGAGTGCGGGCCCATCTGGCTTGAACAAAAGCTTGCCAGCTTGGACCCAAGGTCGCTGGCTCCAGCAAGGGGTTGCTCGGTCTGCTGAAGGCCCGTGGTCAAGGCACATGTGAGAAAGCAATCAATGAACAACTAAGGTGTCGCAACGGCAACGAAAACCTAATGATTGATGCTTCTCACCTCTCTCCGTTCCTGTCTGTCTGTCCCTATCTATCCCTCTCTCTGACTCTCTCTCTGTCCCTGAAAAAAAATAAATAAATAAAAACTTTTAAAAAAAGGACTGTTACACAGTCAAGACCTTGGAATTGTCTTCCCCTCTGCCCTCCTCCACTCAGCACATGCCCAAATTGGTTTATTCTTTCTTTTTTTGTTTTGTTTTGTTTTGTGGTAGAGACAGTCAAGAGTGAGGGACAGACAGACAAAAAGGGAGGGAGATGAGAAACATCAATTCTTTGTTGCGGTTCCTTAGTTGTTCATTGATTGATTTCTCATATGTGCCTTGATCAGGGGCTACTGCAGACCGAGTAACCCCTTGTTTGAGCCAGTGACCTTGTACTCAAGCTGGTGAACTTTGCTCAAACTAGATGAGCCTGTGCTCAAGCTGGCGACCTCAGGATCTTGAACCTGGGTCCTCCACATCCCAGTCCGAGGCTCTATCCACTGTGCCACTGCCTGGTCAGGCTATTCTTTCTTCTTAATTTAATTTCTAGGACTTCTTATCACCAGGCATGGTCCTGTACCTTTGAACCCCCAAAAGGACCATTATAGGGCAGGTTATGGTTCCTCTTTCACAGAAGAGAAAGCTGAGGTTTGGCACAGTAGCTAATTGCTTAGAGAAGTGGTTTGATTGTTAGCCTTCACATACCTGGTTTTTTCCCACCTTGTCTCCCCTCCCGTCTCTCCCTGTTTCAAGTCTCTTCTGTCTGAAGAAGAGATTGAACGGGAACTGCTGCCTTCCTCCTTCACCACTTGTGAACACCTGTTGACCCATCTTATTACACTCTTCCTCTAGGGAATCTTCCCAGCTGCCACTTGGAGTACATGGTTCCTCTGCTCAGACGACCTTCATGACTCCCTGTTATCAACAGGGGGTGACTAGGTTTATCACCCGAATGGGATTGAGCGCCTGCTCATCTCTTCAAGCAGTTTTGTTCTCTGTTTTCCTGCCTCTGCACTTTGGTTTCTGCCCCATCCTGGGAAAACCTTCCAGGTGCCTCTCCACCAGTCCTAGGGCCAGCCTTTAGGGCCCCACTTGACCTCCGACTATAAAGCCTCTGCTGGCTACCACCCCCCCACTCAGCCTGACTCAGCACTTTTGTTTGGGGTTGCTGTGCAGTTTATTTGGCAGTTCATCCCGTAGTACCTTTTGCAGTGGGTAAACCATTACCTTTCACCTTTAGTCCATAAATTTTTCACAATTTGGGCAAATACTTTGTTTCTGCAGCAACATTGTAAGATTGAGTTCTTACACAATGCTCAATCAATAAGGTTATTTTTTTGTTTTTTTTAGCGAAAGGGAGAAAGAGAGGGACAGACAAGGACAGACAGAGAAAAGGAGAGAGATGAGAAGCATCAACTCGTAGTTGTGGCATTTTAGTTGTGCATTGATTGCTTTCTCATATGTGCCTTGACGGGGGGGGGGGGTGGCTCCAGCTGAGCCAGTGACCCCTTGCTCAAACCAGCAACCTTGGGCTCAAGCCAGCAACCTTGTACTTCAAGCCAGCAACCTTGTACTTCAAGCCAGTGACCTTTGGGCTCAAGTCAGCAACCATGGGGTCATGTCTGTGACCTCACACTCAAATAGGCAACCCTGCACTCAAGCCAGTGAAATTTTATGGATTCTCTTAGGGGCTATGTGTTATGGAGGAAAAATAGCTTTAGGAATATCAGCATTGAAGCAAAACAAAATACCTATTATACACAGCTCTTCCTCTCTTAGACTTTCCTGTTCTGCTGTAGCCTATAAACATCTACAGTGTTCTGAGTACACTAGGGTGGAATGTTTGATCACTGTGAGTAGACATGAGTAGTCCTCGCCAGTGGAAGGTCCCTATGCTTTGTTTGCATTTTAATCACATGTTCTGTTCTCTTTGTGGTAAAATACTATTAACACCAATTTATGGGGGAAATCACCCAGAGTTCCTTTGTCATAATTTTTAATAGCCACTTCTAAACCTTAATGCAGGTGTGTATAGATTTATGTGATTGCAAGTCCTTGTTTTGTCTTCTGCTGTCAAAAATGTGCTTTAAGTCTTTGCAATTACCATAGTACTTTGTAATATTCCTTTGTTACCTGTAATTTGCTAAGCCTTTCCTATTTTGGTGGATAATTAGGAAGTTTCCGGTTTTGCTTCTTAGGTCATGCAACAGAGAAGTCCTTTGCTCATATTTCCTTAGAACATGTTCCCAGTGGATGACTACTGGCAAAAGGAAAGGAAATCTTTTGTAACATTGTTTTTTTTGTTACAGTTTACTGAATTGTAAAGTGAACACCCATCTAACCATTGCTCCCCTCAGAAAGAACATTTCTGGCTCCCCAGAAACCTGTGTCCAGGAAGAAACACTTTGTGTCTTTTGCTCTGTATTTATCACGTGGCTTTCCAAATGGATTAAAGGGATGTATGCTGTCACCTTGCTGGTTGGCCCGTGCATATTTCAACATAACATCATCAATTTTGAGTGGTTAGCATAAACAGGCTTATTAATTCCGTAGGTATAAAGAAGGTTGCTTTACTTGACGTCTTTAGCATGTGAAGACAGATATTTGTATGTGTGCTCATTTGTATTTTTTTAAATTCTGTTTTCATCTTTTACCCATTTATTTTTATTACATTTTCAAATAATATGGGAAACATTGTTTGAGATGAGTTAGTCACAAGTAGTTTCACTCATCTAGGCATCACTAATTTAGAAATAATAGTTCGTCACCAGGCATGCACTGAAATTCTCTTTCATTACATAAAAAGGTTTAGTGTTAAGCAAACCTATCAACAATCCCATCCCCATTTATGTCCCAGTAATTAATGTGATATATCACAATTATGCATTACTAATGAAAGTAGTCCTAGGAAGACCCAGCTCTTCAGAAGAGCATATATAGAACTATATCTTTAAACTTTTCCTAATGAAGATGTACCACAGGGGATCAAAAATGAAGGAAAATGTGGGCAATCATGAATTAAAAGGGTTTTTTTTTTTTCCCCAAAATGAACTGCTGAAATTTAAAATGAAGGATCCAGTCTGACCTGTGGTGGCGCAGTGGATCAGGCGTCGACCTGGAATGCTGAGGTCGCTGGTTCGGAACTCTGGGCTTGCCCGGTCAAGGCACATATGGGAGTTGATGCTTCCTGCTCCTCCCCCCACTACACACACACAGTTTTTCTCTCTCTCTCTCTCTCTCTCTCTCTCTCTCTCTCTCTGCCTCTCTTCTCTAAAAATGAATAAATAAAAAATAATAACTTAAGAAAATAAATAAAATGAGGGATCCATTAGAAGGCAAGCCAGTGAGACTCCAAGGACAAAGTCATACTAATGTTTTATTTTTACTCATTAATGCGGAGTCAGGGAGGCAGTGTCAGGTGTGTGTTTATATATGTCAGGCCTCTGTGAGTTCAGAGAGGAGATTTTCCGTCTGTGGGAGTTTCACAGGAGAGCACACATTCCTACGTTTGTTAGTTCAGCAGATTTAGTCATGTAAGGCTGCTGCAGCGAGTGAATTGATCATTCAGGCTTTAAGGGCACAAAGCTTGAACTCCAAACACAAGGCAATCAATCAGTCAAACGGAAGCCTGTATGAAGGCTGTGTGGCAGCCTAAGCTGATAAAAGTGTTAGAAGAAAAAACTAAGTGTTATTATTATTTTTTCCATTTCTCTTTTCTCGCCCACAAGACTGTGTCTAGAGAACAGGAATTGTCTCTTGTTCTTTATACGCATATCATCTAGGACTTGGTACAGGGTAAACTTGGGGAGCCAGATGGATGTGTGGTTGGTGGGCCTGTGAATTAGTCTACATTGATGCCTATAGTACAATGTTCTCACAGTGTGGTTTCCTTCTATCATGTTGGCATCACCTGTAGCCTTGGTAGGAATGCAAATTACTGGGCCCCACCCTGACCTAATGAATCAGAAATGCCCCCTGAAGTCGGGCAGGTGATTGTGATGCCCACTACCGTTGAGAACCACCGCTCTTATCTAAACCTATTCTGCCACCTAGTGGAACTGTTGGGAGTAGTGCCTGGCCTGGCAGTGAGTGGGACTGAATTCTGTTGCTGTTGAATACATAAGGCCTTGCCTACACTTTAGGTTACGGCCACTCCGGATGTGTTCTAAGACTGGAGTTGCCTTCTACTTTATTTCCAGTAATTATAGGGCATGTCATGGCAAGACATCAGCAGGCAATCTGCATAAACTCATCTTTATTGTTTTAGAAATGTCTCATTCTGTACTAAAATTGCTCTTACCATACGTGGGAATACTACATAGCTATGAAATAATGCTATGAAGACTCATATGTGAGAAAATGCAGAAACATAAGTGGAAAACAGGTTTAAAACTGGCATACAGCATGTTTCAAATTAAATGGTTTAAATATGCAGAAGAACAAAATGAGGCCCTGGCTGGTTGGTTCAGTAGTAGAGTGTTGGCCCAGTGTGTGCATGTCCCAGGTTTGATTACTGGTCAGGGCACACAGGAGAGGCAACCATCTGCTTCTCCACCCCTACCCCTCCCCTTCTCTTGCTCTCTCTTTCTTCTCCTCCTGCAGCCATGGCTTGATTGATTTGAATGCATTGGCCCTGGACGCTGGAGATGGCTCCATGGGGCCTCTGCCTCAGGTTCTAAAAGAAATAGCTCAGCCTGACCAGGCGGTAGCGCAGTGGATGGAGCATCGGACTGGGATGCGGAAGACCCAGGTTTAAGACCCCAAGGTCGCCAGCTTGAGCGCGGGCCCATCTGGCTTGAGCAAAAGCTCGCCAGCTTGGACCCAAGGTCACTGGCTCCAGCAAGGAGTGGCTCAGTCTGCTGAAGGCCCGCAGTCAAGGTACATGTGCGAAAGCAATCAATAAACAACTAAGGTGTCGCAACGAAAAACTAATGATTGATGCTTCTCATCTCTCTCCATTTCTGTTTGTCTGTTCCTATCTATCCCTCTCTCTGACTCTCTCTGTCCCTGTAAAAACAAAAACAAAACAACAACAACAAAAAGAAATAGCTCAGTTGTGAGCATGACCACAGGTGGGCAGAGCATTGACCCCAGACTGGGGTTGTATTTTCTAAATTTTGTACAATGAGCATAAATTATTATTATTATTTTCTTAAGTGAGAAGCCTGGAAGCAGAAAGACAGACTCTTTCATCCACCCTGACCGGGTTCCTCCTGGCAAGCCCCCTATAGGGCGATGCTCTGCCCATCTGAGGCTGTTGCTCTGTTGCTTGGCAACTGAGCTATTTTTAGCACCCGAGGGAGGCCATGGAGCCATCCTCAGTGCCCTGGGCCAACTCGCTCCAACTGATCCATGGCTGTGAGAGGAGAAGAGAGAGATAGAGAGGGAGAAGACAGAGAGAGAGGGATGGAGAAGCAGACGGTCACTTCTCCTGTGTGCCCTGACCAGGAACTGAACCCAGGACATCCACACTCCTGGTTCTTGCTCTACCACTGAGCCAACTGTCCAGGGCCAAATTATTTTTTAAGAATAATTTTGTTTTAGTTATGTAACATGGCTGCAGGCATCATATAGCAGAAGTTTTTTTTTTCAGGAAATATTAGGTCTACTCTGTACCAGGCATTGTGCAAGGGCCTGGGGATACAGAGATGAATCAGGTACTGTTCTTGCTTGTGGGAGCTCACGGGTGACAACCAAGGTTTCCCAGAGAAAGTAACCTTCTATAAAGTTCCCAAGCTTAAGAGGATTGGATTACTACTCGTGGCAGGTGGGGGGGGGTGTCTTTATAGTCAATATAGGAGCATAGAAGACACTACTAGAATTTTCAGACAAAAATCATTAAATGTCAAAATTCAACACGAAATAGCAGGTGATTGGTGGTAGCAGCATAGTTCTTCAGCCTCTGAATCCCCACCTAAAATAGCAACTAAATTGCAAAACCAATAAACCCGACAATGCTGATAACAAAAGTAACCTCATGAACCCTAAAGTAAAGCAAGTGGGTCAAACCAAAAACATCCACAAGAACAGCATTTGTGAAAGAAGAAAAGAAAAAAAAAAGTAAGGAAGAAACAGAGGTAGTGGATGATGGACCTGATGGGACCACATTGCTCCCAAGGAGCTTTCTTCATTTGTTAAGGAGAATTCTAGGAATCTTCCACCATTGCCCAGCCCTGGGCCTGGCACATGGCTGGCCCTCACTGTTGGTCCAATAAATGAATGAATATGTCATAACTGGTTCCACTCCCTTCCATGATGTAGTAATGCTTCTCTAGACACATTAGCTTATACTGCCCGAGTGGAATGTGGGGATTGATGCTTGAGCCTGAAACCTGGGGGATAGTTCCTTTCTTGGAAGATTGAACTATGTATAGGATTCCAAGTGACAAATTAGACTCTAAACTCCAGCATATATGTGAAGTATATGAGGATCTTACTAATTACCAAAGACTCCTGGGCCCCATTGCAGTAACTTTAGTAAGTCCGGACAGATCCAAATGTATTGAACCTAAATATTTAGGTTTTGTGATGCCTGGGTGTTGGAGGGTGGAGCTGTTGTGTGGGGAACAGGACCCTAGGCTTGTCACTTAATATCTGTGTAACCTTGGGAAATTCACTTAACCTCTCTGGTTCTTAGTTCTCTCCTCTGTAAAATGAGGTTAATGATAGCTATCTCAGAGGGTTGTTGTGAGATTGCAAATAGTACCTACTTACAGGGCATAACAGAACCTAACTAGGCTTAGTGGGGGTTAGTATTATTGGTGTAATACAATAGACAAAGGTCTATGAAAATGTGTGGTGTGTATGATTGATGTTCAGCAACCATTAGCAGTATTTAAATACCATAAGCACCAAAAACAAAAAGCAAAACAAAACAAGAATCCTGTCTGTTCACCATTGATTACCAGGATCTAGTGTGTTGAAAATGTCATACAGCAGGTATTCAACCAATGTTTTTTAATTGAACAAATGACATCCCCATATCCTATATCTATTGGTATGAATGTTTGTTTTCCTGCTTTCCAGCCTCACTTTCCCCATTTAGAGTGGGGAGGAGCTGTTGCCAAGCATCCATCCTGTTCTAAGGTGTTAGAATTCTCTAAGTCTAATTTACAGTTGTTGTGGTTTTTTGTTTTTGTTTTTTTTTTTTTTGAAGTGAGAGGAGGGGAGATGGAGAGACACACTCCTGCATGCACCCTGACCAGGATCCACCTGGCAACACCCATCTGGGGCCAATGCTCTGCCCATCTGGGGCCATGCTCACAACCAAGCTATTTTTAGCATCTGAAGTGGAGGCTCCATGGAGCCATCCTCAGTGCCCAAGGCTGATGTGCTCAAATCAATTGAGCCATGGCTGTGGGAGGAAAAGAGAGAAAAGGGGGAGGGGTTTGAAATTCTGAGGTTGCTGTCTTGAGTGTGGGCTTGCCCAACTTGGGTGCAGGCTCACTAGCTTGAGCGAGGGGTACTAGCTTGAGCATGGGATTATAGACATGACCCCATGGTCACTGGCTTGAGCCCAAAGGTTGCTGGCTTGAAGCCCAAGGTTGCTGACTTGAAGGCCAAGGTCACTGGCTTGAGCAAGGGGTCACTTGCTCTGCTGTAGCCCCCAGTCAAGGCACATATGAGAAAGCAATCAATGAACAACTAAGGTGCTGCAATGAATAATTGATACTTCTCATCTCTCTCCCTGTCTGTCTGCTATCTGTCCCTCTCTCTCTGTCAACAACAAAAATAGTATATCATTGTTCTGATCTAATGTAATTTTTGTCATATTGTTTTATTCTGGTGGAACATAAAATTTCATATACATTATTTTTACAACTTTACAAAAATCCATGTAAATACCAAGTGTGGGAAGAAGTACCATACAGAAATGTCAATAGTTACATAATGGGAATATGATATAATTCTGTCATTATACATTTTCTTTTTTTTTTTTCCAGGGACAGAGAGAGAGTCAGAGAGAGGGATAGATAGGGACAGACAGGAACGGAGAGAGGTGAGAAGCATCAATCATTAGTTTTTCGTTGCCGTTGCGACACCGTAGTTTTTCATTGATTGCTTTCTCACATGTGCCTTGACCGCGGGCCTTCAGCAGACCGAGCAACCCCTTGCTGGAGCCAGCGACCTTGGGTCCAAGCTGGCAAGCTTTTGTTCAAGCCAGATGGGCCCGCGCTCAAGCTGGTGAGCTCGGGGGTCTCGAACCTGGGTCTTCTGCATCCCAGTCCAACACTCTATCTACTGCGCCACCACCTGGTCAGGCCATACATTTTCTTAAATTACAAAACAATCTTTGTAGCAGAGGGCAGCTTGTTCCTCCAATTCCCGCCTCTCCCTCTTCCTGAGCAAAGTGGAGACTGCATTTCCCAGCCTCTCTTGCAGCTGGATGTGGCCATGTGGGCATCTCTAACTTAAGCACTCTAGGTTAGATGTTGGCTCTTTCCTCTTTCCCAGGAGTAGCAACTCAGCTTTAATTAAGCAAATGAGGATACCCCTAGGGGATGGCAGAGCAAGAGGGAACCTGGTTTCCTGTTCATGGCAGCCACTTCCCCAACATAGCCTGACTGTTCCCTTTTTTTTAAGAGTGAAATGACTATGGTGATGATGTTTGGGCCACTATATTTCTAGAGTTGTTTTGTGACAGCAGCTTGGCTGTGACCCAACTACTACAACCTTAAACTTCTCCCCAAGATTGGGGATGTTTTGGACACCATTTCACAGTTCATGGTGCTGATTAGTCTCTGGTAGCATAGCACTTGGGAGTAACTATTCATTTACAGAACAGCGTAGAATACTAGGCTTTTCTATTCCTTTATATAAACTTTAATTTAATAAAAATAATATATATGTAGCATATTTTAAGTTTAGAATATTTAGAAATAATTCATATAATCTAGGTTATTATTTATTATGACATAGTTTGTTGTATGTATTTCTATTATATGTAATACATATAATATATACTATATAATAAATATTACATATTATAGTTTGTTATAATAAATATTCAATATAATCTAAGAGCACTGATAGAACCCAACACAAGGATCACAATTATAAGCAGACAACCGACATCCTCCACTGGTGTTAAAGTGTCCCATTAATATTATTTAAAGGCTGCATGTTCCTCATTGGTTTTGCTACTCTGTGCATTCCTAATGGCAATGGTTATAGTAGTATAATAGAAAGCATACATTTAAAAAAAGAGTTTCACATGATTGGTTTAACTGAATGCATTAACAACTGCTTCAGTTGCATGTTTTGCATTCCCTCCTCTGGGAGGTACAGTGTCAGGCATCCTTCAAGGAAGTTAGCCTTTGTCTGAGATTCTAAACAAGGCACACAGGAAGTTCAGAGGGTACCCATCCGAACAGGCCACCCATTACCTTCGTGAGTGACCCATGATTACCTTGGCCCATGATTTTCATCATGGTTACATAGCCCAGCTATGACCTACACTCTGACAATCTAAGGAGTTGCAATGGGACAGCTAGCTGTCCTTGTCACTTGGGAGGAGAACCCTCCTTCCTCCTCTGAGCCTCCTTAGAAAGGGAGCCCGACTCTTGTTGATCACGGTCATGTAGAGAGAGGGGCCACTTGAGGACAGAGGGGATGGGGGTGCTTCCCAGCTCCATGTTGTACTCACTGTGAGAACTCACTTGGCAAGTGATGCCATTTTACATTTTGTTGTTGTTTTTCATTTAAGACCATCATTAGCAATTCACTTGATGCTACATCACCTTCATAATTATCATTTTTACTGACTGTACATTATTTCATCAAATAATAGAACTCTACTAAATAACTCTCTACTGTGGACTCTTTAAGTAGTCCCAATTCTGTGTTATTGTAAAAAGAGCCACAATAAATATCTTTGTCAATATAACATTTTGCTTTGGTTGGATAATTTCCTCAGGAAATGGGGCAAATTTTGACCTCCTCTTATGGAAGACTAGAAGGATACTGTGGCAACATTTTTTTTGCATTAGCAAAAATAAAAGAGCTGAAATATTCTTTAGTAGGAAGTGCTTAAATAAACTATGCTCCATCCAATCAATGGAGTACAATGCAACCATTAAAAAGAATGAGGATTATTCATAATAGCCCAAAAGTAGAAACGACCCAAATGTCCATCGACTAATGAATAGATAAGCAAAATGTGGTATAATAGCCACACAATGGAATATCATTCGACCATAAAAAAGGAATGAAGTTCTGATCCAGGCTACAACAGGGGTGAAACTTGAAAACCTTGCGCTAAGTGAAAGAAGTCAGGCACAGAAAGCCTCATATACTGTAATATGATTCCACTTATATGAAATGTCTAGAATGGGCAAATCCAAAGGGACAGAAAATAAGATAAGTACTACTGGGGGTTGGTGGGAGGGAGGGATAGGAAATGATTGATGGTGGATATGAGGTTTCTTTTGGGAGTGATAAAATTGCTCTGGAAACAGATAGTAGTGAGAATATGAAAAACCACTGAATGGTACACTTTATGGTGTGTGAGTTCAAGAATGAGGAATCTATATGTTCTGTCATTCACTGAAAAAAGCAAAGTGCAGAACATTGTCTAAAATATACAATTTTGGTGAAAGTCTTTTTTTCCATCTTTGGGGGTTGAGATTGTGAGGCTTCCCAGGAATATGTGCGTCCCTTTCTCTGGATGGCAGAGGGCACCTGCTCTGAGTGGGCACTGGGATCATCATGTATAGTGACATCTATGCAATATATCATTGTTCCAGTTGTTTCAGATGCAGTGCTGAGAGGTGAGGGAAACAAGTGGCTGGCTAAGTTTACACAGCCAGGAAAGCGGCTCCACCAGGAGTCAAAATCAAGTCTGCCTGACTCCAGAGCAGATGAATCAGAGGCCTAGGCACATGGAGGCTCGTCCTCAGCTTCATTTGTTCCCCATGGACTGGCTGGTGGGAGGTGTGGAGGCTGCATCACCTCAGTGAACACAGCTTACAAGAATGCTGGTTTATGATTGACATGGAGAGGTCCATTATGGTCCTTTACCTGAGGACACTAGAAAGGGGATTTCAGAGAATCATCTAAGGGCCAGTTAGTCCCTTATGGTTGGACGGACATATTTCAGTCATTCCTGGTCCACTCATGCTGCTTGAACATTCCATGCTCTTTCACAAAGCTGCCTTTGTTGTGGTTTCTAACTAGACAACTCCTGCCTACCAGGTACCCAACAAACTCCTACTTACATGTCAAAACCCAGCTCATATGTCCCCTCTGTTGTTTTCTCCTTAACAACGTAATTTATAGATGGCCCTCCTAGCTCCTTTATAATATAGTACTAGTAATATGAATACTAGTAGTTAGTTGTCATTTAGGGAGTGCCAACTATGTGCTAGGCAGTTTTAAGTATTGACAACGTACTTGTTTCTTTTAATTCTCATGGGAATTACGCAATAAAAGTATAATTATTTACATTTCTTACAGATGAAGAAACAACCTAGCGAGGTTAGGAAATTTGCCCGAAGTCACACAACCAGGATGTGAAGAAACAGATCTTTCTGACTCCAAAGTCCATACTTTTCCCCTTGCACCACATACTCTCCCTTGCACCAACCACCAAGAATTGCAAATGCTGCCTGTCACTGTCCTCACCATTGTCGTGAGCCCTAGAAGGCAGGTGGTGGCTCTGATTTCAGGACTGCAACCCCATGCCCAGGGTAGGCTCTGCGACCAAAGGCCTGGTCCCTAAAGTTTGACAGGAGTGAGTTGTTCCATTTGCAGGGACCCAGCCTGGAAAGTAGAAGCAGTAGGTTTGTCCCCTCCTGCTGATGGGACAGGCCCACTATCTCTCCCAGAGAGGTGATAAAGGGGAAGGTTATGCCTCCTTGAGAATTTGCAGGCGTTTCCTGAGGCCATGAGAGCATTTCTGCTTCTTGCCAGTTCCTGTGAGCTGCTGGGAAAGCTTCCCTGCCCTTGTGGATGTCAACAACCAGCTCTAGCCAGTTCTCTGGAAATTACCATGAAATATGAAGGGAGGGCAGCAGAGGCCCAAGGAGGACGGAGACCCCATAAGCAGCTTGTTGGAATCTTGCTGAGGCCCGGCAGGGGCTTTGCTGTAGAGACAGCGAGACCTGATGGTTGAGATGTCCAGCTTTGCAAACCATCTCTGCCTCCTAAGTCTGTGACCTTGGGGCAAGTTTCTCCATCTTTCTAAACCTGAATTCCTTCTTTGTTTTTTTTTAAACCAGGGAGTAATTGCCTCCTTTTCAGAGTTATGGATAAACAGATATAATGCATTTTATAAAACCCAACCACCATGCCTAGCGCAGCACCTGCATACAATGATGAGAACAACAATTATTAACCTATCCCTAGTAGATTTTTGTTATTTGCAGCAAGAATCCTGATATACCATTACTGCTATTAGTTGGGGGAACAGAGAAGTTTTCTAGAAGGACAGCCATTTTGGCCAGATGGGTGGTTTCCCCTGGTCCAGGGCCAGTGCTGTCTGAGTAAGTGACCCTTTGCACTGTTTCTTCCCTCGGCCTTGGGGCACACCATCCTTTGGGGGTGTACATGTGCTGTTCTCTGGATCCCAACTCCTGGAGTAACCTTGAGAAAGGAGAGACCTGCTCAAGACACAGCCTCCACTCTTCAGAGTCCCAGGCAGCACCCAATCATTTATCTGTCCCAACCACCTAACAGGACTGAGCAGCGAGCAGTTAGTAGAATTATGTGCTATTTTTCTGAAGAAAGTGAATCATTTGATATTGAACAATATTTAAAAGTTAGAAAGCATTTTCACAAGGATTATTTTATTGATATGATCTGAGCACACCAATACCCACACAAAGGGAGATGGGCTTTATTGAAATCACACCTGAATCTTTCCTGAGCCCTTCCAGTTTTCACGTGGAAGGCCTCCAGGAAAGAAACAGATAAACGTGTGCAGTTTGGGTTTCTAATATTGTAACTGGACATTCTTTCATATAGACTTTTCCATGTCTTGACAAAATTTATTATTTGTCATTTTTAAGCTTGTCATAGTATTCCTTCAAGTGAATGGAACAGGGTTTGTCCTTTCGCTTGTCATTTGGCAACCAGGTAGTTCCAATTTTCTGCTCTTTATATATAATACTATCTCGCTTTATGGAAACAAGCTTTAACAACGATTTTTAGAAGTATTTCCTAGAAGCAGACTGAGTGGCCAAGGGGTAGCGATAGAGTTTCTTGACTTTGTTATTTAAGGTAGATCATCCTCAAGAAAGATAAAACCAACTCATAGCATCCATGTGTTCTCTCCTGGTCTGAAATAGAAAAGAAATATGGAAGCAGTGCCAATGAGATGACAAGACAATTTGCTGAGCCAGGCAGAATTTTCTGGAAGGGGCAGGGCTTTTCTGTGAGAATATCCTCAACTGATATCCCAGTGTTCTGTCAACTTATTCAAGGCCACCCAGCCCCGCCTCAACTGCCTCTTGCAGGAATTGTACCTTGGCAGCTTGTATAGGATGGGTGTTCTCTAGAATCTCCCACGAATTTTCAAGAGTTAAGTGCCTCTGGTGGGTGGGAGTAACTGTTTTACCTGAACCAGGTAAGAGAGGCTGGTGGAGGGAGCCCTGCACCAGCCCTGGATTTAGAAAACCTGGCTCCTAGGCAGAGAGCCCTGCCATCAACCTGATGACTCGCCGGGCGCTCCCTGCCACCCTCACCTGGATGGCTCATTACTGAATTTCACAATTCAGATGCGTATCTTTGACCTGGGACTTCGACTTGCTACAATATAGGACGCCTGGGAGAGGACACAGTGCCATTCACACTCAGGGCGAGTATTTTGTTGTTGCTGACTCTGGGGACAAGCTCGCTTGGGGAAGAAGTGAAGAGCCCCCTGAAAACTGAATGCAGGGAAGGAGCCCCAAGAAAAGGGTGTGGCTCAGACTTAACACCTAGGCTTCCTTCTCAAGTCGCCTCTGACCCTTGGGGCTCTCTCCAAAGTGCAGAGTGCCTGGGGGGAGGGGCTGATAAGCCTTCCTGAGGTTGTTTGGCCTGGACAGAAACCTGGGATGGATGTTTTCTGTTAGCTTTGAGAACTGGGCCACAGATTCCAGGGTGTAGCCCAGTGACCGCACCCCAGCCACGCTGTGTGAGCCACTGGCCTGCATAGCTCACATCACACCATGAGGCTGTGACAAGTGGAATCATCACCATGATTTAATCTTTCTTCAAGCCCAGTGTGGTGGGCTGTGGGTCAGACCACAACCTCCTTGCAGATTTTATCTCCTTCCCCTCTTCCCCTTCCTCACTATTTTTTACCCATTCTGGCTTTTCTCTTCCTCAAACAACCTAGGCTGGTTCCTGTCTGAGAGACTTGCCATGTGTGGGTCCCTCTCCTTGGGCCGTGCCATGCTGCCTCTCGGTCCTCATTCAGGCCTCAGCTCATTCTGCCCCTCAGTCATTTTCTATCCCACTATTAGCCTGCGTTTTCTTCTTAGCACTGTCATTTCCAAAAGTGATCTTGTCTACTTATTTACCCAGATATTGCCTGCCTCCTCATCTAGAAGGGAAGTTCCAGGAGGGCAACAACAAAGGCTGTTCCTGCAGGGGATCCATCCAGGAATCCCAGGCAGGGCGGCCTTGCCCTTGCTTGTCTTCATATGTTTTCCCAGTTTGCTCCTCAGTGGCATATGATATCAGGTTGGCAGCAGAGGGAGCCCTAGCTGGGCTGCATGCAGGTTGGGGTTCCTGCCCAACTTGGCAGTTTCACCTGTGTTGGGACTTGGACCACCTCCTATCCGAGTTTGCAGATGGAGCAAACAGGACCCAATGCGCAGAAGGTCATAGAGACAGACTTTAGTTTGATTTGAGAACTTTTGAACAGAGCTGACAGGAGACAGAGGGTAATACTGTTGCTTACCTGCGCCAAGTCCACACCTTGTCCACCCTTCCATGGCCCGCTCACCACCACCCTCTGCCTCCAGGGGGTCTGCCCACTTGCCAGCTCAAGAGCTTGCTGGCTCCTGGGACTATTTTCCAGCACAGATGCCGGGGAACTAGATCAGATGATTTTTGTGGGCTGTTTCCTCTCCAATTTCAGACGCTTGGCCGAGAGCAGGTTATTTCTAATCTGCAGCCTGTGGACTGCAGGGTCTCTCGGGAGTCAAGGGTGACAGATTGAGTTAAAATGTTAACAGCAGGGCAGAGTTTAAACTCAGTGACCCACGGCACCAGCACACTGGTTGGTGACCATGTCTGGCCCGTTCACTGTTTGCTTTGAACTGAGAGCTGATGGTCTGTATCAGGAATGCAGCACCTAGGGGAAATCCAAGCTCCACGCCTGCCTCTGCTGCGCAGTTACTGTGTGAGCTTGACCAGTCCTTCCCTCTCTGAGCCGCGCGTGCGCGCGCGTGTGTGTGTCCAGTATATGTGTGTGTGTGTGTGTGTGTTTCCGGAAGAACAGGAATGTTTGAATTAGACCTAGATGCTTTGTGAGGCCCTTTCTTCTAAACTTAACATTCTAGGATTCATTCTACCAGTGAGCCTCAGATGTGACAATCCTAGTGCTCATGCCCAAGCTCCAATTCTTCAGCAGATCATCACTCTTCGCTGACAGCCTGGCGAGGAACCAAGACCCTTGACCTCCAGCAGCAGCAGCCCAAGTCTTCTAGAGCGTCTGTGGTCACTCACAGCTCTGGCGGGGCAGTTGGCATCAGCGTGGGATCTGTCAGTGGATGGAGCCTGAGATGTCCGTCACGAGAGAGATGAGCAGAGTCTAGTCCAGAGGCACGTGGAGGCTGTCTCATCCGTGCTCTGACTGGTCTGCTTGTCCAAAGGGGACAGAAGGAACTATGTAGGCACACCATGGGCAGCATCTTTGCCAAGACATTCCTGGACGTGGCAGCCCTGCGCAGGCCTTCTTGTGGTCCTGAGCCTGGAGCAGGAAGGGAGTACAATGAAAAGGAGCCTTTCCACGATGCCCTGTGATAATTTCACATTGTTCAATGGTTTCACGCTTCTTTCTGAAACTCACCTGAATCAATCTGAGGCAGGACACATAGGAAGAACAGGGAAGCCTAACACTGAGTTTCTGGGGCCGTTCTCTGTCCTGAGCTAGTTCCTTCTCTCATCTGTAGGGTTCCTATAGGAATGATAGGCTCAGAAAACCTGAACGTTGAATAAACGTTTCCCAAGCATCGTTGGGAATCAGGAATTAAAAATGAATCATTAACTTTTTAATGCTCTGTGCCTATATATGGACCTACACAAACACAGGGAATAGATTCTCAGGAGAATAGGCTTTTCATGAAACATAAATCCTTTAGATCACCACTGAAAGGACTGATACACTGCCTTTCAGGAAATATACTTCTCGCTTAAAAATAAGTAAATACTAAAATAAAATAAAAAATGAATCAGACACAGTCCTTGCTCTCAGATAGTTTGGATAAATCTTTCACTTTCTGAGCCCTAGTTCTGCAAAATGAAGTTAGTGTTTCCGGTCTAGTGTTGCTAGATGTAGCAAATAAAAGTACAGAATACGCCTGAGCAGGCAGTGGCCCAGTGGATAGAGCATTGGACTGGGATGCTGAAGACCCAGGTTCGAGACCCCGAGGTCACCAGCTTGAGCGTGGGCCCATCTGGCTTGAGCAAAAGCTCACCAGCTTGAACCCAAGGTCGCTGGCTCCAGCAAGGGGTGGCTTGGTCTGCTGAAGGCCCACAGTCAAGGCACATATGAGAAAGCAATCAATGAACAACTAAGGTGTCGCAATGGCAACGAAAAACTAATGATTGATGCTTCTCCTCTCTCTCCGTTCCTGTCTGTCTATCCCTATCTATCCCTCTCTCTGACTCTCTCTCTGTCCCTGTAAAAAAAAAAAAAAAGTACAGAATACTTAAATATGAATCTCAGATACACAGTGTGTAATATTTTGAGTATAAGTACATCCCATGAAATATTTGCGATGTGCTTATCCCAGAAAATAGGCAAATTTATACATTTAAATAAGTGCAGTCAATGTTGAGGACATCTAACTCTGTTGAGGGAAAAGGATCAAAGAAGTCTTCCGAGGGGAGGGGAATTTGAGCTGAGTCTTGAAGGTGGAACAGGAGATATGTCGCAGATAAATACAGAAACTTTATCCCCATGTCTGTCTGCAAGATATATGTGCTTAATTGATGTTTATTGAATGAGTACTCACATTGACTCTCCAATCTAGGAATCATTCTCGATTTTTTTCCTTCCCTCACATCCAGTCCCCGTGAACTCACTCCCTGTCCAACCCAACAGCAAGTCTCAACAATTCTACATGAAAATAAATCCTCAGTCTGCCTCTAGGCCAGACTAGGCCACCATCTTCTCACACCTGAACAACTTCACCTCCTCACTGGTTCCATGCTCCTGCCCTTGCCACCCTATGACCCACCTTCATCCCCCCCCTTAAAACTCTCCCTTGACTTCTCATTGCTCCTAGAAGAAAACCCAGCCTACTTACACGGCTGTGGCTGTGGAGCTCCGCATAACTAGCTCCGAGGGTACTTCCCACCACTCTCTTCTTCGCTGGTGAGCTTCCTCTGCTCTGGTCTCCCTTCCGGTTCCTTTCCCGCCTCATGGTCCTGCACTGGCTGTGCCCTCTGGTCTCCCTTCCGCTTCCTTTCCCGCCTCATGGTCCTGCACTGGCTGTGCCCTCTGGTCTCCCTTCCGGTTCCTTTCCCGCCTCATGGTCCTGCACTGGCTGTGCCCTCTGGTCTCCCTTCCGCTTCCTTTCCCGCCTCATGGTCCTGCACTGGCTGTGCCCTCTGGTCTCCCTTCCGGTTCCTTTCCTGCCTCATGGTCCTACACTGGCTGTGCCCTCTGGTCTTTGCAGAACCAGCTTCTTCCTCTGACTTCAAGTTTAATGTTACATCCCCAAGGAGGCTTCCCTGGATCACCTGAAGGGAATGTCCCCCAGTTACTCTGCATCACAACACCCTTTTTATCTTGTTTGTCACATTTATAATAATCTGTCAATACCTCACTTGTTTACCCACTTATTTGTGAATTGATTATCCCATTCATCACATTGTAAGCACAAGTTCAGGGTACACTTTATTTTTTGTCTTGTCCACCTAGGTATCTCTAGGTCAGTGCTTAATACATTTCTGATGAAATGAAAGACTCTTCCTAGCACAGAATGAGAAGACCAGATATATTTGTCCGCTTTACAGATGACAAAACTGAAGTGTGTAGAGGTTGATTGCTGCCCTTGGTCACATAGGCTGGAAGTAGGGCATCAGACCCACTAGATCATAGACATTTCCCATGAGACCATTTCACCTTGAAGGGAGACTTTGGGTTGGGAGCCCCGCTTGGCTGATTCATAGACTAATTCTCCAGCACGGAACCAGATGGCAGACATTCCAAGGTTCCTGTTTCTAAAGAAGTAGTGCTGCAGTATGTGGCTAAGGATTACATCCGATTCCAAATTCCGGGCTGCACTTGAGGCATTGCACACACTCAATAAACACCCAACGGTCCTAAGAAAAGGGCAGTGATTGTGTAAGAAAGAAAATCAGACCAACAGGCAAAAGTGCAGGGTTGATCTCCCAGGACCCCCATCGGAGCTGTTCTAATTTAGGCCTGATGGAACGGGAGAGATGTTGTTTCTAGTTCCCTTACACTAATATGGCCTATTTTGGAAGATTTCGCTATTCCGAGTTCCTGACTAATGCCCAAGAGCAGACCCTGATAACTGTCGTCATTTAAAATGCTGCCTGAGCCATTGATAATAAGCTGGCAGCAAGGCACCATTTCTGTGATTTTAGGAGGAAAGAAAGTTCTTGGAGAAGGAGCTGGGTGACATAAAGAGAACCCTGGACAGGAAATCAGAGGGCAGTGCTGTGCGTGGAAAGGAACGCGCTTGGGTTTCCAGCCAGCTGACTGTAGCACTCTTGTGGACCCTCAGCAGCCTCCTCTGTAAGGATTTGGGTCTGACATTGGCCTGGGAGTCAGAGGGTTTGGCTCTGACTCTAATGTGTGGTGAGGGACCTTGTCTAGGCTCCTTTCTCCTCTGGGTCTTGGTTTATCATCTGCACACGGACAGGTTTGACTCCAGGTCTGACATTTTCTCTTTCTGTGGCTTTTCCGGGGAAACATTTTCTCCGCTAGGACTGGGTTTCCATAGCCTTCAGCCCTCAGAAGCCAGCATGAACTCAACATGGCCCCCTGAAAAATAGTATAATAAAGAGCATCTTAGTCCTAAAGGCCTGGATTTCTTAGGGGCACTGTAGGAGTCAAGTGTCCACTCCTGTCACTCTCTCAGCCCTAGATGCTAGGAGGTACACATTCCAATGTCAGGTACATACTCCAGTGAAGGAGGCTCTTCAAGAGGGCAAGGCCATGGAAGTAGGTTGGGGAGTATGGTTTATCTGAGAGCCTAGAAGTTCTGGGTATTGAACCCCAAGGACAGTACTTTTCTGGCCTTGACCCACTATGTGAGAAGACGAGGTTTAGGAAAATCAGATATATCTCAATGTCTTTTGAGTGTTTACTAGGAGGCAGCTTTGACCTAACACTTTACATACATTGTTTTATTTGACCTTGAGTCCTATGAGATAGATACTACGATCTTCATTCTGCAGAGGAGAAAGTTAAAACACAGAGATGAAGTTACTTGTCCAAGGTTGTGCAGTTAGAAAGACCAGGATTGCCTGACCAGGCGGTGGCGCAGTGGATAGAGTGTCGGACTGGGATGCGGAAGACCCAGGTTCGAGACCCCGAGGTCACCAGCTTGAGCGCGGGTCCATCTGGCTTGAGCAAAAGTGCCAGCTTGGACCCAAAGTCGCTGGCTCCAGCAAGGGGTGGCTTGGTCTGCTGAAGGCCCGCGGTCAAGGCACATGTGAGAAAGCAATCAATGAACAACTAAGGTGTTGCAATGGCAATGAAAAACTAATGATTGATGCTTCTCATCTCTCTCCGTTCCTGTCTGTCTGTTCCTATCTATCCCTCTCTCTGTCCCTGTAAAAAAAAAAAAAGAAAGACCAGGCTTGAAGCCAGCGCTCTTTACTGCTAAACTACTGTCTCTCCTAATAAGAACAGCAATAAAAATAATCAAAGTTAGAAGTTCAGTAAGCAGTTGTGGAAACTGCTCTGGACTTGAGGTATAAATAAATGGCTCTGAGTTCTAGTTATCTCATTCATTAGCTTGATGACCTTGGGCAAATCATTGGACTAATTTGAGTGACAGCATATTAACATATAAAGTGGAGGTAATTCACTACTTCTACGTCATGGTATGAAATTAAGAGGGGAACAGGCACATAAATTGTTTAGGATTGATGCCTGGCATATAGTAAGTGCTCTGTAAATGTTACTCACAATTGGACTAGTACAACCTTCCCTCCAGAGTGGTTGCAAAGCTTAGCTGGGATAATGACTGGGAAAGCGCCGTGTCTCCTGCACCTGTCAGTAAATCCCTTTATTACAATTTTAGTAACCTAAGGGAAAGAGTTATTTGTGAACTCTTGCTCCATTCCTCCCCCAAATGGTTCAAATTCTTTACTTTGCAGCCAACACTGATGACGAGCAAGGGTTTGACTTGGTGCCCACCCTGAATGACGACCTGGAGCAGATCTCTAGCAACTGCAGCAAATGCTTTTCTGAACTTATTTTTAGCACCAGAAGGTCTCTGAAGTGGGATTTCAGCATTTAGCTTCATTATTTGGGGAAGGTGCTTTGCAATTAATGTGAACTTATGACTTAAAGACTTTCTCCTCCTCATCATCTTGAAAAGATACCATGAAGGCAGATCAAGGATGAGGTTGGCAGACGTATCTCCAGATCCAAATGAGTTTTATTTCTTTTATTTATTTATTTATTTTTACAGGCACAGAGAGAGAGTCAGAGAGAGGGATAGATAGGGACAGACAGACAGGAGCAGAGAGAGGTGAGAAGCATCAATCATTAGTTTTTCGTTGCCATTGCAACACCTTAGTTGTTCATTGATTGCTTTCTCACATGTGCCTTGACCGCGGGCCTTCAGCAGACTGAGCCACCCCTTGCTAGAGCCAGTGACCTTGGGTCCAAGCTGACGAGCTTTTGCTCAAGCCAGATGGGCCCGTGCTCAAGCTGACGACCTTGGGGTCTCAAACCCGGGTCTTCTGCATCCCAGTCCGACGCTCTATCCACTGTGCCACTGCCTAGTCAGGCCAAATGAGTTTTATTGGTTATTCCTGATTATTGAAACAATATATATGCATTGTAAAAATAATGGAAAATGCAAAAAAGTATGAATGAGAAACAAACTTAAATACCCATATATGCAACCATTCAGAGAGAAAAATTATTGATATTTTGGTGTATTTTCTTTTGGTCTTTTATCTTAGATATATTCATACATTGTTTTACATAATTGGGGTGATAGTATAAGTAGTCATGTAACCTATTTTTAAATGAAACTTTATTTTTAGAGCAGTTTTAGGTTCATAAAACAATTTAGAGGAAGGTACAGAAATTTCCTGTATACCCGGCGACTCCACACATGCATAGCCTCACTCATCATCAACATCCCCACCAGAACAGTACTTTTGTTACAATTAATGAACCTACATTGAAACATCGTATTCACCAAAAGTCCATAGTGTACATTATGGTTCACTCTTGATGTTGTACATTCTGTGGGTTTGGACAAATGTATAATGAATGGTATAATATTATTCAGAGTATTTTTCACTGCCCTAGAATTTTTCTGTGTTCCACCTGTTCACACCTCCCCTCCCCTTCTCGCAAAACCTGGCAACCACTGATTTTTTTACTGTTTCCATAGCTTTGCCTTTCTCGAAATGTCATATAATTGGAATCATACACTATGTAGCCTTTTCAAATTGACTTCTTTCACTCAGTAAAATACATTTAACATTCCTTCATGTCTTTTCATGGCTTGATAGCTAATTATTTTTAGTGTTGAATAATATTCTGTTATTTGGATGTACCACAGTTAATTTATCCCTTCACCTACTAATGGACATCTTGACTACTCCCACATTTTGGAAATTATGAAAAAGTTGCTATAAACCTCTGTGTGCAGGTTCTGTTGTGCACATAGGTTTTCAACTCCTTTGGGTAAGTGCCAAGGGGCACAATTAATGGATTATATGTTAAGTATGTTTAATTTGATAAAAAACCACAGTCTTCCAAAGTATCTGTGGCATTTTGCCTTTCCACTTGTTATAAATGTAAGTTCCTGTTGCTCTACGTCCTGGTCCGCATTTGGTGTTATGTGTCCAGATTTCGGCTTTTCTAGAAAGTTATATGTATAGTGGTAACCCATTTTTTCACAAAGAATTCCCTTCATGAGTATCCGGTTTCATAGATGTATAGTATTCCAACATAGAGAAGTCACAGAGCACAAAGCATTTAATCTATCCCTTATTATTATGTTTAGATTTTTTCTAATGTTTCTATTATCAATAACACTTTGATGAAAGGTTTTGTACATAAATCTTTACTTGTACCTGGTTATTTATTTCCCTTGGATATATTCTTAAAAGTGAAAATGAGTCAAAAAGAGTACAAACACTTTTTCGGGCTTCCTGGAAGGGTTCTATCACTTTACATTCCTATCAACAGGGTGAGGCACTCCCTGGCCAGCAACAAGTATTACCAGTTGTTTTTACATAAATCTTGGCCAAATCAATAGGTTAAATAATTATAACTCTTTGTCTCAATCTGCAGATCTTTGATTACTTAAGTTTAATGTACAGTACAGGTATTTCATGCTTCTTAGCCACTTGAATTTTCCAGTGAGTTGTCTGTTAGTGTCCTTTGCCTGGCAGACTTTAACAGTGGCCCTAATAATCCTAACGTTGTCTGCACTGGATGCCAAACCTTGCATTTAGCCACATCTGATACGACACCAGGCTCCGACACGATGAGAAATAGTCCGTGTCAGCACTGCTGTTTCAGTGAAACCAGAAAGGGGAAAGTTTTCACGTCTTATTGGAATCTGGGAGATGAAGTTATTTGGCTGAGCCACATCTATTATATTATTATTATGCTTTCTTCTTACTCCCAAAGCTTCTCTTTTCTTCAGTTCTGCTCTAGGAGGAGGGTCAAATTTGGTGTGTATGTGTACTTTCAGTATGTGTTCATCAACCTCCTACTGTGTGCTGCAGTGGCCACACTAAAGGACTGTGGGGCCTAGAGAAGAGCCTGGGTTTTGAAGTTGGGCAGATCTTGGGCAAGTCCCTTAACCTCTCAGAGTCTCAATTTCCTCTTCTTTCAACTTTGGGTGATAGCCCTACTTTGGGGGAATCAATGTGTTATGAATGCAAAACTAGAACATTGCCCCATAAGATTCCATTTAGCTCAATAAACAATTTTTATGCCACTTTTGTGTATTTGACACTGTGCTAGGTGCTAAGTATACAAAGAGGAATCAGAGGGAGCCCTTTATAGTGGCTGCATTGCCTACAGAGGAAAGGTCAGGTTGCTGATGGACTCCAACAAGGCCCTCTCTGACCCCTGCTGTTCTGCAGTCCCTCATTAGGTCCTGGGCCCCAGATGTCTTGGGTGGGTTGACAGCTCTCTTTAGAGCCCTGGGCCTTAGCTGCAATTCTGGGGCAACAGGAAAAGTGCCAGTCAACATTCTGTTACACAGAGAGTCACAGCTATAATTCTTATTTTCTCTGTTCTTCTTAACGTTATATCATAAGCATTTTCCCTGTATAGTGCAATTGTTACGGGAAACACTAGAGCCAGCCATCCTTACTAAGTGACCTTGGATGAGTGGCTTAACCTCTCTGTGCCCTAGTTTCCTTATTTGTGCAATAGCGATACTAATAATACCTACTTCCTGGGGTCCTGAGGTTTAAAATATTTCATGTGTAGCTCTTAGTATAATGTCTAGCAAATAGTAAGAGGTCAATGATCTAGTATTACTACTTGGTATACTCTCTTCTTAGCCACCCTTACAATGACTTTATATGGTTGACTGGAATAAGTATAATACTTTTCTCTGATGTTGGGTATTTAAGATGTTTCTGATTTTTAAACACAAAGTAAAATATTATCCCTAAGATATTTTTAAAAAGTCATCTTGTGGTTTAGAGATAAAGGCAGAACAAGAAATCTAAGAATTAAATGTTGAATAAATAACATTAATACATTTAAGATGCCTTTCAAAAAATTTCAACATTTCCATACCTATCACAGGGTACTTAACCCACCTAAGAAGCATGGGTGACCCCTGAGGCACAGAGCTGGCCTGGATCACTACGGCAAGGGCTTCTAGTCTTTCTCTAGGCAAAGAAGCTGCATCAGCTCTTCTCTGCTACTGCCAGGGAATCTCTGATATAGCACAGCTGAAGGTCAACCCAGCATTTTGAGCCATCACGTGGGGATAGCTGGTAGGGCAACTGTCAAGCCGTGTCCCCTGATGGGGAAGTCATGGGACAGAGGTTTCTGCTGTGGTCCTTCAGCCGACAAAGCCCAAAGTTAGCACTGGTATCAATGAAAGGCGAACCTACATGGATCTAGCACCTTTCATGTGCCAGGCTCTGTAAAAACACTCTCTACTAACCCTAGCTCAACTAAGATTTTATTGGCCCCCTTTTATAGATGAGAAAACCGAGAGGTAGAGAGGTGCAGAGTTTCTTTAAGGTTACACAGCTGGCAGTCATGACCCAGATCTGTCTGGCTCTAAAGGTAGAAGCTATTCTCATGTCACACTGGATTTCTTTTCAGTTTAATTCAACTTAACCAGCATAGACTAGCACTCACACGTATTACCCCAGCTAGGCTGAGAACAGAGAGAGTAGCCCAACAAGACAGATAGACGTCAGTGCAAGCTCTGGTAGTTGAGGCAGATTCATGCCTGTGAGAAGTAATAAAGCCACATGGGCAGTTCAATTTATCCTGTTGTGTATATTGCTGAAAGCCATTCTTAATCCTTTTAGGAAGAGGCAGGGGGAGAGGTAGATTGAAAGATCAGGGTTGTAATCAATGAATAAACAAAGGGCAGTGGGAAAATGGGGGTGGAGAGATTAATTCCGACTCAGAGACCTGGGAAATTCTTAGAGGATATGGTATTTTGGTTGGGGTTTGAAGGCGAGGAAGAATCAGCAAGAGAATATTGGGATGGGGCATGACCTGTTTACCAGCCAAGAAAAGTGAAAACACTCTTGATTTGTATTTCCTAATTATTGGTTGGAAACCAGAGCACCCCTTCACACCTCTATTTTGCCCTCCTCCTTCCATACATAGACCTACCAAGATACACCCACAGGTATTCACAAATGCAAAAAACAAACAACACAGAAAATACACATAAAACTCGTAATACACATAAACAGAGTCTAGCTCCCATAGCACAAGCTCTCACAAATACGCATAATACTCATACATACACAAAGATGTTTATGCTTTCCTACACAAGCACGTACACATCTTCTCCCCACCCACTCACTACTCATGCAGGTAAATAATTGCCTTTTTTTCGTTAACATATACACAGGTTCACACGGAAGTATCCTGCCCTGCTGGTTGTAGGCCAGTGACTAATGGGAAGGCATGCACAAAGGCAAGCATCACGTCGCGGTGGCCAGAAATGGGTGGGCGGTGGGGCTGGGATTAAGCCCTGTCAGATGACAAACCCGCCCGCCTGGCTCCCGCGGAGGCTGGAGCGCCCGTGCAAGCTCGGGATCCCGGCGGAAGGCGCGAGGCTGCGCGCCAGAATTCCGACCTCGTACAGGGTTCGGTGTCACCCAGGGTCAAGCTCTGCTATCAGACCCACCCTAATAGCTGCAATAGGCCGGCGGCTCTCGGGACAACCCGGCTGTGGCGTGGGGCTTGTCTTAGCATAGAACACTGAGAGTAGTCAGCGTTAATAAGGGTTTACAGGAAGCCAGGTGCTAGGGTAAACCCTTTCAGAACCTAATTCTCACAACAGCTCCGTCTGCGGAGGGTGGGGTGACCTGGGGGTGGGTGGGCTGTGTAACATCCTCATTTTAGAGGTGAGAAAACTGCGCTCAGGCCACAGAAACTACTCAGCAGGAAAAAAGAAGTTCACCCGTTTGTTCCTATTTTCCTCGGGGTTTCGTGCAAGGTGCAGGGGAGCCTGTCTCCCCAACGCAGGAAACTCGCACCTCCCGCTTCCGACGGGTCCCTAGACTCCTTGTCCTGCCTGGCCCAGAGCCTGGCCCACAGCAGGTGCCTGGGAGGGCGTGGGTCTCAGTTCAGTAAGGCCCTCAGCAAGGGTCTCAGTTTCCGCATCTTTTAAATGGGAATGGCAGCGCAGACCTCGCAGGGCCTAGGCCAGGCTCTCTTGGGCAGCAGAGGCAATGCTTAACTCTATATCCTTGCTGCCGTCGCCCTCGCCCATCGCGGGGGTTCCAGCCCAGTCCCCACTCGGGTGCGGCGCCGGCGCCCCATTGTTCAAGAGGGCGGGGAAGCTCCCGAGAGCCGACTCCCCAACGCACAGGTCGAGCCCGACGCCCAATGAAGCAGACGACTTGGCCCGGCGTCTGCCACGCGGGGCGCGCCCTTTGTCTGCTCCGCGGCGCCCGGGGCCGGAGGCCCGCGCCCCGCTCCTAGAGCAGACAAAGCCGGGGCTGCCGGGAGCCGGATCCGCTGGAGCGGGGCTCGCACCACCCTACTCCCGCCTTAGCACCGCCCCCTCCTTGACGCCCTTAGATTGGCCCGCGAGGCTACAAAGAGGCCGGGAGATGCTGGGTCACGTGAGCTAGCGCGGACCCCAATTGGTCAGACGTGGCTGCCAATCGGGGAGGGCGGGTTGTCCGCGCTCGGCCGGGTCGCTCCCTCCGCGCTGGGGCCCGCCCGCGGGGCCGGCCGCCTGTCAGAGGGAGGTGGCGATGGTGCGCCGGGTGGCTGTGGCGCTGGCGGCTGCGGCGGCTTCCCTGGTCCGAGTGCAGGGAGGAGAAGATGACTGACCGCCGACCGACTGAATGAATGAATGGCGGAGCCGAGCGCGCCATGAGGAGCCTGCCGAGCCTGGGCGGCCTCGCCCTGTTGTGCTGCGCCGCCGCCGCCGCCGCCGCCGCCTCAGCAACCTCGGCGGGGAATGTCACCGGTGGCAGCGGGGCCGCTGGGCAGGTGGACGCGTCGCCGAGCGCGGGGCTGGAGGGCGAGCCTACTCACCCTTTCTCTGAGGCGACGGCTCCCACGGCCCAGACACCGAGGACCGGACCCTCGCGCGCTCCCGTGCACCGACCCCTGACTGCGTCCTCTTCATCCCGGTCCCCGGAGACCACCGCTCCTCGGGCGACGGCCGGACCCCCTCCGACCACCTCGCGGGCGCCGCTTGGCCCCGCACCGACCATCCCTCCGGCGGCGGACCGCACTCCGACCGCCCCCCGGGCGCCCACCAGCCCCGCGCCCACCGCCCTCGCCACGACCGCCGGCCCGGCGCCGACCACCCCCGCGGCCACCACCGGCCCGGCGCCCGCTACTCCGCCGACCCCGACCTCGCTCGTCCCCCGCAGCCGCGGCAGCGTCCCGCCCACCCCACCTGCCACCCAGGCCCCCTCGCCGCCTCCGCCAGGTGAGTCCCCGCGCTTCCTCGCCCCAGCCCCGGCCTCAGGGGTCGGGCTCCCGGCTGGAAAGGGTCACCTCCTGGGCCGGAGGTCCCCCAGATTTCGACTCCCCAGGGGAGGTCCCGCTGCGGCTGGCCTGCTTGCTGCCCCCAACCTGGAGGGTCTTTTGTGCCCCCTGGGCTGCGCTGCCTCGGGAAGGGGCGGCTGGCGGGGGCGTCCTGGCCTCTGCCAGACACCCGGGGTGGGCGCAAACTTTTGGGTTTGCTTCGCGCAGCCTTCGGGTCCGCCCGGGTCATTTGGGGAAGTCGGGAAGCCGGCACAGTCCCTCCTTCAGCCAATGGGTCCCGAGCTGAGCGGGAGGGATTCCTCTCCGAGCTCCAGTTTCCTGTCCGTATCTCCTTGTGTATAGAAATATCAGATGTGCGTGTGACAGGTGGAAGGGAGATGGGGAGGATTTTGTTTACAAACAGAAGTACAGATCATGGGAGGCCTCAGGAAAACAAAAAGAGTCATTGTAATCCGTGTTTACCCTCCGGCCGTGAGTGGATTCCGGGGGTCATTTGGGACAAGTGTGTATCTAGGTTGAGCACATTTATAAATTAGGTTAAATTCCCTTCCTTATGCCATCCCCCCTCCCTCAATTATAAGGTCAATAGGTTTGGACAGATATACAATTTAAGCAGGGAATGCCCCCCCCCCCCAGCTAGAATGTTACATTTTGCTGATGCTGATAAATGCCAATTGCCGTTTGAATCCACATAGAAAATGAGGCTCTTCTTTCCGCTGGTTGGTCTTCAAGCAACTATTTTCTCCCTCTTTTGATCAAAAAAGGGCTTGGAATCAAACAAATAAAACCTACCTTGTCCAAACCATTTGTCTCGATGTACTTAAGCATTAATGGATCTCTGACCTAATTCTTAGGCTCAATGCTTTACTGTGGAGTAAGATACGGACTTTGAACTGTAATTGAATTTGTAGAGGGTTTCCCCACATGATTATTAGTCTTAATACAGCCTTGACTCTTGGGTTCAGGTTTGGCATTGACATTAGTAGGAATGCAGATTATTCACTTATAAAAAGCTAAGTTTACATCTCTTCTAGCTTCAAAGATTGTATTAACTAGCTAGATTTTGACTGTGACCATTTTTGGCCTTCTTATGGGGAGACTGACATATTTGAGAGACAAGAAGCATAGTGTTTGAAAGTATTACCTCTGGAGCCTGTTTTTAGGTTTGAATCCTAGCTCTGTCCCTTATTAACTGTATAATCTTAAGCAGGTCACTTAACCTTTCTTCATCTGGTAAATGAAAATAATAATAGTACTTACCTCTTAGGATTGCTGTGAAGAGTAAATAAGTTAGTACATTTATAGTGCTTAGAACAGTTCTTGGTGCAGAGCTAAGTACCACGTGTATTACTTATCCTTATGACTAGGCTGTGTGTGTGTGTGTGTGTGTGTGTGTGTGTGTGTGTAATGGACAGCATTTAAGGAACCTAGTAGGGACTTGTGATTTTTATTTGTTTTAGTAAAATATAATAGAAAAAGGATGAATTAGGTTATCTGGAATTAGAAGCATACAGTAGCATTTTTTTTTAAATTTATTTTTATTTTATTCATTTTAGAGAGGAGACACAGAGTGAGAGAGAGGAGACACAGAGTGAGAGAGAGAGAGAAAGAGAGAAAGGGGGGAGGAGCTGGAAGCATCAACTCCCATATGTGCCTTGACCAGACCAGTGCAGGGTTTTGAACTGGCGACCTCAGTGTTCCCAGGTTGACGCTTTATCCACGGCGCCACCACAGGTCAGGCGCATACAGTAGCATTTAAATAAGCAAGATCACTTATTTAGAATGGTTAGTATATGATTAATGTTTGTATTTGATACTATTTTGCTTTTATTATTTTTGTGTAATTTTAAAATTACAAAGTAACTATTACTTGCAAAAAAAATTACAAACAGAAGTCTTCAAAGGATCAAGTGAAAGTCTCTCTTTACTGACTCCAGCTTCCAGTCAGTTCTTAGAGGTTAATACTGTTAACAGGGCAATCTCTTTTTAGACATTTTTCTGGGCATATATGAAAAAATAGTTTTTAAAAACTCTAAATAAAATAACTATATACACACACACACACACACACACACACGTACATATATACATACATTGTTTTGCCACTTGCTATATTCATTTTAAACTGTGTATCATGGTTTTGTTTTTTCTTTTATGTTCTACCTAAGGTGTACTTTTTTTTTAAACAGCTGTGTTTTTTTGTTGTAGCAATATATCACATTTAAAAAAAATCAATCTTTTATTATGGATGCTTAGATTGCTTCTGGGTTTCACTTTAAAAACTACAGAGAAGAATGTGTTCTTGTTGAGTCCATTATGTATATGTTATATTCTCTAATACTTTCACTGGAGTTTCATAGACTCCAAGTCATTTTAGATGCAGTAAAGCTGGATTGATTATATTTGCCATCTGAACTGTTCAAGGTTTTTTCATGGACTAACATATACCAATGTCTGTGGTGGGTTTTGGGTCACAAAAGTTTTAGGAGGATGCCCAATTTTGGTAACTCTGTGTTTTAAATTTTCCATAGTTTGTACTTTTCTGTGAATTCACTATGGATTGCTTGTGTTTAGTTCTCAGCGCCTGAACTTACTCAGCATATTAATAAACAGTTTTAGCCTGACCAGGCAGTGGTGCAGTGGATAGAGCGTCGGACTGGGATGCGGAAGACCCAGGTTTGAGACCCCGAGCTCGCCAGCTTGAGTGCGGGCCCATCTGGCTTGAGCCAAAGCTCGCCAGCTTGGACCCAAGGTCGCTGGCTCCAGCAAGGGGTTGCTTGGTCTGCTGAAGGCCCACGGTCAAGGCACATGTGAGAAAGCAATCAATGAGCAACTAAGGTGTCACAACGAAAAACTAATGATTGATGCTTCTCACCTTTCTCTGTACCTGTCTGTCTGTCTGTCTCTATCTATCCTTCTCTGTGTCCCTGTAAAAAAAATAGTTTTAGCTTTACAGTGATATAATCAGGTGCAGCCTTTCTACCTGAGCGTGGATTCTAGTTGACCTCAAACAGTAAACTCATCTCTCTGACACAAGAAGAGCTTCTACCTGAATTTGAGATACCTAGTTTGGCTTGCAAAATTGGATTCTCTGGCATTTTGGAATATGGTTGTACGGGGTGTTTTACTTTAATGTTTCTCTAAGGACCAAGTGCCTTTGATAATATATTATGTGAAGACTATACTTTCAGGGATCATTTCTATAGTATGTTACTAGAGAAGTTTCTCTGATCGTGTAGAGCACCCAAAACCACGAGGAGGAGTTGCAGTGTTCTCTTCTGAGCGTGAAGCCGGCTCTTGGTGTTGCTTGTGCAATTGCCTTTTGCCATTGATGATCGTTCTTCTCTTCCTTTGGGAGAGTAAGAGGGAGAGAACGCAGTCTGAGTGGTGAAAAAAAAAAATTATGTGATAGGATGGGTCTTCTAGCTGCTCTTTGAATTAATAAAACTTTCTTTCATGGAGGTCTAGCTGAGAACTCTTGCCCCTCAATTAGGGCCCTCTTTTATTTACAGGGACACTGATTGCAAACTGAAACTAATTGCCCAGCAAGCAGGCACTTTCCTCCCACAGACCTGGGGAAACATTTGGCTGATTGGTTGGCTGGGTAGGACATTTTAAGAAGGATGAGGGAGAGGCTATGATACTAAATAATAATAGTTATATCAGCAGTAAGAGACTGAAGTGATGACAAATATTTGATTTGTAAAGTAATGGGCCTTTAATACATCTATTTAGGAGACCTGGAGCGGTTACTTTCTCCTGCTGAGGTTCTAGTGCAGATGCAAGAAAAAAGGGTCCATATGTTTTCTCTCTGATTGTGACAACCAAGATTGAATGGGAGACTACAGAAGAAAAAAATATGGGCCTTTAGGGCCAGATAGAGCATTACCACTACCTCCTGTCATGGCTCTACATTTTAGGAACTACTTCCGTCGACTTACTTGAAATACTTCTCTCTGTTGTTAATGCAGACTGGTTCTGGTTCTGCCATTTGGGACCACACAGAATAAATCTGCTTTCTCTTTGCCATGACAGTTCTTGAGGGATTTGGGGACAGTGATCATGTTCCCTCTGAGTCTGGGCTAAATACCTTCCAGCTCCTCAACTGTTCTTTATGTGATATGGTTTCAGATTCCCTCACTATCTTGGGCACCCCTCTTCTGTACTTTTTAAATCTTTCTGTGTCTCTCCCAAAGTGTGGAACACAGAACTAAATGTAACACTCCAGATGTGCTCTAACTAGCTGTCGCAGAGAGGGCAGCTACCTCGCTCTTTCTGAATTCTATGCTACTGTTGATGGAGTTATTCCTAATCAGAGTTGCTTTTTTGGCAGCCATACTATGTGTTGACTCATTGAGTCCATTAAGATAGTTAAGTCTTTTTATTTTATTTTTAAACATGTGCTAGATGAGTCTTCCTTCATTCTGGACTTGGAAATTCTTGTTATTTTTTAAAGTATAAGCTGAGACATTTGCCAAACATGTAAGATTTATTATGCTAGGTTAAAGTCATCCTTTTAGATGCGAGGTCTGCCGGTGTACCCCACCCAGTTTATTCATATTCACCTACAGGGTGTTCCTTATAGACAGAGTCTAAGAACAAGTTAGAGCAGGCTATTCTTACCTCATAGGGGAGAATAAATTTATGGATGTTAAACAGTTTGGAGGGAAAGGAGTAATAGTTTAGATTAGTTCTCAAGGGTTTCTTCCAGCTCTAAGGTTCTGTAATCATTTGGTGTACATAACTCAGGACACATTAATGCCCCCCCCCGAAAAAAACTTTAATCATTTATTTGTGATCTAAGTTAAGAGAATAAATAGGCTTTGTTTAATAAGCCTAGAATTTAGAGTTTGAAAAATCTGATTACTGTGACACATACATAAAATATTACGGATGGGTTTTATTTGAAAGGAACATCCTGGGAATGCAGGACCCACCTAAAGGTACTGAGAAATGACTTCTTTATTCTAAAATTTTCTTTTGCTAGGTTTAGGGTCTTATTTGCTTGTAGTTATTTTAAAAGATGCCATTTATTTTAAGGAAATAGAAATTATTCAGGCTCCAAAGATAATGTGGGTTCATAATCTTATCCAAAACCTGTGGGGCTGTATGTGTTTCACAACTTAGAATTTTTTAGGTTTTAGGAAGGTAATAAAATATGCCCCAGTGAAGTCTGGGGCAGCATCCTATAATCAAACACATGAAAATATTTGCAGCAAAATGCATGTATATTCACACGGAGTGGAATAAATAAAGACTATAAATAGCCTTGCATTTGTTCAGCTCAGGTTTTGCTGCCAAATGAGTTACAGAAAAAAATTCTGATTTTTGTAGCTTCTGGTATTGAGCGTCAGGTCTGAGGGATTGTGGACCACTGTAATAGTAATAACAAATACACAGAGTACTTACTATGTTCCAGGCAATATTCTAAGTGCTTTACATACATGGGTTTTTAATCTTTATAGAAATTAGGTATAATCAAGTTATTATTATCCTTATTTTGTAGATAAGGAAACTAAAACTCAGAGAAACCCAGCTGTGGCAGAGCCTGGATTCAAACCCAGTTATTCTGGTTCCAGAATTTGTGTTATTGACATTTAGAGAAGTAGCTATATAGTAGCAAAGAGAAGGAAACTGTTTTGCTAAAAAATATGGTTCTTGAATGGTAATCTGAAAAAATTTCTACTGTTCTTTGGCATTTATTCCCTTCATTCCTTTGTGCATTATTCCTTCACCTTCTCAAATTTTGCTCTACAGTGTTTTACAACTGTAATTTTAAGTTATAGGTATAATTCTTCCTTTGATTTGGTTCTAATATGGTCTGTGACAGAGAAAAATTTGACTGTATTCTTTTTAGGGGCAGGCCCAGGGACTTCTCAAATTCACTATATCTTATTCCTGGGCTTAGTGCCTAGCTCTCTATAGAAATTCCTTAGTCTGATTAGTTTCTGGAACAGAATAGTTAAATTCCAGAATATTAGTTTCAATTCTTCTGAATTATGTCTTTAGGAAGCCTTCTGGCTAGTTGAAAATATACACATTGATATAATCTGACTAGGTCTTTTTATCTTGATTTTTTTAAAGACCCATAAAATTAAAGTGTGCATTACTTTCATCTCAGCATTTCTAAACATGTATATATTAACTTCCAGACGTCCTGGCACCCTTATAAAAAGATTGGAAGAAAAGTATCATGGTGCTGTTTTTACTGATGGGTAAATCATGGGTAGAGAGATAACTGCTCCAGGGCACTTAATAGATCACAAGAGAATAGAGATGTAAGGTTGTGTTTGGCTGAAAGACAGTGTTAGATGACATTTTTAATTATAAATAGCTTTAATTTATGTGATTTTTGCCTTGATCTTTGTTTTGTTTTGGTTTCTTTAGATATGATATAAAAATTTTTATTACTAATGTTGAGATTATGTTACAGACACCTCTTCTGTGGTCACTTAGTCTTTTTTCAAGAGCACATTTTTTTGGTTTATCTGTTTTTCAATAGAAATAACTACCCTAACTGTATTGGTAAAATTGAAGGGACATTTTACAAAATTGTGACGAAAAAGATAAAGATTATATTTGGATACACATGTGTTTGGATCACTGTAAAGGTACACGTGATAAATTTGTGTCAAAATAATTCTAGTAATGCCACTATTCCACAGATCATTATCATTGTCAGGAGAAATCTTTCCCTATTACTTTTTCTTCATTAAACATATCTTTCTTTTGTTCCCCTTGCTCATTTTTTTTCACTTTAAACTGCTATATGTTTCTCTCACTCTTGTCTCTTATTCTTAGCCTCATCCATTCTTTCATGTCTTTAAGGAACCAAACTATCCTCTCTATTTAACAATTTACCACTTTGTCCTCCGTCAGTGCCTCCTCAAAGCCCAATTCTTCCAAGAAGTCTTTCTGGAGGAACAAAAGGTCCTTGAAGATGTCCTGGTAACAGGGTACACAGGGTTGAACACTTTGCTCTCAGAACAAAACCTGTCTTTCTCTGTGACTTTGACTTTTTTCCTTTGAATTTGCTTTTAGTCTATTTAACTTAGATTATTAAGCCCACTTGATAAGAAAATGTCATCATTTATACAATATGCAGGACATGGTATTAATTTTTTTTGAAAAATTGAGAGGAAAACAATAGAAAATATTTTATTTTTGCCCTGGGGTCTTCTTTATTGCCCAGCTCACCCCTTTATCCCCATTCTCCTGAGGAACAAATACAGAAAAAACCTGTCATAACAGAAGTTATTTGTCTCAATAAAAAAAAATCAAGTACTTTTAATAAGTAGCAAATTTCTTTCTCTATGAATAATATGAGCTGTTTTCTTTTTGGGGGGATAAGTAGGTTGAAGCTGCAAAGCAGTATAAAAGGGTTTAATTTGGTTGAGAAACAAATGTTTGTTCTTTTGAATGACAGAATTTCCCCTGTAGAAATCTTACTAAAGTTAATAGTGAATAGAGTGCTTCTAATAATGAACAAGTGTGCAGTGTTTTACAGTTTACAAGGTGCTCTTAGAATTTCTAACACTTTGACATTAATATTTTGTTAATTTCTGGGTATTTTATGAATGAATCAAGGCTTAACTTCTCTCCTCTGTTGGTACTTTTATTGATGAATACTGACAAAATCTTTACAGGTTTTTGGTGGCTTTCACATTTGATACTTTATATTTCAAACAGTTATATTTTAAGTTTATTTCATTGAATGTAAATTTTTGACTGGTTTAGCTACCCATATTTACAAGATGGAAAATGGTATTTGGAAAAAAAGGATTCCTTACTTTATATTTTCTTGCCTAGGCACTATATGGGGCTGAATGTTATGGAACGATCCCATATTCATTGGAAGTAAATAGTGAGGGTAATAACAGAGGTGAACTACAGAACTTGATTGGGAAGCTCATCTAAATCTTACGTCTTCAGATTGAAATATGATTTACTCCTTTCCTATTGTAGGAAACTCTCAACATTATTTTAGTTGTATTTCCTCAAATCAGTCTGTCAGTAGCAATGATATGTGGTACTCTGTTACCTCTCATTTCTAATCTAATTAACACTTTGTCAGGAAAGGTAATTAATATTAATTGAGCACATAGTATATGCCTAGTTACTTACCAGGATTAATTTTACATACATTATGTTATTTAATTCTTAAACAATGTAGTAGTTAAATATTATTATCCTGGCCTGACCTGTGTTGGCGCAGTGGATAAAGTGTTGACGTGGAACGCTGAGGTTGCTGGTTCAAAACCCCAGGCTTGCCTGGTCAAGGCACATATGAGAGTTGATGCTTCCTGCTCCTCCCCCTTCTCTCTCTCTTTTCTCTAAAATGAATAAATAAAATCTTAAAAAAAAAAAGAAAAGAAAATTTAAAATAAATAACAAATAAATATTATTATCTTTACTTTCTGGATGACAGATGCTCAGATTTAGAAATGTAAAGTAGCTTACTTCAACCTATCAGGTTTATAAAGTCTACAAGGGCAGGTACTTCTTTTTGTTTTGTTCATAATTATATCCCCAGTGTTCAGTCTAAAATAGATTCTCAATAAATATTTATGATTGAATGAGTGAAAAAGAAGGAATGGTTTATAGATATACTACAGTTGCAGTGTATTCTTAAGGAAGATAATGTAATCTCATGGCTTTTTCCCTTAGTTTAGAAATGAACGTTTCTCCTTTTCCCCTTTACTACTTACAGCAAATGGAGTTCCTGGAAATCTAGAAAATTATTTATTTATTTTTTTGCTACATAATTTTGTCCTTCTATTTTTTTTAGTTAAAAGAAGAACAGAATAGACAAACACCTGATAACTTTTGTAGAAAAAGTCACGAGGTTGGAAAAGCTGAGCACTTGTCTTTAAGACATGCGACCCTAAGTTATTTCTCAGTTTTTTCACCAGTTCTGTGATCTTGGGCAAGTAAGTTCATCTGTGGAATGAGAGAGTTAGATTAGATTTGCAGTTTATAAACTATTATTTTGGGACATAGGGTTTCTTAGATGTGTTTGGGAAGCAATCTAGGGTTATGAAACCAAGTGGGTTTACTTCTGGTTCCTCCATCCCCATACCCTCACCCCTACATCACCACCTATACTTTAATCAGCTCTCTTCTCATCTGGTTTATATGCTGGGTTTCATTCAGTAAAGATTTTTGAAATACAGTGTGTCTGTAAAGTCATGGTGCACTTTTGACCTGTCAACCGGTCAAAAGTGCACCATAACTTTATGGACACACTGTAGGAATTTTTCTACTCTACGTTTCTATGATAAAGAAATAATAGTAATCTATGAACTATTATGTAGGCATTAAAATACTTACATTATGTTTAGTAGCAATATACACAGGAAGAAAGAAATATACCAAAATGTTAAATGATTAAAGTTTCTAAATAATGAGATTATGGGTCATTTTAATTACCTTCTTTGTGTTTTTTCTGAAAGTTTCAACGAATATATTTAATTTTAATTTTATAATCATAAAAGTAAATACAATGTAAAGTTGTGATAAGCTTGATAAACCTTTTCTTATATGAGATTAAGTTGGACGATATTACTCAGAACCACTTAACTATAATTTTTGTCAGTGACTTAGCAGTTTTGATTTGCATCAGAGGTATTTGCTTAGTCTCAGTGAGTTGTGGTTCTGAAGAAAGTGGATTGCTGAAGACAATACCCAAGAAAGGAATTTTTCCTGAGGCCTAACAAATCTTAACTATACGGTAGTTATGACACATCTAAGATTTGATACTTTAGTGGAGGTTTAAATTTTTAATTGACTTTTTATTTTTTAGAGAGAGAGAGAGAGAGAGAGAGAAATAGAGAAACATTGATTTATTGTTTCACTTATTTATGCATTCATTGGTTGTTTCTTGTATGTGCCTTGACCGAGATTGAACCTGCAACCTTGGTGTATTGGGACAATGCTCTAACCAACTGTGCTCCCTGGCCAGGGTTGGAAGGTTTAACAAAGATCTTAGAAGAAAGTGAAAACAGCTGGTTCTTTATCTACTTCATTCTGTCTGGGGAATTTATTCCTTTTTTTTTTTTTTTTTTTTTTAAATTTTATTTTATTCATTTTAGAGAGGAGACACAGAGTGAGAGAGAGAGAGAGAGAGAGAGAGAGAGAGAGAGAGAGAGAGAGAAAGGGGGGAGGAGCTGGAAGCATCAACTCCCATATGTGCCTTGACCAGACCAGTGCAGGGTTTTGAACTGGCGACCTCAGTGCTCCCAGGTCGACACTTTATCCACTGCGCCACCACAGGTCAGGCTTATTCCTTTTTTTAATTTTAATTTTTTACTGATTTTAGTGAGAGAGGAAGGAAGAGAGAGAGAAAGACAGGAACATTGATCTGTTCCTGTATGTGCCTTTACTGGGGATTGAACTGATAACTTCTGTGCTTCGGGCGACACTCTAACCAACCTAGCCATCTGGCCAGGACATGTCTAGGGAATTTAAAGCATGCACTTAAATATGAATTAGAATAGCTTATAGAAATAGTTTTTTATTAAATTGTGCAAAATTTGTATTTATGGCATTGTTCACTGCCTTTACTAATAGAAGATCTTTGATTAGATCTTCCTTTAAAGATATAGAACTCTCAAAAGTTTGGTTTCAGTTTGTCCATATGTTTTGCAATTAGATCAGATGGGATTGCTTTTATTCTGGTAATACACCAGCTGTTCTATATGATATCCTTGCCAAGGAGACAGCTAAGCTCTGAAGGGGAAAGGAAATTTATTCAATTGGAAAAAGGAATGTATTCTGCTTAGTCACAAGGAAAATGATAAGGAGTAGGAATGTTTTCAACCTGGCTAGAGAATGTTAAGTAACCTTTACTTAGTAAGTTTTAGACTGATTTTGGAAACTTTTGTTTTAGTCTTGCATGCTTCCTAGAAACTGGCATATTACCAGTGATCTTATTCAATGTTTTTTATTTATTTTTAAAAATCTAGTGCTTTTACTCGATGTATGTGAGCAAAAAGAAGAAGGTAGGAGTAGCATTATTAACTCTAAAGAGAACATCATATTCTCTATGACCATTTTAATTTTGGAAATGGTCTTTAAAGGTGAAATTTCTTAAAAATATTCTAGGGTAAGTTTATATTTTGGCCTCCCTGAAGGAAATTGGATAAACTGAATAGCTTTTACATTCTCATTAGTCCTATTTATCACTTATAGGGATGTAATGGTAGTTTGGGAAGGGCTAATGGAAATAATGGGGGATAAAAAGGGATGCTTGGTATTACAATATATTTACTGTGTTTTCTTGTTCATTGAGGCTTGATTAGAGGAAGACATTAGGCTTTTTCTGTATAGATATCTCATTTGACTTCATATTCATTATAATCCTGCAGCGTGTTTTGATTTATCCGTTTTATATGAAAAGCCTTAACAATGCCCCAACATCCATTGATGTTGTGTGGGTTAATGAATAGTTATAAAATGTACCAAAAATACAAAGCAATCTAGCTGTTGGGTATTATTATATTGAATTGTTGGTATATTGCCTGCAAACCTATCCTGTTCAACTGGTTTTAGTTTTTAAGTTAGTTTGTTGCTTCAACTTGTCTGTGAAGGCAGAGTTGAATGGTCCAGCTACTCAGTGGAATAGCAGTCAGAAGAACTAAATTCCAATTTTTATTTCCATTCAGTTTGTGAGTTCTTGAGCACATTTTTAAATGGCTGTGTGACTTAGTTTGTAGTCTATAAAGCCTTTGTATTTGAGAAAAGCCCACCATAATTTACATGTGTAACTTTTCAAAAACCTGGGAGACTGGAAGTAATAGGTTTCATTTTATAGTCAGAGAAACTTTTCTGTCATGGTTGTATAGCTTATAATGTCATGTGAACAAGATAGGTTTGGATTAAACACAACAAAGAAGTAAACATATGCATTTATAGGTGGATTCTTTAGCAAAAATATTTTAATGCTATTTTGTAGTTAATATATTTGTATAGTTTATAGACAATTATATTATGGCATTTTCCAAAGATTTGGGATCCTTCAGTATTATTTTTCTTCCTGTGTCTACCTTGAGAAAATAAATAATTCTTATCTCATATTAAATTTACAAATAAATTGTGCTTTTATAGGTCTTTTGTTAAATTTAATTTTATATTTATTTATTTTTTTTAAGAAAGAGGAGGGGAGATAGACAGACTCCTGCATGTGTCCTGACCAGGATTCACTTGGCAGCTCCATCAGGGGCCAGTGTTCCAGTATTGAGCTATTTTTAGCGTCTGAGGCTGATGCACTCCAGTGGAGCTATTCTCAGCACCCAGGTCTATGCTCAAACCAATCGAGCCAAGTGGCTGTGGAAGGGGAAGAGGGAGAGAAAGGGTGGAAGAAGGAGATGGTCGCTTCTCCTGTGTGCCCTGACCAGAAATTGAACCTGGGATGTCCATACACCAGGCCAACACTGTGTCCACTGAGCCATTGGCCAGGGCCTGCTTTTATAGGTCTTCAATGTTATTTTTAGTTGATCTCTTTAAAATAGGTACTACTTAATCATTTTATAATTCAAATATATATATGTATATATTAATTTTAGAAAATACAAGGAAATATAAAGACAAAAATGAACCCAGATATAACTAAAGTTAACATTTTAGTGCTAACTACAGAATTTTTTAACTCAATACTTATTTTATTCCTCTCCCTACCATTGAGATAATTTTGTATGGGTATACTGCTTTGAAATTGCTGTTTAATGTAATATATTTCAAATATTTTAACACTGTAAAATGGGACACTTTTCAAATAAAGTTGAAAGTAGTAATATTGGTGCTATTACTATAGTTTAAATGATCTAACTCTTGAGTGCTTACTGTGTTCAAGTTACTATATTACGTGCCTCCTAATGGTTACAGAAAAAGAACTATACCATAAAGCTTTTTAATCACTGACTGAGGTTAATATTTTATTACTGCATACATTGCTTCATTTCTCACAGCAATAAATGAGATCACTTATTTGTTATGAAAACAGAGGTGTGGGTTGGATTTAGCACTCTTCTGAGGTCAAGTACATGGTAGATCAAAATGGGAAAAAATTCACCACATGTAAATTATTTGTCATATCACCAAAAAGAATATAAATCTATTTTGAATAGAGATCTCAGACTTCATATGATGCTTTACTTGATACTTGGTACTCCTCGACAGAACCAAACTATTTTTCTTGTGTTTGTTCCAGCACAAGCATGATTTTTCTTGGGTTCAAGTGGGGCCTGAAAGCCCAAAGCAGTCTGGAACCAAGCCAGGCATTTAGCATTTTCAGTTCTGTGATGAGAGAATTCAAGGTGCCCATCTGCCTAGCTCATACATTGCCAAAAATGGCCTAGGTGCTAGGCTAAAGAATATGCCAAAGTATGGCTCTGGCCTTTAGGAAACTGATAGCTGTTTTACACAATGATGTCTATTCTCTGAAATTTTTGAAGAAAAGACTATAACTTTCAAGTCAAAGCAATAATGAACCATAGTGTTATTGAGAGAGACTTAAAGTATTAATGAATGTAAAATAATTTAGAAGTCCTTAATAATCAGCACATTGATTAGTAACCAGTACATAGTAAACACTCATAGAGTTAGCTATTATTAATAGTTTTTATTACCTTTTCACAGTGTTTAAAAAACAGCATTGAAAACTTTGTCAATTCTAGATTAATAAATTTACCAGCTTTCTTGACACAGTTTATAGACAACACATTGGTAATCAGGAAGACTTGCACATTGTCATAGGTCAACCATTCCAACAGTTACTTCTAAGGTATAGAGTAGGACCAATAGGCTTGACCACATCCTATCCTGTCAGAGTGGCCCAGGTCAAGCCAGAATTATCCTGTGACATGTTGCAGATACAACAGTAATGGTACTGCTCAGAATAGGATTAAATGGAAGCTGTTTTTAAAAAGCAAATGCAAAGCTATGAGTTCTTGAAACAGCCATTGTTCAGTTCTGGCAGATGTATAATCCTCTGGGATTTTTTATAGGTATCAGGCCCTAGCCACAAATGACCCAGTAAAGTGAAAATAAGACTGGCCTATAGAAAGACATGACCACTGAATTTTATATTGGTTTCACATTGATATTTTTGAAAACCTGCCAAATACAACATGCACATACACAGTGCAGGTCACATAATCTCCCTGGGCTTCTACACCATTATCTGTAACTTGAGTATAACAGTACCAACCTAATAGGGTTCTTGAGTGTTGACTAGAATTGAAACCCAGCTCTGTCTGACTTAAAAGTCTGTGCTCTTTTTTCTTTTGACTAAACTGTGCTGCATTGCCAAAGCAGATGGGAGTAGCTGAAAATGAAATAAAGCAGTAAGGGGTACAGAGCACATTTAGAGTTTTGTTTTTATTGCCTTCCCTAGCCGCCCCCAGCAAGCCCATACATTGTCCTTCTCAGTTCTCATTCTGAATTTCACAGTGGCTCAGGTTTGATTTCAGTAGCTACTGTGAAAATCAAAATTAGATCAAAGAGTGTTTCTCAGAGGTAGATGTGGGTGTGGAGTAGAGATGGGGAGAAAAGATAATAGTGGAAATTAGTTGAGTATAAATAGGTAAATAACCATGATAAATGTAAAGCAGAACTGAACAGTAACTGTGATGTTGTCTACTTAGCGCCAAAAGGATTGGTGCTAATAGAGACTGTAATGCTTATTAGCATTTGGCAAGAAATACCACTCACTGCAAAATAGTAGTATTGATTGTTCTTGACTTGACAGTAAAACCTTTTATCTTTAACTTATTAGGGACTGTATATCAAGATGCTGATGTAAGACAATATGTAAAAGACAAAAAGCAGGTGATACTTGATTTTATAGAAGTCATAGAAGAGACACTGGTTGGGTAGCTCAGCTGGTGAGAGCATTGTCCTGACATGCCGAAGTTGTGGATCCATCCCTGGTCAGGGCACATGTGAGAAACAACCAATGATGGCATGAATAAGTGGAACAAGTTAAGGTTCTTTCTTTCTTTCTTTCTTTCTTTCTTTCTTTCTTTCTTTCTTTCTTTCTTTCTTTCTTTCTTTCTTTCTTTCCTTCTTTCCTTCTTTCCTTCTTTCCTTCCTTCCTCCCTCCCTCCCTCCCTCCCTCCCTCCCTCCCTTCTTTCCTCCCTCCCTCCTCCCTCCCTTCTTTCCTCCCTCCCCTCCCTCCCCCCTTCCTTTCTTCCTTCCCCTTCCTTCCTTCCTCCCCCCTTCCTTCCTTCCTCCCCCCTTCCTTCCTTCCTTCCTTCCTTCCTTCCTTCCTCCCTCCCTCCCTCCCTCCCTCCCTTCCTTCCTTCATTCCTTTCTTTCTTCCTTCTCTCTAAAACACACACTGAAGTCATAGAAGCAACTCAGATTTGCAAGTGTAATTCATAGTTCTGCTAGTCACCTTAGTATACATTCCCCTCCCCATTTTATGAACTTCCCTCATTACTCAAAGATCAGACAAAGGAGAAACAATATAGACCTTGCTACTTTTGATCCAATTGCAAAATATACTGACAGATCATATACACAATTTTGGAGGATTTGTATTTATTAAAATTAAATAGCTTCGGTTTGGCCTCAGGACTCAAAAATAACCTCCTGCAAGTGTATAAGGGCAGTGGTCAGGTCAAACTATACAACTATAGCTGTAGAAAAAATATATACAGTGTAAAACCTGGTCGTATCATTCCTCTTCGTAATACTTTAATATGATAATTATACTTCAATATAATTCTCCTATTTACTCACATAAGTGGTAGGACGTCAGTAAATATTTATTGAATAAATGAATACAACTAAAGAGTAAATTATTTATCTCCAAGAATGACATGGTCAGGAATATTTGTGATTGTGAGTGGCAGATTTAACAAAACATATGATGATTTCCAACTAGACCACATACTACAATATTAGGCCAGAAACTGCCTTGTTTTTATATCTGGTTACCTCTTCCTCCTATCCAGAAACATAACCAGAAAAGAGCAATTTAAAAATTTGGAATCCTTTCTAAGACCTGTCACGGTAATCTCTAACCACAAAAATGGCCTAAAATACCATACCTGCTTGACATAAAACCTGTTTTGCTTTTTTTTCTTTCCCTCCTTTTGTATAATCAGCTATTTTAGATTGCATCTATTCCTGGAAGAAAAGGCTGTTGGGCAAAACTGTCTTGTATCTTGTTTTAAAAAGTATAATGACCTAGGGCAATAGCATTTTACTTTGAAGAAATGAGGAAATGAAGGTCCAGAATTGTGAAATTATTTGTACAAAGGCAGTAGAGTAGCAGAGATGTACTGTAGATCTGTGTTCTGTAGCTTTTCAAGGTTAGGTTTTTGGAGGCAATACAAGCAAAATTATGTCAATCTGAAAGAGTACTTATTTTTGTTCAAGCTAATTAAAGAATTATTATTATTATTATTATTATTTTAAGTGAAATGGGGAGATAGTGAGACAGACTTTTGCATGTGCTTTGACCCAGATCCACCTAGCAACCCTGTCTGGGGCTGATGCTCAAATCAACCAACCTATTTTTATTGCCTGAGGCTGATGCTCGGACCAGTGGAGCCACTGGCTCTGAGAGGGAAAGAGAGAGAGAGAGAAGGGTAAGAGGGAGGAGAAGAGAAGCAGAGCGTTGCTTCTCTTGTGTGCCCTGACTGGAATTAAACCCAGGACATCCATATGCCGGGCTGACGCTCTATTCACTAAACCAGCTGGCCAGGGTCAAGAATTATGATTATTAATGATAACTGTCATCTCTGGAAGCCGTATTGACTACATTTGAATCATTTTCTCTACCATTTACTAACTGAGTAACCTTGGGCTGTGCTTCAATTTTTTTCACCTGTAAAATGGCATAATAATAACATCTATGCTACAGGGTGAAGAATAAAATGAAAACATACAAAGTACTTAGAATGCCTGGGATAAGTAGGCCTTCTAAATGTTAGCTGTTCTCTGTAGTATTATATTTAGAATATCTATTTATGTTGACTACCTCCAGTCTTTCTGATTCTTCATTACTTCTAATCTTTTCAATTCTGAATTAGTAGCGTTACCCTATTTTACAGAGAACCTGAGTCTGAGATGAAGTAAGTTGTTTGCCCAATAGTCACATAGCTGGAAAGTTTTAGTTAGTTGGGATTCAAACCCAAATCTATCTTATTTTTGAAGCTCTTTCTATCATGGTAAATTAATATGCTAAAAGTATTTTGAGTTTAATGTGTTCTATTATATCCTTCTAACCACTGTTGTTATTTTATTTATTTATTTTTTTTACAGAGACAGAGAGAGGGACAGATAGATAGGAACGGAGGGAGAGAGATGAGAAGCATCAATCATCAGTTTTTCATTGTGACACCTTAGTTGTTCATTGATTGCTTTCTCATATGTGCCTTGACCATGGGCCTTCAGCAGACTGAATAAACCCTTGCTCGAGCCAGTGACCTTGGGTCCAAGCTGGTGAGCTTTGCTCAAACCAGATGGGCCCGCGCTCAAGCTGGCGACCTCGGGGTCTTGAACCTAGGTCTTCCACGTCCCAGTCCGATGCTCTATCCACTGAGCCACCGCCTGGTCAGGCCCACTATTGTTAATTTTAATGCATCTTTTTCCTTCTGCCACCTTCTCTCTCTTTTCTGACTTGTAGTCATTTTTTTTTCTGTCAATATTGTAAATTTGTTTGCCACCCTTGTTGGTTTTCCTTTAATTCTTTGGATTTGTAGTAGAAAGTATGCAATTTACCTGAAAGATCAAAGCATATCTTCACATAGTACTATGACTGTCCATTTTAATTTTACTTTCATTTTTTTGGTATGCCTAATTGATCTATATAGTGGATTGGTTATGAATCAGGTAAGTAATTTTATACATTAGGTAGGATGTCATTTAAGGGTAAATTGTATAACTCAAAAAACGTAGGACCATTTCAGTCAGTGTAAAGGATGACACACAAGTTTGTAAAAAATACTGTAGAGATAATATCAAATAACGATATTTAGTTACTATAAAAACTTAGCAACTTAGTAAAGTACATTTGTATATATTAATCATTGTTTAACTCATACATAAAATTTTTGTTGAGAAATTTCAAATGGACTAGATATTTTTTGCAAAAAATACGTTTACTTAACCACTGTTTTGAGAATTATTTCTTTTAGCATATATAATCTTGTTGACAGCTGCACTATTAACAGTTTATTAGAAAGTGGGGATTTAACTTTGCTATATTTCTTTTAATTGACAATCTCATATAATGGATCACTCAATTGGAAGTACACATACTAAAAATCAGTGACTAAGTAGTCTTCAAGGACTAAAGCCACAAGTATAAGGAAGCTATTACTATTTCCTTATTGTTTAACCAATCTTCTTTCTTCCTCTTTTTTTCAACCAGACAAGATTTCAGATCCTCTTTTCACTTGATATTTTTTTTATCTTGCCATGTTCACACTGGCCTTCAGCTGTGTTTCAGTAAGATGGTTCAGCTTAAGATTTTCCACTCATTTTTACTTAAGTAATAAAGAAAAGGGTATGTCAGTAAGTTTACAGTGGGCTTTCCATGTTAACAAAGTAAGATTCCTTTACTTGTTTTTCAAATCTTTGTTAATCTCTTGCTGTGTACTTAGTGTTGGGGTAGGGAGATGTTGCAGAGACAAATAAGATGGTTTCTGTCCTTGAAAACATTGTGGAGGACACAGAAAATCAGACTACAGAATAAGTTCTATCACAGTAGTATATGCACATACTACAAGAACAAAGGGAACTCCTCACCGAGACTTTTTTTAAAAAATATTTTTATTTTTTATTAATTCATTTTAGAGAAGAGAGAGAGAGAGAGAGAAGGAGGGGAGGAGCAGGAAGCATCAACTCCCATATGTGCTTTGACCAGGCAAGCCCAGGGTTTTGAACCAGCAACCTCAGAATTCCAGGTCGATGTTTAATCCACTGTACCACCACAGGTCAGGCATCACTGAGACTTTTTAGGAGGGAGGAGAATGTACAAGATAATGTCACAGAAGTCTTTTTGAAGAAAGTTTTCTCCTAGCTGAGTGTTGAGATGGGGGAGGGGAAGGTACTCTAGGAAAGAGAGCGGCATGTGAAACAGTGTGGAGGTAAGAGCACAAGCACAAGCCTGTTCAGGAAACTGAAGGCCTGAGTGGCTCAGTAGGGGAGGAGAGGATATGTGAGGGCAGAACAGAGAATGGTGAAATTTAAAGCTGGAATTTTCAGCAGTTGTGAAATAATGAGGTAGTTTATATGTTATGCTCAGAAATTTATTCTAAAAGCTACGAAGAAGTATAAGCCCCAAAGTGGCAGAGCAAGGTTTGTGTTTTAGATCAGTCTGGAAACTACAGTGTACTCCGAAAGATTAAATGATCCCTGGCAAAGATAATTAGAGGCCACTGACTCTCTGTCTAAATTTTTTCCTGCATTAATTTTGAATTAAAGGGTTTACATGCTAAGATAAATGTAATAATAGGAGGGGGACATGAATTAATTTTCTGTCCTCTCTTATTAAGCAAACATTTGAAACCTGTTTTGTTTAGTATAATACAAAGAGTTGACAAATAAAGCTAGCTGTTAATGCTGGACCTCTTAATGGATCTGTCATTAGACTGAACAGACCTAAGTGCCTCCTATGTGCCAGGTACTATACTAGGAGCTGAGGATAGAATGATGAATGACTTAGGTATTTACAGTCTGATGGAAGAACAGACTTGTATGTAAATGCTTTAGAATACTTATGTATTAGATTACATTTTCACTTTCCATCCTTACCTCAAACCTTCAAAGTGTGGGTGAGAAAACCAAGAATTAGAGGTTTTTTTCACCCAGCTTTATTGTCATATAATTGACCTGTAACCTTGTTTAAGTTTAAGATGTACAATGTGATGATTTGATACACATGTATATTGAAAAATATTTACCCGAATTTAGGTTAGTTAACATATTCTTCACCTCACATAATTACCATTTTGTTATTCTTGTTGCTGTGGTGAGAATATTAAAGCTGTATTAAGAAAGGTATTTAAAGCCTGACCTGTGGTGGCGTAGTGGATAGAGCGTCTGCCTGGGAACACTGAGGTCGCCAGTTCAGAACCCTGCACTGGTCTGGTCGGGGCGCGTGTGGGGGTTGATGCTTCCAGCTCCTCCCCCTTTCTCTCTCACTGTCTCCTCTCTAAGATGAATAAAATAAAAAGAAATTTTAAAAAAAAAAAAAAAGAAAGGTATTTTATTTAGTCAAGGTCGTGTAGTAATGAATGGTAACTAGCTATAATTCAATATTTGATCTGCCTAATTTCAAATGTTTTTCATTCCCTCCCCCACCATATATATATATATATATTTGTATATGTATATATGTATGGGTGTATATATATGTCTTCCCATGACAAGGCAATGCATATACATTTTCAAGCCTAAAGTAATTTTATTCCTTTCTTCTCTTAATTCTTTCCAACACTACCCAAACGAGTATTGTTGAGTCTTGAAGCATCCGGCCATTGGTGAGTAAGAGTGTAGGCTCTAGGCCCTGGTCAGGTAGCTCAGCTGGTAAGAGCATTATTTCGACATGCCAAGTTTGCCAGTTTAATCCCCCAGTCAGAGGATTAAATCAACCAATGACGGCATGAATGAGTGGAACAACAAAATCAATATTTCTCTGTCTCTGTCTCTCTCCCTTCCTTTCTCTCTCTCTAAGAAAAGTGTAGGCTGTTTAGTAGTCATATAGTCTGGATTCGAATCCCAGCTCCATCTCTTACCTTTCTGTCAGTCCATTTCATAATGTCATGAATACTGTTATGAGATAATATTGCTAAACCACTTAAAATAGTGAAAACACAGGGAAAGGATTCAATAAATATTAGTTGTTAAATTCGTCTTTGAAATAGCAGTTCATCTGTTTTCCAAACATTCAAGAAATTTTGTTAAAATGAATTTTTTCAAATTGAATCTTATTGGAGTGACACTGGTTAACTTAATTATATAAATTTCAGGTGCTTTTAAATGGATTTAAACCAACCTACTGTATTCAAAATAAAGTTGGTGAAGAGCTTTTGCCAGCATGCATATTTAAAATCTTACCTCTTGTTCAGGGGATTAATGAATGACCTTGCTATCATGAAGAAAAACCTGAGAAAATATACCTGTGAAAGTAGCATAAAGGCATGTTAAAAATGTTTTTATTATGGAAAAATTTGAAAATATACAAAAGTGAACAGAATAGTGTAATGACCTCTCTCATATCACCAATCTCGACAAACAATCCTGCCTCATCCATAACCCTATCCATTTACCTGATCCTATATTATTTTGAAATAAATTCCAGACATTTTATTGTTTTGTTTATGAATATTTCAGAATATATTTCTAAAGTACAAGGCTTCTCCTCTTCTTTCTTTTTTTAATTTATTTAATTATTTATTTATTTTTAGATTTTTATTCATTTTAGAAAAAGCGGACAGAGAGAGGCAGAGAGAAAGGCAGAGAGAGAGAGAAGGGGGGGGGGAGGAGCAGAAAGCATCAACTCCTATATGTGCCTTGACCAGGCAAGCCCAGGGTTTCGAACCGGCAACTTCAGTGTTCTAGGTCGACGCTTTACCCACTGCACCACCACAGGTCAGGCTAGTCTTTTTCTTAAATAGCCACAATGCTGTTATCATACCTAAACAACAACAACAACAAAAATCGAACAATTTCTTATTATCATCAAACAGAGTTAGCAAAATGCTTTCATTATTATTGGAAAATAATTTTTTTTAACTAAATCTAGGAGTTGATTGAGTACATTTGGGGAGAGTTAATGAAAATTGGTAGCTTTCTTATTGTTTCTGACTTTGCTAAATACTTTTTATAGCCTAAATGTGAATGAAAATTAGCAATATAAGGACTCCTTGAATTGTTTGGATAGGATTTGTTATAGATTATTATCTAGTTTTTAAATGTGAGTAAATTGACTCAGAGAAATAATCTAGCAATGATCGTATACACTGCAAACAACTTGTGCTGAAATTTTTCATTTGAATCATGCTCATTCCATAAATAGTTATTGAGTTTAAGAAAGTTACTATTTATATTTCTTTTTAAATGTCTGTGGCTCACATTATTTTTATAACAAGGACATTCATCTCTTTGATCACCAAATTTCTTTCATCTTTTGTTGTCTTAGAATTTTAAAGTACTTTCCCTTTCTCTGTCCTATCATAATTTTAAGCTGGTGTACTGACTGTAAGGCTAATACAGAGGAAATTTTGGTCTCCGGCAGAAGGTCACTTTCAACTATGAAAACAAGTCAGGCAAATGGTCTATTGATAGTGGAACTTTTCATTATAAATAGTTCTTTTCAAATTCCAGGATATTGGTTGCTTGGTCACTGAAGAGTCTGTGCTGCCATTCCTTAGCACCCTGGGTGTCTGAGCAGACCTAGTTAGGAATGTACTGCTCATATTGAATGAGAAAAAAGGATGTAGAAGCTGCTTCCATCATGGCATCACACAAGTCAAACATTGTACATCTGTTATAGAGTTAATACAAAACATTAGTCTTTTAGAATATACCCTAAAAACAAATAGTTTTCATTTTGAGTGGTTCTGTCTTTGACTACAATCACATATTTATTAATATATACTTGATATATACAATATTAGTTCTAGAGGGCATTGATGAAAGCTCATTGCTTTTCTGGTCTCTCTCAGTTAGTGAAATTGTTTTAATGTGTTAGGTCTGGCGTTGTCGACAAAATGCCCCAGTATTCCTACCATTTTCATTATCATTAAAAAAATTTTAAGCCCTTGCACCTCATAATTTTGCCAAAGTTTTGTATACTCTGCTGAACAGTAGCAGAAATGATAGTGCTGATAAAATGTCTTTGATATTAGTTTAGTTATATAGCTGGAATGTTTATTCCCTTGGGCTTTCCAACCGAGGGAGCCGGGCATGAACTCCTACTTTGGAAAATATCTGAGTGGGCAGACTCATTTTACTACATTGCCCTCATTGTCTGTCTGTGTTTATTCAGCTGAAAAGCTGACTTGTCTCTCACCCTTGGATCTCAAGGTCTCGGAAGTGGTTAAAATGAGTAGAAAAATTGGGGAAGGGGAAGAATGAAAATTGTTATCAGATATTGACATAATGTATAATGAAGGTGTTCTCTTTGGGAACAACATAATGGCTTTAGATGGTTATAAAGCACAACTTTAATAATAACATTTTTTATGGGCTGGTTTTATTAGGGTCTTTGATTTTACACAATTTTCCTACCTTCCAGATAAGAGGCATTAATATTTCATTGGCATATATATGATTTGTTTTTGCTACAATAGAAAAACAAGTTTTAGGGACATGAGCATACCACCTTGCTCAGGTAACAATAAATCTCCTGTTATCTTAGTAACATAAACATGCTTTTGGCAGGCTCCTCAAAGGTCTCCTTACCTTTGTTATTTCCCAGTCCATTCTTGACACTGCTCTTTCTAAAATGTAGGTGTGATCATGTCACTTTCTCTTGTGTGAAATTCCTCGGTACTACCCAATTGCCCTTAAGAAAGTCCTTCACTTGTCACCACCCCTGCCTTCTATTCTAGGCCGGAGCAAAAATGAACTTGACTCAGTTCTCTGTGGTACTATGCTCTGTCTTACCTCCATGTCATTCCACATACTATCCCCTGCATTTGAGATATTCTTTTCCTCTACTCTTAGCTTGGCTAAACTTCATCATTCTTTGTGTTCCAGTTTAAATTTCTTCCTCTGGAAAGTCTTACTTGTTTCTCCCTGAGCAAACACTTGCACCATGTTTTCCCAAAACATTGTGTGCATATTTCCGTTTTAGTATTTATCACATTACAGGGTGGGGCAAAAGTAGGTTTACAGTTGTTCGTATGGAAAGTAACACAATAATTTATAAATAATACTACAAAAAATAAACTGTTTTGTGTACTCAGACTGTAAACCTACTTTGCCCCACCCTGTATATTGCTTCTTTGTTTTTCTCTCTTGTATCATACTAATTTGTTGAACGGTTCAATTAATAATCATGTGTTAAACCAAGAATCTTTTCTCCAATAACTTAAGAAAAAGTAGGATTCTGTTTTCATGTTCTTGATATTTTTCTCCTCATCTTCTAGTCATATTTATTCTCTCATTTATTTTATTCAGTTATTAAGCAGAATGTTGCTTTAAGTCTTTTAAACCATTACACCTTGTCCAGTAGTTCGTGTTTAGAACATGTAAAAGGAAAATTCTTACATATACTTACCATAGGCTTCTGTTGTCCATCCTACCTAAAATTGCACTCCCAACACACACACACAGTTTCTCCTTCTCCCCACCCCATGTTTTTCTTCCCTGCATGCTTTTTGCCTACTATTTCACTTTAACTTAAGTCACTTATTCTATGTCTCCCCATGCTGAGGTTTAAAGGGGCATGAGGGCATGAATTTTGGTGTATGATATTTACTGCTATATCGTTAGCATGTAGTAAGCCAATATGTATTTGCTGAGTGGATGAATAAGTTCATGCATGCCCTTAGATGTGCATTTTTTAAAAAATTAAGTGAGAGGTGGGGAGGTAGAGAGACTCCTGCATGCGCCCCAACCAGGATCCATCTGGCAAGCCCCTTATGGGGCAATGCTCAGCCCATTTTGGGCATTGCTCCGTTGCTTGGCAACCAAGCTAATTTTTTAGCACCTGAGGTAGAGGCCACAGAATCATCCTCAACACTGGGGACCAACTCACTCCAGCCAAGCTAATCGAGCCATGGCTGTGAGAGGGGGAAGAGAGAGAGAGAGAAAGAGGGGAAGGGGATGGGTGGAGAAGCAGATGGTTACTTCTCCTATGTGTCCTGGCTGGAAATTGAACCCGGGACAGCCATATGCAGGGCCAATACTCTACCACTGAGCCAACCGGCCAGGAAATCTTTTTTGTTTTTAAACATTTCAGTACTCCTGATTCAGTTACACTTCCAATACTGTGCTGCTTTTCTTTTCTTTCTTTCATTTTTCAGAGTTTACCTGTAGTCCTATTTTGAGGCCATAATCTTGGATACTCCAGACAAAGATTCTGTTTATCCATTTTATTGTTTAAGGTACTATCACTCAAGTCTGACCTCTATATTGTCTAACCTGGTGTTTGAATCCCAAAGAGCCATGTATGTGTATTTTGGGCAGGGGTAAGGATGCATTCAGAAATAAATCAGATGTTAAACCTGTTCTAGATCCCAGGTAGTACAGGTAGATAAATAACTCTAGTACAAGGTTGAGTAAGATAAAACTTATTAATAAGAAATGTTAATGGAGAGAAACTTTTATGTCTTGTAAAAAAATTATGAAATACAGTGTGTCCGTAAAGTCATGGTGCACTTTTAACCGGTTGACCGGTCAAAAGTGCACCATGACTTTACCGACACACTGTATTTCAAGCTTCCAAAAGAGCATTGAAAGTAATACAGTGAACATTCACTGTGTACCTACCTCTCAGCTTTGTAATATCTGAATTTCTCCCACATTCATTTTGGATTTTTTTAAAATTTTGAAATAAAATGCTAAGATATTATTAAAGCCTCAAATGTTCCTCCTTTATCCAATTCTCTTCCTTCCCTATTCGGTTGTAACCACTATTCCGAAGTTGATCGTTGGTCCTATGTCTTTAAAAATGTTCCAATTAAACAAAAACTCCTTTTTCCATCCCCACTTCAGTCCTGGGTAATTACTGTTCTACTCTCTGTTTTTCTGAATTTGACTAATTTATATACTTCGTAGAAGTAGAATCATGTAATATTTGTCTTTTGGTCATTGGCTTATTTGGTTTAACATAATGACTTCAAGGTTCATCCATGTTGTATATGTGGTAGAATTTCCTTGCTTTTTAAGGCTGAATAATATTCCATTGTCTGTATATCCCACATTTTGTGTATTCATTTATCTGTTGACGGGTATTTGGGTTGCTTCTACATCTTGACTGTTATGAAGAGTGCTGCTCTGAATAGAGGTGTACAAATGTCTCTTCAGGAATCTGCTTTCAATCCAGAAGCTGCATCATATGGCAGTTGTATTGTTACCTTTTTATTCTTTTTTTTTTTTTTACAGAGACAGAAAGAGAGTCAGAGAGGGGGATAGATAGGGACAGATAGGAATGGAGAGAGAGGAGAAGCATCAATCATTAGTTTTTCGTTGCGACACCTTAGTTGTTCATTGATTGCTCTCTCATATGTGCCTTGACTGTGGGGCTACAGCAGACCGAGTAACCCCTTGCTGGAGCCAGCGACCTTGGGTCCAAGCTGGCGAGTCTTGCTCAAACCAGATGAGCCTGTACTCAAGCTGGCGACCTTGGGGTCTCAAACCTGGGTCCTTCGCATCCCAGTCCGACACTCTATCCACTGTGCCACTGCCTGGTCAGGCGTATTGTTAACTTTTTGAGGAACCTCTAAATTGTTTTCCACACCAGTTGTACCATTTAACAGTCTCACCAACAGTGTAGTGATAGCTTTTAATGGAACAGAAAGTGGTGACTGGGATACATGAAATCAGAAGTGAAACAGGGCCTGAACTGTGGTGGTACAGCATCGACCTGGTTTGAAACCCTGAGCTTGCTGGGTCAAGGCACATATGGGAGTTGATGCTTCCTGCTCCTCCCCCCCTTCTCTAAAAATGAATAAATAAAATAAAAATAATGAAGTGAAGTAAGAATAAGAACAGGTAAATCCCACTAGTGTGGAGATAATGGCAGTTAGCCAGAGTGTGTTTCTGGTAGGTATTTTATTTTATTTTTTTTCTGTTAGATATTTTTAGCTAACATTGCTTGCTTCTCTAATACTGACAAGAAAAAAAATTCTTTCATGCCCTATATTAAATTACAGCAGGCGGGGGGTGTGTGAAAGGAAGAGACAAGAAAGGTTAATCAGTTAACAACTGCAGGGCAAAACCAACAAAAGACTGCTTACATTCCTGAATATATGTTGAAATTTCGAATTAACTTCCAGGTGGCTATTTTCCATCATTATCTAAAGAGAATAGTCAGGCAACTCTGCTTCTTGCTTATACATGAACTTTCTGGACTGCTGCCCACAACTAATCCTGAAGAGCAAACATTTCTTCCTTACAGACTTTGTACCTATCTCAGAAATAGCTTCACTTCACCTTCTCCCACCCCCTTTAACTATAGCCAGTGTAAATTCTTCATAACAACTTACATCTTTCTTCCTCAAACTGTTTGTATGAAAGAGCCTCATCAACTCCATGACAGTGGCCATGTTTGTCTTTTCCACCTACCCCTGTTGCTTGTGGTTCGGCCTGCATGCTCTAGAGCCTGGTCCTTTTCTGGCTAGCATTGAGCTCAATAAATCCTTTTTTTCGGAAAAACTTTTGGTTATGAAATTTTTTTAACAGACTATTACTTTAACAGTGTAAGAAGGAGTAAAATTATTTATTTGTTTGTTTGCTTATTTATTTATGACAGAGGGACACAGGAACAGACAGGAAGGGAAAGAGGTAAAAAGAATCAATTCTTCATTGTGGCACCTTAGTTCATTGATTGCTTTCCCATATGTGCCTTGACCGGGGGGCTATAGCAGACCGAGTGACACCTTGCTCAAGCCAGCAACCTTGGGTTCAAGTTAGTGAGCTGTGCTCAAACCAGATGGGCCCATGCTCAAGCTGGCGACCTCGGGGTTTTCCTGTGTCCTCTGGGTCCCAGTCCGATGCTCTATTCACTGTGCTTCCACCTGGTCAGGCCAAATTATTTATTTTTTTGATTTATTAAAATATAAAAAACTTGCCTGACCAGGATGTGGTTCAGTGGATAGAGCGTTGGACTGAGATGCGGAAGACCCAGGTTCGAGACCCCAAGGTCGCCAGCTTGAGTGCAGGCCCATCTGGCTTGAGCAAAAGCTCGCCAGCTTGGACCCAAGGTCGCTGGCTCCAGCAAGGGGTGGCTCGGTCTGCTGAAGGCCTGCGGTCAAGGCACATGTGAGAAAGCAATCAATGAACAACTATGGTGTCGCAATGGCAATGAAAAACTAATGATTGAGGCTTCTCACCTCTCTCCATTCCTGCCTGTCTGCCCTATCTATCCCTATCTCTGACTCTCTCTCTCTGTCCCTGTAAATAAATAAATAAATAAATAAATAAAAAATTAGAAAGAATGACTACAAAATATATATATATATACATATAAAAACTTATGTGGGTACTTAATGTAATATATGTATTAAATTGAGGTAATATTGATTTGTTATATTATGTAAGCTTCAAGTATACAACATTATAATTTGATATCTCTATCCACTATAGTGTGCTCATCACCAAAGTTCTAGTGTCTAATCCATCATCATACCTTTGACCCCCTTTACCTGTTTGGCCCTTCCTTCACCCATCTTTCCCTCTGGTAACCACTGATCTGTTGTCTGTATCTATAAGTTTGTTTTTGTTTTGTTTGCTCTTCTATTTCTTTGTGTCTATTTTGCTTTGTTTTATATTCTACAGATGAGTGAATCATATGATTTTTGTCCTTCTCTGTCTGATTTACCTCACTTAATAACAATACATTCCAGGTCCATCCATGTTGTCACAGATGGCAGTATTTTATTTTTTTTATGGCTGAGTAATATTCCATTGTATATATACCACATCTTCTTTATACATCTATATGCAGATGGACACTTAGATTGTTTCCATATCTTGGCTATTGTGAATAATGCTGCAATGAACATAGGGATGCATATGTCTCTTTGAATTAGTGTTTCTGTATTCTTCAGATAAATACCCAGTGGAATAGCTGGATCATATTTTGGTTCTAAATTTGTTCAGAAACTTCTATACTGTTTTGCATAACAGTTTCACTATTTCACAATCCCACTGACTCTGTGGTGTAGCTTTTAATAATACAGAGAGTGATGAGTGGGCTATGTGAAATCAGAAGTGAAGTAGGAAGAACAGGTAAATCCCACTAGTGTGGAGATAAATTTCACTTAGCCAGAGTGTGTTTCTTGTAGATATTTTAGCTGACATTGCTTGCTTCTCCAAAACTATTACTTTAGGAGTAGAGGAGGGAGACAAATTATTTCTTTTTTTATTTGATTTGTTATTGACCACTGGTCCTGAGAATTTCTGAGACTGTTAACTTTGAGTAGTGCCTTAGCAATTATTAGGGGAAGTTTAAAGATTGTGTCTTCTGTTGTTTGCAAACTTGAACAAGGTCTTTAACATCTTGGTGCTTCCAAATTATTTAAAAAATGCAGCCTCCCAATCTATGTTTAGACCACTTATAACCATTTCAGTTTTCTTTTAAGGATTGTGTGAGCGTAAGGAGGGGTAATTAAGTTTCTTCAATAGTGCGTACAAGAATAGGAGTGAACAGTGGAGCTGGAAGAGGGGTTTCTTCTGTCTTATGCCCTTATTTTTGAATTTGAGGTATTACCCAAATGCTTAGTCATGATGATAAAGCAAAGAACTTCACAGCTTGCTGTGTAGAACAATGTTTATACTGTATAAGTGTTTTGATAATAGTGAAGAATGACAGGAGAGTGGGAAGAATTTGTCAACATGTTTTGAGGAATAAGAGGATTAGGTAGGAAACACAAAGTAAGATAGCCCACTTCTAGTTCCATAAGAAGAAAGTACTTGTAAGTGTCCTTTACAATAAAGAAAGGCTCAACTATTTTACTAGGCTCTTAACTCTAAATCTGTTAAACTTTTAGCACTGCAGACAATTGCAGACAGGTATATTTTCCACCGTACCATGTTTATTTATTCAAAAAGCAAACAGACTTTAATTTCACTATATAACATACAGACAAGTATCTGTATGTTTGCAGAAGCAATTTTTACTAATGACACTGCCCGCATTCAGATTTTCCTGTTAGACAGCTACAATAGTTTAACAACAAATCTATCACCTCCAGTTTCCCCTTGAGTCCTTCTTCATGATGCTGCTAAAGGGAAATCTAATCCCAAATGGATGCTTTATGGCCAGATGACTTCAAGGAAATTACTTAATTTCTCTTTGCTTTCATTTCCTTATTTTATCTCCTTTATCACTTGTACCTACCTTATTGGTTCCTTGAAAGTTTTTAACGTTGATGCATGTAAGTTTGTCAAATAGTGCCTACATGTAATAAGTAAACAAATAATAAATAGTAGTAGAGATAAATACTGTTGGCATTACTATTGTTGCTATTTTTATTTTTACTTCTGAAGCCCAGCTCTGACCACGTCATTACTCTGCTCAAGAATCTTCCATATTTACCTTTTGATATAGCAAACTATTTGGGTATATCAGTATCACATTTGAAGCTTATAAAACAATGTATATTCCTGAGTAACCCCACCAGAAATTTCTATTCTATAGGTGTAGGATGTGACCCAGGAATCAGTGTTTTGCTATGCTCCCTAGGTGATTGTTTTTAAGGTGATAGGAAGAGGAGACAGTGAGGCAAACTCCTGCTTATACCCCGACCAGAATCTACCTGGCAACCCTATCTGGGGCCAATGCTTGAGTACTGAGCTATTCTTAGCACCTGAAGCTGTTGAGCTCCAGCAGAGCTATTCTCAGTGCCTGGGGCCATGCTTGAACCAATTGAGCCACTGGCTGTGGGAGGGGAAGAGGGAGAGAGAAGGGCGATTGAGGGGAGAAGCAGATGGTCACTTCTCCTGTGTACCCTGACCAGGAATCAGATCTGCGATGTCCATACACTGGGCTGATGCACTATCCACTGAGCCATAAGCCAGGGCCTCCCTAGGTTATTTTTGACCACGGAATATTGTGATGACTTGAAATACAACTTTATACTGATTCTAAACGAAAGGAATGGGAATGACATTAACAAACAAGGTTTGACCACGGAATCCCTAGGTTATTTTTAAGCAGATGGTACTTATTTGGATAATTATTTCATGTAGGATGAAATGTAAACACCTTATACTGAAATTCAGAGCCCCAGTATACCTTTCTTTTTTATTTTTATAAAATATCTTTTCTCTTTGTATTTATTCATTTTAGAGAGGAGAGAGAGAGGGAGAGAGAGAGAAAGAGAAAGGGGGAGTAGCAGGAAGCATCAACTCCCATATGTGCCTTGACCAGGCAAGCCCATGGTTCCAAACTGACGACCTCAGCATTCCAGGTCAATGCTTTACCCACTGCACCATCACAGGTCAGGCCCCAGTATACCTTTCTAATATGTATTTTCTTCTCTTACTCTCTGCCAGTCTTTGTTGCAACTGTAGTAAATACATTTCTTTTTTTGTATTTTTCTGAAGTGAGAAGCAGGGAGGCAGTCAGACAGACTCCCACATGCACCCGACCAGGATCCAGCTGGCATGTCTACCAGAGGGTGATGCTCTGCCCATCTGGGGCTTCACTTTGTTGCAACCAGAGCCATTCTAGTGCCTGAGGTGGAGGCCATGGAGCCATCCTCAGCACTCGGGCCAACTTTGCTTCAATGGAGCCTTGACTGTGGGAGGGGAAGAGAGAGAGAGAAAGGAGAGGGGGAAGGGTGGAGAAGCATATTGGCGCTTCTCCTGTGTGCCCTGGTTGGGAATTGAACCCGGGACTTCCATACGCAGGGCCGATGCTCTACCACTGAGCCAACTGGCCAGGTCCAGTAGATTTTTTTTCTCTACTCATTCTTCCCTGTGTATCCCATGTATCTCCCCAGGATGTTATAGCATAATTTTGTGATCAAATATGTATTTATTCATAATAATCCACAAACCACCCACTTAATAATTTGTTTAAGAATTGGCTAGGATGAATGTAAAACTATAATATGTGGGACCAACTTTACCTTTGTTTTTTTTCAACTTGACCTTTTCTAAAAATTCAGAAACAGTTTCTAGGTTATATCATGGGGCACCTTAGTATAATATTTTTAAATTGACCTTTCCTCTTGTTCTCTATGCACTTCTTTTCTCTGAATTAATTTTCTAGGTATTACAATTAACAAATACATAGTTCTAGCCTTTAAGTTGCTCCCCTGTGCTCTGTAAACAGACACTAAAACAAATCTAGTGCCAATCTCAAAAGCAACTGGCAGTACTTGAAACTGTAGTCTTCTCTCTTTCTTACATTTTTCTCTTCAATTACTACAAAATTAAGGAATTAATTTATTTAAGGTAATTTTTTTTTAGTGCATTCAGAAATCTCTGGTGATCAATTTTTTGCAATCTGTAGTAACATTTAAGGATGCTACTTTCTAAAATGATTGCGTATAAGAAAAAGTTAGGGTGAATTAAAGGTCCTGTCCTAGGTATTTTCTTTGCCTTGTCTCCTCTAATTCTTAGAACACCCTCTTAAGTTATATGAACCTGGACATTCTATATTTTAGGATATTATAATGGCTAAAATTAATTGAACACATGTGAGGCACTATTTTATGAAAAGTCTGTACAAAGAGGGTGTGACATTAAAGATCATAGAGCTTATAAACTGTGTTTCATATTTCAGCCCAGGTCTCTTGACCTCATAGACTAATAATCTCTTTGTATTGTGGCCTGGAGCCATATTTTAAGTTGTTCAAATTCATTTTCTGATTTGCTTCTCTTTTCCCTTCATCTCCCCTTGAACATAAGGGTACTGTGAAAAACGTTGTAAAGAGAAAAGCTTGTATAACTTCAAAGTTGGAGAGAATAATTTTTATTTCAATTCTTTTTAAAATGATATTTTTCAATTACAGTTTACAATCAGCATTATTTTGTATTGGTTTCAGGTATACAGTTAATTGTTTTAGTCCATTCTAAATTTTTGTTTTAAATATTTTATTTAGCCTGACCAGGTGGTGGTGCAGTGGATAGAGCATTGGACTTGATGCTGAGGACCCAGGTTCAAAACCCCAAGGTTACAGGCTTGAGTGCAGTCTTGTCAGCTTGAGCACGGGGTTGCTGGCTTGAATGTGGGATCATAGACATGACCCCATGGTCATTGGCTTGAGCCCAAAGGTCGCTGGCTTGAGCCCAAGGTTTCTGGCTTGAGCAAGGGGTCACTCGCTCTGCTGTAGCCCCCTGATCAAGGCTCACATGAGTGAGAAAGCAATCAAAGAACAACTAAGGTGCCTCAACGAAGAATTAATGCTTCTCATCTCTTTCCCTTCCTGTGTCTTTCCCTACCTGTTCCTCTCTCTGACTCTCTCTCTCTCAGTATCTGTCAGAAAAAAAAAGATTTTATTTATTGATTTTAGAGAGAGAGAAAGGTGGGGGGCAGAGGGAAGAGGAGCAGAAAGTATCAATTCATAATTGCTTCTCATATGTGCCTTGACTGTGCAAGCCTAAGGTTTCCAACAGGCAACCTCACTAATATATATAACCTAAGTTAATATGTATTACTAATATTAACTAGAAGAGATACAGGTAATGGAAAAAGATCATAGTTTTAACCATTACCACTAATGATAAAAAGTTTAGAGATAATCTTCTCACCAAGATACATATGAAACTCATTTACCTGCATTTTTTAGTTACAAAACTTCAATGGGAGATATAAAAGAAGAGTGAATAGATGGAGAAGCAGCCCAGTGCTCATAGATGGGAAAATTGAATATTGTAAAGCTACCAGTTCTTAAGCATTCCAGGTCACTGCTCTATCCACTGCTCCACTACAGGTCAGGCACATTCTAAATTTGATAGGGACCTGATAGAATAAAATGCCCTTTCAAAAACTAAGCAATTAACTCTTACTAAATGGCAAAATTAGGTTTTTTTTGAAAAGCCTTGATAAAAGTAAACAAATGGGAAAGTAGTGACCCAAACAGAAAAATTTTTTGCCTAGGTTCAAGTAGCAGTTTCTCAGTTTGGCATAGTTCATATCCAGAATTTATAGAAATATTAGAAATACTAATTAACAGCATTATTTTAACTATGAAAATGCATTTTTAAATTTTTTTTTGCATTTTTAAAATTTTGACACAAATTTTTAATCCTACCTAAGATCTCAATATTTGTCATATCCTTTTCTAAAAGCATTGTTACCTCAGCATGTTATGTTTTATGTGAGTTCAGAGAATTTATTCATCTTACATCATGAGAAATTATTTTCTTCAATAATGTCATTTTTATTTCTTTTTAAAGATTATCAGTGAGCTATAACCCATCCTGAAAATACAGACTTTTCTATGTCTACTTTAACTCTGTCAATTAAAAAATATTTGCATGTATGATACATATTTAACATTGTGAAGCATTTCTGCTGAATTGAATTTTCTACTACTTCTGTTCTTATAGTATGATGCTTTTAACATTAAAGTGTATTATATCAAATATGAGTGTATCTACACCAGTTTTCTTTGTGTTGGAGTTTGCATAGGGTAGCTTTTACCATACTTTCATTTCCAACTTTTCTTTCATGTTTCTAGTGTACAGCAGATACATGGCTTTTTGTATTTTATCTACTCCGATAAAATAACTTGTGTCATTGCTTATAAACTTTGATTTCTATTAACTATGAAAATATTTGTTTCATGATTGGCCATTTTATATAGAATATTCTCTTCTTTTTGTTTCCTGAAGTAAACTCTTTACCATGATTTATTTTTGTCTATTAAGTTGAAATATCTTCTTTTTAAATTAATTTTTGGAAGGATGTCTAAAATTTACAATATGAAAATATAACTTTTTATATTACAACACTAGTAGTTATATTTTATTTTGTTTTTTTTTTCCTTTTTATAAAAGCTTATAGTATTGATTTTTAGAGAGGGAGAAGATTGATTTGTTGTTTTACTTATTTATGCATTCATTGGTTGATACTTGTATGTTCCATGACTGGGGATTAAACCTGCAACCTGCACATATCAGGATGATGCTCCAACCAACTGCTCTGCCCAGCCAGGGCCTACCTTGCCTTTTGATAAATACTCTCTACAGGTTAAACCTTGTAGACTCCTCCATCTCAATCTGCTCTTATGAGAATGCATTTAAATAAAATAAACAGATCCTAAATATTAAATCAGGAGCATGTGTCTTTGGCTATGAACAATATATTAAGACTCACCAGCAAAAGCAAATGCCAGGTGTTCGATGTCTGCAGTTGAGAAATTTTTTGTATCTTAAGCAACTCTTTCCCTCCTACTCTACTGTTTGTTAATCATTTGACTCACTGTTACTTGCTTACCAAGAAAGTAGGAAAGAAATTCCAAAAATTCCAAAACAAAAAAAAAAATTAACATTTAACAGTACTAGGTGGAATTTTTTTCTTTTTTTTGTTTTACCACTTCTCTCCTTCTCTTTTTTTAAAGGAAGAAAGTTCTGTGGTGAAGTGGAATGAGGAAGACCATTGGAGTTAAATAAAGCTGGGGTTTGAATGATGTCTCAACCACTTACTATAACTGTGGTCTTGGGCCAGTCTCTAGCTTCTTTAAGTTCTCGTTTTCCTATTTAGAAACAACCATTGCAAAGTTGTTGTGAAGCTAAGTGCTTATGCAAGTAAAATGTCTGACAAGGGCTGAGACATGGTAGATAACACTAAGTGGTAATTACTTTTATTATAATTAATAAGGCTGACCCCAGAGATTAAGATAAGCAAGTATGTGAAACGGTTTACTCTATTTTACCAACAAACTGTCCTGGTTGAGGAAACTCAGAATTATATCCATTGTTAGCTAGGTAAAATATGACCTTCAATGGAAGACCTCATTCCATTAACTTAAAAAGAAGACTTAGAAGAATCAAGGGAAAAACCATTAGAAATAATAAGAGAGTTAATCAAAATGACCATCTATACCAAGAGATCTAAGTTAATATGTATTACTAATGTTAACTAGAGAGATAATGGAAAAAGATCACAGTTTTAACCATTACCACTAATGATAAAAAGTTTAGAGATAATCTCACCAAAATATGTATGAAACTCATATACCTACATTTTTTTAGTTATGAAACTTCAATGAGAGATATAAAAGAAGAGTGAATAGATGGGGAAACAGCCCAGTGCTCATAGATGGGAAAATTGAATATTGTGAAGCTACCAGTTCCTTTTTTTGTGTGTGTATTTTTCTGAAGTGAGAAGTGGGGAGGCAGAGAGACAGACTCCTGCATGTGCCCGACGGGATTCACCAAACATGCTGACTAGGGCGCGATGCTCTACCCATCTGGGACATTGCTCCGTTGCAGCTGGAGCCATTCTATCTCCTGATGCGGAGGCCGTGGAGCCATCCTCAGTGCCTGGGCCAACTTTGCTCCAATGGAGTCTTGGCTGTGGGTGGGGAAGAGAGAGATAGAGAAAGATGAGGGGGAAGGGTGGAGAAGCAGATGGGCGCTTCTCCTGTGTGCCCTGGTCAGGAGTCAAACCGGGTACTTCCACATGCTGGGCCAACGCTCTACTGCTGAGCAAACTGGCCAGGGTTGCTACCAGTTCTTAATGCATTAACTTTTAGAGTAAGTGGAATTATTGGGGAAATTACTATAGGATCTCTTCTGGAGGAAGTATGGCAATGGAGTTCTGATGGAAACATAAATAACTATAAATGACTAAAAAAAAAATGTAAAGAATAATACATTGGTGAAATGTGTTAAAGTTACAGTTATTAAAACATTTTTTGTACAGGTACAAGTAAGACAGATCAATTTAATAAATCAGAAACAGATTTCTGATGTGAAAATATATTAATATATGATATGAAAAGAATAAACTGCAGTTTATTTAACAATTCATCAATTGAATGAGGTTATTTCCAAGTTTTAGTGATTATGAATAACACTGCTGTAAACAGTTACTAACAGTTAAGTGTTATGAACATAAGTTTTCATTTCTCTTGGGTAAATACCCAGGAGTGGAATCACTAGGTCATATGGTAGATGTGAATTTAACATTATAAGAAACTGCTGCCTGATCTGTGGTGGCGCAGTGGATAAAGTGTCGACCTGGAATGCTGAGGTTGCCGGTTCAAAACCCTGGGCTTGTTTGGTCAAGGCATGAATAGGAGTTGATGCTTCCAGCTCCTCCCCTTCTCTCTGCTCTTTTTCTCCCGCCTCTCTAAAATGAATAAAGTCTTAAAAAAAAAAAAAAAGAAACTGCAAGATTGTTTTCCAGGCATTACTATAAGCAACATGTAAGAGTTCTAGTTGCTCAGCATACTTTTCAACACTTTGTGTTGCCAGTTTTTAAAATATTTAGTCATTCTATTAGGTGTGTAGTATGTAATTATGACTTAATTTTTATTTTTCTAATAAAAGATGTGAACATATTTTCAAGTGTTAATTTTTCATACATGCATTTTATTTGGCAAAATGTGTGTTCAGACCTTCCCCCAGTTTTGAATTGCATTGTTTTCTTCTTTCTTTTTTCTTTCTTTAGAAATTAAATTTAATGGGGTAACACTGGTCAATAAGAATATATAGATTTCAAGTAAATATCTTATAGTATTTAAACTGTTGGTTGCATTGTGTCCTTCACCCTAAGTCAAATAAAAAAAATTATATTGTTTTCTTATTGTTGAGTTTTGAGAGGCTCTTTTTCTATATTCTTTATACAAATATTTGGCAAAACTGTGATTTGCAAATAGTCTCCCAGTCATTGGCTGTGTTTATGTTCTCTTAGTAGTCTTTTTTATTTTCCTTCTTTTCCAAGTGAGAAGAGAGAAGATAGAAAGACTCTCACATGCACCCTGACTGGGATCTACCCAGCAACCCCCATCTGGGGCCAATGCTCTGCCCATCTGGGGTCATGCTCACAACTGAGCAATTTTTAACGCCTGAGTTTTTGTTTTTTTTTTTAAGTAAGATGAGGGTAACTAGAGAGACAGACTCCCACATGCATCCCACCGGGATCCACCTGGCAACCCCCATCTGGGGCCAGCAAATCAAGTGCGCTATCTTTAGTTCCTGGGGTCAATGCTCGAATCAGTTGAGCCACTGGCTGTCAGAGGGGAAGAGAGAGAGAAGCGGGAGAGGGAGGGATAGAGAAGTAGATGGTCACTTCTCATGTGTGCTCTTATCGGGAATCAAACCTGGGATATCTGCGGGCTGAGCCCAATGCTCTATCCACTGAGCCTAACAGGCAAGGCCAGTAGTCTTTTTCTTTTTGTGTGTGTGTGACAGACAGAGTCAGACAGGGGGACAGATAGGGTCAGACAGACGGGAAGGGAGAGAGATGAGAAGCATCAATTCTTTGTTGTGGCACCAGAGCTGTTCATTGATTGTTTTTTCATATGTGCCTTGACCAGGGGGCTACAGCAGACTGACTCCTTGCTTGAGCCAGCGACCTTGGGCTCAAGCTGGTGAGCCTTGCTGGAACCAGATGAGCCTGTGCTCAAGCTGGTGACCTCGGGGGTCTCAAACCTGGGTCTTCTGTGTCCCAGTCCAACGCTCTATCCACTGCGCCACCGCCTGGTCAGGCAAGGCCAGTAGTCTTAAAGAGCAAAAGTTTTTATTATTTACATATTTATTTATTTATTTATTTACTTACTTATTTTTAGTGAGAGGTAGGGAGGCAGAGAGACAGACTCCAGCATGTACCCCGACTGGGATCTACCCACAAACCCACTAGGGGGTGATGCTCTGCCCATCTGGTGCCCTGGCTCTGTTGTAACCAAAGCCATTTTTAAGCACCTGAGACAGAGGCCATGGAGCCATCCTCAGCACCCAAGACCAACTCACTCAAGCCAATCAAGCCATGGCTGTGGGAGGAGAATAGAGAGACAGAGAGAGAAAGAGGGCCGGGAGGGAGAAGGGTGAGGGGTTGAGAAGCAGATGGTCACTTTTCCTGTGTGCCCTGAATGGGAATCGAACCCAAGATATCCACATGCCAGGCAGATGCTACCACTGAGCCAACCAACCAGGGGCAAAAGTTTTTATTTTAATAAAGCTCAATTTATAACATTTTCTTTTATGAAATATATCTAAAAGTTGTTTCCCTAGCCCAGTGATCGGCAAACTCCTTAGTCAACAGAGCCAAATATCAACCGTACAACGATTGAAATTTATTTTGAGAGCCAAATTTTTTAAACTTAAACAATATAGGTAGGTACATTGTTATAACCTGCGTGCCTGCACATGGTATTTTGTGGAAAAGTCACACTCAAGGGGCCAAAGAGCCGCATGTGGCTCACGAGCCACAGTTTGCCGACCACTGGCCTAGCCCAAGGTCAATCAGATTATCTCCTGTGTGTTCTTCTAGAGGTGTTATAGTATTGCATTTTACAGTTGAGGCTAGTTTCTATTTTGAGTTAATTTTTGTACAAGGTGTGAGGTTAGGCTGAGGTTCGATTTTTTAGTGTATGGATGTTTAACTGTTTCAACAACATTTATTGAAAAACAGTATTATTTCCCCATTGAATTACCTTTGCACCTTGTCAAAATTTAGTAGATGATATTTGTGAGGGTCTCTTCTTGAGCTCTTTGTTCTGTTCCATTGACTACTGTGTCTATTCTTTTACCAATAACACATTGTCTTGATTACTGTAGCTTTATCGTAAGTCTTGAAATCAGTTATGTAGAGACCTCCAACTTTGTTAGTCTTCAGCTATCCAACTTTTGGAGTCAACTTATTAATATCTACCAAAAAGTCTTGATTAGGATTCACTGAATCTATAGATCTAATTGTTACAGTATGCCTCTCCATTTATTTAGGTCTTTTTGTTTTTTTTCACCAGTGTTTTGGAATTTTCAGCATAAAGTCATACACATGTTATGTTGCTTTATACCTAAGTATTTTATATAGACAGTTGGCAAGAATTACCCACATATTATAGACTGAGACACTGAAACTCAGAGTAGTTAAACTTATTGAAGGCCACAGAGATGGTTAATTAGCAGCAAATTCTGGTTTTATGGTGTCCTGTGTCTGTTGAGTGTTTTTTCTATTTGTTTTCATAGGCAGAAACTTCTCATGGTGAAAAGATGTGAAGTTTGGAGTTATTCAGTTTGGGCTCCAGTCTGTTTTCTAGTACTGGTTAGTTATGTGATTATTGTGATTTCTCTAAGACTCATTTTCTTCATTCAAGATATCTACCTCACAGGATTGTGAAGACAAAAGTAGACTATACACTTAAAGTTTGTAGTGTGATGTTTGATACACATGTAGTACATTCTCAATAACTTTGTTACTACAATATTAGTGCTAAAAATTAGTTGTTATAACCTTTTCCAGAACTTGTCATCTTGTCTTATTAATTAGATGAATTGTCTTTGAATTGAGGAATATTGGCAGTGAGCCAGGGGCAAGCACTAACAATATAGTCCTGAAGTGTGAGACAGAAAGATTTTTTCAAAACCTGTGTCATGTTATCCCCCTCGTTTTCATGTCTTCCATAAAGTAAAAGAAATGTTTTGTAGTAGTGAATTGTGATTGCAAATTTTAGTGGCTGTATTTTTATTTTAAAAGGTAAAACTTAAAACTTTTCTTTAAAAGTGGTGGCTTTAAAACATTCCACATTTCTACAAAGTCTGGTTTAACTCAAAAAACTCATCAGCTTTAATATTAAGTTTCCCTTAATAAAGATTTGTGGCCCTGCCCTGGCATAAAATAAATGTGAAATGTAATTTGAGTATCAGCGTTATGCTAGAGTAAGACCTTTACAAAAATAAAAATTCTGTATTGATAATTCCTTTTCCCTACAATGAGGCCTTTCCAAGATTCCTTTACTCTCAACCTACAAAGAGAAATATGGGCCTAATAAAAATACCATATACTTAGGGAAATAGGCCTACAGTCAAGACAATATAATTTGTTATTTTCTGTTCTGATGTATAGGTAGAGGTTTGAATTAAGTATTGCTACTCTTGATTCTGACAATTATTTTTCCTTTTTTTTTCAATTTGAAAATCAAGAGAGATGCTATTTTTGTAGATGCTATCCTAGGTTTGTTAAAAAGTTTGAGGTTCTGCCTGATCAGGTGGTGGTGCTGTGGATAGGGCATTGACCTGGGATGCTGAGGACTCAGGTCCTAAACCTCAAGGTTGCCGACTTGAATGTGGGCTCATTAGCTTGAGGGCAGGATAGCCAGCTTGAGTGTGGGATCATAGACATGACCCCGTGGTCACTGGCTTATCCCCAAAGTCGCTGGATTGAGCAAGGGGTGACTGGCTCAGCTGAAGTGCCCGAGTCAAGGCACATATGAGAAAGCAACTAAGATAATGCAACATAATGTTTCAATTGTGTGTATAGAGAATAGAACTACTTCTGTCTCCTTTTGCAAGCCAGACTGTGGTTCTAACATTCTTAATAACTAACTGATATACGTTTTGCACTTAGAATTTGAATAAATCAAAAATAATATTTATCAGAGCCCTAGATATATGCTCATTAAATGGTCATGCTCTTTTGATAAAGATACTAAAGTATAATGTGTGTCCAAATATTAAAAATTATATTTATTATATTACATACCTACTTTTCATTTTATTCTTTGTCTCATTTAATTTTCAAACCATAAACAACAATTAATAGAGAAAAGGGAAAAGGGAAAGGAAGATGGTATAGAAATAGGAGGTTATTTCCTAGGATGTTGGGAAGATGTTTTTCTTCAGCTTTAGGATACAATACAGAAAATGGTAACAATTGTTCCAGTATGATGGGATGATGACACGAACCTTCGTCATATGACTTCAATTCATAAAGCTCCCAAAATATTTTATATTCTGAAATCAGCTTTCTCCTGTATAATAATAGGCCCAAGACACTCAGTTTCTCCATAATTATAGATGACTTTCTGGTATTGACTAACAAATTGTGTTTTCTGTAGTGTAGTGTGCAAATAGGAATGTAAAGTTTATAGACATTTTTAAGTCCTGGGCATAAATACTTCCCCTATTTTAAGGACTATTTGAAGCATTTGAAAACCGATGGTACTTTAGAAAAATATCTTTTATGGATATTAAATAACAAGAACAAAAATATACTTTAGAATATTTTGCTTATAGTATTTTAATATTTTAAAAATATTTTCAGATAAACTTACTAATAACTCTTAACATTTTGAATTTGGTTGTAAGATTAAGTACTGAGCCTTAATACATTTCAAATACGCATCTTCTAGGTTTTACTACTCTGGATTGAATAGAAGATGCCATCAATATTATAGTACATTTTGTATGTCTTTGAATATGGGGAAGAATGAAGTTTTGGAATAGCATTGGAGCAGTTTTTTTATTCTTTTAATATCTGAAGATACTGAAAAACAAGAGTGAAACCATTGTTGAAGGAATTAAAAAGAGTCAGAAATTGAATTTGCGAAGATATTTCCACAATTTTGCAAGAGGCTATAGATAGGATCAGACCATATTCCTAAACTAAATTTTTGTCAGTGGTCTGTATTAGTTATATTTACAAGTATTTTTACAGTATCTATGCAATACTTCTTTTGTAATCATTTTAGTTTAACCACAATGCTGTTATGAATTTGCATTACTTTGTTCTATAAGATTTGCATCATAAATTGACTAAGGATACAATTTTTCCATTTTCTTATTCAAATCTTTCATTTACTGCTTTTATAGTTCTTTCTTATCTGCAAAAGACTAACATACCATTGTACCAAACTGCTTGAGTATCTAGACATCATAGTTAATTACAGCATCCAGAAAGGACTCCAGGGAGAAGTACAGAGATACCAAGGACACATTAATTAGGACACACTATCACAGTTACTATTTTTTTTTTTTTACAATCAGCTTATTCTCATCAAGGTAGCTGCATATACTAAAACACAAACTTGGCTAGAAGATACAATGGACGTTTTACTGAGCAGGGACATGAGGTAGTTTAAAAGTTGGATGCAGAGAGAAGCCTACCAGGTATATAAAAGTTACAGAAAGAGTCCTTTGTACGTTCAAAGAGATAATCTTGTATCAGGACAGGTACTTGTACACAGGATGGGCTGGGGACTAGTGGGACTTCTAAACAAAATTACTCTATTTTTTTAAGTGCTGAAAATTTTTATCTCTTGGTCCTTGATAGGGAATGTTTGAAAAAGTGCAATGTTTGATTTAAATGCAAGGATAACTGGATACTTTTACATCAAAATAATCCCATTAGTTCAAGTTCTCAGAGAAAAATACAACTTTATTGTCTTTTCTTTGGGATTTTATATGTCTATTTTCAAACAGTTTGGCACCAGATTTTAGTTTTTTATTCTTCTTCAAGGTTCAAATTACTGTTCCATTGCTCTTCGGAAGCCAAACATTGCCAAAAAGAATAAACATTGCTAAAGGTTTTTCAGCCTCTCTGCTAACATTTACTGTCTAACATTAACATTCTTCTCTATTTCTCTATAGAGTTTTCCTAAAAATTATAGGGCATTGAAAAGAAACCTGCTACTGAAATGACAGAGAGTTTATTTCATATTTACTCTTAGGCAACCAAATGAGCTTTTGGCATTTTATTCAGACTTGTCCTGTCATCTTTGTATTGTTTCATTCCCATTATCATCCATTAGTCATGTTGCAGATTCCTTTGTGCTGCTCTGGTGTCTGTGATTTCATCTTATTAAAAAATCAGTGCTTCATCTCTTTTCTTTGGCTATAGGTCCTTTCCACTGCTTCTATCATTTGAAATTTGCCAGCCTCCTAGTAAATTGTCTTCTTTCTGCATTAACTCCTATCTGGTTCCATATGAATGTCAAGAACTGTAAAGGCTCTTAGCATAGTTTTACTCTACTTACATGCCAGCAAGTTTTCCTGACACAACTAAATGGATGTTCATGGTGCTTTACAGTTATTACTGTTGCTCATACTATTTATTTAACTTGAGTCATTTCATTTGAGATCAATTATGGGGATAGGGCCTTGTATTGTGAGCCCCAAACAGGAAAGATGCACATGTTCCCAGGCTTTGCTTCAACTTCCTTTCCTTTGGTTAATTTGGAGAGGAATGGTAACATGATAGTGTATTTTTGTCTTGATACTTCAGCCCCCTTCCTGTTACTAGGGTGGTCTGTCTTGAAATATTTGCCATTCACCCCACTACTGTTAGGATGGTTAGTACCAATAAATGCTCTTTTTCATCCTTTCTGAAACCACATCCTAAACCTTTCTGTTTTTGCCATTGTATTTGTAGAATCCCATATTGGTAATGTATAGAGCAAGGCATATGTGGAGCACTATTTTATTATTATTATTATTGTTTAGCATTTTTCCGCTGAAGTGAGAAGCAGGGAGGCAGAGAGACAGACTCCCTCATGCGCCCTACCAGGATCCACCTCGCAAGCCCACAGGGGGTGATGCTCTGTCCATCTGGGGCGTTGCTCCATTGCAACCAGAGCCATTCTAGCACCTGAGGCAGAAGCCATGGAGCCATCCTCAGCACCTGGGCCAACTTTGCTTCACAGGAGTCTTGGCTTTGGGAGGGGAAGAGAGAGATAGAGAGATAGAGAGAAAGGAGAGGAGGAAGGGTGGAGAAGCAGACGGGTGCTTCTCCTGAGTGCCCTGGCCAGGAATCTAACCCGAGACTTCCACACACTAGGCCAACACTCTACCAGTGAGCCAAACAGCCAGGGCCTGAAACACCATTTTATTAATCTACTTAGATGGCTCACAACTTTAAATTTAAATGCAATGATTACTTTGAATACTTTTACATCAAAATTATCTCATAAGTTACAGTTCTCAGAGGAAAAATGAATTTATTGTCCTTTTTTTGGACTTTTATATTTCTATTTTCAAACAGTTTCAAAACTGCCATGGTAATAAATCTAATCCCAGGCTTCTAGATCTTGCCCACAGGGTATAACAAAGCTGTGGCCTATGAATCTGACATCTGAATCATATTAGTTATTTTATTAGGTATCACTTTCTACCAGCGATTGTTTTAATTACTGCAGCCCTCCAAACCACTTCCAGTTTATATGTTGCGGCTAAGTGTTATTATGCCATTTTTACATATGAGAAAAGAAAGACACAAGGTTAGCTAACTTGCCTAAGGTCATAAAGTTAGTGAGAGAGCTGGATTTAAACCTAAAACTCTCTTCCTCTAGTCTGTGCTCATAACTGCTTCACTTTACTGCCTTTTCAAATTATTGTCATATGGGAGTTATAATTAGTAGATATCAAGTGAAAGGCAGTAGAGTTTATGAAAGAGTTAATTTTAAGTGATTCTTAAACTAAGGGATAGGTTTGAATATGTGGAGAGGAGAGAGCATCTGCAGAGGAACAGAATGAGCAGAGGCTCAGAGATGGGACTAGAAAGAATATGCTCAGGGATGAAGAGTTTGAATTAGCTCTATAGAAATAACCAATGAACTTGGTTAGCATTGAAGGGTTATCCATTAAAACCTTATTGAATAAAAATGTTTTGTCTAAGAGTCCTTATATAGTATTCTTTTCAAAAATATTACTCGTATTCATTGGAAATACGGATTTAGGTTTCAGGTGAAAGTACAGTAATAAAATAATAGAATAAGATTCTCAGCCTTTATGATAGAGATTTTAAATTTATTTTCCCTTCCCTCCCCTCCCTCCTTTTTTTGATAGTTCTGCCCCCACCAGTGTAATTTGGTTAGGTATCTTGTGATGAAATTGGTCCAGCAGGCCTGACCAGGCAGTGGCACAGTGGATAGAGCATCAGACTGGGATGTGGAGGACCCAGGTTCGAGACACCAAGGTCATCATCTTGAGTGCCGGTTCATCTGGCTTGAGAAAAAGAAAAAAGGCTCACTAGCTTGGACCCAAGGTCGCTGGCTCAAGCAAGGGTTACTCAGTCTGCTGAAGGCCCACGGTCAAGGCACATGTGAGAAAGCAGTCGATGAACAACTAAGTAAGGTGACCAGACGTCCCACTTTTGGCGGGACAGTCCCGATTTTTAACAGTTTGTCCCGCGTCCCGTGGTGTTTTAAAAAAGTCCCGATTTAAAAAAATATATTACAATGCTATATTTGCATTCTATGAAAAATTTTTTTTGCTCCATATAAACCAAATTTTTAATCATGACTCCCCCCACCCCCCCGTCAGTGGTGTCCTGCTTTACCAATTTTAAAATCTGGTTACTAAGGTGTTGAAACGAAAAACTGATGATTGATGCTTCTCATTTCTCTCCGTTCCTGTCTGTTTGTTTGTCCCTATCTATTGCTCTTTCTGACTCTCTCTCTGTCCCTGTAAAAAAAAAAAAAAAAAGAAAGAAAGAAAGAAAGAAAGAAATTGGTCCAGCAGGAGAAATTTGGATGTATGTTGAAATTCTGCCAAGATTTTGGAAGAAAAATGTTCTTTTAAGCATTCTGGTCATTTTTAGTGTAGTGAAGGTGTTGCCATGAAGTTGTCATTGGCACATTTACAGACCACTAAAAATAGCTTCCTTATTTACAAAAACCACACACACACACACACACACACACACACACACGCACTCACGCACGCAGTAGAAATAATGTGAAAACATGTAACTCTAAGAAATGTCATGCTTATATAGCCTAATAAAAATAAGAATATTCATTGAGATGGGAGGCCAATTTCTTTCTGAAGTTTGGGGCTAAAGAAATCTGAACGCTCCCTAGGTTTTGTAACTAACTCACCACTCAACCTTGACATATGCATAAAATAATCACTCACCTATTTAATGTATTTATTCATTTGGTAAAGTTACAAATTAGAAGAGGTGGGAAGAGCAGAGAGAAGCTAACACCAAAGGTTAGGAACTGAAGAAATGTTAGAAGTATAGAGTTGGCTAAGTAAGAATATTTTTGTGGAATCCTTTGTTTTGACTTGTGATGACATTAAAAATTTTAAAGGCTAATTTTCTTTTCTAGAATAGGGAAACACATTCCTTTATAACTTTCTATTTAGAACTGTGGGGTTGCAGTTATCTAGTAACTTTTAAGAAATCATCGAAAATTACATCAAAGATTATTTTTTCCAAGCTATACTTTTATCAGAATGATGCCATTTTATATAGTGCTTTATCTATTCAGAAGCATAATTTGTACCATAGATTTCTCTGGGCTTTTTAAACCCAGGTTCATAGCTATTTTGGAATGGGTGCTATTCCTAAAATATGTACAAGGTTTTGTATTATCTACAGTTAATTTTAATTACAAGCTTTTGTACATATTTGCAAAGTCCTATGTTAGTATTGTGTCAAACGATGCTGAAAATGCTTTCTTTCTGATAAAATGAATATAAATAATAGCATAAACTAAATCCTAAACTGACCCTCAAATGTATTTGTATTAAAAGGCTAAAGCCAAGGATTTCTAAATATTTTCATCTAAAGAACTGTTTGAAATGTACCTGAAAAAAATGTTTATTTTCTAAATACTTGAAATTGGGAAAGAGATTCAAATTATGATTGGTTTTAACCCACTGATATGATAACCCTATAAACTGCTCATCTGGGATTTACCTTATTTCCTCATGTAAGTTTCAATTCTCCATTAATTTTTTTCTGGGAAGAACTATTAATTTATGATTCCAGGTATAGTACAATTTTGTTTGACCTATGTAAGTTACCACAATTAACCATCTGAGCCTTTGGCTTTTGCCTGCGGGATTATTTATTATTTAAGATGTCATTTCTACCATGTGCCCTCGGTGTCATGTAGATAAATAAGCATAGGCCTTACCTTTGGAGATTTACAATCCAGAAAAGTTACTGATATACAGACCCACACACGTTGGATTGTAGAGTCTAAGAGCTAGAAGATGAAGAGTACTGAAAAGATAATTGAGAATGTAAATTTTATAATTTGAATAATATATAGTTTCATGTACTTTATATATTTCTTAATTTAAATAAAGTAGGGTAGAAAGTAAATTTGAACTAGGATTAGTTATATCCTTACAAAGTTGTCACAAACATTTATTAAGAAAAGTAGAGTTCATTTTATTAAGAAAGCATTAAATCTTAGTAATAATGTCTCTTCCTTTTCTTTGCAGAATACGTGTGTAACTGCTCTGTGGTCGGAAGCCTGGATGTAAATCGCTGTAACCAGACCACAGGGCAGTGTGAGTGTCGGCCAGGTTATCAGGGGCTTCACTGTGAAACCTGCAAGGAGGGCTTTTACCTGAATCACACTTCTGGGCTCTGTCTGTCATGTGGATGTAGTCTCCGTGGAGCCCTCAGCATACTCTGCAACAGGTAAGCAGCAGATGGAAGAAGGGTAATTTTATTTGATTAAGAAAATTAAGGCTCCTGTTTTCAAGGACCTGACTGATTTAAATGAAGAGGGAGATGGGCCATAGATTTACAAAATATTTCATATACTTTTATTTCCTCTTTTTATATATTATATTTAATGTCAAGATTACAAAATTTCTAATTTATAGATTTAGTTCCTTAGAAGTACATGGGTCACCAATTTTGCTTTGTGATAGTTTCTCTAAATTTCATGGAAAGAAATGATTGAAAAAGCAAACTGCTTTGTGGAAGCAATAAGCTTCAGGCATTTCCAGTGGAAATTATGCTGTTTATTACCAGTGGAGTTTCTGGAAAGGTGCTCTTTGGCTTATTTTTTTCTCTTATCTAAATTCTAGAACTGTTTCTTTGCACAAGGTTTATACTTGATAATACATTAATTTCTTTAGTGGAAAAAGACTGGTCCACTCTATGTACCAGCAAATTTTGGGGATCAAAATTAGATTAAGTGGGAATTGTCTGAAAATTACTTTTAAAGTAGTATGTTGTTTGGAGGTGGTTTAATCTAGTAGAACAAAGCCCCAACGTCTGAGTATTTGCCTTCTCCTACACTGAAACCTTGTATGAGACACTGTAGTTTTTCGTGGACCCCTACTCAGAAAGCTGAAGAGACAGTGTTACCTAAAGAAAAGAACACAAGCTTTCGAATCAGTCTAACCCGAGTATGGATCCAAGACCTGTTGCTATTTAGGGTAAGGTGACCAGATGTCCCACTTTTGGTGGGACAGTCCCGATTTTTAACAATTTGTCCCGCATCCCGCAGCGTTTTTAAAAAGTCCCAATTTTTGGAAAGAATGCACGAAAAGCTCGAGAATGGCGGGAGAACGGGAAGGGAATATATGGTTTTCAGTGGGGAGACCCCGCCTCCACCTGGAAGCGCTGGCCCGCACTGCCACAAGAGCTGGCTGCCCCATGCGGTCGAAAAGAAGAACTTCGGGCAGGGCATACCTGCTGGGGCAGCGGCTGTCAGTCCCCTAACTACCCATAGGCCTGCGTCCTGGACGCCAGCGTGCGGCTCCGGGTTCCGCGAGGAATACGCGCTGTCTTTACCAGGAATTAATGCTGCTACCGAACGCGTTTTTTCTATGGTAAATAAAGTGTGGACATCAGAAAAATCATAATTAAGTGTTGAGACTTTGAAAGCCATTTTATGTGTGAAATATAATTTAACAAATTCTTGTGAAAATTTTCATGACCTTTTAAACAATGACAGCAATCTACTAAAACAAATTCACTCAAATGAGAAATATGTCAAAGAATAAAATAATACTATACATAATTTTTTAATGTATTATATTTGTAAATTGTGCTTACGTTGAAATTTAAAAAAAATTTTTTGCTCCATATAGACCAAAATATTTTTTCTCATTTTTTATAATTCTTTTTTTATTTATTCATTTTAGAGAGGAGACACAGAGTGAGAGAGAGAGATAGAGAAAAAGAGAAAGGGGGAAGGAGCTGGAAGCATCAACTCCCATATGTGCCTTGACCAGACCAGTGCAGGGTTTTGAACTGGCGACCTCAGTGTATCCACTGTGCCACCACAGGTCAGGCTAGACCAAAATTTTAATCAAGAACCCCCCCCCCCCCCCCCCCGTCAATGGTGTCCCGCTTTACCAGTTTTTTTTTTTTTTTTTTTTTTATATTTTATTATTATTAATTCTAATGGGGTGACATCAATAAATCAGGGTACATATGTACAATGAAAACATCTCCAGGTTATCTTATCATTCAATTGTGTTGCATACCCATCACCAAAAGTCAAATTGTCCTCTGTCACCTTCAATCTGGTTTTCCCTGCGTCCCTCCCCTCCTCCCTATCCCATTCTTCCCTCCCTCCCCCCATCCCATAACCACCACTCTCTTGTCCATGTCTCATACCCTCACTTTCATGTCCCACCTATGTATGTAATCGTGCTGTTCTCAGTTTTTCTTTTTTTCTGATTTACTTATTTCACTCCGTATAATGTTATCAAGGTACATCCATTTTGTTATAAATGATCCGATGTCATCGTTTCTTATGGCTGAGTAGTGTTCCATAGTATATATGTACCATAGCTTTTTAATCCACTCGTCTTCTGACGGACACTTGGGCTGATTCCAAGTCTTCGCTATTGTGAACAATGCTGCCACGAACATGGGGGCGCATTTCTTCTTTTCGAACAGTGCTATGGTGTTCTTAGGGTATATTCCTAAAAGTGGGATAGCTGGGTCAAAAGGCAGTTCGATTTTTAATTTTCTGAGGAATCTCCAAACTGTTTTCCACAGTGGCTGCACCAGTCTGCATTCCCACCAGCAGTGCAGAAGGGTTCCCTTTTCTCCACATCCTCACCAGCACTTATTCTGTGTTGTTTTGCTGATAAGTGCCATTCTGACTGGTGTGAGGTGATATCTCATTGTGGTTTTAATTTGCATTTCTCTAATGATTAGTGATGTTGAGCATTTTTTCATATGCCTATTGGCCATCTGTATGTCCTCTTTGGAGAAATTTCTTTTCATTTCTTTTGCCCATTTTTTGATTGGGTTGTTTGTCTTCCTGGTGTTGCTTTTTATAAGTTCTTTATAAATTTTAGTTATTAACCCCTTATCAGATGTGCTGTCGAATATGTTCTCCCATTGTGTGGTTTGTCTTTTTATTCTGTTTCTATTGTCTTTAGCTGTGCAAAAACTTTTTAGTTTGATATAGTCCCATTTGTTTATCTTGCCTTTTATTTCAGTTGCCCATGAAGATAAATCGGCAAATATACCGCTGCTACAGATGTCGGAGAGCTTGCTGCCTATGTTTTCTTCTAAGATGTTTATGGTTTCACGGCTTACATTTAAGTCTTTTATCCATTTTGAGTTTGTTTTTGTGATTGGTGTAAGTTGATGGTCTAGTTTCATTTTTTTGCAGGTAGATGTTCAATTTTCCCAAGACCATTTGTTAAAGAGGCTGTCTTTACTCCATTGTATGTTCTTTCCTCCTTTGTCAAATATCAGTTGTCCATAAAGCTGTGGGTTTATTTCTGGGTTCTCTGTTCTGTTCCATTGATCTATGTGTCTGTTCTTATGCCAGTACCAGGCTGTCTTGAGTATAATGGCCTTGTAGTAAACCTTGATATCAGGAAGAGTGATACCTCCTGCTTTATTTTTTCTTTTTAAGATTGCTGAGGCTATTCGTGTTCTTTTTTGGTTCCATATAAATTTTTGGAATATGTGTTCTATATCTTTGAAGTATGTCATTGGTATTTTAATTGGTATTGCATTGAATTTATAAATTGCTTTTGGTAATATAGACATTTTAATGATGTTTATTCTTCCTAGCCATGAGCACGGTATGTGCTTCCACTTGTTTGTATCTTCCTTGATTTCTTTTATCAATGTTCTATAATTTTCTGAGTACAAGTCCTTAACCTCCTTGGTTAAATTTACTCCTAGGTACTTTATTTTTTTGGCTGCAATAGTGAAGGGGATTGTTTCCTTAATTTCTTTTGCTGATATTTCATTGTTGGTGTATAGAAATGCCTCTGATTTCTGAGTATTAATTTTATATCCTGCCACCTTGCTGAATTCATTTATAAGGTCCAGTAGTTTTTTGACTGAGACTTTAGGGTTTTCAATATACAATATCATATCATCTGCAAATAATGACAGTTTTACTTCTTCTTTTCCAATTTGTATGCCTTTTATTTCTTCTTCTTGTCTGATTGCTGTAGCTAGGACTTCCAGAACTATGTTGAATAAGAGTGGTGAAAGTGGGCAACCCTGCCTGGTTCCTGATCTTAAGGGGATTGCTTTTAATCTTTGTCCATTTAGTATGATGTTTGCTGTCGGTTTATCGTAGATGGCCTTTATCATGTTAAAGAATGATCCCTGTATTCCCACTTTACTGAGAGTTTTGAGCATGAATGGGTGCTGGATTTTATCAAATGCCTTTTCTGCATCTATTGAAATTATCATGTGATTTTTGTCCTTCCTTTTGTTTATGTGGTGAATCACATTGATTGATTTGCGAATATTGAACCAGCCTTGCCTCTCCAGAATAAATCCCACTTGATCGTGGTGTATGATTTTTTTCATATATTGCTGGATCCGGTTGGCTAATATTTTGTTGAGAATTTTAGCGTCTAAATTCATCAGGGATATAGGCCTATAATTTTCTTTCTTTGTGTTGTCTTTGCCCGGTTTTGGGATCAGAATTATGCTCGCCTCATAAAAGGAGTTTGGAAGTCTTCCTTCCTCTTGAATTTTTTGAAATAGCTTGAGGAGAATAGGAGTTAGTTCTTCTTTGAATTTTTGATAGAATTCACTTGTGAAGCCATCAGGCCCAGGACTTTTCTTTTTTGGGAGTTTTTTGATAACTGTTTCGATCTCATTTGCTGTAATTGGTCTGTTTAGGTGTTCTGATTCTTCCAGATTGATTTTTGGAAGGTTATATGATTCAAGAAATTTGTCCATTTCACCAAGATTGTCTAATTTTTTGGCATATAGTTCTTCATAGTATTTTCTTACAATGCTTTGTATTTCTGTTGTGTCAGTTGTTATTTCTCCACTGTCCTTTCTAATTTTATTTATTTGAGTCCTCTCTCTTTTTTTCTTGGTGAGTCTAGTTAAAGGTTCATCAATCTTATTTACCTTTTCAAAGAACCAGCTTCTTGTTTCATTGATCCTCTGTATTGTTTCCTTAGCCTCTATGTCATTTATTTCTGCTCTGACCTTTATTATTTCCTTTCTTCTACTTGTCTTGGGTTTTATTTGTTGTTGTTTTTCTAGTTCTTTTAGATGCAGGGTCAGGTTGCTTATTTGAGCTTTTTCTAGCTTCTTATGATATGCCTGTAGTGCAATAAACTTCCCTCTCAGAACTGCTTTTGCTGTGTCCCATAAATTTTGAGTTGATGTATGCTCATTATCATTTGTTTCTAGAAACTTTTTTATTTCTTCTTTGATCTCATTGTTAATCCATTCATTATTTAATAACAAGCTATTTAGTTTCCAAGTGTTTGAGTATTTTTCAGTTTTTCTTTTGTGGTTAATTTCTAGTTTCATGGCATTGTGATCAGAGAAAATGCTTGATATGATTTCAATCTTCTTAAATTTATTGAGACCATTTTTGTGTCCTAACATGTGGTCTATCCTAGAAAACGTACCATGAGCGCTTGAGAAGAATGTATATTCTACTGCTTTAGGGTGAAAAGTTCTGAAGATATCTATTAAATCAAGTTGATCTAGTGTCTCCTTTAAGTCTGCTGTTTCTTTATTAATTTTCTTTCTTGTGGATCTATCAAGTGTTGTTAGAGGGGTATTGAAATCCCCTACTATGATAGTATTGCTATTAATCTCGCCCTTTATATCCATCAAAGTCTGCTTTATGTATGTCTGGGCTCCTATATTTGGTGCATAGATATTTACAATAGTTATATCTTCCTGTTGAATTGTTCCCTTTATCATTATGTAGTGTCCTCTTTTATCTCTTACTACAGCCTTTGTTTTAAAGTCCATTTTGTCTGATATAAGTATTGCTACCCCTGCTTTTTTTTCATTTCCATTTGCATGAAATATTTTTTTCCATCCTTTTACCTTCAGTCTATGAGCATCTTTTGTTTTAAGGTGTGTCTCTTGTAGACAGCATATGTATGGGTCCTGTTTCTTTATCCATGCAGCTACCCTATGTCTTTTGATTGGATCATTTAATCCATTTACATTTAAGGTTATTATTGATATGTAGTTGTTTATTGCCATTTTATTCTTTTAAGCTGTATTCTTCTTGTGCTCTATTCATTCCTCCCTTTAAACTGTTCACAAGAGGCCCCTTAGTATCTCTTGCATAAATGGTTTGGTTTTTATGAATTCCTTCAGGCTTTCTTTTTCTGGGAAGCTCTTTATTTCTCCTTCAATTTTAAACGTTAGCCTTGCTGGATAAAGTAGTCTTGGTTGTAGGTTCTTGTTCTGCATTACTTTGATTATTTCTTGCCATTCCCTTCTGGCCTCAAGTGTTTCTGTTGAGAAGTCCGATGTCATCCTTATGGGGGCTCCTTTGTAGGTGATAGTCTTTTTTTCTCTAGCAGCTTTTAAAATTTTTTCTTTATCCATTAGCTTTGGTATTTTAACTATGATGTGTCTTGGTGTAGATTTTTTTGGGTTTCTCCTTAATGGAGTTCTGTGTGCTTCTTGAATGTGTGGAGTGTTTCCCAGCCTTAATTTAGGAAAGTTTTCTGCTATAATTTGATTGAACAAAGTTTCCATTTCCTGTCCTCTCTCCTCTTCTTCAGGCACCCCTATGATGCGAATGTTGTTTCTCTTCATGTTGTCACAAAGCTCCCTTAGAGTTTCCTCACATTTTTTAAGTCTCTTTTCCTTTTTCTTCTCTGCTTCTGTGCCTTTGTTTATTGTGTCCTCTAACTCGCTTATTCGATCCTCAGCGTCATCCATCCTGCTTTTAATTCCTTCCATTGTGGTCTTCAGTTCTGATACTGTATTTGTCATTTCTGTCTGATTCTTTTTTATTATTTCAATTTCATTTTTTATACTTGTTATCTCTTTATTTAGGTGTTCATAATGACTATCCATTGTTGCTCTAATTTCTTTGAACATCCTAACTATCATTATTCTAAATTCTGCTTCTGGTAATTTGGTTATATCTGGTTCATTCAGGTCCTTCTCTGGGGATTTCTCTTGATTCATTTGGTTTGCATTCCTCTGCCTGCCCATTTTTTCTGTGTATAAGCAAGTTGTGGCGACTGGAGTCCAGTAGGTGTTGCCTTTGTGTTCTCTAGGTGTGGTCTATCTGCAGGCCCCCCACCCCCTCTGCCGGTGCCTAGGGTGGTTGGGTATGAGCGTTGCCAGCGCCGGCCCACTGTGCCTTTTGCTGTGATTTCTGCCTCTCCTCCGTGGGAGGGGCTGTGACTGAAGCCACAAGATTAGCACCAAGGGTAGAGACGAGCACCTTTCCTCAGCTGCGGACCCAGCCTATTTCCGGACTTCCGCCCAGAACCAGCAGTCGGAGCCTGCTCGCTACAGTTCCGCGGGTTAGGCGGGGCTTTTGACGTGCTCTCAGCTGTAAGCTTTTGCCCGTCAGGAGCTTTAGCCCCGCCCTCGAGGCCAGGGCCCTTTGCGCAGGGTCGGAAACCAAGGTTTATTGGGGCGGGCGTGTTTGCTGGCTTCCGCCGAGCTGCGTACTTCCGTTCGTCCCGGACTCTACCCCGCCCCCGCGTTCGGAGCCCGCTCGTGCACGTATGTATGCAATCCGGGGTCTCTCCGGCCGGGTGGGGACAGCAGCGTGGGCTCAGCTGCGAGCCTCCACTTGTCTCGGGGTCCACCCCGTTCCCGCGCTCGGAGCCCGCTTGCGCACGTACACTGGCCAACCGCGGTTTCTCCGGCCGGGGGTGGGGGTGGGGTGGGGGTGGGGACTGGTAGCGTCAGCTCAGCCACAGCCCCTGCCCGTCCCTGGTCCTAGCTCGGTCCCCGCGGTCAGGGCCGGCTTGCGCAGGGCCTGCCCGTTCCTGGCCTCCCGCTTTGTCCCCGTAAGTGGGACCAAAGGCGGGCCCGCAGCTTCCGGACCGCTTTCGCGGTCCCCTCTGACCCTCTGGGCTAGACCGATCTCCCACCGGCTTGGCCTCTGCCCACGCCGACAGAACCGCCTTTCAGCGTCCTGCCGCCCCAAAACCTTAAGCAGCCCTCAGCAGAGTAGGAAGGGACCTAATACTCCACACTGTAGGCCTGGGAGCTCCCTCACTTGTTTCACAGCTCAATACTGTCCAAACGCCTCTTTTAGGCTCTAGGACTGGAGGCTGGGGCTTGGTTCCTGGGACCCAGGTCCCTCCCTCTCCGCCAAACTCTCCTCCCGCCACGCGGGTCTCTCCGCGCTGCCGTTTGCTCCGGGGAGCTGGGCAGCCCTCTTCGCGTTTTCGCTATTCCTACCAGTCTCAATGTGGCTTCTTCTGTGTTCCTTGGTTGAAGAGTCCACTTAGTTTTGTTCAAAGTTGGTTTATCCAGGTGATGGTTCTTAAAATTGAGTTGTAATCCACTTTGGTTCTGGGAGTTGGAAGTTGGTACGTCCGCCTACTCCGTCGCCATCTTGCCTTTTCCCCCGCTTTACCAGTTTTAAAATCTGGTCACCTTAATTTAGGGGTTGTGTATTTTTGGCAAGTTATTTCATGTCTCTGACCTCAGTTTGTTCTTAGGTTGTGAAGGTTAAACAAGTAGAATGTATATAAAATTCCTAGCACACATCACTTGATAAATTCTGGTTTGTTTCAATTTCAAAGGAATATTGTTGGCTTAATGAGGGAATATTTTTAAAGAACTTTTAGCACCATGGCAGAAAAGGTCCTATCCTAAGCAGTAGATATTTTGTATGCTCTATAAATCATAGTGTATTACTGTACAATATTGTATCATATTGTACTTCAAAATATAGAACTGAACTTGATTAAAAAGTTTATAATTTTAAGTATAACAATATTAAATTTGTGATGCTTGTTATGTTTCATAGTCATTTGCCTCAATACTCACAACTCCTTTTATATAGGATATTATGTCACAAAGATAGTAAGTGGCAGAGAAAGAACTCCAAATTAGGTCTTCTAATTCCAAGTCCAGTGTCCTTATCACCATGCCATATCACTTGTATAATGAGAAAACTGTTAATCACTTTGTTGTTTGAGGTTGAGAATGTAGTAGTGGCTCGCCATTGCTTCATTTACTTCCCCAAAACATGGCTACACAAGTTTATATTCAGAAGGTTCCCATTTCTTACTATTGTAAAAGTTGAGATTTGTTCATTCTGGTATCTAATAGCATGTTCAGTACTACTATGAGAATAAGATTCTGCATACCATTGCCTTGAGTACTTTTGGAGAGATAGAAAAGTGTTTACTTCTAAGCCTTTACTTAAAAGAAGTCTTTAAAAGGAAGACATGGGAACTCTAAATCTAGCCCTAAGCACTACATTTCTTACTACCAGAAAGGAAGTTAAGTTGACCTGAGACTAGAGGAACAGAAAGGCGAAGTTGCAAGACTATGTGCTTTGGCAAGAACATATAGTGAACTATGAGGAAATACCTTTTTATGTTGTGCTCTGCTATACATTATATGTAGGTGAGTTAAGGGGGAAAGGAAATTGTAGGCAAGTACTGTGAGTATAGCGGAAAGGAAGTGAAATCTGAAATTTGTAGACTTTGATCCCATTCTTCGTTTAGCCACTTATGAACAGTACAACCTTGATTAAGATGTTTGACTTCTCTGAACCTCAGTGCTTTCATCTGTAAAATTGGATTAATATATATAACAGAAAGGATTTTTATGTGAAGTGTGTATGTGTGTATATGTGTACTCATTTAGTCGCTTACATTGTGACTGGCACATAGATTTAGCTCTATAATTTCCTAGGAGCTGAATCTGTTTAATAAAAACAAAACAAAACTGAGGAACAGAATTGGTGATTTACAAATGAGGATAATTAAGTCAACCGGACTTGGCTGTGAGTAGGAATTGAGGTATTTGTTTTTGTTGGTAGGTTAAAGAAGAAATTGTTCATTCTAACATTAAAAAAATAGATTTTTTGATTTTCATAAACCTATTAAACCTTTTAAAATTGGACAGACTACATTTTAGAATAATAATAATCATAGCTAAAAGTAATTGAACACATGCTAGGCACAATCCTAAACCCTTTGCATATAGTATTTCATTTAATTTTCACAGCACCCATGTCAGGTAGACACTATTATTATTCTCATTTGCACAGGAAAAAAAATTACAAATTAAGTAATTTGCCTCATTTACAAGGTAATAACCAGTAAGTAAGAGTTGGGATTGTAACATGTGCAATCTGGATTTAGAATATGTATTTCTATTTATTATACTAGTATAGCCTTTTTCAAAATTTCAGATACTGAGCAAATTGAGCATTATGTGAAACTTTGATGCTGTGATGCAGACCATTTGATATTTTATAGGAATTTCTTTTTCTTTTTTTTTTTTGAACAGAGAGAGAGAGACAGAAAGAGGGACAGATAGGGACAGACAGACAGGAAGGAAGAGAGACGAGAAGCATCAATTCTTCCTTGCAGCACCTTAGTTGTTCATTGACTGCTTTCTCATATGTGCCCTGACTGGGGGGCTATAGCAGAGGGAGTGGCCCCTTGCTCAAGCCAGCAACCTTAGGCTCAAGCCAACAATCTTGGGCTTCAAGCTAGCGACCTTTGGGCTCAAGCCAGCAATCCCGCACTCAAGCTGGTGGGCCCACTCTCAAGCCGGATGAGCCTGTGCTCAAGCTGGCAACCTCGGGGTTTCAAACCTGGGTCCTCCATGTCCCAGTCTGGCTCTCTATCCACTGCGCCACTGCCTGGTCAGGCTATAGGAATTTCTCATGATTGTACTCCGGTAATTAGACCCTGACTCCAGTGTGATGTAGCTTATGTTATATAAATAACTTCTTGGTAAGGACCAACCATTCCAGCTTAGTAGAAATTGAGAACATCAGAGGATGAGCCCTTCAATGAATAATTATCAGTTACAGTATTTATTATATTGCCATCTTTTTGTGTTGAGTCTGTTTTAATTTTAAAAGGTGAGGAATAGAATTGATGACTCACAAAAGAAGTCTAAAAAATTTGGAGTGAAAACAATATTACTTTTGCTCCTGTGAAGAAATGTATAATTTATGCAAGACTAAAGGGCACAAAACTACTAGAAGACTATACAAAATAGTGCTAAATTTCTAAGTACAGTAGTTTAGTGTGGGATAAGAACAGGAGTAAGCTGAAGTAATAAGGAGAGGCTTTTTAGAGAAGGTGGGAACTAAGATGTACCTTCCAAGATATGATTTAGAAAGTTAGATGAGAAGACCTTATCAGGAGGAGAAAACCATGTGAATTCAAGTGAAATTTATAATATTATTACAATGAGATGAGAAATATGATCTCCTAATACCTACTCAAATTCTTTTGTTTTGAACTCCCTGTTCTCTTTGTAAAAATAAATACAAATAGAAAAGTGGACTCAATTCTATCCTGATTCTCTCATACATCTAATGCCCATGGAATGAACAGCTGGCTTTTTAAAAATTCATTTTCATGTTCTTTATGCCTATATATTTCAGTAGGAGTTGTCCCAGTGAGGGTAGAGTTTGGCTACAGGATCCAGATGTGGGTTGAGCAATGTCTTTGTGTTTTAAACACAAAGTCCTTTATATACTGACAGATGGTCACCCCCTCACATTACCATTGGTGTTCCAACCTGTTTAACTGGGAAGGAGTTGGTTTACAATGTCTTAACTTTTCATTTTTGCTTTTGGAATTCATTTCTAATGTTTTCCTGATTTATATTTGGACATAGGTTTAATAAATGAATGAGGAAATCACAGCATTTTATCTCATAGAGCAGTATGTCTAGTGAGAGCCTGGCATTATTTTTTTTAATTTTTATTTATTTATGTTTTTTGGTCCTGTGAGGCATTATATTTGCATATATGTATTACATCCATAGAAAAAGAATCCCAGGATTTTCCCTCCTGTGTGTTTTCATCTTGCTTCTTCATGGTCCTGATACCCGCTGAGGTTGTCAGTACAATGAAACCAAACTGACGGGACGGAAGCAGATTGTTCTGCCATTTTTTTAGATCTTTGACTTGCACATCAAAGCTGGGTCTAATTACTCCACACTTGTTTAACCTGCCTGTGAGGTTCACAACAATTTCCCCAGCCCTATGGTCATCAATTTTTCAAATTCACCAATGTAACCATGTTTCATCATCACAGTTAGAAAATGGACTATGACTTTGTAGCACGGCCTAATGAGAACCTGGCGTTTGCCTCTCTTCTCGGCATTGTTGATACTCTTGAGATCATCAGCCAGGACATTCATGCACACCATTATGGCGGCACCGAAAGATCAAACCTGGCATTTCTTTTCTTTTTTCTTTTTTTTTACAGGGACAGAGAGAGAGAGTCAGAGAGAGGGATAGATAGGGACAGACAGACAGGAATGGAGAGAGATGAGAAGCATCAATCATTAGTTTTTCATTGCCGTTGCAACACCATTGTTGTTCATTGATTGCTTTCTCACATGTGCCTTGACCACTGGCCTTCAGCAGACTGAGCCACCCTTAGCTGGAGCCAGCGACCTTGGGTCCAAGCTGGCGAGCTTTTTCTCAAGCCAGATGGGCCCGCACTCAAGCTGGAGACCTCAGGATCTCGAACCTGGGTCTTCTGCATCCCAGTCCAACGCTCTATCCACTGTGTCACTGCCTGGTCAGACCTGGCATTTCTTAATATAGTTATTAAAATATTTCAGGGCTGACTTTATATCTAGGCAATTATACATATATATTTTTGTTTATTTAAAAAAAATGTATTTATTTTAGGTTAGTAAGCAAGATGCATCGTTTTAGAACGTCTCTACAAGATAGCAAAGAAGTTCTACAGTGGTGTAATACCCTTTTCATAAAATCTGCGATTTCTGCTATACAGCATATTTTGAAATATTTACTATTTTACACTTTTAATTATGGGCCTGTGCCTGACCAGGCGGTGGTGCAGTGGGTAGAGTGTCGGACTGGGATGCAGAAGACCCAGGTTCGAGACTCTGAGGTTGCCAGCTTGAGCGCGGGCCCATCTGGCTTGAATAAAAGCTTGCCAGCTTGGACCCAAGGTCGCTGGCTCCAGCAAGGGGTTGCTCAGTCTGCTGAAGGCCCGCGGTCAAGGCACATGTGAGAAAGCCATCAATGAACAACTATGGTGTCGCAATGGCAATGAAAAACTGATGATTGATGTTTCTCATCTCTCTCCGTTCCAGTCTGCCTGTCCCTATCTATTCCTCTCTTTCTCTCTGTCGCTGTAAAAAATAAATAAATAAATAAATTATAATTATGGGCCTGTGCCCCAGGATATAGAGCAAAGTTTTACTCATGAAGTAAACTTATGTTGAAATAAGGGGTCAAGTAGAAAGATAACAAAACCTCTAAGGTTCACATTCATATGGGGCTTTGAAAATTGTCTTGTGTAATAATTGGAAGTAACAGCTGTTTGTGTAAACTCTCATTTATGACTTTGCTTGTAATTCTGAGAGATCAAGAAAAAGTCATTTGATCACTAGGTACAATTAATAATTAAGGAAAGCTTTTGTCATTTTATTCACTTGTTTCATTTAAAAATTTTTTTTTTATTTTTCTGAAATGAGAAGCAGGGAGGCAAAGAGACAGATTCCTGCATGTGCCTGACTGGGATCCACCTGGCAAGCCCACCATGGGGTGATGCTCTGCCCATCTGGGGCGTTGCTCCATTGCAACAGGAGTCATTTTAGTACCTGAGGCAGAAGCCATGGAGCCATCCTCAGTGCCTGGGCCACCTTTGCTCCAATGGAGCCTTGGCTGTGGGAGGGGAAGAAAGAGATAGAGAGAAAGGAGAGGAGGGAAGGGTGGAGAAGCAGATGGGTGCTTCTCCTGAGTGCCCTGGGCAGGAATCAAACCTGGGACTTTTACACGCCAGGCTGATGCTCTACCACTGAGCCAACCTGCCAGGCCCTCACTAATAAAGACATTGCATTTGCATTATGTGTCCAAAGACATTAATTACCCTGTGCTCAAGAAACGTAGTCAGAAGAAAGATAGAAATCCAAACAAAATATGAATATTTATAAAGTACACAGGCAATTCAGGGAGGTCTTGAAAGAGGAAGTTGCATCTAAATTGAGACTTGAAGGATTAGTAGAAGTTTGTATGAAAGAATAAAATATCTTTAGTAGATTGCAGGTGGCTTACTATTTCTTGAAGGCTAGGAACACTTTGGTAATGTGGAAAGAAGGGGTTGAAGGAGAGTGAAGAATGCTAAGAGATGAGACTTTTGTCTATTTGTTTACTGTTGTATCTCTAACACCTAGAACAGTGCCTGGTACAAAGTAGACTCAGTAAATACTTGATGAATGAACAGAAGTAACGAATGAAGAATAAATAGGGTCTAGCCGTGAAGGACCAACTTTGCCATAAAATTATTTTATCCAGTGAAGAATATTGAGGAAGGAGTGACATCGGATTTGCTTTTTATAAAAATTATGTATCTGAAGTTGGGCGAATAGAGTGAGCTCATGCAAGGAGACTAGTGAGAAAGAAGGCTATCATAACAATCTGAGCAAGAGAGGTTAAAGGCTTGATCTAAGGCACTGACGTTGGCATTGGCAATGGTGCTGGAGAGGGGCGAACTAATGTAAGAAATATTTGGAAAATAAAATCTATGAGATTAGATAGTTGATGTATGTGTAGAATAAGGGAGAGGCAGAGAAATAACTCCAATGTTTCTTTCTGACTACATTAACTGGATAAAGAATACAGGTAGATAAGTAAGTTGGAGGGACATGATGATCATGTTAGACTTCAAACATGCTCATTTTGAAGTGACTAAGGGACATTCATATAGAGATGTCTGGCAGACAGTTGCATATACATGGTGTACCAAAGTCAAGAAATCTTAACTAGCATTTTTTCATGCTATTTTAGAGGAAAACAGAACAAAACCTCATTGTTTTAATTTTATTAAAAATAACTTTATTCTATACCCCTATTATTCTTGCAATTATATCAATCTCTAATTTAAATTACCTATTTTTGGTACACTTTAATATTTTTTTCCTTGAAGGTAGATTTTTAAAAGGTAGCCATCTTGGTCAAAAGCAGATAACTGACCTCAGCCTCTGTCTTATCATGATCCATTTGTTTCAATAAATATTTGAACAGTGCCAAATTGTTTATGTCTTAGAAGACATTTTAAGCAAAGTATACCAAGTATTATGTTAAGTTTATATTAAAATAAATTAGACTAAAATTTGAATGTCAATAAATGGCCAGACAGGGGTTTATTCAGAAAAAGGCACTGATTACATTGAGGTTTAAATATAAATTATGCAGTTACAGTATGGAAAGGTCTGTGTGTTTTTCAGTGTTTTTATTTTTTTTATTTATTGATTTGGGAAAGAGAGAGAAACACTGACTTGCTGTTGCACTTATTTATGCATTCACTGGTTGACTCTTCCGAGACCAGATGAGATGGGTCAAGGGTTGGGAACCTTTTTGGCTGAGAGAGCCATGAACGCCACATATTTTAAAATGTAATTCCGTGAGAGCCATACAATATGTTTAACACTAAATACAAGTAAATGTGTACATTTTATGTAAGACCAACACTTTTAAAGTACAATAAGTCTCTGAATTCTGTTTAATAACGTTGTTATGCTGTCGCTAACCAATCGTGAATAAAGTACTTGTTACCATTAATGCGACTTCTGGTGCTGCATGAATGATTGCTGATGGCTTTGTAGTCTGGTTGATATGTGGTGAGGTTAAGCTTCATACAGGCGTTGAGACTTCCATCTGTTAAACGTGATCGTAGGTTGGTCTTAACGTTCTTTAGATGTGAGAAAGACTGCTCACATGCATACGTAGAGCCAAACATTGTCAGTACAGCAATACTCACACACTGCTGTGTGTGGTATGTGACCGGAAGTGCGTTCCAAATTTTGACAATCAGCTCGTCTGCGGGTTGAAGTTTTTTCATTTCTCCCCACTTGTGTTTGCTCGCCAACTCTGCTTGCTGTCGTGCAAGTCTTTGCAAATCTTCATTCAATGACTTGAACTTATTCACCCACATGTCTGAGGCCTTCAGGTCAGCAGCTTGTAGCTCAAAATTTCTGATGGAGACACCAGGGGTGTAACTAAGGTAGGCGCTGTCCACTGCACACTCTTGTGGATGGGTGATGAACTTAAAAAGATGAGTGCACTGAAGAAATTCTCCAAATCATGCTTTGAATGACTGCAGGAGATTAGATGTGAAGCCCGCTAGCTGCTGGAGATCAAGATGTTGAGCAGGGTCACTTGCTGTGCGTGCATCTTTAAACTCTCCCAGTTTTTCAAAGTGTAGTAAACGACCTGTTTCAATGTCGGCAATGAAGAGTTCCAGCTTGTTTTCAAATGCAAACACTGCCTGTTGAAGGGATAAGACTGTATTTCCAATGCCTTGCATTTTCACATTGAGCTGGTTCAGATGTTCAGTCATGTCCACGAGATAGTAGAACTTCAGGAGCCACTCAGTGTTAGCTAACTCAGGATGCTTGATGTTTTTCATTTCAAGAAAAGTTCGGATTTCACTCTGACAAGCTGCGAGAAGGCTGAGCGCCTTCCCTCTTGACAACCAATGCACATTGCTGTGCAGAAGCAGACCAGGATAATTATTCCCAACTTCATCCAGCAGTGTTTTAAACTGGTGATCATTTAAAGCTCGGGCAACAATAAAGTTGACCACCTTAATGACTAGTGACATCACCTCACCAAGCTGCTCGCCACACATCTGAGCACAAAGCACCTTCTGATGTAGGATGCAGTGAAAACTTACGATGGGTCTCTTTTCATGTTCACGAGGAAGCACCACAAATCCTTTGTTTTTCCCCACCATGCACGGAGCACCATCAGTACACGCCGAAATAAGTTTATCCATCAGTAGATGGATAAACTTTTTCTTTAGTGAAAGACTTGAATAAATCCTCCCCTCTTATTGTCTCTTTCATAGGCAAAACAGCAACACTTTCCTCTTGTAAAGGAAAATGTAGTGTGTTACCGACAGCATACCTTGCAATCACGCTGAACTGGGATAAATGGCTTACGTCTGTTGACTCATCCAAAGCGAGAGAAAAGAATGGTGCTGCATTTATGTCCTTCACTTGTGTTGCCTCAATTTGATTTGCCATCATGATGGTACCATCGTGAACAGTTCTTGCCAACAGAGGCATGTCTTTTATTCATTTGATTATCTTGTCTTTATCCGAAAAGTTGTCAAAAAGTTCATTGGCAACATCAAGCACGAATCTGTGAATGGATTTCCATTTTTCACAATTGCTAGAGCACCAGCAAAGCTAGCCGAATTCCAGTCACCTTGTTGGGTTCAAACACGGAGTTGCTGCTGACTAGCTTGCACTCTGCACAGTAGCTCTTGACATGCTTTCTTCCTGTTGTCCCCGCCGGATATTTCGATGCAAATGTAGTATGGCATGTGTCGAAGTGCTGCTTTATATTTGACCGTTTCATCGATGCAATTTTATCATTGCATATTAGACACACTGCAGAACCTGCTCTCTCCACAAAAGCGAATTCCTCTGTCCATTCCTGCTGAAAAGTACAATACTCCTCATCTTTTTTTCTTTTAGCCATCTTCTTCATCAAAAGGGTTTCTGCAATTAGCTAGCTGACTACTTGTTTAAAAGGAGGGAAGTTTACTTCCTGACCTCACAACGACCTGTGTACGTTATGCATTATCCAATAAAAATTTGGTGTTGTCCGGAGGACAGCTGTGATTGGCTCCAGCCACCAGAAACCATGAACATGAGTGGGAGGAAATGAATGGATTGTAATACAAGAGGACGTTTTATATTTTCAATGTTGTTATTTTTTTTATTAAAGATTTGTCTGCAATCCAGATGCAGTCATCAAAAGAGCTACATCTGGCTCGCGAGCCATAGGTTTCCGACCCCTGCTCTGGGGGATATGGCCATAGACAATTAGTTGACTCTTGTATGTGCCCTGACCAGGGACCAAACTCACATCTTGGTGTATTGGGACAGCACTCCAACCGGCTGAGTTGCCAAGCCAGGGCCACATTTCTATCTTAAATCCTCCATTCACCTCAGCGGTAGAGCATTGGCCTGGCATGTAGATGTCCTGGGTTTCATTCTCAGTACACAGGAGAAGTTACCATCTGCTTCTTCACCCTCCCCCTCCCCCTTCTCACACACTCTCTCTGTTTTCTGCTCCCACATGCATGTCTCAATTGGTTTGAGCACATCGCCCCCGGGCACTGAGGATGGCTCCATGGCGCCTCTGCCTCACGTGATAAAAATAGCTTGGTTATGAACATGGCCCCTGATGGTCAGAGCATTGCCTCAGATGGGGATTGCTGGATGGATTCTGGTTGGGGCACATGCAGGAGTCTGTCTCTCTATCTCCCCTCCTCTCACTTGGAAAAGAAGAAAAATAAATCCTCCATTCAATATAGGACATGATCTGCCTTCCTAGTCTTGTAATTATTAACTAGATATCAGCTTTAGTCAAATGAATGGAAAAAAACCCCATAGTCTTTTTTTCCTCTAGCTCTTGGTGACCTTTGTGAACATTAACATGTCTCAGTGAATTGACAGAGCTGCTGTAGATTGAACACGTTACTTCCCCTAAACCATGTTGCAGATTTTTCTACTCTTGTTTCTATTTTTCTATTATTTCATTTTTATTAAGCTACTCCTAGATCAGTTGGTAATTTTTAAAAGAAATAAATTTAATTTTTTTTTTTATTTTTTTCAAAGTTAAAAGCGGGAGACAGACTCCTGCATGCACCTCACCAGGGATCCACCTGGCGAGCCCACCAGGGGGTGATGCTTTGCCCATCTGGGGCACTGCTCCATCTCAGCTGGAGCCATTCTAGCACCTGAGGCGGAGGCCATGGAGCAGTCCTCAGCGCCTGGGCCAACTTTGCTCCAGTGGAGCCCTGGCTGCGGGAAGGGAAGAGAGAGATAGAGAGGAAGGAGAGGGGGAAGGGTGAAGAAGCAGATGGGTGCTTCTCCTGTGTGCCTTGACCAGGAATCGATCCTGGGACTTCCACACGCTGGGCTGACATTCTACCGCTGAGTCAACGGGCCAGGGCCTAAAAGAAATAATTTAAAATTTTGTTATTGATATGTTAAAACATCAAGCTTCTTCTGAGAGGCTCCCCCAAATTTGTAGTTTTATATATGCTAGTAGCACAGATAACCAAATTCATACAAATGTAGTATTTGGTACCAAAGTATTTATTTGTTTAACAAATTTTGTGCAGGATTCTTTAATAGACCTTGTGGGAAATAAAAGATAAATTAAACAGTGGGAAGACCAAAGGCACTTCTGGTCTAGTAATGTCACTAAGAAACATATATATATATATATATGTTTTTTATTTTATATATATATATATATATATATATATATATATATATATATATATATATATATATAAATATAAAATAAAAAGTAAAAATTGATTCTACATCATAAAACATAAAGATAAATGTTAAGGGAATTTAGAAACTGGGAGATACCAGTTATAGCTGGAAATATCAGGGATGATTTAATTGAAGAGGTATCTTGATTTCAAATTTGAAGAAAGGAAAGAATTTCAACAGAAGTGGGAAAGGTCGTTACAGAACAGGAAACAGCAAGATTAACGCCTCAGAGATATGCTTACACACAGGATGTAATATAGAAGAGGACTGAGGACAGAGGAGATAAATTTGGCAAATCCTACTGGGGTCAGGTCACAAAGGGTTTTAAGGGCTAGACAAATGATTTGGATTTTACTCACAAAGCAATTTTTAATCGGAATAAAGGTCAGCACTGCATTGTAGCAGTATAGCTAGTGCTTGACTTACGACCACGACTGGTTCTGACAGACCGGTCATAACACGATTTGGTCGTAAGTTGAGTAGGCTATATGTACAGTACTGTGAAATGATGTTATAAAAATTTTTAAGTCATATTTTATCATAATTTTTTTTCATTGTTGTTATACATCATAATTTTCTTTGTTCATTTTATGCCATTTGTATCATCTCTACACCATTTTGTTTCTTATTTTTACATTCGTCAGGTTTAATATCCGCTGCCAGACGCGGAGTAGTTGTGGCTAGCGTTTGTGGTCATAAAGTCGGACGGTTGTAAGTTGCATAGGTCATAAGTCGATCAATACCTGTAGTAGAATGTATACATGTAAATATGGGGAGATTAGAGACAATGAAAACCAGTGAGGACCAAAATTAGAGTGATAATAGTGAGAATGGCTGGAATATTGAGACAATGAAGAATAGGAACAATGATAATATGCCCCATGTTAGCAGTGTTTCTGTGCATAATTCTCTAGAAAGTTTGTGATTTTTCCATTAATATGTACACACAAATCTAAATGTAGTTTGTATTTCTAAATTGAATTTAGGGATCTGCTCAGTCCCCAGGGCTCCTTCTTAGGCTCATACCCTCTCCCTGGGCTTCCTGTCCTCCCCTTGTTGCAGGTTGCAGAAATTGAATCCTCTTTCCTGTGCTTCAGTAGTTGTTCCCAACCACCGTATCCCATGGGGTTTTATTTCCCCCCACCTCCCGAGCCTTGCTGCTGAATGTCAAGGAGTATCCCCATACCCAGGTTTTGTGTTGCTAAAAATAAATCCAAAGGCCCTTCACTTTTTAAGAGTTTCAAAAGTTATTCTTCTGTTGGATAAAGAAGATGTGATACACACACACACACACACACACACACACACACACACACACACACACACTACACACAATGAAATCCTACTCAGCCATGAGAAATGATGACACATTGCCATTTATGACAGCATGGATGGACCTTGAGAACATTATACTAAGTGAAATAAGTAAATCAGAAAAAGCTGAGAATTATGTGATTTCACACAAGGTAGGATCTAAAAATGAGACTTATGGACACAGATAAAAGTGAAGTGGTTGCTGGGGGTGGTTGTGGGAGAGATGGTGGGGGAGTAAAGAGGGACAAATATATAGTGATGGAAAATGATTTGAATTTGGGTGACAGGCACGCAACACAATCAACAGTTCATATGCTATAGAAATATTTTCCTGAAACCTATGTACTTGTTATTGATCAATGTCACCCCACTAAATTTAATTTTCCAAATAAAATAAAACAAAACTATTCATCTTCATAGAGAAGCCTGTTGGGATAGCAAATATAACAGATATGAGGAAGTTGAAAGTTTATATAACTGACAAACTTTTCTACAAACATGGTTCAAATTTAGGCATACCTATTTTTCCCCAATTACTCTGGCACTCATATACCTCAGTAGCATGAATCCAGTGTCTCCTTTTGAGACAACTCATTTTCTAATAATTAATTACTAATGTTTCAGTGACTACGAGTCAGTCCTCCTCTTATAGTGAAAACTGTCATTTGTCACTTCTGCATGGAATTGCTGGATTGAGGCCTGGCCCTGAATAACCTGACAGATGATGCTCACTATTCTGATGAAACTTTTATTAGTCCAGAAATGTTGGCAGCAACAATTCTTTGAGGGAGGATGAACTACTCCCTTACTGCCAGTTCTTTCAAAAATGCTCTAAATTGGAGCTCCAAAGTTATAGGTATTAACCATCATCTCCTTCAGTTTATACATACAGACACATCCCAGTGTGCAAGCCAGCTCCAAGAGTACTGGTTGAGGACATTTTATAGAATCTTCTACCTAACAAATCCCTCAATCCCCTTCCTCCCCATTCAAAAGGTCTTGGCAAACCCTCTCTAAGGACAGGGGGCCTGTTTACCATATACTGACATAATTAAGGGAAACCTAACATAAATGATTCTTTACTCAGTCAGGAGGATCTACTTCAAGGTTATTTTCTATCTGAAATGGCAAAGTAATTATAAACTTCTCTTGCTAAAAAAGAAACCACAATTTAATCTCTAAGTATCTCTCTGATAAAACATTTTACTATGCTTAAGTTTAAAGATCTTAAAAACATATAGTGTTCTTTTGATCTGTAGTTTGACTTCTAAGATGAAAGTCCCACACAACTTGGCTAATATTTCTAGATTATTACTACCACTATCTACCCCAGAATGAAGCGCATTAACATTTACTGAATGTTTGCTATGTGCCAAGCTAAGTGCTTTGTATGTGCTGTCTTGTAAGGATAAAATAATAACTGATTAAAGTGGTATTATTTTACAAATGAAGAAACTGAGATTTGAATAATTTGCCCCAAAACAGACAACTATAAGAGGCAGAAACAGGCTCAAACCAACACCTGTCTGACTATACTGCCTTCAGTAGATCCCAGGGTTTATTAATTGCATGGCTCTACCTCTACTAATTTTCCAAATAAGTATGATAACCATACTAAGTTTATCTATCTTACAGACAGATTCCTAGCATGAAAAATGATCATTTGCGTGATCAAGATAATATCTCAGTAATAAGTCATATGGCTATCATGTAGTCCCTAATAAGATGCAATGAGAAGGGCATGTTACTTCAGTGATATTCTTCCCTAAAATTTATTCCCTCAGTGTAATTGTGACAAGACATCAGAGAAACTAAAACTGAGGTACATTTTACAAAATATCTGGCCAAAACTCTTCAAAAGCTTCATGATCATAAAAGACAAGGAAAGCCTGAGAAACTCAGATTGGAGGAGGCTAAGGAGACAAGGCAAGCAGATATAAGGTGATATCCTGGATTGGATCCTGGAACAGAAAAGAGACATTAATATAAAAATTAGAAAAATCTGATAGTCTGTAGTTAATAGTATTATGGCACTGTTAATTTTTAGTTTTGATGAATATACCATGAGTATATGAGAAATTAACATTAGGGATTGTTGGGTGAATGATGTCAGCTATCTGTATACTATCTTTATAACTTTTCTTTAAATCTAGTATTTCAAAATAAAAAGTTAATAGTTATTTGCAGCAGTTAGTAAAGGAAATATGGATAATATTACTGTCTTATTATGAGGACGAAATTGTTTCTGGTGATAATACTTAGCCGTAGACCCAGAAAAGTAATCAGGATAAGGAAATAAACTTACTCTGCTGGCATAAATATCTGCAATTTTAGGTGTACCGCATTGTGGTTAGAATATTTACTCAAATTCATAGCCTGTTTTAATGTTTTAAATATCTTTTTTCTCTAAAGCTTTAAAATAGCTTCTGAGACTTATATTAGACTTAGGCTGAAATAGAAGGATGCTGTTGCCACAAAGAAGGCTTTGTCTTCCCCTGTGTCCCTTGAAAGTAAATGAAATCAGCATGACTTTTCCCATCTCAGATAGTTCTTTTCATAACAAGAAATGTTTCCTAGAGGGTAGAGAGAGAAACATGGGACTATGCCTCTTTTTTCTCCTTGGATTTGATTTCCACTCAAAATATCTACATTTTTCAATTCCATAGAGAGGTTTGGATTTGAAGCTTCTCTAGATTCCCTCTGAAAAGAACATAAGTGCTTCAGCCATGATTGTTTTGACATTCAAAGTATATAGGACTAGATTAAAAACTATAAATTTTATTATTTTTGTTCTTTATATATTAAGGGAATTATCTGGTATGATTTATCCCATGTGTTTCAATAATTTGAATTTTTCAAGCTTGTTTCTGTATTTATAAATTCAGTAGGTTTTCCAAGGAATGTTAATAACTAATTACATAGTCACTCACAATTAACAATATTCTTTTATCCTGTACATTTTCTGATTTGATTCTAACAACAACCCCGAGAGATAGATAAGGGTAATTACCCATCAAATTACAGACGAGATGTAATAATCGAAAGGTTACATGATGAGGCCAAGGTTGAATATCTATCTATTAAATACCAGAGTGAGAAGAGTCACTTCAGAGTCTTTTGAAACCATATCCTATGTTCTTTCTGTTACATTAAACTCCCATGGTTTTCAGTTCTGGGTTAGTATATGCTCCTATGCTGAGGTCAGGATTTCTTAACCTAAGAGGAAGTAAGTATGTGAAATATAATGGTGAATATGTACATATTTCTGTGGAGGAGGTCTGTAACATATAATAACATTCAATAGATTCTCATAGAGTCTGAGATACCATCAATTTTAGAAGTTTTATTTTAAATACTATACAGGAAAGATATAGACAGTCTTTTCACACTGCCAAAAGCAGTAATCTTGGTTTATATTATCAATAATAGAATCCCTTCTATCTCTTCTGCCAGTTTCTAACACATACACTGTGACTATTTCTTTGAGTTTTATTCTTGTTGGTTTTTAATTGATTTTTTCAAAGAGTTCTACAATTGAATGTCCAGTTAAACAAGTACATCTTATAGGTACTTGAAAGAAAAGTTTCTGCAGATAAATACATTAGCTTTCTTTTATTATTTCAAACTTTATATATTTATTTATTAAATTATTTTTGTTTATTCATTTTAGAGGAAAGGGAAAGAGAGAAAGAGAGAGAGAGAGAGAGAGAGAGAGAGAGAGAGAGAGAGAAGGGGGAGGAGCAGGAAGCTTCAACTCCCATATGTGCCTTGACCAGGCAAGCTCAGGGTTTTGAACCGGCGACCTCAGCATTCTAGGTCGACACTTTATCCACTGCACCACCACAGGACAGGCAATACATTAGCTTTCTTGATCAAATTGTTTACCTACAACATCCAGGGGATGCAGCAGGAGGAAGAGCAGAAATTAACTTTTTTTTTTAAGTGAGAGGAAGGGAGAAGAGAGACTGACTCCCGCATGCACCCTGACCAGTATCCACCCAGCAACGCCCGTCTGGGACTGATGCTTAAATCAGCCCAGCTATCCTCAGTGCACTGGGTGATGCTCAAACTAGTCGAGCCTGGCTGTGAGAGGGGAAGAGAGAGACAAAAGGGGGAGAGGGAGGGGAAGAAAAGCAGATGGTTGCTTCTCCTGTGTGCCCTAACCAGAAATCGAACTCTGGACATCTGCATCTTGATCAAACTGTTTACCTAAGGAAGGTACACTCTCCAAATGTGGGGGGAGGAAGAGAAGGAAATTAACATCGGATGGACACTGACAAAACTCTTTGCTTGGCCTGACCAGTTGGTGGCACAGTGGATAGAGCATTGGTCTGGAACACTGAGGACTCAGGTTTGAAATCTTGAGTTCTCCAGCCTGAGTGCCCAGGCTTACCAGCTTGAGCGCAGGCTCACCAACTTGAACACGGGGGTGCCGGCCTTAGCATGGGATCATAGACATGACCCCATGGTCACTGGCTGGAGCCCAAAGATCATTGGCTTGAGCCCAAAATCGCTGGCTTAAGCAAGGGGTCACTGGCTCCACTGGAGCCCCCCAGTCAAAGCACATATGAGAAAACAATCAATGAGCAACTAAAGTGCTGCAGTGATGAATTGATTCTTCCCATCTTTATCTCTTCCTATCTGTCTGTCTCTGTCTTGCTAAAACAAACAAACAAACAAACAAACAAGCCCCCCAAAACTCTTTACTTGATGTTTTATACATATAACCTCTCTGACTTTTCAGAACAACTTAGCTGTCTTGTTCTTAAAGGCTGCGTTACTTAGCAATATGGCATAACTAATAAATGGCAGAGCTTTCTGACTCCAAGGCTTTCTCTACTATACTCTGAAATAGAATGGTCAAGCTTAGATATGGTAGTGTGAGTCTGAAATAAGTGCAGGTCTGGGCGTGTGTGATCATGATTCATCCACCTGGGAAATGGCCCATGGAGATATAAATCTAGAAGTCAGATATAAGTCACACAAAAAAATGAATATTGCATAGAAGATGGTAACACGAAATAATGAGAGTATCCATAGAGAATCATTTGAAAAGCAGGAATTAGGACATTGTGAATACCATAACTGAGTCTACCTGACTTATTGGGGCTCAAGTGGCAGGCATTTGACATGTGAGAGATTTGAAAGCAGGTGTCATGGACCTAGCCATTGGGTGGGAAGTGGGTAGGCAGACCAGCTGGGTCCAGGAGCTAGTGACAATAGCTGCAGTTCAGCCATTGAGAATGTAAGGGACTAAGACTCCACATATGAGTGAAATGATATGATACTTGGCTTTCTATAACTGGCTTATTTCACTTAATATAATGTTTTCCAGGTTCTTGCATGCTTTTGCAAAGGGTAAGATTTCCTTTTTTTTTTTTATGGCTGAGTAGTATTTCATTGTGTAAATGAACCACAGCTTTTTTACCACTCATCTACTGATAGACATCTGGGCTGCATCCACATCTTGGCTATTGTAAATAATGCTGCAATAAATATAGGGGTGAATATATTCTTTCGAATTAGTGTTTCAGATTTCTTCGGACATTTCCCCAGAAGTAGAATCACTGTCATAAGGCAGTTCCATTTTTAATTCTTAGCCTCACATGTGGTGGCGCAGTGGATAAAGCGTCGACCTGGGAACACTGAGGTCGCCAGTTCAAAACCCTGCACTGGTCTGGTCAAGGCACATATGGGAGTTGAGCTTCCAGCTCCTCCCCCCTTTCTCTCTCTCTCTCTCTCTCTCACTCTGTGTCTCCTCTCTAAAATGAATAAAATAAAAATTAAAAAAAAAAACCATTTTTAATTCTTTAAGGTAATTCCATATTGCTTTTTACAGTGGCTGCATCAACTTACATGGTTTTTATTATGTGTCAGGCACTGTTCTACCTGCTTAGCATAAACACATACTAACTAAGTTAATCTTCCCAACAAACCTCTGAGAGCAATACTATTATATTCTCCATTTTACAGGTGAGGAAACTGAGGCATAAAGGGTTTAAATACTTAACTTACAGTCATATGGCTTGTAAGTCATAAAGCCAGGATTTGAATTCAGATAACAGAGCTTCAGAATTCACATCTTAACACTTTGTTACTCTGTAAAACTTATAAAAAGAGTAGACAGAAAAGCCAAAACTGAGATAATTGTAGCACATCAAACTGACAAAGGATCACTTTTTCAGAAACATATATATAATGAATGTATACAAATCAATGTCAAAAATATTTGGGCAGACCCTTCATAAAAGAGGAAGTTCGAATAGCCAATAAACATGAAAACATTTTCCATCTCATTAATTATTGGGAGAATGGAATTTAAAACCACAATTTGATACCACTTCAAGCTGCCAGATTTGCAAAAATTTTAAAATAGTGGTTCTTAACCTGGGTCTATCGAACCCGAAGGGTTCGATGAGTCGGTCTCAGGGGTTCGGAGAAGCCTCTGCCGCGGAGGCCAGAATAAAGTAATACCGTAATTTGTTGTGAGTTCATGCACTTTGTTGGTTTTGTTCTTTGAGCAAGGTGATGTTCATGCACGGCTCATTTTGTGCACCAGTAAGAAAACATATACCTATGTCTTGAATTTGGAAAAAAAAATCATATTTTATTTATCACTAAAGAAGGGTTTGGTGAATGCGCATATGAAACTGGTGGGTTCGGTACCTCAGAAAAGGCTAAGAACCACTGTTTTAAAAGCTAACAATATCAAGTGTTGGTGAGGATAAGAGCAGTGAGGCCATTATTCCATTGGTAATGGGAACGTAAATTGTTACTACCACGTTGTAATCTATCGTGTAGTAAAGTTGATCTTGCACAAACTCTGTTTTCTAGCAGTTCCATTCCTTGGTATATACCCTAGAGAAAAGCATGGTCGTGTGTACCAGAAGATATGCACAAGAAGGTTCACAGCAGCGTTATTAGCCATAATACCCAATGAAAACAGCCCAAATGTCTAAAAGAATGAGTAAATAAACAGGGTGATTTTCATGCAATGAAATATAGCAGTAAAAAATTAATAAAATAAAAAAACCCCAATGATTTCTATTAACATAAAGTTTAAGAGCAGGCAAAACTGTATCATATATTATTTAGTAATACATACAGAAATGGCAAAACTCTTATGATTAAAATTTAGTTGCTCTTGGGGCAAGAGAAGGGGATGCAGTTGGGAAGCCCCACTCACAGGGCTTTTAAATGTCTTGCTAGTGGCTATCAAAGTACTGAGTTTATTTTCCTTTAAATTGTATTATCTTTCCATTTAGCTACTTCTGAATAAGTGATATATTTTATAACTTAACAATGAAGATGAAAAAAGCTTTGCAAGGTTATATTAGTAAAACTGTTAGTGGAGGAAGCTTTGCAAGGAAACTGATTGGATTATGGGGCATTCGCAAGCAGTGCTAGATTCATGTAGGACACTAGAGCGCTTAGATCAGTGATGGGCAATCTTTTGAGCTTGGTGTGTCAAAATTCGCCAAAAAACCGAGCATAGCTTGGGTGGTGTGTCACTTAGAGAAAAATGGCCTAACCGGAAGTCCCAGAATTACACGCTCTGTGCCGGAGTTCTGTTGTTTTGGCCTACAGACCTCCAGCACAGAGTGTCTACACTACAGCAAATGTTTTATCCTCGGCTACTGCACCTGGCCGTGGAGTATCTGAGGATGAAACGTCCTTCTCGGCATGTGGCCCCATGCTTCTCTGGTATGCGGCCGTGTGTCATCGAAAATGGCTCCGCGTGTCAGTGCTGACACACGTGTCATAGGTTCACCATCATGGTCTTAGATCTTAGATTTGTATTCAGACAGATCAGAAGCTGGCAATTATTTTAAAATCCCATTCATCAGAGGAGATATATAAATGATTCCCTGTTGAGCCAGAAGATTAACATAAAAAGATTCTTTTATAAGTTTTGTAAGTCTATTATGATGAGCACATTAAATCCTTCTGACTTGCTTTCATTAAGGACATAGAGATGATCTATAATATATGAGAGAGGAAAAAACATTGCATTAGTAGATAGAAGATCTAGCTTCTAATTCTGGTTACCCACTGGCTGTGTGACCTTAAAAATTGAGTCTGTTTACACTGCTGAAGCTCTCCAATTAGGGATATTGAGCGTATCAATATTTTACCACATATGGAACTACTTATATTTGCAAGACACTTACATATGTAATTTCAGATAAATTTTATGGTCTTTTGAAACAGGGATTATTATTCTTATTTTTCAGAGGTGAAAACTGTTTTTGTTTTTTTTTATTAAGTGATAGGCGGGGAAGCAGAGACAGACTTCCACATGTGCCCCAACTGGGATCTAGCTGGCAAGCCCCCTGCTACTAGGCCATGCTCTGCCTGTTTGGGCTGCTGCTGTGTTGCTCAGCAACCAAAGCTATTTTAGTGCCTGAGGCGAGGCCATGGAGCTTTCCTCAGCATCCGGGCCAACTTTGCTTGAATCATTGGAGCCATGGCTGTGGGAGGGGAAGAGACAGAGAGAGAGAGAGAGAGAGAGAGAGATAGGGTGAAGGGAAAAAGGTGGAGAAGCAGGTGGTTGCTTCTCCTGTGTGCCCTGACCAGGAATTGAATCCAGGACTTTCACATGCTGGGCTGACACTCTACCACTGAGCAAACCAGCCAGGGCTCAGATGTGAAAACTTAACTTGTACAATATACAGCTAGAAAGTTGAAAAGCTGAAACTAATGAATGTCATAGAATGATTGTAAGGACTAAAGTAGTGCATGTGTAAATATTGTGCTATGTATTTTATTTATAACTTTATAGTAGGGATTCAATAAATGTTAATATTACCTTCTCACCATTCTACCCCCAAAAAGTTCCGAATTCAAAGGCTTAGGACTTGTGTTTAAAGGACTTGATCCTCAGCACTGTCAATATCAACATTTTGAATTAAATAGGTTTTTGTTTGTATTTTGAAAACTAAGTCATCACATATGCTATCATTTTTGTGAGAAAATGAGTTCTAAATTCTAGGCACTGCAAGTTAATTTTTGTAACACAGCATGTACACAAATCAAGTATTAATAATTACCCTTTCACATAGTAAACCTTTTACAATGGTTACAAAAGAAGAAAAATGTTAATATATTTGAGAAGCATCTTCTTTTCAAGAAGATGGTACTGGGATCTGATGCTTCTTTTCTTTTCAAAACGGACTTTTTAAATGCAGAACTTTCTAATCAAAATAATGGAGTAATTGTGTGGATTTGAGAATTCTTATGGCTGTATTTCTTCCATTTAAAATAAGTTAAGGAAGTGAGAAATAAATTTCCAGGTTGATTAACGTAGTCTTCCTAAGTTGTGGCTTGGGAAATATGACACTTTTTATTTTTCTGCCATTAAGTTATATTACATACTTTTTAAGTAAATGTTTAAATTTAATTTTGGTAAGATCAGCTATCAAAAAGTATTTCTGTACTTAGGCAGTACCCTTGTTGAGTATTAACAACTTTTGTCTGAATATGGATTTCCTCTAAACATATTTTAGACTATTTGCCCTCAAAAATACAAGGAATGTTTAGCATAATAGCCCAATGTTTTCAACAAGAAAGCTATCTTTTTTCCATCCAGAAAAGGGACTTTGCTCATTGCCTAATGGTCTTTCCCATGACTGTAGAAAGATAGAGGAACACTAAATGTAGGCGGTCTTTTGCCAAACTCTTTAATTACTGAGTTATTTCATAACAAGAGATACTAATTTTTCATTACCTTTATAGTAACATGACATGAACATGAAATTAAGAATTGTTAATAACTTTTATTTTGTTTGTTTTTCCATGTAAAAGCTTATTCTGATTAGAAAAACTTTTTCTAGCTGTCTTTTGATATTATTTTTAAATTACTGAAAAAGTTTATAATCTGCAGTTTACTGGTAATTTCAGACTCTGTTTTACCTAGTACTTCCAGTCTCTTCCTAAATGATAAATTATTTTTAGTTTTTAAAACACAGGGAGAAGAAAAAAATCAATATATTCATCTCCTTTTTTTCTGTTCCTTGTTCATTCCGTGTCAGACTGCCAACATCTAAACTGCTTGAGGAAGGTGGAAGGAGGAAAAGCAAGGCTCCTCAAAAAATTAATTTCCCCTAATTAGAACTGTATCTTTGGTTATTCTGTGGCCACTTGAGTTAAAATTGATAATGTGATAGCTAAAGGTATACCTACACACAATTTATAGTTTGTAAATCTTAAGAAGAAAATAGACAATGTTTTTGATAACATAAAATATGCCAAGCCATTTGACAGTTTAGAAAAAACCTAAAACTAGCTAGTTGGTACAAAAGCACATTAGGTCTTGCTAACTTTGGTCCCACCTAATGTAGAATTTTGCTGATCCTTTCCTGTCTCAATTTTAAATTCTGTTTCCAAAAACCTTTTCTACCATGTGTTCATAATGTGCTGTCTTTTTCTAGCCACATTTTTGCTTCAAACTAGTAATTACGCCATAAATTCTTGCCTTATTTTTAGGTTTGTTAACAGAATTTGAAAAGTAAATAACTTAGTCTTGGCTGTTTTTGCCTACTAGAGATTCAAACTCATTTTCCTTAAAATTCTCAGAAAAAAATTCAAGCTCTAGGATCATTGTCATTATCTTTACATTTCTTTCATTCCTGAGTACTGATTGTGTCAGACACTGCTAAGTACCCTGTGTAAGCAATCTTTAATTCTCACAATAACCCTATAGAGTTTGGTATAATGGTCTTCATTTAACAAATGGGAGTACTGAGTCCAAAATAGAATAAAGACTTGGACCCAGCTAGTTACTAGCAGAGCTAGAATTTGAACCAAGTTCTTTCTGTCTCCTGTTATGAATTTTCCATAGACCTTATACCTCCCTTCCTGTGTTCCACCCTCTCCACCCTAGTCAGTGTGATTATAAAATAATGGAAAATTTTAAGATTCTCTACCCAATCATCTTAAAACAAAACCTTTGAAAGGACATTTTGATTAGTACTTACATGACACAATTTTGTTTCCTATCTTGAGATGATTCACCATTGAATTTCCTTTTGAAATATTAATAGCTTCATTTCAGAAACTATATTACTTGTTTACATTTTTTTTTTTTTTTTTTTGGTATCTTTCTGAAGTGAGAAGCAGGGAGGCAGAGAGACAGACTCCAGCGCCCAACCGGGATCAACCTGGCATGCCCACCAGGGGCAGGGTTCTGCAGCAACAGGGGCCATTCTAGCGCCTGAGGCGGAGGCCATGGAGCCATCCTCAGCGCCCGGACCAACTCTGCTCTAGTGGAGCCTTGGCTGTAGGAGGGGAAGAGAGGGACAGAAAGGAGAGGGGGAAGGGTAGAGAAGCAGATGGGCTCTTCTCCTGTGTGCCCAGGCTGGGAATCAAACCTGGGACTTCCACACACCAGGACAACACTCCACCACTGAGCCAGCCAGCCAGGGCCTACTTGTTTACATTTTAAGAAATAATTTTTAAGTTTTCAAACCTTGTAATAGTTGCTCACACCTATGAGTGATAAATTCTTTAAGTACTGACATCATAAGAAAATCTGAGAATTCCATCTGAGATAGTTTGAGATATGTATAGTATATGCAGTTATACTTAGTGCAGCTTAGTTGCATAATGCTTGTACTTCCTTTATAATTAATTCTATATCCTTTTTTCTGATATACTCCTCCAACTACATTAGTACTTTTCTGTCAGCTAACTCATATCTATAAAGAGTGACACGAGATGAGCAATTCTATCTTAAATTCTTTGTTAGTTTATCTCAGTAGTATAGATTTCTGACTTCTATTCAAAATCCAGTTCTTTGCCCTTATTCTCTAGATAGGAAGATGTGTGTCTTTGAATCTTTCATTTCAAACCTGTGGATAAGTAGAAGTGGTTTGTTAATAGGCCTATTTTTTTCTTCCCTGCATTTATATCATTGACCTTTGCTTCAGAAAGCATCCGACAGTCTTTAACAGAGGGAGGTCATGAAAGGGGGTGTTGTAAAGGCTTTATTCGACAAAAGTAGTCAAACAGGGAAAGCTTTATATTTGTTGAGTGATTTAATTCTTATACATGCAAAGATTGGCCATGGGCCATGAGTAGCATGGGGAAAAAGACTACTAGTGCAACCTCACAATTAAACTTTCCCAGACCACTCTGTATATTTTGTAAAAAGAGAGAAGAAGGCATCTACTTTCCTGTTGTTCTAAAAAATCTACCCAAGAAAATGGGGGACGGCAAGATGGCGATGGAGTAGGCGGACGTACCAACTTCCAACTCCCAGAACCAAAGTGGATTATAACTTAATTTTAAGAACCATCATCTGAATAAACCAACTTTGAACTAAACTAAGTGGACTCTTCAACCAAGGAACACTGAAGAAGCCACATTGAGACTGGTAGGAAAAGCGAAAACGCAGAGAGAGCTGCCCAGCTCCCCGGAAGAAATGGCAGCCCAGAGAGACCCGCGTGGCGGGAGGGGAGTTTGGTGGAGAGGGAGGGACCTGGGTCCCAGGAACCAAGCCCCAGCCTGCAGCCCCAGAGCCTAGAAGAGGCATTTGGACAGTATTGAGCTGTGAAACAAGTGAGGATACTGTTTGTGAGAAAGAGACTGTTTTCTCAGATCCAAGATTCTTCTTAAAGGGACAGTGCAGAAAACCTCTCTCACAACCACTCACCCGGGGCTCTGGGGAACAGGGACAGAGGAGAGGACCAGAGCAGTGGGAAAAGAGTGTGGACTGGAAGGAACAAGGAGAAACACTCTGAGGGACAGCCACCCTAACCCCTGGGCTGAGTCACTTCCCTAATCAAAAAAGAATATTTCCCCTGGAACTAGCAATACCAGCAAAGGGAGACAGGACACCAGCCAAACAAGCTCTCCCATGGCACTTAGAGCAGAGCCGCTTATATGGAGGGAGCTTCTAGGACTACAGTATGGAGTGTTAGGGTCTGAGCTGCAGTGCCCCTACCCACACTGCTGAGGGCTGGCTGGAGGGACGGTGGTGGTGGGATGCTGAAATGCGGTTCTATCGGCTGGGGTGGAGGCCCAGCCGATGTGAGCTCGGTCTAGCCCAGCAGGGGTGGAGGGGACACGCGGAAGCGGTCCAGCAGCTGCGGGCCCGCCTACAGCCCCACCTGCAGGGGAAAAGCAGGAGGCCAGGAACGGGCAGAGATCTGCTCTGCGACCCTGTGCAAGCCTGCCCTGACCGCAGGGGCGGGGCTAGGACCAGGGACAGGCAGAGGCTCAGAGGCTTGTGGCTGAGTGCATGACAGAAGCCCCGCCCGGCCCGAGAAACCGCGGTTTGCCGTCCTGCCTGCGTGAATTGGCTCTGACCGCGGGGGTGGGGCTGGAGCCCAGGCCCAGCGGAGGCTCGCAGCTGAGTGCATGCCAGCAGCCCTGCCCAGCCCGATAAACCGTAGTTTGCCATCCTGCGCAGGCAGGCCCTGGCCTTGGGGGCGGGGCTAAAGCTCTGGACAGGCAGAGGTTCACAGCTGAGTGCACGTCAGCAGCCCCATCAAACCCGAGAAACTGTGGTGAGCAGGCTCTGACTGCAGGGGTTGGGCGGAAGCCCGGGAACAAGCCTAGTCCATAGCTGAGCAAAAGTGCTCACCTTGGTGCTGAGGCTTGTGGCTTGAGTGAAGTGTGCAACACAACCTGTGGGGGCGAGGCGAAGGCCCAGGCTGGCTGAGGCTTATAGAGCCGGGCACCAGAACACAGCCCCTCCCGCGGAGGAGAGGCGGAAATCACAGCAACAGCCGCAGTAGGCCGGCGCTGGCAACGCCCATACCCAACTGCCTTAGGCAGCGGCAGAGGGGGTGGAGGGCCTGCAGACAGACCACACCTAGAGAACACAAAGGTAACACCGATTGGACTCCAGTGGCCACACCCTTCTTATGCACAGACAAAATGGGCAGGCAGAGAAATGCAACCCAAATGAATCAAGAGAAATTCCCAGAGAAGGACCTGAATGAACCGGACATAACCAAATTACCAGATGCAGAATTTAAAATAATGGTAGTTAGGATGTTCAAAGAGATTAGAGCAACAATGGATAGTCATTACAGACACCTAAATAAAGAGATAACAAGTATAAAAAAGGAAATTGAAATAATAAAAAAGAATCAGACAAAAATGACAAATACAGTATCAGAACTGAAAACCACAGTGGAAGGAATTAAAAGCAGGATGGATGACGCTGAGGATCGAATCAGCGAGTTAGAGAACACAATAAACAAAGGCACAGAAGCAGAGCAGAAAAAAGAAAAGAGACTCAAAAAATGTGAGGAAACTCTAAGGGAGCTCTGTGACAACATGAAGAGAAATAACATATGCATCAGAGGGGTTCCTGAAGAAGAGGAGCGAGAACAAGAAATAGAAACTTTGTTCAATCAAATCATAGCGGAAAACTTCCCTAAATTAAGGCTGGAAAACATTTCACACGTTCAAGAAGCACACAAAACTCCATTAAAGAGAAACCCAAAGAAATCTACACCAAGACACATCATAGTTAAAATACCAAAGCTAAGGTATAAAGAGAAAATTTTAAAAGCTGCTAGAGAAAAAAAGGCTATCACCTACAAAGGAGCCCCCATAAGGATGGCATCCAACTTCTCAACAGAAACACATGAGGCCAGAAGGGAATGGCAAGATATATTCAAAGTAATGCAGAACAAGAACCTACAACCAAGACTACTTTATCCAGGAAGGCTAACGTTTAAAATTAAAGGAGAAATAAAGAGCTTCCCAGACAAAAAAAGCCTCAAGGAATTCATTAAAACCAAACCAATTCTGCAAGAGATACTGAGGGGCCTGGTGTGAACAGTTCAAAGGAAGGAAAGAATATAGCAAAGAAGAATACAGCTTTAAAGAATAAAATGGCAATAAACAACTACATATCAATAATAACTTTAAGTGTAAAAGGATTAAATGATCCAATCAAAAGACATAGGGAAGCTGCGTGGATAAAGAAACAGGACCCATACATATGCTGTCTACAAGAGACACACCTTAAAACAAAAGATGCACATAGACTGAAGGTAAAAGGATGGAAAAAAATATTTCATGCAAATGGAAATGAAAAATAATCCGGGGTACCAATACTTATATCTGACAAAATGGACTTTAAAACAAAGGCTGTAGTAAGAGATAAAGAAGGACACTACATAATGATAAAGGGAACAATTCAACAGGAAGATATAACTATTATAAATATCTACGCACCAAATATAGGAGCCCCGACATACATAAAGCGGACTTTGATGGATATAAAGGGTGAGATTGACAGCAATACTATAATAGCAAGGGATTTCAATACCCCACTAACATCACTGGATAGATCCTCAAGAAAGAAGATTAATAAAGAAACAGCAGACTTAAGAGATAAACTAGATCAACTTGATTTAATAGATATTTTCAGAACTTTTCTTCCTAAAGCAGTAGAATATACATTCTTCTCAAGCGCTCGTGGTACATTTTCTAGGATAGACCACATGTTAGGACACAAACATGGTCTCAACAAATTTAAGAAGATTGAAATCATATCAAGCATTTTCTCTGATCACAATGCCATGAAACTAGAAATTAACCACGAAAGAAAAACTGAAAAATACTCAAACACTTGGAAACTAAATAGCATGTTATTAAATAATGAATGGATTAACAATGAGATCAAAGAAGAAATAAAGTTTCTAGAAACGAATGAAAATGAGCATACATCAACTCAAAATTTATGGGACACAGCAAAAGCAGTACTGAGAGGGAAGTTCATTGCACTACAGGCATACCACAAGAAGCTAGAAAAAGCTCAAATAAGCAACGTGACCCTGCATCTAAAAGAACTAGAAAAACAACAGCAAATAAAGCCCAGGACCAGTAGAAGGAAAGAAATAATAAAGATCAGAGCAGAAATAAATGACATAGAGGCAAAGGAAACAATACAGAGGATCAATGAAACCAAGAGCTGGTTCTTTGAAAAGGTAAAGAAGATTGATGAACCTTTAATTAGACTCACCAAGAAAAAAAGAGAGAGGACTCAGATAAATAAAATTAGAAAGGACAGTGGAGAAATAACAACTGACACAACAGAAATACAAAGCATTGTAAGAAAATACTATGAAGAACTATATGCCAAAAAATTAGACAACCTAGGTGAAATGGATAAATTTCTTGAATCATATAACCTTCCAAAAATCAATCTGGAAGAATCAGAACACCTAAACAGACTAATTACAGCAAATGAGATCGAACCAGTTATCAAAAAAACTCCCCAAAAAGAAAAGTTCTGGGCCTGATGGCTTCTTAAGTGAATTCTACCAAAAATTCAAACAAGAACTAACTCCTATTCTCCTCAAGCTATTTCAAAAAATTCAAGAGGAAGGAAGACTTCCAAACTCCTTTTATGAGGCGAGCATAATTCTGATCCCAAAACCGGGCAAAGACAACACAAAGAAAGAAAATTATAGGCCTATATCCCTGATGAATTTAGACGCTAAAATTCTCAACAAAATATTAGCCAACTGGATCCAGCAATATATGAAAAAAGTCATACACCATGATCAAGTGGGATTTATTCTGGAGAGGCAAGGCTGGTTCAATATTCCCAAATCAATCAATGTGATTCATCACATAAACAAAAGGAAGGACAAAAATCACATGATAATTTCAATAGATGCAGAAAAAGCATTTGATAAAATCCAGCACCCATTCATGCTCAAAACTCTCAGTAAAGTGGGAATACAGGGAACATTCCTTCACATGATAAAGGCCATCTACAACAAACCCACAGCAAACATCATACTAAATTGGCAAAAATTAAAAGCAATCCCCTTAAGATCAGGAACCAGGCAGGGGTGCCCCCTTTTACCACTCTTATTCAACATAGTTCTGGAAGTCCTAGCTACAGCAATCAGACAAGAAGAAGAAATAAAAGGCATCCAAATTGGAAAAGAAGAAGTAAAACTGTCACTATTTGCAGATGATATGATATTTTATATTGAAAACCCTAAAGTCTCAGTCAAAAAACTACTGGACGTGATAAATAAATTCAGCAAGGTGGCAAGATATAAAATTAATACTCAGAAATTAGAGGCATTTTTATATACCAACAATGAACTGTCAGCAAAAGAAATTAAGGAAACAATCCCCTTCACTATTGCAACCAAGAAAATAAAGTACCTAGGAGTAAATTTAACCAAGGAGATTAAAGACTTGTAGTCAGAAAACTATAAAACATTGATAAAAGAAATCAAGGAAGATACAAACAAGTGGAAGCATATACCGTGCTCATGGTTAGGAATAATAAACATCATTAAAATGTCTGTATTACCCAAAGCAATTTATAAATTCAATGCAATACCAATTATAATTCCAATGACATACTTCAAAGATATAGAAAACATATTCCAAAAATTTATATGGAACCAAAAAAGAACACGAATAGCCTCAGCAATCTTAAAAAGAAAAAATAAAGCAGGAGGTATCACTCTTCCAGATATCAAGGTTTACTGCAAGGCCATTATACTCAAGACAGTCTGGTACTGGCATAAGAACAGGCACATAGATCAATGGAACAAAACAGAGAACCCAGAAATAAACCCACAGCTTTATGGACAACTGATATTTGACAAAGGAGGAAAGAACATACAATGGAGTAAAGACAGCCTCTTTAACAAATGGTGTTGGGAAAATTGGACATCTACCTGCAAAACAATGAAACTAGACCATCAACTTACACCATTCACAAAACAAACTCAAAATGGATAAAAGACTTAAATGTAAGCCGTAAAACCATAAGCCTCTTAGAAGAAAACATGCAGCAAGCTCTCCGACATCTGTAGCAGCAATAATATATTTACCGATTTATCTCCACGGGCAAATGAAATAAAAGGCAAGATAAACAAATGGGACTATATCAAACTAAAAAGTTTTTGCACAGCTAGAGACAATAAAGACAGAATAAAAAGACAAACCACACAATGGGAGAACATATTCGACAGCACGTCTGATAAGGGGTTAATAACCAAAATTTATAAAGAACTTATAAAACTCAACACCAGGAAGACAAACAATCCAATCAAAAAATGGGCAAAAGAAATGAATAGAAATTTCTCCAAAGAGGACATACAGATGGCCAATGAAAAAATGCTCAACATCACTAATCATTAGAGAAATGCAAATTAAAACCACAATGAGATATCACCTCACACCAGTCAGAATGGCGCTTATCAGCAAAACAACACAGAACAATTGCTGGCGTGGATGTGGAGAAAATGGAACCCTCCTGCACTGCCGGTGGGAATGCAGACTGGTGCAACCACTGTGGAAAACAGTTTGGAGATTCCTCAAAAAATTAAAAATTGAACTGTCTTTTGACCTGGCTATCCCACATTTAGGAATATACCCTAAGAACACCATAGCACTGTTTGAAAAGAAGAAATGCGCCCCCATGTTCGTGGCAGCATTGTTCACAATAGCGAAGATCTGGGAACAGCTCAAGTGTCCGTCAGAGGACGAGTAGATTAAAAAGCATTGCTACATATATACTATGGAATACTACTCAGCCATAAGAAATGATGACATCGGATCATTTACAACAACATGGATGGACCTTGATAACATTATACGGAATGAAATAAGTAAAACAGAAAAAAACTGAAAACAGCATGATTTCATACATAGGTGGGACATAAAGTTGAGACTATGAGACATGGGAAAGAGTGTAGTGGTTATGGGGTGGGAGGAGGGAGGGGAGGGTGGGAGTGGGGGTGGACTGGCACAAAGAAAACCAGATAGAAGGTGACAGAGGACAATTTGACTTTGGGTGATGGGTATGCAACATAGTTGAATGATAATATAACCTGGAGATGTTTTCTTTGAACATATGTTCCCTGATTTATTAATGTCACCCCATTAAAATTTAAAAAAAAAGAAAAATAAAGAAAAGGAAAAGAAAAGAGTAAGGAGCAAGACGTGCAGTGGCGCAGTAGATAAAGTGTTGACCTAGAACATGGAGGTCACTGGTTCAAAACCCCAGGTTTGCCTGGTCAAGGAGTTGATGCTTCCTGCTCCTCTTCCCTTCTCTCTCTTTCTCTCCTCTTTCTAAAATGAATAAGTAAAATCTAAAAACAGCCTGACCTGTGGTGGCACAGTGGATAAAGCGTTGACCTGGAATGCTGAGGTTGCTGGTTCAAAAACCCTGGGTTTGCCTGGTCAAGGCACATATGGGAGTTGAAGCTTCCTGCTCCTCCCCCCCTTCTCTCTCTCTCTCCCTTTTCTCTAAAGTGAATAAATAAAAAAAAATTAAAAAAATAAAAAAATTAAATAAAAACAAATAAAGGATTTATATTTGTGATCTCCACATTGGGTGGCTGCCCCGGTACCCCCCTTAGAGAGAAACCTGATTATAGTGCTATTTTAACAACCGGTTCACCAAACTCAACAAAAAATTAGATATTGGTTCTACTGAACCGATGTAAACTGACTGAATTCCACCATTGCTCATTTTCTATACTATGATCAGTACAAATTTTAATTAAACTTTAAGCATCAAAATATTTAGGCTCGTATCTTCTGAGAATCTTGGACTTTGCTAGACTTCAGTTTCTCTGCAAGTAGTAAGACCTCTTTGCTTTTGTCAGGGAAGATCAGAAATTTACTGGTAGTGAGAAAAGAAATGAGGATTTATTCTGGGCAAGGTAGACAGCTCACTGGGGTTAGAACCTAAATAAATGGTGAACTGTGGTGCTTGGAATCTAAATAATGAAGCTTAATACCCAAGCGGGTATCAGGTTGTTTGGCAAATTTCTTGTACAAATTTAGAGTCAAACTTAGGGAGGAGTAGGTAGCATGGTATAGTGGGAAAGTCGGTATAATTACTAGGTGTGGACAATAAATTTAACCTTTCTGAATTTTTTCAATAATCAGATGAGGATTATGACCTTCACCTAGTGGAGTTATTTTGAAGATTAGAGAGTTTACTTACTGACATACTCCTTCAATAAATGATGGCCCATTTTTTTCATTATCATACTTGCTTTCAAATGCTTCCATTTTACATATTTGGTAAAATTATATGTTAGTCAAGAAATTGAACAACCCAATACACTAGGCAACTTTAAGCTAGACATACAGTTTTTGATAGATTATTTCTCAGGATACTAGATTTTTACATTTACTATTTACATAAGCCTGGCTTCCTTTCCTTTTTGGACTGGTTTTATTGAGGAAAACCCTAAAAAATACTCCATGTAGAACTGTTTTGCTATTTTTCTACTCCTTTTTGGCAAACCCTGAATGCATTGTAGAGAACCATGATAAGTGGGAGAGAGAATAAACTTCAACTCTAGCTGCTCAAAATACTTTTATAAGGATAGAAGACAAAAGTCTTATTATTTTGCCCATGGAATGCTGATGAAGAGAGAGAGGCATATTTCACATAATCAAAATAATAATAGTAATCCTTAGGTTTGTACACTACAAGTAGAACACAGTATTGAAGTCGTTTTATTTTCATTCTGCAAAGGTCAACCCAAAGTTCCAATAACTTTCAAAGTTAGAATTTCTATTTTTACTACAGACATAGAAACATGCGAAGTAGTAAGATATTACTTTAACTGATTATATGTATAGAGCTGTGTATTAACAATCTGTGCTTGGGCTCCTGAACTAAAATTAATAATACCATAGGGGCTCATTATTAGGAGTTGAATCTTTTAAAAATTTACATTGAAAATCAGTTCTCCCTTGGAATGTCTCTTATCCAATATAACTGGTGCCAGAATCTACTCAGATGTAGCCTAAAAATTTAAGGTACAGAATGAGCATATAAAGAAGAGTTACACTGTTGGAGAAAAGGGGAGAACTTAGCTGTTCTGAGAACCCTGCAACTTAGTGTAGCCCTTCACTTTTCTTTCTCCCTTTCAGTACTTAACTCTAAAACTCAGTTTGTGTATTTATTGATCACTTATTTGTCAAGTATGTATTAAGTGCCTACAACAAACCAGGTAATATACTAGAATCTGAGGATATAAAGATGGCTACGATATCGTTCCTGGATTCATCAAACTTACTAAGATGTATTAAATGAAAATAGGTTAGTACATTATCTGTAGGCTTGTGTTATGTCTTGAGAATAATAATAAAAACTGCTTGATACAGTCTTTGCCACAAGTCTTTAACAATTTGACTAGAGAAACAAAACTTATATATGTTAAAGAATATAGAACAGACTATAATTAAGGTTAAAATTTGTGAGGCAGAGAATGTGAAGTCAGGAAACCAAAAGATCTCTTTAGACTGGAGATAAGTTTCAGGGCAAAAGATGAGCCTGAAAGCAGAAAAAAAATTTGAAAGGTAGAGGAGGAAAAACATTCTAAAGAGATGTTTGTGGAGGAAATAACAATACCAAAAGATATTTTTAAAGACACTTTGACAGAAGTTGGCAATATATTGGATTTGAGAGTGCTGGTAAGAGCATGAGGTAGAGAGGACTTGACAATGACAACAGAGGTTTAAGTTTCACTGATTGAAAAGAAGTGACATTAATGTAATGGACATCTAAGAAAAGAAAATAGATTAATAAGAAGAGATGAGATAGTAAATAAACTATTTTTCTTCAGATTTTTAGTCCTTTCAGGTTGACAATCTAGAATTTTTTATATGGATTTAATCCCAAAAGTGATACAGGTCCCCATTATAGTCATTTTGCATAACTGTGAATTCCAGTTATGTAAGTACCAAATATATATATAAAATTTATTTTTTTCGTATTTTTCTGAAGTCAGAGCAGGGAGGCAAAGAGACAGACTTCTGCATGTGCCTGACTGTGATCCACCGGCAAGCCCACCAGGGGGCGATGCTCTGCGCATCTGAGGTGTTGCTTCGTTGCAACCGGAGCCATTCTAGCACCTGAGGTGGAGGCCATGGAGCCATCCTCAGCACCTGGGCCAACCATGCTCCAATGGAGCCCTAGCTGTGGGAGGGGAAGAGAGAGATAGGAAGGAGAGGGGGAAGGGTGGAGAAGAAGATGGGCGCTTCTCCTGTGTGCCCTGGTCAGGAATCGAACCCAGGACTTCCACATGCTGGGCTGACACTCTACCACTGAGCAAGCCGGACAGGGCCAGTACCAGATATATTTTAATGTAGCCTGTACCTAACGTAGATTCCAGCATCTAAATGGATATTAGTTGACACATTCATTAAGATCCTGGTCTTCATGTTCTTTATCCAGAAGCTAGGTTGGGTGAAGGCTAGGTAGCTTTTCTTTTCCCCTCCGCATTAGGCAGTGTAGATGCTGATGGAACTGTGGAATGATTCAGTAATGAGATGCAGCAGTAATATTAGTTCCATTTCCCGTGCTTAACAAACATTTCTAAGCACTAGGACTTATAATCTCCATGGTTCCTTTATCATTTATTTTAAATTTCCTTAGTGCAGAGGATTAAATTGTCATAAATTATTAGTGTTAATACTATGTTAGTTGAATTTATATGGTCATGAAGCTGTTCCAGTTTTATTTTATTCAAAATAAAAATCACTCAATACTTCTAGAATCTAGTTGAAATAATTTATACATTAAGATCATCGTATGATGGCATATTAGGCAACAAAATTTTCAAACTAATTTACTTTTGTTTATTGTCTTTGCTTTTATTGCAGTTCTGGGAAATGTCAGTGTAAAGTGGGTGTCATCGGCTCTACATGTGATCAATGCCAACATGGATATTATGACCTTAGTGAGAGTGGCTGCTTGCCCTGCCAATGCAATAATCGGTCTGCCAGTTGTGATGCCCTCACAGGTACATACTTTCCTTACTTTTTAATGTAATTAGTCCATTGTTCTTTTATATTTTAAGGTCTTTCATACATCGGTTTATTCTAAGTAGTTTATAAGGGTCTTTCTCCTCTAAGTGGGATATAATAGGTCATAGCAAGTCAAAGTGCTGCAGCAACAACTTGAAAAAATATATTTCAAGATCATATTGGTTGGAGAGCTATGAAAGAAAGAAAGATGCTATGAACTAAAATTCTAGAAAGGGTAGACCCTTCCTGAGTGAAATGATCACAACCACTTCCTTTCAGGGAACATTTGCTGATTCTGGGCACAGGCTAAGGAGCAGGGTTGGCCCAAACAAAGGAATTCTTGAGGAAAGATAAAAGAAGAGCTTTGGCAGTCATTTGGGGCTTGTATGATGGACTGGAAAGTAGAGGAGCCCTAAACACAGGCCAGTTTTCTCTTAGAACCATAGCTGACTATAGGAGATGGAAAGCTGGCTCAGGAGGTAGGAAGAAATCTCTCAGCCTGACCTGTGGTGGCACAGTGGATAGAGTGTTGACACGGAATGCTGAGGTTGCCAGCTTGAGTACAGGCTCAGTGACCTGATTGTGGGATCGTCCACCTGATCCCAAGGTTGCTGGCTTGAGCCCAAAGGTTACTGGTTTGAAGCCCAAGGTCGCTGGTTTGGGCCCATAGGTTGCTGGTTCAGCTTGATCCCGACAAGTACAAGAAGCAATCAATGTACAACTAAAGTAAAGCAATTATGAGCTGACGCTTCTCTTTCTCTCTCTCAAAAAAAAAAAAAAAAAAAAAGAGAGAGAGAGAGAGAGAAAAGAAAAGATAAAACTCTCTCAGTTTTTTGGTTCTTAGGAGACAAAAATTTCTTTAGAGAGGGCCTGCTACAGCATACATCCATCTCTCACTCAAGACACTGTCAGATTGTGAAGGTGAATGGAGTGGTACACAGGCTGAGATCCCCAAAGGGAAGTACTGATTGTGTTGCAGTCTTTCGGTACTGAAGAGACTCAGGCCTGTTAGTTCTCAATCAAAAGCCTTAGCAGGCCATGACTAAGCATTGTGATGAACCCTTGGTGAACTCACTCATTGAAATTGCAGTGCATCCTCAACACACCTCAATTTCTGATTGAATTGAGGTGATCCTCCTATTGCATTTGCCTAACACAGGAAAGGGATGTCAGATGTGGTTCTTTCATAAACCGTATCTGGAATACAATAAAAAATAGTAGATGATGCTGAGGTAGGAAAATATGACCAGTGATAGAGGAAAACAATCGAAGCAGGTGATTGAGATGTTAGAATTAGTATACCATGACTTTAAAATAACTAAAATTAATATTTTAAGCTATATTTATATCCATTAACCTTGTCTCTACTGTGTACAATCTGCTGTTAAATCCATGTAATGAATTACAAATTTCATATGTTGTATATTTGAATGTTGTTTTATTGAATAAATTCTAAAAAGGAAAATAAAATTAGTGTTTTAAGAAAATAGAGGAAAAACCATACAAAATAGATGAAATGAGGCAAAATTTCAAGAGAACTGGAATCTATAAAACATGAAAAGGACAATCTAGAGTAAAAAGGTACAACATATAAAATTAATAACTAATTGCATGGGTTTAGCAGCAGATTGTGCATGATGGTGACAAAGTTAGTGGACTGAAATACAGCTCAATTAAAGATATCCAAACTAAAGAATATTGGGGAAAAACTCAATGGAAAGAATAGAGCAGGAAAAACAAGGGTGGCACAGCCAAAAGTCTAACATTAATATAATTAGAGGCTCAGAAAGGAAAGAGAGAGATTGGAGCGGAAGAAATATCTGAAGAGATAATGGCCAAGAATTTTCCAAATTAATGAAATATATCTACCCACAGATTCAAAAATCTCCATGAAACCTAGGCAATATAAAACCAAGAAAACCACAGTTAGGCAAACTTAGTCAAACTATTAAAAAAACTAAAGACAATGAACTTTTCTGATCTTTAGTTGTCCTAAATGTATGAATTAGAGATACTTCCTTGGAAATACTTCACCCAACAAAAAAAAAATCAGGACATGCTAATTTGACAAGTATAAGTGTTTTTATGAGAGCAAGGTAAGCAGAATAGTATTTGAAAATGTGAAGGTAACCTGGGAAAAATCTATTTTGAAAGCTTCTTCATTCTAATCCTTTATTCTATGGTGAAACACAAATTCATTTAGAAGAACTTATATTTATTTTTTCTATTATGTGGTCTGGTCCCTGCCTACTTGCCAGTTCTCTCTTGTGCTGTTCTTTTTCTTTACTGTCTATGATCCAATCATACTGGCTTCTATTTCTAAAACAAACTATGTTCTGCATCCCAATGGTCTTATTCATGATCTTTCCTTTGCCTAGAATGGCCTTTCTATTACACCTCTATCCCCAACTCTGGATCCTTTACTTTTAATAAATCTTATACTTCCTTCAGGCCTTCATTAGAAAGAAGTTCCTGATGCTCCAGGATAAACGACAATTTCCAATTCTACACTCTCTTATACAATTGTATTTTTCTCATAGCACTTGTCACAGTTTGTAATTATATATACAGTGTGTCCGTAAAGTCATGGTGCACTTTTGACTGGTCACAGGTCAAAAGTGCACCATGACTTTACGGACACACTGTATTTATTTGTGATTATAAGTCACATGTGACTTATTCGCTACAATAAAAGTTCATCAGTTTGGTTCACCATTTGTACACTCTTTAGCATGGAACTTGGCATATAGAAAGTATTCACTAAATTTTTGTTGATTAAATGAAGAAGTGAATGGCAGTACATACAGAGGAAATAACATCCTGGGTAACTTCAGAAATGCTTCATCATGCTGGGTTGATTTAAATTGTTCCCTAAATCTTTTGTGGTACCAGGAAGCAGTTTACATTGCTGGTTGTCACTTTTCATTTTCTGTGCAGCAATGAGCTAGCTCTCTTTAATATTAAGTAAATTCAAACCTGTACTTGCTCTGGAGATAACTTAAGGCAAAAGAAATCCTTTTCATGGTTATGATTTCTAAAAGCAGCTAGTAATAAAAGAAATAAATAGTTTCTTTGTTCTGAAATATAATAAAAGTGGAATACAACTTTGAGGACTGCCAATACTTGATTTAAAACTGCCAATACTTGATTTAAATCTGTAACCTTAATATAAAATCAGTCTTTTGTCTCAAATGAGATATTTTTTTCAACAATTCTGTGATATTGTTGCCCTCTGCTGGTGGCCACCTACAGTGTTTTCTTAGTCCCTATTTATTTGTTTTTATTTTTTTATTGATTTTAGAGAGAGAGGAAGAGAGAGAGAGAGAGCCAGACAGAAACACTGATTTGTTGTTCCACTTATTTACGTAGTCATTGTTTGACTCTTGTATGTGCCCTGCTTGGTGATTGAACCCGCAACCCTGCCAGTATTGGGATGATGCTCCAACCAACTGAGCTTCCTGGGCAGTGCCTCATAGTCCTTCCTTTCCCCCTCTAGTCTTTTCCTATACTCTGTATTTTAGATTGAAGTAGATTTTTAAGTTTTTATTTAATAATTGAATTTTGGAGGGAGAGAGCAAGAGAGAAACATTGATCTGTTTTCCATGTATTGGGATGATGCTCTCTGAGCTACCTGGCCAGAGCCAGACTGAAGTAGAACTTTAAGGTAACTTTTTTGTGATTAGATATACTGGGAGAACATTCTGGAAAGCAATTTGATAATGTGTATCAGAAGTCTTAAAAGTACTTCCCTGATTCAGTAATTCTGTTCCAGGAATCTATTCTGAGGAAATAATTCTTAATTCATAAAAAGCTTTATGTTCAAAGATGCTCATCAAAACGGTAGTTATAATTCTAAAAAATTAGACCACCCTGTTTATAACTGGAAAGGAAGCAAATTATGCTATCTAGGCAATACATGGTTAAGAGCACAGAAAGTGAATATCTTTACCTGTACAAGTTACTTATACTAAATTTATTTAATCAATAAATTTAGTATAATAACAGTAACTGCCTATTGGGTTCTTGTGAAGATTCAATGCAATATCTTTATAAAGTCCTTAATACAGTGCAACTATACTGCTCACAAAAATAAAAGGATATTTCAAAATGAATATGAAGTGATGCAAAAAAGAAACATTTGATTTTTCTATTAAACAAGAACATCTGAAAAGCAAACAAGTCAAAGAAAGTTGTTTGATTATGCAAATGTTATGCAAAACCAACTTTTATTTCATCGGTGAAAATGCATTATACAAAAGGCTGAAGGTACTGGTGTATCTGCACATTCCCTGATCCCCTAATTTTTGTGTGCAGTGTGTTATAATGCTGTCATTACAATGTTTTAGAGAATGCTACATACATGAGAGAGTGAAAGCAGCAAGGTGTAAAACGCCATGTGGGATACGTTTAGACTATTTAAAAAGTAAAACCCAAACCTCAATATATGGAAAATTTCAAGGAAAAGTATTCAAAATCTTAATGACAAATTTCTTAGGATAATTATTTTTTCTTTTCACTTACCTGTATTTTTCATGATTTTCTTTATTGAACACACATTTCACTTAAAATGGAGGTGGGTGGACAGCTTTTTTTTAAACTAGAAATTTATGTTCATTTAGTGTACTTCCTTTTAAGAATTCAGCTCTTTATGTATTCATCATAGTGATGTTCCATGGAGAGTAACTTGACTGTTATGGCTTGACTGAGTTGACCACACCTTTACTCCTCAATGACTTCTTCACTTTAGGATATCACACTTTCCTGGTTTTTTTCCCCTGCTCAATCAGCTCGGCTACATCTTCCTCCATTCTATTATAAGCACTGAAGTGCCTCAGAGCTCAGTCCCTGACCTGCTTGTCTTCTGCATTTATATGCTCTCTAAATGATCATATTCAGTCCCCTGGGTTTAATTTAAATGCCATCTATAGATGTGCTGATTGCAGATTTATATTTCTTCCTTTATCTTCACACTCAAGGATCTAACAGTGCATTGGACATCTTCATTTGACTGCTTTCTTTGGCATCGTAATCCTAACATAGCCAAAACAACTTTTCACCCTATAAGCCAAGCTTGCTTTACTCTTAGTGTTCTTCATATTTGATTCCTTTCTTTTCCTACTGCAAATACCCAGTCCATCAGCAACTTCTGTCAGCTGGACATTCAATAAACACCCTGAATCTGACCACTGTGATTTTCATTGCTATCATCCTGTCTAAGCCACTGTCTTCTCTCTGATCTACTTTGACATGCTCTCATCTGATCTGCCTCATTTGTCCTCTGATCCCCTGACCCCATCCACCACAGTCCAGTCTCCATATAACAACCAAAGTGATCCTTTTAAAATGTAAAATCAGATCGTGTAATTCCCATGTGTATGGCTAGTAGTTGCCGCCATTGTGGCCATGCACATGCAGGTTCTACTTAGATTTGGGCAGATGGTAAAGAAACAGTGGAGCCAAAAAATGGCAGGCCATTCCTTTTTTCAAGTCTTGCACCAGCCAGTGAGCAAACACACAGGGAAAAACAATTCCCTTTCACTCAGGGTTCCCAAAGCTACTGACACATTCTCTGGTTCCACAACCCAGAAATCTTCTCTGGTTTCTCCTAGAATCAAAGACCCCACCAGTCTCAACAGAGCTCTCAGAAGCCCCTTACCTCTGGTTTACCATCTGCACACCTTCATTCTCTCTGTTCTCATTCTGCAAACATGGTTTCTCTCTCTTTTTTCAAAACTGTCTGGTGCAAAACCTCTCCTCCAGAAAACATTGGTAAGACCATGGCCCTTCCCAAGCAGGAAGGTAATTTGCAGTTTCAAAGATCACATACCTGGTGCTGCCCAGTGCCTTTTTTTTTTTTTTTTTTTTTTTACAGGGATAGAGAGAGAGAGAGAGAGTCAGAGAGAGGGATAGATAGGGACAGACAGACAGGAACGGAGAGAGGTGAGAAGCATCAATCATTAGTTTTTTGTTGCCATTGTGACACCTTAGTTGTTCATTGATTGCTTTCTCACATATGCCTTGACCGCAGGCCTTCAGCAGACTGAGCAACCCCTTGCTGGAGCCAGCGACCTTAGGTCCAAGCTGGCGAGCTTTTGCTCAAGCCAGATGGGCCTGTGCTCAAGCTGGCGACCTCGGGGTCTGGAACCTGGATCTTCCGCATCCCAGTCTGACGCTCTATCCACTGCGCCACCGCCTGGTCAGGCCATTTTTTAACACTAAAAGTGAGCAAACTCAGAAAATACAAATTTTACAAATTAATTTGCCCAACACCATGTTTAAATGTTCCAGTGGCTTCCCATCCCTCTTAGAATAAAACTTAAACTTCTTTCTAAAGCCATTTGACTTGACATTTTTTGGCTCCTGCTTTTCTCCTTGACATTATCATCTGTTATGTTCTCCCTCGTTCACGTAGGCTTGGCCTTCTTTCTGTTTGATGGGTTAAAGTTTGCTTTCTGTCCTGTTGAAAGGATCATGCATTTTCACTACAAAACAGTGCTGTATTTCTGACAGGTTTATATATAAACTATGAAATGGCAAAAAGAAAAAAAGTAAGGAAAAGTCTTTTTACAGGTGGTGATTTATGTTTTCAAAGCTTTGTTACTGGATTTAGTTAGAAAGAAATCCCACATTCTTTTGACCTGTTATTTCTTGGTTACCACTACCAGATTTTTTTTTTTTTTACAGGGACAGAGAGAGAGTCAGAGAGAGGGATAGATAGGGACAGAAAGACAGGAACGGAGAGAGGTGAGAAGCATCAATCATTAGTTTTTTGTTGCCATTGTGACACCTTAGTTGTTCATTGATTGCTTTCTCACATGTGCCTTGACCACGGGCCTTCAGCAGACCGAGCCACCCCTTGCTGGAACCAGCGACCTTGGGTCCAAGCTGGCGAGCTTTTGCTCAAGCCAGATGGGCCCACCTTCAATCTGGCAAGCTGGGGTCTGGAACCTGGGTCTTCCGCATCCCAGTCTGACGCTCTATCCACTGCGCCACCGCCTGGTCAGGCACCACTACCAGATTTTTACAAACATTTTTCCATTGATTTGAAAAAGAGAGAGAGAGGGAGGAAGGGAGATGGGGAGGTGGGGAAGAGAGAGAGAGAGGAATGAAGGAAGGAAGAAAGGAAAGGAAAGGAAAGAAGGAAAGAGAAAGGAGGGAGTGAGGGAGGAAGGAAGGAAGGAATAGAAGTATCAACTCATTGTTCCACTTAGTTGTTACATTTAGTTGTATCCTCATTGGTTGCTTCTTCTACTGCCTTGACCAGGATTGAACCTGTGACTTCGGCATGCTGGAATGAGGCTCTAGCCACTGAGCAACCCAGCCATGGCCTCACTACTAGATTTTTTTTGATACTAAGCCAGTGAACATGAGATCAGCTTTGGGAAACAATCGTTGCTTCCTTTTGATCTACTCCTTCGGCTATATTTCAGCAAAGAGAATGTGAATTTTAGGACAGTCTTGTTATTTATGGGAGGTTCCAGGCAAAGCATAATGAGCGAAGTTCTTTAGCTAATTTTTATATATCATTTATCATAAAAGAAATATCCTAAAATATTTTCTTTCAAAGGAAAGTTAAATCTGATCTAGTTTAGCTGTCTCTGTTTACAGATGAGGAAATTGAATCATAAAGAGAAAAATACTATATCCTGTGGAATAGTCTTTCACTCTTTGAAATATTTACATTACATTAAATTATTAGCCAAAGAATTATTATCCCATTTAACAGCTTAGAGAAGTATAACACAGAGAAGCTATTTGTTGACGGTCACATAGCTGGTAAAAGGTTCAACTGGAAATGGAACTCAGATCTGACAATAAATACTGTATTGTTTTTCTTTTGCTGCGTTGCCTCCCAGATGGGAATTGTAAGCTGTTACAAAAGCAAATTTACATTATTAATCCCTTCTGTATAGATTTTAAAGGTTGTGATCTTTCTTTATTTTTATTATAAAAATCAGTCTTCAAATTTCTTCATGAAATGTTTGGAAATTACTGGAGTTCTTGAAGTATTTTACAATATGCATGTCATATATTTTACACTGTATTCGTTTTTTAATAAGGGAAATATTGAGATAATAAAAGTAAAACTGATACTTGTTTACTAGAGACAATTTGAAAATTAGATGGGAAAGAAACATTGAAGGGACTGTTGACCCTCATAACTATTGTTAGCATTCTGGTATATTTATGTCTGGTCTGTCTTTGATTTATTAGCTTTCGTTCTCTATAACTGTGTTCCAGGTGCATGCTATTTTTAAAGCAGTGGAGAGTGATGAATTTTTAAGTACCAATGAGTTTTATTGTTATATTTGTTTTCATCTTGGCTTTTGTGATACCATATTTACCATGTAGGGTTATTATTTTTTAAATTGACTTCCCATTGCAGGGTATGTCTTAAAACAAACAGAAATAAGAAATCCTTCTGGAAAAAAATTAAATATTCTAACATAAATGGTTTAAAAGAGTGAAATAATATTGTGACAGGACCAAAGACAAAAGACTTGGGGGGTCATATCTAGAATAATAAAAAGCCTTCAGATAATAAGCATGTAGACCCAGTAGCACTGTAGGAGCAAAGTTTTAAAAGTATATGTTTTTACCATTTTTTAAATTAACTTTAATGGGGTGACACCAATAAGTCAGGGTACATATGTATAATGAAAACATCTCCAGATTATTTTATCATTCAATTGTGTTCCATACCCATCACCCAAAGTCAAATTGTCCTCTGTCACCTTCTATCTGGTTTTCCCTTTGCCCCTACCATTCTCCCTATCCCACCCTCCCCTCCCTCCCCGCACCCCGTAACCCCCACACTCTTGTCCATGTCTCATAGTCTCACTTTTATGTCCCACCTATGTATGAAATCATGCTGTTCTCAGTTTTTTTTTTCTGATTTACTTATTTCACTCCGCATAATGTTATCAAGGTACATCCATTTTGTTGTAAATGATCCGATGTCATCATTTCTTATGGCCGAGTAGTATTCCATAGTATATATGTACCATAGCTTTTTAATCCACTCGTCTTCTGACGGACACTTGGGCTGTTTCCAGATCATCGCTATTGTGAACAATGCTGCCACGAACATGGGGGCGCATTTCTTCTTTTGGAACAGTGCTATGGTGTTCTTAGGGTATATTCCTAAAAGTGGGATAGCCAGGTCAAAAGGCAGTTCGACTTTTAATTTTTTGAGGAATCTCCAAACTGTTTTCCACAGTGGCTGCACCAGTCTGCATTCCCACCAGCAGTGCAGGAGGGTTCCCTTTTCTCCACATCCTCGCCAGGACTTGTTCTCTGTTGTTTTGCTGATGAGCGCCATTCTGACTGGTGTGAGGTGATATCTCATTGTGGTTTTAATTTGCATTTCTCTAATGATTAGTGATGTTGAGCATTTTTTCATATGTCTTTTGGCCATCTGTGTGTCCTCTTTGGAGAAATTTCTATTCATTTCTTTTGCCATTTTTTGATTGGATTGTTTGTCTTCCTGGTGTTGAGTTTTATAAGTTCTTTATAAATTTTGGTTATTAACCCCTTATCAGACGTGCTGTCGAATTTGTTCTCCCATTGTGTGGTTTGTCTTTTTATTCTGTTCTTATTGTTTTTAGCTGTGCAAAAACTTTTTAGTTTGATATAGTCCCATTTGTTTATCTTGCCTTTTATTTCATTTGCCCGTGGAGATAAATCGGCAAATATATTGCTGCTACAGATGTCGGAAAGCTTGCTGCCTATGTTTTCTTCTAAGATGCTTATAGTTTCACGGCTTATGTTTAAGTCTTTTATCCATTTTGAATTTGTTTTTGTGAATGGTGTAAGTTGATGGTCTAGTTTCATTTTTTTGCAGGTAGATGTCCAATTTTCCCAGCACCATTTGTTTAAGAGGCTGTCTTTACTCCATTGTATGTTCTTTCCTCCTTTGTCAAATATCAGTTGTCCATAAAGCTGTGGGTTTATTTCTGGGTTCTCTGTTCTGTTCCATTGATCAATGTGCCTGTTCTTATGCCAGTACCAAGCTGTCTTGAGTATAATGGCTTTGTAGTAGACCTTGATATCTGGAAGAGTGATACCTCCTGCTTTATTTTTTCTTTTTAAGATTGCTGAGGCTATTCGTGTTCTTTTTTGGTTCTATATAAATTTTTGGAATATGTTTTCTATATCTTTGAAGTATGTCATTGGTATTTTAATTGGTATTGCATTGAATTTATAAACTGCTTTGGGTAATATAGACATTTTAATGATGTTTATTCTTCCTAACCATGAGCACAGTATATGCTTCCACTTGTTTGTATCTTCCTTGATTTCTTTTATCAATGTTCTATAATTTTCCGAGTACAAGTCCTTAACCTCCTTGGTATTTACTCCTAGGTATTTTATTTTTTTGGCTGCAATAGTGAAGGGGATTGTTTCCTTAATTTCTTTTGCTGACAGTTCATTGTTGGTATATAGAAATGCCTCTGATTTCTGCGTATTAATTTTATATCCTGCCACCTTGCTGAATTCATTTATCAGGTCCAGTAGTTTTTTGACTGAGACTTTAGGGTTTTCTATATACAATATCATATCATCTGCAAATAGTGACAGTTTTACTTCTTCTTTTCCAATTTGGATGCTTTTTATTTCTTCTTCTTGTCTGATTGCTGTAGCTAGGACTTCCAGAACTATGTTGAATAAGAGTGTTGAAAGGGGGCATCCCTGCCTGGTTCCTTATCTTAAGGGGATTGCTTTTAATTTTTGTCCATTTAGTATGATGTTTGCTGTGGGTTTGTCGTAGATGGCCTTTATCATGTGAAGGAATGATCCCTGTATTCCTACTTTACTGAGAGTTTTGGGCATGAATGGGTGCTGGATTTTATCAAATGCCTTTTCTGCATCTATTGAAATTATCATGTGATTTTTGTCCTTCCTTTTGTTTATGTGATGAATCACATTGATTGATTTGGGAATATTGAACCAGCCTTGCCTCTCCAGAATAAATCCCACTTGATCATGGTGTATGACTTTTTTCATATATTGCTGGATCCAGTTGGCTAATATTTTGTTGAGAATTTTAGCGTCTAAATTCATCAGGGATATAGGCCTATAATTTTCTTTCTTTGTGTTGTCTTTGCCCGGTTTTGGGATCAGAATTATGCTCGCCTCATAAAAGGAGTTTGGAAGTCTTCCTCCCTCTTGAATTTTTTGAAATAGTTTGAGGAGGATAGGAGTTAGTTCTTGTTTGAATTTTTGATAAAATTCACTTGTGAAGCCATCAGGCCCAGAACTTTTCTTTGTTGGGAGATTTTTGATAACTGTTTCGTTCTCATTTTTTGTAATTGGTCTGTTTAGGTGTTCTGAATCTTCCAGATTGATTTTTGGAAGTTTATATGATTCAAGAAATTTGTCCATTTCACCTAGATTGTCTAATTTTTTGGCATATAGTTCTTCATAGTATTTTCTAAGAAAATATGCTTTGTATTTCTGTTGTGTCAGTTGTTATTTCTCCACTGTCCTTTCTAATTTTATTCATTTGAGACCTCTCTCTTTTTTTCTTGGTGAGTCTAGTTAAAGGTTCATCCATCTTCTTTACCTTTTCAAAGAACCAGCTTCTGGTTTCATTGATCCTCTGTATTGTTTCCTTTGCCTCTATGTCATTTATTTCTGCTCTGATCTTTATTATTTCCTTCCTTCTACTTGTCTTGGTTTTATTTGTTGTTGTTTTGCTAGTTCTTTTAGCTGCAGGGTCAGGTTTTATTTGAGCTTTTTCTAGCTTCTTATGATATGCCTGTAGTGCAATGAATTTCCCTCTCAGTATTGCTTTTGCTGTGTCCCATAAATTTTGAGTTGATTTATGCTCATTATCATTTGTTTCTAGAAACTTTTTTATTTCTTCTTTGATCTCATTGTTAATCCATTCATTATTTAATATCATGCTATTTAGTTTTCAATTGTTTGAGTATTTTTCAGTTTTTCTTTTGTGGTTAATTTCTAGTTTCATGGCATTGTGATCAGAGAAAATGCTTGATATGATTTCAATCTTCTTAAACTTATTGAGACCATTTTTGTGTCCTAACATGTGGTCTATCCTAGAAAACGTACCATGAGCGCTTGAGAAGAATGTATATTCTGCTTTAGGGTGAAAAGTTCTGAAGATATCTATTAAATCAAGTTGATCTAGTGTATCTTTTAAGTCTGCTGTTTTCTTTTATTAATTTTCTTTCTTGTGGGTCTATCCAGTGTTGTTAGTGGGGTATTGAAATCCCCTACTATGATAGTATTGCTGTTAATCTCGCCCTTTATGTCTATCAAAAATCTGCTTTGTGTATGTCGGGGCTCCTATGTTTGGTGCGTAGATATTTATAATAGTTATGTCTTCCTGTTGAATTGTTCCCTTTATCATTATGTAGTGTCCTTCTTTATCTCTTACTACAACCTTTGTTTTAAAGTCCATTTTGTCAGCTATAAGTACTGCTACCCCGGCTTTTTTTTCATTTCCATTTGCATGAAATATTTTTTTCCATCCTTTTACATTCAGTCTATGTGCATCTTTTGTTTTAAGGTGTGTCTCTTGTAGACAGCATATATATGGGTCTTGTTTCTTTATCCACGCAGCTTCCCTATGTCTTTTGATTGGATCATTTAATCCATTTACATTTAAGGTTATTATTGATATGTAGTTGTTTATTGCCATTTTGTTCTTTAAAGCTGTATTTTTTTTTGCTATATTCTCTCCTCCCTTTGTACTGTTCACAGCAGGCCCCTTAGTATCTCTTGCAGAATGGTTTGGTTTTAATGAATTCCTTGAGACTTTCTTTGTCTGGAAAGCTCTTTATTTCTCCTTCAATTTTAAACGTTAGCCTTGCTGGATAGAGTAGTCTTGGTTGTAGGTTCTTGTTCTGCATTACTTTGATTATATCTTGCCACTCCCTTCTGTCCTCAAGTGTTTCTGTTGAGAAGTTCGATGTCATCCTTATGGGGGCTCCTTTGTAGATGATAGCCTTTTTTTCTCTAGCAGCTTTTAAGATTTTTTCTTTATCCATTAGCTTTGTTATTTTAACTATGATGTGTCTTGGTGTAGATCTTTTTGGGTTTCTCTTTAATGGAGTTCTGTGTGCTTCTTGAACGTGTGGAATGTTTCCCAGCCTTAATTTAGGAAAGTTTTCTGCTATGATTTGATTGAACAAAGTTTCCATTTCCTGTCCTTTCTCCTCTTCTTCAGGCAACCCTATGATACGAATGTTGTTTCTCTTCATGTTGTCACAGAGCTCCCTTAGAGTTTCCTCACATTTTTTGAGTCTCTTTTCCTTTTTCTTCTCTGCTTCTATAACTTTGTTTATTGTGTCCTCTAACTTGCTGATTCGATCCTCAGCGTGATTCATCCTGCTTTTAATTCCTTCCATTGTGGTCTTCAGTTCTGATACTGTATTTGTCATTTCTGTCTGGTTCATTTTTATTATTTCAATTTTGTTTTTTATACTTGTTATCTCTTTATTTAGGTGTTCATAGTGTCTATCCATTGTTCCTCTAATTTCTTTGAATATCCTAACTATCATTATTCTAAATTCTGCTTCTTGTAGTTTGGTTATATCTGTTTCATTCAGGTCCTTCTCTGGGGATTTCTTTTGATTCATTTGGTTTGCATTCCTCTGCCTGCCCATTTTATCTGTTTATAGGCAAGTTGTGGCCACTGGAGTCCAGTAGGTGTTGCCTTTGTGTTCTCCAGGTGTGGTCTGTCTGCAGGCCTGCCACCCCCTCTGCCGCTGCCTAGGGTGGTTGGGTATGGGTGTTTCCAGCGACAGCCTACTGCGGCTGTTGCTGTGATTTCCGCCTCTCTTCCGCGGGAGGGGCTGTGACTGAAGCCACAAGCCTCAGCAGCAAGGGCAGAGGTGAGCACCTTTGCTCAGCTGCGGACCCAGCCTGTTTCCGGAAGGCTTACGCCCAGCCCCTACTGTCAGAGCCTGCTTGCCACAGTTTCGCAGGTTGGGCGGGGCTTTTGACGTGCTCTCAGCTGTGAGCCTTTGCCCGTCCAAAATTTAGCCCCACCCTCGAGGCCAGGGCCCTCTTGCGCAGGGTCGCAAACCGTGGTTTATTGGGCTGGGGGTGTTTGCTGGCGTGAGCTCAGCTGCGAACTTCCGCTGTTCTCGGGGTCTACCCCGTCCCCGCGTTAGGAGCCCGCTCGCGCACACAGGATGGCGAACCGCAGTTTCTCCATCCGGGCGGGGTTGGCAGCGTGAGCTCAGCCGCGAGCCCCTTTCCCGTCCCTGGTCCTAGCCCCGTCCCCGCAGTCAGGGCCGGCTTGCGCAGGGTTGCAGAGCAGATCTCTGCCCGTATTTTTACCCCAAGTGGGTTCATAGGCGGGCCCACAGCTGCCGAACCACTTTGGCCCATCCCCTCCGCCCCTGCTGGGCTAGACCGAGCTCACATTGGTTGTGCCTCCGCCCACGCCGACAGGACCGCGTTTTAGCGTCCTGCCGCCACCACACCCTCCAGCAACCCTCAGAGAGATGGAAGTGTCTTAAGTCTCCACACTGTAGGCCTGGGAGCTCCCTTCCTCTAAGCAGCTCTGCTCTAATTGCCACGGGAGAGCTTGTTTGGCTAGTGTCCTGTCTCCCTTTGCTGGTGTTGCTAGTTCCAGGGGAAATATTTGTTTTCGATTAGGGAAATGACTTAGTTCAGGGGTCAGGGTGGCTGTCCCTCAGGGTGTCCCCGTGCCTTCAGTCCACACTCTCTTCCCGCTGCTCTGTTCCTCTCCTCTGTCCCCGTTCCCCGGAGCCCCGGGTGCGTGGTTGTGAGAGAGGTTTTCTGCGTTGTTTCTTTAAAAAGATTCTTGGGTCTGAGTACACTATCTCTTTTTCACAAACAGTATCCTCACTTGCTTCACAGCTCAATACTGTCCATACGCCTCTTCTAGGCTCTGGGACTGCAGGCTGGGACTTTGTTCCTAGGACCCAGGTCCCTCCTTCTCCTCCAAACTCTCCTCCTGCCCCGCGGGTCTCTCCGGGCTGCCATTTGCTCCGGGGAGCTGGGCAGCCCTCTTCGTGTTTTCACTATTCCTACCAGTCTCAATGTGGCTTCTGCAGTGTTCCTTGGTTGAAGAGTCTACTTAGTTTAGTTCAAAGTTGGTTTATCCAGATGATGGTTCTTAAAATTGAGTTATAATCCACTTTGGTTCTGGGAGTTGGAAGTTGGTACATCCGCCTACTCCGTCGCCATCTTCCGTCCTCAACTATTTTTTTTAAAACATTTCCTTTTTTAATTTATTTTTATTTTATTTTATTCATTTTTTTTTAGAGAGCAGACACAGAGTGAGTGAGAGAGAGAGAGAGAGAGAGAGAGAAAGAGAGAGAAAGAAAGGGGGGAGGAGCTGGAAGCATCAACTCCCATATGTGCCTTGACCAGACCAGTGCAGGGTTTTGAGCTGGCGACCTCAGTTTTCCCAGGTCAACACTTTATCCACTGTGCCACCACAGGTAAGGCCTCAACCATTTTTTAATAAGAGTTCCAACATGACCTTTTTTTGCCACATTGCAAATTGTATATTATGTGAATGTATCTTGCCCCAAATGTCCATATTCTGTAACGGAACTGTTAACTTCTGTGAAGTTTTTTGATACTTAATCAGAACTTTTTTCCTTAAAAATTATTTCCATTGGACATTTTTAATAGGAGCAGAGCAAGCAGACAAATTTTATATATAATGCAGGTTTTGACTTTTCCAACCTGCAGAACACTCTGACATTTAAGATTATTTTATTTTTTAGAGCCAAAATGTGTAGTGTTTTCGTATGTCTTTTTCAGCTTTTTTTTTTGTCACAAAGCTACATATCTAAAGAGGAATAAGAATATAGGAAGATCTGGAAAGAAATTTATACCTTAAATATTTATCATTGTATGAGGACATACTACTTACTACTTTGTTATATATGTGAAAAATATTAACACTATGAAGCCTTAAAAATTATATGATTAAAAGTGATATGTACATGCAAGTTTGATTTAATTCAAATTTAAATGTTCAGATAATAATTTTTTGAAGATGTCTTTCCCAGTAAGTTCATGAAGTTTTGGGTCATTCTGGTTTAATCACTTAAAAATTGATATTTGATTGGAAAACTTAAAAGAAATGGATAAATTCCTAGAAACACACAACCCTCCCAGATTGAATCATGAAGAAATAGAAATCTTGAATAGACAGACAGATTACAAGCAATCAAATTGAATCAATAATTTGAAAATTCACTGAAGTCAAAGGTTCAGGATCAGAGAGCTTCACAGGTGAATTCTAGCAAATATTTAAAGAAGAGTTAATACCTACCTAATTTTTATTCTAAAAAGTTGTAGAGAAAGGAATGCTTCCAAACTCATTTTATAAGGCTAGCATTACCTTGATACCAAACCAGAGAAAGACCACACAGACACACACACAGAGACACACACACACAATTACAGATCAATTTTTGTACCTTGATAAACATAGGTACAAAAGTTCTCAACAAAACATTAGCAAACCAAATTCAACAATACATTTAGTCAATACACCATGATCAAGTAGGATTTATTCCTGGAATACAAGGATGGTTGACTATCTGCAAATCAATCACATTAACAAACTTCATATAATCATCTTAATAGTTGCAGAAAAAATATTTGACAAAATTTAACAAAGGCCATATATGACAAACCCACAGCTAACATTTTACTCATGAAAAGCTGAAAGCTTTTTCCTCTGAAATCAGGAACAAGACAAGAATTTCTACTCTTGCTAGTTTTAACATAGTATTGGAAGTTCTGGTTGCAGCATTTGCAAGAAAAAGAAGTAAAAGGCATCCAGACTGGAAAGGAAGACGTATAATGTCACTGTTTGCAGATGATGTGGTATTATATATATAAAACCCTAAAGACTCCACAAAAATACTGTTAGAACTAATTAATTCAGTAAAATCACAGGATACAAAATTTTGATATACAGAAGTTGGTTACTAAATAATAAGCAATCAGAAAGAGAAATTAAGAAAATATTCTATTTAAAATTGCATCAAGCCTGACCAGGCGGTAGCGCAGTGGATAGAGCATCAGACTGGGATGCGGAAGGAAGACTCGGGTTCCAGACCCCGAGCTTGCCAGCTTGAGCGCAGGCCCATCTGGCTTGAGAAAAAGCTCGCCAGCTTAGACCCAAGGTCACTGGCTCCAGCAAGGGGTTGCTCGGTCTGCTGAAGGCCTGAGGTCAAGGCACATGTGAGAAAGCAATCAATGAACAACTAAGGTGTCGCAACGGCAACGAAAAACTAATGATTGATGCTTCTCACCTCTCTCTGTTCCTGTCTGTCTGTCCCTATCTATCCCTCTCTCTGACTCTCTCTCTGTTCCTGTAAAATAAATAAAACATTAAAATTACATCAAAAAGAATAAAATACCTAGTAATAAATTTATCCAAGTAGGTGAAACCCTGTACTGTGAAAATTGTAAGACATTGAAGAAAGAAATTGAACAGAACACAAAATAATGGCAAGAAATAGTGTGCTTATGGATGGGAAGAATTAAGACCATTAAAATGGTCATACTACCAAAAGTAATCTACAGATTTTTAATGCAACCTCTATCAAAATACTAACGGCATTTTCACAGAACTAGAACAAAGAAGCCTAAAATTTGTATGGAACCTCAAAAGACTTCAAAGAGCCAAAGCAATCTTAAGAGAGAAGAGCAAAGCTAGCAGTATCATGTGCCTGATTTCAACCTATACTATAAAGCCACAGTAATGAAAACAGCATGATACTGCCATGAAAACAGACACATAGATCAATGGAATAGAATGGAGAGCCCAGAGCTCGCCAGCTTGGACCATGCATAAAAGTTCAGTTAATCTATGATAAACGAGCAATGGGAAGCAAATGGTTTTGGGAAAACCGGAGCACGTGGAAGGATGGGACTGGACCACTATCCTATACCATAAACAAAATAAATTCAAAATATATTAAAGACCTGAATGTAAGACATGAAGCTATAAAACATGGCAAAGGCTCTTTGATGTCAGTCTTAGCAATATTTTTTTGGATTAGTCTCTTCAAGCAAGCACCACAAAAGCAAAAATAAACTAATAGTACTACATCAAACTAAAAGCTTTTGCACAGTGAAAGAAACCATCAACAAAACAAAAAGACAACCTACTGAATGGGAGAGGATATAGTCAAATCATACATTTGGTAAGGGATTAATATCCAAAATACACAAAGAACTTAATATAAAAAAACACAATTAAAAAATGGGCAGAGGATTTCAATAGACATTTTTCCAAAGAAGACTTACAGATGTCCAACAGGCTCATGGAAAAGATGCTCAATATCAGAGAAATTAAAGTCAAAACCACAATGAGATATTATTTCATACCTGTCAGAATGGTTATTATCAAAAACACAAAAAATAACAAGTGCTGTCAAGGGTGTGGAAAAAAGGGAACACTTGTACACTGTTGGTGAGGTTGTAAAATGGAGGTTCTTTAAACACTTAAAAATAGACCTGTCATATGATCCAGCAATTTCACTTTTGTATCCTGAAGAATACAAAAACACTAATTTAAAAAGATATGCAACCCCTATGTTCACATTAGCATTATTTACAATAGTCAAATATGGAAGGAACCTAAGTGTCCATTGATAGATAAATGGTAGAAAGAAGATGTGGTATATTTGTACAGTGGAATATTACTTAGCCATAAAAGGAATGAAATCTTTTTTTTTTTTTTTACAGGGACAGAGAGATAGAGAGAGGATAGATAGGGACAGACAGACAGAAACGGAGAGAGGTGAGAAGCATCAATCATTAGTTTCTCGTTGCCGTTGCGACACCATGGTTGTTCATTGATTGCTTTCTCACATGTGCCTTGACCATGGGCCTTCAGCAGACCAAGCAACCCCTCACTGGAGCCAGCGACCTTGGGTCAAGCTGACGAGCTTTTGCTCAAGCCAGATGGGCCCGCGCTCAAGCTGGCGACCTCGGGGTCTCGAACCTGGGTCTTCCGCATCCCAGTCCGATGCTCTATCCACTGCGCCACCACCTGGTCAGGCAGAAATGAAATCTTGTCATTTGCAACAACATGGGCGGATCTACAGGGCATAATGCTAAATAAAAGAAGTCAGATAGAGGACAATACCATATGATTTCATTTATATGTGGAATCTAAAAAACAAAACATGAACAAACAAAACCAACAGCTTAATAGGAACAGGAAAGAAACTGGTGGTTACTAGAGAGGTGGGGCTTAGGGGACAGGTGAAATAGGTTAAGGTTACTAGATACAGATTTCCAGTTATAAAATAAGTAAGTCTCGGTAATATAATACACAGCATAAGGAATGTAGTTAATAATACTGTAATAACTTTGTATAGTGATAAATGGTCACTAGTCTTATGGGGATCATAAATATCAAATAACTATGATGTATACCTGAAATTAATAGGATATTGTATGTGAATTATATGTCAATAAAAAATGATTTGTGATGTGACATGTATGTTAATAACATTTTTCTTTTGGTTTTTCAAATCTTGCTCCAGTTGTTAGACCATTATATTTTATAACCTGATTCTCCTCCTTTTTGTAAATATTTACTAGTATGGAACATAAATCAAATGAAACTGTTTAGGAATAGTTTTATGTTGAACTGTATTTAGCTTATCATGTAAAATGTCATTATATTCCTAGATTTCTATGTAGAATTTGCTCACTTATTTCTGTAATAGTAGTTCTGAGTGTTTCTTTGAATCTCTGTGCCCCCCTAAAGAAGGGATATAGATTACATTGCACTTTTTCATTTCCTATTTCAGACATTATGCTGCTTCGGTGCTTGTAAAATAGCCTTATTAATAGGGTACCAAAAGAATGTTATTCCAAAATACATAACTGCTTGCTTCCTTTTTATTTTTTAAATGTATTCATTTTTATTTTGAATTTTTAAATATGAAAATGTATGAGGAATAATATAACAAATACTTATGTATTCACTCCTATTATTAACAAATATTAACATTTTCATATTTTGCATAATAGTTATACACATATATCATATATAGTGTATATAGTTAGATATTTGAAGAAGAGAATTTCAGATAAAGTTGGAGTTCTGTTTTTTGCCCTGGTCTCATTTTTCTCCTCCCTCCACAGAGACAAGCAGAGCATAAAATTCTCCTGTACCCTTTAAGTCTACATTTAATATTGACTGCATATGTATGTATCCATCTGCTTAGTGTATTCTGTTTCTATTTGCTTAGTATTGTTTAATGTGGGTCTTAAAATTTTATAAAGTCAGTACTCTCTTTCTGTATCATTCTGCAATTTTCCTTTTTCAACCAACATTGTTCTTAATATTGTACATGTTTGTAACATATAGGTCGAGCTCACTTTTCACCATGCCAATGATTAAAATAGTACAGTTTATCTATTTTCTTTTAAGGATTTGGATAACTTTTCTGGTTGACTCTTAAAGTCTTTTGGTTGCAGGTATGATTTATATAAATAAAGTTACTGTGCTTTCAGAATAAATCTTTAACTTCTTAAAATAATGTGCTTCTTTTAGGTGCTTGTTTAAACTGCCAGGGAAATAGCAAAGGGGATCACTGTGAAGAATGCAAAGAAGGGTTTTATCAGAGTCCTGATGCCACTAAAGAATGTCTTCGCTGCCCTTGTTCAGCAGTGACATCTACAGGCAGTTGTATCAGAAGTAAGACCTTTGTCTAAATCTTTATTTTAGAGGAAAAATGAGTGAAACAGTTATCAATAGGTATAAACTGTGTTGATAGATAAAGTTATGGGTGCTGTGGGTGAGAGGGAATTATACAAACAGCAAAGGCTTTCCTTTATAGGAATTTGCAGTCAAATTCAAATAAATATGTGAAATGAGACTTGAGAGAGGGATGAGGAGACTTGTTAAAACCATATTTTGTTTCATCTGTCATGACTGAAGAGGAAAGGTATGAAAAAAATTGAGTGCATATCCATTGTAATTATTCAGGATTCCTTAGGTAAACATATTTCTTTTGTTTTCTACCTGAATAGGTTCTCTGATGGCCCTACCATTATCACAATAAATTGAACAATTAATAAATAAGATGTCGATTTTTAGTTTGATTCCATTGTCTCAAGTTTGAGAAGAGATAGTAGGAAGAGCTTATGACCCTCTTTGAGAACTAGTAATTGCTTTGCACTTTCAATTGTAGCTTGAGACTGAACTAAATTATTTTGATGTTTCTCTGTTTTAGAATCGGGTGAATTGGAGCCTAAATGTGTCCAGTGTAAGGATGGTTACACAGGCCAGAACTGCAATAAATGTGAAAATGGCTATTACAATTATGACAGCATCTGTGTGACGTGCCAATGTCATGGTCATGTGGACCCAATTAAAACTCCAAATATTTGTAAGCCCGAGAGTGGTGAATGCATCAACTGCCTCCATAACACCACTGGGTTTTGGTGTGAGAACTGCCTAGAAGGTTATGTTCGAGACTTAGAAGAAAATTGCATCAAGAAAGGTAAACTTCACCTAAGGTTGTAAATTTAATATCTAAGCCTAGCACTGAAAATTTCAGGACAGCTACCTTTAACTTTGTAAAACCTTCCAATCCCAGAAGAGGAGTTTTTTGGAAATAGGTTTTGATAGATATTTGCCTTAAGAGATTTTCTTCCATTCCTGCTGCTCTCCTGATCCTCCAAAGTCAGCTCCAGAAATTTGAGGACCAAATCAAGTCGTTGCAGTGGTTTTGCATTTTCTCTTCATCTACTTTTATGTTAATAATTTATGAGTCTTATCATTTTTATTTAATCCTTTGCTTCCTGTATTCTCATCACCTCCAGTGATCACGTAATGTCTTTTTAAATAGGGACCTGTAATCTGGTTAGAAGTTACAGCTGAGAAACAAGACTTAATTCTGGCATCTGGCCTAACTTTGGGCTAAGTTTTCCCATGTGTGATGGAGGAAAAAGAATATTTCTTTTGATTTTTAAAACAAAAGATTATTCATATAGCAAAATGTTTGTTACAGGGAGGTTCAGTAAGGGTTTAGATACAAATTAATGATTAGAAGTTCAGGATGAGTTAAGAATATTCAGGCTTTATTAGAACCATGTTCTTCTACACACCACCCTTTGATATTCTGACAGATGCTAAATACTGGGCTGATGGATACTTGGCCTGTGACAAAGGTTGTTCTTCATTTTCTCAATATCCTTCTTCCGTTGTAATCAAGGCTAAAAAACTCAGGTTGAATCTTATCACTAGACTGGAGATCCTGTCCCTCAGTTCTCTTTCCCATTCGGAGGCATACCTTTTGTATACGTAGCTATCAGGACTTGATTTTTCTTACTAGTTATTAAATAATGTAAAACATGCTTCTTTTTAGGATAAATTGATGTGGCTGATTGTGGTGATGAATTAGAATGATAAAAGTAATCATTCTATTGAATGACTATGTGCCAAGCACTGTAAACATTAAATATAACAATGTTATAAGTATCTTATATCATTTAATCCTTCCCAAGAACTTTGCAGATATTATTATTCCCATTTATAGAGGAACCTCAGTTTTAAAAAGATTAACTGACTTATCTATAACCACATATTCTACTTAATTCTAGAGCCTTTGCTATTTTCACTGCATTAGAAGCAGAAAGTATAGTACATTAATTGTAAAATAGCTATAATATACACAAAGGAAAAATTACTACACGTGACATTAAAGAAAGTCTCATTTCACTTGACTGACATCAACTTTGGACATTTAAATTGTTATTCATATATAACTAGAAATAAAGTTTTTTCTATTTTGTTTTTGCCTCCTTTGAAGAGAAGTTTGCCCTTAGGAAATGCTATCAGAAATGCTGAACTTATTTCAGTTCAAGTGATTGTTGTCCAATCCGTCCTTTTAACCAAGTGATTTAGAACTCAGTAGTGACATATTTACTGCTGTTATAGGAATTTGTATAATCTATCCAAGAATGCAGAAGGATGGAAAATTCCAACATTTAATTTTTCCAAAGACTTTAATATAGCTATTATACATTTTTAATAACAACCATGGATATAATAATCAAGCTTTATAGGCCCTGATTCTTTTCACTATATTTCTCTAAAAATTATTTTTAACTTGCATGACCTTAAAACAGAATACCATGTCAACATGCCATATCAACTTCCACTCCCATATTTTTTTTATTGTTTCTTAAAACTAGATAATTTTGTCTTTTACATTTCATTCTCTGTTTTTATTTTCAGAAGTTATTGTTCCAACACCTGAAGGTTCTACCATTTTGGTTTCCAATGCCTCTTTGACCACATCAGTGCCCACCCCTGTTATAAATAGTACATTTACCCCCACAACCCTGCAAACTATCTTTTCTGTAAGCTCTGCTGAAAACAGCACATCAGCTTTAGCTGATGTGTCATGGACCCAGTTTAATATCATCATTTTGACTGTCATCATCATTGTGGTGGTGCTGCTGATGGGATTTGTGGGGGCTGTATACATGTACCGGGAGTACCAAAACCGGAAACTCAATGCCCCCTTTTGGACCATTGAGCTGAAAGAAGACAATATCAGTTTCAGCAGCTACCATGACAGCATTCCCAATGCAGACGTGTCGGGATTGTTGGAAGATGATGGCAATGAAGTGGCTCCCAACGGGCAACTGACCCTGACGACACCCATACATAACTACAAAGCCTGAGGAGCTAGAGCTGTTCTCCTGGATTGTTAGACTGCACTGCTTACTAAGGCAGCTTACATCAGCCCCTGGACCACACTAATTCTAGGTAGAGTTTGCTGGGAAAGCGAAGGCATATAGTGCATCAAAGTTTTCAGCTACAAATTCATAAAGCACTTAGCCTATTACTTGTTTTCCCATGAAGATCTGAAGCAGTCTCTGTCAATAAGGACTTGAAGTAAAGTATATTTTTGTACCAAATGACATGGGAATATAGAAAGGCTGAACCCCATAATGTAGCCCTAACCCACTTTGACCTCCAAATAGACTCCTGGGGAGTGTTCACTCAATCAGCGGAAACAGGATGATGGATGTGGAGGAGGAGAGGACTGCTGGAAGACTTCATCTCCATTCCTGAAATGCTTTTTTTTACAAAGGAGGGTCAGGGACGATATTCATTTTACTGTGCTAAAAGATATCATTGAGGAAAAGCTGGTGTCTGGGCTGTATCAAAGTAAACAGTCTTGACTATTTCTAGAATAGGAGCAGAAAAGTTCCAAGAATGTCTTTAGAAGGGCTTGATTTTTCCTTCCAGAATTCCTTCTCAATGATAAGGTTAAAGCACAGGATAAGGCTCTAATGGTACAGAGAAGAAGGCAACACCTGGGCAGGAAGCTGATAGTCCTCCTTAGGGTCTCAGTGTAAATGATAAATTGTCTAAAAATAAGGACTATTCCTGCCTCTAGAGAAATAAGGTGTATATAGTTAATGTAGCATATCTGGTCAACATTGTATTTGTATCTATTTGTAAAAAATCATGTCATATTTTATCATCTAGAATGTATTTGTACAGCAGTTAATGGCATTGTAAAAAGAAAATATGAGGATGGTTAAAATAATGTAAAATAGATGGCAATATTGCTAGAGCTGGGACTCTGGTGAACATCAGTCCTTTTTAGTGTCTCTTTGGACATTGTTGAAATTTATAAGAGGTTGACTGTTTCTCATCTTTATTTTCCTTTCTCAATCCAAACGTAGAGTTCTGTGTTCTTTGACTCATTATAGATTCAAGCAATAGATTTTTAAGTCAGTGATTGTTAAGCTGGGACACAGGCTGTACTCTCCAAGCTACTCACCTAATTAGACATTAGCCACTTTCTATATTTTATATAAATTAATGTAGAACATATTCTCATTAAAAATGGTTTTTTTTAATGTAAAAGATAGTCTTCCAAAGGAATTAGAAATATTTTAGTTCCAAAAGAAAAACCATCATATTACTTGGCTTCCTATTTTCATACCTGTGAAATGCTTATATTTCTTCTGCCCCCTCAAAAACAAAACAAAATAATACAAAAACACCCTGCACTTGAACATAGCCTGTCACTCATATGCCATGAGGTATGGACCTCTCTCTGCAGTGCTACAGCTCTCCTGTCTTCTTGTCCAGTTAAGGGCGGCACTGGAGCTGAGTACTTATGGTTAGTCCTCATTCATAGATGTAGTTTTCTACTAGAGGTCATCCACTGTTGCTCTCTTCCATCATGATATTGACAGACTGTAGATTAAACAAGTCAGGAACTGCAGCCAGAAGACAACTATAGATATCTATTAGGAAGAACAGCAAACTGTTTAAGTGGTTATAAAAAAGAGTAAAAACTTATTAGACCTAGGAAATCTCAGTTGACAACCTTGCCAAGTTCCCCAGAGAAAAACCTGGGATTTGGCCATCCCTCTGTAGAAGACCAAGTTGTTCTCAGGGTTTGGAGATGATGCTCTGGAGGGTGTACAGGCAGGTAATCTACTTCTGGTAACCCTGAGATGCTTCGGGTATTTTTATCATTGCTCATGAGAGTAGAGATCCCATTATGTTACATTATATAAAATAAGTTAATATTGCTGCAGCCCTTTTGCAGGTTGCAAAGCATCTTTACATATGAGTTTCTTTTGTTCCTCATCATAGCTCCCTGAGGAAGTAACTGCTGTCCCCATTTCATAGGTAAAGTTAAATGTCCTGCTTAAGGCTATACAATATGTCATTATTAGGCTTGGATTAGGACTCCTAACTCTGAAGCACATATTCTTTCAACTACGTGCCAGTACAGAGGTTGCCTAACCACAGAAACAGAAGGCTGGGACGAAGAGTCCTGTCTTTGAATGTTTCTAATTTTTTAAGTACGAGGTACCATCCAGGGTCATAAGGCGATGAAGGACTTTCTGGAAAGAACACAGGAAGATTACTATCTGAGGCCACTATTGCTGATAAGACAATAAAAATACCAGTTTGTGCTTCATTAAAGTGAACTAAGCCTTCCAAGCAGAGAGACGAAACCTGCTTTCTCAGCACCTGCCATATATGTGTGTATAGGCTATGCACTGTATAATTTTAAGAAATTGTGTAAAGTGGTATGCCTGCCTTTCTCCAGATTACCACCCCCTCAAAGCCAGGGATTAAGATAGTGAGAAATAAACATTTGATAAACAGAAGTTAAGCCAGTAAGGAAAGGACTATTTACTGGGGTCTAAGAGTTACAGCCAAATAGTCCAAATTCTGGCCATGTAGAGATTCCTTGAAACAGACCTCAGAAGGTATTGCAAAAATTGAGTCACAAAGAATGTTTACATTTAAATATTTATGAACAGTCCTAGATCATGTATTTAAATTTTTCTTAATGGAAAAAAATTGAGGACTTAAAATTTTTAAAAATAATATTATTTCATGTCCCTTGTTTTTATTGGTGGAAATAATTTTGCTCTAAAATTTAAGTCAATTATGAAGTGATCTACCACCAAAATCAGACTAGAAGACTAGTATGGAATGCATTATACTATATTCACTTCTCTAAAGGCATGATTCCCATGAACTAGGGCATTCAGCACAAGGATCACATCAGTCCTTTGGAAAGACTAATATTGGAAGAATTTTGCCTAAGATTAGAAATGTGTTTATTTTCAAATAAAACTAGTGTGAATCTTATTGATAAACGACAGATACTACTATTAAGTGATACTTTTATCTTCATTAATTCATCTTAGCGAGCTCTTAAGCATTTCTGACAGTTAGATATCCTAAGCTAGGTAGTCTTGTTAAGTATGTCTGTCCTTCCTTATTTTTTGCTCCCTCCCTCTACCCTGTAGATCCCAGAGTTCTTTTATTAATTGAATTTCTCCATTTATAGAGAAAAATTATAATAAAAACTAAATCTCATTTATACTAAGGTCCTATGGACTTAAAGTGTTACTCTTAGGGATACCTGAATTTTAAGAGAGGAGTACAGAGCACACATGGGATGGGAGGAGAGAGACTTTGGGGGGGGAGAGAATTTGTAGAAGTGTCAAATTATATGGCTACTTTCTAGCCCAATATTCCCAGGAAAATTGACCATTAAAACAACACTCACTGACACACCCCAAGTTCATTTTGGTTAGCTGAGTGCCTTCAGGATATTTAGCCCTTGTACTGTTTTGGAAGCAGAAAGCTAAACAACACTACTTCCTCCTGACAGCCTCAGTTGGGATTGGGTTATTAGATTATTTACCTTAATACTATATATTTTTTGTAGGACACATGGTGAACATAATGCCACTTGTAGTGAACATTCCCTGGTTTATACATTTTGAAGTATATGGATAGGAGCTGAATTTATACATCTCAATGAAAGCTCTGACAAAAGTTCAGAGAAGTGGAAAGCAACCCTATATAACCTGTTGGAAAGCATTGCTGGCTTCATCTACGAAGAACATTTGGTTTGTTATTATCTTCTTGATAGTAAGGAGTTTGGGAGCTATAATGAGTTTGATGTGAACAAGGGAGTAATAATGGAAGGTTAATGCAAGTTTTCTTTTTAACCCTGAGTGAGTGACTATGCCAAGGTTGGAAAAGCAGGAAGAACACGCTGATTCATCAGAGGAAGGCAAATAATATCAAATGGACTAAAGATTATGGATCATTAAAATGTCTGTGGTTGAATGATGCTTTTTCAAAGGCAGTTGGGAATCTGTCTTACACGCAGTAACTGCGACAGCAGCCCTAGAATGTGAGCCCAGGGCTTCAGATTTAAGTTAATGCAAAAGCTAAATGATTTAAAGTTAAATTTTAATGCTAGGCACAAGCACTCTGTAATACATAACATTTCAGCCCAAGCAATTAGGGAATGTTTCTGAAACATTAAACTTGTATTTATGTCACTAAAATTCTAACACAAATTTTAAAAACGTGTTCTCATACATATGCTATACTAGGCTTCATGATGCATTTCTAAATTTGTGTATGATTTGAATATATAAAAGAATTTATACAAGAGTGTTATTTAAAATTATTAAAAATAAATGTATATAATTTGTATCTATTGTAGATTTGTTGTTTTACTTTTTTCATAGTCAGAGTGGAAGTCTTTTGATACATGTCACCGATTATTTATTTTCAAACCATGTCATGAAAATCTTGAACCCTTCATTTGTGGACTGTAAGAATTTCCTTTAAAGAGCGTTTCCCACCTGGGAAAAAAATGCCACATGAAGAAGATTCCCCTTCTTAGAACAACACAAAACAGCACACCCTAAAGGAAAAAGCCATGTACTAACATATATTCTTGATTGTGTGTTTGCTTGTCCCCTCAGATCCGTTGGGACTTCCATGCTAATATTATAGAAAAAAACTAGCTCCGTTTGGATTCCTTCTTCATACATGTAAAAAATGTCCTTTTGTTAGTATAAACTTGAAGGGCCACAACCATGTTCTATGTGTTTAATAGATAACAGGTAATGAGAGGTCATCTTTTTATTATTTTGAGGTACCTTTAAAGATCCTCTATTTTGACAAATGTCAGTGGTGTTTAATGGAATGCCATTTGGAGATCCAAGGGGCATTTTGAAAAAGAAGAAAAACTAAGGCCTTTCTTTGTGCTGACATCGTTATAAACTTCAACTGGTTTATTCAATGCCAGTTGTTTACTTAAAAGTTTAAAACCCTGTTTTTCTTTTCTAGTCACACAAGAAAATAAGTTTTCTCAATTTACAATCCCACCTTATAATTTATATATAGGGTTCTATACATGTAGATCTATGATGTACATAAATTAGGTATTATTTTAAGGAAACAAAATAATGAGCTTGGTAGATATTGAAGCAAATTAAAATTTCAAGAGAAAGTAAATAATTCTACAATACCACAGCAAGAGGAAAAAACACTGCTTTTATAGTATTGTAGTCATACTTTTGATGAAAGTCCAAGTAAAGACATAATGGATTGTATTATCAGGATTGGTTGTATTCATTTTCCATGGGAGTATGAGTGTGCTTTAAAAAATTATATTCACGCCTGACCTGTGGTGGTGCAGTGGATAAAGCATCGACCTGGGAACACTGAGGTCGCCAGTTCAAAACCCTGCACTGGTCTGGTCAAGGCACATATGGGAGTTGATGCTTCTAGCTCCTCCCCACTTTCTCTCTCTCTCTCTCTCTCTCTCTCTCTCTTTCTCTGTCTCCTCTCTAAAATGAATAAATTAAAAAAAATTATATTCACTATAATTAAGTCAGTGACTTCAAAGTAACAATTATGTTTAGTTACACTTAAAAAGTTACACTAATTCCAAAACAGCAAAATGTTTTTCATGAGATGATAGTATTAGGAGTGTTAACAGTTATCTTCTGTTAACTGAGTGTTAACTTCTCAGTGAATGTTGAAAAAAATCATAATTTTACCTATGTTAGTTTTGCAAGGAAAATTTATGAAGAAATTGTCATAATTATTGTATAAGCTTCCTAATATTCTGCTTACAAAATGAAAGCCATCAGACAATATGGAATTTAAAATGTATTTCCAGTTTGTATTAATAGGTAGGTGTTAATCCTTGTATGTTGAACACTGAACTCCAGAAAGCTGCAGAAAAAAAGGGCAACATTTTTTCTCTGTATGTAGTAAGAGTAGTTTTTGGTAATAAAGGAAGTACTTGGGAGGAAATCTTTTGTGGTTTCCTTTGTGTTGTCAGACCAACTGCTAAAGTCATACATATCAATGTTTTTGTCTCTGGCCCAAATAAGAGCCTTAGCCCCTCCTTATATTCACTCCCATTCTAACACAACCATGTTAAACTCACCCATATTTTCCTATATATGTTGGGTTATGTGATGTCTGTCTCCATTTGCTGGTGCTGTTTCTTCCAAGTATAACATCCTGGAGAATGTTTCTTCATTCTTTGCAACCCCTTGATAAAAGAAAGTTGATCAATCCATAATTTGTACCTCCATTTTGTTTAATGAATACCTCTCTTGCTGTACATATTATATTGTAAATACTTGTTCTTTTATGTCTTCCCCAGTAGACTGTATTCCTTGAAGCCAGGGGCATTTATTATTCTCTCTCTAGTATGTGGCATAATGTTGGCACATGGGGGTGCTCAGGAAATGGTGATTTAAAACAAAAAGTACTTGACAGATACAAAGGTATGTGAACATACTTGGTGAAGTATTATAAGAAATCATATTTAGCCTGACCTGTGGTGGTGCAGTGGATAAAGCGTCGACCTGGGAACACTGAGGTCGCCAGTTCAAAACCCTGCACTGGTCTGGTCAAGGCACATATGGGAGTTGATGCTTCCAGCTCCTCCCCCCTTCTCTCTCTCTCTCTCTCTCTCTCTCTCTCTCTCTCTCACTGTGTCTCCTCTCTAAAATGAATAAAATAAAAAGAAATTAAAAAAAAATAGAAATCATATTTAGTAGTAAGTCAATATATTTAATTTAATGAAGATGTCAGCATATGGGTTTCAGTGGTCTGAGAAACTGTTGAAATTGCACGCTGTTTGGTTTGTGAATATAAACAATCTGTGTGTGTGTGTGTGTGTGTGTGTGTGTGTGTTTCTAGAGGAAAGGTCGATATCCTTAATTATAGTCTCCAAAGGGTCTATAATCCCAAAAGATTAAAAGCTATCTTGATGGGGATTACTTTGTATATTTCAGCAATAAAAACCCACTGAACAAAAATTGATTAAGCCTTGATCCAAGAAATACACTTCTGGGAATCCCTCATAATGAAATCACCTAAAAAGCAGAGACTTCTGCACATAAAAATGTCTTTTTCTCACCAAAGTTGTATATAAAGTTCAAAAAAGTGGGGCAAACTCTAAGTGTTTAACAAAAGAGATATGGTTTAGTGCATACACTTATTGAGATAACCTGCGGTCATTAAAAAGAATAAGGAAGGATGATTAAAAACAAAGTTAAGTGAAGAAAAAGAGTATATTTTGAATATGTGCATACAATCCCACTTCTGGTGTATGGTTTAGAGAAACTGTTAGGTACGTGCACCAGGACCCATGCTTCAAATTCTTCATTGAGGCATCATTTGTTAACAGCTAAATAATAATTGGAAACACCCCAATGGTCTGCCAGTGGAAGAAGAACTTATGGTCTATCCATCGACATGTACCACAAGTTTGTAGGCTTTGAGTTAGAGCAAACTTAAACCATAGAACAAATATACCGTTATTCTGAACAGTACCGAAGTCACCTGTAAGTAGGGATATTTATGAGTGACCGTAGGAACAAAGAGCACAAAATCTCCTTCAGTGGAATGGTGCTGATGAAGCTCATTCCTTCAGTGCAGGGAGCTCTCCCGCAGACTGGGGTGCATGTTCCCAAACGCTGTGGCATGTGCTGACTGGGTAGGAGGCAGACTTAGTTGGCTATATGGATGCTGTCCATGCCCTCCCCTCGCTGCCTTTATTTTCAGTAGCTTCAGAACCAACAGACTATAGCTCAGCTTTTTAATTTCCCCCAAACATCTTCTAAATGAGCCATTGTTATCGTCTATCACCATAGCCAGGGGATTATCCAGCTTCATTTTAAGAAGTTATTTTTACCAAGAGATGAGATGCTCCCAGACAGGGATAAAGACATTAGTGGTTGTCTATTAAGATTCTGTTTAGTTGAGATAATAATTTCGGGGTAATTAAGCAAATTGTTTAGACTTCAATGAGCCATTAATCCCCAAAGGAATCTTTTGAAATGGAGAGGCTTTACATTTTCTGTAGCAAGGATCAGAGTTTGGCAACAGTGACATTTTGATTTTCCTTCAGTAAAATGAAAAGGTAGCAATGTTAACCAGGTATTGGTCCTGTATAAGGAATTAACTTCATTTGCTTATAATCTGTTTCTAGCCTTGCATTAAAAGAGATCATTAAACCGTAAATTAAGGGTTAAAGCGTCAGTTAAGTATGCCAAACTGGAGGTAGAAGTACACCAGCGACCCTGGGCTAAAGGTTACACTGGCAATCAACACCCAGTTTAGCAGTTTCCCAGCAATCAACAACATGGATCACTTAGCTGCTGCTGTCTAATTAAAGGATGCATCCTGGAACATCTGAAAGCCTTTTGAACTGAGTTCTAAAAAGCAGTAGCTTGCAGTACAGACACAGTAGCTTGCTTTACAAACACAGGACCTTGCGCAAGTTAACAGATGGTTCTTAACCCAACTGTCCTTACCTGTAAAAAGAATACTGGTGCTAACCTCTTGGGGTTGCACTGAGGTTAAATAAATACTTCTATGTGAAGCACCCCAGTATATGCCATGCCTACAATGAATGCTAGTAAAAAGGATGCAGTGAGTGGAGAATCAGATCAGGTATCAGGTGACTTCTTTTCTGACAAGTGCTGGAGTAAGGCTGCTCCTAGGTTTTAGGTATATTTGGAATGAAATGAGATACTTTTCTAAGTTGAATTGCTGCTGTTTCTGTGTTTTAAGGGGGTGGTCTGGGGCCAGTATAGCATCCACAGGAGGCTGGTTACTGTTATTTATCTCTGTCCCTAATTTCGTAGGCAGGTATGCATAGGAAGAAGCATAGTACATATAGGGTTTGGTACTATCTGTGGTTTCAAGGCGTTCACTGGGGGTCTTTGAACGAATTGCCCGAGGACAAGGGAGGACCACTGTATTGTGAAGTGAGGTGAGTACAGGCTTGGGAGTCTGCACATTTAGGTTTTAATCCATGCTGTTATAAATTCACAGAGTGAACTGGGCTGTCCACTGAACCCACTGAACCTGTTTTACCATGGACACATCTAGGAGATGGAGTTAAATGTTCTCTGTGAGGGCCTTTTTCTTTCTTGTATTCTATTGGTGGGGAGGTAAGAGTGTTTGGGATAAGGTCACTAATTCTGATTAACATTTATTAGTTCATTCTTTCACCAACATTTATTAAACACCTATTATCTGTCAGGCGCTATAACAGATTCTAGAATACAGAATTAAAAATCCCTGCTCTCTAAAGAAGCCAGACACAAAAAGAGTACCAACTGTACGATTCCAGGTATATGAAACTCGAGGAAAGATCAATCTTTAATGACAGAAAGTAGTAGATTAGTGGTTTCCTGAGATAAAAGGGAGATTGACTTGGACCGGATGGATCACAAGGGAACTTTCAGGGTGATGTACATGTTTTATATCTACGCTAATGTGGTAACACTAGCCTCATGTGGCTACTTAAATTTAAGGAAGATACAACTTTAAGAAATTCAGTTTCACATTCACATCTGCAGGGTTTGATAGCCACCTGTGGCTAATGGCTACTCCACTGGACAGTGCAGATTTAGGACGTTTCTATTATCCTGGGAAGGCCCTTTGGACAGCATCGTTCTATGGCTTGACTGCAGTGGTGGCTACATGGGTGTATAAGCTTACCCAAACTCATTGGAAGATATAATTAAAGTGGATATGTAGAATTGTATGTAAATTATATCTCAGTAAAACTGATTTAAAATAAAGTCCTGCTCTCAAGAGGCTCACGGTTCAATAGAGACAGTCAAGTTAACAAAGAATTATAGAGCTGTGTAAGTGCCGTAAGAGATACGCCCAGAATGTTCTGGGAGTCCAGAGGTGGGGCAGCTACCCAGACAGGATCCCAGAACTTTCTTTTAAACTACGGTTGGGGGAACTCTGGGAATTAGGCAGAAAGGGGGTTAGGAAGGGTATTCTTTTTTATTTTATTTTATTTTATTATTATTAATTCTAGGAAGGGTATTCTTATAGTCTATAAGAACCATTAACACAGAGTTCCTTTGGGTAAGTTAGAAAAACACCCAAATCCTTCTTTGGAATAGATTCAGCTTGGGAAACAAGCATGAACTGGATTTCAGCCTCCACCCATCCTTTGGCGGCGTGTCCTCATGCAGGGCACACCTTGTGCAGTACACTGGTGGCCTGCCAGACAGAGGGGAAGGCGTATGCAAAGGCAGAGGAGCCTGACATCCATCCTTTGAGGAAGTAGGTGCTGTGGCCACTTACTTGTGGTCCTTCCCTAGGAACTGACCTGCTCTCTCAATAGAAACCCACTGCGTTTAGGGGAAAGGCAGTTAATCAGCCTCCCTTGCTAAATCACAATCCAGACATCAGTGCTTCTTTTAATCTGCAAAAAACCCCGACAGTTGATTAATTCAATTACCCTTCTTCACCTACAGCTACTTCTAGTTTATATATGCAAATCTGAAGCTGGGAAGGGTGCTCCAAAGCTCTTCCTGGCACCTTCAGAGTTTTCCCAGTAGTCTTTGAGTCTTTCATGTTCAGCCTCAGGGTTTAGATGCAGGGGGGTCTGGCTGTGGGACTGAGGATGATCAGTTTAGGCAGTGAGATCTTGATTTGAGATGTATCTAGGCCGTCTGCAAGTTTCAAAAAGTTCAGAAGCCCTGGCTGGCTAGCTCAGTAGTAGAGCATCAGCCTGGCATAGAACTGGAAGTCCCGGGTTCTATTCCTGGCCAGGGCACACAGGAGAAGTGCTCATCTCCTTCTCCACCCTTCCCCCTCTTCTTTCTTTCTGTCTCTCTCTTCCCCTCCTGCAGCCAAGGCTCCATTGGAGCAAAGTTGGCCTGGGCCCTAAGGACAGCTCCATGGCCTCTTCCTCAGGTGCTAGAATGGCTCCAGCTGCAACAGAGCAATGCTCCGATGGGCAGAACATTGCCCCCTGCTGGGCTTGCTGGGTGGACCCTGGTCGAGCGAGCGTATGCGGGAGTCTGTCTCTTTGTCTCCCGGCTTCTCACTTCAGAAAAATACAAAAAAAAAAAAAAAAAAGTTCAGAAACGCCAGATTTAGGGGATTAGGAAATTAAGGTTCAAATTATTTTCTGTCATGAGATTGCTGTATGATTTTGGGAAAACCAGTTCATTCCTCTTGAACTTCAATTTCCTTATCCGTGAAGGCTAATAACTTGTCTGTGAACTGTGAGAGAGCATCGAGGGAGGAAGAATGTGCTTGGGCTTTGTAAATGGTGTTGCATTAAATGGTGATTTTATTTTAGTTCTGCTTGTCTTAAAAAGTGAGGTGCTAGTGCCCATATGGTGTGCACAGGGTACTGTCCTGCTGTTGCAGGGCCTCAATTTCCCCTGTGAAATACCTTTCCCCAACCCCTCAATGAGCAGGATTCAATCCCTTCTCTTTGTGCCTTTAGAATCTTACTGTTATTTTTCTTATACTAAGACAGTATTTTAAGATGTTTTACTTTGATTTATAATTACTTATGTACATTTTAAGCAGCTTATTGAAGGCAGGCTAGCAGTAACTTCATGAAAGTCACTGTGGCATAGTGATTGAGAACACAGGCATTAGATTGAAATCTGGGATCAACTCTCAGCTCCTCTACTTAGCTGCCGCGTGGCCAGGCAAATCCCTCTCCTCTCTGAGCCTCAGTTTTTGGCAACCATAAAATTGGAGGAAAACCTGTTTTATATGGTTTTTGTGAGAATTGAATGTAGAGTTCTAACACAGTGCCTGGCATACAGAAAGAGCTCAATATATGGTAACTAATACCAGTCATGGAATGTCAGTGTCAAGAAGGTGTCAGTGTTGTAGTCTAATGAACTGAGTTTACAGAAAAGAAAGTTGAACTGGTGATATCATGGTAATGTGTTATCCTGTCTAACCCTCCTCTCCTCTCCTCTCCTCTCCTCTCCTCTCCTCTCCTCTCCTCTCCTCTCCTCTCCTCTCCTCTCCTCTCCTCTCCTCTCCTCTCCTCTCCTCTCCTCTCCTCTCCTCTCCCCTCCCCTCCCCTCCCCTCCCCTCCCCTCCCCTCCCCTCCCCTCCCTTCTTTCCTTCCCTTCCCTTCCCTTCCTTTCCTTCCCCCTTCCCCCTTCCCTCTTTCTTTCTCTCTCTCTCTCTTTCTTTCTTTCGAATAGGGGAGATAGTGAAGCAGACTTCCACATGCACCCCGATGGAAATCTACCCAGCAATCCTATCTTGGGCTGATGCTCCAGTACCAAGCTATTTTTAGCACCTGAGGCTGATGTGTGCCAACAGAGCTATCTTCAGCATCAGGAGCCACACTCAAACCAATTGAGCCACTATCTGCATGAAGGGAAGAGGGCAAGAAGGGGGAGAGGAAGGAAGGGAAAAGCAGATGGTCACTTCTCTTTTGTGCCCTGACTGGGAAATAAACCTGGGACATCCATACACTAGGCTGATGCTCTATCCACTGAGCAACCAGCCAGGGCCCATGCTGTCCTCTTAATAGAGGCCATTTTTATTCCTCTTCCCATCTTGAGAAAAGTCAGGTTTTTGAGGTAATCTGACAAACTGGCCTTGAGCACCTATTATGTGCACAGCCTGGGGTTAGAGGCTGGTCCTAGAAGGCATTCCTGGCTTGTTAACCCAGCATGCTATGGAGAAGACAGTGGGTACTAACTGGGACTGCTGGTCATGAAGGTTGGCTGGGAAGCGTTCTTCCAAGCAAGGAGGCACGGTGGTGTGCTAGAATAACGGCTGACCTTGGGGCCGCACAGACCTGGGTTTGAAACTTGTATTCAAAGGGCGACTTGATCGAATCTAGGACAAATTTAACACAAGAAACACTGATAGAAATAGATTATAACCAATAAAATAAAGCAAATACCCAGAAGTCCTTATGGAGTAAACTCTTTTTTACATTAGAATTCTGACTAATAAATATAGAAAGCATGAAGGCAAATAGCGCTATAATCATTGTTTTTGGTTAAGAATTATCAACAAATAATAAAATTAGTAGGTGAAAGTTTGATTAAAAACAGGATATCTACAGCCTGACCAGGTGGTGGCGCAGTGGATAGAGCGTCAGACTGGGATGCGGAAGACCCAAGTTCGAGACCCCGAGGTCGCCAGCTTGAGCGCGGGCTCATCTGGCTTGAGAAAAAAGCTCACCAGCTTGGACCCAAGGTCGCTGGCTCCAGCAAGGGGTTACTCGGTCTGCTGAAGGCCCGCATTCAAGGCACATGTGAGAATGCAATCAGTGAACAACTATGGTGTCACAACGGCAACGAAAAACTAATGATTGATGCTTTTCACCTCTCTTCGTTCCTGTATGTCTGTCCCTATCTATCCCTCTCTCTGAATCTCTCTCAGTCCCTGTAAAAACAAAAAAACAAAAAAACCCAGGATATCTTCATAGTCTTACATATTACTCCCAAGATTCTTATTAATTATAAGAAAACAGTAATCTTACCAGGAAAAAATTTGTCATATACCATCTTAGCCAAGAGATTGGAGCTAACTTCACCAATTATGAGACGTCCAGTATTAACATCACCTGCCTCCTGCAACCCTGAGGAAGGCGCAGCCTCACTTTTGTGGTATTCTGGCCCAAAGTGCACAGTCTCTGTTCAATCATGAGGAAACACCACATGAACCCGAATTAGGAAACATTCTATCAAATAATTGGCAATAACTTTTATAAAATCTCAATGTCATGAAAGAAATAAACAGAGGAACTGTCACAAATTAGAGGGCAGTAAGGAGACATGATAGCTAAATGTAGTGTATAACCTTGGATTGGATCCTGGGCCAAAAAGAGGGCACCAACTGGAAAATTGATCAAATAAGGTCTGTAGTAAGTCATATGGTATCCATTTAATTTCTCATTTTTGACAATTGTCCTACAGTTATGTAATGTGTTACTATTTTAGGAAGTTGTGTGAAGGCAATACAGGGAATTTTTTGCAACCTTTTTCTAAGTCTCATGTCATTTGTAAATGAAAAGCTAAAAAAGAAAGAAAGGGAAAAGGTGGCCTTTGGCAAATCTTTCCTCTCTCTGAGCCTTAGTTTCCCCATCTGTAGAGCAGTACAGTAATTCTAATCTACTTTATCATGAGGAAAGAATGAAATAATGCAAAGTAGCAATGTGTATGTATTTATCCTATAAGAATGTATTCTTGTTGTTAGTAATGACAGCTCATGTGTCTTTTGATGAGATGCTTGAGCTGCTAAAACTTCAGGAGGGTTGTACCCTAATGAGAAACATCTGGCTGCAAACTACTTCCTCACAGCCATTCGATATGACCTTGCCCAAGGAAATAATAATGCCAGCTTTGTGGCTGGGTGGCTGTTGTCAAGGAGATGGCGCCAGAGAGCCCGGACAGCTGGTGGTAGTGACGTCACCTCTCGATTTGGCAGAAAGAAAGGCCTTGGTGAGAGAAGAGACAGGGCAAAGGGCTTCATCCCTGACCATGAAAACCGGAAAAACAACTTCCCAAATAAGCCTAGCCTTTGTACAATTGTTTCTATTTTCAGTTTCCAGGTTCACTAAAAGGCTTTAGCACACAATCCAGGGACATGGTCACTTTTTGAATGGGACAATGGATTAATCATAAGGAGAACTCAGACTCTTATTTCTTTACAGTTTCTGAAGTATCTAATTAGAGAATGCAACTATGTGAACTCAGCATTGTCTGCCTGTTTCACACATGCAATAACCAAGAAGAAGCAAGGGGAAGGGATTCCAGGTCACAGGATGTCAGATGACTGTCCAGAATCAGAATTTGGGTGCCCAGATTTTCAGTCCTGCAAACAGACTGGCCACACAAAGATTTACCTTGTGGCCACCTTAAAGTAGTTGCCGAAGGAGTTTGCTGAACACATCCTAAAGTACTGTTGTCTGGATGTAGAGCTACTCCTTAATCCTAAATTCTAAAATGAAGAAAAAGAAATAGGGAAGATAGGCTGTCTGAAACAATTAGTGAAGTGACATTTAGAGAAACCTGAGTTCAAATCTTAGCTCTGCCACTTACCAGCTGTGAGGCCTTGAGAAAGTTATTTTTACCTCTTTCAGCCTCATTTTTGTTATCTGTAAGTGAAGTGGGGATAATAGTAGATATACTCCAGAGGGTTGTCGTGAGGGTTCAATGAGGTGGTGCATGTGATATGCGTGTCACAAGTAGCACGTAAGAGATGCCTAGAATATATAAGTCCTTTTTCTTGTGTCCTTTCTCAAGAGCTTTCATCTGCTGGTTGGAAAGTCAGTTTCTTCATTTGAGAAGGGATGATTTGTAACTCTAGAGTTGGTTGTGTATTAGTAGCTTTGAAAAAAACCCCAAAGAAATTGCATCCAGAACTGTAAGATCCTAAGACATTCATGCAGTCCTACCTCTTATTTTACAGATGTAGAAACTGAGGCCAAGAGAAGAGGAGTGGTCAGCCAAAGATCACAGAGACTCAGTGGCAGAACCAACTTCTCTGCTTTTGGACACACTCATCTCATTGGTTGACCTTATTAGCACTGTCAAGAACTGTTGGGTCTAGGGGTGCAATCACTGCCTCTTCCCTAGAGCCAACTGGTTCCTGCCCACTCTGTCTTGCAGGATGTTATTTTACTGCTGACTCTGGTGGTGGTTTAAGATCTGGGAAATGAAGAGGGACAGGCACCAGACTATGTGCCTTATAGGCTTCACAAAGACAGAGAAAAAGAGAAAGAAAAAGAGAACGAAAGGGGATGTGGGATATATGGGATTACCATTGACTGAGCTATTATAAGTATCTCAGGTAAACCTTGCCTAATAGGTTTTAGCCTCACTTTCCAGATTGATTGAATCATTCAACGTATATTCTTAAACACCTGCTGATGGCAGGCATTATAAGTGTTGGGGATATAAGAGTAAACAATTCAGAATATAGTCTCTGTCCTCATGGAACTTCCAGTCTAGTGCAAAACATTAAAAAAAAACACAGAGACGTCTATACTTGCAAAATGTGTTGTTACAGAGGAAAAACACAGTTGCTAAGAATTCAAGAAAGGGTTTGATTTAAGTTAGAGGACTAGAAAAGGCTTCTTTTGGAAAGTAACAAACTGAAGAATCAGGAAAGTGAGGCTGATGATGAACTTATACATGATTACAAGGAAAGCCACCATCAAAAATATCTTTTCAAGTTATTTTCACCTAGGACTCTCCCGACAGCCTGCAGAGGAGGAACGTAGAACAATCTTGAGATGGGGAAATGAAGGTTGGCCAACTTCTACCCCAATTATCCAGGTGTTTGGTGATGGCTCTGTGCTTTAGGAAAGGCAGCAAGGTTATGCAGAGTCCTGATGCAGCCAGCTGGAGCCCTGGACTCCAGTTTACAGGCTTACTGTGCATGACTTTGGGCGAGGCATTTTGTCTCTCTGGGCCTCAGTTTACTGATCTCAAGTAAGTTTGAGCCCTAAAGGTAATAAATGATCACTGGGTGATATTGGAAAGTAAGCGCTGCTCACCACTTGGTTCACAAGAATGAGCTGGTTTCAAAATAAGTGTGCAAAGCCCTACTTGAGTTGGGTTCTACAGGTAGGATTTTTCTAAAGGGAGGCTGCACCGCATTATCTGAAGAGTTTCAATTAAAGGTGGAAGGAAGTCTTTTGGAAGAACAGACTGTAAAATTCGTGGTCATTATTCTAGAAAAGCACAGAGCGGATTATGAATTCTGAGGACGCATGAGGGACTGGGTCCCCAACTCCCGCTTAAATTAACGGACCAAGGCCGACTTTTGCCCTTAACTAAGATGGCATCTGCCCTGGCCTCGGACTGAATGCCCTTATTAAACATGGCGACCAGACCCTCTTCCCTTAAGTCTTGTTGGCCCAAGTGTGGGTGTTCTGCCCTTAGTTAAGATGGCGCTCGCTCGCGTTCCCTGCCCGGCTTTGGGTCTCGGCCGCTCGGCTTCACAGCAAGCGCCTCGTTGATCCCGCCTCGTTTCCGTAGGAAGAAGCGCCGGGAAAGATGGCGGCGGCTGCGGTTTGAATTCCAGCGGCGCCGCCACAGTCTGAACAAGAGCCGATTGGAGGGGGCGGGGACCTGGAGAGCCGGGCGGGTCGCGACCACTCGGGGAAGCAGTTCTGCCGCCACCACATACACCAATGCCACCACCTCCTCCGTGTCCGTGATGGACTCGGTGTTGGAAGAGGACGTCACCCTCCCCGGGACGCTCAGTGGCTGCAGGTGCGGCCCGGGTTCTGGGGGTTCGCGGTAATCGGGTCGGGGTTCGCTCCAGCGGAGAGTTTGAGGGTTTCCGGACAGGGGCAGGTGTGTCGGGGGAGTTTTTTGGGGGAGTCTCTTTGGGGAACCCCTGCTGATGCTGAGTGTGGGGGGCGGAGGGGTCCCGACCGGCACCACTCTCGTCTTTCGTATTCCAGGACATTATTTGAAGAGAATGTGAGGGACAGGTCAGGAAGGGCTTCTCTGCAGGAGCGGGAGGAGGGGACCCTTGGAGTGTGCCATTAGTGGGAGCTGGTTGAGGGGCGGGACCGTGTGTGTACTTGCTGGTTAGCTCTGGTTTGGGGGTTTGTTTTCATTCTGAGGAATGTGCTTGGTCTGTCCAGACTTTGCTTATGGGGTCACACAGTGGCCACCAAGACTGAGGTGATGGACTGCAGTGGTTAAAAACTTTGGCTGGAGTTGAACAGAATTGGAGACAAATCCAGCCCTTTAACAACCTGTGTGACCTTGGTAGAGTGGCTTAACCTACTTTCCCGTCTGTAAAATAGGGCTACTGGTAATATCCACCCAACAGAGTTGGGGTGAGGAATCAAGGAGAAGATGCCTGTTCAGGCATTTGCTTGGCCAGTGTAGTGCCTGGCATGTAATCAGTGCCTAGAAAATGATTGTGTTGCCTACATCATCATCATCATCATTGTCAACAGTAATTTAAGTTGGGGAATAATGGCCAAGAGTGGTCTCCCAATGCAACTGTCTGGAGAGAGCTGGAGCCCACATTGCCGGTGAGGCCAAGATCTCTCCTTTTGATGGGAGGGCCTGACCAAGTCTTGTGCTGCTCTGGGATGGCCCCTTTGGTTGTCTGGGACTCCTGGTTGGAGAGTGGGTGGAAGGATGTGGAGGAGAGCCTGATGGAGAAATGCCGTGTTTCTCGGGGTCTGCTAGGGATAGGCTGCGACTTTTGGTCAACAGACCCTCATTGTGAGGGTGACCATATTATTTGTTGTGCAAACCTGGATGCTTTGAAGAGTGAAATGGGCACAATGAACATTTATGCCTGGACAGCAGGCATAAACAAGTCTTATCTTGGGCAAACCTGAACAAATGGTTCCTTTGTTTACTGACAGTCTACAGTGTACAAGGCAGAGCAAGGCCCTTTGCAGCTCCTGCCTAATTAGATCCTGTGGTAGTCACCGTGTCTCTTTCTCTTCATCTTACTACCCTGCCCAGCATGAGGTGGTGTGACCTCCTACCCAGGTTGTCCTATTTTCCTTCATGCCTTTAATATTAATTTAATATTTCCGTATGTTATTCTAACTCATACATTCTTGAAAGTTCTTTTTAGAATGTAATCTGATCATCAGAGTTTGCAACTTTATATGTTTAATGCTTCTCATTGCCATTAAGATTAATTCCATTATTATTCTCATAGCTCTTTTCATCTTGGTGTCAGCTGGCCAGATCTAGCTGGGTTTCACTCTCCATTCTGCCACTTAACAATCCTGACCTTGGATAAGTCACTTTACACTCCGAGCCTCAGTGCTCGTCATCTGTAAAGTGGGTGAGTCTAAAAAGGTTTAGCTTAGTGTCTGACCCAACATAGCAACTCAGCGAGTCATCAAATATTCTCCCTCCCCTCCTCTCCCTGACTTTGCAGGATCCAGGGGCTGCATACATTGCTGGCAGTGAATCTTTCACTCATCTGCTTCAGACCCTTCCTGGCTCCTTTCCACACTGAGGGTGAAGTTCTTTACACGGCTTCCAAGGCCTTTCCTAATCTGGCCCCATCTACCTCTAGTAGCTCACAGCCTCCTTTGTCCTCCCCTTCCTACCCTGTCTCATCTCAGGCTCTTCACTCGGCCCCGCTGCCAAACTCTTTGAACGATCTTGCTTTGTTCTTTCTTACTGCCTGCCTGTGCACTTGCTGGTCTTACTGCCTGGATTGCCCTCCCTACGTCTCTTTGCTTTATAATGCTCATTATTTTTCAGGTCTCATTTAGATGTCACTTGTAGGAAACCTCTGACATTCCCCTCTCCCCTCCTGGGCCCTCTACTCCCCCAGCCACCCTCTCCATTACTGACCATATCTCAGCCTTTACTTACCTTTCCGAATTTTATTGACTAGTGCTTTCCAACAGAAATATAACTTGAGCCACATATGTCATTTAAAATTTTCTAGTAGCCAAATTAAAAAGTGACAAGAAACAGGTGAAATTGCCCTGGCCAGTTGGCTCAATGGTAGAGCGTCAGCCCGGCATGTAGAAATCCCGGGTTTGATTCCGGGTCAGGGCACATAGGAGAAGCACCCATTTGCTTCTCCACTCTTCCCCCTTTCCTTTTTCTCTCTCTCTCTTACCCTCCTGTGATTAAGGCTCCATTGGAGCAAAGTTGGCCCGGGTGCTGAGGATGGCTCCATGGCCTCCGCCTCAGGTGCTAGGATGGTTCTGGCCGCAGTGGAGCAACGCCCCAGATGGGCAGAGCATGCCAGGTGGATCCTGGTCGGGTGCATGCAGGAATCTGTCTGACTGCCTCCCCGCTTCTAACTTTGGAAAAATACAAAAAAACAAAAACAAATAAACCAGGTGAAATTGAATAGATTATATTTAATTAAGTATTTCCAAATATTATTCTAACTTGTAAACAACAAAAAATTGTTAAGAATTATTAAATTATTTTGCATTTTTTATTATCTTACTGAGTCCTTGAAGTCCGGTATGTACTTTACCTGTATAGCCCTTACCCATGTGGATTAACCACATTAGTGCTCAGTAGGAACACATGGCCGACGACTCCTGCATTGGACAGTACAGGTACGCTGTTCATGCGTCCATCTCCCAGGTTAGACTGTGACCTATTTGAGAGCAGGGGCTGCATTTTGATGATCTTTGTAACCCTAGTTCCTAACCTGGTATCTGGTTTATAAGTGGGGCTCAGTAAGTATTTGTTAAATCACTGAATAAATGATCTTTTGACAATACCCCCTTTTAATAGGTGAGGACATTGAGGCTCAGAGAGGCAAAGTGACTGGTCTGGGATCCTTAAAAAGTACTACATGGTTGAGCCAGGATTTAAACCCAGGCCTACTGACTCCAAAGCCTGGCTCGCAGCAGCCTGTTCTGCCTCTGATTCGTTCTCTGTACCTACTCCGAGGGGGTTCTGGGAGGACCTTACGAAACTATGTCTGGCAGGCACGTAGTAGAGGCTCAACAAATATTTGTTGAGTGAATCAGTTTTGTTCAGTCTCTGTAAACGTAGCTCCCATATTTAGTAGTGAAATGCTGCTTTGTAATCCCCGGAAAAGTGCACTTGCAAAGTGTCAACTGATACAATCTTTCTGGAACACAGTTTGGCATCTGTTAACATTACAAATGTGCCTGTGTTTTTTTAACAGCTTTATTGAAATATAATTTATATGCCATAATGCTCACGCATTTAAAATATACTATTTAATGATTTTTTTCACTGTTTTTACAGAGTTGTGCAACTATCACCATAGTTTAATTTTAGAATATTTTTATCATCCAAAAAATATGCCCGTTAACAGTTGCTCCCTGTCTTAGTCACCTTGGCCTGCTGTGACAAAAGTACCATAGACTGGGTGACTTGCAGACAACAGAAGTCTATTCCTCATTGTTCTGGAGCCCAGAAGTCCAAGGTCAAGGTGACAACATGGTCAGGTTCTGGTGAGCCCCTTAACTGGTTGGAGACTTCTGACTTCTCATTGTATTCTCAGATGGAAGAGAGGCGAGAGAGGGAGCAAGCTTTTTCTCATCTCTTATGAGGGCACTAAACCCTTTCAATTCCAATTACTTCCCTACAACCCCTCTCCTAATAACATCACAATGGAGGGGAGGGTTTTTCAACATGAATTCTGAGAGAATGTATACAACCAGTTCATAACACTCCCCACCCTTCCTTCCCCCACCTCAGCCCTAGGCGACCACAATCTATCTTTTTTATATATAGAATTGCCAATTCTGGATGTTTCATATAAATGGGATCTTAAAATATGTTGTTTTGGCCTGACCAGGAGGTGGCTCAGTGGACAGAATGTCAGACTGGTAGGCTGAGGACCCAGGTTTGAAACCCCTAGGTTGCCGGCTTGAGCGCCGGCTCATCCGGCTTGAGCTCAGGGTTGCTGGCTTGGGCATGGGATCATAGACATGACCCCATGGTTACTGGCTTGAGCCCAAAGGTTGTTGGCTTGAAGCCCAAGGTTGCTGGCTTGAGCAAGGGGGTTAGTCGCTCTGCTGCAGCCCCTGCCCCTGGTCAAGGTACATATGAGAAAGCAATCAATGAGCAACTAAGGAGACTAAGGAGCCGCAATGAAGAATTGATGCTTCTCATCTCTCTCCCTTCCTGCCTGTCTGTCCCTCTCTGTTTCTGTCTCTGTCACAAAAAAAACAAAAACCCCCCAGAGTATGTTGTCTTTGTGAGATTCACCCATGTTGTAGCACGTATCAGTACTTCATACCTTTTTTTTTTTTTTTTTTTACAGGAACAGAGAGAGAGAGTCAGAGAGAGGGATAGATAGGGACAGACAGACAGGAACGGAGAGAGGTGAGAAGCATCAATCATTAGTTTTTCGTTGCCGTTGTGACACCTTAGTTGTTCATTGATTGCTTTCTCACATGTGCCTTGACCACGGGCCTTCAGCAGACCGAGCAACCCCTTGCTGGAGCCAGCGACCTTGGGTCCAAGCTGATGAGCTCTTTGCTCAAGCCAGATGGGCCCACGCTCAAGCTGGCGACCTCAGGGTCTCGAACCTGGGTCTTCTGCATCCCAGTCCAACACTCTATCCACTGCGCCACCGCCTCGTCAGGCATTACTTCATACCTTTTTATGGCTGAATAATATTCCATTGTATACATGTACCATTTTTTGTTTATTTATTCATTAGTTTGTGACATTTGGGTTGTTTCTACTTTTTTGGCTGTTATATATAATGTTGCTATGAATATTCATTTGTATAGATGTTTTTATATGGACATGTGCTTTTATTTCTCTCTAGGATATACCTGGGAGTGGAATTACTGGGTCACATGGTAACACTCTATTTAACATTTTTGAGGAACTGTCTCTCTTCCAAAGTGGCTGCATCATTTTACACTGATCAGTAGGGTGTGAGGGCTCTTATTTCTTTATAGTCTCACCAACACTTGTTATTGTCTTTTTAATTGTAGCCATCCATGGAGGTATGATATGGTAGCTCATATTTATTATTGCTATGTATTTCCCTAAGGACTAATGATGAACATTTTTTCATGTGCTTATTAGACATTTATGTATTTTCAAATCTTTGGCCCATTTGAAAAAATGTGACTATGTTTTGGTCCAGCAGTTCTACTTCTTGGTATCTGTCTCCACGAGAAAGCCTCATGCATGCGCACAAGGAGACCTGTGTGAGGGTATCTGTACAGCATTGTTTGTCAAAGGAAAAACTGGGAAACCGATTGAGTTACCCTCGGAGGCTTGTGTAAATACAGATCCTTTCAAAAGTGTCTTTCAGACTGTGACCCATGGCAGCTCATGAAAGTCAATTTAGTAGGTTGTGATCAGAATTTTATAAAATGGAATAGAACAGAATAGAACACATTTCAAGAATTAAGGGTAATAGTTTCCTTCTAAGGGTCGTGGGCAGTAGATTTGGAAGAGTGCTGTAGAATGCTTAGCAGGCGTTAAAAACATTAAAGGGGACCTATTTGTACTGTCATGAAAATATCTTCAGGACACATGAAGTGAAGAAAAGAGGCTGCAGAATAATATATCAAGCTTTATTGCATTCATTTATTTTTAAGCCACAGAATAAAACTATGTCGCTGCGTATTTAAGAACATAGAAAAAGATCTGGAAGGACCCAGGTCTTGCTGATAGCAGGTTACCTTTCAGGAGAGGACTGAGATGGGGGCGAGGAGTGAAGAGAACTTTAGACGTATCTTTATTTTTATATTTGTATGTTTCTTCTTTAAGGATAAACAACTGACAAATGAATAGTTGAAAGGCAGACAAAGTGTACTTGTTGGTGTAACTGTGTTCTGAAAGGGATGTTCAGTCCCATCCTGGCTCTCATAGTGTGTACTTTACCAGTGAAGCACTTAGGCGTTGTTGGGTGTGTGTTGTCAATGGACAGTTGTCGCTGCAATGTAAGACAGACAGATTGCTCCTACTGGGGGCCAGAGAGCGCGCGAGGGGGATGAGATGGTGAAGTTTAGGTGCGTGGCCGTTCAGCCACTCAGCACATAGTGACAGATAGCAGTTGTGGTGGCCAGCAAGCGGACCTCGCCACCGTCCCTTTGAGGCAGGTGTTAGGCATGCTGGGGTGGCAGAGAGGTCCAGAGCCTGGGATTTGAAACCCAGCTAGCTAGACATGGAGCTTGTTAACTTTTTCTGGGCCTCTATTTCCTCATTTAAAAAAAAATGGCAACATTTAAAAGCTACCGTGTACCACAGAAGGGCTGTGGAGAGGCTTAAATAGGAGGCTGTCTGTCCTGTCCCGTCCCGTCCTGAGTGTGGTACCAGCTCAGAGTGGATGCCCTATGGGAGGGGGGGGGGGCTTGCTATAATTATGATGTATTCTGCTGGATTTGGTCTTTGCTTTGTCACTAATGCTTTGTGATTTTGAGCAAATAAGTTCCTCCCCCTTTCTGAGCTTTAATCTCCTCCTCTATACAGTGATAAAGCCATATGTAAGCCCTCTTTTTTTTCTTGCATAGTTTTGATTTCTCATGGGGCTCCATAATCCCTAAACCAAAGTTCCCAGGCTAAAATGAGCGAGCAGAATGGGGAGAGGGAGCTACTTAGAGCCGGAGGGGTGGTGGAACTGACTGCAGTGTGGAGATGACAGATTTGTAGCATTTTAAAAGTGGGTAAAGCCCAAATGGAAACTTGGCAGGAACCAGATAGAAATGTCCGCATTATATAGTGGTTTCTTCTAAGAGTTGGGATGTCAAATGTCATTTTTCAAACTTTAGTGTTTGCTATTGGAAACTTGTCGAAGTCTGAATTCTTTGGCTTTCCCTACCAGGTAGTTTTCAACCAGGATTAATCTTGGGTTGAGTAATTAATTGATGGGCCATTTCAGCCAGTGGGAGTCATTCAATGGCGGTGGTAGGGGGAACCCCAGATTGGGAATGTAGAGATTAGACTGTTGGCTGAGTTTAAACAGTAACTTGGTGTGTGCCCTTGGGCCTTTGGACCACCATTTACAAATGGTGATAATTGAACTTGATTTTAATTTTTAAGAAAAGTCAGTTTAACTCTGGCTGGATAGCTCCATTGGTTAAAGCGTCGTCTCAAAGCACAGAGGTTTCTGGTTTGATCCCCACTTAGGTCACATACAGGAACAGAACGATGTTCCTATCTTTCTTCTCTCTCCATTTATCTCTCTCTAAAATTAATCCATGAGAAAAAGGAAAGTCAGTTTAGGAAATGGAGTTTGCTCTTCTAATGATACTTATTAGAGGAAATTGAAAATTATAGAAAGTTAAAAAAGAGGAAATATCTCTTATTTCCACAGATGATGATTCTAAATATTTCCTTTGTCTTGTTGTATATTTATAGCCCACCTAATAATTTCCAAGAAGGATTAGAGGTGACTGTAGTGTATATGTATTTTTTCTTGTAATTGAGAGCATATTCTACTTCAGTTTTCTCAGTTATCTTTGTAGCAGACACATTTTATGTAATCATTCTCTTGGTGTTGGAATTTTACGCTGACTACGTTTTTGCTTGGCACTCATCTTGGATGAGTGCATGCCAACGTTAAGTTTGGCGATCAGAGTGGACCAGAGCGGATTCATATTTAGAGGCAGGGACAGAGCAGACTGTCAAGAGGTCAAGCTGAGCTTCCATTCCATCAGCTCCCAGATTACAGCCTGGTACAGGGATGCACCACTGGGGGTTAGACACAATAGTTTGGGATCTGGACTGCTTCTCTACTTAGCTTCCATGCAGCTTTCGCTAGGCCACTGGAATGATCGGGGTCTTAGCGCCTCCCTTGCACAGACGCATGGACCCTCAGGGAATTGGGTTGCTCTCATGATGGTAAGTCCTTGGTGAATTATAAAGCACTGCATGTTTCTAGGTGACTGTGATATTTTGCTGTCCATTTATGGGGTACACAATATGCAGGTCCCTTGATGCGCACTTGTGTCCTGTTGAATTGTCACTTACTCTGTGAAATGGCTGCTGTTCCCCTGTCACAGATGAAGGAGGCAGAGACGGGAGGGAGCCACTCCTCCTGTCAGGGTTTAGTTTTCTGGCAGTGTCTCCAGATCTTCACCGAACCTGTATTTATAATTCATCTAGTAAAACTTCTTTTTTTTTTTTTAATTTTTCTTTTTATTTTATTCATTTTAGAGAGGAGACACAGAGTGAGAGAGAGAGAGAAAGAGAGAGAGAGAGAGAAAGGGGGGAGGAGCTGGAAGCATCAACTCCCATATGTGCCTTGACCAGACCAGTGCAGGGTTTTGAACTGGCGACCTCAGTGTTCCCAGGTCGACGCTTTATCCACTGCGCCACCACAGGTCAGGCTAGTAAAACTTCTTGATAGTGAATTTTGCATTTTTGTTTGATTTCCTTAAAGCATCTGAATTGATTCTTGGAAGCATAATTTTGGGTTGTGATAAATATATTAATAATAGTAATGACAAGAACAATGGATGCCACTCTCTGAGTGTTTACTATGTACAATTTGTTTATATACCTTAACTCATTTAACCTTTACAGCTAGAGGGTGGTATTCCCATGTAACAGATTAAGAAAGTGAGACTCAGAAAGTAAGTAGCTTATATTGGGCATGGTGCTTCTGCACACGGAACACTTGATATTTGAGTGAATGAATGAATGTCCAGCCTTCCTGAGGGTCACTGAGCTATTAAGTTTTAGAGCCAGAACTCAGCCTTAAGCCCTGAGTTCTTACCCTCCGCCCGGCATGCCTCCCGCTGGCTCAGCTGTGTGTGCCTCGTTGGCCGTGTCCTGACGTTGTCATGTGCAGTCTCGGCAGTCCTGACGGTCTCTGTTGTTCAAACAATAACTCATCTCTTATGCACGTGTTCTCTCATAGTGGCCTTGTTCCCAAGTTGCCAGATGGCCTGGAAGGCATCAGCCCCGTTGCTGGCTTGGGAAATGGTGGTAAGTACACAAAGCTGGGCATTCTCTTGGGTAAGAACAAGGGACATAGACACCAGGCCGTGAGGGCCTTGAGGCCTTGTGCCTGGGCCCGGGCTCTTATGTCTCTGGGACCCAGAGCCTACCCTGGCTCGGGTCGGGGTCGGTGCTCACAGCAGGTACTCAGTGACTAGAGGAATTGATGTCCTTTAGGCCAGTGTTTTTCACCTTCTGATCTGCACACCGGTGCCAGTCCACCAGAACCTCCATGACAGGCCAGGAAAGAGTAAACCACCTGGTGTTGTCTACAGAACCACTGCTCTAGGCCATACTTCATGAGTTTTCTTTCTTGCTACCAACTTGTAGGGGTTCAGCCTGTTTGCTAAACAGAATGACTGCCTGGAGGCTGGATGTTGAATTGGTCACTGGGTCAGGCACAGAAGACCTGCTGGTCCTCACTGCTGAGTGGCTGGAGACCAAGGAGAGCTGCTGTCTGTACCCTCGTGTGCCAAGGCCTTCCTGGCAGGCTGCTGGATTCCGCTGGCTGGCGGAGCCCTGGCATTCCTACACAGGCCTGCCCTTTGGAGACAAAAACCTAGTTAGACCACAGGAGACGGTGCTGAGTAAATAAGCAGCCGATTGTGGGTTAGCTGGATTAGGAGGAGACTTTCTGCTTTGCAGTGTGGATTTTGCTAAGCATTCTTAATTTTTGTTTCTGAAAAAAGTGCAAGCCATTGTAAGTATTGGTGGGATGTGCTAATAATTTGATTTTGTTGAAATATCTTGGAGATATTTTAATTTATGTTTAGTCTCTTCTCCAGAGTGATATGTGCAAAAGGAAGAACTTTTCAGAGCAGATCACATACATGTCACAAGGTTTATTTAGCTTACAGGCCACCCTTATGTTTTTCTTCAGAATATGTTAACTTTTACTTAACACAAAATCCAACAATTGTGGTTTCTACTCTTCCTGCCCACAGGCAGTTAGAAGCAGAAAATTGGTAGGCCTGCTCCTTAATTTAGCCCATGTGCGTGTCTGTTCCCTGCCAGGCTCTGGGCTGAGCACTGGGACTCAACCTTGAACAGGTTACGGCCAGGCCGAGAAGACAGGCAGTTAAACAAAGAATCATAATGATAAATCATGTGTTGAATGTTGTGAGCGAAGAGGTGGAAGGTGCTGTGAGAGTGGGTAAGAGGGAGATTTACCCTGGTGAATAGAGGAGGTGGAAGGTGCTGTGAGAGTGGGTAAGAGGGAGATTTACCCTGGTGAATAGAGGAGGTGGAAGGTGCTGTGAGAGGGGCTAAGAGGGAGATTTACCCTGGTGAATGGAGGAGGTGGGTCAGGCAAGAGTTTCCCAAGAAATTGATACTGGAGCCAAGACTTGAAGAATAAACAGGACCTAGATAGGGACACAGACACGGGTGACAGAGTGTGGCCTATTTGAGGAACAGGAATACAGATCTGTGTGTCCTGGGTCTGGCCTACAGAGCCCTGCATGGTCTGCCCCTTCCTAGCTCCTGAGCCTCTTTTCTGCCCATTCCCACCTCTGGGCCTTTGCACAGGAAGTTTCTTTTTCTTTTGCCCCCTCATCTGCCTGCTGCCTCTCTGAGACTTAGCTTGGAGCTCACTGCCTTCCCTGGAACTCCTCAGGCTGACAGATGTGCTTTCCTTTCTGAGACTTGTATGTTTAATTTCACTTTATTTCATTGATTCCTGTTGGCTACTTTAAAAATACCCAGAAGCAGAGCACTTCTGGTTCTCAGCGAGGCAGCCAGAGGGAGTGTGGATAAACCAGAGTCCGATCATGTTACTCCATAGCTCAGACTTTTCTGATGGCCCCTGAGAGTCCTGAGGAGAGCCCACAAGGCCATCCACAGCCTGTCCCCCAGGGCCTCGCCTACCCTCCTCTGTCCCTCTTAGCCTTTTGGCATCATGGCTGGTCCTCAGGTCCACCAGACATGCTCTCACCTCAGGCTTTGCCCTTTGCCCTTTAAGTCAGCCCAGATGTCACCTTCTCAGTGAGACCTTCCTTAATTGAACCACCTTATTTAAAATTGTAATCCTTACCCCATGCTTGGTATTTCTTTTTTTTTAAAGGATTTTATTTTTATTTTTTTATTTTTTTACAGGGACAGAGAGAGAGAGTCAGAGAGAGGGATTGATAGGGACAGACAGACAGGAACGGAGAGAGGTGAGAAGCATCAATCATCAGTTTCTCATTGCTGTTGCAACACCATAGTTGTTCATTGATTGCTCTCTCACATGTCCCTTGACCGCAGGCCTTCAGCAGACCGAGCCACCCCTTGCTGGAGCCAGCGACCTTGGGTCCAAGCTGACGAGCTTTTTCTCAAGCCAGATGGGCCCGTGCTCAAGCTGGCGAGCTCGGGGTCTCGAACCTGGGTCTTCTGCATCCCAGTCCGACGCTCTATCCACTGCGCCACTGCTTGGTCAGGCGTTATTTCTTATCTTTATCCACTTTTCTTTTCTCCATAGCATTTATTATATTTTAACATACTATGCAATTGCCCAATTATTTTGTTTATTCTCTATCTCTTCTTTCTAGAATATCAGCGCCATTTGTTTGTTTTGTTTTCTGATTAGCCACAGTTAGAACAATGCCTAGCAGAGAAGAGGCCCTCATGTGTATTTGTTGGGAGAATGCTTTCATTCGCTCAACACGCATTTGCTCATCAGCTAACAAGTGCAGCAGAATGGTTGGTGTCCACCTCTGTGTTGCCCACTAGGTAGGGGACCTCTTGGGGCCCGGGGTCGGTGTCTCCTTCCCTGTTGTTTCCCCAGCAGCTTGCATGGTGCTTGGCACAGAGCAGGGGTGTCATAGATGTTTTCTGAATTAAAGAAGCTGTGGAAAGATTTGGGTTTTGGCAAAGTCTTTAATCATTCCAGAGCAGGGCTTGGCAGTTTCCGACCCATGGCCTGCTTTTGAAAATGAGCTTTTATTGGAGCACAGCTTCTGTGTCTGTGAGTAGTCTGTGGCTGTTTCTGTGCTGCAGCAGCACAGTTAGTACTGTAACTGTATAAATTACTGTATCGTGACAGATTGTAGGCTCTACGTATGGCCTAAAATATTCGTTGTCCCGGTCCTAAACATTTTGCCAGCCCCCGCTGTCAGGTCAGTTAGACATGCTTTGTTCTGGTGGTTGCTTGTGAGGTGGTATCCTGGTCAGCAGAACAATTGTATGACAGACGGTAGGGAAGGAAGGATGTGTCGGGACGACTCTGCTTTGCCACACTCCCAGGCCGCTTTCTGGGTTTATCCTCTGACACCGAGTTTAAGTGATTAGCAAATACTTGAAATCTAATGGTTTAGAGCTTTCGCTGAACTCCCATCGGGAAGTCACAGCGGACAGAAAGCAGGATGTGCTATGGAATATACCCACGTTGTTTTCTTCTCTGGGCCCTATGCCCAGAAGAATAGGGCCGCTGGGTGATTTGCACACCATGATGTTTTGTCTATTTGCCTTTTTATAGTGCTCCCAAAGGTGTCAGAAGAAACGGTGTCTCCCACCAGAGCACGGAACATGAAGGACTTTGAAAATGTAAGTGGAGAGACCAAAATGCTGTCCCTAACAAACCATGCCTGCTGCCACTGTCCGAGAAGACCCGGGAGGGAGCTGTATGTCTTGACAAGTGTCTAAGGTGGATAATGCCAGGGTTTGGAGGACTGTTGTGTCTTGTGGGCATTCACTGTGCGGCTGTTACCTACACAGTCGGCCCTTCAGTACATGCCCCAGTTACTGGTTCTAACCGGATCACCAATTTTCCACTTGGGGAAGGTGGTGTATTTATGCTGTCCCGGATGTGAGGATATTACGATGTTGCACAGTTGAGAGGAACTCCTATTTGTCATGAGCTTTCTTATAATGTCAGGCACCTTATTTATGGTCCCCATTTAATCTTTGCTACAACTCTGTGAGGCATTTCGTATTATCCCCATTTTACAGATAAAGAATCATATAATACTTTAGCAGCAGAGCTGGGATTTGAGTCTAGGTTTTTAATGACACCAAAGCAACTATTCTTTCCACCGCATTGGGCTGCCGCCTTGCATTTTGTAGGCCTCGCCTGTGTCACTGTTGAATGGGACGTGAGCAGCCTGGGCCCGGCGCTGTGCGGTAATTGTCTGAGGATGGGTTAGTTGGTGATAGCTTTGGCTTCTGTGCCTATTTCGGCACTGCGTCTTTTCTTTGCTAGTGGAGGGGTTTGTTGTCAAGTAACCGGAAAATTAGGTTATTTTCTCAGTTCCAAATCTTACTAAGTTACCTGCATGGTGCTCTCATTTATCACGGGAAGAATTAGACCTGTCTTCATTTGTAACCGGATGAAATCCATACTCTGAGGTGTGGGCCACATCTATCAGAGAGAAGATGGAGGGCACAGAGAGAAGGACATTCCACAATTATGCTTCTCTCTCCCCAGTTGTCTCTACAGAGCACAGCGCTCCTGTCTCTGGATTTAATTTAGAATACTCATTACCGCTAATAGTTATCTGCAAACCACCAGTGACCAATTGGAGAAATGACTTGTCAGATCTCTAATGGAAACAAGTAATTTCTGAGCCTTGAGTTGTTATAATTTAAACTGTACAACTTGATCTATGCTGTGGGGTCTGGGGCCTCAAACGAATGAGATTTGATTATTTCACATTGTGTATCATTAAAATGTGCTCTACTATTAAATGGTTGTTCCTGTCTTATCATAAAAGTAACATTAGCTGCTGTTCATTGAGTGCTTGCTCTGATCTGGGCACTTCTGTGTTAGGCTCTTCTTCAGATACATCCCATTAATACTGAAACAGCTCTACACAGTATAGAGTTATTTAATGTACAGAGGACCCAGTTTTAAAATTTATTTCTAGATGGAGAAATGTAATAGAATCTTAGAATTTTTATTTCACCTTTTATTGTCTGCCTTTTGACCTGGGAGGAGTCTTAGAGTTGAATCCAACCCCCTTTATTTTACGTTGAAGAAACTGAGGCCCAGGGCTGTGACATGGCAAAGCTGCTTTTGGTGGCGGTCTGTGCTGCCCGAGGACCACAGCCTCTGGAGCCAGACTGCCTGCTCATCTGCTTCTGCTGGGTGACCTCGGGCCAGTCACTTACCCTTCTCTACTTTCCTTGTCCATTTCCTGGTGCTGTTGTGAGGGTCAGGGGAGTGACAAGCACGATGCCTACCCGAGTTCATCTGCGTGTCAGCCATTCCTTCTTATCGCTGTTGGTACATTTATTATTGTGATTTCTTTCCTACTCTGTATGTGATGTAAGATTCTCTTGCTCAGACATGCTCTTCATGAACTAAATACTATTTTTCTCAAAGGTGAGGGAGAGCGTTCTATGTCAGTGTTTTAGAATTTATGCTTTTTTTTTTTAAATGATTGTGGCCCTTTAACTGCTGTTAGATTTTTATGGCGTTAAAATTTTCTACTGTAGTATTTTCAAGAGCAAATTCTTCAGTTGAAGTTGAAATGATCACACTGTTCACAGTGTCTGCCTTTTAGGTCTCTAAGTCACTGAAAATTTTTATTTGGCCTGAGCAACCAAATGCATGACCTCTCTGTTGAGGTATCCTGAACTTTCTGTGGGATGCTTGTAGGAAATACTCGTGGCATCTCATGCTAACTTTAAAGTCAGTATGCATATTAAAGAGGAGGCTGGAATACTTTTGATTTAAAGGGGAAACTTATGATTCCTCTTCTAGTCTCAGGTGATGGGTGTCTGTTAGCTGGCATCTGGCAAGACAGCTCCTTCTGGGTTTGTTCAGAGCTTATCCGTTCACCGATGTTTTCAGATGTATACTCTGGGCCAGGCTGTGCCAGGGGATGGGAATTTGCAGTAGGTAATGCAGGCCACGTCTTCCTGTCACGAGGCTCATAGAGAGATGGAGACGAAAATAGTGCAGTGATAGAAGTAAATACAGGGTTCTTTGGGACACAGACGAGGGGCCCTGAACCCTGGCTTGGGGGATTCAAGGAAGCCTCCCTGGAGAAGAAGTCCCTTGAGTTGGGTCGTCATGGACAAGGAGCGATTAGCCAAGGTGGGAGGACTGGGAGAGCATGGCAGACACAAGGACCCATGTGTGCAGGCTGAGAGGGAGGCAGGAAGCATGCAGTGAGTTTAGAGAATGTACATGCCCTTTGGCCAGAGGGGACTGTGTGAGGGGCCTGACAGAAGTGAATCCATTGAGGCCAGCAGGGTCAGATCCCGTATGTTACACTGTTGGATTTTGTCCTGAAGATGAAGGGGAGCCAGTGACGGATTTCAGTCTGGGAGCGAAATGACCAAAAATGACTTTCAGATGCCTCAGACTGGCGACTGCAGGGAGCAGGGCTGGTGGCAGTGTGATCAGTTACAGGCTACTGCTTGTGGCCTGGTGAGGGAGGGGTGGTGCTGGAGCAAGAGGGTGGGGTCACAAGACGTTTAGAAGAAAGTGAGGATCAGAGTCAGAGGAATGTTCCTTCATTTGACATATGGGGACTCTGGAGCCCAGCAAGTGGGAGGGACTTCTTTAGGCTTTGAACTTGGGTCTCATGGCGCAAGAAGTCTTTCTGTCCACTTGGCAGTTCTGGGCAAGGCCTCACTCTGACATGAAAACCACGTGCCTTCTTTTGGGTCTGTAAACTGGTAATCCATTGCCTAGTACCTTCATTAGCTGAAAGCGTAATTAGCTCAATGGTAGGCCTTATGGGAGGAAGTGGGCGAATCACTTTGGTCTTCAGTGAGGGCCTGTCCTGTTGGACCCGGAATATGGTTCAGTGTATCCAGCCAGTGTGGTAGCAATCTTTATTTGTACACAGGAGAGTTGAATTCTGGCTTTTTCTGTGAGCTTCCTGACGGAATGACAGGGTAACTTGCCACCTCTGTTGATACTACTGATGGGTCGTATTATTTAATGACTGTCTGAAGGTTTCATAAAGACATAGTAAAAGATGGATTGAACCATAATTTACATAATCTTTTACTGAGGGACCTTCCAGATTCTTTTCTTTTTTTTATTTACTGGGACAGAGAGAGAGTCAGAGAGAGGGATAGATAGGGACAGACAGACAGGAATGGAGAGGTGAGAAGCATCAATCATTAGTTTTTCGTTGTCATCGCAACTCCTTAGTTGTTCATTGATGGCTTTCTCATGTGTGCCTTGACCACGGGCCTTCAGCAGACCGAGCCACCCCTTCCTGGAGCCAGCGACCTTGGGTCCAAGCTGACCCAAGAGATTTTTCACTATTACAAACAAAGCTTTGATGAATATCCTTGTGTACCTATCTTTTCACAATTAACGTCACTGTTTTTCTAGGGCAGATTCTGCTCCTGTGTCATACCCACCTGCCCTGAGGGGCTGGTGTTCTTGTATCCTGGCCCTTGTTCGTTTTTGTTGAAAATTCTTGGTCTCAACAGAGGCAGTTGGTCAAATTGAGTGTTTTATCTGAGCAGTAGCTAAGAGGGCCACGTCTCCATAACCTCTACATTGCGAGCTATTTATTACCAGGGAATAGCCGCCTTCACTCCCTGTCCCCTCCCCGTTTGTCATAAAAAATTATTACTCCTTTCTTTAAAATTTTTATTAATTTTTAATTTATTGTGTTTACATGGGTTCAAGTGTCCCACTGAATATAACTCCCTCACCCCCCAACCCTGTGTCCTTTTTTTCTTTTATTATTATTATTTTTTTTAGAGGGACAGAGTCAGAGGGTTAGATAAGGACAGACAGGAAAGGAGAGAGATGAGAAGCATTAATCATCAGTTTTTCGTTGCCGTTGCGACACCATAGTTGTTCATTGATTGCTTTCTCACATGTGCCTTGACTGCAGGCCTTCAGCAGACCGAGCCACCCCTTGCTGGAGCCAGCGACCTTGGGTCCAAGCTGACGAGCTTTTGCTCAAGCCAGATGGGCCCGTGCTCAAGCTGGCAACCTCGGGGTCTCGAACCTGGGTCCTCTGCATCCCAGTCCGAGACTCTATCCACTACGCCACCACCTGGTCAGGCCCTGTGTCCCTTTTTATACCCCCTTCCCCCTCCCTCACCTTCCTCCCCCTTCTCGCTAGGATTTGCTGTCCTGTTATCTGTATCTCTATGTTATGTGTATATAGTTTCACTAATCCCTTTACCTTCTCTGATCCCATACCCTCATCCCCCTTCCCTCTGAAAAATATTACTCTTGAGCTCACTAATTCATTTGGGGAAAATTTATCCTCAGGAAACAACCCAGTAGAAGGAAATAACTCTGTGCTTGAAGGCATTTGTTGCCACATTGTGTATAATTGTGAAAAATTGGAAACAAAAGGATGGCATTTTACATTTATTATTTCTTTGGCTTGCAGTAAGCTTGTGATGAAGGTATTTCACAGAGGAGGAAGCCGAGACTGGAGATTAGATGACTTGCCCGGAGCTGCTTTGATTGAGAAACTCAAAGCAGGCGAAACTCAAGCCTAGTCTATTCAATGCTTGAGCCCGAAGGCTTCCCACTAGATCACGTTGACTGCATAGATACTCAGAAGAGAAATGTGCAATAATCAACAATGAATCAGCCCAGTAGAATGGAGTACAGTCGTTCTAAGTGATAATTATGTGTAATTCTACAACAACAAAAAAATTTAAGATATTAGGGGAAAACAATGGAATATCCCAATTTATTTTATGTTATAATTATATTTAAAAATGTATATTCATTCATGAGTGAAAGCTGGAAAGAATATAACAGGAGTTGATTTCATTGTATTCCAAGTATTGTTTGGGTTCAGTTTTAAAATTCTGTCATTGCTACAGTACTGATTGTTAATAAATAGTTGTTTGCCTAGGAACAGTTTTCTTGATGACTTTGAGAACACCAGGAAGAGTGTTGGAATTAGAAACTAATTCTGGAGTGTCCACCTCATTGTACGGACCTCACTTAGCTGCTGCTGGCTGAATCCTCCTACATGCAGTATTGTTTCCCAGAGGTGAACTCTGCACAGCAAGAGTTTATGGGTTTTGTGATGTTCAGGTGAGTAGTCTAGGGTCCTTTGGAAGCCATCCTTTGTTTCCTGCTGGCTAATGCCAGGCTCTGCCAGTGCTTTAGTTTGCTTGCTTGTCACGACAGCCCTGTGAGGTCATTGACTTTTATCCTCATTTTATGGCTGAGCCAGCTAAGATGTCTTCCCAAGGTCACATGGCTCACAGGTGGCAGCACGGGGAGTTCAGTCTGTTGTGCTGACCCCAGGGCCTTGCTCCTAACCCTTGTTGCCTTGACTCGAAAGGTGACCTGGGGGGTGAGCTTCAGCTCTGGAGACCCAGGTTCTTGTGAGCCGTGGAAAGTGATCCCCAGCGAGGCACCTTGCTTGGATTGCAGGTACGTTGGGCCTGGTTGGCGTTGCCCCGATTCTTCTTCATGTGGTGGTGTTTGCTTTTCTAGCCTTTTTCATGGACTCTGGACGAAGCAATGCCTCTGACGGAGTGTGAGTGGGAGGGAGCCAGAATGACGGGGGAGCAGCTCCGTCCGAGTGGGACTCCTGTCCAGCCTGAGAGAGCACCGCCCATAATCACGGTGGGATGCTTCCCTTTGCGGATGGCTGTAGTTCCACAGTGATACTTGGGTTCTGAAGGCAGGAATGTGGCTAGCATGGCCCCTGCATTAGCTTACTCCTGAACATTAGGTTTCTGAGTCATATTTGGCTGGTTTTCTATTTTGAGGTATTTATTCATACTTTATGGTAAGCTCTTTTCAGTTTTCTCCAGCTTAAGTTTAAAAAATCTTTTGAACTTGTTCTCTTAGAGGGAGAAGTACAAATAAGAAGAATGTTAATACGTTTTAAGTTCTTATGCTGTGCTAGGCACTATACTGAACATTCAAATTAATTTCTTTTAATCCTTATAATAGCTCTCTGAAATAGGCATTATTATAATCCCATTTTTCTAGATAAAGGAACTGAGGGATACAGGAAAATGAACCTGACTAAAGTCATACAGTTAGTAAGGTAGTCTCGATTGTATTTATTTATTCATTCATTCATTTAACAAACATTGATTGTCTACTGTGTTCTGGGTACTGTGCTAAAACCCCAGGGCCATGAACAGAGACGGTCTGGGCCCTCCAGAAGTGGATCATATTCATATAATAAACAGAATAAATAATAAATATGTCAGTAAATAAGGTGAACACAGATGGTGGAAAGTTCTAGTGAGAAAATAAGAGTAATGTGCTAGAGCGTGACTGGTAGAAATGGGACCACTTGACATTGGGTAGTTAGGGGGACCTCTCTGAGGTGGTGACATTTGAGCTGAGATGGAAAGGAGGAGACTGAGCCACCTGGCAAGTGCTGCAGGAGGAGCTGTGCAGACAGACGGGATAGGCTTGTCTGAGGACCGGAAAGGAGGCTGGTGAGGCTGGAACATTGTGAGCAGCAGAGAGGATGCAGGTGATTGGACTGGAGAGGCGTGGAGGAGCAGGTCACACAGCGCCTTGTGGCCATGGCAGGGGCTGCAGTCTAGGAGTGGTCGAGGGAAACCCAGTGGAGGGCCGTGAACCCGATCTGGCTGCCTCTGATGCCTCCTCCATCACACCACTGTCGTCAAGAAATTCTTCCATGTGTTTGTCCGCCCATCCGGCCATTGGGTATTTAGTCTCTCATGTTTTAGACTAGAAAGCACCGGAAAATAGGTTCCTGATGTCTTTCTTAGAGATGGTTAGGGTAGAAAGGCAATTCCAAATCTTACTAAGTTGATCCGCTGGTGCAGTGTGTGTGGTAACCACTAGGGTGAAGAAAGTGGAGGGTGTATGGAAACGTTTAGAAGGGCTCTCGCTCCAGCCCCGTGGGGGTTGTCAGAGAAAACCTTACGGGGGAAGTGGTATTAAGCAGAGAACCGGACCAGCATCTCTGTGGAAAAGACAGTGAATGTATTTCATTTGGCCCTGTCTGTCATTGGCAGTGGCCTTCTGCAGGCTTATCTACCTTTTTTTTTAATAAGAAAATATCTTTACCTATAAACAGGACAAATATTCTTTCAAGTGTTTTTAAGATTTTTAGCAGTGTGTACAATGTGGGCATTCTAAACGAGCTCTATAAATATTTTATTGGTAGCTGAATAACAGAATAGGGTTTCTCTTTATAGGATGCAGCTGGCAGGGTAGACTTTTTGTTTGAATGAATGTTTTATGTGCTGTTTCCTTAAACCATTCAAAAGGAAGCTTTAATGAACCTACCAATTGTTCCTTGTGCTGTTCTTGCTAGCCACAAAATTGTTAACAAGAGGGCCAAGGGCAGACAGTGTGGAAACATAATGTAGAGAATGCTTACCATTTTCTTTCATCCAGCCATAAAGATATGTTTATTAAAAAGAGTATTCTATTACCAATTATTATTATTATTATTATTATTATTTTTTACAGGAACAGAGAGAGAGAGAGACAGAGAGAGGGATAGATAGGGACAGACAGACAGGAACGGAGAGAGGTGAGAAGCATCAATCATTAGTTTTTCGTTGTCATCGCAACACCATAGTTGTTCATTGATTGCTTTCTTATATGTGCCTTGACTGCGGGCCTTCAGCAGACCGAGCAACCCCTTGCTGGAGCCAGCGACCTTGGGTCCAAGCTCACGAGCTTTTGCTCAAGCCAGATGGGCCTGTGCTCAAGCTGGCGAGCTCGGGGTCTCGAACCTGGGTCTTCCACATCCCAGTCCGATGCTCTGTCTATCCACTGTGCCACCACCTGGTCATGCACCAATTATTTTTTTAAGTGCTGAATAAAACCCCAGTAAGTATATATATGTAGGGATGTATTAGCATTCAGGTACAGCTGTTAATATTTTGCTCTAGTTCATTTTAGTTATTTTAAATTCAACTTTGTTGAGATATAACTTAGATAAAATAAAATGACTAATTTTCATTGTTGAGTGAATTTTGGCAAATGGATACTGTCTTGGTAACCTCTGTCATAATCAAGAGGTATATTTTTATGTATGTGGTTATGATTTTTCTAATATGTGCATACCGTTATAGGTTCATGTGACCATCATCACAACCAGAATACAGACCAGTCCCTGATGCTGGACTACTCCCATGTGTTGTCTCTTTGTGGTCACATGCTCTCTTTACCGTAAACCACTGGCAGCTACACTCTGTGCTTTGTCTCTATAATTTTGCTTTTTCCAGATGTCACATAAATGGAATCACACAGTTTGTAATCTTTTGAGGCAGGCTTTTTTCCCTCAGTGTAATGTCTTTGAGGTACATTTGTGTTGTGTGTCACAGTAACTGAGTATTATTCCACCATACGGGTGTAACTGCTTATTCTTTCACCTTCTGCAGGACGTTGGGTTCTTTCCGTATGTTGGTGATCGTTAATGAAGCTGCAGTAAACATTCACATAAGGTTTCTGTGTGAATAGAGGCTTTCATTTCTTTAGGGTGAATACTTAAGAGAGTTATTTCTGTGCTGGATATGCAATTTACAAATACTCCTCCTAGCGTGTAGCTTGTGTTTTCATTCTCTTAACACTGTATTTTTGAGAGCAAAAGTTTTAAATTTTGATGAAGCCCAATTTGTTAGTTAAACATTATTTTATGTGTGATGTTTTTAGTGTTATATATAGAGAAGGACTCTGCTGAGCCCTAGTTCCAAAGATTTTCCTTTATGTAGTTTTCTAAAAGTTGAATAACTTTACCTTGTCTCTTTTGTCCTAGATTAAAAGACCATATAAGCATGTTTTGTTTTGTTTTATTTTGTTGCATTAATCTATGTATCTGTTTTGATTACTATAGCTTTATAGTATAATTTGAAATCAGGGTGTGTGATACTTCTAACTTCGTTTTACTTATCAAGATTGCTATTGACTATTCAATATCTTTTGTGGTCGATATAAATTTTAGGATGTTTTGTTCCAGTTTTGTGAAAAATGCCATTGGTATTTTGATAGGAATTGCATTGAATCTCTTGATTACTTTGGGTAGTGTGGACATTTTAGTGATATTAATCCGTCCAATCCATGAGCATGGCATAACCTTCCATTTATATGTGTCTTGTTCCGTTTCTTTTGTCAGTGTCTTACAGTTTTCAGAGTACAGGTCTTTTACCTTCTCGGTTAAATTAATCCCTAGGTATTTTATTCTTTTTGATGCAATTGTAAATGGGTTGTTTCCTTAATTTCTCTTTCTGATAGTTCATTATTTGTGTATAGAAACACAACAGATCTCTGAATAATAATTTTGTATCTTGCAACTTTACTGAGTTTATTAGTTCTAATAGGTTTTTTTGTGGAATCCTTCTTCCCCACTCTAGAGAGTTAGATGCAGACATCTTGATATCACTCTAAGTAATTAAGCATGTATCTCTTACTCGGGGCATTCTCCTACAAAATCATAATACTACTACCTCATATAAAGTTGTTAATCAGACTTCCCCAGCAATCCCCACATAGCTCTGTTTTTTTAAATTCAAAATTCACTGTATGATTTCATTGTAGTTAGTTGTCATGTCTCTAGTACTTCCACTTATTTAGAAGAGTTCCCCAACCATTTTTGACTTAAGATTGTCATTAAAATTTTTGAAAAGTCTGGGCCTGTGGTTTGCAGAATGCCCTTCAATGTAGATGAGTCTGATTGCCGACTCTTGATTAGGTTCAGGTTGAAGGTTGTGGGCAGAAGTATTTTAAGTGACATTGTTCACTATCAGTGATTTACTTCAGGAGGCACGAGATGTCAAGTTTGTAAATGCAGTCAGCTCTTTGTATTTGTGGTTTTGTATCTGGATTCAAGCAACTATGAGTATATTTTGATTGAAAATATTTTAAAAAATATAGATTATATTCAAATATTATATCCACTAATTTTGGTGTCAGTGGGCATTCCTGGAACCCACCTCCTGTGGATAGTGAGGGACAGCTGTATATGCTTTTGATTAATATGGTGTCTGCTAGGTTTCTGAATTTTAAATGTACCTTTTTATTGTAATTGATAAGCCATCTGTAGGGTGTTATCCTGATTGTGTGCATATTATGTTGTCCATTGATCTTTCGTCTAATGCTTTTATTTAATTAATTTATTTATTTTATAGGGACAGAGAGAGAGTCAGAGAGGGATAGATAGGGGCAGACAGACAGGAATGGAGAGAGATGAGAAGCATCAATCATCAGTTTTTCGTTTCGTTGTGACACTATAGTTGTTCATTGATTGCTTTCTCACATGTGCCTTGACCGTGGGCCTTCAGCAGACCGAGTAACCTCTTGCTTGAGCCAGCGACCTTGGGTCCAAGCTGGCGATCTCAGAGTCTCAAACCTTGGTCCTCCTCATCCCAGTCCAACTCTCTATCCACTGCGCCACCGCCTAGTCAGGCTCGTCTAATGCGTTTAGCTGTGAAGTCTTACCTGAGTCAGTTATTACCACAGTGGTTGTGTAGTGGGGATTTTCTGTTCCTGTTATTCTTGTACATAAATTAACTGGATTTATTTTGTAAAGAGGAGATTTCTCTCTAATTTTCCTTTCTTTCATTAGTTATCAACTTTTTTATGACAGAGACAGAGAGAGACAGAGAGAGGGAGAGATGGGGACAGACAGACAGGAAGGGAGAGAGAAAAGAAGCATGTTTTTCGTTGCAGCTCCTTGTTTGTTCATTGATTGCTTTCTCATATGTACCTTAACCTGGGCTGGGGGAGAACTACAGCAGAGCAAGTGACCCCTTGCTCAAGCCAGTGACCTTGGCTGCAAGCCCACTACCATGGGGTCATGTCTGTGATCCCACGCTCAAGTCAGCAACCCCGCGCGCAAGTTGGTGTGCCCATGCTCAAGCCAGCGACCTTGGAGTTTTGAACCTGAGTTTTCTGTGTCCCAGTCCAATACTCTATCCACTGTGCCACTGCCTGGTCAGGATATTTACTTATTAACTTATTGTCAATGTAGAGTCTTGAATTCTTTCTTCACTTTGTTATTTATTCTCGTGGTCAGATGGTCCAAAATTTGGTTAGTGGGAAACCACTCAATTCTGGGTTGATATAATTGTAGCATAGGTAAGCTGTCTTTAGTACTTACCATTTGAATCCATTTGTATAGCCTTGGAAGCTACAATAATAATAATGAGAATTATTGTAGGTAACATCCTTTAGACCTTACTTTGATAACCCATCTGTTCTTATTTTCCAGCAAATCACTGAATTGAAGAGAGAAAACTTTAACCTAAAGCTTCGCATCTATTTCCTTGAGGAAAGAATGCAACAGGAATTTGATGGCCCCACAGAACACATCTATAAAACTGTGAGTGTCCTACTTCTTGCTGCCATCCCTGCTGTCTTTTCTCATCGTCCTCCAAGCAGAAATTTGATTAACATTTGCCTCAGAATTAGCATGAATAGATAGAGCTGCATTCATTTAATTAGAATTGATTATTGGGAGCCTACAGATAATAGGATGACCTTAATATTTAGCAAAGAGATACAAGATTAATTTAATTTTTTAATATTTTTTTAGATTTTATTTATTTATTTTTTTAGAGAGAGTGAGAGAAAGAGAGAGAGAGAGAGAGAGAAGGGGAGCAGGAAGCATCAACTCCCATATGTGCCTTAACCAGGCAAGCCCAGAGTTTTGAACCGGCGACCTCAGTGTTTCAGGCCGATGCTCTATCCACTGCGCCACCACAGGTCAGGTGAGATACAAGATTAATTTTAAGGAATCTTTTTCTCTTCTTAAAACCAGACTTCTAATCGACTATATCTCAATTGCCTTTTTAAAATTATTTACAATTTAGACAAAGACAGTGAAATGGTAGAATGTCTTTGGAATTGAATCTTACTGTTACCAACTAATTTGTGTAACTGGGCAAGTCACTTCCGCTCTCTGGGCTTGCCCCAGAGGTACATGATAATCCCTCTGTCACAGGGTGATTAGTGTGGATTAGAATGAGCTGACAGATGAAAAGCCCATGTGCACTGTCATTGCTGGGTAGTTACCATCATCACTGAGGCTTCCAGGGAAGCCAGGGAAGGACTGCCAGTCTTTCTGGGATGTGATTCTTCCATGTGCTTCATACGCGTGCTGTAACTGTCAGGAAAAATTCTATACCCATCTCAAGTCTTGGCCTGGAAGCCCTCTGCCTGAAAACAAACCTTGGTTCTGAAAGTTGAGAAAAAGAACTTGGCTTTCTTGAAAAGACATGAGTACAAACAATATTTCAGCACTGATTTCTTGGCTTTCTCCAGTAGATTAGCCTTTGGCCTGGGAATTATTCCATTTTTTTTTTCTTCTGAAGTTTGCACCAGTGGAAACTTTTGAAGGATGAGAAAGAACTCTGCTTGAGTTTCTGAGGATGAACTGAAATGGATTTCTCTCAAACAGGGCTTCTACTGTACTTCTGACGCTTTTCAAGACTTGAAAAGCTCCCTTGTCCCTCAGGACACAATTTTCCCCCTTCAGTGTGGGGGTGGAAAGACAACGAGGATGTCCCCTTTTCTGGAAGGAAGTGGTGATGCAATCAAATTTTTAAGGAAACACCAACAGCCTAAAACATTTTGTATGTGAGTGTGGCTGTCAGCTGTCTCAGAACATCTAGGGTGATAGGAAGCCAAACTGCGTTAATTGCCTTGTCTGTGTCTGGCGCTGGCCTGGCCCTTTGTACATCGTCACCTCATCCTACTTCTCAGGACAGCCATTGCAGTGTAAAGTGTGCTCACTCCCAGGAGAGGAGATGAAGTTCAGGGAAGACCAGTAACTTGCGTGATGTCCTAGCTGCTCTGTGGGGTGGGTTTGGCACCAGCTCTGCCTACCTCGTTGGACCACACTTTCAGCGACGCTTTTCCAGTGTCTGATTAGGTGACCTGATTTTATTGCACTCCCATTTCAATTTAAGTTTTTATATAGGTATACATGTTCAGAATTCAAAAAGCACAAAAGAGATATACAGAAAAGATTCCTCTACCCTGTCTTGTTGTCCCCTAGGTCTGACCAATATTAGCTCCCCAGGCAGAGAAACTTTATGTATCAGCAAGCATGTGTGTGTATGTTATATGTGTATATGTGTATATGCACACACACAAGCAAGCATGTTCTGTTCTGTACCTTGCATTTTGCCTTAATATTGTGGCTATTTTTTCTTCATAGTGGCTTAAGAGCTTCTTTATTCTTTTTTTATAATGACATTCCATTTTATTCTAATAAGGTTGTCTTTTTAGTCCTTCCTTTTTTTTTGTGACAGAGACAGAGAGAGGGACAGATAAGGACAGACAGGCAGGGAGGGAGAGTGATGAGAAGCATCAATTCTTTGCTGAGTTTCCTTAGTTGTTCATTGATTGCTTTCTCATATGTGCCTTGACTGGGGGGCTACAGCAGACCGAGTGACCCCTTGCTCAAGCCAGCGACCTTGGGCTCCAAGCCAGCAACCATAGGGTCATGTCTATGACTCCGTGCTCAAGCTAGTGAGCCCGCACTCAAGCCGGATGAGCCTGCTCTCAAGCTGGCGACCTCAGGGTTTCGAACCTGCGTCCTCTGCTTCCCAGTCTGATGCTCCATCCACTGTGCCACCGCCTGGTCAGGCATAAGGTGTTTTGATTTTTGGATTAGAAATTATGATCACTATGTATATAAGTTGAAAATTTGAGGTATTGGGCTTTGAAAATAGTCTGGTGGGCATGTTATCTCTCTGTTGTTTTACACCTGCTCGGCTGGAGTTTTGGCTGGTCTGTCAGAAGGCAGAGTACTCAGAGTCCAAGCTGTCGGCTCTTAGCCAGCTCTCGTCCCTCCTGAGAGCTGGCAGGGAACCTCAATTTAAAGGCTGTTTCCATAGATGCGGACATTGTGTTTCGTCACTCAGTGTCCTTGATGCAAAGATCACCTTTTTTTTTTTTTTTTTTTTTACAGGGACAGAGAGAGGGATAGATAGGGACAGACAGACAGGAACGGAGAGAGGTGAGAAGCATCAATCATTAGTTTTTCGTTGCCGTTGTGACACCTTAGTTGTTCATTGATTGCTTTCTCACATGTGCCTTGACTGCGGGCCTTCAGCAGACTGAGCAACCCCTTGCTGGAGCCAGCGACCTTGAGTCCAAGCTGGCAAGCTTTAGCTCAAGTCAGATGGGCCCGCGCTCAAGCTGGCGAGCTCGGGGTCTCGAACCTGGATCTTCCGCGTCCCAGTCCGATGCTCTATCCACTGCGCCACCGCCTGGTCAGGCAAGATCACCTTCTTCTAGAAAATGTTCTGCCTTGTAGATGATGTCTTTACTTCCTGTTGTTTGACACTGATGAGACTAACGTATTCTGAGCCTTGTCTTCAGGCTCTTCTCGTTTGTTAGCTCATTTAGTCCTGAGACCCCGTGTCAGGCGGGCTCTCTTTTTTATTTTCCAGCTGGGGGATCCAAGAGGAGAAACCTGGCTTTCTCGCTGCCTGGGCTGGTGCTTCTGAGGGCAGTGATGGGCTCACACTTCCAGTTTTCCGTTGAGGTCTGTGTGAAGGCAGGGCCTCAGCCGGCCTTGGTTGCCTGTGGCCTGGGTGCTAGCCCAGTGTTCGGCCCCTCACAGGGATTGGTGAGTGTTTGTGACGTGAAGAAATGAATAAATGAGCAGCTGCTGACTTTCTACAGTTTCCTCTTGCTGAAGAGTGGAGGCAGGACTTGAACCCATGTCCTTCTGCTCCAAGCCCATGACCTTTTCTTTCTGGCTGACTTCTCAACAGGGTGACTGCCAGGGCTGCTTGCTTGGCTGAAGGAGGCAGGCATGTCGTCCGAGATTTTAAATTTTACTGGAAATGTTATTTGTATTTAAAATGATACACATGTATTATGGAGTGGAATGGAGAATTGGCATGAATTATTAAAATTAACCGGAAGCAAGTTTTCAAAGAAAACCTAGATTTATTGCAGTTCTCTGCAGACAGTGTACCCAGACCCCTTTTTCTCCTGTATGAATTCATCTGCTCTTCTGTCTGGGATACATTTGTGGACTGGTTTGAGAAGCCAGCCACTGCTCCACTGTCTCACATTCCCCTCTGCTTGCCAACGACTGCCTTTGGGTTCTCATGTGAATTATGAGCCCAAGGCCATGTGTGACTCGCTTTCTTCTAGTGGCTAGCATCTAGCCAATTAAGAGGAAGAAAGTTGGTTGGAGAGCTTTGTGGTGTCCCTTACAGATCACTTGCCCTGTGCGGTTGCGGCTCTTTTGTAAGTGAGTACCCTGAAGTCTTACGCTGAAATGAGATAGACAGCAACGAGACCTCCCATCTATCCATCCACATGTTTAATTTTTTTTAAGCTGTAAAAGGTTTCCACTGCTACAACCAGTGCATGCATGATGGTAAACAACCAGAAGTAATTGCCTTGGAACGGTAAATGCAAACTGCAGAATTGCTTGTAAATTCGCTTGTGGAAGGTAAACAATTTTTAAATCGGCCTCCCTTGTATGACATTTATGCCTCGATGTTTGAGGAATGTCCTATAAGGCTGTTAGAAGCTAGGAAAATTTACATAATTGTTCCAAGTCTTGAGAAATCTGGGGCTTTCTTTTGAGACCACCGGAGTTTAATAATTCCCTTTTCCCTGTGCCCCGAGGCTAATGAGGGTTTGAATCTGACGGCTGCCTATTACCAGGATGGCGTAGTCAGTCCACGCTGAATGCAGTTTCCCCTCAGTAGACATTTGCACTGGCCTGTATTTTTACACTGTTTCTTTTCTCTCCTTATCTCGTCTGAAAGAACATTGAGCTCAAGGTGGAAGTAGAAAGTCTGAAGCGTGAGCTCCAAGAGCGAGAACAGCTGCTCATCAAAGCCTCGTGAGTACCTGTCTTCCTGTCACAAGCGTGTGGGTCGCCTGCGGACTCTGATGGTGGCGGCTGAGTGGGTCAGGAAACTAGAACCTTGTGCTTTCTAAGCCACTTCTTTCCCAGCTCTGCTCTGAGGACCCCAAGGAGGTTTCGTTGTTATTTAATTATTTTTCAACAAACTTTTAAAGTTTATAGGAAAATGAACAGATCTTATATGTGCAGCAGGATGGATTTTCACTAATCGGACACACCTGGTGGGTGAGCATCCCGATCAGAAGCCAGGACGTCACCAGCCCCAAAGAAGTTTCCTTTGTATTCCCAGAACTTAGTCTTCTCCCGCGAACACGACTGCTTTGCTGACCAGTAGTATCACTGCCGCTTAGTTCTGCCTGTTTCTATAGAAGTGGAGTCTATAGAAGTGGAGTCACGTGCTGTGCATACACCCTTTGTGTCGGCTTCCTTTTTTCAGCTTTATGTTCGTGACATCCATCCAGATTTTAAGTATGTCCTTAGCTCATTCATTGCTGTAAAAGCCCTAGGGCCTTGGTAGGCAAACCGTGGCTCGCGAGCCACATACGGCTCTTTGGCCCCTTGAGCGTGGCTCTTCCACAAAATACCACCTGTGGGTGTACCTCGATAAGGAATGTACCTACCTATATAGTTTAGGTTTAAAAATTTGGCTCTCAAAAGAAATTTCAATCATTGTACTGTGGATATTTGGCTCTGTTGACTAATGAGTTTGCCGACCACTGACTTTGAAGCCTAGAGGGGTCCTGAGGGACTCCAGTGGTAGGCAAGGATGGGGCTTCAACCAGAGAACCTCGTTTTTCTATATGTTTTGCTTACAGAACATTTGAAAGGTATTATTTTAATTAATTATTTATTGAGCAACAAACAGTTCAGAGAATCTAACCCAGTGATGGGCAATCTTTTGAGCTTGGTGTGTCAAAATTTGCCAAAAAACCGAGCATAACTCGGGTGGTGTGTCAGTTTGAGAAAAACAGTCTAACCGGAAGTCCCAGAACTAGACGCTCTGTGCCGGAGTTCTGTTGTTTTGGCCTACAGACCTCCGGCACAGAGTGTCTACACCAGTGGTTCTTAACTTTTTTTGAGGTACCGAACCCACCAGTTTCATATGTGCATTCACCGAACCCTTCTTTAGTGCTAAATAAAATATGATTTTTTTCCCAAATTCAAGACATAGATATATGTTTTTTTACTGGTGCACAAAATGAGCCGTGCATGAACATCACCTTGCTCAAAGAACAAAACCAACAAAGTACGTGAACTCACAACAAATTACAGTATTACTTTATTCTGGCCTCCGCGGCAGAGGCTTCTCCAAACCCCTGAGACCGACTCATCGAACCCCTAGGGTTCGATAGAACCCAGGTTAAGAACCACTGGTCTACACTAAAGCAAATGTTTTATCCTCGGCTACTGCACCTGGCCGTGCAGGAGCCGAGGATGAAACGTCCTTCTCAGCATGTGGCCCCATACTTCTCTGGTATGCAGGACACGCATGTCAGTGCTGAAACATGTGTCATAGGTTCGCCATCACGGCTCTAACCTGTGACTCAGTTGGTTAGTTATTCATTCATTCTGTTATTCGTTCATTCATAAACATTTATTATATAATTACTTATGCTGCACATGGAAGATTTTTTGAAAAGAGATATTCCCGGACTTAAGGAGCTCATCAGAGGCTGGTGACAACTCGTACTATAAGGAGAGTGTAATGGAGGCGCAGTGATAGTTTGGGTGCAGTGGGGATCCCGAGGTGTGCCGAGTCTCAGTGGGGAGGGGAAAGAGGAGTCCCCAGGGCTGGCCCACCAGGGGTCTGGCTGGAAGTGTGTGTGAAAATGTTTCACTTGTCATGGCAGCTGGGTTCCTGCTGGATGTGGGGCCGGGAGCGTGGACTCTGACGTTTAGGGCGCAGCTGCCCTGCTCTGGGCCGGGCCATATAATCCTTTTATTGCCACAGGGCCAGCAGCTGGAAGTTAGACTGCTGTTAGTTTTGAGTGGACTAGAGGTTCCCAGGCCCTGGCTTGACTTTGCATGCATGGCACTTTCTGAGTGAGTGAGTGAGTGAGTGAATGAATAAGCCAGATTAACAAGTTTTTGTTTTCGTTGTAGTTTCTTTCTTTTTTTAGAAGTACATCATTTATCATTCTCTAGGCCAGGAGTCAAGTCTGCTTTATGCAGCCTGGAATTTGACTTCCAGGCAAATTCTGCCTGGAAGTCAGTAGCAGAATTTGGTGTGTTTTGTATTTGGCGCCCTGCCTACTGCAGGGCTCAGGATGTACGTTCAGTCGAGCATGTGCAGCATGTACAGCAAGGCTGCGTGCACTCCCTAGGGCCAGACACGCCGAGTGCTCTGGCGCTTACACAACGAGCTTGTGTGCACGGATTGTCCACACTGCTCAAACTAGTGTTCAAGGCCCTTTGGTCTGATCTGATTTCAGTTTGTTCAGAAAGTATTTATTAAGCAGCTGTTCCGTGCTGCTCTGGACTCAGCTTCTGGGCAGTGGTGATCCACGCAGACTGTACACATGGGGCATGCTTCCTAGTGGGGCGATGGGGGTAGCATACTTCAGTAACAGATACAGCAGTACACACTGGGGGGAGGGCAGTGAGAAAAATGAAGGGAGCTGTGAGAGTTCATGGCAGTGGGAACAGGTGTATAAATATAGGTCTCTAGCCGGAAGGGACCTCGGGGAGGCAGCATTTGAGATGAGGTCTGAGGGGCAAGCAGGACTTAACCAGGTGAAAGGTGGTGAACAGTGTTCGGGGAAAAGGAACATGCAGGTCTGAGGTGATAGGAGAAGCCTAGAGGGACCAGTGAGGCGACCAGCCCAGCAGTGTAGGTGACAGGTTAGTGACGGAGATGGATGGGCAGAGTGGAAAGACACTTAGGAAGCAGAATCAACAGGACTTGGTGATGGATGGGAAGGGAGCTGTCAAGGATAGGTTAGGGGTCAAGATGGTGAGCTCTGTTTAAGAACGTTTCACGGTGACCTAGCTGCTCCCGCTCTCTCTCTACCAACTCCTTACCCCAAACGCCGCTCGCAGGTACTACAAAGGTGTCTGTCTGTCCCTGCTGCTCGGACTCTGCCCTGGCAGACCGCCTCCCTCCCAGCCCCCTTGGCCCACGCGCCCTTCCTGTTGGCCACTCCGCGTAGAGACGCCTGTTGAGTCCCACGCGGCTGACCTAGCCCACGTCTGTCTCTTCACACACTGCTCTGGCAAGTGCAGACAGTCCCCTGTGTGTGTAGCACTTTTCAGTTAAAAACACTCTCACTTCTATTTGCATTATTTCATTGTCCTGAGAGTCCATCAGATCTCGAGGAAAACCTCATTTGAGAGAGGAGGGAATTTAGGCTTGGAGACAGGAAGGACCGTGACTAAAACCACTCATCCAGAAAGATCAGAGCTGGGGTCAGAGCTCAGGTTCGTGACTGCTGCTCCGGCATGAGGTTTCATGTTCTTTGTTTTATATTCCTGTGTGTTTCTCATTTCTTCAACCAGACTCCATCTAAGCCAGGAGCTTAGTGGGGTCTGGGGCCGGCAGAAAGGGCAGGGGCTCTGGGTTGCTTCTGCCCTCAGGTGGGACTGTGGCCCCTGAACCTGGGCTTCCCAGCTGTTCCCGCTTCATGGGGCTCTGGTGCAGGTCACCTGCCGTAGGACACCCACGCTGTCTGCCCCAGACCTGCTGAGTGTGCCTTCTACCTGGCAGTGTGTGCGGTACATACTTGTCGATGGAAAAATTAATGCCCTCAACTCCCTTTTTGAGTTTTAGGGTTGTTTTTCTTTTGGGTGGGCAGGAGGTATGGGAAAAGCCCCTGCTTTTCTCTAAAGCCCTCTAATTAGAATGGAAAGAATCAAAAGGAAATGGTGATGGTTAAAAAGAGTAGTGAGGATGCTGTTTATAGACGGTTCTTTTTGTATTGGGTGGAAAGCTGCAGTAGACCGATTTCTCTCAGCCTTCCCTCTCCTTAGTTCTTGCGGTCTCCTCTGTTGCTCAGAATCTATCAGGAAAGAAAGGGTAGAGGGAGGAGACTAACGCTACTGACACCCTCCTGAGCTGCGTGGGCCTGGCACTTGACCTGCTTTATTGCATTTGATTCTGCAGCAGTTAGGCGAGGCAGCCACTGTTCCTGTTTGAGCAAAGAGGAAACTGAGGCTTGGGGGGCTGGGGGAACGTGCCCAAGTTGGTCACAGGACTGGGCTGGTCTGGCCCTGGAGCTCACTGTGCCTTGCTGTAAACATATATGTTTGCCGACTTTCCATTGTTCTGTTTATCAGTTACCATAAGGGGACATTAAACACAAAAGTAGACATGTTGTCTGGAGTAAATTTTATCTCTGTAGCTTTAAAACACAAACAAAAATAATAATTCCATTAGTAGAGGAAAATTGCACCATACTGCTGAGTGTAAATTTTATTGCTACAGTAACTGTAAAATACAAAGATGATAAATGAAAAGTTGGGACATTTATTATTGGGAGTATATTTTATTGGTATAACTAAAATGCAAACAAACTGAATAATACCAGTACTTCCTAAAAATTGTAGTTGGCCTCTTGACAATGCACGTGATGTCAGCTGTAAAACACAAAGGTTTGATCTGGGCGGAGGGATAGGAGGCAGCTGTGTGTTTGTACTTGCTTGGTGGGGTGGAGGAAGGGGATGGGGTAGTAGAGCGAGCCATTTTCTCTTCATTCTTTTTTTAATGTTTATTGATTTTAGAGAGAAAGAGAAACATTGATTTGTTGTCCTACTTATTTATGCATTTATTGGTTGCTTCTTATATGTGCTCTGACTGGGTATCAAACTCACAACCTTGGCGCATTGAGACGATGTTCCTATCGATTGAGCTATCCGGCAGGGCATGGGGCCATTTTCTAGAGGAGGCTCTAAAAAGAAAGCCCAAGAGCTAAAACATTTTTAGGGGTTCGAGGAGATTCAGGACTGGAAAATTCTGTCTGCTAGGCTCAGGAAGGAAAAGCTTAGAATTCTTGCAGCCATTTAGAATGCCCTGTTGAGAAGTCACAGCAACGATCATGAATCACTGTGGCTCCAGACAGTACTGGTCATGGTCTGAGCCTAGGGAGTGGGCTCAGGGCGGTTCACGGCATTAATCAGGAAGTGTCGTGGCCTCAGTTCTGGCTGGTGGAGGGGCTGTTCTCGGCTCAGACACCAGCAGAGAGTAGCAGGAGGCCGCTCAGACCAGCGCAGCAGGGGCCAGCCTGCATGACCTCAGTGATAGCAGGCTGTCATGTAGCACTTAGATCAGAGAGGAAGGCACGCTGCGCTGTGGTTACCACATGTGTTAGCACACTCATTCTGAGAGGTCACCACCTCATTTTTCAAATGAGGAAACTGAGGTGTAAGAGGTAATTTACCCAGAGTCGCACTGAGGACATAATAGAGTAAAAATTTGGAAGCAGATCTATTCCACTTCAGAGCCTGTGTTCTTTCTTCCTAGTTGTTCACATTGAATTCCATTAAAATGATATCATGACACTGGGGCCTTCTGAAGGCTCAATGGTGAAAGGAAATAAGATCTGAATAAAGTCTTTATTCAGATCGTGTTTGAGACTTGGACGGCAAGTATGGCCCTCCTGATTTCCCATTGTTCTTAGTCAGACATTCACATGGCCTGTACATGTGTCTGATCACATGGCTCTGGGTTGGAAAAACCTAGATGCCCCTAAAATAGGGCTTGGGCGGCTGGCGGTGAATAGATTGGTGCTGTTGCAGTTTTTCTGAGAAACCAGCTTTAGGTGGAGCCATTTCCTTGGTATTGTCCTGCCTTCTGGAAAACCGCGATCATTTTAGAAATTCGATGAGAGCTGCTCTGAGTACATCTCACCAATTCATATCTGACACCGTTTTTCTTCTGGGAGAACCAGAATGAAAGGCGCCAGGGGTGGTGGTCCTTGGGCTGATGATCTCTGGTGTGCCGTCGCTGTCCCCACTGCTGCTCACCAGGCGAGAGCATGCTCCCTGGCCCCAGTGACCGAACTTTGCTCTGACTGTGGGCAGCTCACGTGGCCTCCTCCCCTCGCACCCAGAGTGGCAGCGTGTGCTCACACAGGTTCTTGTGCTCTGTCTGCAATGCTCCCCTCCAGCTGGCAGAAGTGGAAGCAGTAAGTCCTCAGACTTAGTTGTTGCATACTGTTCCTTTGTGCCTTGGTTTTTCAAAGGAGCTTTCCACCTTTTCTACCTCTGTTGGAGATCCACCTTGTTGGAAGTTGGCTGGTGGGAAACTTAGCGACAGCTGTCAAAAAAGACGTAAAAGAGTACTTACACTCTGACCCAGTGGTTCCCTTTCTAGGACCTAACGACCCTAATGAAATCACTGGATAGTGTATATACAAGGATGCTTTCATCCTAGCGTTGCTTGTAATAATAAACAGTAGCACGGACATTTGCTGGCCACTGGCCACTGTTCTCAGAGCTTTGTAACAATCAGCAGGCAAATGTGTAAAGTCGGAGGCAATCTGAATTTTAAAAATAGAGGGTTGACTTAATGTATTGTAGTACATTTCATACAGAAAATTAATATTTAGCCTTTAAAAATGATGAGATAAATTTGTATTTATTGACACAAAAGGATGTGTATCGTTTGTTAAGCAGTAAAATCAGGTCACAGATGTGTGCTGTGCGATTGTTTTCGTAGAAAATGCCTGGAAGGCTGTATGCTAAATTGTTAACTTAGCTGTCCTGTGTGATGAGATTACAGAGGATTCTGACTTTGTTTTTAAATAATATGAACTTAAAAAATATCTTTTTTTATTTTTAATTTTTTTTGTATTTTTTCAAAGTGAGAAAGCAGGGGGAGGCAGAGAGACAGACTCCCGCATGCGCCCGACTGGGATCCACCCGGAATGACCAGTAGGGGGCGATGCTCTGCCCATCTGGGGCATTCTTCTGCTGCAGTCGGTGCCATTCTAGCACCTGAGGCGGAGGCCATGGAGCCGTCCTCAGTGCCCGGGCCAACTTTGCTCCAATGGAGCCTTGGCTGTGGGAGGGATAGAAAGAAGAGGGGAAGGGTAGAGAAGCAGATGAGCACTTCTCCTGTATGCCCTGGCCGGGAATTGAACCCAGGACTTCCACATGCTGGGCCGATGCTCTACTATTGAGCCAGCTGGTCAGGGTCAATAATATGTACTTTTATCTACACAGTTGACATATAACATTGTGCAAGATTAAGGTGTACAGTGTGTTGATTTGATACATTTACGTATTGTGTGGTCAGTGTTTTTGAATCACAGATAATTAGAACAAGAAGGAAGCTCAGCATTGGTCCTGGGCTGCTTGTTTACGGGGGTGGCTGAACTCATCATCTGACGTTGCCCTTATTCGCTCCCTTTCGCAGCAAAGCGGTTGAGAGCCTTGCTGAGGGGCGCGGCTCTGAAGTTCGGCGAGTGAAGGAGGACGCTCAGAAGAAGGTGCAGCAGGTGGAAGACCTCCTGACCAAAAGGATTTTCCTTCTGGAAGAGGCAAGTCTGCAAGCCCGGGGAGAATTTGCTTCTTACAGTGGGTTCGCGATGGAGCGGGCGGACTGTGTGCCTGTCCTCTAGCTGGCAGTTTCCACAGACACGGGAGCCGTCCTCGCTGAGCATCTCGGGTGCCAGCCCCTTCTAGGGGCGCGCCGTGGAGAGTCTAGACCCTCACGCCCTCCAGGCTGGCCATTACTGTCTCATTCCGGTAGCTGAGGGCACTGACGTACGGAGAGGAATACTAGCCTGCATTTGAATGTGTGACTGCTGATGTTAAACCCCACGTTCCTGCTGTAACACCGCTCTGCTTGTCGGCTAGCGTAGTGTCTTTGTCTCACTGAAGACTAAACTGGCCCAGAAAGGGGAAGTGACTCAGCTGACATGACACGAGCTAAGCCTGAAACCAGATTTTCTGCCTTGTAGGGCAGGTGTGTCCATGCAGCCCCATCCCCAGTGTCCAGCCTGTATGCCATGCCCACCGGTGTTGAATGAGTGCCTTTCTGGGAGGTGCTGTGTGTAGCTCCTCCTCCTGATTCTCTGTGACTGACAGGCGTCAGTCAGGCTGTTCCTTGGTTAGAAAGTCCTGCCTCCTAGGCGTTAAAAAGGGTTCTTCTACTTAATGCTAGTATTAAGTAAACTAATTGCTTAATTCTTGGTCTTTGACATCTGTTGTTTCATCTCATCTCTCTGCCTGCAGCCCTGATTCTTCTAAGCAGATATGAGGAGAAATAGCAGCAAGAAGCATTGTCGATCCAAAGAGTGGCTACATTTGTACTCTTGTGCACTTACAATGGTCTTTTCCAGCCACCATGTTCACTTCAGCCCTGTGTCAGCTTCGCGGGGGCGTGTAGGTAGTAGGGCGATCGGTAGGCAAGGAAACGGGCTCAGAGAGGGTGAGAAACCGGTCTTGGTCGGAAGTGGAGAGCAGGGACCAAAAGGGGGGGTCTCTGAGCTCAGGTGCTGAATTTTAGTGAAGGTGATTATGAGGCCTTTAAGAGACTTAACCTAGTCTTGTTCATTCATCTTACTTTTCCCAGTAGGTGCTCCGCAGTGTTTTGGGGCGCCTGTGTAACTGACAGTACTGAGTTGAATCTCTGCTCTGTCCCTTACAAACTCTGTCACCTCTCCTGAGCCTTTGCCTCTGCCTCTTCCTCTGTAGGATGAGGCTGGCGGTTCCTGCTGTGCAGTCGTCATGGCAGTGACAAGAGTGGCACAAACGTGTGGGGCCCCTTCTCAGGTCTCCTGTGCACTGACTTAGGCAGTCCCCTCAGCGAACCTAGGAGGTAATGCTTCTATCATCCTTTAACAACAAAAGGAAAACCATGATGACAGTGGCACAGAGTAGCTGAGTCACTTGCTTAAGGACACAGGGGCAAACGCCCGGGAGTCTGGCTGCTGAGCCTGTATTCTGACTGCGGAGTCCGCCCTCCGTGTCCCTCCTGAGGGGTGAGTGAGATCACAGATCACACACACAGAGCGTCTTGTGAAGCCTGGCGTTGACTAGGCTCTCACTAAATGGTAGCTTTTGTTGTTTGTTGTCTGCGAAAGTTGGGAAGTGATTTTTTCCCCCAGCCATCACTGAGATTGACAGACAAGCCTCTTGGGAGACAGTGTTGGGGAGGCACTGGAGGACAGGGGTGGCGAGGGGGAAGCCACGTGTTTTTAAGTTTCCCATGATGCAGCAGACATTTGAGAGTCTCACAATAGTTTCCTGACGAGATGGTGGTTATCCTGTTTTATAGATTGGGAAGCTGGGGCTCAGAGAGTTTAAGGGGCTATCTAGGGTCACACAGCAATAAGTGGGAGCTGGGTTTTGAACCCAGTTCGATTTCACTTTTTTCTTTTTGATGTAATCAGAGGCAGTTGGCATGAGAAGTCCGAGATGCCTGTCTATCCCCAGCTCACTTTCATGAGCGCCAGGGGTTTCTTCCCTAACACAGACATTGCCCGCCTGACGTAGACAATTTCCTAGTTGGCTTCTGTGAGCGCTCAGGAAGGACAGAGTTTTTCACCACCTAAATCAGTCTGAAGATACAGCAAATGTACTTTAGAATTGTGTAGTCATTATCTTCCAAAAAAAACCCAAAATAAAACAGTGAGGAGGCGGTGGGGTGTGGGATGAATTTGTGCGGAGACTGTGGGGACTCTGAAATTTGTGTATGTTTAAGTATTGAGAGGCACATTTCTCCTCGTTCTCATTGAGCTGTAAACATTGATCTGATTCTTCAAAACCCAAACAGTTCTTACAGAGTTGAGTCTTTTCCATTGGAAATGCCTATTACTCTTCAGGATACAAGAAGGAAAGATGGCTGGCGAATGTATTTATTACCGATTCTCCCCATGTATATAGTACAATTCAGGGAGGGAAAATGTGCTGGAGAAAAAGTCATAAATATTTATATTTTAATCCAATTTCCTTTCAAAGTGTTCCCAATTGTATTGAAAAATTGCATCAAATGCATTTAATTTAACTCTAGGATGTGAGAGCCGCCCAAGCAGAACTGGAAAAGGCCATTGCAGGGACGGAAATGGAGAAGGCGCTTCGACTGAGCTTGGAAAACAAGCTCACAGCAATGAAGTTGCACGAGGGCGACTTGGACGTGCCGCTGGTCCTGGAAGAGAAGGACAGGTCTGGCTCTCGTCCCCGTGGGACCCTGATGGTCATGAGTCTGGTAGCTTGGGGACAGAACTGTTCCCTTCCTTCCCTCTACCCTCACTTGTCTTACTTGCTCCCACACTGAGAAAGCGGTGCGGGAGGACAGAGATAGAGGGGGTACGTAGAGATCTGTGCTGGAATATTCCACTCATACTAAATTGAGCCTTTGGTTTTGGCTGTGAGCTTTCTGGTAGCCAAAGGGTAAAGTAACTCCGTAGTTTGTCAGAAATTTCTCTTGTGGATCTTCCCGGAGGGAAAGTTAGTGACTGCATCCCCACAATAAGTCCTAGTGAATGTGGTGTGGCCTGTTTTCCATCACAGCTTGCACTGCATCCTGAGGGCCCAGATGAGAACAGTGCAAGGGGCCGAAACAGTGCACACCAGTACAGAGCTCTTCTGTGGGTCGGGAGTAAAACGTGCGCCGTTTGGCCCAGAGAAATGGCCTTTAAGCTCGTGTTCTAACTCGGTCGGAGGTGTGGAGGGCAGGCACAGTGCGGTAGAGGTTAGAACGGGTAAATGCTGTGTTAGCCAAGGAACTTACCTGACTCAGGGATTGGGAAAGCTACCTAGAGGAAGTCCTACGATAAGGAGGATGAAGAAAGGGTGTTCCAGGCTTTGGGAACCGTATGTGCGAAGAAAGCCCAGAGGCAGAAGGGTACACAGCATGATCAAGGAAGGAACTGAAGGAGGCCTGGCCCAGCCTGGCCAGGCCCGACCATTTCGTGTTGGGAAGGGAGGTGGGAAGGAAGGAGAGGCACACTTGGACCCATCCTGTGGGCTTTGTTAAAGCGTTTGGGTGTTGTCCTCGGCATGTGTGAAGCCACTGAAGAGTTGGGGGAGGGGTGTTGGGAAGGGTTGGGGGAATGGCAGGCTCAGATGGAAACTTGGAGAGATCCCTCTGGCTGTCCACTGGAGGATGGATTGACGGCGGGGCTGGCTGGGAAGCCTGGGTCCCTGGCTGATGCAGAACTAGGGGTGGGAAGGATAAGAGAGCTATTCAGAGGTAGACTCGTGTGTTGGCTTGAAGGTCTTGGTGACTGATTGGATTTGGGGCTGAGGGAAAAGGCTCCAGGGATACCCTCCCCTGATGGGCAGTGGTGGGATGGTGGAGCGGTTAGCTGAGTAGGCGGGAGAAAGGGAGAACGATGTGTTTGGGGAGAGGGGCTGAGAAGAGGAACTATTAGTTGGGACATGTTGGGTGGAGGAATTGTGGGCATCCAAGAGGAGAGTCCAGGAGGTGCTTGTATGTACGGATTAAGGTCTGAATTACCAGACATAAAGATGCATTCATTAACGAGCTACTGAGCATGGCCTGGGTTGGGCTCTGGGAATGTACAGGTGCGTCCTGTCTTCCTTCTGTGGAGCTCCAAGTGTGGGAGAGGACAGATGTGAAAGAAAAGATAGGTTTCGGAGGTGAGCTCAGGGTTCTGTGCTGTGACAAGAGTAAGGGAGTGACTAGCTCTGCTTGGACACGGGGCGGGAAAGGCTTATCAGAGGAGGGGTGCTGGGAGTCGGTGAGGAAGCTGTGACCACCGAGGGAGCACACGCAGGGGCGTGGGGCCTGGCTCATTGCAAGGTCATTGTAGAGGAAAGTGCACCCTGTTAGCATAGGCTGCAGAAACCTGGATTCTCACCTTTTTGGAATAGGGACTCTGGGAAAGGTTAATGCTAATTGAGTACTTACTGGTCCAAGCGATGGGGTCTCCATGGAGGTGGGTGGTCAGGTCAAGAACTTGCTAAAGGCTTCGCCTTCCTGAGGTTTCCCATAGATCTAGCTGGACAGGCATGGGAACCTGTGAATGCATCTGTCCCAGGGGTAGGTTTTCCCTGGCCACACTCCCAGAGACCAAAGCAGCAGCCAGATGGCTACCCTGGATTTCTGCTCACCCAGGGCTGGGCCACGGGATACTCCTGAACTAGGACCAGTGTGTTTCCTTGCTGAAGGCAGGCGGGCCTGTCTAGGAAGCCACATCATTGGAATAAAGGTCTTTGGTCGTGCCCTGGTGAGATGGATCCAGGTCGGCCGCACAGATGGACCTGCCTTTGGGCAGGCCCTCACTAGGATGTCTCTCTGGGTCCCCACCATCCTTCTTAAAGGTGCGTGCTTTAGCTACCAGATTTCCTTCAGTATGACTAGAGCTAGTCTGTATCTTTAAGGCATTTGACAGGAGTCCTGCAGGTCAAGTTTGGCCAACAGATATGTTTTGTCTGTATTTCTTTTTAAGTTTAAGTACTATAATTGCTAATATTTAAGAAAATCTAATTTTAAGAGTCTGGATTTCCAGATTCTTTTAGATACCTGGAAGGTGTAGGAGGACGGGGCCGAGGCCTTTCTGGAGTACAGCTTCTCTGTCAGGTGTCCCACAGGCCCGCTCCACTCATCTCTATCCTGAGCCAGGACTTGCCTTAAGGCAGCTAAAAGGTCAATTTCCTCGAGGTGTGAGTTACGTACAACATGACACATTCATTTTAGTGGACCGTTCGGTGACTTGACCTCTCCAGTTGATTATGTGACGATTCCAGAGTTGAGCCCCTAGAGGGCACTCTGACTCCTCTTTCCCAGTTCTCCGGGGCGTTGTCCTGGTGCTGTTGGTTCCCTCTGTGTCCAGCTGTGTTAGCCTATTTGGCGCCATAACAGAACACCATACAGTAGGCTGCCTATAAATAGTAGAAGTTTATTTCTTACAGTTCTCAACGTTGGAGGTCCAAGATCAGGGTGCCCGCGTTGTCTGGCGAGGGCCCCCCTCAGGTCCCTCTCGTTGTAGCCCCACCTGGCAGAAAAGGGAAGGACTGTATCGGGACCACATTTGTAAGGCACCACTCCCGTTCAAGGGCGTTCCGCCCTCATGACCTCATCTTCTCCCAAAGGCCTCGCCTCCTCCTGCCTTGCTTTTGGGGGACGCAGATGCTCAAACCATGCACCAGGGCATTGCAGGTGCATTAACTGCTTTTAGCTCTCGCCTCACCTGCACCCTGGTAGCCTCTCCTCTTTCTTCCACGATGAGTTGCTTATTAGGCTTAGCTAGAAACAGTTTTCTTAGGGTCCTTTGACAAAATGCTAATCATTGGATGCTTTAAAAAAATAATTATAGCAACTGTCATTTGGTGAGTTCTGCCATATGCTTGGAGCTGTGCAGGGCCGTTTTAAATAGCTTATCTCCATTCCACATAAGCAAGTTATCCCCATTTTATAGCCCAGCCGATGCGGGCTTAGAGAGCTTAAATAATTCGGCTGTTGTCAGGGAACGGTTGATGGAGGTAATTTGGTGGCCTTGAGGAGGGTGTGTTCAGCTCTCTCTGAGGGGGGCTTTGGGGGTACCAGTTGGCAAAGCCTCGCTGAGGGGAACAAGGCCTAAGTCTGGAGGGTGATGGCTGCTCAGGGTGCTCAGCAGGTGGCGGTGGGCACACAGTTGTGAAGGGCACAGCACACTGGCCTCTGGAGGAAAGTGTGGCTCCCGCGTGGCGGAGGGGTGGGCTATGGCCTTCGGTGCCAGCTGACACCAAAGCGGTCAGCAGGGCCTTTGATCTCGGCTGGCCCTCAAACCTGGACCTCCGCTGCCTTGCCGGGGAGCTTGGCCTTGGCCTTGATCCTGAAAGTCAGTGTGTGTGTGTGTGTGTGTGTGTGTGTGTGTGTGTGGTGTGTGTGGGTGTGTGTGTGTGGTGTGTGTGTGTGTGTGGTGTGTGTGTATTATGTCTGTCAGGAATGGAGAGAGATGAGAAGCATCAATCATTAGTAGTTTTTCGTTGCCATTGCGACACCATAGTTGTTCATTGATTGCTTTCTCCCATGTGCCTTGACCACGGGCCTTCAGCAGACCGAGCAACCCCTTGCTGGAGCCAGCGACCTTGGGTCCAAGCTGGCGAGCTTTTGCTCAAGCCAGATGGGCCCGCGCTCAAGCTGGCGACCTCGGGGTCTCGAACCTGGGTCTTCCGCATCCCAGTCCGATGCTCTATCCACTGTGCCACCGCCTGGTCAGGCTGAAAGTCAGTATATTTTAAACTTTGCCCTGAGAAGCCTTGCAGAGATGTTCTTTTATTTATTTTTTTCCGATTTACTGGCACAGTTCTGCTTTACTGGTCATGTTTGTTTAGCCTTCAGTGCCCCATATTTTTGGAGAGATATCTTGGCCCAAAAAATCAGTAAGCCAGTGCTGTCGGTGCTGGGAGCCGTTGAATGTGTGAGCTGGGGTGTGATACAGTCCCTCGTCTGGCGGCTTGGAGGTGGGATCGACCGGGACCAGGCTTGAGGTGAGAGGACAGTTAGTGTCACATGGAATTCGGCCCTTAATCTCCGACCTGCAAAACGCGATTTTGCTCATGTTCAGTCATTAGATATGTTTACTTTGAGGACGTCTGGCCCCATTTCCCACCTCCTCCTGCTCCCTGAGCTAAGAGAACAGCTTAGAATTAATATTTAAATTTTGTTCCCTTTTAGACTGATTGAGGAGTTGAAGCTGTCTTTGAAGAGCAAGGAAGCTTTAATTCAGTGCCTTACAGAGGAGAAATCTCAGATGGCAGCCCCTGATGAGAGCGTGTCATCGGGAGAGCTCCGCGGACTGGCTGCTGCTCGGAGGGGAGAGAGGGAGAGGAACACTGAGGTGAGGGGACAGGACGTGCAGCGGGGACTGTCATTAGCAGGCCAGCTCTGTGGGAAGTGGGGCGCACACCCTGTCCTCGTGGCTCACCCACAGTCTGCTTCTGAATGCTATCGCCTACCAGCTGGGGACTCAGCAGAAACTGCCTCTGTCGGGGGCCCTGGCGTATTTTTTCCCTTTCAGCTTTGTGTTCATAGAGTTGGTTAAAAAAACCAGTCCATGCCTGCTTGCCTCTGTTCTACTATGTGTTTGTTAATTTGTTCTTGCCTGGGGACTTTCTTTTCATCCTTTCAGTTTTCTTAGGATAAAATTGTGGTACTTATTCATTTCACCTTTTGTGCTTAGAGACAGACCAACTTTGGTCTCAAACGTCAAAGGCAGTGGGGCAGGGGACTAGCTGGTACTGGGCCAGCCAGCACTTGGTGGGATGCAGTGTGCCGCCTCGTGTAGTCCTCCCAGCCACCTTGCAAGGTAGAGAGCGCAGTCCCCTGTCGGATTTAGAAACAGGCTCGGCTCAGAGGATGTTGTATTTCCCAAGGCTCCAACAGGTGGGCTACTAGTACCGACCCCATAGCGTCTCTGGGCCCCACCCCACACTAGGCGGCCTCCAGGGCAAGCTGTCTTCCAGGCAGGACTCTGGAGAGCAGGTAGGCCTAGTTCAGACCTTCTCATTCTGGTTGGACCACGGGTGGCTGCTCATGTGAGGTGTTCACCTTAGGGGACATCATGAAAAGTCCTGATTTCTTTACGGAGCAAGGTCTCCTTTGTCCCCAACAAAACAGTGAATTCTTTAGTCTCTAATTAGTTTTTGGCTGTAATCAGCCTTTGTTTCCTGCTCCGTGAAGCTTCTGTCTCACTTCCTGGGCTCTGTCCTTTCGAAGGCCTTTTCCATTGTCCAGTAGCTCCTGGGCTTACTCTCTGTGGGGCTGGTGATCACCAGAGTGGGCTCCTCGTCTTGATGTTTCTCCTCACCCGGGTGGACTTCGGGTGAGACAGAGGGTGGACACCTGCTTTCATGGGTCACAGCAGGGGGAACAGTGAGCAAATAAGTGCTCATTCTAATTGTTCTGGGGAAGCCATTGGATTGTGGGGCCCTTCTGGGTACCAACTGATTCCTTTTCATAGGCCGCACAAATGGAGCACCAGGCAGAGAGAAACTGCTTTGAAGAGAGGATCCAGGTATGTTGATACAATTTTTAAAACTGTGTTGAAGATTTACCCGTGGCTCATGCTTTATTCTGAGTGCAGTAGATAATTCTGTGTGACAATCGCTGTCACTCATGGAATGCTCCTGTCTGCCAGTCAAGCTTTAGGCACTGGAGAGGGCACCTCGATCTTGGCAGTAACTGTGTGGCAGGCATTCCCATCTCGCAGACACGGCACGTGAGGCTCAGGGCGGTGAGGCCCCGTACCCAAGGCCACGCAGCTCAGAGGCGGCGTAGCAGGGATTCAGACTTGCTGGTCTGATCGCACAGCCGTCGCTGCATGGTCCTTTAGTCACAGCAGCTGCGTGTGTACAGGCCTGCCAGTCCACGGCGTGCCTTCACGTCCATTATCTCGTTTGATCCTCACGACAGCCTGGGAGGGAGACGGCAGTGATTATCTTTAGAAGTGAATTCAGACTATAAATATATATATTCAGTCTCCATCCAACCAAATTCTCTGCTAGCTTTTGTAGCATTAAAGGAATGAAATTAATGATCTGTTATTTCGCCCCAAATAACCTGGTACGGTTTCAAAGACTCTGATGTGACTGTATTCAGATTTCAGGAGGCATTGGAGTCCTTCCCGTAGGAATAGCTGTCATCATCATAACTGATCTGATCCTCTCCCTTTCACCCGGCCCTCTTGCCGTGAGCGGTAACATAGGAACCGGGAGCCCATGCCACTCGTTCGGCTCTACGTGGAAACATTAATCACAGGCTGACAGGAAGGAGACGGGGTAACTGCATTGCAGTGTGCTCTTAAAGATAGATGCCAGGCATTTTGGTTGGAACACATCAACTTAGTGAATCTTTTTCTAATCTAATTTAGGCACTTCTGGAGGACCTGAGAGAGAAAGAAAAAGAAATTGCTACAGAAAAGAAAAATAGTTTAAAGCGGGATAAAGCCATTCAAGGTCTAACCATGGCATTAAAGTCAAAGGAAAAAGAGGTATGTCTGGTATACCACAAGTGAGATTTTTCTCTATGAGCTTCTGTGACTGGCCTGTCCTACCCTGAATCTTTAGCTTTGATAAAATGGAAAGTTTTTAAGAGAGCAGAGATGACTAAAGCAAGTGAGCCAGGGTCCTTTAGTCAGAGAGAAGTTCTGTTGGAGTGTCTAATCCAGCAGTGCCCAGTACAAGTATGTGAGTTGTATATGTAAATCTGATTTTTTTAATAGCCACTTGGAAAGAAGTAAAAAGATGCAGCAAGTGGAAGTAACTTTACATATATATATATATATATATCAAATACTATTATTTCAACATCTAAGCAATAGGATGAAAGTAACAATGAGGTATTTAACACTTCTTAACATCTGACGTCCAGCTACTGCTTGCAGCACGTCTCAAGCCAGACTGACCACGTTGCATATGCCCAGTAGCCACAGGAGGGTAGTGGCTTCCATACTGGACAGTGTAGGTCTAATCCTTCGAAAGACGACAGAAAATTGAGTAAAGGAGTTGGGGGGCAAGGCCAAGGTAGTTAGATAGCTAGCTGGTGTTGTCTTTGGGATCCAGGGTGGTGGCTGATGATTCCCTGCTGTTCTCTTGTCATTGGCATACAGCCTTCTGTGTCTCAGCAGCTGTGCCAGGCACGGAGCAGAGGGGCAAGCCCAGCTCCGCCCACTGGCCTAGTCGGGAAGAAAGACAGTGAATGCGGTGTGATTGAGTGGAGCGAAGGGGACTGAACCCAGGCTGGTCGTGCATTTGGGAAGGGAGGGCAGTACTTCAAGAAGCAGGTGTCTGAGCTGAATCTTAAACAACGAGTGGGAGTTAGCTAGGAAGGGAGACAGAAAAGAGGAGGCCGTTTCATGCAGAGGGGAGAACACTGGCCAAGGCATTCAGTGGGGAAAGAGCCCGATATGTTTTTGTGGAACCAGAAGCAGTTCGGGGTTGTCAGATCATCGAGTGCCAACTTAAGTGAGGTCAGAGAAGAAGCTGGAGATGAGGCAGGGGGCCAGGTGGGGGTGGGACTCTTCATGGTCCACTGCTCGGGAGGCACTTCATCCAAGATTCTTAAGCAGGAGGGGTGGGATCACATTTGCATTTTTTAAAATTTAAATTTAAAAACATTTTCCATTGATTTCAGAGAAAGAGAGGAAGAGAGTGAGGTGGATGGGAGGGGATAGTAGGAGAAGCATCAACTTGTTTCACTTAGTTGTTCATTTAGTCATGCATTCATTGTTTGTTTCTCATTTGTTCCCTGACTGGTGGTTGAATGTACCACCTCTGTCATGGTGTGTGGATGCTTTACCCAACACTGAGCCACGTGGAAGGGCCTACATTTGCATTTTAATGAGATCTCAACCTGTATCCTGAGAGAATAGTGGCAGGGAGGCCAGTAGCCAGGGGAGAGCCACCAAATTCAGAAATGTTGAACTAGAGCAGTGGCCACAGCACGAGTGGAGGAGTGGGGCTAAGTCAAGAAATGAAATTAGAAATAATGAAATAATTAAAATTATGATTGTCAAACCACTATACACACACCTAAAACTAATATAAAATAGTACTGAATGTCAACTGTAATTGAAAAATAAACTTAAAAATAAATAAAATCAAGAATACAATCTAAAAAGGAAATGACTAATTAAAAATTAGAATTAAATTTGGGGAAATGTGATGGTTAGAGGTAGGCACGGAGAGAAGGCACAGTCCACGATGACTTCTGGCCGCGGGACTAGGGACGTGGTCATGCCACCAACTCAGCATAGAAAATGAGGGAGATGGTGAGGTGGGAAGGGGTGATGGCGGTGATGAATCTCTGGACCTTCCAGGTGGGATGTCCAGGAGGCAGGTAGGTCTGCAGGTCTAAGGCTTGGGAAGAGCTCATCAGGCCTGCAGGTGTAAAGCTGGGAGTCACTCTTAAACACATGTGAGTTAAAATTCTGAGAGTTGATGTCCTCATCTGGAGTGTGTAGTGTGGGAAAGAAGAAGGCTGCGGATTGGACTGCAGGGGACATCGGAGTTCCAGGTACAGGAAGAGGAATGTACAAAGAGGACGGAAGGGCTGGTTGTAGAAGTGTGATGCTCTCCAGGAGACTGGTGTTGGCGATAAAGGAGGGAAGAGTGAGCGATCACCACTGTCAGATGTGGCAGAGCTGGCTTATTACAGTAGGAGCTGTAACTTGTATCAGATGTGGGGAGTTCAGGGCCCAGCGGCAGTTGGAGACCTTCCATAGGTGGTGGCACCAGTGGTAGGTTGGTTTTGAGTACTGGCAGAGTTCAGGGTGTGACCATGGGTGTGGGTGGCTGACTCTGGGGTGTATGGGAGTAGCAAAAGATAGGTTGTTGGGTGGGTCATCTATATGACCATAATAATAATGATGGTAACAGAATGAGCCAGACATGATTTTCTACCACTGCCTGTTACCTCATTTAACACAACAGTGCTGTGGTTGGGTGAGTGGTGATGTTCTCATTTTATAGTTGAGGGAATTGAGTCTCAGAGATTAAGTTTTGTGCCTGAAGTCATCCAGCTAGTAAACAGCTGGACTGGAAATCTCACATTTCTGACTTCAGACTTTTTCTGACTACAGAGTCCTTGATTATAAGCACACTTCAACAGGTAAAGCATTTGGGTGTGCAGAGATGGCTGAGGAGGCCAGTTGTGTACGTAACTGCTAGTCCTTGTTTTTACCCAGGTTGAAGAACTGAACTCTGAAATCAAAGAGCTCAGTGCTGCCTTTGCTAAAGCTGAAGAGGCCCACAGGAAAGCACAGACCCGGGAGCTCCAGGTGAGTGTCCACGTGGGCTGAAGTGGTTGTTTGAGCCTTAGTCCCGGTGAGGTCAGGACTTTGCAGCTGAAAGGAACTGAGGGAAATCTCAGTGGTCGGTAGTAATAGAATCGTCTCATTCCAGGAGGGGGAAATTCTCTGTCAGCACGGGTTCTTCTCCAGCCCTCTGCAACATGGCAGTGATGATAGCGATGACAGATACCCCTCTGCAACATGGCAGTGATGACAATGGTGACAGATACCCTTCTGCAGCATGGCAGTGATGACAGTGATGACAGATACCCCTCTGCAACATGGCAGTGATGATAGCGATGACAGATACCCCTCTGCAACATGGCAGTGATGACAGTGATGACAGATACCCCTCTGCAGCATGGCAGTGATGACAGATACCCCTCTGCAGCATGGCAGTGATGACAGATACCCCTCTGCAGCATGGCAGTGATGACAGATACCCCTCTGCAGCATGGCAGTGATGACAGATACCCCTCTGCAATATGGCAGTGATGACAGATACCCCTCTGCAGCATGGCAGTGATGATAGTGATGACAGATACCTCTCTGCAACATGGCAGTGATGACAGATACCCCTCTGCAGCATGGCAGTGATGACAGATACCCCTCTGCAATATGGCAGTGATGACAGATACCCCTCTGCAGCATGGCAGTGATGACAGTGATGACAGATACCTCTCTGCAGCATGGCAGTGATGACAGATACCTCTCTGCAACATGGCAGTGATGGCAGTGATGACAGATACCCCTCTGCAACATGGCAGTGATGGCAGTGATGACAGATACCCCTCTGCAACATGGCAGTGATGACAGTAGTGACAGATACCCCTCAGTTAGCAGTGCTGAGCTCACTCCCTGCAGGTAGAAGACTGTGCACAATGTACGGGTTATCTTAATTGTCACAACCCTGTGGGGAACGTATTTATCCCTCTTGTATCCATGGGGCTTTTGAAGTTCAATGAAGATGTGCAGCTTATTTTATTCGCTGTCCCTCAGCTAGCAAGTGGTTGTAACTCACTAAATGTAGCTCATCCTCAAGTTGGGTGGGATATCTTCTGGCATAAAAGTGTAGTAGTTACTTTGGTCTGGTTTTCATATTCTCTGCAAATGATATTATACCCGCGGCTTTGGTTTGTGGAGGCGCTCCGGGTGACCTTTCAGTTGGGAGTGAGAGATAGTGGAGTGAGCGATGGAACGGGAACGAGGCTCGTCTATCCTGCACCCCTGGAATGGAGCTCTGGGCATCATTTAGTCTTCACAACAACCCTGTGAACTGGAGATCCTTACTTTCACAGGCGAGAAAACTGAACCTCAGAGAACTTTCTGCATGCTGGGGAAGAACGATTTGTGTAGTCTTGTGTTTGGTCTTCAGCTTCTGGCCATGTCTAATTGGGCCAGATGTTTCCCACAGCTCAGAACCATCTAACTGCTAAAATGGGGTGCAGAAAGCAGGGGGGCATGCAGAAAATGGTAGAAAACTTTTCAAAGAAGTTTTCAAACGGACATTTAAGGAAAATTTAGTATGGAAAGGGTTTTTATAAAGCGACTAGAATGTATGGAATGAGTTCTTTGAGCCTGGGTTTTAAAGAGGCTTTGTCACAGTTTGCGTGATAACCCTGCGAACTTTTGTCACATTATAATAACTATTGTCTTAGTAATAGCCGTTGCCATCCTGTGTGTAATGTTGCTGTGTTCCTGTCTCTAGCCGTCCCTCCTTGAATTCATTTCTCGTCCTAATTCCTGGCAGTTTATTGGTGTGAATTGGGATCTGCAGGGGAGTGGGCAGGACCCAGGAAGAACACAGGCTCTGGAGTCATTTGAACCACCAATTTAATCACTTACAGTCTGATGACAGCTCTGAGCCTCAGTTGCTGAAATGGGTGTAATAATGTGTACCTTGCGGAGCTGGTAGGAGAAGCGGAGATTACTATGTGTAAAGATGCCTATTTTTAGCTCTGCATTTATAATTAGTGTTTTAATAAAAGGTAACTAAAAATTGTTCAAGATGAGCATTTTCCCAATCATTGTTTATTTTATTATTTTCAGTTTATTTAACTAAATAAGCACTGCCCCAGATACTTTATTATTTTGGCCTGTGACCTAGGTTTCTCAGTTCTTTGTTTTTGTTTTAATTTTTAAGGAAACCAGAACAGATGCTTCTGTAAAACCTGCTTTGAAATTTGAATGGCTTTCCCCCTCAGTGTCTGTTGCTGCATCCTAAATAGCAGTTGGGCAAACATGGACCCGATGGCTGGGCTGTAGGGGGCCTAGGAGTTACCCTCCACTTCTAGGGTGACTAGGTTGTAGCCCACCTCTCCTGAACAGCGAGGCTTACCTGCCGATGGAGGGGAGAATGGAGCTCCTGGGAAGGCCAGGAAGCTGGAGCGGCTCCTTGATGTCACACCCTGAGTTGTGACCTGACAGCTCAGGTGGTCCTTGCTTTAGAATTTTTAAGTGTGAGCCTCAGTCTGATTCAGAGAACAGATTAAAAAAACAAACACACATGTTTTCTCCTGATTATAAATGTTGCATATGCTCATTTTGATATTTTTCCTCTAGGCTTTCTTCTGTGCGTGCATTTTATTTTTTAGGTCATTTCCAATTCGGTCTTCTGTTTTTTCATACAACATAATGACTTAGAAATATTCACCTATTATGAACTCTGTAAATACAGTGTTAAGATTTTATTCTGCAGCTTTATCACATTTTACCCATTCTCATGTCCTTGCACATGTAGGTTGGTTCTTATTTTTCACCATTCAAGTAATTCTGTGATGAGATTTTGGGTTCTTCCCCTGAGACTGAATTCTAGGAGTGGAATTGTTAGGGATGAGTGTGCGCATGTTTGTATGATACACGCAGAGCTGACACCTATACCCTGTCCATCAATCCTGGCAGTTTACCTTCCTGCCGGCAGTTTCCTGGGTGCTTGGTCTGTTCTCAGTGTGTCCTTTCCCAGAAAGCTGGTCAGCGCTGGGCAGCCCCAGGGAAACGTCTCACTGGTTAAACAAAAGCACGTTTCCATTTGCTCTTTTTGGTAATTGGCGAATTATAACATTATCTGTATGCTCGAGAATCACAAAAGTATTTTCCCTAATGGACTATGTGTTAATGAAGTAAAGATGCGCTGGGCACATCTGGCCTTATGCTCTGCAGAATCGATAGCCTCCTGAGGTAGCCACAGGGCTACCGCTTCTCCCCGTGACTCGGAGGGAGCCACTCTAACCTAGACAAGCATTGCCAGCGCTCGGCTCCATCTCTGCTTTTCAAATGAAGCTGTTTATTCTGCCTTCTAAAAAGAACTAACATTGTTTTTAAAGCAATCATTATAAAAGTTACATGCTCACTAGCCTTAGAGCATTTGAAAATTCAAAGAAGTGAAGGAAAAAGTCAACTATATTCCCACCCCATGAAAGACAGTTACTGTTAACATTCTGTGCTTTTCCTTCTTGTCTTAAAAACGTTTTTTTTAGCCTGACCAGGCAGTGCCACAATGGAGAGAGGCTTGGTTGGTCTGGGACACTGAGGACCCTGGTTTGAAACCCTGAGGTTGCCGGCTTGAGCGTGGGCTCATCCGATTTAAGCGCGGGGTTGCTGGCTTGTGTGTGGGATCATAGACATGACCCCATGGTTGCTGGCTGGAGCCCAAAGGTCACTGGCTTGAAGCGCCAAGTCGCTGACTGGAGCCCAAAGGTCGCTGGCTTGAGCAAGGGGTTACAGGCTCAGCTGGAGCCCCTCGGTTAAGGCGCATGTGAGAAAGCAGTCAATGAATAACTAAGAAGCCACAGTGAAGAATTGATGCTTCTCATCTCTCTCCCTTCCTGTCTGTCCCTGTCTGTCTCTCTCGCTAAGAAAAAGTGGTTTTTACACAGTTGTAGTATCCCCCCTTCCCTTAAACATCAACATCATAACATAAACATTACCTTAGTTATCTCAAAATGTTCATATTCCTGTGCTTTGGGTCTTGAATGTTGTTTATGTTACCCCCCTCTGCCCTGTCCAAGGTGAAAAAGGAGCCCAGCTCTTCGTTTGTTTAACGAGCTGTGAAAACGAGCTGTCTCCCCTCCCCCCCTTTCCTAGGGGTCTGAGGATTTTGAAGCTGCCCTGTCAGAAAAGGCAGCCCTGTTGGCTGAGCTGCACTCGGAAAACCTCACCAAGAGCGCAGAGAACCGCAGGCTGCGCCAGAACCTCAAGAGGGCCGCCCAGGAGCTGAGCGACGTGCAGCAGCAGAAGGGGAGGCTGGAGAAGGACCTGGAGGCAGCCCGCCGGGAGAAGAGCGAAGGGGACGGCACCATCCACGTGAGCACCCTGTTCCCTTGGGAAATAGTGGGCAGAGCGGCTGGGTCAGTGCAGTGCCGCTCCTCTGGGTCTAGGGAGACTCACCGCTGGAAACTTAGAACATCTGAAAAATATAAAGAAGGAAATACTTCACTCATCAGATCACCTGGATAGGACCAGTCGATGTTTTAACTCGATGTTTCAGTCCTTTTGTGCTCTTTCTCCCCACCCCCAAGCGTTTTTGGTATCAAGCCGAAAATGCCGCGTCGTATCCATTTGTTAAATTCAGTGTGCTCTGGTGTGTTGCCATGTTATGAACGCTCTTCAAAATTCTGGGTTTTGTGCAAGCATAATATTTCACCACTTGGATATGCTACAATTTATGTATCCAGTGATATTTTTTTTCCTGATAGAGGTATAATTACTGGGTGAAAGAATATGAATATTTTAAGACTTTTAGAGATATAATCAAATTGTTCTCCAGAAGTATTATACCATGTTTCCCTATAGGAGTAATTGTTTTCAAGACTATTCTATTCAGCATTGAGTGTTAACATCAAATAGTTCTCTCTGAACTTGGAAGGAAGAAAATATTTTATCTTTAAAATTTTTAATTATATTTAAACTTAAGTATTCAGCATCCTGAGAGTCACATCCAGATACATAAGCTTTGGTGCCATCAGGTAGGAGAGGTCTGAGTTTGAGTGATTGTTGACACCAGGTCATTGGCACTCAGGTTAATTGAATTACCTGCTCGGGAAACCGGGGTGGGAAGAATCCTTAGACGAGATAGCTCAGAAGAGAGCCCACGAATAACAGAGTTTTGTTCTCTGGTGGCTGCTGGTGGCCGGGATGCCAGAATCCGTAGTTTGAAATTCTAATGGTTATGCTGAGCAAAGAGTTGAAATTCAGTGTTTATATAGTTTAACAAGAATGTTAATGGAAATTTAGAAAAATAAGAAATTGTCAACTACTCTGCTTTTCAGTGTCAACCTTCAGTGCTGGTACAGCTGGACACCCAATCTAATCAGAGGCTAACTGTTGTCTCTGTGCTTTGGTGATGTGGGGCATCTCCCATGTCACTTTCCCTGTCATGGGCATCTCCCAGGACACTTTCTCTGTCATGGCACCTTCCCATGTTGTGTAGACTCCAGCGCGATTATGTTGAATGGTGCTACTCCTCATTGAGTAGATTTCACATGCTTTACTTAATAATTTCCTCCTGTGTTGGACATTTTGGCTGTTTAAATGATGCTATAGTGAACATCTTGGTCATAAAGGCATTTTCTCTTGAAATCCTTAGATAGATTCTGAGAAGTGAGTTTACTGGATCAGATGTCGCAAATATTTTCTACGGGTTAGTCCTGCCAATTTATTTGTCCAAAGGGCTGGTCCATTTTATGTTGCCATCAGCAATATTGGAGAGTATCAGTTTATTGAATGTTATGAAAAGACCTATTTCCTGTATTCATTGTTATTGAACACTAAATATGCCTGGTTCAGATGCTGGTGGAAGTACAAGACATGACCTATGTAAGTAAGTTATTTTTCTAAGGGAGTTGAAAATGTTATACATGACAAAGTGCAGGGCAGTTTGAAATCCAGAGCTAATTAATGTAGCTCATATAGTCAGTGCAGAAGGTCCTTGTAGGATGGAGTAGTCAGGGAGGGAAACCTTCCAGAAGGAGATGGTGCTGGAGTGGGTTGCGAAGAGTGGGGTTTGAATAGTGTGCCTTTGTGGAAGAGGTAAGAACAAGACTGGCCAGATGGTCCTTTTTATAGAGGGCTGGTTTTCATAGTCACTTTTTGTATTGCTCACATTTTTTTTTTTTTTAGGTTAACAAAACCTGTGGGATAACAGGTTTTTTTTTTTTTTAAAGTTTAAAATAGTTTCATTTCTTCTTCACTTGGGTCACATGCCCATTCTTTGTCACAAAAATATTCAATAAAGTTTGGATGGGGGGATTATATATAGCTATATATTTATATGTAATTTTTTACATTATAACTTACTCTTGGCAATAAAGAGCTAGATGACAACATCAAGAGGGTATGCTGGGCCATGGTTGGGTTGCTTAGTTGGTTAGAATGTCATCCTGATATGCCAGGGTTCTGTCCCCGGCTAGACACGAGTAAGAATCAACTAATAAATGTATAAATAAGTGGAATAGCAAATCACTCTCTCTTTTCTCTTGCTCTTCCTCTTCTCTCTCTCTCTCTAATTAATCAATAAAACTTTTAAAAAGAGTTTAAAAGAGGTTATGCTGTAATTTATTTACCTGTCCCTCTATCGTCAGATATTGTTTCCTTAAGTCACTTATTGGTGCAAACCCCAGTGTTTCTAAAATGATTTGGGGCTGCTATTGATAAAAATCTGTATTCTTAGCCAAAAATAAACATTTGTAACCAAACTGCTGGCAAGACAAGAGGACTGGACACTGCCAGAGCCAGGTCTCCATCTCAGAGCTGGCTCCTTTTTCCTGCCTCCACTTCCTCCAGTTCCGAGTGGTGGCCCTGCTGGGATCACACCTTCCAGTTCATTACATGGAGGAAGGAGGGCTCACACTCCACTCTCCCCGCTGTCTCCCTGTCAGGATGGCCAGAGGGCTGAGGTGCTGAGAGGCCCAACTTGGGTCTCATGCCCATTCTTTGTCAGAAGTGTGCGGACCGTCATTGTCAGCTTCCCCTAGAACCACTTGTTTTGAGTGAGATGAGCTGTTACCCAGAGAAAGTGCTGTTTTGTTTCAGGACACTGAGCAGACTGAAACACAGCTTTCTTCTAAATATATCCCTCAGGAGAGCATGTGTGGGACTCAGAGCTTCCCAGAATCTCGTGGCTACTTTTCTGTATCAGGTCACATATATGTTGCAGACAAGATGATATGCTGGGCTTTCCTTCTGTTGGGCAGGTAAAGTATATTATGCTCACTTTGTTAAAGATGGCGCTGCCCACGTGGAAGCCCGTTGCCCAGGTGATGATATTAATTGCCCTCCTGCTTGGGATGGGCGTGATTATATTAATGTGTGTTGGGGGAGGGCTTTCGCGCCAAAAGGTTTTAAAAGGAAGAGAGATGACATTGTTCCAGGAGAAGAGTGATTGCGCTCTGGGAGGAGGACAGAGAGCCGGGAGGAGAGCAGATTAAGGCCATGTGGAGGAGAGGAGAAGCAGCCAAGATGGGGGAGTGCTGAGGAAGAAGCCAGTTTGTGCAGAGAGAAGGAGATGGGGAACAGAATAAGTCTGGTGAGCTAGAAGCCTTTGATTTCGGATAAGTCAGTAGCTTTGTGAGCATTGAACGAGTGGGTTTTGGATAAGGTGACCAGACGTCCTGCTTTTGGCGGGACAGTCCCGATTTTTAACAATTTGTCCCGCGTCCTGTGGCGTTTTAAAAATGTCCCGATTTTTGGAAAGAATGCATGAAAAACTAGGGAATGGAGGGAGAACGGGAAGGGAATATACGGTTTTCGGCGGGGAGACGCCGCCTCCACCTGGAAGCGCCAGCCCGCACTGCCGCAAGAGCTGGCTGCCCCATGCGGGGCCCCGAAACAAAGAACTTTGGGTGGGATGTAACTGCTGGGGTGGCTGTCAGTCCCCTAACTACCCATAGGCCTGCGTCCTGGACGCGGCAGTGCTGCCCTGCCTGCTCCCGCCCCTCATGCAGCTCTGGCATCGGTTTCGGGACCATGTAACCCGATCCCTCTGACTCACTCAAAATTTCTCATATATTGATATCTTTTTAATGAGGTATCATTATTAAAAAATATATATTGATAAGGAAAAGGTTAAATCTTGGGCATCAGCAAAATCACAATAGAGAACAAATGGTTAGAAATATTTCATCATTTTGAAACAAACCATGTTCCATACAATAATGCACTAAAAATGGTGGAATAGGCGCTGTCTTTACCAGGAACTAATGCTGTGACTCAATGCGTTTTTTCTACGGTAAATAAAGTGTGGACATCAGAAAAATCACAATTAAGTGTTGAGACTTTGAAAGCCATTTTATGTGTGAAATATAATTTAACAAATTCTTGTGAAAAATTTCATGACCTTTTAAACAACGACAGCAATCTACTAAAAAATATTTCACTCAAATGAGAAATATGCCAAAGAATAAAATACTATACATAATTTTTAAAATATATTTGTAAATTGTACTTATGTTGAAATTTAAAAAATATATTACAATACTATTTTTGCATTCTATGAAGATTTTTTTTACCCCATATAGACCAAATTTTTAGTCAAGCACCCCACCCCCCACACCCCGTCAACGGTGTCCCGCTTTACCAATTTTAAAATGTGGTCACCTTAGTTTTGGAGCCCAGTGTGTGTTTTTGCTTGCAAGCTAATGGCTCACCAGTTCTTGGCTCCATTGTTTTATTACCAACTGTCTGAATCAAATGCGAACCTACACGGGCCAGGTGGCTGTGATGGTGGCTTTGGCCGCGAATACTGGCTTTACGCCTTTTTACATATGTATTGTATCACAGGCGTATCAGTTTAACTTATGGTTATATTCTGAGAATTTGGCTGTGTCCATATCATGCATATGGATATTTCACGCCAGATCTTGGGGTCACCGGATTGTTCAGAGTATGGAGAAACATGCTGGGTGGTGTTTTTTGTTTTTGTTTTATTAGGTGAGAGGAGAGATAGAGAGGCAGAATCCCGCATGCTCCCCAACTGGGATTCACCTGGCAACCCCATTAGGGGCTGATGCTCGGGTACTGAGCTATTTTTAGCACCTGAGGCTAATGTGCTCCAACAGAGCTATCTTCAGCACCCAGGGCCATGCTCAAACCAATTTGAGCCACTGGCTGCTAGAGGGTAAGAGGAAGAGGAAGAGAAAGAGTGGGGGAAGCTGATCATCACTCCTCCTGTGTGCCCTGACTGGGAAATGAACCCTGAACGTTTATACGTTTATACGCTGGGCTGACACTCTATCCACTGAGCCTCCAGCCAGGGCCCTGGGGTGGTGTTTTTGCTTCACAGTGCTGGGGTTCATGCAGGGGAAGAGCATAACCACCGGCCTTGCATGCCTGATAAGCTCTTTCTGTTAACTAGGTTCTTCAGTTAACGGAAGCCTTCCTCACCAGCTGCTACTGCTGTTGCTTTTGGATGGAAACAAACAGAAAACTAGACCTTTAATATTTCTGCCCTGGCAAAGGGAAGGATCCATCTATACATATTCAGCAGGCTCTCAACTTAGCCTGGGGACATTTCCATAACAGATACAAAGAAAGTGGGAAGGGAGCACAGGGGAAGGAAGTGGCTGCAGGACCAGAGGAGCAGGCTTCTGGGGAAAGTAACTCCGGAAGGTGCTGGTGCTGAAGGTAGAGTTCTTAACCTAAGGCAGTAGTTCTTAACCTTTTTTGAGGTACCGAACCCACCAGTTTCATATGTGCATTCACCGAACCCTTCTTTAGTGATAAATAAAATGATTTTTTTTTCCAAATTCAAGACATAGGTATATGTTTTTTTACTGGTGCACAAAATGAGCCGTGCATGAACATCACCTTGCTCAAAGAACAAAACCAACAAAGTGCATGAGCTCACAACAAATTACGGTATTACTTTATTCTGGCCTCCGCGGCAGAGGCTTCTCTGAACCCCTGAGACCGACTCATCGAACCCCTAGGGTTCGATAGAACCCTGGTTAAGAACCACTGGTCTAAGGTTACTAGATAGACAAGGGAGGGGAGGAAGGAGGGGAGAAGGGGAGGGGTTTGTACAGAAGGTGGGTGTACAGAAGTGTGAGAATGTGTTTTGGGGGAAACAGAATACCCAACTTGAACTATTGTGGTTATTTGAAACTTCAAAAACTAACATTTTTGGTGTTTTAAAAACATTTTCAGGGGTCTATGGATAGTCATGAAATTAAAACTAAGGATTAAGGGTCTACAAAAAATAAGGGTGACTGGTAAAGTGGAGCCAGTGAGTAAATAGAAACACACCTTGTGATACTGCCCCAAGTACTGAGGGGGCGGGGGGTAATGTTCAGCTTGTAGCTCCTGGCAGGGTCAGTAAAAAGGGAAATCCAGTTACCAGGTCTCCAGTGTCTATAAGATGAACATGTTAAGATAAAAGGACAGCTTTTGCCAGCATTCCGGCCTGAGGGAAGTATTGCCTCTGGTGGGTTTTTATAAAGAGTTCTCTGAGCTGTATACAGAGTCTCTGACAATACCCCATTCAATAAAAGCAATTTTGTGCAGGGCCAGAGATCAATGTCATCCAAGTTGGTAAGCTTGTAAGCATTAAGTTAAGGTCTTCAGTCCCTGGGACTGTGTCTAGCTGTTTCCCATTATTCTCGTTTCTTGGACAACCACAAAGTCAGTGGGAAATACTGCAGCCCTGTTTGTAGATGCTCCCGGCTCACAGCCTTTGCCATGGTCCCTATAAAGGGTACTAGGTTTTATAGCCTTGCCTGAACTCTTTCTGATGGTAAGGCAACAAGTTCTCTTTGGGATGTGATCAAACCATCCTCTGCTCATGCCAGAAACATTTATTGCAGTCTCTCTGTGCCTGCTTTTAAGCATTTTGGAGGGAGACAGCGCCTGTCTGAAATGCAGCTTGGATAGAGGCGTATGAATTTACTGTGTCTGATTGCGCATGAATGCTGAGAAGTTCCGCCATGAGAGTCTTTTCTTGTGTTTGTTTTCATTGCCTGTGATTGTGTTGACCCCGTGCCCGTTGACTCAGCATGTGTGGTAATTTGCAGTTTGTTCACTTGTTTATTCAAGGGACATTTGAGTGCTTGCAATGGTGCAGCCCCTGTGGTTAGGCTCTGCTGAACACAAGTGTGGTTTTGGCTTTGGAAGTCTTTTTGCAGTAAGGTCAAAACTGAGTGTCTCACAGATAGGGTCCCCTTCGTTGTATTATGCCTCCTTGCCACCAGAGGGACCCACATCCCTTTGAGAAAATCCAGAAGGTCTTTGCAGAAGGAAATGAAAATCCAGCGTTCCCAAGTCGGTGTCCTCACTGTGATGTTTGCAGTGCCCTCGCTTCTGTGTCTGTGACAGGAGTGCTGCTTGCATGCTCCTGTCCCCGACTTTGGTACACTGACTGCAGAGACATAAGGCTAGGGTGTGCATGCACGTGTGTGTGCTTGTGTGCATGCGTGCATGTTTGGGTGCATGCGGGTGGGCGTTTGATGAAGCAGATAGGGAAAAGTACATCTTTATGTTAGATTTGCTTCTCTCTGGTTCAGGCATTCTTTGTGCTGTGGGGGTGCGTGGGGGAGACGTGCAAGTCTCAGTCTTTTCCCCTCTGCTTTAGAAGCAACGTATATTAGACATCGGTTTAGCTATATTCCCCAGACTGTCTCATAATGCTTTCGTCTGTTACGAGGCCTGTCATCCGCTACTCTGACAAGTGTGTGCTTCAGTACCTGGGCACTTATCTCTGTGGGATGCATTTGCTGGCTAAATCCCAAAAATCTAATTAAAGTTGTACCTGTCACCCAGCTGGCTAATCCCATGTGCTTTGACAGGAGCGGGTTTAATTTCAGGGTAGTTCATCCTGAACCCTCCGGTTCTCACATGCGTTTGTTGATGGAGGCCTCCAAACCAGATTGTGACAGCATTCAGAACATCCCTTTGGGCCTGACCAGGCGGTGGCGCAGTGTATAGAGCATCGGACTGGGATGCGGAAGACCCAGGTTCGAGACCCCGAGCTCGCCAGCTTGAGCACGGGCCCATCTGGCTTGAGCAAAAGCTGGTCAGCTTGGACCCAAGGTCGCTGGCTCCAGCAAGGGGTGGCTAGGTCTCCTGAAGGCCCGCGGTCAAGGCACATGTGAGAAAGCAATCAATGAACAACTACGGAGTCTCAATGGCAACGATTGATGCTTCTCATCTCTCTCCATTCCTGTCTCTCTATCCCTATCTATCCTTCTCTCTGACTCTCTCTTTCTGTCCCTGTAAAAAATACAAGAAAACAAAAACAGAACATCCCTTGGGGAACCGTGATCAAAACGTGGCACTTGGAGACGGTCTCTGCAGGCTGGCTGGTTAGGGCTAAGACCACAGACCTCGGGCAGTGTGACTTTTACTCAGGTTCAGAGTGCACCGTGCCTTCTTTTGTTAGTTTTAAGCAGGTGCCAGTATTTTGAGTTGGTATCTTTGCAGGAGCATATGCAGTTTAAATGTCTGATGTTGGAAGAAGGTCTGTCTTTGCAAATTGCAATTTCTCGTAAGAGAGGCTAAACGCGGAGACTTTGGTGTCAAACTGGATTTGAATCCTGGCTCCATCACTTGGACTATGAGCCAGTGACTGTACCTCTCCAAAATTTTTTGGTCAGAAAAACAGATTAGTTTTAGGGATTATAGGAGATAAGGTATATCACTTAGCATCACACCTGGCACATCAGAAATGATCAGTGAACATTGCTGTTTTTGGTGATGGTGGTGATGCTGCCACCTTGGAAGCTAGAAACTTAGCAGTTTTAGTAGGTGTCCTGGGAATAGTGGAAAACAGGGCTGGGCTTGAGCTGGAATCTCAGCTTCAGCAGGTGCTAAATTCTATGCCTCTACCTCAGTTACTTAATGTATGGCCAGTAGCCACGGCCACAACTACAGCCGCCTGGCCCATGCAGGTTCGTATTGGATTCGGACAGACAGTAATGAAACAATGGAGCCAAGAACTGGTGGGCCATCAGCTTTAATCCTAGCTTGCACCCAGTGGGCAAGAAATACACACAGTGGGAAAACACTTTCCTTTCCATTCAGGGCTCCCAAAGCCACTGACTTATCCGAGTTTCCTAGAATCAAAAGTTTGTACCTCACCAGCCTTATTCACCACTGTTCCCCATCTCCTTCTCTCTGCACAAACTCTGTACAAACTGGCTTCTCCTTCAGCACTCCACCATCTTGGCTGCTTTTTCTCTCCTCCACGTGGCCTTTCTCTGCTCTCCTCTCTAATGCTAATCTCAGGAACCGAGAGAGAGCAAGCTCCCAGTCTGCCCCATTTTATAGTATAGATTCAAAGCCTTTAATCCAGTATACAAATAGGGAAGTCTCTGATACAAAGTCACTTATCTGAGGCATAATGGGATTCCTCATTAGAGTGCACCACCACCTATCATGCAACAGTCAAAGGTGTGGGGAAAAGGTTAGTCTTAAAACTGAGCCTTAGGCCTAACCAGGCGGTGGTGCAGCGGATAGAGCATCGGACTGGGATGCGGAAGACCCAGGTTCGAGACTCTGAGGTTGCCAACTTGAGCGCGGGCCCATCTGGCTTGAGCTAAAGCTCTCCAGCTTGGATCCAAGGTCGCTGGCTCCAGCAAGGGGTTGCTCGGTCTGCTGAAGGCTCACGGTCAAGGCACATGTGAGAAAGCAATCAATGAACAACTAAGGTGTCGTAATGGCAATGAAAAACTAATAATTGAAGCTTCTCACCTCTCTCTGTTCCTGTCTGTCCCTATCTATCCCTCTCTCTGACTCTTTCTCTGTCCCTGTAAAAAAAACAAAACAAAAAAACCCCCAATAAATTGAGCTTTAGGCTATAACGACCCTGCCTGCTTACAGCCTGTCCCCCACACCCAATGCAAACTGTAAGCGAGCAAACATATATATCATATTTATAAACTTATTTGACCAACACTTAACCTCTCTGAACTAATGTTTTTCTCCCCTAAAATGCAATTGGTTGCATCTACTTTAGAATTAAATAAATGAATTTAACTAAACGAATAACCAAATTTATTGCATGAGAAAATACGTACTGTGGTTCCTGGTGCACAGAAGTAGGTCCTCAGTATATCACATTCCTCTTCTGTTCTTCCCTGACTTCAGTTGTGTGGCAGGTGCTGGCTCAGGGCTGTGAATGACAAACCACCGCCTGCTAGAATCTAATGGGCCCCGTTGACTAATAAATGTCGTCTGCCCTTTTACCAGTCCAGTCAACAAAGCTGTAAATTTCTTTCTTGACCAACACTCATCTCCTTTGAAGAAAGTGCTGGTCTGTTCTTTTCCAGCCGACTGCTCCCCTGAGAAGGGAGTCGGGGCCCTGCTAGAGTGAGATTCTGGAGTATCTCAGTGTCTCATGCCTGCAGCTGCTGGGGGGACCACTTCCCATCATTTTGCATGTCGAATTGCTCTCGTCTTTCTGGGGCACAGATAGAAAGGCTTTCCCTGATCTCTGGTTCTTATTTTACATTTTCTGTGTCAGGCTCTGTCCTGGGCACTGGGAGCAGAGGCCAGAATTAAGTCAGCTGTAGTCTCTGAAGAAATCTAGTAGAGAAGTAGAATAGAAACGAGACAAAGAGCTAATTAAAATGCAGCGTGGTAAGTGCCGGTAGAGGGAGGGAGCCAGTACTTTGGGAGCACAGAGACTGGAACTGTGCTAAGAGGGGGAGGAGAGGGATAGGAGGCCTCACCGAGGAGGTGACCTTGAGACGAGACTTGAAGGAGATGGGAGGTGCCCATGTATTCCCGGTAGAGGAAAGGCCTGTGCCAGGCTGGAGGTTCTGAGTACGCCTGGCCCAAGGGGACACGGTGCTGGGGCCAGAGCAGAGGGTGGGAGTGCTCCACTGCATTGTCCGGGTGGGGCTCACAGAGGTGTGGTGCCCGCCCAGCGCCTGGCCGCAGTTCCGGGACTCACCTGGGCCTTGACTCCGGCATGGCTCCTTGCACCTAGCTTCCAGTCCTCACAGCCAGTACCACACATTGGTCAGTTCCCCGTGACAAGGGCTGGCTCATTCCTGCGGCTTCTGTGTATTTTTTTAAGCATGTGGATTCTTTCTCCTGGAGAAAAAACATATAAAAGTCGAGCTGCTTAGGGTGAAGTGAGGTAGGAGGCCTGGTACTGCCCCTCTCCCCACCATGTTCTGCTGCTGCCATGGCCCCCGGGAGCCACGGGGCTGCCCAGAATGCGGCTTGAACGGCACTGCCTCATGCTAGTTCTGGGATCTGTCCATCACTGGGTTCCTGTACCTCATTAGGGTTTTGGAGAAGTTTCCTTTGTATATTTAAAGGTAACCACTGAGCACTTTGACATGGTTTCTCACCCCGAAACCTGATAAGATAGAAATTTGATGAGTGAGAACCTTCTTCTCCATCTGGCAAGAGATTAAACAAACTGGCTGACTAGAGAGGGAAGGAAGAGGGCCTGGCTTTTCATTTTTAATATGGGTTCTAAGATTATAGGGCTATTTTATTTTTCAAATAGTCCACTTTTTAAAAATCAGTCTGCTCTAAGCAAGCCCTGACATGCAAAGGCACCGCTCAGCTCAGTGCAAATCTGCAAGGAAAATTGCCCGTTAGGGAAGAAATCAAGACCACTCAGTTGATGCCGTCACCCAGAACTTGCTGTGGCAGCACTGGCTTTGCCTTTGCTGGTGGTGCAGCAGGGACCTCCTGAACTCCTCCCCTCATCCCTGTTCAGAAGCAGCTGAGACAGGCGCCCCCAGGGGCTGGGCAGGTTCCTTAGGGTGGTGGCTTCTTTCATTAAATCATATAACACATTCTCCTGCTTTTCCTCAAGTCGACTGATACAGAGAGTTGGCCAGGTTTAGGCATAATCCTACAGCTTCTTGTTCTGTTTGAAAAACCACTGGTTTAGTGAAAATAACATGCAAATAGACCTGTTTTTATTTTTTGTTGTTTTTAAAAAAGACAGAGACAGGAAAGGAGAAAGAGGAGAAGCATCAACCTGTAGTTGTGACACTTTAGTTCATTGATTGCTTTCTCATATGTGCCTTGACCAGGGGGCTCCAGCCAAGCCAGTGAGTCCTTGCTCAAGCCAGTGACCTTGGGGCTCAAGCCAGCGACCATGGGTTCATGTCTATGATCCCACGCTCAAGCCAGTGACCCCACACTCAAGATGGATGAGCCTGCACTCAAGCCGTTAACCTCAGGGTTTTGAACCTGGGTCCTCAGTATCCAAGGTCAATGCTCTGTCCATTGTGCCACCACCTGATCAGGTACAGATAGAGCTGGCTTTAAATCCTGATTCCAGAACCTTTTACTTCAGTTAAGTTGCCTGAGTGTTTCATACTTCAATTTTCTTACTGGTAAATGGGTATAATCAGGGCATCCGCTTCGCAGGGTTGTGAGTGTTGAATAAGGTGATGGTGCTTTCGGGTGATGGTGTTTTGAAGGGTGATTGCTGAGGGCAGAATGGTCCGGGAGTGCTTTGTGGAAGACACGGCGCTTGGACTGGGCCTTTCAAGGTAAGCCTGCTGTCTCCAGGCAGAATTGGGGCAGTTTCCTTGTATTTTCCTAGTTGGAGGAGGCCGGGTGGGTCGAGGCACAGGGTCTGGGGAGTGTTAATGAAGGGGTTGGGTGAGGAAGGCTAATAGGCAGGCAGGGCCTGTGGACAGGAGCCTGGAGTGACTGTTCAGGTACCTTCATTCTGCAGGCAGCCAGGAGTCCCTGAGGGCTCGGGCACAGATGAAACGGTCAGGGCTGTGCGTGTGATTTGTGGGTGAACCAGAGACAAGGAGACCGGTTAGGAAGCTGTGCAGTTGGCCAGATGGGAAATAAGTTCTGAAGCTGGTAGCGGCAGTGGGAGGAGGGCGAGGAGGGCCAAGTGTATATAGGAAGGGGCACTTCTTTTCTCCCCCAGGACTTGAGCCTCTGCCCTTTCTAACACCCCATCAAGGGGGGAGGGAACTGACTTATCTGCTTATGCAGAGTCCAGGATATTCACTGGGCATCCTTGCTGATGGGTGGGTTACTGTACCTTAAGGTAAGAGCCCAAGTTCCAGATTCTTTTGCTTTCTTAGCTGCGGACCTGGCCTGGCCCGGCCTTTGTTGGGTGGGTGGCTCCCTTAAGCGGCAGAAGCCCTTCCCATTGGCAAACCACAACCAGAAACAACTCTCAGTTTTATCAGAAAGCCCTGCTTTGGGTATGAGATTGTTAGTCTGTGATCGGTCATTTCTTAGTTCAGCTCTTTTGAGAACTCTGCGGGTGGTCAGCATGGCTGGCAGGGCAGGACCGGGCAATCGTGTCCATGTGACAGGACTGGCTCCGTGCCGCTCCTCTGTCATGTGCTTTGTGTGGAGGGTGTGCTGCGCCCTCAGGCCTGGGTGACCTGCTGGGTGACGAGGAGTGTGCGGGAGGGCGGGGAGGAGCCGAACCGCGTGCCAGGTTGATGGTGGTACTGTGGCCACACGAGGGAACCTGGCAGTGGAGGCCAGCCTGAAGGGTGTGCATCCTGACGGGGAGATGACACAGTATCCTTTCCTGTCACCTGCTGCTGTGCTGGGCACCCATCTTGCATTCTCTCATTTAACCATCCAGGGACCTGAGGAGTGTGTATTATTACTCCCGTTACTGGAAAGGAAACAGATTTAAATTGTCTGTCTTTAGCCACAATGCTTTTTAGCAGTAAGGCCAGGATGCAAGGTCAGGTCTACCTGTCTTCACAGCCCTAGAATATGGAAGGAGGTTTGGGGAAACCACCCAAGATTGTCAACTTTCAGTTCTGATTGTTTTGCTCAGGCGAGACATGCTGTCTCCATGCCTCCCCTAAACATTTATTATGACTCCACTGGTGCCGAGCACAGGAGCCCGTCGGCTGTCTGCGTTGCCATGGCAGCTGCTCCTCCTCAAGGCCACCTGAGCACACCTGTCTCCCCTCCCTGCAGTGGTCCATTTACCTCAAGCCTGCTCTGACTGCTCTTCATTCGAGGTCCACGATCCTTGGTCCCGCCCCATTCATTAGCAGGAAGGCCTCAGTATCAGGCTGGCATTTCCATCAATCCTGCTTCCTGGAGAAACTATAACGTTAGTTTGGGGTGTTGAAATTACTGACCAAGGGGAGCCCATGTCACAGAGTGGCTTTATATTTCTTTGGTCTTCACAGTGCAGTTGGGTGGAAGGAGCGCAGGATCCGGGCTCACACTGACTGAGGTTGAATTTCAGCACTTGTTACAACTCACCTGTTGTAAAGCTTTGCGAGAACCTCTCAACCTCTGAGTCATGTTGCCTCTCTAGAAACACAGGACTAATAACGCCATGTAGGCAGTCACTAGGGGGAGATGTTCTATGTAAATATGCCTCGGCCCCTGCATGGCTCATAGCTGGTGCTCAGCAAACAGTAGTTTCTCTTTCTGATGTTTATAATAATGGAAATGCTTTATACTCTGTGTCCCGAGACCCCGGTTTATGCTGAGGGCCCCCTAGTCCGCAAAATGTACACACAAATAAATTAGCATAGACTCCCAGGGGTCTATTCAGTGGACCTTAGGTTAAGAACCCCTAATCTTACAAATGACAAAACTACACGTCCTTTGTGGGATTCTGGAACAGGTCATTTTCATGTTGTCAGCTCTGTTAGGTTGGGGGACTTGTGAAAGAAATGTGACACAACATCAATAACCTTCCTTACTTTAAACATGCTATAAGTTCTTAACCGAGGCAGCCGAATTAGAAGTTTATAAGCAAATGAAATGGAGAATGGAATAAATTATTGCCGAACACACACGTACACGCATGCACACACGAAGACTTGAACCAGACATCAACTCTGGGTCTGTTCGATGTCTGTATAGAGGAGGGAACTGATGTGGGAAGTGGTGCGCGTGGACCTGTAATTAATGTGCATGGGTGGTGCGCATGCTCTACTTAACACAGTCCGTGAACGTTTTAAAATTGGAAAGTTGTCATGATCTTTCTAGGATGGCAGGCAAATTCATTGTGAACTTGAAGATGTTCCTAAATGGCTTATGGTTCCTACTCCCTCCAGTTTTTAGGGAGAGATTTTAAAAGAGAACTGTGGAGTGGATTGGGATCATTGCAAAATAAATCCAAACTTTTGTCATTGTATGGAAGTGAACTGAGAGTCTTGGAATCAGAGGGACCTGGGATCAGGCAGATGCTGTCCCTAGTGACTATGACTTTGGGTAAATTACCTTTTTGAGCCTGTTTCCTCATTCATAGAATGGAAGCAACCCCATCTACCTTATCCATCCACCCACCCACCCACCCACCCATCCAGTCAGCCAGCCACCCACCCATCCTTCCATCCACCCACCCACCCATCCACTCACCCACCCACCCATCCACTCACCCACCCACCCATCCACTCACCCACTCATCCACTCACCCACCCACCCATCCACTCACCCACCCACCCATCCACTCACCCACTCATCCACTCACCCACCCACCCATCCACTCACCCACCCACCCATCCGCTCACCCACCCATCCACTCACCCACCCACCCATCCACTCATCTATCCACCCAGCCAGCCAGCCATCCAATAGGTATTTATTAGGTGCTGTTCTGGTTACCTATTACTGCATAACAAATGATCTGAAAACTTGGTGTATTAAAACAATAATCATTTTATTGTATCTCATGATTTTTGTGGGCTGGGAGTTTGTGTAGGGCTCAGCTAGGTGACTTTCTGCTCTGTACGGTCCAAGTCACTCATGGTGTTCAGGTGGTGAATGGGCTGGTCTGTAGGGTCCATGACTCTTCAATCATATGTCCGGTGCTTTTTTGGGAATGGCTGGAAAGCTAAGCACAGCTGGGATCGTCAGTTGCATTAAAGTAGCCATACTTCCTTAGCTGGTGACAGGGCTCCCAAAGTGTTGCAAGAGAAGAGTTAGAAACTGGCACAGTGTTATTTCTGCTATATTCTATTGGTCACAGTAGTCACTGTATTGTCCAGATTATAGCTGTAGGGAGGGGACATAGACTCTGCAGCCCCTTGATGTAAAGATTTATGGCTATCTGTATTTTACCATGAGTGCTTCCTATGTGCCAGGTACCATTCTAGGTGCTGGAGATGCAGGAGTAAACAAAGTACACAAAAACCCCTTTCCTCGCGTGCCGACGTTCTGCTGGGGGAGATTACACAAAATCCAGAAATTAAACAAATCCTATGTTAGATCTTCTTAGGAAGCATAGTGAAGGGAAGGAATATGGAGAGCCAGGGTGTGTTGGGCTAGCTGTTATTTTAGGAGGGACGGTCAGGGAAGACTGGATGAGAGGTGACATTTGAGTACAGACTTGGGAGAAATAAGGAAACCGGCTTGAGGAACTTTGCAGGCAGAGAGAGCAGCGGGTGTAAAGATCTTGGGCTGGGATGTAGGTGGAATGTAAGAGAAGCAGTGAGAAAGCTGGGCTGGGCTTGCCGGAGCAGAACGGGTAGAGAGGGAACAGCAGGAGGCGAGGTCCGCACGGCTGCCGGGGTCCCGGCCCAGCAAGGCCGTGCGGCCAGCCGGTGTAAGCTGTGAGGATTACCTGGGTCAGTACAAAGTGCTTAGCATAGAGCCTGGAACAGTAGTAGCCATTTGACACATAGTAGCTTTTAGTACCGACAGAACCCAGGTGTGGGAGCCCCCAGGTCCGTCTCACTCCCCGCCCACTGCCTGGCCTCAGTGGTGGCTACGCACTGGTGCGTGTGCCCATTCTGATTGGTAAACTGCTCGCCAAACACAGTCAGGAAGGCAAGAGAACAGTGAAAGGTTTGAAAGGCAAATCCTCGGAATACCTCTTCTCTAACAGCGTTAGTAAGACAGATGGACTTTGTGCTGGTGGCTTTTCTGATGTAGGGGATAGGGAGTTTGTGTGTGCTTGTGTTTGCACACCTTGGGTGATTCCTGAGGGATCAGCTTTTCATTAGCGCCATCCTTGTAAGTGTTCTTATTATAGCCAATTTGCACAAGGGGAAATCCAAGCATTAGTCAAATGTATGTCATATGTCACGTGGTGGCGGTCAAGGAAATAAAAATTCAAGCTCTTGTGAAGAACCGTTTCAGATCAATTCAATTAGCAAACATTTAAGAAAACATCCGTGCTAGTGAGAATGCAAATCAGAAGTTATAAAGAAACCTGTTTTATGCACAAAGCTATTCTTTGCCGTGTTGTATGAAGACAGTGGGGAAATAGATAAATGAATTATGAAATGGAGAAATGTAAAGATAATGTGTTCAATTAGATAAGGTGACCAGACGTCCCGCTTTTGGTGGGACAGTCCCGAATTTTAACAATTTGTCCCGCATCCCGCGGCGTTTTATAAAAGTCCCGATTTTTGGAAAGAACGCACAAAAAGCTAGGGAATGGCGGGAGAACGGGAAGGGTATAATATACGGTTTTCAGTGGGGAGACCCCGCCTCGACCTGGAAGTGCCCGCACTGCCACAAGAGCTGGCTGCCCCGTGCCGGGCGGAAACAAAGAACTTCGGGCGGGATGTACCTGCTGGGGCAGCGGCTGTCAAGTCCCCTAATTACCCATAGGCCCATGTCCTGGATGCCAGTGTGGGGCTCCGGGCTCTGTGAGGCGCAAGCCGCTCGGTCTCCAGCAGGTGGTGGGGCTGGACATGGGGAGCGCTCCTGCAGCTCCAGCATCAGTTTTAGGACCGTGTAACCCGATCCCTCTGACTCACTCACAGTTTCCCATATAGTAATATTTCCGAAAATGATCTTTTGAATGAGGTATCATTATTAAAAAAAATAGATTGATAAGGAAAAGATTAAATCTTGGGCATCAGCAAAAATCACAATAGAGAACAAATGGTTAGAAATATTTCATCATTTTGAAACAAACCATGTTCCATACAATGATGCACTAAAAATTGTGGGATGTGCACTGTCTTTACCAGGAACTAATGCTGCGACTGAACGCTTTTTTTCTATGGTAAATAAAATGTGGACATCAGAAAAATCACAATTAAGTGTTGAGACTTTGAAAGCCATTTTATGTGTGAAATATAATTTAACAAATTCTTGTGAAAAATTTCATGACCTTTTAAACAACGACAGCAATCACTCAAATGAGAAATATGCCAAAGAATAAAATAGTACTATACATAATTTTTAAAATGTATTGTATTTGTAAATTTTACTTATGTTGAAATTTAAAAAAATACATTACAATACTATTTTTGCATTCTGTGAAAAATTTTTTTGCTCCATATTGACCAAATTTTTAATCAAGAACACCCCCCCCCTCAGTCAATGGTGTCCCACTTTACCAATTTTAAAATCTGGTCACCTTAAATTAGCATCACCTAAAGACCAGATCTTGCCTTTCCCTCAGACTGGGAGGATGAGGAAAGTCCAGTTGTAAGCTCAGGTACTCCAGCTCTGTAGACCTTTCTCATCTCTACTTTAAAAAAATAACTTTTCCTGACTTGATACTTTTTAACTTCTTGTTTTATAGTTTTTCTTCAATTGTGTCATTATTTAATGAGTGTATGTTGTTTGTAGGTTGTTGTGTAATGGGATAAATAAAGTAAAATGGGAACATACTCAAACAAGCTAAAATTGAATAAAAATTATGGCTGCAGATGGACAAGGACCAATAGGAACATCTACAGTTTGAAAATGGCTTAATTTGTTAGCATGACACTATTGCAAGAAACGTTATTTTTTTAATTTGTTGATTTTAGAGAAAGAGAGAAGAATGGGAGAGAGACATTGATTTGTTGTTTCACTTATTTGTGCATTCATTGCTTGATTCTTGTATGTGCCCTGACCCAGGGACCAAACCCACAACCTTGGCATTTTGGGACAATGCTCTAAGCAATTGAGTTACCAAGCCAGGACTGAAATGTTCTTATTTTTTAACTTTAGAGATCTGTTAATGTTGGTTTAGTATTGTTTATATAAAAAGACAAAAAACCCTTCTTTCCTCTCTCCAGAATTGAATTTTTATTTACTGACATTTACAGTTTGAGATAGGTTCTTGGTCCAGTTGTTTTGGATTAAAGGTTTAGGGCAATCTTATCATCATCTGTTTGCCCAAGAGAAAAATTAACATTTAATTGTTAAGGTGGTTTCTTTGTTTCTTTTTAAAAATTACTTTTAAAATGTTCACCCCTCCGTTATGAATATAGTCTGTGCTCAGTATAAAATATTTTAAAAATGGAGTAAACAGTAGCATCATTAAGAAAATCATTAATAATCATGTGGTTTGGTATTTCTTCCAGGTTTTTAATCAGAGCTTAAAGAAAACACAATGCTTATTATGGAGAACATCACATACACACAATTCATTCTCACATACACACAGAATGAGAGACAATAAACCTGTGTACTTGTCCCCAGCTTCAGCAATCAAACAGCTACCCTACTTTCATCTCTACCCTTCCCCAACTCCCTCTCTGTCAACAGGGAAGTAGTTTAAGCAATTTCCAGATATACTATTTCATCATCAGTTTTTCAGTATTTTTTAACAGGTATTTTCACTTCAGAAAGGTAAATAATCTCTTAATAATACCAAAAAAGTCAATTAATTGTTAGCTTTCCGTGATGGTCTCATTTAAAAATTATCTAGTTTGGTTAAATCGTGGTCCACAATTTATGCACATTGCCTTAATTGATATCTCTCTCTTAAAAAACTTTTTATTTTGAAATAATTTTAGACATAGGGACAAGATACTAAATAATGCAGAGTTTCTCATGTGACCTTCACCAGGCTTCTTTTAATGTTGCCATCTTACATAACTGGAATACACGTATCAGAACCAGGAAATCAGCATCAGTGCAGTATTGTTATTTACAGGTGATTTGAATTTTGCCAGTTTTCCCATCAATGCCCCTCTTCTGATCCAGGATTCAGTCTAGGGTCCACATTGCCTTTAGCTGTCATGTCTCACTGGTCACTTATTTTGTAAATGTCCCTTAATTTGGGCTTGTCTGATGTTTCTCATGGTTACATGGAGGGTACATGTTTGGTAATAGCACAGATGGGATGTGCTTTTCTCAGCATGTCATTGGGAGGAGCATAATGTCAGCTGTCTTACTCCTGGTGAGGTTAGGTTGGTTACTTGGTTAAGGTAGTGGGAGGTCTCCTGAGTTTCCTCACAATAAAGTTACCATTTCTCCCCCTTTGTGATAAGTGTTTTATGGGGAGATACTTTGAGACTTTAAATATCTTGTTTCTCATCACATTTTTAAGCATCTTAGTATCCATTGGTGACACCTGCAACAGTTACTACTATGGTGTTTGCCTAATGGTGATTTTCTGTTTCCATTCATCTTCTATACTTATTAGTTCTAATTCTACTGTCCCTTCTCCTGCATCTATTTATTATGTAGTTATTTGTTTATATCAGTATGGACTAATGGATATTTGTTTAGTTTATAGGTTGTAAGCTATTAATTCAAGATTTGTTTTGTTGCTCACACTGGCCCAGATATGGCTGTTGGGAGCTCCTTCAGACTGATGCCCGTGCCTTTTCAACATGCCCTATCAGTATTTGAACACTTTCTTTTTTTATTTTTATTCATTGATTTTAGTGAGAGAGGAAGGTGGAGAGAGGAGAAAGACAGAGCTGTTTCCTTATGTGCCCCAACCAGGGATCGAACCAGCAACTTCTGTGCTTTAGGATGATGCTCCAACTCCAGCTAACTGAGCTATCTGGCCAGGGCATACTTCCTTACTTTCTAGGGTCAAAGTTGTCTAGGACTGATCTCGTGATTTTCTTATTCCAGTCCTGGAATCAACCATTTCTCCAAGGATCCCTTGTTTTTTTTATTGGAGTGATATTTAGAAACCAATATCCAAATGACAGGTGTCTTCACTGCTGCTGGGATGTCATTACTTCTAGTCGTTGTCAGTGGGCAGAGCTTGGAAATGTATGTATGCATATACTCACACATGCATATGTACATCTATACTTATTTCTGTGTCCACCTCTGTTGTGTGTGTGTGTGAGATAGAGATAAGGAAGGCTAGAAGGAACCTTAAGGGATCAGTATGAATTCAAGAGTCCCCACTAACCTTCCCTAACTTTTTTCCCTCAAACTTTCCATTGATTTGAGAGAGAGGGGGGGGGGGGAAGGGAGTGAGAAGCACCAACCTGTTATTCTACTTAGTTGTTCCATTTAGCTGGGTACTCATTGATGGCTGCTCATATATTCTCTGACCAGGGGTTGAACTCGCAACTTGGCATGCCAGGATGACAGTTTATCCACTAAGTCACTTGGCCAGGGTCCCTAACTTTCTTTTTTTTTTTTTTTTTTTAAACTTTTTATTTTATTCATTTTAGAGAGGAGACACAGAGAGAGAGAGAGAAAGGGGGGAGGAGCTAGAAGCATCAACTCCCATATGTGCCTTGACCAGACCAGAGCAGGGTTTTGAACTGGTGACCTCAGTGTTCCCAGGTCGACGCTTTATCCACTGCGCCACCGCAGGTCAGGCCCAGGGTCCCTAACTTTCTTAATTATTATTTAATCCACAGGTTCTCCCTCCTTTTTTTCCCCCATGTAATTTATTTGTTGAGTAAGTTGGGTATTTGTTCTTTACAGTTTTCCCTTCTGGGTTTTGCTGATGGTGTTTTTGTAAAGTCATTTAACTTGTTTCTCTGCTGACTCTCTTTCTTGTAAATTGGTAGTTAGATGAGATGCATGATCTAATTCAGATTTAAGTGTTTGGAAAGATTTACATTATAGGTGGTCATTTGTACTTCAATAGGAGTTACATTATATTTGGCAGCTTCTGCTTTTGTAATGTTACCCACCATTGATGACGGATTGTAGAGTGGTGATAATTTCATCTCCTCATTTCTTCTTCATGTATAGTTGAACACTTCTATAAAGAAAAACTTATTTTTCATCATCTGTTTAGTTACCCTGGGGTGCAGCTTATACAGGAAAAAAAGAATAAAGAATTCACTAGAATTTACAGAGGAAACTAACTGTATTGGTTTCCCATCGCTGCTGTAACAAATTACTGCGACCTTAGTGACTTAATGACACAAATTTATCTTCTTGTCTGGAAGTGAGAAGTCTGAGATAGGTCTCACCAGGCTAAGCTCAAGGTGGCAGCAGGCTGCACTCCTGGAGGGCCTGGGAAGAACCACCGCCTTTTCCAGCTGCCAGAGGCAGCTGCCCATGTGGACCCGCGGCCCCTGCCATCCTGCCTGCCTGCAGGGGCTGGTGAAGTCTTGTTCGTGCTTCCCTCCTTCACTTCGAAGGATCTTTGTAATTATATTGGACCCAGTTGGTTAATCTTTCTATTTTAAGGCCCGCTGGTTAGTAAACCTAATCCTAGCTGTAACTTTTATTACCTTTTGCTGTGTAATTCAGTGTGTTCACAGATTCTGGGAATTAGGGTGTGAACATCTTTGGGGAGCATTTGTCTGCCTATTATAGTGATTGAAGGTTTTTCGGTTTTGTTTTAATATTATGAACTCAGATTTTTAATATTTCTTATGTATTTTTATTTATTGTTACTATTCTCGATGTTCAAACTGTCTTATCTTTGGATAGTGGAAAAGCTTATTCAAGTTGACTTCCTGAGGTCTTTGATACTTTGATACTGAATGTTTAGTCTTTGATAACTTCCTTCCTTTCTGACATGAGATGTCTAATACATTGTTGCCTCAGATTTGGGGTCATCCCTTCCCATAAGACAAACTTGAGTATGCATCACAGTCACTTGGAGAGCTTATTAAAACAGGCCCTACCTGCCTGCAGAATTTCTGACTCAGTAGGTCTGGGGTGGGCTCCAATAATTCGCATTTGCGGTTCCCAGGTGGTGCTGATAACGCTGCCCTCGGGACGGCTATTTGGGAACCACGGCTCTAAAGAACCTGGTTCTTTTTGGTGGGAAATGGTATTTAGAGACTATAGTTTGGAATGCTCGGGACAGTAATGGCTCTAGGCTTTTTCAGTAAAGGAAGTAAGAGAAAATATAGTTTATATTGATATTTCCAATTCAAATTTAGAATTACATGTGTTAGCTTCTTTTATGTTTGTGTTTGTTTTCTCTTAGGCTCAAAATCCTGATTTTTATGATATTAATAAAAACCAAGATAACAATACCAATATTATTTCTTACATCATGAAACTGAAAACAGTTTAAGATTTTTTTTTTTTTTTTTTTTGTAGCAGTCTCTTGTTTTTAGAGAAATACCCCGTTAGGGATGCATAAATTACTCTGCCTTAAAATTACTGAAATACATTCTTTCTGTTTGGTTAACCAATCAGCTCGTGAAACAGTCATTTTTTTTGTTTTTGTTCTGCTTTCAGTTTTAGAGGATTTTAATTTTATTTTAAAAATAATTATCTAAACATTTACATGGTTTCAACCTAATATCTATAAAATGAGTAGCACTCTAACTCTGTCCCTTCGGTCTTATTCTTTCCTTTTCCTTATAGGCAGCTGTTTATTTTATGGGTAAGTAGATGACAGGATGCTATATACATACTTGTTTTTTCCTCTTGGGGTCTGTCCCCTTCCTCCTCTGCAGCATTATATTCTAAAGATTACTTTAGGTCAGTATTTTTTTTTTAGGTGAGAGGAGGGGAGATAGTGAGGCAGAATCCTGCGTCTGCCCCGACCGGGATCCACCTGTTAACCCCGTCTGAGGCTGATGTTCGAGTACCAGACTATTTTTAGCACCTGAGGCTGACACCCTCAGACCAGTCAAGCTCTCCTTAGTGCCTGGGACCACACTCGAACCAATCAAGCCACTGGCTGAGGGAGGGGAAAAGGGAGAGAAAGGGGAGAGGGAAGAGGAGAGAAACAGAGAGTTACTTCTCCTATGTGCACTGACTGGGAATTGAACCCAGAATGTCTGTATGCCAGGCTGATGCTCTATCCACTGAGCCCCTGGCCAGGGCAGGACAGTATATTTATAGAGAAATCATTTTTTCCCTTGATAGCTTCAGAGCATATACCATAGTTTATTCCTCTATTGTGGACATTTGGGTTGTTTTCTACCCTTTTGCTATTATGAAAAGAGCTTAAATACTATAAATAGTACATATTTTGAGTTACAATCACTGTATTAATGTTTTCTGTGTTTTATTTTCTTCAACGTTATAACATGAGCATTTCCATGTTCTTGTAAACATTATGATTTAAGATAGTGTTTTTGGCCTGACCAGGCGGTGGTGCAGTGGATAGAGCGTTGGACTGGGATGCGGAAGACCCAGGTTTGAGACCCCGAGATCACCAGCTTGAGTGCGGGCTCATCTGGCTTGAGCAAAAAGCTCACCAGCTTGGACCCAAGGTCGCTGGCTCCAGCAAGGGGTTGCTGGGTCTGCTGAAGGCCCGCGGTCAAGGCACATGTGAGAAAGCAATCAATAAACAACTAAGGTGTCGCAAGGGCAACGAAAAACTAATGACTGATACTTCTTACCCCTCTCTGTTCCTGTCTGTCTATCCCTCTCTCTGACTCTGACTCTGACTCTCTCTCTGTCCCTGTAAAAAAAAAAAAAAAAAGTGTTTTTGGAATCTGAAAGTAATAGGCTTATTTAGAGATTTTAGAAACTCAGAAAAATTAAAAATATCAGTTGAAAATTACCCATAATCCCTTTACTTAAGTATGCTGTTATATTGATGTGTTCCCTTACAGCCTTAACAATACTTTTCATGAACATTTAGAAAACAATCAGTATCATATTACATAGTCTTGGTTAGCTTTTATTCATAATTATGCATTTTATCATAACATAATCTTTTTATAATTAATGCCACAATGTTGGATATTTAGTTTCTTAATGGTTTTTCAGTGTTACGAATTACAAATAATGTGACCTGTGCATAAAGCTTTTTCCAAATTTCAGATTTATTCTTAAAGTTGGTTTTTATAAGGCTAAATGAGAAGGAAGTACACATTTGTCAGATACATTGACTAGCTTGCCCTCTTTATAGTAGTAAGGTGAACAGGTGAGAGACTGTTGCCTTGAAAGTTTGTCACGTAAATACCATCCTTTTCTTTTTTTTCTTGTAGGACCTTAGAAATGAGGTTGAGAAACTACGCAACGAAGTGAATGAAAGAGAGAAAGCAGTGGAGAATCGTTACAAGAGTTTGTTGAGTGAAAGTAGTAAAAAATTATACAGCCAGGAGCAGGTGAGCTCACCTCTCACAGAAGGCACCAAACAACAGGACAAGGACTCGATGCTTCAGGTGCCAAAACTTTTTTCTTTTGTATTTAAATTTTTGCTTGGAGGAGGTTGTTTTAAAAAACTCTCTTACAGGAACAATTATATAAAAATAAGGCTGGTAAGAATGATTATAGCCTTCATTGCTAGATATCTGAGGACTTTAGAGCTTTCTTTGTGTCATTTGGGCCTCAGCCGCCGGGGAGGCACGTTTGGGGAGACAGAAGGTCAGCGAAGGGGTCACATGGCCGGAAGGTCCAAACCCTGACCTGTGTGCACTGGTGCCGGCCCTCTTCACCGAGCCCGCTTCACCGAGCCCCCTTCACCGAGCCCGCCCCCGCCGGTACTTGCTGTGCCTTTTCCCTCCGCTGTACTTTCCTCTAATGGCACCTTTTGTCCGTGGGACACCGTTTTTGTTTGATCGTGTTTGATTCAGCTAAGACTTTCAAGGGACCGTGATGTGTCCAACTCGGCTTTCTACTGAAGCCTCATTACCATGGCCGTGAGGGGTAAGAAGGTAGCAGTCCGCAGGCCTAGGCGAAGGGGAGTGTGCAGGAGCGGCTGCTGTCGGACGGTGCGTGGTGGGCAGGTGGTAACGACGTAGGACTCCACTCCACATTGCTGCCACGTGCTTCGGGATGAACAACGGGCACGCAAGCTGGTTTTCCCTGCAGAGCCCAGCACGGCCCAGCAGGTGTGTGTGTGGGGGTGCCTCAGTAAACACGAGGTCGGCTGGAATGCTGGGCAGCTTGGTGTTTTTGTTTTCATGAGAGGAAATGGGAGCGTTCCTCTGTGGCGACCTTTAAGTCAGAGAAGCTCTGGTCTGGGGTCACCAGGAGGTGCATCTGAAGGCAGAGTGCGGGCCGCAGTATATGTACCAGTTGTGCTGTGCCTGTCCCCACTCACAGAGCTCAGCACTTTTCCACTTTCAAGTTGGGTGGCTTGAGTTCCTCAAACAGGACAAAAGGGGCTAAGAGAGACAAAGGCCCAAACACAGAACGAAGCCAGAGAGGAGGCGGACGCTGTGGAGGAGAGCTGGACAGCGCAGCAATCCCAACCCCAGCTCTTCGGTAACCAGTGAGATCAGGCTCCCATAGCGGAGGTATCTGGGAAACAGGACGGCCTACTGGAAATTGGAAGTATGAGTATAGACATAAAAGTCTAGTAGGAAAGTTAGAAAGGTTGAAAGGTGAAGAGTGTTTTGCAGAAAATAGGATTAAACAAACAAGCAAAAACGATGGGAAAATGGGAGAGAAAAGAAGTTGGAGCCTTGATTAAAGAGTTCCAATGACTAACAGGAGTTCCAGAAAGAAAGCACAGGCAAAGCAGAGGGAAGGAAAAGTCAAAGTAATGAAAAGTGGGAGGACAGCTACCTCTCCATTGGATGGGCCTGCTCTGTTTCTAGCACAATGAACAGGAAAGGCCTGTATGTAGCCGAAGGTATGTCTCTGTGAAATTTCAGAGCATCCAGAAGGTTTCCAGAGAGAGGAAAATGTGGGTCCCATGCAGAGACCTCGAAATGATGGGATTCTCAGCAGCAGCACTGGAAGCCAAGAGGATAGGAGAGCAGGACTTTCAGATCTTCGAGGAAGAGTGATTTCCAGCCCAGCATCCCCTGCTCAGCGCAGCCAGCAGCAGGAGGGAGGGCAGAGGCAAGGCATTTTCAGACATTCGGTGCCTCCCGTGCACTGTTTGCAGGAAACGTCTGGAGGATGATTCCATACAGGCACGAAAGTAACCAAAAATGGAGGCGTCGGATCCAGAAAGAGGGAATTCACCTGGAATGTGAAAGGAAGTTTCAGGCAGATGGCTGAGATGTAGGGATTTGAAGTGTTGAGGGGACGCTTAAGTTGGGATTTCTCCAAGACACTGAAATGGAGCATCATTTATCTGATGTGTCTAACTCCATCAAGAGGAATTTTTAAGTTTTTTAGAGAGTTTGGAGATAAATTAACATGAAGTACAATATGTGATTTAATTTTATGAATCAAGTAAACAGTACAAAGCAGTTATTACTAATTCCAAGTAAAGCAAATAACTGAAAATGAAACAAAATGTAATCATGGAACATGTATGCATGGCTGAGCTGTGAACAGCATTTGTGTGGCCACAGAAATGTACATGCAGAGTATTGATTTAGCTAAAACTGTGATATAACTATTAGGACAAGTGTTGGGGTAGATGATATAAGAGCTAAATTTTAAAACTTCTGTGATAGGAGCCAATAGATAAAGTCTAATTGTGGCCCTGCCAGTGGCTCAGTGAATAGAGCGCCAGCCCGGCTTATGGACATCCTAGGTTTGATCCTTGATCAGGTAACACAGGAGAAGCAACCATCTGCTTTCCTCTCCCTTCCTCTCTCTCACCCTCTCCCCCTTCTGCCCTTTTTCCCCTCCTGCAGCCAGTGACTTGATTGGTTTGAGCATGGCCCCAGGTGCTGAGTATGGTTCCATTGGAGCACGACAACCTTAGGCACTAAAAATAGTGCAGTACTCGAGCACTGGCCCCAGATGGGGTTGCTGGGTGAATCCCAGTTGGGGAGTCTGCCTCACTATCTCCTCTCATCTAAAAAAAAATCTAATTGTAAGACATTAAGAAGTGTGGGAGTAGGAACATAATATAGAAACATGGAAATAAGTCACAGAGAAATAGCTATCAAGTTGAAAGTTGTTTTTTTTCTGGGAGTGGAACTCAGAGGTGAAAGGTAGAGAGGGAGGGGTGGCTGTTCTCCATTTAAACCTTACACTACTATTAACAATGTATATGTATAATTGGACTTATAAAAAGTAAAAATAAAACATGTAACTCAAGCACAACAGTGTGATGACAGGTCTAGAAATTCAGTATCGGCTATTTGATACCTAGTTCTTTCTGTTACAGGTCAGTGGGTTTTTACAGAAATTTGTGCTGCTTTTTTAGATTGTGTTCACCTAATTTCTTTGACAAGTTTGACGTGATGAATTAATTCTGATGGGTGCTAAGGAATAAGATGTTTTTGCCCTGAATTTCTGACAGAGAGTGCAGAAACCTCGTTTGGGAGTTACCAGGTGTTACATAGTTAGGAATAGACTCACTGCTTGAACTTGGGTGCGAGACCAGAAACATGGTCTCCAGTCCAGTCGCACTGCTGTATGTCGGATCTTCTGAAGGGGCCAGTGAGAACTGTATTGTGCATCATGAAAGAGCTTATCCTGTGTGACCAGACCCCAGAGCAGTGTTTGCAGTCTTGCCTTTTCCTTCCCAGAAGGCAGATCTCACAGATGGGGTGGTTCCAGTTTTGTCAAATCTGTTACGTTTCCAGAGAGACTACACTTTGTTGGTTTGTGATATATAGTCTTCCTGATCACCGCAATAACCCTGTTGGAAAGGAAACAGACGCAGACGTCACACCTGGGTTGAGGGGGACTCAGGATTGGAACCCAGTCCCATAGGGCCAGAGCCTGGGCTTTGTCCTCCACACCTGCTGCATGGCTGTTACAGTGGCGGTGAGAAGGGAGACTGTGATGGCACCACCAAGCTGGCATGCTGCTCCTCTCTAGCTGTGGCATCACCTGTGGAGTGCCATACAGTTTTGTAAGGGCCAGTATTTGCAGGACATATGGGTAGTGTGAACGAAAATAAAAGTATCTTCCCTCAAAGCAGTGGTTCTTAACCTGGGTTCTATCGAACCCTAGGGGTTCGATGAGTCGGTCTCAGGGGTTCGGAGAAGCCTCTGCCGCGGAGGCCAGAATAAAGTAATACCGTAATTTGTTGTGAGTTCATGCACTTTGTTGGTTTTGTTCTTTGAGCAAGGTGATGTTCATGCACGGCTCATTTTGTGCACCAGTAAAAAAACATATACCTATGTCTTGAATTTGGAAAAAAAATCATATTTTATTTATCACTAAAGAAGGGTTCGGTGAATGCGCCTATGAAACTGGTGGGTTCGGTACCTCAAAAAAGGTTAAGAACCACTGCCTTAAAGGGTTGGGGATAATCTCTAAATACTGTTTTCTTGATGAAAACTTCCTTATAATGTGTTTTGTTTCTTTAGAAATTCAGTGACAACAATTCAGAAGCAAGAGAGCAGGCCCGTTACTTAACGACTGCAGAGGATCTCAAGTTCAGCAGTGAAGACTTACTAACAGGAAAGGGCTCTTCTCAACAGTCACCAGGCAGCACAGTCCCTGTCTCTGAGGTGAGCTGGGCTAAAATGGGATGTTCCCACACGAATTCGTATTCTTTTCAGACACACATTTGGTGCTTCCTTTGAGGAAGCACCTCGAGAGAGCCTCAAAGGCCTTCTTGCTGATAACTGAGCTTACGACAGGTGAGAGGAGGGACCCTGAGCCTGTCTGCCTTGCAGATGCGGGTCTCGCTGCTGAGCGTTAGTGTTTGTAGTGCGCAGGACACAGACATCACAGCTCACTGCAAGGTGAGCCTCATATTAGCTCTCTCAGCGTTCACCTCTCAAGAACTATGTAACCTCAGTGTTAAGGACATTTTTCTGTTCAAATGCACATGAGAAAGGTCACAGCACGCCCTTCCTTATCGGACCCGGAGTTATCCCTCTGTTCTCATTTTCCTTCATTCTCCGTCATCACCAACAGTGGCCCACTTCTTACAGAGCCTGAAAACACCATCTTTATATCTCTCTGCGCCTTTGCACATGCTGTTCCATCTTCCTGAAATGCCTTTTCCTTCCTTGTTTACCTGGTGACTCCTGAACATCCATCCCTGATGCTGCTTTAGTGTCACCTTCCCTGAGCCCGCTCAGTAGTGATGCCTCCTCTGCCTCTCTGGTGCCCAGCACTCTGCATGTCTGGCCGTCGTAGCCCTTCGTTCTTTCTGTGTTGACATCGCCAGACCCACCTCTCTGCGTTCTCAGCACGCAAGCCTGTTCCCCCTAGGCAGGCATCTCAGAGCTGGAGAACTGGCACTCATGTTTGCATCCCAGTGTCCAGCCCAGTGCCTGGCTCAGTAAAAATGTTTGTTGAGTGAATGAATGACTGTTGGTTTGTGAGAGATGTATAGACATTGTTCTGACCCCCAGCTCAAATAAAATGCAATTCGGCAGCCAGATATAGAAAAGGAAAGGAGTTCACTATAGGCCAAGTTGTTTTTTGTTTTTTTTTAACTTGGCTTTAATCAAGTCCATACATTCAGGACAGAGAACTCTTACGCAAATTAGTTCTTTGATGAATGACTGATCATGACTTGTGGTTTTGCGAAGGGTGAGTCTCAAACTAATTAACTGGTGCAGCACAGGCCCAGCTATTGGAACAGACTCAGGTGGTAGGGCTGGAACAGGGTCCTGGAGGCCTGCTCGTGTCCCAGGGACCTATCATGCAGTTACTGGGTCATGGAGAGGTCCCTAGGAGTCTGTAGGGAGGGCCCAGGGCAGCTGGGCCGGTTGGGGTGGGTGGGTCAGGGGCTGTTGACAGCTGGAGTGGGAGTGTGGCGGTAACTTAGCACCAGCACCAGCCATTGCATCTGCGGCAGCTCAGCACCTGCCCTGGTCCAGGGGGCGTCATTGGCTGACCAGTGGGAGCTCGCTCGGAGCTCTGACCATTCATGGATTTGCATTGTTATCTGTCTCTGGAATAAGAGTGTCGGCATGAGCTGGTGGGGAGCCCTGGGGCCAGGCCAGAAGTCTGGAGGCTTGGATTCCTCTCGGTTCTGTTGCTTCTTTGGGTACATTCCATAACTACACCTCCAGTGCTGATATTTTGTGATTCTGACTTACTTATGGTTACTCGAGTTTGATCAAGCCTAGTTGGGTGTTAGGATGCACACTGACCTGTCATATGGCCCAGTTTGTTTTGAAACAAGCTAGCACCCCATCAGAGGTTTTAGATGGACAGGTCTTCACTAAATTGAATATATTTAGTTAAACCTTGCTATTTTGAATCATGTTTTAGTCATGTAAGAAATGTGTAAATGATGACTAAAATGTTTATAAATCTGTTGAACAGGCTCTGTATTTAAACCTGGCCTCACTAGTTTGATGGTTGGGCCACCTCTGTTTCAGTGTTTTTGTGCCGGATGGTGTCTGTGCTTTCCTGTAACCACGAGTGTAAGGTCATTTCATGGGGCCTTTTCATTGTATTTAGATCCTGGTGAGTTTGAATTACTGTGCAAAATACCTAAGTATTTTAGCCAAAGTTTTAATTCTGTTTTGCAAGACTAATCACAAATTGTGGATAAGAAATGATAAGTTATCATTTAGGAATTGTAAACTTGTAGGTGTCAGTGTATGAAATCCCAACTGTTAGGGCCGACAATCCCATGTCATCATCCGTCCCCCTACCCCTGAAGGGATACTCGTCAAATTGCAGTTCTTTCTTTTAGAAAACACGGATTTCTTCTGTTATGTCCTTGGCCATTTTGTGTTGATCTAGGCTTTATTCTCTGCCCATTTCTACAAAGAGCTTGAGGCCGTGACGATGTCCCCATTGACTGTGGGCAGTCTGTTTTCCTTCTAATCATTGTGTGATCATCAGAATTATAGCTGGACGACCAGGGAATTGAAGAACCTAGAGGAAAACACACTGGCCATATTTAACCTGCTGTAGCCAGAGATGTAGAGGTTTGGCTGTCGACTTGGTTGGGACATCGCTGCTGAATTTCCTGAGTATTAAAATAAATGTCTTTGTTGCAGAGCTGACACAGGCGCCGAGATAGACACCATCTATCAGGCCACTAAATTGCCCTGAATATTAAGAAGTGAGCCACCAAGTTTTCTCGTTTCATACCTTTACTCTTCACATTGTGGTCGACACATTGCATGTGTCTCCTTTAAGCCATTAAAGAAACTATGTAGAGTAGAAAATGCCTGGCTTTGTTTGGGATGCCAGTTCAGCTACGTATTAGCTCTGTGACTGGGCAAGTTGCTTAATCTCTCTGAAACTCAACTTTCTATTCTGTAAAATGGGGAATTCCATGCTTATTTCCTGAGAGGATTAGAAGCCATGTAAGTGTGTGAGTTACGGTTCTTTTGGTTGCCAGCTGTAGAATCCAACATTGAGTAATGTGAGCAAAACAACAAGGACAGGGAGTGTTTATTGGGTGCATGCTGGAGGCCGTCACCGGTGCCAAGGGGGACTCGAGGGAAACTGCGGTGGCACCATGGACAGCAGAAGCTGTACCCTCAGAACTCTGTCTTTGGCGTGAGTCATACCCAGTGACTCCTAGACTTCTGGTGTCTCAGTTTAAATTTCTGAATCTCTGGAGAGAATTGTACTAGATCGTGTGGACCCAGAGGCTGGCTCACAGAGGAGAGGGGTCTTCCAGGGACTTGCCCCTGTGTTTTGGGGACTGTGCTGAGATGGGGCAGGGGGGTGGTGGCAGGGGGATAGCGGTGACTTTGTGGTCAGTCTCAGGCTATGGAGGACAAACCGCAGTGGATGTGAGACAATCGTAAGTCTTCTGTGGGATGCGTGGCCTCCTGTCGGGGTTGTTTCTGGTTTGGAAGGGCAGGGTAAGGGGTGGGGGCCTGGTTGCTCCTGCTCAGAGGTGCTTGCTACTGCCTTGTGGGCAGCCCTCTGCCTCTATGCCGTGGAGACCCACCGGTTTGTCAGCTCTGCTGACAGAGCCAAATGACTTCATCCTAATGGGGCATGATTCAACGCAGGGGAGTAGGTGATTGATGGAGCGGGACCCAAGTGGCTCCAAAGAGTTCATTTATTTAACATGGGGAGCAATTTGCTTCTAGGAAGACGTTGACTCACTCTGACTTCCATTATGCAAAATATCCACAGGAATCGCTGCTCTTAGATTCATATGGGTCCCTGTGTTGCCCTTTTAGCTATTTAATCACCAGGTCAGCAAGTACTGCGGTGGCGTTAGATCTGTGCCAGACACTGGGCTGCCCACAAGGAGCCCCAGTCCCGTACTCAGGTGGCTGGGTGGACCACCAGCTGCGGGGTGAAGGTGAACCAGGGCACCATGGGGTGGGAGAGGGCATCTCTCAGTCCGGGACGGCTGCGTGTGAGAGTTTGGCTTGAGCAGGTCCTATAAGGTCCGTTGAGAGGGGTGGCTGCTGGGGGTGTCTCTGAAGACGAGAGGGGTTTCCCCTGGAGCTCAGATGGCTGGGGCCCAGTTCCAGAGACGGGAGTGCAGGGGCCCAGCAAGTGCAGATGAGGTCAGCTGGTAGGTGGGGAGGTGGCCGAAGAGAGCGGTGGCCTGAGAGAGCTGGGGAAGGTTTGGAGGAGCTTCCGGAAAGGAGAGGGCTCTGAGCCAGGCACGTAGGCCCTGACCCTGCAGTGGGTGGTCCTCTCGGCCCCCAGTGGTCCAATTAGGTACAGGGCCCACAGAGTCCCCAGGGTCAGATTGTTCACTGGGAACATACCTTCCATACCTGGAGTCTGCTCCATCCACCGGATCTCCATTTTCATCTCTCTTTTTTGCTACACTCTGGGTTAGCTTTGAAGTTACGTAGCTAAATACAAACTCTAACTGCCAGTTATTAGCTGAATGGACTCAAACAAGTTAACTCATTTAACATCCTTAACAATCCTGAGCTATATAGAATTACTACTTCCATTTATAGATGAAGCACAGAGAGGCTAAGTAACTTCTTCAAGGTCACACAGTGAATAAGGTCACACACTCTTCATCGTCACTGCATCTCATGGTAACTACAGAGGAAGCAGTCACTTTCCTTGCTTTCTTTGTCACTGCTGGCAGGTATGTCTGTGCTGACGGTGATGACATTACCCTTTTCAGGCACTCGGTGCATTGTGTTCATTACGGGGCACTGACAGCTGGACTTGGAATTCGGCTACCTGGGTCCGCTCCCTGCCTCACTGCCCTGACCTTGGGACACTTGTTGGTCCTCTCCCATCATCACCAGAATGGCGAGAGCAGTGACATAGGAGCCCGTTGGGTTGCTGTGAGGGTTAAAGGAGAAAGTCCCTGGAAGGCACTCAGCACAGTGGCTGACATGCTAAGGACCCAACTTCCTCTTTGTCTTGAAATCCTGTTGAAGTTCTCCCTGGTCTTTTCCCTGGGACCCTCTGCTGGCACACGTGGTGTGCAGGTTGGAGCAGAGAGAGTCCCACATGACACTGTGACTGTGCACAGAGGGCATCTGGGAGCTTCTGGTGCCAAGGGCGCATGGCGGGGTTCACAGAGGGGCCTGACATTTCTAGTGGTCCAGGTGACTAACATACCATGACCAAACTGCTGGTTCAGCACTTAGATCAGTGCTGAGCAATCTTTTGGGCTTTGTGTGTCAAAATTCTCCAAAAAACCGAGCGTAACTCAGGTGGTGTGTCACTTTGAGAAAAACAGCCTAACCGGAAGTCCCAGAACTAGACGCTCTGTGTCGGAGTTCTGTTGTTTTGGCCTACAGACCCCCGGCTCAGAGTGTCTACACTACAGCAATGTTTTATCCTCGGCTACTGCACCTGGCCATATAGGAGCCGAGGATGAAACGTCCTTCTCGGCATGCGGCCCCACACTTCTCTGATGTCATTGAAAATGGCTATGCGTGTCAGTGCTGACACGCGTGTCATAGGTTCGCCATCATGGACTTAGACGTTTAATTGGCAGGTGGTACCTTTGCCTTGTTCTGCGCTGGGCTCCAGGCACAGCAGTAGTCTCTGAGGTCGGGGGTCACAGTGGTTTTGCTCTCTGCTTCCCTTTGTGGTCTGCTGAAGCCAAGGGCCTCCTCCTTGGAAAGCCTCTCAAGTGCATAAAATACATGCACAGGGTTAGGGAGGAAACCCATTAGTTTGAAATTTGGTTATCAAAATATTTAAAAATAAGCTAAAAATGGGACATCTTTATTAATGGTGTTAAATAACAAGATCTAGTGGTGAGCATGGCAAGTGTCGTGGTTGTGAAGTAGTGGTAAGAATAAACACTTTGAGCTGCCCACAGTCTACACAAACTGTTTCTTTTGATGACAAAGTCATGGAAAAATACTGACGCTACCATGGTTTGTAGCATCAGCAGTGTCTGTCAGGTCATAATTGAAGGGAAACTAAATTTCACTTAAAGGTTAGGGAAATTAGAGATGTCACTGTTTGCCTCTGCTCCTATTCATAGTCTTGCAGTCCCTGACTTATAATTTCAGTTAAGAACCCCTGTCCTCAGTGGGATCTTAACTTTAGGAGAAAGCCCAAGTTGCTGTGAAATACAAGCTCAAGCCTGTCTGTTACCTGTGTTTTCCCAGCATTTAGAGAGCACCTGGTCTGGGCTGGGCACAGTGCTAGGTGTTCTGCACACAGTAACTTTATTTATTTTTAATACTTTCTTCTTGTTTTGAAATAGTTTCAAAATGATAGGTTACTTAAAGAATAAAGGATTTTACTTTTCCTGAACCGTCTGAGCATGAGCTGCGCATGGGAAGCCCTGTTGTCCTTGAGCACGTTGGTGTGTGTGTGCTGTGGGCAGGGACACAGCAGGGACAGTCTCCCGCGTCGCAGGGCGTGGCCGTCCCAGCCAGGGCACCAGCAGAGGCGCTCGCTGCCTGCCGCCTTCACTCGTGTCTCAGCAGGGTCCCACCTGGCCTGTCGTAGCGGAAGGTCCGGGTCAGGGTCACACGCTGCATTGTCTTGGTTCTTCAGTCTCCCGTCTGGAGCAGTCCCCCGTCTTGTCTTGGCTTCTGTGGCTTTGATACCTTTGATGGGTCCAGGCCCGTCACGCTGTAGCATGTCCTTAGGTTTGGGCTCTTGGTGATTGCTTTCAGGCTGGGCATGGCTGGCAACCCCGATGTCACAGGAGTGATGCTGTGCTCTCGTTGTGTCCTGTCTGATGCCGCCTGATTTCGATTTGTCCCGTTACCGGGCACACCGACCTTGACAACTTGATGAAAGTAGTATCTGCTAGTTGTCTCGACTGTACAGCTACTCTCTTTTTCTTTGAAATAAGTATTTTTATGTGAGGGGGGTGTTTTGAATCTATGGAAATACCTTATCTTCAAACTTTCACCCACTAGTTTCCTTTTATGTTTCTGGGCTGGATTATTAATTCCCATGACGCTTGGCAAATGGTGAGCTTTCTAATTCCACCATTCCTTCTACATTTGTAAGCTGCTGTTCTGCTATAAAGTAAAGCCCACTCTTCTTCCCACTTATTCATTTATTCATATTAATTTGGACTCATGAATTCATATTTTATTCAGTAGGTTGTCATTGGTTACTATTGTTATTTATTTTGATGCTCAAATTATTCCAGATTTGGCCTTTTCAGAGGGCTTCTCTGTCCTTCTGACGGCCCACCTCGTCATTAGTTAAGCAGCTCCTTCGTTGCCGGCACCGCTGAGTGCCGCAGGCAGGTCTGTCTTTGATTTCCCTGCCCTGGTACTGGCACTGGCCACTTCCCTCGGGTTCCCCGCTTCCTTACGGTACACGTTTCACTTCGCCTGTGCCGTGCCTTCGTGAGGTGGGGCTTATTGTCCACCATTTTGCAGGTAGGAATTCCAAGGCTTCAATAAGTAATTTCCTGAGGTCCCAGAACTGGTAAGTGACAGAGCCAGAGTTTGAACTTTAAGAACATTTCACATTTGTAAACGCCAATTCACAAAATTGCATCCCTATTTTATAGCCGAGGAGACTGACCCTCCCAGACGTCTGCTACGTGAGTACCTAGGTCACATAGCTGTGAGGTGGCAGAGACCACTCTGATGTCTTGGTCACTGTTCTGTTTGGGATGCCTGTAACGTGTGACTCACTTAACTTTCTGTATTGTAATGTAAATCCCTTGTCCCTAATATTTGTCAGCTTTTGATATAGGATATTTTTTCTTGAGCAGGAACAGGTGTGGAAAGGCTTTCTTTGTAGTGTTGTGAAAACGATGACAGAGGCTCTGAGGGGTGGCTGTTTCCTGATGGGCAAGTAGGGTGACTCTGAAGGTTCTGTGGCAGCTACTTAGTGGTGGGAGCACAGTTCTGAGCTTTATTCTGAGGGAAGAGTGGACAGTCACTCCCCACTCCTCCTGCAGGTGGCGCTCTCTGACCATGGCCTGGTCCCGAACCTGGCACTGGAGATCACTTTTGTTTGAATTTAGAAACCAGAAGTACCCACATATGTTTGCGTGATGTAAAGATACGCTCTTTTAAAATTCTTTTAATGTCAGATGCCCATTGTCATTTCCAGGAAAAGCAACAATTAGACTATGAAGAGCTCATTCAAATATTAAAAAAAGAACGGGACATCTATACGCACCTGGTAAAATCTCTGCAGGACTCAGACAGGTAAGGGTTTCTGTTTGGATGTCACACACGTGTGAGTGTGAATACACGTACACATGCATGTTTTGAATAAATGCTCGTCTCAGAAGTGGCAAAGTTTGCTTAGGAAGCTTAAAGCATGTGGACGCTGACTGCCTTGTTTGAGTCAGGTATGCCTATTTCCTATCAAGAACGGGCTGACTTTTGACAGCAAACTTAGGATAAAAGTATCATGATAATAATTACTCAGATTTATATAATATTTTATTAGAGATCTAGAAGGTGCTTCTATATATTGTCTCAAACGATTCTCACAATTGTTCTGTGATGAAGAAATACTGTTATTCTTGTTTTCCATAAAGCCATTTTCCGTGAGAGGTTGACTTGTCTGCAGTCACACAGGTGATGAGTGACAGAACCCCGTGACTCATCTCAAGTGATTTGTGTCTTTATAGACTTGCTGAACTGATTTGGTGCCTGTGAGGTGTGCTGAGGAGAGCTGATTACTGGCTGGTGGTCTTGCTCTAGCCTGAGCTCTGTGCCCACAGACAAGTGGCCTGCTCTGGGCCTCTGTTTGCCCATCTGTAGATTTAGGGGTGGTCTCAGTGACTTCTCACATTCAGAAACCATCTTTCTTCACACTGGGATGGTTACAGGTGAAAGGAATGTTGTCTGCGGTTCATTTCAAAACAGTACGGAAGCAGAGGAAGGAGACAGGGATGCTGTGGAGCACAACTGGTGTGGCTCCCTGATGTTGGGGCTGGGGCATAGTTAGAATGGGTGAGGGCCTCATTGCATGACAGCTTGTTTTCTTTTGTATATGGCTAAAATTTTCCATAATAAAACATTAAAAAAAATCACCATTATTCTTCCTCCTATGTCCTTCACTCTAGCCTTAAAGTTTTCTTTCCTTTTTCTTTCTTTTTTTTTTTTTTTACAGGGACAGAGAGAGAGATAGACAGGGACAGACAGACAGGAACGGAGAGAGGTGAGAAGCATCAATCATTAGTTTTTCGTTGCCGTCGCAACACCTTAGTTGTTCATTGATTGCTTTCTCACATGTGCCTTGACCGCGGGCCTTCAGCAGACCGAGCAAACCCTTGCTGGAGCCAGCGACCTTGGGTCCAAGCTGACGAGCCTTTGCTCAAGCCAGATGGGCCTGCGCTCAAGCTGGTGAGCTCGGGGTCTCGAACCTGGTTTTTCTGCATCCCAGTCCGATGCTCCATCCACTGCGCCACCGCCTAGTCAGGCTCTTTTTCTTTTTAAATTAAGTGAGAGGAAGAGAGGCAGAGACAGACTCCCCACATGCGCCGCAACCAGGATCCACCCGGCAAGCCCATTAGGGGGCGGTGCTCTGCCCATTTGGGGCGTTTCTTTGTTGCTTAGGAACCGAACTTTTCTTAGCGCCTGAGGCAGAGGCCATACAACCATCCTCAGCCACAGGGGCCAGCTTGCTCCAATCAAACCATGGCTGCAGGAGAGGGAGAGAGAGAGAGAGAGAGGGAGAGGAAGGGAGGCGAGAGGGGGAGGGGTAGAGAAGCAGATGGACACTTCTCCTGTGTGCCCTGGCTGGGAGTTGAACCTGGGACATCCACACAACGGGCCAGTGCTTTACCACTGAGCCAACTGACCAGGGCACCCTAAAGTGTTTATTAGCCTTCCCTGGGCTGGGTGCTCTCCTGCCCCTGCCTGCCTTTGCACAGGGCCAGCTCCCTGCTTGCCTCCCTCGAGTGCATGAGATTGCATCTTGGGCATTAGCCTTGTCAGGTAGCCCACGATAATCCCCAGGAAAGGGGTTCATCAGGACCTGGCACTCATCTGTACTGTGAGCTCCTTCGGGGCCGGGATCCTGTCGGGTTCATCTCCATTTCCAAGGGCCTGCCATGGCCGGCATGGAGTAGGCGCTCGGGAAGTGCTCACTGGGTGGATACCCCCTGTGATTTAAGTTATGAGGATATTTTCAGATTTTAAAATCTAAAGTGAGTTTAGAGAAAGTGAGAAGATGCTGGTGGAACTCTGGGAGCAGGCAGCACCCTCCGGGAGAGCATGGTCCACTAGTCTCGACTGCTGGTCATTTTCATCAGGGGCAGGAGGGACTTGGGTCACACTGGGGAACTAAGAGAGGGGTGGGCAGCTTCTTGAGTTGGAGGCCAGATCTGGTTTGGGCACTGAGAGCCCGGTGCATGGGTATGTCGTTGTCAGCCTGAGTTTCACAGGCTCTTTCTTAATGTATGACAGTGTGGGATGGGACCAAGGTAGGCTAGTGCTGTGACTGACAAGGATGCATACACGGTTTCCTGTTCATCGTCAGAGTTGAAATACCTTTAGGGTGAGACAGACTTGAGTCCCAATCCTGCAACACAGGATAAAGCCAATGGCTTCTCGGAGTTGTTGTGAGGAATAAATAAGGGGGAGGACCAGGCACAAGCTGTCCATGATCAGTTTCCTTTTGCCCTGACCTTCCTTTCCCATCCTAACTACCAGCCAGTGCAAAGTCCGGTTCCCAGGAGTGCAGCTCTGCTCTCGGAGATGTCTGCAGCTCGGCACCACCAGAGCTCCTGGCTCCCTGCCTGCCTCCTGAGTCTGGCCCTAGGCCCTTCCTGAGATGTCTCTCAGCTTGAGAACGTACCAGTTTGCACTTCTCTGTGACTCGGGCTTTCTCACCCTTGGCACTGCCGGGATTTGGGACTGGGTAATTTTTTGTTAGTGGGGCTGTCCTGTGCATTGTAGGGTGTTTAGCAACATCTCTGACGTTGTTCACTACTTGCCAGCAGCACCCTTCCCTGCCCCATCTTGACAACCATCAACATCTCCAGGTATTGCCACTTGTTCCCTGGGGGCCAAAATTGCCTGCAGATGAGAGTCATTGTTGTAACTCACCAGAACCAGAAATTTCGGCTTACGAATATCCCCTTTTGTGGGAGTGTGTAGGCTATGTAGAGGGAAGGAAATGGTGTGTGCTGAGCATCTCTAGTATGCGTTAGGCTCTATGCTACGTTCTTTCCCCCGTTACCTCTCATTTAATCCTATCTTGAAGGAAAGCTACTACCTTATTTACAGAGGAGGCAATTAGGGCTAGGGCCTGAGGTCACGGAGCCTGCTGGTGGTTTACCTTCGGGAGCTTGCGTCTCTGACTCCTTGTTTCTGCCTCCTCCCCACCGCGCTCCAGAGAGAGGAATGCACTGGGCTTTTGCTTTTGTTCCACCCGCTTCCCACATCCTGAAGATCCATCCTGGAGTTGGGGAAACAGAACTGGCAGAAGAGGGCACAGCAGCTGTGTCCTTCGCACCCCATCAGAGAGGCGGAGACGGGGTGCCGCTGGGAGCTTCCTGGTCCCAATCATGGAGCTGCGCTGGAACAGTCTCCTGTTCCCCCAGTTAAATGGGTCTGCAGCCCGGCCCACCCAAGCGAGAGCTGTGCTGAGACACTCGGGAAGGTTTTCCATCAGCCTTACAAATTAGTCATTATGATTGTCTTGAAATGGAAGTAGGTACAAGTTGCTAGTAGGGCCCGTTCCTTTGCAAGAAGACAGCTTCACAATGAGCCATCGTCAAAGCAGCGAGCATAGAAGATTAGACATAATGGTTTATTTTCCTTCCAATATATGTTGATTTATGTGTGCAGGCTGGTGGATGGAGCTGCAAGAAATTTCGGAAGGAGAAGTGGGACTTGAGTCTGTGTACCGCATAGACTTAGAACAGTAGCGCCTTTTGTTTGGAGGCTGTGGATCTCTTCTGCAAAATCTGTTCAAAGCTGAACGGCCCTCTCCCTAGAAAAGGTCACATGGACAGTTTTAAGGTGTTGATAGGCACTCTCAGGGAACCATAAGGTCAGATGCTGGACAGGGAATGATGTATTTCTTGGTGTCTGAAAAAGGAGGCTTTCTGATAGTTAATGTATTTGGGTAGTCTAGAAAAATGTTCAAATAGCTCTTTTTAGCCAAAGAAAGACAGAGAGAGGAAGGGAGAGAGAAGAATCAACTCTTAGTTGCATCATCTTAGTTGTTCATTGATTGCTTTCTTATACGTGCCTTGACCGGGGGGGGGGGGGCTACAGCAGACCGAGCAACCCTTGCTCAAGCCAGTGACTTTGGGCTTCAAGCCAGTGACCTTTGGCCTCAAACCAGTGACCATGGGATCACTTCACTGATTCCTAGCTCAGGCCTGTGCTCAGGTCAGATGAGCCCGTACTGAAACGTGTTTCAAACCTGGGGTCTCAGCACTCCAGGTGGACACCCTATCCACATTGCACCACCACTGGTCAGGAAAAACGGTCGTGTAGCTTGACCCAGTCATTGCACTGCTGAGAGTTTGTCTCAAGAAACTAACCTGCGTGTGAAGCAAGGTTTATGCAGAGTCAGCGAAGACTTGCTGTAACACTCAGACGTCTGCGGGGGTCTCCTGCTCTGAGAGCTGCAGTAACAGGGTCAGCCCCTGCCGTGTGCACATCAGTAGGAGCTACCGCCCTTCTGATGGACTTGTGTGGCCCAGTTAGTAGCCACTGGCTATGTGACTATTGAAATCTAAATTATAATTAAACATTCAGTTTTTTAGTATGTTAACCACAACTTAAATATTCAGTAGGCCCTGTAGCTAGTGGTTTCTGTGGTCGACAGCGCACACACACAACATTTCCGTTACTGGGGGAGTTCTGTGGGACATTCCCCGCCCCAGAATCCACGCTGAGTCTGGGAGGTGTGTATTTTCGTGGCCTCTGAGCTCTGGGTTGCTCTTGGTACAGCTCAGCACTGTATCACAGTGACCCTGAATTAGAACGTGGCACCCCTTCTCAAAATAAAGACCTATTCCACTATGTATTTGTGAAGGGTGACCCGTCAGAGTGGCGTTCAACTTGGTCTTTTCCTCTCATTTTATCGACTCGTTGTTCTTTTTTCTCTTCCTCCCTGCCCCTCACCCTTGTCCCAGTACCACCTCATTTTGGAGTGACACAGATGTCTCTCTTGTCTCCTCTTCTAAAGCCTGGGTGCCAGGTGGCAGCCAAGTTCTGGAGAGCGCCCCCTTCACACCCAGGCTCTCACAGGCATTTTCCAAGCAGAAACATTCTGTGGAGTTACACTATTTTTGGTTAGTTACATCTGTAGCAAAAACTTTGAAATGATCCCAATGTGCACTTATAGGGGATGAGTTAAAGTAAATGTTGGCGCATTACCTATTAATATTACATTGTCAAAAAGTGATGTTTGCAAATAATTTTTTAAAATGTAGAGAAGTATTAAATGAGGAAGGCACAATTTAGCATTATTTCAACCTTATTAAAATACTCGGGGAAAAAGATGGAGTAGAAATGCAGTCTCCGTGTGTTCATTGTAGTAGGATCATGGTGATTTTTGTTTTCTTTATTCGTTTGCCTTTTATCTTAAGTTTTCTGTGATCAACATATATTTACTTTTATAATCAGAGAAAAACACCAATGACGTAAAGATCAAAGGGAAGGCTGGTGGTGTTTTGCATCTTAAAGCACAAACAGGCCTGTTTGAAATTCCTGGTGTCTTGTTTTACCCAGTGTCCGCGACCTGCAGGCCGAGTTAGCCGACATCTCCGCCCTGCGCCAGCAGCTAGAGCAGGGCGTGCTCGCTTATCAGAGTTTGCGGAAGATGCTGGAGGAGCAGATCAGCGACATTCGGAGGCGGGAAGGTACCTGTGCTCTTGTACGTGTTTCCCTTTGGTTTTTCCACTTGGAGGGCCTTCGCTGGACCTTACACAAGTCCTAAACTCCAGGAGGACACGAGGCACCCAAAGGGTTTCATCTGGGGATTCCTGCTTGCGCTGACGGTGCCCATGTCTGTGCTCCCAGCCCGTCCGTCTGGCGCTGCCTTCAGAGGAGAAGGCCAGCACACTATTGTTTCTGCAGAGGTCACTGCGGGACTGCTGCCCGCTGCCTCTGCTGTGTTCTGTGTATGCATTAGATGCTGCCAGCTCCAGGTTAACCTCGTAACTTCACCGCCCCCTTCCTCTAGGAAGTAGCCCTCGTTGTCCAGAACGTCCGGGCTCTGCCTCCCACAGCGCCCTGTGCAGAGAGCCCAGGCCACAGACACGGGGGTGACAATGCTACTTCGTATCGAAGCACTGCTTTGCATGTTGTCACGGCCACAGTGGTTCATTTAGGGAGGGCTGCGAGAGAGGGTCCCGTTCTCACGTTCGCCCTCTCCCTTCCTGGAAACAGTCCCCGAGAGGCTTGGTTGAAATTTTTCCTTTCTGTGCCTCTAGCCTGGTACCCATGGTAAAAATCGTAATAGTGGTTGGCTTGACTTTTTTTTTGTATTTTTGCAAAGTGAGAAGCTGTGAGGGCGGGCAGACAGACAGATGCCTGCATGCGCCTGACCAGGATTTAGCATGCCCACCAAGGGGCGATGCTCAATGCTCTGCCCTTCTGGGGTGTGGCTCCACTGTAATCTAAGCCATTCTAGCACCTGAGGCGGAGGCCATGGAGCCATCCTCAGTGCCTGGGGACAACTTTGCTCCAATGGGGCCTTGGCTGTGGGAGGGAAAAAGAGACAGAAAAAGGAGAGAGGGAAGGGTGGAGAAGCAGATGGGCACTTCTCCTGTGTGCCCTGACTGGGAATCGAACCTGGGACTTCCGCATGCCGAGCTGACGCTCTACCGCTGAGTCAACCAGCCAGGGCGGCTTGACATTTCTTGAGCAACCACTATGTACAAGGCATAGCGCCAGGCACTTAACTTCTCATCCCTGATCCTGATAGTCATCCCATTATGTAGAGCAGTTACTGACTTCACGTGATAGAGAAGGAAACTGAGGCTTGGGTGGGGGTGGAGGTGGGGTTGATTTATGCAGCAGTGAGCCAGGACATCCTCCTTTGAAGTGCAGCTCTCTCTGGTATATTAGGTGTGTCAGCTCTTACCCATGCATGTTAGATGAGGTCTGTTTGTGGCTGTGCCTCTCTCATTTAGTAGCGTGGCCTTCCCCAGCGCCTTCCCTCTCGTTAGGATGTGACCTCTGCTGCCGGGAAAGCGGAGCCTTGTGTAGGTGACCAAATTCTCTCTCATATCTGAGATCTAGCAGGCTGTTTCCACACTTGGTTTGCTCGCTGCCACAGATCCGGGGCCTGGGGCCAGTAAGAAATACATCAGGCACTTATCTCCCTTGAGTTCTACCCTTGAAGGTCACATCTCATTTTCCTGTTCTCACCTAAACAGAATCACTCCCTCATTTAAACTGAAATCACCATTTTGTTGTGTCACTCAGAATGGTCTCCAGGCACAACACTTGATATGCAAATTATGGTTCAGAATTGGCTACAGTGAAAGCTTACCCAGCCCCTGACGAACCCCTCCTTTGAGATACCAGTCTATATAGGAAGAGGGGAGAATTACTTTTGCCCTGCAGCTCCCACCCTCCCCAATTCAAGCTTCCTGAGATAGCATGCGCTGAGGGGCCAGGAAGGATCTGGTTCTGATTTTCTTTCTTCCTCCTCATCCCCCTTCTTTTGGCAGCGGAACTATTTTCATTTTCCAGTGATCAGACATCTTATCTGAGTATCTGCCTTGAAGAGCACCATCGCTTTCAAGTGGAGCATTTTTCTCAAGAAGAACTTAAGGAAAAGGTATTGGCCTGCTCCTTTCAGTGTGTGCTTGGTGGTTTGCTGTCTCTTGGGTTCCTGATCAGAGGTGTAAGATTCTCAGCCCCTTTTCTTTCTTTCCTTCCCTCTTCTCCTTACTTGTCATTCGTCACTCCTTCTCCACTCATCTGGAGTGCCCTCCCTGTGTCTGACCCACACCTTATCATGCTGGCTCACTAGCTCTCCTCTGGGACACCCCCCCCACTGAGAGTCAACACCTTCCCCTTGGTCTAGCTCTCCTCTGGGACACCCCCCCCACTGAGAGTCAGCACCTTCCCCTTGGTCTAGCTCTCCTCTGGGACACCCCCCCCCCCCACTGAGAGTCAGCACCTTCCCCTTGGTCTAGCTCTCCTCTGGGACACCCCCCCCCCCCACTGAGAGTCAGCACCTTCCCCTTGGTCTAGCTCTCCTCTGGGACACCCCCCCCCCCCGACTGAGAGTCAGCACCTTCCCCTTGGTCTAGCTCTCCTCTGGGACACCCCCCCCCCCCACTGAGAGTCAGCACCTTCCCCTTGGTCTAGCTCTCCTCTGGGACACCCACCCACTGAGAGTCAGCACCTTCCCCTTGGTCTAGCTTTCCTCTGGGACACCCCCCCCACGGACAGTCAGCACCTTCCCCTTGGTCTAGCTCTCCTCTGGGACACCCCCCCCACGGAGAGTCAGCACCTTCCCCTTGGTCTAGCTCTCCTCTGGGACGCCCCCCCACTGAGAGTCAGCACCTTCCCCTTGGTCTAGCTCTTCTCTGGGACACCCCCCCCCACTGAGAGTCAGCACCTTCCCCTTGGTCTAGCTCTCCTCTGGGACACCCCCCCCCCCCATGGAGAGTCAGCACCTTCCCCTTGGTCTAGCTCTCCTCTGGGACACCCCCCCCACGGAGAGTCAGCACCTTCCCCTTGGTTTAGCTCTCCTCTGGGACACCTCCCCCACGGAGAGTCAGCACCTTCCCCTTGGTCTAGCTCTCCTCTGGGACGCCCCCCCACTGAGAGTCAGCACCTTCCCCTTGGTCTAGCTCTCCTCTGGGACACCCCCCCCCACTGAGAGTCAGCACCTTCCCCTTGGTCTAGCTCTCCTCTGGGACACCCCCCCCCCCCCCCCATGGAGAGTCAGCACCTTCCCCTTGGTCTAGCTCTCCTCTGGGACACACACACCCCCTCCCACGGAGAGTCAGCACCTTCCCCTTGGTCTAGCTCTCCTCTGGGACACCCCCCCCCACAGAGAGTCAGCACCTTCCCCTTGGTCTAGCTCTCCTCTGGGACACCCCCCCCCCCCCCCGCCACACACAGAGAGTCAGCACTTCCCCTTCCATCAGTCGGCCCTCTTCTCACACCAGTCACGTGGATTCCCTCCTCATGCAGGTCTGCAGTTATCTGGTTGCTCATCTGTGAACATCTTAATGATTGTCTCCTACTTATTTCTGATTTTCCAGTACCTGGTACATGTCGTGGGAGTTAATAGATGCTTTTGAAGGAATAAACGTTCAGGTTTGATCTTTTTTTAAAACTGAAAAGGTTTTTCAATCTGTTGATTGTTGGTGTGGTTAGAATGGTTAGTATTTCAAGGTTCAAAGAGCCATTGATAAGAACAGGAAGTGTGACTCAGAGAGGATTATCATGTTGTACGACAGACTCCGTTTCTGTCGTGGAGTCATTTGCATTTTGACAGTGAACAGACAGGAAGTCGGGAATTGCAGCGTGGTGTGCAGGGGTTGCTGTAGTAGGCTGGTGCGCGAAGCGCAGGGGTCGCAGGGCAGGAGAGTTAACTTGTGGGCTTGGAGAGTGCTCACCTGATCAGAGAAAGGTAAGCAGAAGGGTGGCCCAAAGCGGGTTTCAAAGGATGAATAAGAGTTTGCTGGGTTGAAGGCTTTCTTAGCAGAGGCAGAGAGAATAGCTGGTGTAAGGTACAGAAGTAAGAAATAGAAAGGAGAATTAGAAAAGTTTCAGTATTTTGGAAGGAGGAAAGCAAGGAGCATTGAGGCATTTAATTTTTGGAGGTAGAGAAACTGGGGATGGTAACAGCTGCTGCTAGCACCCACTTAATGCTATGTTAAGGGCAGGGAGTCGTTGACTTAGTTGGCACTTAGTATTTATAGAATCAGCATGTCTTGCATTTCCTGCTGTAACCTAGAGGGTTGGGTTTCATTTGTATCCATGATTTGGTGTATTCTGGACATTTCTATGGGCAGTCTGGGTGGGATTTCCCACTTTATTTGAGGGGCTAATGATGACCACGTTAAGAGGTCTTTGGAAAATGACTGGCCATTAGGATTTGAAACTTGCTGGGAACAAAGGTAGTGTCTGCCCAATTGCTTATGTTTCTGGCCTAGCGAGACCTGAACATCAGGGAGGAGCACTGGGCTGGGAGTCCCTGGATCTCAGCTCCGGGCCTCTCTGGAGTCAGCTCCCTGTCTCGCGTGGCCTGGCACTGTGGCTGTTTCATCTCATTTAATTCACTAGACACCCCTGCTGTGGGGTCTTGGGCAGCGAAATTCTTTGTATCTGAGGCTTTTCATTGTAAAATGGGGATAGTCATCCTAGCCTATCCACCTCCTCAAGGTTTTTGTAAGGAATGATCAACCAAAGCTTGTGGGAGTATTTTAGTAGCTGTAAATTGCTTTGTAATTGAAGACTGTTATTATTACTGACATTGCTAGATCAGTGTACAAGGAAGGCCATGCTGTAACATAAAGCTCTGACAGCCTCAGAAACTCCAGTCTCGGGCATCTTCCTCCCGAGGGTCTCAACTACAAGACAGAGCTAGCATTAGCTGTCCTTAGACTGTACCAGGGACTTGAGTACACTGTGACCATGTTTATCTCACAGTGCCCAGTACACAGATGATCCTGGAGGCTTAGCCCAGGCAGGGTCCCTTGGCCCCGCAGCCGTGGCTTTGGGAGGAGACTGCAGGCGTGCCAGTACCCTGTCCACTGTTCCCAGTGAGGACCGGGACAGGCCTCCTGCTTCTCTGTAGCTGTGAGGCTGAAAGGTCTGTGCCCGGGCATGTGGCCATGGGAGCTGAAGTCTGCTTGTGGGTACCCAGTCCTCTGTGTGCTCTTATCTCCCAGGTGGCTGACCTCATACAGCTAGTGAAGGACCTGTACACAGACAACCAGCACCTGAAGAAAACCATCTTTGATCTCTCCTGCTTGGGTTTCCAGCAGGATGACAGACTTGAGTCAACGCAGCAAATGGAGGTAAGGACAAACATTCCTGTTGTCATGTGCTAATTACAAAAGAAATAACAGCCCCCTACAAATTTCCCAAGACTCTGTCTGTCCTGGGGAACCTCTGGTGCAATTTCCTTGGCTGATGTTGAGGTTTTGAGGACCCTCTTAGGTCAGCAGGTCTGTTTGCAGGCTTCCTCAAGTTTGGGTGATGTCTGCATGGACACACTTGATATGCTGGGATTCTTTTGACTCCACATCCAGCCCTGGGATCTGTGCTGCAATGGCACAGCTGTGAGATTGGTGTGGTCTCAGAGGTATCTGGAGAGTTGCTAGGTCACCCAGATAATTTGGCGAGTGTAGATGCAGCATTAGTGAATTCATTATCATTGAAAAAGAAACAAGTAAACAATTTTCATTTACTCTTTGTATTAATCCTCTGAGTTGGGTGCCTCTTCCCACTTATGGCGTCTGGATTTGGCTGGGTGTGTGTCGTTCCTTCACACACATGCCCAGGGATGCCTGCACCATGCCGTGTGCAGAAGATGCGACAGGAAGTAAACAGTCAGGGTCCCATCAGTCCACAAGTCCAGGTTCATGACTGTGGGAGTTTTCTACAGGTGCCATTGAGAAGTTCACAGGGCCTTGAGAAGCTAAGTCACGGTCTCTCTGTAGTTCATGGGCCTGTGTGTACTGAGTGCGAGAGGGCCATTCTGATGGTTCCACCCCAGGGAAGGACAAGGGAAGTCTTACTCACCCTGACGACTCTGGTCTTGGCTCAGTTTGTGACGTGTAGTCTTCGACAGTCTCTGTTCTTGGCCTGGACTGTACAATGGGAGGACCCTGAAGTCGGGAGGAGGAGTTTGTCACGTCCTCTCTTTAGCCCTTAACTTGGCCTGACCCTCCCACTCGAAGAGTCTTGCTCCCTGCACCTGTTAGCCTTCTTCAGAGACTGGGACTGTTCTCGCCAGGAAACGCAGGCTGGCCTGTTTGTACCTGGGTCCCCTGGAACCTTCTCAGTTAGCATTGTCTTGACCCCAGTCTGGCATGCTGGGTACATGGAAGTCTCATTGCCACATCGTGTGTGGGGAAGCGTTTGTCAGCTTTAGGCTGTCTTCTCCCACCTTCCGAGTGGGAAATGCTCAAAGGTATTTATGCTGCGCTCTGGCCATCTGCTGTCTCTGAAAGAGGGAATATTATCGGCCTAAGCCTCCGGGCCTCCAGATAATTTTGAAAACCAAGAATATCTGCAGTCCATTTTGGGAGAAATGAGTCTCTTGGCTTCTTTTCTCCAAGGCAGCATTTTAATAAGTAGCTCATTCTTCACTTACTTCATTTGAGTTGTAAATGACAAGTTTGTTTGTTCATTTGCCCTTTGAAAAAAATCTGTTAAATGTCTCATTGTGTCCTTTGTAGAACAGAGGCTTCTTCCTCTTACCACTATGAGTTCTTAATACCAGCCGATTCGGATCGTGTCATTTGTCAGATTGCGCTTCAATTTGATGTTCCTTATGAACAACCTGCCCTTTGTAGCACCACCCCTCTCCCCCCCGCCCCCCCCCCCAATGGGACTGGCTGACCCTGGGAGGGCTGATGTTCCCACAGCAACCTTGAGTCGAGGGAGGAGAAGTTGTTGGGGGTAAGGGTAAGATGGCAAGGAGTGGCAGCTGCCAGTCCCTGAGACCATGTGTTCTTTGAGGGAACAGAGACAGGACGTGTTTGTCGTTCGCGGCCTCTTCTGAGCAGCGGGGCTCACGGAGGGGAGGCTGGGCGCAGTTCCTGCTCTCTGGGAGCCTGTAAATCAGAGAAGGAGAAAAACAAAAGCAAATGCATTTTACGTGTTAAAAACTCAGTATCTTTCCTCTAACATTTAAGTAACCTGCAGGATTAGCTAATACTTGGAAAATAGAGAAAAGAAATTACCCATAATCTTGTCACTTGAAGACACTCACAGTTAACTAACATTTTGGAATCTTTCCTTCTCTGTTATGCATATGAACACTGCATTCCCCCAGCACATAGATACACTTTACCTTTTTGTGTTTTCCAGTGGCTGTTATGTTGTAGCATCTTAATCCATCCAATGCCTGTACTGAAATTTATCCAGTCGCCTCACTGTTGCTGAACGTGGGGACTGGTTCCAGTGATTCACTAGTTTAAATTTACGTGCTGAGTGTCTTTGGACTCAAATATTTTTCTGGGTTTAGGATTTTGTTTCCTTACTGTATTTCCAGATGTGTACTTGGTCAAAAGTGCGAATAGATATAGGTATGAAACAGGCTTGTCATTTGTTTTTCCATACCCTCCTCCAGCTTTTAACTTGACCTAAGGGAGTAAGTAGCGGGAGGCGCTAGATGACAGTGTGCCAGGTTGATCTTTAGAACGGCCGCCATGTGTGCTTGTCCCGCTGCGGCAGCGCCACCTGCTCCCTGCTGGGGGGTGGGCAGCTTCTCTCAGAACCAGCCAAACAAACAGATGACCGAGAGCAGGTATTCTTTTGTTTTACAGTGCATTTAAAATCTCTCATGAGGTTGCTTCTATTTCCTTATCTTTATTTACAGGTTATTTATGTAATATAGAAAAATGTGGTTGAGAAGTGACATGCAGGAGTGTTTGAGCAGACTGTAGCCAGGGTGGTGTCACACCTAGTTTCTGCTGTTAACATTCCCACCTGTCCATCATCACTCCAGCTTATCTTTTTGATAAACTTCAATGGACACAGACTTCAGTACACTTCTATAAGTACTTCAACATGCTTATATTTAATATGTTTTATAGTTATTTTTTTAAAGTTAAATTAGCATACAATGAAAAGAAGAAATTGTAAGTCTACATTTGCTATGTTTTACGAATGTCTGTACCTGTGTAACCCAAATCCCTATCAAGATGATATCCTGGTCTGGGCTGGGTTCCTCAGTGGGTAGAGTGTTGTACTGATGCACCTAGGTCAACGGTTCCATCCACAGTCTGGGCACATATGAGAAGCAGCCAAACAACGAGTTGATGGTTTTCTCTCTCTCTCTATCTCAAATCAATGGGGAAAAAAGAAAAAAAAAACATGTCCTTTCTAGTCACTTCCTACCTCACTCCTGGCCGCTTTTCTAATTTTATTATATCATGGATTGGTTTTGCCTCTTTTGGACCTTTACATAAATGGAATCATAAAAGATGTTTTCTTGTGTGTAATGCCTTTTTCACTCAACTTAATGCTTTGGGGTTTATTCATGTTCTGTGAATTACAGTTCTTTTCTATTGCTCAGTAGTATTTTAGTGTATGAATGTATTACAGCGTGCTTATTCACTTTCTGTTGGTGGACATTTGGGTTGTTTCCAGTTTTTGGAAATTATGATAAAAGCTGATATGAATATTGATATGCAAATCTTTATGTGGACGTATGTTTCTAGTTCTCTTGGTGAATACGGAGGAGTGGAATCCCTGGGTCCTAGGGTTGTTAGTTGTATAACACTGCAAGTGTTTTTTCCATAGTGGTTTAACATTTTATACTCTCACTAACGAGTTTAATAGTCCTGGTTGATTTATATCACTAAGAAAATTTTAATAATGGGAGGAAGCCAAAAGCAGGAAAGGGCTTCTTGCCTATATTTAGAGACTTTTATGCCTTAATAAGTATACTTATGCATGTTCAGTCTGTTCATTGCTTGGTAGGTGGTATATTAAGATCAGAATTGTGATCATTGATCCTGTGTGATCCTCATTGCAGATTTGGATGTGGACAGGTTTAATATATCTGATTCTGGGATGTTTTCTAGTAGAAAGTGACTTTTCTGATGTCAGTTTGCTGTGGTTTGTTTTTCATCTTCCAAAACAAGGGTTTCTTCTGAACAGAAGGTCAGAAAAATTTAAGTTGGGTTGGGAGAATTATGGGGGTGATTGGCTAAATGTAGAAGTTCATAGAGCAGAGCTGTGGCGATGGAACCCTGGACGGCTCATGTGTTCAGTACGCCTTGCAAGCAGCTCAGCGCTTGATGTGCCGCTTTAACATTTGGGTGTGGCCACCTTTCCTTTCCTTTTTTATTTGGAGAATCCCATGACTAGAATTTTCACTCTTGCCGACAACTGAGATGACCCTCTTGAGAACTTTGTGCTGTTCCTTCTGCAGAATGCAGAGCCTCTGGGATTTACATTTCTTTAAAGCATTAGGGGTTTATGCACTTTTTATAAATAACTGTCCTTCGTTTTCAAAAACATGAAGTTATCATCAAGCAAGCCTGATCCTCTATTAGCAGTGAGGACTTTTTGTCAGCAGAATGGCACAGTGTTGCTGGGATCGTCCATCTCAGATGCGTGACGGTCCCAAAAGAGGTTGATTGCTGTGCTGAATAGGAGTGCTGCATACATCAGGCACACCATAGATTTCATTTACTGCTTGCTCGCTGTGTGATACTTTCAGTTCCATCAATAGCCATTTTCCAAAACCTTGTTACTCTTACACAATCTGAAAGTGAGTTTAGCAGCGGCAGGGACGGCAGCAGCACACCGGACAGCATACCCAATTTACAGCCGCTCCGGGAAGGCGTGCAAGGGCGGGGCAATAGCTTGGGTTATTTCTTGGGGAGTTTGTCCTTAAATTATGCCTGATCCCAGGCAGCTGTGCATGATGTGTGCGAACTAGCGACTCTAACTTTAGTTAATTTTTATTTCATGGCTTTGACATTTGTTTCTGCCTCCTTTTTGGTTTATTTTTATTTTTTTGTTTTGTTTTTGCATTAAAAAAAGTCATCACTGAGTTACTTATACATATTCATGCTGCATCCTTTTTTGGGTTGCGTTTTCACACCATTCCATGCCTCACGTAGCTGCTGGCTAGCAAGGAGGACGAGAACACAGTGAGAACTGGAGAGGATGACGGGAGTAATTTCCTGAGCGACCGGCGTTTGGAGCAGAGTAACAAGGTAGGACGTGGCAGTTAAACACCTCATTCCCTCTGCCCCTCTCTGTGCCCAACCCAGTCTTCTTGTCTGGGATGTGTCTGATGGGTTTTCTGTTCATTTCGTCTTACTGAGCAGAGAGAGTAGGTCTCTTCCTTCTCAGGAGTCCCAGACAGGTTGGAAGACCTGTCATGAAGCAGCAAACAAACATATACTTGCAAATATAAAAAGGGCTTTAATAGGAGAATAACCCTACACCAGGGCATTGGCTATTGGACCTGGGCAGACCTTTAGGGAGCTGACCTGACCCATTTGTCATTCGCATTGGAGACTGAGGCCCATGAGGAGATGGTATGTCCAGGGCACAGGGTGAGTCAGTGACATGATCGGAACAAGAGCCCTTCTCTCTGGTAGGACCACACTCCCCTTCTTGGGCTCGTGCAGCCTCTTGATCTGGAACCCAGCTTGGCATCCCCTGGGCACTCATGAGAATTAGACTCCGTGCACATAGGCTGTTCCGGAAGTCACACTGATACTGAACATTTGGAACAAACACTCTCCAAGTTTGGGAAAAATCCTTAAGACTGGGGTGTGGTGGGAGGTAGGAGGCTGCAGCTTTGACATTTGTGGCCTTCACTGTGTTCAAGTGCTCAGGTGCGTGGAGTCACGAGTGGGAGGGCATTAAAATGCAGATGGTTAGAGGGAGAGCAGAGCAGGTCAGTGGGGCTTTGGAATGAGATCTGGTTTTCGGGGTTGGTCAGTATCTTCATGACTTTGGTTAACCCTCGCTTAACTCCTAAGCCCGAGTTTTCCCATCAATGAACATAATAGTACTCCTTGTTAGAATTTTTGTCATATTTAAATAGAAAGGAATGTACTAAGTGTTCAGTAAATGATAGCAATTACTATTTTTATTCCTATATTCTAGACTTTTCCTTCTTGGGAGGTTGCTTATTTAGATGGACTTAATAACTAGATTGGTGGCAAAGAAGACCCTATAAAACACAGCTCATTTGTGTAGGTCTTGTCTTCCATTTACAAGTGTGGAGAGAGGGGTGTGGGGGCTAGTGTATATATCAGCAGCCGTAATGAAGTCAGGGGGAGTTACTTATAGATTGGCAGGAGAAATTTACAGCTCTGGATAGGGGGAAGGAATGCTAATTGCAGCACCTCAGGACATGCCTGCACAGGCTGTGACTGGATGCATCCTTGGCGTCCCTCCCCCGGGAGCCCTCCGTGACCCGGAAGGGGATCTGTAAATAACATCTCCATGGGAATTGGGAACTCTCCACTTTCCTAATGAGACAAATCAAAGTCACATTAATTAGGATGTCTCTGTAAAGGGCAAGCTGGCTTTCTGTTGTGGAACGGGAGGACACGTCGCAGCAGTGTCTATAAATGTCCAAAGCACTACGGATGGCGTGCCTCTGGCTTCCTGCGGAGAGCTTCTGAAGACTGGGTGGTGGGGGTGGGGACACACTGCACTGGGTGAGACCCTGAGCCGCACACTTGGGGGGGTCGGTCACCTTTTGTTCTCATAGTCACCTTGGGAGGTGGCATTACTGTCCCAATTTTATAGGGGAGGAAACTGACGTCAGTGTCTTCGGGCTTTTGCCAGAGCCTCTCCCTGCCCTAGAGAGTGTGTTGACCCTGTGTGCTCGGGACCCTCTCCTCCCTCTCCCTCTTCCATTTTCTTTTCGATTTACTTACACTTCCTCATTCTGTCTTCATCCTTTCTCTCCTCCACACGCCCCCTTTCCTTCCTCCAGAGTCCACTATTTTTTTTTTTTTCTTTTGTATTTTTTTGAAGTGAGAAGCAGGGAGGCAGAGAGACAAGACTCCTGCATGTGCCTGACTGGGATCCACCTGGCATGCCCACCAGGGGGCGATGCTCTGCCCATCTGGGGTGTTGCTCTGTTGCGGTCTGAGCCATTCTAGCACCTGAGGCAGAGGCCATGGAGCCGTCCTCAGAGCCCGGGCCAACTTTGTTCCAATAGAGCCTTGGCTGCAGGAGGGGAAGAGAGAGAGAGAGTGAGAGAGAGAGAGAGAGAGAGGGAAGAGAGGGGGAAGGGTAGAGAAGCAGATGGGTGCTTCTCCTGTGTGCCCTGGCTGGGAATCAAACCCGGGACTTCCACACACTGGTCTGACGCTCTACCGCTGAGCTAGCCGGCCAGGGCCAGAGTCCACTATTTGACCAAATGCTTTGTTTTGCAGATTATTGAGGACTGTTTCAAAGGTGGCTGCAAAAATGGGTATTTAAGGCACACGAATTCCAGTATTTTGGACAGCGATGGAACCCACAAACCTGCCTGCCCCAGAGACCAGAGTCTAGAGGAAGGCAAGCTCTTGAGCCTGCTGTCCCCTTTCTTCACCGAGAAGGCCATGCTGTCACTGGAAGCCAGGTAGATGTGGGCCCAGGCCTTGCATTGTCTCTGTAGTTTGAGGGGAGAACAAACTCTCATTTTGCTAAATGGATGTAGATGGTGGTGGTGTGAAATTTACCTGAGAGAGCTCCTGAAATGACATTGAAGGAATCTTGCCAGTTGTGCAATTAGGTAATTAGGCTGCACGCTTGTGGCTTGAGGGGACTTCAGCAAAGCCTCGTGCAAGCCCATTATAAAGAGCAGATCGCGAGCTTTTCTGCAGAATGATTCCTGCGAGCCCCAGAAAGGGCCGTCTGTATGTCAGTGAGAGGACTCGGCCCCAATTAAATCCCATCCCGTTCTACAGCAGCTTAAGACAGCCGTTGTCGTTGTGACTTCGTTGTTTTATGTTGAGCTTGAACTAAAATTCTCTTATCGTATCTACTGGGAGTCATTCCTGCATGAGGAAATACTACAGGGTGTTTTCCTTAAAACATAAAACGAAGAAACATTTGGTACATTTGTAATTTTGAAATGAATCCTTTAGGAGCCAGTTTCCCCCTTTCTCATTCTCTCTGGTCCATCCCGAGCTGCTTGGGCGGAGCCAGAAAGAGCAGTGCCTTCACCACGCGGTACCTCAGCTGCCCCGGCCGCTCCTGAGGTTGCTGTGGGGACAGAAGGGGCGCTGCTCATGGAGAATGGCCGACACGTGGGGGTACTCAGAAAGAGTTCTCAGCTCTTTCCCAGTGTAGGTGAGGAAATGGAGCCGGTGACTGCTGCCCATGGCTCCTGGCAAGAGTCAGGAACCTGGTTATTTCTCTATTGATGGTGGACTGAGACATTTCTGTAGCTAAAAGAAAGGGTTTGAAGAGCTCTGTGTTGGTGAGCTCAGGCAGGCTAACTCGTCCCCAGGCCTGACAGCGACCTAACATTTTCCTAGCGTGAGACCATGACTCTAAGGGCCCTCCTGAAGTCCCAGCTGGAGTCTGCACCCTCTGCTGGCACACACTCTACTCAGTGCCAGGGCCCAGGGCTGGCACTCTTTGTAAAGTACCTGATCTCATCTTAACCTCACACCAGCTTTGCATGCTGCTGGGGATCTCCTGTTGTCAGTGGCAGCTGACATTTGGGGCCTTGACATTTCCTTAGCTAGGAAATGGGAGTCACTGGAGACTTTCTGGAGGAGTCTTCTTAAAAGACTCCCTGGGGTAAGCAGCATTCTGATTGGTCAGAGAATCTTCTGCCTGGGAGTTCCCTCCAGGAGGTGGGTGGCTTAGGTGCACTGGGAGAAGCAGGGTTTTGCAGTCACAGACCTGTGCTCCAGTCCAGCTGTGTCATGTCGACCTGTGACATGGCTCCCCATCTTGTTTCCTCATCTGGAAAGTAGGGGGGATGATGCTTATCTACCCCATGGGCATCTTTGAGGATTAAGTGAAGTAATAATGGGTTGGCATTGAGTGGGGTTTTGGTGATATTACTGCTTAAGTTGTGCCCTGCCAGTGACTCAGGATGGAATAAGGGAAGGACTTGCCCAGGTGTTTCCTTAGCCTGATGAGCTGTCCTGCGCATGACCAACCAGAGCAATTTCTTTGTTGGAGGTGGAGTGAACAGGCCCACCTGGTGGGTCACCCCTCCTACGGTGGGGGCCGTGTATGGGATATCCCAGCTCTCTCCTCTGTGTTTACAGTTGTTTTGCCCTATTCCCTGGAGGACTTGGTTTAGAGTTTTAGCACTTGAATGTTTTGGTCTTTGTAGCCTAACATTAGGTGTGAATTTTGATATTTAAACATCTAAAAACGGAGCCCTTAGGGATTATTTTTTTAAAAAGCTAATACCTTGAGTGGGGAAGCTAATTCCTAGAGAGCCTGTGTCTGCTCTGCTGGGCTTGGTTGGGGGGCAGGTGGGGCACCGGCAGGGAGAGGCGCTGGCTAGGCAGGCGTTCAGAGTTCGCAGTTAGCCGAGAAGTAGCTGAAGAGACGTGGCGTGGGCTGTGGGCCAGCAGGCGTGGTGGGGCCCCCTTGGTGCTCCCCCTCCCTCACAACCTCAGCCTGAGTGCTGACCAGCTGCCTCCTAAACAGCCCTCGTTCACACCCTGCTCACCATCCTCTTGCCTTCTGCTGTCCTTCGCCCAGCAGCCAGAGAGCTGCGGCGTCCCTTCGGTCAGTCGGCCAGCCGGTCATCTCCTAACCAGCCCCTGCGGCCGCCTGCTGCCCGCGCCACTTCCACAGCAGTCACCTTACTACTTCTCTGCTGCAAACCCTTCAGACTCTTTACCTCCTTGGGCTCAGAATCACTTCCAGTGCCCGCGAGGCCCTGCACGTCCGGTCCGCAAGCCTGTCCTTCAGCTCTGTTCTCCCAGTGAAGCAGCACCTGTTTCAGAGCCTTTGCATATGCAGAGTGACAGTCCCTCCCCAGGGCAGAGGCTAACCCTTTCTTAAGACCTGGCTTGGCCAGCAACTCCAGTTGCGCGGGATCACATGACAGATCAGATTCTCATCACTAATTTCAAAGTGAGCACACGACACTGCCCGGCACAAGGCTGTCTTACAGCCTCTCTTCTCCCATCCCTGACTGGTGACCTTACCTTATACTTGATTGGAAAAATCAACAGTTGAACTCAAGCTCTTTCTCTTCCCCCCAGTGCTGCCAGCTGATTTGCCTCTATACCCACAAACTCTGACCTTCCTGCTCTTGGAATGGAAGAAATAGAGACCCTGCTTCTAGCCAGATCAGCCCTGCCCCTGGGGTTTAGTTCATGTCCCCTCATGTAATATCAACCATTTAGGAGAAGCTCCCCCTCTCCCTGTACCCGCCCACCCCCAAATTTCCTCTGGCTACCACCCATTCCTTTATTGCTCTTAAAGGCAAGGTTTCTGGGGAGAACTGTTTCTACTCACTGTATCCACGCTCTTTCCTTCCATTCTCTCTCTGTTTCTCACTCCTAGGGCTTTCATACCCACACCCCACTTACCAAGTTCAGTGGCGGGCTCCGGGTGTGAGGCTCAGTGGCCGGTGTGAGCCTGTCAGCAGTGGCAGCTGGCCGCTCTCTGTGGCCTTCCGTTCACAACCCTCTCTCCTGTCTTCTGCCTCACTGGCCTCTCCTCTCAGTCTCTGCTGCCACCGTTGAGTGTTGGAGGGTCCCAAAGCTGTGTCCTTAGCCCGTTTTTTTTTTCTCTCTCTCTCCTGTTTCCTTGGTTTTAGAGATATTTTGGGACTTCCAAGTTTATACCCACAGCCCAACCTTCCCCAGATCACACAGTCAGCTGTCTGCATGAAGACTCTACCTGGATGTCTAGTAGACATGTGACCATTAATGTGTCCCAGACTACTTACTGTTCTCGTGTCTCTTCACGGCACTGCTACCTGTCTCAATGGTGTAGTTGCAAGTCCTTCCCTTAGTCCCGTAGCCGTCGGCAGGTCCTGTTCCACCTTCGTCATGTGCCCCCGACTCCGGCGCCACACATCTCTCCTGCGGCCCTCTAAGTCCAGGCCTTGCCGGGACTCCCGCAGCGCAGCCTCCTCCGCAGTCCCTTCTCCACGAGCAGCCCGAAGGATCTTTCTAAACGTTAGACCAGGTCACGTCTCTCCCATGCTCAAACCCTCCAGTGGATTTCCAGTGCCCTTATGGTAGGATCAGGGCTTCCTGACCAGCCTCTCTCTGCCTACGTCTCTGACTTTGTCACTGACCCTTCTTCCCTGTGTTCCAGCCACACGACCTTCCTGTTCCTCAAGCATCCAGGCTTGCTCTCATCTCGGGGTCTTGGTGATGGCCATTCTCTCCCCCAGGGGTGCCCTTTTCCCGGCTGTGTGTGTGGCTGATGCTGTCTCAGCTGCATAGCTAGCGACTCTGCGGAGAGGCCTTTCCTGACCACCGTCCCCAACAGAGCCCCGCTTCTCCCTGCACGCTGCCTCGGGACTGCCCGCCTCCCTCCCCTCCTCCCTCCCTCAATTCATCGTCCTGGTCATTGCTGACACGGTCTTACTTAGTTAGCAGTGCATGGCTATCTTTCGGTCTGTCTGCTCCTTAATGAAGTGTGCTGAGCTCCGTGATTCTTCAGTGTGCATTCCCACTGCCTCCCATGACCAGTGGGGGGTGCGCGGCGAGTACTTGAACGTGCGCACAGGTGAGAGCTCTGCACCCCGGCAGAAAAGTGGAAAGAGCGAGCGCAGTGCTTCTCTGGTGTCAGAAAGGCCCTGGCTCCAGCCTTTGCTCTGCATTTTGCTGAGGGTCCCGCCCTTTATGAGCTCTTTTCTTCATCTGGAAAGTGGGGTGTTAATACTTATCCGTCTCACAGCCTCATGCTAGGCCTAAAGGTATTTAGTGTTTTTAAAGGAGCTGACTCCCATAAGTGCTCCATAAATGTCATTCCCTGTCCCTTTATACCTTTGGTGTGACAAAGATGCTCAGGACGGCCTGTAAACAACGTCTGGGCTTCTCGCAAGGCCCTTGGGCTGGACCATTAAGAAGGTCCTGATTCCAGTGACAGCTAATGAGTCTGCTCTTCAGATTCTAGCAAAGGGACACTTGAAATGTTTTATTTAACAGCACGTCGCTTTAGTATGTTATAATGGCCTCTCCCCACCTTTTACTGCCCATTTGTAAAGTCTTTTTTCCTGGGTTTTATTGTGTGTTGTTTGTTCATGAGTAATGTTTCTCCTTTGGCTAGCTGAATAGCAATTGGCATTATTTTTAATCTATAGTAAGGGTAGGAGAGGAAAGGAAAATTTAGTTTATCATGCTTAAAATACCAGAAATATTTCTAAAGTCGGGCCAGGGAAGCTCTGGGTGTGACAGCGGTGTTGGTAGTCGCCGTCTGCCTGTCCCACAGGGTTTTTGGGAATAAGGGTGGCAAGAGAACTGCAGAGAGAAGAGAGAAGAGCGAACACGACAAGGGCCTGTTCTGTCCCCTTCTCTCTATGACCGCCACTACCACCTGCTGCCCACACCTCTTCCTGGAAGACAGCAGCAGCTTCCCGCCTCTCCCTCTGTCTGTGCCCCCTCCTCCTCCCTCATTTATTTATTCATTTTAGAGAGGAGACACAGAGTGAGAGAGAGAGAGAGAGAAAGAGAGAAAGGGGGAGGAGCTGGAAGCATCAACTCCCATATGTGCTTTGACCAGACCAGTGCAGGGTTTTGAACTGGCGACCTCAGTGTTCCCAGGTCGACGCTTTATCCACTGCGCCACCACAGGTCAGGCCGTTTTGTCTATTTTATAACCTCCTTGTCATTGTCTCTTTTTTTTTAAGTGAGAGGAGATGAGATAGTGAGACAGACTCTCATATGCACCCTGATGGGATCACCCGGGCAACTCCCATCTGGGGCTGATGCTTGAAACGACTGAGCTGTTATCCTCAGCGCTCAGGGCCGACACTCAAACCAGTCGAGCCACTGGCTGAGAGAGGAAAAGAGAGAGAGAGAAGGGGGAGCGGGAGAGAGAAGCAGATGGTTGCTTTTCATGTGTGTCCTGATTGGAGATTGCACCCAGGAAGTGTGCAGGCCAGGCCGATGCTCTGCCTCTGAGCCAAGAGGCCAGGGCTTCTCCTCTTCTTTTTTTTTTTTTTTTAATGAATTTCTTTTTCTTTTATATTTTTAGATGATTTCATCATGTTTATTTTAAAATCTTCAGATTGTTTTTATTTTCTCAAGTGTGAACTCTCGTTTGTTGGTTGGTTATCTGTCTTTCATACTAGTGGATTCTGGTCCCCCCACCCCTACTCCCTGTGTGGTGGTTTTGACTCAGCTCAGCTTTCTGGGTCTTACGGGAGGGCTTATGAAATTTACATCGTTCTTCTTCTACCTTGAGAGTTAAATCTTCTGGTCCTACTGCTTTCTGCAAATGCCCCCTTCTCAGGACTTGGGGTTGCTACTGTTTTTGACCATTGGGTACATTTTATCTTGATTTTGAATCCTGTAGTGTACCTCAAAACATTTTTGTTCTACATTTTGCTGTCCTTTACATGTGTTTAAAACAGAGTGGGAAGAGCTCCTGTGTATACTGACATCTCCCTCTGGATAGGGAATCTCTCCATTTATTTAAAGTAAAATTTTATTTTATTTATTGATTTGTTCTAATTTTTTTTATACATTTATGGATTGCCCTGACCGGCGATCGAACCCACAACCTTGGTGTGTCAGGACGGTGCTCTCACTAGCTGAGCCACCTGGCCAGGGCGTCTCCATTCGTTTCCTTAGGCCAAGCCTGGGCCGAGCTTGCAGAGCACGAGCGGCCGTGCTCCTCCCCGCACAGAGCCTCACGGTGGCTCTTCTCTCCTAACGGGGCTGGTGGTCCTGCCCCGCTCCCCAGCTTCTGTTCTCCAGTGTTTTCCCTGCTTAGAATATTCACTTTCCCTTCCCCCGGCTATCCTCCACCAACTCTAGACTCCTTTTATGACATTCTTCCTGCCACCCCGGTCCTGACACCTGGGGTTGTCGTTCTGTGGTCCTCCCAGACTTGCCCAGTGCCAGGTTCCACTTTTACCCTGTGCAGGAGTGACTTGTGTATGTTCCTGTCTCCAGCAGCGGGCTGGGTCCTCACAGGCAGTGCTGTGTCCCCAGTGTTCATTACTGTGCCTCGCTCAAAAAATACCCCCACGAGGGATTCTTCTCCAGCTGCTCCCTCGTCTTTTACATGCTGGCTGGTTTACTTCGAGTTCCCAGGAAAGCTGAGGTGACGACTTGGGTGCAAGTGGTTTATTTGGAATGTTGATTCCAGGGAGTAGGAAGGAGGGATCAGGGAGAGGAAGACAGAAATGAAGGCAAAGGCAATAAGGGTACACTGTAGTCTGGTTTTCTGCTGCGGGCAGCTGGGGCTCAGTCTTACCGGGCACCCTCTGAGGGACAGCGCAGACTGCCTTAGTGCTGTCCCTCCAAAGGGTGGGAGCTTAGGACAGTAACTCCATGGTTGTCCTCCCTCACTGCCTGAGGCTTTCCCCCAGGTATAAACTGGCCCGCACTTCCCCACTGCCCTGCTGGCTGGCTCGGAGTGCTCTGGGAAGAGTCCCGCAGCGGCAGAGGGACACAGGGAGTGCTGGAGGTGGATTGTCTGTCTCCGAGAGCTGTCCACACAACTGTCGCTGGAGCCCGAGGGAGGCCAAGGGCTGTGGCAAGGGGCATGAAAGGCAGCTGCTACCTGTGCACTCTCATTTAACTCTCTCAGTTGTCCTGTGGGGGAGACTTACCTTACTTTCAGAGAATCGTAGTTAGAATGTGAAGCTGTTTTGTCTGAGCTTAGAGTCACTGCTCTTTGAATGAAGAGCAATCTGAGCATCCCTTTATTTCATTGTACTCACTGAGCACCGTGACGTGCTTGGATGGACCAGTCACTGATGGATCGGCAGGTTGGTCAGATTCATCCAAAGCCATACTTGCCCCTGAATGTAGAAATAGCGTTGGGAGCAGGGGGACCTTGCACTTGATGTGATTACTTTCTGATCCTGTCTGTTCCTTTCTTAGGCCCAGCCTGCTTCCATATAGCCATGTGGTCCCCTTCCTTGCTGTGTAACTTGTCAAAGCAATTCTCCTCTTTTTACTCATGAAAGAGGCATGGTAAAACCTCCCCTGTGTGGTTGTGAGGCGACGTGGTATAAAATATTTGGTGTGGGTCCTGGCACATGGCAGGTGCTCGCAGTGTTTAGTTTAAACAGAACCTGGGCCAGCAGGGGAGGGGACAAGGCCAGAGCAGAAAGCTTCATTCTCCCACTTTTTTTCCCTTTCGGAAAAACAGGCCAGACCTTCTGAAAGTGCTTCGTGAACTGCTTCTGGAACCAGCATGCTCGCCAGAGCGGCGAGTTTCCGGAGAACTAGATGGGAAAACGAAGAAGACACTTAGGCCAATGGCTCTCCAGCTAAGAGATGAACTCGGACGGCTCATCCAGGCCACCTCCTTTCCCAAGCCCCACGATGAACTGGAGCCACCTTGGGGGGGCCAGCTAGTGAAGGCGGGTGAGCTGTCCAGGGTGGACCTGCAAGATGCCTCGGTGCAGACCGTGGCCATGGAGGGCGACACGCTCAGATCCGAACACGGCGGCGGGAGAGGGGCTTGGGAAGAGACGCCACCAGATGCTGCCTTCAGCGCTGAGCATCCACTGGAGAACGAGAACGGGTGCGGGGTGCCAGGGCGGCAGGCCACGCCCCTCTCCTCCCCACCGGGGACTGACACTGTGAGTTTCTCCATGTCACTTATTTTGTCCAGCAGACAGTTCAGAAAATCAGCTGTTTGTCTAAAACTGGATTTATATAAAACTTGGTCTCCCCTTCGGCCTGCACCTGTCCTGGTCTCTACTTAGAGGTATCTGTCTGTCTGTCCTAATCTTCTCCAAGGTATTCTGTGATTTCTCTCTCTCTCCTCCCCATCCCAGCCCTGTGTTGATCTGACTGTCATGACGCTTATGTGTGTTCCTTTTAAAAACAGAGGCTTGTCTGTGCATCTGTCTGTAGCTTTCTGTCTCTGTTCTGCGTCCGGAACGTCTCTTCTCCTAGTGGCTGTGTTCAGTCGTACTGTGTGCAATGCACCTGGTCATATCATTTTCACTTATTGCTGGATATTTACTTTTGCAGGTGGCAATAAAACTGTAATAACCAGAATTTAGGTGTAGGGCTGAGAAGCTGGGTTTTAGTTTGTGCGGACTTTGTGTCTAAAGGGTACTTGTTCTGTGGGCTGTGTCTGCATTCTGTTACCCTTATGAATCAGAGACGAGGAAGCCAGACCCTGAGTGCCCGTGGTTTGCCCGTGGTAAAGGGGCGCTGCAGATGCCCTCTGTGCCTGCGGGCACAGCCGTTCCCTCTCCCTGGTTCCACCACCCTCTACCCCACGCTGGCCTGAATCAGTGGGGTCTGGTTTTGTTGGGTGAATGTGTACATTTTGCTTTAATCAAGATGCTGTCTCTAAGCTTCTCCTTAAGTGCCATCAAATATGCCAACTTGTTAATCCAGACTCTTGGCTATGTTTGATTGGACCTTTTGCTGCCATCCTCCTGGGAGGAGGGGTATAGCTGGGGATCCCCGTGGCAGGGAGAGGTGAGTGTTCTGACAGAGGAGGAAATAGCACACAGTGATGGCGTTGGTGTTCTTGTTTGGGATGGGTGTTCTGTATCTGAGAAGTCAACTGTGTACACTGCTTTATAGCATCAGAATGGGGAGTAAGTATTTTCTGACCACTGAATTACTGCTTTTGTGCATACTAAAGAGAATTAAATAAGGTCATTAGCAAAATTGCTTTTGATTATTTAAATTATACACCCAAACTATAATTTCTAGAAAAGGATTTTCTAAAGATATCGGTAGAAACAGAAAAAAAAAAAATATATATATATATATATATGTATATATATATGTATATATATATATATATAAACATTGCCATTATATTACTGGTACTCGAGATGCAAATTTGTGCAATTTGGCTAGAACAGAAATGCTCTCATCTGCCCCAGCTTACTTAGTTTGTACCTATGTATTGCGAAAATGAGACACCCTCCCCTCCCCGTTTGTGTGGGAGATATCATTCTGTGTTCAGGGAGTTTGGATACTTGAATGAACTTAATTTCCCCAAATATATTGAAATTATTTTAAAATTTAGAATTATCCTTTTTGTGTGTGTCTTCAAAAGAAAGATAACTGCTTGTTTTTTAGCACCTGCTCTGTGTGCCAGGATTGTGCTAGGCACCTGTCCACACGTCATCACATTTAATCTGCTCAACAAGTGCAAGGGTTAGGTAGACATTACCTGCATCTCACGTGGGAAAAACTATAGGCTGTGAAAGGCTCGGAAAATTGTCCAGGGTGACGCAGCTGTTAGGAGAAGGGACATAAACTGAGGTCCTGTATTAGACGTAGACAGGGCAGTTGTAAACCTACCTTTTAGGAAGTGAGGAGCCCTCTTATCACCACCATGGCCTTCATTCAATGCAGAGTAGAAGAAAATGTAATGATTTTCTTTGTGATCTTTGGTTGCTCAATGAATCAGTAACCCTAAAGCTTAAGCCAGAGCTCTGGTATCCTGTTAAAAAGAACACCTCAGCCCAACAGTGAAATAAGGAGACGGACATTCATCCAGTTTAGTTTTAGAGGCAAGAGGATGAATTTATATAGCTATACCTGTGAATTGGACCTGGCCATTTAGCTCCTTTGAGTCCCTGGGTATGTCGCTCGACCTTTCCCAGTGGCTTGAATGGGATCAGTGTGACCATCATGACCGAGGCGGACGTGATGGCTGCGTGAGGTCATGTGTGGCAAGTAGTTTGGATGTGGTAGAGCTCAGCACGTGTGCTTTCCTGTTCCCCTTCCATCGCCAAGAGAGGGGTTCCATTATGGCATCTTTAATAAGGTGGTAGGTGGGAGTCTGTTCAGCGTCCATAAGGTAGCGTTTTCTGCAGCGTTATTTTAGAACCGGCATTGGGTTGACTGACGGCAGTCTTCCAGCCTGAAATTGGCTTTGGCATTTGTGCACTTGCAGATATCTTTTCTGCTGCCATCTGACACACAGATTTGGATCCAAGAATAGAGATTGGTGGAGACAGAGGACCAAGCAAATGACCGTTATTTTCTAGTCCTCTGTGACGAGGCACCCGCCTCCTCCCAACTGGTCCCCTTCACTACCACAATGTTCTTGTCCTTGAACCTGTCCTCTCCTCTCCCCTGGAATTTCAGGGCAGAAAGTGCCTCACTTTTCTTAACTGAGCAGTAGACTCTGAAGAGCTAGTTTGAGGTCTAGCTGTCTAACCTTGTTGTATGACGTTGACTGGTTGTTTGCCATCCCAGGTCTTTGTCTGGAAAATAGGCATGATAACTTCCATTATCCTGTGAGCTCTGGGAGTACAGAGTTTACGTGAGGATTCTGGGAGAATGTGCTTGAAAGCATTTTATATCCTAGAATGTGCAAAGAGGGGTTTTACCTCTTCTTCCCTTCTTGACAGTCCTGTTGATTTTCTCATTTCCAGAATCCCAAGTATTTCCTGTTTTCCTCTCAGGTTCCTTCTCCACCACTTAAAAAAAAAAGCTTTATTTAGATAGAATTCACATATCATACGATTCATTCATTGAAAAGTATACAGTGCAGTGGGTTTTTAAAAACATGACGGTTGAGTAAGCGCTACCATAATCAATTTTAGAACGTGTTCATTGTCTCAGAAGAAACCCTGAACTCACTAGCAGTCACTTCCTGAGTTTCCCCACCTGCCCACCCCTCATAGGCAACTGCTGATCTCCTTTCTGTCTTTTTATATTTGCCTGGTCTGGATAGTTCATATCAATGGAATCATATAATATATGATCTTTGGTGACTGGCTTCTTCCACTCAGTGTAATGTTTTCAAGGTTCATTCATGCTGTAATCTGTATCACTACTTCATTTATTTCTATTGCCAAACAGTAGCCCACTGAATGGTGATGGCACATATAATTCATCTGTTCACTAGTAGATAGACGTTTGGACCGTCTCTGCTTTTTGGCTGTTAGGAGCAACGTTGCTGTGAACTTCTGTGTGCAGGTTTGGGTGAGCGTTTAGGAGCAACGTTGCTGTGAACTTCTGTGTGCAGGTTTGGGTGAGCGTTTAGGAGCAACGTTGCTGTGAACTTCTGTGTGCAGGTTTGGGTGAGCGTTTAGGAGCAACGTTGCTGTGAACTTCTGTGTGCAGGTTTGGGTGAGCGTGCACGCTTTCATTTCTCCTGGGTGTATACGCAGGAGTGGAGCCGCTCCGTGTTTGGCCTCTTGAGGAACAACTCCCAGACTGTTTGCTGAAGCTGCTGCTCCTAATTTCTGTTTTCTCCAGCAGTGCGGGAGGGTTCCAGTTCCTCCACATCCTCGCTAACACTTGTTTTATTATCTCCTTTATTATAGCTGTCCTGCTGAGTAGGACATGGCCGTATTTCATTGCGGTTTGATTTATACTTCCCTGATGACTAATGATACTGAGCATCTCTCTTCCTGTGCTTACTGACCGTGTATGTGTGTATCTCCTTTTGAGAAATGTCTATCAGATCTTTGCACGTCTTTTAATTGAGTTATTTGAGTTTTTATTGTTGAGTTTTAATAGTTCTTTATTCTGGATTCAGTCCCTCTCCTCCGTGTTCGAATATGTTTAAAATACCCCCACTTGAAAGGTACCTCCTTTAGGCCTCTTTAGTTATTGTTTGCATGTTTGTTTTACAGGTCATTGTTGAGTACCTGCTATGTACTAGTTCTTGTGCTGGGGGCTGTGGACAGATTGAGACCAAGAGATGCAGAGTCCCTGTAGGCCAGAGCAGAAGATAGACTAAGAAGAATTGTATAGGCACTTAATCATAATAGTACTGATGTTCTCCCCAGAGAGTTGTAGGGGGGCAGTGAATGTATACAGGGAGATCTGACCCGGTCTTGGAAATCAAGCCACACTTGAGCTGAGTCCTAATGAATATATTAGGGTTAGTGGGGGAGGAAGGGTGTGCAGGAAAGCGTGTCCTGGGCAGAGGAGGCAGCACCTGCCAGTGCAGAGCTGATAGCAGGTGAGTGTTTGGCGCTAGGGGGTGTTAGGAGGGAGGCAGTGACTTAGGCTGTAGGTCACACACAGCATGGGCTGTGGTCAGGACTTTGACCCTTGTCACAGGAGTACTGGGAAGCAGTTAGAAGTGTTAGAGCAGAGGAGAGGAATGGTAGGCCTGCCTTTTCTGTGCAGTGCGGAGAGTGGATTAGAAAGGGCAAGAGCGAGTGTCGGGGGGGGGGGCACGCAGGAGGCTGTGGCCATGGCCTAGTGAGAGCGCCCTGGAGTTGGGTGGTAGCTGTGGAGGAGGAAAAGAGTCAGAAAATTCGGAGACAGCTTGGGAGTTGGAATTAATGGAACTGGTGAGTGGTGAAAGTGTGTGGCAAATAATAAAGAAGAGTGAAAAAATAAAATAAAATAAAGAAGAGTGGAAGGACTTCCAGGTTTTGGGCTGTGCCCCAAGTAGATGGCGGTGTGACTCACTAAGACAGAGGCTGTTGAAGTGGCGTAGCTGTGGGGACATGGGTGATGGAATTGAAGAGCTGGGTTTTCAGTTGACTTAGGAGTGCCCATGAGCCTCTGCAAATAAAGAAATGAAGATGTCTAGGAAAGGCGGCTGCGGAGCTCTGAGTGGTGACTATTGATCGGATTAGCGGCTCAGTAGACACTGAGATCTTTAGCAGGGGTGGGGGTCAGAGTGGGTTAGATTGAGGAATGGTGGTAGAAGAGGAAACAGAGAAGGAAGATGTTTCCTGGAAAATGGTGTTGGAAAAGGGCCTGCCACATATTGAACATCTGAGATATCCAGAGAGCAGTAGGCCAAGGCCAAGAGGGTGTCGAGGAGGAAAAGCTTGGTACTTGCCCATCGGAGGAGGGACTTGCCAGGATACAAGCTCTGTGGGTGCCAGCACAGGAACCAGAAGTCTGGACAGAAGTTTGAATTCTGTTTTATACGCCTGGCATCATACTGTTGACTGTGCGACCAAAGGAAGTGTACTCACTGTTCTCTATGTGTGTTTTCAGGATGCTGAGAAGCCCCACTTGCCCGTCCTAATGAAACCATCCCAGTCATTAGAAAGTATCTATCAGCTCCCTGCCACACAGGAGGTGGTGGCCCAGCTGCAGGCCCAGATCTTGGAGCTGCAGGCAGAGCTGAAGGAGTTTAAAATTCACAATAAGCAACTTCACCAAAAGTTAATTCTGGCTGAAGCAGTGATGGAGGGGAGCCCAGCGCCAGACAAAGCGCTACTGAAAGGTAAGCACCTAGAAAAATGTATTCTTCGTGAGCTAGATGAATGACCTGATAGAACTGCTTGAAATGTCAGCCTTGTTGTTTAGAATTGCAATAAGTTTGAGTATAAATATCATGAATTGCAGTGATTAATCTTGACTCTTGACAAATAACACATTGAGGGAACAGAATAAGGAAAATGAATCTATTGTTTTCCTTCTATTCTGGAGTCTGGATCCAGGGATCTTGTGCTCACAGGTCTTGTAAGGTCACACTACTCCTTTCCCTTGGGGTCCTCTGGGAGTGTCCAGTTTTGATGACTGGAACCGGGGCCCTTTTTCTGGCTCTGTCTTTGGAAGCCTCAGGCATGTGGCCCCCAGTATGTAAGTAAAGTTCTCTTTGCTGGGTTCTTTGGAATATCCAGGGCTAATTTCTAACCCTTTAACCTTACGTCTTGCTCTAGAAGTGACCTACCTCCCTACCCACTTTGCACTTGCTGTCTGTGCTCTCCTGGGAGCTTCCAACACAGCCTTTGGGTCAATGTGTCAAGGGTGGACTCCATAGATGTGGAGGGAGCGCCTCTGGCGGGCCCTGGGTCTGGGACAGGGGTTCTTGGAGATTTGGGACTGCTGCCCCTTTGTGAATCTTAAGAGAGCTGAGGGCTTCACAACAATGGCTGTCATTTCAGAGGATTCAGGAATCCACAGACGTGCTCCTGTTGACTCCTGAGTTTGAACTTCTGCTGTGAGCAGATGAGAGCAACACACAGCAGTATTAGCAATAACAACCATCTTCTATTTATCCATCCAGAAAGTACTCACTAAATCCTCCTGTGAGCCAGGCACTGCTGAGTTACCAGAAAGACAGGAGTGAACAAAGCAGATGAAGCCTGGGTCTGGCTTACATGCATATGGGGAGAGAAAGACCACCAGCCCATAAGCAGATAACTAATACGTGACCTGAGAAGTGCAGTGGAGAAAATAAAGCGGGGTTAAGGATGTGGATCATGTGTAATCGGGTGGGGTTTGCTCATGTACGTGGAATGTTCCAGAGTGCATCCCCAATGAGGCCCCATTTAAATGGAAACCAGGAGGAAATGAGTGGGCTAGTTATCTTGGATGTTCCTCCCCGGTAGAAGGAACAAGGGCCAAGTTCCTGATGTTGCTTTGAACTTGAGAAGTTGGATGAGTAAGAAGGGCAGTTCTGTGGCTGGAGTGGCCTGAGAAAGCGGGAGATGGAAGATGGTCAGGGAGGTGGCAGGTCGAGGAGGCCCTGAGCGCTCTTCTAGAGCTCTGATTTCTACCCGGGTAAGACTGTCGGAGGGCTTGGAGCGGCGGAGTGATGTGATCTGACTTGAGCTGTAACGTGGGGATCAGTAAACTGGCCTGTGGGCCACGCTTGCTGCCTGTGTTTGTCAGGTTTTATTGTAACACATTTGCATATTGACTGCTTTTGCATTATGGTGGCAGAGTGGAAAGAGACTCTGTGGCTCCCAAAGTGTACAGTGGTTATTATTTGGCTTTTAAGCAAAGTAGGGCATCCTCTCTGAAAGGATCAATTTCATGTGAACCATCGGAAGGGTGTAGTTGTCACACAGTGGGATGGGACAGCCTGCAGGACAGGTGGGCGGTAGGTGTCTGGTTCTGGACGCACGTGTGATGCCTGGTGACCATCCTGGGGGAGATGGCAGGGAGGCTGCTGGAGATGGAAGTGTTGGGAGTCAAGGGGGGAGATCTGGGCCAGAGCTATAAACTTAGGCAGTATCAACATATCCCTGGTGCTTGAAGCTGTAAGACTTGGAGACAGGAAGTAGGTCCAGGAACAGACTAGGCTCTCTCATCAGTAGAGAGAGTGAAGGAGCAGCTGGTGAGGGCCGGGGGAGCCACGAGAGGATGACGGGCAGGAGCTGTGTGAGGGACAGATCGGCTGAGCAGAAGTTGTCAGTTAGACGAGGACTGAGGACTGGCCTGGGGTTTAGCAGTGGGAGGGTCCTTTGTGACTTGGAAGGGCGCTGGTTCAGTGGTGTGGGTGGGACCTGACTAGCATGGGTTCCAAAGAGAATGGGGGGAGTAGCTGGGGACAATAAGGATACACAGCTCTGAGGGACAAGAGAAGCAGGGTGTTGTCACTGAATCAGGTGACCATTGATGGCTGCAGGAAGGTGGGGTGGGTGGTGGCATAGCCTGACAGCATGAGCTGCAAAGCCAGAGTGTTTAAGGAAGAGAGAAAGGTCTGGAAGGGTCAGTGAAGAGCAAAGGCACTTCCACACCTCCAGGTCCACGGTACAGGGGGTGTGGGCAGGAAACAGGTCCTACCAGGGAGGCCGTGGAGAAGCATGTCGGGGACAGCTCGGCTTCCCTTAGAACAAGGGGTGACTAGGATGTGCAGGGAGGAGACTGACTTGGGGTTTTGCCGGTGAAAGGTGTGTATCCCGGGGTGAGAAGATGGCATCACTTAGGGGATTTTCACAGTGGCTCAGAGAGGGGAGATGACTGTGAACCAACAACTTCCTGGGGCCATAAAATAAATAGCACCTATTGTTTATTCAGCTCCACTGTCCATTTAAAAAAAATTTTCATTGATTTGAGAGAGAGAGACAGAGAAGCATCAGCTCGTTCCACTTAGTTGTTCCATTTAGTTGTGCACTCATTGATTGGGTCTCATACATGCCGAGTGGGGATCGAACCCATGACCTCAGCACAATGGTTTATCTGCTGAGCCACCCAACCAAGGCCCCCACTGCCCAATTTAAATACATGATCTAGTTGAAGTCTCTTAACAGTCCTTTTGAGGCCGGTGTACGGTCATTATTCCTGGTTTATCACTGAGGCACAGCTTTAGAGGTAAGGTGACGAGGCTGCAGTCAGAGTTACTAATCTCCCGAGCTAGGAGTGAACCAGGCTGCCCAGTTTCAAAGCCTGTGTTCTTTACTGTTTCACAACGATACTGTATGGTACTTTGCATGTGGATTTTATGATGAAATATAGCTAGAGGTATTTCCCATTTAATTTCAGGTCCTTCCTTGGGTTTACCTTAGTTGTGGTTTCAGGATCAGCTGGCCTTTGGCAGGATTGCTTTTCCTTCCCTCCCTCTCTCCCTTTTTTATTTTTTGTATTTTTCCGAAGTGAGAAGCGGGGGTGGCGGGTGCAGGGGTGGCAGACATACGCCTGCATGTGCCCGACCTGGATCCAGCTGGCATGCCCACCAGGGGGCAATGCTCGGCCCATCTGGGGTGTTGTTCTGCTGCAACCAGAGCCATTCTAGTGCCTGAGGCAGAGGCCATGGAGCCGTCCTCAGCGCCTGGGCCAACTTTGCTCCCATGGAGCCTTGGCTGTGGGAAGGGGAAGAGCGAGATAGAGAGAAAGGAGAGGGGGAAGGGTGGAGAAGCAGATGGGCATTTTTCCCGTGTGTTCTGGCCGTGAATTGAACCTGGGATTTCCACATGCGGGACCGGCGCCCTCCTTTCTCTTAATCCAGCCACCTACCCATGCAGGTGTCTGTTCACTTGTCCAGTGAGTATCCTATGAGCACTTGCTGTGTCCCCAGCCTCACACACTGGGTATGGGAGAGGGAGAGTAATGAGAGATAGTCTCTGCTTCAGAGACCTCCCTGTCTCTTGGGTGGGAGCAGATTATTAACAAATCAGTGCAGGGCAGGAGGTGGGGGCACTTGAGAGAGGGGCGGCTTTATGACAGAGGTGACTCAGCCAAACGGAGGTCCTGGCACTTTGCCCAGGGCTTGCCATTTGCACTTTGCGATGTTTTCATTTCTTGCTCAGACCCCAGGGTGCTTCAGCAAGGTGCTACTTCCTTCCAAAGTTGTCCAGAGACCCTGGGGCCTCTGTTCCAGGAAAGGTGGGCCTGAGTCTATAGAATTCATCTTCTCACTCAGAGTTTTTTGAGAGCCTGAGCTTAAACCATTCCAGACAAGCAGCAGTATATTTATGCGTTTTATGTCCTGTTATGGCAGCTCGATAGATTAATTTTATCTTATAAATTGCATTTTGCCTCCCCAGCGTTTTTATTTCCCTGTTGTATCCTTGTGTTCTTCTCAGTTGCTTGGCTAAGTTTCAAGTCTGTGTTTTTATTTATTTTTTGTTCTCTTTGTGAGTGCCTGTAGTCCAGCCTCTTGTGGGAGCAGCCTACCAAGATAGCCCAGGAAAGGAGAAAGGAGTTAAAGCCATGCCTTGTGTCTGGAGAAAAGAGGACAGGGACAGTGATCAGCAGACCAGCTACGAGGCCAGTCAGAATTCAGCCCCTTTCTGCATTGAACAGCTACCATGTGCCAGGCATCATTGGGGTGTTTTATTATTGCTAAACTCTGCAACAGCCATCTTAGGGCATTGTCTTTATTCCCATTTAGCACATGAGGAAGTTGAGGTTTTTAGAAAGAATTGATCTGGGGTCAGCTAGCTGGTAAGGAGGTCGATGAGTCAAGGTACAGTGGGATGTCTTTCTGAGCTTACCACTCCATTTGTCAGATACTTTCCTACCAGGCAGCGGGCTGGGTTCTGGGGCTCCTCCCACAAGGGCACATACCTGCTCTCAGGGGTCCCTAGTCAGCACCCGCTTTGCTCAGGTTTCTCAGTGCTGCTGGCTGTTGTCAGGATTGCGCAGCTGGCCTCCGGCCACTGGGGAGAAAGGGTCAGGTGCGTCTAAGCTGACATCTGTTCCGTGGGGTTTGGTGGGCAAGTCAGTTGGAAAGGAACAGAGATGTGATGAGGCCCCAGGGACTTTGTAACATTATGCGTTACTGTAAACAGGTGCACATGTTCCCATTCAATCAGTGTGAACACATGCTTACATTTTTTTTCTTTTTACCTTTGATCTTTCCCCCTTATTAAAAAAAAATTATTATTTTGTAGCTAATTCACTCTGTAAGAAACAGTTGTCTTCTGGAATCCTAAATTTGTCCTGGGGAGGCCGTGAGAGGGCCAGTCCATGGGGGAGTGCTGTTACGGGCCCGTCCCCAGTGGATGGTGCTTCCCCAGGGCCCTTGTTCAGTGCAGTGAGAACATGGTCACATGCTTCTATGTGTTCTGGGCCTTAAAGAGAAAGCCACTGCACCAGGTTATAAAGTACCCTTTAGCCGAATTGTAGAAAGTTCTAGAATTGCAGTCGTCCCTCTAATGCAAATAAATGGAATTTGGGACATCTTTCCGTGTTCTTGGTTGATTACTGAAGGCTTCTTGACTGGTTGGCAATTTCCCTCTCAAATACCCATCATTAGTGACATTTCCTTTTTCTTAACATACTTTTAGAACTACACATGCTGGTACCTTTACCTGAATTAGCTTAGCACCTCATTCTTTAGGCCTTATTTATTTTGAGAGAGAGAGAGAGAGAAACAGCTGGAAGAGAAAGAGATGAGAAGCATCAACTTCTAGTTGCATCTCTTTAGTTGTTCATTGACTGCTTCCTACACATACCTTGATCAGGTGTCTTTAGCCGAGCCAGTGACCCCTTGCTCAAGCCAGGAACCTTTGTTGATGATCCCATTCTCAAGCCGGTGACCCCGCACTCAAGCCAGATGAATCCACGCTCAAGCCGGCGACCTGGGGGGTTCCAATCTGGGACTGTCCCAGGTCGATGTTCTATCCACAGTGCCACCACTGGTCAGGCTCTTTATGCCTCTTTTAGGCAAGGCCTTTCTGAATCCCCCAATTGTTTAAACATTCTCATTCCCCTCCCCTCCCCCATGTTTTGGTATTGAGTTGACTTGCTCCCTGACTGCCCCGCGCAGGGCGGAGTGCTGTGTGTGATGCCCGCATTGCTGGTACCTCTTCAGTAGCCCCTGGATAGATACTTGGGAACTGAATGAAGGACCTTCTGTAGACATGACTGGCCTTCCCATCGAGGGCTGAGGAACATCTGTCCTTGCTCCAGCACCCCTGACGTGGGGACAGAGCCTGGATGCAGGCGGGACACAACAGTCAGTGTTGGAGGTGTGCTGCCAGCTTGGTGGGGGCTCTGCTGCTTATTCTCCCTGAAGCTTGGGCAGGTGCTCATCTTTCTAAGCCTCGATTTTCTCTTCTGTAAAATGGGTATACTAGTGATGCCCTACAGGGTGGTCATGAGGATTAAATGGATAGCACAGGTGGGGTGCTTGGTGCCTAGGCCCGGTCCTGGCACACAGTTATATGCCCTGAGGCCTTGCCAAACATGCAGGTTCACGCCGTGCACTAGAGCTTATAATCCTCCTTCTCTCACACCCTCCATGCAGACTTTTAAGTGAAAAATGGAAGAAACTCCTTTGGAACTTTATTGAGGGCCAGTGAGCAGCTAATAGCACAGCCACGTCGCCATGTCAGTGCTGGGCGGTAAGACGTGCTGCTTGCTGGCCTCGGGGCCTGGAAGGCAGATCCTTCCTCTGCTGACTCGCACCTGGCACTTGTGGAGTCAGAGTTATCAGTGTCAAGTGTCTGACTGTCAGGTCAGTTGTGTTGTAGTAGGAGCAGAGTTTAAAGCAGGGGTCTGAAACTTGAATGTGGAGTGGCTATGAGAATACGCACCCTCCCAGCCATCCTGAGGGGGTGTGCACGTGTGCAGCTACCCTCAGAGCCGGCCACAGTCTGCTCCACAAAAGGACATTTGTTTGGCCCTTCCATTTTCTCTGCCTCATGATTACTGAACAAAACTCATCAGAAGTGATCTTCATTCTCACGAGTGAACATTCCTTCTTGCCCTGAAATTCCATTATCATGCGGTTGTTATAGCAGAGCTTTCCCTGTCTCGGAGGGTGATTCACTGCAAATAGAAGCCTTCTTGCGATCTCCCCCGCCCCGCGCTGTCTCCCTCTCACTCCTTCAGCCAGCAGTACTGACAGGACCTTCTCTGCCCCGGGCCTTGTGCCCGCACTGGAGGCACAGAGCCGAAGGACACAGTCTCCACCCTGGAGGACCCCAGAGACTGCTGTTGACAGCAGATTTAGTACACTGAGAATGCTGTTAAGAATGTTTCCTTTAGGTCATGGAACAGCCACTTTCTAAAATAAAATGTTTATCTCACGGTATTTTCATCGTGGGCAGAGACATGAGCTTCAAGTCATGAGGAACAGGTGCAGAACCCAGAAACGGGAGTGTGCAGTGTGGTGAGGGTTTGTGTGCTTTTCTTTCTGAGACGTTGTCTCGGTCGTCACGTCCCGCCCACGTTGTTGTTCTGGGAGCATTGTCCTAGTCCACAGCCTTTGCTCGAGTGCCCTGTGGCAGGCGTCCTTGTCCATCTTTGAACAGTTTTAGGGAAGCAGAGGGTGTTAATATTGGTTCCTTCACTCCTGTGTGCCAGACACTGATAGGCTTTTTGCAGATATTGTCCTATTTGATCCTAAAAACAAACACAGACCTTCATAGTGACTGGTATTCCTCTATTTTGCGAATGAGCCTCGGAGAGGTTATGTAACTTGCTGAAGGTCATGTAACTAAGTGGCATGCAGGTAGATGGCAGAGGCAGAGTTTGAAACTGAGTCTGTTAGGTTTTTTACCGAAGTTTGCTGCCTCTTAAAAATTGAAACAACTCATTATCTTGAGCTGGGCTTTCCCTGGACATGGGCAGTGTGGTATATGGTTAAGGACAGAAGCTCTGGACTCAGGCCTGAGCTGGAAGCCTCACAACAAGTGTATGTATTAGGCATGCCTGGGAAACTGAGGCTCTGGGGTAGCAAGTGGGGCTGACCCCCTTTCTCTTTGGCTTCAAAGCTGTGTGTTTCCATGGCACCCCTCCATCTCTCAGACAGGTGTGGCCGCATCCCTAGGGACTTAAAGTGGCTGTAAGGAAATGTTTCTTAGCGGGGTTGTGAGTTACCGAAAGTACTCACCACAGGGGACATTGTTGCGTCTCCTGGAAACTGGCAGACGTGGAAATGAGAAGACTCATTTGTTGCAGATTTTAGAATTACCACTCTTTAACCTTTTTTCCCTCAGTTCCCAGTATTTACCAGACCTTTCCTGACTTCTGGCCCAGCCAGGTATTGCACTGGGCACTGAGAATGGGATGGTGAAAGGCGAGTGAGGGAGAGGATCCAAACGACTAATTGCTATGTAAATAAATATTAAAAGGCTGATTCTAATTCCTCCATTAGCACCCAGCATGTAGTACATTTGTGCCAGGTAATATATATCAGGTGCTGTGGACGCCAGGTGGGAGGGACTGTTTTGCAAAGCTTGGAGATGGGCTTGGAGAGGAAGGAAATCAGGTCTGGGTAGAGGAGGAGAAGGAGAAGGAGGAGAGTAGGGGTGGAGTGTATTCCAGTCAGAGGAAAAGGCCCATGCAAGGACACAGAGGCATGGCCCAGCCTGGAGTGGGTAGGGATTGCGGTAAATGGTAAGCAGGGAATCGCCATAGCTGCTGCCCAGGAATGTTCCAGAAAAGACTGCTTGGAGCCAGATCACGGGGTGTCTCAGATGCCCTGAGAGGGGGTTTGGATTTGGTCCTCAAGATAGTGGGGGTTATTGATGAGTGTTTGGTGGCAGGAGGTGGTTTCCATGGTTAAATTCCCTTTTTAGAGCTGCCACTCTGAGTAAGAGGGAAGACGCAGTCAGGGAGGCCTGCTTGGCGGTGGCCATGAGGAAGGACAGAGGGGATGGATTTCAGGACATGCTGACATAACTGGGTTTGATTTTCAGACTCTGAAATCGACCAGCCCAGTGACTGTGCCATGTCACCAACGTGCAAAGAGACTCCTTCTGAAGATTTTTGGGGCCCATCTTCAGAAGCTTCTTACCTGAGTTCTAACAATCAGCTTTCCACTAAAGCCAGCATGGTCGGAACCGATCAGTCTAAGGGCATCGACACCTCAAATGATACAGAAAACTTAAAACAGAAAATCCGTGACTTGGAAACCGAGCTCGAGGGCTACCGGAATTTCGTGTTTCAGCTTCAGAAGCACGCCCAGTGCAGTGAGGCCATTATCACAGTTCTGTGTGGGACAGAAGGGGCCCAGGGTGGCTCCAGCCAGCCCAGGGGTAGAGCTGCTGAAGAAGAGATGACCTTTTCAAGTTTGCACCAAGTCCGTTATGTGAAGCACATGAAGCTCTTCCACCCGCCGGCCCCAGGGGCTCCGGATGGCGGGACACTCGATGCTGGGATGCCGGATGGCCCGGAGCAGCGGCTGGTAGGACAGCAGTACGAGCTGCACAAGGAGCAGAATCTGAACACGGAACTTGTCAGTGAAGTCCATAACCTGCAGAAGTTCAGAGACCTCTCACCCTCCAGGTACCCTCACTTGTCTTCTCCCACTGTTCAGGCCCATAGTTTCCCTGTGTTGCCCCTGGGTCGGAGCCCGTAACCCAGTGGTTCTTAACCTGGGTTCTATTGAACCGTAGGGGTTCGATGAGTGGGTCTCAGGGGTTCGGAGAAGCCTCTGCCGCAGAGGCCAGAATAAAGTAATACCGTAATTTGTTGTGAGTTCATGCACTTTGTTGGTTTTGTTCTTTGAGCAAGGTGATGTTCATGCACGGCTCATTTTGTGCACCAGTAAAAAAACATATACCTATGTCTTGAATTTGGAAAAAAAAATCATATTTATCACTAAAGAAGGGTTCGGTGAATGCGCATATGAAACTGATGGGTTCGGTACCTCAAAAAAGGTTAAGAACCACTGCCGTAAGCTAAGGGGCCGTGAAGTGATGTGTGCACTGCGGGAGGCTTGGCCGGGGCGAAGGCAGCCGGCCTCTGCGGAGGACTGACCCATCTGACAGATGAGGCTTTGGGTCGTAGGCCTGCACACAGCATCTCGTGTCCTCTGCAGTTTCAGGGCAGATCTTGCCCTCCACCCCGGTTGGGGACTCAGGGTAAACATTCTGTACCAGTCACTTGGCATGTTTGCTGAAGGGTAGTGCTCACTCCTGGGCACCCTTACTGGCTTTTGCTTACTGTGTTGTCTCACAAAAAGACGTCCCAGGCAGGGTGCGAGGAATATAAACATTTCCCGTATTTTTACCCTTTGCAGCGGTCGGCAAACCGCGGCTCGCGAGCCACATGCGGCTCTATGTCCCCTTGAGTGTGGCTCTTCCTTAAAATACCACGGGCGGGCGCCACCTCGATAAGAAATGTACCTACCTATATAGTTTAAGTTTAAAAAATTTGGCTCTCAAAAGAAATTTTAATCGTTGTACTATTGATATTTGGCTCTATTGACTAAAGAGTTTGCCGACCACTACTTTAAGGTCATCTTAGAGAAACATGCCTGTGTTGAAAGAGAAGCACTCCTAGGTCATGAAGATGTGTTTTATGGGCCTGCATACATACAGTTTTGCTTTGTGGGATATGGCAAAAATGTGACCATTTGTAAAGTTGCCTTGATTCATCACCAGTGTGAGACAAACACATTCTGAGTTGTCAGGCGCCAGAGTGAAATTTTCAAGATGTCCCAGACAGTGAGATTGAAGGAAGCTTGTCCTCATTGGAAGCCGGCTATGTCAGACCTTCAGCTGCGCACTTAGTTCCCTTATTTAACCCTCCAGTTCACCAGACGAGGAGGTGTGTTAGGTGTGTTTTTGTAGATGAGGAAATGGAGCCTTAGAGAGGCCACCTTGAACTGCCTGAGAAGATTCACAGAGCCGTGGCTCGGGGTCCGGCCACACTGCCCCACACTAACACTCGGGCTCTTTGTCATCCATTCCATCGCCGCCCCACCCCGCAGTACTGCTGTCACGTGATCTGTGTGTGCATGCTGGGGGGCGGGGAGTGGTCACCAGTCCTACATACTGTCATCATTCCAGGGACGGGGGAACACGCTGACCTGAGGGGTCAGTGTCTGCCATACCACCTGGAGCCAGGTTACCTGGCCAGTTCCTCTGAGCCACGTTCCCCTTCCCTTGTCTTTTTCTCGTGTCTCCTGATACCTGAGGGCTCACAGAGGAAGCCCTCTGACCGACACTGGGCCAGGAGGGTCTGCTTGTTGCATAACAGAGCTCGGGCTTTGAAGGCAGGGCTGTGTTTGAATCTGAGATCATCACCATTTAACTGACTTCTGGATCACTGAGTCAGTTTTCTCTTCTGTAAAAGGCGAGGTTCACATGTTTGTTGGAAGATTGGGAAGATCAGATAACTTATAAAAAACACCTACTCCAGTGACTGACAGGTCATAGACCCTCCGTCAATGGTAGTTAGAATTCTGATTATTCCCTGACCTTTTGGTTGAGAGAAGGCAGTCCTGTCTGTTTTCCTGCCTGCAGGTTCTTTTTAGTTCTTCGTGAGAGTTAGTGGTACGTTCTCTGACCTCGGGGCACTGTTTCTGCAATTTGGAATAGGATTTTTGAAGAGTGTGTGAAAACTGATTGTTCTCCCGAGTCCTTGCCAATCTTACTTTAATTGGGGGCTTCCTAAGGTTAAAAATATTGCTGAAGAACCTTTGTTCCAGCAATTGTTGGCTGTTTTGAAATCGAAGAAGGGGTGACCTTGTACAATTTCAATTTTTCTAAAAGTATATATACTTGTACAGCTGCAGGCTTTTAAAAATTGTGTGCTGTCATTTTTCCAATTAGTGTTAAGGTCGCAACAATTCAATTCTAAAATGATACAAGCATTTTCTTTCCCCCCTTTCCTCAGATACAGTTCCTTGGTTCAGTCCCAAGCCAAGGAGCTCTCCCTTCAGCGGCAGCAGATCAAGGATGGCCGCGACATCTGTGTCGTTTGTCGTCAACACATGGCCGCTGTGGTTAAGGCATTTGAGGAGTGGCTGCAGGCCAGCGGCGTGGATCCCGCGGCAGCCAAGGGCTTCCAGGAACAGCTGAGTCAATGCGCCGAGTTGCTCAACACACTGGAAACGCTGTTTCTCAGTGGTAAGTGGGGCGAGGCACTTCTAGTCCCAGGACCCAGCAAGGATCGACCCGGGACTTCTGGGTGGGCCCAGGAGGGGCTGACTCTTTGGCCCTGCTTACCTTCCACCCCCTGTCTGCTCTGATGAGGTGACAGCAAGGCCACCCTGGCCATTGCTTCCTTCCAGTGGCTGTTTCACTGTTCCCAACCTGGGGTCCAGTGCCGGTGCCTCTGTGCTGGGCCGGTGAGGCTCATAGTGAGCCAGCCAGGACGTGCCACATGGAGGTCGCCTTCTCCATATTTTCCAGAGAAGATGGAAATTTTTTTTTTGAGTAAAAACTCATGAGTTCTAAATATTGGCAACCATAAACCAATCAACCAAAAAACTAAACAAAACCCCAAAATACGTTTATTGGTTAAAACATTTTTCAAGGGTCAGAGGTGGTCAGAGGAAGGAAGGAAGGAAACCCTTACTAATTATTTGTTATATGCTAGGTACCTTAATAAATATTACTAGTTTAATAAGTATTCCTGCAATAAAAATGGTTTCTTTACAAAATAACTTGAAATTTTCTGAGATAGCAATAAAACTTCCATATGCCCTTCAGGCAGCTTTTCTTGGTATTTTGCTGCATTGTTCTATCATTCCCCTGCTCTCTGTCTGTATGCACACCAGTTATTTTCTCCATAACCTTAGAGAGTGGGTTGTGTTACCATGTGTCGTCGGTCGCCAGCATACTTCAGACCCAGACCGTCCTCTTACTTTGACCACAGCCGGCAACATCAGGAAATAGTATTTTGAATTAATAGTCGATAGTCAGCTTTCACTAATTGATTCAGTAACTCAGTGCATAAATGGTTGTGCTCTTGTGGTGTCACATTAAGGAGATCCCTGTGTCAGTTTGTCCCACTCTTGGTGGTATTAACTTTGATCACTTGTTAGCTGATGTCTGTCAGGTTTCCTCAGGGTGGATGACAGTGTTTCCCTGTGTGATGTAAAAATAATTGCGGACACTTTGTAACTCTGTTTCATTCCTCTTCAGACTGTTATTCATGAAATTTACCATCTATCCCTGATTCTTGCCTTAGTCAGTTATCACTGTGATCATGGCAACATGGTGATTTTTTTTTTTGATGTCCTCATTAATTCTTCATTTGTTATTAGGTGGCATCTGTTGTGAGGATGAATTCTCCCTTTACCTCTGTTTATTTATATACCCATTTGTTTTTTATCAGTGTTGACTTACAGAGTCTTCTTTTATTCAGCAGACTATTTATTAGCCATTCTATCATTGATATTAATGCTCAGGTGGTTCCAGAATCGGCGGGTGGCAGTTCCTTTTGACGTGCCTCCATCTTTTAGGGGTTACTTTCTTACCTTCTGGCACAAAAAATAAGATGTTCCAGGCTCCTTTCATACTGTCCTTGCCCCTACTTCAGCCGTTTCTCTACGTCACCCTGGCTCATTGCATAGGGCGTGCCATCTAAAACCCAGGAGTGGGTGCTGGCTGTGCTTATTGCTAAGCATATCATTGTTTCTAGAGCCTTTAGCAGGCAGAATTAGGACATATGTTCACATACGAACACATGCACACTTTACATGTACGTATAAAAAGAAGGTATGTTTAAAAATGTAGACTATATTTAAGAAATCACTGATGTACCTCGGATTCCTGTTCGAACGCACTGTGCTCTTTCTCACCCATTCTTCTGTGTTTGTGTTTCCCGTCTCCTGGCTCCTGCAGCTTCGACGGGCTGCTTGTGTGCTTCGTTCTATTAATACACTCAGAGTTCCGGAGTCACTGTGTCCCGTCCACTGTTGAAAACCTGAGAGTTCAAGATTTGTTCACGCTTATTTTTGTTTTTAGGCTACAAGGGGATTTAGTCAGGTATTAAGTTTAGTTATTTGGTTCCATTCATTGTTACTTCTTGAAATATGGTAAGACCTTTTTTTTTTGTCTGTTTGTATTCAGTTTTAGGATTCCCCATCCTGCTGATTTAACTTAGTTTTATATTTTGAATATGAATAACATTGAATGAAAATTTTTATTCTTTTAAATTGCTTTTATGGCATGACCAGGTGGTGGCGCAGTGGTTAGAGTGTAGGACTGGGATGCAGAGGACCCAGGTTCGAGACCCCGAGGTCACCAGCTTGAGCGCGGGCCCATCTGGCTTGAGCAAAAGCTCACCAGCTTGGACCCAAGGTCGCTGGCTCCAGCAAGGGGTTACTTGGTCTGTTGAAGGCCCACGGTCAAGGCACATGTGAGAAAGCAATCAATGAACAACTAAGGAGTTGCAACAAAAAACTAATGACTGATGCTTCTCATTTCTCTTCGATCCTGTCTGTCTGTCCCTATCTATCCCTCTCTCTGACTCTCTGTCCCTGTAAAAAAAAAAAATTTTGCTTTTATGAAGTTATTATTTTTGTCCCTCTTCTTTCCACCCATAATGTTGCTTTTCAGTCACCCCTCTCTCTTCAGCCCATGGGGACAGGGCTCTCAGACTCTCTGGCCTCTCACTGACATGGCATTTGCTGGGGTCACTGCACCCAGCAGTCGGCTCTCAGACCACATTTTACTCAAACCCACAGCAGTGTGGACGTGGGAGCCTTTTCCTCCCTTGGCTTCTCAGATGACCAATGAGTCAGTTCTCCACCCACCCCACTGGCTGCCCCTCAGAATCTTTCCCTTCAGTCTGTGTCCAAATCGGACCAGTTTTTACCACCTCGGCTGCTACGGCTCCAGTTTGCTGTTGTCACTTCCCTGGACCATTGCGGTCCCTCCTCCCTGGATTCACACTTCTACCCCGTCCATTACGGTCCATTCCCAGTGACACTGTAAGTCAGGTCAAGTCCCTTCTCTGCTCAGTTGCCTGGCTCTTACGTCCTGCGTGCTCACCAGTGTCCGTGCTTGTGAGTCCCAAGAGGCAGACCAGTGGCTCAGGGTCACCACTGACTTAGCACAACCAGGATCTGACCTCAGTGCTTCTCTCTCCATGCATAGGGCACAGGTAGTTCATGATGGTCCACATATGTTCAGTTTAATTCCAAGATAGAACACAGGGTATCTCGGCTTCTGGGCCCAGGGAATTTTTTTCCTGGATTTTTTGAAGAGCCCAATAGCTAAGCCCATTGCAGACTGATTTTTCTAGTCCCAGATGCAAGGGACCTTTGAAGGCTCCCAGGATGTGGGATCACTTTTCCCAGCCTTATGACATCTGCTTTCTTCTGGCTGAGCTAAGGTCTTCCAGAGAAGCTACTTCTCATTTTAATATCGGAGAAATCACTGAGCCCTTAAGACGGAGCTACGTCTTCCAGGCCCAAGGCGCTTTCCATCTGTCTCTTTTCTTCCTGCGAGACGGCTACCTGGGCCCTACGGGGTGGGGCTGGGAGGGGGTGCCCCCACCAGCTGCCCACCCTCCCTTGTCCAGCCTCCCGCTCGGTTTATTTTTAGTTCTGTATTTTAAGTTATTTACCTTGACAGCCCGGGAGAGCTCACTCTTTGTTTCCTACAAAGCAGAAGGGTGTCGGGCTGGGCAGACAGCACAGACAGAACTTCATTTTCTTCTCCCAAAGCAGCAAAGGCCTCGGGAACCTCACTGCCATGCTGCCTCTTGGAGGACAAAATGTGACAGAGGGGGGTCTTCCTTAGGTGCCATCTAAGGGGTCTGGCTCCTGAAGTATGAACTGAGCTCACCACAAAGTAGTTTTAGGTTTGAGGCAGTCGCATAGCATGAGTTCTTAAAAAATTTAAATACAAAAAGTCTTTTTTTTCTTATTACAAAGCAGTACATGTTTATTGTGGAATGACAGATAAGCAGATACTACTGTAATTGCGTGATTTGTACAGCCAAACATGAACACCCTGGAGTTTATATTTTCAGACCTCTTTTATACACATTTGTGCTTTTTTATGGCAGTAGGACTCTTTGCAGCCTCCCCCTTTGTTCGCTGGTAGGTAATAAACATTAAGCCACATTGTAAGTTCTGGTCACTGTGGAGCGTTCTTTGTATGAATGGGCCGTCATCTATTTAATCGTTCGCCCACTAGGTGGACATTTAGGTGGTTCTCAGTTTGGGGTTATTATAATGAACGCTGTGTTGGAGTTCTTTGTGCATGTCCTTGCTATTTCTTTGTTAATATTTAATTGGTAGAATCCAAGAAGCAGGGTAATAGTGTGGTTTCCTAACGTCTGTAGTGTTGCGCTTACACTTATTAGTTCTGGAGCCCTGCAGCTTTCGTGAGTGTGTGCAATTTTCTGGGGTGGGGATCTAAAACTTAGATTATTAAAATAGGTCGAGACCCAACATAGAACAGGGACTGGTGCTGCCGCCCCAGGTTTTCCCCACTCCCTGTGCAGAAGACCCACAGTGTAAATCAGGATAGTGGTGCTTGCCTTCAGGTAGGATTGAGTGAGCCCTGGGGAAGGGACTGAGACAGAGAGTCCCTCCCCTCGGGGAGCTCAGCAGGTGTGCCAGGGTTTCGCCACACGAATGGAAGACAGCTGCTGGACCCCTTCCCCTGGCTCTCCTTTCCTGTAGGCATGAACCTGACACATGCAGTTAGGGCCTTCCGCAGTCTGCCTTTTCCAGCCAACTCACCACTAGATGATGATGATGATGATAAAGGGAAACAGTGTGGAAGGCTGGTCTTGATCGAGTGCTCACTATATACTGGGCGTTGTTCTCAGCCTGTGAGGAGGTACTGTTTACCTTCATTTAATAAAAGAAGAACAGGGAGGTTGATTTACTTGCTTAAGGTCACACAGGAAGTGGCAGAGCCTAGATTTGAGCCCAGACAGTTTGCGTCCGCAGCCTAACCACCTGACCACCATGCTGTTGTGCATCTCATACTCCTGTCAAATTAGGTGTCCTGGTCCAGGGGGTCAGGCCTTGCATTTCCCCACTGCTGTGACCCTTTTCTCGAAAACTTTTACTTCCTCTCCACTTCTAGAGATTCTTCCTATCTTTTAGGAAGCTTTCTTTTTTTTACCCCTAAAGTAGAACAAATCCATTCCTTCTTTTTTTATTTATTTTTAAGTGAGAGGAGGGGAGATAGAGAAACAGACTCCTGCATGCACCCTGACCAGGATCTACCCTGCGATTCCCATCTGGGACTGATGCTCCAATCAACTGAGCTATCCTCAGCGCCCGAGGCGCATGCGCGGACCACCTGAGCTGTCCTCAGTGTCCGAGGCGCATGCGCGGACCACCTGAGCTATCCTCAGCGCCCGAGGCACATGCGCGGACCACCTGAGCTGTCCTCAGTGTCCGAGGCGCATGCGCGGACCACCTGAGCTGTCCTCAGCACCCAGAGCTGATGCTCAAACCAGTTGAGCCACTGCCTGCAGAAGGGGAAGGGGGATAGAAGGGGGATGGGGGGGGGGGAAGAGAAGCGGATGGTTACCTCTCCTGTGTGCCCTGACTGGGGTTTGAACCCGGGCCATCCACATGCTGGGCCGATGCTCTATTCACTGAGCAAACTGGCCAAGGCCAAATCTGTTCCTTATCTTTACTTCTCAGTTGCTTTTAGCTTGCATATGACGGTCACATCCGGGCTTGTGATGGAGGCCATCTGCTGCAGTGGAAAGAACTGAACGTTTTGAGCCCAACAGACTGGAGTTCAGATCCCAGTTTTATGATTAAGTGTCAGATTTCCTCTGAGAGGTAATATCGTGTGTTTGGAAGAGTGGCCTGACCAGTGGTGGGAGCTCAGGTGGTCATAGCAGTGACATCCTCTGATCATACATTATTTCCTCAGAGCGTAAACTCCTGGAAGATGGGGGTCTTATCTTGTCCCTACCTTCAGCCTAGGAAGGGGCAGGACACATAGCACCCAGTCAGGATGTCATGACTGCTGATGTGCGTGGTACAGACCTTATTCTAGAGTGCCTTTGATGAAAACCCCGACTCCGTCTGTCACACGTGGTGGGAGCTTGGTGGGAGGCACCTCTGAGCCCTAAAGGAAGGCTTCCAGCGGGAAAGAGTATTGGATCTTGGCCTTTACAGTGGAAGGATTCCCAGTTGTTGGGGAAGACTGAGAGCAGTAGTGGGACACAAGTTGGGATTAGCATAGCAAACCAGGCCGTCAGAGAAGATGGAGGGTGTTCTGCTCGCAGGTACCCCAGCATCGGGCTCTGCATAACCACTTAGCTTCTTCCTATCTGTTAAACAGCGCTTTCCTGTCTCTGAGATACAGATCAGTTGTCGCCTCCTCTCCGTTCTTCCTGATGGTCCTGGCTGGATTGTTTGTTTCCGCTGTGTGTCCCCAGTGTCCCTTGCTGCCCTTTGTCACAGCACTGAAGGGTTTCTGTCTTTTGGGTCTACCATCCCCACTGAGTTGTGAACTCATTGCGGGCAGCATGGCTCCTCCTTCATCTCCGCAACCTCGGTGTCTGGCACAGGCCCGTGGGGGGCGCACTGTGAATATTTACTATGAATTACCAGCGAGACGGAAAGGAAGAGACACTTGGGGCAGGGAGGAGGTGCTGGGCTGTGGTATTTGAACCTCATTCTGTGATGGATGAAGTTTGAGCGAGGAAGTGCTGTTTGAAAGGGGGCTTTGACATGGTGGCAGTGTACAGTGTAGCGATGGGTCTGTGCGGAGAGGAAACTGCAGGTGGGTGAACCAGGCATGTGTTTGTCCTGCATAATAATCCTCGTGTTTATTCAGATACGAATTCAATAACCAGATGTCCTTTCATTTGGAAAGATTGTAGGGATGGCAGTAAGGTTTACCTGAGAGGGGAGCAGTGTTTTCATGACAACCGTCCTCTGCTATTGGAAAAGGCTGACAGATGGTACCCTGTCCCCTGTATGCTGGCAGTTTCCACCAAGAAATTCAGAGCGTCGGCTGTAATGATCTCTCCGTGAATCCCAAAATAAGTTTGTCATTTGTTTTTAAAGAACACTGTTGTGATGGGGAGCGGGTGGCATATCATTGTTGAGTCATTGCAAGCTCCTCAGAGGGTCTCTTATCTGAATACAAGAAGAGGAAACCCAGGCGGCTGGTGGCATGAGGGCGCTTCCTTCTTTGGTCATGGGTTTTGTTAGGAATCGAGCAGAGGGTTTTGATGGTTTTAACACCTGTTGATGAATGCCTAAAGCCTGCCCAGACGGGCCCTGCCCTGCGGAGTCCCTGAGGGGTGTGTGTGCCCGCTCCTAAAGGACCGTGGTGCCAGTGAAGTGGGCAGCGCCGCTGGCCTGGCTGATGCAGGCGGAACGCCTGAGCTCTGCAGAAGGCTGGGCTGCGGCCGTGGCCCCTCCTTGGCCTCCGTAGGGTCAGACTCATTATCCGCTGAATGTTGGTAAGCAGCCCTAGTGCAGGTGTGAGGTGAAAATCCCGCCCGTTCGTGGCTCTCTTGCAGCGTGGGACTTCCAGCCGAGGTCATCTTGGAGTCTGACCCAACCAGATATAGATTTCCTGCCTTGGTTGGGCATGTGGAGGGCAGAGGGGTGGAGCCCTTGAGAGCATCCGTGGTGACAGAGGCCTGCCAACCTCCCTACCTTCTGGGAGCCAGAGTACTGCGTCATTGCAGGACGTAAGCAGGAGATGGAGGCAGCCGTGTGGCTGAGCTAGCTGTAGGAATGTCGCCATGTCCCCTGCTGAACAGGAACATGCAGTCGGGTAGGTGAGAGTGTGTGTCGGTCAGAGGGAGAGCGTGGGAACAGTAAACCTCTCGGATTTCCACTTCTTTATTATAAAATGGAGACAGAGCGCTGGCCCTGTGGGAGTGTTGTGAGGCCTAGCAGAGATAATGGCTGCAGGAACCGTCCTCAGGGCCTGGCCCCTGGTTGTTCAGGCCTGTGTCACTCATTCCCTGCCCGACAGAACCCTGCAATGGATGTGGACTTTTAAGCACCGGGTACATTGCACTGCCCTGGGGCCCGTGGCTGGCCTGGTGGGTGGAAAGGGAGCCCTGCGGCCCCTCCAGCCAGCCCAGCAAGTTCCTGAGTGGAAACCACAGACGTGACGTGAACGAAAATGGGGTGTGTGGGTATAGTTTAATTACAGTCTCATTTTCAAGTACAGCTGCAGAAGGGTTTGCTTTCTGCTTTAGCCACACGTTGGTTGCTTCAGAGCTCATCCCAGTCTGCAATTTCCAGAGTTGCGAAGTATTTTTCAAGTAAGGTCGTCAGTGTCTGTGGCGTCTGCGCTCACGCGCTTCCTTGCAGACAGCAGACGACAGCGCGCGGGCAGGCAGAGGGCCACCTGCCCGGCTGGGTTTGGTTTCCTTTTGCCGTTTCCCCCGTCACAGACGCTGGCTCTTCCAACTGGACACACACTCTTTCCCTTGTCCCTCTTCTGGGAGCCTTTCCTAAGGAAATAATTTAAATGCAGATAAAGCCGCATGCACAAAGATGTTTATTTCCCTTATTTTTATAAAAGTGCACAATTGGAGATGACCTAAGTGTCAGAATGGGACTGGCAGAATTGTGGTGTGTGCGTGTCGGCAGTGGAATGTTAATACAGTCATTACAAGTGATGTGTCTAAAGCAAATTTAGTAAGAGAAATGCTTGTAATAAAGTATGGAGTGAAAAATTAAGTCGCACTATCCTGTCACCTGTGCCAGAACGTGCGGAGAAAGGGCGGAAGGAAATCCCGTCACACGTGTGTCGTGGGCACCGGAAGGGTCGTGACATTTCTCTTGCTTCTGTCACCATTTCCTGCAAAGAGCGTGTGTTCAGGTGGTGTCAGCGTGGCAGAGGCAGAGAGCCTGCACCCGCAGCTCCCGTGCTGTCGCCTTCCTCCTAGAACTAGTGCCGGAGCAACGCGAAGGAGTCGTAGTCCAAATGGTGTTCTTGGGGATCCTACTTTGGGCACCTGGGGCTGTTGTAAAGACTGGTTCAACACACGGGATAGTGTCTCTGCAAGCGTATGAGCACGTACGTAGGGAACACGTTTTAAAAAATGTTTTCTTTCTTCTTAATGATCTTTCTGCTTCCAGGGAAATCAGCAAGAGTGAAAATGAGTGGCCCGAAAGAACTGATGGAGAGGTGAGTGTGCAGCATGGGGCTAGAGGACTTGGCGGGTTCGGTTTGTCTGCCAGCTTCTTTAGGATCCCAGCTCCCTCCCGCTCTGTCAGTTTCCTGCTGCTTGTGAATAAGCTGGAACACCTGGGGATGGACACGCGAGGCCAGGGTTCATGCTGTGCGTCCTGCAGCCCTCACTCAGTTGTTTTAGGTTCCTCGTGGAATTTCTCTGTCCACTGATGTGACCCAGATGACACATCCCTCTTGTTGGGATCTGGGTACCTGCAGAGTGAATTCCAGACTCCTGAGCCTGACGTATGTGGCCCTTCTCAGTCCGGCCGTGTTTCCTTCACACCCAGTGCCCATGCTTCCGCCGCCTCTGACTTGTTCTCCAGACCGTGACTGCTCATCTGGGCACTCTGCCTGCCTCCTCGCCTCCTGTGTCATTTGAAAATCCTTCTGCAGTCAGTTCACATGTAAATGAACCTGACTCCTCCTGACATCCCCATCTCTCCATTGCATTCCAGGATCAGTTCTTCCTATAGCACTTAACACACAATTACATTACAGAACTCACCACATTGTATCATAATACTTTCTGCATTTTATCTTTTTATCCCAGAATTCCTCGAAAGAGGAAAAGAGCTGGCATTAACTGGGTATTGGTGTGTGTCATCCATTGCCATACACATTCACAATTCACGTTCAGTATTTCTGACCCTACAAGGTGAGCATTGTGGTTCTCATTTTCTGAGGAGGAGCCTGAAGGTCAGAGTTGCATACTTGCCTTTAAGAGGGAGAGCTTGGATTTTAACTTGCGCTTGATGTACTCCAACACCTGGCCTTCTGTTGTTATTCCACATTGCCCTTAGAGGGCAAAGACTTTGGTTTTTTTTCAATACCATTATACCTGCTCCAAACCCAAGTATTTGGCATGTAGTTAGAAATCAGAAACTGTTCATGGAATAAGTGAATTGTATACTTTCCGAGCTTGCCTCTGGCCACCGGGAAATGTCAGGCCCTTGCCCTCCTCTGGTTACTTGTGAAAGGTTCTGAATGTTATGGATACTACCCTCTTCTTTGGAACTGCAGCTTTGGGCTCCTAGGGGTAAAATAAAGAAATAGAGACCAGTCTGGGGTGCAGAGTTTTCATTGTTATTGGCTTCATGCGGCCACCAGCATCATGAGAGCAAGCAGGCAGGGAGGTGATCCCAGCTCACACGAGGACACCTTTAGCAGGACATCTGTAACCTTCGGAGAAATACTCTCCCAGTGCAGCCCTCTTACTTCCATCCTGAATATAACAGATCACATCCTATTGGCAGGCTGTGGGGAGGGTTGTCCCTGCTTGAGGCGAGGGAGATCTTGCCCCTTGGAGCAGTGTGGCTGGTGCATGGATTGTGAGGGTTAAGGCCAGAAAGGCCAGCAGGGCCTTGTTGGGCTGGTCCTCAAATACTGTGTTAAGAGTCCAAAATCTGTAGGGAGAGGAGGTCTTGGAAGGCAGGTAAGTTGGGACTGGACATGACCAGATTTTGAAAGGCTGTGGTGGTTCTTGGAGCGTGGTCTGGGGGCGGGGGGCTGGGAGTCTCTGCAGCCCTTGTGCCACCCTTTCTGTTTCTGACAGGTTCTTTTCTTTCCTTCCGTTCTACCTTTCTCAGCTGTGGGCTTAGCACTCACATGGGTCACTCCCAAGTTAATTAAATGGGTGCCCTTGGCCCCTTCTGCACTTTTGCGAGGCGGCAGCGAGCCCACACATCCATCACGGCGTCTGAGCCAAGTTGCATCTGGTGTTTACCCGTTAATGAGTGTGTTGCAGCTTTGGAGTACTTTGCTCTTGTTTGAGGCTTGTGAATAATAAGACAAGAAGTAATAGAAAAAAGTTGGAGGAAAAAAGAGCTTAAATTAAGGAGCTTATCTATAATGGAGATTCACATGGGCTTTTTACAAAGTTCAAGATGTTTTTTCTCGGGGTTTAGGTTAATAACCAGATGATTGCTAGAATGGTGATACTGGGACCTGCTCGTAGACCACATGGGTTTTAAGATTTTAAACCCAAAGCCACGCCCTGGCCTGTTGCCTCATTGGTAGAACGTCTGCCTGGTGTGTGGATGATCTGGGTTTGATTCCTGGTCAGGGCACACAGGAGAAGTGACCATCTGCTTCTCCACCCCTTCCCCTTCTCTCTCTCTCTCTCTTTTCCTCCCACAGCCATGGCTCGATTGGTTCAAGCAAGTTGGCCTTGGGCACTGAAGATGGTTCTGTGGCCTCTTCCTTAGGCACTAAAAAAAAAATGTCTCTTTTGCTGAGCAAGGGAGCAAGGGCCCCAGATGGGCAAAGCATTGACCCCTGGTGGGCTTGCTGGGTGGGTCCCAAATGGGGCGCATGTGGAGTCTGTCTCTCTGCCTCCCCTCCTCTCACCAAAATTAAAAAAATAAAATAAAAAATAAACCCAAAGTCTACTTCATGGGTTGGCCTCCCACATTCTCCTGGGACCTTGAAGGCCTAAAGACCTGGGCTCGAGTGTGAGCGCTGTCACTTGGAGACTGTGAGACCGCAGGCAAGTCTGTGATGAGCCTCAGTCTCCCCAGTGCTAAGCAAGGCTCCTACCCCCGCCACAGAGGGTTTCTGCAAAGACCAGGTAGGACTGTGTGTCTGGGACACCTGGTGTGGTAAACAGCTGCCAGCGACTGTGCCCTCTCTCTGTTTCCTCTGTAAGCCAGATGGCGGCACACCTCCTTTTCTGGCTCCAAGCTCAAGCCCACCAAGCCCTTTTCGTTTTTGGAATGCCCTTGCTAAAAAACGCTTTTGGGCAAACAAAGGGCACAGTAATATAAGTGTTCTTAGGCCGTGGTCCTGGCGCAGGAAGGTGACTTCTCTTTTGATCCCACTGTTCAAGGGTTGAGGAAGACAACTTAACCTGCCATTGTATTCTGCCTGAGTCTTCTGAGCCTGCAGCTTCTCACCCATTGTCCGACTGTGACATGTCCGAGAAGTCCTCCTCCTTACAAGACCAGAAGCCAGATAGTGATAGCGAGAAGACTTCAGTTGTGGCGAACAATTTTTCTCAAGGTAAGCTAAGCTTTACAGAGCGTTTTAAACATCGCCAAGGTTTCTTGGATTAAACAACAATTTGTCATCTTGCCTTAGTAAGCAGAGTAGAGTGACATTTGAATATTTCTCTGATGCAAGGAGGTCCTGTGAGGCCAGAGCTGGCCATTCGGAGTGTCATTTATCACTGGGGAAAGCTGTGGCTGGTGAAGGTGTTAGTGATTGGGGAAGAGTCATTTTTAGTTTTTAAATGATGACATTATGTGACTTGCCATTTCCTTGCTCTTCTAACATTGGCCACAGGTCAGCCCCTTGTCCTGCCTACGACCGTGGAGCTATGGGCTCAGTTGGCAGAGTCTGCCCCCCACGGCCCCAGCACCCCTTTACCTCTCCTGCGTTTGCAGTCTTCACTACTTCCTCTTGGGGTGCTGGCAGGGCTGAGTGTTTATAATTCAGTGTATTTCAGGGGTACAAGGAATAGTACAGGCCAGAGATCACCGCTGTTTTCCTGGAACAGGCTTTGCGGGGCATATGGTATAGTTTCAGTGACTAAATCTTGCTGTTGCCGCAGAAGGCAGCCACAGATAACATGTAGACAAATGAGGTGGCTGGGTTCCAGTAAAACTCTACCAAAACCGGTGTGGGTGTGTTTGGCCCCGGGTTCATCGTTTTCTGACCCTGGTATAGACGCTGGACCTCAGCCGACATCTCCAGGTCTCTCTTCTAGTGAGTTCTTCCAAGGCGCCCAGAGTGGACCCAGAGCACAAGGCAGAGGCTGACAGCTCCTTGCTGAGGTTCTTTGTTGATACCTGATTACATAGAACAATGGTTTTCAAAAACTTTAAATCTCTTTTTAGCAACAGAACCTTCCCCCACTTTTTTTTTCTTTTTAGATGAAACTTTACATGTAGGTCCCGTGCGTAAAAGAATGCGAGTGTCGGCTCTGCCCCTCATGGTGGCCTCTCAGGCCCCGAGGAGCGCAGTTTGAAATGCAGCTAGAGCACGAAGTGCATATGTGTGATGTAACTCAGGCCTCAGCTGGGCTCTCCTGCTACCCAGGCACCTGGCTTTGCTTTCCTGGGATTTCTGGTTGTACACCTCTGCCATTTCTGTGAGTTTCTGGTTACGATCTGCCTTCTTCCAACTTAGGTCAGACCATGACTTGTTTCCTTCCCGCTGCTCCCTCCTGCATTGTGCCAGTGGGCATGCCGTCCATTCCCAGAGCCCCACCCCTACACCGCTCCTGGGGGCCTCTGTGGGAGCAGCAGACTTGCCTGAGGGCTTGAGGAACTGGAGGGGCTGGGGTCACAATGCAGCAAGCTCACTGACCTCCCAGTATTTGAGGTCCCTCCTGCTGGTCCTGGACACCTCCCGCTTTTCCCTCTTGCATGCCCCTTTTTTCTAGTCTCCACCCCGTCCGCCACCGCAGCCTCTGTTCCTGTTTAGTGTAGAGCCCCTCGGGCCTCCTTTATCTCTGATTCCTGAGGACCCATGACCTTGGGCTCATCCCTGACCTTGGGCGTCCTAGTGGATGACGGGCACTTCCTGTGTGGGGATAGTGCTCATGGAACCGCCTCATGAACCCACTGCTAGCCTTCTCGGCTTGTCTTCACACGGTTAGTCTTTGCATTGGCTTTTTCCTTTTGTCATGTTCATGATCTGAAAAGAGAGATAATTTTGTTTTTCCTTTTCTTACTTCATACTATATTATAAGCTTTCTGACATGTTGATACAAACATTACTTTTAGTGGCTTTAGGTTAGTCCATTGGATGCCTGAACTGCAGTTTTGCTTACATTTCCCTGTTGCTGAACGTATAAGTCATTTCTAAAATTTCACAGTTGTGTACAGTGCTGTAGGGAATATCTTTGAACAGGAAGCTTTCCCCTTACATGGGGAGAATTTTCTTAACTAGATTCTGTGAATTGGAAAATCCTATGTAAAAATATATACATAGTGTTTTGGTTGGTTGCTTCTTAACAGGATTTATGATTTTAAGGAGTTTGCATTTGTCAGAGGGTGTTATGCAAGAGGGACAGACGTTCTCTCCCACTTTGTAAGGGTGAGTATAGTGTTTCCTTCTCCTTGGTGACGGCTGCATTATTAATAAGCAGTGTCTAATTTGACTGGGATTGTTTCCTTAAGCCCAAGTGAGGATTCCAGCTCCCGGCCAGACGCAGTGGAAGGTGACTTGTACTGACGGGCGCTGAGCATTGTTAGCCCAGGAGCCCACAGCGTGTGGTGTGGGCGAGCCAGCCAGGATGGCTGCAGTCAGAGCAGATAAGTTCCCCACGCACTCCGACCCGCCTGGCCGCTGGGGGTTTGCGGGCCGGTAGGCGGGAGCAGCCAGTGTGCCGGGCCGCAGGAGGGCCTCAGACGGTCCAGCAAATGACTTGCCTCGTTGTGGCGTTAACAGGAGAGGAGATAGCTGAAGGTTTGGGAATCAAGTCATCTAATAAACATTCAAATTAAATTACTATTTAATTAGGGAGAGATCTGTAACATTGTGCTTCTTTTAAATGAAAGCCGTTTTGGAGGAATTAAAACTGGGTCATAACATTAGTATAATGTGTTAAAATAAACATTACGAAGACATACTGAGTGTACCCCAACTGATGAATTAAATACATTAGTTTTGCCTTTGGATACTTAATATGATTATGCTTTAAACAGTGATTCTAGAAACCTGCCTCTAGGTTGAACTAGCATGGCAGAGCCTTAAAAAATAATATATGCTCATTTTAGAAAATGTGGACAATTTAAACTTTTGTATATTATTAAATATTAAGATGTAATATAGATATTTTGAAAAAACCTTAAGTCTACTACCCAAAGTCAACTTCTATTAATATTTAGGTGTATTTCCTTTTTATGTGTATACGTGTATTTCCTGTCTGCAGATTTTTAAAGAGAGTTGTGATTGTACTGATAAACTGGTTTGTATCTGTGTTTTTCTGTGATACTGTAGGGTCTTCATGATATAATTTTAATGGCTGTGTAATACTACATCATAATGGATGTAATACAGTTTATTTAATCATTTGAGTTATTTCCAGTCCTTACTGTTATATATAGTGCTAGGAAGAACGTTTTCATGCATTCTGGCCAATGGTTGTCAGCATCTCTGGTGACCTCTGTAAATAAATTTCTAGAAGTAGAATTATTTGGTAAAAGACATTGGAAAGAACCTTTCTTTCTAAGGCTAATGATAAAAATAGTCTCCAGAAGTTATACACATTTATACTTACACTAACAAGATGCATTTTTGAGAGTACCCTTCTCATCATTCTCACTGACATTGAGATTATTGTTTTGTTTTTAGTCTGAAACTAGTAAGTGATAAATGAATAACATATGCCTTTGAAAGAATTAGTCCTGAAAATGTCTGGATTCATAATGAAGTTTCATCAACTCTCAGGCAATTGAAGCAGACTTGAAAGTGATCTGTTAGTTTCACCATAAGGAAGATTTTAAATTAATATTTGATATTTAGAAGAATAAAGGGCTGCATTAGAGTTAGCATTAAAATTATATGGAATGTAATTTTTCCATGTGATGTAAGATATCTTCCCCGCGGAGGGCTGCAGAGTCTCCATAGAACCGACTAAGTCTGGGCCGTGGGCAATAGCTCAGCCTCCCTGCGCCTGGCAAGGAATCACCAGTTGCCGACTGTCTTCATACATCCAGCACTATGGGAACTTCAGGATCATGCATAATCTAGAAATTATTCACTCTGCTAGGGGCTTCAGACTTCAAATGAAAAATGTCCTTCTTCCTGTAGACCTGCTAATGGAACATATACAAGAAATTCGAAGTTTGAAAAAACATTTAGAAGACTCGATTAAGACAAATGAGAAGCTACGGAGACAGCTGGAACGACAAGGGTCTGAATTCGATCAAGGTGAGCAGGACCTTCCCAAACCCAGGGCCAGCCTGGGAGGGTTTCATTGGCGATGCATTGACCTGGCTGAGCTCTCTGCATTGGGAAGGGCGTCGGACTTGTGGTCGGAGAGGTTTCAGTTCAGGTCAGGGGTCGGGAACCTTTTTGGCTGAGAGAGCCATGAACGCCACATATTTTAAAATGTATTCCGTGAGAGCCATACAACGACCAGTGTACGTTACTCATTATCTAATAAAAATTTGGTGTTGTCTGGAGGACCGCTGTAATTGGCTCCAGCCACCCACAACAATTAACATGAGCGGTAGGAAATGAATGGATTGTAATACATGAGAATATTTTGTATTTTTAACTTATCATTTTTTTATTAAAGATTTGTCTGCGAGCCAGATGCAGCCATCAAAAGAGCCACATCTGGCTCGCGAGCCATAGGTTCCCGACCCCTGGTTCAGATCCTGACTTTGCTGCTTACCTCTAGGGCGCCCTCACTTAACCTTGCTGTCAGCTATAATAATTTATCTATAAAAAGGGGATGATAATTTCCACTTTATCCCATTGCGCTGAGAATCACGTGAGCTAATGTAAGTAGCGTGCCCCACAGTTCCTGACATGGAGCAGCTGCTTGGTAAATGTTACTTTCCTGGTCGTTGAAGAAGTCTGCCGACCCGAAATGTGGTCAGCTCCTCAGTTGCCTTTGGAAGCTGTAGAGAGAAATAGATAGATGTATTTTGTCTTTTTTGGATTATAGGCCCTGGCTAGGTAGTTCAGTGGGGAGAGCCTTGTTGGGCATGCCAAGGTCCTGGGTTTAATCCCCAGGGCATGCATGAGAGGCAGTCAGTGAATGCACAGCTGAATGGAACAACTGAGTGGAATGAATCGATGCTTCCCTCCCTCCCTCCCTCCCTCCCTCCCTCCCTTTCCCCCTCCCTTCCTTCCTTTCTCTCTCTTTCAAAATCGATGGAAAAATTAAAAATAATAATGGATTATAAAAATATTAGCATTTTAGCAGTCTGGTAAATCTCACATGCCACGCAAAGGGTCAGCAATAATTCTGCATAACCACAGTTCTGAATGGGATAGTCTCCCATGAATAATTTTAAAATACGTACATTTTCCATAGGTAAGACATAAACATGATTCAAAAATTAATACCTCCATTCTGCACCCGTTAATCCTGTTATCCTTCCTTCTCTTCTCCTACTTTTGCTAGTCTTCTTCTGTATCCTTAAGCAGTGTTTTTTAAGTATAAAAACAACTCTATATTCTTATTTCTGTCCTCGCTTTCCCCAAAGGTGTAGGTAGAATACTTTAGATAATTATTCAGTCCCCTCTTTTATTTTCCTTTGAACAATGTATTTCGGACATCTTATTTCTCCAAAGAGCGTGTCCTCATTCCATGAAGAAGGCGTCTTGAGAGCAGCTCTGTGTGCTAGCAAAGCCCCGAGCTTGTTTGGGGTCTGCCTGCCTGGGTGTGGTCCCCCGCCCCCCGCTGGTTAGCTCTGTGACTTTGGGTGAGTCGCCCACCTTTCCCGCTCATCATCACCTTGTAAGAGCCACTGAGATTGAGTGAGACGTGATATGAGTGGGTCTTCTCAGTGCTCCACTCAGGAAATGGCGGTTTTCTTCATCATTATCTGTTTTATTTCACTATTTTATTTTGTATAACGTTACTAGTTTAACATGCAAAGCTCTGCACAGAGCGGGGATGCTCATGTCATTCCCCGTTTTTGAGCTAAGATAACTAAGTTCAGGAAGGGTGTGCTCGGTGGCAGTGCCTGGACCTTTGGACCCTGGGTACAGTCCTCACTGCCTTCCAGCCCAGCGTGGCCCTCAGCGAGGAGGGAGTCCTTCCAGAGTACTGTGCATGCTGCAGTTTGGTTCAGAAGGATCTTGTTTCTCTCCCTCTCTCCCTCCCCACCCCCACCCTCCACCATGTGTCCTCCCCTCTCCCCCCAGGAAAATTTATTAATCTGAGTTATTAGTCATATCAAACACGGGAAAGAAATACATGCCTGGGCTCGTCACATTCACTCTCGGTAATGCCAGAATTAGATTCATTCTGTTTTACATTTTCCCTGGCAAATCCAATTATAGAATTATTTGGGGGCTCCAATGGCCACCGGCTATAATGGTGCAGGCAGTTGCTCGGGAGAGAATTCACTTTGACGGGAAGGTTTACAGAAAGGCATTCATAAAGTGCTCAGCTCGGGTAGAGACAAGCTGTTCTCACCGTGTGGTCACAGCCTCTGAAAAGGCCGTGGGTGACTGGGCTGTGCCTCCCCTGCTGCGTGGTGTCCACCTGGAGCCCGGCTGGGAAAGGCGCGGCTCCTCTGAAGGCTGAGGTGGAGTGTGGTGTCACGCTGTCATGGCCTGTGTCCATCTCCCAGCTTGTCATCAACCGTGTGAGCGTGTGGTGATGGCAGCCAGGGGAAGGGCTGGCCTCCCTGCTTCACCAGTGGGCCCCGCTAGCTCAGGCTTTGTCACGGACTGCTCTTGGGCACGATTCTCCTTTGAAAAGTGACCTTAGCTGTGGTCCTACTGGACTTCTCTAGAATGTTTCCTGTTCATCCAGGTTGTTGGCTGGTCCTTTCTGACTCCAGCCCATCATCAGTGGTGATGTTGATAGAAATGGTAATTGCAGTAGTAATAACATCCATTGTTCTTTTTGTTTTGTTTTGTTTTTTACAGGGACAGAGAGAGAGTCAGAGAGAGGGATAGATAGGGACAGACAGACAGGAACGGAGAGAGGTGAGAAGCATCAGTCATTAGTTTTTCGTTGCTGTTGCAACACCATAGTTGTTCATTGATTGCTTTCTCACATGTGCCTTGACCGCGGGCCTTCAGCAGACCGAGCCACCCCTTGCTGGAGCCAGCGACCTTGGGTCCAAGCTGGCGAGCTTTTGCTCAAGCCAGATGGGTCTGTGCTCAAGCTGGCAACCTCGGGGTCTCGAACCTGGGTCTTCTGCATCCCAGTCCGACGCTCTATCCACTGCGCCACCGCCTGGTCAGGCACATCCATTGTTCTTATTGAGCTCCTGTAGACTAGGGAAGTATGTGACTCACCTGAGGTCCTGCAGCTAATAAGGAGCCAGAGCCAGGTTCAAAGCCAGGTGTCTCGGAAAAGACCCCAGATTCACAGGAGAAAGCGGAGGAAGGTGGTGATGTATGTGAATTAACAAGTTGGAATACATCGTGGTCAGTGAATCGTCAGCATGAGAAAAGGAGTGCTGTAGAGTGGAAAGCGTGTGAGCCTCTGGGAGACCTGATGCACCTGCCTATGGGGTGTTTGGGTTTACAGGTACTCAGTTGTGTGCCAGGGTGCTTTTGGTGCAGATAGCAGAATATGAGTGCAGACTGGGGTAAGCAGTAGGGATTTATGTTTTCTTACAAAACAAACCCAGGGCCTGGGTTTAGTGCCTGTGATGGCTGCGGTGATTACAAGCGTCGCAGCCTCTCGGGACAGTGTCCAGAGCGCGGGAAGGGGCCAGGTGTGGCTTTGCCCTGTCCTCTTTTCTCCAGGGTGGGAAATTGTTCCCAGTAGGCCACGGCTGGCTCCCCAACCAGCCTCCCTGGCAGTAGCACATGACCGTGGTCCAGCTGCACCCACGACTGGGAAGGCAGGAGGCTGGCACTTGGCCCTGCCGGGTAGGAGACTCCGTCAGTGGGCAGACCAGATGGGGGTACCTGCTGCCACATGTGGAGAGCACCTTGCACACCAGAAGGTTCTGCATCGGACAGCTACACACATGAGAATTCCACGTGCTGCCGGCGTAGGGGGTGCAGAGGACTGGGAGTCTTGGGGTAAAGTGTCAGAGGAGGTGTCCAGCCAGAGGAAGGTGTAGGGTTTCAAGAAATGGACTACAGTCCGGGGACGTAGCTATAGATGAGGAAACTGATGGGAGTTGGTAGGTGACTGCAGACCCAGTCTGTCTAACTTCAGACCCTGATCTTGTTAGCATACACTTAGAGGCAGTGAATTTAAGCTAGAAGTTGAAAGATGAGGGGATCTTGACAGGTGATGAAGGTGGTGGGCATTCTAGGCAAAGTACCTCATTCTACAAAGTGAGGGAGATGTGTGACCACATAGTATGTTTGGGAGACAGAAGTGGCCCAGTTTGCCTGCATTTGAGGGCACTGGGGTGGAGAGGATGTGGGGTGTGCCAGGAGACGGGAGCGAAATAATGCTCTGAGTGCAGAGCTCGTTGTCTGTCCGTCTCAGCGGCTGGCTGTCAGATGTTTGTGAACAAAGACGAAGATGAATGGCCTGTGTTTAGGATCGTCACCCCATTGGCAGGTGGCTGCGAGGCAAGGTGATAGGGCCTGACCTAGAGGGACAGAAGAGTGAGCGGGGTCCCAGGCAGCTGGGGGAAGACTCGGCAGTCACGGCTGTGTGATGGGCAGTGGAAGAGAGGGCTGTTTAGGCCGACTCCCAGGTTTCTGTTTGGGCTCAGGCAGAGTGCGGATACCATCCCAGGGGCAGGGGCCAGAGAGAGCAGGCTGGAAGGGAGAGGGAGGAAAGGCCAGGAGTTCTTCTTCGACTGTGTGGGCTGGGAGAGGCCCATCTGGCAGGTGGATGTACGGGTTTGGGCCTCCGGAGCGACACCTATGGCGGGTGGTTAAGACTGTCACCCACTCATCCCAGCCCCAGCCTAGGTCTCCTCCGTTGTTCACCCTTAGGACAGGTAAGATGGGGGGAGCCCCCCCTCTTGTCTCCTGCTTCAGACTCACTCTTAATGTCCTTTTGGGCTCTGGTAACACCATACATATAGTTTATAGGAGGGATTTTCACTGTATGTTGTTTCCTCATTAGTTAAAGTTGTTTTCTAGAAACTTCTATACTGACCTGGAGACTGCATAAATCACTATGTGTGTGTTTATAGGTTCTTCAAACATATTCGCTTGTGGTTCAGAGTTGCAGAGTTCTCTGACCTCAGAAATTTGTTTCCTGAGGAAGCAGAACCAGGCCCTCAATGCCATACTTGCTAAAGGATCCAGAGGTAAGAATTAAAGCTGTACCCTGGAGCCCGGAGCCCCACGGCCTCCAGTGGTATGGGAAGAATGCATGCACCGGCGCCTGGCCAACCTAGGTTCACATCCTGTGACTGTGACTTTGGGAAGGTTACTTACCCTCTCTGAGCCTCAGGGGTTCCTAGCTATAAAATAGGAATACCTCATAGGGCTGTTGTGACAATTAAACATAACCCTGTGAAGCCCTGGCTCATTGAATGTTAGTTCTTTACCTGTGACCTGCTTGGAAATGAACATGGTGCCGTGGTTAAGAGTGGAGTCAGAAACCTGGGTCTGTGTCCTGATGTGCCATGTATTGGCCATGTGATCTTGGGGAGAGTCTTAACCTCTTCGCTCCTTACTTTCTTGTCTGGAAAATGGGGAGGATACTCATACTAGTACCTGCCTTGGAGAGTTGCTAAGAAGAGTCAGTAAGCCCTTGAACACACAGTTCTGCCTCTGGGCGCCAGGTGTGCTTTATTCCTCAGGAGAGGTGCTGTCCTGGGGCCCAAGGCATGAGTGGGCTCCAGGCGTTCACCTGCACAGCCCTCTGGCCTGTGGGAGGTTCATGGACTATTCTAGCCCCACTGCCAGAATTTGGGGCCTGTTTCTGGCCTCTGTCTGTAATATCTATCCTGTTTGCTCTGTGAAGGCAAAGTAACTAGGTTTGCACAGGCCATTATTTTTTATTTACTTATTTTTTATAGGGACAGAGAGAGTCAGAGAGAGGGATAGACAGGGACAGACAGACAGGAACGGAGAGAGGTGAGAAGCATCAATCATTAGTTTTTCTTTTCCATCGCAACACCTTAGTTGTTCATTGATTGCTTTCTCACGTGTGCCTTGACCGCGGGCCTTCAGCAGACCGAGCAACCCCTTGCTGGAGCCAGCGACCTTGGGTCCAAGCTGACGAGCTTTTGCTCAAGCCAGATGGGCCCATGTTCAAGCTGGCGAGCTCGGGGTCTCGAACCTGGGTCCTCCGCATCCCAGTCCGACGCTCTATCCACTGCGCCACCGCCTGGTCAGGCGCACATGCCATTATTTAATAGAAAATTAAACAGGCCCATCTCATCCAAGTGACGTTTAATCTGCAGCCTTGATGTTGACAGATTTATCTGCCAAAAATGCATAAGATAATTGGAATGCCAGAATCGTAAATGCCAGATTAAATCTCACTCTCTTTTGTATTCTTGGAGTGCTCGAGCCAGGCGAAGTGCTGCATTTGTGTAATAAGGTTGGAGAAAACAAATGGTGTCTCTTCTTGGTTGCTCGTCCTGTGTTTGCAGATAAACAGAGGGAGAATGGAAAATTGCGAGAGGCCCTGTCCAGGAAGACTGCGGGCCTCGAGCACCTCCAGCGGGAGCTGGCCCGCACGCAGGGAGAGAGCGAGAGGCTGCGGCAGGAGGCGGGCCAGAGGGAGCAGCAGTGCCAGGGGTTGCTACAGGAGCTCGGTGACAGCCGCCGTGAGCTGCGCAGGTAGCGGTTGGACGCAGCATGTCCCGGCGCCCGTGCAGGCGACCCTGCCCTGGGTTGTGGTCATGGAGCAGGCACGCCAGCCCCTAGCGCACAGGCACAGACAGTAGGACAGCAAGCACCCAGACAGACACAGCATCCGTCACGTGGGAATGAAGCATGGCGGAGGTCATGGAGTGAGAAGGGTAGGGCCTGGGGGCGGACGGTGGATCTACCCAGCGTGGCTCATGGAGGACCTCTGCAGAGATGCCATCTGGGCAGTGAGGGTATGAGCTGTGTGATCCTGGGGCAAGATCATTGTTGGAGGGAAGCGTGGGCGCTGAGGCCCAGCAGGGGCCAGTGCTGCTGGGGGAGGGTGGGGACGTGCCAGGTGCCGGGTCACCTAGGACCCCGTCACATGGTAAGGACTTTGGTTTTTACTCTGAGTGACAGGGAGGCTGCGGAAGCTTCCCAGTAGGGGAGGACATGAGTCTGACTCAGAATTTAAAGGGGCTGCACCAGCTGCTCTTTGCAGTTTCCCCTTAGACTCTGCCCTGTCCCCCACGTTTTTAGTCTTGCCTGAAAACACTCATGAGTGTCCTCTTTTGGAGTGACCAACATCCCCCTCAGTCACCCAGGGTGGTACAGTAATCTGGCAAGATCCCTGTCTTTGCCACCCCCAGTCCTGGTTGCCCAGTAAGACGCGGCTTTGGGAGTTCCCTTTCTAGTCTCTGAGCTGGGGCTCTGATGGCACATCCCTTGTCGGTGTCAGGGGAGCTCACATGAGTAGTGTGTGTGAGGGGCTAGGCTCAGGGCCCTCGGGAATGAGTGGCCGTGAGGGACTTCTTATGCCTGTCACTCTTGTCCACACTTGTCTAGCGGAGGGAGGACTCAGCGGGCCCGCGGGCTTTGACTGAGGCGCTCTCCCCCACTTGTGCCGGGCCTTGCAGGGTGCAGGAGGAGCTGAAGTGGAGGCAGCAGCTGCTCTCACAGAACCACCAGCTCCTCCAGTCGCTGCGAGTGGAGCTGAAGGTGTACAAGAGGCTGGATGAGGATCACTGGCGTCCCAGAGGTACTGGGCGCTCGGCTCCGGGGCCCTTCTCAGCCTGGGCTCCGCGTCCTGAGCGGTCAGCCGACCCAAACGGGGGCCAACACACTTCCCTGAAATGCTGTCCTCACGCCCTGTGCTCACCTCCTGGGTGGAGTGGGGATAGTTTGAAGCAAAGCTCTGACCCACTCTTCTTCTGAAGAAGCTGCAGGAGGCATGGAAGGACTTGGGCTCAGGAGGCGGGCCCGCGGAGGTCTGCATTGTCACTCTCCTTCCCGGCAATGTAGCGGGTCAAGGTCATCTCACAGCTTTGGGCTGTTTCTTCCTCTATAAAACATGCCTACTGAGATCTGTTCTGTATAGTTGCTGTGAGAATTAAATACATCCTAACACAGTACCTAGCACATAGTAGGCACTCAAGATAAGACTTACTGTCGTTTTTTTGCTAGTATGTGCTTCTTTTTGCCCATTCATTCAGCAAATACTAACGGAGCCCCATTCCACACTGGACGTTGCACCGGAGGTGGCTGTCGGCCCTGGGCCTCTCTATTCCGAGAGCTGCCTGATCAGGGCGACTTGACTGTAAACTCAGATATTTTAGAATCAATTTTGAGCTGTGGGTTTTTGTTTTTTATTGACTTATTTTCCAGATGGTTTCTCCCTATTGAAAGTTATCTGGAAAAGGGTCACCTCACAGCTTTTATTTTCTCTTCAAGTTGCTCTTCTTATTCTTGCTGTTGTGCCTTTTTAATATACTATGACTCTTAAAATCAGCCCCTTTCATTCTATAATTCCACCCAAATAGATTTTATTACTACTACACATAATTTCAGGGTTTGGTGTGCAATTTGCTAGGCTTTTATGGCCAGAAGCGAAAATTAATTTCCAGCTCTTATTTAGCCTGTGGAATAGCAGCAATTAAGCCTGCCAATATTTGTGTTTTTAAAATCAAGTTGTTATTTTAAATTGTACCTTGTCCTTAGGAAGGGGAGGGCGCCGGTGGTGGCGGGTTTAAAACTCTGTCAAGCCCCTCTGGTGGCTGACCCTTTGGTGGAGGAGGACGCCAAGGCTTCCCCTTGCACATGTTTGCAGAGCCCAGAGTGGAGGCGTCGGGAGAAGGCTGGAAGGGGCCGGACCCTCTCAGTCACCTGCATGACCTGCTGACGGAGATCCAGGCTCTGCGGGCACAGCTGGAAAGGAGCATTGATACCAACAGCACCCTGCAGGGCAGGCTGGAGGCGCAGCTGGCGAAGGAGGGGAGGTCTCAGGAAGCAGCACCCCCACTGGCACTCCAAACCCTCCCCACGCCCGAGCGGCCCCTTCAGCTAGACCCACACGGTACCATCCGCCTCTCCTTGTTGCCAGAGAAGGCAGCCCTATGCATGTGTGTGGACCCGCGAGGCCCTGCCTGTGCCCTTGCTCACGGAGGTGTCTTTCCATTGACCGCAGGCATGCTGTTCCCTGAGAGCCAGGGGCCTGACCACTAATTAGCTGTCACCTTTGGCAAAAGGTGTGATCTCTGTCTGGGGTTCCCTACTCCTCAGGGAAGTAGAGTTCGGGCTACCAGCGACCCTCATTGCCTCCAGTCCTGCTCCATCCACCCCTTTTGTCCCTTTCACATCCCTCCACTGCTGAAAATCCTTTTTCAGTCTCTTTTACTGCCTTTAAAAGAGAACTTAAACCTCTTATCCTGGCTGTCAATGTTTTTCAGGATCTGAAAAGCATCCCTGTAGCTTTGAAAACTGGTTCTGTTTTGCATTTGCTTGTGGCTTTATTATCTAGCCCTGCAGGGGCTGTTTAGGGTGGTGGAAAGGGGGCACAACTGGGTTCAGTCCTCTGCCCAGCCGCCCAGCAGAGAGCCTGGAACACACCTGCCAATGGCAAGGCTGGGAATGGTAGGCCAGGCCGTCCTCTGCTCCGGATGCAGGAACTGAGACCCAGTGAGTTGCCCAAGGTGACACAAGTAGGTGGCAGGGCTGGGGCTAGAAATCATTTTCAGCTTGGGGTCCAGAGCTGTTCCTGAAGCTCCACCTGACCTTCCAGAGCCTCAGGAGTCTGTGGTCATCATCCTAATGTCCACAGGGTGGGCATGCACACACAGTGAGTGGGACAAGGACTGGCAACGTGCTTTCTAAACAAGTATTGTTTGAAAGTTTGAACTTACTTTTATTTGGATTGGAAATTCTGTCTGTTGCCTTTAGTTAAAAAAATTAAAAACACTTCAAGTACACCCAGTCAACCCACTTTAGAGCTTGTAGTGATTGGCATATTGCTTTCCCCTTACTAGGACTTTAAAATTTTAACCAAAAAGGTGATGTGACAATATGAAAAAGAAAATGGAAAAAATCCATTTTAAGCTACAAAATAATAGTTTATTTTTCCTTTGCATATCTTTCTTCATTCTCTTCTACATTTCTCAGACGTAGTCATGAATTTATATTGTCCAGATTGGTTTTTATGCCACTCTGTGTCCTTTCTTTGTTTTTGCCCAATTCATATCATTAACTTTCCCTTTCACATAGCGTCCTGATTTGTTTGCAGGTGACGGTCAGTCACAAGACCGTTACCCTCGTCATTAAAGTGGTGGCTGATGTGGTATTTGGTGCTTTAGTAAACGTTGGTGTTTACTGTTAAACAGCATTCTTAGGATCAGATTCTAGAGGAATCTCAAAGGGTCACAGGGGTGCCATATTGCCACCCTCTGCACGGGATACACATCAGCAGTGGGCATTACCGTTCCAAACACAGGTCCGCTCCTGGCCCCGCAGGGCTTTGTGGTGGGACCAAGGAGATGGTGGAGCTGGGCCAGGGGAGACTGAAGCAGGGACATGAGTTAGTGTTTGGGGGTGCCAGGAAGGAGAGTCGGGGTAGCTGACGTGAGGAGGCCGCTGAGCATGCCTCACCGGCTGCTGACACTTGTCCCAGGTCAGCCCTGGCTGTGCCTCATGAGAGCTATCGGGGAGGGTGCCCAGAAGTCAGCGCCGCCTTGGCGGACACAACCTACAGCTGCCCTGGTGCAGATTAGTGCTGTAGCTGGGCGGCGGCAGCTCTTCCTCTGCAGACGGGACAGGGGACCCACCTGTTTGTAGGTTCTGCCGTCAGCACTGCTGTTTTTGGTAGAAAGCGACCCTCTCCGCAGTGCGCCCTCAGGATGAGCTGGGTGGGTGCCCTAAGGCCTGGACAGTCCTCCCTCTGCCACCGCAGTCTGGGGACTGCTGGACGGATCGTTTCTGTCCCTGCACCTAATCTCCTCATGCAGGAAGTCTGAATGACACTGCCTTCCTGCCCCCTGAGCTGCTCCCGCTTCCGGTGTGCACTTGGTTTAAGTCGGAGAAGGTCACAGGTCGTCTCGTACCTGCATCTAACTGGTCTTGCCTCCTTGCGCAGTTCCTAGTGTATCACCTCCCAGACCTACTTTGGGTCACTCTTCTCTCTTGCTCGGTTACGGCAGCAACCTCCAGACTCACTCCTCCAGTCCAAAAGACAGATCTTGGCTGGACACTGCCCTGCTTCCCACAGTCCTTACAGGTGTGGCCTGGCCCCCGGGCTCAGCAGTGGAGCTGCACCCTGCTCGCTGGGCTCGTGGTGACGGCCCACTCCATCATGGCTCTGCGTCTGCTCCTCCCCTGCCTGCCTGACTCCCTCTCCTCAGGGGTGGCATTGTCCCCGGAGCTCCCACAGCCCCCGGGCTTCCCTCCCTTAGCCCTGACCACCCAGGAGGGAAACTGCCTGTGTACTTGTCTGGACACGAGGATCCTTCCCGGGAGGGAGCTGGGCCTGCTCACCCTTGTCCCGTGCCCTGCGTGGGCCTGGCCAGAGAGATGCCCAGTGAGGGTGTCGGGTGTTTCACTGGGCTCAGCAGTTCTCCCTGTGAAATGAAACTTCTAACGGTTTACTCTCCTCTTTCATTTTGCAGGTGGTGACAGATGCCCTGCAGCAGTTGATAATTCATATGATCTGTGTGATTCCACCGTGGCAGTACCACCAAGATCAGGTACAAAGCTGAAGTCTGGGTTGACAATAGCAGGGTTGGGCTTCCCAGAAGGACTTTTTAAGAAAAGGAGGGCCCTGGTCCCAGCCTGGGAGGGTGTTTGACAGGACTCGATGTCCTGTTCTCAGCATCTCTTGGTGGCAGTCTCCTTCTCCAGGCCAGTTAACCTGTTCTGGGCATTACCAACCTCGGTGAGGTCCTTGGCTCTCTGCTGATGAAAGTGTGTCTGTCAGAGCCCTCGGGCATCCAGCCACAGAGGGCCTGTCTGGCCTCCCCCTGCTGCCCTCATGTTCTCGTCTGGACATGTCACTGTCCTGCAGACATGCTCCCACCTCCCCTTTTCCCATCTCTGCCAGGGAAGAGCCTGCTGCTTCCTCTGTACTCGTCGTGAATGCAGACTCCACTGGTGCCCCAGTCAGAGTTACTTACCCAGACTTCTGTGCATCCGAAGTAAAAAGCAGCAGGCTTTTACAAACTCTGTTTAGTGTAATTCTCACTACCTGTTCAGTCCAGCTCAGCTGTTGCTTCTTCTGGAAGCCTTCTCTGATCTCCCTTCCTTTATGAAAACTGATTATGTTGAACTCTGAGCCCGGCTCTGGGCGGGTATGCCGCCACGTCTCCCACATGGTGTCTGCACTCTGATTAGACCAGGGGCTCCGGGAGCGCGGGCACTGGCTCAGTTCACCTGTGTGGATCGGGGTCTTCTGCAGAGGGTACCCGACCTAATAAGTGTTGGTTTAATTGAAGTGAGCTGCTCCCATGAGACGGGCTTATACAGGAAGGCCGCTCTTAGCCCTCCTAGCTGGCTTTACCATGGTTGATGCAGCTCACTGAACACAGGGTGCTGCCCCCTGGAGAGCTGACATCTTCCCTTTCACTCTGCAGCTTCAGAGACTCCTCCAGTCTCTGGAAATGACGTGGACTCCCTCTCCTGTGGCAATGGCGGCTCAGCCACCAGCACCCTGTGCATGTCTCGCCTGGTCCCTGCCCACCACATGTGGGCCAGTGCAAATGGCTGCCATGTCCTGGGCCTGATTGAGGACTACAAAGCCCTGTGCACGCACATTGGCCAGGTCCAGAAACTCCTTGCCAAGATGGACGTTCAGATCCGAGAGGCTCCCAGCCCCTCAAGTGGAGAGCTGGGAACCAAGGTAACTGGCAGAGCTGGAGCAAGACAGTTGCTCACTGGGGGCAGGAATGGACGCGCCGGCTGAGGGCACTAGGCGGCGAGGAGCACAGGTGTCCCCAGGCCCCGAAACAAGGAAACTGGAGACGTAGCCCACAAGTGCTGAGAGGGCAGGTCCTATCTGGGGGACTTCTCTTGTTTCCTGTGGGAGGGACACCTGTTGAGGTTGGTGCCCTGCCTTACTGCCATCGCTTCACGAGGACCTGCCCTTTGACGGCCTCTGCCTGTCCAATCTTCCATCCATCCTCTGTCCTTCAGTCCTTGTGTGTCTACCTGTCTCCTCCCCCGCCACCTAGCCTCACCGGCCAGGGCTCTGCACTCGGGCCCGAGCTGCTGTGAGCAGGCTGCAGGTCCCGGTCCTTGTGCCCAGATGTCCCACCCCGCAGTGATTCTCAGCTGCTCTGTGGTGGGCTGGCTGGTGTGAGGTGCCCTGCGCCCCCCAGCATGCCGGCGGCCGCTGCTCCTTGCAGACCAGCTCTTCATATGGTGTCTCCTCTCATCCCAGGACACCCTCGGGGTAGGTGGTGTCATTCCCACTTGACAGGGCTGAGGTGAAGTAACTGGGAGCGGTCAAGGCGTGAGCTCAGTTCTCTGTCCTCCAGGACACGGCCTGCTGGAGGACAGTGCTGTCACCTCACTCACCTGTGCAGAAACCCACACTCCCCTGAGGCCTGTTCACACGTGGGGTTCGGATTCCCAGGTCTGCGCTGCCCTCCCAGCCACTGTGTCCAGCTCCCTGTGCCCCCAGCTCCCATCAGGCTGGGCAGCATGCCCGTGTCCTGCATGCCAGCCATACCCAGCCCCTGGCCCCCTCTGGCTCGGAAGGCTCCTGAGCCCCCTTTAGCTGCCCTTGTTCCTGACTCATCCTACAGGAATTTTTTTCATTTTAAAGTTAACCTATTTTTGAGGGTTTATGTGCCAAGCCTTTGACATCAAATTTCCCTTTTCTCCCAGATGAGACCCAACCTACGAGCTTCCCTGGGGCACATTTTCTGGTCCCCTTCTGGGGTCCTTACTGAAGACACTTGGGACCCCCACTTCCTATTTTGTTCTTTTATTTTGTTGTATTATTATATTGTGAAGGTCCTTCTGCATTTCCTGTTTCACCACATAATAAGCTCCCAGAGAGCAGGGATAGTCTCGTTCAGTGTTGTTACTATGGCCTGGGTTGGCCTAGCAGGGGATAGGTCCGTGGTAGACATTTATTGAATGAATTAATAAGATAATTGTTCTTTTCTAATTGGAATCTTTATTGTACAAAAATTAAAGACTGTAGAAAAGTATGAAAATGAAACATTTGTAAAAGTACCACGGTTAACATTTTGATGAATGTACTTTTAGCTCATTTCCAAAGCTTAATTAACCTGCCTCCAACATATGTGAATTTCATATTTTGACTTTCCGTCCACATTATATCAACATTTTTCCTATCCCATTCAGTGTATTTCTAGAACTGGACTTTGATATATTGCCATTTCTTTTTTCTTTCACGGGGCTGGGGTGGGATGCGTAATTAAGCTGAGATGTGCCTTCTAACTAGGTCTTGGGTCCTGTCCTTGACTAGTTCATTAGGGGTGATTTCCCAAAAGGGAAATTACAATCTCAAAGGTTGTGGACTCTGATGGGCACTTGTAGGAATTCTTGCAACATCATTTTCCAAAAGTACTGTTATCTCCCTACACCTTTGTCCTCACTGGGTATTTTTGGGGGGGAAGGGGCGTCAGAGACAGAAGAACAGACAGGAGGGGAGAGAGATGAGAAGCATCAGTTCTTCCTTGCAACACCTTATTGATTGGTTTCTCATATGTGCCTTGACTGGGGGGCTACAGCAGACTGAGGGACCCCTTGCCCAAGCCAGCGACCTTGGGCTCAAGCTGCTAAGCCTGCTCAAACCAGATGGGCCCACGCTCAAGCTGGCGACCTGGGTTTCAAACCTGGGTCCTCTGCGTCCTAGTCTGACGCTCTATCCACTGTGCTACTACTGCCTGATCAGGCCTCACTGAGTATTTTTATGTTTTGTTTTTTTTTTGCCAATTTGATAGATAAAAGGGACATGTTTTATTTTGTATTTTATTGTGAAGACAGCGTTCCTTCAATTTCTTCTTTTTCTTTTAAGTTTATTTTGTGTTTTCCCTGTCCTTCGCTCTTTCGTGCCCTTGGCAGCCTTCAGCCTGAGTTTGCTTTGCCGCCAGAGAGGGTGTGGAGCCGTCTCGGGGGGCCGGGGCAGCAGCGCTCTTGCAGTACTTGCTGCTGGCCTCACTGCCTTCTAGAGAGGCAGTGAGTGGTTGTCCCACGCACCCTCTTCTTGCATAGTAAATAGAGTTAATGCGGGCAGTTATTAATCATGGTTATTGATTGCGCTAAGGTTTCCACCGAAATTCTCTCATAATCTATAATTCACTAGTCTTTAAGAACAATAAATCGGCGGCGTCCGGCCCCAGGCTCTCGCTCAGCGTGCGGAACGCAGGCCTGCGGCCCAGAGATTTATGCCGCCCATTAAAGCTGCCTTGTCCGTAATCTTTTTCAAGACTGCGTGTAACGACCCTCTCACCCCCCATTCAGGGTCAGCACCCGGCGCCACCGAGCAGGTTTGTCACCAGCGTGAGCAGAGCCAAGCTGATCCTGGAGGAGGCCGCGAGGTTACTGACCCTCCTCTGGAGGGTGTCCCTCCCCGCCGACGGCCAGTGCACGCCGCACTGTGAACAGGTGCGTGGTGACACATGGAGTCAGAGGCTTAGGGATGCCAGTGAGGCTTGTGTCTCCATCCCCTGTGCGTGCAGCCACCACCTGGCCCATGCGGCTGGCGCTCAGCGGGGACTGTGTCGGAAGGCGGGGAGGGTGCCATGTTGGGTCAGAGCGGTGAGCTGGGCACCGTGCTGCTGCTGCCTGTGTGCTTCCCCGTCCCCGGCGCTGCCCTGCTCTGCTCCGGGGAAGCCTTGGTGAGGAGACCCTGCCTGTGTTCTGCACATGGGGAAACTGAGGCTCGGGGAGAGAGGCTCATAGTCAAGGTGACAGTTGGTTTGAAAGCACCAGTGTCTCAATGCAAAGGACAGACTTTGGTGTTAGGAGCTTTCGGTCTTAGCTGGTGCCCGTGGACCAGCTCATTCTCTACCACTCAAGGTCTCTCCGTTCAGAGGCCTTGCTCTGGACCATCTGGTGCCTTTTGTCAGTTTTCAGCATATTTGGTGGGTTTTCAGATTTGTTTGAACTACTTGGGAGCTACTTTTTTTTTAAATCAATGGAAGGCATTTATTATAAAACCATTGAAATGTCCCTTAAAAGCTTGGCTGTAGTCACTTGAATGTGACTGAATTAGGAACGGCTGCTCCTATACCATCCTCGTCCCATACCTCATGGCACCAGTTAGGCGTCAGGCAGAGCGGAAGTGACCGCAGATGTTTGTGGGAAACCGGTACTGTGACAGGGTGAGCACCCACTTCGGTGATCAGAGAACCCTCTCTGGACAAGGGAGCTCGCAGGTTAAGGAGGTGTGAGGACTGTTTGCTCGGTGGCCTGACAGTTAGTTCCCTCTTTATTTGTCTAACATAAATTCTTGCCAAAGGCCAGCAGGAAGGTGGGAGGCAAATTTGCATTCCATGTCAATACTTGTTTAATTAGACCCCTTCTGATAGCTCTCAGATCTGTCAGCCATGGCAAAGAAGTAGCAGTAAAGAGCTCTTCTGCTTGGGAGGGTCTAAGCCTGTCCTAAGAGCTCCTTCTTGGGATCCTGGGAGGAAGTTTGGGTGCACTGAGCTCGGGAGGTATATAACCAATCATGATGCAGGAAAATCATGTGTGTCCACGTTAGCTGGTGCGGGCCTGCAGAGGGGGATGGAACATTGGGGGCAGGGGGCCTTATTGGGTTCCAGCTCCACACTGGCCTTTCCTTCCCTTCTAACCCGCCAGGCTCTTTCTATCTTAGCTTAGATGACACAGATGCTCTGACTGCCTGTCCCCTGCCTCCCTCCCAGCTGGTGGCTCCTTGCCCTTTAAATCTCAGCTTAAATGCTGCTTCAAGGTCACGAAGGGTTCCCTGTTCATTAGTCATAGCCTTTGTTTCATCATAGCCTTGATTACAAATTATAATTGTTTGTTTGTTTAATATCTGGTTCCCTCTATTTTTTATGAGGGAACAAGTCTAATTCATATTTTCAAATGAATCAATGAGTAATTTTCTCTCATACTCTCAAACTAGTATTTGTTCATGTGATTTTTAAGGCACAACATACCTGAACTAAATAATTCATCCTTAATGCAATGTTTTTGTCTTCAGCACATAGTAATATCTATTAAAGAGACAGAATATAGTGGGGTTTTGTGTTTGTTTTTTTTTGTGTGTGACAGAGACAGAAAAAGAGTCAGAGAGGGGGACAGATAGGGACAGACAGGAAAGGAGAGAGATGAGAAGCATCAGTTCTTTGTTGTGGCTCCTTAGTTGTTCACTGATTGCTTTTTTATATGTGCCTTGACTAGGAGGCTACAGCAGAGTAAGTGACCCCTTGCTCAAGCCAGCGATTTTAGACTCAAGCCCGCGACCTTGGGCTTCAAGCCAGCGACCTTTGGGCTCAAGCCAGTGACCATGGAGTATGTCTATGATCCCACACTCCAGCCAGCAACCCTGCTCTCAAGCCAGTGACCTCAGGGTTTCAAACCTGGGTCCTCCATGTCTCAGTCTAACACTCTATCCACTGCGCCACCACCCAGTCAGGCCAGAATATAGGTCTTACTTCATGTGTATATGTGTGCACGTGTGTGTAACTATAAATTATACTCACGGTGATCTCCCCCACTAGAAAATTAGTCTAGAGGATGGTCAGTGCTTGTCATGATTCACCCCATCTTTCTGAGGTTTCTCTGAGGGAAATGATTATGCTCGCTTTGGCATCACAGGGTTTTAGAGTCACAGAAGGGGCCTGAGATGCTCCCCTGCGGTAGCTGGTGTACACAGACCCCTGTGTGGTGGTAAATTGCCTCTAGCCACTTTTCTGCTCCTGCCTATGTCTCATACGGTGCCTTTTTCTTGGTGTGAAATGTGTGTAAATCAATTTTCAAGTTTCACCAGCAACCCCAATGGCTTTTTACTACCTAGTGTTTTCTCTGAGTGTCTTTACTTTGCCTTTTGCTCTTGCTGCACCGTCCCCTGCAGGCCTCGGACTGCTCTAGAAAGTATATGACCACCTGCGTTTTCTCTAAGAAAATTGTGGGAGAGTGCAAATATATACACATGCTCATTCACTAATTTCTTTTTAACTGAAGGATAAATGAAAAAGCAGGCTACTTGTAAGGACAGGAGGGAAGAGGCAGGAAGGGCAGGTTGGAAGGTGGCTTTCTCTGAGTAGACCTTATTTTGTAAATATGACAATGAAACTGTTTAAGTGCTTTACATAAAAGTAAATAAAATTAAATCAAAATGAGAAGAAAGCAACTTCTAAATATTTATGGCAAGATGAAGCAGCCTTAGTGTGTATAGTGTTGAAGACATACCACACAAGAGAGGAGACACTTCAGTGACTAAGTCAGTAGTGTGGCCGTGTATTATCTGGAGGTGCTCTGAGGGCGAAAAGAACTGCAAAAACCCTTAACCGATTTTTAGTGATTAAATTGTTAGTGATAATACTGGTATTAATATTATAAAACTATTATATTTCTTTTATAGAATAAAACAAATAACTATGTTGAATTTCTTAGTGTCAGGAAGAGATAAAGTCAATTAAAAACAAAAGAAGTAACAATCCTACAATCCTTAATTTGATTTGCAAATATTATTATGAACTCATGATGTATTTACTATTAAAGTTTGTATTAGTTCTCTCTACTTAAAAAGCTTTAAAAGTGCCCAGACAAGAACAACGAGCACCCCCAGTGCCAAGTTGTGGTTTCTAAACTCCTTTTCTGCTGAAAGGAGCGAGGAGTCCTTGGAGAAGTGGCTTGGTTCTAGGTCTGGGCAGAAAATATACAATAAGAGCTTAGAACTTCTTTTCATCCTAGGAAAAGGAGGGTGATTGGGTTGTGGAATGCAGATTTGCAGTGGTTCTCAAATTATGGCTCCTCAACCAGCAGTATCGGCACATCTGGAAACTTGTTAGAAAGCCCAATTTGGGGACCTCATCCCAGATGTACTGAATCAGAACTTCTGGGAGTAGGCCCCAGCGTTCTGAGAGCCACTGAGTTAAAAGAAATTTAAGAGGCATATCAATGAGATGAAAACGTGGTGTTTATTTGTATTCTGATTTAACCAGAATCAAACCAGTTGCTCAAAAATGTAAAAGTTATGATGCAATCAGGGAAGTGTGTCTACTGACATATATTTGGTGTTAAGAAGGTGATTACTGTTGTTGTTTTAGATGTGGTGAAGAATCTTTTTCTTCTCGAGCTAAAAACTCAAAGTGCTGGATGGAATACGGTATGGAGTGTTTAGAGAGTGCAGGTGGAAATGACCCCCCTTCCCCACTGGCACAAGGTCTCCCAGTCCCTACTCTGTGCCAGGCGCGGTAGTCAAAAGAAACAACTGAATTCTGCCCTCAGGGAGCTTGTAGTCCAGGAGGGGAAACAAACAAGTGCATGAGCAGCTGCCATCCCTGAGACGGGCAGGGAAGGGGAAGTACCATACACAAGGGGCACCCAAAGTAGCAGAAACCAACCTAGAGTCCTGGGGGAGAGTCTCAAGGAAAGCTTCCTGGAGGAGGGGGTGCCTGAGTCGACTTTAGAAAAGCGACGAGAGGCTATCCAGACAAGCACGGAGGCTAGCCAGGCAGCGGCGAAATAACCGTTCTCCCTGTCCTCGGCATCTTCTCATTTGTGTCTCACTGTGCTGCAGCGTGGCGGTAGGCCAAGGGTCTTCCCTGTTTCACAGACGTGGAGGGACTCAGGCTCTGTGCATAGAGGGGGACTCTCGTAGAATGTGTGGCCCTTGAAGCCATGACCACAACACAAGTCTTTGTGGACCCTAAGCATGAGGGAGAGAATCAAAGAAAGCCTAATGTTTAAACTAGAATGTTCTGGAAGAACCGTTGAAGTCTTTGTGGCTGACAAAATTGTTTAATCTTAAAAGGAGGTTAAAGCAGGGAATCAAAAAATGATACATACCTTAAACATTTTAGTTTAACTTAAAACAGTTAAATGTACATTCATTTGCCATTCTTTTGATGTAGGGCCAGAGTCTTTTCTTTGAATATGGGTCTGCTGATTGGAGTTCCACATTTTCTTTCTTTCATAAATTACATCCATAATGTATGTCTGACACTTCCAGTTTCTGGTGCTTTAACATGAAGAAAAAATACTTAGGCACATGGAAAGCAATTTAAATAGAGAATTCCTTAGACCATGTTCCTCCCACAACTTTTATAGTTGATTCCCCAATACCTAATTTGCTGGAAAACCGTTTTTTTTTTTTTTTAGTGACTTGCCTTTATCAAGTCTTTCCTGAAGCGTGTGTTAGTTTTCATACAGCCAGTTCTCTCTTTTCATGCACATATTTCATGGATTTATTTAATACTCAATTAAATCACAGTAAGTCCTCGCTTAACACATCAATAGGTTCAGCAGCCCAAGCGAAATGACTTGTGATGAAGCCAGTGTTACTGGAGACTGATTGATACAAACAAGAGTTCAGTGCCTGCAGCAGCTCATCCACGTTATAACGAAACGATGTTGAACGAGGCGACGTTATTTGGGGACCTGCTGTAACTGATTACAAGGACAACCACCATAAATAAGTTTGGGAGCAAACTAAAGTGACACTTTGTAAACTGACAGCCAACATTTCCCCTCTTGGGAGTAGAGGTGTTCCGTCGCAGAGTAAGTGGTCTGTGGCCCGGCACCTTGCAGTCGGGGTATGTTAGGAGGAAGGGAGAGTCCTGAGCCCTGTGAACGAGATAGGTGGTGGCCAGCTCAGAGGGCCGCTGGCTGTCACTTCTACTCCAGAGGGCGGGGCTCTGGTTTGGCGTCCCATCCGAGCTCTCCTCACCTCTGAAAAATCAAAACCAGTTCCCCTAATGGATCACTCCTAGTAATACTTTTTCAGATCTCTTTTCAAGACGTAAGCATTAAATTTATTTAAAAAATTCAATATTGTAGTTTTTGTTTAAAAACTCAATCTATCCTGATAAAATTTTAAATATGAAAATGAAACATTCCAAGTTACATTTCTTGGGGATAATCACTGTTAACATTTTGATGACATTTCTGTGTCACCAATTTTTTGTTGCCATCTTGATGCAACCAACTATCCGTGGATATAGATATATGTATGCAGTTTTTATGAAATGGGAATGTGTAATACAAAGTAGCTGTCTGGGCTCTTTGTCACTAATTACAGTCATCTCTCAGTGTCAATAAATAGAGTTCTATAACATCATTTTTAATAGCTGCAGAATGATTCCACTGTGTGTCAGTACTGGAATTTATTATCTGGTCCTCTGTTGAAACAAACCAGGTTGTTTATTATTACCTACTATGAACAATGCTGAGATGAATGCCCTTGAACACAGGCATCTTCCAGTGCTTATATCAGGGGCCGGGAACCTTTTTGTCTGAAAGAGGCATGAACGCCACATATTTTAAAATGTAATTCCATGAGAGCCATACAATATGTTTAACACTAAATACAAGTAAATATGTGCATTTTATGTAAGACCAACACTTTTAAAGTACAATAAGTCTCTGAATTCTTTTTAATAACGTTGTTATGCTGTTGCTAACCAATGATGAATAAAGTATTTCTTACCATTAATGCGACTTCTGGTGCTGCATGGTTTTGCTGATGGCTTTGTAGTCTGGTTGATACGTGGTGAGGTTAAGCTTCATGCAGGTGTTGAGACTTCCACCCGTTAAACGTGACTGTAGGTTGGTCTTAACGTTCTTTATATGTGAGAGAGACTGCTCACATGCATACATAGAGCCAAACATTGTCAGTACAGCAATACTAACACACTGCAGTGTTTGGTATATGATGGGAAGCGCGTTCCAAGTTTTGACAATCAGCTGGTCCGCGGGTTGAAGTTTTTTCATTTCTCCCCACTTGTGTTTGCTCGCCAACTCTGCTTGCTGTCATGCAAGTCTTTCCAAATCTTCATTCAGTGACTTGAACTTATTCTGAGGCCTTCAGGTCAGCAGCTTGTAGCTCAAAATCTCTGACGGAGACACCAGGGATGTAACTCAGGTCGGCGCTGTCCACTGCACACTCGTGTGGATGGGTGATGAACTTAAAAAGACAAGTGCGCTCACGAAATTCTGCAAAGTGTGCTTTGAATGACTGCAGGAGATTAGATGTGAAGCCCGCTAGCTGCTGGCGATCAAGATGTTGAGCAGGGTCACTTGCTGTGCATGCATCTTCAAACTCTTCCAGTTTTTCAAAGTGTAGTAAACAACCTGTTTCAATGTCGGCAATGAAGAGTTCCAGCTTGTTTTCAAATGCAAACACTGCTTGTTGAAGGAAGAAGACTGTATTTCCAACGCCTTGCATTTTCACATTGAGCTGGTTCAGATGTTCAGTCATGTCCACCAGATAGTAGAACTTCAGGAACCAGTGTTAGGATGCTGAGTTTTTCATTTCAAGAAAAGTCCGGATTTCGCTCAGACAAGCCACGAAACGGCTGAGCACCTTCCCTCTTGACAACCAATGCACATTGCTGTGTAGAAGCAGACCAGGATAATTATTCCCAACTTCATCCAGCAGTATTTTAAACTGGCTATCATTTAAAGCTCGGGCAACAATAAAGTTGACCACCCGAATGACCAGCGACATCACCTCACCAAGCTGCTCGCCACACATCTGAGCACAAAGCGTCTCCTGATGTAGGATGCAGTGAAAACTTAGGATGGGTCTCTTTTCATGTTCATGAAGAAGCACTATGAATCCTGTTTTTCCCCACCATGCACGGAGCACCATCAGTACACACCGAAATAAGTTTATCCATTGGTAGATTTGTTTTTTTAGCAAACTCAGTGAAAGACTTGAATAAATCCTCCCCTCTTGTTGTCTCTTTCAGAGGCAAAACAGCAACACTTTCCTCACGTAGGCAGTGTGTCACCGACAGCATACCTTGCAATCACGCTGAGCTGGGATAAATGGCTTACGTCTGTTGACTCATCCAAAGCGAGAGAAAAGAATGGTGCTGCATTTATGTCCTTCACTTGTGTTGCCTCAATTTGATTTGCCATCATGATGGTACCATCGTGAACAGTTCTTGCCGACAGAGGCATGTATTTTATTCGTTTGATTATCTTGTTTTTATCTGAAAAGTCGTCAGAAAGTTCATTGGCAACATCAAGCATGAATATATTGGCATATTCCCCATCTGTGAATGGCTTTCCGTTTCTCACAATTGCTAAAACACCAGCAAAGCTAGCCGAATTCCAGTCACCTTGTTGGGTCCGAACACGGAGTTGCTGCTGACTAGCTTGCACTCTGCACAGTAGCTCTTGTCATGCTTTCTTCCTGCTGTCCCCCGCTGGATATTTCGATGCAAATGTAGTATGGCGTGTGTTGAAGTGCTGCTTTATATTTGACTGTTTCATCGATACAATTTTATCATTGCATATTAGACACACTGCAGAACCTGCTTTCTCTACAAAGCTGAATTCCTCTGTCCATTCCTGCTGAAAAGTACGATATTCCTCATCTTTGTTTCTTTTAGCCATCTTCTTTGTCAAAAGGGTTTCTGCAGTTAGCTAGCTGACTACTTGATTAAAAGGAGGGAAGTTTACTTTCTGACCTTACAACGACCCGTTGTACATTACGCATTATCCAATAAAAATTTGGTGTTGTCCCGGAGGACAGCTGTGATTGGCTCCAGCCACCCACCCGCAACCATGAACATGAGCAGTAGGAAAAGAATGGATTGTAATACATGAGAATGTTTTATATTTTTAACATTATTATTTTTATTAAAGATCTGTTGTGAGCCAGATGCAGCCATCAAAAGAGCCACATCTGGCTTGTGAGCCATAGGTTCACGACCCCTGGCTTTTATTATTCCTTGGGGGTAAATGCCAAAGGGTGGAATTGATGGGTTAAGGGGTAAGTGCATTTATAACTTGGTAAGTCTTGCCAGGACATTTTACTACTTGGGCCACTGGCAGTCCTGAGAGTGCTTCCTCACACCCTCAACCACCACTGGGTTTGTCTATTTTGCCAGTCTGACCAGCAGAAAATTTCTTCTAGTTTTTATTTGAATCCCTTTGTTCATGAGGTTGATCATCTGCATAGGTGGTATTGTTATTCTGCCTGTGTGATATGATGTTTTATATTCCTTGTTCATTTTTCTAATTCCTCTTCTCTTTAGACTGGAGAAATGAAGGCAGAGATCACCAAACTACATTCAAAATTATTTGAACAAGAAAAGAAGTTGCAAAATACCGTGAAGCTTTTGCAGCTGAGCAAGCACCAGGAAAGAGTCATCTTTGATCAGTGTGAGTGAGGTCGGGGGCCTGCCATGTCTGACCACCCCTTGCCCCTGGGAACTAAGAAGCCAGTCCTGGACCACCCACCTCAGAGCCCAGACCATTTGTTCAGATGCAGGGCTGTTCACTGGGCCAGGCGAGACTCAGCTCGTCCACCGCAAGTCCTGTTCTTTCAGCGGTCCCACGTGGTTGTTAATTTCCACAGCCCTGATTTCCACATGGGTGACTCTGAGGAGAGCTGTGATCTGTACACACACACACACACAGATTTGCACTTAGTCTCTGGGGATTTGGGACACCGTAAGCACACCCCTGGGCCCAGGGTAGAACTGCCCTGTGCCGGGCTCGGGGCTGGGCACAGAACCAGCGGAGCCTGCTGCCCACTGCCCTTTCGCTGGTGTCACAGATTGCAAACAGACTTCATTATTTCCAGGTGGAAAATGTGAGGCAGGAAGTAAATATTTTCTCAAGGCCACCATGTGGCACGTGTGCTGGGTGAGTTGACAGGGAGCCTGTGTGAGTCTTGGGCACCGCTGGCCAGTGGCCCAGTCCCGGAAGCCTGTGTCTGTCTTCCCGGGAGTCTTCTGATGTGCTGGCGCTCACCAGACCATGCTGTTTTGAGCGCATCCCTGCCCGGGTCCAGAAGTCTCTTCCGTGCTGGCGCTCCTGCCCTTACAGCTGGGTTGGTCAAGAGAAAGGCTGAGGGAAGAGGCCATGTGACTTTACAGTGGTTGTCTGTAGGGGGCGCTCCCGTTCATCCCCTGGGCCCTGACACAGCCCAGAGTCCAGAGTTCCAGGATGCAGGTGCCTCTACAGTGTCATTGTCCGCCCCGCCCCCCCGCCCCCCCCCCCCCCCCCCCCCGGCAAAACTGACTTGCTCAGGGATCCACACTGGGCTGCTCTACCAGCTACCGGCAGCAGAGGAGGAAATGCTGAATTCTTCCTCCTAGGTCCTTAGGCACCTGCTCGAAGTGCTGCTGTGTACACGCTTGATGTCACAGAGCTGCCCTCGACCCTGGGCGTGGCCTCCACACCCGGGCTTGCTTGGAGTGGGGCGCACCCCCTTCCCAGAAACCAAAGTATGCAGAATGCTAGTCAGACATGGGCCCCTCGCTGGCGCTGAGTGCCGCCCTCCTGGCCCACAGCACTGAGCCCTGGCCATACCTGAGCATCCAGCTGGCCTGCCAGAACCGCGGTTTTGTCCAGAACAAGGCACGCACCCTCTGCTCCCCTCCGACACCGCTGTGAGGCTGTGGCTTAGCATGGGATCCTGAAGAGGAGTCTCTGGTTCACCCTTTCTGGTGGATTATTTGGTCCTGAGGTGTGCCCTCACACCTCTCTCTAGCCTGGATGCTTCAGGCTTGTCTGAGCCATTCAGGGTCGGGGCTCCTCCCTGCACCTGGCTTTCACACTGTCTTCCAGGCATCTGTGTCTCATCCCATTCTTTGTTCTCTCCTCAGTGGTCATGACCCACAAAATCCTTCGGAAGGCCAGAGGAAACCTGGAGGTAATGCCCCATGGATGCCTGTCACTGAAAGCCTCTTGGGGGGGAGGTGCGGGGCAGGCATGACTCCTTTGAAAAGCGAGGTTGAAGCCAGGGCACGTGTCCTACGCAGACATGCTGTTTCGGCCAGCAGCGTGCAAAGCTTTCCCTTGATTGTGCCGTAGTTTCAGTGGTTCTAATTGTTAAACTTGTATGCTATTTTCATCCATGAGAAACAGTAGTGCTTGGCACATAGTAGACGTTTGATAAATGGTCTTTAAATGAATGAGTACAATATAACCTCACTGTCATTTGGTTCTGTAGGTATTTTCTCACCAAGCAGTGTCTTGATAGTTGTTTCAGAATAACAGTGTCACCTTTAACTCTCTCAAGGATCTTATTTCTCACACCCTCATTGGACCTAAAATTGTCCTTGTTTTCCTCTTTTTCTAGCTGAGGCCTGGGGGTGCCCACCCAGGAACGTCCAGCCCCAGCAGACCGGGCTCCTGAGAACTCCAAAAATAAAGCTTGTAGTTCCCTACTGTCTCTGTTTCCAGTGTGGTTTCTACTTAGGGAGGGAAAAGGAGCCGTCTGGGCAAGGAGGTCTGTTTTTCCTCTTAATGTTTTCTGTCCTGTACTTGGTGTAAGGGTTATTGTCACATGGTGCGGTGCTTTGCAGAGGGGTGTTCAGCAGGCCTCGGTGTACGGGCGCTGGGCCTGTTGCCTCGGGCAGCATGTGGAACTGGGTGTCCCTGCCATGCCCAGGGGTGGACTCCACATCCACCGGATTGCTCGGTGCTCAGCCAGCCCTGCAGTCTGCAGTCACAGGAAATGTTTCATTTCTGCATGGTAATGCAGTGACTTTGTGTGGAGCCTTAAAGCCCAGCTCCCAAACGCCCAAGTGGGACCGGCTGGGGTCTCGGGACTGGCCCTCATATGTCCTCTGAGCTGTCCGCTGATTCTAGTCAGGTATCCAGGAAGGAACGGTGTCACGTGATGTGGCCAGGGCACTGGTGCCTGCACCTGGCTTCTGTCCCGGCATGGCTCACAGTGCACAGTGACGTCCCTGAGGCGCAGCCGTGAGGTGGCGCCGTTCTGGCGGGGGACAGACCAGTGAGGCTGCAGTGGGGCATGGTGGTGCAGGGTCCCCATTATGACCCTTCTTTTTCCATCCCTGCCCAAATCGCTGGCCTTCCTGTTTTAATTGTCCTCTGTCTTTGCCCAGAACTTCATGATGTCCCTGAGAAATGAGCAGGGTGGGGCTTAGCCCTGTTTGCAGATGAGGCTGCAGACTGGCCAGGTAGGCCTGCGAGGCGCTGACAATGCGCTCTGACCTGCCGCTTCCTGCTCCACTGCGCTCCTCACTCGGCCTCACAGCCCTGCACCCGCCGCCCTGGTGCTGCGAGCACGTCAGCCAGGCAGGGAGGCCTCGTCTGGTGCTGCACTTTGAGTCCTGACTGTCTCCGTGTCCCCATTCCTGGCATTGTGTTCTGTGACCACCGCCCCGTCCTTCAGCTCGCCCCAGATCCCCCTGCCTTTGCCCTGTAGAGACCCCAGGCCCCGGTCCCTTCCCCCCTTCCCTTTTCCTGGACCTCTTCCTGTCTTGTTCCTCTTCTATCACATCTCTTGGGTCAGACCTTCCACACCTGAGTAACACACGCCCCTGACCCAATGCCTTCCTTCTCTGAGCACTTGTGAGGCCTCCCTTCCCCCACACAAGGTGTAGGCGGACCCAGGTCTGCCCTGCGCCCCCACTCCCTTTTCCTCTCACCTCCTCCCGCTGAGCTGCCCCCAGCCTCACCCCCACGCTTCCTCCTTCCAGCCCACTTAGGAGGGCCCCTCCGAAGCCCTCCCCTTAGGGTGGCTGAGCCCAGCACCTGCTTAGTGCACGACCTCACTGCAGGTGGGCCTGCCGGGGGTCCGGATCTAGCCTTATTCACAGCTCAGCTGAACGGCTTGTCCAGGGCCTCTCCTGTCTTTCCAGACCCCAGCTGTGCTCCCCGCTGTGGCCCCTGCAGCTCCCCCACGGGGCATGCAACTGAGGTGATATAATGTCATCCGCTGGAGGCGTAGGGAGTGGGGTACAGGGGCCCGGCTGGGAGTTGGAGCCTGCCTCTCATCCCGGGCCCCCACCTCCCCATCTGTTTCCCATCAAGTGAGGGGCAAGGCAGGTGGCCAGGAAGGACCCTCTGCTTGGGTTCCCATCATCTGAGCGTTCTCAGTGAGATGTGTTTGCACCGGAGGACCTTAACACATTCCAATGTGTGAAACTCGGATTCAGGCATAACATAACTGACAGCTCTTCTTTTAGGAAGTCACATGACTGGGTTCCTTAACCGAAGCTCTGACCTGTGGCCAAGATGGCTCAGCGTGGTCCTGTGGCGGGAGTGGGAGGTCTGGCTTCCGTCCCAGGTCGCGTGCTCTGTCATCAGTCTCTGCACCTGTAGGAAGGAGTCGCCCTTCTGCCCAGTCCTGATCACAGTATGTGAGTCTCAAAATTTGGAAGTAGCCAAACAAAACCCTTTCCAAAAAGTAATGACTCTAACTCAGTGTCTCTCAGTGGCTGGTCTCAAGGTAGTTTTCAAAGCACTATTTTAATTTTCTGCAGTGAAGGAGCACAGAGGCAAGTGTGTAAGAGTTGGGCGTGCAGGCTGGGGAGAGGGCAGGTTGTATAGGACAGTGGTTAGAGCTCAGGTGGGGCTTAGAAGTCAGACTGGGTTCAGATGTACCCATAGGGGAACAGACCTGCCCACTTCACTGGCAGTTGTGCGTGTACTGCCTGGCACGTGCTTAGTGCACACAGCACCTGGGAGCTGACCCTAGCCATTGGCACGAGAGTGAGCTGGAAGGGTTAAGGCACTTTTGACCTGGTGCATTCTGGGCCTGAGGTGGGGGGTGGCTCTGGGGGTCCAACTGGTCACTCGCCTCGGCCACTACAGCTTTGCAGGAATATGGTGGCCCAAAGCAAAGTCTATTTTCATCCCCCAGTGTAGAGTCGTGTAAAACCTCAGCCTTGGGCTAGTGCAGGCACTCCCTGCTCTGGGAGGTGGAGGAGCAGCCGGTTTGGGCTGGATTACGGCCAAGAATAAACCCACAACGAAGGACAATTTGGAGCCTGGAAAAGGCTCCAGTGTCCCTGGTGAGTTTTTACCAGCAGCTGAACTCAGGAGACTGAAGCAGTAATCAGAAAATACCTCAGTTTCCTCTTAGTGAAGTTAATTGCCATGTGTGTCCTGGATTCCACTTCCAAGGGGAACAGCTGCAAGGCTAAGTAAATAGAGCGAGGGAGGGGAGAGAGGCACGGGGCCCCCAGCTCCCACACCTTGGGCCCACCTGCCCACTTCCCTGTCATGAGTCCGAAGGGTACAGTCCTCTCTCCTCCAGGCCGGCGCCCGCCTGCTAGCCGTAGCCACACTGCATCGTCTCATTCATTAACCTGCACCAAGCTGTTCATTTTACAAATGAGAAAGTGGGTCCTCTGGATTATTCTCTCTCCCCCAAGTGCTGTCTGTTCCCCAAACTACAGTCCTTCTCTGTATTACAAACCCAAGTATTCTCACGTCACCCTTACCAACAAGACATCTGGGAGACCGGGGCAGGGACCCAGAGGCCCACAGTTGAATTCCTCGGCAAGGTATCCCTGAGAATGGCTTGTAACTGGGGCTGTGGACAGGAGAAAGAGTGATCTTGTTAATAAGCTCTCAGCCTTGTGGAGGCAGAGAAACCTGCCTGGGGGCTCCTGACCCTGCCAAATTGCCTCTTCCATCTTGGCCATATTTTAAGTCTCAACTCAAAAATTCAATTATCAAATTACTCATCCAGTCTCCTAAGAAGCCCAGGACTCTGCCTTCGGGGCCCGACGTGTTTACCTCTTGCCACAGATTGTTCCCAACCCGCTCACTCTGCTGGGCATCAGTTGGGGCTGGCCTGGCAGGTCCAGAGACCCTGGGACTTGCCCTGGCTGTCAGGGGCTCCTCGGAACCTAGTCTCATTTCCTCTACACGATTATGATACGGAAAGGAAAAGATGGCTAACTAGGATCCCCAGACTGGCCAATTCCCGGGGGTTTGCTTGTTCATTCGTCTCAGTGAAGGTTCTGCCTCCAGCAGCCAGCAGCTTATACTGAAGTCCCTGACACCTCCTCCCTCACCCTCTGTCCCGCCCACGGTCACGGCCATGGTACCCACTCTTCCTCCCAAGGCCATTTCTTCATTTATTTTCATCCCCACCTGGACCACTTGCCATAATGGCTTCCCAGCTGGCATTCCTACATCTACCCCTACCCTCTCCAATGCCCCCAAACCATGGCTAGAGTGATGTTTTAAAATGCAAAGCCAATCGTATTAATCTTTTTTGTTTAAAATGTTGACTGTTTCCCATTGCCTAAGCCTGACCTACAGGTAGTATACTGAGTCCTGCCTACTCCTCAGGTTTCCTCCAGCTGGCTGCCCTCTCCAGCCTCATAGGGTGTTCCTTTCTGGCCACAGGGCCTTTGAACATATTTCCCTGCCTTGCATCTTCCCTTCAACTTTTCTGGTGTCTCTTGTTTCTCTGCTAGTTGGCTTCTGCTTATGCCTCAGAGTCCTCCCAGTCAGGAGCCCCTATTATATGCTCACCGCATGATGTCCCTCTCGCTGGCACTTGCTACTTGGCCACCATTTTGACTTTGGATTGTGTGATTGTGATTTTCTTTGGTTATGCCTTTCCCTATCACTAGTGGGTAGGTCTGTGATTGCACAGGCCCCGTGCGATCTGCTCACCACTGCAGCCCGGGTGGCCACCTAAGAGCAGCAAGTGGATTTACCCACCAAACATTCCTAGGGTTTCTCTTTCCGCCTTCTGGAACAACTCAGGTGGGGTGAACGCAAGTAGGAGCCAATGGAAGAGACTTGTTTCTGAGCCAGGAGTCTGTAACATCACGTGCAGTCCCATGACAGCCCTGTGGGGGAGATGCTGCTTTTGGCAGATGAAGGACGGGGCTGTAGAGCAAACTGCCCAGGATCACAGAAGCCTCAGCAGGCTGCAGAGTCCCCCAGCCCAGTGCTTCGTACAAGTATGGTTCGGGATGGTGAGGGCCAGGATGGCTCAGGTGGGCTCGGTGCAGTCTGCACCCCCATGTCCGCTTTTCTCTGCTGTGGGCCCAGGCTTCCCTCCTGTCCCAGGCTTGGCCAGCCTCTGCCACTCACTGGGCATCAGCCTGTCCATCCTCAATAAGGACAGAAGTTGGAGCTGCTTCTAGCTGACTCCTCCTAGGTCTCCGTCTTGGTTTCCCAGGGCCCTTCCAACTGTCGATTTGTCAGCATCCTTGGGGAAGCTGCTGCCCCCGCCTGGCCTTAGAGGGCAGCATGGGGCACAGTGAGCCCCTTACCTACTTGATCACAATGATAATAGAATGGCAGTGGTTACCAACCACCTTCCCACACAAACACCATAATCACATTGTTAACAGGCATTCACATGAGAGCTTAATGACAGGTTTTCAGCTTTAGAAAGATCCTCTATTTGTATTAATGCTACTTCTTCTGGACAGAACAACAGCTAGTCCCTGCTCATTGGTGGCACTGGCGGGCCCCTGACGGCAGACAGTGAAGAAAGAGATCAAGGCCACTCTGGCTTCTCCAAAAGGATGGCAGGGTCAGGGGTCACAGACACACGGTGACCAGGTTACAAGACTCCCTGGTGGTGGGAGCCAATAGCTGGAGCCCAATGTGTGTGTGTATGTGTGTCTGTCTGTCTGCCTGCCTTATGGGGGGGGGTGGACACTCAGCATAGGAAGGGGTGAGAGATATTCAGTTTTATTAAGTTCAACATCTTCCAGCACCCACCTGTTCGCAGAGCTGCCAGGCCCAGTGGGGAGGCAAGCACACAGGTAACTATGTCGTGTCCGTGCTAAGTGCAAACAAGGGCACCTGGTGAAGAGGCCCCTCACAGGTGTGGAGGAGGGCAGGGAAGGTGTCCTGCGGTGTCCTGGTGAGTGGTGACAGCTGGTCTGGAATTTGTGAGCTGGAGAAGTGGGGAGCATGGGTAGAGCTCCTGGTAGAGGCCTGTGAGTGGTCCGTCCACCTGGCCATACCTGAGAGTCCAGACAGTGGTGGGGAGGAGACACATGAGGTCAGCTGGACCTTGGTGGGAGCAGTGGGGAGCCACGGCGGGTGGTAGGCAGGGAAGAGACATGAAGAGATTTGTGTCGGGACAGTAAGGGCAGGAATGAGAGGGACAGAATGGGGTGGAGGTGACAGGTGGGAGCTGTGGAGAAAGAGTCCAGGCCAGAGCAACCTCGCCTGGGCAGGGCCAGGTGCCAGAGGCAGGGGGATTTGAGACACTAAGGAGGATGTGGGGACCTGTGCATATGTGTAGGTATGGGGCTGTGTGTGTGTATGGTGGGGGTGGGGGAGGGGCCTGCTGCATCTGGCTCCAGCAACGGTGTGGCCTCATTTATGGGGAGGGGACTGCAGAGAAGGGTGTTCATGGTGTGTTCTCAGAAGTAGGCAGCATGTTAGAGGTGGGGATGGAAAAGGGCCTCTCTGGGCAGAGGGAACAGCTTATGCAAAGGCACTGAGACTGCCGAGGGACCAGGTGAAATGTGGCCAGGATGTCAAGTGTGAGGTTCGGTACTGAGAGCCTGTGACCATTTCTTGTACCTTGTAATAGGAGGCATATTGACAAAGTGGGTTATATCATTGATACTTTCACTCCTGGTTATCAAATTGGTTTTTCATTCATCAAACAGGTATATGTGCCAGGCACTACACCTATCTTGTCACATGTAATCCTACTCATCTGTCCCTTATATAGGTGAGGAGAAATTCAGTCTGTTTGGTGTTGTAGTGATAGCATGATGCCCGTGGCAGGCAGAACAGTGTCCCCAGGAGATGTTCATTCTCTGGTCCCCGGAACCCAACACAGCAAAGGGGAATTTACAAATATGCTTCACATTAAGGATTGTGAGGTGGGATGACCCAGGTGGGCCCGCTTTAATGATGTGCATCCGTCCAGTGTGGTCAGAGACCCATGTGACAGCAGGAAAAGGGTCCGAGGGGCTGGCTGGCTCTGAGGGAAGGAACGCAAGGGACCTGCAGGGGCTGGAGGCGGCAAGCCAGCAGGGTCCCACCTAGAAACTCCAGAAAGACCCTGGTCCTCCCAGCTTCTTGGTTTTAGCCCAGGAAGACCCAAGTCAGACTTCTGACCTCTAGAACTGTAAGATGATACATTTGTGCTGTGTTAGGCCACTAGGTTTGGGGTAATTTGTTATGGTGGCAATAGACATATACTACAATTCTAAAGTAATCAATATAGATGTGATCATACGAATGTAGAGGTTGGATGCCATTGCTTAATGACAGGGCCCTTGGAGTAGATGGCCAGGGAGGCAATGAGCTCCCTGTCCCTGGAGGTGTGGTTGCAAAGTGCAGCTGGAGGTGACATAGAGGGGTGTCTGCCTCGAGGTGCAGGTGCTTGGACAAGGCCTCCCCCGCCCCCACCATAAACCACTGGAGATCAGGGTCAGAAGCCATGTGACTGTGGGCAGGAGGAAATTACGGTCCTCCCTGCAGGCCAGGAGGCCTCTCTGTCACCATCTGTGGCGTCCTCCCCTGAGGCAAGTTATTATATATGGTTACAGGACTCCATTACTTCAGGACGCTTGTACGTAATGCATTGAAAGAATTATGGAAATGTGTAATTACAGTGTGCATTGTAATATAAAACAAGTCTATTATATTCATTTGATGGAACTGTGCTCCATAATGTCTATTCCCATATAAAAGATTCTGCCATTAGAGTGTTATATTGTGTGACGATAATTGTCCGTGTGCAGACACTGCCTCCCAGACTTCACCCGGTTCCTACGCTCCCTCGGGATGTCTCTGCTGGTGTGAAACTGTAGGACCAAGCTTCTAAATCGGGGCGCATTGTCATTTGGTGCGATGTCACATTAGACAGACAGGGAAGGGGAAGCCTTGAGGGAAGAGGTGGTCTGCCCAAGGCACCGAACCAGTAACACTAGTATCTCCTGAGTCCGAGCCATTGTTCTGTCTGTGGTCCCCAAACACGTTTGGGAGTTCGAACCCTTTCTTCAAAAAGCATCTCACATGGAGCCACCTTCACAAGGCAGACAGAAGGGGGAAGCTCTGCGCCAAACCCAGGGTCCTGACCGCTCACTACCCCTTCAGCCCCACTCTGAGGACCCTCCCCAAACAATGGGGCTCTGTAAAGCCAGTGGCCAAGGCCACCATCACAGCCGCCTGGCCAGTGCAGGTTCGCATTAGATTCTGACAATCGGTAATGAAACAACGGAGCCAAGAACTGGTGAGCCATCAGCGTTAATTATAGCTTGCACCTGGTGGGCAAGCAAAAACACACTTGGGCTCCAAAACCCACTCATTCAGTGCTCATAAAGCTACTGACTTATCCGGGTTTCCTAGAATCAAAAGGTTTCTAGCTCGCCAGACTTATTCACCTCTGTTTCCCATCTCATTCTCTCTGCACAAACTAGCTTCTTCCTCAGCATTCCGCCATCTTGGCTGCTTCTCCTGGCCTCCTCCACATGGCCTTACTTTGCTCTCCTTTCTAATGGTACCCTCAGGAACCGAGAGAGAGAGCAAGCTCCCGATCGGCCCCACTTTATAGTGTAGAAATCCAAACCTTTAATTCAGTCTACAAACAAGGAAGTCTCTGATACAAAGTCACTTATCTGAGGTGTAATGGGAGGATTCCTCATGAGAGTGCACCACCTCACATCATACAATCAGTCAAGGGTGTGGGGAAAAGCTCACTATTAAAACTTGCATGTGGGCAGCGCCATCTTTAACAAAGTGAGCATAATATATTTTATCTGTCCAACAATCCACCCCTATGCTCACTTTACTACCCACAATCTACACCACCGGCATCCCTGCACAAGGAAATTAGGCACATTACACAAATTATAACAACATGACAAATCATACAATTTCAACAATTACAAAGGCACATTTCACCAGTCTCTGAGCACTTTGCCAAAAGTGCAAAATGTCCTTGGCCTTCTCTCTTGCCATTTGAAAGGCTTCCCTGGGCAGGGGACAGCCACCATCAAAGCAGCCCCCAACCCCATCAGGGTATTTCACATTGTCCAAAATCCATAAGTCCATTCAACAAAGGAGCAAGTGCTCACTCCGGTCGTAGTCCAGGAAATCAGTCCACGCACATGGGGACTTAGCCTCCCCCCTCATTCCTGTTGTCCTGGCAGGTTTTACACTGTCCCAAGAAAAAGCACATGGCAATGGAAGTCAGCATTTCCATCTCTGCTCCAGTGAGCATGATGGCATCCACCCCTATGTCCCAAAATTGCAGACCTACCAGCAGCTTAGCAGGCACTCCCTGCCATTTCAACTAGGCTCTTATCTTCTGGAGACTGAGGATTGCAACTCCAGTTGTATTCTCATCTTCCAAAGAGGAACTGGAAACATCGGCTGCCGCCACCTTCTGCTCTGCAGGCCTTGCAGCTCCAGGCCCAACCTCAGCCCTGGCCTTCTGCTGCTGCTGGCTCTTCACAACGTCCAGGGAAATCTGCAATTTACAAACCTGTGATTTATTCTCCAGTGTCTGCTCCATTTCCAGGTGAATCTCGCAAACCTGGTCGGCCTCCTCCTCCAGCTCTTCCTTCAGCTCCAGGGTTGGTATCTCTTTCTCCCACATTTCCTCCAGCTCCTTCCACTGCTCGGTTTGCAGGTCCTGGGCAGCCTCTTCCACAGAACTCTTGGTTTCCTCACACATGGTTGTAAAAGTCAGCCAGCCAACAGTCGCCCAACAGGACAGCAATAAGCAACCATAACAGCAGCTAGTCCTGTACTCCACTGCTCAAAGGTGGTGGTGGCTCCATACCAATCTGTATTGAGTCCTGCCACAGACTACGCCAAATGTAAAGCCAGTAGTCAAGGCCACCATCAAAGCCACCTGGCCCATGCAGGTTCACGTTAGATTCGGACAGTTGGTAATGAAACACTGGAGCCAAGAACTGGTGAGCCATCAGCTTTAATTCTAGCTTGCACCTGGCGGGCAAGTAAAAAGACACACTGGGCTCCAGAACCCACTCATTCAGTGCTCACAAAGCTACTGACTTATCTGAGTTTCCTAGAATCAAAGGTTTCTAGCTCACCAGACTTATTCACCTCTGTTTCCCATCTTATTCTCTCTGCACAAACTCTGCACAAACTGGCTTCTTCCTCAGAACTCCACCATCTTGGCTGCTTCTCCTCTCCTCCACGTGGCCTGAATCTGCTCTCCTCTCTAATACTAACCTCAGGAACCAAGAGAACAAGCTCCCAGCCTACCCCACTTTATAGTGTAGAAATCCAAACCTTTAATCCAATCTTCAAACAAGGAAGTCTCTGATACAAAGTCACTTATCTGAGGCATAATGGGAGGATTCCTCATGAGAGTGCACCACCCCACATCATCCAATCAGTCAAGGGTGTGGGGAAAAGCTTACTCTTAAAACTTGCATGTGGGCAGTGCCATCTTTAACAAAGTGAGCATAATATATTTCATCTGCCCCACATCCTCTTTCTCCCAGGTGCCCCTGGTACCCTGCTGCACAGAGCGAGGTAGGAAGAGCCTTCTCCTGCTGGCTCCTGTCCGCACCTCGCCCCCCCCCCCACCGAACTACGGCATCTGTATCTGCAGGTGTCAGACATCCACAGATGTTTGGAGCTCCATCTGTGCGCTTGGCACTGTTCTGGGCCCCACACAGCAGTGGACAAAACGAAGACTCCGGCCTCGATTGTGGCAGTGAGAGAACATAACAGAAGCAAATGACCTCCTCTGCAGCAGGGTGACAGCCTGCAGCTGGCCGGGCAAGATGGCATGGGACGGGACGTGAGGACCTGGGAGGACAGTGGGGGGCGGGGCCTCGCAGGGCAGGCGAGGTGAGCAGAGCCAGAGGAGCTGGGGGAGCTGGGGAAGCAGATGGCAGGGTGAGGGAGTCCCAGACCCAGGGGGCAGCTGCTGCACCAGCACCTGGAGCAGGCCGCGGTCCCCAAGGAGCAGCGAGGAGGTGGGGTGTCAGGGGGGCCTTGGGGGGGGGTGAGCATCAGGAGATGAGCTCAGCACAGCAGGGCCTTGCAGGCCTGGTAGGCCCTCAGAAGGGCTTGGCCGTGACTCTGAGTGAAAAGGCAGTCGCTGGAGGCTCTCTAGCAGAGGAGGGTATGCTCTGACTGGCATCACTCTGGCTCCATGCTGAGAGGCTTGGGCATGCCCAGGTGAGGATGGCTGCTGCCCATCTGTCTCCTGCCCCTCCTCTGACCCTCTGATTTTCCTGCAGGGCTGGAATGTGGCCCCAGGGAGAACGTTGGAGGAAAGAGGAACCCTTTGGGGTCCTGCCGCCTGTGTGTTAGATAATGAAATCTGCTTTTCTTCAGCGCATTGTCCTTATTGTCATCGTCACCATCCATGTGCCTGAGCCTCCATTTTTAAAGTGTTTTCAGCAGATTCTCTCCCTGCTCAATCTACCAGCAACTGTCCTGTGACTTAAGGTTCATCTTCTTGTATTCTGTGCTTGCACGAACTGTTCCAAGAGGTGAGGACAACTGCCCAAGGTCACACAGCAGTTCTGCAGGAGGTGGGACTCCAGCATGTCCTTGTCCTTGGTTCTCACTGAAGGGCGGGTCCTGGGAAGACCACCCCAGGCCAGGTGGATTCTGGCAGTGAGAGGACATTAAGTCCCAGGCAGGCACTGTGCTGTGCTGTGACTGAGCAGAAACACTCAGTCATTTGTCCCCTGGGTGCTCCCGTCTTTCCATAGGTGCTGCCAAGGTGATGGCTCCCATTCCCAGGAGTCCAAGGCAGAGAAAGGGGCCTTTCAAAAGGACAGGTAGCAGGTGTTTGCTGAGCTCACATGAAGAAGCAGAAGTCCTCAATTCCTGCATTGTCTGGATCTGTGCAGTAGCATATCAGGGACAGAGAGAGAGAAAATGCTGCCCTCCCAGTCCCTTGGCTATCTGCCTTGTCATTGGGTTCTGAAACCCCCAGCTGAGGCAGAGTCTCATGGTTTCTCCACTTCTGCTTCCAGCCTTGAGCGCAGAGGTCAGATCCCAGTCTATTCTGGGCTGGGCTGCTGCTGTCTTCACCATGGGCGCTCCATCCTCAGTCCCCATTTCTCCAAAGCCCTCCTGGTCATGCCAGTAACTCACACAAGTAAACGACCCCGGTTCGTGGGAAGAGTCCGATGCTGAAGCTTAGTGGCAAAGCTCTACACCCACAATCTCGGTTTTCAGTGTGCCCACGCAGTTGGTTTCAATTCCCCCATTTTGCAGACATGGAAACAAATCTCAGCGAGGTTAATTCACTTGCACAGGGTCACATATCCAGTAAGTCAAGGAGCTGGGACTGGAGTGGGGTCCTTTGTTTCCACCACTTCGTGTCACCTCAAATGTTTGCTGAACGGCAGTGTGGAGGTGTGACGGATTGGACGGGCTGAGGCAGAAGAACCCCCAGACTGGGAATTTAAAGCGTGTCTTTCGTATCCAGCTGACTCTTGTTTCACACTAACAGTCATCAAAGGCTACTGTTAACAGGAACTGCATCTTCCTTTGTGCATTTGAAAAAGCTCCTTCTCAAAGCCACGTTGCCCTGTGTAGTAGTGACCCTGGAGAAGTCAGCTGGAATTAAATCAGGAGCCGGGAACAGGAAGGAGGGAGAAGAAGGTCATCTTTTGAAATGACAGAGTGGTGCTGTTTTCTCAGTCGGCTAGGCAAGGTTTCGGTAACACCCACTGGGTTGCAAATTTTAATTCCAATCTCTGCAGCTGCTAATGTGCTTGTCTTTTGGAGAAGAGACACTAATTGACAAGCAACTAAATAAATAACGTGTAACATGAAAGCAAACACAAGCTTTCAAGGAGAGGAAAGAACAGCAATGGGGCTGAAATTAAAAAATGCGGGGGGTTGAACAGTGTTTTCCTCACTCTATTCAAGTGACATCAAAAGGCTTCTCAAAATATTTGTTTTATGGTGAAGATACAGTTTGGAATCATCTGAGCTCCTGTCCCCACGCCGCTGCGCTGGGGATCTGAGGCAGGGCAGTGAGGACAAGCTAACAGTTTCTTCAGAAGGACTCAGAGAGATGCCAGCCACCGCCCAGGGATGACATGCCAGCCCCTGCGTTTCACAGGAGGCCAGGCTGAGGCCAAGCATGTGGCACACCCAAGGTCACACCGTGGCTCTCCGGGAGGTCAGACCTCCGGTAGGGGTTGCACAGTGCCCCCTGCCACTCCTGTGAGAAATATATGCTGAAGTCCTAATGCTGTCCCTCTCCGAGTGGGACCTTGTTGCAAATAGGGTCATGGCAGATGTGACTAGTTAAGAGGAGGCCATACAGAGTAAGGTGGATCCTTAACCCCTTGTAACGGGTTTCCTTATAAAAAGAGGGAGAGAGACATGGGGCGGGAGGGGGGGGGAAGAACAGCAAGTGAAGACACTGACACGTAGAGAGAGGTGGCCGTGTGACAGACAGTGGAGTGAGGCAGCTGCATGCGGAGGGATGCCAAGGTTGGCAGCGGCCACTAGAAGCTAGATGAGGCAAGGAGAAACTCGACCCGGAGTCCCAGATGGAGTGTGGGCCCGAGGGAACCTTGAGTGTGGACTTCTGGCCTCCAGAACTGTGAGAGAGCCCACTTCTGTTGTTTCAAGCCCCCCATTCTCCCCCAGTTTATGATGTTTTATTACTCTAACCGTAGGAAGCTAATACAGCCTCTGATGCCCGTGTCCACGCCTCCCTTTGGTCAGCCCAACATGGGCACATATCCCTAGTTCCTGCTCAGAGAGCTGCCTCTGAGAACTCCCCTGACTTAGTCCACCCAGCTATTCCCTGGTCACCATGTAGCCACGACATGTCACTTTTGTTTCCCCAGTGTTAATTATTTATAGTTCTTGCCACCTAGACTGTCAGTGCTTCTCAGATGACCTCCTCCCTGGGCTGGGTGTGGGAGAAACACAGTGGTAGCCGCTACAGGCTCACTTCTCGGCATCATAACCAGAGTGCAAAACGCTCTCTCCCTGCAGCTGCAGTGAGAGAAATCCCAGGGAAGACTCCGATTGGTTCAAAATGAGTCATGAGCCTGCCCTGGGAGCAATCTCAAGGCTGAGAGGAGGGTCCACGTGAAGCAGGCACCTCCCATTTGGACCCCTGGAGGGAGGGTGGGGAGAGATGGGATGAGGAGCAGAACCCGGTCCATGGGCTTGCACTTACTTACCAGGAGGAGAGACAAGGGGTCTGGGCAGACTGACACCGGAGTCCGGCAGGACTTTCCCTGTCAGCACCTATCCATCAAAGATCTTCAATCATCATTTCTGACTAGCTCATCCAGGTTCCAGGGTGACGGGGAAGAGTTGTCCGGGTTGGAGTCTGAGCTGCCTTCGGGTCCTGCCTTCCAACCTGTCCCAGTAATTTCTCCTCCGGGAGCGTGAGTTTCTTCCTCTATAAAATGGAGATAACAAGCAGGTTCTGCTTCCAAAGGGCTTTTGTAGGCTCCGTGAGATGATGTAAGCGAAGCATTCGATAAACCCTAGAGGGCTACGCATTCCCAGGGCCACTGCTCAGTGTTGCCCCTCCACTGATCCTGGGACATGGGTGGGGTGGATAAGCCCAGGGGACAGCACACAGTGAGACCTGGACGGGCCCTCAGTCGTGGGTCAGGGGGGTGGGTTCATTTCTCAGCAGAGAGACAGGCCCAAGAAGGCAAGCGGCTCCACTGAGGCCCCTGGCGCCTACTCTCTGGGGTCTGGCCAGCCCTTCCAAGTGAGAGTTGATGTGACAAATTGGCCCCGAGGAGGGTGCCTGGCATAAAGTGAAATTGCTTATCAGAGAAATAATGCTAGAAGTGAAATAAATTAGGCTGCGCATTGACGTCGTAATTTTAAAAATTAATTAAGAATAAAAAGATGATGCATCTCAAAGGAAAGGAGAAGTCTAATTTCGACAGACAGTAATTAATGCCTCTGTTCAGGGATTCATTAAGGGACCTGACATACAAATTGTTCCTCTGCAGGGCCTGAAATCCCCTGGGGGCCTTCTCCAGGCCCTGCTAGGGTCTGACGGTCATCACAGGCAAGCCACGATGTCTGGGGGCCCATGTGCAGGACCCCAACTGACTCTGACTATGGGGGGGTTCCCACGGAGGTGTGGCTGTGGGACTCCCACAGTCACGCCTTGGTCAGGCACAGGGGCCCTCGGAACTGAGCACACCCTGTGCACAGGGGCCCCACCAGGGGTCTGGTGCCTGCAGGGAATTGGACTGAACCTCTGCCCTCTTGGGCTCACAGTCTGAGGGAGGAGATGGGCCCTCCCTCTCACGTGCTCTGTGCTGTGCTGTGACTGGGGGAGGGGTCGGAGCTGTGGGGCTTGGAGGAGGTGACTCCTGAGAAGAGTCTTAGAGGATTATTGGGGATTTCCAGGCAAGAAGGGGAGAGGGGCATTCCAGGCAGAAAATGAAAGCACAGAGGGTACACAGCATGGTGTCTGGGATCTGCTGGAAAGTGCAGTCTGGGGGTGCCGCAGTAAGGGGAGAGTAAGAGGCAGGGCAGAGAGTGGGCCTGGGGGTGCTCCTTGACTACCAGGCCCAGGTGGGCGGGCCTTACCCCGATTGCAATAGGAAGTCACCACAGGGTCTAAGGCGGGGCAGGGTGCCTGTGTTTCCCCATCCCGATCCAATCCTGATCCTGAGAGAGACCGCAATGCCTGCAAGTCCCACCAAGGTGCTTGCTTCTTTGTATCCTGAGTACTGACCTTCCAGAACTCCCCTCATGTTTATCAGGCAAATTACTTCTTTTTAAAATAAACATCTTAAGTTTGAAAGAATCTTAAATTTACAGAAAATTTGCAAATACAGTGCACGAGCTCTTACTCCTAAGGCATTTGAGAAGAACTCCCCATCTGATGTCCTCCACACCCAAATACCATCAACATTGTAAGGTATTTTTCCGGGCCGAGGAAGAAGGAAGGGGCATAGCCACGAAGTGTGGATAAGCAAAAGCTTTATTTAGTACAGGGCGCTTCCTGGAGGATATTCCCTGGTCCGGGACAAGGGTCAGGGAAGTCGCATGGGGTGATCCACATGGGAGATATTTAAAGGGTCCCATCTAGGGTGGTCGAGCTAATATGATGTGGCGAAATCTCATTGGCTGATGGATGGTTGCTTTTTTTTCCCCCAAGGACTTCTGGGAAGTTTCTTTTGGCACGCAAGAGTGTGGGTTGCTCTAGCCAAAGTTCCCGAGTCCGGGTTCCTCACCTAATCTTTCCCCATTATCCACCGACCTTACAAACATGTATTTCCTACAAACGTGGACCTTCTCTTACATAACCACAACACAACTGCATTAGTTATCTGCTGCTGTGTAACAAATGACCCCCAAAGTCAGCAGCTTAAAACACCAAATAGTTTTTGTCTCACAGGTGCAGTTTAGTTGGGTGGTTCTGGCTCAAGCATTCTGGAAGCTTTTGACACTTTAAGATGTAATTAAGCTGTCACATTGGACTGGGCCTGAAAGATCCACTTCTTAGCTCACTCAGGTGGTGTTGAAGGCTGCAAGTCCTCACAGGCTGTTGGAATAAGGGCCTTAGTTTATCACCAGGGCAGGAGAGCCTCTTCATAGGGCTGCTTATAATGTGGCAGTGGGAGGGAGGGGGGCATAGTCTTTTTAAAACCTAATCTCAGAAGTGACATCTGTTTCTTCTGCCATTTTCTCGCTCAGAGGGAAGGGATTACTCACATAGGGAGTGAATACAAGAGGTAAGATCATTGGGGACCATCTCACAGGCTGCTACCCTCACTCAGGAAATTCACCTTGATACATTTTACTGTTTAATCTTCAGATTCCACACAAGTTTCAACAAATGTCCCAATACGGTCCTTCATAGTAAAAGGATCCAGGATCAGTACCCTATGTGGTGCATTTAGTTAAAGAAATGCCTCTTTAATTTCCTTCAGCCTGGAACAAGCTTCTCACTCTCCTCAACTTTCATGACCATGACTTTTTTAAAATTTATATTTAATTTATTGTGTTGACATGGTTTCAAGTGTCCTCTCAATATAACTCTCTCAACACATCCTGCCCCCCCATACCCCATGCAAAGTCTCTTTCCACCCTCATTTCCCCCACTTTGCCCCCTCCCCCACCTACACTGCGCCGTCCCCTCTGGCTACTGCTACCCTGTTGTATCTACGTGTGATGTATATACATTTTTGGCTAATCCCTTCACCTTCTTTAATCCTGTCCCTTCTTCCCCATTCCCTCTGAAAGCTGTCCATCTGTCCCCTGTGACCCTGCCTGTTTCTATTTTGTTCCTCAGTTGATTGTGTTCACTAGATTCCACTTATCAGTGAGATCATATGGTATTTGTCCTCTGCCTGGCTTATTTTACTTAGCACAATAATTTCCAGCTCTATCCATGCTGTAGCAAAAGGTAAGATTTCCTTCTTTCTTATGGCTGCATAGTGTTCCATTCTGTATATGTACCACAGCTTTTTAATCCACTCATCCACTGACAGACACTTGGGCTGTTCCCAGATCTTGGCTATTGCAAACAATGCTGCAGTGAACATGGGGTTGCATATCCTTTTTGAATCAGTGATTTGGTATTCTTAGGATATATTCCTAAAAGTGGGATGGCTGGATCAAAAGGCAGTTTGGTTTTTAATATTTTGAGGAAACGCCATACTATTTTCCACATGAGTCTACATTCCCACCAGCAGTGCAGGAAGGTTCCCTCTTCTCCACACCCTCACCAGCACATTTTTGTTGATTTGTTAATGAGCGCCATTCTGGCAGATATAAGGTGATATCTCATTGTGGTTTTAATTTACATTTCTCTGATGATTAGTGACACTGAGGATTTTTTCATATGCCTATTGGCCATCTGTATGTCCTCTTTGGAAAATTGTCAATTTAGGTGCTTTGCCCATTTTTTAATTGGACTGTTTACCTTCCTGGTGTTGAGTTCTATCAGTTCTTTATAAATTTTGGTTATTAACCCCTTATCAGACGTATTGGTGAATATGTTCTCCCATAAAGTGGATTGTCTTTAGTTTTGTTAATGGTGTCATTGGCTGTGCAAAATCTTTCTGGTTCGATATGGTCCCATTTGTTTATTCTGTCCTTTATCTCACTTGCCCAAAGAGATATCTCAACAAAAATATTGCTATGAGAGATATCCGAGAATCTACTGCCAATGTTTTCTTCAAGGATTTTTATAGTTCTGTGACTTACATTTAAGTCTTTTATCCCTTTTGAGTTTATTTTTGTGAATGATATAAACTGGTAGCATAGTTCCATTTTTTTTGCATGTATCTGTCCAGTTTTCTCAACATTTATTAAAGAGACTGTCTTTACTTCATTATATACTCTTGCCTCCTTTGTCAGATATCAATTGGCCATAAAGTAGTGGGTTTATTTCTGGGTTCTCTGTTCTGTTCCATTGATCTGTATGCCTGTTCTTATGCCAGTACCAGGCTGTCTTGAGTACAATGGCCTTGTGGTACAATGGGCTTGGTATTGGGAAGTGTGATACCTCCCACTTCATTCTTCATTTTCAAGAGTGCTGAGGCTATTCAGGTTCAGTTTTGGTTCCATATATTTGGACTATTTGTTTTTGATTTGTGAAGTATGCTAATGGTATTTAAATAGGAATTGCATTGAATCTATAGATTGTTTTAGGTAGTATGGTTATTTTAATATTAATTCCTCCTCTTTTTGAGCAGGGTATATGCTTCCACTTGTTTGTATCTTCCTTGATTTCTTTTTTCAATGTCTTATAATTTTCCAAGTAAAAGTCTTTTACCTCCTTGGTTAAATTTATTCCTATGTACTTTATTATTATTATTATTATTGCAATAGTAAATGGGACTGTTTCTCTTTCTCACAGTTCATTATTGGTGTTTAAAAATGCCACTGATTACTGATATTAATTTTATATCCTGCCACTTTGCTACACTCATTTATCAGGTCTAGTAGTTTTTGGTGGAGATTTTAGGATTTTCTATGTATAGTATCATGTCATCAGCAAATAATGACAGTTTTACTTCTTCCTTTCCAATTTGCATGTCTTTTATTTCTTCTTGTCTGATTGCTGTGGCTAGGACTTTCAGACTATGTTGAATAAGAGTGGTGAAAGGGGGCACACTTGACATGTTCCTGATCTTAAGGGGATTGCTTTTAATTTTTTCCCATTGAACATGATGTTGGCTGTCGATTTGTCATATGTGACCTTTATTATATTGAGGTATGTTCCTTCTATTCTCACTTTTCTGAGAGTTTTTTTTTTTTATCATAAATGGGTACTGGATTTTATCAAATGCTTTTTCTGCATGTATTGATATAATCATGTGATTTTTATTTTTTATTTTGCTTATGTGATGAATCACATTATTGATTTGTGAATATTGTACCAGTTTTTCCTCCCCGGAATAAAAGCATCTTGATCATAGTGTATGATCATTATAATGTGTTACTGGGTCCAGTTTGCTAATATTTTGTTGAGAGTTTTAGCACCTATGTTCATCAGGGATATTGGCCTATAGTTTTCTTTGTAATGTCTTTACCTGGTTTTGGAATTAGAATAATTCATGCCTCTTAAAATGAGCTTGGAAGTCTTCCCTCCTCTTAAATATTTTGGAATACCTTGAGAAGGATAGGTGTTAGTTCTTCTTTGAATGTTTGGTAAAATTCACCTGTGAAGCCATCTACTCCAGGACTTTTGTTTGCTGGGAGATTTTTGGTAACTGTTTCAGTTTCATTTGTTCTTATCCGTCTGCTCAGGTTTCCTAACTCTTCCAGATTCAGTTTTGGAAGATTGTATGTTTCTAGAAACATCAATGTCTCTCAGGTTTCCAATTTTTTGCCATATAGTTCTTCATAGTATTTCTTACTATGTATTTCTGTGATGTCAGTTATTACTTCTCTTTCATTCTAATTTTGTTTATTAGGGTCTTCTCTCTTTTTTCTTGATAAGTCTGGTTAAGGTTCATCAAACATGTTTACCTTTTCGAAGAACCAGTTCTTGGTTTCATTGATCTTTTGTATTGTGTATTTTTAGCCACTATGTCATTTATTTCCGCTAGGATCTTTAGTATTTCCTTCCTTCCAGTTCCTCTAGGCTTTGTTTGTTGTCCTTTTTCTAGTTCTTCTGGTACAGGGTTAGGTTGTTTATTTGAGATTTCTCTTGCTTCTTGAGGTATGCCTGTAATGTTATGAACTTCTCTCTCAGGACTGCTTTTGCTGTGTCCCATGGGTTTTGCATTGGTGTATGTTCATTTTCATTTGATTCAAGGAAATGTTTGATTTCTTCCTTGATCACATTGCTAACCCATTTGTTATTTAATAACATGCTATTTACAAGTGTTTGAATGTCTTTCAGTTTTATTATTGTCGTTGATTTCTAGTTTCATGCCATGCGGTCAGAGAAGATGCTCAATATGATTTCATTCTTTTCAAACTTATTGAGACTTGTTTTGTGTCCTAACATGTGGTCTATCCTAGAGGATATATCATGAGCACTTGAAAAGAATGTATAATCATCTGCTTTGGGGTGAAATGTTCTGAAGATATCAATTAAATCCAGTTGATCGAGTGTGTCATTTAAGGCCACTGTTTCTTTGTTGATATTCTGTCTGAAGGATCTATCCATTGATGTCAGTGGGGTGTTAAAAATCCCCTACTATTACTGTATTGATGTCAATCTCGCCCTTTATGTCCATAAAAATCTGCTTTATATATTTAGGTGCTCCTATATTTTGTACATAAATATTTACAATGGTTAAATTCTCCTGTTGGATTTCTCTTTTTATTATTATGTAGTGACCTTCTTTGTGCTTCGCTATATATAGACTTTGTTTTAAAGACTATTTTTTTCAGATATTAGTATTGCTACCCCAGCTTTTAAAATTTTTTTCCATTTGCATGGAATATTTTTTTCCATCCCTTCACTTTCAGCCTATATGTATCTTTTATTCTGAGGTGGGTCTCTTGTAGACAGCATATAAACAGGTCATGTTTTCTTATCCATTCGGCTACCCTATGTCTTTTTATTGGAGTGTTTAATTCATTTACATTTAAGGTTATTATTGATATGTACTTATTTATTGCCATTTTATTCTTTAAACCAATAATCCTCTTTATCTTGATTTCTCTTTTCCTTTCTTCTTATAGCAGGCCCTTTAACATTTCTCGCAATACTGGTTTGGTGGTAATGAACTCTTAAAGTTTTTTTGTGTTTTTTTTTTGGTCTGGAAAGCTCGCTATTTCTCCTTCAATTTTAAATTATAGCTTTACTGGATAGAGTAGTCTTGGTTGTAGGTTCTTATTTTGCATCATTTTGAATATTTCTTGCTAATCCCTTCTGGCTTGAAGTGTTTCTATTGAGAAGTCAGATGACTGGCCCTCAGCAACCTTCTTGGAGCTATAAGCAATCCCGAGTTTGTTTCTGCCTCTGCTGGTCCCAGGTACACATAGAAGGACCAAACTGCACACTCAGGCTGGCTTTTGCCAGCACCAGGCCTGGCAATATTTCAGCAAAAGACTCAATGTCCCTGAGATTCATGTCCTGATGCCTCTGTCTGCTGGCTGTTTATTGGGCTTGGTCCCTGAAAAAACCTCTGGTGGAGTCTAGAGGCTGGGGCTAATCAGTCATCAGGAAAGGTGGTGGGTGTGGCTCCCACCCAGGGCCCCAGGTGTCCCTCATCCTGAACTTTTTCAGACCTCAGTAGGGCATGGCCTCAGGAGCCCAGTGGGTGTGGCCTCTGAGACCCAGAGACTAGTCTGCCCACAGTCCGGATGGTTTCTACTGAATCTCGTGTGAAGTGGAAGCACCTGTCATAGACTCAGGAGAGGAGAGAAAGCTTCAGCCTAATGCCAGACAGCTGGGTCCCTGTCACCCCTGAGTCCTCTCAGCCCCCTGCTTTCTGGGGCTGCTTGCTTCTCAGCAGGGCCCCATCTCCACAGGTGGGACAAGAGAGATCCCGAGGGGGGCAGTTGCTCTCCCCCAGGCTGCTGCCACACGGAGGGGACGCTCCACCCAAGAAAGATGGCGACTGCGGTACTGCAGAATGACTCAGCCCAGGGGTTCCCTGGCTTTCTCCTCACCGTGTCTGTCCCCGGGCCACCAACCTCACAGCCTCCTCACGTGACTCCGGTCCTCCCAGCCTCCCTCCGCGGCCCGGGTAAGTGGCTGTGACCGAGATTTTCTGCTCTGGCCCTTTGCGTCTCCAAGAGCTCCCGTCTCTTTCTCACAGAGGGAACCCTTGGCTCTTTCCACCTCAAATGCTGTGTGGGCGCCTCTTCTAGGCTCTGGGGCTCTAGGCTGGGGCTCCAGGCCTGGGGCTGAGGACCCCACCTCTCAGGGCGACCGTCCCTGCCGTGAGAGTCGCTCCGGGGGCTCAGCTCCGCTTGCTCCTGGGAGCTTGGCAGCCCTTTCTGTGTCTCCGCCCTTCCTAACCATCTCGGTGTGGCTTCTGCGGCTTCTTTAGTCCTGGGTTGGTTTTTCAGGATGGCTGTTCTTAACTTTAGTTATAACTCCAGTTCGGTCCCGGGAGGAGGTGAGCCAAACATCCGTCTGCCTACTTCGTCGCCATCTTGGATCTCTGACAGTGACAATTTTGAGGCTGTTTTCCAGAATGTCCCTCAGTTTGGGTTTGTCTGTCGTTTCCTAATGCTTAGAGGCCGGTTATGCATTTTAGAGGGAATACCCCGGAGGTGACGCTGCCTTTTCTGTCACTGTCTTGCATTACTGGCGATGTTCATTTTGATTGTGGTTTCTCTAAGTCACTGTCATTGTAAGCCACTTACAGTAACAATACTGTCATGTTACTTGTTTTGCCTTTGTAATTAGTAATTATCTGGTAGGGGAGAAGCTTTGAAATGATATACATATCCCAGTCCTCATCAAACCTCCACTTATTTGGGTCACTTTCACTTATTTATATTTCTGTGTAGACCACACTGCCCAAGGTTAGGCAATAGGAGTCCCTCAAGCTGGCTCTTGTCTTTTTGACAAGGACACTACTTTCTGGAACACTTTCATGATCTCACACGGCCAATAGTAGCCTCATGAGGCCCAGGGTTTCCCACCGGAAGAAAAGGTTCCTTTATCTTCCTCAGTTTTGGCCCCAAGCCTACCCCTTTGCTCAGGAGCTCACGGACGCTCACCCTAGAGTCCTGGGTAGAAAGGTCTGTGGGAGGAGCTGGTACACCCAGCTCAGCGCCCCATCAGTGAGGCCCTGAGGAGCTGGCTGGCTCCCCTTCACACTGTGTCCTGAAGACAGAGTACTGTTTGTGGGGCTCAGACCTGGTCATCTGACCCAGGAGGACCTTTGAAGACCATCTGGTCATCTCCTCTGGCCCCTGCCTTCCCCCCCTGCCCAGAAAGGGCAAGATACTTTCCCAAGGACACACAGCATGTAAGTGGCAGAGCTGCAGCTAGACCCAGGCCTCCTCTTCTCTAGCCCAGACCCTGGGCTAACGGGATACAGGGGGTATGTTCAGCGGGAGCTAGACGGGGGCACCAGACCATGAGGAAAGTTTGTGAATGCGGAGCAATGCCATCCCTTCTCCACCTGAGCTCCATTTCCTGGCTTGTGGGATGGGGCACTGGCTGCAGGGTCTCCCTGACCCTCCCCTTGCAGGGGGGATGGAAGAAGGGTCCTCAGTTATGCAGATATAGAGGCAGTGAGCACCTGATGGTCTGGAGTTAGGGTGAGGGACAGCCACTTACTCTTGGGATTTAGAAAACTACACATTTACCGTCTGGAGCTGGGGGCTGAGGGGTAGGTGTTTATTTGCACCAGGAGCCCAGCACCTTCTGGAAGGACACAGATGAGACCACAGCCACTGCTCTCAGAGATACAAACTTGAGGAGATGTGTCAGGGGGAACTGGCAAAGCCCTGTGTGAGGATCAGTAGGAAGGGCAGGAAGCCTGCGAAATAAGGCTGCCTTTGGGGACAGGGACCGTCCTGTGTGTGGATGGCAGTGGCACCTCTCAGGTCCAGTCGCCTGGCATCTTGGATGTGTTATTATGAGCCAAGAGAGCTGCAAGGCCAGACCTGTCAGTTATGATGATGTATGCCAGTGTTTCAAGTCTCTGACTGAACAGATGACAAGGAATTTAGGCTGATGGATCAGCTATAAAAGCTGGAAGTTTCTAAACTATTCAACAACGGGAGCTTGACTAAATAGATTTTGGTACCCTGGAGTATTATGCTGGTAAAAACATTTTTAAAAGAATTTTTAATGAAATGAGGATATGCTGACAAGGTAATGTTGAATGGTAAAAGCAGTGTGCAATATGTGATATGATTTCTAGGCTGTTAGTAAAACAGAGGGGGAGAAAGTCCACTGAAATGTTAACAGGGTTTAAATCAGGACTGTGGGCTTGTGGGTGACTTTTATTTCCTTCTTTATCTGTCTGTGCTTCCTGCAATAAACAATATTACTTGTATTACTTCACAATAAAAAATGACAGGAGACAATATTACTTTTAGAGTAAGAAAAAAACACATAAAAGTTACAAAAGGAACCCAACACCACATAATTTGTAAGTGACACTGTCTTAGTGTAAAGCCATTACAAGTCCTTGTATCTCCAGAGGCACAGGTCACCTGAATCATATTCTACTACCCTAAAAAACAAAAACACAAAAAACCCTTTGTTCCTTCATGAGGATGGCATTTATAAAAGCAAGATAGAGTTAAAAGAAGAACTGGGTAGTCAGAAGGGTGAGGAGAAGGAGAAAATGATGACCGTTCCACTTGAGTGACCTCTGGTGGCCGGGGGAGTTGGAAGGGGCTGCACTGACCCATTCACACTCTCTCACTCACCACATTTGTGGGGTGGTTGGGTGGAGTTAGGGGTACAGTTTGTAATCAGAGAACAGAATTCATTCAACAGACCAACCCAGGGACATAACTAATTATCATCAAAAATAAAGCTTGGAATGGTGTACAAAGTACCTTTCCTTCGTTATTTTGCCATCTCAACAACCCCAGGGGATAGACATTATGATCTCTACTTTGGGAACAAGGAGACTAAGGTCAGAGTGGTTGAGGATCACGTTCAAGTTGCTCAGCTCCTAGATGGTGGGGTTTGGACTTTAGTCTGGCTACCCAACCATCAAGTGCCTGCCATGATCATTACCCCATCGGGTGATGTTCTAGCCACTGAATAATCTCTGTGACTTCATCCTGAAAGTCCTTGGATCCTCACATGGACTGTTGTTCTAACTCTTTTTTCATTCTGGTGAACTCCACTGCTGCCTGGAGGACTTCCTGGGTCAGCACCACCCATCAGCATAGCACAGGAGCCAAATGGCTGGCCCCACACACTTAAAAAAATGTATTATTATTCAACTTAAAGTTAACTTAAGGATATTTCAATGCTCCATATATTATTATATTTATTTTAAAGCAAACAGGGAGTTCACTGAGTAAGATAGCAGAAATATGAAGAAGGATACAAGATATAGGGCATATCTAGGGACTCATACTTTGATTTGCGTCAGCCTGTGCACAGTCACATGACCAGCAGCAAGAAGGTGGACACAGAAAGGCCCAGATTCACATCCTCCCAACCTGGCTGAAAGTCTGTATCTTCCCAAAGACTGCTAGTCAAAAAGTCCCAGAGAAGGTTCTGATTAGTCAGGCTGTGTCATGTGACCATCCCTGTGGTCAAAGGGGTGGGTCAGACATACCTTAACTACACAAGTGGGTCATCCCCAAGGAAAGAGGGCATCTGTTGCCACTCTACCAACAATTGAAGTTGTAAATATTATAATTTTATTTCCTGCCTTCCCTCCTTCAGACAGGACCTGTTTCCTTCTGTTAAGAAAGATGAGGAATTGAGTATACTTTATTGCCTTCCCTCTCTGTTTTCCCTTACTGAGGTGTGTAGTTATGGGATCATTCTGAGTTCTTTTACTGATTTTGTAACTTTGAACACCATACTAAGTCTCTATTTCTTGACTGATTTTTTTAGACTGTGAGTATTGATAACTGCTATGGAAAATTTAAAAATCAGTATGTTTACACTTTCTTCTATGGCTCCTGCCCACCCCCCAATTCTTGTTAAATAATTATTCTTACACTGCCAAGATTCATGCCATTTACATTCTCCCTGTTACACTATACTATAATGGTCTTTCATAATTTCCCTATATGTTGGTTCTTTAATTTTAAATCCAATGAAATACCATTTCTATACTTTTGATTATGGAAATATTCCCTGCAGAACCAGGTGACAGGGTTAGATCTGTGGAGAAGATAATGTGACCCTCTGTCTCCAAACCCTGACTGCTCAAAGGGAATGTCTTAAATACCAGGGCCAAAGGATTCTCTTGTGATTTGGTTTTCACTTCCCTTGATCCTAGTCTATCCTTAGCTGCTATTGTTTTCCATGTCTATGCTCTTAAATTTTTTTAACATAAAATTTACTATTTTAATGATTTTAAAGTGTACGATTCAGTGGCATGAAGCACTCTCAGAGTGTTCTACATGCATCACCATTATGTAGTGTTGGGCAGATAAAATATATTATGCTCACTTTGTTAAAGACGGCGCTGCCCACGTGCAAGTTTTAAGAGTAAGCTTTTTCCCACACCCTTGACTGATTGGATGATGTGGGGTGGTGCACTCTCATGAGGAATCCTCCCAGTATGCCTCAGATAAGTGACTTTGTATCAGAGACTTCCTTGTTTGTAGATTGGATTAAAAGTTTGGATTTCTACAGTATAAAATGGGGCAGGCCGGGAGCTTGCCCTCTCTCAGTTCCTGAGGTTAGCTTTAGAGAGGAGAGCAGAGAAAGGCCACGTGGAGGAGAGGAGAAGCAGCCAAGATGGCGGAATGCTGAGGAAGAAGCCAGTTTGTGCAGAGAGAAGGAGATGGGAAACAGAGGTGAATAAGTCTGGTGAGCTAGAAACCTTTGATTCTAGGAAACTTGGATAAGTTAGTAGCTGTGTGAGCACTGAATGAGTTGGTTTTGGAGCCCAGTGTGTGTTTATGCTTGCCCGCCGGGTGCAAGCTAGGATTAAAGCTGATGGCTCACCAGTTCTTGGCTCCATTGTTTCATTACCATCTGTCCGAATCTAATGCGAACCTGTATGAGCCAGGCGGCTGTGATGGTGGCCTTGAGCACTGGCTTTACATTTGGCGTAGTCTGTGGCAGGATTTAATACAGTTCTTTATGGAGCCACCACCACCTTTGAGTGGTGGAGTAGAGGACTGGCTGCTGCTATGGTTCCCTATGGGTGTTCTTTTGGGAACCATAGGCTGGCTGACTTTACAGCCATGTGTGAGGAAACCGAGAGCTGTGTGGAAGAGGCTGCTTGGGACGTGCAAACTGAACAGTGGAAGGAGCTGGAAGAAAAAAACGTGGAGAAACAGATGCTGACCCTGGCGCTGGAGGAAGCGCTGGAGGAGGGGGCCAACCAGGTTCGTGAGATTCGCCTGGAAATGGAGCAGCTGCTGGAGAAGGAATCACAGGTTTGTGAATTGCAGATTTCCCTGGACGTTGTGGAGGGCCAGCAGTGGCAACAGGCTGAGGCTGAGGCCGGGGCTGGAGCTGCAAGGCCTGCTGAGCAGAAGGCAGCAGTGGCCTGGGGCTCAAGCCCAGCAGCCGGAGCTGGTGTTTTCAGTTCCTCTTTGGAGGATGAGGAGAATTGGGCTGGAGTTGCAATCCGCAGTCTCCAGAAGGTGAGAGCCCAGTAGCAAGGAGTAGCTACACTCCTGGTAGGTCTGCGGTTTTGGGACATAGGGGTGGATGTCATCATGCTCTCCGGAGCAGAAATAGAAATGCTGACTGCCATTGCCACATGCTCCTTTTTGGGACAGTGTACGAGCTGCCAGGACGGCAGGGATGAGGGGGGAGGCTAATACCTCATGTGCGTGGACTGATTTCCTGGACTACGACTGGAGTGAGCACTGGCTCCTTTGTTGAATGGACTTATGGATTTTGGACAATGTGAAATACCCTGATGGGGTTGGGGGGCTGCTTTGATGGAGGCCGTCCCCCTGCCCCAGGAAGCCTTTCAAATGGCAAGAAAGAAGGCCAAGGATATTTTGCACTTTTGGCAAAGTGCTCAGAGACTGGTGAAATGTACCTTTGTAATTGTTGAAATTGTATGATTTGTCATGTTGTTGTAATTTGTGTAATGTGCCTAATTTCCTTGTACAGGGATGCTGGTGGTGTAGATTGTGGGTAGTAAAGTGAGCATAGGGGTGGATTGTTGGGAAGATAAAATATATTATGCTCACTTTGTTAAAGATGGCGCTGCCCACATGGAAGTTTTAAGAGTAAGCTTTTCCCACACCCTTGACTGATTGGATGATGTGGGGTGGTGCACTCTCATGAGGAATCCTCCCATTATGCCTCAGATAAGTGACTTTGTATCAGAGACTTCCTTATTTGTAGACTGGATTAAAGGTTTGGATTTCTACAGTATAAAATGGGGCAGACCGGGAGCTTGCCCTCTCTCGGTTCCTGAGGTTAGCTTTAGAGAGGAGAGCAGATTAAGGCCACGTGGAGGAGAGGAGAAGCAGCCAAGATGGCGGAGTACTGAGGAAGAAGTCAGTTTGTGCAGAGTTTATGCAGAGAGAAGGAGATGGGAAACAGAGGTGAATAAGTCTGGTGAGCTAGAAACCTTTGATGCTAGGAAACCCAGATAAGTCAGTAGCTTTGTGAGCACTGAATGAGTGGGTTTTGATGCCCAGTATGTGTTTTTTGCTTGCCTGCTGGGTGCAAGCTAGGATTAAAGCTGATGGCTCACCAGTTCTTGGCTTCATTTTTCCATTACCGACTGTCCGAATCTAATGCAAACCTGCATGAGCCAGGCGGCTGTGATGGTTGCTTTGAGCATCAGCTTTACATGTAGTTTCAGAACTCTTTCATCAAATTGCTCCAAAAGGAAATCCTGGTCCCAGTGAGCAGTCCCCCGTTTTTTTCCTCTAGCAGCCCCTCCAGCTACTCACCTCTCTCTCTTTCTCTGTGGATTTGTCCGCTGTGGCTTTTTGTGTCTGCTTTCTCTCACTTAATCTTTTCAAACATGTGACATTTGTAGCATGGAGCAGTACTTCATTCCTTGTTTGGGGCTGAGTGATATTCCATGGAATGGGTATAGCACATTTTATCTAGTAATGAACTGGTGGACATTGGGATTGTTTTCTCCTTCGGGCTGTTGTGAATAGTGCTGCTATGAACATTTGTGCTAGTATCTGTTTGAGACCCTGCTTTCAATTCTTTCGGGCATACACGTAGGAGTGGAATTGCTGAGTTGTAGGGTGATTCTATGTTTAACTTATTGATGAACTGCCAAACTGTTTCCCACAGTGGCTGTGCCAGTTTACATTCCCACCAGCAATGTCTGAGGGTTCCAGTTTCTCCACATCCTCTCTTCTTACCAACATGTGTTGTTTTTTTCCCCCAGTTTTGTTTTTTGTTTTGTTTTTTTTTTACATGACAGAGAGAGTCAGAGAGAGGGATAGACAGGGACAGATAGACAGGAACTGAGAGAGTTGAGAAGCATCAATTTTTTGTTGTGCCACTTTAGTTGTTCATTGATTGATTTCTCATATGTGCCTTGACCAGGGAGCTACAGCAGACCGAGTGACCCCTTGCTCAAGCCAGCGACCTTGTGCTCAAGCTAGTAAGCCTTGATCAAATCAGATGAGCCCGCGCTCAAACTGGCGACCTCGGGGTCTCGAACCTGGGTCTTCCACATCCCAGTCCAACACTCTATCCACTGTACCACCGGCTGGTCAGGCTCCCCCAATTTCTGATGGGATATCATCTTATTTGGTATGAAGTGGTAGTTCCAGTTTTGATTTGCATTTCCCTGATGACTAATGATGCTTGCCACCTTTTCATGTGCTTGCCAGCCATTGTGCATCTTTGTTGGAGAAGTACCCTTTCAAGTTCTTTGTCTATTTTATTAACATTAAAAAAAATTTTTTTTATATTTTTCTGAAGTGAGAAGTGGGGAGCCAGAGAGACAGACTCCTGCATGCGCCCGACTGGGATCCACCGGGCATGCCCACCAGGGGGCGTTGCTCCACTGCAACCGGAGCCATTCTAGCGCCTGAGGTGGAGGCCATGGAGCCGTCCTCAGTGCCTGGCTCAACTTTACTCCAGTGGAGCCTTGGCTGCAGGAGGGGAAGAGAGAGACAGAGAGAAAGGAGCGGGGGGGGGGGGGGGGGGGGGGAGGGGAGGGTGGAGAAGCAGATGGGCGCTTCCCTGTTTACCCTGGCTGGGAATCAAACCCGGGACTTCCATATGCCAGGTCGACACTCTATCACTGAGGCAATCGTCCAGGGCCCTTAACGTTAAAATTTTTATTTTATTTATTATTGATTTTAAAGAGAGAGGAAGAGAAAGAGAGGACAGACAGACAGAAATATTGATCTGTTCCTGTATGTGTCCCGACCAGGGGCTGACCCAGCAGTCTCTGCACTTTAGGAGGAGTCTTGCATAACGCCACTGCACTAGTGGTGCTGTTGCAAACTCTGTACTTTAGGACAAAGCTCTAACCAACTGAGTTATATAGCCAGGGCTTTGCCTATTTCTAAATTGGGTTGTCTTTTGCTCTTAAAAGTATTTTTAAAATTATTATTGTTATTTTGTTATAAACACATCTCAAAATATAGGTTTTTAAATTTGGGTGTAGAGTGGTAAATAATCTCAGTTCTTAAGAATCATAGAGTATCATAGTTTGTCTTTATATAGACCCCTGAGATAAAAACTACTCTTACTCAGACTTGAAAGCTGTGGTGGGCTGCATAATGGTCCCCTAAACATCCAGGTCCTGGTTCCCGGAACTCGTGAATGTTACCTTAGGTGGCAAACAAAACTTTGCAGGTGTGATTAAGGATTTTGAGATGGGGAGATGATTTTGGAATATCTAGGTGAGCCGTGAGTGTCCTCACATGCCTCCTTCTAAGAGGCAGGTAGACAGAGACCTGTCTACAGAGAAAGAAGGAATGTTGCCACTGAGACAAGATGCCAGTATGCTTTGAAGGTGAAGAAAGGGACCCTGAGCCAAGGGATGTAAGGAATGCTTTAAAAGCTGGAAAAGCCAGGAAAAGAGACAGTTCTCCCCAAGGGCCCCGGAGGGAGCATTGTCAGACACCATGATTTCCACCTTGTGAACCTGATTTCGGCTTCTGATCCCTAGAACTGTAAGAGAATACATTTGTGTGGTATTTTTAAAAAGCCATCAAGTGTGTGCCAATGTTATACAGCAATCCTGAAAAGCTAACACCTAGCCCTGGCTGCATGTTTCTGGCAATCAGGGTGGATGATGACCTCAGTGGGTTCCATGGTTCAGCTCTCTAGAAGCCTTTGACATTTTCTCTGTAAACCCGGAGTGCTGAAATCTCACCAGGTGGTGTCCCACGTTGGTCTTTTTTATTCATCCTGTGTGGCCTTGGCGCTCTCTGTGCCTCGAGGCCACAGCTTACCCCCAGGATCCTAAATAAGCTCCTTGTCAAGTCACCTGATACCATTCCTGTCCCCTAAGGCCAGTGTGGCTATTTGCATTTGCTACACTAACGGAGCCTGGAGCTTCTCTCCTGGGTCACCTCTGCCGTCTTGGACCATTGTGTCCTCCATCAATCCATCAGTGCATTGTTTTTTCACTTCAAACATTTTCAAATAGATACAAAAGTAGAGACTAGTACAGTGAAGTCCCATGTGCCCGTAATCAGGATGCAACAATTATCAATATTTTTCTCTCTTTGCTTCACTCTCCCTTCTCTCTCTCTCTCTCTTTCTTTTTTTTTTTTTTTTTTACCTCATCTTTGTTAAATCAGTGCTATTTTCCTTTTAAATCAGTGCTTCTCAATATTTAATGTGCTAAGAACTCACCTGGGGACACTTGTCAAATTCCACATTCTGATTTAGCAGGTCTGTGAAGGGGGCCTGAGAATTTGCATTTCTAAAAAGTTCCCAGGTGACTTGGTGAAGTCGATGCAGCTGGGTCCGGGGGCTGTACTTGAGTGACAAGTCCCAGATCTCACTCCTGTATACCTTCAGATATGCCTCTGAAGCGTGCAGGACGGGCGCACCTCTAATATAATGGAACAGGCATACGTGCATTTTCTCAGTCCACGCGTCGCTCTGTCCTCTTCTTGTATCAAATCCTACCTGCTTCTTACGGGCAGGGGCAGCGCCGGCTCCTTCCTGTGGGTCACAGCTGTCTCATGTGGAGCCTTTCCCTGTCTCGGCTTCCACAGGAATGTCCCGTTGCCCTGAGAAGATTAAGAAATACTTTCTAGCCTGACCTGTGGTGGCGCAGTGGATAAAGCGTCGACCTGGGAACACTGAGGTCGCCAGTTCAAAACCCTGCACTGGTCTGGTCAAGGCACATATGGGAGTTGATGCTTCTAGCTCCCCCCCCCCTCTCTTTCTCACTCTGTGTCTCCTCTCTAAAATGAATAAAATAAAAAGAAATTTAAAAAGAAATACTTTCTATTATCTGCAGTCCCTGTTCACTGCAGCACTGCCCACAATAGCCAGGCGATGGCAACATCCCAGATGTCCACTGAGAGCTGAATGGATGAAGAAAATGTGCTGTATACATAAAACGAAATCTTATGTAGCCTTACAAAAGAAGGAAATCTGACTATTTTTGACATGGATGAACCTGGAGGACATTATACTAAGTGAAATAAGCCGGACACAGAAGGACAGATGCTGCATGATCTCATTTATATGAGATATCCCAAAGAGTCAAGCTCATAGAGGCCGAGAGTAGAATGCCAAATGCGGGGGGCAGGGGGCAGGGGAGGGTGTGATGGGAAACCGCTACTCATTAGGTATAAAGCTACACTTGTGCAAGATGAATGAGCTCTGCAGATCTGCTGTACACCATAGTGCCTATAGGTAATAATACGGGGTGCACTTAACATTTTAAGATGGTAGACATTGTGCTAAGGGGTTTTACCACAAAACCCTAAAACAAACAAAAATCCCAAGCGACACAGGGCACTTTGGGAGGTGATGGAGGTAACACACTTCTGGTAGCTCCTTCGTTGAGGTGATGGCATCGCAGGTGAATGCATGTGCCCAAACTCATCAAATGCTATACATTTAACACGGCAGGTTTTGTATATCGAGCCGTAACCCGGTAGCGCTGTTGACAAAAAGGAACTACTTTCTTGCTGGTGACAAAACCTCTCTTTCCTAACGATTGTCTTGCCCAAGCCGCTGCCTGTTCTGTTCTGAGAAGACTTCAGGCATGGTGACCCGGGGTGGTGAAGGGGGCCCTGGGGGAGGGGCAGAGGGCCCCCCACGGCTGTCTGTCACAGCCTCCCCTTCTAGCTGCTATTGTTCTGGTCTCACTCAGGTGGCGGTTGCTCTCAGCTTCCCCATCGGGTGGCAGGCCCCGGGCTCCCCACTCTGTGGCTGGTCTCTCCCAACAGGTAGGGTGAGGGCGCAGGAAGAGAGCTTCCTACATCCTGGAGAGGATCCCCTGAGAGCTGGTTGTGCAAATCCAGACCTGCCGAGGGACATCAGTGTCACCCTGTGCCATCCCTGAGTGATGAACATGCTCAGGTTCTGTTCCGGATTCAGAGGCCCAGTCACAGGGCTCTGTGGGGCCTGTGGCAGGTGCAGGAGAGACATGTGGTTGCTGCCCCTGGAGTTTCCCCCTGGACCAGGGAGCAACACACTTCTGGTTTCTCTGGCCCATGTGTAGCCCGGAGCTACTGACAGCCTCTCTGACATTCTTCCTAGTACTTGGGACAGAGTGACACTTAGTAAATATTGGGTGAATAAATCAGCGTGGTTTTATATTCTTTTTCAAGAAATGGCTTGGGAACTCTGAAAAAAAAATTGCTGAATAATTGAATGAGAGTGTTGTTCCAAAAGCGGAGATTGACTAGACCGCTGAAAAGCGTTTTCTCTGGATCCAGAGGAAGATTTTAGCTTCTGGTGAGGACCCTCCTGTGAATGCAAGGAGAGGGTGGTTTTTATGAGATTAGAGCAGGAAGCCATAAGGAGAGAAAGCCGAGATGAACAGGTACCTCGATGAAATATGAAGAGAGCTGAGGAAGATTTAGTACTAGGGACCTAAAAGGCAGCAGCATTGTTACAACATCCCTGGGAGCATCGGCAGTGGAACTGACTTCTTGGAAAATCAAATCAAGTGACGTGGCAGACCATCTTGAAAAGCTCCCTTGGACGGCGGAAGGAAAAGATGAAGGCAGAAAAGATGGGGTAACCGTAGATATTATGGTGGTGCTTCAGGAGAAAGCAGGGCAGTTGGCACTGGGGTGGGAGGGAAGGGCGGGTGGACTGTGCAGGGCAAAAGGACCCCTCCTGGGCTAAGCCAATGGAAGACCAACACTCAGATAAATCCTAGTTAGTATGGTGAATAAAGAAAAAGATAAAAGCAAACAAATTCCAAGGTTTCAGGCAGCAGAAAGCAAAACATTTAAGAGATGACCCAGCAAAGAGTCGAGTCTGGGGGCTTCAGACCTCCATTGAAGCAGTAGAGCAGTATCCACAGAGTTTGGCCCCCAAGGATGATCTAGTCTTCCAAAGAATCCTACACATAGGCAAACTGTCTGCATCTGTAAGATAGGGGTAACACCAGTCCTTCCGTATAGGATTGTTAGAGCTAAATGGAAGATGCATGTGCTTAGCCTGACCATGGGGCGGTGCAGTGGATAGAACATTGGAATGGGATGCAGAGGACTCAGGTTCAAGACCCTGGGGTTGCTGGTTTGAGTGCAGGCTCACCAGCTTGAGCATGGGGTCGCTGGCTTGAGCAAGGGGTCACTTGCTCTGCTGTAGCCCCTCGGTCAAGGCACATATGAGAAAGCAATCACTGAATAACTTAAGTGGTGCAACGAAAAACTATGCTTCTCATCTCTCTCCCTGCCTGCCTGCCTGTCCCTGACTGCCTCTCTCTGTCTTACACACACACACACACACACACACACACACACACACACACACACACACGATGCATGTGCTTAGACTGAACAGTGTGCAGTGTGGGGTTTTCATTCATTCTCATTGTATCTGGTGCTCTCAATAAATGAAGGTGATGACTCCCATCTGGCCATGCAGAGTTGGGGGCATCCTGAACATCTGAGCAAAGATACCCTGAGGGCTACTGGATCCTTGGGTCAGGCGCTCAAGACAGAGATCTGGGCTGGAGATGGTAACCGAAGCCGAGGGGGCAGGATGAACCACCAGGAAAGTGTGTTCAGTGTGAGAAGAGGTTGCACATTAGGAGATGGGGATCCGGGGATCTGGGGATCTGGGGAGGGTCTGAGGCCAGTCTAAGCTATCATGTGAGTTCTGTTCTTGGCGCTGGAGCCCAACTGGTAATGAATAGTCAAATAGTTGCTTGACCCTCAAGAAGGATCTCCTTGTGTAAATAATTCTGCCAGCCTGAAAGGCCTGGAAACTGCCCCAAACTGCGGGGGGCACCAAATTGCCCATGGCAGGCGGACCCCTCCACACACAGGCCCATCTCCTGCCTGAGAGGGGAGGCTCTCCTCCTGGCACCTGGGAAGACCCTGACTTTTATTTGGGACCCAGCTGATCAATCACCAATAACTCCAGGCTCAGAGTTGTCACCGGCCTCTTGTCAATAAGGATCAGGGAAGACTAACTGGGACTAGAACATTCAGTGTTTGAAGATCATATGATTAGGAGATGTACAAATTCATTTCTGCTCTAATCAGAAAGATTGATCACATAACAAGTGATGACCAGGGACTTCAGAGAATGCCTAGACCCCTAGTACATGCTCCATGCACCTCCCTCTCTCTGCTCCTCTGTTTCCAGTGCTAGGAATGTCTTTTGTCTCCTGGCCCACCTGGTGAGCTCCTACTCATCCTTCAAAGCCCACTCAAAATGACCCCTCTGAAAGTCTCGCCATTAGTTTTCCCGATCAAACCTGGTCACTCTGCTCTGTCCTGTCAATGCATAGCATCATTATTCTCTTCTTGCCTTTTCCCACAAGCCTGCTTTCTTTGTGGAAGCATTCGTTAGACTTGAACTCAGCTCTGCACATCTGCATATTTCTGTCCCCTGTAGCTGCGGACAAGCTCAGTCTGAAAAGGAAGCTAACATAGACATCATTCTATAATGTTGGCTGTGCAGGGCACTCAGGTGATCCTCAGGCCAGCTGCTTTGTGTCACATGGTCACAGTGCCTTCCAGCTGCAGAACTGGCTAGCTGGGAACCCTGGGGACCTGCTAGAGTGGACATAAAGGCCTTTGTACTTAGAGAGGACTGGGCTCCTATTTTTATGTTCAGGCCACTGAGAGAGTTTGGTGAGACCAGGGCTGGGGTGGCGATGGCACTGGCTGGGCCCAGCCTGGCAGCTTGTTTGGGGTACGTCGCGGTAGCAACAGCGGTGAAGGTCTTGAACTGTGGATCCAGACCATGGGTGTGAGACCTTCTGCCGCACCTTCAGGGACTCACTTTACCCTTCGGGGTCTCAGTCTCCTCACCTTAAGATGGGAACATTACCAGGCCTTTCTTATAGGATAGTCAGAGGATTAAATGGAATATCCATGCCCCGGTTAACATGCAATCATGTCAGCAGTGGTTGTTTGGACCTCCTTCTGGAGAGGAATTGGTGCCCAGGTTGCAGGAGCAGTCTTCAGAAGGATTGTGTAAACTTTGGGCCCCACAGTGTTGCTTTGGGCTCAGAGACTCAGCTCTGCAGTTAGGTATTGGGCCGGAGCACCACAGCAGCTCTCTGGGAGCATGAGGGAGTAACTTTAGCATGCTAAAAGTTAACCCTCCAGAAGCACTTCCTTTCTGCACGGTGCCTCAAAGCCCTTTCTTTTCTTCTTTTTAAAAATAATTAACTAATTAATTATTTTTAAGTGAGGGGAGGGGAGAGAGACAGACTCCCATATGCACTCTGACTGGGATCTACCCGGTAACCCCTGCCTGGGGTTTATGCTCGAATCAACCAAGCTATTCTAGTGCCCAGGGCTGACACTTGAACCAATCAAGCCACTGGCGGTGGGAGAAGAGGGAGAGAAGGGAGACAGGAAGGGGAGGGACAAGCAGATGGTTGCTTCTCATGCGTGGAGATCAAACTGGAGGTCAAACCTGGGATGTCCACATGCTGGGCCGGCGCTCTGTCCACTGAGTCAACTGGCCAGGGCTAGCCCTTTTTTATTTAATCTTCACAAGGACCTCAGGAAATGGAGATAGTGCTAGAGACCCGTTTTGCAGATTGGGGAACTCAGGAGACCTCATCATGAGCAGAGGTGGGTTGGGACCAGGATGGAAACACCCATCTGTCCATCTCCAAAGTGCCTCAGGCATTAGCCCTCAAAATCCCTTCTCTCATTTCCTATTCCCGGGGGCATGACTGCTGGTGTGGTTCCGCTCATTTCCTGTTCCCGGGGGCATGACTGCTGGTGTGGTTCCGCTCATTTCCTGTTCCCGGGGGCACGACTGCTGGTGTGGTTCCGCTCATTTCCTGTTCCCGGGGGCACGACTGCTGGTGTGGTTCCGCTCCGTTCCTGTTCCCGGGGGCACGACTGCTGGTGTGGTTCCGCTCAGTTCCTGTTCCCGGGGGCACGACTGCTGGTGTGGTTCCGCTCATTTCCTGTTCCCGGGGGCACGACTGCTGGTGTGGTTCCGCTCATTTCCTGTTCCCGGGGGCACGACTGCTGGTGTGGTTCCGCTCATTTCCTGTTCCCGGGGGCATGACTGCTGGTGTGGTTCCGCTCAGTTCCTGTTCCCGGGGGCATGACTGCTGGTGTGGTTCCGCTCAGTTCCTGTTCCAGGGGGCATGACTGCTGGTGTGGTTCCGCTCAGTTCCTGTTCCCGGGGGCACGACTGCTGGTGTGGTTCCGCTCAGTTCCTGTTCCCGGGGGCACGACTGCTGGTGTGGTTCCGCTCAGTTCCTGTTCCCGGGGGCACGACTGCTGGTGTGGTTCCGCTCAGTTCCTGTTCCCGGGGGCATGACTGCTGGTGTGGTTCCGCTCAGTTCCTGTTCCCGGGGGCATGACTGCTGGTGTGGTTCCGCTCATTTCCTGTTCCCGGGGGCATGACTGCTGGTGTGGTTCCGCTCAGTTCCTGTTCCCGGGGGCATGACTGCTGGTGTGGTTCCGCTCATTTCCTGTTCCCGGGGGCATGACTGCTGGTGTGGTTCCGCTCATTTCCTGTTCCCGGGGGCACGACTGCTGGTGTGGTTCCGCTCCGTTCCTGTTCCCGGGGGCACGACTGCTGGTGTGGTTCCGCTCCGTTCCTGTTCCCGGGGTCATGACTGCTGGTGTGGTTCCGCTCAGTTCCTGTTCCCGGGGTCATGACTGCTGGTGTGGTTCCGCTCCGTTCCTGTTCCCGGGGGCACGACTGCTGGTGTGGTTCCGCTCAGTTCCTGTTCCCGGGGGCACGACTGCTGGTGTGGTTCCGCTCAGTTCCTGTTCCCGGGGGCACGACTGCTGGTGTGGTTCCGCTCATTTCCTGTTCCCGGGGGCATGACTGCTGGTGTGGTTCCGCTCATTTCCTGTTCCCAGGGCATGACTGCTGGTGTGGTTCCGCTCAGTTCCTGTTCCCGGGGGCATGACTGCTGGTGTGGTTCCGCTCATTTCCTGTTCCCGGGGGCATGACTGCTGGTGTGGTTCCGCTCAGTTCCTGTTCCCGGGGGCACGACTGCTGGTGTGGTTCCGCTCCGTTCCTGTTCCCGGGGGCACGACTGCTGGTGTGGTTCCGCTCCGTTCCTGTTCCCGGGGGCACGACTGCTGGTGTGGTTCCGCTCAGTTCCTGTTCCCGGGGGCATGACTGCTGGTGTGGTTCCGCTCCGTTCCTGTTCCCGGGGGCACGACTGCTGGTGTGGTTCCGCTCAGTTCCTGTTCCCGGGGGCACGACTGCTGGTGTGGTTCCGCTCAGTTCCTGTTCCCGGGGGCATGACTGCTGGTGTGGTTCCGCTCAGTTCCTGTTCCCGGGGGCACGACTGCTGGTGTGGTTCCGCTCCGTTCCTGTTCCCGGGGTCATGACTGCTGGTGTGGTTCCGCTCAGTTCCTGTTCCCGGGGGCACGACTGCTGGTGTGGTTCCGCTCCGTTCCTGTTCCCGGGGGCACGACTGCTGGTGTGGTTCCGCTCAGTTCCTGTTCCCGGGGGCACGACTGCTGGTGTGGTTCCGCTCAGTTCCTGTTCCCGGGGGCACGACTGCTGGTGTGGTTCCGCTCATTTCCTGTTCCCGGGGGCATGACTGCTGGTGTGGTTCCGCTCATTTCCTGTTCCCGGGGGCATGACTGCTGGTGTGGTTCCGCTCAGTTCCTGTTCCCGGGGGCATGACTGCTGGTGTGGTTCCGCTCATTTCCTGTTCCCGGGGGCATGACTGCTGGTGTGGTTCCGCTCAGTTCCTGTTCCCGGGGGCATGACTGCTGGTGTGGTTCCGCTCAGTTCCTGTTCCCGGGGGCACGACTGCTGGTGTGGTTCCGCTCAGTTCCTGTTCCCGGGGGCATGACTGCTGGTGTGGTTCCGCTCCTTTCCTGTTCCCGGGGCACGACTGCTGGTGTGGTTCCGCTCAGTTCCTGTTCCCGGGGGCACGACTGCTGGTGTGGTTCCGCTCCGTTCCTGTTCCCGGGGGCATGACTGCTGGTGTGGTTCCGCTCAGTTCCTGTTCCCGGGGGCATGACTGCTGGTGTGGTTCCGCTCAGTTCCTGTTCCCGGGGGCATGACTGCTGGTGTGGTTCTGCTCAGTTCCTGTTCCCGGGGGCACGACTGCTGGTGTGGTTCTGCTCAGTTCCTGTTCCCGGGGGCATGACTGCTGGTGTGGTTCTGCTCAGTTCCTGTTCCCGGGGGCATGACTGCTGGTGTGGTTCTGCTCGCTGTTGAGGAAACTGAGGCAAGAGATGCCAGGGTCACTCAGCCCATGAACTGCAGCACCAGGCCTTAGCCCTGGGCCCTTGTTCATCCTTGGATGCCAGCAGGTGGCTTAAGGGGAAGGGCCGTGACACTGATGTCAGTTCCTCTCTCCCATCCTGCCTGGGGACCCAGGAACCTGACTGTCAGGAGACAGAAGCGCCGTTCCTATGGTGAAGCATTTACCTGGATCGTCATTAGTCCTGTTTAAGGATGGCTCTGGGATCATCTCTGTAGTCCCAATGCTCTGTGTCATTTGAAATTTAATGACCTATAAATGATACTGGATAATTTGCAAATTTGACATAATCAGTGCTGGCCAATTCCATTCAATTATTTGTTAATAAACACCAGGGCCCCTGGCTGGAGTTTTATGTTTCCAGATTTGAAATAAAAAGCTGGGAGGCTAAACAGAGTGCAATACCTGCCTCGTCTCTCTGAATATTTATAAAGAACCCCGTCTCTGCAGGGCCCCGTAACACCCAAGCTTTGCTTGCTGTTCATTTGCATTGTGAGTTAAAAAAAAATAGTAATTATCTGCAAAAGGTCAAATATTTGCCTTATCTATATAATTTAATTTCCCAAAGGCCTTTGGGAATTCAAATTAACACCCTTGTAATATCTTCATTGAAAAAGAAGATTAATTATGCTTACATGGAACCTAATTTGGCTTATCAGACCTTTAATATGGCTGTGATCGTGAATGCATTTAAATTTAGGATTATGCGGGTGATCTCGGTCCCTTATTCCGGAGACTTTTAATATTTGTCATTATTTTTATGCATATCATTTTCCCCGCCTGCTCAGGAAAATTAAAATGTCGGTTCTGAAAGAAATAAACATTATGTATTGACACTGGTAATTATGTTTTGGTATTTAAGGATGCATAAAAAACTGCACACAAGGCCTCCAATATAAATTAGCAGTTAATGCCCTCAGACGGAACTGGAGCTCTCTGACTTGACTCACTAAATTGGGAACAGGCTGTCCCTGGGGGTTGCTGCTGGGCATTGCCTGGGGCGGGACCCAGGCAAATGACTTTTATTGGCATTCAAGACTGCTTGAAGCGTTAAGTGACCCTTGGAACTCTCAATTTAGGGTCAGGAGGCTTGGGGTTTCTCTTTGTCAGTAAGTGCTGTGTGTGATCGTGAAGAAGGCCCCTTCTGAACGCCAAGTTCCTGCCTGTGAGGGAAGAACAGGGGCCTGGGGCCCAGTCACAGTCCTGCAGCTTCCGGGCTCAGTGACACTGAACCATCTCTAGTCTCACTTTTCTCAACTGTAATAATTCGCCAGGTTTTTTCTCACTGGACTGTCAGTTTCTCAGTGGCAGGGCCATATTTTCTCTACTCTTGGACCTGTTTACCTGTCAGCACAGTGTTACATATAGACTAAACATAGAGCTTTGACCCCTAACAAAGGCAGTGGGGTCTTGGAGATAGTAGGGATTGTAAGTCAGAGTTTGGCTTTGTATCAGTTAGTTATCGCTGCATAACAAATCATACCAATACTTAATGGCTTAAAATAAAAACTCTTTCTTATTTTTCAAGACTCTCAGTTCACCCACATTGTTCTGCTGATTTGGGCTGAGTCAGATAATCTTGGCTGGGCTTGTCCATGTATTTTGGGACAGCTGTCAGTGAGGCTGGGGCTGACTGGTCTAGGATGACCTTGGATGAGATGCTTCATGTGTTTGTTCACTCTCTAGCTAATGAGCCTGGGCTTGTTCTCAGAACAGGAGTTTGAGGGAGAAACAGAAACATACAAATACTTTTTCAGGTTTCTGCTTGCATCTGTCTCATTGGCTAAAGTGATAAGGCCATGCCCAGAGTCAGTGTAGGAGGGGCTGACCAGAGGGAAGCAGCCAAACTTGGGGTCAGAAAGGCAATCTCTCTCCCATAGACTTCATCCTGGCCCTGCCTCTTACAGCTATGGGAGCAGAGTCAGGGGACTTGAAACGCTCAGTCTTAAGTTTCTTCATTTGTCAAATCTGGCGGTGATGTGGTGAGGTTTAAATGAGGTAAATGTATTTTAAGTATTTGGCACCGGGTACTTGGTGGCTTCCCAGGATTGCTTACCCAGAGGTTCAAGGATAAATGCCCAAGATGGGCACTGCAGGTTTCTTTTTAAGAGTGAACAATCAGACACTACCTACATGCCCATTGAAAGGGCTGCATTAAATAAATCATGGTGCACCCATTGAATGGAACATCTTTTAGCCCTTAGGTCAATAGATCGACATACTAGCATGGGCAGATGTCCCTGATAGACTGTTGAGAGGAGAAAAAAAGCAAGTTTCACCAGAGCTTACAATGTATGATGCTGTTTCTGTGTGTGTTTATTCATGCTTATAGAGAAATGTCTGGAAAACTAAGCCCCATACTCTTTTTTTTTTTTCCAAAAGAGAGAGAGAGAGAGAGAAAGATAGGAAGGGAGAGAGATGAGAAGCATCAACTCGTAGTTGCAGCATTTATAGTTGTTCATTGATTATTTCTCATATGTGCCTTGACTGGGGGCTACAGCCAAGCCAGTGACCCCTTGCTCAAGCCAGCGACCTTGGGCTTCAAGCCAGTGACCTTTGGCTCAAGCCAGTGACTATGGTGTCATGTTTATGATCCCACGCTCAAGTCAGATGAGCTTGCACTCAAGCCAGCAACCTTGGGGTTTTGAACCTGGGTTCTCAGCATCCCAGGTTGTTGCTCTCTTGTGCTTCCACCTGGTCAGGGTGAACCCCACACTCTTAAGTTCTCAGTTCAATATGTCCCCAGATGGCTTGCAATTTTACAATGAATGTGCATTCTGGGAATGCATGCCTTTTTTTTTTTTTTTTAATGGAAAAAAATACTACAGAAAAAATTTCAGGCTAAAACATAATAACTGGTGGCTTTCAGGTTCTAAGTTATCTAAGTACCTAATAATAATAAAAATTATAAACTAATATAAAATTTAAGAGCTACCATTTATTGAAGACTCACTGTGTGCTAAGCACATCACATCCTTCACCTACCAAGCCTGTAAGTGGGTAAATCCCCATTTTTCAGGTGAGGAAACTGAGGCTCAAAAGGGTAAGTACCTGGTTTAGTTAGGAACTACTCTCCTGCAGTTGACCAGCATCACCTCTGTTTGTTGATCCAACCTCTGCCCCACACAGAGGCCACACCATGTTGGTCTGTAAAGCAGAAGTTCCCTGTGCCTGTCTGCCCATTACAAATACTGGGTAGTTTTGTTCCAGATACAGATTCCTGGGCCCCTCACCCTATATTCAATTAACCATTTCACTTTTAAGGGGGCCCCAGAAATCTGTATTTTACTATGTGTTCACAGGAATTCCAAGGCAGCCAGTCTGGCATGTAAAAACTGCTGCCCTATTTCTGTTTAACTCATCCAATAGCTCACTTGATCTTCACAACACACAGGGTAAGAAACATAATGTAGATTGTGTCCATCACCCCCATTTTAGGATAGATGAGGAAACTGAGGCTCAGAGAGGGAAAGCCACTTGCTGAGCATCTCGGAGCTGGAATATGGGATTAGAGCCCTGGCCTGACTCCGAGCCTATGGGGTCACTCTAATGGACTGGCTGGTCTGTGGGGAAGGCCTTTCGGGTGTGGACAGAAACAGAGGGAGATTCCTGGATGTTGGAGGCCACCTGGTAGCTTGCACTAGCCACACACTCTCTTCCACGTGCCCCCGGCTGTTGGAGCTCAGGTGGCAGAATCCCTGTGGCCCGTTTCTCTGCTAGGCACCTGGAGACAGATGCCAGTGTGGAGGTGTGGTGGGTTACTGGCTACACCTAGGGTCCTCCCCAGATGACCTCAGAGACCCAGCCTCATAAAACCAGGTGAGAGAAAAACAAAATTTAACTGGGCCGCATCCCCCTCCCGTCCTTCCTGGCTGCTGGGCCCCTGAGGGCTCTTTCTCTCTTCATCTTTAAGTATGTTGCTTCTTGGCTTGTCTAAGCAAATTTTAAGGGAGTCAGTTTGCTCTGGAAACGATGAAAGATGGTTGTGATCAGAGAGTTTCAAGCTGTCTGCGGTTGACGAAGTGAGCGCCGCAAGGCTTCGTCTGCCTTACTGACCTTCAGAGCTGCTGGGGCCCTGCTGCTTGGAAACGGGGTGCTTGGGGACACAGTCTGGACTGCAGACCAGCCCTGGGAATGCTTCCTGTGTCCCCCTCAAGACTCCGAGCGCATGTTCTGCCACCATTGCCCCTGCCTCGGGTGGGAGGGCTGAGGCATTGCCTCCTGGCTTCCTCCCCAGGACGAGGGGCCCCGTGATGTCAACCCCTTGACAGCTTCTCATCTCCTCTCAGGCTCCTCGGGGTCTGTTCACAGCATTTTATTTTGTTTTTATAGCAGCTTGATTGAGATATATACCGCACAATTCACCCATTTAAGGTGACGGTTCAATGGCTCCATTGAATGGTATTTGCAGTTTCGCAACCATCAACCCATCAACTTTTGAACATTTTCGTTTTCTCACAGGAAAACCCATTACCTTTCAGCTGACACACTTCAAACCTGCATCCCTCCCAGCCTTAGGCAACCGCTAACCCACTTCCTGTCTCCGTAGAGTTCCCTACTGTGGACATGTCATACCAGTGGGGCCACACAACACGGGGTCTTTGGTGTCTGCCTCCTTTTAATCAGTGTAACGTTTTCAAGGGTTGTCCATGTTTTAACACAGACCACTAGTACTTCACCCCTTTTTATGGCTACATAATATTCCATTGCTTTGATCAATGGGTAAATATATGCCATCACTTATTTTACTTTATAAGAATTTTTTCTTGTTCCCCAAAGGATTTACCAAATCTTACAAAATATAAAGAATACTGTCAGGTTTAAAAACAGAAGAGATCATTACTAAGAATTTTTCATCAGAAGAATAGCACACAAAGGGGAAAAATCATCGCACGGGGAATTTCACGGCAGCTTGCTTTAAACTGCTGAACAGAGAAGTAGCCTAAATGCACTGAAACAGGGATCTGGCTAAATAAGTTATGGCAATCCATATTATGACGTGCTCTGTGGGTATGTGGGTTTTCACTCATTGACATGAAGTGCTATCTATGACATGCCATTGAGACAATGATAGAATCCCATTTTTATAAAATGATACTTGCATTTCATTACCATCTGGAAGGCTGCTCACCAAAGTGTTGGCATAAATGTTTATATCTGAGGGGTGGCATTGCAGGTGTATATGTGTATTTTTATATTGAGGGGAAAAATAGTAAGGGAATCAGGCCTGGGAGGAAACAATTGTAGCAACATAAAATATACCTAAGGGATGTTTGTTTCCTTAAATGTGTACTGGGAAGTTGCCTGCATCCGTGTAAAGGGCCTTCACACTGTGCCCTCTCAGTGAGCACTCGGAAACCGATTGGGCTGGATGATCCAATTGATACGTGGCCCTGAGCTCCCCAGCAGCCAAAGCAAAGAGGGAGAGGAGCACCTACAACTTGTTTACCATAGCTGTGCTTCAGAGAGGCTGAGAAAGCCGCTCCTGCGTCTCAGGGAGGGAACAACACCCTCTATGACATCCTCTTAGTACACACAAGAGGGAGACTTCTAAATTCTAGTTATGGTGTGCCCCGCGGGGCCAGTGAGGTGAACCTAGGAGGGGTGAAACGAGGCTGGGCAGGGGAGGTGCTCTCGGCTGTTTGAGAGCATGTGCCCACGGGGGCCCAGGGGAGGGAAGGGAAGAAGGCCCCAGGGGCGGCCGCTGGCTCAGGCTCTCCTGTGCTTAACTGTGCCAGAGGTCTGCCGGATGCGTCTCAGCGTGTCCTCTGGCAGCTGGGAAAACCGAGAGGAGATGCCAGTTGCCGGAACTCTTCTCGCTGCAGAATGGCAGAGCACAAACATCTCCCCAGGTCTTGCTCTGGGGACCCTGCACTCAGCCTCAGGAGGTGCAGCCCTGTCCTGAGGCCCTGGTGTGCTCTGCCTCTGCTCTTTGAGATTGGGTGTCTCTTTTCCCTCACTCTGCATCTTTACTGTGATGTGACCTTGGATGTGTTAATCAAACCCACTGGGCCTCAGCTTCCTCTGGAAAATGGGCAGTGTGACCATCCCTCCTATCTTGGCTTCTGGGGAGGAGGAAATGCGTTGTTAACCATGTCAGCTGCTGAGGGCAGTGTCTGGCCCACAGTAGACACTCCCTTGTCTTCCCACATGGGTTTAGTCCCCTCCCACTCAGTCTGTTTTCTGCCTGGCCTGGAGTTTTCTAAAGCGAACCCCTGAGGGTACCGTGTCCCTTCTCCTGGAGCAGAAGCCCACTTGTATTAGCGGAGTCTCTGTGTCCTCTCCCCTCACTGTTCTTCCCCTTCTCTGCTCCAGCCAGACCCCCTTCTGTTGGGTTTCACAGCTAAGTTCCTCTCTTTCACAACTCCCTGGGTTGTTCCCTCTGCTTGGCTCTATCTTCTTCCTTCCTTCACCTAGCTAACACCTCCATATCTTTTGAGTTCTGGCTTACATACCACCTCCTCCAGGAAGGCTTCCCTGAGCCCTCCACTGTACTTCCGTGGTCCCCCTTACATGGCCCAGTGTGGTCTGCTCCCTGCAGCTTCTCCCACTGCCAGGATTGCAGAGGGCAGTGCCCCTCGGCTTTTTCATGACTCAGTGTTTACCACGCAGGGGCCCGCTGAGTAGTTGATGAATGGCTGGAGAAAGAGTAGGGCTTGATGGAAGAAGGCACACTGGGCTTGGGGCTCACATGAGTGAACAGAGGCTTCACTCCAGGGGAGGAGGACTCTGGGGCCTGGGAAGCCACTGAGAAGACTGTCGCAGCATCCAGGCAGGCAATGGTACTGGTTGGCTGGCGGGTGACATAAGGCCAGAGTGGAGGGATGACTGACTGGTGCTGGCCAAGGTTCCCCAGGATGCAGGGGTCTCCGCCTCAGAGGTGGCCTGAGGCTGTCACTAGGGCCAGGTTAAGAGGATGGGCTGGGGGTCTGCATGGGGGATGCTCCAGGGGAGGGTGGCTGCCACCTCTGCCTTCCACAGGAGGTCAGTGTGACATTAAAGTTCCTCCTGACTGCCAGGCCCACACAGCCTGTGGGAGGCCCTTGGGTTCAGGAATCTGGGTCAGCTCGTTATAGTTGGAGTCCCTGGTGCGCAGGCGCCAGGCCAGGTGGGCTGGGGGGAGGCAGAGACACCTGAGAATCAATCGTGTTTGTTTTCTTTTTTGTTGTTTTTTGTTTTCAATTTAGAGTTTCAGAAGGAACTTATTGGGAAAGCCATGTTTTTGTAACAAGGAGCCCCTGTGGGGTCTGCAGCTACCCTTGTCAGAGACCCCTTCTTCCTCTGCCTGCGTTCACCTGGGCAGGTGGGGTCCACCTAGCAGGCAGTTCTGTAAAACAACAGGTTTTAGCATCTGAGGGAGCCTTGGAGATTACTAGATTTCTCTTGGTCCGGCAGTTGACAACTTTCTGCTTGGCTGTTGAGAAAATTGAGAAACGGAGACCCGAGGGGGTGGCCTGATTTGCCCAGGGTGATGTAAGTTGGTGGCAGGACAGGATTAGCATCTTGGTCTCCTTGCCCCCACCTGCTTTCTGATCAGCGGCCCCAGCTGAGGAGGACAATGTCCTCAGCATGGCTCACAGCCCCCCATCCACTTTTTCTGCCGACACTCAGCACACTGCTCTCCCCGTTTCACAGATGAGGAAACTGAGGCCTAGCAAGGGATATGAGCTCCTCAGCCAGTAGGTGGAGGTCAGTTATCCTGATATTGAGCTTGGAGTTCTGTAGCGTAGGCTGATGCCTCCCAAACTTGAGGGTACGCCAACATCGCCTTAGGGGGGCTTCTCCAAAATGCAGGTTCCTGAGCCCCACTTTGGGAGGGTTGATTCACTAGGTTTGGGATAGGGCCTTGGGTCTACTTTCTAAACAAGGAGTTCTGAAGCAGGTTGTTGGCAGATCACACCTGGAGATCACGTGGCCAAGATGAGTGCTTCTCAGACTTCAGTGTGCACACAAATCCTCTGGGCATTGCGCTCACATGCCCATTCCGAGTCAGTAGATCTGAGGTGGGGCTGGGATTCTGGATTGTAGATCTCATATATATAGTTTCTGGTGCTGCTGTGTGATCGTGGACCACACTCTGAGAACCACCGTGGCTGGGGCTATCTTCCCATCCTCTGGGCACACTAGGATTAGGTCAGTTGTAAAGCCAACAGACATCCATTCTGCTGTTCCTCCCAGGAGAGGCTAATGTTTTATGGTATCCGGTCCCTTTATGAATCTTCCTCTGGCCCTCCATTCTAACCACACACACCCCCTCTCTGTTCCTGACATTAGAGCGGGGGAAGTCCCAGAAGGGGAAGACTAAGAAGGCAGAACTCTTATTAGATTCCATTCCTTAGAGGAATCCCACAGAGCTCCTGTTGGCAAAATCTCTTCTTGGTGTCCCGAGAGCTTGGGTGGGACAGGAACTGTTGAGTGCTTGGGGACACTCAGGGGACCCTACTCTCTACTGACACCTTTTCTATGTCTCTTTTTTCCTACCTTCCCAATAGTATTTTCAGTGCCTTCCTGAATCTGGTGTTACGTTAATGGTTCCCTAAGTATTTTTAATTAGATTTCCCAAGCAACAGAAAGTTTCTAAAGTTAATTAAAAGTTGCCTCACTGTAATTGTATAAAAGCAGCTTTTGCTTCTGAATATTAAATTCTTATAATTAAACTCCTCTACCCATTTAAAGATTTCCACGGAATGTTTATCATTCGTTTAATATGAAGAAGCCCGGGGCAGGACGCGCTCCTGCAGGGAGGCGTTGGTCCAGCTAATGCTGGGTCAGTGTCGCGATCTTGAATTTTTCCCTCCCTGATGCTGTCATGCCTCTGGGAAAGAAAGATCAAATCCTGTGTGAGCTGTGGTGGTCATGTGACGTGCAGGCGTTGAGCCTGTCCCCAGATCCTGGCTCACACCAGTACTCACTTGCATGTGCTGTTCTTTCTCTTCTCTCCCGTTTTCATCAGGATTGGCCATGGACTTATTCTGGCCATTAAGTGGAGGGGAAGTGATGTGGGTGACATCAAGGAAGAACCCTCAGGAAGCCAGCACATGGTGTGCCATGATCGTGTCCCTTATCTTTGCTTTTATGATTGACAGTATCCCAATGGTCAGAGACTGCTCCATCAGCCTGGGACCTGGAGTGGCACAGTGTGGAGCAGAGAGGCAGCTGACCGAATGTCTTCTAAGCTTTGTCTGTTATTGGCTTTTCATCTGGATAACGGCTAGCTGAGTCTAATGTCTCCGTTTAGATGGCCCCTTTTTATGGAAAACATACCCTGGCCAACAAGACAGGGCTCATTTTGTGGTTAGAATGGAGGGCCAGAGGAAGATTCAGAGGAAAACATACCCTGGCCAACAAGACAGGGCTCATTGTCATTGCTGTGAGCTTCCTGGGATTTCCAATCTACAAATACCTATGCTACTATATTAAATGCCACTGTCTCCTTTAAATCAAATCCATTGAAAAAAGATCCTGGGTCTTATATCTATGTAGCTACAATCCAATATAATGGCACACCATACTTACTGAATGAGTAGCTACGCTTTGGGGGTCAGACAGACCTGGATACAGACCCCACTGCTTACTAGCCAAGGGATTATGGAGAGATTACTCATCCTCTCGAGGCTTCACTTTTGCATCTGTAGAGTGTGTCTACTAATAAAGTCTACTGTTGGCTTCAAGGACTCTCCCCACCTCTGGATGGTCCAACCTTCCGGGGTGATGGTAGGGATGGGAATAATCTAAGTTGTGGCTTCTCCATTCCTTTCTACCCAGAGCCACAGGAGGATCTGCCTTTTCTAGACTTGACTGAAGAGAATTGGGGATCTGCCTTGGGGCCATGATGCTGGTGAGTCAACCGGGTTAGGCAGTTTGGACATCCAGTGGAAAACCTGCTAGATGCTGTGCTTACTCCACACAGACTCTGGGGAAGAAACAACAGGCAGACAAGACTTGGCAGGTAAACCGTTCCCCAGGCTGGAGGTTCCAGTTGGCCACAAGGCATAGTCTTTCCCTGGGTACCATGTTTGGTCTGCGGCACAGGCCTCCCAAACTTCTCGTCAGGCCTTTCCCCAGGAGGGTGCTAATGATACCATGTGTGGTTCCCCACCGCGGGAAGCAGAGGAAGGGCTCCCCCCAAAAGCTGTGTATGTCTTCATCTCCAGGACCTATGACTGTGTTGTGTTACATGGCAAAGTGGAATGCAGGTTGCAGACAGACTTAACATTGTTCTTCAAGTGGCCTTAAAAGAGGGTTCTTATCCAGACATGCCCAGTGTAATCCCAGGGCCTTTAAAAGCAGAATAAGGAGCATAAGGGCAGTCAGCGTCAGAGATGTGAGGATGCTACACTGCTGACTTTGAAGATGGAGGAAGGGGCCAAGAGCCAAGGAATGCAGGCGTCTGCTAGGAGCTGGAAAGGGTGAGAAAACAGGCTTTCCCCTAGAGCAGGGGTCGGAAACCTTTTTGGCTGAGAGAGCCATGAACGCCACATATTTTAAAATGTAATCCTGTGAGAGCCATACAATATGTTTAACACTAAATACAAGTAAATGTGTGCACTTTCAATATACAATAAGTCTGAATTCTTTTTAATAACGTTGTTATGCTGTTGCTAACCAATGATGAATGAAGTAGTTCTCACCATTAATGCGACTTCTGGTGCTGCATGGTTTTGCTGATGGCTTTGTAGTCTGGTTGATACGTGGTGAGGTTAAGCTTCATGCAGGCATTGAGACTTCCATTCGTTAAATGTGATCGTAGGTTGGTCTTAACGTTCTTTAGATGTGAGAAAGACCGCTCACATGCATATGTACAGCCAAACATGGTCAGTACAGCAATACTCACACACTGCAGTGTGTGGTATGTGACGGAAGCGCATTCCAAGTTTTGACAATCAGCTGGTCTGCGGGTTGAAGTTTTTTCATTTCTCCCCACTTGTGTTTGCTCGCCAACTCTGCTTGCTGTCATGCAAGTCTTTCCAAATCTTCATTCAGTGACTTGAACTTATTCACCCACATGTCTGAGGCCTTCAGGTCAGCAGCTTGTAGCCAAAAATCTCTGACGGAGACACCAGGGATGTAACTCAGGTCAGTGCTGTCCACTGCACATTCGTGTGAATGGGTGATGAACTTAAAAAGACAAGTGCGCTGACGTAATTCTCCAAAGCATGCTTTGAATGACTTCAGGAGATTAGATGTGAAACCTGCTAGCTTCTGGAGATCAAGATGTTGGGCAGGGTCACTTGCTGTGCATGCATCTTTAAACTCTCCCAGTTTTTCAAAGTGTAGTAAACGACCTGTTTCAATGTCGGCAATGAAGAGTTCCAGCTTGTTTTCAAATGCAAACACTGCCTGTTGAAGGGATAAGACTGTATTTCCAATGCCTTGCATTTTCACATTGAGCTGGTTCAGATGTTCAGTCATGTCCACGAGATAGTAGAACTTCAGGAGCCACTCTTTGTTAGCTAACTCAGGATGCTCGACGTTTTCATTTCAAGAAAAGTCCGTATTTCACTCGGACAAGCTGCGAGAAGGCTGAGCACCTTCCCTCTTAATAATCAATGCACATTGCTGTGCAGAAGCAGATCAGGATAATTGTTCCCAACTTCATCCAGCAGAGTTTTAAACTGGTGCTCATTTAAAGATCGGACAACAATAAAGTTGACCACCCGAATGACTGGCGACATCACCTCACCAAGCTGCTTGCCACACATCTGAGCACAAAGCATCTTCTGATGTAGGATGCAGTGAAAACTTAGGATGGGTCTCTTTTCATGTTCACGAAGAAGCGCTACGACTCCTCTGTTTTTCCCCACCATGCACGGAGCACCATCAGTACACACCGAAATAAGTTTATTCATTGGTAATTATTTTCTTTAGCAAACTCAGTGAAAGACTTGAATAAATCCTCCCCTCTTGTTGTCTCTTTCATAGGCAAAACAGCAAGACTTTCCTCTTGTAAAGGAAAATGTAGTGTGTTACCGACAGCATACCTTGCAATCACGCTGAACTGAGATAAATGGCTTACATCTGTTGACTCATCCAAAGCGAGAGAAAAGAATGGTGCTGCATTTATGTCCTTCACTTGTGTTGCCGCAATTTGATTTGCCATTATGATGGTACCATCGTGAACAGTTCTTGCTGACAGAGAAATGTCTTTTATTCGTTTATCTTGTCTTTATCTGAAAAGTCTTCAAAAAGTTCATTGGCAATATCAAGCATGAATGTATTGGCATACTCCCCATCTGTGAATGGTTTTCCGTTTCTCACAATTGCTAAAGCACCAGCAAAGCTAGCTGAATTCCAGTCATCTTGTTGGGTCCAAACACAGAGTTGCTACTGACTAGCTTGCACTCTGCACAGTAGCTCTTGACATGCTTTCTTCCTGCTGTCCCCCGCTGGATATTTCAATGCAAATGTAGTATGGCGTGTGTCGAAGTGCCACTTTATATTTGACCGTTTCATCGATGCAATTTTATCATTGCATATTAGACACACTGCAGAACCTGCTCTCTCCACAAAGGCGAATTCCTCTGTCAGTTCCTGCTGAAAAGTACGATATTCCTCATCTTTTTTTCTTTTAGCCATCTTCTTTGTCAAAAGGGTTTCTGCAATTATCCAGCTGACTACTTGTTTAAAAGGAGGGAAGTTTACTTTCTGACCTCACAATGACTCGTACGTTATGCATTATCCAATAAAAATTTGGTGTTGTCCCGGAGGACAGCTGTGATTGGCTCCAGCCACCCGCAACCATGAACATGAGCGGTAGGAAATGAATGAATTGTAATACATGAGACTGTTTTATATATATATATATATTTTGAGAATGTTTTATATTTTTAATGTTATTTTTTTATTAAAGTTTTGTCTGTGAGCCAGATGCAGCCATCAAAAGAACCACATCTGGATCGCAAGCCAAAGGTTCCTGATCCCTGCTCTAGAGTCTCCAGAAAGAACACTGCCCTACACATACCCTGATTTAGCCGTGAGACCCATTCTGGATATGGGACCTCCATATAGTCAATGTTCCCCCTCTTCCCAAGCATTCTTTTATACAGTGTGTCGGTAAAGTCATGGTGCACTTTTGATGGGTCACCATGCAAAAGTGCACCATGACTTTACAGACACACTGTATTTCCTAGCTACCTATTCATAGGAACTCATTTGTGACTTTCCCCTCCCTCCCTCCCTCCTTCCCTTCTTTCCCTTTTCCTCTTCCCTTCTTCTTTTCTTCTTATTACTTTGCTACTATTAAGGATGAATAATAATACTCTGAAACACTCTAGTTCTTTACACCTAGCAGCAGAAAGTCGCAGCAAGCCTATACCCACTACGGGCTCCTCCGCCAGGCCGGCAGCAGCAGCCCCGGACCACTGTGAACAGCCCTGACCTACTTTGTTCTTGCATTGTCCTAGGTGTTGCCATCCCTCAGAGTATTTTTTAACTACTGTGTTAAGTCCTACAAATCGAAACTTTCTTACCTCTCGGCTACCCAGAGGCTTACAAAGTCCTCTGTTTTGCAGGGCACTCTGGAGGACGAGGAGTGAAATTCTGACCAAACAGTGGAAGAAGGTTTGTATCTCGAGAGGGACCACCTGAGCAGGCTGCTGGCATGCGGATTTCAGCTCTTCCTGCACTGAGCACCCCCAGACTCTGTTTTTCACCAGTGCTACCTTCCAGGGATCGAGGGGGAGGGCAGGGTGATGGCAGTCTGCCCTCAGGCTGAAGTTCAGATGTGGGAAATATACTTTCTGTGCTGTGGGAGACTGCACGCTGGCAAAGCCTCGCAGTTTAAGGCTTAAGCTAAAGGCTAAGCTCTTTCCCACAACTTTTGTTTGTTTAAGTTGGTAAAGGCAATTTATATGTCCTTCTCCACATCTCCTTGTTAGCTATGTTTATCCTTTGTTTTGTGAAGTTAGGATGTTATGCAGGGTGGAGGGCTTTCTGCACTTGGAAGAATTCTTGGGTTGCCTTGGAAATGTGACTTTGAATCCGAGATCTCTTTGATTTGCTAATGACTTGCTCTGCCCTATAAATAAAGTAGTTTGGGGGTGGAGACTTGCTCTTGCAAGCTATCTGCATTGCAGAGGCCTCCGGATCTCATCCTTTTCCTCTCTGAGTTTATTTCTTCATTCTGCACCATTCTCACTCAGGACATGGACAATTACTAGCCCCGCTGGTCCGCAGGTAGAATCTGAGGGACTCCTACACATGAAAAGTAAAGGCTGACTATAGGCAGAGACCGGTGTTGTGGAAGGTTTTGTTTGAAATACTTCCCTAGGCACTGGGGGGGTTCCCACTGAAACCCACTTAAACATTTTTTAGAGAGTTAAGGAAAAAAGTGTTTTATGGTTTAATGGGACAGAGATGAATATTCTATAATTACTAATATTACTTACACACTATGAACATTGTAAATGCTCCAGCCGTTTAACACTGCAATATAACAAGAACCCCAAAACATTTTCCATCAGCTCAGTTCCACAGATATCTATTTGGGTTTATTTAGTTATCTTCTTCTTCTCTGTTCCCACAGTTGTTTTTCTTTTAAATTAACTTCCAAGAGATTTCCTTCCAATTCAAGAGGAACCCTTCGATCTTTGTGTGGGACTGCACGCATCTGAGTGTGAAAAACACGTGCATGCAGGCACACAGGAAGTGCACGGCATGTGTTAGTTAATAAAGAATACCTGGGTGTGTCATTGAAGGTCAAGCCCAGCACAGACTGGGGAACTGCGGAACAGAAAGGACACGTTCAGCAAAACCCACAGCTAGGTAGCAGGTGAGACTGGCTGTGACTGGGTCTCCCAGCTCCAACTCCTGTGCTTTCTCTACTATACTGGACCCCTACCTCTGTCATCGAGCCAAACACTGGACAAGTGCTTGGTATTTGCCAAACATGGTGGTCAATGCTGACGCCAGGAAACAGCCTGAGATGTGAACCTGGACCAGCCAGAGGTGCACATCAGGCGGTCACACAAGGACTTACTAGGTGCTGAGCTAGAAACACAGGACTTAGTATTGGAGAGTGAATGCTTTTGGGGAGGAGCTCATAGTGGGGATGACAAGTATAAAGACTCATGTGGGCCTGGGTTCTAGTTCTGACTGTCACCCCTGGCTGCATGATTTCAGACAAGCCACTCAGCCTCCCCTGGTATCGATTACCTCACAAGACGGCCGAGCTGTTGTCTGTCAGGAGCATGGGTTTTGTAAAGGTCCGTTCTCCCCATACCTCGATGATGGGTGGCATCCAGGAGCCCAGGGTGAGGTAAGGCCGCAGTCATGCCCAGGGTTTTAGGGGAAGGCTCTTCCATTTGCAGGAGGGTGGCGATGCTATTTGTGCTGTGAATGCCTCTGGCCGGGATGTGCCGGGGAGTAGGAGTCTTGTACAAGGTATGGTCTGGAAAGCCTGTGCTTGTTTGAATCTATAGCATTTCCAGAACAGTTTTTCTTCGGTCTTCTGGAGACAGATCTCTTTGGGGAGACTGAGGCCTGAGGTGATTGGATCTCTAGGGCAAATGAATTGTTTCTAACCATGGCATGGGCATTTATTAGATGCCTTCCTCCTTTTCTCTATCCCTCGCTGTCTTCCTTACACCCACTTCCGCTGAGCATCCTTTTGTGTCGGGCCTCGGCTGGTCGGTGGGAGTTTGGAGAATGAGACAGGCAGAGCAGCAGACGTGCGCCGTGGGAAGTACCAGAGACGAGGAAGCACAGGATCATGCGGAAGCCATATGGCCCAAGGGTGCTCGGGAGTCGGGAGTCCTCCAAAGGAGGTGGGGCACCGGCCTCGGCCCCAGGAAGGCATTGACGCAGCCTGTCTGTGTTCGCCAACTTAGCTGCCTCGTTTTCCTGACTCCCCATCCTCAGACCAAGCCTGGGAAGCAGCTCCCAGCCAAGGTGTTGATGGCATCTCACAAGCACGGGCCAGGGGCCCAGAGCAAGGGAATACACTTCACCCCAGGCCTGTCTCAGACACGCAGCTGTCAGTTCTTGGGACTGATGATCTATTTGGAGCATTGGTTTCATTTATGTTCTCCTGAAATCGGGGCCTTTCTCTTGTTTCTCTCCTTGGTAAAATTGACTTAACCTTGTGTCATGCATAGGAAAACTCAAGACTCCCGTGGCTGCCTGGGTAAAGAGATGCAGAGGCCTTTAGGCTTGGCTGGGAGGGAGCAGGGGGAAGGGAAAGCTTGACAGAGGCCGCTGTTAATAGGCTTCTTTTATTTCTAGCTTAAAAAGAATTAGGTGACAATCACGTAACATACAATTGACCATTTAAACAGCAGGTTCAGTGGTATTTAGTGCGTTCATACTGCTGCAACCACCATCTCGCTCCAGTTTCAAAACATTTCCATCACCCCGAAAGGAAACCCTGTACCCATTAAATAATCCCTCCCATTTCCTCTCCCCCTGTCTCCTGGAAACCACTAATCTTTCTGTCCCCCTGGACTTGGCTATAAAAAGAATCATACACTGTATGACTGTTACGGCTTAACTGTGCCCCTCAAAATTCCTGTGTTGAAGTCCGAAGCCCCAGTGCCTCAGAATGTGACTGTATCTGGAGACAGGGTCTTTAAAGAGGCAATAAAGTTACACTGAGGTCATTAGTGTGGGCTCCAATCCAGTATGACAGGTGTCCTTGTCACAGGAGGTTAGGACACAGACACATACAGAGGGGGGACCCTGTGAAGACAAAGGGAGATTCGTCCATCTACAAGCCAAGGACAGAGGTCTCAGAAGAAACCAACCCTGTGGCACCTTGATCTCAGACTTCTAACCTCAGAACTGAAGGAGAATACATTTCTGTTGTATAATCCTCTAGGCTGTTATTATGTTACAGCAACCCAAACAAACTCATACAGTGAGTTAAGAAAAATAGACTTTATTTTTAGACCAGGTTTAGGTGCATAGCAAAACTAAGCAGAAGTCTCCGAGAGTTTCCACACGCCCCCAGTCCCCATGCATGCTTGAACGCAGAACGTCCTTCATTGCCAGCATCCCACAGGGACCTTCTGGGTCTGGCTTCTTCCACTTAGCGGAATGCCTTCGAGGTTCATCCATATGGTAGCCTGGACCAGTCCTTCATTTCTTTTTGTGACCGAGTAATATTCCACCGTGTAGCTAGAGCAAAATTTGTTTATCCATCCATCTGTTGCTGGACATTTTATTTCCGCCTTTTGGCTACTGCAAAGAAAGTTGCTATACACATTCATGCACAAGTTTCCGTGTGGACCTATGTTTTCATTTCTCTTGGCTACATATCAATGAGTGGAATTGCAGGGTCACACAGGAACTGCATTTAACTTTGGGAGATGTTTATAACCTTCTCACGGCGTACTTATGCCTCCGCAGAACTTGCTGTAGTGTAGTCGGGAAGGGTGTGACTGTTGGTGAGCCATTTGGTTCATGTCCCGCCTTTACTCTTGACCTGCTGGGGGCCTTGGTCAAGTGACTTAACTCAGTGCCTGGGCTGGGCCCTGTAGAACAGCTGTGCAGATTATATGCAAAGGATACAAACTTGCATATGAATCATTCAGCAGATGCTCGCTCCATCAAAACCCTGAAGGTACCCTCACAGGCATAGTAGCTGCTCAACTTATTGGCTGTGTTCATTACTGCAGCTTACCTTGCAGGATTTGGATGTGGGAGGCCGTGAGGTCATGGCATTCTGGATGGGAAGGTGTATTTAGCTGGAGTGTGGCATGTGACAGGGTGTAAGCAAAAGTTAAGTTTCCAAAGCGGGGTTGGAGGGTGAGGGGGGCCGATTTCAGAGGCCTTGAGTGCAAACCACTCTCAGCAGGGCCTTAACGCCAACGCCAACGTCAGCGTCAGTCTCAGAGGTTCCAGTGCGCAGGGGTGGACGTCCCCGCGCTCTGTGGAATAAGAGGGCGGGCGTGCCTTCTCACGCATGGGAGTCCCTTGGCAGTGGTGGCTTTCTTCACCACCCTTTGTGATTTTGGAGCTTGACAGTTACACTCCAATTTTTCAGAATTTGCCGGACAGAAGAGATCTGCTTAATGCAGAGTTCCTTGCAACAGACCTAGGAAAATGTGCCTTTGCCCCATGATACTCTATGGAGAGGCCACTGTACAAGCACTCTGCCAAGTCTTGCAAAAATAGGCAAAGGAGAATGCAAGCATAAACAAAACCAAACAGAACGAGGGGACATCGCATTGTAAAGCAGGGCTGGTGTGAAAGGGATAGAGTTGGCATAGGACTAAATGTCTTCTTGAATTCTGAAGAAAATAATTCAGGAGTAAAGTTACCAGCCCTAGCATGCATTTTTAAATGAATTACTTTTTCATAAAGCCAGATGTATTCAACTATTATGGCTACCCTGTCATAAAGTTAGGACTTTCTCAAATATATATCTATTGCATATTTAACGTATCCAAATATACATATTTAATGTATGGTAAATATATTATCATTTAGGTATATGTGTGGTACTATTCTAATAACTACATATTGTTTAATAAAAAGAAAAAACCATGGACACACTTTAAAAATGGAATGGTATGATTGAAAAAGAAAGTGATTGAAAAAGAAAAGCTCCCACAATTACACTCACCAGGGGCAGCCGCTTTTTTATCCTTAGTGAGATTATTTTTAATATTGACAAATCTGGTTAGTTTTGGAAGCGTGGCTCTTCTACAGCTTGTATGCATTTTATTTAACCAGTATGTCAGAGTTGCACGTTTTCCCACCCTAGTAATGCCTTATTTTCCACCCACCAATTCTGGCTTCCCAGGCAGGAAACCTGGGGGCTGGCAGGGGATTTCTGGGAGGAAATGGCTTCAGGCCTAACACCTTCCTTGGAGCACTAAGTGCCAACTGACTTAAGTTTTCCTAAACTAAGAAAAGATGCCTCCAATTGGACAGAATCATCGTCTACGGAAGCCCTTGTTCCAGCCCCAACCTTCCCCGGGATTTCCCTCCTCCCTGTTGTCAGAGTCAGGCGGAAAACTGTGAGATGCAGCGACCCTCAGGTGATCTTGGCCACGTACATCCCTTGCCTTCTCTGCGTCTTGGTTTTGCCGTGTTTGAATGAGGGAATTGGGAGAGGTGTTTGCATTGGTGCTGCTTACGGTTGGTTTAGGTGCGAGACGACAAGGGGTCTTGCTGCAGAGTATGGCAATGCTTCTGGAATCTTCTGGGGGGCGGAGCACCGAAGAAACAGGCTCTAGGCTGAAGTTTCAGGATGGTTGCTCAGAGTCACACATGGAGCTGGTCTTCCAAGGGAGAGGGAGCCTGTTGGGCAGATAAAATATAATATGCTCACTTTGTTAAAGATGGCGCTGCCCACATGGACGTCCTTCACTCAGGTGATATTATTTGCCCTTATGCTTGGGATGGGTGTGGGAGAAAGGCTGTAATGTAAGCAGGCCAGGTCGTTATGGCCTAAGGCTTGGTTTTAAGAGTAAGCTCTTCTCCACATCCTTGACTGATTGGATGATGTAGGGTGGTGCACTCCTGAGGAATCCCATTATACAGAGACTTCCTTGTTTGTATAATTGGATTAAAGGTTTTGATTCTACGGTATGAAGTGGGAGAGACCAGTAGCTTGATCTCTCTCTTGGTTCCTGAGGTATTAGAGAGGAGAGCAGATTAAGGCCACGTGGAGGAGAGAAGCAGCCGAGATGGCAGAGTGCTGAGGAAGAAGCCAGTTTGTTAAGAAATTTGTGCAGGAGGAGATGGGAAACAGAGGTGAATAAGGCTGGTGAGCTAGAAACCTTTGATTCTAGGAAACTCGGATAAGTCAGTAGCTTTGTGAGCACTGAATGTGTGGGTTTTGGAGCCCAGTGTGTGTTTTTGCTTGCCCGCCAGGTGCAAGCTAGAATTAAAGCTGACGTCTCACCAGTTTTTGGCTCCTGTGTTTCATTACCGACTGTTCGAATCTAATGTGAACCTGCACGGGTCAGGCGGCTGTGATGGTGGCCTTGGCTACTGGCTTTACAGAGCCGCTGCCGTGCAGGAAGCTGGCGAACCAGGAAGGTGCCTGCGGGATGGAGATGCTCTCAGCACTGCTGTGGGCTGGGGCCCTGTCACCTCTGCACGAGTCCAACTGGCAGAATGGTTGCCCTGCGCCCTGCGCCCTGCCCTTCCACAGCTCTGAAGGTCGCTCACTCTGGGAGCTTTGTCCCAGCTGCCTCAGGGACACCCATGACCCGCTTGTCTACAGGAGGAGCAGCCGAAGGGGCGTCCCCTCCGCACGGTGCTCCCCGCCTGCCTTCCGGAGCTTGTATGGGGGCATCCGGTAGGTAGGCGGAACCCAAATCACACTGGGGACCCTGTTGCAGGAGAGTCTCGGACACGTAGCTTGCAGGTCCCCACTTCCGTAGTTCCGCACTCACTAGAAGAACTGGGTAGGACAGTGATGGGCAATCTTTTGAGCTTGGTGTGTCAAAATTCACCAAAAAACCGAGCATAACTCGGGTGGTGTGTCACTTCGAGAAAAACGGCCTAACCGGAAGTCCCAGAACTAGGCGCTCTGTGCCGGAGTTCTGTTGTTTTGGCCTACAGACCTCCGGCACAGAGTGTCTACACTACAGCAAATGTTTTATCCTCGGCTACTGCACCTGGCTGTGCAGGAGCCGAGGATGAAACGTCCTTCTCGGCATGTGGCCCCATACTTCTCTGGTATGCAGCCGCGTGTCATCGAGAATGGCTACGCGTGTCAGTGCTGACATGAGTGTCATAGGTTCGCCATCACGGGGGTAGGAAGATGAATGAGCCAGGGGTTTGAATCCTGCCTCTTCCTCTCGCTGTCAGGTCAAACCCACGAGCAACACGGGAGGGTGGCAGCTGCCGCCAAGGCCGCTTCTCCAGCCATGTACGTGGAAAATGCAGTGGCAGACTCCCATCATGAAGGTGAAGATAAACCTCAACAGGCTTCCTCCGTTTAAGATCCTCAGCTCTTCCCTGTGGTTCATGGGTGTGCAAACATGGCCGAAATCTTGCCAGGGGTTACCAACAACAGCAAGCAGGGAACCATGGGCAGAGGCATCCAGGGAGGTGCAGAAACTGGTTCTGACGATGCACCATTCCCATCTGCATCATGTTGAACTCTGGCCTTTCATCTGCCCTCTCGTGGTGTCAGGCACATACACAGGGCCATCCGGGCAGGTTGGGACGGGGGCAGAGCTGACTTCAGACAGAGATGGAGCGGCTGGGAGGATTTGGCTAAAGGAAGTCTGTGTCTCCCAAAGGCCCTTTTCCACTAAATTGAGCAAATGTGGCTGAGTGTAGCCAGAGTGTTTGAGGTAAGATGCTAGGTGGGACGTTCTGGACTTTGGGAATGTGATGTGTGAGAATAGACACCCATAGAAAACTTGGCAGGTGAATTACAAAGCCTTAGATTCTAAGGTCAGAAGGTGCCTCAAGGGCCACCTTGTTTGACCCCTGCTTCAAGACTTGAGCTCTCTCCCTCTCCTCAGGGATGCTCGGGCTTCCCTCCCAGTGACTGGAGCTCCCTGGTCATATTTGCTCCTCTGGCCCAGGGCTGCCTCCTGGGATTTGTGGCTTTGCCTTTCCCAGGCTGAACACTCCAATTCTTTCCTTGTCCTGAATAAAACACAGATTCTAAACCTTTGCTAGTGAATATTTTGTTATTCTACGTGCCTATAAAGGCCAGACTCTGAGACAAAAATCCATGCCACAGAAGACCAGCAATGTGTCCCTAAAGACACATTGAGTTTCAACCTAGCAGGTTTTGGGGGACAGAACTAGAGGTCTTTGGCAGCCCAGCTCAGCCTTGCAAGCCCCTTATTATAGGCTCCCTGGCAACAGGCATGCCATTTCATTAATGCTGACAGTCCGATGCCAACCTGAGTGACAGCCGGAGCCAGGGTATGGCGATAATAAGCCCTTTCCATTTCCCCAACTCCTGCTGGTTCCATTGTCGTCGGAAGCCGAGAGCATGGAAATCTACTCTTTCCCCTCCCCTCACAAACAAGGCTTTCAGCTCTCATGAAATTACTGACCGTCAGGGCTAGAAGGAGCTTGGGAGCTCTTTTCCCTCCAGCCATTCTCTCTGGGCCCCGCTCATCTGGACCCTTGGTTTCAGGTGCCACCTCCAAGCTGTCCTCCAAGACTGGCATCTCTGGCCTAGGTGCTTCCTTGGTGCTCCCAATCACCGACCCTGTGGCGTCATGGACACCTCAATGTGGGTGATCAACTCTCTCCCCCCACAAGCATATTCTCCTGGGTGAACCCTCATTTCAGTGCACACACCCAGCCATCTAATTTCCTACTGCTCCTGTTACAGTGACAACCACCGAATGCTCCCCCAACTCCGACCCACCAGGGCCACTTCCCTCCCCTTTGGCACCAGCTTCCTCATTCTAAAATCAGCTTCTGTGACATCACTCTCCTCTGCTCACAATTCTTCAATGGCTCCTTAGTACCTTGTTAATAAATTCTAAGCTTATGTCCTTTCCAGCCTCATCTTTCCAGCTTCATTCCAAATCACTTTTTGTGTCACATTTAACTCCTTCGACAGATGAAATCATGTGTGGCTTCCTAAACACCATTCTGTTCTACACTCCTAGCTGATCTCTGTCCCCAGCCCCCTGGTCCGAGCCCGTTGGTGAACACCTTTCTATACCTTTACACCCTACCTAGGAGTTGCCTTCTCTCTGAAGCCTCCATCCACAGGACAGAGGTTCTTACCACTCTTCAAACTACTTCTGTATCTTATACCCACCATTAGTTTATTCACTCAACTGATATATATATTTTTTATTTTATTTTATTTTTATTTTATTCATTTTAGAGAGGAGACACAGAGTGAGAGAGAGAGAGAGAAAGAGAGAGAAAGGGGGGAGGAGCTGGAAGCTCAACTCCCATATGTGCCTTGACCAGACCAGTGCAGGGTTTTGAACTGGCGACCTCAGTGTTCCCAGGTCGGTGCTTTATCCACTGTGCCACCACAGGTCAGGCAATATATTTTTTTTCAACTAATACTTGTTAACCATTGCTAGACATTCAATTCCTGTCCTTATAAAGCTTGCAATCTGATGGGAGAGTTTGACATTTACATACAACACACACACACACACACACACACACACACTTTATCAATTGTAATATGTGCAATAAAGCAAAAATAATAATAAAGATTAGAACATACCGGTGGGAGGTTAGCTTGGAGAATCATGAAAATCCTTACCAAGCAGTGACAATTGTGCTGAGACCCGAGTGGTAGTACTCTGTTTCTCCCGAAGGGAAGTAGAAGCAATGCAAACATAGCAAACAGCTTGTGCAAAAGCCCTGAGGCAGTAAGGAGTGTGGTACATTCAGTAAAGTGAAGAATCAGTGTGGCTAGATCTCAGGGTGCAAGAGGGTGGGTGGGGTGAGAGGAGGCTGGAGAGAGAGGCAAGGAATGGTCCTTTCAATGAAGATATGGGGGCAGGAGGGTACTGGGAATTCTGCCAATTGCCAAGACACTTTCAGCAAAGTCAGCATCTCAGGCAGTCTTGGGTCAGGGAAAGGCAAAGAGGGTCAGAAAACATCCAGTGTGCATGCTACAGCATATAAAATGGACGGTGTTTGCAACCCGTAAGCATAGGCTTTGCAGCCAACACACTGGGAGCCAGAGAAGACTGGGGAAAAAAATCTAAATTCCACACCCAGGAAGCCCAGAAGGAGGTTGGAGGTGATCTTGGGTCTCTGACCTGCAAGGTGAGGTGGGGGACAGACTTTGTGTCATTTGACTCTCAAAGCTGCAAGGTGATCTTGCCAGCCACCCATGTGATCTAGACATCAAGGCAAATTTTTAATAAATGTTTATGGACATGACGGGCCCTGAGTGGTCATTTAGACCTGGCAGCCTTCTAAAATGCCTTCATCCAAGGCAAAACATAGGGTCTTGGCTTTCCCCCACAATCTGCAATCTACTTCCGACTCCAATTTCTACTCTTTCCATTAACCAGACCCACTTTCCTTCCCGGGCCACCCCTCCCTCAACAGTGGCTCACAGATAAGGTGTGGTGCTGCAGCAATTGCCTTTTAAAAACGCATTTAAGCAGGATCCCCCTCTCCCTGGTCGCTCCTGCTCTTTCCGTGCGGGGGCCCTGGGCTGCATGGGGGAGGGCTGGCCCTCTCTCAGCCAGGCCCCTTCCCCAGCTCTCAAGCACTTAGAGCAACGCTTGCAGAGTCAGCGATAACCCATCCCTCTGAGCAGGAAACACACACTTCAGCATTTAGCTCGCGGCCGCTAATGTGCCTGGAAGTAATTGTTTAGAGAGCCCAGGATGGGAGTTGGGAGTAGGGATGCCACCGGGCTGCAAACCCAGGATTCGCAGTGCTGTTTCCTTTTGATGAACTCAGCAGTCAGAACACTGTCCAGGACTCTTTCCTAGAGCCCAGACCGGGGTGGCACCCAGGAGGGCCCGTGTGAACGCACAGAGGTCCCTGTTAGTTCTCAGTCTCCAGGGAGGACAGCAGGGCTAGTACCAGGTCACTGGGAAGGTTGACCTGGGAGGGGAGAGGGAAGCAGACCCTCCCGCAGCCTACTGCCCTGTTTGTACAAGGGGGACAGGAACGCCTGCCTTTACTAGTCTGCTAAACACCAGAGAGAAAGTGTGTACAGTACCTGGCACAGTGGCTGCGCAGTAAATGGGGGGTTCATCAAAGTCACGGTCATCCTAACCAAAGTCCTGGCCATCATTCTTCCTCTACTCAAACCATCCTCCTCAAAAGCTTCCAGATGCTCCCCCGAGCACCAGGCGAGCCCATCAACCCCCTCGGGTGTCCTTCCGTTGCCTACGGGACAGAACCACAACTCCTTAGCTTGACATTCATTGTCTTGTGGGTTCTAACCCAGCTCCTCTCCGCTCTAATTTCCTACCGCGTCCCCCACACTGCCGACACCCCGGGCCACTATTGCACCTGACACCTTGGGTGCTGTCTGGTGCATGGAGTGCCCTTTCCCTCCTCTGCCAGGAAAACACCTCCTCAAAGTCCAGCTCAAACCTCATCACCCTGGTTAAGCACCGCCCTTTGTACTCTTTTGGGTTCTTGCACATACATAGGTGCAGTGGGGAGTGAGCAGAGGAGGCCGTGCAACATGATGGCTAAGAATGCGCATGCTCTGCCCGTTGCTAGCTGTGCAATTTTGAGCAAGTTACTTAACCTCTCTGAGCCTCAGTTTCCTCATAGGTAGAACGGGGATAGTGATCTCTTCCCCACAGGGCTGTTGAGAGGATTTTGTGGGGGGAAAAAGAAAAATGCATGCATTGTGAATGTGAGGGCCTATTGCCTGGAACTTAATAAAGCGCTTAGTAAGTGGCAGTTGCTGTTATTATTACTGCAGTGCTCTGTGAGTGGTCGTTGTGTATTTGCATCTCTGGCAGGCGGTGGCTCCTTTGACCTCCTGGGGCTTCAGTTCACGCCTGTACACAGTGTGAACTTAACAGCTCTCCTTCAAGGATGTGACCACGCAGCGCCTACCTCAGTGCCCGACACAGAGCAAGGGCCCAGTAAATCCAGGTTTGCTGTCCCTTCTCTCGAGAGGGGCCTGTGGCCTCTTTTCTGCTTCCTTTGCTCCTGGCTTAGTTAGTGCTGGGCATCGGGCACTGAGGACCCACTCAGGGTGTGTCTTTTCCTTGAGTGATTGTCCTGAAACATGATGCTTGTTACCCCAGGGCTCCCTGGCCCTCCAGTCCCCTTTACAGCTCCCAGGACCCTCAGGTAACCTCCCAGGTTCCTGATTGGCCCCGTGTGTCTCCTCCTCAGCTCTCAGGCCTCCTGCTGGCTTCGCAGGCATTGACCGCAGCTTCTTTCCGTTCTGCAAATGGGTCAGATGCACCTTTGACTCAGGACTTTGGCTTGTTTTCTCATCTCGAACCACCCTCCATACACCTGCTCTGCCTCCAGCAAGGGTGGGCACTCACGCAGAGCTGGAAAATGCCCACTCATCTTTGCTCTCAACCTCTTGTCTCACATAGAGGCTGGGTGCCAGGCAGGACAGTGGGTGGTGGGTCCCATGTCAGGTTGCCCTTCTGCTTCACAGCTGCCCGACCTTGAGAAAGTTTACTGCGCCTCCCTCGCTGAGCCTCAGTTTCCTCATCTGTAAAATGGGGGTGTTGATAGTGGCTCCTCACCGGCCCCTGTGAGAACCAGAGGGCTTCTGCCTTGCTGTTGGGCACATCGGCCCTCGATTGTTGTGGTGTACATTCGTCTTTAGGACCATAAATGCTTCCTGGAGCACGTGTGGGTAAATAGTTTCTCCCTAAATATTTGATTTAAAGAGCTCGGCTTAGAGGACAAAATAAAATAAAGCTGCGGCTTTTTGCCATGTATTATTAATATCTGTAAGTGGGAGAAGGTGTGGGCTCTGTCTGATGATGCTGTTTCTTGGAGCAGTGGGCCTTTAAACAAGTTTCGCTCATTAGAGATTGAGCTGTAAAGGGGGAGATCAGATCTCTTTCCAGGCAGAATGATGAAGACGGGGCACAGACACCTGCCACATGGGCCAGAGGAGGATGGCTTGTTGGACATGGGGGTAGCAGAGAGATGTAAAGATGTTCGTTTATTCATTCATTCATTCATTCATTCATCTATTCATATCACGGTGCAGTTATGTCTTCACACTTCCTTCCTTTCTTCCTCTCCAGTCCATCCTTCCCTCCATCCCTCTCTCTTCCCTCCTGTTCCCCGACCCCTCCTTCCCTATCTCCCTCCCCTCCACACCCCTCCCTCCTTCTGGTTCCTTCTCAGGGTTACCTTTGGGTTCCTGCACTTGGTAGACAGGGAGCACACAAGGCTCTGAAGAACCCCCTCCTGGAAGCCTGCCTTCGGCAGCAGGGGGGGGAAGGTCCACAGCCCTTCAAATAGTTAAAGGGTGTCCCTGCCTGCAGGCAGAGAGACCTACGGAGCTGGCTTAGGAACACTCAACTGCTCAACCCGGTTCTTTCCTCCTGTGGAGACTGATGGAGTCAGAGTTATTTGTCATTCTTGCCAAATCCACTGTCAACCTAAGGGGAAAATTAAATCTCGTAGATGTGAGCTCCGAGGAGCTCTGAGGAATGTTCAAGCAGGACTCCCTCTACCCAAATCCAAATCTCCCTGCTTGCCAGAATCCGCTCACACCAATGCCAGGTCATGGTACGGCGGCGAAAGGAACGCCAGCTGGGTTTCTGAACTGAGCAGTTTGAGGCAGTGACCTGTCACTGGCAGAGATGAGATGAAGAGCATAGGAAGAAAAGGGAACAGTGCCGATCCGCTTTGGACAGGCCGAGTCTGACATGTCCTCAGGAAGGTTGGGTATACAGGCCCGGAGCCCAGGAGAACGGTCCGCGCTGCAGGTGGAGAGCTGTACCGGGACTCCAAGGGTCACATAGAAGGCCCAGAAGGAGACGAACTTACCTGATGACACTGAAAAGAATGAAAAGAAGTGAGCCCTGGACACTGACGATGTCATTGGAAGTCACAGGCCATGTGAAAGAAACTGAAGAAAGGAAATGACCTGTGCTCAGTGCGTTTGTGCCGATGTTCCCCCTCTCCCCCCGCCATGAGGGCAGATTTCAGGCTTGGCTTCTTTGCCCGTGTTGGTAAACAGACAACGTTGGCCCCTGTGCTCAAGATGGGAACACAGAGGCACTGGACGTGGGTTTGTACTGGTAAAGCCAGTAGTCACGGCCACCATCAGAGTCGCCAGGCTAGTGCAGGTTTGATTAGATTCGGACAGTTGGTAATGAAACAACAGTAAAGAACTGGTGAGCCATCAGCTTTAATCCTAGCTTGCACCTGGCGGGCAAGTAAAAACATACACTGGGCTCCAAAACCCACTCATTCAGTGCTCACAAAGCTACTGACTTATCCGAGTTTCCTAGCATCAAAGGTTTCTAGCTCACCAGCCTTATTCACCTCTGTTCCCCATCTTCTTCTCCAGCACAAACTCTGCAAAAACTGGCTTCTCCTTCAGCACTCCGCCATCTTGGCTGCTTCTCCTCTCTTCCACGTGGCCTTAATCTGCTCTCCTCCCTGCTCTCTGCCTAGAACACAATCACTCTTCTCTCGAACAACCTAATCTCTCTTCCTTTTAAAACCTTTTGGTGCGAAAGCCCTCCCCCAACACACACTAACATAATTACGTCCATCTCCAGAGCAAGAAGGGCAACCAATATCATTCCCGGGCCGACAGGCTTCCACGTGGGCAGCACCATCTTTAACAAAGTGAGCATATATTTTATCTGCCAACAGTACTCCAAGACTTCTCACTCAAGTGGGCAAGGTGGATGGTGGCTTGTGCCAAGCGTGGGGACCGACCGCAGTGCGCTCGCTTACCCAGAGGTGCGAGAGGCTGGACTGAGCAGCCCCAGCAAACGCTTCCAGAGAGGGAAGGCCTGCTCAGCGTAGAGGGAGGACTTCTACCCCCGAGATCAAATTGATAACAACAGGTTCCTTCACCGGGCCTGATTTATCTGCCAAGCTGATGTCTCCCCTGTGCAGCCACGTTGCCGTAGCTGTCACCCCCGATACAAAGACTAGACAGATACCTTCTCTCGAATCCAGGTACCAGCAGGCGAGGGAAATCATAACTCACTTTAGAAGCCAGTGATGCATGTTTATCCTCTGGCTGTGCAGGCCTGGGAGAGCCCTCCGCTTCAGGCCTCCCTTCCCCGACTGTGGGAGGACATCAATCTCCTCTCCAGTTTGCTAATGGGGCTGCCACTCAAGCCAGATTTACTGTCACATGACTTCGTGAAGAGACGGTTCATCACAGGAACATTTGCTAATGCCCCCGCCCCCACCCAGATGGTTCCCTGCAAGGTTAGCTGCCTGGCCCTACTCTGCAATTGACATTTCTTCCCTTCTGGGAAAAAAACCCTTCTGTCCCCCACCTCCTCCCAACCCCACATCTGTTTCTCTCCATCTTCTTGTTCAACAGAACCAGTAAATGCCAAATAGAAGGGAAGTCAACACCCAAGGGCAAACAAACAGCACCCGGGTAAACTGTCCTTGGCCCATGAGGAATTGGCCCAATGCAATGGACTGGGCTAGTTTTGGGGTGGAGACATGACGTGCAAAATTGAGCTATATTGAAAAGAAAAACAAGCAAACACTAAAAAACAACAACCTGGTTTCATACTCTATATTCTCTCTGGGGACTATGTGCCCTCTCTTCACAGTTCCTCCTGTGGAGCTTTTAGAGTTCTTTCTACTGTTTTCTCAAACGGTTTAAGCACTTATCTGCCAGACACTGAGATACGAATGTTTCATACATTGTCTACTACCATGTTGGGTCTACCAGCTGGTCATTTGCGGTAAGGGAGGGGGCAAGCTATATTTCTACTTTACTCATGATATTGAAATAAATTGCAATCCAATGGAGATCTGAATGTAACTTAAGAAACCAAAGAGGAGTAGCAGCAAATGTGGGTGAAATGAAAAGACTATTGGATGGGCCACACTTCGCCTAAAACCATGGAGGAAAAAAAGATCGACAAATGCATTATGTCTAATTTAAAACATTTCTCTACGGTAGGAACGCCATAAATAAGCTAAAAGGAAAACATTGGACTGGCAAAACTATGTGCGACAAATGACAGAGGGAACATTTCTTTATTAATAAATGTTCTCAGAAAGTTCTAATGGAAGAGCAAAAGAGAAAAATGGGCAGAGGGTATAAACTGGCTCTTTCCAGGAAAAAAAAAAAAAAAAAAAGAGAAAGGAATAAATGTCTGGAAAGGCACTCAACCTCACTATAACTAAAGAAATAAAACCAAAAATAAAAGTGAATTTGCTTTCCCTTGATTTCAGATTGGTATATGTTAAAAAGGACTGGGGAAACTGGAGAACTCAGGCTGTTTGTACAATAGTGAGATGGTGCATTAAGATATCTGAAGAGCTTCCTTGCTCTTCCAATAGGAGATAGAATTTGTATATTGCTCTCTTTCTCCCCCTCTTTGAACCCTAAGACTAGCATGCCCTTAGGCAGTGGAGGGAGGGGAGAGACACTGGGAGAGTCTGTGAAATGTACGTCTTGTGAACACCACCTGTATGTAGCTGGAAGCTTGTGTCATGATGTTCTGCCTCCCCCCACCTGTGTGTGGTCAAAGAGTGCATGGGGAATCTGTGATATTTAACACACCCAGGAATGCTATTTCTTTTCTTTTAAATTTACTTTTTATATATAATTATAGTTGCTATGCAGTTTTTATACTGGTTGCATTAGTTTTAGGTGCACAATATAGTCTTTTGATCTTTTTCTACCTTTCAGTGTGATCACCCCACTAATTCCAGTAACCTCTGTCACCGTGTAAACTTACTAGAATGTTATTGATTGTATTCCCCTTCCCCTCTCCATCCATCCCCTCCGTACCTCACGCCCCCATTCTGATAACCATCCCTTGGTCTCGGTTTCCATGACTCTGTTTTTGTTTTGTTTGCTTGTTTTATTTTTTTGGACTCCACATATAAGTGAAACCACACAGTATTTGTCTTTCTCTGCCTGATTTAGTGCACTTAGTGTAAGATCCTCTAGACCAGGGGTCCCCAAACTTTTTACACAGGGGGCCAGTTCACTGTCCCTCAGACCGTCGGAGGGCCGGACTATTAAAAAACTATGAACAAATCCCTATGCACACTGCACATATCTTATTTTAAAGTAAAAAAACAAAATGGGAACAAATACAATGTTGCAAATAAAGAACAAGTAAATTTAAATCAACAAACAGACCAGTATTTCAATGGGAACTATGGGTGCGGATGCATCCTGTGCTCCTCTCACTGACCACCAATGAAAGAGGTGCCCCTTCCGGAAGTGCGGCGGGGCGCATAAATGACCTCAGGGGGTCACATGCGGCCCACGGGGCCGTAGTTTGGGGACTCCTGTTCTAGACCCTTAAATGTCACAATGACAAGATTTCATTCCTCTTTTATTACTGCACAGTATTCTTTGTGTATATGTCCCACATCTTTAAACATTCATCTCTGATGGACACTAAGTGCTTGGCTACCGTAAGCAATGCTGCAGTAAACATAGGGGGCATATATCTTTCCAAAATTAATGTTCTTCTTTTCTTTGGATAAATACCCAGAAGTGGAATTGCTGAGTCATACGATTTATCTATTTTTAGTTTTTATTTTGAGGGATCCAAGGGTTCTATTTCTACAGATATACTAGAGATGATCTTACTTTTGCACGCAACTCAGTAGTGACCATGATTGGTCGCCTAGCCTGCTGCACACTACCTTCATCTATAAAATGGGAGTGACGTAGCCTGATTGGCTGTAACGTAACATTTGCCTTCCTAAGAAACCTCACATTCTCAAAGATTGTATTTTAGAAATATGTATGTTTGATGAGGGGGTAAAAGAGAATAGGGCTAACACATTTAAAACTCACAATTAGTTCTTGTAGGGGTTTATATCCTGAGGGAGTTTTTAAAAATAGCTTTCAAGGTTATTTTTTCAGGGCACCTCAATGGAACAATTTGGTTGATTAAGATCGGTAAGATGAAATCTAAACAACGCCCTGTATCATATTAAAATCCATGTGTTTTTAACGATCAAAATCAATGGCAGCCCCCAACTTAAGTGATAGAATAAGTAGGACCATAGCAGGCCCCGTGCTTGAAGTCAGTTTCCTTCCAGCTGGCTGGTTTGTTCTGGGGTGGCATCAGGGAAGGAGAAAATGCTGTCAGCTGTGACCCCCGCTAAGCTCTGGCTCTCCCTTCCGTCTGGGTTAGGAGCATTTGGGCAGGAGGAGAAATCCGAAGCCTACGTCTCCCCATGTGCAGCACAAGGACAAGGACCCGGCCTGACGCCCAGGACGTAGGAGCCTAAGAGCCGCACAGCCAGTGAGATTATTACTCTTCTTCATTTGCTCCGCCCCAGCTCCCCCAACCACTCCGCACGGACCACCGGCCTTCCAGCGCTTCTTTGATATTTCCCAGTTTTAAAAACACGTCTGTAGACGGTATAGTGTGTGTGTGGGGGGGGGGGGGGAGGAGGTGGGCGTGCGCACTGCAGCGTGTGTTGTGTGATGGGAGAAGAGAAGAGGGGGTGTTCATTCTGCTGGGTGAGGTCGACACATCTGACTGTCATAGAAAGACAACGACCAGGGCCTCGGAGCAGTGGAATGACATCAGTTACAGCGAGCAGAAGCCTGCACTTCCATTCTGACTTTAGGGGCTCCAAGGAGAGGGAGGCACATAGAAAGACCATCCACCCTGGCAGAGCAAGTTAGAGAGCGTTGTTAATACGCCTGGCACATGGAGGGCGCTCACAGATGCCATCCTCACGGTCAGAGGCCCACGTGGGGGCCAGCTGCCCCTGCAGCAGAATGGATTAAGCTGTGTTCCCTGAGGGAGTGGCTGAGGTTTGGGCCCCTGGAGGAATCTGGCTTGGTTTCTGCTTCAGCCGGATTTTAACCTAAGGTCTTTCTGAGGAATGGTGTTAAAACCCTGGGGTGGGGGTGGGGAGGGACTATCTGATAAGTAAAATGACCAAAGTGTCATCTGCTGAGACCCCACCAGAAGAGCCTGCTGGGTCCCCCAGGTAGCCACCGGTCTCTGGAACCCCTGCATTTCCTGAGAGCCTGCCCTGTGCCAGGCACTTTCCCGCTGTCTGTCATAATGCCCATTTTAAAGATGAGGGCACAGGTTCAGAGGGTTAAAGTGGCTTCCCTATTGTCACACAACACACACGTTGTCAAACTGTATGTTAAAAAAGTAATTTCATCTCTAGGTATTTCAGATCGTATTTCTAAAAGATAAAGACTTAAAAAAAACCCCAGTTATTTCCCATAATTGAAATTAACACTAATTTCTTAGTATATCAAACATCCACTGTGTCCTCACTTCCCCCCCTGTTTCCAGTTTGGGGGATGAGTTGGGACCATACGCTGTGTGATAGGTCGGCACGTCGCTGCACTTTATTTCCATCTGTCAATTCCCTCTCCATCTCGGTTTTCTCTCTTTGCAAGATTTTGTTGAGAAAGCAAGGTAGTTAGTCCTGTCAAGTTTCCCACCGTCAGGATTTTGCTGATCTGAAGCAGAAATGGGAAGCCCGATGTGTTTCCCGAGTGTCTGAGCTTTCAGGTCACCAGCTTTACCCTTCACAGTCTTGTTTTTCTCCAGTCATTCTCAAGATGTAATCACATAACAGTCATCTGCTCGAAATTCCCCATCTTGGGGAGTTTTGGAGCTGGTCCCATCTAGCCTGAGATCCCCATTGTGGGCACTGATTTTTTGAAGACTGGTCACTCCCCTCTTAGATACATTACCTCCTTTTAGCTTCTGCTCATTCATTCATTCATTCATCCATCCAAGAAGCATATATTGCCTTTTACATCATGGTTCACCCAGAACGCAGCCCAAACTTGGAGCGTGGCATTCAAGACTTCCCAGGGTCTGGTCCAAAGAGTTTCCCAGCTTTACGCTCTGCTGTACCTGCTTGGTGGGACCCTTTGCTGCACAGCACCACCCCTGTCTGCCTCTGACCTGGGTCGCTGAGGTCTTCCCTTTCTTGGTCACCCTCTCTAGCACTTGGGTACACTGTAGGCCACTGTACTCTGTCACCCCACCCACTTGTGTATCATTTATCTCCCTTCTTAAATCATGAGCTTCTTGATGTCAGAGACATGTGTGAGAATCACAGTGCCTGTACATAGGAAGGAAAGAAATGAACGTATGCTAAGCACGAATTAAATGCCAGTCATTACACTGATGGTTTTATGAATACGTTCACAGTTCACCCTTACTACCCCTTCAGGTTTGGTCTTTGAAGTCAGCCCCATTTACAGGTGAGAACACGGGCTCAGAGGGAGAGAAGTGACTTGCTCAGGTGCCTTGGTAATAAGTGGCAGAGCTCTAAGGTGTGCCCTTTCCACTTCAACTAGCCAGACAAATATTTGTTGACTGAATGAATGAATGAACAATTAGAGGGATGGCTCAGAAGAACATGTGTGGACTCTCTCATTTCAGGATTGGGAAGGAAGTTGAATGTCAGGTAGAAAATCTGTCCAATAAATAAAGGTGGTGATGAGCTGACCGGGGAAGCACTGCTTGTATCATGTATAACACAGCTCCCTGGAGAAGGGCTGGAGGAGCAGAAAGGGCCGCCACCCTTCATTCCTGGGTGACCTTGGGAAAATGACCCCCATGGGCAAAATGAAAGCTGGACACTCTGTCTTAGAAGCTTCCCCATCCACTGTGATTGTCTCAGTTACCATAACCATCCCCATGAACTCCCGAAGTGACTGACCATAGGTTGGGTTTCCCAGAGTGCAAATCAGAGGGGTGTGGAGTGGCCAGAGCAGGGCCCTCATTCATCTCCAACAGGACCCTGATTATCTCAGCTGTTTACCAACTCAGAGAGGAGAGACCATTTCGTTCCAATCAGGTGTGGCACACCAACGTGCAGTCATTTCAAACGAAGCCATGCTCTTCAATCTGCCATGCTCAGAGGTATTTTTACTTGTTCAGGGGAGAGAACGAAGGTGGGAGGCAGCATGGGGTATTAGATTCCATTATAAACCAAGGCTCTTAAAGTCCATTATCAGATATGGAAATGCTGAATCCCAAAGTCTCTTTCCTGACTTTCTTCCTGCTGACTCCCCATGCTGCTAAACCACAAAGATGTCAAGGCTCCTAGAGAGATTGTTAGATGAGTTTCACCCTGTCTCTGCCAGTTACACTGATGTTTAAGGCTGAATTAGACCAAGGAGAGATGATTTCTGAAAGAAGGTGCTTCCATTTCCCATAAAAACCACGATGTGTTCCTCTGTTCATTCATTCTATTTCTTCTATTCTTCATTTACTCAAAAATATTGATTATGACATCTCTGATGCTCTGTGGCTCCCAGCTTCCTAGTATAAAAAGGGGACCTCAATTTATCCCTAACTTTAAGCTTAGGATTCTATGAACAACTTTATTGTGCTCAGATGCTCTGAACAAGGGAAAAGAGTCGGTTCAGTAGATTCTGCTTGTTAATATTTTGCAGATGATTTCTGCATCTGGGTTTATGAGAAAAGTTAGTCTGTAATATTCCTACAGTTTATTTTGCAGGCTTTGGTATCAAGATGATGCTGACCTTATAAAATAAGAGGAGGTGAGATGAACTTATATTCTCCAGAGGAGTGTGTGCAAATGGCATTACACCTTAAGTATTGGGTAGAAGTCTTTAGTGAAGCCTCCTGAATGATCCTGGAGTTTTCTTTGTGGGAAGGTTTTCATTATGCATGCAACTTCTCTGAAAGATATGAGACATTCTGAAAGATATGAGACAATAATCAGATTATTTTTTGTCTTGTATCAATTTTAGCAGATTATGAAATTTTTTAATTTCAATTATACTATTTTCAGATTTATTGACATATAGCTTCTTATTATATTGTGAATTTCTATATGATCCCGCAGCAATGTTCCCTTTGTCATTCCTGACATTAGATATTGGTTATTAGTGCTCTCCCTCTCTCTCCTTTGTCTCTCAACCAGTGTGCTAGGGTTTAACAGTAAGAATAGTTTCAAACAATCAACTTTTTACTTTGTTAATCAACTCTGTTTTCTTTCATTAATTTTTTCTTCATTTCCTTTCTCCTACTTTTTTTGGTTTTATTTTACTTTTATTTTTCTAACTTCTTGAAATGAGAGCTTAGATAATTGATTTTCAACCTTTTCTAATATATACAATTAAGGCTACAATTTTCCCTCTGTGTACAGTTGTAGCTGCATCCCATACATTTTGAGAAGTAATATTTTCATGATGATTTAGTTAAAAATATTTTCTAATTTCCAATGTTATTTCTTCTTTAACATAAGGGTTATTTAAAATAGATTTCTCTCTCTCTCTCTCTCTCTCTCTCTCTCTCTCTGTGTGTGTGTGTGTGTGTGTGTGTGTGTGTGAGACACAGAGAGAAATAGAAAGAAGGACAGATAGGGACATACAGACAGGAAGGGAGAAAGAGGAGAAGCATAAGTTCTTTGTTGCGGCTCCTTAGTTGTTCATTGATTGCTGTCTCATGTATGCCTTGACTGGGGAGCTACAGCAGAGCGAGTGACCCCTTGCTCAAGCCAGTGACCTTGGGTGTCAAGCCAGTGACCTTTGGGCTCAAGCTAGCAACCATAGGGTTATGTCTATTGTCCCACGCTCAAACCAGCGACCCCATGCTCAAGCTGGTGAGCCTGCGCTCAAGCTGGTGACCTCTGGATCTTGAACCTCGGTCCTCCGCATCCCAGTCAAACGCTCTGTCCACTGCACCACTGCCTGGTCAGACTAAACCAGATTTCTTTATTTCAAAATATAGAGACTTTACTAGCAATCTTTCTGTCTTGCTGTTAATATCTAACTTATTTTCACTGTGTTTGGAGCGCTTTGTCTACATACATTTAATCCTGGAAATTTGCATTACAGATCAGATGTGGCCAATTCTGGTAAATCAATGAATCAACTTTTAGCTTTATTGATGAGTTTTACTGTACTTTGTTCACTTTTGCTTTTTTTTTTTTGCATCATCTTACTTCACTTAATTCTATAGCTCTCTTTCCTGGGTCATTTTAAAGCCTTCCCTTTCAGGTAAAGGACCTAAAGAATCATAGGGTATTGGTTAAAGGCAGGACCCGAATCATTTCTCCACTCATTTAGTAGCCATTCGACCTTGAAAAAGCTACTCAACCTTTCTGTGTCTTAACTTCCTCATCTGGGCCCTGGCTGGTTGGCTTAGTGGTAGAGTGTCAGCCCAGTGTGGAAGTACTGGGTTCGATTCCCAGTCGGGCACACAGGAGAAGTGACCATCTGCCATCTACTTCTCCACCCCTCCTTTTCCCCCTTTCCCTACCCTTTCCCTCTTTTCTTTTTCTCTCTATCTCTTTCTCTCTCTCCCCCTCCTGCAGTCGTGGCTCGAATGGTTTGAGCGACTTGGCCCTGGGTGCTGAGGATGGTTCCATGGCCTCGCCTTAGGTGCTAGAATAGCTCAGTTGCTAAGCAACAGAGCAGCAGCCCCAGATGGGCAGAGCATCACCTGGTAGGAGCTTGTCAGGTGGATCGCAATCAGGGCACATGCAGGAGTCTGTCTCACTGTCTCCCTGCCTCTCTCACTTAATAAAAAAAAATTCCTCATCTGTAACATGAGGATAATAATGGCATCCACCTTACAAGGTGGCTTGAACAAATGAAATAAAATTGACAAAATGCTTAGAAGAGTATCTGACATAGAGTATGTGTTATAAACATGTTTGTTAAAGAAATGTGCAATTGGAGTTCAGAGCAGGAATATTTCCTGACTAAATTGACACAGCTCATGCCACATGGCAAGTTGGTAGAAAACTTACAAGTACACCCAGGCCTGTTTGACTCTTGTCATTGCATCATACTGCCTCTCAAATTTGATCCCAAATCAGTGACCAGTTCAGGGGTATCAAGTAGATATCTCTGACTTGCCAGTCTTATCTATTGGTGCTGGTGGTGGGTCTGAGTAACTCCTGAGTTCAGTGTAAATGTGTGTCATAAGAAGAAATCCTTAACTGCCTCATCACACAATTGTCTCTCTCTTCTTTGTCTTCCTTCCTTCTTTCCTTCCTTCCTTCCTTCCTTCCTTCCTTCCTTCCTTCCTTCCTTCCTTCCTTCCTTCCTTCCTTCCTTTCGTGAGAGGTGGGGAGGCAGAGAGACAGACTCCCACATGCATCTGAACTGGGATCCACCCGGGATGCCCACCAGGGGGCAATGCTCTGCCCATCTGGGGCCCTTGCTTCAACTGGAGCCATTTTTTTTAGTGCCTGAGGCAGAGGCCATGGAGCCATCCTCAGCACCCGGGGCCAACTCGCTCTAATTGAGCCATGGCTGTAGGAGGGGAGGAGAAGAGAGAGAGAGAGAGAGAGAGAGAGAAGCGAGAAGTGGAGGGATGGAGAAGCAGATGGGCGCTTCCCCTGTGTGCTCTGACCCGGAATCAAACCTGGGATATCCAGATGCCAGGCCAATGCTCTACCACTGAGCCAACTGGCCAGGGCCTTTCTTTGAGCTTCTTTGGGGGTTGCCATCACCACTAACCCTGGAGGAAGAAGAATCTGGTACCCACAGTGGCTGAGGCAGGAATGGCAGGTGCTGCATCTCAGCCAGGAGGTCTGAGTTTGAGTTCATGGGGCACAGCACCTGGGGATTTCTGTACGAATGGAAAGATTTTGAGTAGGGTGGTGCTCTTGCCTTATAACCATCTCTGTCTGCTATAGGGTCATTGTTATCACTCCTCTGCCTGGGGAACCCTGGATGCATAGACTTCCACATTGGTTGAACATGTATGGTTCTCTTCTCTGTAAAACTTGAACACAAAGACCATGCCTTATTCTTCTTTGTGTCCTCCCTAGGTCATAGCATCAACCTGGCCACCTAAAAGATTCTTTTTTTTTTTTTTTTTACAGGGACAGAGAGAGAGTCAGAGAGAGGGATAGACAGGGACAGACAGACAGAAATGGAGAGAGGTGAGAAGCATCAATTATTAGTTTTTCGTTGCCGTCGCAACACCTTAGTTGTTCATTGATTACTTTCTCACATGTGCCTTGACCGCGGGCCTTCAGCAGAGCCAGTGACCTTGGGTCCAAGCTGACGAGCTTTTGCTCAAGCCAGATGGGCCCGTGCTCAAGCTGGCGAGTTCGGGGTCTCGAACCTGGGTCTTCCTCATCCCAGTCCGACGCTCCATCCACTGCGCCACCACCTGGTCAGGCAAATTCTTAACAGAGTTGATCTGACTCTTATTTTGCCTGCCATAATATGTGAAGATGTTTTTCCATAATATTTAGGTGAGGTCATCATACATGGACATCTGAAGTCAGATGAAACAGGTGTCTCCATGTTATCACTCAGGAGACAATCGTTGTGCCTCAGACCTGGTTTCACAGGATGGAGAAGAGAAGGTAACAATTTATTAGCAATTGCTAAGGTGGCAGGACTTTAGTAAAAAGTTTTAGCTACTGTAAATATTATCTCAGTTAACTCCTGGAAGCCCTTTTGAGGTATGATCACCCCTATTTTACAAGAGAAGTATCTGAGACTCAGAGGGGTGGAATGACGTACTTGAGGTTATACAGCCAATAAGTGGCAGTGCTGAGATATGACCCCAGGTCAACATTAATCTAGGACCTATCCTCTTTTCATTATACTATTCTGCCGCAGGTTGTCCATCCATCTGTCCGTCTGTCCATCCATTGATCCAACCATCTATCTGTCCACCCATCCGTCCACCTATTCACTTAACGAATATTTATTTAGCACCTACTGTGTACCAGGTAAACAAAGTTCATGCCCTCATGGAGAGACAAGAAACCATAAAGAAACAAAGAAGCTGAATATGACTCCATGAGTTAATGCCACTGAGGCCCATGGGAGGTGGCCCTGAGAAGCAATACAGTAAGAGTTAGGGGGCCTGGGTTTCAGTCTCACCTCTGTGCTCTCTGGTGACCTTATGCAAAGAGGTGACATTACCTCTTTGTGCCTCTCTTTCTCATTAGTGCAACAAAACTTTGCACTAGGAATATGATCTTGACAGTTTCTTCTGGTCCCAGAATTCTCTAATTCTAAGTCTTTAAGGAGTTCTACTTTCTTATTCTTTTCTTCGTAAAGAACACCTGGTGAAATTGCACAAAAAGCCAAAAACAGGTACCCAAGTAGCCACAGAAGCAGATTCCTGGTGTCTGAACCCAAGGACCCTGGCACTTTGAGTCTGAGGACAATTTACTTAAATTGTGTTTCCTTAATTTACTTAAATTGTGTTTACTTAAAAGGTGTTTCCTTTTGCTTCAGTGGAAGTAACTTTCTTAGTCACAGAATTTTCATGTGGCAAGCTCAGAGCTACTTCCTGGGAAGGAGGTGGTGTCTATTTATCAAATCAAGCCCCGCCATGGATGCAGACTCTGTGTTTACACTGTTCATGCATCCAGCAAATGGCATTCCAATCACAGACAAGGACAAAATTAAACTTCACCCTGAAAGGTCTGTATTACCGCAGCTTTTCAATTCCGGGGACTCCAAAGAACCCTCCCAACACCCACCTCTATTTTCACGCCTCTTAACTTGCCACTGAGGCCCAAAATTTGGAGGCTTAATACTACCGATTAAATTTTGCTTGTGACATTTGAGTCAGGGATTGGGAAAAGGCTTAGCTGGGCACTTAGTCACTGCACATTGTGGTGTCTACTGGGGCAGCTAGGGCTACAGGGCGCACCTCTGAGCTGCTCCTGGCACCCGGGGCAGGGGGTGGCGGTGGCTGGGACACTGATGACAACACCTACACGTGTCATCTTCAGCATGACAACTTTAGGGAAGTTGGGTTTCTTTCTAGGATGTTCAGAGCTCCTTAGTACCCACCTAAGATTAACCACTGTTGACCATCCCTGTTCTTACATATATAAAAAATTCAGATGGTCAAAATAATGCCTTTCCCATATGGAAACTATAGCAAAGAATAAATAAGAAAAATAACCACCTATAATCCCACCACCCAGAGATAAACACTGTTAAGATTTTATCCTATTTCCTTCCAGTCTGTTTATGCTTTTCAAAGCAGTTGAAATTATACTTTATAACTTTTTTCTGTCTTGCTCTTTTAATGTTTTATCATTAAGCATTTTTCCATGTCGTTAAGATCGCGTCATAAGCATCATTTGAAACAGTGGCACAATATTCCATCTTGTGCAGGCAGTTCAATTTACTTAGCCATTCCCCCAAATCCAACATTTAAGGTATTTCACTCATAATATTTTACTGTTATGAATGATACTGTGATGAACGTATTTCGTGCATCAATCTTTGTCCACGTGTCAGATGATTTTTCCGGGAGAGATACCCAGATCGAAAAATTCAATTTGCTTTCCAGAAATGTGTGTCCAGTTTTGACTCTTTCCAGCCATCTGTGAAGATGTTCAATGCATTACCACCCCCCACCAGCCTAGGCTATTCGCATTAAACAGGAACATTGCTAATTGGGTGGGTGGAGATAGTACCCACTCTTATTTCAGTTTGTGTGTCTTTCAGTAGGTGTGTGGTCACACCCATATTGCAATGTTTATTAGCTATCTGTGTTTCCTCTTGTTTGAATTGTCTGGTTTGATGGTCCCCTTCTTTCCAAGAGCTCTTTTCTGTCTGGATTTTGTCTGTAGACATCGGTTCCCCAAGTGAACAACGATGAAAAAGAACTCAAGGACAAATAAGGCTTAGATGGAATCGCAGTGTATACTCTGTCGTTCCTCATAGAAAAGATATTTTGGTAATCTGCTGCTCCAAAATTTGGAGGCTTAATACTACCGATTAAATTTTGCTTGTGACATTTGAGTCAGGGATTGGGAAAAGGCTTAGCTGGGCACTTAGTCACTGCACATTGTGGTGTCTACTGGGTGCACCTCTGAGCTGCTCCTGGCACCCGGGGCAGGGGGTGGCGGTGGCTGGGACGCTGATGACAACACCTACACGTGTCATCTTCAGTATGACGACTTTAGGGAAGTTGGGTTTCTTTCCAGGATGTTCAGAGCTCCTAGAGACAGTGGTCCTCATTCTAAGAAGTAAAAGTAGTTGGTTTCTTAAAGCCAGGTTTTTAAAAGAGGCATAACATTGCTTCTGTTGGTCAAAGCAGCCACAGAGCATGTCCAGATTCAAGGACAGGGCACACACAGCTCACCTCTTGATTGGAGGGGTGGGGGGGATGGTCAAAGAATTGACAGCCATCTTTAATGGGCTACAAAAGAGTGCTTCTCTATTCCAGGGACAAATGGTCATGGATTAAGGGGTGGAAGAAGGCAGGGAATAATGAATGGGCGTTGAGAAGTTACATAGCTAACAGAAAGCCACATGGCAGATTGCTAGAAGAGCCCAGACTTAAACATCAGGATTTTGTTGCTCATATTTAGTTCCAGAAAATTTCCTCCCTTCAGGAAAGGGTCATATCTCAGTAAAATGTGTTGGAATCAGCTCTACATGGAGTGACATAAAGTTGTAGAATAGGGCCATGTAACGATCATGCCTCTCCATTTGTATCTCCTGAAATAACTGTTGTCAGAGGACAGCAGGGGGGAGTGAATTAAAATATCGTGGTCTCAGAGTCAACAATGTTGGGTGGTAGATTACATATGCTAATATGCATACTTTTCAAATCCTTATCTTTCTTCCCCAGACGAGTGACCTCGAGTTATTAACAGCGCTTATAATGTTAAGCATTAGAGGCTGAGATTATGTGTCATAACAGACTACTCTTCTCCTGAGAATTTCGGCATTTTCCCAACACAGGGAGCTTGGTCCAATAAATTCCTGGGTGAGGATTGCCTTGGATTTGGTAATATGACAGAAAGGATTTCTTTGCCCCATTTTAGTGACTTATTCTATACCACCAAAGTCATCATATAACCTAACACCTCCCATCCATCTCTCAGCATAATAAGTGTAAAACTTCTCATTCACTCATCCATCCATCCATCCATCCATCCATCCATCCATCCATCCATCCATCCATCCATCCATCCGCTTGCCTGGTCTACTCACTCAGTCTACTGAGCACCTCCATATACCTCCAACACAACTCGGACACACAGTGATGAACTAGAGATCCATGGTTAGTTGCTCAGGGAATTACCCACTGAGCCACAGGGAGAAAGCTGGTCAGGAAGGTATAGTTAATGAATGCCTACTATGTGTCATGGATGGTGCTCTGTACTTGACACCTGTGACCTGCTTTTGTCCTCACACCTGGGATTAATACCTGCCCTTTAGAGAGTAGGATGCTGAGGCTCAGAGAGATATAACTGTGAAGGTCACACAGCTAGTCAGTGGCAGAGCCAGGATGGGAACCTTAGTCTGTCTGACTATAGAAGCAAAGCCACGGGAGTGACAGGAAGAGGACAGCCATGGCTGTCTGGCTTTATAAGCCTCTGCTCCATCACTGCTCTCACCTAGAGCTACAAAGTGACCTCATTTGGAAACTAGCATTCATGGGTGTCCTCTGGAAGCAATGTGGAGAGGGACAGTTCATCCTGGTTTGGGAGTCAGGAGACCTGGGGTTCTCACCTGGGTGCCATGTGATCATGGTAAGCCCGTGCCCTTCTCTGATTGAGGTTTAAGCATGTGTTGCAACTTTGACATTCAATACTGAGACGGCGTGTTCAGAGTGAGTGTCCAGGCTGGGGGAAGAGACAGACTCCTGTTGCGGACCTTGGGTCTGATTCCATGGGGGTTGGTGTGGGGGGTGGGGGAGGGTTGGTCTAGTCTGATGGGGAGGGGGTGGCCACAGTCAGCTGTGATGTCAGGAACAGCCAAGCAGGACAGGCCGCCATGGAGGGAGACGGGTGCAAGAAATGGTCACTGGGCAGTGAGACACTCAGGCTGTCCACTCTACAAATGACTACTCATTGGCAACTATGAATATATACCCCAGGCCCAGGGGGCAAAGAGATGGAGCCTTTGCCCTCATGATGTCATGATGTGCACAGTGGAGAAGGAGACCTGAATTTAATAATCACTGAAGACTCTAGCCTGACAGACTTCAACTCGAAGGAAAACCACTGGGTTCTATGAGACTGTGAAGCAGAAGGTGGGGCTCTCATCTGGGGACGGGTGGGAGGCTCGGGTCAGACTTAGGTTTGGAACCCAGAGTTTTTCGCTTCCCTCCCTCCAACTCACCTTGGCTCCACCCTGTTTCCTGTTCTGTCTGGAACAAGCCTAGCATTCCACCCTGCGGTGTCCGATGTGGGTTTCCCTCACCTCTTCTCTCTGCTGCCCTCAGCCCTTGCGATCTGAATGCTTTCACCTGTTTTTAAATCGCAGGACATTAATCTCCACAATGCTCTCAGGTACTTCTTCCATCTCTATTTTTATTCCTTTTTCTTTCTTACTCTTCTATCTGGATGTTAGCACTCCTACCTCTGTCTTCCATCTTAACCAGCACCCCCCTCCTTTATTCTCTCCTTCCTTCCCTCCTTCCCTTCCTTCTTTCTTTTTCATTGAGATATAATTGACACATAACATTGTATACATTTGTAATGGACATATACACTGTTTACATTTATAATGACATGTACCATTGTATACAGTTACAGAGACATGTTGGTTTGATACAGTTATGTCTTGCAGCAGGATTACCAGCACTGGAGCATTAGCTAACACTGCTATGGCCTCATATAATCATCGGTCCCTTTTTTGTGGTGGGAACAATTAAGATCTAGTCTCTTAGCAACTTGGAAGTTGATAAGATGGTCCTCTTGTCTATAATCACTCTTCTGTGCATGAGCTCTCAGGACCTTATTTATGTCCTAGTTGCAAGTTTGTACCCTTAAACATATCCCCAATTCGATTAGATTTCTTTTGTCTGTGTAACTAACTAATTATAGTTCATTCTTCCTCCTTAGGAAAATTTTCTCCATCTTTTCTTTTTTGTTCATTGAGTAACTCATTCTTCCGCTATTTATCCCAACTGCTCTGTTCATGACATAAGCAGTTCTGTTCTCCATAAGCAACAGTTCTACTTGGTCCTTTTATTTTTGCTTTGTTCTTCGTGTTTCATATTGTTCATACTTCCCTTTATCTTCTTTTATATGTTGATTAGGCTAATTTTAAGTTCTTATTCCTCCCAGTCTCAGATTTCTGCTCTCTCTCTCTTTTTTTTTACAGGGACAGAGAAAGAGTCAGAGAGAGGGATAGATAAGGACAGACAGACAGGAACGGAGAGAGGTGAGAAGTATCAATCATTAGTTTTTCGTTGCTGTCGCAACACCTTAGTTGTTCATTGATTGCTTTCTCACATGTGCCTTGACCGCGGGCCTTCAGCAGACAGAGCCACCCCTTGCTGGAGCCAGCGACCTTGGGTCCAAGCTGAGGAGCTTTTGCTCAAGCCAGATGGGCTTGCGCTCAAGCTGGCAAGCTCGGGGTCTCGAACCTGGGTCTTCTGCATCCCAGTCCCACGCTCTATCTGCCACTGCCTGCTCAGGCAGACTTCTGCTCTTGATAGAATTTGTATTCCAGGACGCTGGTGTTTTTTGTTTCTTGTTTTTCTTTTCTTTCAATTTAGCTGTGCTTTTAAATGTTTAGCCATGTTGCCTGCCTCCGTAAACCTGTTTTTCCGGAGGGCTGTGGGCTAGGCTCAGGCCATGTGTGCGGGCAAGGGCAGCTCCAGGCCCAGCGGGCTCAGGGCAGGGTGGGGAGGTGGGCAGGCCGTAGCATCCTCATACCACAGCCAGTTACCCTCACGCCACCTGGCAGGTGCTCATGGCGAGCTCGGCGCTTTGCTGCAGAGCAAAGGAGTACCTGGGGGAGACCCTTCTAGACTGCCATCCGCCTGGGGTGTGGAGGGGACGAGATGGGGAAGGGCCCGCTTCCGGCTAGTGAGCCCCCCTCACCTTTCTCAGCCTCCCTCAAACAGGGCTCCAGTCTGTCCCTGAGGATACCTGGGCCACAGGTGTGAGTCCCTGTAGGCGCAGGGGAGGCACTGTGCGTCCCAAGGCAGTGGTGGCTGGGAAGGAAGAACAGAAGTGATCAGTGCCTTTGCTCTTCTCTGCGCCCACAGCCTAGCGGGCTGGTCCCTCCTCAGGTCAGAATCACTCGGGCACCCATTTGAAAGGATCCCTCCCTTTTCAGAGGTTTCTCATTGCTCTCTTGCTTCTCAGTGCCAACCAGCTAAGTCATTTGTGCTGGCCTTGGGGAGGGACCAGTGTTGTGTTAACCAGCATTCTAGTTAGCCGTCCTGCCAGCCTCATCCACTGCTCTGAATACTGTGCAAACCTGCACTCACACCTCGCAGCACAGCTCATGGCCCCTACCCCACCCTGCCACCACTGCCTGCATCAAATCCCTTCTGCTCTCCTGAGTAATAACTACCACACCCAGTACGTCTAGAGCTCTGGCTCTGGGTTAGGTCCTGGGCTGAACACTTGTGCATTTCCCATTTAATTTCTTCCGCAATCCTGACACAGAGAGGTTCAGTGACTTATAAAAGGTCACCCAGAAAGTTAGTGGAGATGCAGAGGTTCAAACAAGCACAGAATGCTAGAGCCCATCTACCTAAACCCTGGATCTGCTGCCTTTTCTCAGGACTCTTCCATCTCTCTATGCTCACAGTGACCTCTCTGCACCACTGTTATTTGTATCCATCCCCGAGTCATTCAGCTGGGCCTGGGTTCAAGCTCTCTCTCCCTCTCCCCCCCAGAGCCCAGCATAGGTCCTGTCTCGGAGAAGATGGAGGAGTAGATGGATAGATTAGTCTGCATGTCCCACTCCTGCAGTTGCCCTTTGAGGACCAGCACTGAGCAGAATTCCTTACACACAGTAGAAACCAACCAACCAGATGAAAACCTGCCCCAGGAGGGAACTGAGCAAGACGTTGTATCTTTGCTATAATTTCTTTACTGTGTTTGAGAATTAGTTATTTCAACTGACATTTATTGAGCATCTCCTATGAGCAGTGTCTTTTTCACTTGGTCTTACCAATTTCTGCCAGAGAGTTATACCTCTGTTTTGTGAGACCCCCACATTGGCGCAAACAGGTGTCCGACACTTGACAGCTGATGATCCAAGAGTCCAGAAAAAGAGCTCAAAGAATGTAGATAATGGATTCAGACACAAAGAAAACAGGAACTCCAGATTCTCCAAGTTTATGAACAAAAGATAAACTATTCATGAGCAAATAGCACAACTAAGTAAGCAGGATACAAAATTAATAAGACATACCTTTTAGAGCAAAGTAAAAAAATTAATAATAAACTACTATTTACTACTGAGAATTCAGCTCCCCCCCCCGCAAAGCACCCCTGCTGGATGGTCTTATGATGTCACCCTGCTACTGCTTTAGAGATGCCATTGTTACCAAAACCAGGTTCTCTTTAGCTCACACTGTCTTTTTTTTTTTTTTTTTTTTTTTTTTTTGAGGTATGGTGTTTTTTTGAGGCCCTTTTGGCTCATGATGGAGATGTAGTTCTTAAATAAAAAATGACTTGTTTCATCTGAGGCTGAACTTTTCCTCACTCAGTCCTGTTAGTTTTCCTAGCCGCTGCCCCAGACTGACCCACTGCTCTCAACTGACCAGCCCTGTTGGAAAGCAGCGGTGGGCACTGTTGGTTGCCCACCCAAATATTCCCTTTTATTTCTTGCTGAGGGAATCCTGAGTTTGGTTGGGGACTCTGTGCACAGCCTCAGGGAACAAATCAGGATTGATACAAGATTATCATGCAGATACTACTATCCTTCTCGGCAAAGGTCGTGTGAATGCCATCGGCCGGGAAGTCTGCTGGGGGAGTGTGAGAAAGATTTTCCTGTCCTAAGAGAGAGACAGGAAGGAGGAGAAAGCCCTTTCCACCCTCGTTGCCTCCTTCTCAGTGTTGGTCCTGGTCCTGTGAGGAATGCAAGCTACCTCAGTCCTTTCGGGACCCCAACAAAAGGCCACTCACTGCCCTGCCAAACTAACCGATCCTAGACCTGAATCCAGCTGCTTGCCACGTGAGATGATTCCGTAACTTCATTACTCAAGTGTTTGCTCATGGGCTTATTCTGTTACTTGGCAGCTGAATGCACACACACTGTCACAGTGGGTACAAGACCATGCCCTGATTTTTCTTGCATATCTATGTATCCTCAATAAGTCACTCACACACACATATCCAATTCTTCCTTTTAACCCTTGGCAGTGTTTTGTTAGCACCAAAGACAGTGTTGTCTCCTAACAGAATGGGAAACAGGCTCAGAGGGTGACCTCTGGCTAATGATTATGGTGCCGTGCTGCCTGGGTTTTACTTGCTGAGATTCAGGGAGGAAGTAATCAGACCTATGCTTCTATGAGAGATGTGGCACTGTCCTCTTAGCAGTGTTGTCACTGGAAAAAAGTCTTAGGGTTTGTGATAGTTAATTTTATGTCACTGGGCCACAGGGTGCCCAGATATTTGACCAAACATTATTCTGAGTGTTTCCCTTAGGGTAATTTTGGATGAGTTTGACATTTGAATGGATAGACTGAGTAGAGCAGATTACCCTCCCAAATATGGATGGGCCTCGTCTAATCAGGTGAAGACCTAAATGGAGTAAGAGATCGACCCTCTCGTGATTAAGAGGGAATTCTTCTGCCTGACTGCTTTCAAGATGGGGCATCAGCATTCCCCTGCATTGAGACTCAGACTGAAACATCAGCTCTTTCTGGGGCTTGGAACTACTGGTATTTTGACTGGAACCACATTGTCAGCTCTCCTGGGTCTCCAGCTTATAGATGGCAGATCTTGGGACTCATCTTTTTCTATAATTGTGTGAGCCAATTTCTTATAATAAATCTCTCCATTCTCTCTCTCTCTCTCTCTCTCTCTCTCTCTCTTGGTTCTGCTTCTCTAGAGAACCCTGTTTTAGTACAGAAATCATACAGCTCTGCAGGGTTTCCCTCCCTACACAGTGAGAAAAAGGGCCCTAGGTCTGGGTCAGGTGTGGACGAGATTCTCTCCACACAGTTCCACATTTACCTGTCCACCAGCCCCGAGTGAGGAGGGAGGGGATAGTCCTGCTGCGGCCTCCCAGCACTAGAGAAACCAGGGACTGGCAGCAGGAGAGTAGCTTGCCCAAGGCCACACAGATGGTAAAGACAGAGCTGGGATTTGTAGGTTTTCTGTTAAATCTAACTGTCTGGGAGGAATCTATGGGAGAGTGAGTTTTTTTTGCACGTTTTCTCACTCCTTAAGTGACCTGTCTGCTCCCCTGTTTGGGGCTGAGACCTTAATCACCATGCAGTTCAGAGTTCTCTACTCTTCTTCTGGGTCCTCTGAAAGGCTGAGCCATGTACAAAGATGATTCCTCAGCAGAACCAGGCGCGGCCGCCTGCAGCCGTACTAGCAAATGGCAGACAGTTCATCTCAGCCTCGTGTGAGGGTCCCTCTAGCTCCCTACGCCACTTCCCCCTTCCCTTTTCCTTTTCTTCCAGTTTTGGTCTCAATGTCCCCTGCCTTATTCCTTCCTCCCGTGAAAGCAATCTTAACTTCATGAAGCGAATTAAAGTTTGATGTGCCTATGTTCCTTTACTCAACTGATCCTACTTGGATTAGTTAGTCTGAAATAGAAGCAGGCCAAGAGGAAAGAGCCGTGGGGACTCTCTTACAGGGTGGGGCATGTGTGCCACTGTGGGGTCACTGCAGATGGCAGCCAGGCCTTGGTTTGGGGCCTGTAAGGCTTATTAATGGAACCCAAGTCTCTTAGGATGAAGTGTGATGGAGACTCAGGCAGATGCCAGCACGTACAACAGAAATGGGTGTTGAATAAAGGAAGGGGAAAAAAAGGACATATGAGTGAATGGGAAATTATGATTAGTAAAAGTGAGTTTTAAAAATACTATTGATAAAAACATCACTTATGCGTTCTTACTGTGTTCCAAGGACCGTGCAAAATACATTATGGCTATGACCTTCCTTACTCTCCCCTAAGTATTTTTATTTTTTTTAATTATTTTTTTACAGAGACAGAGAGAGAGAGTCAGAGAGAGGGATAGATAGGGACAGACAGACAGGACCAGAGAGAGATGAGAAGCATCAAACATTAGTTTTTTGTTGCGACACCATAGTTGTTCATTGATTGCTTTCTCACATGTGCCCTGACCGTGGGCCTTCAGCAGACCGAGCCACCCCTTGCTGGAGCCAGCGACCTTGGGTCCAAGCTGGTGAACTTTTGCTCAAACCAGATAAGCCTGCACTCAAGCTGGCGAGCTTGCGGTGTTGAACCTGGGTCCTCTGCATCCCAGTTCGACGCTCTATCCACTGTGCCACCGCCTGGTGAGGCTCCCCTAGGTATCTTTAAAATAGGTATTGTTACCCTGTTTTTACAGATACTGAAATTGAAACCAGGAAGTTTAAGAACTTGCCTGAGCATACTCAATAAAAAAATTGGAAACACTGGGATCAACACAAAAGTACTTGAATCGAATGGTCAGTTCTCTGATTGCTGAGTACATTGTGGGATCTGTTCACAATTATTCTTGTTTTTGCTTCCCTGTGGGTGGGGTGCCCCTTCTCACCCCATTACCATTGGGCTTAGCCATGTGGCTTTCTCTGCCCAGTGGAACAAGAGGGTCACCCTGTCTGAGCAGCAGCTGTGAAGACATTGGTGGCCCGGCTCTGCCTCACGTGCGTGTCTTTTCTCGGCTGCCAGAAAAGATGCAACATGACGTGTTGCCTGTTCCCTAACAAGGGCTGCTCACCCACCTGGTAGACAGCCACATGGAACTGACCTGCAAGAAACAGCCGTTTGTACTCCTAAGGCACGGAGATTTGGGGATGGCTTGTTATGCAGCAAACGCTAACTAATACAGTCTCCATATACTGGAGACTACCCTGCAGTGCCCCTGGAAGAGGGGGAATGTAAACTCAGATTGGGAAAAGTTATCATGAGACTGGGAAATGGGGAAAGTGCACTCTGGGAGGTCGGAGCTGAGTGAGCTAAGTCACGGAGGTGGGAAGGTACATTGGAACACACGAGGCCAATGAGAAAACAGCTTTATTGAAACACTGTGTGTGTGGGGGGGAACAGGGGAAGATAGTTGGGAAGTCAGACCATGGCACGCACTGGATGCTCTTTTAAAGGTGCTTCACTTGATCTTGAAGGTGTGGGGGAAGGAGCCACTGAAGTTTCATGCACGAGGAACATGGTTGCTCAGATCTCTGGCCATGTGTGGACAGACACTGCTGGTCACGCCTCCTCTGTTCTAATTCCTGGCCCGTCCTGTGGGCCTGTCACTGCGGCTGCAGGATTCACCAGCAGCCAAGATGCTGAGTTCTTTCCACCTTTATCTGCTGTCTGTCGGGATGGGTGAGTCCGCTCTGCTCAGAGGAGGAAAAATTAAGCTGCCTCAGGAATAGTAACAGTGACTTTCTTCTAAAAAAGTTTCCAAATCCTAGGTATATGTTCCGAGGAGGGCAAGGGCGGAGGTAGAGAAGGGTCCAACATCTCTTGGGCAGCTGTTAATGTGCCAGCAGGGTTGGTGTGTGACCCATGGAGTCACACACAGGGCTCTGCACCATGAGGGATTCTGCACTGACTTTAATGCTCTGCGATAGCACCTTAAAATTCTTAATGATTTTCGAACTGGGGGACCCTGCATGTTCATTTTGCGCTGGGTCCTGCTAATTGTGTAGCCAGTCCTGCAGTACTTAGGCATTGCAGTACTGGACACTTTACATGCTGTATTTCATTTATTACTCCTGACACCCCAGGGAGGTAGGAATTCTCTTTCTGGCTTTGCTGATGTGCAAACTGAGGCTCAGAGAGGGTAAGATATTTGCCTAAGATCACACAGCTGCCATGTGGTGGAACTGGGATTTGACACCTGACCCCATTTCCCCCCAAACCCACTCTCCTTCACCGGAAAGGCTCACAGAACATTTTGGTTTTAAAATACCTTTTATCCTTCCACTGTTTCAAGCTTAAACTTTCCAACAGCCTGTGAAGTCAAAGTCATTATTCCCATAGAAGAGACATGACCATTCCCCCAGCAGGTCAGCACTAGAGCAAGACTGGAGGTGAGGTTTTCCAGGCCAGGGCTCCCTGGAACCTGGACTAGCAGAGCCTGTGCCCTGAGGAGTAGCCCCTGGAGGCTGTGAGCACCGCCTAGCCTCTCCCTCTCAGTTGCAGAGACTCACAGCCCAGAGTTCACTGATGACCTGGACAGTGGAATTTCCATGACAATACTTGGTCCAAACCCACCCCATCATGGATGGTAGAACCAGAGGCTGAGGGAGGGGCAGTCACTTGCCCAAAGTCACACACAGGGCTGGGGCAGACCCACCACTGGAATTCACACATTCCTTCTTTTAGGTGGCGGGCATTGTGCTTGGTGCTGGGGGTACAGAGGTGACCAGAGCAGATGGTCCTGCCGTCAAGGACCTCACGGCTGGCGGAAGGTGGACGGGGACCTCGCTCCTCTCACTTCAGGGGTTCTCACTTGGCATGGCAGCCAGCGGACTGAGCACCCTTTGAGAGGAATGGCTGCAGAACTTGTGGCTTGGAGAGGTCTGAACCAGTCTCTCGGAGTTGATGCCTGGCTTTCACATCAATTAGCATAAGTGAAGTCCTATCCTGTTAGAACAGCAAATTAATAGCTCATTTTATAGATTGAGCAATCAACACCTACCGCCCATTAAATTTAACAGCAACAGGGCTGATGATCCGGCTTACCAGTGTGGTCCCAGAGCCAATGCCTTCCTTCCTCCTGACCTTTCCATTACTTTCCCTCTCCCTTCCCCGGATCTCTCCTCCTAAGTCCTCATTTCCTCACTCATAAACACGGTGTTAATTTAGCTCCCCAGTATCTCTGCCGTGCTGGGGCGGGCCAGAAGGTCTTCCTCGTCCCCCAAGTAGGTTCTGTCATTGGTGACGTGCACCAGACTCTAGACATCAGCACACAAGTGGGTTTGGGGGCCCTCGTCTGGGCCCTGGGAACGAGTGATCAATATTTTATAAAGGTGATAAAAGATGCATGAAGTGGTGTGCAGGGAGGAGCTTGCTGACAAAGGAGGGGTGACATTATAGCTAACCTTGATGGCTGTGACTTACGTGGCTGGAATTCATGAAGTCTGATCAACCCCAGAAAGGAATGTTTTTTCATAAGGATATTGTCAAATTTCTTGGACCCTCCAACGTAATCTTCCTGAGATGACTTTTCTAATTGCTTTAGACTCAAGGGTTGCATGAAAAAGTGAGTGAAGTCCCCATGATGATACCGTCAGCATGCCCCTGAGGAGGAAGCACTGTGCATTACAATTGTGTCTTAGTGGTCAGGCCTGAGGGGCTTGGGCATCCTGGGTAAGTAGGAAGGTCCTCGATAGACTGGAGTCCTGGTTCCAAGTCTTCACTCCGCCGTAACAGGATAGCACATTCAGACCTTTTACCGTGCTTTGCCCTCTGCAGAGTGTTAGCTGGGCTTGTCCATGTGATTTGCTGTGGCCACCAGAACGAGAGTGGAGAAGACTTGATCAGAGGCCCTAAAGGTGCCTGCGCCATGTGGTTTGGGTTCCGTGCCTCTGCCATCTGCCAGGAGGACACACCGCAGATGCCGGCTAGCCCCAGGTGCCCCTGGCCCCACCATCCCCGTCCTTTTCCGTTAGCCTCCCAACTTCCGCTCCACCCTGTGACCAACCTACTGTTTGCAAACAAAATCTGACTGTGCCACTGTTCTGATTAAAACCTTTCACCTGCTGGATGAGTCCATCTGCCACTGCGGTCCTGTCGGCCTCACAGACTCACTGCCTCGGCCCCGCCCCCCTCATCTTGGGTCCCAGGCCGTCTCTGAAAGTGCTGCCTGCATTGACCGCGGACTTGCCTGTCTCTGTGCTGCGGTGCGTGCCCTTCCTTCTGCTGGCCAGACCCTTCCTCTGTTCTCTGCCTGTCACAAACTGCTTCATGCTGTCGAGTCCTTATCCGCTCAGCGTCACCTCCCTAGGGTAGCTTCCCAAAGGCCCCTTTGGGCAGAGTTCACGAGTGGCCTCTCCTCCCCTCCCACACACCTCGTTCATCTGTCTCTAGTGCAGTATTTACCGCACTGTGGTGTAACATTCTTGCCTGTAATGAATTTTTCTTTTCCCATTTATAACCTAAATTGCTTCTAAAGAGAGTGGATTAAGCACACAGGGAAGGTTTTGTTCTGCTCAGCACCTCTGTGTATTTGTGGACAAACAACGCCAGAGCAGGGGCCAGAGTTAGAGTCACTTGGCAGGAGGGAGAGAAGGTGATGTTGGGGAGGCAGAAAAGGAAGTTGGGGTGTGGGCCAGGGAGAGAGGAGAGCCCCTGAGACGGACGCCGCATGGGGTGAAGGGTCAGTGGTGGGAAGCCCATCGGCATCCCCTCCCCTGGGAGGTTCAAGTTGATCAATGGGAGGCGTACGATGGTTCCTCATCTCAAAGGCTTCAAGTGAGTCTGTATCACGCACAAATGCTTTTGAGGATGTTAGGAAATTGACCAAGTTCAGGTCAGCTTTTGAGTGGATTTAGAATAGACACACATTGAGCAGACGCGGACCCAGGTGTAGGCAGAGGGGCCCAGGAAGTCGCATGTCTCTGGGAATACAAAGAAGCCATGAGAAGAACTTTGCACTCTTAGAATGAGGACGTCTGAGCCAGGTACTGGCATCTCTGAGGGGTAGGAAGGTCCAGCCTGCATCTGGTTATATTATTTTTTATGTTTGTCTTGCCCATCTACATTAGCTCAAGAGTGGAAATTATGTAAATTTGTCAGGGTTCTTTTCGTGGAAAGGAATAAAAAACTATCTCAAGTCAGCTTTAAGAAAGAAAAAAAAGGGAGGGAGCAAGATGGCGACGGAGTAGGCAGACGTAACAACTTCCAACTCCCAGAACCAAAGTGGATTACAACTCAATTTTAAGAACCATCACCTGGATAAACCAACTTTGAACAAAACTAAGTGGACTCTTCAACCAAGGAACACAGAAGAAGCCACATTGAGACTGGTAGGAATAGCGAAAACGCAAAGAGGGCTGCCCAGCTCCCCGGAGCAAACGGCAGCCCGGAGAGACCTGCGGGGCGGGAGGAAAGTTTGGCGGAGAGGGAGGGACCTGGGTCCCAGGAACCAAGCCCCAGCCTGCAGTCCCAGAGTCTAGAAGAGGCGTTTGGACAGTTTTGAGCTGTGAAACAAGTGAGAGAGCTCCCAGGCCTACAGTGTGGAGTATTAGGTCCCTTCCTACTCTGCTGAGGGCTGCTTAAGGTTTTGGGGCGGCAGGACGCTGAAAGGCGGTTCTGTCGGCGTGGGCAGAGGCCAAGCCGGTGGGAGATCGGTCTAGCCCAGAGGGTCGGAGGGGACGCGCGAGAGCGGTCCTGAAGCTGCGGGCCCGCCTTTAATCCCACTTACGGGGACAAAGCGGGAGGCCAGGAACGGGCAGGCCCTGCGCAAGCCGGCCCTGGCTGCAGGGACCGGGCTAGGACCAGGGATGGGCAGGGGCTCGCGGCTGAGCTGACGCTACCAGTGCCCCCCCCCCCCCCCCCGCCGGCCGGAGAAACCGCAGTTGGCCAGTATACGTGCGCGAGCGGGCTCCGAGCGCGGGAACGGGGTGGACCCCGAGACAAGTGGAGGCTCGCAGCTGAGCCCATGCTACTATCCCCATCCGGCAGGAGAAACCGTGGATAGCATTCATACGTGCGTGAGCGGGCTCCGAACGCGGGGGTGGGGTAGAGTCCGGGATGAGCAGAAGTACGCAGCTGAGCGGAAGCCAGCAAACACGCCCGCCCCAATAAACCTTGGTTTCCGACCCTGCGCAGAAGGGCCCTGGCCTCGAGGGCAGGGCTAAAGCTCCGGTCGGGCAAAAGCTTACAGCTGAGAGCACGTCAAAAGCCCCACCTAACCCGCGGAACTGTAGCGAGCAGGCTCCGACTGCTGGTTCTGGGCGGAAGTCCGGAAATAGGCTGGGTCCGCAGCTGAGCAAAGGTGCTCACCTCTACCCTTGGTGCTAAGTATTGTGGCTTCAGTAAAAGCCCCTCCCACGGAGGAGAGGTAGAAATCACAGCAAAAGCCACAGTGGGCCGGCGCTGGCAACGCTCATACCAAACCACCCTAGGCGCCGGCAGAGGGGGTAGGGGGCCTGCAGATAGACCACACCTAGAGAACACAAAGGCAACACCTACTGGACTCCAGTGGCCACAACTTGCTTATACACAGACAAAATGGGCAGGCAGAGGAATGCAAACCAAATGAATCAAGAGAAATCCCCAGAGAAGGACCTGAATGAACCAGATATAACCAAATTACCAGAAGCAGAATTTAGAATAATGATAGTTAGGATGTTCAAAGAAATTAGAGCAACAATGGATAGTCATTATGAACACCTAAATAAAGAGATAACAAGTATAAAAAATGAAATTGAAATAATAAAAAAGAATCAGACAGAAATGACAAATACAGTATCAGAACTGAAGACCACAATGGAAGGAATTAAAAGCAGGATGGATGACGCTGAGGATCGAATAAGCGAGTTAGAGGACACAATAAACAAAGGCACAGAAGCAGAGAAGAAAAAGGAAAAGAGACTTAAAAAATGTGAGGAAACTCTAAGGGAGCTTTGTGACAACATGAAGAGAAACAACATTCGCATCATAGGGGTGCCTGAAGAAGAGGAGAGAGGACAGGAAATGGAAACTTTGTTCAATCAAATCATAGCAGAAAACTTTCCTAAATTAAGGCTGGGAAACACTCCACACATTCAAGAAGCACACAGAACTCCATTAAAGAGAAACCCAAAAAGATCTACACCAAGACACATCATAGTTAAAATACCAAAGCTAATGGATAAAGAAAAAATCTTAAAAGCTGCTAGAGAAAAAAAGACTATCCACCTACAAAGGAGCCCCCATAAGGATGACATCGGACTTCTCAACAGAAACACTTGAGGCCAGAAGGGAATGGCAAGAAATAATCAAAGTAATGCAGAACAAGAACCTACAACCAAGACTACTTTATCCAGCAAGGCTAACGTTTAAAATTGAAGGAGAAATAAAGAGCTTCCCAGAAAAAGAAAGCCTCAAGGAATTCATAAAAACCAAACCAATTCTGCAAGAGATACTAAGGGGCCTGTTGTGAACAGTTTAAAGGGAGGAATGAATAGAGCAAAAGAAGAATACAGCTTTAAAGAATAAAATGGCAATAAACAACTACATATCAATAATAACCTTAAATGTAAATGGATTAAATGATCCAATCAAAAGACATAGGGTAGCTGCGTGGATAAAGAAACAGGACCCATACATATGCTGTCTACAAGAGACACACCTTAAAACAAAAGATGCTCATAGACTGAAGGTAAAAGGATGAAAAAAAATATTTCATGCAAATGGAAATGAAAAAAAAGCAGGGGTAGCAATACTTATATCAGACAAAATGGACTTTAAAACAAAGGCTGTAGTAAGTGATAAAGGAGGACACTACATAATGATAAAGGGAACAATTCAACAGGAAGATATAACTATTGTAAATATCTATGCACCAAATATAGGAGGCCCGACATACATAAAGCAGACTTTGATGGATATAAAGGGCGAGATTAACAGCAATACTATCATAGTAGGGGATTTCAACACCCCTCTAACAACACTGGATAGATCCTCAAGAAAGAAAATTAATAAAGAAACAGCAGACTTAAAGGATACACTAGATCAACTTGATTTAATAGATATCTTCAGAACTTTTCACCCTAAAGCAGTAGAATATACATTCTTCTCAAGCGCTCATGGTACGTTTTCTAGGATAGACCACATGTTAGGACACAAAAATGGTCTCATTAAATTTAAGAAGATTGAAATCATATCAAGCATTTTCTCTGATCACAATGCCATGAAACTAGAAATTAACCACAAAAGAAAAAATGAAAAATACTCAAACACTTGGGAACTAAATAGCATGTTATTAAATAATGAATGGATTAACAATGAGATCAAAGAAGAAATAAAAAAGTTTCTAGAAACAAATGATAATGAGCATACATCAACTCAAAATTGATGGGACACAGCAAAAGCAGTTCTGAGAGGGAAGTTTATTGCCCTACAGGCATATCATAAGAAGCTAGAAAAAGCTCAAACAAGCAACCTAACCCTGCATCTAAAAGAACTAGAAAAACAACAACAAATAAAACCCAAGACAAGTAGACGGAAGGAAATAATAAAGGTCAGAGCAGAAATAAATGACATAGAGGCTAAGGAAACAATACAGAGGATCAATGAAACAAGAAGCTGGTTCTTTGAAAAGGTAAACAAGATTGATGAACCTTTAACTAGACTCACCAAGAAAAAAAGAGAGAGGACTCAAATAAATAAAATTAGAAAGGACAGTGGAGAAATAACAACTGACACAACAGAAATACAAAGCATTGTAAGAAAATACTATGAAGAACTATATGCCAAAAAATTAGACAATCTTGGTGAAATGGACAAATTTCTTGAATCATATAGTTTTCCAAAAATCAATCTGGAAGAATCAGAGCACCTAAACAGACCAATTACAACAGATGAGATCAAAACAGTTATCAAAAACCTCCCAAAAAAGAAAAGTCCTGGGTCTGATGGCTTCACAAGTGAATTCTATCAAAAATTCAAAGAAGAACTAACTCCTATTCTCCTCAAGCTATTTCAAAAAATTCAAGAGGAAGGAAGACTTCCAAACTCCTTTTATGAGGCGAGCATAATTCTGATCCCAAAACCGGGCAAAGACAACACAAAGAAAGAAAATTATAGGCCTATATCCCTGATGAATTTAGACGCTAAAATTCTCAACAAAATATTAGCCAGCCGGATCCAGCAATATATGAAAAAAATCATACACCACGATCAAGTGGGATTTATTCTGGAGAGGCAAGGCTGGTTCAATATTCGCAAATCAATCAATGTGATTCACCACATAAACAAAAGGAAGGACAAAAATAACATGATAATTTCAATAGATGCAGAAAAGGCATTTGATAAAATCCAGCACCCATTCATGCTCAAAACTCTCAGGAAAGTGGGAATACAGGGATCATTCCTTAACATGATAAAGGCCATCTACGATAAACCCACAGCAAACATCATACTAAATGGACAAAGATTAAAAGCAATCCCCTTAAGATCAGGAACCAGGCAGGGTTGCCCACTTTCACCACTCTTATTCAACATAGTTCTGGAAGTCCTAGCTACAGCAATCAGAAAAGAAGAAGAAATAAAAGGCATACAAATTGGAAAAGAAGAAGTAAAACTGTCATTATTTGCAGATGATATGATATTGTATATTGAAAACCCTAAAGTCTCAGTCAAAAAACTACTGGATCTTATAAATGATTTCAGCAAGGTGGCAGGATATAAAATTAATACTCAGAAATCAGAGGCATTTCTATACACCAACAATGAAATATCAGCAAAAGAAATTAAGGAAACAATCCCCTTCACTATTGCAGCCAAAAAAATAAAGTACCTAGGAGTAAATTTAACCAAGGAGGTTAAGGACTTGTACTCGGAAAATTATAGAACATTGATAAAAGAAATCAAGGAAGATACAAACAAGTGGAAGCATATACCGTGCTCATGGCTAGGAAGAATAAACATCATTAAAATGTCTATATTACCCAAAGCAATTTATAAATTCAATGCAATACCAATTAAAATACCAATGACATACTTCAAAGATATAGAACACATATTCCAAAAATTTATATGGAACCAAAAAAGAACACGAATAGCCTCAGCAATCTTAAAAAGAAAAAATAAAGCAGGAGGTATCACTCTTCCTGATATCAAGGTTTACTATAAGGCCATTATACTCAAGACAGCCTGGTACTGGCACAAGAACAGGCACATAGATCAATGGAACAGAACAGAGGACCCAGAAATAAACCCACAGCTTTATGGACAACTGATATTTGACAAAGGAGGAAAGAACATACAATGGAGTAAAGACAGCCTCTTTAACAAATGGTGTTGGGAAAATTGGACATCTACCTGCAAAAAAATGAAACTAGACCATCAACTTACACCATTCACAAAAACAAACTCAAAATGGATAAAAGACTTAAATGTAAGCCGTGAAACCATAAGCATCTTAGAAGAAAACATAGGCAGCAAGCTCTCCGACATCTGTAGCAGCGGTATATTTGCCGATTTATCTCCATGGGCAACTGAAATAAAAGGCAAGATAAACAAATGGGACTATATCAAACTAAAAAGTTTTTGCACAGCTAAAGACAATAGGAACAGAATAAAAAGACAAACCACACATTGGGAGAACATATTTGACAGCACATCTGATAAGGGGTTAATAACTAAAATTTATAAAGAACTTATAAAACGCAACACCAGGAAGACAAACAACCCAATCAAAAAATGGGCAAAAGAAATGAATAGAAATTTCTCCAAAGAGGACATACAGATGGCCAATAGGCATATGGAAAAAATGCTCAACATCACTAATCATTAGAGAAATGCAAATTAAAACCACAATGAGATATCACCTCACACCAGTCAGAATGGCACTCATCAGCAAAACAACACAGAATAAGTGCTGGCGAGGATGTGGAGAAAAGGGAACCCTTCTGCACTGCTGGTGGGAATGCAGACTGGTGCAGCCACTGTGGAAAACAGTATGGAGATTCCTCAGAAAATTAAAAATCGAACTGCCTTTTGACCCAGCTATCCCACTTTTAGGAATATACCCTAAGAACACCATAGCACTGTTCGAAAAGAAGAAATGTGCCCCCATGTTCATGGCAGCATTGTTCACAATAGCGAAGATCTGGAACCAGCCCAAGTGTTCGTCAGAAGACGAGTGGATTAAAAAGCTATGGTACATATATACTATGGAATACTACTCAGCCATAAGAAACGATGACATCGGATCATTTATAACAAAATGGATGTACCTTGATAACATTATACGGAGTGAAATAAGTAAATCAGAAAAAAAGAAAAACTGAGAACAGCACGATTACATACATAGGTGGGACATGAAAGTGAGGGTATGAGACATGGACAAGAGAGTGGTGGTTATGGGATGGGGGGAGGGAGGGAAGAGTGGGATGGTGAGGAGGGGAGGGACACAGGGAAAACCAGATTGAAGGTGACAGAGGACAATTTGACTTTTGGTGATGGGTATGCAACACAATTGAATGATAAGATAACCTGGAGATGTTTTCATTGTACATATGTACCCTGATTTATTGGTGTCACCCAATTAAATTAATAATAATAAAATATATATTAAAAAAAAAGAAAGAAAAAAAAACTTAATTGGGTCACATAATTGAAAATTCCAGGAATACTGACTGAGTCAGGTAGGGCTGGATCTAGGTGCTCAAATGCTGCCATCAGGGTTTAGCACTGCCTTTTTTTTTTTTTTTTTTTTTGCTTTCCTCTTCATTAGTTTTATTCCCAGGGAGTTCTACCTCTACCAGGTAGACCTGGTAGAACTACAGCTCCCTCCTGGCCACATAGCAGAAAGCAAGCTTCTCCTCATGTTCTAAGGGCTGAGATAATTTGGATTGTGTGTCCACTCTGGAATGACTCACCATGACTAGAAGGATTGGCCAGAGCTGGGTTATGTCTCACCTTTTGTTCAGGCTTGGGTGGGTGTTGGGATCAACACTACCTGGGTCACCTGGACTGGGATTGGGGGTGCAATGTTCTCCTGAAGGAACAGGAAAGAACTGATTCCAGAAACAGGGGAACAAAACCAACCCCCAGATGATCACATCTGAGGTCGTTAGCCATCTCTGTGTCACCGTACTTGAAACAGAAGGAAAACTGATAAGTTTTACTATGTTTGGTATAGACTACATTTATTTTGATAAGTTTGTTGACTCTAATACTAAAAAAATTGGGGCTAGCATTTTCGATGTCATTATTTTTGATTTACATTTCCAGCAACTCATTTTTATTGTTTTATAAAAGTATTGGCTAGGAGTAAACAAAAGACATTGCTCCTTCAACAAACAGTATTTAAGAAGCATTGTTCTAGGCAACCACCCTGTCACGTTAGCAGTCACTGGGAAGGAAGAAACCAGGACTGACCGATTATGTATCCCAGACATTTGTGCTAGGGTCTCATGAGCATGATCTCACTTAGTTCTTACCATGACTTTGCAAAGGAGACATTATTGTTTCCGCTATGCAGGTGAGAAAAAAGACTCTGAGAGGTGAAAGAATTTGTTCATAGTTACAAGGTCAGCAAGTGGCTATAATCAATTTCATTTTTCTCACAAGTATTTATTGTATCTCCTTCCCCATAAAATTCCAGACTCACATCTGTTACCATGTAACTCGCATTGCCTTTGGTCTGAGGAGTATACATCCCCATCTTGTTGATCTTGGGCTTTGGCCAATGAAATCTGAATGGGAGTGTCAGTGTGTTCCTTCTGAACAGAAGGTTTAAGAAACTCTGCGGGTTATCATCCTTCCTCTGGAGAATCTGTCCTCTGTTATGAGAACGTCATGTGCCCAGTGGAGGCTGCTCTTCCAGCCTGAGTTGCAGGATGAGCAGACAGATGGAGCAGATGCAAGTGCACGCGTGGCTGGGAACAGACTTACAGAACCACACAGCTACCACTGACCTCAGATGACATGGAAGAGGAAGGACATATCTTTGTTATTGTATGCCTCTGAGATACTGGGGTTGTTTGTTATGTAGCATGGCTTCAGCAAAGCTGACCAATACAGTGTTAGAACTGGGACTGCAAACCAATCAGGTGGCTCTGAGACAGGTATCCTCTTTTCACATCTGATTTTTATTAATACCATTATGTGTCATTCTGATTGTACTTCTTTCAGGTCCTCTATAAGACATGTCACCTTGAGTCAAAGTCATGGACCATCAACCAGGATGGACAGGCTTGTCTTGCTCTTTAAGCAAATGTCCTGAAATCTCCCATCACCTGACATAGAAAACTACATTATTAAGGTATCTGTGGTCTTTTCTCTGTTTACAAAGTTCCTATTAATGGGGAAGACCCTTGGCAGAGAAACAATGTGGACCTTGCTTGAGTTAACAAAGCAGTGAATAAGTTGATGGTTTGTGGATTAGAGTCCCAGGATCAGGAAGAGCTCAGAGGAGGGGGGTGGAGTTTGAAAGGGAAGCAGAAGTTTGCCAATAACAAACTTCACCAATGTCATCATTTTGCTTAAAACTGACCATATTTAGTTCCTGCTTTGTTCTCTGCTTTGAGGTTTCATAGATGCTGAGGCAGGAGACTCAGTCATTCACTCAGCAGATACTTCTTGAGATCTTGAGGCATGAAATTTTAGGAATGGACCCATATCTGACTATGTCACTTCCCTGCTTCAAATCCTTCTGGCTTCCCAGTGTCTACACTGCTCCCAAAGTTCTTCAAGATCTGTCCTGGGCTTACCCTCTGTTCTTGTCTTCCCCTATTTCCTCAGGGTAGAACTAGGGCATGTGGTTTCAAATTCTGTCTCTGCCATCTAGTGCCTGTGAGACCAGGAACAAGTTACTCCACCTTTCTGTGCCTCAGTTTCCTCATATATAAAGGGGCATGGGAGATAATATAGATAACAGCTCTTAGTACCTCCTCTTTCTCGGATTCTAGCCATATTGAACTATTCACAATTCAGAAGGATTCCTGGAGGCGATGTCTACTGAAAGAATCTTTTTTATTTTTATTTTTTGTATTTTTCTGAAGTGATGAATCTTTTTTATTTTTATTTTTTGTATTTTTCCAAAGTGAGAAGTGAGAAGCAGGGAGGTAGTCAGACAGACTCCCACATGCGCCTGACCAGGATCCACCCGGCATGCCCACTAGGGGGCTATGCTTTGCCCATCTTGGGCGTTGCTCCACTGCAACTGGAGCCATTCTAGCACCTGAGGCGGAGGCCATGGAGCCGTCCTCAGCGCCCGGGCCAACTTTGCTCCAGTGGAGCCTTGGCTGTGGGAGGGGAAGAGACAGAGAGGAAGGAGAGGGTGAAAGATGGAGAAGCAGATGGGTGCTTCTCCTGTCTGCCCTGGCCAGGAATCATACCCAGGACTTCCACACACCGGGCCGACACTCTATTGCTGAGCCAACCAGCCAGGGTTACTGAACAAATCTTAAAAGCTTGTTCTCCAGGGAAAGAAGGAGAGGCTGCACCCCGCAGAGGCAAACGTAAAACCTTAGGAGTATGATGCAGCCTAGTGCGTGGAGGGTTCTACCGATGCACACAAAGCATTTTGCTGTAATTGCTTCAAATCTCTCTCTTTTAAAGAAATAAATGTCTCAGCTACATGTAAAGCTCACTTTGATCCTTTCTTTTACGCCCCCTGCCTTTGATGTACCTGTGTGCCTCATTTCCATAATATTCTCACGTGTACATTTCAGCTTTATTACATATATATGTTCGCACCAGCCATACTACAGTGTAGTATTGCAGGTCAAATATTTTTTTGAAATAAATGCTATCATAATGTATTATTTTGCAGCTTGCTTTTCCCCATTTAACATTTTGTTGACTTTAGCGATGTTTATGTAGGTAGCCCAGTTTTAGCTATTTTAACTTCCACACTGTATTGCATTTTATTCACAGACCTCTGTTTATCTTGTCTGTTATTGAAGAACACTTGGGTTATTTTGCTACGTAAACAGTGCTTCAGTAAACATCTCTGTACATATCGCCCTGTGTGTACAGAGACAGGCGTGTGGAGGTTGGATGGCGGGCGAAGCAGAGTTGCTGACTAGAGCAGACACATCTGTAGCTTACTACATGTTGCCAAATGGCTCTCCCAGGTGCTTACACCAATTTATATTCTCGACTGCAGTGGATGAATACCTTTTTCCTTATATCCTTGCCAATTCTTGGTGTTATCAGATTTTTAGGGGAAAAAGATGGAAATTAACTTGGTGTGAAATGATCCTTCATTGTTTTAATTTGATTGTACCTACATATGTTTATTGGCCATTTATGTTTTCGCTTCCATGAATTGCCTGTTCATATACTTTGCTCATTTTCCTGTTGGGGTTTTATTTTCTTGTTGAGTTTTTAGTCGAAATTTTGTTGACATAGCTGTTGATTCACAAGCAGTCGTAAGAAATAATACTGAAAGATCCACAGAACACTCTGTTGCGTTTTCCCCAAAGGTAACATTTTGCAAAACAGCAGTGTGAGAGCACTGTGAGGATACTGACATTAATGCAACCCATTGATCTTATTCTGATCTCCCCAGTTTTATGTATACTCAGGTGTGTGTGCCTTTGGTAGCTAGATATTAAATTACTGATTAAACTTGTGTAATGGTTATTGATCTCTTTGGGTTTAAATTTCTTTTTAAGTCCATTTTTTGATGAGTTGTATGTTCCTAGAAAATTGACACTTTGGGCTATTTTATTGTTACCACTGTCTGAGTTCTTCTGTTGGAGTTCCTTTCAGCCTGAGGCTCTGTGACCCCTAAATTATGGGGTCCTCAGGACCCGCACAACCTGGCATAGTGTTCTTTATCCATGCTAGGTAAGTAACCCTTTAGTTCAGAGTGATTTGAAAATGGGTCAGAATTGGGCAGACCTTATTTTAGATTCCTTCTTAGCTGTGCCATCTTGGGCAGGTGACTCAACCTCTCTGGGCCTCAGTTCCCACATCTGTAAACACTCCCTCATAGTGAAGGGCAAATGAGGAAGGTCCCTGGCCCAGCACATAGTAGGTGACCAATGAGCACAGCTCTCTTTCTACTTTGTATGTTGACACTCATACCATGGCTTTTCCTACTGCTAAGCAGAAGGCATCTGAAGGTAAGGACTATGTCTGATGCACTTGTCATTCCCCTGGTGCTGGCATGCCACCATCACTCAGGAAACATTTTCTGAATGGAAGACGGCGCCCAGAGGAAGTAGATTGTCAGTTTTGGTGGAGCAGGGGTGGAAGGCACCCAAGCTGGACAGAATCACACATCCAGGGTATTGCAGGTAGGCAGTATTCCCCGTGATTAGCAATGTGGGCTTTGACTAGGCAGAGATGGTTCAGGTCCCACTCTGCTACATACTTGGGTACTATGTAACCTCTTTGAACAGCGTTTCTTCATTTGTTAAATGGAGTTAATAGTAATAATAGCTAAAAACTAATGAATGCTATGTGACTTGACTTGTGTTTTAAGCACGTTACATGAATTACATTAATTCATATCATCTTCACAGCCCAACAACGTAAGCAATACTATCAGCCCCCTTTTACCAATGAGAAACAGAGAAAAGCGGATTGCTTTATTTGCCCAACACAGTGTAGCCACTAGGGGGCGCAGGCGAGGTCCAAGCACAGGCAGTATGGCTCCTGAGTCCAACGGCGGTCCCTATAGCACAGATGCAGTAAGGATTCAAGATATTGTGTACAAGGTTCTGAGCAGACTCTCTGGCACATAGTGAGTGCTCAGCAAGAACTGTAGCTATTACTGCTGTTCCACACACAGCTCTCCTTGACCCCTCAGCTGGGTCCAGCCACAGAGTGATTAGATTGGGCTCACAACCCTCTCCGCTTGGCATCACAAACTTGATGATGAAACACGCTTAATAATCGAGCTATTCTTGATCTTCTCCCTGGGTGTTGATGCCACTTCCCTGGCAGCCAAGGGAGAGTGTGCAAGACTATGAAGCTTCTATTCTTGGCATCAGTGCTCATCTTAGAAATGACTTTACTTTTGACACACCTCTTCCTGTTCTTTGCAAAGTTTGTGTTTCATGGGAGAAGAAGACCCTATTCAAGTAGCAGAACGGCCCCTTTTTAAAAAGAGGCGTTGTGCGGGCTGAGACAAACACCTTAGGGAGATAAACCCAACAGAGTCGGGGGTCTAGGCTCGGGGGATGTGTGTTCCATTTGCTGAAACAGGGGCACAGGAGGAGAAGGTGGGCTGTGGGTGGGGAGGTGAAGATTTCATTTTTGGATGAAATAGGGACTTTTTCGGAGCCCAGATTGTGTGTCCGTGGTAATTCTTTGATGACAGTCAAGGGCCCTTGAGCGTGGGCCTTTTAGATGGACATTATTCCTGAATCAAAACTTTTGCCATCTGCTCGTCCCTAAAATGCGAAAGCAGAAAGAACTGACTTCCCGACAAGACTGGGGAGGAGGACGGAAAATGCTCTTTAAATGCACGCCAGACATATGTTCTTCATTCAACATCACATTTATCTGGAGTGCTCGGCCCCTTCCTGTGGGACGTGAGGAGGGTCAGAGAAAGGACGGAGGAGAAATTGCTGGAGAGGCCGTGGCTGCTGGACAGGGGCCGACTCAGGGCCTGAGAGAGGCCTTCATGGCCGCCCCTCTGGATTTAGTCTGACTTCACAGTTCAAGTGCCCTTTCTTCCAGGAAGCCCTCGTGGATCTCTCCTTTACCCTGGGGCACTGAGCCCAAGTAGCCAAGTGGTAATTTAACTTTCCATGGGTGTCCCCCTTCATGTTCTGCTTGCTAAGAAATTAGGTCTGGAGTAGTGGTTCTCAAACTTGGCTGCATGTTGCAATCACCCAGGGAGCTTTAAAAAATAATTATGCCTGGCCTTACCCCAAAGATTCTGATGTAATTGGTGCGGGGTGATGTCTGGGCATCTGGAGTTTTCACAGCTCCCCTGGTGATTCTAAGGTGTAGCCAGGTAAAACTTAATGGGTGATTAATTCCCTCCCACCCAGAGATGTGGATAAGCTCTGCTCAAAAGCATTCAGAAGACAGAAGTCACGATTCCACCCAATCACTGCTTAGATAAAAGGTGGCTCACTGCGCTCAGCCAAAAGGCTGGCTGCTCTGGCGAGGAGGCCAGCAGAGACGGGGTCCGGGAGGAGGGGCTTTTGGTGGACTGCCCATGTCTCACATTGTGCAGTCTGCATCTTGCTGGTCAAGGGTGGCATCCTTCTTTCTGACGACAGCCAGAAGGGGTCCCCGGGCTGCTGCTCAGGTGGAGTCAGGAACCTGCCTATTCACATGGGTTCTGAGAAGCAGCACAGCCTGGGGTCGGACCCAAACTGCCCAGGTACCATCCTGCCTCTGCCATTCGGAAGCTGAGTGATCTCGGGGAAACTCTTTAACTTGTGACTTTGTTTCATCACCAATAAAATGGGGAAGAAAGTAGCAACTACCCTCTAACAGTGACTTACAGGAACAAGACTTAGCATAGTGTTTGGCGCAGATGAACTCTGCTTTCATCAGTGTAGCTGCAGGTCCTGGTACTTCTACGCTGGCATCAATAGGAGAGCAAAGGAAGAGAAACGAGGTGGGGGGCTGAGGGCAGAGCCAACACCATGGGTGAGCCGCACAATTCAGCTTCCTCATTCATTCGTTCCTTTATTCGTGTGGCTATTATAAACGGATGACCTAGTAACGAATTAAATCTCCTGCATTCATTCAGCTTTGCCCTCCAGGTCGGGGCTCTGGGGATCTACCTCAGCCATGGCCAAGTCGGGCAGATGTTTTGCCCACAGCGATTTAGGAGACCGTGGCACCTCTGCTTTTGGACACAGGCAACCTGGGGTCCGGAGAGAGTAGGAGGTGGGAGGGGAAGGGCAGGGAATTGCAGAATCTCACTGTCCAGACAAGTAAAAAATAATGTAAAAACGATGACACAGGTCTGGCATCTTCCATAAGAGGACTGACTGTAAGCCACTTCCTGTTTCCCAATCGCAGGGGACATCTGAGTGCACAAGCTTCATTTATTAGAAATGGATGAAGAGATGTAGCTCTCCAGAAGATTCTAATTAATACACCCTATTAGCAAGATTTTCTTGAAATTCAGAGCCCCCTGCCCCCCAAGGCCCAAACCCAAGTTTCATTGGTAATCAGAGCCATAGGTGGGACTTACCCAGCACCTGTTCTGGGATTCTTTCTCTTCCATGTCCCAGGTGATAGGACAGAGGTCCGGGGAGGTTGGGGGACCCCTGGCTGGTGTCTCATGACTGTAAGCAGTGGGGATGCCAGGGCTTGGAGCATGGTTTTAGGATGCCTGACCTCCATGGACCACAGGCTTGGATGGCCACTCCACTTTGTACAACCGCTGTGGCATTCCACTGTATTGGCATACCTACCTAAGACAGTCCTTGCTTGGCTCTGTGGCCGTCTCCCCCATCAGGCTCTGGTGCCTTCTGAGAGGTGACTCAGTCTGACTTCCATTTCTCTGTATGCCCAGAAGGCAACCCGAGACTTGGAGCTTGGTAGGTACCTGAGGAGGTGAACATTTGATGAGTTGAATGGAACGTCAGATTCCTAGCACCACCAGACCTCTTCTGTGTACAACAAAAATAATGTTAATTTTGATATAGTACCATTGAATCTGTGAGTTTGCTATGTGGAAGGTACCAGTCTAAGTACTATATCTGTCTACATCTGTGTTTATATCATATATCTATATCTATTTATATATCATCTATCTATATCTAATCTATCTAAATATCTGTAGCATATCTGTCTATATCTGTATCTATATCTATATATATCATCTATCTATATCTATATCATCTCTATATATCTTTATATCTATCTATATCATCTATATCTATATCTATATCATCTATATCTATATCTATATTTGTCTAGGTCGTCTATCCACACAGTTACTCCTTACAAGAACCATATGAAGTAGGGTTGTTCTTATTTTACATGTGCGGTCAAAGACAGGGCTGATTTCAGGTCTGCCTGCCCATGCTCTCACGGACCCATCTCTAAATGTCCAGGGAGGGGCTCAGAGGCCGTGGGTTTGCACAGCACTTTAACTTCTGGTTGTACTTCTGCCAGCACCTTGCTCCCCAGACTTTCTGTGGTTCAGCTTGCCCAGGAGAGGGTTCTAGAAGATGAGCTGGAAGACCCTTCCATAGCCAGCCCTTGAAGTGTGTGCTTTCGAAAGCCATGCTCTCGGGGCCTGTGGCTTGCTAGGATGCAGAAGAATATTCCTGGAAAGGAATTTGGTCTGTGCCTAAAAGACTACATATTTGTGTGTGTGCATCATGCATTAGTCCCTCGACGTCACAAGGACAGAGCCACAGGAAAGACCTTACCAGGTACGCCTCTATCAAGTGGATCTTATTCTCTAATTTACTAAGTAATAGATTCTGATCCCAAATCTGGTTGGTATATTAGGGCCATGGTGAAGCCAGTAATCAAAACTCAGAAAATGTGTTTCTTTTGCTCTTAGAGTAGACTAACTCACCACCCCAACCCATCTATATTAAAATCTTAAACATTTTGTCTTAGCAAGAAGGCACCCTGTAATCCCCATGGACCCCCGTTATGTGCATCAGAAGACTCACCTCTAAATCTATCCATTGACCTCTTTTTCTTTTTAACCCAATGTGGGTGTGAATGGAGGACTCTTTTCTATCAGATAAGAATACGGGCTGTGGAACTTGGAGCTGCCCCTCCAACGCCGTTCCGGTTTCTCTGCTTCCTATTGGCTCATGCTTTATACCAAGGTTTATGAGTCTTCAATTTCCTGGAAGTTTATATAGCATGAAAGAAGGAGAAGTGATAAAATACGCAATTTAATTGCAAAAGCCACGTACTAATTTCGCTAAGGAGCTAGATTAAGAACGTAACGCGAGAAGTCGCAAGGGGGTGAAACTGACTTAGAGCAAGCTGGACCCCGCAGTCCCTTTGTTGGTGCCCATATTTTACACCACCGAGCCCTAACAATTTATTTTACTTTGGTTGTTGATTTACAGTCTAAGACTGTATGTTCTTTGGAATAATCTCCTCTCAGGCGGGGCTGGGTGAACACTTCTAAGATAAACGCTGCTCCAGTCAGTGTACACGTCAGGGAACCCAACTCTGCTCTGAGACGGCAGGGTCTCCGCCGCCCTGGGCTGGCTCCGGCAGCAAACAGCACCCAGGGGCAGTGTCCACGAAGAGAACCTTACCTGGAGGTGGAAACACTCCACCTGCCCCAGACTCTCACAGGTACAGCAGGAGAAGAGCCAGGCCCCGAGTTCACGTGGCTCTGCGTCTCTGAGCCCAAACCCTGTCACTTAAGTAAAGTAAGGTGTTCATACCCATTCCACGGGGTTGGGATGAGGGTCTTGTGAGTTTATATAACAAGTCCAGGGTACCGAGTAGGCTCCCAGTTATGGGTAGTTCCCTTTGTACCATATTATCAGAGAAGGTGAGAGACTTTGGGATCATCTTTTTTTTTTAAAATACTTTATTCAATTTTAGAGAAGGGGGGGGGGGAGAGAGAGAGAGAGAGAGAGAGAGAGAGAGAGAGAGAGAAAGAGAGAGAAGGGGAAGAGCAGGAAGCATCAACTCCCATATGTACCTTGATCAGGCAAGCCCAGGGTTTCAAACCGGTGACCTCAGCATTCCAGGTCAATGCTTTATCCACTGCGCCACCATAGGTTAGACCGGAATCATCTTAATACCGTGACAAGAGGGGAGGGGCGGGGAGGAAAGGATAAAAGGGCATGAATCATGATGGAGGGAGACCTGACTTGGGGTGGTGAACACACAGTGCAATTTACAGATGATATATTATAGAACTGGACACCTGAAACCTATATAAGGAATTCAATGTCACCCCAAGAAATTCAATAAAAAATACCATCATATAAAGCTTCAAATCGTTTAAAGCCATTAATGGAGGGAAATCATGATCCCAAATTATGTAAAAGTAATTGTTCATCCTCTGTGTGCCAAATTCTAGCCCACATAGCTGACATAGTAAGGAAAAATCCTGGAAGTGTGGAGAGGAAGCTCAAATGATGGAAATATGTGTAGTTTGTGTGTGTGTGTGTGTGTAGGGCAGAGGGCATGGGCACATGGGCACGGGTGGAAATTTTACTGCCAGGTATGATTCCAGCTCTGTCTCTCACTCAGTTGGGTAGTTCTGGGGGTGCCCTTCACCTCTATGGGCCTCGATGTGTTCTTTGATAGAATCAGGAGGTTGAAGCGGGCACTTTCTCCCCTGGAATTCTAGGACCTGTCTTTAGAGATGGTTGTTGCTCTTTGCTGGAGGCAGGTGCAGCTCAGCACTGACAGTGGCCCCCTGGGAGCCCAAAGATGAACTTGGAAGACAGGCTGAGACCCAGCAGACTCAGGGTTACGAGGAGGGCCAGGGCGTCCGACTTTGAGACCACAGGCAGCCACGTGAGTGTGTAGAAACACACAGAAAACCGATGTTGCCTCTCTTCAGACTTCTTTCTCCAATTTTCGATTTCTTCTGTAGTTTTCCCCTCCCATTCTGACACCTCTGGTCATGGGACCATTTTATGGTCCTCGAGTCTTATGATGCTTCCACAGTACTGAGTTCACCATTTTCTTCCAATTTCCCAGTGAGTCGAAAGAAGCGTGAAATAGAGGCTTCTCTGATCTCTTTAAACAGAATTGATTTTATTTTTGCAGATATTATCCTCGGCGCTTCTATGGGGCCTCGTTGTATTTCATCAATTTTACATCCCTTTCTAAATTTGTCTTTCCTGCCCTACTAGATTGTGAAGCCTTCGGTGGTAGAGGTTCCATTTTTGTCCCCCTAAAACCATCTGCTATTCTCCATGTAGTGCCTCCCGTTGTGTGGGGGGACACACAGATACCCATATCATGCAATGGGAGAGAACCCCACCAGAAAGAATAAATAATAAAATATTGTCACTCAGATTTGAGAACCAGCTACACAATCCATAAACTATTAAATGTCTTCTAGGAACCAGACCCAGGGCTGCGTTCTTTGGATGATGTAGAGATTATAGATGGAGAAAGCCAGTTGGCCATATTGACATGTCAGGAATCTATCTGTAGTCTTGGGGTCGTGACTCAACATCTTGGAACCTGGTGTCCTTGACTTTAAAATGCAGGAAGGGCAACAATCATTCAGTCCTGCTGAGCTGTTTGAATGAAGTGAAATATTATAAACTTGCAGATATGGTCGGATGAGAGTCAGCACACCCTCTTGGGAAAACCTGCTCTATCTATACAAGCTAAATGTTAGACATGCCACCCGTGGGTATCATGCCACCCGTGGGTATTTGTCTCTCCAACAGAAATGAGTGCTTGTATGTCCTACAGATGACAAATACTAAAATACTCCTGGAAGCTTTATGTGCAATCGTCCCAAACTGAACAGAGTTAGAATGTAGAATGGATAGACCATGGCATAGTCATCTAGTGAAATACTACACAGCAATGAGAAAGCACAGCTGGGTGCTACACACAATGATCTAGAGATGTCACAGATGCAATACCAAGGGCCAGGAGCCAGACTCAGAAGAGTGCCTATGGCCTAATCCCATTTATACAAAGTTTAAGAACAGGCAAAAATACTCTGTAGAGATTGTATTTAGAATAGTAGTTTCCTTTGGGGAGAATTGATTCAGAGAGGGCATTAAGGTGTTCTGTGGGGTGGGGGTGGGGGCCTGGAAATGTTATATATCTTGATTTGGGTGGTGATTTGTAGGGATGTATAAATGGAAATGTTCATCAAATTGCACACTTAATAATATTGCATGTCATTATATGTAAGTTATTAAAAAGGTGAATAAAGAACATAAATATTAACAAAAAGTTAGATACTAGACCCCATGTATGTATGTGTATGTGTCCAAATGCAAGATGTCAAGTAGTACCAGGGCTCAGGATTTATTATAAAATACTCTAAACCAGTGCTCCCCAAGCTTTCTCTGCGTGAAATTACACAGATTCTGGGACCCCACCCCAGAGCTTCAAATTCACTGAGTCTGGGCTAGGGCCTCAGAGTTCTGCTTTACTCAAATCTGTCAATGGACCACACTTTGAGTAGCACTGGTTCAAATGGTCCCAGAAGCAAACAGCCAACAATCCATTCAGTATCCCGTGCTCCGCTGAAGTTCATCTGCCAAGGTCCCACTCACAATGCATCTTCTTTCTGCCCTCTGAATCTCATATGACTGCATCTCATTGGTGGAGCCTGATTTGCCTCCAAAGCCTCAGCTGCAAGGGCATCTGGGAAATGTAGTTCTCAGCTTCTGAGTCTTGCTGTTCGGGAGGGTACATAGAAGGCAGAGATTCCAAATGCCACTCAACCACAACCTCCACAGTTACCATGCAGCTGTCAGCTGGTGCCACTCTGTGTACTCAGGTATACTCAGGGCAAGGATGTGAACACAAGTGTTCTGCTGGGTGACTTGAGTTAATTGCAGCTGTTGTCTTCTGGGGATTTTTTTTTGACACTTTTCAGTCTAGGAGGGTTGTGTTTCCGGTTGGAAAAGTGATGAAGATTGTCAACAGAGACAACAGTTTCCTTGTTTAGCTCAATGATGCAAAAAGGCGATCAAAATTGAGTTCATGCTCAAGCTAGAGAAACAGTCCAGAGTATCACCCTTCCCACCCATCGCTCAGATGGGGAACTGAGGACAAAGGTCATCTGGCAGAACTGACTTAAACTCATGTGTCTCCATTTTGGTATAAAATGCACTTTGCTGTCCACAATTCCTTTTGCTCCTGGGGTGGCTCCGACTTCCACACCAGCCCTACTCTGGGCCAAATCTGGGCCAGGTACACATACGAGGTCCTATTTTCACTGCAAGTCCCTTGGTGGAGATTACTTGGCAGCTGGCTGAGCTCCGGATGTCAGAGAATGAGAGATGGGGACACCAAGGTGGGCTTGGGGACGGCAGGAAGGAAGCCCACTAGTTTCCGGGTGCTGTGCCAGGCATTTGCCAGGCATTTTATCTCTGTTATTTCAATGACCTCGACCAGTAGTTCTGAGTGATGGGACATTGTTCCCATTTTGCAGAAAGGAAAATGAAGCTTAGAGAAATGTCTGATATGGATCCTGAAGCTGATAAATGGTGACCCCAGGATTTGAATTGAGAACATTTAGTCTTCAACGTGGCTTCTTTCTACTTGCTTCCTGACTCTCAGGAAAAAAAAGAGTGGATAATGACATGAGCCAAGTGGGTAACCCCAAGGATGTATTTGTGACTTCATTCTGTGGAGATGAGACCTTGGAGAGGTACAACAGTCTCAGGGGAGTAACTAATGTCCAGCTTCTGCTTATCAAAGCTTTTTCAAGAGGCTTGGTCCATGATGATCCCAAGGGTCATTTGCTCACTTGCTTGCTCATCTATTCAACCTGTGTTGGTGTCCACTGTTGGCAAGTTTGCTAATTTCTATCCAACATCCATCCTCTCTTTCTCTGTAACAGAATCCCAATCTTATTTGGGATGACAATATGCCCAGCTGAAAGATGACATTTCCCTGTCTCCTTTTTAGACATGTCCAAGTGCCGATAGAAACTTCTGCCCTGTGAGACCCACACAGTAGATTGTGGAATGCCTCCAGGAAGACGGCATATTGGAAGCTCTCTCAGTACGATCTCCCTCCCCTGCATTTTCCTCCTTTCTGCCCCCCGGGATGCGGCCAGCATCCTGCAGCACCATGGACAGCAAGTTGGATTTGCAAGTAGAAGCCACAGTGAGAAGGGTGGAACAGAAGGAGGGAAGGGCCTGATGCCTGCTTCTTTACTAAGAGAACACCCTTCCTGTTGAAACTACTGCTTTGCTGAGGTTTCAGTTACACATCGCCTGAGCTTCATGGATCTATCTACCGTGTCAAGGCAACTGTTGTAGGCACCAGGGGTAGTGACACAAGATGACTCTGTCGTGGACAGCCTCTGCTCAGAGAGCTCTGCCTAGGAGAATGGATGAAACAGGGACTCGGGGCATGGTGATCCCAGAGAGATGCCAGTGAGTGCTGGGAGTGGCAGAGAGCGCTGAGCTTCCACAGTGATGAGTGCCGCTGAGACTATAGGGGCGTGGAAAGTCGTCCTCAAGAGGGATGTTCCAGATCTTAGCAAGGGAGGCACAAGAGACTTCCAGGCAGAAGAATAAAATGGGCAGAATGAGTGCAGAGTGCAGGGTTGACTTCAGAATGGGGTATATGCCTGTACTTGTGGGGGATTTGACTGTAACAGGGTTTGGAAGGGGCTGGAATGCCAGCAGAGTCAGGGAAGGTCATGAGCAGGACAGCGAGCTCATCATGTGCGCTTGTCAACATCATCCTTCCCCTCAGCCCCACCAACCAGGCTGGCCCCGAGGCCATCCCCAGGCTCCTTCAACTCCTGACCCTGGTGGAGGAGAAAGAACACCTTCACTACTGGTTCTTTTATTTATTTACTAATTTTAATGGGGTGATATTGATAAATCAGGGCACATATGTTCAGAGAAAATATTTCCAGGTTATTTTGACATTTGATTATATTATGTACCCATTACCCAAAGTCAAATTGTCTTCGCACCTCTATCTGGTTTTATTTGTGCCCCTCCCCTCTCCCTCCCCCCTCCCTCCCCCCTTACCCCCCTCCCCCGGTAGCCAGTACACTCTTGTCTCATTTTTATGTCCTATCTATGTATGGACTCATATAGTCCTTAGTTTTTTCTGATTTACTTACTTCACTCAGTATAATGTTCTCAAGGTCCATCCATGTTGTTACAAATGATCTGATGTCATCTTTTCTTATGGCTGAGTAGTATTCCATAGTATATATGTACCAAAGTTTTTTAATCCATTCATCCTCTGACGTACACTTGGGCTGTTTCCAGATCTTCGCTATTATGAACAATGCTACCACGAACATGGGGGCGCATTTCTTCTTTTCGAACAGTGCTATGGTGTTCTTAGGGTATATTCCTAGAAGTAGGACAGCTGGTCAAAAGGCAATTCGATTTTTAATTTTTTGAGGAATCTCCAAACTGTTTTCCACAGTGGCTGCACCAGTCTGCATTCCCACCAGCAGTGCAGAAGGGTTCCCTTTTCTCCACATCCTCGCCAGCACTTGTTCTGTGTTGTTTTGCTGATAAGTGCCATTCTGACTGGTGGGAGGTGATATCTCATTATGGTTTTAATTTGCATTTCTCTAATGATTAGTGATGTTGAGCATTTTTTTCATATGCCTATTGGCCATCTGTATGTCCTTTTTGGAGAAATTTCTATTCATTTCTTTTGCCCATTTTTTGATTGGATTGGTGTTGAGTTTTATAAGTTCTTTATAAATTTTAGTTATTACCCCTTAACAGAAGTGTTGTCAAGTATGTTCTCCCATTGTGTGGTTTGTCTTTTTATTCTGTTCTTATTGTCTTTAGCTGTGCAAAAACTTTTAGTTTGATTAGTCCCATTTGTTTATCTTGCCTTTTATTTCATTTGCCCGTGAAGATAAATTGGCAAATATATTGCTGCTACAGATGTCGGAGAGCTAGCTGCCTATGTTTTCTTCTAAGATGCTTATGGTTTCACGGCTTACATGTAAGTCTTTTATCCATTTTGAGTTTGTTTTTGTGAATGGTGTAAGTTGTTGGTCTAGTTTCATTGTTTTGCAGGTAGATGTCCAATTTTCCCAACACATTTGTTAAAGAGGCTGTCTTTACTCCATTGTATGTTCTTTCCTCCTTTGTCAAATATCAGTTGTCCATAAAGATGTGGGTTTATTTCTGGGTTATTCTCTGTTCTGTTCCATTGATCTATGTGCCTGTTCTTATGCCAGTACCAGGCTGTCTTGAGTACAATGGCCTTGGAGTAAACCTTGATATCCGGAAGAGTGATACCTCCTGCTTTACTTTTCCTTTTTGAGATTGCTGAGGCTATTTGTGTTCTTTTTTGGTTTCATATAAATTTTTGGAATATGTGTTCTATATCTTTGAAGTATGTCATTGGTATTTTAATTGGTATTGTATTAAATTTATAAATTGCTTTGGGTAATGTAAACATTTTAATGATGTTTATTCTTACAAACCATGAGCACGGTATATGCTTCCACTTGTTTGTATCTTCCTTGATTTCTTTTATCAATGTTTTATAATTTTCCGAGTACAAGTCCTTAACCTCCTTGGTTAAATTTACTCCTAGGTACTTTATTTTTTTTGTTGCAATAGTGAAGGGGATTGTTTCCTTAATTTCTTTTGCTGACAGTTCATTGTTGGTATATAGAAATGCCTCTGATTTCTGAGTATTAATTTTATATTCTGCCACCTTGCTGAATTCATTTATCAGGTCCAGTAGTTTTTTGACTGAGACTTTAGGGTTTTCTATATACAATATCATATTATCTGCAAATAATGACAGTTTTACTTCTTCTTTTCCTATTTGGATGCCTTGTATTTCTTCTTCCTGTCTGATTGCTGTGGCTAAGTCTTTCAGAACTATGTTGAATAAGAATGGTGAAAGGGGGCACCCCTGCCTTGTTCCTGATCTTAAGGGGATTGCTTTTAATTTTTGCCCATTTAGTATGATGTTTGCTGTGGGTTTGTCGTAGATGGCCTTTATCATGTGAAGAAATGTTCCCTGTATTCCCACTTTCCTGAGAGTTTTGATCATGAATGGGTGCTAGATTTTATCAAATGCTTTTTCTGCATCTATTGAAATTATCATGCGATTTTTGTCCTTCCTTTTGTTTATGTGATGAATCACATTGATTGATTTGCAAATATTGAACCAGCCTTGCCTCGCCAGAATAAATTCCACTTGATCATGGTGTATGATTCTTTTCATATATTGCTGGATCCGGTTGGCTAATATTTTATTGAGAATTTTAGCGTCTAAATTCATCAGGGATATTGGCCTCTAATTTTCTTTCTTTGTGTTGTCTTGGCCTGGTTTCGGGATCAGAATTATGCTTGCCTCATAAAAGGCGTTTGGAAGTCGTCCTTCCTCTTGAATGTTTTGAAATAGCTTGAGGATGATAGGAGTTAGTTCTTCTTTGAATTTTTGGTAGAATTCACTTGTGAAGCCATCAGGCCCAGGACTTTTGTTTGTTGGGAGTTTTTTGATAACTGTTTCGATCTCGTTTATTGTAATTAGTCTGTTTAGGTGTTCTGATTCTTTCAGATTGATTTTTGGAAGATTATATGATTCAAGAAATTTGTCCATTTCACCTAGGTTGCCTAATTTTTTGGCATAGAGTTCTTTATAGTATTTTCTTACAATACTTTGTATTTCTGTTGTGTCAGTTGTTATTTCTCCACTCTCCTTTCTAATTTTATTTATTTGAGTCCTCTCTCTTTTTTTCTTGGTGAGTCTAGTTAAAGGTTCATTGAACTTGTTTACCTTTTAAAAGAACCAGCTCCTGGTTTCATTGATCCTCTGTATTGTTTTCTTAGGCTCTATATCATTTATTTCTGCTCTGATCTTTATTATTTTCTTTCTTCTACTAGTTCTGGGCTTTATCTGCTGTTGTTTTTCTAGTTCTTTTAGATGCAGGTAGGGTCAAGTTGCTTATTTGAGCTTTTTCTAGCTTCTCATTGTATGCCTATAGTGCTATGAACTTCCCTCTCAGTACTGCTTTTGCTGTGTACCATAAATTATGAGTTGATGTATACTCATTATCATTCATTTCTAGAAAGATTTTTATTTCTTTTTTGATCTCATTGTTAATCCATTTGTTATTTAATAACATGCTATTTAGTTTTCAAGTGTTTTAGTATTTTTCAGTTTTTCTTTTGTGGTTAATTTCTAGTTTCATGGCATTGTGATCAGAGAAAATGCTTGATATGATTTCAATCTTCTTAAATTTGTTGAGACCACTTTTGTGTCCTAACATGTGGTCTATCCTAGAGAATGTACCATGAGCGCTTGAGAAGAATGTATATTCTACTGCTTTAGGGTGAAAAGTTCTGAAGATATCTATTAAATCGAGTTGATCTAGTGTATCCTTTATGTCTGCCGTTTCTTTGTTAATTTTCTTTCTTGAGGATCTATCCAGTGATGTTAGTGGTGTATTGAAATTCCCTACTATTATAGTGTTGCTGTTAATCTCGCCCTTTATATCCATCAAAGTCTGCTTTATGTATGTCGGGGTTCCTATGTTTGGTGAGTAGATATTTATAATAGTTATATCTTCCTGTTGAATTGTTCCCTTTATCATTATGTAGTGTCCTCCTTTATATCTTACTACAGCCTTTGTTTTAAAGTCCATTTTGTCAGCTATAAGTATTGCTACCCTGGCTTTTTTTTATCATTTCCATTTGCATGAAATATTTTTTTTCCATCCTTTTACCTTCAGTCTATGTGCATCTTTTGTTTTAAGGTGTTCCTCTTGTAGACAGTATATGTATGGGTCCTGATTCTTTATCCACGCAGCTACCCTATGTCTTTTGATTGGATCATTTAATCCATTTACATTTAAGGTTATTATTGATATGTAGTTGTTTATTGCCATTTTATTCTTTAAAGCTGTTTTCTTCTTTTGCTATATTCTTTTCCCCCTTTGAACTGTTCACAACAGGCCCCTTAGCATCTCTTGCAGAATTGGTTTGGTTTTAATGAATTCTTTGAGGTTTTTATTTGTCTGGGAAGCTCTTTATTTTTCCTTCTATTTTAAATGTTAGCCTTGCTGGATAGAGTAGTCTTGGTTGTAGGTTCTTGTTCTGCATTACTTTGAATATATCTTGCCATTCCCTTCTGTCCTCAAGTGTTTCTGTTGAGAAGTCGGATGTCATCCTTATGGGGGCTCCTTTGTAAGTGATAGCCTTTTTTTCTCTAGCAGCTTTAAAAATTTTCTCTCTATAACTTAGTTTTGGTATTTTAACTATGATGTGTCTTGGTGTAGATTTCTTTGGGTTTCTCTTTAATGGAGTTGTCTGTGCTTCTTGAACGTGTGAAACATTTTCCATTCTTAATTTAGGGAAGTTTTCATCTATGATTTGATTGAATAAAGTTTCTATCCCTTGTTCTTTCTCCTCTTCATGAACCCCTATGATGCGAATGTTATTTCTCTTCATGTCATCACAGAGCTCCCTTAGAGTTCCCTCAGATCTTTTGAGTCTCTTTTCTTTTTTCTTCTCTGCTTCTGTGCCTTTGTTTATTTTGTCCTTTAACTCGCTGATTCGATCCTCAGCTTCATGCATCCTGCTTTTAATTTCTTCCATTGTGGTCTTCAGTTCTGATACTGTATTTGTCATTTCTGTCTGATTCTTTTTTATTATTTCAATTTTCTTTTTTATACTTGGTATCTCTTTATTTAGGTGTTCATAGTGACTATCCATTGTTGCTCTAAGCTTTTTGAACATCCTAACTATCATTATTTTATACTCTGCATCACTCTTGACCAGGTTATGGTGCAGTGGATAGAGCATCGAACTGTGATGCAGAAGACCTCGGTTCGAGACCCCAAGCTCGCCAGCTTGAGCGCGGGCCCATCTGGCTTGAGTTAAAGCTCACTAGTTTGGACCCAAGGTCACTGGCTCCAGCAAGGGGTTGCTCGGTATGCTGAAGGCCCGTGGTCAAGGCACATGTGAGAAAGCAGTCAATGAACAACTAAGGTGTCGCAAGGCAACGAGAAACTAATGATTGATGCTTCTCACCTCTCTCTGTTCCTGTCTCTGTCCCTATCTATCCCTCTGTCTGACTCTCTCTCTGTCCCTGAAACTCTGCATCAGGTAGTTTGGTTATATCTGATTCATTCAGGTCCTTCTCTGGGGATTTCTCTTGATTCATTTGGGTTGCATTTCTCTACCTGCCCATTTTGTCTGTGTCTAAGAAGGGTTTGTCTACTGTAGTCCAATGGGTTTTGCTTCTGTGTTCCCTAGGTGTGGTCTGTCTGCTGGCCCACTACCCCCTCTGCCACTGCCTAGGGCGGTTGGGTATGGGTGTTGCTGGCTCCGGCCGCTGCGGTTGCTTCTGTGGTTTCCACCTTGCCTCCGTGGGAGGGGCTGTGTTCTCATGTCAAGCTTTATAAGCCTCAGCCAGTCTTGGCCCTTGCCCCTCTCCCACGGGTGGGATTGCACACCACACTCGGGCCACAAGCCTGGGCACCAAGGGCAAGGATGAGCCCTTTTGCTCAGCTGCCGGTCCCTGTCAGCTTATTCCTCCAGCCGGGAGGGGCTTCTGGTGCGCGCTTAGTTGTGAGCCGGCCTTCCACCCCATCCCCGCCAACTTGGGCTCCTCAGCTGGGCTGCTGCTACGCGCTCAACTGTGAGCCTGCGCTTTCGTTCTACCTCCGCAGGCAAAGACAGTTCGTGCAGGGCTTCAAACCTTGGAGACCAGGTGAGGCTGAGCGCCTGCTCACCCCTGCACAGTGTCGGATCTCTGCTTATTCCCGGGTCCCACTTTTCCCCACATGTGTGGTCGCAGGCAGGCCCGCAGCCACCAGACCACTTTCGTGCGTCCCCTTTGCCCCTGTTGGGCTAGACCGAGCTCACATTTGCCGGCTTGGCCTCTGTCCCCACTGACGGAACCACGCTCCTGCGTCCCCACGCCGCCAGCCCTCCAGCAAGCCCTCAGCAGTGTGGCTGGGGGCACTGCAGCTCAGACCCTAACACTCCATACTGTAGTCCTGAAAGCTCCCTCCTTCTAAGCGACTGTGCTCTAATTGCCGCAGGGGAGCCTGTTTGGCTGGTGTCCTGCTTCCCCTTGCTGGTTCCAGGGGAAATATTGTTTCAGATTTGTGGAGTGACTCAGCCCAGGGCTTAAGGTGGCTGTCCCTCAAAGCTTTTCTCCCTGTGCCTTCCAGACCGCACTCTCTTCCGCTGCTCTGGTCCTGTCCTCTCTCCCTGTCTCCCGGAGTCCTGGGTGAGTGGTTGTGAGGGAGGTTTTCTGTGCTGTCCCTTTAAGAAGAATCCTGGGTCTGAGATAACAGTCTCTTTCTCACAAACAGTATCCTAACCTGTTTCCCAGCTAAATACTGTCCATACACCTCTTCTAGGCTAGGGGCTGTAGGCTGGGTCTTTGTTCCTGGGACCCAGGTCCCTACCCTTCCACTGGCCTCTCTTCCTGCCACATGAGTCTCTCCGGGCTGCCTTTTGCTCCAGGGAGCTGGGCAGCCCTTTCTGCATTTTCACTTTTCCTACCAGTCTCAATGTTGCTTTTTCTTCAGTGTTCCCAGGTTGAAGAGTCCTTTCAGTCCAGTTCAATGTTGGTTTATCCAGATGATGGTTCTTAAAATCAAGTTATAATCCACTTTGGTTCTGGGAGTTGGAAGTTGGTACGTCTGCCTACTCCATCGCCATCTTGCCCTCCTAATATACAGTGTGTCCATAAAGTCACGGTGCACTTTTGACCGGCAACCGGTCAAAAGTGCACCGTGACTTTATGGACACACTGTATATCTCACTACTGGCTCTTACAAACTTTGCAGTGATTATAGCCTCATCTGTTGCTGCCCATTTTCTCTACCCTCTTTTAGTTTGGATATAGTTAAAACATTTTTAAATTGTGGCAATATATATATAACATAAAATTTATCATCATAGCTATTTTGAAGTGTACGGTTCAGTGGTAAGGGGTACATCCACACTGTCATACAGCCATCATCACCATCCTTTTCCAGAACTCTTTCATCTTACAGAACAGAATCTGTACCCACTAAACCGCAGCTCCCTTTCCCCCCAGCCCCTGGATCCACCATTCTACTTTTTGTCTCTGTAAACTTGACAGCTCTAGAGAACTTATGTAAGTAATGTCCTCACAGTTCATCCATGTTGAAGAATGTGTCAGAATTTCCTTCTTTTCTAAGACTGAATAATAGTCCACTGTACGTATGTACCACATTCTGTTTATCCATTCATCAGTGGACACTTGCGTTGCTTCTACATTTCAGTTATTGTGAATAATGCTGCTTTGAACACAGGGGCACAAATACTTCGACCCTGCTTTCAATTCTTTTGGATTTATGCTCGCCAGTGGGACCGCTGAATCATTTGGTAGTTTTATGCTTAGTTTTTTGAGGAATTGCCATACTGTTTTCCACAATGGTTACACCGTTTGGCATTTCCATCAGCAGTGCATAGGGTTCTGATATCGCCACATCCTCACAAATCCTTGCTAGTTTTCTGTTTTGTTTTGACAGTTACTATCTTAAGCAGTAGGAGGTGGTTGCTGTCCGTTTCAGCACCCTGGGAAGCCGAGCCTTCCAAGGAGCCTTGGAAGCTCAACCCACAAGGGCGGTTCACTGCGGAGGGCAAAGATCCAAAAGGGTAGCCACACGGAGAGGCTCACTCCTCTCCTTCCACAGAGCAGGCACTCCCTGACTCTAGGAAGCATCTGTGCACACACCAGGCTATTGAAACCAGGGTGCGGGGATGCCCCTGCTGTGTTCTGCAGATCTTATTCCAGTTTTGGCCTCTGGAAGAGAAGTTCTATTTTACTTTCACAGTGGCACGGTAATAACCTCAGAGTCTAAACCTAAATGTTCATGTGCCTTTCCTTGTTGAAATGAGCACACTGAAAATGTTGCATTCATGCATTTTTTGATGACGCCTAAACGGTTTTCCTGGAAAATGTGTGTCAATTTGTAAATTCAATTGCCTTCTATAATAAAGTACCATTTGTGCAAGAAAATATTTTGTTGTTACAAGAGATGTGAGGGGGAACTGGGGGGGGGCAGGGAGGGAGGGAGAGAGCCCTTGGAGGAGGGCACTGTAAAGCACAAAGGGAAGCGTTGTGGCCTGGTTGGGTGATAGCAGTGAGGTCCCACAGGTGGGGGATGAGGGATAGACAGGTGCATTTCAGAGACAAGCTACAGGATATGTTGAAAGTCAGTGGTCAGGCCTGAGCGGGGAGGAGGGTTCAAATGTGACTCCCATGTCATGGCTTCATAGACACGGGGTGTTGGAGAAGGCAGGGGCCAGAACAGAGGGTATGTTTTTTGTTTAGACTTTAAAGGACCTGTGGGCCACTCAAGCTTCTGGGCATACTCAGTAAGGTGGGGGTATGGGGTTGTGAAAAAGGAAGGGGAGGTTGGGAGATGGCTTGTGAATGGCTTTGAACATGAGCTTGGTCCTCTGGATGGGCGCGACAGCACAGGTTTGCCCCTGAGAAGGTGCACGGTCAGGTTCCAGGTGACGGAAGCTGGCTCTGCACTGACACTCGGTGTGAATGTGATCAGGGCATCCTAGACTAGATCCGAGGGTCCCCAATCCAGTTGTTCCACAGTGCCAACGGGGAGGCTGAGTGGTTGCCAAGGCCTTGTGTTGGGTTGGCAGGAGACTGGAGACTAGACCCCAAAGGTCCTGGGATGGGGGTGGCCTGTGACCTCTGTGCTGGTCTGCTCTCTCTCGGGTTGGTTTCCTCAGGGTACCCCAGGCTCCATCACCCCTCGCACTTGGAGTGCATCCATCCTGGAACAAGGACCCAGTGCCTGCACTAGCATCAAAAGGACTGAGTTTGAATGGGAGAACATATTCGACAGCACATCTGATAAGGGGTTAATAACTAAAATTTATAAAGAACTTATAAAACTCAATACCAGGAAGACAAACAACCCAATCAAAAAATGGGCAAAAGAAATGAATAGAAATTTCTCCAAAGAGGACATACAGATGGCCAATAGGCATATGAAAAAATGCTCAACATCACTAATCATTAGAGAAATGCAAATTAAAACCACAATGAGATATCACCTCACACCAGTCAGAGTGGCACTCATCAGCAAAACAACACAGAATAAGTGCTGGTGAGGATGTGGAGAAAAGGGAACCCTTCTGCATTGCTGGTGGGAATGCAGACTGGTGCAGCCACTGTGGAAAACAGTTTGGAGATTCCTCAGAAAATTAAAAATCGAACTGCCTTTTGACCCAGCTATCCCACTTTTAGGAATATACCCTAAGAACACCATAGCACTGTTCGAAAAGAAGAAATGGGCCCCCATGTTCGTGGCAGCATTGTTCACAATAGCGAAGATCTGGAACCAGCCCAAGTGTCCGTCAGAAGACGAGTGGATTAAAAAGCTATGGTACATATATACTATGGAATACTACTCAGCCATAAGAAATGATGACATCGGATCATTTATAACAAAATGGATGGACCTTGATAACATTATACAGAGTGAAATAAGTAAATCAGAAAAAAAGAAAAACTGAGAACAGCATGATTACATACATAGGTGGGACATAAAAGTGAGAATATGAGACATGGACAAGAGAGTGGTGGTTATGGGGTGGGGGGAGGGAGGAGAGGGTGGGATAGGGAGGAGGGGAGGGACACAGGGAAAACCAGATCGAAGGTGACAGAGGACAATTTGACTTTGGGTGATGGGTTTGCAACACAATTGAATGATAAGATAACCTGGAGATGTTTTCATTGTACATATGTACCCTGATTTATTGGTGTCACCCCATTAGAATTAATAATAATAAAAAATATATATATATAAAAAATAAAAAAAAAAGGACTGAGTTTGAGTCTGCCATCACTCACAAGCTGGGAGCCCTGGGCTGTGACGCTCTCCTAAAATGTCAGTTTCCCAATGTTCACATGGGAACACTGATGCCTCCGTCCAGGGTTTAATGACATAAGGTCTGTTAAAAGACTGGAGGATTGCTTGGCACACAGTAGATGGACACTCAGTAAGCAATGTTGTATCTGGATCAATCAGAGTCTGCCTGGACGTCTCCTCCTCCAGGAAGTCATCTCTGGTTCCCTCTCCTCTAATTACACAAGATCCCCCTTCTCTGTGCCCCCAAAGCACCACACCGGGCATTGTAACTATCTGTCTCCTCAAACACAGGGGCTGGTATGATTTAGCAAGATAATTTTGTTTTGGCATCATAGAAATCCTGTCTTTGCTGCTTCCTAATTGTGGCATCTTGGGCAAGTTTCTTAGTATCTTTGAGCCTCAGTTTTCTCATCTGCAGAATGGGAATGATATCAGTGTGCCTACCTGTTAGGATCTTTGCAAGAATTAAATAATATATAAACTCAGTCCTTAGAACAAAGGCCTGGCACAGAGTAAATGCTTAATGAACATTAGCTAGTTATCCATTGTTATTTGTTATTGCTGCCATTTTTACTTGTAGGCCTATTGAACTAAGAGATGGAAGACCTGGGTTCTGGTCTCAGCTTTTTATTCTAGTGATCTTTAGTAAATTTTTGACATCCCTAGAACTGTTTTATGTAAGTGGTCAGTCAACAAATAAATGACCTTGTCATGAAGAGAAGCTCCCATGCTCTCTGTGTTCACTGGGAAGGACATAGACCAGGTGATGAATATGTTTGAGGAGAGGGCTCCTGGGGAATAGACTCTAAGTGGTCTCTGCTGTCTCTCCAGTGACCGGAGGGGCTGCTTTCTGAAGCCCACACTGTGGTGACACCTGATTCCCTGGAGCCGTCCCACTGAGGCTGTGGCAGAGGCCCTTGGTCTGGGGCACCCCACGTCACTGGGCTTTGCTCTGTGCACACGCACACATATATTTTAGGAGTGCTTCTCTTAATCATATCTTGAATTAATGCAGGCCTCGTTCATTCCCAGCTCTCATTACCCTCTTAATTAACTCGGCACAGATGGAAAAAGTCGGAATTGCTCTAGCCGAGTTGTTCTGCTAGTTTTAAAACGAGATAGCAGATGGGAGGACGAGGTGGAACGGGCGGGCTTGGAGGGAGGAGATGAGTTTTCAAGCTGTCACCGGAGCGTCAACAAATACTCCATCTGTTGGTAGTGAGGCTGGGCTGGGGCCTCGTGGAAGCAGCAGGCGTACAGAGGGCCGCAGGGCCAAGGCTTGGAGGTCCTGGGCACCCAAGATATCTCAGGGACGTGGCCTTCAGCACTGGGTAGGTGCTGAGAGTTCTGGGATCCTGATGAGGTGGAAACCTCTCTCCCAGACCATGAGGAAAGCACTCTTGTCCCACATGGCTGTTTGGGAGCCCTTCTTATCTAAAATAGTCTTAAGGAATGAATGACATCAACTCCACATGGCTGTCAGAGTGAATGTTCTAAAATGCACATAGCTTTGTTGCTTGTCATTGGCTCCTGGTGGCCCTCATGGCAGTCTGGCTCTGTTCAGGACTGCAGCCTCATCTTCCCCCACCCCTTTACCTGCCCTGCTGTGGTTTACGTCACGCTGCCTCTTGCTGCTGGCCTTAGCATTTGCTGTTCCCTCCACTGGAACCCACCCATCCTTCTCATTCTTCCAGACCAGCTGTTTGGTGTCCCTTGGAGTCCTCTCCCTGCTTCTTGTGTTTCTCCTGCTAATGTGTTTTCCCAAAGACTCTGCTGGCGAATGAATTAATAAATGTCTTCAGTGATAGCTCATTAAGGGGGGTTGGTTTGCTTGGAAATGTGTTTCAACCTGCAAAGATCATAGAACTGTAGAGTTAAAATAAATCTTGAAAGTTTCTTAGAGTGCAGGAGTCCTCTTTAGTATATCTGGGGCGGGTAGGTAGTCAGCCTTGGCTTGCATAACCCAAGGAATGGGGAACTCATTATCTCATAAGATAGACACTCTAGTGGTGGACAGATTTGATTGTTCTACTCTTCTCTGGGCTGGGCTCCCTGTAATGTTCATGGAAATAAAATCTGTCTCTTCTAACACAAGGTGGTCCTTTAGGAGCCTGAGAGCAAGGTGTCTCCTGAGCTTACAAATCCCAGTGACAACTGTCAATAGATGGTCGTTGGTTCCAATTCAACAGCGATGAGAACCCCCAATTTGGGGTGTGGTGAAGAAGGAAACTTTATTTTGAGTAAACAGCTGGATGGCGATATAGCATGGCTGTGAAAACAGCACCACCATGAAGCTGTCCTGGCTGCTCTGCTCACCATGAGGCTGTCCTGGCTGGGCTGCTCTGCTCTCTGCTCTGCTCATCATGCTCTGCTCCAGCGAGACATCTTCAGTGTTTCAGGAGTTTCAGGTCCAGCTGGGGAAACATAGCCTCCAGTCTTGGGCGGAACGTGTACTCTCTGAGCCAGAGGGGAGCTGACTTATATAGACAAAAGTACCCACCCTTAGTCCCTGATTGGTCAGAATAGAACCTTTTGATTGGTTGGAGTTGCACAGCTCCAGTGGATGGGGGAAGCCTCAGTCCTATTGGTTGAAGTAGGATTCCAGGAACTCCTTTATAAGGGCTGGTGCAGATGGCAGAAACATTGCAGACAGGCAGGTCAGTGCAGAGACTTCTCTGCCAAATGCAGTTTGCCTGAGAGGCTCCTGTGCAGAAATGGCACAGGGGCTCTGTGTTTTCTTTTTTGTTTGTTTGTTTTTAATTTGAGCCCAGTCAGCCACTGGAGCCCTTCTTAGTAGGTATCCTTTTTTATCCCTCAGGGTTCACACTACAGTGAAGGTAGTGCCCACTAATTGCTCTCTGACACCCCTGTCAGATGACAGGGTCTGAGGATGTCTGACCATTCAGTCTTCTGTCTAGAGGATGGTGGAGTAGTGGACAGAGCTCAGACTTTGGAGTCGGATAGACCTAGTGTCAGACCCCTGCTGTGAGACGTCAGACAGGTGCCTTAATCTCTCTGAGGCTTCGCTTTCTCATCCGTAAAATGGGGGTCGAATCAGACTGTAGTTAAGGTCCCTTTCAGTCCTGTCCTGTGAAGTTCCAAGTTGGCTGTGTCTCAGGAAGTCGTTCCTATCTCCTGTGACCTCCTGACCCCTGACTCCTTGCCCCCATCCCTCTGTCGTCGTCCTGGCTTATTGCGCGGACTCTCTGGCTCCCTTCGCCAGGCCTTCCTAAAGCCTGTTCTGATCAGGTCGCGCCCCTGCTCCTGTCTTTACCGTCCTACCAGCTCTGAGTTGTGTCCAGGCTGCGGAGTGGCCCTGCCCGTGCCTCAGCTCCGCAAGTGGGGCTTTCCACTCTCCGCTGTTCCCTTAGAGTTCTTCAAACACACGTTCACTTCCCCACAGTGCACACGCTGTGACCGCCACCTGCAATTGCTTTCCCCCTTGGCCCCGCTCGGTTACAAACGCCAATGGACATGGCCAAACCCTGCTTAGAACTCGCCTCCTCTCTGAAGCATTTCCAGACCATTCTGCCCGTCTGCGAGAGAAACTGAATCATTCCTTCTTGTATCTTCCTTTACAAGCGTGCTCACTGCATCATCAGTAGGTTTGAAAAGTCATCTTCTGTGATTGTCTTTCTTCTGTGACTTTCCACATGGCAGGGACATTCCGATTCCTCTCTGCGTCCTCAGTGCTGGGGACACAGCCTGCTCCCCCTCCTCCATGACTTATGTTGCTGCACTTCTGACCCCAGCCTCTTTCCTCACTTTTTTCAAGGGGAAAATGACAGGGGTTCTTAATCAGAACTTCTTAATCACACCGCATTACCCTTCAGAAGATGCCTTTTACCTCCAGGAGCCTCTGATTCACCACTCTAAATTACTGTAATTACCACAAATGATAAAATAGCAGCTTTCCCAGTTTTCTTTACCCTCGCCAATTTGCATATGCTAATAAGTGAACGTCTCCCCCGGGCACCCCTCCTGCTGACTCTTCTGAGCCAATTTCTGTGTTTGTGCTCTGTCCCGCTGCAAGGGACAGGAGGAAAGAAGTTTCCAGAAGTTTCTAATCCACCCAAGGAATGGAAAGGATTAATTTCCTGTCACTTCAAGTGTGGTAATTACACGAAGGGAAGTCTTTCTGCTGCCTGAGGGGAAGGCAGGGTGGGGAGGAGCAGAGGGCAGGAGAGGCCTGGGTTCAAGTTGCTGCCTCCAACAGCCACGATCTCCTCCTCCCTTCACTCTCCGAGCCTCATATTCCTCTTCGGGAAACTGGACGTTCATACCCACTTGGCAGTTAGTGATGAGGCATAAATCTGATCCTCTTCTATTTTAAAAATTATAGTAAGTTATACATAAGACAACATAAAATCTACCATCTTCACCATTTTAGGGTGTACAGCTCAGTGATATTAAATGCATTCGCATTGCTGTCACCGTCACGCCATCCATTCCAGAACTTACCATTGTGCAAACCTGAAACTACACCTCTTAAGTGGCTACTCCCATTCCCCCCGCCTCCAGCCCTTGGCAACCGCCATTCTACTTTCTGTCTCTATGAACCTGACTGCGCTGGGGGCCCCGTGTGAGCGGAATCACACAGTATTTGTCTTGTTGCATCTGGGTTATTTCACTCAGCATATTGTCCGCGAGGTTCATCCGTGTGTCAGAATTTCCTTCTCTTTAAGGCTGATACTGTTCCTTTACATGCATGCGCCACATTTTGCTTATGCAACCCTTTACTGTTGGGTACTTGGGTCGCTAGAAATATAATCTTATGGGTTAAGATATCTTCTCAAACTCATGGAGCAGTACAATTTTAGGAGGCAGGGATGATCGGGGCAGTGAGCTTTGGTTTCACACTTGACTGAGAGTCCTGGCCAGGTGTCCTTGGGCTCCTCGCCTCAGTGTCCCTGTCACAGGTGTTGTGAGGCTGGCGATTTAAGGCACGTAAAAGGCTTAGCACAGGGACTGACCTGTAGTCATTCTTTTAATCATTCATTCAGTAGCAGCTCTTTCCTGAGCCCCTGCTATGTTCCAGGCACTGCACTAAGTGTTCGGGATAGAACACTGTGTATCATGCAGAATGCGGACCTGGAGAAGCCAGGCAGACTGTAACCGAATCAGTAAGAGGAAGTGCGCGGTGTCGGCTGATGGTAAGTTCTGCGGCCTGGAGTAGCGCAGATGAAGAGGGCTAGCGTGTGTTTGCTGGGACCGTCCTGTTTCATACAGGGTGAGAAGTAAAGGTCTCCTGAGGACACGAGAGTTGCAAGGGTGAGCCTGGTCAGGATTGTGAGACAGAGAGAATAGAAAATGCAAAGGCCTGGAGGTGGGAACGTGCGTGGAATGTTCCCAGAAGAGACACGTGTCTGGTGTGACTGGAGAAACTTGGGATAGAGAGTAGGTGGAAACAAGATCAGAGGGATGGCTGGGGCTAGAGCTGCAGGGGCAGGCCGGCTGGGGCGAGTAATGAAAGTGGGCACAGGAGAAGTCTAAGCAGGGCTGTTTTGAATTTTTATTTATTCAGTTTAGAGAGGAGAAACAGAGGGTGGGGGGGGGAGGAGTAGGAAGCATCAACTCCCATATGTGCCTTGACCAGGCAAGCCCGGGGTTTCAAACTGGTGACCTCAGCATTCTAGGTTGATGGTTTATCCACTGCGCCACCACAGGTCAGGCCAAGCAGGGGTGTTTTAAAAAGCATTGTTCTGCCTGCTGGTTTGTGACCACAGTGTAGGTAAGGGTGGTTCTAGGAAGATCTATGACTGTAATAATATGGACCAGGGATTGACAAACTTTTTCTATAAAGTCAAAGTGTTTGGCTTTGTGAACCATATAGTCTCTGTTGCAGTTACTCAATTGTTTCCTTGGAATGCAAAAACAGCCATAGAGCAGGGGTGCCCACACTTTTTCAGCTTGCGAGCTACTGATAAGATGACCAAGTCAAAATGATCTACCTACAATAAAAATGCAAAACATAAATTTATTTCTTCTATATTATCATTATTTAAGTTACTATTATTACTATTTAATGTTGTGTATTCTTCTTTCACCTTTCTCCTTCTCAGCTCTCTTTTCGGAGGAAAGTCAATGTCATAGATTTTATGAACAGTCCGAAAAAGCCGCTCCACATTTCCCTTCTTTGGAATAGCAATGGCACACAGACAGATGAGGCAAATGCACTTAGAATATGACATAGTGAAAAAAATCCCTCCCATTCTGTATGAAAGTGGTAGGTTTTAGGCTTCTTACTCGGACCAGCTACGGCACTCATTTTTATACCCTTCGTTGTATTTAGTTTAAATAAATTGAAGGCCAACTACGCAGCAATGTAACTGAACAGGTTAGCACGGTTTAACGCGCATGCGTAGGGTGTCAAAAGTTCAGACGTCAGATTGGCTGCTCTGTATGCCAATCAAAAGACAAATGTCTTTTTAATGTCATGTGATCTACCCACACTCCCTTCGCGATCGACCAGTAGATTGCGATGGACGTATTGAGCACCCCTGCCATAGACAGTATGTAAACAAATGGGTGCTACTATGTCCCAATGAAACTTTATTTACAAACACAGGTGGTAGGCTGGGTTTGGCCCACAGGCTGTAGTGTGCTGACCCCCAACTCTAGCAAGAGCATAGTAGCATGGGCCAGGGGGTGGCGATGGGGTTGTGGGAAGTGGCTGGATATGGGATATGTTGGGTTTTTTTTTTTTGTATTTTTCCAAAGTTAGAAGTGGAGAGGCAGTCAGACAGACTCCCACATGCATCCGACTAGAATCCACTCAGCACACCCACCAGGGGGCGATGCTCTGCCCATCTGGGGCATTGCTCCATTGCAAAAGGAGCCATTCTAACACCGGAGACAGAGGCCATGGAGCTATCCTCGGCACACAGGCCAACCTTGCTCCACTGGAGCCTTGGCTGCGGGAGGGGAGAGAGAGAACAAGAAAAAGGAGAGGGGGAAGGGTGGAGAAGCAGATGGGTGCTTCTCCGGTGTGCCCTGGCTGGGAATCCAACCCGAGACTTCTACATGCCGGGCCAACATTCTACCACTGAGCCAACTGGCCAGGGACGGGATATATTTTGAAGGTAATATCAGCAGGATTTATTGTTGAACTGGAGGTGGAATGTGAGAAAGAGAGGAACTCAGAATGACCTAGTTTTATGACATGAGAAATGCTAGTCACTGAGGTGAGAGAGTTATGGGAATAATAGGACTCTTTTAGGATGTGAGGAGAATTAGAATTTTGGTTCCAGACGTATTAAGTTTGAGGTGATCCTTAGACCTCCAAGGTGGATGTATCAGTCTAGAGCTCAGGAGAGAGACTGAGGTTGGAAGTAGGAATTTTGAAATTATCAATATCTACATGGGATCTGAAGACAGGAGATTGGATCCTTCTCTAGGGAAGGAGGTCAATGGAGAAGAGAAAGCTTCCAGTGGCTGAACTCTGGGACACTCAGGGGTGGTGAGGAGTATCTAGCGAAGGAGACTGAGATGCAGAGGTGACTGAGTTGAGAGGAGAACCCAGAGAGTGTGGTGCCCTGGAAGCAAAGAGCAGAAAGTGCTTCTAAGAGAGAATGATCAACTGTGCTAAAAGTTGTTGTAGGTCAAATAGTGTCTTCCCTCTCCCCTGCCACTTCATGTCTGCCTGGAACCTCAGTATGTGACATTTGGAAGTAGGGTCTTTGCACATGTAATTAGCTAAGTTAAGATAAGGCCATCCTGCATTAGGGACAAGTCCTTATGAGAAGAAGAAAGGACACATGGAGACACAGTGATGGGGAAAGGCCATGTGAGGAAGAAGTGAGGTTGGAGGGATGTGGCTACAAGCCAAGGAATGCCAAGGGAGGACTGCAGCTACCAGAAGCCGGGAGAGGCAGGGAAAGATTCTTCCCCGGGGCCTTTGGAGGGAGCATGGCCCTTCTGACACCTTGGTTTTGGGTTTCTAGCCTCCAGACTGTTATTAAATAAGTTTCTGTTGTTTTCAAGCCACCTAGTTTGTGGGAATGTGTTACAGAAGCCCTAAGAAACTGATCTGTGTTGCTGATGGGCTAAGTAAGATCAGAACTGAGAAAGAAGCTTGGATTTGGCAATGCTGGATGACCTTGACAAGAGTTGTTTTCAGTAAAATGGAAGGTAGGAAAGTCTGATTGCAGTGGTGCAGGAGAGAATGGGAGGAAAGGCATTAGAGACTGAGAATGAAGCTTTTTTTTTTTTTTAATTTTAGAGGGAAGAGACATGATGATAGCTTAAGAGGAATGGGAGAAATAAAACATGTCTAATACTGATGGGACTTATCCAGCCAAGGGGCAAGAAATGATGATGCAGGCAAGAGGGGGAACTAGTGGTGTCCTTGGGGGCTGGATTGATGGACAGGAGGAGCACAGGGAGCAAAAGTAGTGTGTGTGGGTGGATGTGGGTGACAGATGTGATGAAGAACTTGTGGGAGTGCTTTTCTGATTGCCTCTGTTGTCTTAGCGAGATAGAAATTAGACATCAGCTGGAGGAAGGCTAGGGCGGGAGCAGTAAAGGTTGGAGTCGAGAGAAGGGGTGAAACGGCCCTTTGGGAGAGGGATTCTTATTAAGGAAATGTAGTTTAATGGCTGGGCAGCCAAAGGGCCTCCTTGAGCTTAGTGGCCATGAATTCAGTATGGGCAGAGTTAGCAACGTGGCTTCCTTGCTGCATTCAGCTGCCAGGTCCAGGTAGACAGCAGGGGAAGAGTTGCATTAAACCAGCAAGTGTAATGAAGCAAGAAAGGCACAAGGCTGTCCAGGACATATTGGTTACCTATTGCAGTGTAACCAACCAGCCCCATACTAGGTTGTATCAATAACCTACTGCAGTGTAACAAACCAGCCCCATACTAGGTTGTATCAATAACCTACTGCAGTGTAACAAGCCAGCCCCGTGCTTAGCTGTTTAAAGCCAGCCCAGTTTAAAACAACAATAATCATTCATTTTTGGGGGGTGATTCTTCAATTTTTGTCAGGGCTTTGGTAAGGACAGTTTGTGTCTGCTTAGCTGGAATGATTCTACTGGGGAATGGAGAACCTATTTTATTTTTTTTTCAATATCTTATTTTTTTATTATTATTAATTTTAATGGGGTGACACCAATAAATCAGGGTATATATATATATCTTATTTTGATTTGGTATATTTACACCGTGATCATTCGCTAGTGTGTGCGCACACACATTTTAAATGCATTCGGATGACATGGCTCCCCAAAGCATACAGGTTTCAGGTATACAACTCAACATGACACCATCTATACACTGAGTCATAGTAATAGACAAATAATGGATCTCCAAAGGTATCATCAGGTCCTGATTCCCGGATGCTGTAAATGTTACTTTATTAGAAAAGGGTTTTTTTGCAGATGTAGTTAAATTAATAATCTCAAGACAGGGAGATTACCTTGGATTATCTGCCTCGGCCATCCATGCCATCACAAGTGTTCTTGTAAGAGAGAAGCAGAGGGAGACTAGGCACACGGCAGAGATAGAGGCAGCGTGGCCACAGGGAGGGGATCAGAATAATGCAGCTCCACACCAAGGGATGCCTGGAGCCACTGGGTGTTCCCTAGAGCTTCCAAAAGCGTGGGGTCCTGCTAACACCTTGATCTCAGACTCACGACCTCCAGAACTGTGAGCAAGTACATTTCTGTTGTTATAAGTCACGCAGATTGTGGTAATTTGTTAAAGCATCCCTAGGGAGTGAACACAGATGGTGACTCGCATGGCTGGCAAGTTTGTTCTGTTGTCCATAAGCTTAGCAGCTACTGAGGGCTGAGGGCCTTGGTTACTCTTTTCTCTCCACATGGCCCTCTCATGGTGTGCTGGCTGGGTTCTAAGAGCAAGTGTCCCCCCAAAACAAGGCAGAAGCTCTCTCACCTTATTTATTTATTTAAATTTTAATTTTTAGAGAGAGAGAGAGAGAGAACGGGAGAAAGAGAGAGGGTGGAAGACAGAAGCATCAATTCTTTGCTTCACTTTAGTTGTGCATTGATTGCTTCTTTTGTATTTTATATAATTTTTTCATTAAGTTTCACTCCGTATAATGTTATCAAGGTCCATCCATTTTGTAGTAAATGATCCGATGTCATCATTTCTTATGGCTGAGTAGTATTCCATAGTAAATATGTACCAAAGCTTTTTAATCCACTTGTCCTCTGACGGACACTTGGGCTGGTTCCAGATCTTCGCTATTGTGAACAATGCTGCCACGAACATGGGGGCGCATTTCTTCTTTTCGAACAGTGCTATGGTGTTCTTAGGGTATATTCCTAGAAGTGGGATAGCTGGCTCAAAAGGCAGTTCGATTTTTAATTTTCTGAGGAATCTCCAAACTGTTTTCCACAGTGGCTGCACCAGTCTGCATTCCCACCAGCAGTGCAGGAGGGTTCCCTTTTCTCCACATCCTCGCCAGCACTTATTCTGTGTTGTTTTGCTGATGAGTGCCATTCTGACTGGTGTGAGGTGATATCATTGTGGTTTTAACTTGCATTTCTCTAATGATTAGTGATGTTGAGCATTTCTTCATATACCTATTGGCCATCTGTATGTCCTCTTTGGAGAAATTTCTATTCATTTCTTTTGCCCATTGTTTGATTGGATTGTTTGTCTCCCTGCTGTTGAGTTTTATAAGTTCTTTATAAATTTTGGTTATTAACCCCTTATCAGACGTGTTGTTGAATATGTTCTCCCATTGTGTGGTTTGTCTTTTTATTCTGTTCTTATTGTCTTTAGCTGTGCAAAAACTTTTTAGTTTGATATAGTCCCATTTGTTTATCTTGCCTTTTATTTCATTTGCCCGTGGAGATATATCGGCAAATATATTGCTGCGACAGATGTTGGAGAGCTTACTGCCTATGTTTTCTTCTAAGATGCTTATAGTTTCACAGCTTACATTTAAGTCTTTTATCCATTTTGAGTTTGTTTTTGTGAATGGTGTAAGTTGATGGTCTAGTTTCATTTTTTTGCAGGTAGATGTCTAATTTTCCCAACACCATTTGTTAAAGAGGCTGTCTTTACTCCATTGAATGTTCTTTCCTCCTTTGTCAAATATCAGTTGTCCATAAAGGTGTGGGTTTATTTCTGGGTTATTCTCTGTTCTGTTCCATTGATCTATGTGCCATTTCTTATGCCAGTACCAGGCTGTCTTGAGTACAATGACCTTGTAGAATACCTTGATATCCGGAAGAGTGATACCTCCTGCTTTATTTTTTCTTTTTAAGATTGCTGAGGCTATTTTAGTTCTTTTTTGGTTCCATATAAATTTTTGGAATATGTGTTCTATATCTTTGAAGTATGTCATTGGTATTTTAATTGGTATTGCATTGAATTTATAAATTGCTTTGGGTTGTATAGACATTTTAATGATGTTTATTCTTCCTAACCATGAGCACGGTATATGCTTCCACTTGTTTGTATCTTATTTGATTTCTTTTATCAATGTTTTATAATTTTCCGAGTACAAGTCCTTAACCTCCTTGGTTAAATTTACTCCTAGGTACTTTATTTTTTTGGCTGCAATAGTGAAGGGGATTGTTTCCTTAATTTCTTTTGCTGACAGTTCATTGTTGGTATATAGAAATGCCTCTGATTTCTGAGTATTAATTTTATATCCTGCCACCTTGCTGAATTCATTTATCAGGTCCAGTAGTTTTTTGACTGAGACTTTAGGGTTTTCTATATACAATATCATATCACCTGCAAATAATGACAGTTTTACTTCTTCTTTTCCAATTTGGATGGATGCCTTTTATTTCTTCTTGTTGTCTGATTGCTGTAGCTAGGACTTCCAGAACTATGTTGAATAAGAGTGGTGAAAGGGGGCACCCCTGCCTGGTTCCTGATCTTAAGGGGATTGCTTTTAATTTTTGCCCATTGAATATGATGTTTCCTGTGGGTTTGTCATAGATGGCCTTAATCATGTTAAGGAATGTTCCCTGTATTCCCACTTTACAGAGAGTTTTTATCATGAATGGGTGCCGAATTTTATCAAATGCTTATTCTGCATCTATTGAAATTATTATGCGATTTTTGTCCTTCCTTTTGTTTATGTGATGAATCGCATTGATTGATTTGCGAATATTGAACCAGCCTTGCCTCTCCAGAATAAATCCCACTTGATCATGGTGTATGATTTCTTTCATATATTGCTGCATCTGGTTGGCTAATATTTTATTGATAATTTTAGCATCTAATTTCATCAGGGATATTGGCCTCTAATTTTCTTTCTTTGGGTTGTCTTTGCCTGGTTTCGGGATCAGAATTATGCTCGCCTCATAAATGGAGTTTGGAAGTCTTTCTTCCTCTTGAATTTTTTGAAATAGCTTGCGGATGATAGGAGTTAGTTCTTCTTTGAATTTTTGGTAGAATTCTCTTGTGAAGCCATCAGGCCCAGGACTTTTGTTTGTTGGGAGTTTTTTGATAACTGTTTCGATCTCATTTGTTGTAATTGGTCTGTTTAGGTGTTTTGATTCTTCCAGATTGATTTTTGGAAGATTATATGATTCAAGAAATTTGTCCATTTCACCTAGGTTGTCTAATTTTTTGGCATAGAGTTCTTCATAGTATTTTCTTACAATACTTTGTATTTCTGTTGTGTCAGTTGTTATTTCTCCACTCTCATTTCTAATTTTATTTATTTGAGTCCTCTCTCTTTTTTCTTGGTGAATCTAGTTAAAGGTTCATCGATCTTGTTTACCTTTTCAAAGAACCAGCTCCTGGTTTCATTGATCCTCTGTATTGTTTCCTTAGCCTCTATGTCATTTATTTTTGCTCTGATCTTTAATATTTTCTTCCTTCTACTAGTCCTGGGCTTTATTTTCTGTTGTTTTTCTAGTTCTTTTAGATGCAGGTAGGGTCAAGTTGCTTATTTGAGCTTTTTCTAGCTTCTTTTAGTATGCCTATAGTGCTATGAACTTTCCTCTCAGTACTGGTTTTGCTGTGTCCCATGAATTTTGAGTTGATGTATGCTCATTATCATTCATTTCTAGAAACATTTTTATTTCTTCCTCCATCTCATTTTTAATCCATTCATTATTTAATAACATGCTATTTAGTTTCCAAGTGTATGAGTATTTTTCAGTTTTTCTTTTGTGGTTAATTTCTGGTTTCATGGCATTGTGATCAGAGAAAATGCTTGATATGATTTAAATCTTCTTAAATTTGTTGAGACCACTTTTGTGTCCTAACATGTGGTCTATCCTAGAGAATGTAGCATGAGCACTTGAAAAGAATGTATATTCTACTGCTTTAGGGTGAAAAGTTCTGAAGATATCTATTAAATCAAGTTGATCTAGTGTATCCTTGAAGTCTGCTGTTTCTTTGTTAATTTTCTTTCTTGAGGATCTATCCAGTGATGTTAGAGGGGTATTGAAATCCCCTACTATGATAGTTGCCGTTAATCTCACCCTTTATATCTATCAAAGTCTGCTTTATGTATATCGGGGTTCCTATGTTTGGTGCGTAGATATTTATCATGGTTATATCTTCCTGTTGGATTGTTCCCTTTATCATTATGTAGGGTTCTTCTTTATCTCTTACTACAGCCTTTGTTTTAAGTCCATTTTGTCAGATATAAGTATTGCTATCCCCGCTTTTTGTTCATTTCCATTTGCATTAAATATTTTTTTTCATGCTTTTACCTTCAGTCTATGTGCATCTTTTGTTTTAAGGTGTGCCTCTTGTAGACAGCATATGTATGGGTCCTGTTTCTTTATTCACGCAGCTACCCTATGTCTTTTGATTGGATCATTTAATCCATTTACATTTAAGGTTATTATTGATATGTAGTTGTTTATTGCCATTTTATTGTTTAAACCTGTATTCTTTTGCTATATTCTTTTCCCTCTTTGAACTGTTCACAACAGGCCCCTTAGCATCTCTTGCAGAATTGGTTTGGTTTAGTGAATTCCTTGAGTTTTTTTTTGTCTGGGATGCTCTTTATTTCTCCTTCTATTTTAAATGTTAGCCTTGCTGGATAAAGTAGTCTTGGTTGTAGGTTCTTGTTCTGCATTACTTTGAATATATCTTGCCATTCCCTTCTGTCCTCAAGTGTTTCTGTTGAGAAGTCGGATGTCATCCTTATGGGGGCTCCTTTGTAAGTGATAGCCTTTCTTTCTCTAGCAGCTTTTAAAATTTTCTCTTTATCACTTAGCTTTGGTGTTATAACTATGATGTGTCTTGGTGTAGATGTCTTTGGGTTTCTCTTTAATGGAGTCCTCTGTGCTTCTTGAACGTGTGAAACGTATTCCATTCTTAATTTAGGGAAGTTTTCAGCTATGATTTGAACAAAGTTTCTATCCCTTGTTCTTTGTCCTCTTTTTTAGGAACCCCTATGATGCAGATGTTATTTCTCTTCATGTTGTCACAGAGCTCCCTTAGAGTTTCTTCAGATTTTTTGAGTCTCTTTTCTTTTTTCTACTCTGCTTCTGTACCTTTGTTTATTTTGCCCTCTAACTCGCTGATTCGATCTTCAGCGTCATCCATCCTCCCATTGTGGACTTCAATTCTGATACTGTATTTGTCATTTCTGTCTGATTCATTTTTGTTATTTCAATTTCCTTTTTTATACTTGCTATCTCTTTATTTAGGTGTTCTTAATGACTATCCATTGTTGCTCTAAGCTCTTTGAACATCCTAACTATCATTATTTTAAACTGTGCATCAGGTAGTTTGGTTATAACTGATTCATTTATGTCATTCTCTGGGGATTTCTCTTGATTCTTTTGGGTTGCATTCCTCTGCCTGCCCATTTTGTCTGTGTGTAAGAAGGGTTTGGCTACTGGAGTCTAATAGGTGTTGCCTCTGTGTTCCCTAGGTGTGGTCTGTCTGCATGCCCGCCTCCCCCTCTGCTGCTGCCTAGGGCAGTTGGGTGTGGGTGTTGCTGGTGCCGGCCACTGAGGCTGCTGCTGCATTCACCACCTCGCCTCTGCAGGAGGGGCTGTGTTCTCGTGCCAGGCTTTATAAGCCTCAGCCAGTCTCGGCATTCACCCCTAACCCACGGGTGGGACCGTGCACCACACTCGGGCCACAAGCCTGGGCACCAAGGGCACGGGTGAGCACTTTTGCTCAGCTGAGGGTCCCTGTCAGCTTGTTCCTCTGGCCGGGAGGGGCTTCATGTGCGTGCTCAGCTGCTAGCCCGGGCTTCCGCCCCACCCCCACCAACCTTGGCTCCTTGGCTGGGCGGGGCTGCTGCTATGTGCTGAGCTGCGCATCCGGCTTCTGCCCCATGTTCTTGGGCAAAGCCGGTTCATGCAGGGCTTCAAGCCTCAGAGGCTGGATGAGGCTGCGCGCCTGCTCGCCCCTGCCCAGTGGTGGATCTCAGCCCATTCTGGGCTTCCGCTTTTCTCCCACAGGTGGGGTCGCAAATGGGCCCGCAGCCGCCAGACCACTTTTGCACATTCCCTTTGCCCTGCCCGGGCTAGACCTAGCTCACGCCAGCCAGGTAGCTTCTGCCCTCGCCAGTGGAACCGCGCTTCTATGTCCTGCTGCTGCCCGCCCTCCAGCAAGCCCTCAGCAGTGTGGGTGGGGGCGCTGCAGCTCAGACCCTAACACTCCATACTGTAGTCCTCAAATCTCCCTCCTTCTAAGCGACTGTGCTCTAATTGCCGCAGGGGAGCCTGTTTGGCTGGTGTCCTGCTTCCCCTTGCTGGTTCCAGGGGAAATATTGTTTCAGATTTGTGGAGTGACTCAGCCCAGGGTTTAGGGTGGCTGTCCCTCAAAGCTTTTCTCCATGTGCCTTCCAGACCTCACTCTCTTCTGCTTCTCCGGTCCTGTCATCTCTTCCTGTCTCCCGGAGTCCTGGGTGAGTGGTCGTGAGGGAGGTTTTCTGCGCCGGCCCTTTAAGAAGAATCCTGGGTCTGAGATAACAGTCTCTTTCTCACAAACAGTATCCTAACCTGTTTCACAGCTAAATACTGTCCATACACCTCTTCTAGGCTAGGGGCTATAGGCTGGGTCTTTGTTCCTGGGACCCAGGTCCCTACCCTTCTGCTGACCTCTCTTCCCGCCACACGAGTCTCTCCGGGCTGCCTTTTGCTCCGGGGAGCTGGGCAGCCCTTTCTACGTTTTTGCTTTTTCTACTAGTCTCAATGTTGCTTCTTCAGTGTTCCTTGGTTGAAGAGTCCTCTCAGTCCAGTTCAGCATTGTTTTATCCAGATGATGGTTCTTAAAATCAAGTTATAATCCACTCTGGTTCTGGGAGTTGGAAGTTGGTACATCCGTTTACTCCATCGCCATCTTGCTCTCTGATTGCTTCTTGTATGTGCCTTGATCAGGGATCAGATTGGCAACCTCGGGCTTAATCTGAGCCAGTTACCCCTTGTTCAAGCTGGCAACCTTGGGCTCAAGCTAGAGACTTTGGGCTCAAGCCGGCAATGTTTCCGTTCAAGCTGGCCAACTTGGGATTGTGTCGACTATCCTGTTCTCAAGCCAGTGACCTGTGCTCAAGCTGGTGACTTTGGGTTTTAAATTTGCAACCTCAGCATTTCTGGTCAATGCTCTATCTACTGTGACACCACTGATCAGGCTACCCCTTACCTTTTATAAGGCTTGATTTTACATCTGTCATAGTCAAAGCCCACTCTGATTCGAGGAGAGGAAACAGAGACCCACCTCTCAATGGCAGCAATGTCAAACTCTCCTAAGAAGTTCACATGAGATGAGAGATAGGATTGCAGCCAGTTTTTGGAATGTAAGACCTGCCACAGGGTAATGCAAAGAAATGATGATGATGGTGATGGTGATGATGGTGATGGTGGTGATGATGATGGTGATGGTGGTGATGGTGGTGATGGTGATGGTGATGATGGTGATAGTGGTGATGGTGGTGATGATGATGGTGATGATGGTGATGGTGGTGATGATGATGGTGATGGTGGTGATAGTGGTGATGGTGATGGTGATGATGGTGATGATGGTGATGGTGATGATGGTGATGGTGGTGGTGATGGTGATGGTGGTGGTGATGGTGATGGTGATGATAGTGATGGTGGTGATGGTGATAGTGATGATGGTGATGGTGATGATGGTGATGATGATGATGGTGATGGTGATGATGATGATGGTGATGGTGATGATGATGATGATGATGATTAAATATCAAAGAGGGAAGTGAGGAATTATGGGGTAAAGGGTAGTAAAAAGGCAGCAGAAACAATGGGCCCCAGGACCTCACAAGAAAGAACCATTGATCTCAGAGTGAGCAGAGCTGAGACAGTGGGGTTCTTGAAGCTGGGTCATGGTGTGGGGACAGTTATTGGAGATGATAAGGTATATAGTAAGGTCACAGCGGTGAATGGCAAAGGTGAGACTTGGCATGAGAGGGGGTCAGAGAATGACAGCAGGCTGTTACAGGGAATGCTTACATGACCACTGAAGCTAGTCTGTTGGAAAGAGTGCTAGCAAGCCGGGAATTAAAGACTCAAGGGACTCAGGGGTGGTGAGTGGCCTGCAGGCTATGGAAAGGATAGTGCTGGGTGCTTCTGCAGACAGGATGAGCTCCAGAGCTGATGGCTCTTAGGAGTGGGGCAGGCCGTGTTCAGGAGCAGTAAGGAGCACCGCGAATGACAGCAGGAGTGTGGGAGAGGAAACAGAGCCTCTTGAGAGAGCTGTAGCAGGAGACCGTCCCTGGGAGGTCCGAGCTCAGCTGCAGCCTGGAGGTGAGGAAGTTCAGTGGGGAGAGAGGGGACTGCAGAGGTTGTAGTGGGAGGTGTGGGTAGAAACGTGCAGCCCTGTGGGGTCACAGCCTGAGGAGAAAGAAGAGTCCCTGGGAACCCTGGGCTTCTGGGGTGACCAATGTGAGCCAGGATGTAGAACAGCGTTTTTCCGCCCTGTGCGCTCCTGCAGAGCGGGCTCTTTGTCTTGTTTCCTGGGAACCCCCAGTACCCGGTGGCGTGATGATTTATCAACCAGCATGTGCTGAATGAGAAGGGCTCAGAGAGACACAGTGACTCATCCAAGGTCACACAGCAAAAACGGAGCCTGGACAAATCACCTGGGCTCCTGATTCCCAGTTTTCTTTGCGCTCCTGCAATATCTAAATCCCTCTAAAGCTTGTAGTGGTGACTTCTCCCCTTTATTCCTTTCCTTTTTACCAACTTCTTTTTTCAGAGAGATCTGCAGACTCAGCCACAGTTTGAATCCCCGAACCTCCATCAATGTTCAAAGTCTCTCCTTTGCTTCTGTGTAGTCTTCAAAAGGCCTTTCTATCCTGCTGGTGTTCGTCCCTGCAGGGGCTTCTAGCAGGCCCTAAAATAGGAACTGCAGGCTGACTACACAGGACTTTTCAGCTAATACAATAAACTACTGATGGGAGAAAATAGGGGAAGAGGTGGGGAGCTCTGGAGTCTTTTTGTCACCTGTTTGGGTCTCGGCTTTGGGGGTTGCCGAAGTCCATTAGCCTCTGCTCGTTTCTCTAGTGCTTCATGATGGAGGAGGTGTAACTGGCTGCAGATCCTCCTTAAGTGGGGGAGTCACGCCCAAAATGGACGGGCTGAGATAAACCCATTTAAGAAGAGAGGAGCATCATCTCAGTCTATCTGAGAAGGCTGGGGAGTGCGAGGGAGAGTCCCATGATCCCTGCCAGCGTCCCGCTCACAGCGTCCCTTCTATGGTATTGTCTGTGAGGGGCTTCGGGTGACTTCCCTCGGAGCCCAGGCATAGCTGCTCTCTGACCAACTCAGGAACAGTGGGTTCCAACCCTCGGTTCCGCCCCTGAAACCTTCAGAGGCTGGGCAGACAGAGGTAAGTGCAAAAAGAAATATCAATCCTACCATGATAGAGACACATGTGTGTGTGTGTGTGTGTGTGTGTATGTGGGTGTGTGAGTGTGTGTGGGTGTGAGTGTGTGTGGGTAGATGGGTGTGAGTGTGTGTGTAGATGGGTGTGTGAGTGTGTGTGAGTATGTATGGGTGTGTGTGGTGGGTGTAGGTAGATGGGTGTGAGTGAATGTGTATAGATGGGTGTGAGCGTGTGTGTGTAGATGGGTGTGTGTATGAGTGTGTGTGTGTAGATGGGTGTGTGTATGAGTGTGTGTGTGTAGATGGGTGTGTGGGGGTGAGTGGGTTTGGGTGGGTGTGAGTAAATGAGTGTGAGTGTGTGTAGGTAGGTGTGAGTGTGTGTGTACATGGGCGTATGAGTGTGAGTTTGGGCAGATGGGTGTGAGTGTGTGTGCGTGCAGATGGGTGTGAGTGTGTGTGTGTGGGGGGGGTAGATGGGTGTGAATGTGTGTATGATGAGGGGATTGGCATGGGGACATGCGGAACGAGAGGAAGACTGAGACAGAGACGCAGAAATCAGGAACACCGGCCAAGGCCAGCATGTGGGAGCCCTCCCCCTGGCCCCCAAGAGCAAACACTCCTTTTGTGGAGCAGGAAAAGGCAGGAGGCAGAGGAGGAGGATGTCTCAAAGTCTTTGGAGAGAGTTCTGAGGGAAGGGAAGGGAGTCTCTTTCTGTGCCTTCAGAGTGGATAGCGGGCACTAACGGGGGGGGGGGGGGGAGGGTGTCCCAGAAAGAACGCAGCACGCTCTGGGAAGGTGTGTTCTATCACGACGAGAATCTCCAGTGCGTGCTGTGGAGGACGAGCCCCCAGTCCCTGAGTGTTGAGTCACGTGTGGAGACCACCCAGCACCACGGGGTCGGGAGACCTCTTGGACCATAGTGTGGTTTAGTAGAGGGCGCTCAGGAGTTCTTTGCCCCGGCCTCCGCTCCACAGTCCATGAGCAAGTCCTGTTGGCACCATATCCTAAACAGGTATGACCCAGCCTTTCCCCTGCTCCCACATTGCTAGAATCCCCATTCAAGAAATTATCTCCTTCCGCTGGGCAGCTACTGTGTCCTCTAAACCGACCTCCCAGCCTCAGACTCTCCTAACCTTGTGATCTCCTGTCCTTGCAGTAGCCTGAGTGATGTTTTAAAAATGCAAATCTGATCATGGTACTCTTTGTTTAAGAGAATTCTCCAATGGCTTCTCATTGCTAAGGGGTTGGACCATCTGGTCTACCTGCGTCCTAGCCTCAATCATCTCTGTGACCCACTTGACTCCCTGAGGCCCAGGCTCTGCCCACATTCCTGTGCTACTCCAGGCTCAGCACCCTCACTGCTCCCAGTGTCTTCATAATACTCAGCGTTCTTTAAGCCTGGCGTCCAAGGCTCTTGAATACCAGTTCTTGTACTTCTGTCCAATCTTATACCTCTTGACTTTTGGCTGTTGCTCCCCTCACAGTCCAGCCTAAACTTTTTCTTTCACTGCAATGAGCACCGGGTCATCAGTGCACAAGCAATTAATGTGCTAATTACAAAGTGACTCATTTATGGTCCTTCAAAGGTGTTGGCCTCAGTTTCATTGGGGATATGCTTCTAGGAGTCACTTGAATTGAGCATTTTCCTTCTGCGTTGATTCAGGTTTCCTTGTAACAAACTTTTAGAGCAGCGGCGGGATCATCTTGTCTAACTCTCATGACAGGGGAAATAGGGCCCAGAGGAGGAAGGCGCCTTGCCCACATCACATAGCGAGCCAGCGGCTAAGCTGAAACTAGACCCCAGTCTCCTGCCTCCGCACTGTGGATTTGGCTGTAGGGAGCTGGTGGCTGAGCTCAGTTTGGATTCAGCCAGGGCACAGCCCAGTCTGGTTTGGCTGTGCCCCTGGGCACAGTGTGAGTGGCAGCAGCTAGAGGCCATTAGGGGACATGTGGATCTCTCTTGCCCATACTCCCATCTACAGATGTTAGCTTTGGAGGCAACCTCTGCTGGGATGGTGCACCTGGATAGCTGTCCCATGAGCCAGCCTGCATGCCCTGGAGTCTCCTCTCAGGCATGGGAGGCCCGAACTGAGATTTCTACCAGGACATGGCTGTGTCCCATCCCTGCTGATGCGGTGATGGGTGCAGTTAATCTTTTGAAGTGGTGATTCTCTAAGGGAGCAGTGCTGCCCCTGCAGGGCATTTTGGATATTTATGGAGGTGTTTCTGGTTGTCTCAATGCTTGGGGAAGCAATTAGCAGCTAGTTGGTGGGGCCAGATATGCTAACCATAAAGCCATTTGCTGGGAAGTTCCATATTACAAAAAGTACATTTGTATCTTCCTAAGCAACTTCACATGTTTTACTGGAAATGTATTACATGCAAAATCTGTTTATAGTTATGTTTATCTAGACCCAAACTCTCTCTCACACTCATCTATCTAAATTGTGAATATACAGAAAGAAAGTTATTTTGTGCATGTTTTTAAAATACACTTAACTTTCCAGAAATGCAACTACTGGGTAAATCAAGAGTAGGTGGTATTTTGTTTTGTTCAAAACTTTACCAAGTGTTGTTTACCATTTCAGAAAATTATGCTGTGGATGGCAAAGCCACTGTGGAATTTCAGACACTGAAACAATCCTCTCTTGACTCAGTCTGTCTTTGTAGCTATCAATATGGAAAGATGTTTATTTAGCCCTCATTTCAAAATGTTAATGTCAAATATAAAGAAAAAGTGTCAACAACATTCATTTGAGTACAGTTTATCTTTTAAATCCCAGCCTGCTCATTAGAAAGGGGTGTGATCATCTTACCACTTTATGTGTCTTCTCTGAAGTCATGTTTGAGCATTTTCTTATTGAAATATGTATTATTTCATTATCTCCATTTGTTTATCTTTATAATATATTGATTTTTAAAAATTATGTAGGTAGGTTATACTACAAATTTCATTTCTAGTACTCATCAATTCTTATTTTATTTCATGCATTCATTTTCTTATTTATTCACTTAACATTTATTGAGCAGCTATTGTATTTCAGACACTCAGGATGCTAGGCTCTGAGGACCTGATAGTCTAGTGGGTAAAACCAAGTCACCATAAAAAATGATTCATCTTAGTAAGATAGGATCTCTCAAAAGGGGTTTTACAAAGAGCAGAGGGAGCATTGACTAAGGGAAGAATAACTGCTTGGAAAGTGGTGTCTTATAGGAAGCATGTTTGGATAGGGCTTCAAAGTATGAATAGGAGTTTGCCAGGCAGGAAAAACAATTCTTGTGCTAATGTTGCACCCATTTCAATCCAAGCCAATCTAGGCTGCTTTATATTTTCTTGCAACCAGTAAGGGTTGAGTGAGTGTAAGTACATACAACTTCGAGTGGCTCTGGAAATGAAACAGTTCAGTCTCCATCAGCCTCTGAGGCTTTCATGACAGGGACAAGGACGACTTGTGGAGAGGAATGTGTTTTATGTAGATCAGGTTGAGTTTAACTCAGATAGCCTCTGCTGCACTGTACTGATCTTCAACAGGATTCAAGCCCACATCTCTAAGAACATAGATTAAAATTTCCTAGTGATAAATAGCCCCTGTTTTCTCTCCTCGGACTTAGCATGTAATTAGCTAAACATTCGTTATCTAGGGAGTTGCAAAGTGAGCCAATACCCCAAAAAAGAAACCAGCATCATATTTTAAAAGTCATGCTTGCAGTTGTTTTTGGTGAATTACCATTTATACATTTTCCATCTGTGAGTCTTTTTCTAGAGTACCACCTGTTTTCTCTCCACTTTGCTAGTAGAAAACCCAACAGATCATATCTCAGAATAAATGCATTTTATCTATAGTAGTTTCCCACATTTCAGCAACATATTTTTAATCTCACAAAATAATCTCCCCTCACTACAAACCAGTTTTTAGAGCTACAAATAGATATAGACACTTAAAAGTAATTCCCCCCCCCCCCCCCTACGTCTCCCACAAGAGTCCTGGGAAGTCAATCTAAAGAGAAAAACTCGAAGTGACTGCGAAGATGAGGAGGAACTTGAGATGCGAGACACATCTTTCACTGAGAACACTTGGATCAATGGCAGAGGAGTCAGGAAAGGTCAAGTTCAGAGTTGACAGGGAAAAAGCCTGTCTTTGGATCTGGGAATGATGATTTTGAATTTCCTTTGCACTACTTGTTCCCATGTGACCTGAAGCAAGGGACTTGACCTCTCTGACTCAGTTTCCTTATCTGTCCTACAGTGAGGGTAAGGCTCCCTCCAGAGCAGTGGTTTCATGAAATCGTCGATGCCCAGTCAGTTTCATTTTCCTTCTGTCCATGTTGTTTGTTATGCAGGGTACCTGGCTGAGATTTTACCTCTCCACGCTCAGCAGGCAGCTGCCACCTGACAAGAGCAAGGGCCTCTGGGATTGTATTTCTTAGCAATGTGTCAGGGTTTATCCAAAGCCCTAGAATAAACATAGAGCATCTTCCAGGTGGTTCAGTTATATACCTTGGTAACTAAGTTGCGCATCATTTTCAATTTGAAATGAACACGCATATGCTGTAATGTAAATGGAAAATTCCACGTCCAGGTGTGCTCCCTACAGCATGCTTCTCTTGGGGGCACAACTTTATTCTCCTCTGGCTTCAGGGGCGTGTGGTTCATGGGAAGGGTTTGAAAGTGCTGCTTAGGAGCTGTCGGAAAGACTTTTAGTTGTTTTTTCATTGTCACATGCCTTCCAGGGAAAAACATGAAATATGATCATGTGTATTGACAGGTGGGTGGGAGTATGGGGCTCCTGCGGGCAGCCCTTAGTGCTGTATTGTTAGAGTGACCATTGAATTTGTTAGGTGCTACATTTATTAAGGCGGGCGCTGTTAGTAATTGCACTGGGCTGACAGGCACCAGCACCAGCACCAGCCAGGACTGTCCAGTGGTCCAGACCCTAGAATGGCTCTATGTACCGGGCTGTTGTTCTCTTATTCCACAAGCCCATGAATCGGAAGATAATTATTGATTTAGTAACAGCCTTTGGGAAACAAAAGGAAACAAATTATGCACATCAATTTTAAGATGTATGCTCATTTAAAAAGAATGTCCTATATAAATGTTTCGGAATTGAAAAAATTCATGTTTTTCTACTTTGGAAAACTGGCAATTCTTCTTAGCACGATAAGGCTGTGAGGAGCGGTGGAAGGAGGAAGCCTCCTCACATGGATGTGTCCTGTGCCTCACGGAGCCGCGGCTCACGTGCCTCCAAGACTCCTGGGTGGGCAGGCTGGGGAGAGCCGCAGAGGGACCCACTCTCTCTTTCCACGCCTGTGCCCACATGGCTACCCTGCATCCTCCCAGCTCACTGGCCAGTCCCATGGGGCTGATCACAGCCATTAGCCTCTTTGAAGGGCAACGGATGCTCATGACACATACAGTATCTTGGCTTCAGATATTTCATGTCACTTGGGTCTAGTTCTGAAAGCCTGGGTCGTGGTGACTCACCCAGCATTGCAAAGTAGGAAATGAAACAGACACCATTAGTCACCCAGAGAAACATTTCAAACTACTGGACAAGGGGATTAAAAAAAAATAAAATAAAAAAGGATAATCCTGAAAAATCTGCCTCCTGGTCATCTCAGTGATGTGCACAAGGCTGGCTCAACAGGAAGGTGTCAGGGATGCAAACAGCAGTGAGAAAGGTGATCCATTAAGGAACAACCATCTGTTTTAGGGGGACATCATCACATCTCACATTTGGAAGGACAAAAGGTGTTATTTTTTGGGGGGGATACTTCTAAAATATTCCTTGGATTGCGGTGACAACACGCTTAGTCTATCAAACTTGTCACATTTTCCCCACCCCAGGGCCTTTGCACATGATTCTCCTACCTTCTTCCTGGAAGACCCTTCTCTTCACTCTTCACATGACTGCCTCCTTCTTTTCCTTTGAGTCTCTGCACAGTGCCTATGCTTTGGGTGGCCTTCCCTAAGCAGAGGACAAGATTGTCTTGTCAGGTGTCATCTCAGCTTTTTGTGGTTCTTATAAACAGATACACTCTGCCACCATTTAACTTGCCTGCTTCTTTGGGTAATGGTGTCTTCCTTTCCAGAAGGCAAGCACCATGAGGACAAAAATGACTTCTGCGTTGTTCCCTGTTGTACCTCCAGCACCCAGAAACGGTGCCTGAGATAGATTAGGCAAATATTTGTGGACTGAATCAATGATTCCTGGATTGGAGGGAGTTGAAGGTGATCTCTGAACTCATTGTCATCTCTAAGGGTCTTTGAATTGACAAATACATGATCACAGAAACATGGCCCCAGAGCCATGAAAAGCAAGAAGAAAAATCCTTCCACCTAGATGAAAAGGTCCCTTTGCTGGACACAGACTGTCCGGGAAGACAGCGTGTCCACACGTGTTCCCTGTAGGGTCCTTCAGGAAGTCAGGTGTGGTGCCCTTCCTCCTGGCAGGCACATCCCCGTCTCAGACACAGCAGAGACCATGAGGGTCCCAGTGCCAGCTGGAGTCTCAGGTGTGGCCTTAAGTCACACAGCTGTCCTGAGGCCGGCGCGTGCCCCAGGGCCAGTCCTAGACCACTGGGCACGTGGCAGATGTCATATATCACTGAACTCAATAAAGCCTGCACATACCCGGGGAAGCTCTCTGGCTCCACGCACTTCACTGGACAGCGGCTCTGGGAGTAATTGTCCTCAGTGTAACTTTCCCTGTGCTTAGTACGGACGTGTTTTTTTTTTTTTTCATTCTCTCCTTGCTTTCCTGTCTCTTCCTTTGTTTTCTAGGAGGAAGTGGTGTTATCGTTGTCTTTGTTTAGAAAAATACGGTGTGATCAAGATAGGTAAACTGAGGCGAGGGAAGGCAGCCTCATCGCGACTCACAGAGCACAAGGATGGTAAACCCAGGAGGAAGTCCACCTGGGCAGAGACCTGCAGAGAAATTTTGCAAGGCTCCTTCCTGTATGTTCTCGGGTTTTCTGGGAGAGGCAGTGTGGTGGGTGGCGGGGGAAGCGAGTGTGGTGGTGGGGCTGTGACAGGTTCAAATCCTGACTCCCTCCTTTCCTTTATGAGTTATTCTAAGGCAGTGGTTCTTAACCTGGATTCTACTGAACCCTAGGGGTTCGATGAGTCGGTCTCAGGGGTTCAGAGAAGCCTCTGCCGCGGAGGCCAGAATAAAGTAATACCGTAATTTGTTGTGAGTTCATGCACTTTGTTGGTTTTGTTCTTTGAGCAAGGTGATGTTCATGCACGGCTCATTTTGTGCACCGGTAAAAAAACTGATATCTATGTCTTGAATTTGGAAAAAAATATCATATTTTATTCATCACTAAAGAAGGGTTCGGTGAATGCGCATATGAAACTGGTGGGTTCGGTACCTCAAAAAAGGTTAAGAACCACTGTTCTAAGGGATTTCAGGGCATCTTGGAAACAGGACTTGGAGGCAGTCAGACATGGGTCCTAGTGTCTCGTGACCTGCCCGCCTCTCTCAAGTCTCCCTTTTCTCTGTCCTCACGGTGGGGAAGGAACAGCGAGCCTCTCACAACGCTGTGGTGACCGGTGGTGGCAGCGGCAGGCCTGGAGGTGCTGGCCAGGCTGTGAAGTGCTCTGTAGACAGGCAATGGCTTCAATGGTGATCAGTAACCCAATGGAATGACACGGCTCCGACTCACAGGACGTGGACAGGCCGGGAGCATCTCCCCGCGGCACTGGTCCTGCAGGAGGAGATGCTGGGGCCGTGTCTGGTGCAGGGCCCTGGGGGACCATGGGACTATCATGTTCAGGATAACTTCTTTTAAAATATATATCACATAGAAAGTCTGGAGCAAGCTTACAGGTCCTTAGACATCTGCTATTTGGATGAGTCCATGGGAGCCTGGGAAAGAGGGCCTGCAAGGCGTGGTGGGTGGAAGGAAAATCAAAAAAGAGTTCTCTGCTTTCTTTGGCCACTGTTTTCTTGGCTCAGGAGAGGGTCACAAGCAGAGAATGGTTATTGTGTGACATCTGCTCCCCATTTTGCAGGGCCATTGGAGCAGCTGGACTGGCAGCCGGCTGGCTCCTGTGTTGGTGATGGCATGGGCTCCAGAATCCCACGGATCTGGCCCCTGAGGACTCCTGACAACTCCCTATGTGGGGCTGGGGGGGGCGCTAGTGATGATAGTCCCATGGTCCCCCAGAGCCCTGCACCAGACGCTCCAGGCAGGGCCCTCCTCAGCCGCCCAAACTTCCCTTACACTAAACACCTGGACCCCAGTCTGAAGATTTGGGTGGGGGCTGGAGGAGGAATTTATCTCACAGAAATACTAATGACTAACGTGAACTCTAGCATCTCTGTCTGCAGAGTGTTTTTTATCTGCTCTAGCACTGAGGACGAAACTAAGGGATGCCCAGAGAGTTGATAAAACGTGATTTCTGGGTGTGTTGGTGAGGGTGTGCTGGGAGAGACTCCCATTCGAATCAGCAGACAGAGGGCAGCAGATGGCCCTCCCAGTGTGCATGGGCGTCAGCATCCAGCAAGAACCCGAATAGAACAAAGAGGAGGAGAGCGGGACTCCCTTTTTCTGCCCGTGCTGAGAGAGTCACCTTCTCTGGCACTCAGGCAGGGGGGCTTGTGGTTCTCAGGCTTTTGAACTCATACTAGGACTGGTACCATCAGTGCCCCCCGTCCCGCCCCCCATCCCAATCCTCAGGCCTTTGGACTCTACTGAACCACACCAGCCGCTTTCCTAGGTCTCCAGTTTGCAAGCGGCAGATCGTGGGATTTCTTGGCTTTCACAACCACACGAACCTATTCCTGTAACAAATCTCTAATAATCGGTCCTGTTTCTCTGGAGAACCCCAACTATTACAACCACCTATTGGTTTCTTTGTTCCCTGCAGACTTCCCAGCCACACCCCACTGAGCTGGATCCCCCTATTAGCCTCCTGGGGCTGCTGTAACCAGGTCCCCCAAATGGAATGGCTTAAACAGTAGACATTTGTTCTCACAGTTCTAGAGGTAGGAAGTCCAAAATCAGAGTGTGGGCAGGGCTGCACTCCCTCCAGCACCCCTAGAGGAGGGTCCTTCCTTGCCTCTTCCGGTTTTTGGTGGCCCCAGGTATTCGTGGCCTGTGGCCGCATCACTGCAGTCTCCCGGTCTTCACGTGGCCGTCCTCCTTCTGTGCCTGGGTGTCCCTCTCTTCACGTGTCATTCTCTTCCCCATGTCTCTGTTTTCCCTTCTTGTAAGGACACTGATCATGTACTACATTAGGACCTATCTTAATTGAGCACAATGTCATCTTGGCTATTTCTAAGAAAGGTCATATTTTTAGGTGTCAGGGGTTAGAACCTCAACGTATCTTTTAGGGGGGATGCAGTTCAGCTCACAGTTTCCTTTCCTCTTCTATGGTTGTATCTCTTCCCCTCCTCACTCCTCTCGTCCAGGAGTGTCCCCACCCTCTAGGGTCCACCTGCTTCTCTGTAGTGCAGGACACTTGAGCTCTCCTGGGCACCTGCAGCCAAGGTTTATCCCCACTTACCAAAAACCATCAAGAGGACCAAGACTTTCAATTTAGCAGAAACTGGACCAGAGCTTCTTTCTTATTCTTTCTCATCACACTCAGCGTACAAATGGGATCACGTTATACATATTGTTATTGACCTTGTTTTTAAAAAAATATTTTGCAATAAATCGTGAGTCTTCGCACGTCCACAAGTATATTTCTACAGCATGCTCTTTAAGGGTCACGTAGAACTTGGTCACGCGTGCCTCTGTCGTAATTAACCAGTCACATGGGCCACTTCCGCTTTTGCACTACTGACCCCATCGCTGGGATAAGCACTCTCACAAATCTGAGTTCTGGAATGCAGTGGTTTCCCCCCCGATGGGCCTTTATCTGTGCGCACACTCCTCTGGGCGAACAGGAGCTACATGCTTTGCCAAGCCAGCAAGAAGAATTGCAGCCATAGCTAAAGATGGGCATAAGTTCCTGACGCAGCACCTTTCGTGCTGTCCACGAGAAGGGCCGGATGCAGCTCCGATGCCTTAAATCTGCAGGCCTGTCTAATTCCAGAAGGAAACGGATGGCGCCCATCCTGGAGTCAGTGTTTGGAAACACGCAACAAAAGGGAAGCTTTATTAACACTGGAAATGTACTCTCAGCTCGGTTTCCTTTTCAGCGCCCGTCTTGTTCATCTCACAGCTCAATGAACTGTTAACGCCACATATATCTTTTGTTCCAGCAGTGAATCCAGTTCCTCTGGGCTTCTGCTAACTGCAGACAGATGAGATTTAGTTTTCTCCGGGAGTAGGAGCGAGCGCGAGAGAGGGATAGAGAGAGAGAGAGAGAGAGAAAGAGTCAATCTGTGGAGATGGCCTTGGCAGGGCCGAGGTGGGGGTGAGGGTGGTGCATATTGGTTATTTAATCCGTGTGGCACCAGAGGTTTCCAATGCACTGTGATGTGATTGCAAACTTCAGATCTGTTGTGTGTGAGTGCGTATGTGTTGATGAGGGCCTCCATTCAGCCCGTTCTTTGGCAAAACGCATTGAGTTGGCTCTGTTCGCTGCTGGCATGCTCGAAGAGAAGCTGAGAGCCATCAGGATCCCAGAAAGGGGCACTTTTCCACTTACGCCCAGAGGACGGCCCATCATTTAACCCCCAATTCCTTTGTAGATAGTTCACTCCAGATGACACAATGAGATGATGACAAATGGCAATATCACGGCAAAAGCCAGAATGCTTTGCCTGGGTGGGCCTGACACCCTCCTGGATTTGAACTTGAAGACTTTCTAGCTGATGTCCATTTTGATGCTAATCCTTGCCTTTAAGTCCCCCAGTTCCCTGTCCATCAGACCTTTTCTTGCCTATTCTAATCCAGTGGTAGAATGAGTTTGGGTGGAGGAGAAACACGTCAAGACTTTCACTGCAAATTTCAAGTTCAGAAAGGCCCTCTCAGTTTTGGTGGCCTTTTCCAAATTGAACACTGTCCCTAAGTCGCACCGTGGACCCATGGCAATGGGGCTAGAACTCCTGGAGTCAGGCCCTGAAAGCCACCAGGGCTTTGGAGTCAGAACACGTGGCTCAGAGTCATCCTATAATGTTTGTTGTTTATTACAGCTGTCATTTTGGGTGAGTCGAGGCCCTTCCTCACTTGTCAAATTGTGCCCGGGAGAGCTCTAACTTCTGTTCACCTCTGGAGACTTTTGTCACTTTCAAGGGGAATGTGAATGAAACAGCACTTTGAAAACTGCCAAGCGGCTGACCACTGCAGCCATCTGGTTCCTAGGAGACGAATGAGTGTGTGATTTGGAGTTGGCTGGATATGGCTTTGAGTGCTGTTTCTATCTCTCTGAGCTGGGTTTCCTCATCCGTAATATTTATGACAGCTAACACCGATCGGGAGTGTACTGTGTGCACCGTTCTCAGTGTTTTACATGGACTAGTGCATTGACTTGCAATACAATCCTCAGAGAATAGGTGCTATTAATAACCTCATATTAGAAAAGAGGAAACTGATCACCCTGTTGGTAGTTGTCACGGCTGGGGTTTGACAAACCCGGCAGAGCTCTATCTCGCTCACTGGGTTGTTGTGAAGGTCAAGTTGATGCCTTCCAGATTTCTCTGCTACAAAATCACCATCTGTCCCTTTGCAATTAACATTATGTAATGAAATAGTCTAAGATTATGCCAATAAATTCTTACTCCTAAAACTCCCCACCCGTCAGCCTTAACATCCATTGACAATTCCTGCTTCAATCAACCTCTACAATGATGGTTCCCAAATAGTGATTTTTCTCTGTTTCCATCATTTTTTTCATACTTATTAGTTAGAATTCTTTGTATGAAAGTTTCCCTTCTCTCTCATTTGATTAAGATCGATATGAAATTTGTAGACTTATTTTATGATCCATAATAGGCATTATTTATTTGGATGCTGAAATTGTCCCATATTTCATTAGTGGGAGTCCTTTCAGCTTGCTCCTGTGTACTTCTAAGTATTTCTTTACTATCTGCACAAAATATTTCATGTTCTTTTTGTAATTTCCCACCCTTCCCCAGCCCTAGAACCAGCCAATTCTCCAAGGGTCTCTGGTTCATGTAAATACAGGATGGTATTTAGAAACCAATATTTGTATGCTCAGTGTGCTCATTTTTACTGAGTTATCATTGCTTCTAGGTCTTCTCAATGGACAGTGTTATAAAACATATATATGTGTATATATACACACATATAGATCTATGTCTATGTCTGTGTCTATATATATATATATATATATATATATATATATATATATATATATATATATATATTTGTATCTGTCTCATAAGTTTGTATTAATACTTCTAATACAACACCATAGCATTCATTCTAGTCCTCGCTTCTTATATTTTTAAATCTGTTCTCTGACAGTGAAAAACTTGGTTTTTATTTTCTTCAATGTATTCACAGATCTGTTAATATCCCTGTATGGACCTAATCTCTCAATCAGATCATGCTGGCTTCTGCTTTGACTAGCACCATCCACTGTTCCCAATAAGCTCCCTCTGAGAGTGGGAAGTTCAGGGAGGATCTCTTGATGCAAAAGGAAGGTCATTTACTTGGGGCCATTGTAGGAGATAAAGGGTCATGGTGACATTCCTGTCTATCCAGGTGCATTTGTTGAGCTTCCACTCAGTGTCATTCACTGTGCTGGATGCGGGGACCACACAGGATAGACGAACTCTGGTTTTGAACCTTGGAAACCTCACTGTTTCATGAGGGAGACTGACAGATGGACATGTCAAAGACGCCATAAGTAGCCCCTGCTACCTGATCAACTCTGCTGGGGAAAGAGCAAATCATAACAGAGAAGGAACCTCCCTGGGTGATTGTGAGTTGGCCAGGTGAGAAAGTGGATGGGGGCAGACTGAGGAAGGGCATTTCAGTCAGAAGGAACAGCAAGCTAAGGGCACAAAAGCATCAAATTATTTATTGGTAGGACTGTCTCTCATCAACCTTTGGCGATTCACTTTTGAAGGTCAGTTGACTCTTTCAAGTCAGATGATTGCTCACAGGGCAATCGGAAACATATAAGTTCACCTAGCAGGTTAGTAATTTAATATCCCATCACACGTGCAGTATTTAAATCTTAATTTAGTATTTATTTAGGAGGGACAGGGAAATCGTTATTGATGAATAAAAATATAATATATACCTTTTAAGTTAAAAAGTATAAAACTTATTACAAGATATTACAGATGACATAGCTCTTTGGGACTGTTCTTGAATGATCAGCAGGCTGGTGCAGGGTTAGTGGAGTGCCATGTAGTTGTGTGCTGCTGTTTGAACAGGTTTAGGGGTGACCATAGGCACTTGCTATGACAAGGGCCAGGGCCAGTTGACTGTTTTCCACTATGTAAGGAATCGCAGGTGGAACTCTGAATGACCTGACACCACATTTCTGGTGGACTTCCATGAGGCTTGCTTTAGTACCTATTGGAGACCAGTACCCTGAGCAGCTGTCCGGCTGACCAGAGCTTAATCTAGCTTCCCTGTGGCTCCAGAGTGGACCAGGGTCACAGCCAACCTTACTGTGTGGTCATGACTTCCTTTCACTATTATATGATGCTTCTTATTTTACCTGACCAAAACTCATCCCTTCTATTCTTATCCAAATACTGACTCCATTAAATATTCCCTGACTCCTTCCTCCCCAGCTTGGATCAAAGAGTAAGGCAGAAGAAAAAAAGCAACATTTCTCTTAAGGTGGGGCTACCTCCGAAGGCAATGTTGGGGTTCCGTGAGCCACTGCTGAGACTGGAGGCATCAAGGAAGGATTTGTCTCTCAGAAACGGGCAAGTGCTGCTCTGTTTAGGCTGCGCAGAGAAAGTCGGAGAGACAAACTGGTGTTGGAAACAAGCTCTCAAAGGCAATGTTTTCCAGAGACAAATTGTTTACAAGCTCCATGGGAGCACCATTTACATAAAACAATCATTCTCTCATTACCAAGCGTTTTCATTTATTCATTAAAACAGGTACCTGCAGGACTTGGCAAACCTTTGTTCCCTGGGTTCTGTGGATTCCTGTCCCCCAAAGGGGGATTTTGGAGGAACATGCACTCCTTAAACATGTTCAATCTGATGACAGGGCTTGTTTGGGCCAGCCACTTTGAATACGTTTTCCTGTTTCATCTTCACAACAACCTGGTGAGGTAGGTCATGGCGTTCCATTTGACACAGGAAGAAAAGGAGATTCACAGACACCCGGAAGCTCGGCCAAGGTGTCCCAGCAGGCGGGCAGTGGGCTGAGCTGGCTGCTTCCCTGGGGCACATTGGAGGGGATGAAGCTGTAGCTCAGAGGCTGTGTGGGAACTAATGGGAGGGCACGTGTTTGCTTTGCCTCTCTCCCTGAACGCGGACCGTTCTAGCTTTGGCAGAGACCTTGGGAGCTCCAAATTGTTTACCAAAAGAGATCTCACAACCAGTGAAAAGTAGCACCTGACTGAGAGTCACTTTGGCTTTGACATGGATCTGATGGGGAAATCTGGGTGTAGCCCTGATCAGACAAACACATCCTCTCTGGGGGTCTCTGCTTGTAAAATGGGGGGAAATGAACTAGTTTAAGAGGTTCATGGACTTTTTTTTTTTTTTTTACAGGGACAGAGAGAGAGTCAGAGAGAGGGATAGATAGGGACAGGCAGGCAGGAACGGAGAGAGGTGAGAAGCATCAATCATTAGTTTTTTGTTGCCGTTGCAACACCTTAGTTGTTCATTGATTGCTTTCTCACATGTGCCTTGACCGTGGGCCTTCAGCAGACCGAGCAACCCCTTGCTGGAGCCAGCGACCGTGGGTTCAAGCTGACGAGCTTTTGCTCAAGCCAGATGGGACCGCGCTCAAGCTGGCGAGCTCGGGGTCTCGAACCTGGGTCTTCCGCATCCCAGTCCAATGCTCTATCCACTGTACCACCGCCTGGTCAGGCGAGGTTCATGGACTTTTGATCACATCAGTTGATAGGGTTTTCATGGGGGGATCCATGAAATTAAGTGAAAAATGACACGTGTTTTTGTATATTTCAGATTCTCAGAATGGCTCACGGACTACTAATACTGATAAAAATGACAGTTGTGACAATTGTGTATTAAATGCTGAATACTATGCCTTTTTTTTTGTAATTTTTTGAAGTTAGAAGCGAGGAGGCAGTCAGACTCCCACATGTGCCCGATTGAGATCCACCTGGCATGTCCACCAGGGGGCGATGCTTTTCCCATCTGGGCCACTGCTCCATTGCAACTGGAGCCATTTAGGGCCTGAGGCGGAGGCCATGGAGCCATTCTCAGCTCCCGGGCCAACTTTGCTCCAATGGAAAAGAGAAGAGATACAGAGAAAGGAGAGGGGGAAGGGTGGAGAAGCAAATGGTCACTTCTCTTGTGTGCCCTGGCCAGGAATCGAACCTGGGACATCCACACACCAGGCTGATGCTCTACCACTGAGCCACCTGGCCATGGTAAATACTATGCTCTTTACATGACCTTATTTACTTCTCATGAAACCCTGTGTGGTAAGGATTATTATTATTTTCATTTGAGTAGTGTGTAAAACTGAGGCCCAGGGAGTTCGTTGAATGACTTAGGACCACAAAGCTAGTGAGAGGCAGAACCCGGGATATGACCCCAGGGAACTTTACCACAACGCTGAGTAATATTCTTATTATTCCAAGCTACTTCCTCAGGCCTCAAAGTCATAAAGAATGACTAAATGGAATGATAGTCTCTGACAAATTGTAGCTCAGAATAGGGGACTAATAGAAATCGTTGGTTAGTACACCCTGTAAAATACCCCTTACTCCCAGGGAAGAGAAGCAATTTGTTCATTCAACTACTTGGGCATTCATTCAATAAACACTCCCATGACAAGCTGGCCCTGTGCCAGGCGCTGTGGGTATGGAGCTCTCTCCGAGCTCAAGGCCTTATGGGTTGGGTCCTAAAAGTGAAAGCCTATGGCAGGAAGTGATCTGTGCCAAGGCTGGGGTGTCGTTGAGTACTGGGACCCTGGATTTGAATCTGTGCTCTGCTCCTTCTTAGCTGTGTGGCCTGAAGCAGGTTACTTGGCTTCTCTGAGTGTCTCTTTTCTCGACTGTAAAATGAGGAATAATAGCATAGTACTGACTTCAGAGAATGAGGATCCAATGAGGTAAGGCATGGTGCATGGCCCAGAGTAACTTACTCCTTCATCATTGCTAACTTTTATTTTTATGACAGATAAGAAGCCATTCAATAAATTATACAGTGGCTGCACTGAGGGAGGAAGGCGGGGTGCAGAAGGAGGACTGCAGACATCCCCACCCCTTTCTGAGCCTGGTATTCTTGGATTTTGTTATTATTCTTACATGTGACATTGCAAACCTACTTTGGAGAGCTAAACAAGTACCTAATTAGTGAAGGCAGCTTAGCTCCAAGGGTGATGGCCCGGTGGGGGCCCATGGAGTCTGTGGGAGGAGATGTGGGGGGGGCCCTGTAGCCCCGCATCCCTGCCTGGCCACCGCACCGCTCTCCTCCTCCTTCCCGCCTCGTGATCTCCAAAGCTGCAGCTGTTTGTGCCCAAACAGGAACTACAGGCCAGTTCAATCACACCCGCCGCATTTAATTGGAGAAAACAAAGATGGGCCACACACCCCCGTAGGCGTGAAGAACTGAGTGAGAGCCAAGGGTGCGTATGAGGCCCTACGGTTGCAAGACACCGAGCTGAAATAAAAATCCTGATTTTTATCCCCACAGTTTTCTTTCTCCCACTCGGCTGCCTCTTCTTTCTGTTTCTTTCTCTTGAGGACTGAATGTGCAAACGGACAGTGGCTACACCTAGTATGACAATAGAACTCTAACCCACGCTTCTGCAGCAGTTGGCCCCCAAGGGTCAGGGCTGGGGAGTGACTACCAGCTTTCCTTTTCTTTTTGCTCTGGTTTCCAACTCAGGTCCAGCCAGAGACAGCCAACTACGATCCCAAACCAACCACACAGATGCCCGTGTCTAGTCTCCCCCAGTCCAGCTCCCTGTGCCCCCAGCCTCCAGTCCGAGCCACCTGAAGCCTCCCTGCTACGTGCGTGCTGATCACACAGCCTCTGTGCATTCTCATTTGTGTGCTCGTTGTCCATTTCCGCACTCCCTGCCCCTGCTAATCTGTGTCTAGCCCAGCACAGCCTCGCTTCTGGTCCAGACTGGCATGAACCCAGCAGAAATCTTGATGCTCCAGTATAGTTGTCTCTTGCTGGTTGCCTCATGAATCTTCTTCACATTCTGCGATCCTGTCATTAAGTTAAATGAAATTAAAACCCACCAGTGTCTCTACACAGTTTAAGAACAAAGCATTACTCCCTTCTCAGGGTTGGAGTGGGCTGTGGTTACATGTGTTCATTCTCAAGGTAGACAGCTGATCAAATACAATTATAAGCATGTCCCCTAAGGGCTCTGGGTCTCAGTTTTCTCATCTGCAACACGGGCAAAATAATACCTTCCTCATGAAATTGCTGTGAGTTGTGAGATTTAATGAGGCCATTTCCTGCAAAACACAACAAATATTCATTGAGTGCCCAGACACTGGGGATGCAGCATTGAGCAAAAGAACATCCCCCCTATACCCATGGGGAGGTGATGCTCTACTTCGGAGAGACAGAAAACACACATACACACACATGCACACACATACAATGTATCAGGTGATTGGTGGGCATGTAAAATGACATGGCCACTTTGAAGAACACTTTGGCTCTTAGAAAATTAAAGTTACTCTTACCATAGAACCCTACAAGCTCACTACTATGCATTGGCTCTAGAGAAATGAAAACATCTATTCACACAAAAACCTGGATGCAAATGTTTATTTGTAATCATCAAACACTGGAAACACCCCAAACATCCTTTAATGAGTGGATGGATAAACACACTGTGATGCAGCCAGCCACACAGTGGAATACTACTCAGCCATTAAAAGGAATGATTGCTGTTGTACTCACAGCCCGTGATGCTCAGGGAAAGCCTCCAGGCCCAGGGGCTACATACTGTGTGACTCATTACAGGACAACCTAAGGAAGAAAACCAAACCAAACCGTAGGAACAGAAAACGGAGCAGTGGTCCCCGGGGGCTGGGAGGAGGAGTTGGAGGAGGAGGAGCTTGACTATAAAAGGGAGCACTAGGGAATTGTGGGAGGGGGTCGATGGAACTCTTTTTGATGGTGGTGGTGGTGACACAGCTCTATGCATTTGTCAAAACTCATAGAACTTACACCAAAAAGGGTGAGTTTTACTCTACGTCAATTGTATCTCAAAATCTATATCAGTGTCCAAAGGAAATCAAAGCAGAACCAAGTGCTAGAGAACGGCAAGCCTTCAGGGAAGAGGCTGGGATTTAGGAAGCTCGTCTTCTGCTCTTGAACCTCTGCTGCCATCTATTCGATACCTGTCTCCACGGCCAGGCCATCAACATCCCGCTCTCCGTAGAAGGGTTGGTGTGGAGACTCCCACGAATTGTCCACAAACTGCCCATCCAGCTCCGTGGGATTTGCATCCACTCAGCTGTAGGGCGTCGGCTCCCTCTCTCCTCGGAGAGAATCCTTTCCCCATGACGATGGGCTGGGCTGCAGCCCGCTGTCTCCCGCGTGTTTCCTGGGCACGTTTCCAGCCTGTTTCATATGGATTAGACCGAAGTACGGAGTCCTCACGTGTTTCTCGGTGCATTTCAGAACCTTGTGAAATTACATTATGGATTCAGTGTATAAACAGGATACCGAGGACAGCCGTTGTCAGGCGGCCCCACAGCCAAAATGGCTGTGATCACGACGCGGACTGACACCCAGGCTGGCTGCGTGCAAACGCTGTGCAAAAAACCAGTCACACGTTTGTTTATTTAATCTCCAGCTTCTAAAAGCCAATTTCGTAGTGAAAATAGCCTTTTTGCACACTTCAGCCGGGGGCATAATGGGAGGAGGGAGGTAACTTGAAGATGCAATGCAGATGGTGTCCCCCTTTAATGAGGGGTCGGGGCAAAGTGCAGGGCCAGCGGCTCAGCGTGGTGTCCCTGAGCAAGGTACTAACTCCTTCTGAGTCTCAGTTTCCTCATTATGGACGTGAGGACACCTATTAACATCTACGCGGTTATGAGAAGTACACAACAGATACAAGTAAATGACACGTGTCATGTGTGAGCACAAGGCTGGACACCTAGTGTGTGCTGAGCAAATGTTAGATATTTCAATGCACTTCACTTGTTCCCTCATTCATTCATCATGATTGGTCCATGAATAAATAGATACTTAGAACATACCACACCCCCACACCTGAGGAGTGTACTAGAAGGAGCTTGACCTTCACAGATTCCTGGGGTCTGGGCTCTGGTTTTGCCACCTGTTGGTTGTAGGACCTGCAGGACAGAACCTCTTCTGAACCGCAGTTTCCAAATTTGTAAAATAAGGATTTCGCCTCCATTGTGATTGTTGTTGGGATTAACTAGTATAGAGACTGTGAAGGGGCTGTAAAATGGACAGTGTGGGAGAGAGACCCAGGTTAGTTATTATACCGATAATAGCACACACTTAAAAGGAACCCTTCTAAGCATTTACTAGGTATTCAACTCATTGTCTCCATATAACAACCCTAAAAGGCAGATATTGTTATTGTTCCCACATTGCATATAAGGAAATTGGGGCACAGAGAGGTAAAGTAATTATCTTAGGTCATCCAGTGGGTAAGGGGGAAATCCAGAAATGGACCCTAGGCAGTCTGGCTCCAGAGTCCTGGCTTTTGACCGCTACTCGGTGCTGCCCGATAATTGTAATCATAGTAACAGTCAGTATTAGTGCCAACTCTGGGACAGGTGCTATTCCAGAACGTCTACCATACTATCTCGAGTCCCCACAGACCTACAGGTAGGTGCTGGCTTCTAGTTGATTCTTGATGGCAACAATAGAAATTCACTCTGCTTGAGTTAAGCAGAAGAAGAATTTATTGAAAGGATATTAAGGAACTCACAAAGTTGATATAAAGGCTGGAGAACCAAGGGTAAGAACGTGGGTTGGCAGAGGCAGCCAAGATTCTGCCAACTCTGAAAGTCTGGTTCAGCTCAGGTCCTGTGCCCGGCTCTTAGCTCTGGGTGCATTTGAGGTCAGGCAGAGAGGGGATTAGCCTCCTAGGACTTCCAGAATGAGAAGAGGGGCTTCATCTCTTTCTTAACTCAGAAATCCCCAAATAGAAAGGGGGTTTGGATATTCTGCAACCCCAAATGACAAATGATGAAAAGTATTGTTCCATTTAACAGAGGTGGAGGGTAAATGCCTTGTCCTAAGTCCTGAGGCTGATACTGGAGCTCACAGTCTGGCTTAGCACCCCCCACCCCTATCCTGTGCTTGTCCCAGACCCCAGGCTGCCTTCCTGGGGACACAGATAGATATAACATAATTCTCCCTGATGTTTCTCAATTTCAGTCTTTAAAATCCAAGGATACATCAAAAATATTTATATCCTTTGATCTAGTTTTTCTATTTCAAATTCTTTGTGCTGTAGAAATAATGAAGGTTAGATTCAGATTTATACCAAAGGATGTTCATGACAACTTTGTTTATTCTATAGAGATACTGGATATGACTTAAACAGCCAGTATCAGGAGGTCTTAAGAAAGGAACGCATGCCCTGGCCGATTGGCTCAGGGGTAAAGCATCGACCTGGCATGTGGATGTCCCGGGTTGGATTCCCGGTCAGGACACACAGGAGAAGCACTCATCTGCTTCTTCACCCCTCCCCCCTCTCACTTATCTTTCTAACTCTCTCTCTCTTCTGCTCCTGCAGTCATGACTCAATTGGAGTGAGTTGGCCCTGGGTGTTGAGAATGGCTTCATGGCCTCCGACTCAGGCACTAAGAAGAACTTGATTGCTGAGCAACAGAGCAACACCCAAGATGGGCAGAGCATCGCCTCCTAGTGGCCTTGCCAGATGTATCCCAGTCCAGGTGCACGCAGGAGGCTGTCTCTGCCTCCCCACCTCTCACTGAATTAAAAATATTAAAAGGGTACATATATATGATGGAATATTATGTATTCATGAAAGTTAATTGTTTCAAAATTTTTACAATGACAAAATCAACCAGTAAAAGCAAAACAAAAAGGGACAGCAAGATGGCGATGGAGTAGGCGGACGTACCAACTTCCAACTCCCAGAACCAAAGTGGATTATAACTCAATTTTAAGAATCATCATCTGGATAAACCAACTTTGAACTAAACTAAGTGGACTCTTCAAGCAAGAACACTGAAGAAGCCACATTGAGACTGGTAGGAAAAGCGAAAACGCGAAGAGGGCTGCCCAGCTCCCTAGAGCAAACGGCAGCCCGGAGAGACCCGCGTGGTGGGAGGAGAGTTTGGCATAGAGGGAGAGACCTGGGTCCCAGGAACCAAGCCCCAGCCTGCAGTCCCAGAGCCTAGAAGAGGTGTTTGGACAGTATTGAGCTGTGAAACAAGTGAGGATACTGTTTGTGAGAAAGAGACAGTTTTCTCAGACCCAAGATTCTTCTTAAAGGGACAGCGCAGAAAACCTCTCTCACAGCCACTCATCCAGGGCTCTGGGGAACGAGGACAGAGGAGAGGACCAGAGCAGCGGGAAGAGAGTGTAAACTGGAAGGCACAGGGACAAACACTCTGAGGGACAGCCACCCTAACCCCTGGGCTAAGTCACTTCCCTAATCAAAAACAAATATTTCCCCTGGAACTAGCAATACCAGCAAAGGGAGACAGGACACCAGCCAAACAAGCTCTCCTGTGGCACTTAGAGCAGAGCTGCTTAGACGGAGGGAGCTTCCAGGACTATACTATGGAGTGTTAGGGTCTGAGCTGCAGTGCACCCACCCACACTGCTGAGGGCTTACTGGAGGGATGGTGATGGTGGGATGCTGAAACAAGGTTCTGTCGGAAGGGGCGGAGGCCCAGCCGGTGTGAGTTCAGTCTAGGCCAGCAGGGAAGAAAGAGGACGCGCGAAAGCGGTCTGGCAGCTGCGGGCCTGCCCGTAGCCCCACCTGCGGGAGAAAAGCGGGAGGCCAGGAACGGACAGAGATCTGCTCTGTGACCCTGGACCCTGCGCAAGCCGGCCCTGACCACAGGGGTGGGCTAAAACCAGGGGCAGGCAAAGGCTTGAGGCTGAGTGCACGCCAGCAGCCCGGCTAGGCCCAAGAAACCGCGGTTTGCCATCCTGCGTGCATGAGTTGGCTCTGAACGCAGGGGCGGGGATAGAGCCCCGAATGAGCGGAGGCTCCCAGCTGAGTGCATGCCAGCTGCCCCGTCCAACCCGAGAAACTGTGGCGAGCAGGCTCTGACCGTGGGGGCTGGGCAGAAGCCCCGGAACAGGCTGGGTCTGCAGCTGAGCAAAGGTGCTCACCTCTACCCTTGGTGCTGAAGCTTGTGCCTTGAGTGCAGTGCACAACCCAACCTGTGGGGGTGAGGTGAAGGCCCAGGTAGGCTAAGGCTTGTATAGCCGGGCACCAGAACACAGCCCCTCTCGCGGAGGAGAGGAGGAAATCACAGCAACAGCCACAGTGGGCCAGTGCTGGCAACGCCCATAACCAACTGCCCTAGGCAGCGGCAGAGGGGGTGGTGGGCCTGCAGACAGACCACACCTAGAGAACACAAAGGCAACACCCACTGGACTCCAGTGGCCACAACCTTCTTATACACAGACAAAATGGGCAGGCAGAGAAATGCAACCCAAATGAATCAAGAGAAATCCTCAGAGAAGGAACTGAATGAACCAGATATAACCAAATTACCAGATGCAGAATTTAAAATAATGATAGTTAGGATGTTCAAAGAAATTAAAGCAACAATGGATAGCCACTATGAACACCTAAATAAAGAGATAAAAAGTATAAAAAATGAAATTGAAATAATAAAAAAGAATCAGACAGAAATGACAAATACAGTATCAGAACTGAAGACCACAATGGAAGGAATTAAAAGCAGGATGAATGATGCTGAGGATCGAATCAGCGAGTTAGAGGACACAAAAAACAAAGGCACAGAAGCAGAGCAGAAAAAAGAAGAGACTAAAAAAATGTGAGGAAATTCTAAGGGAGCTCTGTGACAACATAAAGAGAAATAACATTCGCATCATAGGGGTTCCAGAAGAAGAGGAGAGAGAACAAGAAATGGAAACTTAGTTCAATCAAATCATAGCAAAAAACTTGCTTAAATTAAGGCTGGAAAACATTTCACACATTCAAGAAGCACAAAGAACTCCATTAAAGAGATATCCAAAGAAATCTACACCAAGACACATCATAGTTAAAATACCAAAGCTAAGGGATAAAGAGAAAATTTTAAAAGCTGCTAGAGAAAAAAAGGCTATCACCTACAAAGGAGCCCCCATAAGGATGACATCGGACTTCTCAACAGAAACACTTGAGGACAGAAGGGAATGGCAAGATATATTCAAAATAATGCAGAACAAGAACCTACAACCAAGACTACTTTATCCAGCAAGGCTAACATTTAAAATTGAAGGAGAAATAAAGAGCTTCCCAGACAAAGAAAGCCTCAAGGAATTCATTAAAACCAAACCAATTCTGCAAGAGATACTAAGGGGCCTGTTGTGAACAGCTTAAAGGGAGGAATGAATAGAGCAAAAGAAGAATACAGCTTTAAAGAATAAAATGGCAATAAACAACTACATATCAATAATAACCTTAAATGTAAATGGATTAAATGATTTAATCCAAAGACATAGGGTAGTTGCATGGATAAAGAAACAGGAACCATACATATGCTGTCTACAAGAGATGCACCTTAAAACAAAAGATGCACATAGACTGAAGGTAAAAGGATGGAAAAAAATATTTCATGCAAATAGAAATGAAAAAAAGCCGGGGTAGCAGTACTTAAATTTGACAAAATGGACTTTAAAACAAAGGCTGTAGTAAGAGATAAAGAAGGACACTACATAATGATAAAGGGAACAATTCAACAGGAAGATATAACTATTCTAAATATCTACGCACCAAACATAGGAGCCCCGACATACATAAAGCAGACTTTGATGGATATAAAGGGTGAGATTAACAGGAATGCTGTAATAGTAGGGGATTTCAATACCCCACTAACAACACTGGATAGATCCTCAAAAAAGAAAATTAATAAAGAAACAGCAGACTTAAAGAATACACTAGATCAACTCGATTTAATAGATATCTTCAGAACTTTTCACCCCAAAGCAGTAGAATATACGTTCTTCTTAAGCGCTCATGCTACATTTTCTAGGATAGACCACATGTTAGGTCACAATAATGGTCTCAATAAATTTAAGAAGATAGAAATCATATCAAGCATTTTCTCTGATCACAATGCCATGAAACTAGAAATTAACCACAAAAGAAAAACTGAAAAATACTCAAACACTTGGAAACACTTGGTTATTAAATCATGAATGGATTAACAATGAGATCAAAGAAGAAATAATATTTCTAGAAACGAATGATGATGAGCATACATCAATTCAAAATTTATGGGACACAGCAAAACCAGTACTGAGAGGGAAGTTCATTGCACTACAGGCATATCATAAGAAGCTTAAAAAGCTCAAATAAGCAACTTGACTCTGCATCTAAAAGAACTAGAAAAACAACAGCAAATAAAGCCCAGGACCAGTAGAAAGAAGGAAATAATAAAGATCAAAGAAGAAATAAATGACATAGAGGCTAAGAAAACAATACAGAGGATCAATGAAACCAGGAGCTGTTTCTTTGAAAAGGTAAACAAGATTGATGAACCTTTAACTAGACTCACCAAGAAAAAAAGAGAGAGGACTCAAATAAATAAAATTAGAAATGAGAGTGGAGAAATAACAACTGACACAACAGAAATACAAAGTATTGTAAGAAAATACTATGAAGAACTCTATGCCAAAAAATTAGACAACCTAGGTGAAATGGACAAATTTCTTGAATCATATAATCTTCCAAAAATCAATCTGGAAGAATCAGAACACCTAAACAGACCAATTACAACAAACGAGATCGAAACAGTTATCCATAAACTCCCATCAAAGAAAAGTCTTGGGCCTGATGGCTTCACAAGTGAATTCTACCAAAAATTCAAAGTAAAACTAACTCCTATCATCCTCAAGCTATTTCAAAAAATTCAAGAGGAAGGAAGACTTCCAAACTCTATTTATGAGGCGAGCATAATTCTGATCCCAAAACCGGGCAAAGACAACAAACACAAAGAAAGAAAATTAGAGGCCAATATCCCTGATGAATTTAGATGCTAAAATTCTCAACAAAATATTAGCCAACCGTATCCAGCAATATATGAAAAAAAATCATACACCATGATCAAGTGGGATTTACTCTGGAAAGGCAAGGCTGGTTCAATATTCGCAAATCAATCAATGCGATTCATCACATAAACAAAAGGAAGGACAAAAATCACATGATAATTTCAATAGATGCAGAAAAGGCATTTGATAAAACCAGCACCCATTCATGATAAAAACTCTCAGTAAAGTGGGAATACAGGGAACATTCCTTAACATGATAAAGGCCATCTATGACAAACCCACAGCAAACATAATACTCAATGGGCAAAAATTAAAAGCAATCCCCTTAAGATCAGGAACCAGGCAGGGGTGCCCCCTTTCACCACTCTTATTCAAAATAGTTCTGGAAGTCCTAGCTACAGCAATCAGACAAGAAGAAGAAATAAAAGGCATCCAAATAGGAAAAGAAGAAGTAAAACTGTCATTATTTGCAGATAATATGATATTGTATATAGAAAACCCTAAAGTCTCAGTCAAAAAACTACTGGACCTGATAAATGAATTCAGCAAGGTGGCAGGATATAAAATTAATACTCAGAAATCAGAGGCATTTCATATACCCAGAATGAACTGTCAGCAAAAAAAATTAAGGAAACAATCCCCTTCAATATTGCAACAAAAACAATAAAGTACCTAGGAGTAAATTTAACCAAGGAGGCTAAGGACTTGTACTTGGAAAATTATAAAACATTGATAAAAGAAATCAAGGAAGATACAAACAAGTGGAAGCATATACTGTGCTCATGGCTAAGAAGAATAAACATCATTAAAATGTCTATATTACCCAAAGCAATTTATAAATTCAATGCAATACCAATTAAAATTCCAATGACATACTTCAAAGATATAGAACACATATTTCAAAAATTTATATGGAACCAAAAAAGAACACGAATAGCCTCAGCAATCTCAAAAAGAAAAAATAAAGCAGGAGGTATCACTCTTCCAGATATCAAGGTTAACTACAAGGCCATTGTATTCAAGACAGCCTGGTACTGGCATAAGAACAGGCAGATAGATCAATGGAACAGAACAGAGAACCCAGAAATAAACCCACATCTTTATGGACAACTGATATTTGACAAAGGAGGAAAGAACATACAATGGAGTAAAGACAGCCTCTTTAACAAATGGTGTTGGGAAAATTGGACATCTACCTGCAAAATAATGAAACTAGATCATCAACTTACACCATTCACAAAAACAAACTCAAAATGGATAAAAGACTTAAATGTAAGCTGTGAAACCATAAGCCTCTTAGAAGAAAACATTGGCAGCAAGCTCTCCGACATCTGTAGCAGCAATATATTTGCTGAGTTATCTCCACGGGCAAATGAAATAAAAGGCAAGATAAACAAATGGGGCTATATCAAACTAAAAAGTTTTTTCATAGCTAAAGACAATAAGAACAGAATAAAAAGACAAATCACACAATGGGAGAACATATTCAACAACACATCTGATAAGGGGTTAATAACCAAAATTTATAAAGAACTTATAAAACTCAACACCAGGAAGACAAACAATCCAGTCAAAAAATGGGCAAAAGAAATGAATAGAAATTTCTCCAAAGAGGACATACAGATGGCCAATAGGCATATGGAAAAAATGCTCAACATCACTAATCATTAGAGAAATGCAACTTAAAACCACAATGAGATATCACCTCACACCAGTCAGAGTGGCACTCATCAGCAAAACAACACAGAATAAGTACTGGCAAGGATGTGGAGAAAAGGGAACCCTTCTGCACTGCTGGTGGGAATGCAGACTGGTGCAGCCACTGTGGAAAACAGTATGGAGATTCCTCAAAAAATTAAAAATCGAATTGCCTTTTGACCAGCTGTCCCACTTCTAGGAATATACCCTAAGAACACCATAACACTGATTGAAAAGAAGAAATGCGCCCCCATGTTCGTGGCAGCACTGTTCACAATTGCGAAGATCTGGAACCAGCCCAAGTGTCCGTCAGAGGACGATAGGATTAAAAAGCTTTGGTACATATATACTATGGAATACTACTCAGCCAGAAGAAATGATGACATTGGATCATTTAAAACAGAATGGATGGTCCTTGATAACATTATATGGAGGGAAATAAGTAAAACAGAAAAAAACTGAGAACAGCATGATTTCATACATATGTGGGACATAAAAGTGAGACTATGAGACATGGACAAGAGTGTGGTGGTTACGGGGCGGAGGGGAGGGGCACAGGGAAAACCAGACAGAAGGTGATAGAGGACAATTTAACTTTGGGTGATGGGTATGCAACATAATTGAATGATAAGATAACCTGGAGATGTTTCCTTTGAACATATGTACCCTGATTTATTAATGTCACCCCATTAAAATTTAAAAAAAAAGTAAATAAGCAAAAAAAAACACAGCAAAACAAAACAAAATATAACTGGTCATAGAACTGTCCTAAATTTTGGAAAAATGATCTTTTATAAATAGAAAAAATACTGGAAAGTAATATGCTTAAAGTTTAGGAAGGAATTACTTATGGCTGTTAGGCTGAATTTTAGTCTTTTTATCTTTTTTTCTGTTTGATTTTCTACACTGAACATGTATTTTGGTTACAAATGAAAAAAGAGTCAAGAAAAACAAAGTCAGAACATCCAGGATGGTGAAACATTCTGAAAATGGCACCAGGATAGTCCATGGCTGAATCATAAATTGCTACAATTCTTTCCGGGAGAAAAGAATCACCGTAATAGATAAGTTTTCTAATGAGGTTTATGTCCTGTGATTTCAAACACCGACTTCTGGGAATTTCTCTTTTATTCTGGGGATGCAATTCATCAGACACCAAGAGCTATGTGCAATGAAGGTGCTCATTATAGCGTTATCTATAATAAGAAACACTGTATAAAAGTAAATGTCCGACTATCAGGGAACAGTTTTGTAAATTATGGTGCATTGACATGAAGGGGTATTATGGCACCATTAAAATGATAATTATGAAGACTGTAGCAACACAGAATACATTTATAAAAAAATGCAAGTGCAAAATGCAGAATATCAAGTCTGCAACAGTGTAACACGTCAATGCCCTGAGCCCAGCGCTGATGACCAAACCATGAAAAGGCACATGATTATCCCCGTGAGTGAATGGAACTCAAGGAGAGTATTATTAGCTTGTTTCATCAAAACTCTATTTAAATATTGTTGATAATTCATCTTCTGGCTGAAACTTGCATTTTGCTGAACAGCGCTGTTTTTGATATTGGTTTAAAGCAGACAGAGTGATGAGTTGCCAACTACAAAATTAAAGTAAGAGTCAGGGGCTCCTGAGGAGCCCAAGGATGGTGTGGCTGGAGCTTTGCAGCCCTCTGCCTGCCTGCCCTGGGCTTCAGGGTCACTTCTGGAAAATGGGGGGAGGATGAGACGTGGTCCTTGGGAGTGTTCCAACTCTGATAAGTTGAAAATCGGATATTGATTGAGCCCCGTCGCCAGGTACTTTGTTATGTACGGTGCCAACCAGCACACCTTGGGGTCGGTCTTGTTGTTGGCATCATTTTAAGGACGCGGGAAGTCAGATTCAGAGCAGTCAGTAGGAGAATATTCATTGTCTGGGGATGGAGATGGAGACGGTATCAGAGATCTGCCTCTGTGTTGTGAGGTTTAAAAAGGTGGATTAGGGAATCATTGTTTCCTGTTTTTCTTTATGGGGTGTATCTTTTTTTTCCATAAAACTGAAAGAGTCTGGGAAATCAAGTCTGATGAAACAAGGGTACATTTATGGATAATCTAAATTTTCTGTTTTTTGCTACTTGTAGTAACTGCTAATGTTATTTGTAGTTATTCCCTAATTAAACAACCCATATTTCCTCAGGCTTGACCCTGGGCTATGTAAATGAGAGGGCAAAGTCTCCACCCTGAAGGGTCTCACTGATAAGTGGCCTAGTGCAGTGAGACGCGGAAGAAGCAAGGCAGATGTGATGCAGAGAGATCCAAACACAGTAGTTAAGCATTTCCCAGCATACCTCAAATTGTCTGTGGGCTTCAGAGAACGAAACAGTTTTCATAAAGAAAATAGGAGAGGACCTGACCAGGCGTTGGCACAGTGGATAGAGCATCGGACTGGGATGCGGAAGACCCAGGTTTGAGACCCCAAGGTCGCCAGCTTGAGCGCAGGCCCATCAGGCTGGAGCAAAAGCTCGCCAGCTTGGACCCAAGGTCGCTGGCTCCAGCAAGGGGTCACTCGGTCTGCTGAAGGCCTGTGGTCAAGGCACATGTGAGAAAGCAATCAATGAACAACTAAGATGTAGCAATGGCAACAAAAAACTGATGATTGATGCTTCTCATCTCTCTCCGTTCCTGTCTGTCTGTCCCTATCTATCCCTCTCTCTGACTCTCTCTCTGTCCCTGAAAAAGAAAAAAGAGAAAAGGAGAGAGAAGGGTTAACGGGCAATTAGGGATTACCTGGTGCTGACGCTCACTCACCATTAGGGCACCACAGACAATGCTAGAGCCACTGTGAGCTTTCCTGAGCATCCCCTGCATGGAGAAGAGGTGCCCGAGATGCTCACTCCCTGGTGGAAGAGCCCTGGATTGGGGGGCTCCTTCCTACTACTTGATCTTAGGCAGGTCACAGAAACCTAGAGCCCTTGACTGGATAGGGTCTTAAAGGGTATCATGTTCAACCATGATCCCATCCTGAGCCTGAAATCAACTCTGAGGGCCTACTATGTGTCTGTCCTTCCGATCAGCCTGCATTCAAGCATCATGATAGTCCCATGAGGTCAGTGTTATTAGACCTCAGGATCTTATTCAGTGCCCAAGAAAGGAGTGAGAGGAGAGAGAGAAAGAGAGAGCACTATTTACCCTACGGCAGATCTTGGGTTCACCTAAAAGTTCTTCAGCATAAGTCAAAGGGGAGAGATGCTAGAGAGAGCAAGGTTTCTGGGCTTCCTCCCCTGGAAGTCTAGGCCCTGGGCTGGACTACCTGCAGAGGGCAGAACTGTGCCCACTCATGAGGCCCCTGCTGCACAGTGGCCCTCCACATCAGTAAGCCAGGCCCAGCCCCAGTCCTGGCACTGAACCACTCTCTTTACAACTCTTTTGGGGCTGGGGGGAAATCGGGTGGCTGTGTTCCGTGTCAGGAAGGACTGTGTTTGAGGCTTCCTCTTGAGCTCTCCCTTCCGGGGCAGGTGGGGATAATAACATCTCCTTTAACTGTTGCAAAGAGGTCCAAGAGAGCTAATACACAGGAAAGGTATCTACTGGGAAGCACTGTGTCTATGAAATGAGGTGACTAATAGTCTCACAGCCCCGATGACATTTTAGGAAATGTGTCCTGAGCACATTTCCCAACGTGGGGGAATAGTTTCCAAGTCTCGTTTCCTTCTTGGCCACCAGTGGGGAGAAAGGAGGAGCATGGCTGAGCGGATGGTGCGCTCCCCTCGCGGGCTGTGCCTCTGATGTTCCCTGTGCCCAGAACTGGTTTTCTCCGGGTGTGCTATCCGTACCTTGCTCCTTCGCTTAGTTCACGCCCTCCTCCAGCCTCACTTCCTCTGAGAGGCCTTTCCCATGGGCTGTGTGGGAGGCTGTGGCCCCCTGCCCAGGTCCTGCAGGGGGCAGCGTCCGCTGCTGATGTCCGGCCTGCTTCCTTCTCCAGAGAAGGGCTGTGGGCTCGTGGAAGCTGCGGGCCAGTAGCTTAGACCCCTCCCTCACCCTCCCGCGCCCCTCCCCACTGACTCCTTACTAGGTCAGGGCTGGACTTCAGCCGAATCTACATCCTTCATCCTTTCTCAGCCCCCGAGTCCCGTCTCTGCTTCTAGGGAAGCAAGTTAGATAGAGCACACCTGCTGTCACTCTTGAGCCCCTCACCCTGCTTTAGTTTTGCTTCAGGACACTAATTCCGCCAGAGGTCCTGCGCTGTACTTGTTTGTTTATTGCCTGTTCTTCCCCTTTGCAACACCAGCTCCCCAGGAGTAGGCCTTTGGCAGTGTGCCCACTGCTCTGTCCCCAGGACCTAACCTGGAGCTGGGCTCCTCGTGGAACCCGGTGATCCCACCAGTGAGATGAATGGCTCTCCACGTGGGAGCATGGGAACGTGCATGCTCCCAGAGGGGTTGGCTGAAAGGACCCCGAGATTAGGTCTTTTGATTCACAACTCTGAAGAAATCCACTCACTGTCAGAATTAAGCCAATTACGGTGAGTGTTGACAAGACTTCCCTTTGGAGTTCTTTGTGCTTAAAATGTGAAATGTAAGGCAAAGACCTGAGACATTTAGTGATCATTACTGGGGAGACGATTCTGCGGGATGAAGTATTTTATAGGAAGAGATCTGTTCCCGGGGCAGAACTGCTCATTCATTTATTCACTAACATTTCCTGCGTGGACTGCTTGCTCTGTGCCGGACTCTGTGCCAGGTCCTGGGGACTGATACCTGAGATGTGGCTGCTGCCTTCAAAGAGCTCCCAGACACCTGGGTTTTAATCTCCGGTTTGTCGCCAGTTGGCCACATGACCTCAGACAAGACTCTCCATTCTCAGGGTTCTGCCTTCCCACTCCTAACGCAAGAGCCAGCCCCCACCATCTCAAGGACTGAGATTTCCTTTCAGACGGGCTGTCTGATTTTCATGGCCATCAATATTTCTCTAATCATCACCTCCCTTCATTTTCTGAGGGAACTGAAATTAAAGCTAACTGGTTTTTCCAGGTATAATTTCTACATTGTCACAGTCAATACATTTGGATCAAAGCTGGGCGGGAAAGAGGGTGGAGGCTCCCCCCCACCTATCATCTGAGGGTTAGCCCAGCGAGTGTCTGATGATGTCCCATGACCCAGCACCACTCCTCAGACTCAAGTCCCCTGTGCCACAAAGCCTGCAACCAGCACCCATCCACACCCTCTCTCCTGCTCCCAGGCGCGTGCTAATGAACGCATCGATTTTCCCTATTCTGTTCCACACAGTTATTTCAGAGATAAATGCCTCCTGTTTGTGGATATCAAATCTGCTTTATTTTGAACAGCTGGGATTGGGTGGGGCCACCTGGCACAGGCCCCAATTCGATTTCCAACAGGCTACACAGGACCTTGGACCAGCTACTGCTCTGAGGGCCTCAGTTTTCCCATTTGTAATAGGAAAGGGTTTGGGTGAATCTGGGGTTTAAACAATTTTTAAAGCAGCAGAGTACTTGAATTAGAAAAAAGATGTTACACATAGACCATGTAGAAAATAAGTACAAAGAAGTGGGTCCATTTGGAATGGGGGTGGGTTGGGAGTCGCTTGCACTCAGCCCCCTTCTTGCTCCCTGTGGAGACCTGGGCACCTCCGGGGAACCCTAAGGCTCAGAAGACCACAGTCTAGATGGACACAGCTAGTATTGTAGGGTTCTCAGTAACAGGTGAGGGGGAGGAGGCTAACTAATGGCAAGAGGAAGGGTAGGACTGCCTTGGCCAGACAGACAACTCAGGGCCCCTGAGGATGTGGTCCATCTGACAACTCTTTGCTGAGCACCAATTTCCTGATGCTTGAATTTTGCTCTCTTTTAATGTAGCTGGCGGCTTGGATCTCTAGGACATGGTGATTATTGGCTGTGGGGTCCTGTATGACTCCAGGGATTTCCTGCTCTGTGCAGTTGGGTGGTTAGTGATGCCTTCCACCAATGTGGGAATCCCAGAGAGCAGGCTTGTCGGGGGTTGATGTTGAGCTCAATGTGGAACATGCTGACTCAGAAAGGCCAGTGTGTGGGGGATTTGGCTGGAGATGGCTAGGAAGCTCTTGGCCACATGGGCCCCCGGTTCTGTGGAGGGAGAGATGGAGATTTCGAGTCATTAGCTCACATAATATATGAGAGTTTAGGGTCATCCAGAAGAATATGTAGAAAGAAAAGGCAAGAGACAAGGAAGCCCAAACCCACCTGGTTGACTCAAGCCATAAAATGGTAAAGATGACTCTTTGGAAGACAGAAGCGTTTTGTTTTTTTTTTTTCTGGAGCTTGTAACGCGCTTCCCCACACTGCTGCCTTGGTGCAGAGCGGCATTTTAAGGCCCCTCTGACTCAGAGCACACACATCGTGTTCCCACAATATTATTTGAGGGCTGTTACTAAATCCATATCGCATCTAATTTCTCCATTTTACAGAGGGTAAAAATAAAATAAAGAAAATAACTGTTCATTTTGGTTACTATTTCTTTCTAACGATATTCCCTTAATGAGGCATTTACGTGCAACATGGTCTGTTATGTATTCCGTGTTTTATAAAAGATCTCTTGGGGAAAATAACCCAGGAAACACAATTTTTCGACACCATCTCCTTTTATTAAGAATAATGAAAAGGAAACAAGAATCACTCTCCCAGTCAAACACACTTCTGCTCCCTCTTATTGGTGTTTTTATGACAACTGCCAGGTCGCCCAGGCATTCCATGCATTTGCCTTCGCGCAGGTAGCGTCCACGTTGCTGCCATTCCAGCCACCCAATGGCATGTCCTTCAGGGCGGGGGTGTGTGTGTATATAAATATATTGGGTAGGTGTATTTATATATAGCCCATTATCTAGGTAAGTGTTTGGGATGGTGCAAAGACCTTAAAATCACACACACACACACACACACACACACACACACACACACACACACACACAATATAGGCTCTTTGTCCAGAAAACCAATCATCTTTCAGAATGGGCGGAAAGAGCAAATAGAAACATTAACCCAGGAGGGAGAGTGCAAAACAAATAGAACAGAAGGCTAAGGAGTGAGGCTGTTAATTGGAAACTCTGCTCAGGTTTACTGGCGGAACTATTGCTTCTCCGCGCCCTCTCTCTGGGTAAGTTTGGCCATGTTCTTGGCTGGACTGCTGCCCACGTGTGGGAGGCTCCAGCCTGTGGCTCCAGAGTAAGCCTCCCACGGATGCTTCAGATGTATGGACCTGACTGCCAGCTGGACCCCTGCCCTTGAATGTTCCACAGACACCTAAATGTAGCCAGTATAAATCTGAACCACTTTCTCTCTGCCTTCTCTTCCCAACTCCTTATCTCGGCCAGTGGTTATCTCAGTTAATAGTTAATAGCTCCAAAGTCATTCCATCCCCAGGCAATGGCTACCCCTGACTTCTTCGCCTCGACCTCCCCCCTTTAACCAAGTTGTCAAGTGTTTCCTGAGCTGTTGCTATGCTAAGCACTCCTGCAGGCTCTTCTGTGTACTGTGCCCATCTGAGTGACAGAGACAGGCTTCCTGCTCTCCCGGACCTCACTGTTCCTTCAGGAGGCAGGACCGCCCGGAGGTTAAGAGTGTAGGATCCGAAGTCAGAAATATCCAAAGTCAGATCCTAACTCTGCCCTGGATTCGCTGCCTGACCCTAGACTCTTAAGCTTCAGTTTCTTCATTTGCGAAGTGGGGACAAGAATAACAGCCCCTACCTCATAGAGGGGGTTGTCCTAAATGTACTAACTCACGTAAACCACTTATCACAAAGCCTGAGCACAATGTTTGACAAATGTGAGTCCTTCTTAGTACCGGCGGGGCTGGGTGACAGAGATTGCTCGTCACCTCCCACATCCAGTCTCCCCTTTCTCCTGAGTGCTATTTTGTGAGGCACATGGCTGTCGGGAATAGAGATACATTTCCCAGACTCCTTTGTGGTTTGGTTGACCTATGTGGCTCAGCTTTGGCTGATGAGAGCTCTGGAGAACCCTCTTGAGAAGGTGACATCTTCCTTACCCATCTCTTCAGCCTGCTGCCTGGGTCATGGACGTCACGGCCCCAGCTGTAACACCTTTCTCAGGCCATGTGTTAGTCAGGGTAGGTGTCCCAGGTGGGGTGCCTCAGAGGCAGAAGTAGAGATGGTGGAATCTGTTGTGCAGGAGGTTTGCTAGAAGTGCCATTGGCATTTCCACCTGTGGAAGGGAGAAAGAAGGAAGCAGGAATGGGCAGAGGGAGGCATCCGTTGTGATGCAGGTGGGCCTTACCCCTTTCTGTACCTCTGCTTTCATCAGTCATTGGATATGGACCACTGCAGGATGGGCATGTCCTCGGGCTTTGTGGCAGAAGCAGTCCTTGCTTGGAGGGGAATGATACTTGAGGGCTGAATGCTGACAGGTGGCCCAGGAGTTGGGCAAGTCATTCATTGAGGGAGGATCTAGGTGGTCCAGCTCCATGCCCAACTGACTAAGCCACTGCTACAAACAACTCAACATCCTAAAGCTGATTGATGCTTTGCTCACGGGAGAGTCCATCCCTAGAATCCTTGGTCTGGTGGCTTATGTCAGGGACACAGGATTCTTCTATCTTGTGACTCTGCCTTCTTCTAGGGCCTCAGAATCCTCTTGATTCAACAGGCAGGTGGTAAAAGGGAAGGGAGTGAGTGCTATTTGGGGAGAACCCACCCAATCTAAGAGACAGGACACCTGTCCGCACTAAACGGACCCTCCAACGAGGAAGTGCGGTGCTTAGTTATTTGACAGCGGAGTGTGCGCTGTGATAAGGGAAGCACAGGGGTCAAGAAGGCACGCAGCGTGGGGACTGCTTTGGTCCAGGCTTACACTGGATCCATAGATTTGCTAAGTATTTTGCTTTGTATTTCTTCTGGCTGCTGCACCCAGGGTGCAGCAATAGATACGACTAGCCCCCCCCCCCCTAGAATTGCCCAGCACATTCTGCTGGGATTCCTTCTGAATTACTTCCTTTGAAAGGAAAAAGGGGATTAGGGAAACCAAGTATTTATTGGGGGCCACATGGCTGCAGGCGCTGGTACCAAGGTGATTTCCATTAGCCCTATCGCCGAATTCTCAGTCTGGTCCTCAGAGGCAGGAGTGAGAGTTCACACTTCAGAGATGAGAACACAGACTCAGGGGCCTTCTTGCCCAAAAGCACTCAGCCAGGCAGGACCAGGATTCCACCCAGCTGACTCCAGAGCTCACCTGGCTGACATCCTCCATCACTAGCTTCTAGGTGGCTCTTCCCGCAGTGATTGGGGATAACCTCAAGGGACAGCAGTTATCTTTCTGATTTTCCTGGCAAGGGTGATGGCCTCAAAGGCACCCCCTGATGACCCCTTCTTCATCAGGATGCCGTGAGTCAGGCGGGAGGCCCAAAGGCCATCATGGAGAACCCACCAGGCACAGACTTCCACACAGCTGGGTAGGCTCCAGGGTCGGAGTGATGCTATAGTGTAATTTTATGGTTAGGAGCACAGCCTTGGACTTGTATTACCTGTATTCAAATCTTGGCTCCATTTATTAGAGCAATGTGATTTGCGCATGGCATTTACCTTCTCAATGCCTCAGTTTCCTCATCCACGCAGTGGGGATAATACTAGTAACTACTTCATGGGGTTGTTGTGAGGAGTAAATAACATAACACAAGGAACGTGCTTGTATAGTGCCCCAAATCATGTATAATCAGTAAAGCACTATAGCTCTAAGTGGCTTAGTGTTTAGTTGGGACGCACACTGAGTTCAGATATTAACACGACTCCATTTCATCCTCATGAGGCAGCAAGGTTGGAATTGTTACCCCATTTTGCAGAGGAGAGGTCTGGGCACAGAGAGGTTAAGCAATTTTCTTAGAATCCCACAGCTCGTGGCGAGGCTGAGTAGTCTGATCCTCAAGCTAACAGCTCCTGATCACTACACAGCACCCTCTTTGGTGCAGTACAGTCTGCAGCTGTCACTCACAGTCAGATTCAATGAACCCCAGGCTTCTCTTCATTCTGGATGACTGTGCCAGCTGTTGGCATCACTGAGGCATCCGAGGGCAGCTACGCTATTTTTCTAAGCAGCATCTGAATCTCCCATAGCAGACCGTTTCTCTTTGCTGCCATCAGGGGCTGCCGGCTGGACTGGCCGGAGCTGTCTCCATCCCAAGCCCCAGACTACATAATCTGCTCCTTATCTCTATCGAAGCCATCTGCAGGGACCCCCCACCCCCTAGCTCTCCAAAGAGCGCCCACCAGGGATCTCACCCCACTCACACCCTAGACCCATCTTCCCATTTCTCCAGCGATTAGTAACGCACCCATGTTTTAAACTCTGGGCCCTGCTGTGATATTGAGGCAGTAATTTATACACTTGGCCCCTGAGCTCCTGGCTGTTTCAAAGGCATTGATCACCCCAGAGCACTCATACATGATTCAGGCTCACTCCTCCGACTCCTCTGCCAGCTATTGATTCCAATGACATTATTTATCAATTACGAAAGGTTTATTCCTCACTTGCTCCTGCACAAAAGAATCCACGCATTTATTTTACAGCATGATTTATTGACACGTCACCATGCATTACATGGAAAATTGAATTTTTGGAGGCTAGAGAACCTTAGGAAATTTCGCAGGTTCAATTAGACAGGAGAACATCAAAGAGTTTAATGATACAATTTTTCATCCATTTGCTGGAGCACTGGGGGAGGGGGTCTGGGGGGCAGGGTCAGCCCAGTGCCCAGACTGCTCAAGTCTGCACCCAGTGATGAAGACTTCCAGGCCTGACTCGGCCCAGGGCTTCTATTTATGACTCCTGAGGTCAGATTGTTTTTTTTTTAAAGCTGAGTTAACCCTTTGTGCACAGAACAGTAAACTTTTCCTTGGGCTGTTGGGGAGACTTGGACAGATCTTTCCCTGAACCATGGTAGAAGGAAGAAGGGCCACACCTGTGGTGGTGGGTCAGCATAAGAGAGAAATGTGACATAAGGTTTTGGGTCTATTGATGTCCTCTTCCCACCCATCAGACCCCAGCGCAGTTGTGAGTTCCCAGGGGACAGCCCCCCAGATCTGCGAGGGTGAGTCAGACCCTCACAGGACTTTTCACACCTTGGCAAGCATATCTTTTCACACATTGGCAAATAATTATGACTATTTGATTCATGCCACCCCTGGGACAGCGTTGTCAACTTGGCATCACTGCCAACCCCATCCATTGCCAGGAACTTTGTTTCCCAGAATCCCTTTCTCCGCGGGGCTCCGGATTAGGGTTTTCCGATGAGAGTCACTTGCGGGAGCTTTAGACAGTGAAGTAAAGCAGATGCCAACGTTCTAGTGGCGACTTCCTGCCCCTCTCGAGTTCCCACTTGGGTGACTGAATGCCATTTTGGTGGCACCTTAAACTTCCTGGGAAGCCCTGGCTTCTCCACCAGTTCCAGCAGTCGGGGATGACAGCTTCTCTGCTTCTCCGGCTCCTGCCTTCTATACGTCCACTCCCCCAGCTCCTCCCACATGCGTGTCAATCCAAATTCCCACACTAACCGCATTATCCCTATTATACTTATGCTGGGGCCTTCTTCTTGATGGGACCTTAAACTGACACAGTTGGAAGAAGTGTCTGTTTTGCTTCCCTTGCAATCTTCAGGGCCAAATGTACGACCGATGTAGCATATAATCTAACACGTGGCATTTTATTGACGAATGACAACTCTTCCTCTTCTCTGACTGGTTAAAAAATTTCCAGTTTGCCTCTAAAGCTCACCCCCTCCAAGAAGCCATCCTTGAGTGCTAGAGTGGGTCAGGGGCACCTCCTCTGATCTCCTACTATTGGGGCACATATCATGCTGGGGTATGTGCATCTGTTTACTTAACCTGTCTGCTGCAGTAGATGATGAGCTTCTTAGTGCTAAGGATGAGCCTTATAACAACCCCTGTTCCTCTACATCTAGAGTGTCTGGCACAGGAAGAGTCCTCAGGAGAGGTTTATGGATGGAACCTAGTCATTTATTTGCCCATCCGTCACTGTTGGGTGAAAGAATACTATGTACAGGTTACATTCAATTTCTTAATTGACCCACACAATAAATCCACAGGCTGGGCAGGCGGTGGCTGCCCGGGAAGAAGATGATACAACATCAGAATGTTGCCGTCTGCTACGCACAACGCTCAGGGCTGGAAGCGAGCAGTCCCTCCCTTGCTCAAGGTGTATGCCACACACCAAAGCCAGACAGACTTTGGAACAAGCACGAGACAAATCAAATATACTTGGAACTAATAAAGTGATAATCAGGCAAATTAAATATTAAATATGCAAATGGATTTACAATTTTAGAGAACTAAAATTTAGCATTGAAATCTGTGTCTGAGAAGTTTGAAAATGACAGATCATTTGGATCACCAGAGCTACCATTTATTTAATCAACCCTTTATTTCCTATAACGAGCTGGAGATGAATTTATCTCCCTTTGTAAATGTGATAAAGACACACGTCACTTGCTACAGCTACACTTTAAGGAACAGAGTCATTCCCATAAGGCTAGCCTTGAAGCAAATGTCTCTGAAGTGAATTAGATTTTCCCATTGATCTACATGATTAAATTAAAGATGTATTCTCAAGGGAAAAGTTGACCAGTAAATGGAACTAATATTTTTTTTTTAATTTTTTTATGCAAGGAAGGCGTAGGGGAAGCAGTCACAGAACCTCATGGGAGCGGTGGTCCATTGCCAGGGTCATGCTTATAGAGAGCTATTGTCCTGACCCTGCCACTTGTTTCCTTTGTGTATAAGGCATTTCTTTACTAGATTTTATAAATTAGAGGAGGAGTCAGCCAGAAAGGGTGGCCAACATTTATCAAGCTCTTATTTTGGTCTCCTTACTAAATGAGGCACTTCTTAATTCTGAAAGCCACCTTCCAAGGGAGGTATGATTATTCTTATTTTAAAGATAGAATGCTGAGGTTCAGAGGCATGAAGCTACTTGCCCTAGGTTCTAGAGCTAAGTCTGTCTGACCCCACAGTCTGTGTTCTGTGAACTTCACAGGGATGGGCGGCAAAGGGAAACATAATCCAAAACCATGCAGAGAGACGAGATCGACTTTCTGGTTCTCTTTTGGATGAAATCATGTTCTTCTGCTTGGATATACAAATATCAATTGCCTGTAAATTCTCTCAAAACTAAAGCTGTGGCTTTGTGGGTACCTGGTCCCACAGACATTGTGGCTGTGTGCTCAGAACATCCTGTGACCGCCTCTAAATTCCCGATAAGTGCTGTGGTCTTTCCGTCACATACCAAGTGCTGGCAGTCCTCACGTCTCAGGGGAAGTGAGGGGACCTTGCAGATGGGTACATGGCCGGAGTCCCGGGTTTCATCCAGGGAGAGGTGGATTTAATGGAAGGAGCACGAGACATGTGCCCTGGGCCCTGACTTCTGAAGGGCCCTGCAAAACCCCAAACTTTACACTTTTTTCTAATGACACCAAGTTTGGTTTCATGTGTGAAATTTTAACATTAACAGTTACATAATATTTTAAAAATTTATTTAAAAATATGGTTAACATGTATTTTTATTTTCCCTGTCTCTCTTTTTTTTATTAAAGGGCCCAATATTTCCTTCTGCTCCTGGGGCCTCAACCGACCTTAATCCACCTCTGCTTGCTCTGCCTCTCACTAGCTGTGTGGTCTCAGGTCAGTGCCTTTCCCTCTCTGGTCCCTGGTTTCCCATCTGTAAAATGAGGGGGCTGCTCTTTAAGGAGATGCTCTTTAAGGCCACCCTCACTCGAGAGCTGGTTCTCTTTATTTCTTTGATTGCTTTATGACTGTTCTCCGCGTTCACACAAAACCAGGAATTGATTCACTCAGTGCCTGGAAAAAAAATTGATTGGCCATTTTGTGTATTTAAAGGCTGGCATTTAAACTGAAAGATATTTCAGGTTAAAGAATGCTGTTTGCAAACATAAAAAAATACCATAAAAAACAAATATATGCAACCCATACACACACCAGCACCAAATCAAGTGCGCAAAGAGAAGTCGGGTTGTATCATTATAGACTCCTGATTGTGAACAAAGCTGCAGCAATTTCAAAGGCAATTTTCATATAAAAATTGATTCTCTTCCTGCTTTTCCCATGATTCAAATTAGAGAGGATGATGGGCTTTTTTTTTTTTTTTTAAGTGAAATAAGTTCTTTAGCAACCTGAGTTTTGATGTTTAAGCCCACATGGAGATTTCTGAATGTAATGCATCAACGGGAAATGTGAATTGGTCTAGAAGGCCCCAGAGGTGGAGGAAGAGACTAAACTCTCACATTGTGTAAAATCAGTTTATAAAATATGTATGTATCACACTGTGGAAAATTAGTTTTCAAAATGCTTTCACTTACTGTGTCTCAATCCATTTACAGTAGGACCTTGTCAGGTAGGTAATATAATCCCATTCTGTAGATGAAGTAGCTGAGGCGCCCAGCAGAGAAGTGACTTCTCCAATATTAAGGAGATAGTAATTGGCAAAGCTGAGATGACTCAAAGACATCAGGAGTGGGAAAATCTTGGGTTTCCAACTTGTGCCAAACACAGGATGAGGGGGAGTTTGGGGAAGACTTTGGGATTGCGAGAGCCTTGAATGTCACCCAATGGAGATGGCTGGTGGGTGGCTGGGTGTGTAGAGTCCAGTGCTCAGGAGAGACTGATGTGGACCCCGTGGACAGACCATAGCAGTTGGAGTCGTGGTACAAATAAGGGTAGCCAGGGTGAGGAGTGACACTCTTGAGAAAGAAGAGAGGCAAGCAGAGGGAAGAATGGGAGGGGATGAGGACCAGAAGAAGAGAATCAGCTTGTGAAGGTGTCCAAGAAGATGATGACAGGGGACAACAAAGGTGAAAGGAAGACAGTTTGAAGAAAGAGCATCAGCTCGGGAGCCTTAGGTCCTAGGTGATTGAAACTTGAAATCTCTATCATGGTCTAGCTATGGGATCTTGAGTTCAGTGCTTAATAAATGGTCGCCATTAAGATGATGAATGTGAGGATGATGATGATGAAGATGAAGATTGATGGGCACAGGTTGCGTGTGGTACAAAAAATAGGAAACATCAGGCTGGACAAGGTCCAAAAGAGTAGAAGACAATGGTTTACACCTGTCTAATCCCTTTTGGGGAACAAGACTTACACTCAGACAATTAGATTTCTTGCCCATGACGTCACCTTATATTTTCCTAACACACTTGTTCTAATAAGAAAATTAAAAACAAACAACAAAACACACGTCAACCAAAACTAATATTACAGACATGGAGGGGGATGCATATACAAGGAAGTTATTAAAACTGCCTTGATTTTAATAAATTTACCACCAGGTAGCAATCTCTCAATGTCAACTCTTTTCAATTTGCATGTATAACTGGCATCTCGTTAAAACATCATTAAGAATTTGCAGACCAGGAAGACATAAACAGAGGCAGAGAAGTACCAGGGGCTGCTGAAGAGTCTGTGTGTAGCAGAAGGGAGGGCTCCTTGCATAAAACATGGCAAGAAACTCCACTTGGTTATCCAAACCCAACCTGATTAACATGTGACAGGAATCAGAGTTTACACAGATAGTGCTTACAAATCGCCAATTACAGGGCTCCTTTGAAAGCTTCATTTTCCTGGGATGATTGGAAATCGCAATAGAAGCTACTGTCATTTTTCCTCTGCTGGACCATCATTTATGTGTGCAAGAGAGCTTTCTCTTCAAAGGGCCAACATAAGAGGACAAGCCTGACGCTGACTGGGCTCTTGGATTTTGGTTCCTTGTCTGTGGCCAGATCAGTTTATTGTTTATTTGTCACGTTTGGTGTGTGTGTATAAGTACACTTTTTACAATTATAAAAGGAACATAGAATGCCACTACTGAAGAAAACTGGATGAAAATCCATGGGCCAAACTAATCTTAATAAGTATTGTGGTTTAGTAAAAGGGCTCATGCTGCTCAGCTCACGTTGGAGCTGGGCAGGTGCGGGTCTGACTCCTGCCAGGTGTGGCTCCGGCTGCTTAACTGCTGTGTGACATGGGAGTCGGTTCCCCATCCGTAAAGTGAGGACTGCAGCTTCGGGAGGGTGAGATGAGACAGTGTTGATGTGCTGGGGGTAATAGATATGCTGAGTAGTGCTCAGTATGTGATAATTTAATCCTGTTGCTGTGGTGACACCTTAGATGTTCATTGATTACTTTCTCACATGTGCCCCGACCCGCGGGCCTTCAGCAGACAGAGCAACCCCTTGCTGGAGCCAGCGACCTTGGGTCCAAGCTGGCGAGCTTTTGCTCAAGCCAGATGGGCTTGCGCTCAAGTTGGCCTCGGGTCTCGAACCTGTGTCCTTTCTCATCCCAGTCTGACTGACGCTCTATCCACTGCGCCACCGCCTGGTCAGGCTCTCCTTGAAATTCTTTACTAGCTTTATGAACACTGACAAACATTAGCAAACAATTTGGCCCTAACCTATCTTTTTGGTACTACTCCATAGAAGAATTAGAAAAATGGAGATTTTTGTGTGTGTGTATTTTACTGGTCTGGGTAGGCTAACTTTGTTGAAACGACACCAACATTTCAGAGGTTTAACACTGAATTAAACATATTTCTCATTTGTGCCACAGTCCTCTACGGGATGGGGTGGGGGTCTGTGTGTTCCACATAGTGATTCAGAGACCCAGGCTCGTTCCATTTGTGGTTCTGCTCCTCTTTAGGTCCAGGGAGTTCTCTTCATTCGCCCAGGGAAATGGTAATGGTGAGGACACACCTACTATTAACTACATGCTGTATGATAATGTACACATCGCTTCTGTTCACATTCTATTGGTGAGAAATAGTCACATGGCCCCATCAAGGTGCAAAGGAAGCTGGGGAATGGGTGTGTCAGTGAGCTCTAAGAACGAGGAGAAGGTGCAGAGGGGTGAGTTCTTCCAGTTTCTGCTCCATGGGTAGATGCAACATGTAGCTTCAAGTTAAATAATAAGAAAGGACTCTAGCTGACTTAACTTGAGCCACGTGTGTACCTTCCTTGATAAGATTTCCAGGTACTAGGAATGACATTCTGCAACCTCAGCCATAGGACTCAAGTGAGAGAGAAAAATTCCCAGAAGAAAGGAAAACAGGTTGACCAGACCAACACAGCAGCTGACCAATACAACTGAGATGCCCAATGCCCAGCTGGGTGGTCTGGAGGACAGACATGTGAGGGATAAAGACATGATCTTCACCCTTAACATGACCACACTGATCAAACCATTAGGAAATGTTTCTGGCTTGGGTATAATCAAGGGCTAGATATTAGGAATTATCTTATAAATGCAAACTGAGTTCAAAGGAGAAAGAAAGGATTGTGCCAATGGAATAGCCATGGTGTGGTGGAAAGGGAATTATTTGTATAGACCATCCCTGTGTGCCTTTGTGTGAGATCATCAGCTGAAAAGCTTGTGTTGCCTTCATTGTTCAAATGGAGGCTAATTCTACCTACATCACAGCATGGCCGCAAAGATGTAAGAGTAATAATATATACGAAAAGTTCAAAAGAAAGAAATTTGTTAATTGCGTTTTCAACAAAGATTTCATGGAAGAAGTAGAATGTTTGGAGATTGGGCGGCTCAAGGGAACAGAGAAAGAGGGGAGGGCATCTCAAGGTGGGAATGGGGGTGGGGTCGGGAGGCAGTGCTGTGCAGGTGGGACTGGGCGGGGCGTGAGGACTGGGACAGTGGAAAAGATTAGGCAGGTAGAAGAGGCTCCTTTTATGGGCCTCAACCCACAATGTTGAAACTCCCTGTCTCTTGTTTCCCAAGTCCCTCTCAAGACAAGAATTTGGAATCCAAGCCAGCTGATTCTGCCCGTGTGTCACGATTCTCCATCTCTGCACTGGCAGCTGGCAGGGCCAGTTTCTAAGCTATGGAGCAGAGGTGGGCTGCTGCTTCCCGGGGGGTTCCAGCAAAATTTGATATAATGGGTCTCTCTCCCCGGCCCCATCCCACACAAAACCCAGGAGCACAGACTTGGGCTGTTGCGTCCTTCATATACAACAACCTTCATACACAAGGTTCATAATTCTACTGGTGATGGTGCAGTGTCTCCTGAATTTGCACCTGGAAGTGTGCAAGTTACTTGGGGGCTGAGGACTCTACCGTATTTTCCAGCTGATGGGAGGGGAGGGTTGGGCTGTGCTGTGGACAGTCTCAGCCTTGTCCCAGAGCTTCTCACGGTTGTATATCCTTCCCACTGTCACCCTGGGGGTGCGGGGGACAGTTAACGTCTCCACCTCACCATGGAGGACAGTGAGGCTAAGAGCACTAAGATGGCCTGTTTTAAATCATACAAATAGGTTTGCAGATTTTTGTCGAGCGCCTTCTACATGACAGGCACGCACCGTAAGGTGCTTCTAAACCTTACAAAAGCACTGCTAGGGAGGAGTCACTTTCATCACAATTTTACTGGTGAGGAAACTGAAGCTCAGAGAGGAAGGGACTTGCTCAAGGTCACACAGCAAATAAAAGAAAATCAGGATTTAAGATCATATGTTTTCATTATATAATCCTCAAACACCAGAGACAGCCATTCCCTTGGTCATTGTCAAGACTGTCAGCTAACGTTTACTGTACGTTTGCTGGGAGCCAGGCATCGTATACACAAGACCTCACTTAATTCTCACTATTATTTCAGGAGGAAGAAACTACTACCTTATGCCCATTTCACAGATGTGGAAATTGATACTTGGTCACTTGAGTTAAATAATTTACTCAGAGCTCCTTACAGGAAATGGGGGGGCGGACCAGGCTGTGAACCCAGGTATTCAGACTCTGACTTCTTTTCCCATGACTATGTATTTGGTTGCTTTGTTCATGGTGATCCTTAACTAGTATAATAGCATGTACGCTTTGCACCACATTTATTGCTCTATAGGTGCGAGTAGGAAGATGGGGCTACCATTTAATAATTATCTTTTTAAAATAATAAGTCTTTTAATAACTCTTTTAAAAGTTCCCTTAGGTGCCACAATGACTCTATCAAGTGGCAACTCCTGCTATACCCATTTCACAGATGGGAAAATCAAGGCTCAGGGAAGCAGAGCGACCTTGCCAAAGTCATAGGGAAAGGGTTCAAATTCATACGTGCCTGCCATTGAGGGTGTTCTCTCCGGTGTGCATTGCTGCCCTGAGTTTTGCTTATGTCCCTAACTGGTTTCAGCACTGGACACAGCCCGGTCTTATCACTATTGATAAAGCCAGCAAGCAGAAATATGTTTCTACTCAACCATTTCAATGGGATTCCAGGCTTTCTGGTTACAGGGACTAAACATCTTTTTTTAAAAACCTGTGTTCACCCAGATGAAGAGCCCCATTAAATCAGCTGGCAACAGATTTGTTTTCTTTTTTAACCCTGGCATTTATGAGACACAGACCGCGTGTCCGATACAGTGCTTCAGGATCAGTATCCTTAATCCCGGGTTCAGGGGTGGGGGGCAGGCGCCCGCTCAGCGTAGCCCAGATAGTGAGGGGCGGCGCTGGTATCAGAACCCAGGCCTCCTGCCTCTCAGTCCTGGCCTGTTCTCATTGCATCACTGCCCTTGGAGTGGAGACAGGTGCCAGGGTAAAAGTGGGTCGACTGTCCTACACGTTTGGAAAAACAAAAAGACCCAAGGTATCTTTATATGATGCCGATATTTTTCCATTTTCTCCCCCTCTCCAAAGTACACAGACTTAGAGACAAGCATGAAGATGCCGGGAGGCCCTGTTAACAGCCTGCAAAAAATGACAGGAAAAATTGTTTCAATGTTTCTTGTGACAAAAAAGCCAAACCCGAAATAACAACAACAACAATAAAAAACTCGAAGTGAGAAATGACAGCATCTGTTGAAGACCAGTGGGAGGAAGTCCCAGTAATCTTGGCTTTATACCCAGATAAAGAAGACTTTCTAGCTGTGAGACTTGCCCAACAAGAAGCCAGGCTCCTGGGGAGGTCGCAGGGTCCCCGTTCCCAGAAGGTGTGATTGCTGGGACTGCAAATTAAAGACAGTGTTTAGAATTGGCATCACTGTGTCAGTTTAAAAGCACCCGAAGAAATGTGTTCTGTATATTGGGGTAATTGCTGTCCTAGCCTTTCTCATAAAAACCCCCTTGCCTTTTTTTGTCTCCTAATCAGAACACTGTTTGGCTTTCTGACTGAATTGGTGATACCCAAATAGCGATTCTTGTTTTTTTCTTTATCTCAAATAAAGGCTTGTTATCCCTTATTTTGGCCTATTATTTGTAGACTAACGCTCATAAATCAGAAAGATCAGAGCCCCTTCAGCCCCCTGAAATCAGGTGCCAACTATTGAGGTGGCATTTAAAAAAATGCCACCAAGCAAACAGTCTGAATTTTTTCTTAGAGAAACCCTGGACACAGATATTTTCATTCCCATTTCACAGTCCCACAAAACCAGGACTTAGAGAGGTGGCTGACCCAGGATCCTGACCCTAGGATGTGGTCTTACTTGGGCTCTCTGATTCTAGAAGTCTGGGGTTAGCCTATCTGAGCTGTGTGTGCCTCTGGAAACAGATCAGCGAGAGACCGGCAGGCAGGGGAGCTGGCGTCCGATGGGGCAGTCGCCGTGGAAGTGGATATTCATAACGATAAATCCGAGAACAGGACTTGGCATGCAAGTGTCACAGAGGAGGCAAGGTCAGCTCTGTTATCCACGGGAAGCCTCACAGAGGAAGTAACCCTGGAGCAAGGTTCAAAGGGTGACTAGGAATTCACCCTGTGGATACCTGTGAGGAGGGGAAGGCCATTCTAAGCTGAGTAGCCCTACCAGGGAGTGACAGAGCCTCATGAAATATCACGTGTGTGTGGGGAGCCGCACGCAGGTTGGTAGGAGAGGGAAGTGGTACGAGCTAAGGCTGAATAGGCCAGCCAGGACCAGCGCGTGAAAGGCCTATATGCCAGGACAAGGGTTTAAACTTGGCCCTGTGGGTGACGGGGAGCCATGGGAAGTCTGTAAGCTGGGGAGGGATCTGTTTGCTTCAAGCAGGGTGCTGGGGGTGCCGTGGGCACCACACCCACTCACAGGCACGTGCCTGGAGCCTTGCCTCTCTCTGCCACATTCATCTTCCTTTCAGGAATGGGTATGGGAGGTTTTAATGAACTCATTACTCATTCCACTGTCAGGTGAGTCCAATTGTGGTGGGAGGGCGGGTGGAGAACTCCTCCTGCTGAGGCCGAGCTGCTGCCATCTCATCAGCAGCACTGTCCCTGGCAGACGCTCCCCAAACCTGTTCTGCCGCAGCCCACCCACCCCTCTGCCTCCTTTCAATCCCACGCTTTGCTGCCTTCTGAACTCACCAACATCCATTTCAATGGGCGTGATTGGAATCATGTCTTCCTGGAACTTGCTGCCATCTGTCTCTCCCTACGGCTTGTCCTGGTTGGTGCCTCTGCATCTCTATCTCATTGCTGGGCACAGGAAGTTCTGCTTGTGCTCTGGATGGGCAGTCTGTCTGACTGTCTCTCCTTCAGGGCACCCCTGCCCCCAACCTGGGCCTGCCCACCTCTCTTCCTTCCCCTTTCCTTCCCCTCTCCATCTTGGACTTTCTAGCTGACTTGCTTTTTGTTTTACCTTACACTCCTGGACTCAATGTCTCTCTGTCTGTACGTCTTTCCTCATCTTCACTCCCCACTCCTCCATCCCTGTTGTTCATTTCTTCCCTCTCTTTTTCTCTGCCTTTTCCCAGGAATTCTCCAGAAACAGACCATTCCAAAGTCTATTCAGTAGAAGGGCACAAGATTTTGCAAATTCCTAACCATTCTGATTAAACACAAGCAATTCGTGGAAGGCACTTCAGGGTGGAAGGTGACCCATCTGTATGGTAGAAGCAGTGATGAGGCCACTGGAGCTCAAGTATGGGGAAGCTGGGCACTGCCTTCTCCTCCTCTAATCCTAAGTGGCATGGCCCTTCCACAGGTAGAAGCTACAAAGTCAACCTCATCCCAAGCCAGCCAGAGGGCAGGGAAAATGCTGTATCATGGATTCATAGACATTCATGGATTAAAAAAGACCCTTTGAGATTCAACTGTGACCATATTTTTCTTGTCCCAGGTAAGGAGAATGAGTCTCAGAAAAGGCAAAGTTTTGGTGACTGGCTTAAAATCACTCAAGGAAAGTTAGTCAAGACCCCAGGCCTGGTGATTTATGGAAGAGGAATCTTTCTTAAACCCAAAGAGGCACATAGCATGGAAATTTCCAGTCAGACACCTCAAGGCACATAGTATACATAGTGTCTTCTGTGCCCTTGTGTAGGCCAATGGCACTCAGGCCTCTATGGTAACTATGATGGATGAGAAAAAACTTCTCCTTCAGTATTTCTGTCAGAAATGTCTAGTTATTGATTAGAATGTATGCTCTCTATCCTTAGCACAGGGCTGTTCCTGAGACAGGGCTGCCCAACCATGGACTACATTTCCCAGCTTTCTTTGCACATAGGCAGGAACATGTTGCTAGTTCTTGCCATTGGATTGTGAGCGGAAGCAGTGCGTCTGACTACTGGATGAAGGTGTTTAGGAAAGAGAATATGCCTCAGAATATGCCACACACTTGCTTTCCACTTTCATGGGCAGATGCAGAGGACCCTGAAGCCCTAGGGCAGGGGTCCCCAAACCTTTTACACAGGGGGCCAGTTCAATGTCCCCAGACCATTGGAGGGCCAGACTATAAAAAAACGATGAACAAATCCCTATGCACACTGCACATATCTTATTTTAAAGTAAAAAAAAACCAAAAAACAAAATGGGAACAAATAAAATATTTAAAATAAAGAACAATTAAATTTAAATCAACAAACAGACCAGTATTTCAATGGGAACTATGGGTTTGGATGCATCCTGTCCTCCTCCCACTGACCACCAATGAAAGAGGTGCCCCTTCTGGAAGTGCAGTGAGGGCCAGATAAATGGCCTCAGGGGGCCACATGCGGCCTGAAGGCCGTAGTTTGGGGACCCCTGTCCTAGGGGTTGGCAGAGTCACAAGATGGCAAGAGCCTGGGTCAGTGAATCAGAGAGAAATCAGCCAACCAAGAACATTTGCATCAGAGTGTTATGTTGGTAGAAAGGGCTTAATTGTTATAGCAGTTAGCATTATCCTAAAAAAAAAAAAAATACAGTGTTGGTCACAGATTACTTTTATGGACTCACTGAATCTGCTTACTCAGGTATTATCATTCTCATTTCCATTTCCTTGGTAAAAATCCTGTCCTGGAATTTCCTGAATGGCCAAAGAACTGCTTCCTTGTACGCCTCTCTGACATATCTCTCCTATTCTTTTATCTTTCTCATTATCCATGCCCCTGCCATTGGTTATTGGGATTCTTTTTTTTTTTTTTTTTTTTTTGCTGTCAGTCAAACACACCAGGCACATTCCTACCTAAAGGTATCTGTATCTGCTATACTCTCTTCTTGGATTGCTCTATACCCAGATCTTCTAAGTTTTTCTTTTTTTCCTTAACAGCCCCTCCTCAGTGAGGTCTTCTCTGACCACCCACTCATGAACAGTTGACCCCCCTCTCCAGCATGCGTCATCTACCCCTATCACATCATTGTGGCTGACTTCCCTAATAGCCCTTGTTACTGTCTAAAATTATCTTGACCATTTATCTGTTTATTCCATTATTATCAGCCATACTTCCCTTTAGTGCTTCCATTTTAGGGAAAGAAAATGCAGAAGGCATGTTACTTCTAAAACTATGAGGTTGTGGTTCCAGAGCTTGAACCCAAGTTCTACTGATTCTATAGCCTATGGTCTTTCCATAATACCACACTGTTTTCCTGAGACAGTAATAATTGGATAATATAAGGGCACATAACATTAACCACGGACCCCAAGGCAGGGAAGTGGTGGGGAAAAGCATGGATTCTCAGGTTGGCAAGCCTGGGTTCATATCCGGGCTTGAGGTTTCCTTTCATTCAACATCTCTAAATGTCTTTCCCTCCAAATAGAAGTAATAAACTTATCTCAAAGAGTTACTATGATGATTAAAAGAGATAACATATAAAGCAGGGAACCCAATGCTTGTACCCAGTGAGGGCCCAAGCACCATTAGTCCTCCTTCTAAACAAGATGTCAACATTTATCCTGAGAGTTCCACCTTTAACGCAGAGCAGGGAATTTATCAATAAAAAGGGGAAAAAAGGTTGGGTGAAGACATAAAATATTCTGCAAAGGCCCCGATTCATTCCTAACTTCTCTCCCGGGCTTTGTTAGGGAAGTGAAGTTTAAATCTAAGAAGCCAAGTCAGAGCTTCTAGACCTCAGCACAGCTACTGTGCTGAAAGCAAACAGACTTTGAGGTGTAAATTTTTTATATACCCTCCCTCCCCCCCTCCCCCCATAAACCACAAACGTCATGGGCAAGGGGCAAACTCATTACAGCTAGGTTTCTATCTGCCTGGTCCAGCTGCGTGTACGGAAATGGGAGGCCAGCATCCAAGACCGCATGATCCATGACTAATGTATGTAAAGCACACACAGCTCGCCTCTCTCCCAGCGTCTGGATCAAACAGCAGAAGTTAGCTACAGAGGAATTCTAGGTGAACTCTCCAAAGCCTTTACTGCTCTTCAAGTTTGGAGGCAGAGAGTCTGGCTTAAAGCAAAAGAGCCCTTGCTCGGAACTGGGGATCATTATTTTATTTTCGTGGGTGTTACTGCACTGATGGTGTTTATACATCCCTGATCATGAAGCTGACTTTCTCCATATTAGGATAGGCTCAGTTGTTTAGATAAAAAAATATAACTCCCAGTTCTCAGGCACTTAAACAACAGGGTATATTTGTTGTGTATGCTCCATGTTCATTGTGGGTTGCCGAGGTGGTGGTGGTGGGGGGTGGCTATTGTCACTGGGCTCACTCAGGGCCCTAGGCCACTGCAAGAGTCACCATGGGGAATGTTGGGCAGATAAAATGTATTATGCTCACTTTGTTAAAGATGGCACTGCCCACGTGGAAGTCCGTTGATATTAATGTGTGTTGGGAGACAGGCTGTGGGCAGGCCGGGTCGTTAGAGCCTAAGGCTTAGTTTTAAGAGTAAACTTTTCCCCACACCCTTGACTGATTGGATGATATAGGGTGGTGCGCTCTCCTGAGGAATCCCATTATACTTCAGATTAGTGGCTTTGTATAGAGACTTCTTTGTTTGTAGATTGGCTTAAAGGTTTGGATTTCTACACTATAAAGTGGGGCAGACTGCGAGCTTGCTCTCTCTTGGTTCCTGAGGATAGCATTAGAGAGGAGAGCAGATTAAGGTAAGGTGACCAGATTTTAAAATTGGTAAAGCGGAACACCATTGACTGGGGCAGAGGGTTTCTTGATTAAAAATTTGGTCTATAGGGAGCAAAAAAATTTTCATAGAATGCAAGAATAGTGTTGTAATATATTTTTATAAATTTCAACATAAGTACAATTTACAAATATCATGTATTCAAAATTATGTATAGTATTATTTTATTCTTTGGTATATTTCTCATTTGAGTGAATTTTTTTAGTAGATTGCTGTCGTTGTTTAAAAGGTCATGAAATTTTTCACAAGAATTTGTTAAATTCTATTTCACACATAAAATGGCTTTCAAAGTCTCAACACTTAATTGTGATTTTTCTGATGTCCACACTATTTACCATAGAAAAAACGTGTTCAGTCACAGCATTAGTTCCTGGTAAAGACAGAGCCGCCACCCCAGCAGGTACGTCCCGCTGGAAGTTCTTTGTTTCGGGGCCCCGCACGGGGCAGCCAGCTCTTGCGGCAGTGCGGGTGCTTCCAGGTTGAGGCGGGGTCTCCCCGCCGAAAACCATATATTCCCTTCCCGTTCTTCCACTGTTCCCTAGCTTTTTGTGCATTCTTCCCAAAAATCGGGACTTTTTTAAAACGCTGCGGGACACAGGACAAATTGTTAAAAATCGGGACTGTCCCGCCAGAAGCGGGACGTCAGGTCACCTTAGATTAAGGCCACATGGAGGAGAGGAGAAGCAGCCAAGATGGCGAAGTGCTGAGGAAGAAGCCAGTTTGTGCAGAGAGAAGGAGATGGAAAACAGAGGTGAATAAGGCTGGTGAGCTAGAAACCTTTGATGCTAGGAAACTCGGATAAGTCAGTAGCTTTGTGAGCACTGAATGAGTGGGTTTTGGAGCCCAGTGTGTGTTTTTACTTGCCCGCCCGGTGCAAGCTAGGATTAAAGCTGATGGCTCACCAGTTCTCCAGTTCTTGTCTCCGTTGTTTCATTACCAACTGTCCGAATCAAATGCGAACCTGCATGGGCAAGGTGGCTGTGGTAATGGCCGCGACTACTGGCTTTACAGGGAACTTGCTGGGCCAGAGAGAAGGTCTCACACTGACAATTGACTCCTCATCCCAGAAGTGACACATGGCACTGCCACTCCTGAGTCATCAGCCAGAGCTAGTCACATGACTTCACCAATAACAAGGGGTGGGACCAGAACATGCAATCTGATCATGTGCTTAGAAGGGAGGGAATCAAAATTTTTATGCAGAACACCTATTTCTGTTCCTCACACTTCTTAGATGGGTCGGCGTGTCCAGGTGATTTAAATCTTTTCATTAACAGCAAAAAAATCTCATTCCTTTGGCTCCGTAGCTCACTGACCCGTGCCTTGCTCAGGCTCCCCAGTCTCTTACCTAATCGCTGCATCTGCCTCCAACCTTGGCTCTATGCCAGTGTGGCTCCGTATAGTTCATCCCTGACATCTCAGAGTGACTGACCTGAAGTCCAATCCACCCAGGTCATTCCCACTCTGACACAGAGCTTGGGCCCTGTGACACCATCTTTCCTGCAACCCAGTCTAGATTTGTAGAGAGGAAGATATGGGACACTGTATTCTGTTGTTTTTTTTTCTAGAAAAAGACCTTCCAGGACCCTTTTGAAGCTGTGATTCTAAAATTCTATTATTATTTTCATCTGTGAAGCTGCAGACCCATACCTCCTGTTGGGGGACTGACCCAGGTGCTTAATTCACAGAGACAATTTAACTCCAAGGTACTGGGATCCACAGTTGCAGGGTGACCTCCCACACTTAGCCAGCGGGAGGGACGCTGACGTGCCCAGGCCTTGGTGCCCACCACCCACCACCCTCAGCCCACCTGGCTGTCCTGTCCCCAGGGACATCTACCTACTCTCTCTCCAGGGGCTGTTCTCACTCTCCCCAACAGATAAACACCAGGAGACAAACTCACCAACTCAGTCCATCCAAACAATAATCACCCTTTGTCCCAGCAGCACAAGCCTGTCTGACAATGCACGTCCATCCATGCTGGTGCCTGGCAACACCATGAGGCAGGTAAGGTTGTCACCCACCATGGCAGATGTGGAAACTGAGGCTGAGGGAGGAGAGGTCGCCTGCCAGGAAGCAGCACTGTTGGGTTCAGAGGCAGGGTCTCTGCTCTACACCATGGAGAGGCTGAACTGCACCTCCCACAGAGCAGGGTGTTTGGAAGTCCACACCCAGACTCAGTTTCCCCGAGCCTTCCTGGCTTGGCCTTGGAGGGAGCTGTGGCAAGACTGAGAACCACAGGCCCTGAGACAAAGGAACCTGTTGCTTGTCTGATTCCATCAGCAACAATGGGCCAATTAAGCAATTATTGCTGGTTTATATAAGGGATCACAGCACTCAAGTCTTTGAAATCTCCCATAAAAGCGCTAATAATGAATTAATGCGTTAATCCCCTTAATTCTGTCAAATTACCACAGACTTGCGCCTCAGAGTCGACAGTGGATCTCGGCTCCTCTCTAACCTCCATTTCCCCCCACCCCCCTTCCCCACAACACTCCTCAGGGAGCTGTGAGGGGTTCTAAGGATGTTGGTAGAGGACTTTTTGCAAGCGGGAAATACAGATTTTTTTAAAAGAAGGTTGATGACATGCTAACAAAAGATTCTTTCTGGAGTCTTTCTCAGCCCGGTATGGTCAACTGTGTCCTGGGCTGCTAACCCTGTCACTCGCTGTGTGGTCTGGGGCCAGCTGTTTAACTTCTCTGAGCCTCCACATCCTCCTCTGTCGTGTGTGCGGATGATCATTCTGACGATGCCCCAGCTGCAGGCAAATTCCCCTCCCAGAAAAGGCGTCTGCTAGGTCTCTACTCCCTGTTCCATCTGTCCGTACAATGGGAATAAGTACCGCACAGTGGGGATTAATCAGTTTCCCGGCACACAGTAGGGCTCAGGTAAAGATGAGTTTCTCCCTCCTCACTCTTGCTTTTCATTTGTTTGTTTTTGCATGATTAAAATGCTGCCTGAATTGTAAGAGAGTTTAGGAACAGACCATGGTGCTGAGTGAGCTGTTCAGGTATTTCATTTGTTCTGAAGTAAATGACACCTTTTTCACTGGGCCACGCTCTCTAGGGTGGAGAGAGTTCCCACCCCAGTTCTACCTGTATAAGGAGCCCCATCCTTTCTCACGGGTGTACTAGAGTGAACGGGCTCGGGGGGCCTACATGGGCCTAGAAATGAGGATGGTGTCGAGACTCTGATGGCCACTAACGTACGAGGGCAGCTTTGGGGTCAGGATGTGGTGTTCAGACCTAGTCTTGCTATCTGGTGGGCCACTGGGCTCCTGGGGCTTCCTCCAGGGTCCTTCAGGGGCCTCTGGGTGGGTGGCGGGCTATCCAGACACCCCTCTGCTACCCTTGTGGCCTTGCTCAGTCTTTAGCAGCCCTCTCCACAAACATCTGCCATGTCCCCTGTTGGGAGGCTGGCGGATAAGCAAGCACAAGGCTGTGCCAAGCTCTGGAGTTTGAACCTGGGAGGGAAGGATCTACTCCCTGATCCCTGTCCCCATGCACTTCTGGGGAGCTCCTCTCTCTTTCAGGGTCAGCTATGCCTGTTTCCTCCACCTGGCAAGGGAGGAGCTGCTGATGGGAGGGAGTGAGGTTTATTACCTTCCCAGTGATTCTGGTTCCTGCTCTGAAATGCAGGCTCTGTTCAAAACCCTCCCTGGCAAGGGCATTCAGATTCAGAAGCCTAAAACTTGGCCGCCTCTTGGGACAGGGATGAAGGAAAAGGTCTTTCATTCTTTCTGGTATCCTCGGGCAACGTGAACCTTTGAAAATCTGTTGACAAATCCATTGACACCAGTGCTCCGTCAGGGAGAGCCTAATTCCCCTCCCTCGAGTTTGGACTGGGCTTCGTGACTAGATTCTAATGAAGAGAATGTGGCGGAAGTGATGGTGTAGGTCGTAAGAAGTATTTGGCTTCCTCCTTGCTCTCTCTGGAGGAAGCCAGCTGCCACATCGTAAGTTCACTCAAGCAGCCAATTGGAGGGGTCCCTGCAGGGAGCCACTGAGGCCTCCTGCCAATAACCAGGTGAGGCGCCATCTCCGAAGCAGGTCCTCTAGCCCCAGTCATGCCTTCAGCCACCACCCCAGCCAATGTCCTGACTGTACCCTCATGAAAGACCTCAAGGCAGAACCACAAGGCTCAGCTGCTCCCAGATTCCTGACCCACAGAACTGTGCGAGATGATAAAAATGTCTGCTGTTGTTGTAAGGACCTAGGTTTGGGGGGAACTTTGTTACACAATAATAGATAACTAGTAATAGTGAAAACAAAACACAAATTGATATCTCAGTAAATAGCCGTGTGTGTGTGTGTGTGTGTGTGTGTGTGTGTGTGTGTACGTGTGTATGAGCAAGTGAAAATGCTAGATTGTATTCACTTATTCAGAACCTATCTATTAAAGCCCACAGCCAGGCAGGGGTGGGTGGATGTGGGCAAATCGCAGAGCCAGTGTCTAGGCCAGGGATTCCCAAACTACGGCCTGCGGGCCGCATGCGGCCCCCTGAGGCAATTTATCCGGCCCGCCACATTTCCGGAAGGGGCACCTCTTTCATTGGTGGTCAGTGTATGGAGTACTGTATGTGGCGGCCCTCCAACGGTCTGAGGGACAGTGAACTGGCCCCCTGTGTAAAAAGTTTGGGGACCCCGGGTCTAGGCAGTCCAACCTGGAGGGAGCAGGCGATTACAATGCAGGGTATCAACAGGCAGGAGGGCAGGGGGGCTGTGGCAGCCCAGGGAAGGGCTCATGACCCAACCCAACTTTGCGGCCAAGGAAGGTTTCCTGGAGGTGGTGACAGCTCGCATGAGTAAGACTCCAGGGATGAGTAAGAGTCAGCCAGGTGAAGAGGGCCTTCGGAAAGAGTGGACCAGGCTGGGGGACTGGTGTGATGTGGTCAAAGCTTAGGGGTGTGTGTGTGTGTGTGTGTGTTTGTCCTTGTGCGTGGAGGGGGGAAGGGTGGGCAGGGAGGACTGTGATGGGAGAAAAACAAACCTAAGGAGGAAGATAAAAACACGACTGGATCTTAGCTTAGGGTGTCCTAGGTGTGTGGTTTCAGACGTGTCACCTCACCTGTCTGAGCTTTGGCCCCCTCATTTCTAAAACAAGAATTCATCCAATAATTCATTTAACTAAGGTCTTACTCTATGCCAGGCTCTGGACAAAGTCTGGGAATATGGTGACAGTGACCAGGACATCCTGCTCTACAGGATCCTAGAACAGAGCTAGGTGGCCTTGCTCTGTGCCGGACCTCAGGGATCAGCCCTTCGACCAGCATTCTCCCTCTTCTCATGTCTGGGCCTCGGACAGTCCAGCTGAGCAGGTTGCTAATATGCCCGAGCCTTGCCTAATGGCTATGCTTTATGTTAAGAAGGGTTGTGTACTTTGAGTCTGGTTACAAGTTAGGGCTCTGGTGTCAGACTCTCTGAGTTTAAATCTCACCCCCAGCATTTTCCAGCATAGTCACATGACTATGGCCAGTCCCTTTCTCATCTCTCTCAGTCTCAGTTTCTTGGTATGAAAAATGGGAATATGTTACAACATCTGTGTCAGAGTGTTTCTGTGAGAATTGGGTACAATCTGAGTTCTTAGACACTAGGTAGCTGAGCTCCTAGTGGAAGCGATCTTTGTGAATGCTCGTTAGCAGGACTCCTGGCTGCATTGTGCCTATATGCTGGGACTCAGGAACCTGATTGCTGGCTTCCAGGGTCATGTTCTCAACAGCTCTCTGGCCGTGGGCAAAGCCTTTTATCTCTTTGCCTCTCAGCTTCCTCCTCTGTAAAATGGGAATAATAAGAGAACCTACCTCCAAAGGCTGCTGCAATAGTTAAATGACTTATCGACATGAAGTGTTTAATACAGTGCCTGGCAATCAGCAGGCACTATAGAAGTGTAAGCTGTAATTTTTAAAAGGTGCTACTTTATTCTTTGCAGTTTGCAAGGACTGGGCAGACACCAATAGGAGAAATAAGCCATGTTCTTAGGCAGCGGAATGGAGGGCTCTTGATTAGCCCTTAGAGGGCATTCCATGCCCATAGAGTGATGAGGCTGCACTTCCTCTACGCCCTCCAAGAAACCCACAATGCATGGTGGCCCAGAGCCCATCAGCGCTCCTTCGGCCAGCACCAGGGACTCAGGGATGATGTGTGTTCTGGGTCAGCAGGACCGGTGACCTGGGAAGCAGGCAACTGCTACTCTCTCTCCTGCTTCCTACCTCCCGCCATTAGTGGACTGAAGGACGCAAATACATCGTGGGCTTAGTTGACAAATGGTGTCTTGAGGGGTTGTTTTGTTGATGCATGCCATGGGAACGTCTGCAAGCCTTAACCACCGGCTTCCCTGCTAAATGTGTTTATCAAAAGATAAGTTGATCGATTCCACAGATAGGTTTTGTTTCCCCTTCACCATCAGACAATGAGGGCGAATTTTATGTAACAGGACAAATAGATCATGGTGTAGAGTCTTTTGAAAATCCCCCATGAATGCTGTAATAATGCTTTAATGTATTAATCCCCCTTAATCCTGTAAACTTCCAAAAGAATTTCAGGACATGCTGGCAGAAGATCTTGCTCCCAGTGCCGCCGGCTGTGGCTGCAGGCTGAGGCTGCTGCTTTTAACCTTGGATGGAGGGGCAGCCATATTGGGATGGGTAAAGAGCTCGGAGCCCACATCTGAGAAAGTAGGGATAGAAGGGAAGAAGGGTGTTTGGGGGAAGAAAAGATAGCTGAAGTACAGAGGCAGCCTGGTGGGGCTTAAAACCCCAAACTGCACGTGGTGGGCATGGGAGTGCCTTGCATTTACTGGTTTCTCGGTCTCCTCTGTCTGTCTTTGTTTCTTTCTCTCTGTTGCTTTCTCTTCTTCTGCTGGGCACTGAGCTTAGCACTTTATGATCTCCACAACAGCCCCAGGAGTTGGGTACTGTAATTCTCCCGTGTTATATATGTAAATTTCCTCCTTTTATAAGGATTCCAGCCATACTGGATTAGGAGTCCGCTCTATTCCAGTACCTCGTTTTAACTTAACTAATCACATCTGCAACAACCCTATTTTCAACTCAGATCACATTATGAAGTATTATAGAGAGTGGCACAATATTGGTAGCGGGGGCACAATTCAGCCCCAGACAACCGCAGACTCACTTCCCGCTGTGATGGCTGCCCATGCCTCCCAACCAGCCCCTGCTCCAGGCTCATCTGCTTCAATCCACCCTCCCCAAACTCCCAAGGTTTTTCGAAGCACAGAGCTGAAACCCCATCTTTCTTTCCATCCTTCCTTTCTTTCTACCTTTTCTTCCTCCCTTTGTCAAGGCACAGACATGGACTGGACTGAGGGTCCAGTAGGACACAGGGTGGACATGCCTTGTTGCATCTCACAGTGTTAGCCACAGCAGCTGGAACTAGCAATAATAGCCATCCATGATCAGACAGAGCCTCGGAGCTAACCCAGGAAAGGGTTAGGGAGGGCCTCCTGGGAAGAGATGTTTCCTTTGAGTCCTGTGGACGGTGAGGCGTTATCTAGGTAAGGAGATGGGAAGAGCATTCCAGCTAAAGGGAACAGCATAGGCAAAGACACAGAGAGGAAATGGACGAGTGGGCTCTGAAAAGCACTCTGTGAGGTTCCCGGTGCCTGTAGGACAAAAAATGGAACTTCTGAATGTGGCATTCAAGGCTCTTCAAGTTCTAGCTTCAGACTCAGCTCTGTCCACTCCTTGATACCCCATCGTACCACAGTCGCGGATTTCACAAAGTTCCTGCTTCATTTTTATGGGATATCCATTTCAGGATCCAAAGATAAAGAGACTCAATGGATTCCTGACCTCACAGAGCTCACAGCTTAGTTGACAAGAGATGCCTCATCTCCGAATTCAAACGGCACAAGCTGGATGCTTCACTATTTCTTGAATAAGAGAATAAGTGGTTAGGATATAAACAACGAGCTGAGGGAGCTGTCAGTAACTCCGTATGGGGAGTCGGGACAATCCAGGCGATGGGAACAGTGTGAGCTAAAGCCAGCAAGTGTTAGGACACGCGGCATGTTCAGGAAACAGTCGGTTATTCACTGTGGTTAGAGGATGGGCCACGCGTTTGCGTGTGGGGTGCGCAGGGATAGAGGAACAGATGGAAAGAGACATCCCAAGAAAGGGGGTCCAGCCAGGTCAAGATGCCAGACTGAAGCATTTGCATTTATTGTTGTCCCCGAGGAGCCATTGAGAGAGTGATGTGGTAGGACCTTGGGCTTCAGAAAGGCTGACCTGTGCCCATGCAGCGGGCACTGAGGCCAAGTTGGGCGGAAACAGGCATTGAGTTACAGCTGTGGTCCAGGCCTGGGGGACTGGTGAAGGGGATGGGGGAGGAGATGCTGTCCTCAGAAGTTGTGAATAATACATTGACTGATGTATGTCAACACGAGCAGAGGAGGGCTCGCGTGCTTTGGAGGTGTTTAGCCCGAGTCTGGTGGACCAGGTGAGCCATTAGTTGAGAAAAGGAACAGAGAACTCCCAGCAAGAGCAGCTGCCATCACAGAATGTCACCTGTGTCAGCTCTGTGCTCAGTGTCCCTCAGGCACTGGCTTGTTCAGTGTTCACAATGCCCAGGGTGGTGCGTCTCCTGGTGCTCACTGTGCAGATGGAGAGCGGAGGCCTGGAGAGCGTGAGCAGTGGGACTGTGTTCATCCAGGTGGTGGATGGTGGATCCTGGATGAGATTCAAGGTCCTCCCTGGGCCTGGAGGGTGGTGTGGGGACACACAGTGCTCTTCAGGTCCAGTTCTCTAACAGGAGTTGAAGATAGGAGTCAAGAGAGATGAGGTCAATCAATGAAAGGAATAAGGAATTTCTGTCACAGTGTGGGAGAGCCTCACTCTAGGTCAAGCAAGAACAGAAAATGGGCCTTTAACCTCTGCTGCAGTGAGCCCAAGCACAGCTCCAAGGAAGTAGGAGCCAGAGGCATGGGTCCATGCGCACTGAGCGTCCTCAGAGTGAATGTGGGTCCCTGTGCACTGAGCGCCCTCGGGGTGAACGTGGGTCTGTGCACACTGATCATCCTGGGGTGAATGAGGGCCCAGACCCGTGGGCCCTGAGCGTACTGAGCGCCCTCAGGGAGAACGGAAGCTCAGAGAGGGTGAGGGGTCTTGCTTATTTAACATCATCACACAGGTAGAATGTGTCAAAAGGTGGGTTCAAATGCCTAAACCTGTTCTCTTGAGCTCTATGCTCTTCCGGCATATTTCCCACGATAGAGGGGTCTTTGACGGAGCCGGGCCAGGCCCTTCAGTCAAGAATATATCCCCAGGCAGATAGATCCTGGCCACCTGTTTCGAAGGGCCACTCTGTTACAAGCACATGTGTCCTGTGTCCAGTGCCATTCTCAAGCTGAAGGCTACTTTCCTATCCCTGCCCCCTGCCAGACCCCCAATCAAAGTTCCGTGCTTTGTCCCAGACTCCCTCCCCCACCCTGGCCATCCTCTCCGCCCACCTGCTGCCCTGGCCCCTCCTGACTTCCACTTACACACACACACACACACACACACACACACACACACACGCACATTCACATTTACTTCCTTTAATCTTTCTGCCTAGATCAATTTCTCCATTCCCCTAATTATTTTATCTTGTTCTCGGTTTGAATTCCCCCTCAAGTGTTTGCTTTGGCCTGGTAATGAGGTGCCCCCCAGGGAAGTGCAGTGTTCGGCATGTGACTTCGCTGGGGTTGTATATGGATTTCTTTCTAACTATCTCCTCTGACCCCAGGTGACACGCTTACTTAGCGCAGCAACCCTATTAGTGACTGGGCTCTTAAAACGGCATTGTTAAACGTCTCAAAATGGTAGGAAATACAGCTAAAGGGACATTAAGAGCCCTTCTGGTCACACCAACCATGTCCCCTACTGGGTCATTTCATGCCAGTTATTTGGAACTTTTACTCTCCTCATGCCTTTACCTGTGCTGTTTGCTTGACTGTTTACTTGTGTGACGCTAAGCAAGACCCTTACCCTCTCTGGGCCTTCGTTTTCCCTGAGGATGCTCAGTGCGCATGGGCCCACGCCTCTGGCTCTTACCTGCCTTAGAGCTGTGCTTGGCCTCACTGTAGCTGAGGCTGAGGGCCCTTCCCACCACGCACCTGGATGACACCTGTGCCGTCTGGAAGACTGAGCAGCGCTGTGGTCACCTCCACTATGCCTGCCCTGGTGGCACGGGCGGAATTCAGGTACTGGTCCCGGGGTTCTTCTTGCCCGTGACCTGTAACTCCAGTGTGAGGTAAATGCCCGAACTGTCGTCATTTAGCTGTCTGCCTCTCCTGGGAGGCTGCCAGGGTCTTGGGGGGCAGGCCCGTGTCGAGTTCTCTTTCTGATTATCTGCTCTTCGAGAACATGGAAAGACAGAGCAGTGGTTAGAGTGTGTTGGTAATTTTCTTGTGGAATGTGGTCCTTCCCTCAGGTGCGCACACAGGTGTGCATTTGCTTGTTTGTAAGCCGCTTTCTGAGTGCTCATTCCTGATCAGGCACTGTGCTCGGTGCTGGGACCTTATGCCTTGAGGACAGGGAGGTGGGAGACAGGAGTCATTTCTGTCTTTTTTTCTCCTCCTTTTTCTTTTTTTACTTTTCCCTGTCTACAAACAGATGTCTTTTCAGATAGTTCTCTTTTACTTTTTTCAGTGTAAAGAAATAAGAGGTGGGATAGGGAGGATTATATACCCATGGTCCTTAGTTTTCCAAAGAGACCCAGAGCTACTGATTTGCAAGATATACTTAGTTTCCCCAGCATGAAGCCCTGTGCCTATCAGGTAGCTGGCACTCAGGAGTGTCAGATTATTTTTGAAAGAACATTTTCAGTGAAGCAATCAGTGGATCTAATAATTTAATATTACCTATTGCCCCTAAAATACAGTGTGTCCGTAAAGTCATGGTGCACTTTTGACAGGTCACAGGAAAGCAACAAAAGACGATAGAAATGTGAAATCTGCACCAAATAAAGGGAAAACCCTCCCAGTTTCTGTAGGATGATGTGGCAGCATGTGCGCATGCGCAGATGAGGACGTAACACCATGTATACAGCGAAGCAGCCCACGGCCATGCCAGTCGAGGTGTGGATGGTACAGAGGAAAGTTCAGTTAGTTCTGTGGCTCACTAAATTCGAATCCATGACCAAAGTGCAATGTGAATATTGGCACGTTTATAACGAAGCGCCACCACATAGGAATAACATTACTCGGTGGGGTAAGTAGTTGAAGGAAACCGGCAGTTTGGTGGAGAAACCCCGTTTTGGTAGGCCATCAGTCAGTCACGAGTCTGTAGAGGCTATATGGGATAGCTACCTAAGGAGCCCTAAAACATTTGTGCGTGCGTGTGCTCGACAATTACACCTAAGCAAGACTACAGTTCATAAGGTGTTAAAGAAACATCTGTTTTACGGGGTACAAATTGCGGCTGTTGCATGCTATCAAACCGGCAGATAGACCCACACAATGCGCGTTTGCTACAGATATGCTTCATGAGATTAACAATGATGCAAGATTTTGCAGAAGATTGTGTTTAGCGATGAGGCGACCTTCCATAACGTCTGAATATGGGCTGCTGAACATCCTCATACCTACGTTGAATATGAATGTAACACCCCTAAAGTGAGCGTGTGGTGTGGCCTGATGCATGATAAGGTGATAGGCCCGTTTTTTTTTCATGGAGCAGTCTGTGACAGCAAACATGTATCTTGACATGTTGGAATTTATGCAGTGCCACAATTTTCAGAAGGTGTCATCTTTCAACAGGACGACGCTCCTCCACACTACGCCACCATTGTTCGTGAGTTCCTGGATAGAACATTCCCCCGGCGGTGGATAGGCAGGGGTTCTGTCAAGCCATGGCCACCACAATACCCGGATCTGATGCCCTTAAACTTTTACTTTTGGGGTTATGTAAAGCAACATGTGTAGATTGAATGTATCGACAACATTAATCACTTAAAACAGAGAATTACAGACGTTATTCACTCTGTTACACCAGACGTCCTTACCCATGTGTAGCAAGAACTTCACTATTGTTTGGATGTGTGTAGGGCAACAAATGGAGCCCACATCGAACTGCACTGAATAGGTATGAAACTGGGAGAGTTTTCCTTTTTTTTGGTGCAGATTTCACATTTTTATCATATTTTGTTGCTTTCCTGTGACCGGTCAAAAGTGCACCATGACTTTACGGACACACTGTAGTTCAGAGAGTCTGGAGAGATGACAGCCATTAAGGTGTGTGCAGAACTACCCAGGCTCTCATTCCTCCTCTCTAAGAACCAGGGCTTTGTTTAGTTGATAATCCTGGGTCCTTCTTTCTCCAGGGTGAGTCCCCTCCCAAGAGTCTCCCCATCCCCAGTCTTATACTTCAGTAGACCTGTCTTCAGTCCTTGCGCCCATTTAGTCAAGTATAACCCAACATCATGATCTTTTTCTTATTTTTTTACATGGACAGAGAAAGATTCAGAGAGAGGGATAGATAGGGACAGACAGACAGGAACAGAGAGAGATGAGAAGCATCAATCATTAGTTTTCATTAGTTGCCATTGAGACACCATAGTTGTTCATTGATTGCTTTTTCACATGTGCCTTGACCGTGGGTCTTTAGCAGACTGAGCAACCCCTTGCTGGAGCCAGCGACCTTGGGTCCAAGCTGGCGAGTTTTTGCTCAAGCCAGATGGGCCCACGCTCAAGCTGGCGAGCTCGGGGTCTCGAACCTGGGTCTTCCACATCCCAGTCCGATGCTCTATCCACTGTGCCACCGCCTGGTCAGGCCATCATGGTCTTTGAAAGAGCAAATATCAGGGTCAGAGGGGCTTCAAGGAGTCATCTGGTGGATGGGGAGACCCAGGCACAGACATGAATAGGGGACCATTTTCATCTCTTCCCTGACGTGGAGGTGAGGGAGCATCATTAAGCACAGCTTGGGGTTGATGGGTTCACAATACAGGTGTGTAGCACCGAGGCTGGGAAAGTTTGAATCAGAGTCTGGACCAGTCTGCCCAGGAAGGAGAAAGAAGATGTATTAGTTGGAATTGGCTGCTCTGACAAATAGTTCTCAGACCTCAGAGGTCTAACTTAAAATGTTCTCTTCTTAATTCTATAAAGGCCTTTGTGGCTCTTATTGGTCAGGTGGGCTCTCCTGCACCCTCTCCTTCAAGCAAAAATGCAGACATCCAAGCTTCTTTCACTTAGTGGCTCCTCCAGGGACTTGAAGTCCGCTACCAGGTCACCTGCCTCAAGCTAGCTGACATGGAAAAGGCACAGAGGGGAGGATGGCTTGGCGGATATTAGGGTCAGGCAGGAAAGAGGTATCATTTCTGCCCACGTCCCATTAGCTGAGCAAGTCACATTGTCTCATCCAGAAGAAAGGAAGCCTGGAAATTGTGGTTTAGTAGTGTTCTTGGGAGGAAAAGGAGAAACTGAGGGTTCATCCTGCCAGTCTCTGCCTCAGAGGGTCTGAGCAGGATTTAGAAACCAAGTGTCAGAGTGTATGATGGATTGGATAACTTAAATCAGTTACACATATATGTCTTTGACTATGTGACTTTGCAGTATCTCTCATTATAGTTTGCAGAATATATTTTTTTATCCAATGTTTTTGGGCTTGGCCATATGACTTGCATTGGCCAATGGAATGCTGGTGGACGTGATATGAAAAGAGACTTTAAAAGGGGTTGCATAATTTAGGTTGGCCTTTTGTACTCCTGTAATCCACTATTGGAAATAATATGCTCTGGGTAGCCTCTGGTTCCAGAAAGAAGACATATGTAGCATACCTGAACTCAACCCACAGCTTTGAATTCAGTCAAGCCCAGCTTAGACCAGAGATCCTATGAGGGTTGTCAGTCACCAGCGTTTTGAAGTTGTTTGTTATGCAGCATTAATTAAATACCACAATAGCTACTTACAGAGAAAGAGAGTTTCAGTGTGAGGACCAGGAAGAGTGGGAAGCTAATCTAAGAGGTCTGGGAGATAGCAGAACGTAGCAACCAAGACGGTGAGCTTTGGAGTCCAGTATTCCTGGGTTCAGATCTCAGTTTTCTGTGATTTGGGACAGATTGGCCTACTCTCTTTGACTCATCTTTGGGGATAATCGTAAAATCAACTTCAAAGGATTGTTGTACGAATAAAATGTGATCATGTAAATAAAGAGCTCAACATAAGGTTTAATTTATCCTCCGTTTACTTCTAAGTTCTTATCTAATTTTTCTCTCGGTGAGCTCCTACCCTTCTTTAGGCCTGATTAACACTTTTATTTTTTCAGTTTATTGAGGTATGATTGACAAATGCAATTGTAATATCTTTAAAATATGCAGTGTGATGATTTGATGTATAAATACATTGGGGGAAATGTTCCCATAGTTGAGTTAATTAACACATCATCATCTCAAATATTTACCTTTTCATGTGTGTGAGAACACTTAACCCTTTGAGTAGTGCGAACATTCACGTCCGTCCTTGTGCCTCCTGACCATCCAGAGTACGATCGATTTATTGTAAAGCAGTGGTTCTTAACCTGGGTTCTATCGAAACCTAGGGGTTCGATGAGTCAGTCTCAGGGGTTCGAAGAAACCTCTGCCGCGGAGGCCAGAATAAAGTAATACAGTAATTTGTTGTGAGTTCATGCACTTTGTTGGTTTTGTTCTTTGAGCAAGGTGATGTTCATGCACGGCTCATTTAGTGCACCAGTAAAAAAACATATACCTATGTCTTGAATTTGGAAAAAAAATCGTATTTTATTTATCACTAAAGAAGGGTTCGATGAATGCGCATGTGAAACTGGTGGGTTCGGTACCTCAAAAAAGGTTAAGAACAACTGTTGTAAAAACATGTAAGGCAGCATTAAAAAAAGGCAAATGTATGCCTTCCTGTTTCCATAAATTGGTTATCAAATAAACATGATTCTAAGTTAATAAAACTGGAACTGGAACTAATTTCATTTTTTGAAAAAAAAAAAACACCTCACTCCCAGGGATCGGTGAGCGTGAAAAAAACTCACTACTTCAAAGGGTTAAGTATTACTTACCCTCCTACCCTATTTTAGTTATACAATACAGCAGTAACTACAGTGACCAGGATATAATATACTCAGTTCCTCTGGCCTTAGTCATCTTACAAATGGGGGTTTGCACCCCTTTTATCCACCTCTTCCTATATTCCGTACCCCCAGCCCCTGGTAACCACCATCCATCTTGAAATGATATAAGCATATATTTTATAGTATATTTTAAAGAGCCCTCCCAGCTCTTCCACCAGGTTCTATGTGCTGAGGGGGCCTAGACCATGTCTGTACCTAACATAGTATGCAGTACAGAGTAGGAACTCGAGAAATGAACAAGAGCATTGCTAATAAATAGCAGTGGTTGGGACCATGTTTATCCGACACAGCTTCCTTTGCTCTTTGCATAATGTATTGGGGAACTGGCTTGATTAAAAAGCCGTGGGTAAGCTGTTGGCAGATCTGGGGCTCCAATTCAGGCCTCTGGATTTCCAGGCTGGTGTTCTTTCCTGCTCCCAGCACTGGTCCCCCGCTGGGCCCTTCCACAGCCATAATTTACAGGGTGGGCTTGAAATGCTTCTTTTCTCCCTGAGAGGATTAACTGGCCTTCGGTGCTCCAGCAGCCTATTCACCCACCAATGGATGGAAACACGGTCCCTTGTGTACAGCAGTTTAGCTAGCATTCCGCTTTAACTTTTCCTGCGCACGCTGTCTGGCATCCCCAAATTGGCCTTCGTGGGAAAATCACTAACAACTCATGCATGCAAGGCACATATTCCTTCCACAGGACATTAGGCTGGCTATTGAAGTAACTTTCCTCGGAAAGGAAAGTTCTATTTGTAATCGAGGCAAGTACAGGTGAAATGATGCTTTTAGATGTGTATTTGGGCAGATAGCACTATTTCTCCCCCTCCCGTGTCCCCAGCTGTTGGGAGCCCTTCTCTCTCCCAGGAGCTGTCTGCACCAATAGGCTTTCTTTCAGGGATTCTTGCTCATTCATACAACGTGAATGAGGAAAGAGAGGAAGGACTGCTATCTTCTTGGACTGCTATGATCTAGTTCAGAAGTTCCTGGTGTGAAGTTGGGAGACCTGTATCCCTAAGTTCATCCAGGGCCTCGCTGCACAAACCAGCACAAGTCAGTTTCCCTTTTCGGGTTGTAGTTTTCCCAATATGTTGGGTGTCCCATGTTAATGGTACCTTAAAGGAGTAATGAGGGAGACAGCATGGCCAACCATGAAGTAGCTTCCATGTGCTAAGCACTTAACAGTCATGATCTTGTTTGAATACTCACAACAACCTTGTGATCCCACTTTTTTATTCAGTTAATTTTTTTTCATTTATTGTGTTGATATGGTTTAAAGCAGTGGTTCTTAACCTGGGTTATATCGAACCCTACGGGTTCGATGAGTCGGTCTCAGGGGTTCGGAGAAGCCTCTGCCGCAGAGGCCAGAATAAAGTAATACCAAAATTTGTTGTGAGTTCATGCACTTTGTTGGTTTTGTTCTTTGAGCAAGGTGATGTTCATGCATGGCTCATTTTGTGCACCAGTAAGAAAACATATACCTATGTCTTGAATTTGGAAAAAAAATCATATTTTATTTATCACTAAAGAAGGGTTCGGTGAATGCGCATATGAAACTGGTGGGTTCGGTACCTCAAAAAAGGTTAAGAACCACTGGTTTAAAATGTCCCACTCAATATAACATCCTTTACACACCACATTGTGCCCCCTCATGCCCCATGCAAAGTCTCTTTCTATCCCCCCTCTACCTCTTCCCCTGCCTCCACCTCTCCTTTCACTGCCTATTTCTACCCTGTTGGCTGTATCTATGTGTTATGTATATATAATTTCACTAATCCCTTCACCTTCTCTGATTCTATCCCCTCATCCCCCTTCCCTCTGACAGCTGTCTACCTGTCCACCTGTTCCCTGTGACCCTGCCTCTGTTTCTATTTTTTTCCCTCAGTTTATTGTGTTCATTAGATTCCACATTTAAGTGAAATCATTTAGTATTTGTCTTTCTCTGCCTGGTTTTTTTCACCTGATATTGTAATCTCCAGGTCCATCCATGCCAACACAAAAGGTAAGATTTTCTTCTTTTATACGGCCACTTAGTATTCCATTGTGTATATGTACCACAGCTTTTTTATCCACTCGTCCTCTGTTGGACACGCGCTGTTTCCAGATCTTGGCTATTGCAAACATTGCTGCAATGAACATGAGGGTGCATATCTTCTTATGATTTAGTGTTTTGGGATTCTTAGGATATATTCCTAGAAGTGGGATAGCTGAGTCATAAGGCAGTTCCATTTCTAACTTTTTGAGGAAACCATACTGTTTTCCACAGTGGCTGCACGAGTCTGCATTCCCACCAGCAGTGCAGGAGGACTCCCTTTTCTTCACATCCTCGTCAGCACTTGTGGTTTGTTGATTTGTTAGTGAAAGCCATTCTGGAAGGTATGTGTTGATATCTCACGTTGATTCTCTGATGATTAGTGATGTTGAGCATTTTTTCATATGCCTATTAGCCATCTGTATGTCCTCTTTGGAGAAGTGTCTATTCAGGTCCTTCACCCATTTTTTAATTGGATTGTTTTCCTTTCTTAAAAGTTCTTTATAAATTTTGGTTATTAACCCCTTATCAGATGTATTAGCGAATACATTCTCCCATAAGTAGGCTTTTTATTTTTTATCTTTTGCTGTGCGAAAGCTTTTTAGTTTGATATAGTCCCATTTGTTATTTTGTCCTTTATTTCACTTGCCCAAGGATATACATCGGCAAAAATATTGCTACGAGAGATGTCTGAGAGTCTACTGCCTATGTTTTCTTTTAGGATTTTTATAGTTTCACTACTTACATTAAGTCTTTTATCTATTTTGAGTTTATTTTTGTGAATGGTGTAAGCTGGTAGTCCACTTTCATTTTTTTGTAGGTACTTGTCCAATTTTCCCAACACCATTTCTTAAACAGACTGTTTTTACTCCATTGTATACAGTTGTCCCTCGCCATATCGTGGTTCACTCTTCATGGTCTCATTGTATCGCGGATTTTTAAATTGTATGTATCTAAGTTTGTATCATGGATTTTTTTCTATATCATGGGATTTTGCGGTATTTTTATATACTTATTATTTTAATGATTTTTGTGGTTAAATAAGCATTTTCTAGCCTAAAAAATGGAAAACTATAAAAATATAAAATATTAATTAAAACATATTAAAAGGATATTATATCAAAATAAAATACATAGCTACAGCAGATGAGTTGATAAAGACTCACAGGTATGGAAAATGCAGCTACAGTTGCTTCCGCTTGAGCTAGTTTGCCCACGTGAGATCGTACAGGGCACACTATTGGCTAATGGATGGGAGACAACCAACCAGAGCACTGTGTTCTGTATCCTGGGCGCTGATTGGCTCAGCGACTGTAGCCTTAAAATATATATAAATAATAAAATAAATATAAGGTTGCTACTTTGCAAATTTTCACCTATCACCAGGGGTTCTGGAACCTAACCCTGGTGATAGACAAGGGGCCATTGTACTCTTTCCTCCTTTTTCAAATATTGACTATAATGGCGAGGGTTTATTTCTGGGTTCTCTGTCCATTGATCCGTATGCCTGTTCTTATGCCAGAACCAGGCTGTTTTGATTATAATATCCTTGTAGTATACCTTGATATCAAGAAGTTTGATACATCCTTCTTTGTTCTTCATTTTTGGTTCCATATAAATTTTTGAAATATTAGTTCTAGATCTGTGAAGTATGCTAATGGTATTTAAATAGAAATTGCATTGACTCTATAGATTGCTTTGGGTAGAATGAACATTTTAATGATGTTAATTCTTCCTATCCATGAGCACCGTATATGCTTTCACTTGTTTGTATCTTCCTTGATTTCTTTTTTCAATGTCATAATTTTTTAAGTACAAGTTTTTTACCTCGTTGTTTAAATTTATTCCTAGGTACTTTTTCTATTGTTATTTTAATAGTAAATGGGATTGTTTCCTTAATTTCTCTTTCTGACATTTCATTATTGGTGTATAAAAATGCAACTGATTTCTGAAAATACCAATTTTTTATCTTGCCATTTTGCCAAATTCATTTATAGGGTCTAGTAGTTTTTTGGCAGAGACTTTAGGGCTTTCTATGTACAGTATCATGTCATCAGCAAATATTGATAATTTTACTTCTTCTTTCCAATTTGGATGCCTTTTATTTCTTCTTCTTGCCTGATTGCAGTGTCTAGGGCTCCCAGTACTATGTTGAGTAAGAGTGATGGAAGGGGACACCCCTGTTTTGTTCCTGAAATAAGGGGATTGCTTTTACTTTTTGCCCATTGAGTATGATGTTGGCTATTGGTTTGTCATATATGGCCTTTATTATGTTGAGGTATGTTTCTTCTATTCCCACTTTGCTAAGAGTTTTATCATAAATGGGTGCTGGATTTCATTAATTTTTTTCTGCATCTATTGATAAGATCCTGTGATTTTTATCCTTCATTTTGTTTATGTGATGAATTATGTTAATTGATTTGCAAATATTGTACCAGCCATGCCTCCTCAAAATAAATTCTACCCAATCATGATGTATGATCTTTTTAATGTGTTGCTGGATCCAGATTGCTAATATTTTGTTGAGAATTTTAGCATCTATGTTCATCAGAGATATTGGTTTAAAGTTTTCTTTCTTTGTAGCTTTATCTGGTTTTGTAATTAGGATAATGCATGCCTCATAAAATGAGCTTGGAAGCCTTCTCTCCTCTTGAATTTTTGAACTAGCTTGAGAAAGATAAGTGTTAGTTGTTCTTTAAATGTTTGGTAAAATTGGCCTGTGAAGCCATCCAGGCCAGGACTTTTGTTTGCTGGAAGTTTTTTGATAACCATTTAAATTTCATTTGTTATAATCAGTCTGCTCAGGTTTTCTGATTCTTCCAGGTGGAGTGAACCCTTCAGGCTGGCTGGCTCTAGGGGTCAGCCTTGATTATAGTAGATGCTGTGCAGTGTCTGTCCTGTGGGGCATAGTTATTCTCAGCAAGGTCTGGTCCCTGCTGGACTCTGCCTTTGGGCACGCTGCTTGCATGTCTGGTTGAGTCTAGCATTGGTGTGGTCTGCAACCCACTACTGCTTGTGTTGGTTCTGGGTCCTCTTAGCGAGATTCAGGTATGGGTTGATGTCAGCCATTATCTGTAACCCATCATAGACTACCTGTCTGGAGCTACCACTCTGTTTACTTTTTTATCTTCATTTTCTCTGCCTGAGTGTGTGTGTGGGAGGGGCCAACCTGTGTATGAGGACTGACTTCCTTCTGCTTAAGAGCTGACAACAGCTCTGCTGAAGGGCCTGTTTCCTTAAGATTTGCCTCCACTTCTCAGCTGCTTCATCCTCCTCTTGCAGCTGCCTGGTCTTCCCGCAGACTCTTGTGAAGAAAGACTGTAGAGTGGACTCAGACTGGCCTCACCCTACAAACTTGGTGGGTCAGGGCAACTGAGGTCAGGAGGACGGCGTTAGTGGGACCCTGTACTTGGGGGGGGGTATCTAGGTCCGGAGCTCAGTACGGGGAAAGTGGCCTCTATTCCAGAGCCTAATCCCTCAGCTACTGCTGGATACTGCAATTCTATTTCTCCCCAGAGAGGTGAGCAGTAGGTTCAGGTTGGGTGGGGCTGCCAGTCCCTTCTACAGAAGTTCTTGTAGCTGAGGAGCCACTGGTTTCAGGAAGGAAGCCTGAGAGAGTCTTCCACTGGGTTGATTGTGGCTGCACACTGCAGCTGGGTTTTACTAGCACCAGGTCTGGGGGCAAGTCAGCAAAAGACCCGAGGTCCCTGAGGTCCGCCTTGGACTTGGTCCTTGAAAAAACCTCTGGTGGAGTCTAGAGGCTGGGGCTAATCAGTCATCAGGAAAGGTGGTGGGTGTGGCTCCCACCCAGGGCCCCAGGTGTCCCTCATCCTGAATTTTTTCAGACCTCAGTAGAGCATGGCCCCAGGAGCCCAGTGGGTGTGGCCTCTGAGACCCAGAGACTGGTTTGCCCACAGTCCGGATGGTTTCTACTGAATCTCGCTGAAGTGGAAGCACCTGTCATAGACTCGGGAGAGGGGAGAAAGCTTCAGCCTAATGCCAGACAGCTGGGTCCCTGTTACCCCCTGAGTCCTCTCAGCCCCCTGCTTTCTGGGGCTGCTTGCTTCTCAGCAGGGCCCCATCTCCACAGGTGGGACAAGGAAGATCCCAAGGGGGGGGGCAGTTGATCTCCCCCAGGCTGCTGCCACAGAGGGGATGCTCCACCCAAGAAAGATGGCTATAGCAGTACTGCAGAATGACTCAGCCCAGGGGTTCCCTGGCTGGCTCCTCACCGTGTCTGTCCCCGGGCCAAAACCTCACAGTATCCTCGTTAACTCTTATCCTCTCAGCCTTTCCCCACCAGAGCCCTGGGTAAGTGGCTGTGAATGAGATTTTCTACACTAGACCTTTAAGATGGAGACTGCATCTCTGAGAGCTTGTCTCTTTCTCGCAGACAGAAACCTGGCTCTTTTTACCCCAAATGCTGTGTGGGCGCCTCTTCAAGGCTCTGGGGCTCTAGACTGGAATTCCGGATCTGGGGCTGAGCACCCACACTCCTCAGGGTGACCCTTCCCACAGTGAGAGTCTCTCCAGACCCTCAGTGGCAACTCTCTCCTAGGAGCAGGGCAGCCCTTTCCACATTTCTGCCCTTCCTACCAGTCTTGGTATGGCTTCTTCTGTGATCCTTGGGTATAGAGTCTTCATTTAATCCTGAGTTGGCTTTTCAGGATGATTGTTCTATTTTTAAAAAATTTTTTTAATTTTAACTTTTTAAATTTTTTCTGAAGTTAGAAGTAGAGAGGAAGACAGACTCCCTCATGTGCCCAACCAGGATCCACCCGGCATGCCCACCAGGGGGCGATGCTCTGCCAATCTGGGGCATTGCTCTGTTGCAGCAGGATCCATTCTAGCGCTTGAGGCAGAGGCCATGGAGCCACACTCAGCGCCTGGGCCAGCTTTGCTCCAATGGAGCCTTGGCTGCAGGTAGGGAAGAGAGAGACAGAGAGGAAGGAGAAGTGGAAGGATGGAGAAGCAGAAGGGTGCTTCTCCTGTGTGCCCTGGCTGGGAATTGAACCTGGACTTCCACATGCCTGGCTGATGCTCTATTGCTGAGACAACCAAGCAGGGCTCAGGGTGATTGTTCTTAAGTTATACTGCAGTTTGGTCCTGGGAGGAGGTAAGTGGAATGAACATCCGTCTGTCTACTCCATCGCCATCTTTCTATGATCCCATTTTCTATACAAGGAAATAGGTTCGGAGAGGGAAGGCAGCTCACTTGAAATCAGAGATCTTGGGAAGATTCAGTGCTCTATTTTTCACGCCACGATGGGGCTGTGGAAAGTTGAGACTGTAAATGTGCCACAGGAGCTAAGGTCCGACTTTCAGGGAATATTCCTGGGAAATTGTCACAAGGTAGATCGTGGTAACATTAATGAGAACAGACTATCCTTACTACTTAGTATTGACAGGACATTTTCTCATTTATTATTTTAATTTAAGCTTCATAAATCATTATCCAGATGAGGCAAGCAAGGTTTCTGGAGGCCAAATGACTTTTGGAAACTATACATATATACATAGACAGTTAGTGACAAAGTTGGGACTCAGATTTATGTGTCTGACCCTCCCAAGGCCAGTGCTCTCTTCTCAGATAGAGTTCCTCAGAAGAAGCTTGTGTGATGATGATGATGATGATGCTGATGCTGATAACAATGATGATGTTGATGATGGTGGTGATGGTGTTGACCATGACGATGGTGGTGGTGATGATGATGACAACGGTGATAATGACAATGATGGTGTGATAATGATGAAGGTGATGCTGATGTTAATGATTGTGATGATGATGACAAAGATGATGATGGTGATGGTAAATTTCACTTGGATTGAGGTCTAGGGCTAGCTCCTGGCATTGTGGAAAAGAGGTATCTTTCAGATGGCTTCCTAAATGAACCCATGATTATTTAGGAATGATCTAGCCTCAACTTGTCTTTCCAGTTTTGTCTCTATCATCTTTCCCAATTCTCTGTTCTAGAGGAGGTGGCTTCCTCTATCCAAAAATGTATCACCAAGTCCAAATTCTCTCTCACAGCCCTCAACTGGAAGCAATCCTATCGAGAACTTGACCTTGGACTTCTAACCTCCAGGGCCATGAGACAGCATATTTCTATTATTTAAGTAGGCCAGTTTGTGGTACTTCGTTAAGGCAGCCCTAACAAAGCAATATACCACATGTGGCTTTTTAATGAAAGTTAATCAGTATTAAACATTTGGTTCCTCATTCATACTAGTCACCTTTCAAGAGCTTCACAGCAACATGTAGCTATTAAGGCTGATGGCTACTTTATTAAAAATACAGAGAGAAAACAGTTTCATCATCACAGAAATTTCTTTTGGTCAGTGTTGGGTTGGAATGATCATTCTGAATCCTGAATGCACATTAGATTATCTAGGAAGATTTTTTAAAAATCAAATGTTCAACTGAAGTTATAAGAAATAGTTACAAGAGATCCTGTACACCTTTACCCACTTTTCTTCAGTGGCACCATCTTGTAATAAATATGTTACTAAAATATCAAAACTAGCACAATGACATTGATATAGTCAGATCAGAACACTTCATCACAAGGATCCCTCCGGATATCCTCCTCCCCCCTTTTTAGACACTCTCAATCTTCTCTCGCCAAGCAGAGAAGAGAGACATATTCCAGGCACAGCAAGTGACAAGTCAGAGACCTGAGGAGAAGGATAACCGCCTGGGTCCTGCCATTCATCTAGCACAGAGCAAAGCACAAGGGGTGGGGAGATGGCAGTGTTACTTCCCTGAGAGATGGGGACCAATTCGGATCAAGAAAACACCCTCCCTACTGCCCAGAAGAAAGCCATGAGCACAGAGGGAAATATCGCAATCTTAGAAAAGAAGTTTAAATCATATGGCTTCACTTATATGTGGAACCTAAAAAGCAAGAACAAACAAAACAGAAACAGGCTCACAGGTACAGAGAACAGACTGGTGGTGGCCAGATGGAAGGGGGGATGGAAGGGCTGGGTGAAAAGGTGGAGGAATTGAGAAGTACAAATTGGCAGTTACAAAGTAGTCATGGGGGTGTGAAGTACAGCATAGAAAATATAGTCAATAGTATTGCAATAACTATGTCTGGTGCCAGGTGGGTACCGGACTTACCGGGTGGAGATCACTTTGTAAATTATATAAATGTTTAACCACTATGCTGTACACTTGAAGCTAATATAATACTGAATGTCAACTGTATTTGAAAAAAAAAAGAGGTTTAAGCATTGGCTTCATGGGCTTAATTCACTTGGAAAAGTTTATTGGTTCACAATTCTTTGTAGCTAAAAAATACAGTAACTTGATAAGTCAATTACTTTCTGCTTGGAGGAGTGTTTGGCCAGCTGGGCAGAAAGGGAAGGCGTTGGTGTTACTCAAGGTATCCCCACACTGGGAAGTGTCCTGAGTGGGAGGAGGAACTCCTCGTTCCACTTCGCTTCTGCCTCTGAAACTTTTCCTCCCATGATCTCTCTTCCCAGAGGGAACAAAATGCAAAGAAATGGGCTGTGAATTTCATTTATATTCATTAACACCCTAAAGATGAAAAATACCTTTCCATTATCCCTGGGATAATTCAAGCCCATTGCATAGAAAAATGTTATCTATCTTTGTCACTGAAATCTCAGGGGCACGAGATTAGGATTTACGGTCCAGGGCAAACCAGCATGGTCCTGCTGGAAACTTCCCGGGCCCACTGGTGTCCAGGGGGACTCACTTAAAGAACAGCCTTCCCAAATGGGCTCCAAGAGAGGCATCAGGTTCCAGAGATCAGAGGCGGAACAAGAATCAGAGATGCTCAAAGATGTGAGAGAGTGGCTTCCGCTTGCTGAAGCACACCCTTGGGTTCCTGAAAGCTCCTAGATAATAATCAAATCTACCAAACATGTACTGAATTCTGACTTGCACTGAGGACTGCGCTAAGCTAACTGCCAGGCCCCCATTGCACCTTTGCTGCTGTACTTATCTACTTAGGATATTTTTGGATGGGGTGCCATGTATTTATGGTAAAGTGCACTTACTGGAGCATCAGCAAGGGTATGCTTTGGTGGATGTTTACTTAAGTGTCCGCCCTATGACCACCACCTACATCAGCGCCCCAAAAGGTTCCTCTGACCCTTCCCAGTGAAGAGTCCCTCCCAGGTCATTACTCTGCTGGCTTTGATCACCATCTCTTGGTTTTGACTTTGTGAATCTCATATAAACGGAAGCCTCCGGCATGTACTCGTCTATGTCTGGCTTTGTCTGCTCAGCACAAAGTGTAGAGCTTCATCCACGTAGTGTGACTCAGTAGTTCTTGGTTTTTGTTGCTGGGCACTGCATCATTGTGTGACTGAACCACAATTTACTCATTCGTTCTTTTGCTAATGGATATTTGGGTCACTTACAGCATGGGGATCCTTTTGTTTACATGTTATCTTTTTGGTTATATCTGTGTTTGTACACACGTGCATGTGTAGGACCATGATGCAAAATATATTTCTTACTGTGAGTTTGTGTTTCTTATTCTGATCACCCAGTTCATGCTTCTTGGTGGGCAACACATAGGATCTCACTCTTTCATGCCAGTCTCCTCCCGGCTATGTACTGCTGTTAACAGCATCCCACAGCGCCGGGGCTGGTGTAGAGGCTCACAGTGGGGATGCCATGTGTCCAAGTTCATGCAGCTTGGGAGTGGGGAACCTGGGTTTGAGCCCAGGGGTCGGCATCAGGGGGCCAGCACATTTTCTGAGACTTATCCTTCCTCTCCGAGGTGAGAGCCACCTCTATTGTCGAAGCTGAGTCTCCCTCCTCTTGGCCCCAAGCTAGACAGACACCCACTGGTAGGTACCTCAGGGTTGGGAGTCAGGCTGTAAAATGACTTTTTCATTTCAGATGCGTCTGTTGATGTCCTTAGGCCGTTCCCCTTCTAAGCCTTGGGTTGTTGTTGGTATCTTTCCGGTAATAAAATCTAATCTACTTTCTGGTATATTTAACTGAAATTTTATTTCCAGAGTTGGGTCCTGCAAAATTGCCACTGGATCTGGGGACCTCAGAGAGAGACTCAGGCTGGCATGGGGCACAAATTGACCCCAGGCTAGGGAATTGCCTTCCTGTCCCTGCTGATGGCAGGCGATGAATAATAACAACACATTTTGAGCTGGCTTGGGATCACTCCCCTGAGGAGAAGCAGGACTGCAGTCCAGGCAGGGGCAGGTTTAACCCTGAGGGCAAGCTGCTCCAGCCCGACCTGGAACGAGGGGCACGGACCAAAGCAGAGACTAGTGCCACCCCTCTCTGCGGACAGCACCAGTCTCCTCCATTCCAGAGCTGTTCTGTTTGCACAGGCTACTAGAATATCAGGACGGGGTACCGTGGGCTTGGATATAAAGGTGTGTTCCTGCGCTCTGCAGAAATGACGTCATGTTGTCCTAGTAACTCACACTGCCACGCGTTGAATACTCATGACATGCCAGGGCTCTGTTGAATAATTTTTAATAACCCACACAAACTTTCAGTAAGAAATGATAGAATCCCACTTAATAAAAGACAATATCGGGGCTCAGAGAGGTTAATGAACTTAGTAAGGTCACACCGCTACCAAGAGCCAGAGTTGGAATTTGAACCCAGTGTGTCTGACTTGAGAGCACTAAGTGTGGTCCGTGAATCAGCGTGAGTAGCTATCACCTGGGAGCTTGTTGGGAATGGAGAGCCCAGGCCCCTTTCAAGACCTTGAATCAGAATCTGCATTTTAACAAGATTTCATGGGCTGTGTGGTCACCTCAAAGTTTGAACTGTAGGAATCTAAAGGATTTTCCTTCTGCTAGCTGTGTCTCATAGAGCTTGGCTGTTACTAAATAAACTGATTAGCTAGTTCACTAATAGACACGCTCCAAGTTGAATTCCAGGGTCAAGAGTAATCTCAGGCAAGCTGCTTAATTTTCACAGTAGCATCAATAAGCAGTCGGTGGGAAAGGATTTCTTCCCCTGGAGTTGGATACAAGATCCCTGGGGTGCAAAGACTTCTATTCCAAGGAGCCCAGCATCAACCAGACACGAAGGACCGGGGCAGGAGAGAGCCTGTGCTGAGAGGAGCGTCTCCCCGGAAGTGGTCACAGTCTCACTCCTCGTTTATTCAATGTTTGCGGGCACGGGGCACAGAGTTGAGCGTTTTGCATATGCAGGGACCATGGTTAGAGTCTACAAACCCCGGGGGACAAGAATGGAATTATAACTTCCTAGCATGAGGACTGGTGAGAAAGGAAGGCTGGCAGGGTCTTGGGATGCACCCACATACGAGGAGAGAGCAGAGATGATGGCCGCTGAGGAGCCTCCAGAAGGAGAAGTTGGGGAACCCGCAGAAAATGGGAGAAGGAGAATACAGCCTTCCGTGGCAAAAGGAATGAGCTTTGGAGCAGCCAGGAGAAGGGAAGGAAGGGGAAGGAGGTTAAGGCGGGAGCAGGGTTTGGTCGGGTCTAAGCAGGAGCGTGGGCAGCATCTGTGCCCACCATCAATCCGGGCGAGCGTGGACGGTCTCCAAGCTGTCTGGTGAGGACTGCAGGGAAGGTTCATTTAATTGAGCATGTCTGGTGCTTGGAATTAGAATCACTCATTCACTCTTTTTTTTTGAAGGAGAAAAGATAGAGCGGCATGATAAACTGTCTTTGTTTCCTGCTATGGAATCTGCAGGTGATGGTTCCCCGTCAGCCAGGTCTTGGCTGTGCACCCAGCAATGCCGTTGTTTCCTTGGAAGCGCAGAGTCTGGGAGCTGGACAAGGCCTTGCAGGGTAGATCATTTGGCTCCCATCCAGGGCAGAAGTTTCTATCACATTCCTGGCACACGGGCCTCTGGAATCCGCTTGCACACTTCCAGTGGAGCTCGCTGCCTCGTGGGGCATTCTATTCATGGCTTAGTTGCTGGAATTCCTACCTCGTTCTTCCTCACATTGACCCTGTTAAGAACTTCTACCCAACCGATGTCATAGGTCCTTTCCCTGGTGTCACACTGTACCGTCTGATTTGCATTTCCAATTGACTTTTATTTAAAAACATCCCTTACGTTACCTCTTAAGGATTCTCTTAGTTACGTCTCTGTTACAGCATCCTTAGCTCATCCTTTTGGTCCCTGCAGCCACATGGAGGACAAACAAAAGGGATCCCCTAACACCTGCTCCACTTCTGCAGCCTTTGTCCTGAGACAACCCAGTTCACCTGCTTGCAGCTCTCATTACACTCCCAGTTCCCTCACCATCGACTCTTGATTTTTTAGCTTTCTGATCTGAGAATTCATTTACCCAATCATTAATTTGAACCCCGTCTTCCTTGCATACTAGCTGTGTGGTCCATGCAAATTTCCTAATAGTACCAGCCTCTCTGACCAGGCAGTGGCGCAGTGGATAGAGCATCGGATGGGATGTGGAAGACCCAGGTTCGAGACCCCGAGTTCGCCAGCTTGAGCGCGGGCCCATCTCGCTTGAGCAAAAGCTCGTCAGCTTGGACCCAAGGCCACTGGCTCCAGCAAGGGGTTGCTCGGTCTGCTGAAGGCTCGCAGTTAAGGCACATGTGAGAAAGCAATCAATGAACAACTAAGATGTTGCGATGGCAATGAAAAACTAATTATTGATGCTTCTTACCTCTCTCTGTTCCTGTCTGTCTGTCCCTATCTATCCTTCTCTCTGACTCTCTCTCTGTCCCTGTAAAAAAAAAAAAAAAAATAGTACCAGCCTCATAGGACTGTTGTAATGAGTAAATGAGGTAAGGCATATAAAGTGTTTAACATTTTGATAAACACATGAACAAATGAGCTGTTATTGACTTATTTTAATCCAATAAGCACTTATACTTGCTTACTATGCACCAGGCCTGGTTCTAGATTGTTGGGAAAAAATTAACTCATTTAATTTTTTTTTATTTATTCTTTTTTTAGAGAAAGAGAGAAGGGGAGAGGAGCAGGAAGCATCAACTCCCATATGTGCCTTGACCGGGCAAGCCCAGGGTTTTGAACCGGCAACCTCAGCGTTCCAGGTCAACGTTTTATCCACTGTGCCACCACAGGCCAGGCTTAACTCATTTAATTTTTATAATGACCCTGTGATGGATAAATGTCATTATGCCCTTTCTACAGATGAGGAAACTAAGAGGCAAAATAAATTATTATATATTATACTAAGAATTCTCGCTTACACTCTCGATGAGCTTTTGTGGTACCACAAACCACCATGAAATCTTAGTGGCTTCCGCTAGGTTCAGCTGGTCTGGATTGGGCTCCACTGAGCCATCTGCCTGTCTCAGCTGGGCTCACTCATGCGTCTGTACTTTGGGGACTCTGCTGCAGGTTGTGGTTGGCAGGGGTGGGGTCTTAGCTGTGTACCATGTGTCTCCCATCCTCCTTCTGAGACAAGTGGGTGACCTGGGGGACAGCCTTCTCAAGCATGAGACATAAGTACAAGAGGACGCAAGCTCAACCGCACATGTTTCTTCGCTCCACGCACGACGTCTGCAAATACTGTGTCGTAGGCAGACTTCTAAGACGGTCCCCAGTGCCCCTCCCCTCCTGGCACTCACGCCCTCCCCTGAGATGGGCAGGGCTTGTGATTTGCTTCTAACTGATAGAATACAAGGCAACGGGCCTCTGTGATCAGGTACGAGAAGTTGTTGTTTCCGTCCTGCTAGCAGAGTCTCTCTGTGATCTCCTTGGCTTATGTACTTTGAAGCGGCCCAGATGGCAAGGCACTGAGGGCAGCCTCCGGCCAACTGTCTGCGTGGAACTGAATCACGCCAACAAACCACATGAACTTGGAAGTAGGACCTTCCCGGTTGAGCCTTGAGATGAATGAAGACAGCCAGCCGACATCTTTTATTGCAGCCTCTTATGAGGTCTGGAAGCAGAAGACCATCTAAAGCCATGCTGAGATTTCTGACCCCCCAGACACTGTGAGATAATACATGTGTGTGTTTTTTTAAAGCTTTTAAGTTTGGGAGTAATTTGTCATGTAGCAATAAATAACTAATACATATTCTTAGGGTAAAAAAAAAAAAAAAGTCACATGGCCAAGCCTGTGGTAGGGAGTTCTGCTCTGTCTATAGAGAGAGCATGGCAAAGCTATCAGACACAGGGTGTGGGTATGAGGAGGGGTGGAGAGTTGCTGTCACTAATGCACATGGGCTCCTAGCACAGCTCAGGAGATATGGACACAGGAGATCCAGAGCTGAACCAAACCCAGACCTTGCCCTTGGGGGTCTCTTGACCTAGTGGAAGAGCCAGAGAAGGCCTTTGGAGTCTGAGTAATAATTTGCCCAATGGACACTTGACACTGACTCTATGTGGAACTTCCTAAAGATGTCACCTCCCTTATCTGGAAGTTGAGAAAAGGAGTCTGAGAACATCTCCAGGAGTTTCTGGAGTGGAAGAGAGCCCAGGTGCCTTGGAAATGCAACTTCAGGCTTCATTTGCCAATGCTGAGCAGAGACCTGAAGGCAATGAAAAGCATCTCTCCAATGAACAGGTCCGGGCAACCATGGAAACCAAAGCCTCATCCATCACTGATGGCAATCAACAGTACAGGAGGTGGTTTGGCTAAAAAGGAGGCATGGAGGGAAGTGGCAGCCACTGGGAGCCTGATATTGGCGGTGGGAAACTAGCACATACTGTTTATCTGCTTTGTGTTGGGCACCATGCTAGGCACCGTTTCATTTGCGCATCACAATGGCTCTATGAGCTAGGCATTATTATCCCCATTTTGCAGGTGGAAACACTGAGGACCAGAGACGGAAATCACTTGCCCAAAGTAAGATTAGAATACGGATCAACTCAGGCCAAACCCGAGGTGATCGAACTTCTACTCCATCTTCCTCTCACCTCTGTTCACCCCAACGCTCAGTGCTGAGAACACCGATTCTGGGGCAGCAGAAAGAACACTGGAGTCAGAGTCCTAGCTTCCGACTGACTGTCTTGGCTCCTGGAATGATTCTGGCCCAGGTCACTCCCCTTGTCTCAGCCTGTTTTCCCATCTGTAAAAAGGATAGATTGGGATTTTATTTTTCTTGGGGGGGTTGCAATAAGTTTCATTTTATTTACTTATTTTTATATTCAGTGAGAGGAGGGGAGGCAGAGAGACAGACCCCTGCATGTGCCCTACCAGGATCCACCTGGCAAGCCCACTAGGGGGCGACACTCTGTTCAGCTGGGGTGTTGCTCCATTGCTCAGCAATTGAGCTCTTCTTAGTGCCTGAGATGGAGGCCATGGAGCCATCCTCTGTGCCCAGGGCCAACTTGCTCCAATCTAGCCATGGCTGCAGTAAGGGGAGGGAGAGAGAGAGAGAGAGAGAGAGGAAGAAAAGCAAGAGGGGTAGGGGTGGAGAAGCAGATGGGTGCTTCTCTTGTGTGTCCTGACTGGGAATCAAACCTGGGACATCCACATGCCGGGCTAATGCTTTACCACTGGGCAAACTGGCCAGGGCCAGCGAACAGTTTTATCCAGCACGCCAGCTCCAACTGGATAATGGTTACAGCCTGACATGTGGTGTTGAGGACCAGGAAGCTGGGTTTGGGCTCTGAGGGAAGGTGGTGGGTGTAGGTTGTGGGAGTAGATGACCTCCAAGTTCTTTTCAAATTCTTGGAGTGAAGAAGTGTGACTCCCTTCTCCTAGAACCTCTTTTTTCTTTATGGGTTTTTATCAGGCAAAGCCCATCGAGAGCGGTCCCATCTGCCTCCGCTGAATAGTAAGCAAACTGACATATGCAAATAGCAGGCTGGTTGGACAGCCACAGATTTGCAGGGGGACGAGACCACACAAAGGCCCATATGTTGCCTCTGTGATCATATAGTTTTATTGCGTAGAGCAGCAATTTTCAACCTGTGTGCTGTAAGAATTTTCAAAACAGTCTATACTTGACTATGTAGTCAGTGACACTGACCCCTTTCCCCTTAGATGGTCAAATTAAAAAAAAAATGACAACAGCTAACCACAACAATAGCCATCCGGTGTGAATGAATCAACATTATACCTATTTTTACTTTTTATTTGTTGTGCTGCAGAAGTTTAATGATTAGGGTACATGTACCTTGGGCTGAAAAAGGTTGAAAATCACTGGCATGGAGTAAAACCTCATCTGTGGTGGGGTGACCGGTGAGAGCAGCAAGGGCAGCGCTTAACCCCAAACCTACCAACTAAAGGGCCACAAAGAGCCCTGGGAGGGTTTGTCTCCCGGATGCTGCCCAGAACTCACCTCTCCGCCTGGAATTCAGCCTGTGACAAACATGAACCCGCAGTTGCCTGGGTTCTGCTTTGAGCTTCCTGCCTAGAACGGAGGCAGGGGAGGTACCTACTCCAGTGCCAGAGGGCCTGGGGGCAAGGGCCGCTTTCCGACTAGCCAGTGTGTTTGCTCTGTCTGGGTCTTTGATGTGCTGACCACTGCTCCAGCATTGTAGGTTTTCTGTAGCCAGCGGGGTTGAGGGCCTGAAGGCCACCTACTTCTCCAACCTTGTGACATGGTGGACCATCATAGGGCCTCTGGGAAGTGGTCACTGAATGCACATTGTGCCTGCTCTGCCCTTGTCTTGTGCGATGTCCACCACATAGCTTCAGTGGGTACCTCAGTCCCCACCCCCAAACCCTCACCTCCCTGGGCAGATCTCTCAGGCTAGTAAGAAATGACCATGGAGACCCTGGCTGGTTGGCTCAATGGCACAGCTTTGGTTCAGCAAGTGGAAGTCCTGGGTTTGATTCCCAGTCAGCACACAGGAGAAGCGCCCATCTGCTTCTCTACCCTTTCCCTTCTCGCTTTTCTCTCTTGTCTCTCTCTTCTCCTCCCCTCCTGCACCCATGGCTCGATTAGAGCGAGTTAGCCCTGGGCACTGAGGATGGCTCCATAGCCTTGGCCTCAGGTGCTAAAAAATGGCTCTGGTTGCAATAGAGCAAGGGCCCCAGATGGGCAGAGAATCACCCCCTAGCGGGCTTTTCCAGTGGATCCCGGTCGGTGTGCATGCAGGAGTTTCTCTCTGCCTCCCCTCCTCTCACTAAAATAAAAAATAAAATAAAGAAATGTCCATGGAAAAGTGAGGTAGGTGCACACAGCAAAGTACCTTGCCAGACTAGGGCTTCCCAAGAGGAGAGGAAAGTCCCCCGCAGAGCTGACCAGAGAAACCGTTAAAGACACTTCGATGGCTTAGGAGAGGTGATCACATGGAGGAACATTTTTAGTGAATCAAAAAGAACTTTCTAGCTCTTGCCTCAGATTGTGGACTGGAGACCTAAAACAGCTTGTGTGCTTTAGTTAGAAAGTTATTCCGGTCACTTTCATCAGCAAGCTTAGCCCCTTGGGGCTGAGGGGGACCCCCTGCAGGTCATGGGTGCCTCTCCCCTGGACTCCCCAGCACTTGGGTTCCGAGCTCAGCACAAGGCAACACAAGGCCAGAACTCAAGGTTCCCGCCCACAGTCCTTCTCTCTGGAGGGAGCCTGGGTCCAACAGTCCTCTTCTTTTTCTTTACAAAATATTTTCCATTAATTCTCTACACCTCATTTCAAAGTTAACATGTTTATTGTAGAATATCTCGGAAGTACATGTAGGCCAAGAGAAGAAAACAAAACTTGCCCATCACCCTGTGACCCAGGGGTACCACTGTTCATGTCTTAAGCCTGACATCTGGGAAGGGGATGGCGCAGAGCCGCCGACCGGGCACTGGCGTCAGCAGACCTGCGCTGGGTTCTGGCTCTTTCACTAGCTGGCTGGGTGGGCAACATGCTCATCTTTTCTGAGGCCCAGTTTCTTCCTCAGCTAGTTGGAGATGATAACAGTTTGGGTTTGAGAACTTACCGAGGTAACTTTTGCTGAGCGCTATGCCCACAGTGGTGGACACACAGGAAGCACTCCATAGATGATTGCTGTCATTCTACAGTCACTGTCTCAGCACTGGGACACTTCCCCATCTGGGATAGTGTCTTGTGGGGCCAAAGTACCCCGGAACGGAAAATGTCAGCCTTTAGGATCAGGACCATTGTTTCTGCCATCTTGGTGATGTTAAGGGGTGCTGGGAGAGAAAGGAGCAGGATGTCTCAATTCTGTCTAAAACAGGAAGTACTGGGAGAGATATACCCCAGTGTTATATGAACCACACAACTCCTCCAAAAATTTAGAGCAGAATGGAAGGCTTTTAGGTTCAGTCCAGACCCCGCCCCCAGCGTCACATTTTCTTTCCATTGGCCCAAGCAGCACGGCCAAGTTGTTTTCCAACACAGCCCACTGCCGCCTTCTGGTTTCAACAGTCTTGCTTCTGCAGCTGTGAATGATCAACTATCAAGTTAGGGGCTCGGGCTGGATAGGGATGGAGTTTCCAATCCTGTTGGAGGTCATAAAAAATTACGGGGAAGGAAGGCAGGAAAGAAATAGGGAATTTCTTAAGCAATGGGCTAGCAGCAGAGAGAAAGCCCCCGCGCAGATGTCTGCCTCGTCAGCTCACGGCTAATGTTGAGTCACTGGTGGTGAGTGGCAGGGAGAACCACCCTTCCTCCTGGTGGCCTAGTGGCCCTTTCCATTCTAAACTAGCACCCAGCCATTCTACCGTCAACACAGATGAACACTTCCCTCCTTCCTTCCTTCCTTCCTTCCTTCCTTCCTTCCTTCCTTCCTTCCTTCCTTCCTTCCTTCCTTCCTTCCTTCCTTCCAGATGTTCTTATGTACACGTGTGTATAAAGAGTCTTGCTGCATCTTTAATGGGGCTTGTGCTGCTTTATAACCTGCCTTTTTCATTTAATTCTGTGGCAAAACATGTTATCTGTGGGTTTACTTTTCTTGCCTTCTCCCGGGGCCATGCTGCTAAAATAATGCTTCCGATGCTGCCGTCAACTTGACCTCTTTCATTCCAGCCTCTGCGTCCTCCCACCCTGTTTCCCTTCAACCAATTTTGTTGCTTTTGAATCTCCAAATCCAGCCTTGCCCAGTGTTGGCTGGGTCCGAACCGGTCCAACATGCTCATTTGCTCCCAAGCTTCTGTCAGGGGGGCTTTACATTGGGAACAGGCCTCTGCTCGCTTCCTCGGAGCAGGGAAGACTCAGCCAAAGAATGTCAAAATCAGCTGGAAGGGACTCATTTAGGCAGTGATCCTTTGGGTGCCAAGAGTCAGAGACTCAGCTTTCTGAAACCCACAGGAATGCCAGAGGTCCAGCTTACAGAGAGGGCTTAGGTCACCATTTGTGGCTGGCTTTGGTCCCCAGAGGAGCCATCATCTGTGTGACAATTGCTGCCATTCTCTTTTGGAGGTGTCCAGCTGAGTCTCTGTTAGGGAGGGAGAGCAGGGCAGGATTAGCAGGGCACAACTTGGGCCAAGATGTCTGGGGAGGGAAAGGACAAGAAGCAGGGGGCTGACAAGATGTGGACGTGGGAGTTGGAGGGCATGGGACACAAGAATGGCTGGCTCATTCTTCCAATCAGATCTAAGTATCTTAAGCTCAGCCATAGTGACATTCTCTGTACCATCATTTCCAGCACTGGGTAGGTGCTCTTGGGAAATGTTTGTTGAATTAATAAGTGAGTGAACTAGGTAGTGCTGCTGGGTGTCTGTACTGTGTTATGGAAGGGTTCTATGGGATTCTTGGCTGGTGTTACCCCTTTCATCCTCCCCTCCCCTCCCTCCTCCTCTCCCCTCTTCTCTCCTCCTCTCCCTTCCCTTTCCCTCCCCTCTTGTCCTCCCCACTCCCCTTCCCTTCCCAAACTGAGCTCATGCCACTCCCTGTCCTGCCGCGTAGTTCAAGGTCATGGAAAGAGCACAGGCTTTGGAATCAGATAATCTGGGTCCAGACCCACACTTTGCCATACACTGTCACTGAACAGTGGGCTAACCTTTCTGAGACTCTGAGTTCCTTATCTGTCAAATGTGCAGAGCTGTTGTGAAGAATAAATGAGATGACGATGACGATGTTGTGAACCGAGTTGAGCGGGCACTTCTCTAGCTTTAACGTGTATGGGAGTCACCTGGAGATCTAGTCACGGTTCAGAGACTGGTTCAGTGAGTGTGGGCTGGGGCCTGGGGTTCTGCATTTCTAACAAGCTTCTAGGTCAGTGGTAGTCAACCTGGTCCCTACTGCCCACTAGTGGGCATTCCAGCTTTCATGGTGGGCAGTATCGGAGCAACCAAATGGCGTCACGATTACATAGATTTAACTATAGTAAGTTGTTTTATAAAGATTTATTCTGCCAAACTTAGCAAAAATCCAACATAAAGTACTTGGTAAGTAATTATTATTATATGCTTTAAGTTGCTGTAACTGCTTTATAAATTTTATAAAGTAAAGTTACTTCCCTACTTTATAAATCACCATTACTGTGGAACCGGTGGGCAGTTAGAAAATTTTACTACTAACAGAGATACAAAAGTGGGTGGTAGGTATAAAAAGGTTGACTACCTCTGTTCTAGGTGATGTTGCTGCTGCTGGTCCATGAGTTCATGGTCGCTGCTGGCCCTGAATAATTTCCCCCCAAATGTGCTTTCCCTTCCTTTACCCTGAGCTGGCCCACTGTGCCTTCCTGAATGTTTCTGATAAGCCCCAGGGATGACCCTTCCCCTCCACCCCCCAGGGCTCACTTCTTCCCCAGAGCCACTGCGGCAAAGTCCATCTAGGTCTGATTATACATGTGAGGGGAACTCTATCTAGTTTTATGGGAGATCAGAAGAATCTCTATGTTTCATGGGAATCAGAGAAACTCTAGTTCCCAAGGAGATGTTTCAGGGGCTGCAGAAACCTGACTCAGAACAGAAGTTATAATTTAAATTCTCAAACGGTGAGAGTGGTTGCTAATGTTATTTTGAATCATATTCTGTTCTAGACGCTGCCCATATTTTGGCACATTTAATTTTCAAACCTTATGAAATAGGTTCTGTAATTATTCCTATTTTCTCAGAAAAGGGAACTGAGACTGAGAGATGTTAAGTGACATGCCCAAGACACCCAGCTGGTTCCAGACGGGCTGCTGCTAACCTCTGTGCGGAGCAACACACATTCAAACATATCGTCTTCTGAACTTCCGCACACGTAGGCATCCACGGTGTTTCAGCGCTCAGCTCCTGGGAGGGCTTCTGCCTCCTTCTGCTCCTGCCCCCACCCTCACTCTCAGCTGCTCACCTTCTTTCATTTTCCATTGAGAAGACAGAAACCCTCGCCAAAGGAACTGGAGCATGTTTTCCCATCTGCCACCCACCTGCCCCTTCCTTCCTTTCCTCTGTCAATAAACCGGGGCTTATTTGTAAATGGGTCTTTCGTTAGTGAGATTGTAGCTGCACAAGTCTATTGAAACGTTGCTCCTGTGCATATCTGCTCGTATGCACACGTATCAGTGTGTATGTCACTGTGGCACTCGAGTTGAGAATAAAAAATGTATATTCAGGACAGCTAGAACCCCAGGCAAGACTCAGGTGCATCTCAGGTACCCACTTGTCTTCTTCACGATGTAAGTGTGGGCTGTGCAGCACACATCCTGTCAGGGGCTTCTCAACTGACTTTTAGTTGTCACAGGGCTGACAGCAGATAAAGCATCAGTTGGGGAATGGAAACTTAATGGTTGGTCTCAACATACCAAAAAAAAAAAAAAAAAAAAAAAGGCATTAGACTGGGAATTCTGAAATGTATCCAATAGACATGGGCCGGATGAGATTTTTAAAAATGATATTAATATTTCCTAATGTTACAAGATACATTTTACAAGTGTTTTCTGACAAATCGTGAAGATTTAAACTGGGTAGAAACCCATTTTCTGACTCTGTCAAATAACAGCGAACATTCGCTGAGAGCTTTTCATGTGCCAGACACCATTGTAAGTGCTGTATGAATATTAGCTCATTTAACTTTTACTTAGGAACCTGGTAAGGGAGCTGAAACAAAGGTTAAGTAACTGACTCAAGGTCACACAGCTCATAAATTGTGGGTCAAGGCTGTGTAAGCAGGGATTTTGTCTCCAGAGTTCACATCCTTGACTCTTGTTCTTCTCATGCTTATTTGTCAGACCACAATATTGATCATAACCAACCCGGCCGATTCCGTTCCTGCCCCAAAGCAGCCAGGGGGCTCTGGAGAAAAACACACAACCACATTGACTGCTTCCTTTAGTGTCCTGAGCATGAATCTCCCATGGTCCTTATGTTGCCGGGCAACACCATCCATTTCCCTGGTCCAGTCACTCTCCCTCTCATCTAGATGATTTTTCTCACACCTTCTTCTCCCTCCGTGAACCTCCAACACCTGACTCCTCTCCCTCATTTTCACCTGATGACCCATCTCCCATTTCACAGAGACAATGACAGCAGTCAGAGAACTTCTGCAGCTTCCCACTACCCACTGCCCCGCCTCGTTATGTCCCTGTCAGCACAGATGCATGCATGGTCCCTGCTCCTGACACCCGAGAACATGGCTTCAGCGATGTCCCCCCTCTCACCTATACCACAGCAGGTCTTTCTACGCACACACGTGCCAGCACTTCTCCCGCGTTCAAACCGACAACAGCCTACACATTTCACTTGCCCCTGAGCTGTGCCATTTTTGCTGGTCTCTTTTACAACAAACATTCTGGCAAGATCAATCTTTACTGCTGCCCTAATTCCTCTCCTCCATGCCCCCTTAAAATAGCCAGCTTGGGCTTCCGCTCCCACCACTCCATCAAAATAGGGTTGACCAAGGTCACAAACGACCCATGACCACCGCTTGGCTGAAGCCAACAGTCTAGTCTCAGGCTACCTCCATGTTGTCCTGTTTGAGATAGACAGAGTTAACCACCTGCTCCTCCTTAAAGTGTTTTTCTCACTTGGTCTCCGGAACATCTGACCCCACTGATCTCTGCTCTCCCATCCCCCACCTGCTCCGTCTCAGTCTCCTCGCTGGTGCCTTTTCAGTCCCTGACTGCCTGATGTTGGGGAGCCCCAGGCTCAGCCTTTGTACCTCTTGTCTGTCATACCCACTGTTTTGCTAACCCCATGCTGTCTCCCTCATACTTGAAGCACCTTGTGCAATAGACAGCACCCCATATATTACCAGGCTGAACCACTTCTCTGAACCACACACTCATTTGTCCATCGTCACTTAGCTTTGGAACAGGCATCTTGAAAGTAACCCATCCCAAACTGAAGTCCTGAATGGCAGCACCCCAAACCTCCTTCTTCCTCAGGCTTCCATCTTGGGTAAGGGGAACTGCAGCTTCACCCTACCAGTTGCTTGGGCCAAACCCTTTGGAGTCATCCTTGACTCCTCTTTCTCTTGTAACCTACGTCCAATTGGTCAGGAACTCCCATGAGTTCTCTTTTCCAGAATCCAGTCGCTTCTTACCATTTCCATGGCCACCTGGTCTAAGCCACCAACGATCCCTCCTAGATTGTGTCAAGCACCTCCTTCTCTCCCTCTTCCACCCTTACTCCTTACACTCTGTTCTCAACCCAGCATCCCCAGTGATATTGTAGGAATGTACTGTCACTTATCTGCCTGAAAATCTCCAGTGGCTTCACCTTTATTTCCCATGGAAGCCGATGTCAGTATAATGATCTCCCGGGCTGAATGTGATCTGCCCCCGTACCTTACCCTCCTCCTCTCTGACCTTGTTTCCTACCGCCCTCAGCCTGGCTGAGACCCTGCAGCGGCTCAGCTTCAGCCTTCTCACTCCTCCTGGAGCCGGCCCAGCAGGCCTCTCCCCTGGCGGTGGTGCTGGCCGCAGACCCTTCTGGCCGTGTCAGGGTCACAGCTGGCTTCCTCACTCCTTCAAACTTCTGCTCCAACTTTCCAAGTGGGGCTAGCCTGACCTATTTCAAATTGAACTACCCTCCACCCCAGAGTCCCTTCCTGCTTATTTATTCCCATAGCACCTGTCCCTGTATTACACCACAGTGTAGTAATCATACTGCAGATTTCACTTCTTTATTTAATTGAATGTCCATCACTCACATGCTCAAGTTTTAAACTTCAAGAGGACAGAGGCACTTCTGTTCTGTTCCCTGCCATACCCCCAGGGCTTGGAGCAGTGCATAACACATTGTAAGTACTCATGGGGTGTCTGTTGAATAAACAGGTAAATATCTGAATTCTACGCCATGGATATGATCTGGAATTGGACATTCTGTATAATACCTTTAGCTCAGTGGTTCTTAACCTGGGTTCTATCGAACCCTAGGGGTTCGATGAGTTGGTCTCAGGGGTTCGGAGAAGCCTCTGCCGCGGAGGCCAGAATAAAGTAATACCGTAATTTGTTGTGAGTTCATGCACTTTGTTGGTTTTGTTCTTTGAGCAAGGTGATATTCATGCACGGCTCATTTTGTGCACCAGTAAAAAACATATACCTATGTCTTGAATTTGGAAAAAAATCATATTTTATTTATCACTAAAGAAGGGTTCGGTGAATGCGCATGTGAAACTGGTGGGTTCGGTACCTCAAAAAAGGTTAAGAACCACTGCTTTAGCTTCCTTTTAAGCCTCTGGATCACTTTGAAGAATATCAGAAGATTGCAAAACCATCTGTACATTTTTTTTTGCAGCTACTTATCTGTGTAAATAATGTTTTCGAGATACTATACAACCAAAACTAATGAAAATTATCAGGCTCTTTTGATAAACACAAAAAAGTGAAGTCAGGATGTTAGAGATGACAATTACAGTTTTATATTAGGTTGAGTGTCCAATTTATTTAATCAAAACAGCTTCGTTCTTATAGATTGATTTTATAATTAGCAAAGGTTATAACCTGTATTTAAAAAAATAAATTCACACCAATAAAACATCACTTTTTAAAAACCAGCTTGTATATTGCATTCCATGCAAGATGAAAAAATAAAAAGCTAAAAGTAAGTGTGGAAACCATTGACTTTAACATGGCCTCTAAGAGATCTTTCTGCTTCCGTATTTTCTGAAACTAAACTGGATGTTACATAGTGAGGCTAGGATTGGGGTGGCGGTATTTGCATTTCCCCTGGTTGGTTCACTTGTTTCTTGCAACACTGACCACATAGTAGATCTCTAGAACCATCCTGACTATGGCCCTTTCTCCCTCTCCCAGATCAACTCTCTGCTCAGCCTTTGAGAATTGATTATTATTTGCATAATTTAACAGCATTTACTCTCTACACTCCTAGAAAGTCCCAGAACCAGAGCATATCAAAGCTAGAAGGATTTTATGAACCAGAAGGGAAAATGAGGCCCAGAGAGGGGAAGCCACTTGTTCAATGCCACACAGAGATTCAGAGCTTAAGCTGGGTCTGGAACTCAGGTCTCCTTTATTCCAGTCAACTTCTTTCCACCATATCATCAACTGGCCTTTTTCTCTTGTTAGGAATCTTGCTCGTGCCTCTTCTGCACTGTAGTATAATTGGCGGGAGCACAGATTGGGGAGGCAGTGACCCTGAATTTAAAATTCTGAATTCACTGCGTATTTAAATGCTGTTGGGCTAGTTAGTTAATGTTTCTGTGCCTCACTTTTCTCATCTGTAAAATGGAAGGAGGGAAATGGTAGTAAGAGATAGACCTACAACATTGGGTTGTTATAGGTTTAAAAGTAAGGTTTTTTTTTCACATTGTAAATATTTTATATGTTAGCTGTTATTGTTATCATCAAAGAGATCGGCCCTTGTAAAGTAGCAAATATTCTTAGGAAAGTGGCAGGACACGTTTGATAACCTATCAGTCACTCTCACTTTAGTATGAATGTATGAATGGGCTCAAAATCCTTCGATGGCTCCTTGATGACTAAAAGAACAATCTTAAGATTGTTCATGTAAAATGTAAGGTTTTTCATATTCTCACTTCCAAATTTATCTTTTGCCACATGACTTTGGACTTCATCCTTCAAGCATATCAACCCACTTTTTTCTCTCTTACCCACCCAACATGCCTCCTTAATCTTCCTTCTGCCATCTAGCTGGAATGCCCTTTCTGCACTTCCACCAGGTTGCCTTTTACTTTTCTTGCCCAATCTAGTTCAGTTGTCACATGCTCCTCCTTCGGAAAAGCTTTCCCGCTTCCTTGTCTTTTCAAACAACTCTCATCTGTGCCTGGAGTGTTCTTCTATAGAATAATTATAATGACAGTTGGCATTTATTGGGCATCTACTATATATATATGGGCCAGACCCAGGGCAAGGCACTTCATGTGAATTTTCATATTTGAACCTCACAACAATCATAGTCTCCCTAGAGACAGATACTGGTATCATTTCAATTTTATAGATGAGGAGGTGTGGGCAGAAAGAAAGTACCTTTCCCAAGGTCACATGGTCAGTCAATGTGAGCCTCTCTTCCAGAGTCTGCCTGAGCTGCTTTTGCAACCCCAGTGGCAGGTCAGGATGGCCACCCAGCTGGGACCCAGTGAAAGCTGGTTGTCCTGACTCAGGTTCAGTCCAGCCTCTCCATCTACTAAGTCCGTTGCGTGTGTATGAGCCCAGCTGGTCTTCCCACGAGCATAAGGCTCTCTCTGTGTAAGTTGCACCTTTCATCCCTGTTGATAAACTTCTTGCAATCAGTTTGCTCCAAACAGCCTTTGGAGCTCCCACGGCTGTAGGATCTTTCATTTCATCCTGAAAATTGTGTCAGAAAATTTCTGAGCTGGTGATATGTCAGAATGGAGTTTATTATCACAAGCAGATCTGATCTGATAGGAGCTGGGCGAAAGCTCTAGTGAACAATGTGACACTAGCTGGCACTCATTCTGGCCTGTGAGGACCAGGCATGTCCGAGAGGGAACGCCTGAGGGGCAATGGGAGGCTCTTTCACACAAACCCTGTGGCTTTATCTGAAGCCGCTCCCAGGGATCGGACCACGAGGAAGTGTAATGTAATGCATCAGGAAAAGCTTTGGATCAAGAGTCAGAACAACTGAGTTTGAGTCTTGCAGGAAGACCTTGGCAAGATTATTCTTCCTCCCTGGGCTTCCCTCAGAGAGAGTTTAAGAGCCTTAGGCTTGTAACAGCCATCTAGTTCAATCACTGTTCTGAGACTTAAGCATCTCCCCCCTCCCTCTCCTATACATATATGTACATCTACATATGCATTTGTACACATGTAATGCATATGCATATACACATAGCATAGCTGGTTGTCCCTCTTGTCAATTTAGCAGGAGAGTAGAACAGCTGTGGCAGTCATTCAGCTGCAGCAGCTAGCAGCAGGGGCCCAGGCTGAAAGGCCCCGGGGCAGAGAGAGGCCAGGTGGTGGTGCTGGGTCCTAAGCCCAGGAGTCAGCGAAGGGACAGGGCAGAAGCAATGTGCATGGCTCAAGGGTGTGGATGCTGGTGGGCGGTGGTCGAGAAGAGAGAGGCATGCAGACGTGCAGGTGTGAGGGAGGGAACAGCCAAACCACCACAAGCTCAGAGCAGGGTTCATTTGCTCTCTCCCCAGGGCCTGGCTGTTCTGCTCTCCGGGGCCTGTTAAGATTTAGTTGAAATCACTTAAAACCTAGTACTGTATATCATTAGCTTTTGCTGCAGGACAGATAACCATTTGTTATTTCCCATGAGGCTGACTGGGAGGTCCTGCTGTTCCAGGCTGGGCTTGGCTGCCAGGCTGGGCTTGCTCAGTTGTCTGGGGCCAGCTGGGGGCTACCTGGCCTGCATGGCTGTGGCTATGTGCTTGTCTTTCCTCCGCCCGCTGCTCACACCCTCTAACAGCCAGGTCTCAGCAGTGGCAGGGTCCATGTGGGGGAGAGGGAGGTGGAAAAGTACAAGTACCTTTTCAAGCTTCTGCAGATGCCAAGTCTGCAACCCTCCCATTGGTGGAAACCAGTCACATGGTCAAGTTCGGGTCCAAGTGGGAACAAACTGAAAAGGCTGGATGGAGCAGGGAGGCCATTATATGGGCCATGAATGCAATCAGTCTATTACCTCTGGGAGGCACTAAAGTGAATTTTCAAAGAATACAGTGAAACAGGTGTTTATTGAGGCTGTACTATGGGCCCACCCTTTTCTGGTCCTTCTCATGCTAGGGATTGGGAGGTGGACGAAAGAGAACGTTTATCATCCCAACTTCACGTTGAAAGTGAAACCCTTTGGGAGCCGTGAAAAGCACCCACCAGCCCCTCATATTCAGGTGTGCGAAGTGAAGGCAGAGTGGAGTGGTGGGTCTGAGGTTGGCCTCGGGTGATGGAGGGCCAGGGTGTGGGTTCCTCTCATCCATGGACTCCACGCTCCTGTGTCCTCCAGCCCCTGCACACGTGACCCAGGCCACTCCGCTCCCACCCTCGCAGCCCCTCCAGGCCTCCTCCACATCTGACTTAGAACAGAACCCCGGGCCTCAGCAACATGATCAAACACGTGGAGAAGCACAGATCTCTGACGCCGTGGATGGGAGGGCACCAGGAGGAAATCTATAACAAAATCATTAATTTCACTTAAAAGTCATGTCCGTGGGCGGGCTACGTTTGCTGCTTGGAATTGAGTTTATGGTTTCACTTCATGGTTTGGATGCTTTGGCCTGTGAGCAGGAATCCAGAGAGTGGGAGCTGATAACTCTGGGGAACACAAGTTTTGTTGCATCCACAAAAACACTTGTTCTTACCTATTTTGAGTGTGCTGATCTTTAATCCAACATTAGTTTTTCTCTTTAAGGTACATTTTTTTTGCAATTCAAGATTTTAGGTTTTCATCTTATTATAAAATTTTCAACATTTAGTTTAACATAATGAAGTAGAATGTCTAATTGGGCATCATCTTTGTGAAAATATAATAATTTATATAATGCAGTAAATACACTAATACACTAAAAGATATGATTGCATCAGAATTTGTCTACAATTTCAAAATAGAACATATTAAAACACTTACTTTAATCATAAAATTTGCGCAAAACTTATTTAAATTATATTCAGGCAAAAATTTGCGTTTGTAGCTCTTGCGTTTGTGTACTTGTTGAGGACAGTCTCGTTTGATGCTCCAGCAGTAGTCTGCTCGTCACTAACAGCTCCAAGATTTTCAGGGAACTTATCAAGGTGACTATTCAGGAAGTGAATCTTAATGCTCATGTTCCATCCAATGTTGCAGAAAGCCAACAGCATCCTTTGAACCAGAAGTTCACAGTTTTCTGCTTTTTTGTTGCCAAGGAAGTTCTTTGTAACTGCCACAAAACTGCTGCTTTCTCCTCCTTATTCATCTTCCTGGCAAATTCTTCGTCACGTATGAGGGTTCGAATTTGAGGTCCATTGAATATACCTGCTTTTATCTTCTCGAAAGACAAGGCAGGAAAAGCAGAAATAATATGTTGAAAGCATTCACTTTCTCTATTCAAAGCCTGAATAAACTGCTTCATTAAGCCAAGTTTGATGAGAAGTGGGGGGAAAATGATCCTGTCTTGATTAACTACAGGTTCATACACAATAGTTTGCATCCCTACTTCCAGAGCTTCACATTTTGGCCACTCCTTCTGTGTCCAGTGTTTCTCCTGAGCTTGGCTGTCCCACAAACAAAGAAAGCAAGGATACTTCGTGAAACTTTTCTGTTGTCCTAGCAGGAAATTTACCAATTTAAGATTCACACAAATGATTCAGTTATGCTCCTCATACTTCAGAAAGTTGAGGACAATTTTTATGTCATTATAATCTTCCCACAGATGAGTTGAATAACCAATTGGAACCACTGCATAAGCTTTACCGTTGTGTAGGAGAACACATTTCAGACTCCGTTTAGCGCTGTCAGGAAATAGCCGCCATTCTGTTGGAATGTAAGTGGTAACACCTAGCTGTCTGAGAAGACTACTAATATCATGACAGTAAACAAAGTGTTTGTCTTCAGAAAAAAAGTCCACAAAAATTTGTTCACGCTTCCTAAAATGGGATACTTTAGCTGACTGGTGAAGTACATTCTTTTCTTGAAGCCTGGAGGCTAATAATTCAGCAACTTTCTTTCTTTCTTTTTTTTTTTTACAGGGACAGAGAGAGAGTCAGAGAGAGGGATAGATAGGGACAGACAGACAGGAGTGGAGAGAGGTGAGAAGCATCAATCATTAGTTTTTTGTTGCCATCGCAACACCTTAGTTGTTCATTGATTGTTTTCTCACATGTGCCTTGACCGCGGGCTTTCAGCAGACCAAGCAACCCCTTGCTGGAGCCAGCGACCTTGGGTCCAAGCTGACGAGCTTTTGCTCAAGCGAGATGGGCCCGTGCTCAAGCTGGCGAGCTTGGGGGTCTCAAATCTGGGTTTTCTGCATCCCAGTCCAACGCTCTATCCACTAAGTCATTCAATTCGGGTTGGCTAAACTGCTGAGAGGTTAATGACTACTTGGCATCAGAAGAAGACCCTTCAGATTCTACAACCATTTCCTCATGCAGATATCTTATCAAAATACACTTGATCACCATGTTTACTTTCTTCGTCCTTAGAAGAAAGAAAAGCATTGAAAACTGAAACCAACTGGGAGTGTGTCAGAGTGTGGGATAGGTAGTATTGCTGAAGGAATATTAGGATATGAGATCATCTGCCGTTTTTTCTTGCCGATGCCCTTTATATGGATCAGACAGAAATAACAGTCACTGCTGTGGTCCTTAGGTTCACGCCAAAGCATGGGAATACCAAAAGGCATTCCTTTGCGTTTTCCTTTTGTCCAGTCACGAAGCATTTCCTCACAATTATGACACACAATATGAGGAACCCAATTCTTGTCTTGATTGCCAAGGGGAACTTGAAAATAGGCAATATATGCACGTGTCACAAATGATGAAATATTGTGACTTTGATGTTGAAGTGTGTAACAGCCACATATATAACAGAAGGTGTCAGGAGTAGTCTTACATTTACGCCTACTCAAAGAAGCCATGGTTCAATATTAAAACAAAATAAGAGGGTGTTTTTATCAGATAATAATTTTTTATAGTTAAAAACAACTACAATTATGTGAAAGTGATGTCTGTAAAATATTAATTGCCTTGTGGTTATATTCAATCCAAGAGTCGTTGCCCTTTAACTCTAATTTAAAAACCAATGCATGCCATTAACTGTAACAAAAAGAAATGAAGATTGCATAAGAACTAGAGCATGCACCAAAAAAGAATTTCATATTTGGAATCAGTGATGCAGATATATATAGAAACAGTTCTAAAACCTCATGCAACAGAAAATGAAAAAAAAATTGTTCCCCAGTGTAATCCAAGTAGGGTTTATGCAGAATGGGGTGGGGGGAGGAGGAGGGAACTAATATTTGCCGAGCCAGTGGGCTCTCTGATCCCCAGTTTATAGGTAAGGGGCCAAGCTACAAGGTCATAACTTGGCCAAATGGTGAAACAGGACTGGGTTGGACTCTCTCCCATGGCTTTCCTCCCCCTACCCTCCCCCCCCCTCAACCATCTACCAATTTAGGACTGTTTTTGTTTTTAATTTTTATTAACTTTAATGGGGTGACATTAATAAATCAGGGTACATATGTTCAAAGAAAACATCTCCAGTTTATCTTATCATTCAATTATGTTGCATACCCGTCACCCAAAGTCAAATTGTCCTCCATTACCTTCTATCTGGTTTTCTTTTTGCCCATCCCTTCCCCCCTCTCCCTCCCTCTCCTCCCTTCCCCCACCCTGTAACCACCACATTCTTGTCCATGTCTCATAGTCTCACTTTTATGACCCACCTATGTATGAAATCACGCTGTTCTCAGTTTTTTTCTGTTTTACTTATTTCACTTCGTATAATGTTATCAAGGTCCATCCATTTTGTTGTAAATGATCCGATGTCATCATTTCTTATGACTGAGTAGTATTCCATAGTATATATGTACCAAAGCTTTTTAATCCACTCGTCCTCTGACGGACACTTGGGCTGTTTCTAGATCTTCACTATTGTGAACAATGCTGCCACGAACATGGGGGCGCATTTCTTCTTTTCGGACAGTGCTATGGTGTTCTTAGGGTATATTCCTAAAAGTGGGATAGCTGGGTCAAAAGGCAGTTCGATTTTTAATTTTTTGAGGAATCTTCATACTGTTTTCCACAGTGGCTGCACCAGTCTGCATTCCCACCAGCAGTGCAGAAGGGTTCCCTTTTCTCCACATCCTCGCCAGCACTTATTCTGTGTTGTTTTGCTGATGAGTGCCATTCTGACTGGTATGAGGTGATATCTCATTGTGGTTTTAATTTGCATTTCTCTAATGATTAGTGATGTTGAGCATTTTTTCATATGCCTGTTTGGCCATCTGTATGTCCTCTTTGGGGAAATTTCTATTCATTTCTTTTTCCCATTTTTTGATTGGACTGTTTGTCTTCCTGGTGTTGAGTTTTATAAGTTCTTTAAAAATTTTGGTTATTAACCCCTTATCAGATGTATTGTTGAATATGTTCTCCCAAGGACTGTTTTTTGTTGTTGTTGTTTTGACCAGGGGCTTGTAGGGACCATCTCCCAGCCCCCGCCCTCTGCTTCCTCTTCCCTCCCTGGCGGTACAAGGACTTTATTTTCCGAAGGCACAAACTGTTCCCGACATAAAATCATGCCCGAGAAGATATACTTTCCTAGGTGACTTATCGTTCTTTGTGTTTTTAGTGCTTTAAGATTTTTATGTTTCCAATAACCCAAAGAAAGATGATGGATATATAATAACACTGAGCAATAACAGACTGTATTTACAAACACATATATATGCTCCATCAAATGTACATATTTTTATACCTTTCACCCATCTTTCCAGGACGGCTGCACTTTTTGAATTACACTGTGTAAGCAGTGAGCCCATCATCCTGTTCACACATCCATAAATTACCCAGCAGGAGCCGGGCATCCTGGAAGCATCCTGCCTTAAATCACCTGCAAATACGTTTCCCCCTCCTTTTCCTGGGGTGGCTCACTTGGGAACTGGGTGGTGGGCATTCTAGAGTCAGGGGAAGAAAGCTACACTGGAAAATGAGCCCTGGTTCTTTTTCTGGCTCTGTTATCGACCTTCTGTGTGACCTAGAGAGAGTAGCTTCTTTACTCTGGGCCTCAGTTTCCCCATCTGTGGAACGGGAAACTGAAAGCAGAGATGGGGAGCCTTTGATCCTGAGTGATTCAGCCAGGCAGTGACAGCAGGGAGTATAGACCAGGACCAGGTCTCTCCTGGGTCCCTGTCCTGTGAGTTCCAGGGGTCACTGCTCTTGCAGACTGATAATATCAATAACTCTTCTTCCTCCTGTAACTTCAGTGGTGTCTTTTGTTCAAGCACAGCCTTTAGGAAAGCTCACAGATGTGAAGTTTGGAAGGGTGACATTGCATGTATTCACTTTTAGGTTTAATGTTAACTTCCTAATAAGCTGTAGAGGAAATGGAACTTTGGAGGGGTAAGTTTTGAAAGTTGCTGAGGGTCAAGGCCAAAACTGGAGCACGACAGAGGTTAGTAGGCCAGCGTGGAGGACCTTCCATGGCAGAACCCAGGGGAGGCACGGCAGGCCTTGGAGCCAGAGTGTATGTGGATAACCACAAGTGTATCCCATGTGGCAGAACCGCCTGCTGTGGTCACAGCCAAATTCAGCCTGAGCATCCAGGTTTTTCATGCTTATCTTTAATTTACCAGCTTGGAGTTTTTCAGGTCACCATGCATTATCCACGAGCCCCTTGTAAATGTGGTGTCCAACTCTTTGGATAAAGGGATGCCAGAACCAATGGAAACCAAATCCTTTTCCTAAAGAATTCAGAGGCACAGACAGGTGACTCAAACAAGAGAGTTGCTGCTCGGCCCTGTTTTGGGGGAACTTCTCTCCAGCATTTCCCTGGGCAGCATTTGCAACTGAATCTTCTTAGGGGGAGGTCTCTTCTTGCAAAAGACCTGCTGATGAATAACTGAACAAGAACCAGTAGGAATGCAAAGGAATGCTAACTAACCCCCCACCCCAACTTGGTTCTCACCAAAGAGAAGAACCCACCAGTTGGCGTTGTTTTTTATTGTTGTTGTTGTTTTGTGAAGGGTGCCTAGCAGGCCTGAAGCAGAGTTCAACGTGGAACAAGATGAAAACAAGGCATTTTAATAGTTTATTAAACAGAGCTTTGTCTATAGTCTCCATTCTCCCAGAACCTGCCTGAACCCTCCCCATCTCTTGGCACTTATGCCCTAGCAATTTTGGGGGGGAGGGAACACTATTATTCTCAGGTTACAGGAGAGGAAACAGGCTCTGAGAGGTCAGCTTATTTTTCCAAGCCCATTTACCATGTGGCAGTTTATTCTGGAAAATAAGCCCAGGGAGTAGAAGGGACAAGGCAGAAACAGCGGAATACGGAGAGCCTGTCGCAGGACGCGTGGTTGACCTGGTCACTACTCTGGGCAGCTAGGGCTCAGTTCTACAGGGGCTCCTCAAGGAGTCAGGTAGATGGCCTCACAATCGTCTGCTTGGCGCTCAGAAGGGATATTTAGGTTCTAGTTCTGCCCCCTTTCGGTCAAAGGATGCCTTGGAGGTTGTTAACTTCCTCACACTTCCAGGTGTGTGCATTGCGGTGGTTCATTTTTTTTTTTTTTTTTGTCACAAATGACCAGACATCTGGCTATACATTATTTCTGGGTGTGTCTGTAAGGGTGTTTCTGGAAGCCAGTAGCATTTGAATCAGTAGACCGAGTAGAGCAGTGGCCCTCCCCCGTGTGGATGGGCGTCACGCAGTCAGTTGAGGCTTGCATGGAATGAAAAGGTGGAGGGAAGGTGAATTCTCTCTGCCCCATGGCTGAGCTGACACATTGGATTTCCCCTGCTCTCAGACTGGGAGTTACACATGGCGTGACGGACAATTCGTAATCCCATGTGATGCATAAATCCCATTGGTGTTCCTGGGGCTTGGACTACAACCATTGGTTCTCCTGGTTCTCAGGACTTCAGACTCAGACTGGAACTTCACAACTGGCTTTTCTGAGTCTGCGGCTTGCAGAGGACAACATGGGAGTTCTTAGCTTCCATCAGGCTGATGAGCTAACAAATGTCTTTATCTATCTATCTATCTATCTATCTATCTATCTATCTATCTGTCTGTCTGTCTGTCTGTCTGTCTGTCTGTCTGTCTGTCTATCTATCTATCTATCTATCTGTCTATCATCTATCTATCATCTATCTATCTATCATTTATTGGTCTCCTATTGGTTTTGTTTCTCTGGGGAACATTAACTAATACATGTTTGCACCAGAATGACTGAGTGGGCTTCCCAAGGCACTGTATGGGGACTGAGAAAGCTCAGGGTAGAAAGCCAGAGATAAAGTATAGCTGAGATGAAGTTCTGTCAGACTACACCTGGCTGCAGCTGGTTGCCACAGCAACAGCTGGGGCAAAAAGTGCACCAAGAGGAGGTAAGACAGGCCATTAAAATGTGTGACACAGTCCAAGTCTTGGCCTGCTGTGCCCACCGTTCAGTTCAGTCTATCATAGGGTCTACAAGGTAATAGCTGGCTCGAGTCTCTGTGAGACACAATATAGATGAATTGATCACATCATAGTCCCTCCTGCTGTAGCAAGTCCTAAAGCCATCATTCTCTTTATTATCTCTTACCTCCAGAAGCCATTCTAGATTTACGTGTGACAGATACCTCAGCGGATCCAGGTGGTTTGTCTGATGAAGAAACTTAAAACTTTTTTCCTGAAAAGTCAGAGCTCTTGGTTGCTTTTTTTTTTTTTTTTTTGTCCATTATTGCAATACAATTTACAGTTACCATGTGTCATAAAAGTACCAGGAGATGTCTCAGGGCGTGCCCTGGGCATGCTTCTTTCTGCCACATTAATAGAAGTAGAAGTGTCAGGGTCAATCACCCATACCGGTATTTTTTTCTTCCTCAGAGTAAGCTTCCTTCTATCCCACGGGAACCGGGTCACAGGAAAGGGAAGCACAAATTTCATGAGTGTATCACAAAGTGAGAGGGGGAGAGCCCAATTCCATTTTCACCCATGATTTTTGGATTTACCTGTGTACTCTGACGATCAGTGACCCAGTACCATATACCTCATCCTGGAGGACTGTCCCAGCTCTGCTGATCACTGTCCCAGAGTGGGCTCCTTAACTGAGCCTTTAATAGGCCATTTAAATATTCAAATATCCTGCAGTCATGCCCCATTGTCCCTGCTCTTTCAGGGGTCCAAGGTAATATTACAAAGGGTCCCACATTCTTTAGATCTATGCTTGGTGATGCTGGCAGAGACAATGCAGACAAAGATGATAGACCCATAGCTAGAGTGGGTATCAGTCCCCATGTTGATGATTGCTGCCTCGTCTTCAATAGAAGGGATTCAGACTCTGCCAGCAGGTGGCCAGCTAGTGCCCTTGTGGTGCCATTTGGGGGGCTAATTTTCAGTCTCTGCTGCTGTTTGTTTAGGCATTCATCAGCGGCAGTGGTTAGATAAGCCTTCATGAGAAGGAGCCCAGACACGGAGCCCATGTTTAGCTCCATCCCTGCTCCCTGGCTGCTCTGTTCGCAGACCCACTGCACAGCAGCTGGGCAGCCAGGGAAGGAGGCTGGCTGGCATCCACCAGCCGAGTGGGTCCATCTATGTGGCGGCTGAGTGCATCTTCTGCCGATATGACCTTTTGTGTGCAATACTGTGAGACACGGGGTCTGCATGCTCAGTTTCCACACCCCTAGATCCACTCCTGTGCCTCTTCTGCCTTCCCTAGGATTTCTTGACTCAATCTCTGATTGTGCTGTTTCTGGTTACCTGACCAACCCCTTGTCATTGCCCAGGAGTCTGTGTATCGTCATACCTCAGTGGCTTTATGCTTTCATACAAGGTGGACTCCCAGGTATACTGCTCAAAATCCCACCTTCTGGAAGGAATCCTCTCACCGTGTATAGGGCTGTAGTGCGCCAGCCATTTATTTTGAATAGCACTAACATATCTGTGAGCCAGAGCTCAGTTTATGGGTCGGGGGCCCTGGGAGATGGCACAAAGGATGTGAGATGTTGTCAGCCCTCAACCACACGGTAGTTGCCGCAGCACTGATGGAAGTGAAAAGGCAGGAAGAGAGGAGGTGAAGAGGAGCCATTCAAAATACCCAAGAGAGTGCTGTGATTTCCGTGGTACTCCTAGGGAGGGTAGGACCAGGAGAATAATTGAGAGCAGAGAGAAAGAAACAATCTCACTTTTATTGAGACCCTACCTGTATGCCTGGGCTTTTCAGATATGTGATAATATTTAATCCTCCCAACGTGTCTCTAAGGCATGTCATATTCTTTTCATCTTTTAGATCAGGAAACTGAGGTTCGGAGGGTGAAAGCCATCTGAGCGAGAACACACAGCGACTCAGTGCTGGAGACAGATTTTCATCCTGAATCACCTTGATCTGAAGACTCTACTCTATGGGCAGGACTCGGGCCGCCATCTGAACAGGTTGTCTTTTCCTTCTTTAATTGTACCTTTCTGATCACAAGTCTGCCCTTGACTGGGGAGGCTTAGCTAGATGCATCTTCTATATTCTTGTGTCTTGGGTTCAACACTCCTTTATTCCAAGGCACCCCCTGCATGTTCAGTCTTTGAGCTAAAAGCTGCTCTCCAAGACTAGCACTAGCATCTTCCAGGCTCCGAATCTTCCCACCGTTTCCAAATGTGACCCTTCCAGGGTCCAGCTCTTAGAGAGAAGACTTTGAAGGAGTGACATGATCACATTTCTGTCACAGAGAGCTCAATAGCTAACGATTATTGGACGATCACTACGTACCAGGTGCTTCTCTAAGCACTTCACATACGTAATCTTTGCCATGATCCTATGATGAAGGGACATGTTTCTCGCCTAATTTTTACTTGAACAAACCAAACCGGGTACAGGGATGGGGAGTGTTTTACCTGAAGGTGTGCACTGAGAAGGGGGACAGGAAGTCTGCCCTGACCCCATTATGCAAGTCACTGCACTTAGACTGCTGTGTGGAGAAGGCTCATAGGGTGTCAGGCCGGAGGAAGGGGGACCACTCAGTGATGATTACAAAGAGCCAAATGGTGGCCTGGATGAAGCTGGGAGAATCCAGAATGGGGAGAGTCTTGAATGTTGAAGAGTTATTTAGACAATGGACTCCTTAGCACTCGATGATATAGCAGCTGTGGTAGATGCCCTGCCCGCCTCCCCTGAGCCCCGCCACTGCCTGGCTTCCTTCTAACCACACTGTCTGTGTTCTCTTTGCCTGAAGGCTTCCTCTGAAGCTGGGGAGCTGTCTGTGGGCAAGACAGGATATAACTGCCAGGGAATGAACACCCCCAGGAATGCCCTCCACCAACACGCGCTGTGACTCTGAGGCCTGTGTCGGCACCATTTCCTTACGTGCCCATGTGGAATGAAGCTTCAGTGGCCCACAACACAGATGGCTTGATAAATGCATGGTTGGTTGATTCCCGCCCCCATCTTACGTCTCCACTCTTTTACCCTCGGTTTCCTATACTTTCCAAATAAACTATTTGTTTTTAAAGCCTTCTCAGGGTTTGCTTCTTGGGAAACTCAGACTAAGGCAGAAACATATGGGTACGGGGAGTAAAGGCAAGGTAAGAGTCAAAGATAGCCTGACCAGGCAGTGGTGCAGTGGATAGAGCATCGACCTGGGAGGCTGAGGACCCAGGTTTGAAACCGCGAGGTCGCCGGCTTGAGTGTGGGATCATCTAGCTTGAACACAGGCTCACTGGCTTGAATATAGGGTTGCCAGCTTGAGCGTGGAATCATATACATGACCCCATGGTCACTGGCTTGGGCCTAAGGTCGCTGGCTTGAGTAAGGGGTCACTGGCTCAGCTGGAGCCCCCCGGTCAAGGCACATATGAGAAGCAATCAATGAATAAATAAAAGTGCCACAATGACAAGTTGATACTTCTCATCTCTCTCACTTCCTGTTTGTCTACCTCTCTTGCTAAAACAAAAAAACAAAAAACCCAACAACAAAACAAAAATCAAACCAAATAAAAATAACACTCTGGAAGTATTAGGTATCTGGCTTGGGTGACATTTTCTGAAACCGGACACTCTGGGGCAGGAGCACTTTGGGTGGGGCGGAAGGCTACAGGGATCTATGCTCAGGATCTGATGAATCTGAGATGCCGTGAAACATCTTGGTGGCCATGTTTCACAAGATGTTGCCTCTGTGGGTCTGGAGCTCAGAGAAAGTTCTGGGCTAGGGAGAACCCACGTTAGAATCATCACAGCAGCTCATGACTTATCTCAAGGCGTGGGCGTAGCTGTCCTTATATCATTTTCTGAATCATGGCTGTTCTTGTCTCCCCCAGTCCTTCCCAGATGGAAGGAGAGAATGTGGAGGTGTTTAGGTGGGTGGGAGCCGAGACAGGGCTCGTTAGAGGGACGAGAGCAGAAACGTGTTTACATTGAGGGCATGTTTATTGAAGTTCTGTCAGCAATTTGGAGCAAGCCCGTTGTTGGTACATTTCAAAAATGTCTGGAAGATTTTTCCTACCCTGCAGGGAGTGTTTTTTATAAGTAATGTGGTCAGGAGTGTTGATATAACTTTTTCAGCGGGGTTTGCAAACACTCAAGAGTTTGTTGGAGAAATCATTTGGGCGTCACGACCACCAACCTGGAGGTATGTATCACCATGCCTTGCTCCAACCTGGACTCTCAGGGCAGAACCCGCCTTCGAAGGGGTCTGGCCCACATCCTACCCGGCAGGTGCCAGAATCCCTCTGTTGCACCTCTGATTGAGGATTTTTGTGCCTGAGCTTGGGTTCCCTTGATGATGAGGAGCTCATTCCTTTAAAAGACAGATCATTTTAATGGCTGAACAGCTTTCATTGTTAAATAATTCTTTTTCTCTGAAGGAGTTCAGGATCCTGCATCTTTTCAGAGCATCCTGGAGAGCCTTCTAGCTGTAGGTCCCAACAATGAGGTCATTCAAAATGCCACGGGCTTCCTGACCTCCTGGGCCACCAAGGATGGCAAGAAGGACAAGAAGGAGGAGGACTAGAAATGAGACTGAAGGGAAAAGGTAGACTCAGGGCCACATAGTGTGGGCTGGGGTACAGGGCTAGATATGTTATCTGCAACCATTTTAATCTAAATAAAGCTTGGCAACTTTTAAGAAAAGTTCTTTTTACCAAGCTGAAATATTTTTCTGCTGCATCCAGTCATGGGCTCTCTAACCTTACTCCCTCCCTAATGCCCCTCTGACCACCTCTCCTCCCTGTTTGTAGGAAGCCTTATAAAGAATTAGAGGTAGTGGCTTGCCATGCTCCCTTGAGTCTTCTCTTGTTGGACTGAATTAGCTTTTGATAGTTTAGTTCTCAAAGCTTGGGCCTTGCTAGGTAATGGCCAAGTCAGCATCAAGAACTCAGGTCACAGAGTCTGACAGCCTGGGAAGTGCAGGTTGCAGTGTAGGCTGTTTGACTCTAGGGGGCACCATTCACATGTTGACATCCTGCACAACCATACCTGGTAGACTGGAGGATGGGCCTCAACTTCCTTCTCAGCAACTTTGCGGATACTGGTTAATTGGTCAGAAACACACAGCTGCTTGTTTGAGAGCTTGTTATGGGCAGATAGAGGGAGAGACAATCAAAACCGTGTCTCAGTCCAGAAGACTGGCAGGCATCACTAATAGCTCCTTCTTTTCACCCAGTCCTGTGGAGTTTGCCTCTGTCTAAATAGATCACTAATCCACCCCCTTGCCTCCGTCACATTGTTCTTCGAGTTCACCACCATCTGGGTTACCTCATCAGCCTGCTCACTGGTCTCCCTCCATGCATTCCCACCCATTCTCACACCACAGCCAGAGGTAGCTATTTGAAATTCAAGTTCACCACATCTGTACCCTGTTTAGAATTCTTCAGGGTCTTCCTGATGTTCTTAGGCCAAAGACCAACATTTTCAACACGTCATTGCGTGGTCTTGGCCCCATCTTCTGGCAAGCCTTTCCCAATCTGAGGGGCCGTTGTGATTGGACAAACACATTAGTCAGTAATGGGTGGCTTTAGAGCAGGTTTCTGACCCCAGCACTGTTGACATTTTGTTGTGGAGGGTTGTCCTATGCATTGGAGGATGTTTAGACATATCCCTGATCTCTACCATTAGATGCCATTAGTACCCCTTCCCTCTATATGTGACAATAAAAAAATGCTTCTAGACATTTTCAAATGTCCCCTAGGGGGGACAAAAATAGTCCTTCATTGAGAAACGTTGCTCTAGAGAGAGAGCTGGACTTGAGACCAACCCCAACTTTACCTCTTGCTAGTTGTAGGATCTTTGGCAGGCCACTCAACCTTTCTGTGCCTCAGTTGCCTCGTCTCTAAAATGGGGTTACTAATAGGAGCTACTACATGAGGCTATGACAATCAAATCAGATAATTTGTGTACAGATCTTGACAACATGGCGCCAAACTATCATCATCGTTCAATACATACATGCCTGTTGTTATTGTTGCTATTGATGTTATTGGTTTTCTCAACCGTCCTACTCAAAGAAAACTGGGGGTGAGGGTTGAGTTAAAGAGAAAAGTCCTTCAGATACACAGAACTGTCATCTCCCTTTCCCCTAAAAAACAAAACAAAACAAAAAACAAAAACAAAATACCAGTAGCTTCTTTCCAAGCTAAGGAAGAAATCGACCTGTGTATTTTTTTTTTTTCCTGAAAAGTCAGTTTCTAGAGGGAATGAGCATAAATGGGCTGTCCTCCTTGGGGAACCAGTGGCCTTTTCCAGGGGACAGTTTAATCTTTCGGAGACAGATGAATATGAGCCGCAGTAATCCTGCAATGCTACCAGGAGCGTTGGGGAGAGGGAGAGAATTTCAATAGGGCCTTAGAGACGCTGGGGGTGTTTCAACAACAGCGCTTTGTGCCTTGAACTCCCCTCTGTGGCACGTTCCTGGAAATAACAACTCAGGCTCATAGGAGGGAGTCTCACGGGTGGAAAGGCGGAAGGTCATGTACTTCCCAGGGTCACGTCCAGTTCTCTGTAGCAGTCAGGTGTAGCCCTCTGGATTCTCTCTCCACCCTCCTCCCGCTGCTCTGTGTCCTGGAAGGCCAACCCTTAGGAACTGCAACAGTGGGCCCCTTGCATTTTGAATTCCTGACTGGTTCCCCCAATGAGAGGCAATAGAAGGGGATCAAAGGGCAGGAGGAAAGAGAGATCGGGCCAATTTTCTTCCCTAGACAGACCTCTGCTAAGTTCAGACCTAGGACTGCTGACTCCTAAACACTGCACTCTCCCTTATTGGTTTTTCCTTGCCTTGCCCTGCCTTTGTAAATAAGAGACTTTGTTAAACTCATCCCAGTGACCATGTTTGAATGTGTCAATGGTTTCCTGTCGGGCCTCTGATACAGCAGGTGCTCAAGGAATCCAGAAAAAAAAAGGGGCAGAAATCCAGTCTTGGGTGAATTCTCCTCTGGGCCTGGGTTCTCATAAAGATTATTTTGTTCATCTCTGACTCCTCTCTGCAGCACTGGGCACAGAGTGGGTGCTCAGGTACTGTTGACCTGAATTAACGGGATTCATAATGAAGACAGGAAAGGGAAGTCAGGGCAGAGAACTCCTCCCTGATGCTGGCAATACTTGCTGATGCTGTGGGCATTACGGGGACATTTGGTAAGTGGCAGGAATTGGATAGATTCTGTGATCTGGTCATGCAGTCTTAACCCCAGAGTCTTGTTGGGCTTATGGAATGCCCATTAAGGGGGTTGGTGACTTATTGAGACATGCTTGGAAAAAGCAGGATGCTAGTGGAGACTCTGGAGATGAGGGACGTAAGAAAGGCTCAGAGAGTGGAAGTTACTTTCCTCAGGGGCACAGAGCCAGAGAGACCAAGTGAGGCCAGAGCTTATGACCTGATTCCTAGCGAAAGCAATCACCTGCCGAGCACTTTCTGTGGCCAGATGCGCTGCTCAGCCTATCTCGGTTTTCACAACAATCGTGCAAAGGAGATATCATCAGCCCTTTCACAGGTGAAACTGAGGCTCAGAGAAGTGAAGTGATTCATCCAAGGTCACACAGGTAGACAGACATGCAGCTGAGGTTCAAATATGACTTTAAAAATTATATCCTTCTACTTTAATTTTCTCTCTGTGGCCACTAAGAAGTACCTAAATCTAATCTCCTAGAATTTATTTTTTCAATGGTGCTTGCTGAGTTTTAAGAACAAGATGGGGTTCAGCCTGACCAGGTGGTGGTGCAGTGGATAGAGCGTCGGACTGGGATGCGGAAGACCCAGGTTCAAGACCCTGAGGTCGCCAGCTTGAGCACTGGCTCATCTGGCTTGAGCAAAAAGCTCGCCAGCTTGGACCCAAGGTCGCTGGCTCCAGCAAGGGGTTACTCAGTCTGCTGAAGGCCCGCGGTCAAGGCACAAATAAGAAAGCAATCAATGAACAACTAAGGTGTCGCAATGAAAAACTGATGATTGATGCTTCTCATCTCTCTGTTCCTGTCTGTCTGTCCCTATCTATCCCTCTCTCTGATTCTCTCTGTCCCTGTAAAAAAAAAAAAAAAAAAAAAAAAAAAAAAAAAAGATGTGGTTCAAACAGAAAGGAATACAAGATAAGTAAATTGCACTTTTTTTTTTGACATTTCCATATTTGAGGGAGGTAGGCACAGGCTGACCAGGTTTGGACTGCTGGACAGAGATCAGCCTGGCGCGGATCCCATCACAGTGGAATCGTTACTCTGGCCAGCAGAGGGCGACAGGCTGGGCAAAGTAGGAAACAACAGTCAGTGCCATGTAGGTGTCAGGGCCAAGGCAGAGCAGTCCATTCAGGATTTGTGGGAGCTAGGAAGACCCTTCTTCCCTCTAAATAGCAGCCCCAGGGCCACAGATCTAATAAGGGATTCTACAGTTTCAGAATCATTCGTTCATTCATTCATTCAAGATCGATCACCTTCTTGACGACAACACTGGAAATTCATTGGAGAGCAAGTTGCCTTGGTCCCGTCACCGGAGCATGAAGAGTCACTGGGGAGGGGGGCTTTAAGTGAGCTATCATGATTAAGTATGCTGAGTGTTGTGAGAGGGAAAGTATAAGAAGTGACCCCAAGGAAGTGACATTTAACTGGAGGCCCGAATTCAGGATGTATGTGCCCGTGGCCAGCAGCCCAGGAGGAGGCTGACGACCCCGAGGGATGAGAGTTCAGTGGGGCTGGGGTAGGACTGTGGTTGGGCGGGTCAGGGGGAGAGATGAGGGCCCAGGTATTGGAGGCCTTCAGAGGACACGTGGAGGAGTTTGGACTATATCCCATAGACAACTTGGAGCCACTGAAGGTTTTGGAGCATAGTTGATGAGAACTGGAGGCCGGCTCTGGCTGTACGGTGGAGGGCTGCATGGAAGGGGTCATGCCAGAGGCAGAAGAGCCCTTGAGGAGTTGGCAGAGGGGTTTGGGTCAGTGCTGATGCCAGTCGAGGTGGGCACAGGGGAAGGGATGGAGTGCAGTGAACGACATGAGGTAGTTTAGAAAGGAGAGATTATTGAGCATGGAGAGGTAGAGAAGACTAGCAAGAATGACCCTTTGGAACTAGCTGTCATGTGGTTTTCTAGATCCTTGCACCTTATATATAGAAGCTAGACCCCAAATTTGAGACAACTAACCCAATGCCACTACTGGTTCTGTCTCTAGTTTCTCTGCCCCTTTACCCATCCATGACCTTAACTTCAGCACTCTTCATTCAAAAAATATTTACTGAGTCCCTCCTCTGAGCTAGGTACAGGTCTAGCTTCGCTTCTGCAATCTACAGTTGTGAACAAGTCAGAAAAGATTCCTCCTGGTTGCTAACCTTTTAATGGGAAAACAATCAATAAAGAGACAAAAGAAGGTAATTTCACAGAGAAGTGCTATGTCTATGAAAGCAGTAGATAACACAGGGTAATGTGACATGGCATGGCAGGGCACAGGAGCAGAGAACCCAGTGGGCAGGTGTATGGGTTACGTATGGGGGACTGTGGGAAGAAGCAAGGAATCCTCTTAGTCATGGACAAGGTGAGGGTGGGGATCACCTTTCTGGAGCCCTTTGTATGTGTCCTTTCACCCTCTTTTAGGTTCCCAGGCCACCATCTCAGTGTGGGCAATGGAATGGCATTACTAGCTCACCTCATGTTGGCCATGAGGGGTGCTACCTCTCTCTCAATGCCCTCTTCTATGCAAGGCTGAAGCATACTTCCCTGGGACTGGGCCACCATGCTCCAAGGTGGACATCTCTTTCCTTTGATCCCAGGAATCTTGTACCTCTTTCTTAATTTTCATTCTCCAAAGAAGAATATAGAGTCTCAAGTTTCCTTTCTGTTTTTTTTTTTTTTCTCACAGCCAAAGTGATTAACGAAATCGGGGAAGATAGGGGTTATTATAGGAGGGACCCAGAGGGACCTGGAGAGTCCTCCTGGCTGATGGGGCTCCCCAGACATCTAATGCAGCACCTGAAACCTACTATTATTGAGCCTCTTCTTCAGGTTAATCATACTTCTCTTCAAATGCAAATGTGGCTAGAAGAGGCATTGCACATTAGTCTCAACTTACATGTTGGCTGCTTTGTCATCCCTAAGTCAAGGAAGTCAGCCAGCCTGACAGTTCCGTGCCTCGAGATGGCAGGGAGGGCACTAATTTTGGAGCCAGAAAACTTCAACCTCTGAGTCTTAGCTTAGTTGCTTACCAGCTGTCTGACCTTGGCGAGTTTCTTAATTTCCTCAAACCTCAGCTTCCCCATTGTAAATGGGGTTCAAGAATAGCACCCTGCAGCCCTGGCTGGCTGGCTGGCTCAGTGGTAGAGCGTCAGCCTGGCGTGTGGAAGTTCCGGGTTTGATTCCTGGCCAGGGCACACGGGAGAAACACCCATATGCTTCTCCACCCTTCCCCCTCTCCTTTCTCTCCATCTCTCTTTTCCCCTCCCACAGCTAAGGCTCCATTGGAGCAAAGTTGTTCCGAGTGCTGAGAATGGCTCCATGGCCTCTGCCTCAGGTGCTAGAATGGCTCCGGTTGCAACGGAGCAATGCCCCAAATGGGCAGAGCATTGCCCCTTGGTGGGCTTGCCAGGTGGATCCTGGTCAGGTGCATGTGGGAGTCTGTCTCTGCCTCCCTACTTCTCACTTTAGAAAAATACAAAAAAAAAAAAAAAAGAAAAAGAAAGAAAGAAATAGCACTCTTGTAACATCCCTTGAAGATTAAAGACAACAAAAGTGAATCACTTGGCACAGTGCCTGGGCCATCGTACTCAAAATGTTTCCTTCCTTTTCTTCCCTCCATCTTTGTCTCGTGCATCCTCTTGTCTGCCTGGCCCAGCAAGCTCCGCCTTCTCCTTTGGTCTTGCATGGTTATTAAATGAGTCTTGGCTGCGACCCGGCCTATGGCAACCTCTCTTTGCAGAGGCTGCCAAGTGTCAGCCCCACTTTAATAAAACTTTCTTTCCTCTTTGGGCTCGGAGGAGGGCTGGACAGCCTGATTGTGTCTGTTCCTGTGTGATTAAGGTCTGCAATCAGCCCAGCTGCTTAATGGTCTCCGAGCTGGCTGATTAGCAGGGTGTCCTTTGGCCTCAGGTTAATGGATGATCTCACACTGTGGCTGCAGAGTAATTACCAGTTGAAAGGTCCGAGGCCAGGGCTCCATGGTCTTGGGGAGGTCTGGCCCATTTAAATGTACAATCAGGAAAATAATCTAATATCAGCCAGCAGCCGATAGCTACGGTGGGGACCCCGGGCCCTGTGAACGTGCTCTCAGACCTCAGACCTCCAGGCTCATTCTCAAACTGGCCTGATGAACTTTATTTGTGTTAAGGGAGGCAGCTCAGGGGTGTGGTAAGAGCAGGATTCGGGGGTCAGGAAGCCTTGGGGGACATTCCAGCTGGGCTATCTGTTGCCATGGCATCTTCGGCAGGGCATTTGACTTCTTGGTGCTTCAGTGTTCTCCTCTATGGAGTGGAGATTACGACGTTGGCCTCATAGCGCCGGGGTGGAGCTTGCTTAGGTCTGTCCAGCCCCTGATGCATGGACTGCTCAGCACAGATGAGCTCTTCTCCTGCCCTGTGGTGTGTGTATGGCTGGTTAATGACTCCTGATTCTCTGCCCAGACTCTTCCTGACAACAAATTGACTTTTGCAAGTACTTGCTGAATATCTATTGTGTGCCAAGTGTGACGCCAGGTGTAGGAATAAGACACTCCCAAATCCAAGGTCCTGTGAGAGTGTCAGGCTAAGGAACCCATTGCTGTGACGATGCTGTGCAATTGAGTACGAGGTGCAGAACGCGAGCTACAGCCCTCACTCAGGCTGCAGGTCACAGATGCTTCCCAGAGGGGCTGACTATACACCCAGCGCTGCGGGGGGCCATGAACGGAAGTAACAGTTCAGGCGATGAAACCACTGACGCAGAGGTCCAGAAGAGAGGGGGCATGGGGCACTTGGGGGGGGGGGAGAAATGGAAAGGGCTCAGTGTCTGAGAGGCTCTTGGGGGAGTGAGCTCATGAATGAGTGCCTGAGTGAGGGAGCAAGCCAGCGAATGGAAGGGTGAGTGGTGAACAGGCGAATCGTTGAATGGGGAGTGAGGATTGAGTGAGTGAGTGAGTGAAGGAGCCTTGGGAGGAAGAGTGAGCGAATGCCTCAGGGTTTTGCTCTGATGTCACTTTCTTAGTAGGGACTGTTTTGTTTACTTTATTGAAAACGGCAGCCTTCCCACTCTACTCCTTTTTTCCCTCTGTTGCTTAGTTGTGGTTTTTTCCCCCATAATACTTGACATCCTGTAGGTATATATAATTTCCTGATTTGTTCTATGTGTTGCTTACTGCCCATGGCTCCCCTTGGCCTGCCAGGGCAATAATTTTTGTCAATCAGTTCTGTTCACTTACATCTGCCTCGTATAATGCCCTGGCACATGGTTGGTGTTCAATAACAGATGGACCACCTGATAGGAGACTGAGGGAAAGAGGGCAAGTACTCCCAGAGTCTGGGCTTCTGGAACCCACAGCCATGCTCCAGGGAACACAGGCACCCGCCTGCTGCCCACACCTTTTCAGAACTCAGTGGACAGGGCCCCTGGATCCTCAGAGATGCCTTCCAGGCTCTGTTGGCACCGTCCACCCTCCGCTGGCCCTGTAGAGGGTGGTGGCAGATCCTGAAGGGAGGAGGGAAGAGAGGGAGGTCGCAGGAAGGCGGAAGCTGAGGGTGAAAGTAATTCTGTCCCTTCTAGCAATCTCAGCAGTGGCCACTTCTCAGAAGAACCAGCAGGGGAAAGAAAAGAATGAAAAATAAAATCAGGTCCGGTTTATCACCTTCAAATCGTGTTGAACAAAGCTACTGGAGATACTTGGTTTTGAAGAACTCACCCTTCTCCCGCAATACAGAACAAACACAGCTAAACGCCTCTCCACCTGCACAGCTGTGCATTGGCAACATTGTTGCCAATTAAAGGACTCCCTGCTGTGGGGGTTGATCTGTGGTGACTATGGGGGGGATCATTAAAATGGTAGAACAAAGGAGGCAGGACAAGTTCAATGGAGATTAAGGCAGAGAGAGAAAGTCAGCCTTTCTGGGGTGTTTATGCTCAGCTTTGAGCTGGGCACATCTGGCAGAATTCACCTCCAGTCCCGGCAGCTGGTAATGACCAGATGCCTGGGTGAAATGGGTCCACCCACCCGCAAGGCTTTCAGGGACACCCCAAATATCCTCATGGCTGCTAAGCCTCCCTCCTCACAGTTCACCTGCTTATAGGAAGTAATGGCTGAAATGGTTCCAGACCTCGTAGATCTAAGCTTTGCCCCAATCTGATGCTTTAGTCTGCTCTTCTGCAGTCAATCCCCCGACAGGTCTGATGACCACTGCTTGCGTACGTCCTGTGACAGGGAGCTCTTCCCCTCCTGCAGCAGGACCTCTCTCATCTTGGTATAATCCCTACTCTCACAGAGTCCTTTATGATGACACTGTTGCAGAGTCTGAGTTTACAGAGTACTTACTATGTGGTAGGCACCGTGCTAGGAGCTGTCCAGCCTCAGTTGTCCTGGTCTCCTTTGCGCTTCATTCTCCAGACATCTAACTCCTCTTCTCCCGGGCCTTTGCACAGGCTATTTCCCTCTGTTGGGAGCTGTGCCTACCTCTCTCAGAGTGTTGGTGGGGGGAACAAGATGATGAACGTGAGAGTACCTAGTGCCTTGCCACCCATAGTGAGGGCCCAGCAAATGACAGCTGTCTCTATTGTCCACTCCCAGTACCAGCTTCAGCTGACTACGAAATAAACTATTTTCTTCTTAGAGACCAACAACTGTAACACTTCTGTTACCCATATGAATGCTTATTCTTTATCCCTCAAGGTTTTAAGAGTATCCAAGATCTAGGGAGTATGGTGAAAAGTGTCTTCTCAGCCTGGCTTAATTAAAGGGGACAGTGTAATCTTAATGGTCAAAATTACCACCACCACCACTACCACCACCATCTTCATCACCATCATCATCACCACCACCACCACCACCACCATCACCACCGCCACCACCACTGCCGTCACCACCACCATCATCACCAACACCAACATCACCAGCACCAGCACCATCATCTCTGTCATTATCATCTTTGTCTTCATTAAAGGCTACTACATTTTGAGCCACCTAAATTTACTTTTATTCAGTGAGAGGAGTGGAGGCAGAAAGACAGACTTCCGCACATGCCTGACCAGGATCCACCTGGCAAGCCCCCTATGGGGTGATGCTCTGCTCATCTGGGGCTGTTGCTGTGTTGCTCAGCAACTAAGCTATTTTTAGCACCTGAGGTGAGGCCATGGAGCCATCCTCAGCATCTTGGGCCAACTTGATCAAATGAGCCATGGCTGCAGGAGGGAGAGAAAGAGAGGGATAGGGAGGAAGGGGGAGGGAGAGAGGTGGAGAAGCAGATGATCACTTCTTCTGTGTGTCCTGACCAGGAATCAAACCCAGGACTTTCACATGCTGGGCCGACATTCTACAGCTGAGCCAACTGGCCAGGGCCAAGCCACCTATGTTGTGCCAGACATTCTGTTAGATGCTTTACATTTGTTTTTGTTTTTTTAGTCTTCCAAATCATCTCTCCAGATGAGGGGACTATTTTGCTCAGACAAGCAAAATAGCTTGTACAAGTTTCCACTGCTACTAAACACCTCAGTCAGGATTTGAACCCACATTTGGCCTCACAGCCTGGATGTTTTGCATTGGGCCCCTCGTCTATGCATCTTTAGTGTCCTGTTCCTTCTATCAGCTTATGAAAGTCACCTCTATGAAAACTTGACTTTACGTCCGACTGTCATGTATCTGGGACAAGTGTAACAAATCAAGGTTTAATTCAGGGCTGGCTTCTCCAAAGTTGCAGTCATTTCTTACTTTTAAATATTTTTCATATAAATAGCTCTTCACCTGTATTTCTTCCATCTTGGGCTTAGGCAGTTGGCTTTGGGATCAAAGTGCAGATATCCGTCATTAGGGATAAGTGCTGCATGGCTTCTTGACCCATCTCCCTCTAAACCTGCCCCCAAAATTGAAGCCTCTTGAGCCCCAGAGCCCCACCTGTGACTTCCTCCTGCCGCCAGGGCCAGGCCTGTTCCTGCGGTGGGACAAGAGGGGCCTCGGCCTCATGCTCTAGGAATGAACCCCACCTCCCTCTACTTCCATTCTGGCCCTTTCTGAGGGGTCCTGTTTTCTATCTCAAGTTATATTTCTAACGTGGTACCTCTTGCTTACTTAAGCCCTTTAGTTGAAGCCTTATCTTGCTGCTATTGGCCTTCATGACTGTCTTTCTCTACTTCAAGACCTGGTGGTTCAGGCCAGGGCTTAGTTGACAGATCACCTCATCTCTAAAGGTTTTTCTGACCCATTCTCTTTTCTCTACTGGTAGAATTGTCCTCATTCTCCTCTGTGACCTCAGACACCGGGTAGGTTCCATCCCAGCTCCCACATTTCCAGTGCCTTCTTTTCTCTGACTCCCTTTCCAGACAGTTAACTGAGGCTGGTTTCCTTCTAGTCTCATCTTAGTCAGAGGCTGAGACTTTTCTTTGGGTCACAACTATTCTATAAGATGTCCAAGGCCTCCATCCTCTGCTTTGGGGACCTTGCAAGTGCTAAAGACCCTAGGATCGTGGATGGCTTTCATGGGATGGATCAATCGGAGGAATCATCTGTGGGGTGAAGACAAGCACCACCACCAGCTGGATGACCACCACCAGCGGCTGATGGGACCGACCTCTGGCCCATGTGGTCTTCTCAGATGCTATGGAGTCAGTCTGTGTTCCTGTGACCCTAACACTTCAGGTGCAGGTTCCCTTTCTCCCCGTAGGCAAACCTCTGCTCTATCCTCTCTGGTCCCCATAGTCCCTTCCCAACTTTTTCTCTTTCTTTCTTCATATTGCTGTCCTTTACGTGGTCTCCGTAGTCAGAAAATATAGCTCTGCTGGTGTCCACCTCTTTTTGCATTTGTCGGTGTTCGCAGTCATGTTTGTTTTATACTCTGCTGAGGATGACTGATACCTACGTGTGCGGCAGAGGAAGCACAGGAGAGGAGAGGCCCTGGGGGTCCAATGGAAAGAATTCAGTGGCCCCAGAGTCTGGGAGAAAGCCCACAGATTAATATGTATAAGCCGATATCCTACCACACTGCGTTGCCCATGAGAACAAGGATTGGGTCTCATTTATATTTCTCTCCACAGCATTTAACTAGTGCCAGGCCCACAGCAGGTGTTCAGTGAACCCTGTAAGTGAAGGAATGAACACAGATCTAGTTTCCTGGCACTGATTTCCACCTGCCACTATGTCTGGGTGCTGCTCCTGGACACCTGGGGCCGTGCTAACTCCTCTTGAGAACCTGTGGCTCAGAAAGTCTAAGTAACTCCCCAAGTCACCTGAGTAGTCACCCGTGTCATAAGTGAACTCCGACCTTCTTGGCTGACAGGCCTTCTATTCATCAAGTATCTCTCATTTTCCCGAAAAAGCTAGAGAACTATCCCAGATCAGCTTTATTTGTATGAATTCCTACTTAGATGCTTATTGGCTATTATTCTTTAGGTAAGTACTTATTCTTTTTGTACTCAGTTTTCTCATCTATAAAATGGGGATAATCATAGTCTCTACCTAAAGATCATGGTGAATTACTAGATAATTGCATATATATATATATATATATATATATATATGTCACAATTATAAGGCTTGAACATAACAGCATTATATAAGTGTTAGCCATTACTATGATTATTGTTAATGGTGGCATATGAGTGTATTTTAATGTTCTAGTCATTCTGTAAGACCCCACTCAAATGCCACCTCTTCTGTAAGGCACCCTCATCCCCACCCCTGGTCAGAATCAGTCTCTCTTTCCTCTTTACTCCCATAGTGCTCTGTTTTCTTTCTTTATTTTTTCTTTTTTGCAGTATTTCTATGTGAGTCTTTCTCATTGGGCCAAGCAATGGAATAGCCCGTAAGTCTCGCTCATGCCTGGGACCCATCATGGGTAACGGGAGCTCTATAAATGCCCAGTGAATTGTGCAGGGCCTGAAGGAATTACCTCCATTCACCAAACCTGGTGGGCTCCTTGGGATTCTTCCAGAAGAGTGTGGGTTAAGTGAACTGTCCCTGGAATATGCTGGAAGGTGGGCTTTTGGCACTGGGAAAGCCTGCTTCTGTCTCTGCTTCCAAAACATTCCTCATTGCTCCTGCCTCCCACCTAATGAGTACCCAAAGTGATTTTCTATTGCTTATAATTCACCAAAATTGCTTTAACATTTGGTAGGGCCTGGAAATTGACAGCCTAATACCCCAGCTTCCCTGTCTGTCTGTCTCTGTGACTTGTGGAAGGCTGAGCTGATGGCTTCTCCCACAACAATTACCTTGGGGCTTCAGAAGAAATAAACTATTGGAAAGGTTAGAAACAGGAACTGGAGGGGAGAAGTCAGGGAGGGGATTTGGAAAAATTTGGGTGGGCAGCTGCATTTGAGGTGAGCAGGAGCTGGACCTGAGCACTTGTGGAGAGGATGGTGGAGGGAACCCTTTCCCATGTTAACCATTTCCGAGTCTCAGAAAGTTTCAACAGCTGGTGGAACCTTAAGTGGCACAACAGATGGCATGTTTGTCCCTTTAAGAATTCACTGGGGCCTTCTGGAGTTCTTTGGCCATACCTTCTCATTTTATAGATAAAGAAACTGAGGCATCTAGTCAAGGGCTTGCACTTAGTAAGTACACTAATCAGCTATTACTACAATAATGCTGTGTAACAAACATCCCTAAATCTCAGTAGCTTCTAACACCAAGCCTTTGTTCTTGGGCTCATAGGCTTGCTGGACAGCTGTGGTGTGGCTGATCTATGCAGGGTTTCACTGGGTGACTCCATTACAAACTGTGGCCACCTGGGCTTGGCTCCCAACTGTGGGCTTATTTGAGACTAGGCCGAAGGACAACAGATACCTGGGATGCTGTCTTACAACAGATCACCAGAACACAAGGGCACAGCCAGTCCACCTAAGACATGGAAGGCCTATGCTAGCATCACAACTTCTGGCATTCCATTGGCCAATGCAAGTCACACGGCCCAGTTTTTCATCAACAGATGGGTAGGGGAAGGAGAGTGAATATTTATTGAACATTGACTTGCACTGTGACCCAGGCTTCAAGAAGGATGGATTAAGCTTTGAGGCCTAACTTCAGGTCAAGGGCATCCCCCTTCCTGGGCCAGGCATTCAGAGATGAATTTCTCTTATTATGGAGAATCTGAGGGTCACAGTTCAGGAGCCACTCAACAAGTCAGTCTCAAAAGGACCCTCTGAGGGCCATGTTTGGTGTGTGCCCTACATGTGTCTGTGAGGTTGCCCAGGTTTGTACCTCAGGGCAGCACAGGGCTATGGGAGGAAGATGAACTCTAGAGTCAGATGGACGGAATCGCATACATAAAGGAGAATCTAGACTCCTGGGACATCGAAGGACCATCTGGCCTGGCTGTGCCCCGCTGTCTGGCCTCCCCTTTCCTTTCCTTCGCCTAACTCTCTCAGCCTCTGGTTCCTGGGACACAGAAAGCTCCTGCCTGCCTCAGCTTTCTACTTGCTGTTCTTTAAGTCCAGAAGGTTCTCACCTGAAATAATCACATAGCTGGGTCTTCTTTTCCTACACAGTCTAACTCAGACATCACCTGTTCACAGAGGCCCTTCCTACCCACCTGATTTAAAATTGCAGCCCCACCACTCTCTCTTACCACTTGGTCTTGTTTTCTCTCTTGCCTTTGTCCTTGTTAAAAAGAATCTTTGTTTTCTTATTTATGATGTGCCTCCCCCCTTTAGAAAATAAGTTTTGGGAGGGGAAAGATTGAATCCGATTCAGAGCTATTTCCAGAGGCTAGAACGGTGCCTCATTCACAGAAGGTGTGGAATAAATTGTTGTTGAGTGCTGAAGGAAAGAACAAGTAAATTAGCTGGGCAGCCTCACGCAGGCAACTCTGAGGGCTCAGGTTTGGGTTTTTGGTTGTTGTTTTTTTTTCCTTGCAAGATGGGACCACTAATGCAGGCATTGCTAATTGACAGGGCTTGGGGTACTGTATGTATAACCTTCAGCATGGAACTAGGTACATAGTAGAGTTAAAAGTGGAAGCTTCTGCTGTAACAATTATTATGTTAGCCTAGGGCTTCCCCCACTACCTGCTCCAGCCAGGTGCCCTTCTCTCTACCCAGGGCTTTCCTGGCAGGGGTTGGCAGGTCCCATCTCTGCATCCTTAAGGAACCAGGGAGGCCAACAACACAGCTGCGGCAATGAAGGGAAATGATCTTGGAAAGGATACTTAATTCTAAAGAATGGTCCCCAAACCCAGAAATGATATGTTAAATCAGAGTCCTTCCTATAACTCATAGCCCATCTCCATGGAAATGGGCACCATATGGAGTTAATTAGTAGAACAACAAAACAATCAATTAGTCCCTTAATTAGTTTTACTAAGAAATGATAACAAACAAACACAAACACTTTATTCCAACTAATGCCTGAGCTGCGGTGATAGTTTAATGGCCTTGGGAAGCCAGCTCAGGCACTGGGCCGCTGAGGATGGAAATTTATTCCCACGATATTGACAGGTTCCCTGGTCTCCTTCTAGTTTGTGTGTTTCATCTTATGATCAATTATTTAGAATATCTGAACACAGCTGAGGGGTCGTCGGGGAGCTTTTCTTTCTAGATGGGGGAAAAAAATGCAATAACTCAAATCATATGAAGCCACCAGGCTCTGGAGTGATCGTTCCTTGAATCATTTATTTGACAAATATCTACCGAGCGTTTTCTAGGTGCCAGGCATGGCGCTGGGCACAGGGTAGAGAGGGGAGTAAGAAGTAATTGGCTGAGGGACTCATATTAGGATTGAGGGAGGCATCGGGAAGTAAATAAACACAGTTGCCACCCATCTGATTAAGTGCTGGGGTCGGAGTGCCCACAGAGCCCGGGGCAGGGGATGGGACCCAGGGCTGCGGTGGGCAGGAGAGGCTTTATGTTGGAGGTAGATGGTGGCTGAGCCTCCAGGACTGAGTGAAACGAGGCTCCTGCTAAGCAGGTGGTCTGATCAGCGAGGGAACACAACTCTCCGGGCTCCTGGCTGCATCAAGGCACGTCTGTTTCCTCCCCTGTAAAACAGAGAATGACGCCCACGCTTCTCCTCTCAGGTCGTTAGGAGGACCGAGTAGATGTAGAAACATCTCGTAGACCACAGGGGCTTCACACAACCAGACCGAAGATCTGAGCAGAAGACCGAAGATGAGAGCGGAAACCCCGAGACGCTTTGCCTTCCTGGGAGACCTACAAGGGAAAGGACACCCCAGGAACCCGCGGGATGTCCACGTATCCATAGCTCTATCTGTGCGTGTGGATCCAGACATGCTTCAATGTATGCATACATATGGCGGGCATGGGTATATCTCTAGCATCTATAGTCTATTGAGGAAAATTTATTTTAAGAGAGAATGCATGATGATGATAAAAATAGCAGAAGCAGTGAAAAATAAGCCCCCTGGGGCAGCGCTGTTGCTCGTGCAACCCCCGGAGGTATGCTGTGCAAGCAACACACCTTCGTAAATTCCTTCTATCTCCTCAAACACATCGTCCTGCACTTCTATATTTTTCACTTACTATATACCCTGGCCAACGGTTGACATTAGTTTCTTTGAAGCTACATTTCTTTTTAATGGTTGAATGCTATTTTCACATGAATGCGTCTTAATTTTTGTTTAAACCAATCTCCTTGTAATGAACATTTAAATCATTTCCCACATTTTGCTGCCACAAGCCGTGAGGTCTTCCCTTGGTTACCTATGAAACTCTACATAATAGAGCTTACTTTCTTGAGATCAAATCTGTTGGCTCGCTTGATCTTTATTGATGGTTTGAAGGGTAATTGATACCTCACCTTTATTTTTATGCTCTTTTTTGTTTGTTTGTTTATTGCCAGTAAGAACTGGAACAGATCTGGACTCACTGAATTAAAAAATAAACACATGAAATCTAGGGTCAGCATTGCCGGTACCCTGGCTCACCTAACTACTATTGTAGGAGCAGAAGCAAGTATGAACACACTTGAGCATGCACATTAATAACAGTTATGTAAGTGGTGGACTCAGTCCCTCCTCTCCACTCCTCATCCCTACTGAAGACCTCACAGGTTTTGAACCAAATTATGGTCGGCTGGTCCACTAACTGGTTGGCCTATGACCAATATTCTCCTCTGTTGGGACTATTTGAACAGAGAGAACCAACAGTGGGCACTGGAAGGTAAGTCTTATAAGACACGGAGCTGCCAGCCATATTAGGTTGGGAGAAGTGAAGAACCCAGCTGAGGAAGAGTGAAAGGGAGAAGCAGAAACCATGTGGCTGGCAGTCTTGGTTTCTGGTCCCTATCTGCTCCAGGACCCTGAGCCTGCTGAATACTTACTTCCCTTGCTTTGAAATGTAGAAAAGAAAGTCTCTTAGCATAAGTAACTTTTAGCAGAACTTACTTTCTCTGAAACAAAGAGACTTTTAGCAGAATTTATTTTTTCTAAGACTCCTTACCCCTGGCCTTGAGGCTGGTTTCCCAGACAGTGGCCTTGGGCTGGTTCTGAAAGGTTGCAGGTGTTCCCAGAATGTTTCTCCCTGAATTAATCCGATAGGAATTGTAAGAAAGCTTGTTTCACTGCTTTGTTTTACTGCTAGTCTTCCACTCCTCCCCATTCCCCAATCAGTGTGTAATTTTTCTTTAAAAGCTAGCCCCAAACTGTGTTTGGGGCTGCATGATTTGGATGACTTACGTCTCCGTGTGGTAATAGAGACTCCTTAATTTGATTTCTTAATTGTGTGGCAAAAGCGGCTGTTTCTCACTATTCCAAAACAGCAGCCTGAACTATCAACCGCTACATAAGGATGCTATTACTTTCCTATAAGGTTGAAAGAGACCGGAATCACATCTGGACATAAGTCCTTAAGTGTTACCAGCTATGACTTAATCAGATCCTGGCTTTTCTCTCCAGGCTTGAGTGACACACATCTTTCTATCTCCATTGGACACTTTTAATTGAAGACACTTTTTCTGGAACTTGTCCACAGGCCCTGGGGTGTTTATGCAAATGTGGGCTCAGAACCTTGGAGAGGCAGCTTGATGTGGAGGTGGCGGGGTGGATTCTGGCGCTAGGTGCCCGGGTTCCAGTCCAAGCTGTGCCACGTACTACTGAAGAGATCTGAACAACTTATTTCATCCTGTTTAGTCTCTTTGTCTGTAAAATGAAAAGACTCATGCTAACCACACTGGGTGATTGTGAGACTTCAATAGAGAATAGAAGAATGCTCTACTATGTAGAAAGTAGTGTGTCTTTCTCCTATTATTAGTTTCCTCTATGTACTGGCTTCCGGATTGTTAGCAAAACGTCCCTTTGTACCGATAGTTGCTTAGTGAGCACAGCGACTTCTCTTCTCCTGTGTTTGTTTCTGCCCGTTTCAGCTAACTCGAGGGAAAGGCTGCTGTGGAGAGCATCAGGCAAGCAGCATTTCTTCTGTTTTTAGCATTTCCAATTAAACAAAGAAAAACCGTGCAATCACAGCCTTTCCCCACCGCAGGAAGGGTCACCCTCCAGCCAGACCCTCAAGTTTGTCCCCAGTTGGAAGAAAATAATTTTACCCTCCCACATCCAATCAATATCGTTGCTGGGCCTATTGTGAGCTGATAATTTAAATACAATTGTCTCCTTAGCAACCATCCTTTCTCAGTCTGTCTTCCTGCCTTTGAAAGAGCTTGCAGTTACAAAATTCACAGTTTCAGCCAGAAACTTTTCTTTTTCCCCCTTACGGGAACTAGCTTCTCTTCCAAAATAAGCTCTTTGAAAAATAGGAAAATGGAATGGGATTTCTAAAGTAAAAGTTTAAGTTTTTTTTTTTTTTTTTTTTTAATTATAAAGGTACTTGAACAGGATTTTAAACAGATGGAAGGTTTTACTGCCTCCACTGTTAGGTTCAGGACGGTCTCTACAGGGCAACAGCCAGAGGTCAGGTAGAGCACAGGCAGACACAGGAATGTTGGAGCTGGAGGAAGATGTAGGGATAATCTGATCCTTACTTTCTTCCTCTGATGTTTTATAGCTGAGCAAGTGAGAAGGCTTGGGAGATAACAGCCACACCCAAGGGCACACAGCTTCTGGGGTTCGAGGCCGAGGTGGGGTTCAAGCCCTGTCCTCTGTCTCCAAGCCCAAAGGGTTCTTTCCACCAATATATGTCGTCTGAGATTTCTGGGGGAAGGTGGTGGTGTGCAAATTCAAAGAGCACAAGGCTTCGAAATCAGGTAGACCCACATTTGTATCGCTGGGTACGGTGATCAAACTGTCTGACTTTCCAGGATATGGAGCTTCCAATGCTCAAAGTGGGACGGTCTTGGGCAAGACTGGACAAGTAGGTCATATTCCTACTGAGCCAATCTCTCAGCGATGTAGGGACATTTGAGCCTCAATTTCCTCATCTGTGGTCAATCATAATAGTTCATCTCTTTGGGCTGGTGAGAGGATAAAAATAAAATAACTACAGTGAATATGAGTTTCTGTCCTTCCTTCCTCTCCCAATTTATTCTGCCCAATAAGAACGTCTTTAGCCAGAAAAAGCTAGATTCAGTTTAAAGGTGATAAGAATGGTTCTTCCCCAGGTTGGTTCAGATTGGGGGAGGCAGAATCCTGAGATCTTCATTCCAGAAGGTCTGCTATCCAGAGATACAGTCCTTGGAGACTCCCCCAAGTGCCATCCATGGTGTGAGAAATCAAAATTAGCTTTTTGGCTGCTTTTGGAACCTGTGATTAATCATTTTGTAATGAGACAGTCGAAGCACAACTATTTATTTGCACAGGATCAGGAAGATTACGGAATATACCATTTTCATAAATTTGTAAGGACTCTAGATATACGTTAGTGTGATGAATAGTTTAGGCTGCAATAGATGTTTTCGTTTCAATAAAGTTATTTTGGGGATATATTTACATGATGAAATAACCTATTATTTATCCAACTGCATTTTTATGAACTAATTTTTCTTTTTGTGCTGACTTGCAATGGTGATTCATTACTTTCTGCCCTTCAATTTTTTTTCCTTATAAATGGTTTCTTGTTTATTATTTTAAAGGGTATGTCTCCCTTAAGATCCATCGACCAGTTTTGCATGGGACCTTTGCTCTAAACTGCTTCCAAGAACCTATGGAATTCAAATGAAATGAGTCGTTTCTATTCTAACTGTGTCTGGGCTCTGCCGCTTACTGGGTCTGTGACCTTGGGCAAGTCGCTGTCTCTGAGACTCAGTTTCTTGATTCAGAGGGACTTTGGCACAGGGTAGGTACTCAATACGTGTCAGAGAAATAAAAGGGTGACTAAATGAAGTGAGAGTGAAGATGTTTGGCTGCAAAAAGGTTTAGGTTGGGAGCCATATCAAGGCACTCTTCTTTCTCTCAGTGGTTGTTTGTTTGTTATCTGCCAGAAAAAGGTTACTGAAACGTCTCTTTTTGTATCAGTCTACTGTTAGTGGCTTCCTTCCAATAAACTAAGCCACACAGCAAAATGGGAAGTAGAAGAAAGTTGTCATTCTATGCATAGAGTGTGATTAGTTGGATTAGCTTTGATGATAATGCAGAGGAGAAAGTAGAATCAAGAGGAACTAAGCCCAGGAGTTCCAGTTTCAAATCTGCATTGCTGTGTGACCTGGAGCAAGCCATGCCCGTCTCTGGTCTCAGCTTTATCTGTATGACAAGGAAGCTGGGCGAGGGGCCTTTGGTTTTTTTATAGTTCAAACAGTTTAGTCCAATGTTTCTCAGACTGGAGTTATATGACTCTGGGGTCTGCAACCATATTCTTGAGGTTCCTTGAGTTATAAAAATATTTTTTTGGCTTCCATTTTCCTCTTTATTTTTGCATGTTTTATAGACAGAGCTTCTCTAGCAGTGTTAATTCCTCATTGAAAAACATTTTCGTACAATAGGACTTCATTTTATGAATTCATTGTTTTCAAACCCGGCTTGGAGGGTCCAGGGAAAGTTTTCATGGTGAAAGGGATGTGGGATGAGAGAAATGGCTGGTGGGAATTCCTTGATGAGACCAGAGGATGTATTGAAAACTGTGACATCTGATGTTTGACACAAAATTGTTTGTATTCATATAATATATAACATATAATATAATATATAATATAATAATTTCTTCTCTAACTCTGCATCCTCAGTGATCAGTCGAGTTGACAGTGCCCAAGCATGTTCCATGTGCATAAAGCATTTCTGGTGACAAATGGGGAAGGACTTGAGCTTCTTCCTGGGATGAGTGATGTGCGATAAAGGTGCAACATGAGCGGAAGGAAGATGGTCCATTAATAGAGTAAATCCCGCAGAGGCAAGAGGCGGAGTTAGGATGACTCTGGGGGCTCTGTGGGGAATGAAAGGGCAGCCTGATTATTATCTCCATTCATTCATTTGTTCATTCATTCATTCTCATCCACTTATTCATTCAGTCATACTTCAACAAATATTTATTATCTGCTCACTCTGTGTCAGTCACTGTCCCAGGTCCTGGGAATATCTCTGTAAGTGTAACAAAGTTCTTACTCCTAGAGAGCTTGCATTATTATCAAGAAAACCCACTAAAAATTAATGGAAAGGTATGTGATACCATGTTAGGTAGTGACAAGAGTTACTAATAAAAATAAAAGAGAGAGTTAGGGGAAGACGTGAGGGTGACAATGTAGAAAGGACGATTCAGGAAGTTCTCCTTCGGGAGGTGGTAGATGAGCAGGGAGCTGAATTACGTTAAGGAGAAAGACGAAGGGAAGTTCAGGGCAGAGATCCTAGGCAGCAGAGTAGAGCTTCCTCTTCACGTGGCTTGCCTCCACCCCCACCCCCCGGAAAGGAACAGCCTCTCAGCCCTGAGTGATCTCATCTGAGATTAGAGCTGATGGCAACCTCCTATAGTGGAGGTAAGGACCCCAAGAGAGCACGGCAATTACTGAGAAATAAAAAAAAAAATGCAGCACACAGGCAAAGATATGTAGAAGACCCTGCCAAAGCTGGGGTGAGTTCCACTTTTTGCTGGAGGGTTGGTGTGGCCTGTGCCCAGGGAGGAGTTGTGTGAGTGCTCATAGGGGGTTTGCCAGGTATGGGGACTTGGCTCAAAGATGGACCATGTTCTAGAGTGCGAATGTTCAAAGTCTGCTCAAGTGACCCGGGGGAAGCGCCTTAAAACAGACTACTGCCAGAGGCTCATGAATTCTGTATTACAGTGAGTCGTCCCCTGATTTTGCAATTGTCTTGCTGATAATACAGTCCCTGATGTATTTATCATCACAGTTCAGGCAGAAAGGCCTGAAAAATCTTGGCTGCATCAGGACTTGGGTATTTTGATCTCATTCCCTGCTTAACCCTTCACTCACTGGCCAATCCCTTTTGAAGAATTATATAGAAGCATTTGGCATTGTCTTCCACTTCCCCTGGCCCTGTGGGTGTCTGTCATTCCTCTTGGCTGCTGTGGCAGGCACTGTTGGTTGCCTATCCAGTAGCCATTCTTCTCTCTCATTATTGAGGCTGAAGAGACCAGATACTGTTTTCCCAGATTCCCTTGCTGTATGGATGCATATATCAATTACATATTGCCATAATAATGCTGTGTAACGAACCTCTCCAAAACTTGGTGGCTTCATACAATGAGCATTTATTTAGCTAATGAGTCTGGGACTGTCGATTTAGTTGGAGCTCAGCTGTGTGTTTTCTCTAGTCTTTGTTGGGCACACTCACATGTCGGATGGTTGGTCTCTACTTTGTTAGCCTGACAGTGGCCTTATCTCCTCCAAGTCTAGTTCAAGTGTCATTGTCTCTAGTGGCCTTCATTTATACCACCGTATTCCCTCAGGCAGGGCTGGTGATGCTCTGCATTGAATCTATCTATCTATCTATCTATCTATCTATCTATCTATCTATCTATCTATCTATCTACTATCTACCAAAGACTATATGTTTACTTTCTGCTATTTTCTATTATAGTCATTTATCTTTAAGCTGATATTCTAAGTGCCTGGACTGACTCATCTCTGCAGCCCAGATGCCTGGCAAATAGTAGGTATTTAATAAACCTTTGTTGACTAGAATAGAATTCAATTTAACATCTGTCACTTGGAATCATTTAATCCTAAACATGACAGCTAGACTCCTGGTCTAATATCCTCATTTTAGCAGCAGGAAAACTGAGACTCAGAGGGTGGGAAGGGCCTTGCCCAGAGCCCTGCACAGCGCATTGGAGGCAGAGACTAGAACTCAGGTGAGCTGATTTATGATCCAAATTTCTTAATCTACCACGTGGCCTTGCCACTATCTGTCTTGGTTAAAGTGACAGTAGCTGCTGTAAGGAGGAGTCCTGAAACCTGATGCTTCACACAACAGGAGTTTACTTTGTGTTCACATAACGGCCTCTGGCAGTGGGGTTGACAAGGACTGCTGTCTTCAACACTTCGCTTCCAAGGTTGTATGCTCAGTAAGAGGGAGAGGACAGAGGAACACATGGGGCTTTTTATGGACCCAGTCTAGAAGTGACGGAGTTTACTCCTGCCCATGTTCCATTGGCTCAAGCACAGCCTGGGAGATGCAGTCCAGCTGTGAGCCGCTCAGGGGGGCGGGAGCCGGTTGAATGACAGCTGCCAGTCTCTGCCACACCATCTTGGTTCCTTGCATGGGTTTCTATTTCTACCATTACGCTTAGATTTTTCATGCTCCACCTAGATCCCTCTCAGAGGCCTCGGATAAGCTAAGCATGTATCGAGCAGTTTTGATACTGCTATTATTGTTGTTATTTCTACTAATAACAGAAGGGAAGTGGCAGACAGGAACCAACTTGAACCACTTTGTAGCGTTGCACCCAAAGCACGTTTTGCCAGGCAATTTCCCCTTAATCTTTAAACCTATGTGTGTTTCAAGGGAAATTTAATCCTTGTGTTTCTGATTCATTTGCACTTAACTCATCAAAATGTTGCTTTGTAAGGCGTGTTTGATGTACAAGAAGGCTCATAAGCCCTTTCATAAGCCTTTCAAATGCCTTTTCTCTTTGAAGCAGAAGTTTGCGCTAAACAGAGCTAAAACCTGGAGAGTCTCCAGCACCATCCCACCCTAGAGACCATGAATTAAGGTGGTTTGTATGGGTCAGCGGGGGGCTGCTTCACTCCTGTGGTCGGATGCCATGGGGAATGAAGATACCACTGCTTCCTGCTTCCCTGCCTCGGGGCCTTGGTGCGCAAGGCCCTCTGTCTGGGACAACCGAGCGTTGTCCTCACTGCTTACTTACAGAAAGGCCAGGCCCTCCTCCTAAGGTTTCAACCCGTCTCTGAAGACCTCCTGCCTTTGTGTCTCATTATATCCTACCGTAATAACAATAGTTAATATTAACTGCCTGGATATCTCAGTTGGTTGGAGCTTCGTCCTGAAGAGCAGGGGTTGCTGGTTCGATCCCTGGCTGGGGCACCTACAGGAACAGCTCGATGTTCCTGTTTCTCTCTCCCTGCCTCTCTCCAACAACAACAACAACAACAACAAAAATATTAACTGTTGTTGTTATTGCCTGTAATAACTGGGTGAGGCAAAGCAAATCATTCTTGCAACTGCCTTACTTGTGTTCACTTGTTCAATCATCCCAATAGCCCATAATGTGGGTATTATTTCACCTTCCTTTTACAGATGAGGAAACTGTAGAATTGAGTGGTGACGTACTTTGCTCAAGGTCCCAAGTAGGAAAGCCAGCCTAGCACTACAGCATTGTCTACATTTAGTCATAGCGACTCCTAGGCTCTCAGAAAGGAAGTGCCTGTCCCTTTCTGTGTCTTCCCCAATTAATGTTAGAGAGCCTGGCCACAATACAAAGCTCTTAAAATGCTACCAGACCCATGGAACATGGTCAGTAAATGTTAGACATTATAACCGAATGAAGAAAAGGAGATGTAGGTGGCAGACATATCTCAATTTTCTAGGAAAAAGGTTCTGGGAGGGTCAGTGAATGTTAGGAAAGACAGATTCGGATTCCGCAAAGATTTCAGCAGCTTACAACTTGCAATGGAATCCTACGGAATGAGACATCATGGGGATAAGAGCCGATCTTGTGCTTAGGCCTCAGACGTCAGCAGCACAGGCTAAGAGCCAGCTTGGGCCGAGGGTGTGCAGGTATGAGTGCTGACAGTCAGTCCCGCTCTGCCATGTGTAGTGTCCGGCTTCAGCTCCGTCATTAGGAGCGTGTGATGTCGCCCCAGGACGAGCCTGTCATGCTCTCTCATGCATTCACTCCAGACCAGGAGAAATGCAGACATCTGTGGTATCTCACTGTATGACTTGTACTTCTAATATATATTTTTCTGATTATCAAATATATTCACTGTCTACAATTTAGAAACATTAGAGAGAAATAAGGAAGAAAAGAGATGATCTGTAAGCACATGGCCACCTCTTTATAGTTTGGTATATATCCTTCTCTGTAGAGTCATTTGTAGACATAATCATATTACAGATGTGAGCTGGAATTTCTTGGTTGCCTCAGATCTGGATGATTTGGCTCAGAACCTCATTCCATGCTCTTTAGAAGTCCTGACATCTCCAGATTTCTGCAGATCCCGTGGGAGCTTACATTTTCACCATCATCTCCGGTTTGGATATCTCGTCTCTCACAAATTTTTTGTTCTTGGACTGGTTTTTGGCTCTTTATCTTTGGAAGAAGTCTTCCTGTCAGGCGCTGAGAGGGTGGCTCTTTCCTCGTGGTTGTCCCTGCCAATGGAAACACATCTGTACAGCTGTGGTGTGGCATGCAGAAGAACCTTATCGAAGGATTGCGGCTTATGGGGAGGAAGAGCTGCATTGCATTGCAACTGGCAAACAGCCCAAACCAGTGACCAGAAAGCACCATCCAAATTCACTTCCTTTGACTCAGTCCTTTCAGCAGCTTGGTCCCACACCATATCAGTGGGACTCCGACACCCACCTCCTCTCTGGTTTCCTTCTCTCCAACTCACACTCAACCTCCTTCTCTCCTGAACTTCAGCATCTTTGAATTATGGTGGTGATGATAAAACACACATGTATTGAGAACATACAAAGTGCAGGCAGGCATGTTTTAAGCCCTTTGCATGCATTCATCCTGGTAAGGACTATCATTATTCCCATCTTAGTAGAAACTAAGGTAGGCAACTTACTCAAAGTCACTTAATTAGTAAGTATCAGAGGTAGGATTCAAACCCAGGGCTATTAATGGCATTTATCAAGTGCTTATTACTTGCCAAGCACTTTTACCTTGTTGAATCCTCAATTCAAATCTGGGAGGTATGCATCCTCATCTCTGTTCTGTGGGTGTTCCCAGAGTTATGGGAACCTATGCCACCTAGTTTTTAAGTGGCAGAGCCTGGCTTTGAACTGGGTCTGCTCTGCCTTCAAATGAAGTCTCCATCTGTATTTCAGGGCTGCAGGATATTGCCCCAATTCCAAAGGGGATCATTAAGCACATAGCCTCTCCCTGCACCCACATCCAAGCATCACATGCGCTGGGAAATACTGGGAAATAGCTCTTCGTTCATTAAGCGTGGATGGGTAAAGTTTCTACATAAGGAACCATGACACTAATGCCATTATATTAAAAGTGTGAAGATTCCAATAAGTTTCTGAGCACACATGCTACGGTAGAGTCTTCTCTCTCCCCAAGCGAGTGTACAGCTTTCTGTTGATTTGTTTCGCCTCACACAGTTATTACAGCAAGATTTCCCCCTATGTCCCAGCCTCCCTTCAGCTCTCATTTAGATTTCCCTTCCTGATGCAGCCATTTAAATGCATATTGGCAGTCACTGAGTCTACCAGGTCCTCCCCCGCCACACCCCACCCCACATTAGCTGGGAAGATAGTCCTGTTATCTATCTGGGAGCTGAGTGAAGAATCTGGCAGGCTGGGCAAAATTGCTTTTGTGACACGACCTGGTTTTGCCTGTGTTGGCAGAGGGCAGACTCGTGTTGAGATCCTAAGTGGCGTGGGAGGAAGGCTTTTGAGAGGTGGAGGGCGGGGCTTGTTGGGGGGCATGGGAGTGGAGGTCAGGAAGGAAACGGAGAGAGAGAGGTTTGTGGGTTTGGGTGCTTGGAGGATGGGTGCATGTGTGTCTATAGCATGGGGTTAATATGTATGATAGATTTACATCAAGTGGGTTTTAGATGATGATAGGTATATGCACATGTCAGGTGGTGGATGGGTACCTAGACTTGGATGAATGAAGATGTTATTGGGATCTCTGAGACTGCTCGTGATTTAGTTTGAGGGCCAACAGGCTCTGTTCACAGACCCTTCAGTCTGGGAAGTCTTGCCCACCAGTTGAGGATGGGGGAGGGCGTGCTTCCCAACATGGCAGCCCTCCCAGGCAGGGTTTAGGGCCAGAAAGAGCAGAGGAGAGCTGTGTACTTAGAGTTCAAGCTTGTTCCCAAGAAGGAAGGCTGATCTTTTTTTTTTTTTTTTTTTTACAGGGACAGAGAGAGAGTCAGAGAGAGGGATAGATAGGGACAGACAGACAGGAACAAAGAGAGAGGTGAGAAGCATCAATAATTAGTTTTTCGTTGCCATCGCAATACCTTAGTTGTTCATTGATTGCTTTCTCACATGTGCCTTGACCGCGGGCCTTCAGCAGACCGAGCAACCCCTTGCTGGAGCCAGCGACGTTGGGTCCAAGCGGACGAGCTTTTGCTCAAGCCAGATGGGCTTGTGTTCAAGCTGGCGAGCTCGGGGTCTTGAACCTGGGTCTTCTGCATCCCAGTCTGATGTTCTATCCACTGCGCCACCGCCTGGTCAGGCAGGAGGGCTGATCTTATCTGAGCACGCTCAGTCTCTCTTCCCCAACCCACAAATTAGATTCCATAAGTCTCCCCACATCCTGGGGCAGAGAGAGTCAAGAGACAAAGAGGCAGGAGTTACATTAATTGTACCCTTACTCCTGGGAGGAAACATCAGGGGCTGGGAAGAAGGGTTCCCAGTTGTCACATGGAGACTGCCTTCTATCACTGCTGTCTTCCCAGCACCAGGACAGTGTCCGGCCCCCAGCAGGTGCTCCACTGTGAGTGGCCAAAAGGGACGACAGCGCAAGGGCAGTTACCCTGTGGGGAGATGTGTGGCTGTGTGTCTGTCAGCACACATGCGGTATATTGCGTGCCGTGTTTGCACGCGTAGGGTTCTCCTGTGGATGGGGTGCCCTGGGTATACACAGACAGGTGATCCTAGAGCTGGAAGGTGACATGGAGATTGGCTGGATGACAAGGAGCTGAGTGATCTCTGGGTTTGATGGTGTCTGGGGCACAAGTGTGTGTGCAAGGGTAGAAGGCAGGGTAAACATTTGGAAAGGTCAAGGAGAGGCTGTGCCTGCATGCAGGAGGGTGTGTGTGTGCGTGTGTGTGTGTGACAGAGAGAGGGAGACAGAGACACGCATACAAAGCGAGAGAGAGAGAAAGGGAGGGAGAGACAGAGAGATGGAAACAGTGAGCTTTACAGGTTCTTTTCCTTTCTGTTTTCTGTCACTCTGTTTTCTCTTTTCTCTTTGTCTTCCCCACCCTTTTCCTCTGCCCGACTGAAGCATTCTGAGGACACGCCACATACTTACCTTAACACGCACACTGGCAATCACGCCCCACGCTCACACAGGGCACTCATACTCGCATGCCCCTGCACATACATGCAGACATGACATGTGTGAAGGACAGACACACATGCTCCAACTGGAGCTCCTTGGGCAGGTGTTTCCACCAGCACTGCAGGCATGCGCCTTAGACAGCAGCGGGCATTTATGAAGCGTCTGCTGTGTGCCGGACTCTCTGCAGAGCCCCATGCCACCTCATCTAATCCTGATGGGCAGCTATTGTGAGTCTGAGTCAGAGAGGAAAGAGACTCAGAGAGGTGAAGTCAGTCAACTGGCTGACTCCCGTCTCTTGGGTCTCAGAAGGTTACACCTGTTTACTTTCTCCTTTCTCCTTCCTGTCATCCCCAGGAGGCAGTGGCCCCTCCCCTCCCACTGCCTGTCCCTTTGGCCTTAGCTCTGCCCTGACAACTCCTCCCCACACCTCAGGCTGCCTCAGGACTCACCCCTGGCCCGGGAAGCTGAGGGTAGCTGGCTGACCCAGTAGCCAGGCAAGCTCCAGGCAGCATGGAGAAGGCTCAGGCTTTGCAGTCAGGTGGACTTGGCTTTGGGTCTTGCTTTTATGAGCTAGTGATGCAATTCTTGGAAGGGCACTTCGCTTCCCTGATCTTTACAAATTCCACTTCTCTGCCTTGTCTGTGGAATGCAGATAATAAAACCTGCTTCCTGGGTCTGTTGAGAGACTTGGGGAGGGTGCAATCCACAGCAGGCATGGCTCAGAGGGAATGCCTGATAAAGGTCAGTGCCACCTGTGCATAGCTCCGCCTGCCTGCACCAGCCCTCCACTGCCACGCCACCACCTGTGACCTTTCTCCCACTGGGGGCACAGATAGGGACCAAAGTCTTGGCCATCAGAAAGGGCAGCTAAGGACATCTATTCCTTTCTTTCTCCTGTCTCCATTTTCTTCAAAGATGCAGTTTATTTACTTTTCTTTTAATTATTATCAACTCCCTCCCTGATGTCTTTATCAACCCCTTAGACTAAGATGGCTAAATTCAAACTCAGGTCTTTGTTCTCAACTCTTCTATTCTGTTACCAGACCTGTGTCTTGTAAGGACATGATGTGGTAGGTACCATTTTGTCTTTCTATAGTTACTGAGGAGGGAACCACAGCCCACAGAAGACAAGCAACTTACCCAAGGTAGCACAGCTGGTTAAGTGTTGATGCTGGAATTGAAACTCGGGTCTCTCTGATCCTAAGCTCAGGTCTTTTCCCTACACCAGGCTGCCTGCCTTATGTGACAGTGCCAATTACGAAAGGGCACAGGTCGGAGGATGTCACACAAACCACCCCTCTCTCCCAGAGGGCCCACCCTGCCCTGACCTAAGGTGAGATTTCCTTGTAGAGGCTTAGAGATCAAGCCAAGCTGCTTCCTCTCTCCCTCCTCACCTACCCCAGCTGCATAATGAACCCATTAGCAAGTCACCCAACGTGCACAGAAACCGATCCTGACAAGCTGTCAGAGGCTGGCCAGAGTGGGCGAAGCGACCGGAGCCTGACCGGGGAGGGAGTGGGCTTCAAGCCTGCCTTGATCCATAAATTAATACCAATGTGATGTCTTCTATCGGCTTCATCTCTGCTAAACATTCAGAACAGTATTTTCTTTCCTTCCCACTTTTTAAATAACAGAGCATTGCAACGAGAGGCGGCTGAGGTCAAGGCAAGAGCTGGCCACTGGGGTCAGCCAGACCAGCTCTGCTGCCGGCCGGGCCACACAGGAGCCGAGCCACATGGCCACAAGCAGGCCTTTCCCCTCCTGGGCTTCAGAATCCTTGTCTGCAGGGCAAGGGTTAGAACCCGTGCGGCTTCAATCCTGTGTGAGGAAAAAGCTGAGGAGCAGAGTGCCTGAGAGCCCGTCTGACTGTCTGTCTGTCTGTCTGTCTGTCTGACTAGCTAGGAACCCTGGGCGAGTCCCTGGCTCCCCCTGGCCTCAGCATTGCTCTCGTGTAGACAAGGACGAAGGGATTTTCCCCATGAGCGGGAGGCTGGGATTGAATGCGCTGATACACACCCACCTTTAGCTGCCTGGCCTATGGGTAGCAAGCAATACCCCTTCCTGCCTCGCCCCACCCCCAAATAAAATCCCAAACCCCAGACACACTTGTGGTGTTCGATCCTTCCAACAAACCTGGGCTGCACTACTGTCCCCTTCTTTGTAGAGAGGAAGGGACAGAGCCTCTGAGACTTCCCTGGACTTGCTCAAGCCTATACTGCTTGAGGTGGCAGAGCTGAGGTTCAGTCCAAGATGTGTCCTGGAGGCATGGCGGTCCCTGGGGGTGGGAGACACGGATTGTGCTGCTTGGACTCGGGGCTGGGGAAGGGCCATCCTGAGCCAAGAGGTAGAAGGCGGTTATCCTCCACAGAGAAATTAAAGCAGAGAGCAGATTCCTCCCAGGACATTCAGGGTCATTTTGAAAGGGAGTCAGGAAACCAAACAATGCCAAGTCATTGATTGCTGGTTGGTTAATATCCACAAGGAGCAGCCCTGGGAGCCTGAGGCATGGGGAAAGTCAGGTGTGGAGAGGTAGACACATTTGACCTCTTAAACTCACTATACGACTGCTGGACGTCAACCTGCTCTTGCGTTGAGTCTTGGTTCCCCTCTGTGACCTCCCCAGACATGCAAGGATCATGGGAGAGTCTGAGGCATCCTCCCTGTGGCCTCTGAGCCCGGTGCAGCACATTGGAGTGGGGTCCCCGAGGTCCAGGGCAAGAACCAGGATAGGGAAGATGCCCTTGACTTCAGTGTGTTCCTGCAATGACCCTCTAGTGATTTCCTCAAGCAAATTCTCTCTCCAGGCTGCCACGCCTGGAGTTGTTCTAAGACACTTAGGAAATCTGTGGCATGTTTCTGATCCTTTGCCACCATTCTCTGTGACAGCCAGCCCTCTTGAATCAGAGAAGGCAGGAGGGGCATGACTCCTTTAAGGCAGTTGAGGCATTTAATTTACAAGGCATCCTCCTCGTACAGGCCTTCCTGTGGTCTTCCCCACCTTGGGGCTGGGTCTCCCCTCTCTTGGTTATTGGGACTAAAGTTCCTATCCAGTTAGATCAAGATCGGAGGTGGGAGATCTGTCCAAGTCTGTGGAGTGGGCAGGACCACAGCCCAGGTCTTTTTGGCATTTCACTGAGGGGGTTGGGGGCTGCAGGCAGAGTCATTGGGAGTCAACTGTGGTAAAATATAATCATCGCTCAGTTGGCTCAGCGATAGGGCACCGGTCTGGTGTGTGGAAGTCCCAGGTTCAATTCCAGGTCAGGGCACACAGGAGAAGTGCCCATATGCTTCTCCACCCTTCCTCCTTTCCTTTCTCTCTCTCTCTCTCTCTTCCCCTCCTGCAGCCAAGGCTCCATTGGAGCAAAGTTGGGCCCAGGCGCTGAGGATGGCTCCATGGCCTCCGCCTCAGGCGCTAGAATGGCTCCAGTTGCAATGGAGCAACACCCTACATGCGCAGAGCATTGCCCCCTAGTGGGCATGCTGGATCCCGGTCGGGCACATGTGGGAGTCTGTCTGCCTCCCTGCTTCTAACTTAGGAGAAATACACACACACAAAAATCATTGCTGTCCTTCCTTGTCCCCCTCTGCCCCTCCTCCTTATTGTCATCATCATCTGGGCGACGACATCATCATCAACAGCCGACAAAGCAGCCCTTCAGGGAGAAGGCACCATGTGTCAGGCGTTCTGCTAACCCCCTTTTATTGTTTATTTTCACCCACTTCATGACCCCACTGACAGATTTTTTTTTAAATTTATTTTATTCATTTTAGAAAGGAGACACAGAGTGAGAGAGAGAGAGAGAAAGGGGGGGAGGAGCTGGAAGCATCAAACTCCCATATACGCCTTGACCGAACCAGTGCAGGGTTTTGAACTGGTGACCTCAGTGTTCCCAGGTCGACGCTTTATCCACTGCGCCACCACAGGTCAGGCGGCACTGACAGATTTTATTCTCCCATTTCCGAGTGAGACTCAGCAAGGCCCGGAGACTTGGCCAGAGTCACTCAGCTAGCAAACCCGGTAGTTCTGGTCAGACTTGGAATCACACCATGATGAGCCCAGTGACTCTGATGGGGGAAGGATTGGAGAAGTGCTGCCACTTACCTGCTGGGTGACCTTGGGTAAGTCACTCTACCTCTTCAAGCCTCAGTTTCCCCAGCTACAAGATGAAGATCTTAGTGACCATGTGAGTGGAAGAGCAAGGGTTTCGCAAACTGGGAAGTGTGGTGGGTTTGGTGGTTTGATGAGCACAGACACCCGAGCAGGGTTCCTCCTGGCTGCTCAGCTCTGTGTGCCAGGCGCCTGGCCCGGCACCTGCTGCAGAGACAGCAGGGGAATGACACGTCCTTAAAGAAATGAATGGTTATCGGTTAACACCATTCATTCCTCTCCCCAGCAATCCTGTCCCGCTGAAAACGTGAGATTCTGGTCTATTGACGAGGACAGTGCTTTGTCGAACTGGAGGGAGATGGAGGACCATCTTGTACTGAAAACCTGTGCCTCTCTCTGCCCCGTCGCCTGGACCCGGGGTCCGGGAAGATGTGTGGCTCTTGTCCTATAGCCTCAGGGCTCAGCATCCTCTGGAGGTTATCGGTGCTGGCCTAGAAGAAAGTCTGGGACTATGGATGAGGGGGGGAGGCAGGCAGGCCGGCGGTCCCTTCAAAGCTTTTCCTCCTTCCCTTTTTATTTTCTAATTTCATTTTTTTCTTTATCCAAAGGCTGCAGAGCTGAAATAATTTATTTTGGATTTGAATAGGATGCGATAAGCCGAAGACAGGGCGGCCGGGTGGACACAGTGGAAGCATTAGGTTTTAAATTAGTCATTTGATGCTGACTTGGGGACCTGAGTGGGGGCTCTGGCTGACAAAGAGGCGCCCGTGTCCTCTTGGCTGACCGCAGTAGTGGCTGGGTGAAAGGGGACAGAAAAACCAAAATGTCAGATGGTCTGGGGCCACCGTCCCGGTTTTACCTTACATTGTCACAAACCTCCTTGTTTCTCGCCCTGCTTCCATTCATAAGCTCTGTGACCTTGGGCAAGTTACTTCACCTCTCAGAGCCTCAGTTTTCTCATGCACAAAATGGGATTAATAGCAGTTTCCTCCTTTTGATGGAGGAGAGAGAAGAGAAGCATCAGCTCGTTTCACTTAGTTGTACCATTGATTGCTTCTCTTAAGTGCCCTGACCTTGGCTCGAACCGGGGCGCCCTCTGGCTGCAGCCAGAGCCCTTGGGACCAAGACTGTGACCTGGGGATGGGACAGGTGACCTCCGTGCTTCAGCGGGATGACGCTCTCTCCACTGTGCCACCAGCCGGGGCTCTAACACAGGTATTAGCACACTTTTTTCTATAAAGGGTGTGATAGTAAACATTTTAGGATTTGCAGGCCAGACAGTTTCCGTTTCAACGACTCATCTCTGCCATTTAGTATGACAGTGGCCACAGGTAAGACAGGAATGGATGGTGACTGTGTTAAAAATATGTTATTTATAAAAACAGGCAGCAGGGGGCATTTGGCCCATGGTAAGTATAGTTCACAGACTCCGGTTGTAACATCAGTGGGAAAGCTCAACAGGGTATACACGTGCGTGTAGTCCCAGATCTGTTAGCTGACTTATAACAGGCCCTCCAAAGTGAATTTTCCCTTAATATCTGCAGCCTCAAATCAGTCCCTGTGGACTGAGCTTTCTAAATCCCAGCTGTGATTGTGTCACCTTATCTGCTTAGAGAAGCCCTGTGGCCTCCTGCTGAGCCCAGGATGAAGCTCAGATGCTTTTTTTCTGACACTCCGGGCCCTTTATGATGGCCCACCATTTGTACAGTCCTAACCGCTTCATCCCCTGGACTAACCAGATTCCTGACCCCTGTTGGGGAGAAGCCAACATCCCTCCTGGTTCTGGTCCTTTGTATTTGCTGCTTTGGGGCTCCCTCTCTTCCTCTCCGTGCTGTGGGAACTGCCACATCCTTCAAAGCCCATCCATTGGTCCCCTGCCCACCATGCAGTCCCTGAGTGCCAGGCAGGATCGGCTATCACCTCAGCATAGGCAGGGGATCCAGGGTGAGGGTCACATTTTATTCATCTCTGACTGAGGGCAAGTGGGAGTGTCATGTCATGGGACTGGGCACTGAGTGGCCTCACTGGGGGTGAAGAGAACAAAGGGGTAAAGAACCCAGGCTGTGGGCATGTCCACCCTCAGAGGCACATCCCAGAAGCTCCTCTTTGCAGTCATCGTGGAGATAATTGCCTTGGTTGCATTAAAGACCGCTTTCTTTCTGTTCGTCTTGTCCACAGAACGGGGAGGTGGGCGGGTGCGTGCTGGACAGGCAAGGGACTTTGCTGGCAGAGAAAATGTAAGCCTCGTTGTTAGTTATTATTTGTCAAGTTAGGTTCTTCGGGGCAAACTGCTTCACTCCTACAAATCTATTTCTTTTAGTTCTCAAGGAAAGTGCTTGTCTTACAGAATTCTGGGGGCAATGGAAATCCAAATTATAATAGTAGTGGCAAGCGCTTACCGAGTCTTCATCATGAGCCAGGAACTGTTCTACGCGCTTTACAAGTTTTAACTTACTTAATCCTCCCAGCAACCTCTGCGCTGAATGCTATGTTTATCTCCAACTTCAGGTGAGGAACGGGTGCAGGGGCATCCGGGCAAGGAGCCTCGCTGGGGGAACTGGCTCCAGAACCCGCACTCTGCCAATGAGATGTGAGAGGGAGTGTGGGTGTGGCACTTAGCACACAGCAGGTCTCCAAGAATGTCCCTTCCTTCCTGCCCATTGCAAAGATGTCTAGGGACAGACGAGACGTGAGGGATGGATCTGGCCTGTGTGGAAGTGAAGCTGGACTGGGACGTTTCTCGTTTCATCCCAGTCTTCTCACCAGGGACCGGGGAGCAGCTGGGCGCACCGTGGGTGGGGCTGCTATGCGGGCACGCGGGGAGGGTACACAGCACCTTGGTCCGTCTCACCTGCACCCATGAACCAGACGGGACTTGGAAATGAATCTGAGAGTGCCGTGGGGCAACCTGGGGAGGTAATAAACACCTGCTGAGGAAGATCCCAGTTTTCCCTCTGGAGCCCATTAAGTTTATGAAAACGTATGAACTTAGCACAACCCTAATTAAGCTCAAATAGGGATGCCTAAGTGAAGGAAGGGGTGAGTGTAGGGAGGGTCTTGGAGGTGATAAGCAAAGCCAGCTCTGGAATAAAGTGACGCTCTCTAGGGGTCCTAGTTCTTGAGCATCTGGGCTTGATTTTTAAATCCCTTATGGATTCCTAATGGGTGTGAAAGTTAGTGGGAGTGGTCCAAAGTATATAGGGTTTTGTGTCTGATAGACCAGGGTTCAAATCTTGACTCCTTTATCCCTTAACCTTGATCGCTCATCTGTAAAATAGGAATACCTTGGCACATGGTGGGTGATCAGGAAGTGGCCACTGTTGTGGTGACTGTGGATGGAGAGGAAGAGATCCCTTGTCTCCTCTGCTCACGGTGCATTCAGCCCCTCCTCTGTTTGTTCTTGTCACTCCTCCTGTGCAGACTGATCGCATTAAAAGCCTCTGTTCTTTTCCTTTCCCCATGCTCTGTAAGAGTCAGCCGGGTCCTCCCTCCTGACTCTGGCCTTGGCCATGTGACTTCTGACGGCCAATGGGATGTTGGTGAATGTGACAGAGCAGAGTTTTGAAAAACGCTCACACACTGCAGCTCGCCCTCACTCCTGTTCCTCTGCGTGCCCCCGCACACCATCCCCAGGCGAGGTGCTGGCGGATGAGAGGCACATGGAGCAGGGCTGAGTTCTCCCCTTGTCCTAGTCGAGGTCATTCTGAACCATCTGACTGCCAGCTGACACCAAGCTATGTGATCATGCCAGCCAAGACCAACAGGGCCACCCAGTCAGGCACGGTCTCGTGAATAAAAGTAGATGCTCATTGTTTTAAGCCACTGAGTTTTGGGGCAACTTGTTACACCGCTGTTATTATGGCTTAAATAACTGATACACTCCCCATCAAGTTCTAGACATCCTTCGAAGCTCAGTTCAGGTTTCTGCTCCTCCAGGAAGCCTTTCCTAGAACACCATCTGCAGGTGATCTCCTCAGAGTCTTCAGGGCTCTCTTCTGCAGCAGTGTACTGAAGCCTTGGTTAGGTCTGCGGGTTCTAAGGATTGGGGCAGGGTCTGAATAACTTCTGTGGCCTCAGGGCCCAGCGCAGGGCTTGAACAAGAGTGAAGAGTGAAGAAAATACAGAATGAATGAAGGAACATGTCCCACTCACCCACATAGGTGCGTGAATGAGCACACGAATGCGTGCGTGGTCCTCTTTGGCCACATGTCCCCCAAGGTGGCTGGTAAAGGGTATAGTTTGGGCCTTGGGTTTCCTCTTGCATTTCGTGGAGCAGGGTGGGCTAAGCTGTCTTTTGTGTATTATATTACGTGCTATTTACATTAAGTGCATGTGGCAATTTTACCAGCAGTGAGTATTTACCGAACCGTTACCGTATATATACACCAGACAAAAGGCTCCACATGGGTCATCTTGGTAAATAGCCATAACCCTTACAGGGGCGGATCATCCTCATGCCCATTTCACAGAGGAGGAAGTGGAGACTCAGAAAAGCTTCATAATTTGTCCATGGGGACAGGATGAGTCAGTGCGAGAGCCGGGGTTTGAACTGAGGTTTGCTGATCATGGAGCCAGTGGTGGTGGACAGTCCTTGGCTTCTTGTCCTGTAGAGTGACAGAGTCCAGAACTGAGGAGAGTGGCTTTGAACAGAAGCATATTTCAGTCAGTCTAGCAAAGCAATCACATGGATTGAGTCATAGAGTCGCTTGGGGCAGAATCAGGTTCTCTGTCCCGGTTTCCCGTGAGTGCACACGGCAGGACCTACGGGAAGTTTGAAGGAGAAAGCTCCCCCTGGGCATTGGCCTCTTCCTGGTTCCAAGCTTTAGGAGGAGGAGTGACTCACCCAGCTGGGGAGATGGGGTGAGTCTGAATTTTTGGGTGGAGGGAGCAAGGGCCACATGCTATTCTCAGGGGTAGCCGTGTTCCATTCCCGTATCCTCTGGACCCACGTGGGGTGTGAGGCAGGTGAGTTCCCCCAGGCCCCGGTGGGTGAGACGCTGCTCTGAGACCCTCCTCTCACTGTAAGCTGGTCCTAGACTCGAGGGAGGCATATTAAGTCCCTTCTGGTCCAACATCCGGCTTGCTATTCCGGTCCTCCTTTATGAGAAACAAAGCTAATATATTCTCTGCCACTGACTTGCCTGTCTCTCTCATAATTGATTCAAAATAGGAGAGGAGAGCAGTGTGATTATTTATCACTTCAAGGTCCCAAAGAGGGAACTTTGGGGGAAGGAGATAGTGAGCTCCCTGTCAGTAGAAATGTGCAAGTAAGGACTGAATCACTAAGATACTGGCTTTTAAAATTTTTTTTGAGGATCGATTAAATGCTTTGGAGTTCTCTAAAATTCTGTGATTTATTTTCTCCCTTTGAAGCCACCAATAGAAAAATTTTAGATTGTACACAATATTAAAACCGGCACAAAGACAGTAGCAGTTTTGGCTGAAGGGTGATTTTCATGATTATATATACACTGCAGCCCCTGTATTATAATAGCACATCAACGTGTTTTGTATTGTTTTTCTTTCTTTTGGTTCTGGCAGGATCATTATCTAGAGAAGAAAGGCTCTAATGACAATGCTCTGACTCTCTCTAACAGGGCCTTTCATGTCTGGCCTGAAAGCAGACAGGGAGGGGGAGGTCTGGTGTGGAGCTGCGTGTGGGCACCATCCCGGGCACCGTCCCGTGTGCCGCATTGCCTCTGTTCTGTTTGGTCCAAGGCTGAATGTTCTTCTTTGCTGGTATGGACATTGGCTGGGGGGTCAGTGGGGACGGTAGTGGGGAGAGTTCATGGAGATTAGAGACAGAAGGAGAGAGATGTGTGTGAAGTCACAATAGTGTGGATTTCCTGAGTGTAAGAAAGAAAGAAGCCCCAAGTCACTGACATTCCTTGTGGACAGATGAGGAAGGATGGTGTGACATCCAGGAGAAAAGCAAAGTAACATTACTGAGCACCTACTGGGGGCTCCGTCCTGTAAATACTAATCTGTGTGGATCCTGATAGCGGCCCTGGCAGGTAGGACGGGGACCCATTTTATAGATGGACTAACTGAGACTCAGATGAAATGACATGCCACACAGGTCACACAACAAAGAGATGTCTGAGTTGGGGTCTGAACACAAGCCCATGAGGGGCTAAGAGCAATTCTTTGCTGACTGCATCAGTCCTGATGGGGGAAGAAAAATCCAAGGAAAATGCTCTCCCAACTAGCAGACTGAAGAGTGGCCAGCCCAAAGATGTCGCGTCCTCATCTCATGGATCCGTGAATCTTACCTATGTAGGCAAGGGGACTTCGCCGATGTGATCAGGTTAAGAGTTTGAGTGGGGTGCACTGACCACTGGGGCCTCACTGTAATCACAGGGTTCTTATAAGAGGGAGGCAAGAGTGGTGGAGTTGGGGAAGAGAGGTTCTCTCTCTGATTCTGTGCCACTCAGTGACAGGGTCCTGAAGCTCCAGCTGCTTGGGCCCTAAGTCCCCCTCAGCCAGTCACCAGCATACCTCCTTTGGCTTCTCTCCTAAGTCCAAACTCATGGAAGGCTCTAGTGGGGAAAGGGACAGAAGCCATGCCATAGCCTTCGTCGTTCCCATCCCCTGCCTTGTTGCCATCTGCACTGCCTCCTCTCTGAACTTGGACTCGGGCAGTCAGGATCCCATGAGAAGAACAGACCTCTAGGACTTTGAAATGAATCTTGAGGCAGAACAATAGGATTCACGATGGGACTAAATGTTGGGTGGAGGGGAAAAGGAAGAGGGAAGAGGCTAGGATGACGTCCATGGTCTCATCTGGGTTTCCGCGTGGGAGGTGGTTCCACTTGGCAGGATGGGGAGCCGTGGAGGAGAAGGACGCGTTTAAGGGCAGGGCAGCAAAGCCAGCATTGAAGGTCCTGCATCAGAGTCCATAGGAGGTGATCTGCCAAACTGATTTTCTTGCATGACTGTGAGAAAGAGAGGGCAGCCTCTGGTTCCTGGGGACTGGGTGTCACTTGCAGTTCGGCCCAGCGCCTAGGGGCTGGCAGTAACCCTCACTGGGCACAGCATTCTCCCATTGGACACAGACACCCTCACAGAACACTGGCGTCAGACCGGGTCACTGTGCGAGCGTAATGAGATGAGAAAATGGCAAGAGCCCTTTATAATCTCATCCGGTGCGGACAAAAACGAGGTGGCTGCGTGGGTCCCAAGGGGTCAGACCACCCTCACTTGCAGCTAATGTGTCACGTTCCTCACCTATGTCGGTGTTCGCCTCGCTCTGTTTTCTTTTCCTTTTGTATAAGATGTATTCAAGTACCCCGTTGTAGAACTACCCCCACACCCTGAGCAGCCAGTCGAGTGAACTCCACATCCTCCATCCTTGAACCCTTCCCAAGTCGCCTAACAGAGCCTCGAATTCTGTAAGTCACCCTCACATCCTCCCATTGACACTGCTCAGGGTTCCCATGGATGTGCTCTTCCTCGTGGCAATGAGTCATGAAGTCAACTTTATGTCACTGCAGTGGTGTTCCTGGTGACCTTTTGGATGGGTGACACTGACACCTGAAGCAATACTAGCTGTGAGGGACAGCTAGCCTGGCCCCTTTTTCCCAGGGGCCCCGAGTTTGGGCCTTACCAAACCAATTCTGCTCTCTGAGCAGGACAACCCTTCCGAGCTTTGCAGGCAGTGAAATTGTCTCCCATTACTCAGACTTTCTGTCTCCCATCAGTTCATCACGTGACTTTACCCCTCTTACCTCCCCTGAGTCAGGTGAACTCTGAGATCTCTCTGAATAGATTGTGTTGTTTCAAAGGGACACAGGTGTTGCCCCCACCCTAACTCTGTGAACATACCAGCACCGTGGAATAAGGAAAGCATACCCTGTGTCCGAAGCCATGGAGATCCAGGAAGCAGAGAGTCCTGTCTCTGGACCTCACCAGCAGCCCTGGCCATCCCGACATGCAGCTCACATCCCTGGGACGTGGGCTGCCATTGATCCTTTCTTGAAGTCTGGCAGTTCTGTTTGGCTATTAAAAAGAGCCTGCCATGTTGATGAATTATTTAAACCTCAGCAGCACCCAATTTATGCAAATCCGATTATCTGTTTAAGGGCAGGTTGGCTTGGAACAGCTTGTAGTTGTGATACTTATTATTATTTATTTTTGGCTGAAAAACTGGCAAATTCAGTTGAAAGCAGAGTTTAATTTCACCCAAAGACTGCTTAGCCCAGAGCTCCATCCTTGGTGGGGATAGGAGTTCCCCTAGTGTCCCATGGAAATACTTTTCTTCCTGTAGTTTCCACATAATTTGGGCCTGGAAGGGACCTTTAAGAGCAGTTGGTTCAATGCATTCCTATTGCAAAAGAGGGATCTAAAGCCCAGAGAGAAACATGGCATTAGCCATGTTGCATGCAGGTTTTTGGGGAGATAAGGGCTCCAAATAAAGCACACTGCCTCTGCGCTATGAGGAAACGGGGATCCATACTAGAGCTCAGTGCCTGGCATGTCCTGGGCCTTCCTCCCGTGTCTGTGTGGCTGACAGATAGCTTCATGGGCAGCACGGAAGAAACGCCCCTAACCTGGAGACAAGAAACCCGACCTCTTCCTTGCTTTTGGCCAAGATCTTGTCCTATCCGAGCTTCGGGCCCAACTCTCCAAGTGAATCATGAAGGGGTTAGAGTTGGTCTCAGTGATCTCTTTTCTAGCTCTGGCCATCTGATAACTGATTGTTAGTATGAGCACAACACCTGGGCTGGCTTCATGGGTGTGTGGCCCGTGCAGTCACCCAGAGCCCCCCCCCCGAAGGTCCCCCCACCTTACGTGAATGCCACCATGAAATTCTTAATAATTTTTCAACAAGGGCACTTGCATTATATTCTGCAATGGGCCCCCTAGATAATGTAGCTGATCCTGACACTACTGTTCTTGGGAAGGATGAAACTGAAGAAGTGGAAGACCAACTTCCTTTGCCCTGCTTGTTCTCAGATAAACTGTGTGGCCTGGTGGCCCAAGGGGAAGCACTGGGCTGGCTCCCTTGTCCCAACCACCCCAGAGGAACTGGAAGCCATCTGTCTGACCAAGTAAGTGCTCAGTGTGTTTGACTGGCTGAGCTGAAGATTTGGACCGGACCAATTGACTAAAACAGTTGGCTTTAGAAAGATCTCTCTTGGTGACTGAAGTGAAGAATGACAGGACCAGAGAGCCCTGGCTGGAGAGCTCAGCCGGTTGGAGCATTGTTCTGAAGTGCAAAGGTTGCCAGTTTGATTCCCATCAGGGCACCTACATGACAGCTGGATGTTTCTGTCTCTCTCTCTCCCTTCCTCTCTTGCTGAAATCAATAAAAAGAAGAAAGAAAGAGAAAGAAAGAAAGAAAGAAAGAGAGAGAGAAAGAAAGAAAAAGAGAGAAAGGAAGGAAGGACCGGAGTCAGCGAGGCGTCAGGAAATGTCCCCAACTCTCCCAGAGAGAAGTGGTGGGACTGAATTTGGGCGGCAAGATAGATTCATTGTACAAGCAAAATTGTAACAAAGAATGAGACATACTCATTAAAATGGCATCTGGCTCTCAAGCCCCGGATCCAGCTTCTTTAAATTCTTTGCTAAATACCTATGGACACATGAGATAAAGGCTCAGAAAATCACCCCAAACTAGGACTGGTAAGCTGCCCAGTAAAGAATCAAAGAGGGATTTCTACAAACTCTAAAGCAGATGGATCTGTACTAAGAGGAACTTACCTTTCACAAAACCTTTGTTTTGCGACCACTTGAAGACGGGTAACAAGGAGTTCTGTGCTGCCTCCTTGTCTCTTGAGACCCTGGGATCCTAGAAACTAGAAGATTCAGAGGCCATCCTTCTCCAGTGAGGCCACCAGGGGTGCCCTCTCCTGCCCTCCACCCCCTCCCGACTACTACGACCCTCCCTTCACCACCTCCTCTACTTCTGCATTTAATCAGGGACAACCACTTGAGTTATTAACAGAAAATGTGCATGTGTGGGCACTATAGTGCCATATTCCAAACTACAGTGTTCAAGCCACATAAATGAGGGCCTTAAAGCCAAAGAATGAATATAGGATGAACCCCAGGAAGGCTCCATGCTGGGAATTGTAGTTCTTCCGCGTATCTTACCTAATGGGAGAACAAGTCCTCAGTGTAGGAGAAGGGGTTCCTCCATCAGGCTGAGAGCTGGGCTGTGGACTGCCCACTTCAGCCCGTCTTCCTGAAGGAGACTGAAAAGGGGGTTCAGCCATATCCAGGAGAACAGAGGGGGCCAGTACGTTTCTTACACTGTAAAATTCTTATAGGGTTTAAATAGACTCTGAATTTCTTGAAGATGAACAATGGGGGAAGAAAACCACACTGAAAACCTTATGAAAAGTGTTACAGATCAAAAGAGACCTATGATGAAGGTATATCTATTTGGACTCCAGGAAAAAAAAAAAAAAAAAGACAACAAAAAAGCTCAAAAAACCCTTTTTCATCATTGGAGGACATTAAGAAGATATGGTCTGCTTGGAAAAAAAAGTAAGAAAATCAAAGGAGGCAAGTTCAGCAGAGGAGGAGAGGAGGATGTTAGATGAGATAAGGAAGAATTTCAATTACTCTTTAGTCAACGACTAAATCAAAACAAAGTATACTTAGACTGTGGAGAATGCACTAACAATGAGTATACATACAGCGTATCAACACTGATGGAATATTGCCAAGGATTTACCCAAAGGAATTGTCATAACCTTGAACAATGTTCTTATCAGGCAGGAAAGAGGGGAAAAAATATCAACTAGGCATTCAACTTAATAAGTGAGGAAGAGGACCACAGAATTAGTCCAATGTCAGCAGAAAGATAAGCTGAATATATTTAAGACCAGAAATCAACAAAGAGAAGAGTGGTCAAATTTATAAATAAACCAAAAATTTAATTTTTTTTTTAAAAAGAATCTGAAACAATCTTTGAAAAACTTAATTGAAAACAAGACAAAATATAAGCATTTGCCATTACGTGGGAGAAAAGGAATCTAAACGCAGAGTAGAAACCAAAATAAAATACTATATAAAGCTTCTTGTTAAGGAATTTGAAAATCTGGATAAACTGAATGATTTTTTAGAAAAATACCAAATTAGATGTGACATAATATAACAATAAATATGCCTGGCCTGTGGTAGCGCAGTGGATAAAGTGTTGACCTGGAATGCTGAGGTCACTGGTTTGAAAGCCGGGGCTTCCCTGGTCAAGGCACATATGGGAGTTGATACTTCCTGCTCCTCCCCCTCTCTCTTTCTCCTCTCTCTCTCTCCCCCTTCTCTCTAAAATAAATAAATAAAATATTTTTAAAAAACCCAATAAATATGAGAGAGCTTTGGGATGGGGGACCTCAAAGAACTACTTCCAAAAATGGTGAAATTTTAGGGGATTAGGAAAATTTTTCTAAACCTCCATAAAACAAATAACTCCTATTCTGTGTATATTTTTTAGAGAATAGAGAAATATGGAAAGCAAAACTAGATATTAGGAGATGATGTAGCAATTTTTAGAAAATTATGAGAGGAAACTTTGTGATTCAAGATTTTTATACCCAGTCAAATATAGTCAACAGAAAATCCTCCCAGCTATGGAAGGGTTCATGAAATGAAATGCCACCCACAGAAGAGGTGGCAGATCACATTAATGGAAAGAGCAGACCAATCAATTAATTGAGTTGGGATGATTGACTATTTATGACATACATAGATTTAGACCACTACTTCATATAGATTACCCAGGCAGCCTAAAGATAAAAACATTTTTTAAAAAAGAAAGCATATTTTGTTTAAAAAATAATAAAATATTTACACAATTACAGAATGGGGAATCCTTTCCAAGTATTAATTACATATAAGAAAATATTGATAAATGTAACTAAATAAAATAAAAACTATTATGGTCCAAAAAACTCCATAAACAAATTAAAAAGCCTGATATAAACCAAGAAAATATTTACAGAATATATGGCAGACAAATGGTTAAAATGCACAAGGGGGAAAGAAAGAAATTTCCAATAAGAAAACGGGTAAAAGATATCAAAGACATGAAAATGTAATTCATAGAAAATGAAATACAAATTCCAATACTTTATAAACAAATTAAAAGAATTAATCTCACCGGTGAGCAAAAAACCAAAAATTAAAACAATACAGATACGCTCTTTTCACTCATTATATTGGCAGGGATGAAAAATTATCCCCAGGGCCAAGTGAGCATGTGCAGGAAATGGGCCCTTTCAGGCATGGCCGGGGGTGTATAAAATATATATGTTCACTATACATGGAAGGAAATTTGTCCAAATGTGATAAAAAGCCTTAAGTATATAAAGAGCTTTGGTCCATCAGTTCTATTTCTAGAAATGGGTCCTGAAGAACTAGCCATGTATGTGTATACGAAGATATAATAATATGCACCAGGGCATTATTTAGGATAGTGAAGTTCAAAATCAAGCAATTGGTTAAATTATGGATGCCCATTAGTAGGGAACTATGCAGCCTTTAAAAATGAAAAGAAAAAAAAGAAAAGATGAAATTTAATGCCATGTGAAATGCTCACGTGATGTGGTTTGAGCAGAAAAAGCAGAGGGCAGAAAATCTGTTGTATGTGACCTTCCACATCTGAGTGTGCATGTGCATAGGCAAGTGTGCAAGCCAGCATGCACATACATGGAAGGAAGGCTCACGTGATGTACACCAAATACTAAGAGTGGCTTCTCTCCCTTACGTTTTTCTGTATTTTTCACATTTTCCACAGTGTCCGTGTGTGACTCTACAACTGGAAAAAAATATTAGAGAAACAACCCCAGTTTCTTCATCCTACCACATCACCATTTCCATTTTCCCCTTCCGTCTTTGTTCCTGTGTAACAGTGTAACCGGATGTCAGCACAAGCCCTGGTTCTAACTCAATGCCTCAAGAACGTTTGAACTCCTCTCACAATTTCTGAACATTTCCATCCCACAGCTGCCTGGCTTTGCTCCATTCCATGGGCCTGTAGGTTCGTAACTTGATCAAAGTGTGGGCGATTGTGGGAAGGTGCAGCTTCCACCCTTAGCTTCCTTTTCTCCAAATTCCTTACCCAAACAAATGACGTTCCCTTACCCAGAGGGATTCTGGAGGGCGGTGGGGGGGGGAGGGAGTTGTAAAATTTCTCTTATCTTGTTAGACTACCATATTGTATAAAGCCTCATGCAAACACAGTGTGCTATTTACTGCCTTTTTTCCCCTTTAAAAATTTCATTTTATTTTCACTGCCTTTTTTTCTTGTATCAGAATGTTTTTTATATTGCTACCATTTCCAGAGATATTTTTTTATTGGAAGAATAGGTGATCTACTTATTAAGACTACTTTTCTCTAAAAATATCTCCATTTCCCTAATTCATTTTGTCCGCTGCATTCTCTCCACATAGAATTAGACGGAATTGCTGAGGTTTTCCGTAGGAAGGAAGGCTAACGTTGATTGAGGACCTATTACATGCCAAGCAGCAAAGTGCTGTGTCGACACTATCTCACAGGTGCTGCAAATCCTTTCTGGAACAAGGCAGGTGTGTAAATACATTCTAAAAATACATTATCTCATTCAACCCTCACAGGCAGCCGGGAGCATCCCAGTGACAGGTAAGGAAACTGAGGCTGACAGGAGTGGGCGTCGCTGGAGATTACACAGCAGGTAATTGTGGGTTTAGGACTCAGTGTCAGGCTGGGCAGCTAGGGCATCCTGAGGGATGCATCTTCCAGGCCCCGAGCAGCCACCCGTTCCCCCTCCTCTCCAACTGGACACATGAAAGCATCTGAGCCGAGCCCCAGAGCTGTCATTGTTTCCTTTGACCTGGACGAGCTGGGGCTCACTTGCGGTGGTGCTATGGTACAAACAGCATCTTTGACCTTCTCCAGCCCTGGCAACCACTCTACTTCCCTCCTGTCACCAGTGGGCAGAGGCAGGACCTGGACCAGTGCATCTTGACTAGAAAAGGTTTTATAAGTGCCATATGATCCCCTTCTTCTTTCCAACTCAAGCGTGCACGTGACTCCCCGCCAGGCTCCCTGATAGGAGGTAGAACGGTCTGGAAGCTGAGCAGAACTTGGTGGTGTCTCCTGGCCAGGGCCAGCACTCAGCTCTGCCCCTGGGGAAGCTGGCCCCAGGCCTTGGGCATCTGCAATACAGAGAGACAGAACCCTGCCTGCCTCATTCTCTTTGGGTCGTTGGCTCTGTCCCCTCAAGGGTCCCATGCCATGTGGACACACACACACACACACACACACACAAACACACACACCTGTGTTCCTGAGTGGTTTTCAGAGTGGGGAAGTAGAAGCACCCAATCTGGATTCAGGAGGCTCAGCTTCGCTGTCCCTGGCCTAAGCCCCACTCGCTGCTCTCTGGGCCTGTTTCCTTGACCGCGAGCATCAGGGAAGGTGCTCTTTCCCATGACCCGTCCGTCTCCTTAGCCCGCACTTCTCGTAGTGAGGTTCACAGAAACCTGTGGTAGGGTCATGCCAGGGCAGGCTGGAGACTATTTTAGTGTTATTAGGTCCTGGAGAAATGCGAGCAGGAGCTTGATCTTCCTAGTGCAAATGTCTGATTTCTTTGTAACGTACTTCTCTAAAGAATCTTGCCCTTTGTACTGGGTTGGAAGCATCCCCTCACCCCATTCCAATCTACTTGGAACCTCAGAATATGATCTTATTTAGAAATCAGATCTTTGAAGATAGAATTAATTCATTTAAGATGAGATTATACTGGAATAGGTTGGGGCCCTGAATCCAGTGACTGGTGTCCTTGTAAGAAGAGGGGTGGAACAGACATACACACACAAGGAAGAAGCCACATGAAGACAGAGGCCGAAACTGGAGGGATGCAGCCACAAGCCAAGGAGTGCCAGGAGCCACCAGAAGAATCTAGAAGGTGCAGAGAAGGACAGTTCCCCCGTACATTCAGAGGGAGCACGGCCCTGTGACACCCCAATCTCAGACGCTGAGGCTTCAGAACTGGGAGGAGATAAATGTCTCTGGTAATTGGCTACGGCAGCCCCAGGAAATGAACACACACCCTTTCTCGTCGCCACTTGTGATCCAAGTGCTGCCTCCCGCAGAACCAAGGTGATGGACAGTTGTAGACACAGGTGAATAGGAATTATCCGGGCACGGGGGGTGGCGCATGGAAGAAAGGAATTAAAAAGAACTGAGCTAAAAGAGAGAGAGAATCAAGGGCTGGGTCTGTGCCAAGAGAAGGAGGGGCCACGTGGAATTCTCAGAGCATCAGAACCATGGTCACGTGCCCAAGGGCAGATTGAGGGGCACAGGCTGAAGATGCCACAGAAGCAAGTCAGGTTGCCACCATCCTGTGGGCTCTTTACGAGTTGTCATTTAACTGCTTAAACCTAAAGGACAAGACCACATTCAGTAGTTCCCAGATTTCCTCTCTCTCTGCTCACCCATAGCAAACAATACAACAGCTTTCCCTAGGACGGTATCACCTGTCCCTTCCCCACGAAGGGTGCCCGCTGTGATCTGTGCCACTGATTTGTGAGAAGAGGGTGTTTGCACCAGGGTGATGCATTTCCCTTCCTCTGGGGAGTGTTGCCCTGAGCTCCGAGGTTGCAGCTCGTGTCCCATGTGCCCTGCTGGACACGATTCCTTGTGGAGGATTCCAGCACCATTGCTTGGTGAACATGGGCCTGTGTTGTATGTGTGGGGCCCAGCCAGCGCTGCCGTGTGCTGTGTTCTGGGAGAAAGTCAACGGGACAGAATTTGCACCCATGAAATCCCCGTTCCTGTCTCCTCCCCTCACCCTACAGTCTCTCCTGTTTCAGCCTGGGACAGTGCCTCTGTGAAGGAGAGAAAACTGCGGTGACCGCTCAAGCTTGTGGAGACAGGAGAAACTGTAGCGGGGTGCTCACCTGATCTTGCTCCCCGAGCACTCAGACGCCCCAGGGACGTCAGACGCAGAGATTGGCCTGCCCTAGTCTCTTCCCAGCCCTTGAAACTCCTTCTCTAGCTGGGTCCACAGTCATCTATTGACAACACATTCTAACCAGGCATCCCCCGGGCCCCAAACTTCCCACGACTCCCCTGTCCCTTGGGGACCAAGCCCAAGCTCCTGGCCTGCTTGCCCGCCCAGCTATGGGTCATCTCCCTCACCCCCTGCCTGCCCACTCCTCCTCTCACCTGGACCTCTTTCCAGTTCCTCTAGGCCCGTGATGGCAAACCTGTGACACGCGTGTCAGCACTGATACGTGTAGCCATTTTCGATGACACACGGCCGCATACCAGAGAAGTATGGGGCCGCATGCCAAGAAGGACATTTCATCTTCGACTCCTGCACGACCAGGTGCAGTAGCCGAGGATAAAGCATTTGCTGTAGTGTAGACACTGTGCGGGAGGTCTGTAGGCTAAAACAACAGAACTCCGGCACAGAGCGTCTGGTTCTGGGATTTCCGGTTAGGTCGTTTTTCTCGAAGTGACACACCATCCGAATTATGCTCGGTTTTTTGGCGAATTTTGACACACCAAGCTCAAAAGATTGCCCATCACTGCTCTAAGCACTGACCATCTCTCCGCACCACCGCACAGCACTTTTTCTGTCTGGAATACTCCTTCTGCACCAGCAGATTCCTTTCCCTCATACGAGACTCCATCTGCCTTTCTCAACGTCTCCTCAAGTCCCCTGGCCCCTTTCCTCCCACTGGGGTCCCGCGCCCCTCCCCTCACCCCCCCCCCCCAGCGCTTTGTGGATCCCCACCGTCCCCAGGGGCGGGGACTTGCTGGAGGACAGACCGCATCCCTTTCTGTCTGTAGCTGCTCGGTCCGCACAGCTCCTAGTGGCTGCTGCTTCCCCCGTGCGTGCTGACTGGGTGACTAGATCATGTAACCTCAGAATCCGAGAAGGAGGGAGGATCAGCGGAGCCAATGTCCTCATTATTAACCAACAGTGAAGAGCCCTCACTGGCTGGGATGCGAACATGAAATGCTCCAATTCCCTTCTCCTAGCTGCCATCACTTTGCCCGGGGCAACCCGGGGCCTCCCACCCACCGCCCCGTTTCGTGCTGAGTGAAGGGCTCTCTCGTGAGGATCGCTCAGGCGGACTCCATGACCGTCACTTTTGGTATTAAAACAGTTTTCTTTGGATGATGAAGATTCAGGTCTGTTTGTTTTTAAAACTTCTCTCTCCTTTCCTCCTTCCACTTCCTCTCCCTTGCTTTTTCCTTCCCACTTTCCTTCATTTGCTCACCAAACGCTTACCGCAGCCCCAGCCCTGCCACGGAAACTTTTTGAGCCTCAGTGAGTTTATCTGTAAAGTGGGCAGAATTTCTCCATGCTTGCCCCTTGCAGAGAGCCTTTGAGATAATGGATGAAAGTGCTTTGCACACTCTATTGTGCTGTGCAAATGTAACAAATGATTATTAATATTTTATCCTAGAATTATTAATGTGACTGGGTAGTTAATTAGGACAATTTTGCCTAAATTTCTTGCTTTGAAATTGCGATCAGAGATCCACTAGGATAAAAGAGACAGCTTTCTGCTTTAATTTAGAACTGATATTAATGTGATGATCAAGTTCTTTATTCACCTGGGTCTTTTTTTTAAATTTTTTTAATTACTGCTGAAGGGTGAAGAAATATTCCCCCCCCCCTTTCCTCTGGCTTGGAAGCCACAATAATATTTCATCGCCACTGCTTACCCTAAAAAATAGATTTCCTTTTCATCCTCAGCTGGTGATTTGGTTTGCATTAATGCCTTTCATAACTCATACATTTCGCTATTAAAAATTAATGCTTGGCACTGACATAAACAAATGAAATTTGTATTATTAATGTTTTACATAGGTAAGGCTCTATAATAACAGATTCATCACAGAAGACTGTTTTAATTAAAAGATTCACTGGTTCCTTGAACACATCTGAGAGACTGGTTCAGGGAGAACCAGGGACGTGACTAATGATGGGAAGAGAGAGGGCGTCGCTGATTACTGGGGCACCAAGCGGTTTGAAGCTGCGGGCATTGGGATGACTTCACGTGTAAACATTGTCAACAGAATGCTTTGCACAGGGTTTGGCTCCTCATACGTGTTTCGTTATATTTGCCCCTTGCATAATAACTGCCCACTCATTTGTTTATTCAACAAGTCTTTAGTGAGCACCTACTGTGTGCCTGGAACTGCTCTAGATATTTGGGGACACAGCGGTGAAACAAAGATTGCTGCTTTCATGAAGCCAATATATTTTGTGGGAAGAGACAGTTAATATATAGTATACAGATGGAAATACAGCAGGAACAGGGTTTAGGGAGGGCTTACCAAGCTGTGGGTGGGTGGTTAAATAAGGCCCTGAAAGAAGGTGGCACTTGAACAAGGGTTTGGAGAAGATAAGGGAGTAAGCAAGTTGCTATCTAGAGGAAGCTTTCCCAGGAAGAGAGAAGAACAAGTGCAAAGGTCCTGAGGCAGGAAGGTGTGACCAGAGCAGAATGGGTGAGAGTAAGCCTAGGAGGGGTTGAGGTCTGAGAGGTGGGGGTAGGTGGGTCGTAGGGCTTGGTAGGCTAGGGTGAGGACTTCGGTCCCAATCCTTCTAAATGCTCTGTGAGGAGATTTGAGGCACAAGGGGAGGAGAAAGAAGCCAGAGCTGGGATTCTAATCCAGGCCTATCTGGTGCTCATATCCAGAAGACTGCACTGCACTGCCTTCAAACGGGGCTTATGGAAGTCACATTCAGTCATCCATGTCCAACAATGGACCCACACCTCTAGTATCTTAGTCTAGGATGTGTAAATGGAAAATGCTTAGGCTATCGCCTAGTTCAAAATCCCAGTTTCACAAGATGGGGCACTCGAGGCCCCAAATCTGAAGTGCCAGGTGAGTGGCAGAGTTGGAACCAGCATCACAGGACATCACAGCCACCTCTCTTTTGGAGGCTAACCTTGTTTCACCCCATCTTGATCAGGATGCAGGATAACCTGATGGGTATGACCTTGGGTTTTAATCCTTGTTCTGCCACTTACCTGCTGCGTTACCTCAGGCATGTTTCTTAACCTCTCTGAAACCAATTTTTCATTTGAATAATAATCTGATTTGAAAAGAACTATTGGGAAGATGCAGTAATGAGACCAATCAGAACTGTTTGTAGCACAAAATAAACCCTCCATTACTGGTCAGTATGATTAATAGTATTAACATTAATCCTACGAGATGAATGTCGCCATCTGTGGTTCACAGAGTGGCCAACTGAGTCCCCAAAGGGAAAATGGTTTACCTGGCAGCACTGGGCAAGCTGGGAGCTGTTTCTCAGGGTCCTGTCTCCCAGGACAGTGCTTCCACAGGTCACTCAAGCTTCAAAGAACACTGGCATTTTCAATCAAAGCCCCTCGGTGAACATGAGTTCTCACTGCACTGCCTGCTGCAAGTGCTGGGGACTCCCAGGTGGAGTTTGAGCACAACTGACCATCAAGCTGGCAAGGGTAAACACGGTGTGTTGAGAAAGTGTCACCAGCTCAGCTCCCAGTATGCACTTTTCCCCTCTGTGTGACAATGTCAGCAACACAGCACACATCCCACCAATGCTGCTCCTGAGCCCCAGTTTTCTTGAGAGCAGAGGCGGCATGGTGTGTGTGGGGTGGAGACTTTGCCTAGAAGTGTTCCTTAAAGGATAATGAGAACGGCTCCATTCATTAAGCACCTCCCATGTTGTCTTGCAGTCAGCTGAGCGCTTTCTAGACCTTACCTCTCAGTCTCCCAACAGCCCTGCAGAGTAGGTAGGATAATGGCCATTTTGCAAGGGGGACACGGGGCATCAGAAAGTATGTTCCTGGATATCACACAACTGACGAGAGCTCTTTCTTTGGTCATTTGTCTAATTAATTCATTCAGGTGTTTGATACATTCTCATTAAACACCTTTATGGGCCCAGCACTCTGCTAGGTGCTGAGGATATATCAGTGAGCAAAATCAGTGTGGCCATGAAGCTTATGGTCTAATGCAGAAGCCAGAAAATAAATAACCACAACAGGAAACTTATACTAACAATGTGGGGGCTATGAAAGATTCTTTGAGTGGGGATCAGAGGGGAGTTATTTAAGTGACTTGGGTGTGGTCCCCCAGTTAGAAAATGTCAGAGCCGGAAACAGAAGGCCCCATGGTAAGACTCGGAGCTGAAGAGCCTAGGCTTTTCCTATTTCCCACCACAAGGGGGCAGGCTTTCCAGGAGATGTGGTTCAAATCCCAACCACCTGCCCGCCCCATTGGGGTTCACTTCCTAGTTGCATATTCTGGGGGCAGTCAGTCCATCTCCTCAAGCCTCTGTTCCTTCCCTGAGAATGGGAAGAATACTGACCCCGTTGAGCGGTGTGAGAATCAGACGGGATAACGAGTCAAAAGCGCTTTGCATGGCACAGTAGGGATGACATGGATGAAGGTCTTGCGTGGCTTGGCCAAATGAGAGCTACGCTGGGACTTCAGACTTGTCACCGCTGTGCTAGGGAACATCTCCGGGCAGGGCCACCTTTCGGCTCTGCTTCAGGTTTCATAAAAATGGCTTGAAGTCTGAGGTCTAAAGGCTGCAGAGAAGGCATTTGCCCCGGTGAGGAGAGTGTTCAGGGTGACAGCATCAGAAGTTCACGCAGCTGCATCTCAAGATCCCATCCCAACAAGTGCAGTTGGGTTTCGTGACAGTGTAGCTGAGAAGGCAGGACCTCCCCACCCCCGCTCTCCTCCTCTGTCTGCCACCAGAACATCTGAAATAGTCAGAGAGAGAAGGAAAAGCAGCCCCTTGACCCCACCTCCTCTTTCTTCCAAGAAACTTGGGCTACTCCTCCTAGCGGAAGGACGTCCTTGATGGGTGAGATGTCAGCCCTTCGGATTGGAAGAGGGAAGCGGTGGTAACAGTTGCGAACACGACTTCATAAATGCACATTGTTCGTTGACTGTGAGAATTGCAGTGTAATTATATTAGTCAATGCACTGTACTGTGTGTAGCGAAGGTAATGGAGCTGTAATTGCATGTGACCCGCCCAGGGCTGCTGGATGCAGGTTCTGCAGGCTGTGAGACTAGTCCGTGGCTTTTCTGGAGAGAAGGACCAGCAAAGAACGGGAATGACTTGTTGAAAGTCCCACTATGTGCCAGCCACACTGTGATCCATGTTGTCTAGTCGTCCCGATAGTCGCAGGAAGCAGCCCATTTTGTAGATGGGGACCCTTGGGATCAGAAAGGGAAGTATCTCATCTGAGTCTTTAAAAGTGAGATCGAACCAAACTGGTGGCAGTTGGGCTGTCAGTTGTTTCTTTTACATCGTGAAGCCGGGGGACTAAAGAGCAGAGGTTTTCACTGGGGTGTTGATACCCATTGGAGATCAGCAGAGCTGAGGGCACAGAAGGGCTAAAGAATTGTCATTTGTTCTCAGCAAGGAGCTGTTAAGTCACGTGGCAGCGGAGAGTGGAAGCTATTCGTAGGATAGACTTCAGGATGCTGGGGTTATCTGGGAAGGCTTTCTGGGGGAGGTGATATTGGGAGTGACACCATCATGAAGTATGAGTGACTGGGAAATTTTCCACTCAGAGTTGTGTTCTTGTCTGTCCCCCAGGAAACTATGGGCAGGGGGCTGTCTTATGTTTCTTTGTAGGCATCTATCACAGAGCCTGGCACACAGTAGTGCTTAATCAATGTTGTTAAGTCAAATTCAAATCTCACATGTGCGCTAGTAAATGCTCCATAACCGTGAGCATTACAGTGAGAGAACAGCAGGGCTTTGGCGGGGATTTCTGCTGGAAGCACTCTCTCTGATGGGAGAAGGACGTACCCGGCATTAAAAAGAATTCCTAATACTACTGTTGTTACTGTTAATAATTATAATGATATAGATAATGACGACAATATAGCCAGTTCTCATAGCTAATATTTATTGGGTACTTACTACATCCAGACACTACACTAAGTATTTTACATAAATTTTCTTAATCTTCATAAAGTTTATGAAGCAGGTGCTATCATTGTTTCTATTTTGCTGATATGGAACCAGAGGTCCAGAGATGTTGGGCTTGATGTAAGGGCTTGAATTCAGACCTGGTTGATGCTAAGTGTCACACTCTTTCATTGCTCGGTGCTGTCTAATCAGCTCGGAACGCATAAGAAATGGTCATATCAATTGATGTTGACCTTCAGTGTTGTTGAGGGTAAAGGCAGGATGTTCTAGGAGAAAAGTGAATGGAGGTTATCACCAGATGGTCTTGCTGTATGAATAGGAGTGTGCTGGTTGACCCCGGGCTGTGCTTTGCTTAATTCAAAACCAGAGAGTGCTACACTAATCAAAAACACCTCCGCTGCCCAAGAGTAAACCCCAGAGTAGCTCTCTGCATTTATTTGAAGTCAAGATGTGAAACGAAGCCATATAGGCCTTTGTTTAATATTCACAGGTGGATTCTTGGCATGTCCTCCAAGAGGCCACAAGAAGAAAAAAGGAGACCTGGGACTAAAAAGGGGAACACATGTCACATGGGCAGCCTCACTCCTCCAATCTCTCCCAAGAGTGCTCTAACCACTTGCCAAGGGACGCTGGCCTCATGGTGATGGGAGGAAAAGAAAGCAAGATGAGGAGAGGATGGAGCAAAGTTGAGAGAGGCTCAGGCAAAAAGTACCCAAATGGGACTCAAAACCAGGCTCCAGGTTGACTGCTCTTTCTTTTATGGCTTTATAGATCGGAGAACTAATGAACAAAAGTGGAATCCAGTTTTTGCTCAAAGGCCCTCTTTATCACAAATGTAGAAGGAATTGATTCAGGGAGCATCAACTCTCTTGGGATCTGCCAAGTTGGCGAGCCCAGAATGTAAAAACTGGTCAGCCTCTCTCCTCGAAGAGGCGCTGAACCACGCAACAGACCTCATAGAGGGGAGCTCAGGATGGGCTGGACCAATCAGGAAGGCTTCCTGCAGGAGGTGATGTTTACAATACGCATTGCATTGGCTTGGGCCTGGGATGGCCACTGCTTGCTGCTGCTGTGAGCCTGGCCACTCAAATCTGTATACCCTGCCAGCCAGATCAGCCTCTCTTTTTTGTCACCCAGAAACCTGAAGGAACGAGATAACCAGCGAGGGGTTGGGGTGCCTTAGTAGCAGGAACAGAAAGAGCATGGCCAGGGAGTCAAGGGGCTTTCTCCCTCTCACAGGTCACTTGGGCTTGTCGTTTTCCTCTGGGCTCTCAGGCCCTACGTTTGTGAAATGGAGGCAGTGGACCAGATCATCTCTCAGTTCCCCTTTTGTTCTGAAAGGCCCCTGTTATATGATGTGTCCTTATAAGAACACATATATCAACATGGAAGTAGGAAGGGGTATGCCCAGGAAATAGAACAGTCTGTTGGGAGGGAAGGAGCTTGGGGAAGGGAGCAGTTGGCTGAGTTGTGCTGGTTAAGGCAGCCTCAGGACCAGCCCAGGACAGGTAGCTTTCAGCTCTGAACTTGGAGGAGGGTGTTGTTGGAATAAAGGCAAGCATGCAAAAAAAAAGGGGGGGGCCCAAGCGAAGCTGTAAGGAAAGAGAGTGCAGTAGGCTTTCTGGGAACAGGGAAGAGCCCTCTGAGTAGGACCAAGACCACGGGCATCCTCGGTCTCTGCTTCCCATGGGTATCCCTCTGCCTCATCCATCACTGGGCTCTGGGTCTCCTGGGAAAGAGGGCACAATATCACTTCTGCATCCCCACAGCCTGGCACCGGGACTGACCTAGAGCAGCACATAGAAAAATCCTTGTTGAATGAAGGAAGGAATGTGTCTGCATCTCAACACCTAGCTGTAGTTAACCAGATACCTTTGTTTGAATGAGTTAACTAGACACAAGTTGGATTCTGGTAACATTTCAAAACACTGACTCTGGGAGAATATCCTTGGGAAGCCTGTGCCTCCCCCGGGTATCCCACACAATTAGGGAATAAGTCCCTGGTTGTCAGCCTTCGAGCCATTCTTAGATCCTGAGGGTATTGACTCTGAGGCTGGGCTGTGTTCTATGTATAAAAAGAATTATTTTATTATATATTTCTTCTCCCGTTTCCATTGTTGCTGAGCTCATGTTTTATTTTAATTAATGTTTTAATTTAGTTACATGCACCATGAGGCACTTTCTCTGAGGGTATAATTAAGTTAGAAAAAAAAATTGGCTACTCTAACGTTCAAGGCTGGGAAACCAAGGCTCAGAAAGGGTGAGTTTGTGGCCCGAAGTCATTTGGAAAATTAGGGATGAAATAGAGAGATGAAAGGTCTTGAGGAAGCCCCACAGAACTTCATCAACCTCTCTCCACGTGAGCAAACTCGGAGAGCAGATGAGTGATTTTTATGGAGCACCTAGTATGTGACAGACACTGTGCTACACACCGAGTACAGTGTTATTAGTATTGTTTTATCCTCTCCACATTTCCCGAGGGCAGTTTTTCTAGTTCTCATGTCATGGATAAATAAGGTAAGGCTCAGAGATTTTTTAGCCTCTTTAGATTCCAGCAAACGGTGAAGGGAGAGTCAGAATCTGAACCCACGTTAGTCTGTTCTCCAGCTCTGGGTTTATTTTACCTATTATATTTTTTTATTTAAGAATCTATAGAGAAAATATTAGACAGTCACACTGGAGCTTGGCATAGGAATCCTATAATTTAACTAAGATGGAAGAGGCATGGTGCTCTGAAGCCTTCAATAGAATTAGTTCATCTCTGGTGATGTTTGAAGCCAACTTCAGTCACACATATTTTTTAGAGTAGCTTTAAAACCCTCACAATACTCTATCCCCACCATCATTACCACCACCACCATCACCACCACTATCACCACCACCACCACTATTACCATCACCACCACCCCCAACACCATCACCACCACCACCACCATCACCACCACCACCACTATTACCATCACCACCATCATCACCAGGATCAGATCACCACCATCACCACTTCTGTTACTCCTACCAACACCAGCTTTGCCTGAACTATTCTAAGCACATTCTGTAAAAACTCTAGGAGGTGGGTTCTGTTATTATCCTGATTTTATAGATGAGATTCATGACACCTCATGTTTCAGAGATCACATTTCTTTCAAACCTGGTCCTTTGTCAGATTGTTTCTGAGGACATCCTGGATAGGAAAGCTCTGCGTTCAGATCCTGTAGGACTCTCAGGCCCCCTTCTTCCTGGTTCCATGTTTCTTGGCTCCTGCTGTGGCTTTTCCAGAGGCTGGGAACAGGGAGTAGCTCCAGGTCTCAGCAGCTTACCTCCTACCAGGCAGAAAGAGGCAGCGAACAAAGGACAGAGTTCATAGAGTATGTATATAAAGGAACTATCACATAATGACAAGAGCTGTGTGGAACACAAACAGGTGTATGTCAGAGAGACCCTGAGAGATGTTCAGGGAAGGGTATCCTGAGAAGATGCCATCTATGCTGAAGTCCAGAGACAAGAAGAACCCAGGCCTGTCCAGACTGGGGAGGGCACCCCTGGCAGTGGCAACAACAGGCGAAGGCCCCAGGGATGTGGAAGGCTTCTCACGTCCATTTTCTTCCATTTTCCACGTTTTCTTGCATTCCTCTTTCGGGGCGCACCTACCACAGTGGGTGATTATATATTCACTGGTGGAATTGTTTCGTTAGAATCCCCCTCTCTACTGACCACGAAGTTCAAGGCAGCAGTTTCACCACTGTAACCACAGGGTGCAAAGACAGTCTCTGGCTCAGAAATGCTTGCTTGCTGAATGAATGAGTGAGTGAGTGAAGGAGTGAATAAACGCTCAGGAAATGCTATTCCCATTCCCCATTCCCTTTTATCAACTGGGAAGCACAATCAATTGACACGGACTAATGAGGAGGTTGAGTATGTGAGAGTACAATTCTTACCTCCCATATTGTGTGGTGCTTTTCACTTGAACAGACCTTCCACCGAGTTTCTTCATTCAAGACATGTGCTGAGTGCCTACTACACAGCTCCCCTTGTACACCCGGACCTGCGAGACACCTGATGGGCAGACAGCACATGGGTACTATGCCCACTCCCCAGGTGGGGAGAGAGCCTCAGGCCATAGTATGGCCAAGGTCATGGGTCCTCTGATGGTGCATTAAGACTTCTTCCTCTCCTCTCCATTGACCTCCTCCAGACTTCATCCCCTCACACTGGTCTGTCTGGGGATGCACTTCCTACAACGCACAGGCTTGATGTTTGTCTGGGGAATAGGACAGAGGTGCTGGGTGGGGGGAGGGGACAGGAAGTGTGAACACCTTGCTTCCTGATGTTTTCCTAGCACTTCTGTGCTGTGCTGCGCAACCTCCCCTCGACCCCCAGGGACTGCCATTACTCAGGATAATGTCCAAACCCTTGCACGCCTTTGCCCCCGGGGCCTGCCCCGGCACCCTAACTGAGCTGTCCAGTGAATGCACCGAGGACAGTCACCTGTCATTGTGTGTTTGCTGCTCTGTGTTCCCAGGAGGCTCTAGGTTCCTTAAGGAAAAGGCCATTCTTTTTCCTCGGCATATCTAATGACCTGGCACACAGTAGATCCTCAATAGATGTCTGTCGAGGGAGCATTAAAGGGTCTTGTTCAATTCGGGAGGCTGTGGGGCTGCGGTGTGTTCTTGTTCACCCGCCCTGCTCGGTGCTGGGCTCCCCCATGGGGGTCACGGGTCTTGGCTGAACCTTCCCGGGTGTGTCGTGTGTCACAGGTCTGCAGCTGTGTGTCTGGCATGAGCTTGCATCCGTCGCTGCAATTTGCGAGTGCTGAAGCCATTTAATTAAATAGATGAAATTGAATCTGCGAGGTTGTTATTGCTGATACTGTTTTCTGCGCACGGCCGGCTGCGAGCGAACCCACAGGAGGCCCGGGAGGGCCCGCTCCCCCACCCCCAGCCCAGATGGCATCGGGAAGTGGCTGAGAGCCTGGGCGCAGATCTGATGTCAGAGGTTCAAAGCCCCTTCCATGCGCAGGTCCCTGTCGGTGTGTCTGAGCCGCTGACAGGCGTGTGCCTCTCCCCAGGAGGCAGCTGGAGCTGCGTAAGCTAATTTTGCAGAAGGGAACCTTGCCAAGCCCGAGCGAGCTTTCATTTGCCTAAGTTTGCATCAATAATTAATCCAACCTGGTTTTACACAAGACTTGACATAAAATTATTAGCTCTGAGAGCGTTTCTTGAGCTAATCTCAGAATAGGGCTATCATGAACTCAAGAACAGACAACCCGTGAGAGAGTGGACATGCAGCTCGGAAAGTCATTTTGTCCTTTCCCCATTTCAAGACCCCTCCATGGCTCCACTGGGGCTTCCTGCCATTGTCAGCCAGGATGTTCTGGGTCCAGGTCCTCTCGCTGCCCAGAAACCTTCAGTGGCTTCCCACCGTGTTCCTAATCCAGCACCAATTCCCAATGGCATTTCCCAAATTTTCTGCTTTCTCTTCCTCAACTCTTCATCCTTCCCGTCACTGCCACACAGCCTCGACCCACTGCCCCTTGTTGTCCTGGCTTGTACTACTCACACACGTTTCTGTGGATTGAGCTCTTATTCATCCTTTAAGGCTAACATTCCATGCCTGCTCCTCCAGGAAGCCTCTTCTGATTTCTCCAATATGGACCATCTTTCTTCTGCCGTCTGGTCTCTGTGTTGAAAGGTAGCCCTGTCTGTCCAGTCTTACATTATCTTTGTACGTGTCTCCATCTGCAAGAGAGCATATGTTTCTAGTGGGCAGGTCACAATAATTCATGATGGAACAAATACCCACTTGATGTTGGGAACGAGGGGCTCTAACCAAGGGAAGGAGGCAGAGCCGTGGTCACTGTTTTTTCCCCCTGAATTGGATTCTCAATCTTATTCCTAAATTTGGGTAATAGCACCAGTTGCTTCTCAGTGGTGGGAGAAAAACGTCACCTTTTTTACTGTATTTTCCCCCCTCATTTTCCATCCAAACGATCAGTAAAACTTGTCATTTATCCTCATGAACATTTCCCATCTCCTAAATCCAGCCTTGCTTCCTGGTCCCTTTGTGATAGTGGCAGCCTTCCAAATCTCTTTCCAGGCGGAGTCCTTTTCTTAAACCCTGATTCGGGTCCCCGCCCTCCTGCTCCTAGCCACCCGTCCCCCTACTGCCTAAGGTCACAGCCCGACTCCCCAACCAGCACTCAGAGCCTCATTCCTCACTGTGGCCCAAGCTCTCACTGTACGTCCTTCTCAGACACCCCCTGCCCGTTAAGGCTCCCTCGCAGCTTCTCCTGTCCGGAAGCACCTGCCAGCTCCATTGCCCACCCCCAAGCCTCTACGCATTTCCCAGGCCCAACTCAAAGGTCACCTCCTCTGTGATGACGACCCCATTTCTCCCTTTGCTCCAACAGCACACCGCTCGTCCCTTGGTGACGTCAGTGGTTGCATTATAATTCATGCATGTGTCCCCATGCGCTCTGCTTTTGAGGGAGGACAGTGACCACCTCGTCTCTGTTTTCAAGCCCCCTTCCCCAAAGGTCCACACCAATATTTGGCCTGTAGGAGGTGTTCAACCAAAATCTGTTGACTTATTAAATAAACCCTGGAGATTAGAAGTTGGAAATTAGAGTAAGCAGTCTTATGACGGGAAAGTACCTGCTGTTGATGTTGTCACTGTTTGGGTGGTCACCATTTCTCGGCCATTGGAGAACACAGAGGCCTTGCTCATCTGTCCCAGGTTCTTAGGCAAGTTCATGCTTCAAATAGTGCAGCTTGCTGTCTCCCAAGGAACATTCAGGCTTCCAGGTCAGATGTCCCAATAATTTCGTTTTCATAATAAGTCCCTTCCAAAAAATAAATGCCTGTTGTATGAGAAGCCCTGGGTTCGATGTTGGAAAGGTTCCCCAAAACAGTATGGTCCCCACCTGCTTTTGGGGGGTGGGACACAGACTAGTGGGAAGTGAAGGCCAGACACAGGCTAGTGCGAAGTGAAGTGTGGATAATGATGATATTTCTGGTCCTAGAGTTGGTCACCAAAAGGTAAGAGAGCTCTTACGGCCCTGTCCTCTCCTGGCAGCCAGCGGCATAGCAAGGAGCCTTAAAGAGGGAGCATGAAACCCCTGTGTCTAGACAGGCATCGCAGAGGTGTGGTTTGTTGAGCAAGTGGATTGCAAGTGTGTGTGGGCCCTCTGTCAGCAGGCCGGCACACTTTTCCACCAGAATCATTTGCTTCTCCACTTCCACTCCTTGTACAATCCCAACTGCCTTCTCTTTTCTTTCCAGTAAGTCTCCTTTTATTTCTCTTGAGACTCTCCTGCCCACCTGTCAGGAACTCTGCTGGAAATAATGTGCTCCTGTCGAGAGTTCCACGTGAAGCGTTAAGTGCTTTACGGATGCTAGAGGCCGCCGAGGCGGTTTGCGGGGACACCCACGTCCTAGTGCCTGTTCACTGCCTCTCTGGCAAGCTCAGAGCCTACTCAAGCCTGCTCATTCAGCCGCAGACAGAGAGAGGGGCCCCGGTCCTTCTCAGCTTGCAAACACTCGCTCAGAGAGAGCCTTTGAGATGAGATGGTCCCTGAAGTCCTGTCCTTGTGTGACTTTAAGCAATATTCCCATCTCAGGGACACTGGACTGCACCGTGCAAATGGGGTCAAGGTGAAGAGCTTAAGCTAACCAGCTGTGTGTCCTGAGACTAGATACTCATCTCCTGTTTCCCCATCTGCATGAGAGCGGTAGACGGTCCCCGGAGAGCCTTCCGGGCCTGTCACTCCATCATTTCACGAATCCACAGCAGCTAAAACTGGTGGAAAATAGGATTCTCTCTTGGGGATCCAGAGTCAATAGAAAAAGAAATGATCTAGGTAATTCAAAGACCCAGGAGAGACATTATTTTAGGACAGTAAAAGAACAATGATAATAAAATCTAGGATCAAAGTGCTTTTCTATCTCTTATCTTATTCAATTTTCCCAAGTCTTGTGAGGAGAGAGCCAGCACATAGGACTTTTTCCTAAACCATCTAAGCCGCTGTGTCCAGATGTTCAGGTTGTACGCTGCACATCGGAGGAAGCACTGTGCTAGCAATACAGACTCACTTATATGAGGGGGTGTACGTGGTCATGAAGAATCCAGACCTCCTGATGGCACAGAGGATGTATACACACCCAGGGAGCCCACACACAACATACTCATGGGTGAACATACCCGTGCCCCTGTCCTGACCACACTGTGGATGATTTCTGAGATTACCTACCTATTCTCTGCTTCCTACTTTCTCTCTCTCTCTGAACCTGCCCCCATAGCCTCACCTGAGGGATGGAGCTGGCATCTCAGAGAGTGTGTCCTGCAAATGTCCCTGCGTGCCTGAGCCGGGCCGGTGGGATGTGTGTGCCCACTGACCTCCGAAGCCTCCCCTGGGGCCAAAGCAAGGGACACGTTCACTCAGCAGCGGCAGCGGCTGGTTCCTAATGAGGCATAGGCATCCTGGCCGTCAATTTAACAAGAGGCTGGAGACGTGGAATGTCTGTGCTGGTGGATTTCAGCTGATGGGGCAGATTGAAGTCAGGGCCAGAGCTTCTCCTGCCCTGTCCCTGTCCCCTCCTCTTTCTTTAGAGGGCCATGTCAGGGGCACCTAATATAGCTGGAGGGGCCATCTGCTTTCGTTCCTGCCGTGCCAAAGCTGGCTGCTGGGTTTGTTCAGGTTAAGATGCCAACTTTAACAAATGTTGCTGCAGCCGGGCGCCTCTTCTGGTTTGCCCAAAGGTGCCCAAAGGTTAGCACAGAGGTGGGCACACACAGGGTGGTGGAGGCACGGGCTCTCCTGGTTAAGGAGCACCATCTTGAAGGATACCATCTAGGCCCTGCGGTGGTATTCAAGGCTTTCAAAGACGAGTCCCAGCCTAATTTTTCAGCTTCTTCTGCCGCTCTCCTTCACACACCCAGGCTCCTGGTCCTTTCATCTTTTCCCATTATCTAGACACCAGCATCTGTCTAGAAGCTACCGTCTCTGGGAAGCCCTCCTTGATTCTCCAGTGCAAATGGCTCCCTTCTTTCCTTTGTGTCTCCATATCCTGACCAGGTCAGAGCTGAGACATGGGTACATCTGGGCTATAAATGATACTGTCACGTCGCCCCACCCAGTGTATATGTGCATGCGTGTGACTGTGTAGGTGTCTAAGTAGGAGACAAGAGAGAGGAAAACGAAGAACCCATTGCCTCTGGCCCTTGCTGTCAGCAGAGGCAACTGGTGTTGCGCACTGATGGAGCCAGAGGAGCTGGAGCCGTGGAGACCCGAGCCCTGCCTCAGGCCCAGGCACGGCACCACACAGAGGCGGCAAAGGGTTCCTCCAGCCCCAGACCCCGTGGTGCACCTCGACCCCCTGTGCAGCGTTGGGCACTGCTGGGGACTTTGTGGGTGAGCAGGTTGTGTGCTCCCGGTATAAAGGTGACAAACTGAGCAGAGAGGTTGAGCCTGTAAGCTGGTTTGTGGACCTCACATGTGCTCTGTGACAGGTGCTTTCCTTCCGTGTATGTCACGCTGCTTGTGGCTATTCGGAGGTGGCCTTTGAGCTCACAAAGGACTTGAGATACTTCTTAATCTTGAAAACCTGGCTGTTGTCTCGACTTATCCAGCTGTTATTCATGCTATACACACCGTGATCACTCCTGCTCATAAACATGTAGCAATTGCTAACATTTATTAAATACCTACTGCGTTCCTATATTATATATACGTAGGGTGATATATGTGCTTATGATAATCCTGCATTATTATTGAGCCCACTTTATGGGGGGGGGGAATAATACTGAGCCAGAGACTCAGTAACACCTGTGGGAACCATCCAGTCAGGGAGTGGAGGGAATGACACCCGGATCCAGATGTGTTGCATGTCAGGCATGCAATAATGCTTCTCCCATGCTGAATGGGCAGCTCAGCACATCTGCCTCTAGGCCATTTCTGCGTTCTCACACTCTACCTACTTGGCTCCAGGCTGAACGCAGAACCAAGCCCAGGTTTCTAAGGTGCCCTTGTAAAGTGGTTAAGAACTCAGGTCATGCAGCCGGACACACCTGAGATGCATCACATGTTAGCTGAGTGGCCATAGGCATGTAGCTCAACTTTTCTGAGCCAATTACCTCATAGACTTGTGCTGGGGTTGAATAAGAAGATATTTTTAATACTTTAGCAGAGTGCTCAGCACACAGCAAGTGTTCAGTGAATGATGGTTGTGAAAGTTATCCCTCAATTCCATAGCGTGAATAGAGGACACGCTGGGTGCTAGGTGCCGCACCCTTCCGCGAATGGATACTGTATCGTAGCGCATATAGTCAGTCTACTGCATCATGTTCTGCCCAGCCTCCTTCCCAAGCTTTGCTTCATCCTGCACTGCGTTCGGAGTGGAGACCTTCCCCTCCCCCGAGACTAAGGGATGCTGATGCTCTTATTTATCATTTAGGAAGCATCTGCTCTTTGGTGAAATATCACCCTCGTGAACAAACAGTGCGGGCATTTGACCTTTCTCGATGAGCGCTGGCTTCTTTGCTCACCGCCAGGAACGAAGCAGATCCCAGGAAGAGACCTGCGTCCAAGGACCTTTCAAAAGGGGGTCCTTTTAATCCGATGGGCCAAGAAATCGCCTCAACATCTACAGGTGCAAAATCCGAAAATGAAGTCAGTGTGGCAGGTGCCAGGAATGCAAGGCGGGCATCGGCTGCTGTGGCCCCCGCTGCCTCGCTTTGGTCTCCCTCTCCTGCCCTCTCAGGAGCAGTTGGCACCTGTCAGGCAGAACCCGGAAGGCACAGCTGACTGGGCCCTCTAGGTGAGTCTGCAGGTGGCATCAGTGAGCCCTCTGGGGTTTGCACAAGCCCTCAGGTCCTCCTAGGCTCGTGACCTGGAACAGTCTGGCTGAAGGCTGGAAGCACCAGAAGGGACAACAGCTATTCTGTAAAACAAAATCCTCCAGACACAGCACTTGGACGTGAGAGCAAAGCTGCAGTCCTGACACCACCGCCGACGGGGTAACCTCTGGAGTCATCTTGGGGCTCTCCTGAGGGATGGATCATTCATGCCAACTGCTGTTGTAATGTAAGGAACCATTATTAATTGGCTTCCATCATTCACAAGCATTTACTGAGATCTACTGGGTTCCAGGTTCATCCTTACGGACAGGGACACAGAAATGAACTACATAAGGTGATTGCCTTTGCGAGTTCACAGTCTTTAGGAGGGTCAGGGTCAGGCATAGAGGTGGGGGGAGAGGAGACATGCGGAGAAGGTGAGACAGGGATAATGCTATCAACACAAAATAAGAGGCTCATGGTTCTCCGTCCTGTCCATGCATGGTTCAGGTAGACTTAGGACCTGCAGGATGAGCTGGTTTGGAAACTGGGAACAGAGGGCATGAGACAAGCATGGAGTGGGCAGCCACTGCCCCTTTACAATAGACAGGATAGGCCTGCATCACTAGGAAGAAGGGTAAAGGTGGAATCTAAGGTTTGAGAGGCAGCCTGTGGCTCAACCATGGACACCCTAAAGGCAAGAAGGGGCCACTGAAGATGTTCAGATGGTGCTTGAGGGTATTTCAGACTGTAGCATTCGTAGGCTGTATGGGGAGGGGCCACAAGACTGACGGCGGCAGAAAGATTTGTTAAGTGGTTGTTGCGCCTGGGCAGGAGGATTGGGCATTAATATCTCAGAATCCACCGTTTTCTGTGGTCACCTTCATGACCCATCACCATCCAGGGGTCTGCAAATGGATGGGCTGGAGATGGGGCTGGCACATGACCGCAGTGGAGGAATTAAGGAAGCAACGAAGGAGAGTGTGGAGACAGCAGGAAATAACTTTCAATACTGCTGAAAGGAGCCTGCCTCCTCGTCCCCTGACCTCTCTGTTCATCTGCCTTATTTGCAGCCAGAAGCTCAGGTTCTGCAAATGCATCAAGAACAAACAAACATCGTGAAAATCAGTGCAAACCAGACAAAAGACCTTTCTAGGCTGGAGAGCGGAGATGGCAGGAGGTCTCCGCTGTTACTTCCTTTCCTCGGGGAATGGAAGGGCTGGGTGGGAGGCAGCATGCCGTGACCCGGGGTGGGGCCAGCTCAGTCTGCCACTTGCCGCTGGTCGCTGGGTAACCTTGACCAAGTTCCTCAACACCTCTGAACCTCATCTCCCTGTCTGAAAATGGGGTGGTCACCATTATCGGAAATATGTATGTACACCGCCCAATCAATGTGAGCTTCTTTCCCCTGTCACTTAAAGGAGCCCGCTGACCAGTGCTTGTTGGAGATAAAATACTGCCCCAGGGAGGGTCTTTTCTCTAGCTCCACTTTAACTCGAGTTGTTAATTTTTTAAGGTCACAGATCTCATGACAGAAGTTGAGTTTTTCAGCAGTTAGCAGTCATTTGTGTCATAGTATATATAAATCAGTGATGGGCAATCTTTTGAGTTTGGTGTGTCAAAATTCACCAAAAAACCGAGCATAACTCGGGTGGTGTGTCACTTTGAGAAAAACAGCCTAACCAGAAGTCCCAGAACTAGACGCTCTGTGCTGGAGTTCTGTTGTTTTGGCCTACAGACCTCCGTCTCAGTGTCTACACTACAGCAAATGTTTTATCCTCGGCTACTGCACCTGGCCGTGCAGGAGCCGAGAATGAAACGTCCTTCTCGGCATGCGGCCCCATACTTCTCTGGTATGTGGCCACATGTCATCGAAAATGGCTATGCGTGTCAGTGCTGACATGTGTGTCATAGGTTCGCCATCACGGGTATAAATGAATCTTAATTTACAAGGTGCTTCAGCCAGAAGGGTCTTTACAGATGGGTCATAACAGCCCACTTGTTTTAGTTCCGGGGCCTCTGTAGACTAGGAGGGAAGAAGGGAGATATGTTCTCAAGGTTTTAGAAGGAGGATAGAACAAGAGCCAGGATTAGGACTCGTCTCCTGCCACTTAACGGCTACCCTTTCAATCGTTCATGATGAAATGCATTCATTTCAGTTATGAATCTAATAGCGAGCAGATATCAGAGCCTGAGAGGGGAGGAAGGAGATGGCTGAGAAGAGGAAGACAACTCAGGCAGGTGAAGCGCGCTACCACGATCTTTCAGAGTTTCCTCTTGGGGTTTGGGAACCGTGAACGTGAACATGCCCCATGTGATGCAGGGTTATTATAGCCCAGGCTCCTTACTAGAAGAGGAAGTCATGTGCTTTGAGCTCTTCAGACAGCGAGCTGAGATGTGGAAGGCGCGAGCTGAGGTGGAGAGGTGGCAGATGCATGACACTGGGCAAACTGCCTTATCACTTGGAACCTTGGTGTCTTCATCTGTCCCCTAGGGACATTTTGTTACCCTTATATACAGGTCTTATCAAGCTGTGGGTTCACAGGTCGCCACATTAACTCTAATGTTTGGGTCTCACTAGCTCCAAGGCTTCTCTGACAAGGCGTGAGGACCTCAGCCCCAGCACAGGGTCTTCCCCAGTATGGAGGAGTCCTCAGACTGAGAGTGTCCCCACATCTTCATAGAGCAGCTGTGTTTTGCCCTTCACCTCTGGGCCTTGCTGGTGTGTCTGCAGTGAACACTCCAGTTTCTTACCAAGATGCTATCTCCCGGGGTCCTTCAGGCCTCCTCCCACACCCGCAGGGCCGGCATGCCCGCTTCCTAGTTCTTCACTCCATCTCGCCACCTGACACCCAGGATGGTGCTGCTGTGCCCACTTCATCCAGATTCTTGGGAGAACAGCTCCCACTGTGGCAGGGTCGGTCCTTCCCCGCGGGGCCCTAATATGCCAGGGTGGGATGGGGCTCACCACCATGCCATCCCTCCACTGCCCCTATCTCCCCCCTGCCCTGGACTCTGTCCATGCTGGGTCCTTCCTCCCTTGGCCCAGAGCATTGAGTCCCCAGAACTAGCGTGATGCTTGAGATCGTGGGCCATGGAGTCAGCTGCCTCAGTTCCAGGACCACCTCTGCCATGAGCTAGCTCTGTGATTTTGGGCAGGCTGACCACCCTCTCTGTGCCTCAGTTTCCTCATCTATAGAAGGAGATGATGGTACGTGCCTGCGAGGGTTGGAGTTCAGATTAAATGAGTGACAGTGCCTGACCTGTGGTGGGCGGTCAATTCATGCGAGTTGTTAATACATAGATCAACTTCCACAAATAGATGCATTCTGGTAAGAAGCACGCATTTCACTCTACCCGCCAGGGGCTCCTGACCTCAGCTATGATTGTTTGTTTCAGTACTGTGTCCTGCACTCTGCAGGGCTCTGGATAAGGTTCTCATCTCCTGTCACAGGTTGGACTTCCCAGGAAGCAGATATGGAACAGAGGTTAGTGTGCAGGATGCTTATAAGGGAAGAAAGCAGGAATGAGCCAACCGAGAGGCTGAGTGGTATTGTCGTCCTGCTCAAAGCGGTCACCAAGCCCAGCGCACTCTGGTTCCTGTCCGGCCCATTAGAGTTGTCCTGAGTTAGGGTGAGGCCATGGGGGCTTCCTTCCCCACCACTGACCAGTCGCCGGATGCACAGAGCCTCTGGGACAGGGGCAGGGGCTAAGGCAAGGCAGCCCCTTCACAGAGCACAGGTCCAGAAAGCACTGCCAATGGGGAGAGAAGTTCTCCATTCCTGGAGGGGACCTGCGTGTCTCAGCCCGGCTGCTGGGACGGACCGGAGAGGGAGGTTACAGGGACACTGGTCTTGCTTTCTGCCTGCCGCTATGCCTCTGGCTGATGGTGTGGCACTAAGCTGACCGTCACCCCACTGGGCAGATGTTTTTATCTGTGTTGCACAGAAGGACGAAACTCAGAGAGGACAAAGGACTTGCCGCTGTCACACAGGTAGGAGGCCACAGGGCTGGGGTTAGGACCTGACCCGTCCAACTCCAGGGTCCATGCTTTTTCTGTGGTCTGTGCCCACACTGTACTCAGGGTCTCTTCTGACAAAAGCTACAAGCAGCCCCATGCCGAGCTCTCTGTGTGGCCTCCGAGTCCCTATTCCTCCCGCCTCCACTGGTGGGAGCCTGGCTTCCAAGGGTCTCCTTTCCTTCTCCCTTGAGGGACTGTCCCTCTCCCAGCACAGGCCAGGAAAGACTCTGCGGGACAAAGGGCTGTGTACCCCAGAAAACCTCCCCCATCTCTCCTGCCTTCCTTCTGTCCCTCCGTCACCCCTCCCGGCCAGCGTGGAGCAGTGCCTGGGTCCAGCCAGGGTGGCATTGTCCACCATGGTGACACCATCCTATTTCAGGGGAAGGAGAGAGGATGAACAGAATTACTAGGTGGATTAAAGCTCCGTTTGGCTGGAAACAAAATTTTTTCTTTTTAAAGTTTTTTTCTTGGTTTCTGCACTGTCAGAGGCCGTTTTTACATTTTATGCGTTCCGGTCTTTTAGCATTCTGCCTGGCTTGCTCTCACACTTTATTGGGCAATTTTCAAACATTACACCTCAGTCCTGCCAGACGTTGGGGGGTGGGGTGGTCAGACCTCCAGACTCTGATGGATGTGAAATGAGGGAACAGCGGGGGGTGGAGTGGGGTAGCTAAGGAGGGCTCAGGAGCTGCATGCCTCCGTCCCCACGAGAAGCCCAAGGGCGCCCCACAGGTGGAAGCCAGCTCTCTCTCCCCTGTGCCCCACCACCATGGCGCCCTCTATCGGAGAGGTGGTCTGACCTAGTGGATGGGGACATGCTCATGGCTCCTTGGTCTCACAGCAGCACACTTATGGTGAGCCTTGAACATGCATGTAAGCTCTCTATGCCTCTGTCCCCTTACCCGACGAGGGAAGCGAGTGAACTTGCTTCGTGGGGTTACTGTGAGGACAGACTTATTTGCGTGCTGAGCACCGGACACCTGCCTGGCACGTAGTACCGAGTGCTCAGTAAATGTCTGCTAACCCAGCCCTCCCGGCTCTCATTTATTGAGCACTGGCTGTGTGTTGTTTATGTAAATCCCTAGTTTAATTCCCACAAACAATACTGAGCCTAGGTGTAGACGCCATCTGACAGATAAAGAAAATGTGCTCTCAGAGAGGTTGAGTACCTTCCCTAAGATCACACAGCTGAGGCAACCAAGAACTGAAGCCCAGTTTGCTGGACGCCCGTATCCTAGCCCCTTTTACTTCCTGCCTTGTGAGAAAGATATCTGAGTAGCTGTTTTCTGTCCCTATGAGAATTTGGGTTTCTAGGAGCAAAATCCTAGTGCAGTTTCTCTTGTAATCTCCATAGCATCTAGCGTGGGACCCTGCTCTGCCTATCTTTGTGGAATAATTGCATGGTCTTGGGTGGTGGTGGTGGGGGAAGGAAGCTGACATTCACCAAGTTCCTATTATGGGCCAGATACTCTTTTAAAAGTTTCATGGACAAGTATTATCTTTATTTTACAGCCGAGAAAGTGCCAGAGGACTCTCGTAGGCCCAAAGTTAAGAAAGGAGATTAGATGCTAGATGACCTTTTAACGGCCTTTGCATAGATATACTTAAAGAAAATGGAATTTTAATACTGAAAGGAGTTGCGGAGAGGCTAAGGTAATGCACTCAGAAGGCATACTCTCAAGCAGCAGGCAGTGCAGTGGGAAGAACAGAGTCTTTAGGGTGAACAATACCTTCCCCACCTTGGCTCTCTCACTTTCTAGCTGGGTGGCACTGGATGACCTCCTTGGCATTGCTGAGCCTCACTTCCCTGTAAAACAGGGGTCGGGAACCTTTCTGGCTGAGAGAGCCATGAATGCCACATATTTTAAAATTTAATTCCGTGAGAGCCATACAATATGTTTAACACTAAATACAAGTAAATGTGTGCATTTTATGTAAGACCAACACTTTTAAAGTACAATAACTCTCTGAATTCTTTTTAATAACATTGTTATGCTGTTGCTAACCAATGATGCATAAAGTACTTCTTACCATTAATGCGACTTCTGGTGCTGCATGGTTTTGCTGATGGCTTTGTAGTCTGGTTGATACGTGGTGAGGTTAAGCTTCATGCAGGCGTTGAGACTTCATCGGTTAAACGTAATCGTAGGTTGGTCTTAATGTTCTTTAGATGTGAGAAAGATCACATGAATACATAGAGCCAAACATTGTCAGTACAGCAATACTCACATGCTGCAGTGTGTGGTATGTGACAGGAAGCGCGTTCCAAGTTTTGACAATCAGCTGGTTCGCGGGTTGAAGTTTTTTCATTTCTCCCCATTTGTGTTTGCTCGCCAACTCTGCTTGCTGTCATGCAAGTCTTTCCACATCTTCATTCAGTGACTTGGACTTATTCACCTACATGTCTGAGGCCTTCAGGTCAGCAGCTTGTAGCTCAAAATCTCTGATGGAGACACCGGTGATGTAACTCAGGTCGGCGCTGTCCACTGCACACTCGTGTGGATGGGTGATGAACTTAAAAAGACGAGTGTGCTCATGACATTCTCCAAAGTGTGCTTTGAATGACTGCAGAAGATTAGATCTGAAGCCCGCTAGCTGCTGGAGATCAAGATGTTGAGCAGGGTCACTTGCTGTGCATGTATCTTTAAACTTTCCTAGTTTTTCAAAGTGTAGTAAATGACCTGTTTTAATGTCGGCCATGAAGAGTTTCAGCTTGTTTTCAAATGCAAACACTGCTTGTTGAAGGGATAAGACTATATTTCCAATGCCTTGCATTTTCACATTGAGCTGGTTCAGATGTTCAGTCATGTCCATGAGATAGGAGAACTTCAGGAGCCACTCAGTGTTAGCTAACTCAGGATGCTCAATGTTTTTATTTTTTTAAAATTTTTTATTTATTCATTTTAGAGAGGAGAGAGAGAGAGAGAGAGAGAGAGAGAGAGAGAGAAAGGGGGGAGGAGCAGAAAGCATCAACTCCCATATGTGCCTTGACCAGACAAGTGCAGGGTTTTGAACTGGCGACCTCAGCATTCCAGGTCGATGCTTTATTCACTGCGCCACCACAGGTCAGGCCTCAATGTTTTTCATTTCAAGAAAAGTCCGGATTTTGCTCAGACAAGTCGCAAAAACGGCTGAGCACCTTCCCTCTTGACAACTAACGCACATTACTGTGCAGAAGCAGACTAGGATAATTATTCCCAACTTCATCGAACAGTGTTTTAAACTGGTGATCATTTAAAGCTCGGGCAACAATAAAGTTGACCACCCGAATGACCAGTGACATCACCTCACCAAGCTGCTCGCCACACATCTGAGCACAAAGCGCCTCCTGATGTAGGATGCAGTGAAAACTTAGGATGGGTCTCTTTTCATGTTCACGAAGAAGCGCTACGAATCCTGTTTTTCCCCACCATGCACGGAGCACCATCAGTACACACTGAAATAAGTTTATCCATCGGTATTCCAGTGAAAGACTTGAATAAACCCTCCCCTCTTGTTGTCTCTTTCCTAGGCAAAACAGCAAGGCTTTCCTCACGCAGTGTGTCACCGACAGCATACCTTGCAATCACGCTGAGCTGGGATAAATGGCTTACGTCTGTTGACTCATCCAAAGCGAGAAAAGAAGAGCACCCCGAGATAAAACGTTTGAAATGAGATTTGAAAGGTGATCAGAAGTAAGTCAGGTGAGGGAGAAGGAAGGGTGAGGGAGAGATCTGGGAAGAGGGAATTGATATGTTTGAAGGTCAACAGGGAAGAGACAGTCTGGTCTGATACAGAGACAGAAAGAACAATACATCTGGAAAGTTGAGGGAATGAGGGATTAAGCGACTCAAGGTGAGTGTGTAGACTGTGGGGCTTAGAGGGTAGAGAGCTCTGTCACTGTATGCACTTTGTACTTTATTCTAGTTTCAGAACTGGCTTTAACACCTTATTTTCCTGACTTCCAGCCACGGCCTCCTTCCTACGTTGAGTCAAGGCGGTAACTGGAGCTGAGGAGTTTAACAGGAACCCCTTTCTAAGCAAATGCACCAAAGGCCTCCAGCTCCCCAGATGGGGTGAGGGGAAGGGGCCTTGGATTTATATGGTGACCGAGGAAGGCTGTTATTTCCCCTTCCTGGAGCCCTTTGGAGCTCACCCTTCTGTTCTGAGAGGATCACCACCAAAAGCTTGGTGGCAGGACGTCAGACACTAGCAGGTCCATTCGATGTCTGGCAGCCTACAGCATTTCAAGGATTTGAAATTGACCTTTGTCCTCCCTGGGATTTTGAGGGAACTCCACACGAAGGTCGATAGACAATTGGGAAGTCAAGTTTGAGTTTTTACAAAGTGAAATGATTCCCCCACACCCAGGGCAAAGTGCTTGTCACAACTCCTGGAAGGAGATGTCAGACAGCGGATTGAATGAGGTTCTTCCCAGCCTCACCACAAACTTCCTCTGAATCTCTATCTAGATCATCCCTGATTGTCTGCCGGCAGAACACTGATAGCTGGGTGTGACGTCTGTCCGTGCTGGGAAGAAAGGCCGGTTGGAAGCCCAGGGAGAATGAGCATGTTTACTCCTACTGTGTTGATGCACTCAGCTGGCCCGGCTGGCCCATCCTCAGTTGGGGCAGTAACCCCGGCCAGGCTGCCACCTGCAAGAAGAGACCCCAGTTAAGGGGCTGAATGGGCCTTGAGCATCCTCCTGAGCTTTGGCACTCTCATCAGTACATGAAGCCAGAGGTAAAATTAAACAGGAAACAGCCTTCCTGCATGGGAACATAAGTGAAATATCGGGCTAGAGGGCGGGTTTTGAACATGCTGGGACCCACCCTGTCCATGAGTGAAACAGGGCCTAGAACAACATCATGTTCCTGCCAATTAGATGAACAACTCCTCCTCCTGTGGGCGGAGCCAGCAAAGGGTAGCTAGAACCCATTCATGTTCCTTCAGTGCTGTCTCAGCAAGCCTAGGCGGCTGTCCTGTCCTTGGTGCAATTGACCTGTCAGGGCCACACAGAAGAGGTGACAGTCCCCTTTCTGAGGTGACACCAGCATACTCAAGACTTTGCCTTTTCTCTTTCTATTGACCCCTCTTTTCAGTCTCTCTCTGTAGCCATTCCTTTCCATTCCATGTTGGGAAGAGGGCGCTGGGCTGGTTAAATAACTGCTCTACTTACATATTTCGCTCCCACCGCTGGCCCGGATGAGAGAAGTGGGAAGTAGAGCAGTGCGTTTTGAGCCCACAGGATCCAAATGTGTTTCTTACTTTTAAATGGGGCTGATTTATATATTCAACAGTTACTTTTTATAAATACAAATGGAACAGCAATGAAAATCCTTGTCTTTTTATATCTTTCACGAACTCCTCAAAGTGTCATCCACCCCCGGGTTCTTCCATACCAGCTGCATCTCTCTGACCAGGCTGGTCCAGGGTCTGAAGGAGGAGTGATGAGCCTGTTTTCACACAGGACTGTGGCGTGGTGGGCTGCTGCCCTTCTGGCATGTGTACAGTATCTTGACTCTGAAAACTTCCTTTCCTGAAATATCTGAACAAGTTTATGCACTTTGAACTTGAGAAGGCGAGGAGTGTGAACTCGAACCAGACCAGCATTCTACCCACTCAAGGTTAATGCAATGTTTCATTCAAAGTCAAGTGCAGTTTCACTGTCAGACTCTCTCAGGGAACTTCATGCATTCATTCATTTAAGCATGTGTACCCAGCACCGACAGGTGATGCTCGGGTGCTGGGAATCTACTGCTGCACGCCCAGGCTGAACTCTGGGCGGGAGAGAGCAGTAGAGTGTAGAGATAGAATTGAGACTTTGGAATCAGATCCGAGTTTGAATGCTTGACTCACTACGAAGGAGCCGGGTTAATGTTCACAATCTGTTTCACTTCCTTGAACATCAGTCTGCTCATCTCTAAAGGAGGATATGGAAATACTAGCTCTGTAGGCTTACGGCTAAGATGAAATACGAGAGCATCAGCGTAGTGGCTTGCAGGTGAACATTAGCCTCAGTGGCCCCATGCCGGGAAATGCTTTAGGAAGAACTCCTTCTAGGAGTTTCCAATCTGGTCAGTGAGCACTGTGCTTTCAGTACTCAGAGCCCCCACCCGTCCAGTGGTCCAAAATACCTATTTGTAACATGCCGACTCAGTGGCTACGTTTTTAAATAACATAAATCCAAGGCAGAAAGTGGTCAATCTTTTGGAAGAGGTCCTCAGGGCAGCAAGTGACAGCTATTGTGTTGGTGTTAGAGTTTCCATGATGACCAGGCTATAGGAAGAGGGATCAGCATCACAGGGAGCAGCAGGCCACGTGATATCGATGGAAGATAAAGTGCAAGCAAGGTAATAGGGGAGAGGTGGTGGGACATGAGGCTGGGGTGGTAGGCAGGGCCAGGGCATGAAGGACTTTGAACTTGACTCTGCAAATAATTGAAGGGTTAAACTCAGGGGGGTCATAGTCAGACTGGCATCTTGGAAAGATCACCTGGGGTGGATGGGAGGAACACAAAAGCAGAGGAGGCCAGTCAGGGACCTGTTAAAACGGGCCGGGGAGAAGATGACCGCGACTTGGCAGCATGGCAGTGGGACTGGGGAGGAGAGCAAGGTCCAGCAGAAGTTGAGGCGGCACACAGCCTAGAGGACTCAGTGGTCACTCAGTGTCTGGTGCAAGTTCTGGGGTCAGCATCTGCTTGGGGATGGAGGGTAAAGCCTTTTGATTCCTGTCTGTACCAAGTGTGAGGGAGGTTTCTCGTACTTCCCGAAGAGGGCCGGGCACGTCCTGCCTGAACGTCCTTCCCAGAGCTCTCAGCTCAGGGGGAGGACTCACTCTGCCATCTCTCTCTCCTCATGGGGCTGTCTATCTGGTAAACAAAGGTGTTGTCAAACTGCCTTATTGAGAAGTAGTTTAAATTAACCTTGACATGCAGATTAATAAATAATAAGACCTGAATGGCTTATAAAGAAATCAATTACACTATAATTTCTTTTTTTTTTTTAAGCACATGCCCAGCTCCAACCTAGCGGAGCTGCAGCATTCTCGAGCAATTTCAAATGTGCCCACACTCAATTCCAGGCAATTTCATCATCCAGGGCATTAGACAGGATGCATGCCGTGGTGCAGATTACTGTACCTTCTGGGACGGCTAAGGGACAGTGAGTGGGTGAGGACGATTTGCAGAAAACAAGGTAATTTACCCTCATTCTCTGCCTGTAATGTGCAGCCCGTAATCTGAGCATGTCTCTCTTTGCATAATAACCGGGACTTTGCCGAGGCTGAAAGGGACCCGGGGTCATGTGACCCAGCGGTTCTCAACCCTTGCAGGCTAATATTTTGTGATGTTCCCTTTATTATCCTGAAATGGAATTCATAAATTACATAACCCACCTAGACATCTCATTTTAAAAATCCATATAATACCCTCACAGCAAAATAAATGAAAAATAAAAGGCAAAGTAATGTATAATAAAATGATATGTATGTTGATTCTAGAACGAGAGGCTATGACTAGACCGCTTTCGTAATAGCAGTCAGAGGATTGCTTGATGGGAACTGAAATGAGTGTGTAAAACTGGCCGCAAGAACAGTGTGGCCTTCAGCGCTGGGCTTTTTCTGAAACAGCGGAGAGCCGAACAGGACAAAGTATGACTCCTCCTTCATTTGCGTGGTAGCTCCGTTCCTTGAAAACTCACTGGAAATGGAAATCACGCAAAAACTCTCTGTCTATATGTGAAACGGAACTAGGATCGAGGCCCAGATAACTACAGCAGGAAGTTTTCCCATATGTCAGGTGGGATGTGCCAACATGGTGTCAGGTGTGGTCCGCGTCATTACTGGGCAGAGCCCTCCCGTGTGCTGCAGGCTGTCTAGCATCCATGCCAGTGGCGTCTCTTCCATCTAGTATGACAACAGAAATGCCCCTGAAAATGGCCAAGCCGTTTTTTCTTTTGGAGATGGAACCGACCATATTGAGATCTGAAGGTCTCCTCCAACTTCCCCGCAGCTTGGATGGAGAATAGGGGGCTGGCGAAGGGAAGGGACTGGCATCAAGTCACACGGAGGGTTTCTGGGAGATGAAGGCTGGCACACAGTCCTCCTGGCTGCGAGGCCAGTGTCTTCCCACTGGCCCGACTCTCACCAGCAAAGTGGGGTGCAGCATGGGCCCTCCTCCAATACCTTTGCAACCTGGCCTGTGGAGAACTCCTTTTGCCCAGAGGATGTCCAGGCCCTAAACTGTCTGGGGTGTGAATTCCAGAGTTTGGTACTGTGTGCAGATTCTTAAGGTGAGATTCATCTGTATGTTAAAGTATTACTATGTTTCTCTCTCTCTCTCTCTCTCTCTCTCTCTCTCTCTCTCTCTCTCCTCTCTCTCTCTCTCGTCTATTGTCTGATTCTAAGCAAAGTGAGTGAAGGACCAAGGATAACAATATGTGTCTCATGATGAAAGGAACACTGAAAACACTTTCTGCATCAAAGTTTCTTCCCACCAGATGGCTACGATGCCGAAATCCCCCCCATACTTTTGAGTAAAGGCATTTAAAATTTCCCTTTAAAATGCAAACATTTTAAATTTATTCATTTGATTTACTCAGTAACCTCTCAGGTCCTTAGTTTTTAAAAGTTTTTTAAGGCTATACAATGGAGATAATCACACATTTCCTAGGGTTGTTGTGATGATAAAACATGATTAAAACACACAATTAAAACACCTGCCATGATGTAGGTGGCAAAATGTTGTTTATCTTTCACTTCTTCACGAGGCCTGGCAGATCAAGGCACACATATTACTACCCTCTAATGGTGATCTCAGGGCTGACGTCACTAATCTATCTCAGCACTCATGTGCCTCAACACACCAACACGACCTTCTTGATGTGGAAACCCAAGCAGCCAAGACTAACCTGAACCAGCACAGAAATTGATAGCTTTGTTTGTCTTTGCCTTAACTGATAACTGGACAGTTTACTATTAGATTGGAGAGTTTATTATTTTATCATTCCATGGATTCCTGAATTCTAGAATTCAAAGATTCTATGATCTATAACTTGCAGCGTCTAAGATTCTGTGATCCACACATCGGTTTATCGTGCAAAGAACCAGAAGCAGGCTTTCCGGCCTCCTCCTTGGTCATTCTGAGGAACTGCTCTGGCTTTCCTTGTCTTGTTGTTGTTGCAGCTGGTGCCCTCCAGATGGCGCCCAGCCCTCTGACCAATACTGTGCAGGACACTGGGCCCTGGAGACTGCACAGCTCCAGAGGGCTTTGAGGACCAACTCTGAGCTTGGCAGCTTTACCCAGAAATCAAAGCAGGTGATCCGAAAGCATGGGGAGAATGCTCCCACCCAGAAGGGTGCACAGTGGGATGATCCAAGCATTCCTAGGAAGCTTGGGGGTGACTTGGAAAGTGTCACCCACAGAAGGACTCTGAGAGAAGAATTATCAACACCAAGTTGCAAATGTGGAAACAGAAGCACAGAGAGGTGAAGTGACTTGGCCCAGGCCCCATTTAGGTAGAGAAGTTTTCAAGCCCAGCTCTCTCTGGTCCAGGGTTTTTTCCTACGCAGGTGTTCAGGAAGGACTCAGGAAACGGAGCGGAGAGGGCACTGCAGCCTCAGCTGCCATTGCCCGAAGCAGAGGTCAGGGCAGTGCTGAGGTCTCAGAAGGTGTAACTACCCCACACCCAGCTCAGCATCTCTCATCAGGACCACTGTGATCTCCTTGGAATTTCCAGCCCCCAGGCTCACTCTTCCTGTCATCTATGTCAGCTGGGAAACCTGTGTAATGGAGATCTGACCACATCGCTCTCCTCCCGCCGTCCTCCAGTGGCTGCCGACTGCCTCTGCATTCTAAGTCTTGACCTCGACCTGTGGCCTTCTTTGTAACCACACAATCTGCACTTTAACCATGACGTGCCTGTGTCTCTGTATCAGTTTCCCATCTCTGCTGTAACAAATGACCACAAACTTAGTGGCTTTAAACACACATTTATTTATGACACAAACAATTTCCTCTTGTTTTGGAGGTCAGAGTCTTGCTGGACTGAAGTCAAAGTGGCAGTAGGGCTGATTTTTTTCCGGAGGGATTAGGGGAAAATCTGTTTGTTTTTGCCTTTTTTTTTTTTTTTAAAGCCTTTACAGGCTACCTGCATTCCTTGGCTCATGGCCCCTGTGGGGCAGCTGTGTTAGGCTTGCTCACGGGGTTACCGGCTGCAAGAACTTTGCCCGATTAGTGTATGAATGTGTGGCATTGCTGGGTGTGTATGGCCTATATAAGGTGCTTGTGCTCGAGAAAGATGGGGGATTGTGGATGGTGGGTTGCCTGCCTGCCACTGTGAGGGGCCATTTGGCTGTCTGTGTGCCTGAGAAGTGGTTTCCCCTGCCTGTGTGCTTGTCTGCCATTGTGAGACTCTATTAAACGGAATGGCCCTAATGCTTTCGGGCTCTGCAGTTTCTCTACTGTCTGCCTGAATCCAATGCGGACCTGCCTGGCCTCGGCCACCGGCCTTACAGCCCCCTTCTCCCATCTTCAAAACCAGCAATGGCCAGTAGGTAACTCACATGGCAAGACTCTGACTTCCGTAACTCCCTCTTCCACCTTTAAGGACACCTATGATTAGATCGAACCCACCTGGATAACTGGGGATAGCCTCCTCACTGCGAGGTCAGCTGATTAGCAACCTTGATTACACCTGCAATCTTCAACGCCACTTGCCATATAACAGCATACCCATGGGTTTTGGGAATTGGGACATGGACATCTTTGGGGATATTGCTGTGCCTATTACATGCTCCAAGTCCTCTCTGGCCTCCAGTTTTTTGCATGAGCTGTTTCTGGCACTGAAAGTGCTACTTTCCCCTTCCACAACAAGCAGACTGCCAGTCTTTCGTTAGGACCCAGCTTCCATGGTGCCTCCTTGTGAAGTTTCCCTGAGCCCAGATGGCTGGTTAGTTGGTTGCTCCTTCCAGTTTTGTGTCCCACACACATGCACACATGCACATACAATATGTAGATTGCCATTTTATTTGTTGGGTTTGTGAACACGAGCTTCTGAAAAGAGAGACCATGATTTACTCAGCTCTGTTTACTCGGCACCTGCTTACCGTTTGATACATTGTTTGTTCCCAGAAGTTCACAGAATAGAGGAATGAAAGCAGGGGAAGCTAAAGTTGGAAATCTGTTTTGTTTTTTTTCTGCAAAAATCTTTATTGTCTCCAGGACAGTTAAAAGGATGCCTAGTGGCTGCAGGGAGGGCTCAGGCAGCAGCCAGACACGAGGGGGTGCAGATGGGCCCCTCAAAGGCCTTGGGCTCCAAAGGCTCCCCGTCATGCTTGAGGAGGAGCCTCTGGAAGAGAGACTCACCCAGCCCAGCCTGGGGCTGGCCAGCCTGCGGAGGTTGGCCCAGTGTGGCCCGTCTTCTTGATGAGTTTCTCTTGCTCATCCAGGACATGATGCTCTTGGAAGTCACAGAGTGAGGGTCTGCGGGGAGAACCCAGGGCCTGCGGATCCACAAGTGCCCAGTTCAGGGTCTTCTCCATGGGCATGGTGGCTTCCATGGCACTCTGAGTCTTACTCCTCTCATCTCGGGAAGGCTTCTGCACATTCTGAGAGAACGCGGCCACTGCCCTGCTTTTGTACCTTTAAGGGATGCTGGGCTCCCTCGCGCTTCTCCTCGGCCAGCTGGAGGGAGAGCGGCCCACGCCCTGCAGAGCTACATCGGCAAGGTTGACTTAGAAAACCAGAGAGAGGTAGGCGTGGGAGGCCCGCAGGTGCAAGTTGACCAGGTGGCTGATGGCAGCCCCAACCTGGGTGGAATAAGTCTGATAAATTTGGGAGCTCTTGGTTGTTCAGCAATAAGGTGTTAAGGTAACAAAATGGAGTTGGCTGGTCTCGGAGGCTGAGGATGGCTGAGGTGGTTCTAAAGGTGGTGACTGGGGAAGAGGTTGGAGGGTGGTCGGAGGCTGGAAGAAGGGGCGTGCGTCCATGGGTTTGTGCCATCCAAACACCGTTCAAGCAAGAGACAGATGTGGTGTGCTGCCGAGGGCACTGCCCGGCCTGATGTTTTTTAATTATCTAATTAGCCAATTTTATTTTGAATATCCCCTCTCCTGTTCTCCAGAACTTAGCTCTCCTAGTTTGCAGAATCAACACCAGGAATGAGGGGAACTTGGTCTTAGTGCTACAAAGAGGCAGGTTATTTCTCCCTCATGTTAAGCTCCGAGGCCACTAGGGGTGCTTAACATGAGTGCTCAGCTCCCAGGCTTCTTCTAATTCACCGCTCCCCCATCATATGGTGTGCCCTTTGACCTCAAGGTCCAAGGAGAAGCACCATCATATCCATGTTGCAAAAATTAATGGTGGAAGGCAGGGTAGAAAGGTCAAGCGATACCCAACAGTTGAGGTTCCTGCAAGTTTTCATGCAACACCTGTGTGCTTCCATGCACTACCTAGGATTAGTGCCCATGGCCACCCCTTGCTGCAAGGGACCTTATTCTGGGCAGCTAAATTCTGTTGTTATGAAAGAAGGGAACACACATATTAGGGGGTCTCTAGCAGCCATAGGCTCTAATTTCCTTCACATTCTGACATTCTGGAGTTTTAGGAGAGCTACAAATTCAAGTATTAGGGCCAAGGTAGGCAAGCTGGCATCTGTTGTTGATGTATTATGAAGTTCAGTATTAACATAGAACAATAGTGAATCTGCAGGAAGGCAGAGGCTTTCATCTTAAGTCACAATGACTTTGGTCACCATTTACATAATGACATTCCTATGTTCCTCTCCATCCTAGCTAATTGATCTGAGATGCTCATGTTAAATAACCGAGCTTACAAACCTTGGGGCCCATTACAAGCCACCCCCTTTATATAAGGTGACCAGACACCCTGGATTGCCTAGGACAATCCTGGTTTATGCCTGTGATGTATTCATCAAGAATGCTCCCACCTTATTCAAAACCGTTCCAGTTTGGATGATATAGCACATGGTTGGTCACCTACCTATAAACATTGTGGCATGCAGGTAGGAATGGGGAATAGTGGCTCATATTTGAACCTCAGAACTAAAAATCTAATTCAGAATTTTTTTTTGAGGTTTGGCCCAGTAGGGAGGCCGAGGCCATGAAGTCAGAATATAAACTATTTGAGATGTCAGTCTTTTTAGGGTCTCCTCATGGCTCTTACCACATTCACTTTTGTGTCCCGAGTGTTTATGACATTCTGTGATAGGACAGGTGGCTGGTCAGATGAATGCAGATGGTTATAACTGTTTGTTGGAAGGTGGGGGAATTGAGAAGAGGTCTACAAGTCCCTGAAATTTAAAGCTCACACAATATTTTGGAAAGCCTTCTCTGCCATGGACTGACTCGCAGCTTTGCCCAATTTCCACAACACGAAACAGACCACACGGGCAGTTAAACCCACAAAGACTTATTCAATCAGAAGGGGCCAGAGCTTCAGGGGAAGATGGCTACTGGTGGACGTAGCATCTGCCACTCACTTTCGGTTCTGCCAATGCTACTTACTGTATCAGTTTCCCAGGGCTGCCGTAACTGAGTATGTACCATAAACCGGGTGGCTCAACACAGCAGAAATGTACTCTCTCACATTCTGGAGGCTAGAAGTTCAAACCCAATGTTTCAGCAGGACCATGCTCCGTATGAAGGTCCGAGAGGAGAATTGTTCCTGGCCTCTTTCTGGCTCTGACAGCAGCCGGCAGTTCTTGGTGTTTCTTGGGATTTATATACATTGCTTCAATCTCTGCATCTGTCATCACATGGAGTTTTTCCTGGGCATGTCTCTGTGTCTCTGGCCTAATTTCCCTCTTACAAGGACACCAGTCATTAGAATAAAAGTCCTCCTTATTCTGGAGCTTGGGTTTTCTAATCTCTAAAAGGGAACAGTAAACTTGTACCACTTTTCTCCTAAGTGCGCTATAAGTATTGATTATGTGACTTGATATAGATGAGCTTTGTAAACACTAAAATTCCCTGCACATATGAGTTGTGACTATTAAGATGAGAATAAAAAAGACTTATATTTTAAAATTTGTTAAAAAGTATGTACATGAGCGATTTGGTTTGTAAGATCTGAGGCTCAGAGAGCTTAGTCACTATATTTAAGTTTGCACAGCGCTTAGTTGGCACAGAAGAATCATCATGTTGCCTCTGTTTCCTCTTGAGTTTTTGGTTCTGCTGTTGATCCCCACAAAGCGAGACATCTGAGGCCTTCCATGTCCCCCACCTGCCTCCTCCCGCGCTCCCTTGGGGTGGTGCTGAGGGCACAGGGGAGCTTTGCCTTCCAGAAGGTAAGTCTGTCATGCGTTCGTGGGAAAGTTATATCTGGTTCATTTATCACATAGTGGCTGGACAGCTGCCCTGTCTGGACTGTGAGGCTATGAACAGAGACCCAAACCCTGTCCTGCCCAGAGGAGGGCAGCTGGGGTCAGGAACAGTAGCCAGTGGCAGGGACCAACAGTCTCTTGGGATCACACAACCCAAGGTAGAACAAAAGCTCGAGTTACTTGTGTGTGTGTGTGTGTCCGTGTGTGTGTGTGTGTGTGTGTGTCCGTGTGTGCGCATGCGCTGCTTTGTCTCTGTTCTCCCTGATGCCACATGTCCATGAGTTTTAGTTCTCAGAGCGTTTTCACATGCTTCATTCTGTGTGATCCTCACAACAAGCCCACAAGGAGGTTGGTTTCATGGGGAAACTGAGGCCCAGCATGGGAAGGGACTTGCCTAAGGTCCTAGAGCAGAGCTGGGAGAGTCAAGGGATTCTTTACCACATGACAGCTTGTGCTACGGTTCCCGTGGCTTTCCCACAGTGCCCTGCCATCCAGTCAAGAGGATGCTTCCTTGTCTCCTCCTGGTCCCCAGCCTTGGTACCCGGAACCCCCCTGTCTGGCTGCTTGAGCTCTCCTTCCAGACTGTCTCCTGAGGTCCCCAGCTTGTGTTAAAGTGTCCCCTTCTCTGAGCTAGGCACTACACAATCTTCATTAGTAACAGAATCATTCTCAAATGATGTCATTTCTGTTTTTGAAACAAGAGCTTAATATGCCAGAGAGTAGATATTTTTCTAATCATGGGATGATGCATATTTTTCCAAAGCATCTATTACAGTGCTGAGATGGTAGATGCTCAGCCAAGGTCTGGGGAATGGTAATAATAATAATAGTAATGGCCTGTTATTGGATGATTATGAGAGCAGGGGAGGGAGACATTAAGAAGCAAGGAGTCCCCAGAATGGGCAGTGGTTGAGGGAGAAAAGAAAAGCCTGCTTGCTGTAAATAGCTCTCACAGGCTCTGGGAGTAGCATTCAGGAGTGGCTAGGTGCATCTCCCAGGCTATCATATTTAGTCCTCAGAGCTGTGTGATGTTGATGCTGTTATTCCTATGTTCAAGGGGAAGAAACTGAGTTTCAGAGAGACTAAGTAATTTGCCCAAGACCCCATGGTTTGAACAGGGCAGAGCCAGAATTTAAACTCCATCTTGTTGGATTTCAAAGCATTTTCCAGAGAGTGTTCTCAGGTATCAAGCTGAGAGCATCACCTTGCACATAGTAGGTGCTTAATCAATGCTAATTTATTATGTGACAGTGAATCACACAACAGTTCTTTGGGAAGTGGGTGAAAGCATAGTTACTTGTGCTCATTTTTGAGCCCCAGACACATACTGAGTTCTCTCTGTAAACCCAATTTAGAGCAGAGGAAGCCCAGCCCCCGGGGAAGGAAGGGCTGCAGGTGGTGTTGCTGGGGCTCGAACCCAATGCCCATCCTCCTTGCCACGCACCACCGTGCATGTGCTGATTCACAGAGACGTTGGGACTGGAAAGATGGTGCCTGAGGACGTGAGGGGGTGGGGCAGAGGATTGCACTTCATCTCAGCATTTATATTTCCCCAGAGTGGATCCCACCGCATTTCAGGGACCACGTAAAGCGCTTAATTGAAATCTGTAATTCCAGCCCTCATTAATAACCAGTCTCAGGAAGCAGAGAGCGCCAAGACCGTTAATGTTGAGAACGATACAGATGCAGGTCTTGAGAGGAGAACAGCAAGTCCCCAGTTCATTTTACAGTTGATTAGAGTGAGTTAAACTTTGCCTGGCTTGTAAGTTGTATATTTAGTATGAGAAGTTGGCAATTTGTGAAGTTATCAAAACACCACAGGTGCATTGGCGGACTTCCAGTCAGCATCACTCATCCTAAACAGTGTGGTGACCCCACAGAAATGGGTCTGGGACGCTCTCACACAAGATGGATAATGTGATTGAACCTCATTAGTCCCAAGGAACGGAGAGACCTTCATCAACTGGCTGCACATTCTCAAGAAGCATACACAGATGTATCATTAGCGAGCAGGTTCTCCCTTTCAGTGGGCTGTCTTTTCATTTTGTTGATGGTGTCTTTTGCTGTGCAAAAAGTTTTTAGTTTGATGTAATCCCCTTTGTTCATTCTTTGTTTTGTTTTGTTTTCCTTGCCTGAGGAGATAGATTAGAAAACATATTGCTACAAGGAATGAGGGAGTAGTTATCGCCTGTATTTTTTTCTGGGATTTTTATGGTTTTGAGTTTATTCTTGTGGATGCTGTAAGAAGGTAGTCTAGTTTCATTTTTTGCACCCATCTGTCTTATTTTCCCCATACCATTTATTGAATAGACTATCTTTACTCCATTGTATGTTTTTGCCTCCTTTGTCAAATATTAATTGACCATAAAGGTGTAGGTTTATTTTTGGGCTTTCTGTTCTGTACCATTGATTTATATGCCTGTTTTTAGGCTAGTACCATGGCGTTTTGATGACTGTGGCCTTGTAGTATAGTTTGAGATCAGGTAGCGTGATGCCACCACCTTGTTCTTCTTTCTCAAGATTGTTGTGGTTACTCAGGGTCTTTTGTGGTTCCATATACATTTTTGGAATATCTGTTCTAGTTCTGTGAAATATGCAATTGGTATCTGATAGGAATTGTGTTTAATTTATAGATTGCTGTGGGTAGTATATTCATCAGTGACACATCTGATTAGGGGTTAATATCCAAAATTTATAAAAAATGTAAAGCTCAACACCAAAAAACAATCCAATTAAAAAATGGGCAAAGGACCTGCATGAACACTTCTCCAAAAAGGATGTATAGATGACCAATTGACATATATAAAGATGCTCAGCATCACTAATCATCAGATAAGTACAAATTAAAACCACAATGAGGTATTTCCTCACACTATCAGAATGACTATCAATAAGTCAACAAACAACAAGTGCTGGCGAGGATGTAGAGAAAAGGGAATTCTTGTGCCCGTGGTGGGAATGCAGACTGGTGCAGCCACTGTGCAAAAGCAGTATAGATTTACCACAAAAAAATTGAAAATGGAACTGCCTTGTGACCCAGCAATCCCACTTCTGGGAATATATCTGAAGAATCCTGAAACACTGATTTGAGAGAATACATGCACCCCTGTGTTCATTGCACTGATATTTACAATAGCCAAGAATTGGAAGCAGCCCAAGTGCCCATCAGTAAAGGAGTGGATAAAGGAGCTGTGGTACATTTATACAATGGGACACTACTTGGCCATAAAAGGAAGGAAATCTTACCTTTTGCAACAGCAGGGATGGACCTGGAGAGCATTATGCTGAGAGAAATAAGTCAGAGAACGAGAAGTACCATACGATTTCACTTATATGTGGAATCTAATGAACAAAATAAAGTAATGAACAAAATAGAAACAGACTCATAGAGGGAGAACAGACTGACAGCTGTCAGAGTGGAGGGGGATTGCAGGACTGGGCGAAAAAGGTGAAGGGATTAAGCAAAAAATAAAAATAATAAAACTCATAGACACAGACAATAGCATGATGACTAGCAGAGGGGGAGGGGGTTGGGGGAGGTAGAAGAGGGCAAAGGGGGACAAATGGTGATGGAAGGAGACTTGACTTGGGGTGCTGAATGCACAATACAATATACAGATGATGATTATAGAACTGTACACTTAAAACCTATATAATTTCATTAACCAATATCACCCCCATAAATTCAATAAAAATATAAATTAATTAAAAAAAAAAGAGGCATACACAGTAGGTGAGCTGGCTGCAATGCCCCCTGCTGGCTGAATCTACTGTGCTCCATGGGCGTGGCAGGATTTGGGATCTTGGCTTCTCTACTGCTGATATGCTCTGTGGCCGTGGGTGAGGTTCCTCCTTTGGGGGCCTCAGTTTGTCCATATGTCCCATGAGATGACTAGGCTTGATGATATCAGACTTGCTATCCTGGAACCCACTTTTGTGGGAGAGCTAGTTCTCAGACCTTGTGGGAGGTGGTTTATTTATAACAAGTGGACAGTCCTTGGCTTTCCCTCTGCTATTGCCCACCTTCTGGACTCTTTTCTTTAACACCTTCCTCCCTAGCTGTTCTATTCTCAAATGTCCTTGGGCCTAGTGATTTGCATTTTATAAATATGCGCATGTACTGGATAGTTTGTTCCTTTTCTGTCTTCTATCCCAGGTACCCTTTTCATCCTCTGGTCATTATCTCTACCTGGGAGATTCCCATTCATCTTACAATACCCATCTTAAATGTATATTCTCTCATTGTATCAGTTCATCTGGGACAGTTAGAGCCTCACATGTGGAGTTTTAGACCCAAATTTAAATCCTGCACCTAACACTTATGACTTTGGGCCAGTTTAAAAACTTTTAGAACCTCAAATTTACTGCGAAAAATATGTGTTCACCTATAAAGAGCACTCAACACATATTAGGGGCTCAAACATGGTCTCCTTTTAAAAAGAATTCTATTGATTTTTGAGAAAGGGAGAGAAAGAAATAATCCAGCTGTTATTCCATCCATTTGTGCACCCACTGGTTGACCCTTACATGTGCCAGATATCAAACCCATAACCTTGGCATATCAGATGGCCTACTAACCAACTGAGCTACCCGGTCAGGGAAAAGCTGCTCTCCTGCCTTGGTATCTAAGAGTAAACTTCTTCCTCCATCCATGACCAAGGATCAAACCCATAACCTCGGCATATAGGATGGCCTACTAACCAACTGAGCTACCCGGCCAGGGAAAAACCACTTTCCTTTCTTGGTATCTAAGAGTAAACTTCTTTTTCCATAAAAGGTTGGCATAATCTTTCTGTAAAGGGCCACATAATAAGTAATTTAGACCTTGGAGGCCATATGGTCCCTGTTGCAATGATCTACTCTACTGTTGTAGTCTGAAAGCAGGGCTCACAATGTGGGGTACAAATGGTGTTTTGTTGAGTTGTACACTTGAAACCTGTCCACTTGAAAACACTATTTTTGCAGACCAGTGTCATCCCAATAAATTCAATTAATAATAAAAAAAGACTGTGTAAATCAGGGGTAGTCAACCTTTTTATACCTACCACCCATTTTTGTATCTCTGTTAGTAGTAAAATTTTCTAACCGCCCACAGGTTCCACAGTAATGGTGATTTATAAAGTAGGGAAGTAACTTTACTTTATAAAATTTATAAAGCAGAGTTACAGCAAGTTAAAGCATATAATAATAATTACTTACCAATTACTTTATGTCGGATTTTTGCTAAGTTTGGCAGAATAAATCTTTATAAAACAACCTGCTATAGCGTTTGGTTGCTCTGCTACCACCCACCATGAAAGCTGGAACGCCCACTAGTGGGTGGTAGGAACTAGGTTGACTATCACTGGTAAATGAACAGGTGTCGTAGTGTTTTAATAAAACTTTATTGATAAAAAACAGGTACAGGGCGATGCTTGTCATGTGGGTTACAGTTTGCCTACCTCTGCTTTACATCTGCACTATACTCAGGACTTGGCATACTGGCAAGCCCTGGTGGGTTATGTGTCAACCTCACCTGCTAGGCTGTGTCTTCCTCCAGAATAGAAATTGCTATTTTCTCTGCATTTCTAGGACTGGGTCAATACATTGTGCCATTTAATTCTCTCAGCAACTCTGTAGACACTATTATATCTCTGTTTTCTAGATGGGAACACAAAGGCACAGATAGGTGAATAATTTAGCTTATAAATGGTGGAAGCATGCTGGCTTCCGAGCTTCTGTCCCAACTATGACCCCACGGTGGCAGAGACATGAAGGCTGATAGCCATTAGGGACTGAGCATTGAAGCCAGTAACGCTATAATTTCCATATCCTTTGTTCATGTGTCTGGTTTTTAGAACCCAGAAGCAGGACTTAACATTCTTCAAAACCAGCATTTATTGAGCATCTGTCCCTGTTAACTTCCACCCTGATCTGGCTCATCAGACCTATTCACATCTTTCTGGATCTTGATACCTGTGCCCAACATGCTTGCTCCCTCCATCTCCTCCTTTGGAGCTGACCACCTTCTTTTTCCTCGTTTTCTTTTTTTTTTTTGGAGATGCCCCAGCCAGAGATGACTGTTAAATTAATTTTGCACCAGTGAATAAAGGCCTGGATAGAGATTGAGTTAAAAGTTGGGTTTGTTCTTATAGTGCTTTGCCAAGCCCATTTCCTATGGATTAAGTCCTAAATCCTTATAGTTTAAAAACAAAAATCTGTTAACTTGGCACCTGGAGGCCTAAAAGTCCTTGAAATTCTGGTCCAGTCCCTGAACGCTCATGGTTTGAGTTAACGGGAGCGTGTCGGTCTGATTTTGCAGACGTATAAACTGCGGGCAATGAAAGCAGATGTGAATGTTGTATGTTTCATGTGCTTCGCACGTGGTAGGAAACATGGTCTGTGCTGAATGTGTTGTGCACATGGCCTCCTTCCACGTTTACTGGGCTCTGTGGTACCAGCCCCGCTTCACAGGTGGGGAAACTGAGGGCCAGCAACTTGCCCCAAGATAACGAAGGAATTAAGGCGGGAAGCCAGAATTCACACCTTAAACCCTCATTTCACTTACAGTGCACTGACACTTGACCCATTTAGCCTGACTTACCGGAGGGAAAAGGACAAGCTGTGTGTGCTAATATCTATGGTTACTGTAGGAGCGAGGGGCGTCTTAGGTGGAATGAATGTCTATTGTGTGTTATGAGCTCTATCAGCGACCTCACATTTAGATCATCAAGCATCTCTGCAAGCCAAAACTTGTCTTTCCATCATAGAGGTCAGGAAATGGTCATTCAGAAGGGTTGGACATGTCCCTCAAGGTCACAGGACTGGAACCAGAGGAAAAGCACAAAATCCAGGGGTCTGGCTCCAAAGTCAGCTTTGCTCCTTGGAGCAGGGCTCTTCTTGCCCCTGGGAAGCCCAGGGGCCCCAGTCTCTTTAAATAGAGAAGTTTGGGCCTGACCCCGCAAGCTTCGGGTATAGTCAGGGGCCAGAGTGGGGGCTGTGTATCTGCATTTTTGAAAACTGGCCCCAGGAAATTGTGACATATGGGCAGAGGATGAGCCAAGTTCATTGGGTTGGGATGGGGCTGAAGAGTTCCCGCTCCCACCTCCTTTTTACTTCCTAGAAGTCTATTCTTGCAGGGAATTGAAGAGGTAATTATACTTAGGTTCAAGGATAAGAGTGAAAAAGTATAAATGCTTAGATCAGAAATTTGTAATATCGGAGTTATAATGAGACACAAAGTCTGAAATCACAGAGGTGTGGGGGATTCTGGAATTCTGAAGGTTCGGGAGGAGAGGAGACAGGGAGGAATGCCTGAGCGAGGTGGCCGAGTGCGGCATGAAGAGCTCAGACCTACACCCACCCATGGGGGCTCGCAGACCTTCACGAGCCACGCAGCCGTGGTCAAAGCCCACAGCCTCTCTGCTTTCAGTTCACACATCTTCAATGGGAGGGTGGCGATGGTGTCACCCATAATGCTGGTGGAAGGGCAGAGAGGGGCAGAGCCCTGGGAGCATTGTCCACGTGCAGTCCCTGTGCTGTCCACGCTAGTGGAGGTCGTCCCTCCCCGTGGGCCGGGCTTTCCACTGATACGGCTCTAACGCGTGTTAACGCAAGGGCAAGACCTTGTCCCTCTTTGACAGAGATAGATCCAACTGACTCACCCTTCTGAGGAGCAGTCAAGCACCGGCGAGGCCAGCACACCTCACTGTGGCCCGTGCTGGGTGCTGAGGGACAGCGTGAAGGAGACTTGTGTCTACCCTGGATCTGCACCCACATTCCCGTGAGAGTCAGGGAGGGATGCAAGGGGCCTATGCTGCCTGAGCCACCTAGCAGAGGGGACAAGGGAACAGCAACTCAGGGAGGAGGATGCTAACCAGCAAGCATCCAGCCTCGCTGCAGGGGTGTCAGGACCTGTGCTGGCAGCTTTGTGTGCAGGATTCAGGTTAACCGGTATCCCCCCCCCCCCGACCCCCCCCCCCCCCCCACTGCATCGCCCCCCACCTCGTGTTGCCTTCTTCCTGTGTCGCCTCCCCTGTCTGAGCTGCCACTTTTCCCCCTGCACAACCGGCTTTCTGCCTGGGTCATCTCCATTTTGGGAGCAGAGATGCAAACCCCTTATTTTTTATGATCTGCTGTAGTTTCCTGAATAGAAATACTAAGTGCAACAGAGAGCTTGATTTCTGTGTGTACCAGATGATCCCCGAGGCCCCTCTGGTCAACAATGGGCAGTGAATACTGTCGGGCTCCTTTTCATGCCTCAAACATTTTTACAGAGCGAGCGTCCTGTAGCCGGCTCTGAGAGAAGTGTTGGCAAAGCAGCGCCAAGTCGGGACCGCCGCTTACGTGCACTGTGCACTTGCTGCGTGCTGGGTTCAGGTCTAAGCTTTTTGCACGTGTTCATGTTGAAGCCGTGTAAGGGTCCTATGTTATGATCTCAAGTTTACAGATAAGGAAGCAGATGTAAAAGGGGTTAAATGACCCCCTCCAGGTCACACACAGGGACGTGGCAGAGTGTGGGCAAATGAGGCAGCCTGGTCCCTACCCTCCGGGGACTTAACTATCTGATGAGAGAGACAGACTGGTGGTTATGATCACAGGTTGGTCAGGGCTCGCGATGTGTGAGGTGGTCTGGAGAGGTGCTGCCCCCAGACCTAGGGCAGCAGGGAAGACTTCCCAGAGACAGGGGTGAACCAGTGGAAAGCAATGATCAGGTACAAGTATAATTTTGAGGGCTGGGAGAGGTAGATTGGATGTGCCTTCAGCCAGAGGACAAAGAATATGAAGCATTGCAATGAGAAAAAGCATGGGGTATTACAGGTATAACAACAAAAAACTCCAGTGTGACCTGAGATGTCAAGTGCAGGAGAGGGCCGGAGTGGGTGATGTCAGCAGGAGCTAGGTCACAGTGAGGTTTTCAACTTCCGGGTTCAACTGTTCCCATAGTGACAGTTCAGAGGATACACTGTGTCTCCCCTCCACCTGAGTCCCCTGTTGGGCTAGGGGTCAGACCTCAAGGTCCTCAACTTCTCCAAGCGCCTCTGGGTTCTCATTTAGTTCCAGAAGCCCTCCAATTACGTTAATTCACATCTGTATCCATTCTGGGTCATGTATAAAACTTCAGACGAAAAAAGAAAAGAAAAATCCCAACTCCAATAAAGAATCAAATTAGATGTGATTCAGAAGAAAGAATCAAAGACAACTGAATTTTATTTCACAAGGATAAAATAAATTGCCTTGTATAACAGAACAAGCTAGAACCAATACAGAGTACAAACTGCTTTTGTAGGAACGTCGAGCTCCTGGGCTATAACCTTGATGCAGGGTGAGGACCAGAGAGGAGAATTTCTGGATAGATGAATTGCCCACATAACTGAGGTATTAAGCACTTTGCAGTTAACAAAACATTCTGTGCAATGCTCTAGTCTATCCTGTACCATCAGTCTGAAAGCAATGACTATTATTCAGCATTAACAAAACAAGATGCACATCCTTCTACCAATAGGGATACTATTATGTATCTTGGTTTGGAATGAATCCTTACATTTTGGTTCCCACAAAAAACAATCCAACTCTTCCTCTATCGAACACTAGTTTTTGTCTGTCCTGTCTCAGAGTTGCATATTTCATTTGTCTCTTTTAGGAAATTGCATGTTTCTCAAAAATAAGGACTGTGTCTTATTTTATTCTTCTTTATCTCCGCAATAGCCCAAAGCATCCTCAGAGACCACTTAGTCAGACTTTTTGACTCGCTGCTGAGAACTTAAGAGCTTTGAGTTAGCAGACGGACCAGAAGGAAAACCCAGATGTCCCCATTCCCAGACCTGTGATCCCCTCGCTCATCTCCCTGGCTTTTGCCTGCATCTGTAGCCTCCTCCCTGCCTTCAGCATCACCACACCCTGAAGGTAATGCAGGTTAGACTTCCGTTGTGAAGCCGGTGTGAATAAACCCAAGCAAGAGGAGGTGTTGGTTGTTGTCGAGTAAAATACTCAAGCTGGTACTTATCTCTTTGGGTTGTGCAGCTGTGGTGGTTGTCCGTGTTCTCCATCTGACAAGGGGATTAAAAACTGGCAGCCGGGTATGCAGACCAGCTCTCCCACTTACTGGCTGTGTGGCCTTAAGGAAGTTACTTGGGCTCTCTGAGCTTCTGTTTTCTCCTTGGCAAAAAGGGCTGGTTGGGATGATTAAATCAGACAAAAGCATTGCAGTGCTTGGCTGGAGCTGAGTCTTTGGAGGCTGTAGCACCAAGTTGTCCAGATCAAGTGAGTATGTCAGTTTCTCTAATCCCCAAGTAGACGAGAAGTCACCACATCAAAGTCAAAAGGTCTTGGGATAGTATGTGATCTTCTGTGATCAAGACTACTGGGCCAAGCTCTCTGCTCTGTCTTTCCCCCCCAGGACACGGGGCCAGGCTCTCTGCTCTGTCTTCCCCCCCCCCCAGGACATGGGACCAGGCTCTCTGCGCTGTCTTTCCCCCCCAGGACAAGAGGCCAAGCTCTCTGCTCTGTCTCCCCCCCCCCCAGGACATGGGGCCAAGCTCTCTGCACTGTCTTTCCCCCCCCAGGACATGGGGCCAAGCCGCAACCGCCATTTCAAACAGGTAGGACCCAGGATGACAATTTTTATTACCTAAACACATAACCCGAGGCTTTGGAAGTGGGCCAGAGTTGGGGAATTTAAAAGTAAGAAACGATTGTAGAAAATAAAAGTGATTGTTGCTTACGGCTTTCAACATAGGTTCTAAGGCAGGTTCTAAGGCTTTAAACATCTCCACTCACTCTGCAGCCAGAGAATAGAGCTACCCTAATGCTCAGAAGCACCCAACTCACAGTGGTCGGCCCACGCCTGGATGGACACCCTATCCATTTGGAGGCCGTATTACTTACCGGTTAAGGGCTTAGGGTTGAGTCCCAACTTTACCACTTGCTTGCTGTACTTGTAATATGGGGCCGGGAGTCCGCAGCACACAGTGTATGAATGCATCCGGATTAAGCTTTTTTTTTTTTTTTTTTCCTCTGATAGAAGATCATTCAGTTTCCATTAGCTCAGAGAAGAGAAAAAATAATGGTCTGCAAAGAAAAACAGTTTCGGACTCCAGAAAATCATAGATCATTATAGATGTAGTGGACAAAACTCATCTGCATCATTCAAGTGGTGGAAAGACAGCAAAGCAATCTACAGAAGAAAATTTGCACTTTAATACCTAAAAATGAGAACGCAGTGGGGCTAAATATATATTTATGTATCTTTGCCCCTTCTCTTAGGGGCGTAATGAGCATTACAGATACTCCCTTGTAAGATGTAACAGGTTCTGGACATCACTGTTGCCATTTTAGAACCATTAAGGTCCAGAGAGGTTAAATAACTTGCTCAAGGTCACACAGCAAGCCCGGTTTAAATCCCAGGTCCACAGACTTAGTGATTACCCATTAAAGCACCATACCCTGTCCACCAAATAAAGAACCCCGAGTGGAAGGCTGATGGTTAAGGAAGGAAAATAGCTATTGAGCTACGCAAGTTGACATTTAGCCAGCCAGAAATCATTAATGTGGCCAGGTTTAAGGAGAGCTCTATTAAACTGTCCATCAAACACTTTACTCTTAAATGGATTTATTGAGAAAGGAAAAAAACCAGGGTGGAGAGACCATATTGGAGGTGGCTTTTTCTTTGTCCGCTGGAAGTGCACAGTGAATGGCAGGGAACGAGGATGCCCTGGAGGAGAAGATGTTTTTAAGAGGAAATGGAGAAATTTCTTAGCACTTTGGAACCAGAGGAAAAACCAGGTTGGGATGCTGAAAATGAAACCAACTTGCAGTGAGTCATCAGGAAAACGGTGTGAGGATCCAACGTGATGATGGTGTATGTAAAACATGGAGCCTGGCTCACTGTAAGCACTCTGGAATGTGTAGCTCTTTGATGTTGCTGTTGTTATAATGGGGCAATAGGTGAAGGGGTGAGGGTTAGTCTCAGAAGCTGAAAAGAGGTGGACCCAGCCCAGCCATTCAAGTCACTCGTGATCCTGAGAAAAGAAAGTGGTCTCTTTTCAGTCTCTCCACCAGAGGCGTTTAGAAAGAGAGTGAGTGTGTGTCTCACCAGGTACATGCAGCCCATTCAGTGATTCAGGGGCAGGAGGGATGTGCACAGGTAGAGAGAGGCATTTGAAGTTTGCTTTTCAAAAGGAGTTACAAATTCTAGCCTTCCTCCTTGTACAGAGTGGTCAGAGGATTAAGTAGTGTCTCCCACCATGCGTGCCAACCGTCTCATATGTTGTGGCAACCCATAAATCAAAGCTCCAGCCCAAACTATATCACAGGGTTTCCTCTGAACCATGAGCCTTAACCCTCCCCCCCCTTCAATATAGACATTCATTCTGAATCCAGCCCTTTCAGCCTCTGACCATTGATCAAATGCGGCTGCGGCACTGACCTGTCCATAGCTGTGCCAGGCGCTAGTCTCACGGGTATAGGTGAGAACAGTTTGGTGGCCTAGTTAGGGCTGTAGGCACGCAGCAGTCCCTGACCTAGTCTGGGAGGCAGGAGAAGGTGACACCTGAGCTGGGTCATGAGCTACCCAGCGTGCAAAGATAGCAGAGGTCATTCCAGGAAGAGAGGCTAGCATGAGCAATGGCTCAAGCCCAAGAAATCACCTGGCTCCTAGAGAGATTCAAGATACTCTAGGTCAGAGGTCCCCAAACTATGGCCTGCGGGCCAAATTGCGGCTCCCCGAGGCCATTTATCTGGCCCCGCCGCACTTCCGGAAGGGGCACCTCATTCATTGGTGGTCAGTGTATGGAGTACTGAATGTGGCGGCCCTCCAATGGTCTGAGGGACAGTGAACTGGCCCCCTGTGTAAAAAGTTTGGGGACCCCTGCTCTAGGTGACTGAGATGTCAGATGTGGATTAGAGAGGGGCAGGAAAAGAATTTTGAAAAGAGATTTGGGCTCAGATTATGGAGGGCATTGTGTGCTATATATTAAAATGTTTGGGCTTTTATCTTGGGGGCAATGGGAGCTGTGGAAGAATTGGGGGGGCAGTTGGTAACGACCAGATGTTTGTTTGAGAAAGATAACTTTAGGGCCGTGTGAAGGAGAATTGGAGGGGTGGGCAGAGGTGGAGACTGGTGAGAAGGCTGCCACATCCTGGCCTTTTGGATCTGACACTTGACATTGTGTGTCTCAGGTCAGCCTTGGTCAAGGTTCTGGGTCTCGACTCTGGTTATGCTTCCTTGGGTGACCTCACTTAATTTTGTTTTCCTGCTTGAATGGGTTCCCGGATCCTCCTGCCTGGGCAGGATGAGAAACCAGAGCACCTAGTTGTTGGTAGAGCGCAGAGCATTCACCTGACAGCTGTGGCTGATGCTATGCTGTGGGAACACTCCAGCAGGTTAAATTCCTCCTGGGAACACCCAGGAAGGGAGCTCACCCGCTATACGGAAATGACTCAGCACCAGCCAGGCAGCCTCCTGACCTTTCTTGCCCATTTGCCCTACTATAACATCCTATTGGCTGAACCCATGCATATAAGCTAGTTTACTTCCTGAATAGAGTGGATTTGTGTCACTGAACCTTGTCCCCGGAGTCGGGTCTCATGTGTCTCTGTAGTGCTCACTCCCGGCGGGCCTTGTCCACAACTGGCGCCTCGAGCAGGGACCTAATCGGCATCTACGGGATGGGTGAGTGACCCTCTGCAATAGGGAAACCTTCTCCCTTATTCTCGAGCCCCACAGGCTCCAGCCCTGCACGCCCTACTGTAGAGCAGGCGAGTTGAAGTTTGTGAAAAGGGTCTCTGTACTTACTGGGAGATTCTCTCTCTGGTCTCAATCCCTGGATTGAGGATGTGCCCCTCTGGGACCCAGATACTTGGCCCCGAGCTCTTCAACGCGTTTGTTCGGCTGAAGTACATGAAGGACAAACCTTCCCTCTCTGCCTAACTTCTGCCTTATTGGCAATAGATGCCTGCTTGACCGGTGCTCCTGCCAAGGACCCTGTGCCGGTTCCTAAGGTCCTACAGGCTACTCCTCTTTCAGAGGAGCCCCTGGCCTCCTATTCGCCTCCCTCTATGGAGGAGGAAAATGGTTGGGCTGCTGAGTTTGATAAACTCACGGCCGAGCACGCAGACCAGAACTAACCAAATTAATAGCTGCGCCATCAGCTCTGCCACCTGAAGAAGGGGAGGTCGCTACTTCCGCATTCTGTGCTGGGGCTCAATGCCCCACCCCAGCCTCTCAGATGCCATTTTCTCCACCACGTGTTATCAGTATTGATTTAAATTGCCCCCAAGATTGGAAGACGTTAGCCCGAGCAGTCCTCACCATGGGAGACTTAATTCAATGGAAAGACTTATACAACGAGCAATGTGAAATAATAGGTGAAAGAAATCAAAGGGCTGGCATGAATCTCCCTCCTGAGGCCCTCAAAGGAGAGGGCAATTTTCCTCCCCTGCTGTACAGGCTACCGGACCCCCAGGTCCAGGCACTCTGTTCCTCCTCATGTGTGCCATTATCACAGCGAACTCCCAGGCGCAAGGAGATCCTCACGTCTAGGCAGCTGTTCCCCACCCTGGCGTAGTTATGCCTGTTGAAGTTAATAGCCCACAGTTTCCAGCAGTATATCCCAGTAACTGCTCCCTTGGTCTCCCTTGTGACAATAGTGGCCGGGAATCCCAGCAGTGGAATGGCACTATATGGGGTAACCTCAGACCCGATGCTACTTAACTTTACTAACACCGTCCCTTCAGAGGGGTGGGTCCTCCTTCGAAATCATACTACGGGTACTTTGCTGAAAACGGTACAACCAACCAAGGCTCAGTACTTGGTCTACAAGCCCTCCTCCCCCTAGCTGCCAACAACTGGGCCCGCCCGCCAACCTTGCCTTCCCAGGGTCGCCTCTTTGCCCGTTCCTGTATGACCAGCATCTAAGAACACCCCTGAGAGAAGGAATTCCCTGGAGAGACTGCGGCATTGCCTCTGGCCTGGATGTGCAGACCATCAACCTCGGAGTCTGGCGTTGAAAGGGGAGAGACAGAATGCAACCATATGCAGTATGCAGCCCGCAGCAAGCCATCCGTTCTGTGTTTGGACGCTGAGACCTTTGTGGGAAGGGACGTGCATGGACCTGTGTCCATTTTTTACAATCAAAATGGAACTGTGTTTAACGGCACCTGGGAGGTCTCTGTAACACAATGGGAGGGAAATGACACCCCCACCCCTAGAAGGAATCCCCTGTTTAAGGCCCCCCTTCTGTTTCCTAACTAGTAAGATTGCCTTATTGTTTAATACAGCTAATAATAGGTATTATAGTTGTTTTAGTTCTATTAGGTTTCCGTTGCATAATGCGTAGCATTAGAAGCTACAACAGCAACAAGCAGTCATCAAGCAAGTTCAACTGGCCTTAATAAAAAGAGAAGAGGGAAATGTTGGTAGAGCGCAGAGTATTCACCTGGCAGCTGTGGCTGATGCTATGCTGTGAGAACACTCTAGCAGGTTAAACCCTCCTGGAAACACCCAGGAAGGGAGCTTGCCCGCTATACGGAAATGACTCAGCGCCAGCCAGGCAGCCTCCTGACCTTTCTTGGCCATTTGCCCTACTATAACATCCTATTGGCTGAACCCATGCATATAAGCTAGTTTACCTCCTGAATAAAGTGGATTTGCATCATTGAACCTTGTCCCCAGAGTTGGGTCTCATGCATCTCCGTCGTCCTCACCCCCAGGCGGGCCTTGTCCACACCCAGTACCCTGGAAAACAGACAGCAGTTATACCCGCAGTGGGTCAGCTGAGTTCCTGCAGGACTGAAAAGTCAATAACCCACCCTTGAGGGCCGTGGGTCCTGGGCTTGAATTCATTCATTCATTCACTCAGTACTAACTTGGTATAGAGGAATCAATCATGCTTAACCCTGCTTTCAGGAGGAACTTTAAAGGTAAAAAATTGGTAGATGGTGACCACATTGGGGGGTGGGGGGTGGGAAGAAGGATTGGGATTAGTTATATCTAAGTCAGGAAGGGCTGTCTAGAGGACGTGATGCTTATGATGCTGGGTCTCAGGAGAAGAAGGTTTCCACCAGCTGGAATGGATGAAGGGTATTCTGGGCAAAGGCCTCCGTATGAAATAGCATGGCATGTTAGGGACAGATCAGCTGTAGGACATGGCGAATTATTGGAGAAATAGAAACCGCAGGGACTGCACATATAATAGAACTAAACTCTCTGTTGCCACCACTTCCCAGCTGTGTGACCTTGTGCAAGTTACTCGACCTTTCAGAGCCCCACATATTTTATTCCACACCCAGGACCATGGTGTTTAATTTGCAATGTTGTGAAAAGAAACAAAGAGGACAATGTTTGAAAAGCATCTAGTATAGTGCTTATTCGATCAGCGATAGATCTTCTTATACTTATTTTTATTCTTTGTGCCTAGAGGTTCAAAATAGAATCTAAATCTGGTATTGCAAAGCTGTTTCACCTTAAGTCCAATTCTGGTTGATCAGTACTGGCTGCCTGGATCAGGGAATTGTGAGGTTGTATGTGAAATCACCAGGAAGAAGTGCTGTGATCAATTACTAATGTCTGTACAAGGCAGGGAATGGGAGGGATGACATGTGTGTCAAGTGTTGCTCTGACCCTAAAATAAATGTCGCTTAATGGCTGGGAGGGGTTAGTATAGGCAGTGTTATGAGGATAATGGAGGAAATATAAAACTTGAATCAGCTTCTTAAGGATAAGCAGGCATGGGGCAGGTAGAAAGAAACAATCTAACCTAGCTGAATTTGTATTTCATCCTGTTGGCAACATCACATTCTATTTTGGGGCCACAGCATCACCAGCCAAAGTGCTGGAAACTCATCTCTTATCGACTGGCTACAAAACAAACATATGTCCACTGCCTTGGCAATGCAGGGTCCGATCACGCAGCCTTGGCAATGCAGGGGCCGCTCGCGCAGCATCGAAGTGAGAAGGGCAGGAGGTACGTGCTTCATTTACCAAACCCCCAGGTCCCTGGTAACTTTCCGGAATGCTAAGCTGTTTATTTTGGGAGTCTTTAAGCTTAGTCAGTTGGTATTTAGAGACAGCTAGGAATTTTGAATTTCACTCTTATTCCAATAGAAAAGAGAAAAACTTCAATGCTTTCCAAATATTGGTAAGCCAAGTAAGGACAGCCTGGCTCCAGCCCGGTCTCACCCCCCACACCCCACCCGCTTCCAGAAACACAGTAAAAAAAAGGAAAAGCAACATAATCAATGGACTAAGCCACAAGTTTCTACTTCCCCGGAGAAGGCGAGACAACCAGACTCCCTCCACCTCGGTTAATGCAGAAAAAGCATGGGTCAGTGCTTGTGATGCTCCCAGGAGCTCAATGAGGAGGAGAAACCTGAGCAGCCAGCAGGGTCAGTGCACAGCTTGAGTCTCCGTGGGGCGGTCTCTTCTGTCCTTCACGCGCAGGGGGATTGCATACACACACGCCTTTAAAAGGCCATTAGCAAGGTAATTGATCTTCTGATGAAAAGCAATAAGAAGTACAGCAAAATATAAAAATATAATAAAAGAAAAAAGAAAAAGAAATGTGATTACAGTATACAAAGTGGGCACATAATAAGTTGCAGTTTTAAAGTTTAGTCACCACCATCTACACACCACGTTTAGACATAACTTTCATTATTTCTTCATAATTGTCCTTAGCTCGTGAGTTCTCATTTTTGCCAGGGGCAGGAAACTTAATCTTGTATGTTCAAATAACTCAGTGACTTGCAGATTTAAATGTGTTTGACTTGAGATTTCAATGAAGAGTCTGTCTCCCCTCTGCTCCTCTTCTCCCCAATGGGGGAGGGGTGAGCTAATTTCTAGTGACCCTTACTTCCTTTTATCTACCTAAAACTGGCAGGAAGGCATTTGGTTTTTGCAGGCCCCCCTGAAAGCATGGCTTGTCCCATGATGGGTCACTGGCCTCCATCCAGACGCATCTATTGTTGGCGATCTCTCTCCGGTCCCACAATTATCAGACCCACCTACTTCCTCCCGTGCATCCTGACTGTCCATCTCTTTGGGTCTTCCAGCACTGCCAGGCCCTGAATGTCTGTTTTCTCAGCATCCCGTGAGGGGTGTGGAGTTGATGAGCCTGACCTGGGTCCATCCACCTGGACAGGTCCTCAGCTGTGGCTGCCGCCCTGTGCAGGCAGCTGTACCCTGCTCCACAATCTGCCAGCTCACCTGGCTTCCTGTCATTCCACCCCAAGTAGTCACATTACTGGCCCAAGATTTTTTTTTTCTTTGCCACACTTGATAGTCATGTTTTTTGCACGTGACTTTGGAATTCTTTCCATAAAGACATTGCACATCCCTGTCCCTCACCTACCTGACCCTGTCCTGCTTGACTTTGAGCTCAGTTGGTGTGACTTGCTTTGGCCAGTAGGAAGAGGTGAGGGTTAATGAGTGCCATTTCCAAGTCTAGGCTTGTACAGGCCTTCTGTTTCCACCTGCCCTGTGGTGCCTATGCCATCACTGAGAATATCCCCAGCCTTCCCTCTGCTCCAAGGTGAGGGGTGACACAGGGAGCAGAACCATCCCAGACAAGCCCAGCCTCAATAAGTTGAGCCCCTGCTGACCTATAGCTCTAAGAGAATAAAAGCTATTGTAATATGTCATTAAGAGTTTGTGTTTGTTGCCTGACCAGGTGGTGGCACAGTGGATAGAGCATTGGACTGAGATGCAGAGGACCCAGTTTCAAGACCTGAGGTTGCCAGCTTGAGCACGGACCCATCTGGCTTGAGCAAAAGCTCGCCAGCTTGAACCCAAGGTCGCTGGCTCCAGCAAGGGGCTGCTCGGTCTGCTGAAGGCCCGTGGTCAAGGCACATGTGAGAAAGCAATCAATGAACAACTAAGGTGTCGCAACAGCAATGAAAAACTAATGATTGATGCTTCTCATTCGTTCCTGTCTGTCTGTCCCTATCTATCCCTCTCTCTGACTCTCTCTGTCCCTGTAAAAAAAAAAAAAAAGAGTTCGCGTTTGTTACAGAGCACATATGTGGCAATAAGTAACTGATACATGCCTATGCTCAGAACATAGCTTGGAGGCTGGGAACCTGTGGGGAACAAAAGATCTAGTATTCCCGCTTTGCTGCTTCTCCTCTGGTCATCCCATCAAACTGTAAACTCCTGTCTCAGTGAAAGGGATGTTTGTCTTCAAGCACTACCCATTGTTTCCCCTTTCGGTGGTTTTATGCTTCTATTTGCAATTCTGGGTTCTTCAAGTTTTAGGTCTTGATACCAAAGTCATTTATGGACACCAAAAAGTCATTTCCTCTCTCTTGAAAATCCTGTGCTGGTAAGCTTTTTCTTCTGCATTTGCAGCATCAGTCACATGGTAAAAACCCAGTCCATTCAGAGAGGCAAATGACTTCAGCATTCTTCGCTGTCTGCTCTTCTTCCAAGCGTATGTGTACAGTGAAGTATCTGCTTTTCCAAATAGTCCATGATATGGGAGAAGCATGTGATAAGTTATTTGAAGCACATGCCAGATTATCCCATTGGTTCTAGGAGGAGAATGAGAGACACATGGAGCAGAGCCAAACAATTCCAGCCAAACCCAGCTTAGATCCATTGACCCATCCTGCCCCTCAGGATGAGCATGCATGGCCAAGGTCAAAACTGTCCAGTTTAGGTCAATGGAACTGTGCAGACAAGTCAGAGGCAAATGCTCACTGTTGAAGTCATTGTAGTTGTGTGGTATTTTATAACAATTATATAACAATTCTGAGGCTAACTGATACAAACCTCCATAAAAAAAAAAACCCAAAACCAAAACAATGAAAATGGAGATTCTCTTGTTGAAGCAGGGGGAGGGGAGCCGGAAGCTTCAGCCATTTGACTTCCCGCATCTTCTAAACTGGAGGCTGCAAACTAGGATCAGTGTTCCAGGGGACACAGGCTGACAACCACTGGTCATTCCACACCATCTGCCTGGCTCTCCTTTTGTTCTCTTCCTTCCTCCCCTATTTAACGTCTGAATTCTCTTGATAACATCTCTATCATGGATTTTCAGCTTGAACACCTCCCTAACAGGGAGCTGCCTCCCTCCTAAGACAGCGGTTTCCACCTCTGGGCAGCTCTGGCTGTCAGACAAGGAGTCCTCATTTCCTAGGCCCGTGATGGCGAACCTGTGACACGTGTGTCAGCACTGACATGCGTAGCCATTTTTGATGACACGTGGCCACATGCGGCCGCATACCAGAGAAGTATGGGGTCACATGCCGAGAAGGACGTTTCATCCTCAGCTCCTGCATGGCCAGGTACAGTAGCCGAGGATAAAACATTTGCTGTAGTGTAGACACTCTGTGCCAGAGGTCTGTAGGCCAAAACAACAGAATTCTGGCACAGAGCGTCTAGTTCTGGGACTTCCTGTTAGGCTGTTTTTCTCGAAGTGACACACCACCTGGGTTATGCTAATTTTTTTTGGCGAATTTTTGGCACACCAAACTCAAAGGATTGCCCATCACTGTCCTAGGAAGTGCAGGGCTTCATGTGAAGAAATGGGGGAGGGTAATGGTAGGAAAGAGGGGGTTTCTGGCCCAGCTCCCACTGAAGAAATAGCTGCTACCTTAGTCCTCAAGTCCCCCTCTTCTGGGGTCAGCAGGTTATGGCCCCTCCTCATAAGTGGGTCCAACTGTCCCCTTCATCTTAATAAGAATAGCTGCTTTCTATTGAGCACAGACGAGGAGTCAGGCCCAGGACTAAGCACATCAGACACAAAATCTTTGATTCTTTGAGGTAGGCTTTATTATTATTATTATTATTTAAGACTATTCATTTTAGAGGGGCAGAGAGAGAAATGGGGAGGAACAGGAAGCATCAATCAATTCCCATATGTGCCTTGACCAGGCAAGCCCAGGATTTTGAACCGGCGACCTAGTGTTCCAGGTTGATGCTTTATGCACTGTGCCACCACAGGTCAGGTGAGGTAGTCATTATTATTCATCAGATTTTGCTCCCAGGGAAACTGAAGCTTGGAGAGGTTGACCAACTTGTCCATGTCCTTGTACCTGGTAAACCATGGAAGTGAGGCATGAGCCCAGGTGTGTTTGCTCTGACACTGGTGCTCTTAGGGACCACACAACAGTGACATGGCAACAGCAGTGCCACAAAGAGTAATAACTAACTTTTATCAATCACCATGGAGTGAGCATTGTTGTAAGAGCTTTTGTGGACTAACTTAATGGACCCTCCCAAAAACTCTGTTGAGAAGGTAATCTTCCCCCATCTTTAGAGATGAACTAACCCGTCCCCAGCCTCAGCGTCTTTATCATTTAGTGTATCATTCCTTATTTCATGTCGAGAGTTCTGTGTCATAAGAAGAATTCTATGTGTCCTGGGCTTCCACCCAGTGACCCCTGCAGTGCCCTTCCCACCCTGACGTCTCCATTTCTCTTCCTCATTCTCACCCCATTCGGTCCGTGAACATGGACCTAGGAAGAAGGAATCCCTTCCACTCACTGGGTTTCTACTGTGAACCAGATGCTTAGCTAGATCTTGTATCATCAGAACCGTGTTTAAAGCTCACCCCAACCCTTTATTCATTTGCCTGACCGTGGTCTTCCCCACTAGGCCATCATTTCAGAGAAGGCGGCGACTCGGCTCACTTTATTTTTCTCCATCGCCAGTGCACCTAGGAATCCTTCACTAAGCCCATGGCCAATGAATGGGATCCGGGCTTATGGGATGTATGACCGTCTATCTCCAAAGGCAGCCAAGTAGAGTGCATGAGAGAAGACTCTCAAGTCAGAGACCTGGGTTCCCAGCCCAGCTCTGCTATTTACAAGCTGTGTAAACTCTAGCAAGTGATCATCCCCTCTGCGCTTCAAGGTTCCTTACATTTAAAAGGAGAATCACATTTTTACTGCACTGAGAAAGTCGAGCCAGTTGGTAAAAGCAGGGGTTCTGCAGACAGACTGCTCAGGTTTGGATCCCAGCTCTGCCCCTGGCCCTGAGAGCATCTGCAGCATGCATGCCTCGATTTCTCCCCTGTAATGGAAACAGGGAGGACAGCAGCTGCTGTCTCATAGCTGTCGGAGGGGCTGAGTAAGCCCGTCCTTGGCAAGAACTCAGGACAAGCTGTGGCACTAAGTAAACTGGCAGAATCAAGGTCACCTAGCCAGTTAACGCACCTGTCAGATGGGAGCCCCAGTTTACCCCTAAGTTCCTTGCTCTTTACAATCCCACCCCCCCAAAGTTTTGGGACGTGTTCTTCACATAGATGGCTTTCTAATAGCAGCTCTAAGAGAGCAGACTCCTCCTTCACGCTAGATCTCCATTGGCGACTTACCGTACTCCCAACATTTTCTACCTGGGTAGAGACGAGCACGGTTTCCACCTGGGGATGGCGTGAGGCTGCTATCAGAAGGGAAGGAAAAGAATCATCAAGACACAGAGACCAGCCGAGGAAGATGCAAAAATAATTAAAACAGGAAAGTGCTGCCGTCTTCGCAGGATTTCAATTTCACAGTTGCCCGAGGGGAGGGGTGGCAGACGTTCACTCTCTCACACTGATACACATTTTGATAAAGTGTGATAAAGACTCAGGAAAAAAATGACAGATAAAATTGCAGTAAGAGCTCAGGACATCTGTATCCGGTAAGCAAGAAAAAGCAGCTGGCGGGGTTGGGGACTGGACAGAAGAGGGGGCTGCTTTTGCTTGCTCTTGGAAGCAGAGATCCCGGGGTGCCCTCCCGTCCCTTCCCCAGCTAATTCCTGCACGTTCTTCGGATCCCAGCTCCCCCAGACTGGACTGGACACCGTGGTACATGCCCTCACTGCTCGCTGCACTTTCCTTCACAGTGCTTAGCGCTGTTGTGACTACACTGCATGTTCACTTGTGTGGTTCCTCGAATTGTGTCTGGATCCTGTAGGAGACTGTTGGCCTCAAGAGAACAGAGGATGGGTTTTGTTAGTTCATCATCAATTACCAGGGTCTAGTACAGTGCCTGGAGCACCGCAGGCATTCAATAAATACTTACTGGGAGGAGGAGTGGAGGAATGAAGGAATAGGTATGGGACTTGAACCTGCAGAGCCAACAGGACTTCATGGCGGGAGATCCGAACGTGGGTACGTACCATAGCGTTCTTTTCCACCCACTGATGGATTTGGAGCCCAAGTCCCATTGGAAAATGCTCACTGATGGGCTTTGCTGTAAAAGGGCCCCTCCGCATTGCCCATAATAAACCAGTGCAGACATCCTTATGTCAGAGTGGGGAGGGATGCGTGATCACGTAATGGGATTGGAACAGGAGCTCCCGGCTAGCTCCTCAAGGTCGGGATGAAATCTCACAGCCGCTGGCTATGGGATTGTGGCCATCTCATCTAGAACTGAGGGCAACCCAACCTCTTGCACAGGGTTATTGTTGGTAGGCCAGGACCAGGGTGAGTGAGTCAGATGTCTAGCACCCAAAGTATAAGGAGGTAGTCACTGTCACGGTTATCCTATAGGCACTTGCCCTGATTGTGACCACTAAATCCATTCATCAATGCCAAGTGGGGTGCCCAGGCCAGGCACAAAGTGGGTACTGCTTTCGTCTGGGATTATTTGCTAGAAAGAGACAGAAACCCATTCAAACTATTTCAAAAGAAAGGAGTTTATTTAACACACATAGGCAGAGTTAAAACGAGAAACAAGGCCTCTCAGAAATCATCAAGGACCGGGACTGAAGAATGGGGACCTGGTCCCGAGGACCTGGAACAAGAGAGTAGTCCCGGAGGCACGAGAGCTCCCAGAACACCCCCAGGTGCTAAGGGCTCCCTTCCTGTGGCCCCCAAGGCCCCAAACCATATGTCCCCCTGCTTGCTTCTCCAGACTCCTGTCTCTAATCAGACCATGCTCCCATCCATGGCCGCCCTCTAGCTTCTGTGTGACCGGCCCGGTCTTCCTTGCCTTCATGCCTTCCTGCATGTGTCCTTCTGCCTGGACACTCTTGTCTCTTCTTGTCACCAAGGAGAGCCCTGCTCACTTTTTAGGATCTAGCTTCACTGTCATTTCATCTAAGAGGCCTTCCCCAGCCCCCCCCCCCCCCGCCCCCTGCACTTTCAGTAGATCATAAGTCTGTTTCTAATCACTCTTGGAACTACATATTCACTTGTATACTTCTCTTTGTTCCCTGTCCCTTCCCATTATACTGTCACCTCCACAATGGCAAAGACCACATCTGTTTTGCCATTACTGCACCCCCAGTGCCTGGCACGGTGCTTGGCACATGGCAAATCCTCCGTAAATATTTGTTGAATGAATGAAAGAAAGACCATTTCTTTACTCTAATCGCTGCTATTTACACGTCTTTGGTTCCCTCTAGCTGCTTTATTCAGTTACCTTTTGTTTTTCTCTGCTTCCCGAGTTTCTGAGATCCTTTCCTCCATCGCGAGTCTTGCTCCTGGCTCCTCATGACCTCTGAAGCCCTCTTGTCACCTTTCAGGTGCAGCTCTGAATACCAACTGGCAGTCTTTTTATGTTTCTTTATTTAAATGGCCTAGAGAAAAAATGTGACTGGTCTAGCTCACCTTGTCAGGGGAGATCATAGGATTGGCCCTCTGACGGCAGCCGGTCTATGGACTGGTGGCCTCTGGAGCAAGGGGCCAGGTGGGTTGGAGGCTTACCCTGCAGGACCATACAGGACATCCAATTAGCCAGCCTCAGTTCTGCCTCTAATTTCATGGTGTCCAGCTAGAGACATGATCACGTGCTCTTGGAGCACTCTGGGGTGATACTCAACCACGTGTGGATCTTGTCAGCTAGGAGGATGCACAGCCCTAAAGGATACAAAATAGTGTCCTAAAATTTAAGAAAGTGGGAAGTTTTAGAGCTAATAGGTATAGCAATCTATATATCTACCCATATACCCACCTACCCATCTACCTACCTTATCTATCATCTATCTATCTATCTATCTATCTATCTATCTATCTATCTATCTATCATCTATCACCTACCTACCTACCTACCTGTCTACTTGCCTACCTATCTAATCTACCTATACATAGTGATATAGTATTGAATGCCAAGCACAATCCAACTTATGCTTATTGAAAAGGTATGAGACTTCTAAATTTTTTCTGTTTAATTATTCTTTTCCCTCTAAAATACAATGTATTCACAATATAGAATGGTCTGTTTCCTTTTTTAAACAGCATTTCTGAGGAATAATCGATAAATAACAAAGGACACATTTAACATGTACAGTGCAGTGAACTTGGACATATGCATGCACCTAGGAAATCATCACAGCAATCAGGGTAATAAGCAGATCCATCACCGCCAGATACTTCCTCCTCCTGCTGCTGCTTTTTGTGCTAAAAATATTTAACATGAGATCTGTCCTCTCAACACAAGCTCTAAAAGCACAGTACAGTACAGTGCTAACTGGGCACTACATTCTACAGCAGACCATAGGGTTCTTTATTCATGTTGCATAACTGAAACTTTATACCCACTGAAAATAACCCCCCAATTTGACTGATAGGATACAATCAGGATAGACCCCAGGTTTACAGAGCGCTTGGCATTCAAGCACCTTATTTATTACCTACAAACCCCATATTTTGAGTGAGAAAGCTGCTGTTTAGGGATAAGCTAAGTGACTTACAGGGTGGATCTCAAATCTATACCTTTAGGACCCCTGTTGTCCCCCAAATCCCACCAAGTTTGGCAGGACGACTTTGGACCATCTAATAAGAATGCTAACAGTAGCTTACATACTTTATATACTGCATGCACACTGTGAGCCATTGACCGTTCTATGCATTTCACATGAACTAAGTCTTTTAATCCAATGGTTTTCAACCTTCTTACCCTTGGGGACTGGTAAAAATAGAAGAATTATTGTGGGGACTGTTAAGGAAATCACCCTGAGCATAAGCAAAGTTGACTAAGGTCATTGTGTCTATTAATCTTCATACAACATCATGGTGGTTAACTCTTTTGTGGGCTGGCATTGGTCTGCAGACTGGCAGTTGAACAACACTGATTTAATCTTCGCCATACTCCTAACAGGTAGGAATGAGCATCGTGGCCACGTCACAGAAAGGAAACTGAGACTCAGAGAAGGTAGCTCCTGTGAGGGTCACACGCTTACGGGAGGGAGAGGAGGGTTTGAACGGACTTCCCAGGCTTAACCACTGTTCATACTGGCTCAGCACAGCACAACCTCAGCAGCACCCCACGCTTCCCATTTTCCATAGGAGGAAACTGAGGCCCGGGAAAGTAAAATGTCTGAGCTGGAGCTAGGACACCTTATCCTATTTCCCAGGCCACTGGGCCTGGCTCTGGCCAGCTTCATGTTTCAGAGAGAATGACCTTTGAATGTCTGTGGGTGGCCTGCCCCTCCACAGGAAGGATGCAGGATAATTAGATCCCTGGTTCCCAACCTTCTCTCCCTTTCAACACTTGGTGAACTCTTTTTTCCCTAGTTCTCTCTGTTTAGCCTTTCACAGCTGCTCATCTGGATAAGATCTGGTAGCCAGGGGTTTCTCTGATGAGCAACATCACAGCCCAGTCCCCTTCCCATGGGAAGCCAGAGGAGGGGACAGGGAGAGCAGAGAGCCTTCCCCATTAAATTGGCCTCCTACATTCTGCGGGGTTTAATCTTAACTTGAAAGGGGCTTTTGATCAGCTTTCAGGCCGCCCCCTGCTCCCTCTGTCTGGCCCACCCCTGTCTTTGGGCCCAGCGCCCCTTCTCTGCTCTGTGTTTGGAGGCTTTCAAAGTTGTGTGTGAAAAGGGTGGGGCAGGGGTGGGAGGAGGAAACAAGGGGCTGTGCTTTTATCTCCATCTTCCAGCTGCCTTTCTGGCCAGACAGAAGTGCTAACTCCAGTTCCTTTTCTAGAAGCTTAGGATCAGCTGCTAAATTGAGATCTGACCTGGTGTCTGCATTTCAAAGGCATCATCTGCCTAGGCTCACAGCAGCTGACTCCTCCCTCATCCTCCCCATCCTCCCTCTCCCCTTCTTCCCTCCCCTCCTCTTCTCTCTTCTCCCCTCCCCCTCCTCCTTCTCCTTTCTCCATTCCCCTTGTACCCCTGACTTTGCCTTCTTCTCCTCGCTCCTATGCCTTTCTTCCAGTGACTGTTCCTGTGCCATCCTTTTATGCTTTAAACTGAATCACTAACATAGCTTCCCTGTCAAGCAAAGCCAGGTCTGATCTAAATAGTTCAGGATTTGCAGGGAAAATAATGTCTCAAAGTTACGAAAGCCTCATTATATATTCATTTGGTGGGATGCTGGTTTACAGAGAGAGGAAGACTATTTGCTTACTCCATAAAAAGATTCTTGGTGAAGCAACATCCATCTAGACCAGGGGTCCCAAACTTTTTACACAGGGGGCCAGTTCACTGTCCCTCAGACCGTTGGAGGGCCGGACTATGAAACTATGAACAAATCCCTGTGCACACTGTACATATCTTATTTTAAAGTAAAAAAACAAAATGGGAACAAATACAATATTTAAAGTAAAGAACAAGTAAGTTTAAATCAACAAGCTGACCAGTATTTCAATGGGAACTATGGGTGCGGATGCATCCTGTGCTTCTCTCACTGACCACCAATGAAAGAAGTGTCCCTTCTGGAAGTGCAGCGGGGGCCAGATAAATGTCCTCAGGGGGCCACATGCGGCCCGCAGGCCGTAGTTTGGGGACCCCTAATCTAGACTGAAGGCACTGTGGGTCCTCTCCCCCTCTTTCCCCCGGGGAAACTGGGAGGCACTGTTAGTCCAAAGAAACCAAATGTAGAGTTGTGACCATGGAGTGGAAACACTCTAGACTGGATAAAGCTATCCGGGTCTTTGTATTTATCAGACATTGGTCTGAGATCTGGTCCTGCTACCTCCTTGCTGTGTGAACTTAGGCAGGTTCCTGACCTCTCTGAACCTAAGCTTTCTTATCAGTACTAGTGGGGATAATGATAATATCTTCTTCCTAAGTTTGTTCTGGTAATTGCATGAGGTGATACTTACAAGATTTCTTTAACTATGGGAAGTGCTCAATAATATCAGTTCTGTATTCCCTTCCTTGGGATTGATCCCAAGGAAGAACTCAATCCCCTGTCCCCCCTACCCCCCATTTTGAGAAGTAACTACTGTGTGGGGAAGGGCACTGCCTTGGGCTAATTACTTTTTGAGGCTTTGTTTCCTCTTCTGTGAAACAAAGATGATTCTAGCTCTGGTTGTGGGCAGGATTCAATTGCACTATAAGAACAAACCCACTTTAAATCGTCGTGTTAAAGAAAAAATGTCTGTACTGCTTTCTAGCTTTTAAAAGCATTATCATGAACTTTATCATATTTGATCTAAGCACCAGGAAAAGACCCATTTCCAAGTCTTCTGATAATCATAAGCCAACCTTATTATTCTTTTAAAGAGGGTCTCTTAGACACCTCTGCTCCTCCATGCTATGGGTCCAATCCGTGCTACTATATATTTTGAAAAGTAATCCTTCACCTTTGTCTACAATGTTTTATTGTGCAAAAGTTACACTAATTTGGATTTTCTTACACACACGCACATGCATGCGTGTGCGCACACACACACATATTTTGAGATTTTTGCTAGAAAAACAAAGAGAAAACCATGCTTATCTTTTCATGCGAACACCCTCAGAGAAGAAAAGACTGCTGAGGATGTCGGCGGCAATTGCAAGCCCCAGTCACCGAGGTGCCTCTCCATCCTCAGGTTGATGATTGAAATTCTGCCATCACAACAGCATCCTTTGGCTTCTGTCTTGGATTTCCTGTGTGGATGCACCTGCCATCAGCTGTATACACTGTTATTAGTCCCACACAGCTTATTTATACAGAGTCTAATAAAGGGATGGATTGCAATGCGGGATGTTGAGACGAAGACATAGGCTACTCAGGAGCAGACAAGGAAATAGCCACAAGAGCAGGAAAATGAGTTCAGAAGCTTGACACTTTGGAAGCCTCACTGCTATTTGCTTGGATCATGCTGACTATTCTTTCCAACTTTTCCTGGTATTTAGCCCAGGTCCCTGGCATCCTGTATCTGGACAACTGATGTGGCCCCTATACTGCACTGGTGCCAGTGTGGTCCTTCCCACCCAAGTCAGGCCCTGAGAGAGGGGGACCATTTCTGGCTTTGATATAGGTTGGAGTGATGCACGATCTCTCAGGCCCCTTCCATCCCTGATAACCAGGGAGTCTGGATTGCTGGCATCCCCTATGATGGGCGCCATTGACCTGGAGTGTCTCCTCCCTGTGCAGGAGGGTGGAGCAGAGGTTTGAGCTGAGGCTCCGTGGGGTCCTAGCCATCAGCTGTTGCTGTGTCACCTCAATTTCCTCTGTTTCTGAAGGCTCCTACCTGAGGCACTCAGTGGCCTCCTGCCATTCCCTGTCTCCTTCATAGCTGCTGAGGAAGGCGCAGGCCTAGTGACACAGGCTTGGGGTGTGAACTCTCTGTGAAATCCACCTCCATCATCTCCCGCGGCCGCTGAGCCCATTCTTGTGTGGGAGGGCTGAGGGCCTTTGTTTCTGCCTACCCAGTGCCACACCTGTTAGAGGGAAAAACAGGGACAGGTGGTTGATTACGTAAACATGTCACTAACAGTCAAGGTACCATGAGTGAAAATTTGGTATCCATTAGGACCTTTTAGAGAGCTCTTGATTGGCAGTTGAGATTCTCATCTTGGTTCTGTTGCTAAATTTGGACAAGCCCCTGCCCCTTGCTGGGCCCATTTCTTTCCCTTTAAACTATGAACAGAAGGATGGGTCAGTTTGATACACTTTAAATTTAAACTCTGTGCTTTGTTAAATTCCCGATGCACATATTTCTTAGGTGTTTTATTTCCTCACTCTGAAATTGATTTGCATCTTACAATCAGCCACACATCAGAGTTTAAATGGAGATATTTTTTTCTCTGTTGTTGATGCCTAAAATGACAGTGTCATGTGGCGGATGGCATCCGGAGTCTGATGCATTACGCGATGCCATCCTTCCTTCTTTCTGGTGACCGTGTGAACAAGAGGAGGGATCCAGGCCTCATAGTGAATTCAGCCTTCTTGCTACACCGCTTCTCAAATTAAGCCGTCTGGTTCTGCCAGTTAGGATGAGGATTAACTGCTTATGGGAGAAGCCACCCAAGTAACAGTGGCTCTGTACAAATCAGTTCTTTCTTCTTCCGATACAAGAATCCCAGAGGAAGGCAGGCCGGAGTTGGCATGGCCACCTCAGCACGCTCAGGCACCCAGCCTCCCACGGTTATTCCGGCTTTGCCCTCCCAGTGCCCGGCTTTTGTCCTTAAGGTTGCCTCATCAAAGCCCATCAGCTTTTTAAAACCAGGGACGAGGAAGAAAGAACGGGAGATGGGCAGGACTGGTTGATTCTGTTCCATTTAAAAGATCTTCTCGGAATGGCCACAAAAATCTACTTACTGTCTGTCCAGAACGTGATCACACGATCAACCGCATTGAAAGGGAGTCTTGGAAATACAATTATTTTGAATGATGCCTTGATGTTCCAAATAAAACGAGAGGCTGCTAGGAAGGGGAAAAAGGGAACAGCATGTCTGTTGGCTGGGACACCAGCAGTCTCTGCCACATCTGGGGATCAGGAGGAAATTTCTCTCATTTTTCCTTGCTTGGCCTCAGGTTTATTGTATGCACAATGTGGTTAACGATGTTTCTGGCTAATAGCTGCACTTTTCATGCAGTTTTAGACGCACAGTCATGGAACAGCTAGTTAAATAAAAGACACTCTCTAATATAAAGGGAGTCGGGGTTTTCAGTTTAGGGAAAAAAAGCTTTAAGAACAGAAAGACCATCATCATAGTGCTGCTTCTCATTCTGCTGATCTTCCTTCCTGAACTTTATTCCTGAGACGTGAAGGGAGGCTTCCAGGCCTCTGGGATCTGTGCCTCCGTGTCCAGCCTGAGCCAGATTCAAACACGCTGGGTGTGTGGACATCTATGTCTTTAAGAAAACAAAGCTGTCCTCCTTTCTATTCTGGTTCCTAGATACTCTCAGGCCATTTTCTGTTTACTTACTCCAACTTCAGTTTCTCATTCTGCAGCTTAATCCTCCTTCCTTCCTCCTGCTAGTGACAGGCACTGGACACTCTGGGGGCCCTGGTTGCTGGCCGGGGTGTTTTCATGCGAACGTGAAGATGATTTTGAGGTCAGGGGAGATGTCGCGAGAGTCAGGCTACCTGGGTTGAATCCCAGTGCTGCCTTTGATCTATGTGACTTGAGAACCCCTCACCCTCCTACCCCATCACCTTGCAGTTTCCTTGTTGGGAACATGGGGACTGACTACGTATGGGAGTGCTGACATCTCCAGACATGTGAGGATAAAATAGTGTGTGAGAGGATCCGACACGACCTCTGGCCGAGAGTGGTGCTTCCGGTTGACTCTTCAATGGGAGATGCTAGACTGCAGAGCCAGGTGAGGCCTTAGAAACTGGTTCCTTCCGACTTTGCTGGTTGCCGGATGGGAGGGGGGTTGGGAAGGCGAGTGAAAAAGGAGACGGGCTTAACACATACAAATTCCCAGTTGTAAAAAACAGTCACGCGGGTGTCACGTACAGCATAGGGAACATAGTTAATGGCATTGTAATAACTTTGTGTGGGGTCAGACAGGTCCTAGACTTACTGGGGTGATCACTTCATAAATTATAAAAATGTCTAATCACCTGTAATTAAAAAGAAAAAGAAAGGAAGGAAGAAGGAAATGGGTTTCTTCCTCACCACACCTGTGAAAGCAGACATGAAGGCCAGAGACTAGGAGGGACCTGCCTCTGGGCACAAAGCCAGCACGGGTACCAGAGCTCTAAATCAGACGTGTATCTTTTGACTCACAAAGGCTCATTTATTCCCGAGTTCCAAAACAGCATTAAGCATGTCAGTTTACATCTCTAAATTTTGCATTAAAAAAACTAACAGCTTTCACTAAAAACGAGGACCGGCCCGTTTTCAGCACCCGGGATGTGAGTGAGTGGAGTGAGGAAAGGAGGCCCCTTTCACCTCTCTTACAGCACTTGACACAATCTTCAAGGGTGATGGAAGCCACCGAGCACCCACGGCACCAGCTAATGCCTAGGTTGGTGGGGTGAGGGTGGGGCTGTCCGCTGACAAGATCCAGGACAAAGCAGACATTCCCTAAGCTGGCTGTCCACACAGTGCCTGTCTGATGGCTGATGGCAGGGTGAGGCTGTGGGACAGCCACGGCTCTCACTTGGGGCCCTGGTTGGGAAGTGCCTATGACAACTCTGAAATCCCCTGGGATGCTGCCACATACAGTACAGTAGGCGTGTTCCACAGGATGTAGAATCATGCCCGCAGACTCAGACCGCAGCGCCTGATCCACGGCCCACGTGGGCTGAAGACCCCTGCCGCGCTCAGAGTCCCCTTCAGGAAGGGCCCGTGGCCCCGCCGCAGGGCCTGCAGTTAGGTGACAGCATTCAGCTGCTCCTTTGGGTTGTCATTAGCCACATTCTTCTTGGGGCGGCCCCTCTTTCTTCAATGACATTTCTCTCTCCCATTTCTTAATGAATCTGATAAACAGTTACTGACTCCTATCAAGTGTGTGACACAATCAATCAAAAGCAGAGATCGAAGGTGGCCCCTATCAGGAAAACAAGGGTGTAGCAAGCTGGGGAACAGGGAGACAGAGATGAGGATGTCGCAACCCCTCCCCTCAGCGAGGTTACAGAGAGTTCTCTGGTTCTTCCGGTGGGTCTTCACTCATGAGGCGCCTGCGCACTCATTGAGCAACTTCCCTTGATTCCCCAACAGCAAGTGGAATGGATAAGGCCCCCGCCCCACCGAGGTTGCGTTCTAGCGCACGAACACAAACACTCAACTCGTCACCAGATGAATGTATAACGCCTTCGAGAGTGGTAAGTGCTAAAGAGAAAAATAAAGCAAGGGCTAGAGCCCCGCGGGGGCGGTGCGGAGGGGAAGATTGATGTTTGTTGTCCCGTCGGGAAGGTGTGAAGTATGATATGCCATCTGAACACAGGTCTGGAGGATGGGAGCGCTGAACCACGTGGCTATCTGGGTGAAGAGCACTCCGCCGGAAGAAGAAGAAATGGTTTGCTTCTTTGGACCTATGTTACGGAGCTGTTAAAGGTGAGCTTGGCTAATGTCTTAGGGAATGTTTATCCTGTTTGTTCAAAACATTACATCGACTAGGTGGTATGGCGGTGGTTAAGAAACTAAAATTTTGCTTAAATTGTTACTTTTCAGTTGCCTGAGTTGGTTTCATAGAAATAGCCTGTGGCCTCGGGGCTCAGGCAGGGGGAGGAAACGTGTGAGCGTCTCTACCCAGGGCAATGTCACCGTTCCTTCTCTTTCTGTTGCAGAAACAGGCAGATGTTTGTGGATATGACCTTAGAGGCGTCTGTGCCCGGGGCCTCCATCTATCAAGAAGTCATCATTGCAAGGTACAAATGTGTGACCAAGTGGATTTTATTTTGATTGGTATCTTTAGTTTCAGGTTAATAAAACTCTCCCCACAACGTGGTGGTTCAAAACCTTTCTTGGGAGGAAGGGGCATAAACATGAAATCCATGGACCATAACATCCAGAAAAAATGTGTGCACTCCTCATTTGAGGGGAGGTCAGAAGGCCTCTGAAACTCATCCTATGAGGTTCAGGTTAATGACTCCGATTAAACCATTGGGTTGAATTATCTTTTTAAATCAAAGAACACATGGGTTATTATGGGGGTAAGGTGGGGAAAGGGACATAAAAGGATGGTATGTTGCAAAGTGGTGTATTGAGATGGATAATTATTAAATGTTTATGAGGATGTACTTGTGTGTAGACATGTGTGAATCAGTGCATTCATCCAAAGCTGTGATCACCATGGTGGTGAAGGGCACGATTCACTGCTTGTCTGTGAAAACACAGCTGTAAGTGCATTTGTGAGCTCTGATGGTATAGCTTTCAGTTCAAGCACAACTGTGTGTGTGTGTGTGTGTATGTGTGTGTGTGAATGGGTGTGCTTCTGTGTCCACCTGCTTTTGTAAGAACTTGTTCGAAGTGAAGCCTTTTGGGTCAAAGCATTAAAAGATGAGTCTCACCCAGAGCAGGACTTGGCTCCCAGAACTGACATCCTGCAAGGTAGTCTGGAAATTCTTTTGCTGGCAGATGCTAGCACATTCTAAAATACATTGAACACATCCAGACTCATGGCCACTAATTTTTCTGTACATTTTAAAGAGAAAAGGAAAACATAGGAGACCCCTTTTTGGTCTTTAGTTGTTTTTTACTTTTTTGTTCCTTCTAGCGATGGCAAGCTAGAAAGGAGAAAAATGTATGCATCAAAAAATAAATTCCTTCTGCATCCCTGTGATTTTCAGGGGGAAGAGTACAGAGCATGGTGGCAAGAATTTGAACTTGGAGGTAACATATTTGTGCTCTAATCCTGTCTCTTACCATTACCGGCTGAGACATGTTGGACAAGTCAGTAAAGCTTATCACTAGGATGGAGATAATATCTATTTTATTAGATTTTGGCATTATTGAGACCTTTCTAGGAGATAGTACAGGCAATGGTTTTCAAAGAATAAACATGTATTTCATTAAAAAGTAACATTTACTGTCTAGTCAATAAAAGTTAAAGGACTTAAAAAAATTAAACAGTGCTTCATTTTATTTTATTTTTGTGATAACTTTGAGAAAAAGCTGAGGAAATTCTCCACATGTACTTATTTAAAGCAGATGTTTGCCCAGTGTCTGCTGGATGCCAGGCACTGTGTTAGTGTTTGGAGTTACAGTAGAAAACAAACATAGTCATAATCGCCCTGTCTCCTGAGGGAGACAGGCATTAAGCAAGCAGACAAGTGAATAAATATATGATTTTTATTTATGGCAAGAGAAATTTTAAGTATGGCAAGGGCAATAAAGTAACAGGAAACAGAGACTAAAGGAATGGCTACCAGGAGGGGGTGTGGGGGATGGCTTGAAAAAATGAAGAAGAATATATGATATTGTGATGAGTTTGCTTGGTGACAGATGGTTACTGGCATTAGTGGGCTGATCACATTGAAAGCTATAAAAGATTTGAGTCACTATATTATATACCTAAACTAATATAGCTAATATAATATTGTATAACAACTATAGTGTAAAGAAAGTAATGAAGGTGCTATAAGAGTGACTAATAGGAAGGATTTAATTTAGCCTAAGTCATCATTGAAGGCTTCTTTGAGGAGGTGACTTTCAACCTGAGATCTGAACAGGATTGACTGAATGGGAGTAGAACTAAAGCATCCTCTAGATGCTACCTCTTAAGATCTGCTCTTTCCTCTGTGATTCTGTGGAACAAACAGGAAATTGAGTTCCTATTCCATGCTGAAAGTAAGTCAGGGTGGAGGGAATATATATAAGGAGAATATTAAGAGATAAATCTTATTTTTATAGTGTAGTCTCTTTCCTCCAGACTGTTCCTAATCCCCTGACTTTTGATTCATAAATAGCAAGAATTTTCCCCTCATGTAATAGCCTTGCCTAAAGACAATGAGGGGTTTCACAACACATGATTTATGTACTGAAATCTGGAGAGATTTTACTCATAAAAATATTCCGGCCGTTTATCTTGATCATTCGGTAGAGCACAGCCTGGCTTGAATGCCTCTGAAGTAACCGCAGATGGGGCGAGTCAAGCCAGTTGGAGAGGTACAAACGCAGAAGGGGGCGCATGGAAGGCAACTGATCACTGTGACCGTCCTTATACATTTAGAAGGCAGAGAGTGCCCCCCTGCTCACTGCAGGATCGAAAGGAGAGGTGGAAGAGAGTCCTGGGACTGTGGGGAGTTCCTGGGTGGGTGCATGTTCCGCCATCAGCCCATTTACCGAGCACTTACTGTGTGTTTCACAGTGAGGACGCCATGGTGAGCATTCTAGATACAGGTGCTGTTCTCGGGGGACATAGAGTCTGGTGGTAGAAGGAGATGATAACATAAATAAGATTGCTAATATATCTTGATCACGGGGCCAGCCCATGCTGCAACCTTCCAGACACCATGGCTTCCTTCCCGCTGCCAAGTAACAATTCTAACTTTCCTCGGGCTCATTCGTTTACTCAGTTGTCCACCTGCTATTGACAAGTATAGTTACCGAGCTTCTAGTCTGCTTTTTATTCTGTGCACAGTTTGGAATGAGGTGGGACTCCCACCTTCAGAAGAGCTCACCATCTCACTAGAGGAAACAGCCAAATCAACGATTTTCAACCGCTGTGCTGAAAAACTTTTTAAAACATGCGATACCTGACTTTTTTGTCTGGGGCATGGACCTCTTTTTACTTAAGATTGTCAAGTAAAAACAAGTGATGAAAGCCAACACAACAATAGCCGTCCAGTGTGAATGAATCAAAATTATACCTATATATATATATATATATATTTGTCAGATTGGTAAAAAATACAATACTTTTTTTTTTGGTGTGCCACAGAATTTTGGTAATTACTTTCTGTGTGCCATTGGATGAAAAAGGTTGAAAATCACTGTTTTAAATCATGACAGTGCAAGGTAGAAGTGGGTACTTACCCAATCATCAAAAGAGTTCCATCCCAGAAGTTGTCTAGAAAGAACAGACGTTTTACTTAGTTGGGTAAGAGATATCGTGGAAGAAGTCAAGAATTCAGCCACTATACATGGAGTGCCTTCCTCTGATACAGGCTCTGTGCCTGATTCTGGAGTTAATGGAGATGATCTGACATGATGCTGCCCAGCGGCAGGGTCCAGTGCAGAAGAAGAGACAGACACTTAGATAATAACTTCAGTACAATAGTGGTTATTCATCCACTTAACAGATTTCTCCCAAGGATTCTACCATGTGCCAGCCTCTGTGTTGTTGTATGTGGATACAGGGTGAGAAGGATAGACACTTTTCACCCTCGGTACTTATGCTTAGGCTCAGGTCTGGCAGATGTGTTTTGCTATTTTACTTAGCATTGCCAGTTTTAATTATTACCAGACGGGGTAGTCACTGATGAAGCACCCATGGGAGCTGACTTGACTGCTGGAGTCACAGCATTGAATAGCCAATGAGCAAGGTTATAGCCGGGGGTGATTCAACAGGCAACCTCCCAAAAATTTACAAAGAAAAGGTGGACAAGAGGGCCCAAAGCAGAAGACTGGAGAAACTTGGGGGTCAAAGTCAGCGAGCAAATGGAAGGTCTGTTGAGAGGGAAGAAAACTAACATTTACTGGGTGTATAATAGAGGCAGGCATTATGCTAGTTGTTTTACATGTGTAACGTCTTTCTGTCTTTACAATGGGCGATTACAAGAGAACGTCAACACCCAGACTTATTTTGGACCTGGGATCTAGACATAGTGACAGAGCAACACTGACCTAAATGTCTAAGAATTCCGACACACACAGCTAGGGGAAGAGAAGGAAGGTGGGTTTTGAGAAGAAGGTGGTACAATGACAAGACATCTGTTGAGATTTAAGGCTGAAAATGAATGACAAGTAGAACAGCTGAAGATGCCGACAGCCTGTTGTCTATCCTGCCTCACATGGCAATGGACTCCTGAGCTGTCTGCAGGTGAGGGCCAGTGCTGGCTGCTGCAGACAGAGAAGGCAGAGCTGTCTGCAGGTGAGGGCCAGTGCTGGCTGCTGCAGACAGAGAAGGCAGATGAAGACTGGGAACCTCTGAGGCCTGTCACAGAGAAGCGGAGCCAGACTGCTTCTGATGCATTTCACCCACCAGGAACTCGGTTCCCTATTTCTCCTCTGCATACCCCCCGTGTCCAGATTAGTTCAGGTAACAGAGACGCAGACTCTCACAGTCCCTGCTCCATGCCCTGCCCTTACCCCCCCCCCCCCCCGGGGAGGGGTGTATTCATAGCAATTGCATTACAACATGTTTAACTGCAGATAACTAAAACCCAACTCAGAACTGACTTAAATAATAAAGACAGTTTATTCCTTTTTAACTGCGTCATTGAAATATAACTCATATTACACAGGTCACCCATTTAAAGTGTACGTACAATTAAATGGTTTTTAGGATATTCACAATCATCACTGCAGTCAATGTCAGACTATTTTTATCCACACAAAAAGAAATCTCATACTTTTAAAGCTATCACTCCCTTATCCCCCATCCCTCCCAGCCCTCAGCAATGGCTGATGTACTTTCTGTCTCTAGAAATTGCCTGTTCTGGACACTTCATATGAATGCAGTGATATAACATGTGGTCTTTGTGTCTGACTTCTTCCACTTAGCATGTTTTGTTTGTATGGTTGTTTATTATTGAATTTAATTTATTGTGTTTACATAGATTCAGGTGTCCCACTGAGTACATCCCCCTACCCCCGTGTTCCCCTCAACATCCCCCTTACCCCCCGCCCCCTAACGCCCTTCCCTCTTCCCTCCAGGATTTGCTTTTCTGCTCACTATAATGCTGTGTTATGTATATATAACTTCACCAATCTCTTTCCCTTCTCTGATCCCATCCTCTCATCCCCTTTCCCTCTGTCCGCTTTCCCTCAGGTCCCTTTAATCCCGTCTCTGCCTCTATTCTGTTCCTCAGTTCTCATTGTTCATTGGATTCTTCAAATGAGTGAGGTCATATGGTATTTTTCTTTCTCTGTCTGGCTTATTTCACTTAACATAATAGTTTCTAGGTCTATCCATGTTGTCGCAAAAGGTAAGATTTCCTTCTCTTTCATGGCTGGATAGTATTTCATTCTGTATATGTACAACAGCTTTTTAATCCACTTGTCCACTGACAGACACTTGGGCTGTTTCCAGGTCTTGGCTATTGTAAACAATGCTGCCATAAACATGGGGGTGCATTTCTTCTTTTGAATCAGTGATTTGGTATTCTTAGGATATATTCCTAAAAGTGAGATGGCTGGATCAAAAGGCAGTTTCATTTTTAATTTTTTGAGGAGTCTCCATACTGTTTTCCACAGTGGCTGCGCCAGTCTGCATTCCCACCAGCAGTGCAGGAGGGTTCTCTTTTCTCCACATCCTCGCCAGCACTTGTTCTGTGTTGTTTTGCTGATGAGTGCCATTCTGACTGGTGTGAGGTGTTATCTCATTGTGGTTTTAATTTGCATTTCTCTAATGATTAGTGATGTTAAACATTTTTCATCTGCCTATTGTCCATCTGTATGTCTTCTTTGGAGAAGTGTCTGTTCATTTCTTTAGCCCATTTTTTGATTGGATAGTTTATCTTCCTGGTGTGGAGTTTTACAAGTTCTTTATAAATTTTAGTTATTAACCCCTTATCAGACCTATTGTTGAATATGTTCTCCCATTGTGTGGTTTGTTTTTTTATTCTATTCATTTTGTCTTTAGCTGTGCAAAAACTTTTTAGTTTGATATAGTCCCATTTGTTTACCCTGTCCTTTATTTCACTAGCCTGTGGAGATAAATCAGTGAATATATTGCTGCGAGAGATGTCGGAGAGCTTACTGCCTATGTTTTCTTCCAAGATGATTATGGTTTCATGACTTACAATTAAGTCTTTTATCCATTTTGAATTTGTTTTTGTGAATGGTGTAAGTTGATGGTCTAGTTTCATTGTTTTGCAGGTAGATGTCCAATTTTCCCAACACCATTTGTTAAAGAGGCTGTCTTTACTCCATTGTATGTTCTTTCCTCCTTTGTCAAATATTAATTGTCCATAAAGGTGTGGGTTTATTTCTGGGTTCTCTGTTCTGTTCCGTTGATCTATGTGCCTGTTCTTATGCCAGTACCAAGCTGTTTTGAGTACAATGGTCTTGTAGTATAACATGATATCAGGAAGTGTGATACCACCCACTTTATTTTTCTTTTTTAAGATTGCTGAGGCTATTCGTGTTCTTCTTTAGTTCCATATAAATTTTTGAAATATTTTTTCTATACCTTTGAAGTATGCCATTGGTATTTTAATAGGAATTGCATTGAATTTATAAATTGCTTTGGGTAATATAGCCATTTTAATGATGTTTATTCTTCCTATCCATGAGCACGGTATATGCTTCTACTTGTTTGTATCTTCCTTGATTTCTTTTATTAATGTTTTATAATTTTCTGAGTACAAGTCTTTAACCTCCTTGGTTAAATTTACTCCTAGGTACTTATTCTTTTTGTTGCAATAGTGAAGGGTATTGTTTTATTAATTTTTCTTTCAGTCAATTCATTGTTGGTGTATAAAAATGCCTCTGACTTCTGAATATTAATTTTATATCCTGCCACCTTGCTGAATTCATTTATAAGGTCCAGTAGTTTTTTGACTGAGACTTTAGGGTTTCATATCATTAGCAAATAATGACGGTATCATATCATTAGCAAATAATGACAGTTTTACTTCTTTTCCAATTTGGATGCCTTTTATTTTTTCTTCTTGTCTGATTACTTCAACTTCTTATGTTGAATAAGAGTGGTGAAAGGGGGCACCCAGCAAGGCATCCCACCAAGCAACAGCTGGGGGCAGAGCTGGAGAGGCCTCCTACGTTGGTCAAGTGCCGCGGCCGCTGCCACAGCTGGGCTCTCCCATCCTTAAGAGGGTTACTCAGTAGGTTGGGTGGGGGGCATGTAGCCCAGACCTCAGCACTCAAAACCTATGATCCTGATGCGCCCTCTGCTTCTAAGTATCTCTCTGCACTAAGTGAAGCAAGAGAGCATCTGGTTGGTGGTGTAATTGCTTCCCTTTGCTGGCTTGGTTCTCCCAGGAAGAATGGCCACTTTAGGTTTGGGGAGTGACCCAGCACAGGGGTCAGGGTGGCTGTCCCCCACAGTCTCTCCCTGTGCCCCCATGACTACTCGAGTCTTCTCAGCACTCCCTGCTTCTGGAGCCCTTGGTGAGCAGCTGTCAATGAGGTTTTCTGCACAGTCCCTTTAAGATGGGGCCTGGGTCTGAGAGTTCTATCTCCCTCTCGCAAGCAGTAACCTGGCTCTTCTTTCAGCTAAATACTGTCCATATGCCTCCTCTAGTCTCTGGGGCTCCAGGCTGGGGTTCTAGTCCTGTGGCGGAGGACCCACAACTTTCTGGGCAACCCACCCCACCATGAGAGACCCTCCAGGCCACCTCTCACTCCTGGGAGCGGGGCATCCCTTTCTGCATCTCTGCCTTTCCTACCAGCTCAGTGTGGTTCCTTTGGTGATGCTTGGTTATAGATTCCTCTTAGTTTAGTCAAAAGTTGGTTTTTTTAAGATGATTGTTCCCAAGTTAAGTTGTAATTCACTTTGGTTCTGGGAGGTGGGGATTGTAACATCCACCTACTCCATTGCCATTTTCCCTCTCCCCACCCACTTAGCTTGTTTTGGAGATTTATTCATGTAATAGCATGCATCATTACTGCATTTCTTTTCAGACTAAATAATATTACATTGTATGAAATACTTCATTATATATCACAATGTGTTTATCCATTCATCAACTGATAGACATTTGGTTGTTTCCACCTCTTGCTTGTTATGAATAATGCTGTTGTTAACATTCATATATAAGTCTTTGCATGGACAGGTGTTTTCACATCTCTTGAGTACATACAAAAGAGTGGAATTGTTAGGTCATATGGTAATTATAGGTAGTCACTTGAGTCACTGCCAGACTCTATTCCAAAGTGACTAGACCACTTTACATTCCCACCGGTGGTGTATGAAGATTCTGATTTCTCTCTGTTCTCATGAACATCTGTTAGTATGTGACTTGTTGATTCGAGCTGTCCTAGTGGGTGTGTCTTGCTATCTCACTGCGGCTTTAATTTGCATTACCATAAAAACTAACGATGTGAAGTACCATTTCCTGTACTTAGTGGTCATTTGTATCTCTTCCTTGGAAAAATGTCTGTTCAGATCCTTTGCCCATTTTTTAATTGGTTATTTTTCTCTTTATTATGGAAGACTACTTTTTGTCTGAATATTCTCAAGATGATTTGGGTTTCAAGTGAGATCAGAGCCAATGGCTCAACAATATTCCCAAAGACCCCATTTTTAAAAATATATTTTGTTTCTGCCTTCTACAATGCTGGCTTCCTTGTAAGCTAAGGTGACCAGATGTCTTGCTTTTGGCGGGACAGTCCTGATTTTTAACAACTTGTCCCTCATCCCGCGGTGTTTTAAAAAAGTCTGGATTTTTTGAAAGAATGCACGAAAAGCTAGGGAATGGCAGGAGAACGGGAAGGGAATATACGGTTTTCGGCGGGGAGACCCCGCCTTGTTGTGGAAGTTCCTGCACTGCTGCAAGAGTTGGCTGCCCCGTGCGGGGCCCCAAAATAAAGAACTTCGGGGGGGACATACCTGCTGGGGTGGCGGCTGTCAGTCCCCTAACTACCCATAGGCCCGCGTCCTGGACGCTGGCGGCGCTGCCCTGCCTGCTCCCGCCCACTCGTGCAGCTCCGGCATCGGTTTCAGGACCGTGTAACCCGATCCCTCTGACTCACTCAAAATTTCTCATATAGTAATATTTCCGAAAATGATCTTTTTAATGAGGTATTATTATTAAAAAAATATTGATAAGGAAAAGGTTAAATCTTGGGCATCAGCAAAAATCACAATAGAGAACAAATGGCTAGAAATATTTCATCATTTTGAAACAAACTATGTTCCATACAATAAGGCACTAAAAATTGTGGAATATGCGCTGTCTTTACCAGGAACTAATGTTGTGACTGAACATGTTTTTTCTACGGTAAATAAAGTGTGGACATCAGAAAAATCACAATTAAGTGTTGAGATTTTGAAAGCCATTTTATGTGGGAAATATAATTTAACAAATTCTTGTGAAAAATTTCATGATCTTTTAAACACCGACAGCAATCTACTAAAAAAAATTCACTCAAATGAGAAATATGCCAAAGAATAAAATACTATAATTTTTTAAAATGTATTATATTTGTAAATTGTACTTATGTTTAAATTTAAAATAATATATTACAATACTATTTTTGCATTCTATGAAAAATTTTTTTGCTCCATATTGACCAAATTTTTAATCAAGAACCCCCCGCTCCCCCCTTTAACCCCCACCCCCACCCCGGTCAATGGTGTCCCGCTTTACCAATTTTAAAATCTGGTCACCTTATTCTAAGCATAGCTCCTTTCATGGTTGTAAAATGACTACTAACTGCTGCTGGGCCATATATTTTTTCTGTCATGTCCAGTAGTGAAGAAAGGGAGTTCTCATCCTCATTATAAAAATCCTGGGCTTCCCTTTGATTAGATCAATTTAGGCCATGTGACTGCCTCTGAATCAATCACAGTGGCAGGGGAATGGAAATGACACCATTGGATTGAGCTTTTCAGGGTGCATTTGAAGAGCTGAGAATGGGTTTAGTTCTTACCCCCACCCCGAAGGCACATGGCTACTGCACAATGGGGGAGGACTGGACTCCTGCTGGAAGAGCAGCCAATGTAATCCACTGCAGCTTTCTAAAAATACCTATTTTTCAATTACATTACCATACACTATTATGTTAGCCTCAGGTATACCACTAGCACTTGTGTAATTATAGGTTTATGTAGCTGTTGGGTTCATGTCTCTGCTCCTTGTAAGAGGGTGAAGACAGGGATCATACTTCTTTTCTTGCTTTCATTTAGAACCCCATCCTTCCCCTTATCATACTAATAGGAGGTTGTGGACCAGGGACTGTGTTGTGTGCTCTGTATGGGTTAAAACGCCATACTGTTGTTGTTGTTATTCCATTTTACACATGAACACATTCCGACAGGGCCAGATGAGGAGCCTGGCCTAACATCCCACATCCCATAAGTGGCAGAGCCGGAGTCTGAACCCAGGCAGTCTGAGTCCTGTGTACTCCTGAGCCTCTCTCCCATGAATGATGAATAATCTTCATCTTTGTAGCTCTTAGACCAATGCCTGGCACAAAGTAGGCAGAGCTGCTCAATCAGTGTCCATTGACTTAAAATGGAATCAACTTCTACTATTTGAAAATAAAGGCATGAATTCCTCTTCCATGGCAGAAAAAGCAGTCGAGGTCAGAGGCCACGCTGAAGTGTCAGGTGGCTGGAGACTTTCTCAAGAGCCCCTTCCATCACACTGACGGTGCTGCCCCAGCTCGGAGGCAGAGGTCCGGGTCAGGATGTCTCAGGTCCCAAGTGTCAGTCACACACATCTTTTGACCTTCTCTGAGCTCTTCTCTTCTGCTTCCTGACGTACAAGGGTGTATGCAGAAATTCAGAAATCAACTTTGAAACCAGGTCTTAAATGCTTTCTGCAATAAATAAATGAAAAGTCCTGTAGGGTGTTTTTTTCTCCATCCTTCAAATCAAAAGAGAAATAATGTGAGATCAAAACCTCCAGAAGAATATGAAGAATAATGTTCTGAAATGATATGGGTGCCTGGAATAGAAAACATCATTTCCCACGCATCAAAAGAGGCACCCAGTTATCAGACATTTTCACGTGGCTGCAGCCCATTGGGATGAGAATAAAAGCATAGCAGTAATGCTAGGTCATTAGATGAGAAAGTCAGCTGAAATGAAACTAGATCTTGTCTTTCCTTTGAGACAGACACATTTGCAAAAGATTTATTCAATTTACGACTATTTCCTAATCTCCCCCTTCTTCCCCTTACCAACACACACACATTTGGAATTGAGAGATACCTTATATGGCCTGTGAAAAAATCTTTAGTTGAATGGTATTCTGTACTTTTTATGATGTTTCATTTGCATCATCTATGTGATCCTCATCACAGGATTGTACATGCCTTTTGATGTAGGAAAGGTTGGTATTATCAGTCCCATTTTATAGAGGATAAAATGGAAGCTTATATATATTTGTATGTTAAAAATGGTTGTACGAGAAGTAATGGAGAGAGTGTCAGTGATCCGGAAACTAAGGTCTTCAAGAAATAGGGACTAGTGAGTTGAGAGTTTATAGATGACAAGGACGAGGGAGGGTAGAGGTGGCAAGGACTGGTAGTATCAACTTTAATTCTAGTGTATGTGTAGGAGGAAGAGAGAATGATCTAGAAAAGATGACAAGGAAAAAGAAGAGCATCCACCCTGCTTCTTCAGGCACAGTGGACGAGAGGACTCTGGGAGAAGCAATTTCCTCAGGCGTCTGCGAGAGTCGAGGTAGGCCAAGGCTACGGAAGGCACCCCCAGGGACGTGGTCGAAGATACAGGAGCTCTTACTGACGGAGGACCCTGACTTGCTAGGGGCACTGTGGGAGGACATGGGCACTTGTGAAGAGGAGTCAGATTTGGGGATATCTAGAGCAGAGTAAGGATAAGAGTCTGGCTATGTGAGGTGACTTCAAAGTCTTGGATTTTGTGGTGATTGACGTAAATAGGATGCAGTGCATGACAGGATTCATCCTGAAGACCCCTAACCCAGACTGTGGTGAGGAGTCTGAGAGTGTGGGAGGAAGAAGTCTTGTCCCTTTTTCACTCTTGCTAATAATACGCTCAAGATAGGGGAACGGGTGGTCTTACCAGGAAATAAAAGTATGTATACTTTATAAGTGATGCATATATATAATTTTTTTTTCTTTTAGGTAAGAGGAGGGGAGATAGTGAGGCAGACTCCCACATGTGCCCCGACCAGGACCTGCCTGGCAACCCCATCTGGGGCCGATGCTTGAGTACTGAGCTGTTTTTGGTACCTGAGGCTATTGTGCTTGTACCAACTGAGCCATCTTCAGTGCTTGGGGCCACACTTGAGCCAATTGGGCCACTGGCTGTGGGAGAAGAAGAGGGAGAGAAGGGGGAGGGGGGAGATAAATAGATGGTCGCTTCTCCTGTGTGCCCTGACCGGTAATCAAATCCGGGATGTCCATATACCGGGCTGACGCTCTATCCGCTGGCCACTGGCCAGGGCCAGCGATGTATATTTTGATGGAAGAAAAGAATATGAGAGATGATAGGGTTGGCCTGCTCTGGTGCAACACTCTAAGGGACACCATTCACACTGTATTCTATGTAAATGGCACCTCTGGGCCATGGGTGTCACAGTGGTCTCATGGAGAAAGGACTCCCTCTGCAACCCTGGGAAAATTATTTGCTGTGAAATGGGCAAGGTGAGGTGGTTTCTAAGGGATGCGGAATTTTCCCTGTCTTGTATTTTCCTCTTGCTTGGTGTACATGGAGCTCTCTGTTGGTACCTTGATGTCTTAATTTGGGAACCTCCAGAGCAGTAAGATGGAAATACCAAGATGAATATAACTGCCATCTGCCTCCTTGGCGTCCAGCTTAACACGAGCCTCCTTCCTATAGATGTTGCTTTCAGCTTTGGATCCATTTTATCCCCATGGGTGAGATTTCTGTAGAAACAGAGGCCAGCTGCAGGCCTCAGCGATGCTGATGATTGATATCCAAGGCAACAACAGAGGTAGAAGACAATTGCCTAGGAAATGCAGACAGTGTCCAAACGCTCTCACATCCTCCGGGACTGGGATACTTCTGGTATTGGCAGATGCGTCAGTGACGTGGGGTGGGGCTACTTGCTGGGATTGCATGGCCATCCCGTAGCTCTCAAAACCAATCGTCCTAACAGAAGGAGGAGGGAGAGAACAAGCCCCACAATGCTGACACACAGGCATTAGTTGTCTGTGACTGACACTGTACTCTGCACTTAACATGCTTTTTCTCTTTGCAACAAACCCATGAGGTTGGTGCTGCTACCTGTTACATATGTCAGGAGCTTTGGAGTCATTAGAACACTTGCTGGTTTGCTCTTAATAGTAATAGAGGAGAAGACACTCAGACCCAGTGATGTACTCCAGTGCCCATGTACTTAACCACCTCAGAATATACATCTGTGGTTATAGGTGGGCTCACCGATTTGGTTCAGCCCTGTGGGGATTTATTGGGCACATACTGTGCTCAAGGAAAGGATGGCGGGAACCAGTGGTTTTGAGCCCCTTCTGAAATCTGGCACTGGTTTAGTAATATTGTTTTATGTTTTTAATTAAATTTTTTTTCAACTTGCCTGACCAGGCGGTGGCGCAGTGGATAGAGCATCGGACTGGGATGCGGAAGACCCAGGTTCGAGACCCCAAGGTCGCCAGCTTGAGCGCGGGCCCATCTGGCTTGAGCTAAAGCTCGCCAGCTTGGACCCAAGGTCGCTGGCTCCAGCAAGGGGTTGCTCGGTCTGCTGAAGGCCCGCAGTCAAGGCACATGTGAGAAAGCAATCAATAAACAACTAAGGTGTCACAACGAAAAACTGATGATTGATGCTTCTCATCTCTCTCCATTCCTGTCTGTCTGTCCCTATCTATCCCTCTCTCTGACTCTCTCTCTCTCTCTGTCCCTGTAAAAAAAAAAAAAAAAAAAAAAAAAAAAAAGTTTTTTTTTCAACTTCATTGTGTAATAATCGCAAATATTGTACCGTATTTCTCCATGTATAAGATGCTCCCATGTATAAGGAGCTCCTTAAATTTGGGCCCGAAATTTGAAAAAAAAATGTATTACATAAAGTTATTGAACTCAAGTTTTATTTATCATAAAATTCATATAAGCGCAAAAAAGTGGGAAATGCAAGTTAAAAAATCTATAAGCACTGTATAAGACACACCCAGTTTTTAGACCCCAAGTTTTTCGAAAAAGGGTGCATCTTATACATGGGGAACTATGGTGAATATTTGAGTTACATATATGTTGTGAAATGATCACTACAATACAGCTAATGTATCCATTACTTCCCATAGTCGTCATTTCCTCTGTTTGCTTGTTTGGTAAGAACCCCTAAGATTTACCCTCTTAGCAAATCTGAAGTGTCTAACAGAATATTACTCACTGTAGTCACCATGCTGTACACTAGATGTACAGAGCGTGCTCCTCCTGCACTGGTGAAACTTCGTACCCTTTGGACCACCAGCTCCCCCTATCGTCCTCCCGCTCGGCCCCTGGGAAGCGCCATATTTTCCCTGCCCCTGTGAGTCGGATGTGAACTATGCTGCAGGGAACAAGGGAGCGCAGACATTTCTTCAAGAGACTGATCTCATTTCCTTTGGCGACATACCCAAAGCGGGGTGTCTGAATCATATGGTGGTTCTATTTTTAATGTTTCGCGCTCTCTCCACACTGCTTTGCGCAGTGGCTGTACCAGTTTACGTTCCGTTGCCACCAACAGTTTACACGGGTTCCCTTTTCTCCACATCCTCGTTAACATTTGTTGTCTTTTTGAGTTGTATGCATGGAAAAGTAAGAGACTTTGTTAATAACGCAGCAAGAGCCTGCTTGCTCAAGAAAAGGTTTGCTGGTGAAAGTCAGATTGGAGCCTGTTGGGACCAAAAGCCAACAGGGTCTTTGCAGCTTAGATTTTGGGGAGACAGAGGTGTGGGGAACTGGCAGTAAGCTGACAGTCTGCCCAACACCCCACCTCACTTGGTCTGTGAAGTTGCTAAAGGCTGTTAAGCTGTGGTACTGGATTGTTTATTCTCATCCTACCCCCCATGTCCCCCAGAAAGACTGGAGGCAGGTTTCTTCTATCCTTTGTTTGGTGTAAGGTTAAGATGTTATGTATGGTGGGGGTTTTCTGCACTTGGTAAAATTCTTGGGTTGCCTTGGAAATGTAATCAGAGATTTCTGATTTGCTAATGGCCTCACTTTGTCCTATAAATAAAGCAAGAAGCGGGTGTGGAGCGCGCTCTGTTCTAGCCATAAGCATTGCAGAAGCTTCCTCAGCCCATCCTTTTATTCCTTAAGCATATATTTTTTTAATTCCGCGCTGTTACCACTCAGAACCTGGAATTACTAGCCGTGCTTGTTTGCAGCAGGAGCCCATGGCTTAGGCTGGTGGCCCACACCCAGCTCCTTTCTCTGCTCCACCTGCACTGAACCTACCCCTGAGGCCAGCACGCTGAGGGAACTGGGGGCTAGGTGGGAGCCACCCTGCTTGAGCTTAGGGAGTTTTCTGCGTGGTGTAGAAGCGAGAACTCCCAGAGCCTGGCTGGTCTGCCCCAGAAGACAGTGGTGCCTGGGTGTGAGGCTGGATAAGCAAGTGGTGAGCAGAGCAATGGACCTGCTTTGGAGGCTGGGTACCCCCACCCCCTTGGTGACACATGGCCCGAGTAGTGACCTGGGCTCTCACCAGATAGCTACGCCTCTAGGTGGGGACTTGGACACTCAAGATTATTATATTTCCCATGAAGAGACTTCAGGCTAATACTTTGGGTATTCTTTTTCCCTTCAAAATGGTCCTTGTGTCTGGATTTTATCTTTGTTCTTAGCATGTGAGCAAATCTAAGAATTGCATGAAGTTCACCTTGAGCCTCTTCCTCAGGCTCTGATCATCTTTCCCTGGGTCTGATACTGGGGTTTCCCAACACACCTCCTGCTCTCTGGCTTCTCTGTTCCTCTCCTGTCAGTCTTCCCACCATCACCAGTGACTCCCCTAAAACACTCTCCCTGGCTCTGACACTCAGTGGCTCCACACAAAAGTCATATCTCTTAGCACAATGCGCTAGACTGCTGCAGACTGACTTTGTCCTTTCTGTCCATGGAGATGTCAACTCCATCCATTCACCTCCTGCCCCTGCGCCGCTAAATAATTGTGTGCTTATTTGTTTTTCTCAGCTTACTGTAAACACTTTGAGATGAGGACTATCGTTTATTAATCTTTATAGTTGCTACAACCTGCATGCAGTGCTCAGAACACTGGAGGTGTCAAATACATTGGGATAGAACTCTGGAGGCAGGTGTTCAGTTGCAGATAGGATCTCTACCACTTACTGTGTGGCTTTGAAAGAATCAGTCAACATATCTGTACCATATTACCCTCAACTTAAATATGAAAGTGAGAATAATACCTACCCCAGAGGGTCAATTTTAATATTACATTGGTTAGTATTTAAAGATTCCTTTGACGAGTGCCTGGAATGAATGAGTTCAATAAAGGTTAGCTATTATTGCTATTACTATGACTCCCAACTCTCTCCACGTGGAAGGCTCATAGGAATGACCATGAGTTAGAACCATCACAGTTCATCTGTCTTCTTCGGGGCCTTGCTGCTTTCATCACATGTCACACCAACAGTTCGAGATCATTCTCACAACCAGTTCTGTGAAATCCTTTCGTTCAGAGGAGGAACCTGAGATAGAGAAGGGTTCGATGTCTTCTCCAAGTGACACCGAAAAGACTCAATATTAAATCTTTGGCTACCTGGCTCATTACTCCTTCTATTACATTGTGAGCATCTTGTGAACTCCAGGAGAGATCAAGTGTAAGTCCTAAACTGAACTGATTTCATTTGCTCACATTTTTATTTTTAAAAAGGACATTGTGAATTTTGTGGATGTTAAGGCCATGCTTCCTCGTGTCAGTAGTCTCCCAGGAGCAAGGAGGACAAAGCACACATGCAAATGTTTTTGAAAGAAAAAAAAAAAGAAAGAAAATAATAAAGAAGAAAGTCTGCTAGAGTATGCAAAAAATAAAAATAAATAAAAAATTTCCCCTGTCATTGTTCAGATATCTATAACATCACTTATATTCACTATTTATTACCAGAAGTGAGGCGTCTTTTCTTTTTACTTCAGTGGACAAATAGGCACTAGCAACATCTCTGACCCAATTCCCCTTCAGAAAATGCAGAGTGAGTAGAATAATTATCCCCCTGTAAGAACCCTCCTACAATTTCCCTGACATCATGAAAATACCCACAGCATAACTCAACGTGAGCAAAACGTTAATTATATTCAGAGCGCTTGAGTATGTTTCTTAGCAGTTGCTGGAGATGGAATTAGCAAACTCCTCTATTTTAATAAAAATCCCAAACTCACATGAGAGATTTTTTCAGCTGCCTCTCTCTGCCTTGTAAAGTCTCGGAAGTGAGAATGTCTAAACTACGCTTCATTAGAATAAATGCTGCACGAGAGCTTGCCTGTCTGTGCCTGGTCCCAGTGCCTAGAATAGTGCCTGGCATCCAGTCAGAGCACAGAGATTATTTGTTGGATAAATTGAATGGATCCATTTAGAGCATGTGAATGAGAATTGCCATTGGTTTATTTGCTCAAGTCAGAGGCACTGGCATTGGTATGATTATAATTCTCCTTTAAAAATAAGTTGATCCCACCTGACCAGGCAGTGGTGCAGTGGATAGAGCATCAGCCTGAGACACTGAGAACCCGGGTTTGAAACCCTGAGGTCACTGGCTTGAGTGTGGGATTATAGACATGACCCCATAGTTGCTGGCTTGAGTCCAAAGGTCTCTGGCTTGGCTGGAGCCCCCCAGTGAAGGCACGTATAAGAAGCAATCAATGAACAACTAAGACGCCACAACTATGAGTTGCTGCTTCCCGTCTCTCCCCTTTCCTGTCTGTCTGTCTCTCTTAAAAAAAAAAAGTTGATCCCAATTCTTCTAATAAATATGTAAAATCCATTAGAGTTGGCTAGATATTTATGATTGAACATACCAATTAGCAAATAAATAGGCTTCCCGATACAAACTGTACTACCCGATCTGTGTATATTGCAAATCTAAATGTATTCACACTAGTCACATCACCACCATGTACAGTGCACCAGATTTGACTGCCTGCTTTCAAGTTGCTTGATGTTGCCACACCTCATGGTGGTCTCATGAGTTCTAGCAGCTCCTTCTCTTCGGGGTCCAGGACAAAGACAGGCATTGTCTTTAATTCTAATTGAAGACTTCAATTCTGGGGTAGCTCAAATATTGCAGGTGACACATGCTGTGTCTTCCAAGGCCACATTTTGAAGGGTTTTCTAACAAGGAAGCAGCCAAATTTGAATATGGTGACATTAGACCTTGTCAGACAAAAACATCAATATTGGTGCATAATTAATGCTTGGAGCTTATCCGACATGGACAGAGCAGGCCCAGAGTGCTTTCAAAAATCAATTTGCTACCTGAATTGCAAACATCGTAGATACAACCTGACAGGCTGATGCTATTAGAACATGGGGGTATCTAGAGAAACATTTGAGCAAATCAGAGATCTGATCTCTCACTCCTAATAGAAGAAGGGAGACTGCACAGGGTTGAGAAAAAAGCAGTAACATTTACTAAGGATCCACAACAAGTGGGAGAAATGTGCATTGGAATACTAAGAGGGGGAGGTAGGGCTCAAAGGGACTAAAGGATGTGACCAAGATGACATTGCTAGTAAGTGACACAGGTGGAATTTGAACACACATAGGCCCCCCAAAGTCCATGTCCTCCCTTCCCTTTCTTCCCTAGGACCACAGAATGGCTATATATCTGCCTTCTCTAACCTTTCTGTGGAGTTCTTGCAAAGCTGTGTTGCAAGGAATTGTGGGTGCTTTGGGAGAAGGGCAACTGTGACTACTCAGGTGTATAAGTTAACTTAAAAAGAACTCACTTTAAAGACTATAATTAAAAATAATGCACACACTTCAGCACATCATATAACCAACATATATACAACCAAAGGTTACCAAAGAATAAACTTATCGCCTGTGTGCTTGTGTAGAGGCATCTCCTCCCGCATTCTGTCGATTGGTCTATCATCATCATCATCATCATCATTTTTAAGATGTGTCATTAATTGGAAGACGTTCACCTTGTACCCTGAAGTGGGATTTTGTTTTAACCCCAGGGCAATATTTTTTCACTCGGGTACTGCTCACAAAAATTAGGGGGTATTTTATCACTTTATATTCATTTTGAAATACCCCCTAAATTTTGTAAGCAGTATATATAAACTAAATAAGTATCGCTACTTATCTGTATGAATGTATATTTTTCTCAGCACTGCACAACTCAAACAAAATATACTCAAGCTGTTTTAAGATCTTATCCATAACTCTTGAGTTACTATTTTATCAGAATAACCTTATTGTTTTTAATGACATGTTTTTTTAAAAGTAAGTGTTGTAAAGAGGAACTTAGAAAGTAAGTGCATATTGTTAAGATATGCTTTTGTCTGATTCCCATATTAGGGATCTATATAAAATTTCCTTTTTATAAAAGGGCTCTGCTATAAAGTGGAAAATCATTGAGGTAAAGAAATTAACCAGGGCATCTACATGCTCTATTTTCTTTGGTCTCAATGATTTTAGTTAATTCTGCATCTAAGAATAAATATAATAGTAACATAATACCATAGTGCCTAAGCTGCATTCTATACATCAAATCTACTTGTCTTTCAAGGCCTAACTGAAAAAAAGAAATAAAAAAAAACCTCTTGATGAGTTCTTTCCCCTGAGACCACAGTCCTTCTACAATATGGAAATGGCACGAGGAATGAGGTGGCAACAAGAGTCCTTGAACTAAAATGGGACCAGGCTGCACCTAGTGTCACACAAGACACTGTTCTGCAAGGGTAGCGACAGCCTTCTGTCTTTGAATCTGCATAAAGTCAGTTCTGGACTCCTTGTTCTACCCGGTCCTCAAGCTCATCCGCCTATGCCTCCCGCCTTCCACTTCCAATGCTGCGTCTCCCATTTCTCTCTGTATTGCCGTCTGCAAATGGAATACATTTTTGTCTCCTTGGTGACAGTTTTGCCCCTCTACCACCCACCATTTACATTCTCCCTCCAGTCACAATGCTTTAGACTTCTCCAGTTAAGCAACTCTGGCGTATTGATTATTCTGATAACACCAATTAATGGCCTCTTTGAATCCGTGTCCTTTTGCCCTGTCACTTTGTCACTTCTACTCGATGAGTCTGGGCTGGTTTTGTGACTTGTTTGAGCCAATAGGGCACAACAGCACGCTGAGTCTGAGCTTCAGCCTCAGGAAAACTTAGGCTCTTGCATAATTGGCTCTCTCATGCTGGTACCATGGTCCTGACTTAAAACGATGCTAGGAGGCGATGAGAGACACGTCGAGGCTGAAATTCGTGGAGGGCAGAGGGACCCCAGCTGACAGCCATGCCCAGGCCAAAGGAACCACCCCTCTGGACCCAGCATAAACCTATGACCCTCAGAACTGTGAGATGAAGAAATACCTATCTTTTAAATCACTAAGTTCTGGGGTGGTTTGTTATGTGCAAAAGCGAACTCATAGAGTAATCCTCCTGGATTCGACTCAGCACATTTCCCCATTGGCCTCTACTGAGTCCTGCCACATGCCTGGACACACAGCCCTCCACCTGTTCTTCTTTCAGAGAGTTCAGTCCTTTTTAAGGATTTGACCTGAAGTTATCTTTGCTAACCTCATATCTTTTCTTGTCTACCAGATGTTCAACATCTTGAGGATGAGGTTTGTGCCGAAATCATTCTCCAACTTGTCCCGTAAGCTCCAACTGTCTTGTCCCTTTGACAGTGACTGGAATGTTCCCTGCTTATATCTTGTCTTGGGAATGTGGCACTGAAAAAGTTTCCTGGGTCTAATTCCAATATGCATGAGGGTTCCCCAAACCAACAAGAAATTTCTAGACGCTAGTGGGGGATCTGAAAATTCAACTCGGTCCTGGCACTATGTACCTGGAGACAGGCTACAATTTCCTGAGGGAAAGGGCTTGGTTCCATGAGACCACCCTCCACTTCAGATGCCAAAAGCAAGCCCAGCTTGTGACCTGCGCTCCTGACACACCAGCTGCAGATCCGAGGTCTCCACAACCCCTTACTCAGATCTGATTAATTTGCTACAATGACTCACAAAACTTAAGGAAACCCGTTGACTCACCAGATTACTTATTTATTACAAAGGACAATAAAGGATACCAATCAAAAGCCAGATGGAAATTGTACATAGGATGAGGTCACAAACCTTGGTGCTTCTGCCCTTGTGGGGCTAGGGTCTGGCACGGCAGCACATGAAAGCATTTTGACCCCCCAACCTAGAAAGTCTCGGGCAAAAAAGACTGCCAAGCTGTCTGTTAGGGCTTTTATGGATGCTTCATTACATAGTCATGATTGATTAAGTCATTGGCCATTGGTGATTGATTCAACCTCAGTCCCGCTCACCACTCCCTAGAAATCAGAGGGCGGGACTGAAAGTTCCAATCTTCTAACCACATGGTTGGCTCTTAAGAGCTACCAGACCCCCACACCTTTTGGAAGTGACTCCAAAAGTCACTTCAATAACCTGACAGAAGACACTTCGATCACTCTCATCACTTCTGAAATTCCGAGGAATTTGGGAGCTGCAAGCCAGAAATGGTGGATGAGGACCAAATATATCTGGTAAATATATTTTGATCATTTGACTCTATGTGTATTTCTTATAGATCATGATGTTGCAGACACTCACTGTTTGTGTAGATAAAAGCTCTTTTCTCCAGCATCTCCCCATTCTTCTCATGACCAGCTTCTTTGCATCTCTTTCAGCTGCAGTTTAAATGTCACCTCCTTGTAGAGCCTCCCCAGATTCCTCACACGACATCATGTTATCTTCCTCAACCTGGTGTCCTGTATCACAATGCTGTGTTTCCCTCATAGAATCTGACCAGGACCACTTATTTTCGGTATTTATTGGTTTTCTTGTGAATTGTAAATTTCCTTCACTGGAACATAAACTCAACAAGTACAGGCACCATGTCATTTTTGACTTTGTCACTGCATCCTGAGTGCTTCGCTTGGCGTTTGGGATTTAGGAGATGTACTATTAATACTCATTGAATGAACGAATGATGCCTTCCTCTATCCCCAAAGGGCCTTGTGCCTTCAGGGTATGGATTCATTGATAGGTTGATTGAATGGTTTCATTCTGTCACTCGAAGCCTAATGAGGTCAATCCAACCTCCTCTAGTGCCTTTATTTCATGAATAAGAGAGTCTTGGTAAGGTTAATTACTTAGCCTGAGTCACTGAGCAAGGTAGGAAGCCCTAGGATGAGAATCCAGATCTTCTGAGCTCCTGCCTGAATCCCTCGATGGTGCTTTTGCAGAGCAAGGTCAGTGGAAGGTTTGTTCATTTAGAAATAAATACTAAAAGAAGCAGTTGGAAATGACCAATATCTCAATTACAATTTAATGAAAAAGAAGTTTCTTAATTCTCAGGTACATACCACAACTCAAACTAGGCTAATCCAAATGAATATGCCACAGCTCCTCCGAGATCCTATAACAGGAAATAGATGGGAATGATTTTGTAATTCGCTCAGTGATTGCGTATGAAGGCGCTACCCTCAGCCTTGAACTTCATGCCACATGCCTGCCATGTTATGTTGGTCCAGAGTTGTTTCATTTAGGTAGCTAACTGGTCTTCCTCCCTCCTTGCTTACCAAAGCTTTTAAAGCCTTAGTCGAATTACCAAAAGGACTAAATTGCCAGATTTGGACTGGTAAAGTTTGGAATGTTTAGGTTGGCAGAGTACCAAGGCAAGTTTTTCTGATGGACAAGGTAACCTCGCCAAGAATTTGGGGTCGGTGATGGGGATGGTGCAGCAGTTCTTTGAACGGGCATGTCACTCTCAGGCGGCGTCAGAAATGGCACTGGGCACGGCTTTGACAACAGTTGCATCCAAATGACACTCACCCTGCCTTCAAGTCTAATTCTGTCCCCACAAGAAGGCAGATGCTTAAGCAAACTAAGCAAAGTGTTTGCTGTCTTTAAATGGGGTCATTCCAGGACAGACCGGAAGCCTGAGTATGAGTGACAGTGTCACTCAGAGGGTTCTTTAGCAGGCACCCAGTCAGGAAAGCAAGTCTGGACCAAATAAAGGAGACAAATAAATAAGTGTTGCACGTGTGAGAAAACTGGAGATGTACCCAAACAAACAGAGTGCGGGGCTCAGAGCCACGGAACCGGGCAACCTCGGGGAATGTCCGCGCCTGGCCTTGTGGCTGCGGGCAGGCACGCCCCAGCGTGGACTTCACCTCGAGCGCGTGGTAGGGGTGTGTGCGCAGTGCTGACGGAGGCTCTCAGCTCGGCCTTTCCCCGGGGTAAACAAAGAGGACACAATGGCAGCTAGCGGCTGAGGACCCCGAAGCTGACAGGCAGAGCCCCGATCTGGATTTTGGTGTCTGACTCCCCCCACCGCACCTCAGAGGTTTTCAGAGACTTGAATCCTGCCTGAATCATCAACAAGACAAGATGCAAATGTTTTTTAAAAATAAAAATCCAAGAAGAGTCTCATTAATTACTTCTCAAATTTCCTGTCACTCTAGCCTCCAACCTGATTGGCAGGGAGGGATGGGGAAGCATTAGAATTTGGCAAAAAGAGAGATAGAGAGAGAGAGAGAGAGAGAGGAAGAATACGTTGTCTCCCAGCTTTAAACCTGGCTTCTTTCAGGCCGATGCTCAGTTTTCAGAGCTTCTCTCCCTTCGTGTCTCCCTCCCAGGACAGTGGCACGGTGCAGGGGAAGGCTCGGTTCTACTTGTGGCAAAAAGAGAAGATTGGGACCCACCAGCTGGCCTCTGGTCTTGCTAGAAGCTCTACTTGCTTCTGGGTACTTGCCTCTGTCCTTGCTCAATCCCCAGTGATATGAACAGTCCCTTGGGGCCTCAGGGCTCTGGACGGTATTTATATGGCTGTTGACTTAGGAGCCTTGGTGTGAGGGGTCCTTACTTGCAGGCTGCCAAGTCAGTCTGCCGGGGCTGGGCTCCTGTACCCTTGCACCTTGGTGCGCTTTGTGAGGATGTCACCATACCTGGGGGTTCCAATGGGGTTTCCCTGTGTTATGTCCCCTCCCTGAGCCTCCTTTGGACTGTGGCCCCTGGGGTGGGTGGGGATCTGACTCTCTTCTCAAGGACCCAGGCCCCTTCTCCACCTTTGTCATATCCCTTCCAGATCTCTGTCCCTTGGCAAACACTGTCCCTTTCCTCCTCTTGTCTAGTGGAAATTTGAATTCTGTCACCTCCCAGGGTTTTCTATTTATGACGTAGAATATAACTAGGTGTTAAGATTGGCCCGACTAAGTTCTTGCTATCTCATGGGAGCTTTAGGAATTTAGAAATTCTTTTTTCTTTCCAAACAAAATCTGGAGATTACTCTTTTGTTTTTAAAAAAATCTAAATTGATAGTCTAAGTTGAGAGGTAACTTCATGACTTCAGCAGGCGACCGTCCTTCCTCGGGATCTCCGTAACACCCTGCTTCCGCAGCCTGGAAACCACAGTGCCTCATGAAAACCCAGTGCTTTGTGTTCTCAGAAGCATTATATATATTTTACATGAAGATGACATGAAAAGAAGGGGAACAGGGTGGAGTGTGGTGTAAAGAGCAGGTGCCCCTTAACCTAAGCCTCAGTATTTTTTATCTGTAAACTGGGGACATTAAACTTCCTAAGTTAGTTGTGAGGATTAAATGATATTCTTAGTTTCCCTCACTATGAGGTCAGGGATGTGTCTCCTTTTATCCACCGTTGCATCTCTAGTGTCTATCATTGTGTCTGGTGCACAATGAGGTCTCATAAACATTGGTCCAATAAATAAGAGAATTAATTATATTTAAAATACATAGCACAGAACTTGGGCATAGTGAGAAGTCATGAGTTCTTCCTCCCTCCTCTCCCCTCCCATCCCCTCCCTCCCTCCCTTCCTTCCTTTCCTTTTCTTCCCTCCTTCCCTCCCTCCCTCCCTCCCTCCTTTTCCTTTCATTTTCCTTCCTCCCTCTCTCCCTCCCTCCTATCTCTTCTTGTCTCTCTTCCTTCTTTCTTTTTCTTCCCTTGATCCCTCTCTCTTGGCACAGAATTCTCTCTACCAACTGCAAAAAACTTGCAAGGAGGGCGCCTCTGGCTACCGACCCCAGGGACACATTCAGGCGGACCTGTGTTGGTGGGGGGTGGGGGGGTGAGGGGTGGGGGGGCAGGGGGCTGTTGCTGGGCATCCTGGAGGGAGAGCCGCAGAGCTGGGGCTGTTGCTGGGCATCCTGGAGGGAGAGCCACAGAGCTGGGGCTGTTGGTACCTGCCACCCAGGCAGAGAGCTGTCCTGCGGGTAAAGATAGGCAGCATGAGAATGCAGAGGGTTAGATCTGCCATCTCAAGATGTGTCTCAGCATAAACAAAGCAACATATGGCGAACCCTGAGTTGAGAAGAGTGGGCGGGGAGGAAGGGAGGGTGTGCAGAGGTATCAGGGAGCAGGAGGAAGGAGGCAGGGCAGGAAACTCAATGAACTCGGTTCAGGCTGCTCAAGCTGCCTGTCAAAGCTCCTCCTTATGATTTTACTTTATTATTATTTTTAAATTTAGTGAGAGGAGGGGAAGCAGAAAAGCAGACTCCCATATGTGCTCTGACAAGGATCTACCCAGCAATCCCACTAGGGGATGATGCTCTGCCCATCAGTGGTATTGCTCCATTGCTCAGCAACTGAGCTCTTCTTAGTGCCTGAGTTGGAGGCTCTGGAGCCATCCTCAGCACCTGAGGCCAACTTGCCCTAATAGAGCCATGGCTGCAGGAAAGGAAAGAGAAAAAGTGAGAGAAGTGGGGTGGTAGTGGTGAGAAGCAGATGGCTGCTTCTCCTGTGTGCCCTGACCAGGAATCAAACCTGGGACATCCACATGCCGGGGCAATGCTTTACCACTGAGCCAACCAGCCAGGGCCTCTTCCTCATGATTTTAAACTCTTAGGGCTAGGAGTTTAAACTCTTGGTGCTAAACAAACCCAGAGCCTGACTTGGTCATTTTATAAATGCAGACTCAGAGGCTCAGCAAGGAGCTTTACCTGCTGAAGTCAGAGCATGGGGTCAAACTGCAACAGTTCATCCACTGCTGAAGGAGCAAGCAGGGTCACGGAGGCAGTGAGTCAGAAGGCAGGTGGCCAGAGCTGGCCTGGGCATCAGGAACCCATAATTCCGGTCTGAGAAAGCCCATACAAGAATAGGGGAGCGTGTCCAAGGACACACTTGAAATGCAGAGACCATGGTACCTCTTTGGACACTCCTAAAATGCAGTATCTCATCCTTACAATACCTCAAAGACTGAGAAAGCTAAACAAACAAACCAACCCCAAAACAAAGAACAAATCTGGCAAACTGTGGCTGCAAACAGCCCAAGATGATACAGTAACAGAATCTTACAGGGGCGGGGGTGGGGGGTAGTGTCCTGAGTCTGAAATGCTGAGGCTAAATCCTGCTTTGGGCTTGTACGCCTGCTTTAGAGATAGAAGCTTCAAGGTGGTGGCGGTGGGTGGGATAGGCGGGAGGTAACAGTGGAGCCCAGGCACTTTCGTTTTTTCTCTTTCTGGCTCCCTTTTTAGTAAAAGGGAGCCGTATTGATTCCTGGACTCTGCTGTTCACTACAGGACACTAGCTCTATGAAGACAGACATTTCCATCTTCTGCTTTATAGTGTGATCCAAGGTCTGCAAGAGTATTCTAGTCATAGGATAGGTGCTCAAGGAGTGTCTGCGGCATGAATGAATGAACGTGTCAGGTCAAGCTGAACTCTAACCTCAGTACCCAGGCTCACCAGCTGCGTCGCTTCCCTTTTCTGAAACCTCGTTCTTCCACCAAGAGATGGGGTCATCACTTCTAGCTTGGAGAGGTGTTGAGAGGGTTAAATGAGATGAGTTATGGAAAGGATTTAGTAGAATGATTGGCACATAGCCACGTAACCATGGACAACACAGGATGGGGAGAGGGCTCACCATAGATGGAAACTCTCCAGGACTTGAATCCACCTTGGTTAGTAGCTTGTCCCCCTCCTGCTCTTTTTTTATTTTTATTTTTATTTTTTGTATTTTTCTGAAATGAGAAGTGGGGAGGCAGAGAGACAATCTCCTGCATGTGCCCCACTGGGATCCACCAAGCATGCCCACCAGGGGGCGATGCTCTGTCCATCTAGGGTGTTGCTTGGCTGCAACCAGAGCCATTCTAGCACCTGAGGCGAAGGCCACAGAGCCATCCTTAGTGCCTGGGCCAACTTTGTTCCAGTGGAGCTTTGGCTGCGGGAGGGGAAGAGAGAGACAGAGAGGAAGGAGCGGGGGAAAGGTGGAGAAGCAGATGGGCGCTTCTCCTGTGTGCCCTGGCTGGAAATCAAACCCAGGATTTCAACACACCAGGCCAATGCTCTACCACTGAGCCAACCGGCCATCCTCCCCTCCCCCCCCCTGCTTTTTTAACAGGCATTTCCCAATTGATGCTTTCCTTCCTATTTAACAGGGACTCTTGGTAATGACATGGCCATCCTTTTGTCTTAGAACTTCTGACTTTTCCCTTATTGACTTGTACTGGTTACAGGACAAGTATTTCTGGAGGGCTCAAATTTATTCACACTGTTTCCTAGGATTTTGAGAGGGTGGTATATGCCCTAAAGTACAAAGGGTCTCCAAGAAAAGACCAGTGCCTGGATGGAACCATGGAGGACAAACAACTGGTACCGGAGCCAAGGTGGCTGTAGAAAGACCTTTCTTCCTGTCTCTTGCCACAATGTGCTCCCTACTGGTGGGTTTTTGTGGAAATGGGTTGGACTGCTGATCAGCAAGGCATTCTGCAACATTAAAATAAGTAGATGATTTATGTAGTTGATGTTATTGTGATCTGACTTATACCTGTACAAGAAATGCCCGACATGTACTCTTTTGAGACTAACATGTGGCATTCATTATGATATCCACCAAATCTATCTTAAAATGCAGCAAACTAGAATAATGTCTACCTTCCCTATGCCATTAAGACACCAGGGCAACCTTGGGAGGATTTTAGTCCTGGTTATAACACTTGATCGCCCACTTAGACAACAAAATGATTTTCTGGTCGGTGGCAGAGTATAGCATTGAACAAGCCTCTAACTATATAAAACATTCAAGTTTTGATCATTGTTCTGAGGGAAAAGTACAGGGTGCTTTGAAAGAAAATTACATGGGAGAACATTTAGATGTGGGGATTTTGGAGAACATCTTTGAGGAAGTGACATTTCAGCTGAGACCTGAGCGATAAAGAGCGGGGTGGAGTGTGTGTTGGGCTGGTGGGCGGGTGAGCGTGGGTGCTCAGGCTGGAGGTGAGAACGAGCTGGCTGCGTGCAAGCATCCCGAAGAGGACTGCCTTTCCAACAGAAGTCCTAGGAAGTTGCATATATTAGCGCCGCAGCAGTCCAATGCTTCCCTGCTGGAAGGCAGGCTTGGTCTCTGACGCATGTGAAGCTTTGGAAAGGCCGTGCCTTTCTTGAGAATTCCCCCACCCCCTGGCTCCTCCGCCCCCTCGTAACGTGCAGTTATACTGCGTGATTATATATGATGGAAGAGCTTTCTCCATACCACCTGTGCCTTGTGACCTTCAGAGCGTGGCTTTCGGGACCATCTTGATGTTGAGGAGAGAAGCCACCTTCCTTCACTGACCTCAGCTGCGTAACAAAACAACAGCTCTCGGGCTTGAGAGTTGTCACCTGTCAGTGTCTCCTCGGGGTTCAGCATGGTGTTTGGTGCACATAAAAACGGCTGTTGATTAATGGAGAGTGTGAGTTACTGTCTGAGTGAGAAAGGAGTGCCTGAACCTTGAGAGGAAGAAGGATCTGTCCATAGGGGTACCAGATGTGCCATAAACCTCTGGAAGTGTCTCTGGTCTGAGCAGAAGCTGACACTCAAGCCAGTGTAAAGGCCTGTGGGAACCCAGGAGTGTCAGGAAGCAGATGGCTCCAAGTTGATTTGCAACTACCATTAAATGGCCCAGAGGAGGTCCTTCCCGTGGGGATGGGCTCTGCCTATGTGTCTGGGGACTTACCCCCTTGCCTTCTGAGGTCTGCACACATGCCCCAGGCTTCTGTTTATACCTTGGATGCACTTTCATACAGACTGGGTGCTACCATTCTGGCTTGGGTTTCCCTGGCTGGCCACATCTATTGGTGTTCTCAAATTCAATATTCCAGTTCACATTTAGCCCTTGGTCAGCTCTTCGTGCCAAAGGAGTCTGGGCTCCCTCTGTCCATTATTGTTGCACTGTATTGTAGACAGAGAAACTGGGTACTGGGAAAAGAGCTATAACAGGCTGGGAGTTAGGGTCACGTTCAACTCAACCATGCTCACTCTCCTAAGACCTGGCCCAGTGCTGTTCAATGCTTGGGTCTTAGGCTTTCTATCTGCAAAGTGGATTAGGTGAGTGGTTTTCAAGCTCTTCTCTCTCTCTGTCTCCATGTGGGGAATAAAAACATTTTAATAAATCAGTATCTGTTGGATGAATGAAACGAAGCTTTATTAGGAATCATCATATGCACATATAATGCAAGCTCCCTTATGCAGGTAGTGATGGGGACCTCAGAGTTCTCTTTAGCAGCTGCTGGGCCAATTGCATGCAGAGAGCCCTAGACATCTAAGGACCACAGTTTGAAAACAACTGGATGAGACAAATTTTAAGATACTTTTTGGCTTTAAAATTTTGTAATCACACACTGTTGTGCTTCATTTGAAAATACCTTGGCCATCACTAAGGTCAACAAGGAAAGACAAGAATAGCCCAACTATCAGAATTGCAGAGCATTAGACCTGGACGAAGCCTAAGCTGCCATCCAGTGCGTCTGGTGCCTTCTCTATTTGAGTGGAAGAGGCTGTCTCTGGAGCCCTGCAAAGACTTTGACGGTTATGGTGCAACGAGAAGGTCCCCTTAGTGATAATCTGCAGTGAGCATCGAGGTGGGGAGCAATGACATTTGTGCCATCTATTTGTCACTCATATGTCCATTAATACTCACCTAATACATATTGGGAAACTACGGCCCAGAAGAGACAAGAACATGATTGTTGTTCCCAGATAGTAAGTGGTAGATCTGAGACTCAAGTCTGTCTGGCTCTGGGTTTCCAACTTCCTAACTCAGAAATGCCATAGGGACCTGCGGTTTGGAACTATGACTGTAATGGCTTGAGTCCTGGCCTCTGGCCTGGGTCCTGGGGCTTCAGGATGCCTCGGGCTGGGCCCACAGTGCTTGCTGACAGTTATAACAGCTGGGGCCCTTTCTGAGAATGGACTCTGCCTCTCTCTTTCCTACCCTCTTCCTAGGAACCACCAAGACCTGCCCGGCAGCTATGATGAACTTTGCTCCTTGGCGCCTCACTTCCCTGCTGCTCCTGCTGGGTCTTCCCAGTTGCCTGCTCTCGGCTCCTCCATTACTGTGTACTCCCCATTCTCTTTCGTGAACACAAATAGGGGATCCTAGGTCAAATACAACCAGTTCCGGCGCCAGCCTCTCACTAGCTGAGCGACCTTGGGCAAATCAGTGAACTTCTCTGAGCCTTTGTTTCCTCATCAGTCAAATGGGGAAAGTGATAGTATCTATTTCAAGGATAGTGGTAAAGATTTTTTTAGATAATGTATTTAATGTACTTAGCACAGGGTTGACATGTAATAGTTGATTAAGAAATGCTAGTTAGTGCCTGACTGGGTGGTGGTGTAATGGATAGAGCGTTGGACTGGGATGCTGAGGACCCAGATTTGAACCCCAATGAAACCCCGAGGTCGCCAGCTTGAGTGCAGGCTCATCTGGTTTGAGCACCACTCACCAGCTTGAGACCAAGGTTGCTGGCTTGAGCAAGGGATCACTCGCTCTGCTGGAGTCCCCTGGTCAAGGTATATATGAGAAAGCAATCAATGAACAATTAAGGTGCCGCAACAAAGAATTGATGTTTCTTATCTCTCTCCCTTCCTGTCTGTCCCTATCTGTTCCCCTCTCTGTCTCTGACACACACACACACACACACACACACACACACACACACACACACGCTAGTTACTACATTAATAATGATGATAATAACTGATAAAAACTACTTATGTTCATGTATTTTCATCATCTTGGATACCAAACTTCTTGCCTGTTTATAGATTCTTGAGATGGTCATAAATAATAATAGTAAAATGGTAAATCTTCCCATTTATTTAGTCTTTACTATTTTCCAGTGCTTTATATCTATCTATGTATCTATCTGCTATTTCTCTTCCTATATTTTATCTACCATAAACACCCCTGTGGGGGAGGTGCTATCCTTCCTTTTTGACTAGCAGAAAATGGAGACTCAGAGCAGAGAAGCAACTTGCTCATTGCACATGGTTAGCAGCCAGTCCGGCTGGGACTTTCACCCAAGGACTTTCACCTAATCCTAAAGCCTGCGCATCAGCCATAGGGTTACAGTGTGCTGATGCTGCACCCCACGGCATGGCTTTTCCTCCTTGCTCCTGGATGAGTCCAAACCCTTGTCCCAGCCTTTCCCTTTTTGCCATGTGCCTATCTCCAAACTTTCCACTTTCTCCCAGAAACCACGAACACAGAGGCTGAGGACACGTAGCAGAGTAGAAGACCAGAGAGGTTAAGCGACTTTCTCAGCATCTCCCAGCCACCAAGTGGTGAATTATGAATATCAGCTCTCTTGTCCTCTCTTCTCCTGGTGGCAGTCACGATGCCAACAACTGCCTTTCTTTGCCAAGAGGTGACAAACGGGAATTTGGAGGATCGCATGTTGGGTCCTCCCACATGTCACACACACCGTCTGCACAACACAGGGGTTCGAATGGCGGTGAGCCGCTGCTACATTAATGGTCTGTTTCCTGCCTGTGGAAAGCACAGAGTCAGGGAAATGGCTGGGTGTTTTCAAAGGGCGAGATAATTCATGTGACCAACAATAACATTTACAGTTAGTTAGGCTTAGATAAGGGTAATTAAATCTCATGCTTCATGGGCTAAGCTGATTGCCTACAGGGGTCAAGGGGACCCCCCTCCCTGGTTCAGCATCCGCAGAGCGATTATCGAGGTGCACTGTGGGTCCCCGCAGAGAGTGCCGGTTTCCTCCAAGGCTGAGTGAGGTTCCAGGGAAGGTGGGTCCCATGTTTGCATCTCAGGGGAGGGTCTCGAGGCTCCCCATTCGGCATGTTACTGCATCGGGTGACATTCAGTCTCTGGAATCAGAGGCCTGGATTTGAATTCTGGATCTGCTAGGGGCAGGGGGACTTTACCAGCTGCTTGACTTCTATGAGAATGTGCCTTTGCTTGTAAAACTGAGAGCACTGCATTGCTGACCATTTAATAATATGAAGGACAACTAGTACTTAGGGGTGTTTTCTAGAAGCCAGGTACTGTTGATGTGCTTTTCCTCACTTAATTCTCATAATAGCCATGTAGTCCATCCTTCTTCCTTTCGTTATCCTGCTGTTATCAACGTGCTTGGGCAGACCAGGAAGGAGAGTCAGGCTCAGGGGGCTGTGACTCGCCCAGGATCACATTCTTTCTATCTGTCCATCCATCTGTCTGTCTGTCTATCCATCCATCTGGATATAATTGACATCTAATGTTGTATAAATTTAAGGTGTGCAATGTGTTGATTTGATGAATCCATGTAGCTAACACCTCTACCGCCTCACATAATTACCCTTTTCTTTCTTGTGGTGAGACCATTTAAGATCTAGTCTCTTAGCAACTCTGAAGTATATCACGTAGTATTGTTGTGTATAATCACTATGCTGTGCATTAGATCTCCAGGCTTTATTCGTCTTCTCACTGCAAATTTGTCCCCTCTGACCAGCATCTCCCCAGTTCCCCCATTCTAAAAGTCAGAGTGTAGCAGGAAACAGATGACTCCCTCAAATGGGAGTAACTAAAGAGGGTTAAGGCAGGGCCTAGTAATAAAGGGTTAGGTTGGGAAGGCGGGCAGTGAGTCACCCTGGGTTATGGGGCAGGGGCGGGAGCAGTTGTCAGAACTTGGAAAGAGTAGCTGTGATCTAGCAGAGGGCTTCCCTGTGGGAACCGTGACCTTGTCCCGGTGGCGAGTGCCCAGGGCTGGGAGAGGACTGTGATGACCCTCTCCTCCCTCTCCTCCAAGGCACTGGCTGAACCCAAGCCCAGCTAGACCACAGAGATCACCTTCTAGGGCACAGAGGCAGCTCGAGAAAGGTAGAAACAATCTAAAGCAGCAAACAAAACTCTCCAGTCCTAAAAGGTGACAGAGCCAGGAGGTGAACTGGGGAAGTCCCCATGCATGCTGATTCCACCAGAATGCATGCAGAAATTGTGGAATAAATGGTAGCTATTAACATTTGCCTGCATCTTTCTCCACCCCAAGAGAAGAAGGGGAAAATATTTCTGTCTCATCTCACCCATGCAGCTTGAATGAAGCCTTTCCCCACCTCAGGTTAAGAACAGAGACTTCTTATTCAATCTGGGGATCAGACACATCTCTCTGCATGAAGAAGACGGACAGTCGTCATCTTACCTCTGGATAGACTGGCTGCTCTGGCTACAGTGTGAAGACTGGACAGGCACAGATGGGAGGGAAAGTGGAAGAGCAGCTGGGAAGCAAGATCCAGTCCTGGAGTGCGGAAGGACTGGCCCAGGGCCGAGGTGGGGAGGATGCGGAAGGATGCGGAGGGAGCGGAGGGAGCAGCGGGAGCTCAGGAGCGGCAGAGCTGAGAGCACTATTTCCGGAAGGGATGACGGATGCAGGAACGGAAGCAACCTACCCTAAATGGATGCCCAGAAGTGGAACTGTGTCCCACTCTGGGACCAGAAAAGGGCTACAGAAAAGTGGACCCCCTTCAGGGACAGCCTCGGTGTTAGTGGCTCAGAGGCTGATGACCAGAGAGACGAGAGCTGTCAGACAGCAGCTAATTGTTTCAGGAGGATGGCGGAGTTAAGGGATCAATTTATAGAGACAGGTCTTCTAGCTCCAGCAGGTAAAGACAATTCAGTCCAACTTCCGTCTGGTGAAAGTGGACACTTAAGAGGAAAATATTTGCAGATCGGTATAAATTCAATCTTGCCTCTCCTGTCAGCCCCAAGCTGAGGAGGAGGAGAAATTTTCTTTGTTTCTATTATTATTTTATCTCAGCTGCTTCTGGGTGGAAAGCAGATTCAGTTTGCCTGTATTCTCTCTCTTGATCTGCAGTATCATTCAACTTTTGATATTATTACTACACTGCATGTTGAAACAAGCAAGGCAGTGACTTGGGTTTCGAATAAACCTGATTTCAAAGCTTAGTGTTTCTAGTTACCAGCAGCGTGTCTTTGAGAAGTTACACTGCTCACAAAAATTAGGGGATCAAGGAACGTGCAGATACTCCAGTACTTTCAGCCTTTTGTATAGTGCATTTTCACCAATGAAATAAAAGTTTTGCATCTCATTTGCATACAACTTTCTTTGACTTGTCATTTGCTTTTCTGATGTTTTTGTTTAATAAAAAAATCAAATGCTTCTTGTTTTTATTGCTTCATATTCATTTTGAAATATCCCCTAATTTTTGTAAGCAGTAGATTTCACCTCTATGAAACCCTCATTGCCTCATTTGTTAAGTGGAGACAACAGTATCTTCCTTGCAAGGCTATTGAAGCATGTGACAACCTGTATGTAAGCAGGTTAAGGCGGTGTCTGGCACACAGATGGTAGGAAGTGTAGACAATGAGGATGATCATCATTCATTGGTTGATAAGCCCAGGAGAGGGTTCGTTAGTGAAAGCTTCCTGCAGCATTTGCTGTTTGCTTCCTCTGGATAGTGCAATTTAGGGCTGGCTTCTGAGAAGTTTCCCAGGAAACAGAATGGGTTCATCTGGGGAAAAGGAAACTGTCTCAGATGAGCAGGATCTGGGTAGAAGTGAAAGAGGAAAAGACCTCACATTCTAGGATAAGAGGCCCGCGTGGGGGTGAGTATGAGGCTAGACATGGATATGATTAGTTTGGGAGACAGGAGGACCTCTGGATCTAGAGCTCCTGGGCTGGAAAAGTCACTGAGATGATTTACTCCAGAAGTCAGAGGGTCAAACACGCACAGGAGCCAGATGCGAGATGTGCGTGAGTTAGAAGCTGGGAGACACGAGGGAGGGCTGGGGGCTGTGGGCACTGGTGGAGCGGAGCATGTGCTATACCCGGAAGTTTCCGCGTTCTGATGTTACAAAACCCTGTGCAGACAAATAAAGCACATGGGCCCCAATTTAATTCTAACCTTCTCCTCTGATAGAAGGTGAGGATGACACTCAAAGGAACAGTGACTTCCCAAGGTTAGTGGCTGAGTGGAGACTTGAAGGGCTATAGGGAGAGGATGCACTATCATGGAGTGGGGACCTCGACCCACCAAGGAAAGCCCTGGATAGATTTCGTGGAAGGAGGTACTTTTTAGGGGGTGAGGCTGGGTGTTAAGCTTGACTGGTGGGATGGGAGTTAACATTCATGAACCCCAAGAAGTCACCAGGGATCCTAATCTACGCTTCAGTGACATTGTTCTCATTTTGTCTTCATAGTAACCCTGAGGACAAGATATCCATATACCCATTGTATCGACAAAGAAATGGAAGCTCAGAAAGGTTAAATGATTTCCCTGGGCCACACAGCCAGGGTAGGAGCGGAGATTTGAACTGAGTCTGCTGAGCTCCCACACTCCAGTCCTTTTTCCTGCCCCACTCCTGATCAAATGGCCTCCTGCTTTATGTGGCAACCATTGTGTGTGTTTGTGTGCGTGTGCACACGTGTGTGCCACACAGCCTCATGTTCTTTGGGCAGCATCCTCTCAGTGCTATAAAAAGACTGGAGCCCAAAGAGTCCTCTGGAATCTGTTTCCTGGTGGCTCCCTGCCTTTGTACCTTCAGGTAGGTCACAGAGTGTTGGCCACCTACTGACATTTTTAATGAAATGGAATAAGAACTAAAGCCAGTAAGCTGGGTGCTGTTGGAAACCTTGCGTCACCATCTAAAATGAGTCCGTGGGAGACTGGCAAGGCCCCTGGAGGTGTCTGAGCTGTTTGGTCTCCTCATGCCACATTGTCTCTGTTCTTGGCTGTTTTTATTCCTCTGGATTATAGTGACCGAGAAAACATCAGGATGCCTGCAGAGCTACCTGCTGGTGGGCTTTGACTGTTTTAGAACTCCAGAAAGCCTCTTCTGTCACCAGCCTCATGGCTTAAGACCCAGCCCTGCAGGAAGTGCCACTGAATACTTGGTCTGCAGCCTCTCTGTTCAACCTTATCACCTACCACCTCCTGCCACCCTCCATGCACAGCTACATACCTTCCACACAGGTACACATACAAGTACACATACATGCCCAACATAATGCACATATGCATGCCCACGCCCATACATACACTCATACAAACATACATGTGCACACACATTTATACACATACACATCTGTACACACATGCACCTATATACATGCGCCCATATATACACAAGCACACATGCATGCATACACATATACAAACACACAAACACACACCCATCCGCACATATGGATGCACATATACACACAAGTACACATACACAGATCACTTTATGCTCTAGCAAGAATAGAGTTCTGGTTTTCACCTGGCATGCTTCAGCCGCCTCATTAAACACACTGTGCCTTCTCCCCAGAGCCATCAGCGCGGTGGACATTTCTCAATTTTCTCTGTAGAGCACGTCCCCCTTTTGGGAGCAGTCCGGCTCGCACTCCATGTGAATCTGGCGAAGCTGTATATCCTGTGGCTCTGACAGGGTGACTTGGGACACCTGGAAGAGGACTCCTCATCTCTACCCCAGGTGGGCACAGAGGTTGGTTTGGGCGTGGAGAGTCTCTTCTTTCCAAGCCGTGATGGGGATGCTGGAGGAGTCCCCCCTCTGTGCCGTGCGGTTCTGGGAGCTCCGAGCGTACCTGCTTAAGAGCGAGGCCAACAGGAGTCAGACTGGGCTACGAGAAAGAGAGAGGGACCTAGGACATAGTTCCCGTGGGTCCAGCCATTCTAGGAGCCAGATCTGTCCCTCAGACTTCCCGGTTTTATAAGCAAATTTACTCTCGTGGTTTTTAGCTTAAGGTATTTTATAATTTTTTGGTGATATGTACTTGTGACCTCAAGTCCTGATGTTATAAATAATACAGTGCTAACTGTATGACCTCTATTATACCTCTGAATCCTTCCAGCAGTCCTCTGAAATAAATATTATGACCGTTCTTTTTTAGATTTTTTTTAATTCATTTTTAGACAGAGAGAGAGAGAGAAGGGGGGAGGAGCACGAAGCATCAACTCCCATATGTGCCCTGACCAGGCAAGCCCAGGGTTTCTAACCCGAGACCTCAGGTCGATGTTTTATTCACTGCATCACCACAGGCCAGGCAATATTATGCCCATTTTGGTGATTAGGAAGTTGAGGTACAGAGAGGTTGAGTCACTTGCACAAGGCCCTACCTGCCCCTGTCCTCCTAACAGGCTCCATCATTTTAAAGGCTTTTGGCTAGAAGTGACATGTGTCATTTCCACTCACATTTCACTGGCTGGGGTAAGTCAAATCAGCCTGCCAGAGTTCAGTCTGCTTAGAGGTAAAGGAACTGAATATTTATGAGTAGACTTAACATGCCCCGGGCTACCCTGACCCACCGTGATGCAGTGAGCCCCACAAAGGAGGGCCTTTGCCTTACTGATCCCTGAAACCCAGGCGCCTGGCACAGGGGCTGCTTGCTCCAAAGAGGAAGTTTCAGGAGTGTGTGCTCTATGGATTGTGGGACTTCCCGTGTAGTGCCCACTGTTTCTATCAACAGTGGAAGCCTCTGGGGCCTGGGTGATCATCATTCCCCAGCCAGCACACGGCACAGTGCCTGGCGTGGCATAGACGCTCACTAAATATTTACCGAAGGAATGAATGTGGAATTCGTGGTGTGCTGTCTGCTCACAATAGTGGCTGCTGTTTGTTCCCACCCGGTTGGGCATCAGCTACATTGCTGGTATCAAGGCCAGCGTGGCAAATCTGGAAATGAGACTGCACTGAGGTCAGAAACCGGAGAGAGCACGGGCAGCCTGCAGCACATGGAGCAACCTGGACAAGCCCAGTGGGAACGGAACCAACTACAGAGGTCCCCAACACTACACTGGGCTGAGGTGGTTTTTTTTTTTTTTTTTTGGTTTTTTGTGGGGGAGATTATTTTTTGTCCATGGTATCTCCTTTCTCTTCTTGGTGAAACTGGTCATTCGGCACAGTGAAAAATGGAGCTCTTGAGTTCTGTCTGCCTCTGACTTTTTCCCAGACCGTCAACTCCTGAGTTTGCAAACTAAACCGCTGCCTTACGTCTCCTCAGTCCCAAGCCGGTCCTCTGCAGCCCGGGACGTTGCATGCAGCGGTAATTGAGTAAATGTGAGTTGATTTGTATCGAATGTGCACATACGAATCCACAGAGGAGAGGCAGATGATTCCCAGCCCGGTAAGAAGATACAGAGGAGCAGATAAACCAGAGACCTCCCTGCAACATTATTATGGTACAGAAAAACTGCTGCGTCCCTATTATCCCCGGAAACAGGTGATTCTGCAGAGTAGAGATAGATAAACAAGGATGTAACTATTCAAACACAGAAAATTAAAAAGAAATAAAGATCACTGTGTGTATGTGTGTGTGGGGGGGAAGGGCGTCATCCATCTAAACGTACTTCCCTGAATTTTAAGCAGACCATTGACTTGACCACTGTGTGAGATCATCCCACAGAGCATGGTGCCACCACGTGGCAATGCTCTCGAGGCCACTAGACCTGACACTAAATGGCACTAGATCTCTGTACTTTGTGAGTTAATCGGGATAAGGTTTACCATCCTTTGCTTTGTTTTTACTGTCCCCTCTCTTCAAGTCAGACTGTCATATTTGCTATTTCTTTCCAGTCTCTGGGTCCTTGCCCACTACTGATCCCCTGGGGCTTCATAAGCTCGATCACCGATTTGAACAAACACACAATGATCCTCCCAGATTGTGAGGTGCTGTGCAGTCTGCAACTTGGAAGCTCTGGGGTCTCCCCTCAGGCAGTGTGACTGACATCAGGGTCAAGAGTGTGGGCTGCGCCTGATGCGTGGGGCACATCCTGGTTCTGTCCTCAGTCACTGGGTGACCTCTAGCAAACGGACAGCCCTCTTTAAGACGACACAATTCCCAAGTCTGTAAAATAGGGATAATAACAGAGCCTACCTCAGAGGTTTGTCGTGGGGAATTGGAGGATGGATGTCTCTGGTGGATATTGTTTTATTAACAGATAAACGTAGAGTCTGAGAGAGAAAGTATCTGTGGAAAGGGTGGGGCAGCAAGGGAAAAACAGTGAATTGGAGGCTTGAAGAGCAAAGATGATGTTTGGGAAGGGGAGAGAAAGAGAAGGCAGGCAGGAGGGACAGGAAGGTGGTTCAGGTTCTGGAAATAAAGGGGCTTGTGCACAGAAGAGACAGCCATTCACACCGAGGGACCCAGAGAAGCAGCCCGAGGTGGGGTGAGATGCCCACGCTGAGTCTAGACCAGAGGGTCACCAACTACTGCCCGCCCAAGGACCACACTGGCCGGGCCTGTCTTTAGACAGCCAGACAGCTAAAAATGGTTTGGGCTTTAAAATGTGTGTGTGTGTGTGTGTGTGTGTGTGTGTGTGTGTGTGTGTGTGTGTGTGTGTGTGTATTTAAATGATTGAAAAAAAATTAAGGAAGAATAATATTTTGTGATACATGAAAACTATATGAAATTCAAGTTTGTGTCCACAAATTAAAGTTTTATCGGAACACAGCCATTACTTTTCATTGGTATATTATTTATGGCTGCTTTCTGGCTGCAGAGGCTGACACTGAGTTGTTGAGACAGTGATCAAGGGTGTGCAAAGCTTAAAGTATTTACCATTTTGTCCTTTTACAGAAAAAGTTTACTGATTCCTGGTGTAGATGCTAAAATGATTTAAATGCCTCCCTATAGGGAGGGACAGGGAGACACAGAGCTGGAGAAATGTCAGGATCAGGAATAAATGCCACCCTTTCTGATTTTCACTGTTACCCCCCCCCCCCCAATTAAGCACCCATCTCCTCTACGATGTCCTCCAAACACGGGCTTCTAAACAAACTATCTTCTGAAGAGACAAATGCATTTTCCCATTTCATGTCAGAGATTTAAAAAAAAAACCCACCAAAATATTCAAATGGACTTTCTACCTTCCACGCTAAGTAAGAGAGCTTGAGCCCCATGCTAATCAGACTGGGTGCCATTCTGCAAGTCATTTTGCAATTTCATGTTCTCTTTCCCTGAAAGAAGGAGAATGACTTTGATAGATTAAAATTGCTTCCTTATTGGAATGGGCGTTTTGTCTCTTTCTCGAAGGCTCTTGTCCATAGTCTCTCCATGCCTCCCAGGTAGGGAGTCCCTGATTTCCCGAGGATCATTTTCCCATGTCCGTTGGCCCTATCCTCGTGTAGGATGAGGGGAGACAGACTCTGGCTGGAGTGGAAGGTGACCTGCTCCTTTCTAACTGCTGTGGTTTTATGTTGTAAGATATTTTTGACTCAGAGGCTGATGCCCCTGGTTGTTGGTCAGAGGGGTTTCCTTTAACTCTGGCCTTGGCAAGGATTATGGAAGGACATATGGGGACAAATTAGACTCCCACTGTGGAATAAACTGGACACTGGACTCACTGAATTTAAAACTAAATAGCTACATTTACAACCCAGCTTAACATACAGATGTAATATGAACCAAGGCCTGGTTTTAATTGCAGATTCCTCACTACAAGGACGCTGATGCCCTTCGTAATGCTATAGCATAGGTCACACATGCCTTTATTTTTTTATTCATACTGTTCATGTATTTTTCTCTTTGTACCATTTTCTATTCATGCTATTTGGCGTTGCAAAACTGTATTCCGAAAAGAAATCATTGGAGCTAGATTTTAAGTATCCACCTGGGCCCACTGGTACACCTTTCACACTAATCTAACCCTTCACTGTTGCAGTGATCTCTTCTTCCAGTCTTGGCTCCCAAAGGAAGAGAAATATTGAGAGGGTAACTTCTGCGAGGTGTGTCCGGGGTTATGACGCAGCAGTTCTGTTTAGAATCCCAAGCTCTTGGAGCTCCATGTGAAGAGTTCTTTACTCGTGAAGGGGCTCATCTAGTGCCACCACTTTGTATTGAATACTTTGTGTTGAATATTATTCTGGGCATCAGGGCTACAAAAATGAACAAGTCAGCATCTTTGGTTTTGAGAAGCTCATAGAACAGTGAGAAATATGGACACATCTAAAAGAAAAATGTAGCTGTATGGTTTAAGCTAATGGTTCATGCAGAATATTTGGGGATGTGAAGATTAGCAGATATGGTGAGGATCTGGGGAAGGGCATGGAGGGAAAAGCTATCCAGAGGGGATCCCACTTGGAATCAGTATTGGGGTAGAAGAGGAGCACCGGGCCTCAGGGAGAGTTCAGGTAAGAGCGTGAGCGCATGCAAAGGCCCTGTGGCAAGTCATTCACTTATTTATTTGCTTACCCATTCAAGAAAAAGAGAAAAAATATTTTTTCAGGGGCATGATCAGGCATGATACTTCAGCTTTGTGTGAGGACAGACTACATGTTTGGGGAAGCAGGATGAGTTTTATTTTGGTAGTAGGAGGGTGCTGCATAAGATGAATGAGGGAAGTGCTTCAGGGCACATTACATAGAATTTCATAAGTCAGGAGGAGATATTTGGGGCAAATGTAGAGATCCTGAAGTGTGTAGGGAAGGGGCTCCATTCAGGTAGTGCAATGGGTTCTCATAGTAGAGAGGTCCTGAGAGACGAAGCCTATTATCCGAGATAAACAGGAGCCCTGCCACCCTCAGGCCTCACACCCTGCCCTGCTCTCATCAACCAAAGACCACTCTCCAAGCCTGCCACTTCACCCTGGTCTTGAAGGTCTCCCCAGTGCCTGGAGTCATATCAGCCTTCCTTTGGTGTCTATGCTGTGATTGATCATTTGTACCACATCCATTTTGGGAGGTTGTTTTTCTTCTCCGACATACATCACAGGATATTTTTATAGCTTGATGAATCTAACACATCTGTGTAATCACACAGTTCCCAGAAATCCAGATGTTCCCCAGAGCACCTCTGGCTCCTGTGCTCTTGCAAACATTTGCTGTAAACACCAAGGGCTGTTTGTTGGTTTTAATGTTCTAGCTCATCTCATTACCCAGTGAAGGTGAAAGATTGAAGCCAGATAGTGTTGCCAGTAAATGTTTTCGTCCCTAATGCATCTATTTCTAGTGACTGATTAGTATGCAGCGGGGCCCACAGACCGAGGCTGTCTAAACGGCCAGTTGTGTTCTGCTGGCTGTGGTGCAGAAAGGGAAGTCAGGCTGGGGGTGCCGAGTCCCTTCTCTTTTCTGGCCTGAGGTCCTCAGCTGAACAGAGGGCTCGGCCAGCTGAGATGAGACAGGGGAGACAAAAGGGGTCAGTATCAAGCCCCGTACCACTGGGTTACTGGGATGACTCTGTAAAAGCAAACAAGTGTAAAATGCTTACCTGTACGGAATATGGATAACTCTGAACGAAAGGTGGCCATTATTATTACTATGAGAACCACCATTAGTTCATAATGGAAGACACGCACACCCTGTCATTAAGAAACTCCATGGTTCTGGAATTGAACTGTGAGGCTGGGGAAAGAGCACTGGAATGGGAGTCGGGTGCATGAGCTGGAGTCTCCTACAGCCTTAGCCAAGCTCACTCCTTCTCTAGGCACCAGGCTGTCCATGTGGAAAGTGAGGAGGTTGCCCCAGGTGATACCTAAGGGCCCCTCTCAGTTCCAATGCCTATGGTTCTCTTAGTCTAAGGGGCTATTACAATGGGAAGCAAGAGGAAGCATCTCTAACTTGAGAGGCTATTAACTGATCACCTGAAGTGGAGTGGAGATGCTTCTCCTGTAGAGCACTTTAAACAGTAGGTAGGAGACAGTTTTGAGTGAAGAGCCTTCCCTCATTCTGTTCCTTCTGCCTGGAGCCCGCTTCCAACCTGTCTGCTCCTACACCTCAATGAGGCCTTTCTTTGACCCCTGCTCAGTGATTCCCACCAGTGGACAAATTAGGCCCCCTGTGTGATGATGCTGTTCAGCATCACAGCTTGAAAGTATATATTTTGTAATTATTTGATTAATGTTGACCTTTCCCACTTTGTGAGAGTCAAACCATGTCTATTTTGACTATCTGTGAACCACCCATGCCTGGTGATGCTCAGTCAGTATTTACAGAATGAGTGAAGAAGTAAGTGAAGGAATGAGGTCTTGGCTAGGAAGGGGGTGCATTAGACAGCTGCCTTCTGAACTCAGAGCCCCAAGATCCTTTACAGAGCAATTATGGGGGAGCAGAGGGATAAGCAAATGCCAACATGGGCAAAAAAGCAGACGGGCAGGAAGGGACCGCCTATTATTGAGGACAACATTCAGCTTCAGAGAGAAAAGGCGGCAGAAGGAGAGGAACGAATCTGCTATTAAATAGGGGGAAAAAAAAACAACAAAAAATAAAAACCAAGAAGAGCAAAGGAAAACAAAGGCAGGGCATACAGTTTAAGTGAGGAAAGGGCAGGGAGTGATTTTCCAGACTGAATCCTGGAGATCAAGGATGACGACGAGCACATTAAATATTCCACAACGATTATCAACTTATTAAGACAGGAAGATTGATTTATTCTTATGTTCTTGAGAGGGAATTGTGAAAAGCAATAACCCATCTTGAGCACAATAAGCTTGCCTTAATCAGAGCAGATAAGGCTTAGAGGATTGAGGGAGATTAAATGATGAATGAATGAGTCCCCTGGGTTTCTTGGGGAGACAGCAGAGTGCAGAAGAAAGAACGGATGGGGTTGTCCTACAGATGTGGATTGAAGCCTGGTTTATTGTGTGGCAGCTCAAGGGTGACCTTGGGCAAGTCCCCTCCCTCTCTGAACCCCAATTTCCTTGCCTCTGGAACTGAGGTTGGCAAACCACCAAAGGTTTTGGTGGCTGGTATCTAGGCCTCGATTTTTCTTCCCAAAAGGGGAGTGAGCAGTAAGTTTTACTTAACTTGACTCTGATCAGTAAGAGGAGTTGCAATAAAACAGTGACCATGTATGGAGGAGATTTTTTGTTTGTTTGTGTTTTGTTTTGTTTTTATAAGTGCCAGACGCTATGCTATGCACTACCCGTGAGCTTTTCTGTTTCATCCTCAAGACAACTGAAGGAGTCAGGACTACTTTATTGTCATCACTTTGCTGCTGCTGGAACTTCAGCATGGTTCCGAGATGTTGTGTAGCTTGTCTAAGGTCTCAGAGCTAGCGAGCAGCAAACCTGGGCCTGGAACCTGTCTGGCAGGCTCTACCGCGACACGCTTTCACTGTCACACCATCCCACCCGGTCTCTGCAGTCAACCGCTCCCCTGGGTCCCCTCTGCAGCCTTCTACAGACCTGCAGGCTTTCTGATTCCACAGGGGTAATGCGCTCTGATTGTTTCTTGTTAGCAGTCCCTTCCCTGTCTCTGCGGGCACTTGGTTACATAATACCTGAAAATATTAAATTAGTTTTACTTTACAGGGAATTATGTGCCATTAGGGCCACTGACATAGCTACTCTGAGACCTCCAAGAGAGAGGTGTGCTGTTTAGAAATGTCTGACAAATCCGATTGCACTCTGCAAGAATCTCTCTGAAGGCCTTGTGGCTGTTTGAGTAATTAGGCATTGAGTGGCTTTAATAATAGAAATAGGAGGCCCAGACAAGAGGCCTGCATCTGTGATCATTGGAACCGCCTTGGGTCTCATTTCTGGCAGAGAAAATGAAGGGGGCACCAGCACGTGATCCGCAAAGCCATTCTCTGATGTCACCTCCCATTACTTAGCTCGTCACTCAGCACAGGGGGAGACCTGTTCCAGGGAAGACACAGCCCAGGAGTCTCCTCGTCTTCATCCTGTTCCTCTAGGGGGCGCTGCTGAGGTCAACTGCGCTGGGATACAGCTCCGCTTGCCTCACGGTTCTCCCTATTGAAATACCTTCTCAAAATTCAGGGCAAAGTCTCCCTCAGTTTGACATCAAAATCCTGCAGGATTTGGTTTCCACATATTTTTCAGAATGCATCCATGCATGGAGCTACTGGCCCTCAGAGCTTCCTGTTCCTTCCCATGCTTGCCCCATAATTTGTCAGCCCCCTAGGCCATGGTTATTAGGCTTCATCCACCAGGAAGGCCCTCCTATCTCTGCATGTTCAAATCCTGGAGTTCAACCTCAGCTTCAAGACCATCTCTTCCAGGAAAATTTCTCTAAATTCCCTTGCCAAAGAGTCCTCTCTCCTTCGCATGCCCACAGCACTGGATAACCATGTAATCTAATCATCGTATTTCCTCTCACCTTGTATTATAATTGTCTTGTACAAATCTCCTCTCTCTTGCTAATGGTGGATTCTTAAAATGGGAAGAATATGTTTAATCCCTCTGTCTAGTTTCCCTGACTTCTCTTAAAAAACAAAAAACCTTGCATAGAATAAGAATTTCATATACACATGCTACACATATCTATCACTTTGATGACAGATAACATAACTAGAGACTGATGTCCATCCATTCATTCTCCCTCTAGTGTCTCTTATAAACACTCTCCAACCTTTCTCCATGCCTGTTTTTAATATCAATATGGTACTGATGCAGGTGGCGGCGTGCCGTGTGGGACGTAAGAACCCAGGACATGGACATGCTTTGGGCACAAGTCTCAATACACAGGTGGATAGGCGCCTTGAGATTGGATCCCCATTTCCCTAAAGGAAGGGTACATTTCAGACTTCAGAGGGATTGGATATTTGGTGTGGGATAAAGCACACTGAAACTGTGTGACTGCTTGGAACTAATGTGCCCCATGTCACCTTCCCAGCCCTATTTCCCACCATTCACACCCTGTCCTGTGATCTAGGCACACCCAGCCATGAACTGATCCTGCAGCTCTCGAGGGAGGACCCAGGCTGCCACCCCCCGGCTCCTATGCCCCTCCAGGTCAGACACAGTTAAAGACAAGCACAAAGGTTCAGGTAGGAAATAAAAACCAGGATCAGCTACTCTGGAATCATTTTCCTGGAACTGGACTGTGGGACCCACTCACCTGGTATAGCAAACAGCAGCCTGCCTAAACCCGCAGGAGCAAGTCCCTCTGCCCAGTGCCCAGCACTCCTGGGCAGAGGCAGGTGAAGGGAATTCAAGAGAGACCGTTTCCATGCCTGGGGACATGCTTTTCCTTGCGCCTCCCCATGCAAGCCCTTTGGATCACACGGAGCTGGTCTCCAGCCTTACCCATGAAGCCCATTACTTCTCTCATGAGGAAAGGGGACGGTAGGCGTGGACAGAGGACACCAGGTATTCTCAGGTCTCCTTCCAGAAGAGGGTAAAAGGCTCTGCTTCTCTAGAGAGCGATTGTCACAGAGCTTCAAGTGATTTCCCCCTGACATATATCATTTATCCATTTGCCATTACGCCTTTGCCCAGAATGTCTTTCCTAGCTCCCCTTAGCCAGACCTTACTCAAAGGCTGCCTCTCTCAGGAAGTCTTCCCAGATTTGTCTCCATTCTTCCCACCTGGTATTCAAAAACCTCCGCCAGCTCCCTTTATCCAGGCCGCACGTGATACCTGCTTCCTGGTGGCCTGTGTGGCAGCTCACCTCGCTGCCCTCACCCTGAGCCTGGCACAGGGTGGGCGGTGCTCAGGAATATTGACTGAATCCGCTCAGAGAATCAGCTGTCCGATGGTGCAGGGCTGAGTGCTGCGATGTGTAACCCGGAGCCAAACATGTCCCTCGCCTGCTGGTGAGAACAAGGTTCTTTGCTGGCATTCCAATTCCCACACAGAGACCGGTAATAAGGATTTTTTGCCGCAAACATCACCGCGCAAGCCTTTTCTCCGCAAATAGTATGTCACCGCACAACCCACAGTCCATAAGGCAATTTCTCTGTAAAAGAAAAAATAACTGGTTAACAGTTTGGTTTCCATTTGGTGGTTTTAATGTATTCAAGGTACTTGTCAGTTTAGTTTCATCCTTCCATTGACGAAGTCCTTGCGGTTATTCCCGTTTGCATGTCATCGAAATCCCAGCCCTCCCAGCGGTCTATACTGCAAGGCTGGGCAGAGTGATCTCACAGTAGTGAAAAGCGAGTGGGTACAAAGTCAGATTGCACACGATCTTAGGAAATGGTGACATCAGTTGGTAAAACCTTCGGTGAGTGCAGCCATCCCTCCCAGCCTCAAAAGCCCCAAGTTTAACAAGCACTGGCAAACACAAAAGAGGTAAATACAAATTCACCGCAGGCTTTGAGAGCAGCCAGGATCGATTCTTTGACTGGGAACTGATACTTCTCTAAATGAAAGAAGAAAACCGCAGACCCAATGAGCAGACCAATCAAGGAGCAAAAAGAAGAAAAAAAAAAGTAATATTAAGAACAAAAGATTTTGAAGACAATGTATTTTCATTTCTTGCAGTAAAGTGTTTTTAATTGTTATTATTTTTTTCATGTTTCGTTATGTCCTTTATTTTTTTTCGTTATGTCCTTTTAAATGCTCTTTTATTTTTTGTTATTTTATCTTTACAGCGAGATTGCCTTATGGCCAGAGTCTTACGACAAAAGTGCTTACAGCAAAGAGGCTTGCGGAGAAAAGACCTTCCAGCACTCCAGCCCTGGACCAGGGATGCGGGGATGCTACTGCTCTGTGGCTGCACATGATACCTGCTTCCTGGTGGCCTGTGTGGCAGCTCACCTCGCTGCCCTCACGGAGGACTGTCCTCCACCCTGACTCCACTCTGATGTCACATCCCACAGGTTCAGCAGGTTAGTGCGTGACTGTGTCCTCCAGAGAGCACGCTTGTGGTTGCAGCCGTTGAGCACAAGCTGGCTCCCTAATAATGCAAGTGATGGTCGCTGTCCTTCATTGGGGTGGGTGTTTTATAGCCAGCGGAGCTCAGTTAGGGGGTCTGCCAGCCTCAGGCTCTTGTAAAGTTCTGGGTGCAAAGAAGTGGTCCAGCAAAGCTGGTTTCCCTGTCTCTTCAGCTGGAAAAGGGGCATAATCTCAATTGATCCTTACAGCCACCCTGGAGAGTTGTCATCTTTGTCACTATTAGTATTCAGCTTCTCATTGTCTGGTTTAATCTGGTGGAGGATAGAAGAACAACCTTTGCTTTAAAACAAATAAGAAAAAGGATGCTTGTCCAGTGGTTAGCGATGCAAAGATGATATTAGATGATGTTTGGGAAGTGTGTAATCAGCTCATGGTAAGGAGACATGCAGTAAATGATAGCCTCTGTTATTATTATCATTAGAGAATGACTCGCTCAAGGTCACACAGCTGCTAATGACAGAGCTGGACCTGGAATTTGCAGCTGGAATTTTGGGCTTTGGGTTCCTTGCTTTTTCTTGCCTTCAACTTTCTCCCGTGGATCTGTGTCTACAACCTTCCAGACCCTCCCTCCTAGGTCTTGGTCAGACTATTCTCCCAATCAGAAGGAAAAAAAAAAAAAGCCTTCCACCACAATGCAGGGAAAAAATTACCCTTAATTACTGGGGCTTCTCTACAATTATAGGACAAGCATTTGAACTCTGAAGGGTCCTCTCCTGAGGATAACCTTTATTTGCCTGATTGCGTCTGTTCAGTTAATTCTGGCTAATTACTATTTTCTTCCTATTAGATTCTAATTATATACAGTATTTTCATTATAAAGTGTAATGTTTCCCAGAGAGCCATGTCAATTATACAGGCGATATTACCAGAGGTCTGGTTTACCTCATTAAAGCCCAAGTGATGAAGCCATGCATCTGATTAAGCCCACAGTTTTGGGGGTAGACTTTAACTATCAGGGGGTACCTACACTTCTCACCTAGAACTTACTGAGTGTTGGCAAGGGCTAGAGAGGCTTGGAGAAGCCCTTCAAAGGACATGGGGGTCCATTTGGAAGTCTTAGATTTTCTCTGAGAAATACAAGCACTGATTCACAGTGTCCTTAGTATTTGGATTTATATTCACAGTTTTGTCTATCTCTGAGCACCCTAAGATTTTAGCTTGGCTGAGGCCTGGGTTTAATGTGGTGGTAGAAAAGCAAGTCTTACCCTTAATTCAAAGGCTTCTGGTGGGCCCCCTAGCATTGACACCTCCACCCCTCAGAAGGCTAACAACTTTACATCTTTCTGAGCTCATGAGTTACCCATGTGACCACTGTTTGGCGCCTGTTCTTGAATGTCTAGTAAACATCTTACCTTTCACATGTGAAAAACAGAATTCTTGATTTCTGCCCTCTCTGAACCCAATATTTCTTCTATTACTACCATGTCACTCAGTGTCATAGCCATTCACCTAGATGCTCAAGTGAAATGCCAAGGGGTCATACCGATTCTTTTCTTTGCTTCATCTCTGATGTCTAATCCATGAGCTTGACCCGTGAACTCTAGGTCCTAACTATCTCCTGGACCCGTCTCGTTCTTCCTGACACCACTGCTATCCTCCTAGTCTGGGCTGCCATCCTCCCTACCATGTCATAGCCTCCTAATTGGTACCCTTGTTTAGTCCCCCCCGTCCCCCGAATCTCTTCTTCCACCAGCAAATCTAGGTATTTTACAACAAATCAGACCATGTCACTTTCTGGCTTTAAACTTTTAGATAGCATTTTTGTGTTAAAGCCAAGCTGCTTACCATGTCTCCAAGGTACTCCCTGATCATTCTCTTGCTTACTTACTCAGCAGGTGTTTGTCGAGGGCCAGAGGCGGATATAACGGCAGGTGCACCGGGTGCGTGCCCAGGGCCCTGACTTCTGAAGGGCCCTGCAAAACCTCAACTTTACCCTTTTTTTTTTTAATAACAAGGGGCCCAATATTTTCTTCTGTGCCCCAGGCCTCAACTGACCTTAATCCGCCTCTGTTGAGGGTCTACAGTGTGCCCGGTGTTGCTCTCTGGTCCCATTCGTATGGGAATAATCTAGATAAAGATCACCCTCATAAGCAGCATTTTTTCATATCATGTTGATAGTAATTAATGTTTCACAGGATTTTTTGAGACATAGCTGTCCCCTGTGTTCCTGACCCAGCCCCTCTATCTGGAAGCTTTTCAAGAAATTGGAGTGACTTTGCTATGGTTTGACACTTGCACAGGAGTTGGAAAACAACATTGATTAAAAAACACACTTTTTATTGGATTCTAAAGGAATTAATAAAATCCTCCCTTTAGGGATTAATAAAACAGAGTTTTTTAATATTAGATTCATTTTTTTTTCTACTTCATAAAAGCATTTTAATCAATGTTCTAGACTTTAAAAGATGGACTCAAGCTATGTTCTCTAGTTGGGGTGGGGATTTTATTAGCACATTTATAGATGAGTTACATTTTTTATATTGGCTGCCCTGTCTGAGAAGTGTTGTCATTATTATTTGCCTAAAAAAAAATCATGAAAACTGTGCAGTTCAAAAAAAGGGCGGGTGGGAAGTAACCTTTTATGGGCATCTTATTGTCTTGGAGTTAATTTTTTATATCACATGTAAGCCATGATAGTATTGCTTTTGTTTAGTTTCAGTGCATTGTCTAAAGTCATTATTGAACTGGTTATAGTAAGACTAACTGTGGGAGCCAGGGTGCCTGGGTTCAAGTTCTGGCTCCTTCATTTATTAGCTGTGTTTGCATGACCGTGAGGACATCTACTTCAACATGTGCTTCACTTTACAAATGGGGATACTGATAGCTCCTGCTTCCTAGGGTCTTAAGAATCAAATGAGTGAATCCGCCTAGAATTATACCTGGCATATCCGTGCTCCATAAATGCTGGCTGTTATTATTTATGTCGAAACCTAGACTGGCTCTACCCCAAACTACCATTCTTGCCACTAATAAATACCACTGACAGTGTCCGTACCGTTTATTAAGTGCTCTCTGTAACTCACTCTCTAATCTTACCAAGACGCTTAGAATGAGAACATTATTATCTCAATTGATAGATAAGTAACACTAAGGGTCCTACGGGCATATGTCCAGTGTCCTGCAGTAGGAAAGTGGCAGATATGGAAGTCACACCTAGCTTTGCCTGTCCCCAAAGCTCATGTTCTTGAAAAGAGTAAAAACAGTTCTAAAGTTTAAAGTGTAATAATGTACTTCATATACTTAATGTACTTCATATACAAAGGTGTAGAGACTGAGCTATGTCTACTCCTCTCCATTCACGTGTTGAAGCCACACCCTCCAATGGGACTATATTTGGAGACAGGGTCCTTAAGGAGGTGATTAAGTTGACATGAGGCCCCTAACGTGTGCTCTGACCCAACCTGACTGGTGTCCTTACAAGAAGAGGATGGGACAGTAGGGACACTCGTGCGCAGGGAAAGGGCCACATGAGAGCCTGGTAAGCAGGTGGTTTTCTACGAGCCCAGGAGAGATAGTCCTCAAGAGACACCAGGCCAACCAACACCTTCATCTTCAACTTCCAGCCTCCAGAATTGGAAGAAAATAAGTTTCTGTCGTTGAAGGCACCCAGTCTGTGGCATTTTGTCATGGCAGCCTTAGCCTACCAATACAGAAGGGGACATTGTTAGTGAATAACACAGAAAGAAATGTTGAGCAACCTGTATCTAATTTATCAGGGTGTTTCCAGGGCTTAATTCCATGCTGGGCACAAAGCAGGAGCTTAGTAAATGTAAGGGCCAGTGCGTAGAAAAGGGCCTTCCTCTTGAAGATTGAGAAGAGTACCCCCAACCCCATGTGGGCCCCATAGTGTCCTAGCTCCTTGTCCTTCTAACACCCGGCATGGCGGTGGCCGCTTCCCTGCCACTCGGGATGCTCCGTGAAGACTGGATCCACATGAATCGTTTTGTTCAGCACGAACATAGCGCATGACAGCTCCCCAATAATTAGGTAGTGGCGGCATGTCTGCAGACAGTGAGGTGCATGGGGCAGCTTCCAGCTCTATTGGCCTCTTCTCCAAGAACCTGCCCTTGAGTGAGCGAGATGCTCAGGTGCGGGAGTGTTGCTGCAACAGCCCTGCTGGGCCCCTGCCAGAGTGCCTGGAGTCACCGTGTCTGGGACATGCAGTTTATGTGAGCATTAGGGAACATTCAGGATGTACGAAAGATGCGGGGCAGGCAGTCAGCCTTGTGTGTCTTTCTTCATTATCTCGGTGAGATCTCAGGTCTGAAGCAGGACTGGGAGCCCCTGGCCAACAGAACTGGAGCCCAAGAGAGGGGCACAATGAGCCTCTATCAGTCTTCCCCATAGGGGCATGCCTTCCCAGGGAGGAAGAGCGTGACCTGTGTCCACGCGGCAGAGACACGGAGCAGGGCATGGCCCCTGCTCTACCTTGGGGCTCAGATCAGGGCGAGAAAGAGCACTAGTTTGCTACTGGAAAAATAAAAAGGAAAATTTGCAAAGTTATTTTTTGTTTTAAATATGGGGTGAGTTCGGTGTTACAGCTCCCTGTCACCCTCCCTGTATTCCACTTGCTTTCCTGAATGGGACCGGCCTTCCTGGACTGACGCTGTCCCCAGCCCTGGGCCCCACATGGAGTGTGCAGCCAATGAAGGGGCATAAAAGGAACTGAGAACCACTGAACTAATAGAAAAGACCATGTACGATTAGTTAACGGGCTCTTTGAGGGTTACTTTCTCCTGCATAATTCCCTCTTGGAAGCCTGAATGTCTTCTCTTTCAGGTGTTTAGCTCTCAGAAATTTATCATGAGTAATAAGGCTCCTGACAGGTGAGTTCTACTGTAGGTGTAGAATAAATAACTGTTGCCTGACCTGTGGTGGTGCAGTGGATAAAGCAACGACCTGGGAACACTGAGGTCGCCAGTTCAAAACCCTGCACTGGTCTGATCAAGGCACATATGGGAGTTGATGCTTCCTGCTCCTCCCCCCTTTCTCTCTCTCTCTCTCTTTCTCTCTCTCACTCTGTGTCTCCTCTCTAAAATGAATAAAAAAATAAAAATTAAAAAAAAAATAACTGTTGATTGAGTGAATGGATTATATATAAACGAACTCAGACCCTTTGAGCCTCATTATTGTAATGTGTAGACTGGGCGTAATACCGGGGTTTCGGTGAAGATCATGTAGACCAAGCCCCAACTTGCGGTACCTAGCGTGTGACAGCCCCGCAGGGTTAGTGCCCTTCTGCCTGGATGGACCAGGATTTTTTCAGGGACAAGCAAGAGGAACAGCACTGTACAAAGGCACAGTGGCGCATGTTGTTTCTGGAAGCTGGCCGCAGAGGTGGGCGCCATACTTGTGCATTCGGTTCACAAGAAATAGAAATATGTCATTACTGGGCCCAAAAGCCATTGGGAAGTAATAAGATTATAAATATTTATCCAGTAAAAGACTCGTCCTCATTAGTATAGAGTCATGTGATGAAGACCTGGGTTGGGAGAGGAGGCCCATAGGGGAGGGGAAATTTGCAAGGGGTCTTCTAAATTTCACATTGCTAAAGGGCAGGGGAAGTGGGACTTGCAGTTGGGAGACAAGGGGAAATACCGGTTTGGCTGCAGTGGTATTTGTGTTGGGGGTTAAGAGGGAATCAGGTAGGATGGAACCAGGCCCTTCGGGGTATCAGATGCCAGGTTAAAATGCTTAGACTTCAACCGGGGAGCACCATGTAGAGGAGAGATGGCTCTAGAGATTTTCAGTGTTGTGAGTATCAGATGGTCATCTTTTTTTCTTTTTGCCTAAAAGTCTTTAGGAGGCAGGGGACTGGATCAGATGACCTCTGGAAATTTCTTCCAACTACAGGGCTCTGTGGAAGTCATAAGACAGAGAGAGGGAGACAAGAACCAGGGACCTTGGCCTGGATTTCTCTCCCTCATAAATCTCCTCCACCGCTGGGTGTCATCTCTCCGTCCACAGATTAATCTTCTCTGGCTTCCTGCAGGAACGGAGGCCCTAGTGACCTCAGTCTGGTCCCGAGGCTGGGAGTGAGAAACGGAATTCTCAGACCGGCAAAAGGCTGGGTGCAGGCGGGCTGAGGGCACGTGAGCCTGAGGCCAGAGCCCCCAGGGGAAAGCAGAGCAGGAAGGTAGATGATCGTGTTCCAGAAAGCTGGCCACCAGGACCGTCCCAAGCGGTCAGACCAGATTAGGACATATGCCTTGTCTTTTCGCCTGAATGTCTTTGACCCCAGATTGGCAGATATTGGAGGAAGTTGCAAACTCATACCAGATGATTTTCCATTGCAAATAATGACCTGGACTAAGTATAATTTCCTTATAATTCTTTTTTTTTTGTGTGGTTATTTCTTTCTTGCCATTTGTGGCTCAGATGTGAGGCCCTGTCATTGACTAGGAAGAGCAGGAATTTTAAACAGAAAATCCTGTGCTCTGGCCTCAGCTCTGTGCTCCCTGTGCCTCGGTTTCCTCATACGTAAAATGAAACTGAGAATAAAGAACACCTTAGATTATTATAGTGAGTTTTAAAGCTCTTAAAATCCTATCAGACACACAGCAAGTATGGAAGAAATGTTAACTGTTGTTTGTTTCATTATGTATTTAAAAAAGAGGATAAAATACCTGTCACCCAACATTGTTGTGAATCACATTTATTCATTTATTTATTCAACAAATATATGCTGAGCCCTCATTAAGTGCCAGGCAGTGTACTGGGCACAGGGAAGATGTGAGAAAATCAAAATAAAACAGTTCCCCACTCTCTGGAGCTAACAGGCTGGTGGAGGAGACAGGCACTAAATGTGCAAATGTACCGGCATAAAGGTCTGAGTTTGTGTGATTGCTCTGAGGGCCGGGGGAGGTGTTATAGAGGGAGTAAGATGGGGCTCCCCGAGGTCTGGTGGTCACAGAGGCTCTGAGGAGGCAGCCTTGAGTTCACATGTGAAGGATGGGATGGTAGGTACTTCTGTAGGTAATACGCATAGACTTCGAGGGGAGCCGGTATGGCACGTTTGAGTGTTTGGATGAGGTGGCAGGGCTGGCAGGGATCAGAGAGGACAGGCTGCCAGAGCAGTTGGTGGTAAGTGCTTTTGTATAAGGTAAGCTCCACGCGCCTATAGATATCCGTATTTTCTGCCATAAAATAGTAGGAGTTGGAAATAATAGAATGGAGGCCAGTTGAGGAGTGACTTTTACCCCCATTGTTTTTTGAGGTTTCACTCAGAATAAAACAATTGCCTAGCAACTACAAATACAATGCCACGAAACGCGTGCACGCACGTGTGTGACTCTAATTCCCAGGGTGGTGTTTGGAGACCGGCCAGCGAATCCCGTCTTTGGGATGTGCATTAGCTACATTGAACCCCCAGTTTTCTCTGTAGTAAACGGGCTCTTTCGTCCTCTTTGCTTAATAGTGTTGTTTCTCAAAAGGCCGTTCTGGGGAAAGCTCCAATAACTGTTGGTTCCCCTTTTCCTCCTCTTTCCTCTGTGGCTTAAGCGTCACTGTCTGGTGCGTCTGATGACAGTCTGCATTTGAGAGAAGGCATTAAACATTCATAGCTGGCTGTCATCAGTATGTGTCCTGCCCACCACGCAACCTGGGCGAAGCTGCTAGGAGCTGACCACTCTAGAAATGGCCCCTTTCCTAGAGGATCTGTCCTGACCTCCCCCACCCAATCCTAAAATCCATCAAAATGAGAAACCGTTGCCGTGGAAGTCCCTCTTTTAACACTGACCACGTGAGCAAAAGGGGACATTAGAAGGGAGGCCATCAAAACAACTTGTGAAGGATACGTATGTTCTTTAAAGGGAGATGGCATACAAATGGGAAATGGATTTTCTTTTTCCAAAAGGGAGGGAAAGCAAATGCAGGCTTTTAAACAGCCAACTTGAAGCAGGGAGCGAGAGGGAAAATATGTCCCTTAAATGCATTCAGCGCCATTGCCACAAGGCTGCCGAGCTTGGATTGTTTATTAGAAGATAAGATAGTGAAAAATGTATTTTGCAGAAAGAAAATGGTAAAGTCAGGTCTGAGGCAGATAAGCCAAATTTCTATTTTATGCTCAATTGAGTGACTCAGTTACATTATCTGGGAAGGAGGGGTGAAATAACACCCTTCGTATAGGAGGCCCGGCTTGTGACCCGGTCTCCTTCCAGCTTTGGCTAAGCTGAACCCAGCCCAGCTGGGACGCTGCTTCCTCAGAACGGCGACTTTGCAGGTGGGGGACGGACGGCGGGGGAGGAAGGTTCTAGTCTGTTCTCTCCAGCGACTCCTTTTCTGCATCTTGTTCTGTGCATGCTTCAGTTCAGGTGGTTGCCTCCCCTCCTGCTGGGGAGGTGGGAAGATGAAACACACCTGCATCTGAGATGAGATGCGGCTTGGCGAAGGCCAGCAGGTGTTGGAGCCGGAAGAAGCCTCGCTCGCAATCAGCCGGTCTAGGCGGATGCAGACCGCCGGCCCGTGGTCAGCACTTTATTTGGCAGGCACTAACATGGCGTTGGAATGCTTTTTAGGTAAGGTGTTGTTCTCCAGTTTGCCAAAACTCTAACCACTTTTTTCCCCCTCTATCTTCACTTGGCTGCTTTACAGATTTTTATTATGTGCCTGGTCTCTGGAGAAATATAAGATGGGTACACCAGAGGTGTTCCCAAATCCTCAGTGCAGAGATCGGGGAACTTCTATTGGAGAGGTCAAGAGGCTCATCTAAAAGTCACAGAACTAGGGAGTGGCATCCTCACAAACGGGGCCCAGGATCTTCTATCACTGTAGGGATTATTTTATTAGATTCTTATTTATTAGTTGGTCATTAGAGGGTCTTGGAAAATGAAGATGAATTTAATTCAACAAATATTTATTGGGTCAACAATGAGTTTAACTACTCACCCATGTGTATAGAGGGCAGAATAAGGGTCCCTGAAGGTGTCCTCATCCCAGAGACCTGAAGTAATTTTGCAGATGTGATTACATTCAGGACCTTTTTCTTTCCATGAGAGCGGACAGGTAAAGTGGAAAGAGCCGTCTGATGGGGTCACAGTCAGGTGCCCTCTGGTCTGGCCCCTGCTAGGCCACGTTTCTTGTTAACTGTGTCAGGGACAGGAAATAGTAAGCTGACTCGGCTTTGGGGGGTAGTGGGGGCCGGGGGAGAGTTTTATTGTCTGGGTGAGTATGGTGCAGTGAGGGCCATGGGCACCCCTGCTGGGGGCATGGGGCAAGGATAGAATAAGCGAGGACTCACAGAGGCCAAAATTGGATGGTGACTCAGAGTCCGAAGATGTTCCAGGGCCTTGGGCAACAGACCTCACTGGTTTGATTGAGCATGCAGATTCAAGTGTCAGATTGCTCAGATTAGAAATTGGGCTCCTGGCGGTGTGAGCTTGGATGAGATACCCAATCTCTCTAAGACTTTAATTTCACCTTCTGCAAGACCAGAATAATAATACTGTTTCCTTCAGAATGATGTTGGATAGGGTAACGCAAGTGCAACATTCAGCATAGTGCTTTGTGCATAGTGAGAATCACAACGGTTGTTTTCTATTTTTAAAAATATAGTTAAGGTGACCTACTTCTTCTGCATCCCTTTTGCGATATTGTGATTTATAACAAACAGTGTATATACAGAGTAAGTCCTCAGGTTGTCCATAGATTCTGTGATTTTAAGAGAAACAATGCCTAACAAAACCAGTTTTACCATGGGCTACCCAATATAAGAAAGAGTTGAGTTCTAGGCATCTCATCAACACTGTGACTAAACGATGTTGTAACGAAAGGATGTTATTGGAGGACCCGCTACACTTGGTCTTCCTCCGGGTTTCTGGCACAGAGCTCCTGACGCCCTTGGAATTTCTTAAGTGAGGAGAGCCACCCTTGGAATTTCTTAAGTGAGGAGAGCAGAAAGGTGTCTTTTGTTATGTTAAAGAAGTGACTTTTGGAAAGCTCCAAAGGGTAGGGGCTAGTTGCCAGGGAACCTGACCTTGTGATAGTGGGTGGGAAATGCCAGTCTCACTCCCTGACCTCTGCAGCCTAAAGAGGGGCTGGAGATGAAACCAGTGGCCAGTGATTTTATCATTCATGGTATGTAATGAGGCCTTCAGTAAAATTCAAAAGGACGGGGTTCAGAGAGCTTCCCAGGGTGGAGAGAGGGGTGTCCTTCCCCCATACCTGGTCCTGTTGAATCTCTTCCGTCTACTTGTTCTTGAGTGAGATCCTTTTATGAAAATGCGACGCGCTAGTAAGTAAAATGTTTCTCTGAGTTCTGTGAGCCACTCTAGCAAATTAAACCCAAGGACGGGGTTGTGGGAACCTTTGATTTACAGCCAGTGGCTCAGCGGTACAGGTAACACCCTGGACTGGGGTTTGGCTTCCGGAGTTGGAGTGTGTCCTCGCAACCTCCAGTCTGTAGCCAGTCAGTGAGAAGCATAGGTGACAACCTTGGGCTTGCCACTGGCCTCTGAAGTGTGAGGGAGGGGCAGTAGTAGAGGAATGAGCCCTCAATCTGTGAAATCTGATGCTATCTTCAGGTAGGTAATGTCAAAATTGAGCTTAATTGTAGGACACCCAGTTGGCGTCTGGAGCATTGCTTGTTTCTGGTGTGTAGAACCCTCCCCCTCCCACCCCCCAATCCTCCCATTGGAATTGGATCCAAGGAACCATCTTTGCTGTCTTTTCTCTATGGGTGGTTTTCAAGTGTGGTCCATGGACCAGCAAGATTCTGCATCACCTGGGAAAATGTTATCAGTACAGATTCTAGGACTTCGTCATCGCTGATCTATTGGACCGGAGACTCTGGGGAGGGAGCAGGTGCACTCAGCAACATGAGTTTTATGAAGTCTTCCAAATGACTCAGAGGCACACTCAAGTTTGAGAACCACTGACATACACTATGGCTACTAGCTACTCTAGTTGGGGTCCCTTATAGCTTTTGCTTTCTCTTGGCACATTGTGGCCCTTCTGGTCTGACTTCTTACTCCTGTCATCCACTCTATCATAGGTTACTTTAAAAGAAATCCTGCAATAGCTTCCCATTTCCCTTAGATTAACCCAAATTTTAGCCACATCCCAGAGGCCCTACATGACCTGAACTTTGTCTTTCCGGTTTTCTCGATACTCTGACCCCACTCAGCCAGTGCCTGTCCCCATACTCCCTTCATCTTTCTGGCTGTTTTCTTCTTCCTCAAACACACCAAGGACTTGTGATTGCTTCTGTCTAGAATGGAATGGTCTCCTTCCACATTCTTATGTGTATGGGGTCTCTTTATTATTTAGGTCTCAGCTTCCATAGTCCCTTCAAGAGCCTGCCCTGACCTCCCTCCTTCTCCCTAAAGAAGCTGCACTCCTTCTGACCATCAAGTGATCCTATTTTGTACTATCAAGGGTCTGATTACCACCTCCCACATTTTCTTGCTTATTTGTCTGTTTGTAAATTTGTTGACTGTCTTCTCTACTAGAATATAAAATTCTTGAGAGCAGGGGCCTTGCTTAGCCTCTCTCTCTCTCTCTCTTTTTTTTTTTTTTTTACAGGGACAGAGAGAGAGTCAGAGAGAGGGATAGATAGGGACAGACAGATAGGAACAAAGAGAGGTGAGAAGCATCAATCATTAGTTTTTCGTTGCTGTTGCAACACCTTAGTTGTTCATTGATTGCTTTCTCACATGTGCCTTGACTGCGGGCCTTCAGAAGACTGAACTGCCTCTTGCTGGAGCCAGTGACCTTGAGTCCAAGCTGATGAGCTTTTGTTCAAGCCAGATGGGCCAGCGCTCAAGCTGGCGAGCTCGGGGTCTTGAACCTGGGTCTTCCGCATCTCAGTCCGACGCTCTATCCACTGCGCCACTGCTCGGCCCGGCCAGGCACTTAGCTTCTTTTCAGTCTATATCAATGCTTAGAAAAGTGACTGTCATGGAGTAGGCGCTCAATAAATATTTGTTGGCAGAATGACTAGATGAATGGATGGACACACGGATAAATTAAACACAGGGTGGGGCAAAAGTAGTTTTACGTTGTTTGTATGGAAAATAATATAATAATTAATAAATAGTAATACAGAAATAAATTCTGTGTTTTATGTACTCACAACTATAAACCTGCTTTTGCCCCATTCTGTATGTCACGGTGTGCTAACAGGATTATGATGGAAAGCTGTCCTTTAAGTCCCTTTTAATGTAGTGACTTCTCACTTCCATAGTTAGATTTTAAATTTTTTTTTTTGAGGAGGAGGGAGAAAGGAAGGAAGAGAGATGAGAAGCCTTAACTTGTAGTGGTGAAATTTTAGTTCTTTATTGATTGCTTTCTCATATGTGCCTTGACCAGGGTATTCCAGCCAAGCCATAACGTCTTAATGAAGCCAGGGACCTTGGACTCAAGCCATTGACCTTTGGGCTCAAGCCAGCAACTATGGGATCACATCTATGATCCCACACTCAATCTGGCAACCCTACATTTAAGTCAGTGACCTCGGGGTTTTGAACCTGGGACTTCAGCATCCCAGGTTGATGCTCTATTTACTGTGCCATAACCAGTCCGATCATAGCTTTTATTTTATTCTTTTAAATTTTTTTAGCTTGGTGGTTTGCAAGTTACTCCCGAGAAACTTGGACATGTGAGACATTTTCCAGTGTAATGACTGGGGACACTGAAGGCATCAGTAATCAAGTAGGTGGGGCTGGGCAGGCTAAACTTCCTGCACCATGCGGAACAGTCTTATTTAATAATGCGTGGAGCCCTGCATCCTTCCTGCAAATGCCAACAGCACTCCATCTGGGGAACAATGGCGGAGCTTGACCATCCCGTTTTATAGTAGTGGGAATCTGGGTGTGCAGGCATCTTGAAGCTCTGAGCCCCTCACGTCCCAGCAGGGCCTGTGCACTGTTTGCACCTTCTCTGAAGAAAACCTCCCCCTGGCTCAGGAAGAGTTAACCCCGGTTGAGACAGCAGCCGTTTTGCTTGCTTGTGAGATTTGGTTTCAGTGACTAATGGGTGAGAGGGACACAGCGCTCTCCTGGTCTGCAGAGGATGCAGCGTGAACGATGTCTCCACGGCCCATTCCTGTGATTACTGAGCTGAGTATGAGCGATAGGATGTTCTGAGGAGATAAAAATGTCTGACCATCTAATGACTACCAGACACCAGCACTAAGGTGGGGGGAGCAGGGACAGAGAGATGGGGTGAGGGGGGCTGTGACTCACTTGGAGACAGAGAGGCCTGGTGAGGAAGTCATGCCTGGCACATACACGTGTGTGTACGTGTTTGTACACACAGTGCCAACCCTCAGAGATGCAACGTGAACACTCACACTACACATGGACGTGGAACAGAGCTGAGAGACACTGACCACACCCAGGCATCTTATTTTATCCTGCAGGACACAGACTACACATGTAGGCTCACACACACACACTCACACACACACTTATGGAGAGCACGGCCTTCCTGGACACACCACAAGTACGTACAACACACAGCCCTCAACCCTGACAAACACCTGCACAGCAAAGGCACAGGTACTAGATGGTCATGCATTTACATCACATACAATATGTGCACACAGCACACTCCTATAGACAATGCCCATCCACAGACCTTTAGCACAAATAGCCACAATGCACAAATACAGACACACACAATCACACACACTACTTAGAGATGTATGCATATAAATGCAGGTCCAGCTAACACAGATATAAACACAGGTGCCATGCACCCATGTGCATGCACTCCAGTAAAACATCACAGAAGTACACAGATAAGGTATAACACACACATACACACATATCGCTTAGAGATACACCCTAAGAGGAGATATCACACAAGACCTATACTGTACCTTTGTGTATTTATCCATTGCTAACAATTTTAAAAACTAACTTTCAGATCCCTGCTCCAACAATAACCAATCAACACAATATACAAACCTATACATTATGACTTTGAAATTGTCGGATTAAAAATAATCATGAATAGAGAACAAGTGTCCCGTTTGACCCTCTCTCACCTTCGTGGATATTAATGTGTGTGACAATCCTTACAAAAGGCAGAAAATCACCTCTTAGCCCAGCTGAGATGGGGCTTGTCCATGTGATCTTCTCTGGCTGTAGGAGGAGGAGAGGAGGGATGAGAGGAGAGGCCGAGCACCCTACAAGGCCAGGGAGACTGTGATAACCTTGGTAGCAGGAGACCTGGATTGTGGTTCCACAGCCTGGCACTCTCCTATGTCATCTGGTACACACTGTTTTCCTTTTCTGAACCTCAGTTTCTTCATCTGTACAATGGGTATGAACCTACTTCAAAGGGTTGTCAGTTGGGTGGCTCAGTGGATAGAGTGTCATCCCAGCACGCTGAGGTTGTGGGTCTGATCCCTGGTCAGTGCACATATGAGAAGCAACTAATGAATGCACAACTAAACGGAACAACTAAGTGGAGCAGCAAGTTGATGATTCTCCTTCTCTTCCCCCCCGCCCCACTTTATGTCTCGCACTCAAATCAATGGAAAAGTTAAAAAAAAAAAAGGTTAAGTCAGACATGCTATAGGATATAAATGTGAATTGTGGACTTGACCTCTTCATATTCTGAAGAGAAGATCAGCAGGCTCGTGACAACCCACAAAAGCATCAGTTTTCAGTTGGACTCTCCTCACTGGCTTTTGCTCCCAAAGGCACTTCTGCATGGCATAAGTAACTAGTCTAGCTGGACTTGTCCTCAAGGAAGGGCTACAGCTTATTTTATTCTCTTCATTGAGTCTTTATTAAATGTCAGGTCCTATGTCAAGCGACTTACTTGTATTATCTAATTTAATCCTCAAACCATGTTTAAAGTAGACTGTTATTGTCGCTTTCTGCAGATAAGAAAACTGAGGAGCAGTTTGGTCTATGTAACCTTGAACATAGCCTTAACTTTCCTACAGCTCAGTTTATTTTTGTGTAGATTGGGGTTCAGTCTCAGCACATGAACTTCACGGGGTTGCTGTGTGGTCAAGAGAAGTTAATATTTGTGCAGTGCTCAGCATAGGAGCCAGCACAAAAATGTTTGCGGTCACTGTCACTCCCGGCCTGCGGCTCCTTGTCCTGTTTCAGTGGACGGTGCTCTTTGCTCTTTGTTTTGATTTCAGCGTTGACTTTGGGTCACTCCTCTGGGGGAGCCTTTCTGCAGCCATCTTTGTCTTCTTGATCACCATCCCTGACATCTCATTTCCTGAAATTAATAGGTCTCCAGACCACCTTGATTTTCTCTGTCTCACGATTCAGAGCAAAATATTCTCTATGGAACGGCTTGGACTCCTTTCAGCTGAGGGTGATGCAACGGACCCAAATCCAGACATTAGAGGTGCACGGTCACCCACCTCTGGTGGTATGCAGGTGGCACCAGAGGTGACATGGTTAGTCTTAGTAACAACGTGCGCTTTCTGGTATAACCACGCTTCCTGAAGCCCTCCGCACCTTGTTCTAGTCGGAGAGCTTCAGTTTCCATACTCCGTGCTTTCTCTGAATTTCCAGCTTCCCTTTCATTTACAGAATCCTCCCACCAACTTTGATGTATCATGTTCTATTTTGTCACAACAAGCCTTGTGTTTGAATTACTATGTAATCCAAAGATTTAGAAACTTAGATTTCTTTCTTTGATAACATTAGATCTTATTCAAGTCTCCCTTTGGCGGAAAAATCACTGTTTCTTTAGTCATCTGCTTTGCTATCCTGGTATTCAGAGAAGAAATGTGGTTTGGCAAGAACCCTCAGGTCTTGTGTGTTTGTATATGTCTGTGTACAAGTGTGGGCGTGTACGCACAATCTAGGTCAGATTCAGACCAATACCGGCATCTCAGGGTGGTTCGGCCTCATAGGTTTTGCCCCCAGACAGATACCATGCTTTTACTCGTCCCCGGTGACTATTTGAGAGTTCAGGAATGAGTGGCTCCAGCCGCATCATGAATAGACTGTCGCCTTTCTTTTCTTAATTTTAATTAATTTTAATGGGGTGACATTAATAAATTAGGGTACATATGTTCAAAGAAAACATCTCCAGGTTATCTTATCATTCAATTATATTGCATACCCATCACCCAAAGTCAAATTGTCCTCTGTCACCTTCTCTCTGGTTTTCTTTGTGCCCCTTCCTTCTCCCCTCTCCCTCCCTCCCCTCCCTCCCCCCACCCCGTAACCACCACTCTCTTGTCCATGTCTCATAGTCTCACTTTTATGTCCCACCTATGTATGAAATCATGCTGTTCTCAGTTATTTTCTGTTTTACTTATTTCACTCCATATAATGTTATCAGGGAAACCATTTTGTTGTAAATGATCCGATGTCATCATTCCTTATGGCTGAGTAGTATTCCATAGTATATATGTACCATAGCTTTTTAATCCATTTGTCCTCTGACGGTCACTTGGGCTGTTTCCAGATCTTTGCTATTGTGAACAATGCTGCCACGAACATGGGGACGCATTTCTTCTTTTCGAACAGTGCTATGGTGTTCTTAGGGTATATTCCTAAAAGTGGGATAGCTGGGTCAAAAGCAATTCGATTTTTAATTTTTTGAGGAATCTCCATACTGTTTTCCACAGTGGCTGCACCAGTCTGCAATCCCACCAGCAGTGCAGGAGGATTCCCTTTTCTCCACATCCTCGCCAGCACTTGTTCTGTGTTGTTTTGCTGATGAGCGCCATTCTGACTGGTGTGAGGTGATATCTCATTGTGGTTTTAATTTGCATTTCTCTAATGATTAGTGATGTTGAGCATTTTTTCATATGCCTGTTGGCCATCTGTATGTCCTCTTTGGGGAAATTTCTATTCATTTCTTTTGCCCATTTTTTGATTGGATTGTTTGTCTTCCTGGTATTGAGTTTTATAAGTTCTTTATAAATTATGGTTATTAACATTTTATCAGACGTGTTGTCGAATATGTTCTTTCATTGTGTGGTTTGTCTTTTTATTCTGTTCTTATTGTCTTTAGCTGTGCAAAATCTTTTTAGTTTGATATAGTCCCATTTGTTTATCTTGCCTTTTATTTTATTTGCCCATGGAGATAAATCAGCAAATATATTGCTGCAACAGATGTCGGAGAGCTTGCTGCCTATGTTTTCTTCTAAGATGCTTATGGTTTCACGGCTTACATTTAAGTCTTTTATCCATTTTGAGTTTGTTTTTGTGAATGGTGTAAGTTGATGGTCTAGTTTCATTTTTTTGCAGGTAGATGTCCAATTTTCCAAGCACCATTTGTTAAAGAGGCTGTCTTTACTCCATTGTATGTTCTTTCTCCTTTGTCAAATATCAGTTGTCCATAAAGGTGTGGGTTTATTTCTGGGTCCTCTGTTCTGTTCCATTGATCTATGTGCCTGTTCTTATGCCAGTACCAGGCTGTCCTGAGTACGATGCCCTTGTAGTATACCTAGATATCCGGAAGAGTGATACCTCCTGCTTTATTTGTTCTTTTTAATATTGCTGAGTCTATTTGTGTTCTTTTTTGGTTCCATATAAATTTTTGGAATATGTTTTCTATATCTTTGAAGTATGTCATTGGTATTTTAATTAGTATTGCATTGAATTTATAAATTACTTTGGGTAAAATAGACATTTTACTGATGTTTATTCTTCCTAGCCATGAGCACGGTATATGCTTCCACTTGTTTGTATCTTCCTTGATTTCATTTATCAATGTTTTATAATTTTCTGAGCACAAGTCCTTAACCTTCTTGGTTAAATTTACTCCTAGGTACTTTATTTTTTTGGTTGCAATAGTGAAGGGGATTGTTTCCTTAATTTCTTTTGCTGACAGTTCATTGTTGGTAAATAAAAATGCCTCTGATTTCTGAGTATTAATTTTATATCCTGCCACCTTGCTGAATTCATTTATAAAATCCAGCAGTTTTTTGACTGAGACTTTAGGGTTTTCTATATACAATACCATATCATCTGCAAATAATGACAGTTTTATTTCTTCTTTTCCAATTTAAATGCCTTTTATTTCTTCTTCTTGTCTGATTGCTGTAGCTGGGACTTCCAGAACTATGTTGAATAAGAGTGGTGAAAGGGGTCACCCCTGCCTTGTTCCTGATCTTAAAGGGATTGCTTTTAATTTTTGCCCTTTTAGTATGATGTTTGCTGTGGGTTTGTCGTAGATGGCCTTTATCATGTTAAAGAATGGTCCCTGTATTCCCACTTTACTGAGAGTTTTGAGCATAAATGGGTGCTGGGTTTTATCAAATGCCTTTTATGCATCTATTGAAATATCATGTGATTTTTGTCCTTTTGTTTATGTGATGAATCACATTGATTGATTTGCAAATATTGAACCAGCCTTGCCTCTCCAGAATAAATCCCACTTGATCATGGTGTATGATTTCTTTCATATATTGCTGGATCCGGTTGGCTAATATTTTGTTGAGAATTTTAGCATCTAAATTCATCAGGGATATTGGCCTATAGTTTTCTTTCTTTGTGTTGTCTTTGCCAGGTTTTGGGATCAGAATTATGCTCGCCTCATAAAAGGAGTTTGGAAGTCTTCCTTCCTCTTGAATTTTTTGAAATAGCTTGAGGAGGATAGGAGTTAGTTCTTCTTTGAATTTTTGGTAGAATTCACTTGTGAAGCCATCAGGCCCAGGACTTTTCTTTTTGGGGAGTTTTTTGATAACTGTTTCGATCTCTTTTGTTGTAATTGGTCTGTTTATGTGTTCTGATTCTTCCAGATTGATTTTTGGAAGATTATATTATTCAAGAAATTTGTCCATTTCACCTAGGTTGTCTAATTTTTTGGCATAGAGTTCTTCATAGTATTTTCTTACAATGCTTTGTATTTCTGTTGTGTCAGTTGTTATTTCTCCACTCTCATTTCTAATTTTATTTATTTGAGTCCTCTCTCTTTTTTTCTTGGTGAGTCTATTTAAAGGATCATCGATCTTGTTTACCTTTTCAAAGAACCAGCTCCTGGTTTCATTGATCCTCTGTATTGTTTCCTTAGCCTCTATGTCATTTATTTCTTCTCTGATCTTTATTATTTCCTTCCTTCTATTAGTCCTGGGCTTTATTTGCTGTTGTTTTTCTAGTTCTTTTAGATGCAAGGTCAGGTTGCTTATTTAAGCTTTTTCTAGCTTCTTTTGGTATGCCTGTAGTGCAATGAACTTCCCTCTCAATACTGCTTTTGCTGTGTCCCATAAATTTTGAGTTGAAGTATGCTCATTATCATTCGTTTCTAGAAACTTTTTATTTCTTCTTGATCTCATTGTTAATCCATTCATTATTTAATAACATGCTATTTAGTTTCCAAGTGTTTGAGTAATTTTCAGTTTTTCTTTTGTGGTTAATTTCTAGTTTCATGGCATTATGATCAGAGAAAATGCTGGAAATGATTTCAATCTTCTTAAATTTGTTGAGACCATTTTTGTGTCCTAACATGTGGTCTATCCTAGAGAATGTACCATGAGCACTTGAGAAGAATGTATATTCTACTGCTTTAGGGTGAAAAGTTCTGAAGATACCTATTAAATCCAGTTGATCTAGTTTATCTCTTAAGTGTGCTGTTTCTTTATTAATCTTCTTTCTTGAGGATCTATCCAGTGATGTTAGTGGTGTATTGAAATCCCCTACTATTATAGTATTGCTGTTAATCTTGCCCTTTATATCCATCAAAGTCTGCTTTATATATGTCGGGGCTCCTATGTTTGGTGCGTAGATATTTATAATAGTTATATCTTCCTGTTGAATTGTTCCCTTTATCATTAGGTAGTGTCCTTCTTTATCTCTTACTACAGCCTTTGTTTTAAAGTCCATTTTGTCAGATATAAGTATTGCTACCCCAGCTTTTATTTCATCTCCATTTGTGTGAAATATTTTTTTCCATCCTTTTACCTTCAGTCTATGTGCATCTTTTGTTTTGAGGTGTGTCTCTTGTAGACAGCATATATATGGGTCCTGTTTCTTTATCCACGCAGCTACCCTATTTCTTTTGATTGGATCATTTAATCCATTTACATTTAAGGTTATTATTGATATGTAGTTGTTTATTGCCATTTTATTCTTTAAAGCTGTATTCTTCTTTTGCTATATTCTTTCCCCCTTTGAACTGTTCACAAGAGGCCCCTTAGTATCTCTTGCAGAATTGGTTTGGTTTTAATGAATTCCTTGAGGCTTTTTTTGTCTGGGAAGTTCTTTATTTCTCCTTCAATTTTAAACGTTAGCCTTGCTGGATAGAGTAGTCTTGGTTGTAGGTTCTTGTTCTGCATTACTTTGAATATATCTTGCCATTCCCTTCTGGCCTCAAGTGTTTCTGTTGAGAAGTTGGATGTCATTCTTATGGGGGCTCTTTTGTAGGTTATAGCCTTTATTTTCTCTAGCAGCTTTTAAAATTTTCTCTGTATCCATTAGCTTTGGTATTTTAACTATGATGTGCCTTGGTGTAGATTCCTTTGGGTTTCTCTTTAATGGAGTTCTCTGTGCTTCTTGAATGTGAGAAACGTTTTGCAGCCTTAATTTAGGGAAGTTTTCAGCCATGATTTCATTGAACAAAGTTTCTGTTTCTTGTTCTCTCTTCTCTTTTTCAGGAACCCCTATGATGTGAATGTTATTTCTCATGTTGTCGCAGAGTTCCCTTCGAGTTTCCTCACATTTTTTGAGTCTCTTTTCTTTTTTCTGGTCTGCTTCTGTGCCTTTGTTTATTGTGTCCTCTAACTCACTGATTCGATCCTCAGCTTCATCCATTCTGCTTTTAATTCCTCCCATTGTGGTCTTTAGTTCTGATACTGTATTTGTCATTTCTGTCTGATTTTTTATTATTATTTCAATTTCCCTTTTAATACTTGTTATTTCTTTATTTAGGTGTTTGTAATGACTATCCATTGTTGCTCTAATCTATTTGAACATCCTAACTATCATTATTTTAAACTCTGCATCTGATAATTTGGTTATATCTGGTTCATTCATGTCCTTCTCTGGGGATTTCTCTTGATTCATTTGGGTTGCATTTCTCTGCCTGCCCATTTTGTCTGTGTATAAGAAGGGTGTGGTCACTGGATTCCAATGGGTGTTGTCTCTGTGTTCCCTAGGTGTGGTCTGTCTGTGGGCCCGCCACCCCCTCTGCAGTTGCCTAGGGCGATTGGGTATTGGCATTGCCAGTGCCGGCCCACTGCGGCTGTTGCTGTGATTTCTGCCTCTCCTCCACGGGAGGGGCTGTGTCTGGTGCCCAGCTCTATAAGCCTCAGCTTGTCTGGGCCTTCACCTTCCCCCCACAGGTGGGGTTGTGCACTGCACTCAAGCCTCAAGCCTCTGCACCAAGGGTAGGGGTGAGCACCTTGGCTCAGCTGTGGACCCAGCCTGTTCCAGGGCTTCCGCCCAGCCCCTGCGGACAGATCCTGCTTGCCACAGTTTCTCGGGTCTGACGGGGCTGTTGGTGTGCACTCAGCTGTGAGCCTCTGCCTGTCCCGGGCTTTAGCCCTGCCCCCGAGGCCTGAGCCGGCTCATGCAGGATCGCAAACTGTGGTTTCTGGGGTTGGGCAGGGCTGTTTGTGTGTGCTCAGCCACGAGCCTCCACCTGTCCCTGGCTTTAGCCCTGCCCCTGCCGTCAGGGCCAGTTCTCACAGAGTCGCAGAGCAGATCTCTGCCCATTCCTGGCCTCCTGCTTTTCTCCCGCAGGTGGGGCTGCAGGCGGGCTCGCAGCTGCCGAACCACTTTCGCGCGTCCCCTCCACCCCTGCTGGGCTAGACGGAGCTCACACCGGACAGAACCGCATTTCAGCATCTCGCCGCCACCGTTTCTCCAGCAAGCCCTCAATAGTGTGGGTAGGGGCACTGCAGCTCAGACCCCAACACTCCATACTGTAGTCCTAGAAGCTCCCTCTGTCTATGCAGCTGTGCTCTAAGTGCCACGGGATTGCTTGTTTGGCTGGTGTCCTGTCTCCCTTTGCTGGTATTGCTAGTTCCAGGGGAAATATTTGTTTTTGATTAGGGAAGTGGCTCAGCCCAGGGGTTAGGGTAGCTGTCCCTCAGAGTGTTTCTCCCTGTGCCTTCCAGTCCACACTCTCTTCCTGCTGCTCTGGTCCTCTCCTCTGTCCCCGTTCCCCAGAGCCCCGGGTGAGTCGTTGTGAGAGAAGTTTTCTGTGCTGTCCCTTTAAGAAAAATCCCGGGTCTGAGAAAACTGTCTCTTTCTCACAAACAGTATCCTCACTTGTTTCACAGCTCAATACTGTCCAAACGCCTCTTCTAGGCTCTGGGGCTGCAGGCTGGGGCTTTGTTCCTGGGACATTTAGCTCCAGCGGTCATTGTAAGGGTTGAAAGGAGCTGGTGTAGACGTACGTGTCAGAGGTCGCATTTCTGAGGCTAGAACTGGGGCCAGACTAAGCAGGGCTCTGGAGAACAGGAGAAGACATTTGGGATTTTATTCTGTAGATGATGGGGAATTGTGTTCACTCACTCATAAATATTTTTATACTCAACTTCCGTTCCCAGGAAAAGTGATGGTGAATAGGATAAACAAGGTTCTTATAACTTTTGGAGCTTAGCGTGGTTAGTGGTGCAACAGACAATAATCAAATAGTCACACAAATATATAATACAGAAGTTGAGAGAGGAAGGGCTGAGTTAGACGGGGGGTGGGGTTTGGGGAAGATTTCTTTGAAGAAGCAATGGTTTTGCTGAGACACGAAGGTAGGGTAGATGAAGAGATAGAGATCATTCCAGAAGAGCAACAACATTCATGAACGTTGATGAGGTAAGAGGGAGCTTCATCACTCCAGGAAAAGGGCCAGGGTGGGTGGAGCTTGTGTTGGAGGTAAGGAGTGGTAGGGGGTAAGGCTGGGGAGGGAGGCTGGGTTGCACTGAGCAGGACCCTGGAAGACAGTGTGGGGTTTGGTCTTTTCCCTGAGAGCCGTTGGGCGCATTAGGAGGGCTGTGAGCAGAATAGCAAGCTCATTCTTGCTTTATACCAGGGTCTCTTTTGCTACTGAGGATGAGTCGCAGCAGGGCCAGCGGGGAAGGTGCGGACCGGTTGGGAGGTGGCCGCGGTAGTCCAGGGGAGGGGCGGAAGGTACGGTCCCACGTGGAGCTGTCGTGGTACAGTTAGAAGGAAGGCGATGGATTCAGCACAGAATGGGGATCCAGTCGGCAGCGCTGTAGGAGCCACAGGGGCGGCGGTGACAGAGAGGAAGGGCGTGGGTGACTCGCATGGTTCCCACTCGCCAGAGGGGCAGTGGCGGTGTTCAGTGACCCTGTGAAGGTGGGGATTAGAGAGCGGCATCCACGGGTCTCGCTGGGATAGACGTTTCCAGGTGGCTGTCCTGTGGGAATGCACTGTGCCTCTGCCTGTCTGCCTCCTCCCGTTTAGTGTCCTCTGTGGTTCCGGGCCCACGGGAGGGCCTCGGCAGTGACACGGGAGGGTAAGTCATTTACAGGGGCTTAAGTCCTTGTACAGAGTGACAGAGGGGTGTGTGATGGAAGGCCCCCGTATGAAGGGGGCCACAGGGCTGGGCTTACAAAACCTTCCACGGCAAGGGGGCCCCCTCCCTGCCTCTGCTCTAGGTGCCCCTGGCCTCGGTGAACAGAATGGGACAGGCTGCCCATCCAGCCCTTTCTTTCAATCCCCCTTGACACTCCCGCACCATTGAAAAACCTTATTCTTTTTTTTTTTTTAATTTAGACAAATTTAACAGGGTGACATTGTTCAACCAGAGTATATAGATTTAGAGAAAACATTTCCACATCCTTTGGACAGTCGATTATGTTGCATACCCATCATCCAGAGTCAAATCATCTTCTGTCACCCTATATTTGGTTTTCTTTGTGCCCCTCCCCATCCCCCATCTCCTTTCCCCTCCTCCCTTCCCCTCCTTCTGGTAAGTACTGCACTCTTTTCTATGTCCCTGAGTCTCAATTTTGTCCCACCTATGTATGGAATCATACAGTTCTTAGTTTTTTCTGATTTACTTATTTCACTCCGTATAATGTTATCAAGGTCCACCCATGTTGTCATAAACGATACTATGTCATCATTTCTTATGACTGAGTAGTATTCCATTGTATATATGTGCCATGTCTTCTTTATCCAGTCATCTATTGAAGGGCATTTCAGTTGTTGGGAATGTAAATCAGTACAACCATTATGGAAGAAAGTATGGTGGTTCCTCAGAAAATTAAGAATAGAACTACCTTATGACCCAGCAATCCCTGTACTGGGTATATGTCCCCCAAATTAACAAACATGGGTATGTAAAGACACATGCACCCCCACGTTCATCGCAGCATTGTTCACGGAAAACCCTTATCCTTTGAGCAAGCCCTCAGCCCTAGCAGTCAAGCTGGCTGTGAGGACTGACTGAGTTAATACAGATGAAACACCGAGAAAGTGGCAGGTAGAGACAACATACTATGGAACTGCTGTCGGTATGTTTTACTCCTCTGTGGCCCTGGAACAGAACCCCGGAATCCATTCACCTCTCTTTCCTTGTAATGATTTCTTGCAAGCAGCCCTCCTTGCCAAGGTTAGTTGAGCACATGGCTGCCCAGATAGACACAGTATGTCCTGTTTAACCTTGCAGCTGGATGTGGCCATGTGACTAGGTTCAGGCCAGCGGAGGGTAAGTGGCAATAAGGTGAGCGCTGTCCCTATTTCTCATAAATCCTAGGCATTTCCTAAGGACAGACCTGTCTTCTGTGGGCTTCATGTCTCCATTTTCTCCTGGCTCAGAAAGGGCAGCACGTGGGGCAGTGCCTTAGACTAGGGATGGGCCCTGTTGAGGACTGCAGGGCACACCTAGCAGCCTGGGTCACTGGGGACCAAGTCCATCAGAGTTTCCCCTACCCTGCCTCTTGAGGCGCTGGGACACTAGCTATGGGTCACTCATGTGAGGGAGAAACAGTACAGGCCAACCTGCCTTTCCTACCTCTCTCCATGACTGCCGTTCATCTCTCTACTCTAGCAACTGTTGTTATACTACTATTATGACTATCTCTCTAACATTAGTTTCTCCCCCTCCAGGCCTTCACTCAGGCTCTTTCTATAACTCAATGTCCCTTCATCACTCATAGGAATACCTTGAGTGTTGCAGAGTAAAAAGCCTACAGACACTTAAATTGCACAGAATTGGGTTTGAGTCCTGGCTCTGGCATTTACCAGTTTGTGAGTTTGAGAGAGTTCTCTCCACTTCCTGAATCTCAGTGTTGTCATCTTCAGAATGGGTCTGGTGATGCCTGTCAATATCATGGGACCATTTATAATGTCTGGTGTGAGGTGTGAGTGCCAGGCCCGGTTCTCGAACTAAGCTGGAGATCACTCTCACCACTGTCATCTTGCTGACGAGTCCCCGCTTGGATATCATTTATTCCAGAGTCTTTCTGGACTTTTTCATGATATAAATCCTAGGGTGCTTGTTGAACACACACCCTAGTTCATTTCTTAGTTCCAGACCAACAGATTGGATAGGGGCTATGACTGATGAACTTGTATTTAATAAGACCTCAAAGTGATGCTGATTGGAGAATTCGGGGACATGCTGGTCCTGTACATTCACCTGGAAGCAGCTACCTCTCTCCTTTGATCTAGCTGAGAATTTGTATTCTTCTGCTCAGTCCATCTCTACTCTACATTATTATTATTAGTGTAATATACATGTCTTTATCTCCACTGATAAAAGCCAACACTTCTAGAGCCCTCCTTAGGTGCCAGACAAGATGTGAACCACTTAACATACATTATCTTACCTAATATCTATCCACCTTTTCATCAGTTGCTGCGAAGGAAATTAATGGCAGCTATTGTATATCGTGCCTTTAAAATGCTCCAGGCACAAGGTGAGCCCATCTCATGCATTATGTCATCTCTTCCTCAGAGCCATCAGCCCGTTGGGACAGAAATTGGGATCCCTAATTTACTGGAGAGATAGGTAGAGAGAAGCAAAGCAACTTGTCCAAGGACGCTCATGCTCAGCTCGAGGAGAAGGGCAGGATCAGTCTCCTGACTTCTGCCGAGAGAACGTGACTTCTGCAAGCCACTCATGACAACTTCACAGACCATCCCACCCAAACAGACAGTTCACTGCCTTTCTTCTTGCATTTCTGGAGGTGTGGACAGCTGTGTCACCCACCAGGACATTGGGGGAGAGGGGTGGGAGGAGATGGTAACCCCAACACAGTCACTGTCACCCAGTGTTGGAGGCAGGAAGAAACATTAGGATGGCTTCACTTGCAGTGTGTGAGGCCAGGATTTACCCCCATTAGAAGATAGGGATACTTTTAGGGACCTGGATGTATTTGGAAAGTTCATGCGATTATAATTGTGTTTAGTCAAAGCACTTATTAATCCAGTATTTACTGACCATATAAAGAGATTAGTGGGATGCTGACCCTGTGCTTAAAGAACAAGGGAGAAGAGTTCACCATCACGCCTTTTCAGTGAAGGAACGTGAGTAAAAGAAAAAATAAACATTCCCCCCCCCACCAACCTCTCCCCCACCCACCCCATCCAAAATTTCTCCATGCTACAAGGACTGATGAATGGCAGCTCTGTGCACTGAACCCCATTTTATGTAACGACCTTGACTCTTACTCCCACACTCCACCTCTTCTACCTTGGCCGGAGTTGGGGTTCGAGCCTTCCCCAGCCCCTAACCCCTAGGGAACAGGCCCTCCTTTGAGGGAGGCAGAATTGCTGTAGGATCGTTCCGTGCTGTAGAGAAATGCCATCTAACGCCATCAATGTATGCAGAATGTGGAATTTAGGAGCCTTGTCAGTCCGGTAGGAGCGAAGAGAATAATTGATCAGCAGCAACCTTCTCTTTAAAAACACTTCACATCCTAAAAGATATCATCATTTACATGGGAGCCGGCACTTTAGAGTTCCTGAGCACTTGGTGCTCATTATCCCATTGAGCCATCCAGCAGTAGTGAGATGGATGAGGAGAGAGCCTCTCTGAGCGGCGCGGCCTCACCCAGCGCCTCGCGGAGTCTGGGAATTCATTGCTCCTTTCGCCGGCCAGGCCGCTCCTCTAATCAAATCACTCTGCTTTCTGTTTGCTCGACTGAAAACCCACATTTCTCACAGGAATGTTTTCCACTGCCTTCAATCATCTCTGATGTGGGGTAGAAAGGCAGCTGTATTAAAGAATGATTCCATCAGATTCCAGAGCAGGAGCCTGGCAGGAGATGAAGTGTTTCTGGTTGAGAGCTCTTCCTTCTTCCGAGTGGGTGCCGAGTAGAAGAGGCTTCTCGTCCCCGAGGCAAGGAGGAGAAAGCTCCAGAAGGGACCTCCAAGGTGACCATGCTCCAGGTTGTTCTGTTAATTACTCATCAGGTGGAACCATTGACGTCTTAGTAAACAGCTCACTTTCAAGTCAAACAAATGTGTTTGGAAACGGACCTTCCCAGGATTTGTCCTACAGCCAGATCCCGAGAGCCAGGCAGACAGCTGAGTCATCTCACCAACTTCGCCTGTGTGGTCTGCCAATCCGGGGAGCACAGGGTTAGGACTCATGTCGTGCCTGGTGGGCCAAAACAGGTCTGGAAGATCCAGTGTTCAAGGATGAGGAGTTTAGCCATGTCAGGACACGCCAGACCTGGAACGGCCGGCGTGAGGGCAAGGCCACAAGGTCCTGTCCTGCTACGGGCAGCTGGCCGTTGCTGGGTTTTGATTGCCTGGTGGCTGGGGGAGAGGTGGCAGGGCGTGTCCATGATCAGCTCTCAAGAGCACCACAGACATGCGAGGAGCCTCCATACAATGTCTCTTCCTTGTTTCTGTTGTTATTTATTTCTCGTGATTCTTCTGGTTCCCTCAAAACAGATGCAGCCCTGCTTTCTCCCTGACCCACTGCAGTCAGTCGACTAGGTCCTTACAGGGGGGTCCCAACGCTCAGAGCATCTCTACCACCTGAACAGGGCTGTTCTCAGCAACAGACTTTGTCATAGAACATCACTGTAGGGAAGACTTAGACATGATGGTGCAGTCTCCGCATTTGGTACTAGGGCGTCCTTGACTCAAGGTTCCAGGAGCAAAGTTGACATCTGTGGTCCTGCTGTAATACTTGATAGCATGCTCCTTTGTTCTCACAAGTGTCCCAGTGAGGATCACATTCTGGGTCATGGTCCTGATAGGGAGATGTGGGTGCTGAGAAGGTGGAGTCACTCAGCAGGTTGGATGTGGAATGGGCTGGGGCCAGTGCTCTCCCTGCTGTACCCTTCCTTACGTGTTCCTTTCTTCACACCTTGCCTCATGCCAGACAGGATTGGAGGCCGTCACGCCCCCACAAAGTTTAATATCTTGTTGTTACCGTTTACCACTTTTGAATCGTGGAAGTTTAGAACTTCCCCTCATAAAACCAACTGGGACATGTGGTATGCTTGTACATCAGGAATGTGCATTAATTCTGACCTCTCCGGGGATTTACAGGTTTTTCTGGAGAAGTTATTGTTTATTCTGGAGTTTTACAAAGACTTTGGCCAGCTGCTCTGAGCAGGATTCAGGGGTGTCTGGAGCACCATTTAGGAGCACAGGGTAGGGAATGGTTTTCCAAGGTTCAATCCCAGCAATACCACTTGTTGGATGCGTTGCGTGGAGCAAGTTTCTTTCCTTCTCAGAGCCTCAACTTTGCTATCTGCAAAATGGGGTGTCTAACAATATCTGACAGTTGTTAGTAGGTCCTTAGTTCTGGATATTAAACATTTTGTGAAAGTTATCTCTTTTCATTCTTGCATCGGACCCAATGAGACAGACCTCAGTTCATGGACAAGGCGGTGGGCGTCCAGAGTGGGTAAGGCACTTGCTGCCAGCCTCGCGGCCAGAAAGAGGCAGAGCAGAGAGCTAATTCCAGCAGGTTTTTCCAGGGCTGTGGGTGTTGACTCTCACCCATAGTGTTACCCTGAAAGTCAGCTGAAATGACACCAGTAATAGTCACGACTATGTGACCAAGTGCTTACTCTGTACCGGGCATACCAGTCACTTTATCTGCATCCACCCGTTCAGTCCCCACTAAATCTACGAGGTGACTTCTAGTGGGCAGTAGTCAAGATATAAAAGCTATTTTGGTCTTGCCTTACACTTTCAGTTTATGGGGGTGGGGAACTGAGGCCCGGACTGGACAACTGATCTGATCTCCCCATACCCTGCATAGGGCATCAAAGCTGAGGTCAGAAGCCAGGCCTTAATGTCGCCTAGAGTGACACTACTCGACCGCGGCTGAGAGCTGGCCTCAGTGGAGGCGGCGGCTCCCCTCAGGGCCCTCTGCCGGCCTCCTCACTGTCATTCACATCCGCTTCCTGCCGGTCACTCCTGCTGCTTCCTGTCCACTGGGGGAGATCTGGCACTTCCGTGCCTTGGTTCAGTCTGTACTCTCAGCCTGGACTGTCGTTCCTGGTTCGTTTGCATGGGGAATGCTTGGTCTTTTTTCTAGAATCCACATGCCTGTAAAAACCTTTTCTGACACATGCTGCTTCTGCCTTCCGAGACTGAGTAGAATGAATACCTTCTCTGCACGACTCTGTTGTATAAGTATCACCCAGCCAAGTGTGATGGAGCTGGGGTGGAGTCTGGCTCTCTCAGCCAGCCAAGTGTGATGGAGCTGGGGTGGAGTCTGGCTCTCTCAGCCAGCCAAGTGTGATGGAGCTGGGGTGGAGTCTGGCTCTCTCAGCCAGCCAAGTGTGATGGAGCTGGGGTGGAGTCTGGCTCTCTCCCGCCGGGCAGGTCACTGAACTGCCCAGTGCATCAGTTTTCTCCTCCACGGAAGCACCTTCCTCCTGTGGCCGTCAGAGGCTGGAAGGCAACACTGCAGAGTGCCTGCAGCATGGTGAGTGCGGTCAGCAGGCGCAGCTGCCGCATTTATCTGCACCTGTCTCGCTGATCAGGCAGGGAATGCATTTGAGGTAGAGGATGTGTTCTCCCCTCAGTGCTCAGGGTCTGATACTATGCCAGCCCAGCACGTGGTCGCCAGCTCTAAAGGTTGAATATGGATTCTGTTTCCACCCAGAAGTGTCCGCATCTCAGCCACTAGTGGGGAGCATAGAGAAGACCTGGGGCTGGTGCAGGAAGTCTTTTCCAGGGGAGACCAAATAGACACCAGTCCTTCATTCATTTATTCATTCGCTTAGTCAGTGCATACTCACTGAGTATCTACCGTTTGCCTGGGGATATAGTATTGGAAAACAGGACAGAGAAGGTCCTAGTCCCTATTAACTTATGGTCTGTTGAGAGAAAACAGACAGAAATGTTCATATATCAGTTAGCCAAACCACCTTCAAAATTTAATGACTTGAAATGACAGCCATTTATTTAGCTTACGATTCCCCGGGTTGGCTGGGCAGCTCTGGTGTAGCACGTTTAGCTGGCCTCTGCTAGCTCACAAATGCATCTGTGATGAGCTGGCCAGTTGGCCGGCGGCTGAACGATCCAGGATGGCATCACACATGTCTGGCGATTTGCAGCATGTTGGCTGGGGATTCAGGCCGACAGCTTCATATGTCTGTCACCCTCCAGCAGGCTAGGCTGGTGATCACATGGGCCCAAAAGCTGCAAGAAAGAGCAGTTCCCAATATGCAGAGGCTGTTCAAGTCTCTGTTTGCTATTGTCCTATTGGCTAAAAGAAGCCTCTCGGCCAAGGCTGGCATCCTTGTGGCAGGGCATACAGGGAGGGGAAGAACTTGTGTCCATATTTTTTTGCAGTGGTACTGATGATATCATCAAGGATATTCCCTAGGATCTGTCACTCCTCTCCCTTGTCACCACCACCTCCCCTGGGGCCCAAGATGTCATCTCCTCTGGTCTGGCTCTCTCTTTCCTCCCTACTTTGATCTAGTCTATTCGGTATGCAGTGGCCAGAGTTGCATTTACAGACCACAAACCTTTCATGTCAATGTTCCCCTGAACACCCTTCCTGAGCTCCCTCTTGTTCTGAGCACAAAGACCCAGGCCTTACATGGGCTGTGGGACCCTGCATGACCTCACCTTTCCCATGTCACCAGGCTCAACCCAGCCCTCTCCCCCATCCTTCTCTGGGGATCCAAGAACAATGGCACTTCCTTTGGTCCCATTCTGTTCCTTCTTTCTGAAAGATGTCTCTCCCCCCTCCTCACCTGACTGACCACTACTCATCCTCCTCCAGGTCACGTCCATCTCCTTCACTGGACTTGAAACCTCCAGGGGAGACATTGTCCCCATTGTATTTGCTGTGGTCTCCCTGGCACCTAACACAGGATCCGGCACACAGTAGGTGCTCGCTTAATGGCTGTGTAACAGTGAGCGCCATGGTTCCCCCCACGTGGCCGCTCTCGTCTCGCTTGCCTCCTCCGTGCTGGTGTGGGATTTGTCAGCAAAAGAGCTGAGAATTTGTCCAGAATTTTAAATAACATTTGATTCCAAAATGGGCAGATTTAGCAGACAAAGCTCGTTCCTTCATCTTTTTTTTTTCTTCTTTTTTTAAACTAAGGCTGAGGGCTGAGATACAGCTCACCCTCTGGGGACATTTCCACCCCCTCCCTCTCCCCACAAAATGGGCGCTGTGAACTGCTCTCTTGGAAATCTCATGAAAAGGGCAGGGTATTGGAATTTGAGACAAAGGGAAGAAAAATGAGCTGGCTTGAAAAGTCTGCCGGCATCGTAATGAGCGAGATTATTCTGGGAAATGCAGGAGTCTGCTGTAAAGGCCCTGGCAAGAGGCGGTGTGTAACCAGTGTTGGGTCAGACACACAGTCCCCTGCTCACGTACACACGGACACAGCCAGGCGGCAGGGTGGCCACGCAGCCCACGGTCAGGTGCCTCTTGCAGGTTGGGGCGGATGCTCCCAAGGCTGGGGGGCTCATCTGGTGGGAAGAGGGGCAGGAAAGCCAGGTCTTGGTGTCACCAAATCCAGGAACCGGGCTCTAGTTTTTCTGCTGCTCAAAATACTTCCAGTTCCTGGGTATAGCTTGTGGGAGGTGGGGTGGGGGGAGTAGCTGGGGTATCAGTCCGCTGGACTCAGCCCCTGGGTCCTGGGTTCAGGTCCCAGCTCTGCTGCCGACCTGCTGCGTGCTCCTGGCATGCCTTTCTCCCTGTCTCCGTTTCTTCATCGTTAGCATGTTTATTATTTTTATCTTTGTGTTGATTGAACGTACTGGCACATTCACTGTATGCCAGTGTTATGGATGAAATGTTTGTGCCCCACCAAAATTCATATGTCAAAGCCCTCCTGCCCCCCAGTGTGGTTGTATTTGGAGGTGGGGGACCTCTAAGGGAGAAGTTAAGGTTGAATGAGGTCACAGAGCAGAGCTGTGATCTGATAGCAGCAGTATTCTTATAAGAGACGCCCGAGAGCTCCATCCCTCCATCCCTCCTGGCCTTGTGAGTACACGGGGAGAGGCGGCCCTCTGCAAGCCAGGAAGAGGGTCCTCATCTGGGCGTGGCCGTGACTAGGCTGGCACCCTGATCTTGGACATCTAGCATCTGGAACAGAGAAATTTCCGTGTTCAAACCACCCCGGCTGTGGAATCCTCTTATAGCCGCCTGAGCAGACACATGCTGCCAGTCAGCTGTGCTTTGAACATCCTTCATTCTCACAACAATGTTGTGCCGTAGACATCATTTTCATCCCTAAACACGGACACACCAAAGCTCAGGGAGGTCATAGTGCTTGTCCACAGTCTCTAGTAAGTGGGGTACTGAGGCTCAGAGCCAGAGCTGCATGTCTCCAACACCGGAGCTCACAAGGCGACAGGGGGCTCCGGGTCCTTTGTAGAAAGTCCCGGCTCATCCCCATGGGTCACCTCCATGTCTGGTTCTTGTTCGCACTCTGGACGGCTACCTGGATTATTTTCCCGGTCTGGAAATCAAGACTGGCCCGCTGTGGATAGCAGGATAATCCTTGTTTCACAGAAAAGAAAACAGGGACTCAGAGAGGGGACAGTTTCAGAGGAACGCCAGCATCCAAGCCTCTGTCGCCTCACCCAAGACCTAAGCACTCTAATCCCATGGTTTCAAACCGCTGGCCCGCGGACTGCTTACTCCGTACACTGTGCTTTAAAATTAAGAGAGGATTGTCCTGCGGGTGGCGTGCGTGAGCCTGTGAGCACAGTGGACCTGAGCATCTTCCCAGGGCTGGTCTCCTCAGAGCATGCAGTGCTCGCTGGACTCCAGACTCCAGTGAGGCAAGGGAGGCCTCCCCTTAGGAGCACAAGGTGAGGGATCCCCAAAACCTCAGTCATTACCATACATAATATTTAATTTGGTAGTTCTTTAAAGAGCCAAAATTAATGCAAAAATACCCGGATCATTGAAGACGGAATGAGGCCCTGTACTTGCACGGCTGACCTCTCTCACCTCCCCCGGGCCCCGCCCCGCGCAGGATGAGGCTGCGAGCTCCGGGCTCTGGCTGCCGAGCACTGTGGACTCCTGTGGTCTGAGTTGGCGTGGAGGGCCTGGTGGTGGGGACCACAGCAGAAGTGGCCTGGCCACAGGAGGCTGCGCTATCACTGCGTGTGATTCAGGCCACGTTTGGAGGGAAATGGTGAAGAATCAGAAAACGTGGAGCTTGGAGACCAAATCTCACTCAATTTATACCCTTGTTCTGTGGGAAAAAAAATGGGTGGATGGACAGAGATGCCCAGCCTACAGACATCCAGGGACCACCACGTAAATACGCCATGCCCTCACAGGCTCCAGTCCGCCTTTTAACATCTTAACATTTAACAACTGATAGCATTGTATATATATATATATGTTGAATTCACTGCCCCCCCCCAAATACCCACATGTGAATACATACAAAATTTGCATGCACGTTCAAGATATCCAAGGATACCCTGAACCCCACTAAGCGGAATTCTGATCGTCTCCATTTCAGGGGCTTTGGGGAAGTAGAATGCGTGTGGTACGGGTGCTGGGAAAAACAGAGTTCGCCAGTCATAGAGCAGGCCACCTGGTCCCTCAGCCTAGTCCCTCAGCGGTAAATGGACCTATTAGCAATGCACCCACCTGGTCAAATATGGTGGGGCTCAAACAAATTAATGAACGTGGAAGTACCTTGTAAATTACAAAGTGTCTTCTTCCCACTGGGCTGTCAGTTTTAATGCCATTCTTATCTCCGCTGGTCTTTAAAAATCTGGCTGGTCAGAGAAAGTACTGTTCAGGAAGGCAGGAAGTGGCTGCCTCTAGGAAACTCAGGGTGAACAGGGCTGGCTGGTTCCCAGGCCCAGGGACTTATCCCCCCCCCCCCTGCCTGTCTCTGACCCCTTCACCAAGCACCTGGGGTCCCTTAGAGAGCTCTTGCATGCAAACATGCACGTCTCTCCCTAGAGATTAGTCACAGCAGCAGATAAAGAGGGTTGAGTGACTGAGTGAGGCCACCAGCGGCTCCCATGAGTGCGGTCTGCATGCTCTGACGGGAGGGCTTGGTAAACAGTTTGTACTTATCTTGCTCCTCGGCATTTAGCTGATTTCCATAATGAGCTCCATTGAACTGCAGGGCCCCAGAGGTGTCCCCAGGCTTCTGAAATGCACTGTGCTCAGTAAATCTGGCTTATGGAGAGGTGACGATCATTGCGTTAACAAGGAGAGAGCACGTCAATGCCAGGTGGCAGCACCCTGGGACACCGGGGTAACCGGGCGTCAGCCGACTCCAGTGGTGGAGACGTGCGTGCTCAGTTCTGTCCGGGATCCTGGCACCAGGGAGCTGAGTTGAGGGACCTGTAGAGGTTGGCTGGCTTGCGTAGGTCATAGACTCTGACCACAGCCTGGATTCTGTCAACTTCTCTCCAGGTTTTCAAGGACAAATGACATAAAGGAGACAGAGAATCCTGATTCCTCCTGCTTCCTTAACTTACATTACAGCCAACTTAACTGTAGAAGGGGCTCATTTGGAAACTAAGGCCAAAGAGCATTTCCCCTAAGCTTGTTTACCTGCTTGCTGGTTGGCTGGTATCGGGTATTTGTAAAACTTGTGTTATTTGAATTTGCTCAATTTTATTATTAAAAATGGCATTGCCCGTGTGAATGGCGCTGCCCAGGTGAAACTGCTAATTACGTTCCTGGTTAGGAAGGACCGCTGTTATGCTAATGTTGCTGGAGGAGGGATTTTTGCGCCAAGAAAAGTTTGTGAAAGGGCTGAGGAAGAAGCCAAGATGGGAGGGAAGGAGAGAGAAGCCAGTTTGCACAGAGAGGAGAAGGGAGAAGGTGTGCAGATGGGGAACCAGAGGTGACTGAGACTGGTGGGGCCTTTGGTTCTAGGAAAAACCGGAAAAGATTCTCCTGGTTGTGGAACTGGAGAATGTGTGAGTGGGTTTTGGTGCCTTGTGTGCATTTTTACTCGCCGGCTGGGTGCAAGGCTAGAATAAAGGATTGGCCCACCAGTTTTTGGCTCTGCTGTTTCTTTACCGTCTTTCCAAATTCAATGAGAACCTGCACCTGCATGACCATGATGGCTGCAGCTGCTGGCCCTACAGCTGGCCTCCCTCCCTAATTCCCTCCCTCCCTCCCTCCTTCCCTCCTTTCTCCCTTCCCTCCCTTTCTCCTTTCCTTCCTTCCACCCTTTCTCCCCTCCTTCCCTTCCTCCCCTTTCTCCCCTTCTTCCACTTCCTCCCCTTCTTCCCCATCTTTCCCTTCCTTCAATTGTACAACAAATATTTGCTTAGGGCTTGCAGTGGGCCAGGCACTGTGATATGTACCCAGGAAAAGATGACAAGCTGTAGCATTCTGGACCCTGTTCCTGTAGAATTGACAGTCTGGTGGGAGAGAAAAAAATTAATAAAACCATCAGAAAATAAAGGTAAAATTGCCACTTCAAGCAGAGCTATAAAGAAGAGATACTTGATAATTTGAGAGCCTCTGATAGGGGAAAATGGCATAATTAGAGAACACTTCCCCAAAGAAGAAATGCTTGAGTTTTGAAATCTGAAGGATTTATTTAAATGAAGAAAGGTGAAACTTCTAGGCAGAGGGGCCAGCTTGAGTGAAGAACCTGGTGACTTTTTTTTTTAAAGCGTATTAGTCAGATTAGGGTAGCTTTTGCTGCAGTAACAAAGAGCTCCCAGAAATGAGAAGCTGACCACAATGAAGACTTATTTTCTACTTGTACTACATGTCCAGCCTTAGTTAGCATAAGCGTTCTGTTTCGGGTCACTCCCATTAAGAAATGGAGGCTGACAGATCTTGTATCACTGGGAGCTTGCAAGATGTTGTGAAGGAGGAGGACCAGGAATATTTACCAAGCAGCACTGATGACGGTGTTGGAAAAGAGGTCACTGTGACAGGACTGCAGGAACAAGGGGAAGTGTGACATGAGCTGATGCTGCAGAGGCAGACAGGGTCTTGCAGGCCATTGTAAGGATTTGAATGATTTTACTAAGAACAGTGGGCAGCTGTTGAAATTTTGTAATTTTTATAAGAGGAAGCTACCGATAGTCTGATTGTATAGACCAGGGGTCAGGAACCTTTTTGGCTGAGAGAGCCATGAATGCCACATATTTTAAAATGTAATTACATGAGAGCCATACAATATGTTTAACACTAAATACAAGTAAATGTGTGCATTTTATGTAAGACCAACACTTTTAAAGTACAATAAGTCTCTGAATTCTTTTTAATAATGTTGTTATGCTGTTGCTAACCAATGATGAATAAAGTATTTCTTACCATTAATGCGACTTCTGGTGCTGCATGGTTTTGCTGATGGCTTTGTAGTCTGGTTAATATGTGGTGAGGTTAAGCTTCATGCAGGCGTTGAGACTTCCATCTGTTAAACGTGATCGTAGGTTGGTCTTAATGTTCTTTAGATGTGAGAAAGACTGCTCACATGCATACATAGAGCCAAACATTGTCAGTACAGCAATACTCACATGCTGCAGTGTGTGGTATGTGAAGGGAAGTGTGTTCCAAGTTTTGACAATCAGCTGGTCTGCGGGTTGAAGTTTTTCATTTCTCCCCACTTGTGTTTACTTGACAACTCCGCTTGCTGTCGTGCAAGTCTTTCCAAATTTTCATTCAGTGACTTGAACTTATTCACCCACATGTCTGAGGCCTTCAGGTCAGCAGCTTGTAGCCAAAAATCTCTGACGGAGACACCAGGAGATGTAACTCAGGTCGGCGCTGTCCACTGCACACTCGTGTGGATGGGTGATGAACTTAAAAAGACAAATGAGCTCACGAAATTCTGCAAAGTGCACTTTGAATGACTGCAGGAGATGAGCTGTGAAGCCCACTAGCTGCTGGAGATCAAGATGTTGAGCAGGGTCACTTGCTGTGCGTGCATCTTTAAACTCTCCCAGTTTTTCAAAGTGTATTAAATGACCTGTTTCAATGTTGGTGATGAAGAGTTCCAGTTTGTTTACAAATGCAAACACTGCCTGTTGAAGGGATAAGACTATATTTCTAATGCCTTGCATTTTCACATTGAGCTGGTTCAGATGTTCAGTCATGTCCACAAGATAGTAGAACTTCAGGAGCCACTCAGTGTTAGCTCTCAGGATGCTCGAAGTTTTTCATTTCAAGAAAAGTACGATTTTGCTCAGACAAGCCGCTAGAAGGTTGAGTACCTTCCCTCTTGACAACCAACGCACATTGCTGTGCAGAAGCAGACCAGGATAATTATTCCCACCTTCATCCAGCAGTGCTTTAAACTGGTGATCATTTAAAGCTCGGGCAACAATAAAGTTGACCATCCAAATGACCAGTGACATCACCTCACCAAGCTGCTCGCCACACATCTGAGCACAAAGCGCCTCCTGATGTAGGATGCAATGAAAACTTAGGATGGGTCTCTTTTCATGTTCACGAAGAAGGGCTACGAATCCTCTGTTTTTCCCCACCATGCACGGAGCACCATCAGTATACACCAAAATAAGTTTATCCATCGGTAAATTTTTTTCTTTAGCGAACTCAGTGAAAGACTTGAATAAATCCTCCCCTCTTGTTGTCTCTTTCGTAGGCAAAACAGCAAGACTTTTTTCATGCAGTGTGTCACCAAAAGCATACCTTGCAATCACGCTGAACTGGGATAAATGGCTTACATCTGTTGACTCATCCAAAGCAAGAGAAAAGAATGGTGCTGCATTTATGTCCTTCACTTGTGTTACTTCAATCTGATTTGCCATCATGATGGTACGATCGTGAACAGTTCTAGCTGATAGAGGCATGTCTTTTATTTGTTTGATTATCTTGTCTTTATAGGAAAAGTTGTCAAAAAGTTCATTGGCAACATCAAGCATGAATGTATTGGCATACTCCCCATCTGTGAATGGTTTTCCATTTCTCATGATTGCTAAAGCACTAGCAAAGCTAGCCGAATTCCAGTCACCTGTTGGGTCCAAACACGGAGTTGCTGCTGACTAGCTTGCACTCTGCACAGTAGCTCTTGACATGCTTTCTTCCTGCTGTCCCCTGCTGGATATTTCAATGCAAATGTAGTATGGCGTGTGTCAAAGTGCTGCTTTATATTGGACCGTTTCATCGATGCAATTTTATCATTGCATATAAGACACACTGCAGAACCTGCTCTCTCCACAAAGGCGAATTCCTTTGTCCATTCCTGCTGAAAAGTACAATACTCCTCATCTTTTTTTCTTTTACCCATCTTCTTCATCAAAAGAGTTTCTGCAATTAGCTAGCTGGCTACTTGATTAAAAGGAGGGAAGTTTACTTCCTGACCTCACAATGACCCATGTGCATTATCCAATAAAAATTCGGTGTTGTCCCGGAGGACAGCTGTGATTGGCTCCAGCTACCCGCAACCATGAACATGAGTGGTAGGAGATGAATGGATTGTAATACATGAGAATGTTTTATATTTTTAACATTATTATTATTTTTATTAAAGATTTGTCTGCAATCCAGATGCAGCCATCAAAAGAGCCACATCTGGCTCATGAGCCATAGGTTCCCGAGCCCTGGTATAGACAGTGATGTTGCTATTGAGAGTAATTAACTATTGAGCACCTCCCCTGTACCAGGTAGTTGTCTCCCACCCCTTTCCAGTAACTGAGATGTTTAGTATTTTTGTCCCTGTTTAACATGGAGAAGACTGAGACTCAGAGGAGGGAAACAACACATTCAAAGTCACAGCTCCTAAGTGGTCTGTGCTCTTCCCAGTATGTCTGTCATTCCTGGCTGAGACAAAGTCAGGCATTATGGAGGCGCCTGGAGCTGGAGGCCATTGGAGGCAGAAAATGCCCCAGATAAAGCACAGTTAAAAGCAGACAAGGAGGAGTGAAGTGCCCTACCCATCTTGGTCACTGCTGCTCCACTGTCCAGGCATAGCGATGGCACTTGGATGACACTTTGTACATATGCATGGGGTGGGTGGAAGGATGGCAAGGAACGAATGGATGTGCAGGTGAATCAGTGTAGGTGGGCAGCGGCAGGGAAACTGGCTAGCAGATGGCTTCCCCCTCCCTGGATTAGTTTCATGGGCAGCATCTCAGTTCCGCAGATGGGAGCTGGGAGCTGAGAAGAAGAGGCGTTGGTCTGCACATGAGGGGGAAGGGAAGCCAGTCTGAACAGGTCTCCAGTTTGGGGTGTCCCGTGTGTGCTGGGTGTTTTTTAAAAAGTTATCTTAGTTCAATTTGTGAATTAGAGGCCCACAGGGTAAAAACAGACCTGTGCTCACTAAGGAAACCAGTATCAAGTTTGCATCCGTGATAGTTGCTGAATTATCAGGCTTCTGCACCATTAAAAAGCCGAATGCAGGAGAGCGGCAGCTTCAGCTCCGCTCTCTGAGGTCATGTGCAGCAGGATTCTTCATGCAAATGTCTCAACAACGTGTTCATCAGAGGGCTGCTCTCGTGTTGTTGGGAACCTGGTATCTCTCACGTTTTATTTTAGTCGCTGTTGGTGGGGTTATTGTTCCATAACACCTTTCTGGAATGCACACCTTGACATCCTGTGTGATTTCTATCTCTGGCAGGAAAGTCACAACAAAATGTGTCATTGGCCTGAAGCCTCTTTATTAATCAACATGTTGCTTAAAGAGAGACATCAGTCCTTCGTGCTACTTGCCTGGTTTTTATTCCCTGCCAGAGAAGCTGGGACTCATTCAGATTCCCTGGGCTGGGGGGTGGGTGGGTGGGAGAAACCGAAAGGGTGGAGAGAAAGGCAGAAGGCCTTGTGAGGCCTTTTTTCACTGCCCACTTCACCCAGTAGATGCTCTTGTCTAGTGTAACCCAGCGACACGAAGCCCAGGTCTCCCAGTTCCCGTAGCCGGTGGTACCCCAGTTTACAGTGCCCTCATTTCTTTATTTTCCTATTTACTCATCCAGGTACACACTTACTAAGTGCCGAGCGTGTACCAAGCTCATGGCGAGTGCAGGGGCTCCCTCCCCTTTACAAAGTCCTTCTGTGTTCTGAATATAGGTGCATCTTTCAAACGTGCTTTTTGTCATGGCTCTGTGGAGCTCAGGAGCCTGCCTGCCATGTCGCCTTTCTGTGCCCGGTGTTCAGGCCCCCTGCCACCTTATGCCATGAGGTGCACTCCCATCCTCCGTTAAGCTGCTTTCCACACCTCCGTGCGTGCCTGGTAGTCCCTGCCTCTGCGTCTTGGCTCCTGCCCTTCGTCCCATGCCCAGTTCACCATGTCAGTTCTGCCAGGCTTCTGAGAACCGAGTCAGTTCTCTGTTTCCTTCACAGAACTTCCCCACCCATCAGCGTCACTTTCCTTCCCGCGACCCCCCGACAGTGGACAGTTTTGCTTATTGCTCTAGACTCAATTACTCTCTCCCAGAGTGCTAGTCTGATTTACTAACTAGGGGGAAGCACTTTCAGCTTGCAAACTAGACTCTACCCTTTAAAGAAAATTCATTCATTCATGGTGTTCTGGAAAGAACTTTGCTTTCAGGGCCCGAGAATGTGGGGACTGTTCAGTTTTTTACTTACTAGCTGGGAACACCCCGGCCATGAGTTAGGACTCTCTGAGCCTGGTTTCTTCTTCTGGAAGACCAAAGTGGTAATACTCCTCTGAGGCCTGTGAGCTACTGGTGAGATGGTTTAAAAATCTCGGGACATCTTAGGTGTTTACCGAGTACCAGCTGCTGTGGCACACAGTAGTCTTCACTTAGCGTCACAGATAGGTCTGGGATGAAGTTCTATGATGTATAATGAAACCAGTTTTATTATAGGCTGATTGCTGTAAATAAGGATTAAGTTTCCAAGGCATTCGATTAACGTTATAAAGAAATGGCATTGAAAGAAATGATGTTGTTCAGGAACCGGCGGTGTGTCCTTACCGTGAGTGCTTACCACGTACCGGATTCTGTGTGGAGCCAGCCGCCCGCCACCCGCCACCAGCTGCCCGCCCGGCCTTGTCATCAGGAAACCGACCGTCATCCGGGGGTGATGCCACAGGCAACAAGGAGATTAAATGAGATATTGAATGGAAAGTGCTTAGCATGGTGCGTGGATCTATTAAGTGCTCGGTGAGAGGTGTTATCATCTGCTGATGGGCATTTATTCCTGTATAGCATTTGGTATAAAGCATGTGTGAGAAATTATGGCTTGGTTATGAATCATAAATGGTTGCTCTTTGATCATACAGTGGTACTGGGTTGGAGCTGCTGTCAGAATGGGAAGCCTGTTAATGCAATATTTGCAGCTTTGTGCTGTTAATGGACAGAAACGAGGTGAGTGAGCGAAGAGGTTGCTAAGTGAAAGTACAGTGCCTTCAAGGAACAGGGTTTCGATGACAAAGGAGTTGAGAGTGACTGACAGGAAGATGCCTGCGGGAATGAGGGAGGCGCTGCCCCAAGACGGGGTTTGCAGAGAGTGTTCTCTCCAGAGCTCCTTCCAATAAGAATTGGCATCCAGAGGCCAGGCGCCCGAGTGTTCCCTGAAGTGGGCACCAGAGTCCCGGGTGAGGCTGAGTTTCCAGTGACCCGGCACTGTCCGCTGATCAGCGGGGGAAAACCGATGCAGGAGACAGAGAAGCATGTGAGTCCCCAAGTCTCCTCCCAGCTAAGTGATCTCGATGGAGTCACGTCACCTCGGTGGATCTCGGTTTCATAGCTGTGGAGTTGGGGCAGACTTACCCACCCACATGGTCACCTAGCTCAAATGAGGCAGAGTAAGTGAAATGGTTCTGTGGGCTGTAGGTAAGATTATAAACTAGCTAGCTGCCATTGTTTATTCCAAAGGGGTAGGAGAAAATATTTGCATATTATATTGCTGAGAAGATGCCCAACATCATTAATCACTAGTAAGATGCAAATCAAAACCACAAGGAGATATCATTCTCATCGACTAGGATAGCTATAACAAACAAACAAAAGAAAAAGTAAAAAAAATCCCAGAAATAAGTGTTGATGAGGATGTGGAGAAATTAGAATTCTTGGTCATTACTAGTGAGAATGTAAAATGGTATAGCTCTTGTAGAAAACAGTATGGTGGTTCCTCAAAAAACTATACATAGAATTACCATATGACCCAGAGATTCCGCTCCTAGACATATACTCAAGAAATAAAAACAGAAGTCTGCATAAAATCAGTACACTAATGTCCATAGCAGCATTATTCAGAATAGCCAAAAATGAGGGACATGGTTCAGGTGTCCACGGATGGATAAGAATGTCAAGAAAATATGATTCCTACATACATACATTATTATTCAGTCGTAAATAGGAATGACATTCTGGAAACATGCTATAACATATGACTCTGAAAACATTGTGCTAAGTGAAAGAAGTAAGACGCCGAAGGGCAAATATAGTATGAGTTCACTTATGTGAAACATCTATACTAGAAATAAGAAATGGCAGTTATGGTGCTTCTTACTATTATATAAAATAATTTACAATAAGCATCTTAGAGTAGTAATCACTGAAGTAGGCAGAGAAGATATTAATGATTAATTAAACGGGCAATTATTAGTTTTTAAACATTAATCAGGACTTGCTGTGCATAAGACAGGAGTAGACACTGTAACAGTTAAGAGTTGATAGGTTTGCAGGGCACGGAGGGGAAGGGGACAGGGAGAGTGATTACTTGTTGGGTATGTGTTTTCTTCTGGGATGCTGAACAAGTTCTGGAACTAGATAGTGGTGATGATTGCTCACCAGTGTGCATGTACTTAATGCCATTGAATTGTACACTATTAAATTTTATATGTGTTTTACCACAATTATCCCCCCCCCCCATCACCAACAGATCGGATCAGGCAGGTTCCATGTTCTCCAAGAATTTACAGAAGTAAGAGAAAGCAGTTTGATTGTCATACAAACAATTTATACCAGGGTTGGGAGATTTCTGTGCAGTGGCTGAAGGCAGGGGACCCAGGGACTGAATAACCTGCTGGGACTAACAGGAGGTGAGGGAAGGATTGGCATCTCCTAGACTGGGCCTGCTCCTCTTCCCGATGAAAAAGCTAGGAGTTTTTCTACGATGAGCATCTCTACAAGGAAAACAGGAAAGGATGCTTGTTCTTCCTACTCTGCCGTGGTCCCCGTTTGTGGGCTGATGAAATTGACAGTGTGTGTGTGCCCAGAGGAGAAGGGGCAGGGAGGGGCCGCTTGGATGTAACTGCATCTTCTTCCCTCCCTTATTTAACATTCCACAAACACTCGCCACATAAACAACATGTCTTTTCTCAAACCTTATCATCATTCCCAGAACCACTTGCAGGCTTTCAGAAACCCATTATTATAATTATAATCAAGAATCTTAGGACAGAGCCATTTGTGCCAAAAATACATTTACACTTGGAATTGTTTGCGGAGGAACAAGAGCGAGAGATGTCGTGTTACAGCCTTGGACTCTATTGGTAGCCACTCCTACGCCATTTGATTTCCTTTCCTCCGTTTAATTTCGTAATTCAGATTTTTTTGTTGTCACATTCCTAACTAATATTTGTTTTTGTCGCTTTGTTCTTTTACCCCCTTTGGGCCTTAATTTTCAGAGGCCTAAAAAGCCGCACTTATTATCTCCACCCTTTTGGTTTTTCCATGGGGACAGCCCCGGGCAAGGACGGAATGGGGCCGATTTCAGAAGTATCAGCGGGGCAGCCCGTAGTCCCTCCACCCCCGCCCCCCGTGGAAATAACTGCCTGCAACATTGGTGCTTTTATATCAGAACAAAGGCTTTCATTCCATAATTAGAGATAAATCAATGTAGACTAACTTTAATTCAGTGCACATTTATTTTGGGTTTGTTTTTTTATTCTTTTTTATCTGTAGGCACATAGAGATGAATCAAACATAGCTCTTATCCTCAGAAAGAACATGGTTCATTACAGGACACAGACTGTGAATAAATATTCCTGACGGGAGGCAGGATGTAATGAGAGCCCTAGAAAATGGAAAAAAAAAACCAAAGCAAAACAAACAAACAAACAAAGTCATATGCTGTAGCAAGGAGAGGGGGGAAGTGTTACCAGCCTAGGTAGGTTTGACAGCAAAGGTAACATAGACGTGGGTTGATACATTGTCACATCTAACATCTGAGCCTCACATTTACCGCATGGTCACTGCGGGTGAATTAGATAACCTGTCAACGTCTCAGTCTTTCCACCTGCAAAATGAGGATATAATGTCTACTTCATCATTATAAGCATTGAGGTATCCTTATAATTTGTCTAAAATCTCACCAATCTCACAGCCACTGGAAGTCCAAAGGTCTCCTGGGCGCATAGGTCAGGTTGTCCAGGAAGCAGATTCTTAGACGGAGTTGAGCGTGCAGGATGTTTATTGGCAAGTGCCCCTGGGGTCAACCACATCACTCAAGGCTGGGAAAGGAAGCAGGACTGGCCAGAGAGAGAAGCTGAGCTGTGAAGCAGCCCCTGGGACAACCTCAGCTGACCCCCTGGCAAGCTCTACAGCTGAGAGAGCTCTCAGAGATGTCCCACTAGGGCCCAGTGGCTTGGCCTTTAGTCTTCTTACTAAATCAGTCAGTCCCTGGATAAGGGTGGCCCAAGCAGGGCATGGCCTGGGACAAGGAGGCTCTGCAGAGGGGCCCTGCCTGAAGGAGCTGACTGCTGCAGGCTGTCCCAGTGGGTGGGACAACACACCCTTCCCTGAAGGGAGATCCCAACAGGGTACCTCCAGGCCCATCACACTGGTAGACTAGTATCCTTCCTTTCCTACAGCGAGACTTGCTTTTTAGTCTTAGTTCCAAAAGTAATTTACTTTCCTCTGACTTCTCTGGTTCCTGGGTTCCTAGATCCCAGTAGAGTTTGCTTTTTCACAGGATTGCATGAGAAATACACATGCATTAAGCATGCCGTGAGATCAGTATACTTCACCGATAGCTTGGAAGTCCAGGGGAAGGATCACATCACATCATATCCCTCCCCCCCCTCCTCCCACCAACCTCTTCTCTCTCTGTCGCATGCTCAATAGTGCATCAGGTCACTTTTATTGCTGGTGTGAGCACTGCATCTGCAGATTTATCCCAAATGCAGTGTTCTTACAACTCCAGAATCTTGGTGTTGGTCAAATAAGTTTGCAAATATGATGTATATGTTTGCTCGCTTATAGTTTGCATTGGGTATGGGGGAGCAGGCTGGATCCTTATAAGCAGGCAGGATCCTTATAGCCTAAGGCTTAGTTTTAAGACTAAGCCTTTCCCATCCTTTTTGATGTGGTAGTGCACTCTCATGAGGAATCCCATTATGCCTCAGATAAGTGACTTTGTATCAGAGATTTCCTTGTTTGTATATTGGATTAAAGGTTTTGATTTCTACACTATAAAATAGGGCAGACTGGGAGCTTGAGCTCTCTTGGTTCCTGAGATTAGCATTAGAGAGGAGAGTAGAGAAAGGCCACGTGGAGTAGGCCAGGAGAAGAAGCCAAGATTGCAGAGTGCTGAGGAAGAAGCCAGTTTGTGCAGAGTTTGTGCAGAGAGAAGGAGATGGGGAACAGAGGTGAATAAGTCTGGTGAGCTAGAAATCTTTGATTCTAGGAAACTCGGATAAGTCAGTAGCTTTGTGAGCACTGAATGAGTGGGTTTTGGAGCCCAGTGTGTGTTTTTGCTTGCCCGCTGGGTGCAAGCTAGGATTAAAGCTAATGGCTCACCAGTTCTTGGCTCCATTGTTTCATTACCATCTGTCCGAATCAAATACGAACCTACATGGGCCAGGCAGCTATGATGGTGGCCGTGGCTACTGGCTTTACACTTGGAAAGTAAAATTTTCTTTTCTTTAAGCAGACAAATACTTGCTAATATTATGATTTAGTGTAATGAATCTCAGTTTATGGAGTCAGACTCACCATCAGTGGGAAGTCTCAGCTCCTCTTTTTGTAAGTTCGGTCCCCTTGCCTTTTTCCTTCTCCGGACTTCCGATTAGTCATGCGGAGCCCCTAGTTTTTAGAATCTGTAAATTCAAGTCGGTGGTTTGATTTAGTGAGATGTGCATTGCAGTTAGATCCGGAACAGCTGGGGTAGCTCACCCCTGACCTTTATGATGCTGTTGTGATCTTGGCAGCTTTAATTCATTCACTTGGAAAAGAGGATGCTAGTGTGCAGTGTTGTTCTGAAGACTAAGTCATGGAAGTTCTTCATTCACTCATCAGTTCACTCATTTATCCTTTCCTTCCTTCAACAGTTATCAAACTTCCACTGGTACCAGCACTGGGGATACAACAGTGACTTGGGCAGACCTATTCCTGTCCCTGTGGAGTTTTCACACAATTGCTGCAGAAAGACAATAAGGAAGGAAACTAATTAGTGACTACAAGTTGTAAACAGTGCTGTTTTTTAAAAAAACTAAACAGGGCACAATGATAGAGAAAAACACACGCACAATGTAGTGGTGAGGTCAGGAAAGGGCTGTTGGAGGGGATATTTGTGCTCCAAGGGAACAGCATGTGCAAAGGCCCTGTGGCAAATTTCTGCAGCAGAGCATTTCTCCTTCTGAGCAGCTACAACACTTTGTAAATACCTCTGGTACAGCTTGTCACCTTCTATTGTAATTATCACATGGTAAATTTACTGACCAAAAACTCTTCTTCTTTTTCGAGATTCGGAACTCTCTTAAAGCCAGCAGATGATGGCAGAAAAAGATACATCACTTTTTTATTCAAATAGATCTGGTTCAAATATGTATCTATCACATATAAGCCATGTGGTATAAACTTGAGTTTAATGACATCTAGTAATGAAAGAAACTTTTTATGAGGCTGAAATCACTTCAGTCTATGAAAATGCACATGGTAGGCACCCAAGATATGTAGATGGAATCTGTTACTTTTAATCCTTGGCTTGTATCCCAGGTTTTCCTAGTCTAAGCCTAAGGTTTAGATGAGACTCAAGCAAGATAATGTTTGTAGCAGCCACAATGGCTGGCACCTTGTAGATGCTCAACAAATGCCATGGAGTGGTCTGATTGGAGAGGGTGGTGGAGCTGGAGCCCTGGGTGGGAGTGTATGCATTGGTTGTTGGGAAGTTTGAGGGCAGGTAGAGAAAGTTTGTGGGAAAACACAAATGCAAGCTGTTGCTGGGTTTTATTAGTCTGTCACCCACGTCTTCCCTCTCAGAATACTTTGTAATCAAAAGAGTTTGGAGTGGACTATTTTCAGCCTGCAGCCTTCACCCTGAGCTGCACTAAGAGGAAAAGCTGATTAGGGAAGCTCTGCAGTGTGCACATAAGTCAGAATCACCAATATCCATCCTCTGCAGGATTAGACCGTTAATTTTCCCCCCAGAAACATTACAATCATGTTTTCAATACCATAGTGTCACTCTTTTTAGGATTCATTATGGCAGAGTCCCTGAAATTTATGACTCCTTTTAGCCAACTTAAAAACTTCTTTTCAGACCTGGTTCAAAAATTCTTCTTGGCCAGGATGCCTTCTCCAAGGAACCCCTCCCTCCCTGGAGAGTTTCTGGTACCTTTCTGCCACCCGGAGCCTCCGACCGCACTAGTAGCTCAGATCCTGATGACTGGTGTTCAGCAGAATGTTTCCTTTTAGATCTTCTCTATAAATAAAAGAAACCCAGGTTTGGCATCAAACCGCCTGTCATTACTTCATCTCGTTTTTTTTCATCCAAAAATAATCAAATCACGTTGTGATGATTGCATGTAATAGTGAATGCCAGTATTCTCAGGGAGCTGTGGAACACTCCGTAAGTTTGTCACTATTTAATTTTCACATGACTATAGCTGGTTTCCCTGAAGTATAGTGTTGGATTCATGAGGTCAGGGACCAACTATTCTGTCACTGATTTTCTGTGATCTTGTGAAACGTTATCCTTTCCATGGGTCTCCGTTTCCCCATTGCACAATTTTACTTTTGAATGATGGGCAGTTTTCAAATTTTCATGTCCAGGGGAATGCACTGAGGGGGCGATTAAAAACAGCAATTCTTATTTAGTAGGACCAAAGTGCAACCCTGGAATATGGACTTTTTGGCAAGCGCTTTGGGAGATAATGTGTCTCCAGACACACCTAGAGTAACATCGTAGTGGATCATTCCCTAGCACTGGCCTTCTTATCTGAAAGGTGAATGTGAACTTGTCCAAGATGGATCCAATAGGCTGGCCTCTAAGAAAAGGAGCTGGCTCCATTCCTTGGGAACCAATTATAGCTCAGTGCCCAACCCATCAATGCAGGTCAACCACAGGGGACCCCCGGTCACACACGGGAGGGATGGGTGCTCCTTCCAGTCACAAGAGCAGAATTGGCCCATCTACAGCAGAAGCTGGGACTATGCTTCCTTAATTGTAGAAGCACAGGCCCAGCTGTAGACCCATCAGGGAGGTGCAAATCAAAACCACAGTGAGATATCACCTCACATCTGATAGGATGGGTACCATCAACACAAAACAAAAGCACCCCCCCAAAAACCAGAAGACAGTAAGTGTTGATGAGGATGTGGAGAAATTGGAACCCTTGTGCACCGTTAGAAGGAGTGCATATTGGTGCAGCCATGGTACAAAATAGTACAAAGATTCCTAAAAAAAAAAAAAAAAAAAGAAAAGAAAAGAATAAAAAGGAAAAGAAAGAAAGAAATAGAACTACCTTATGATTCTGCAATCCCAATTCTGGGCATTTATCTAAAAGAAATAAAGTCAAAGAGATACCAGTATTCTCATGTTCATTGTGGCAAGATGTCCACAATAGCCAAGATGTGGAAACAATGCATGTCTACTAAGGGATGAGCAGATAAAAAATATAAAGAAATATAAAGAAAGCAAGCATGGCTTGCACATGCCACAGAATATTATTCAGATGTAAAAGAAGGAGCTTTTGCAATAGGTGACAACATGAATAAATCTTGCGGACACTGCACTGAGCTAAATAAGCCAATCATAGAAAACACATACTGTGGGGCCCCACTTACAGGAGGTGTCTAAACTCGTCAAACTCACAGAAGCAGAGGGTAGAGTAGGGGGGCTGCCCTGGGCTTGGGCAAAGAGGAACAGGGAACTGCTAATCAGTTCTGCCTGCCAGGAGAGGAAGTTCTAGAGACCCGACGTACAACACTGTGCCTGTTCATAACAATACTGCGTTGTGCACTTAAAAAATATGTCAAGAGGGTAGATCTTATATTAAATGTTCTTTCCACAATAAAGTTAAACTCAACACATATCAATATCAGCTTGAGGTCTCTCTGAGTGCGATGTCTGGCCCTGCCAGACTGCTGTGTGTCGTCCTACAGTGTAGTTCAAAGTCGGAGGCTGCCCGCCTGCTCCCGCTCCGGACCCCATGGCATTTTCCCCTGTGAACAGTGTTTCAGCAGGTCCGGGACGTGTACTGCATGACTGCTCCTCTTTACATGCACGGCAGATCACTTTAAAGCTTGACATTCTCTGAGTAATGTATGTGAAAGGACAATCCAAACTGTACAAAAGAAGAACTTTTGTATTGCTATTCATATTCCTGTGGGTCTAGAACCCAGTTCTACATCCTGTTATTCCTGTGATTTTTTTTCCCTGTCACCAAACTCAGAAGAGCCGTTAACCATGCACTGTATTAGTTTCCAGTAGCTATAGTAACCAGTAATCACCAACTGTGTAGCTAAAAACAGACATTTATTAATTTACAGTTATGGAGGTCAGAAGTTGGAAATGGGTCTTTGAGGCTGAGATTAAGATGTTGTCAGGGCTGGGCTGTCTCCGGAGGCTGGGAGGGAGAACCTACTTCTATCTAGTCTTTGGAGTTTCTAAAGGCCCCCAGCATTCTTTGGCTCATGGCCCCTCCTCCATCTCCACATTGCATCAAAATAACCTCTGCTTCCCGTGCGCCCGTTCCCTTCTCTGATTCTGATTCCCCTGCCTCCCTCTGATATGGGCCATAGTGATCACATTGGGTTTATGTGGATAATCCTGAATAATCTCACCATCTCAAGACCCTTAACTTAATCCCATCTGCAAAGTCCCCCTCCCTCCCACACGCTCTTTTAATGTAGGGTAACATTGTCACAGGTTCTGGGATTCAGATGTGGATATCTTGGGAGGATCATCATTCAGTCTTCCACATTAATCAGGTATCTAATGAGCAGTCACCACATGGCAGGCAGCTGGGACACGATGGTCCCTATGATAAACATAGCCCTTGCCTTGAAGGGACTTATTATCTAGCTGGGAAGATAAAAGAGCAAAGGTAATAAAAATAAATGGCAAGGAGGTTTGAACGGGGGGACCAAGAGAACTATTTGGAACACAGTTGGTAGCGAAAGGGCTCGTTGAGGCTAAGACCTTGCCTAGACCGAGGTGTGCCAAGCTGCCTCGCCCAGGTCAGTGTTCTGTGTGCACACAGAGGTACCCAAGATCAAACATGAAACATAGCTGGCTGACTTGGGTGGCCATCTTTCTACCAGTCTGGCAATAGGACATCATGTGTGTCTGCCAGACTGGTCAGCCAGTGCTGGACCTCTATACCTACGTGATACCAGGGACTGAATCTCGGTTCATTTACGGTCTGTTCTCATCCCACACCAGAAAAGCGAGTCATGTCCAGGCTATTCCTGAACCACAGCAGAGCTGAAAGGAGACAACCAGTGCAGAATAGTTTAAAAATAGACACATGCTTACAAAAGACCCTAGTCATCCCATCTAAGTGAGTGATATGTCTCACTCCCACTCTCCACCTCATCATGGCTCCATATCAACCACTGGGAAGTCATCGTTTCTTCCCACGATCATCAAGGTCCTTCATAACCTGACACCTGCCTCCCTCTCCAACTTCCTTCCCCACCCCACACACCTTCAAAGTAAATGTTCTAAACATGTGTTAACGGCTCATTGTACCACAAAAGGCCATGCTCCTTCATGTCTAACTACCTTGTCCATACTCCTTCCCCCTCTTGCAACTGTGCAGTCTCTACCCCCAGATCTCCTGTTCACATCTGCCTAATGGACTCCTAAGTCAGACCCCCTCTACCTTCAGGAAGTCTTTCCTGACCCTCTTTGAGATAGCTCTGCATGCCTTTGGGGTGCCTGTCTGTCCCAAGTGAGAGCTGTCTTACTCTGGCCGCAGGACTGGACATTGATGTGCTGACAAGTATTACTCTCCTGCTTGACTGTGAGCTTCTGGAGAGAAGGAGACTGTATCTTACTCATCTCTGCGCGTGCGGCACTGTCCCTGGTAGGACACTCTGTGTCGGAAGGTTCAGTTCGCAGGTGGTGCTCAACCATTCAACAGACTGGGATGTGAATGATGGCCCTGGAATTGTATGACATGGCCGTTCTGGTCACACAGTAGATTTTCTGTACCTATTTGTAAGCATACCACGCAATCTAAAAACAAAGCGGTGTGTTTGAAGATGATAGTGACATATACTCTTCTCTCCCCAGTCATAATAAAGAAGCCTGTGCCATTCTTCCCCGGTTCCCAAGCAAACACTCTTCGGAGAGGTGTGCCCGTCTCTGCCCACGCCATTAGTGCAGACGGATAGGCACACAAAGCAGTCATGTTGGCTTCTCCTTCATTAGAAACTCAAGGTAAAGGGGGACAAACCCATCAGGGTTTGCCACTTAGAGAGCGTATCAAGAGAGGAAGAAATTTTAATTTTTTTTGTTTTTGCATTAGTGAGAGGTTGTTAAGAGTGGGGCAAGGTAAACGTGAGTCTGGATGTCACTGCGATGTATTCTCCTTCCAACCCGGAGTGACGTCCATAGAACACTCCACTTGTGTCCTCCTGAACTGGGATAAGCCACCAGCAGCAGAGAGCACCGGAAACTGATTCTCCTTTCTGACTTAGAAGGCTTCAACCAGATTTATTCATTTCATTTAGCCAGTCATTAAGTATTCAGAAGCACCTATGTAACTAACACTGCATTAGGTTGGTAGGGAGATCAAAGATGACTAAGATCAAATCCCGGAGCTTCAGAAACGTGCAGTTTGGTGTAGAAGACAGGTAGGTAACTCTGTTATCAAATCACAACATTTCAAATGCTTGGTTGATAACACTTGGTGAGCTCTTAGTCTGAGCCCTGCACTACCTTCTAAATTTTGAGCACTCTTTTTTGTCTTTACAGCAATCCTGTGATGTGGGTGGTATTTCAGATTTGCAGGTGAGGAAGTGGTGGCACAGAGAGGCTGAGTTGCTTGCCCAAGGTCACACAGCTGCTGAGTAGCAGGCAGGGATTTGCACCCAGGCCATTCGTCTCCATAGCCTGTACTCTTAACCTTCCTACTCTACTCCTGGAGTAATGATCCAGGCTGTTTGCTCTGGGATTCACTCAGTCTAAAGAGTTGGGGACAGCTTCTCAAAGGTGGAAACTCCTGAGCCAGGGTTTGGCAATTAAATTGGCATCACCCGATGGACATGGTGCATAGGAAGCTGTGAGTATAAGCGAAGGCACCAGAGAAGGTTTATGCAGGATGTGTCCACCAAGTAGCCAATAATACCATGACTGAAGCAGGAATTATAGTCAAAGCAGCCTCCTTGTTCCCATGCCACACACCATCGCATGGAGGGCAGCTGTTGCCAGTCACACTCAACACTCTTTCTGAAGTAATGTCTGGGCAAAGAAGGAAAGATGCCTGGAACTAAAGACCCCGCAGTAACATGGGATGGGCTGGGAGGCGGTGCCTGGGTGCCATTTGCCCCTCCCCCTGTAGGCTGGTGGGAGGGGCCAGGCTGGGGAAGGGGGAGGCTGGACAGTCAGGCTGGGCAGACTCTAATGGGTGGGTGCGAGGGGCCATGCGAGGTCCCGGGGGCTTGTTGTGGAGGTGGTGGGGATTCAGGGAAGGATAGCAGAGATTGAAAGGAGGATGGATATGTGCAGGGAGGGACTAATGATTTCAGTTCTTGCCTCCCTGTTCTGTCTCACTCCATCTTGAACTCTGGCAGGGGGCGCTGTCAATAAGCAACGATTCCCAATGGACAAGAGTCAGTGAAGGGGTTTCAGGCCCTCACTGGTAAAGACTGGAAGTCATGAAAAGTCCCCAGAGTTCAGGAATTGTAGGTAAACTTGTTTGGGGAAGACTTGGGATCTGTAGAACAATATTTCAGCCTGGCTGGTACAGGGAAGGAGACAGAAATTGGGAAAGAAAAACAAAGGGGTAATAACTCCCCAAAATTGACTAACGGTATTTGGCTAAGGATCTTTGGGAGTCTAGGAGAGTTTGCTTCTTTATCATTGGGGTGGGGTCGCCTTGTGCCTTCTTCACACCGCTGGCTCCTTGATCCTGTCCACACACCTCTTTCATCAGAGTTCCTGCATTGTGGAGAGAACACAGGATTGAGGTCAGGAGGACTGCATTCTGGTCTTGACTCTGTTGCTCATGCATTGTGTGACTTTGTGAAAGTCTCTCCCCATCTGTGAGCCTCAGTTTCTACATCTGTAGGAGGAAGGGGTTGGAGTGAAACATGGAGGCATAGCTGTGGCGTGTGCACGCCTACTCCGCCAGCCAAGCCTTGGCAGACATTGTCAGTTAAGTGTGACATTCTTTACTGGGTTAGCCTGGAACTGGCCTCAGAATCCTTCTCCACCCAGGGCTCCAAGATGCCGATCAGAGTTAGCGCTTGATTCTGGCTCTGCTCGTCAGAGTGGAATAGATGGGCTCAAAACACTTTTTTTACTTCTGATATTCTTGGATTCTCTGAAAGATTATTCATGGAAGCAGAGGAAGACCGTTTTGGAAATATATGTTGGTGCCAGATACTTTAGAAAGGCCTTGCATGCTAGTCAATATCTTTTATTGTTTCAAACAGAGCCACTCCTTGGTATTCTCAGAGCAATCCAACAAATGACAGCCCAGTGGCTTCATTTTAATCGGCCGGGGCATAAGAGGCCATGTTTCTATTACGAGGAGATCTATAAGAAATCACACCCATTAATGGCTCCCATTAAATTCAGGGCATGTGGGGAAATTTGTAGTTTGATTTAGTTTAGCAACACGAAGATATTGGCAAGATAATCACATAAAAGCGGCACCTTTTATGGCAGGGCGATTTGATTTTATGTCAGCAGGTTTTAATTTCCCACATTTTTATTACGGCATGCGTATAGGTCTCCTCACCTAATGCATGCGTTAGCCGGAGTAAAGGTTAAATAGGTTATTTTAACACTCACTATTCCAACCTAATAATGATGATAAAATAATAATGTGCCTCGTCATAGAGGCCCCTTCCTACACGGAATCCATCACCCCTCCCAAGTCGTCCTTATGCCGAGGGGGGCAGTGGGGGGGTGGAAGAAGCCGGGGGTGGGGTACACAGAGAAGGAAAGGAGCTGGCTGTGCAGTCGGGGGGTTGAGTTCCAGGCGGGAGGACTGTGGTCAGTGAAGTGACTCATCTGTAGAATGGAGGCTGTGAGACCTACATGTGAGGGCTCCCGCGAGGAGGAAAGGGGAGGCGGGATGCAGGGTGAGTCCCAATGAGTTCAGGCTCGCTCCTCTGTGAGGGGGTTGGCGTCGTGCAAAAGTGAGAGACTCTCTTCTCAAATGGAATTTTTTATTTAGGGAGAAGTAGGAAAGGGCCATTATTTCGACCTTGGGACATAGTTCTAAAGACCCTGTTGGCTTCCTGCGGTGTATCAAGAGCCACCAGCTGGGCCGGATCGCTTGACCTCTCATAGACTTCTAGAAATTAGCTCTTCAGCCAGAGACCAAGGCGGTGGGGTTATTTAATGGGCATTGTTTTGGGGCCCAGAAGGAGGGAGGGCTGAAGGAAAGCCATGCCCCTGTGGGTCCCAGGGACATTGAGACCTTAATTCATTTTCTCTATGCCTCTTCCTTTCCTTGATAAGTTTTTAGTCTTGAAACTAAAAGACTGGGGACTCACATCACCCAGTCTGAGTGTAATTGGCAGCCCCCTCCTCCCAGAAGCCTTGGCACCTATAGGGGGCTGAGCCCCCAGGGAGTATTTGGTGGGCTTCTTGGAGAGAATTCAAACTGTTGCTTTAAATCCCTTCCTCTGACTTTCAGATTGGCCCTATTTAAATATTCCAGAGAATTTTAAGACTTAATAATGATGAATATGATTAAGATGAGGGTTTAATAAGAGTGTTAAGAAAAGATTTTTCATTCTGATGGTGGTGGAGGCCACGCTGACCAGCACGGACCCTTACCTTTCCCAGTGAGTTAGTTAACTCTTGTGGTCCAGAATCCTGGGAGGAATCCAAACAAACCATGCATTCTTGTTCTCTCTAGAGAACACCCCACATCTGCTGAGGTGACCCCAGGCCACTCTCTCCTCCCTTCCAAGTCAATCTTAAGCAGCTGGACAACAGGGAGCTCTTCCTCAGCCTTCTTGCCATTCCCTTGACTCTAGCCCTTTGTTATGTTTGTGGGAGACTGGACCCAGGAAATCAGAAACTGAGAGGAGGGAGGGAGAGCATTGCAGGCAGTGGGAAGTGACTCAACTTCTCCTTACAGATGAGGAAACAAAGGCTGAGAGTCAAGTCCAAGCTCCTGCTGCTTGTAGTGGAGGGGTTTGATGTGAACTCGGGTCTCACTTCAGAGCTGCATCTGGTCCACAGCCCACAGCTCTGAGGCGCCAGTTCGGGCAGCTGGTCCCCTGTGTCTTCTCACAGCTCTGCTGGAGAGTCTAGAAGCGGAGGCTCCGCTCGCCGAGCCCCGGCGGGAGTGGAGGGGCAGAGCTCACGCGATTTGTGTGGCGCAGATGGAGGTGCTGTGGCAGTGGGACTGGGAGAGAGAGAGGCAGAATCCTTGTGAGGCCCAGGCAGGGCCAGGAGCCATGTGGGCTATAGATCAGAGATATGAAGACATCTAGCTTTGGGAACCAGGAGATCTAGGTCCTCTCTACATATTAGGCCAGAGACCCTAAACAGATCATAGCCCCTTTCTAACCTTAGGTTATGCACTTGGATTTCAGTGTGTGATCCCCAAGACCCCTTCTTCTTTGACCTTTGACCTACCATGGCGGTAAGAGAACAGCATTGTCACTGAATCCCTTCATAATTCCTTGTTTTAGTGGCCACTCCTCCCATGAGCCCTTGCACAAGTGACTTCGAATGCCCTGGTCAGAAATAGTTGGGCTTTTTCCTATAGCTCTAGGGTGTATTTCTCAAGCTCAGCACTACGACACATTAAGCCAGGTACTTCTTTAGTATGGGGCTGCCATGTAGACTGTAAGATGTTTGGTAGCATCCCTGAGCTCTGCACATTGGATGCCAGGAGCTCCCCCTCCTTCCCACACTTGTGACACAAGAACATTGGTGTCAGCTCTAGTGTAATGCACAGATCTGCGGGGGCTCTCCCCTAGGATTTAAGGAAAGGTTCATGATCATGATAATTACAATAGTTTCCATTTATTGAGCACTTATATTTCAGATGCGGTGCTCGTATATTACATAGGTCACATTATTTTTAATAATTCACCCAACAATCCCATGAGGACCCTTGTTTCCAATTCATAGGGAAGAATTAGAAACTTTGAGGGATTCATGAACTCATTCAAGCTGGGACATGCCAGCTGTTGGTTGGACTCTGAGGCTGCCTGACTCTAGAGCAGGGGTCCCCCAACTTTTTACACAAGGGGCCAGTTCACTGTCCCTCAGACCGTTGGAGGGCCAGACTATAAAAAAAACTATGAACAAATCCCTATGCACACTGCACATATCTTATTTTAAAGTAAAAAACAAAATGGGAACAAATAAAATATTTAAAATAAATAACAAGTAAATTTAAATCAACAAACTGACAGGTATTTTTTTTTTTTTACAGGGACACAGAGAGAGTCAGAGAGAGAGATAGATAGGGACAGACAGACAGGAACGGAGAGAGGTGAGAAGCATCAATCATTAGTTTTCGTTGCCGTGGCAACACCATAGTTGTTCATTGATTGCTTTCTCACATGTGCCTTGACCGCGGGCCTTCAGCAGACTGAGCAACCCCTTGCTGGAGCCAGCAACCGTGGATCCAAGCTGGCGAGCTTTTGCTCAAACCAGAGCAAAAGTTGGCGAGCTCGGGGTCTCGAACCTGGGTCTTCCGCATCCCAGTCTGATGCTCTATCCACTGCGCCACTGCCTGGTCAGGCTGACCAGTATTTCAGTGGGAACTATGGGTGCGGATGCATCCTGTGCTCCTCTCACTGACCACCAGTGAAAAAGGTACCCCTTCCAGAAGTGCGGCAGGGGCCGGATAAATGGCATCAGGGGGCCACATGAAGCCCGCAGGCCATAGTATGGAGACCCCTGCTCTAGAGCTTAGATTCTTAAGCACTGCATGATACAGATGAGTTGAGGACAGATGTGTGAGTCTGAGTTTGAAGGAAGGAAAAAAGGTGGTTTCTAAGAGGGTCCCCAGTGATCACCACCTCCTGGCATGCCTGCCTTTGTGTAATTTTCTCCCTTTGGGTGTGGGCTACCCTACTCATTTGCTTTGAATGAATAGAACACCACAAAAGTGATAGTATAGCCTGACCAGGCAGTGGCACAGTGGATAGAGCATAAGACTGGGACCCAGAGGACCCAGGTTTGAAATCCCAAGGTCGCCGGCTTGAGTGCAGGCTCATCCAGCTTGAGCATGGGCTCACCAGCTTGAGTGAGGGGCTGCTGGCTTGAGTGTGGGATCATAGACATGACCCCATGGTCACTAGCTTGAGCCCAAAGGTCACTGGTTTGAAGCCTAAGGTCGCTGGCTTGAGACCAAGGTTGCTGGCTTGAGCAAGGGGTCACTCACTCTTCTGTAGCCCTTGGTCAAGGCACATATGAGAAAGCAGTCAATGAACAACTAAGGAGCTGCAACGAAGAAATAATGCTTCTCATCTCTCTCCCTTCCTGTCTGTCTTTCCCCATCTGTCCCTCTGTCTCTCTCTATCTCAAAAAAAAACCAAAAACCCAAAACAAAAAACTGATAGGCTAGCTCTCTTCCTGAAGTTAGGTTACAAAGAATTTGATATTTCTATGGCTCTCCCACTTGTTTACTCAGATGGAACAGGTGCCCATGCTGTGAGGTGCCCTAGGAAGAGACCGACATGGCAAAACAAACAAGAGACTGTGGTCAGTCTCTGGCCGACAGCTTGCAAGAGACAGAATATGGCAGCCTTATGAACTTGGAAAAGGTCTCTCCTCAGTCAGACCTTGAGATGAAATGAAAGGCCAGTTCTGGCTGAGTCGGAGGATCTAGCAGTAGATGGATGGTAGGGAAGAAAGGAGGGAGAGAGGGAGCAAGAAAAAGAGGAAAGGAAAGAAGACAGAAGGGAGGAAGGGAAGGAGGGAAGGAGGGAAGGAAGGAAATAAGGGAGAAAGAGAGAAGCCACACATTATACTACCTTTGAGGCGGGGAAGGGACCAAACATTACCATACCTGAAGATTCCATAGAAAGACCAAGGCAGCCTATGATTTAAGATGAATTATTTTGCTAACAACAATAATGCTCTAGGAGTCCAGAGAGAGGTTATGGTACCCAGGGTGTTGGTTAAAAATAGACTCCTGAGTCAGATGACGTGGGCTTGGACGGTGCCTTGCTTCCATACAAGTGTGTGGGGCAGAGAGCATTAGCTGTCTCCTGCGTTCTTTCCTTCCTCCTCCATGGTCGAACTCCCAAGTGTTAGCTAGTGAATCACTTATCTATCCCTGGGTAATGAATCACTCCAAAACTGCGTAGCTTAAAACAACAATTATTTATTAGTTGCCATGGTTTCGGTGCCTGAGGACTTTGGGAGCAGCTTGGCTGCATGTTTCTAGCTCAGGGTCCACCATACTCATCAGCACTGCAACTATCTGAAGGTTGACTCTCTCTGCGGGCCTGACACTTCCACGGTGGCTCACTTACATGGCTGACAAGTGGAAGTTCAGCTCCTCTACCTGTGGACATCTCCACGGGACTACTGGAGTGTCTTCATGGCGTGGTGGTGGGCTTTCCCTAACCTAAGAGAGCAAGGCTGAAGCGGCAATGCCTGTTATATTTTAGGTTGGAAGCCACACATTATACTACCTTCTATTACTCTATTATACTCTATTACTTCTATTATAGTCTACCGGTCACGCAGACCCACCCAGACTCAGTGTAGGGGAAGACTGCACAAGGCTTACATATCGGGAGGCGAGAACCAGTGGAGGTCAACTTGGAGGCTAGTTCCCACAGCTGGACACAGGCTTCACCAATATAAAAGCTACCTTTCCCCACATCCTTTGTGAGGGGTGGCTTTGTGAACCCGTTTTGGCCAATGGAAAGTGCGCTGGGTCAGGGTGCCAGCTTTCTGAAACTTGTCCTCCAGGTGCAGGGACATGTTATTCTTCCTCCACGTGCTTCCTTCTAGAGTTTGGAGTGCGAACCTCACGGCTGAAGCTGAGTTGGTCATCTTGGACTATGGAGTGGAAACTGTGTGTTGAAGATGTTGGAAGAGCAGCCTGAGAGAGCTAGGCTTGATGATCACAGAACCATGGAGAATGCCCTGAATGACCTAGATTTCCAAAAGAGAAAAGATCTTCTTTTGCATCTAATTCACTGTTATATAGGTCTGGTATTACACACAGACAAACCTCATCTGAACAGACAGTGGTGGGGCGCTTACCTGCTCTGAATTTCAGTCTCCCCTTCTATGAAGTGGAGACCCTTGCACTGAGGTGCTGTGAGCAGTAAATAGTGCCATGCGTGTGGAGTACATGACACATGGGCTCAGAGGAAGCACTGGAGACATTTTTGAGCTGTTATTATCCCCATTTTACAGATGGTACAACTGAGCCAGGTGACAAAGCCAAATGCTGGAGCACATGTCTTTCCTCAAAACCTGTTCTCCTAACTCTGAGGAGGCACTGAAGCAGCAGCTTGGATGTGACGTACTTTTGACTTGACTCTAGGCTGGTGCTCGTAAACAATCCTGAAATGAGTCTTTCCACCCTCTTTTGGATGGTCAGGTGTAAATATACATTCTAATTATTTACCTAATTAAGTCAGTCATTTGTTGCTGGTTCCATGTGTTTGATGATATTTTGGTACCATCTGTTTCCTAATTGGACTTAATCTCCAAAAGATGTTACCAAAATCTTCACCAAATAATTACAAAAAAAAAAAAAAAAAAAAAAAAAATCAAAGCATAGAAACCCTCTAGTCGCCTTCACTGCATTCATAATTATACATAAACACACACATCACAATTTGTCTTAACACTTGTAGTAGTTTTAGACGTTACATGTGTGTGACTTGATGGCTTCCATCTCAGAGTGAAGGCATCTGGGTGATATGGAAAATGATGGCCAAGGGAGGCGAGTTTAAGGGTTTGCTCTCTTTATGGCCTTGGGCAGGTAGTATTTCTTCTCTGTGCCTCTGCCTTGATGTACACACAACCCTTGTCCTCATCTGGTGCTCAAATGTCTTCTTTAATATATTTTTTTTCTTTTACAGGGAGTCAGAGAGAGAGATAGATAGGGATAGACAGACAGGAACAGAGAGAGATGAGAAGCATCAATCATTAGTTTTTCATTGCCATTGCAACACCTTAGTTGTTCATTGATTGCTTTCTCACATGTGCCTTGACCACGGGTCTTCAGCAGACCGAGCCATCCCTTACTGGAGCCAACGACCTTGGATCCAAGCTGGCAAGCTTTTGCTCAAGCCAGATGGGCCCACGCTCAAGCTGGCAAGCTCGGGGTCTCGAACCTGGGTCTTCTGCATCCCAGTCTGATGCTTTATCCACTGCGCCACCGCCTGGTCAGGCTCAAATGTCTACTTAATTCAACGATGTCCCCATCATGGACACTAGTCCATTGTTGGGTAATTTTTATTACTCAAAAGTTCTTGAACTGGGTGGGGTCTGGAGACCTGGGTGAAGGCTGATTTTTGCTCTGTGACCTTGAGTTATGCCTTTCCTTCCTGTGAGCCTGAGGTTCATTGTTCTGTCAAATGGAAGTGACGGTGTGCACTGTTGATTACGTGACCTTGCCTTGCTGGCTGGGGTCACGCAAGAGAGTATTTTCGTCAATAGCAATCAAAATGTCTGGGTTGAAATTCCTACTTTCTACTTATTAGACATGAGTTCTTGAGAAAGGTACTTAATTTCTCCAAGCCTCGGTTTCCCCATCTGGAAAATGAGGTTCATGATATTGGATCTTCCTCATAGGCATAGTGGAGGTTTAAATGAGAGTGTCTGAAAACTCCTTTACTTGCACTAAGCTCTCAATTAAAATGATCATCATTACAAGGTGCTTACAAGGGTTTCATATGAAAATCTGCTTTGAAGGACTATGAAAAATAAGGATTTTTAAAAGTTCCCCAAAGTGTGTGATACTTGTATATCAGTTTAGAAACATTGTTCTATGGACTTAAGAAGAAAAATACATTTAATCCACACTTTAGGGTTAAAACGGGACAAAGAAGATTCAGAGGATATATGTAGGAAGTGGTTTTAGAAACTGCGTTTTTCCTGCAGACTGATAGTGCTGAAGACTTTCTGCCAGAAAACTATTGTCATAGAGCTGCCTTGTTTGCAGCTTTTAGTGAGAGCTCTTTCTTAAAAAAATTTCAGCTGTTTTATTTAAGAGCAGTAAATTATATTATTTTTCCTATGCACCTCCCCCCATTCTTCTGAAAAGAATGAATTAACAACTCAATACATTTTTTTTTACAGGGACAGAGAGAGAGTCAGAGAGAGGGATAGATAGGGACAGAGAGACAGGAACGGAGGGAGGTGAGAAGCATCAATCATCAGTTTTTCGTTGTCCTTGCGACACCATGGTTGTTCATTGATTGCTTTCTCACATGTGCCTTGACCGTGGGCCTTCAGCAGACCGAGCCACCCCTTGCTGGAGCCAGCGACCTTGGGTCCAAGCTGGCGAGCTTTTGCTCAAGCCAGATGGGCCCGCGCTTCAATACATTTTTTTGAGCACCTACTTTGTGCTCAGTGTGCCTCCCAGGCAGTAAGAACACAGCAGTGGCCAAGACCGCTGAAGTCTCTCCTCCTCTCCTTCTGCTGTGCACATCCCAGTGAGTGTTGTGCACACACATGCACACATGTGCACCCCTCGTTCCCCCACGTGATGTCCAGTAGTAAATCAGGGCATGCGAGTAGAGCATGATGGCAGTGTTACACTTTCAGCTGGGCAGAAAGGGAAGACTCTGTGAAAAGGTGCTTTTTTGAGAAACATGATTGACTTTAGGGAATATCCACGTAGGTATCAGGGAAAACGGCGATCCAGGCTGAGGCCACAGCAGATGAAGTCCCCCAAGTGCATGGCTGTTGGTTCATTAGAGAACCTCAAAGCCAGCAGCTGGAGCTGAGCAAGGGGAAGAGTGGGAGGAAATGAGGTTGGAGTGCCAGCCAAGGCCTGAACATTTAGGACTTCGTCCTCCAGGGATGCGATGCCTTTGGACGGTCTGTAACATGGGAAAGGCAGGGTTAGATTTATGACTGCATGTGACGACCCTGGTTCCTGCATTGAGAATGGACAGTAAGTAAGGCTGAATACCAGATATATTTTTAAATTGCAGGACTTTCCAGTGCCGTTGCTCGGTGAATGAGCTTTGGAAATCTCTAAGAATGGGTGTGGACCATACAGCTTTTCCCTGGGTTCCCAGAGGTTCAGGTCCCGGAGTATATTGTGTTCAGATGGAGGGGACAGCGTGTGGGACCGGAATGTGGGATTCTGTGGGAGACCTGAGCTACTGAGAAATCAGGGAAGATGGTTTTATGAATGAAGTTCAAATAACCTTCAGTCCTTTGTCCTCCGGAGAACGCTCCTGTGCACGTGGGCACCACCTAGTCAAAATCACCAAATTCCATCACACAGATGAAATCTTGTGGGAACGAGGCTGACACAAAGAGGAGAGAGAGAAAGAAAACAAGTTGAATCCACCTCAGACATTTGATTGCGTTTTAACCTTCTCAGAAAAATGTTCCTCTAATGTTTTCCAAAGGATCTGAGTTGATCCTATTATGCTTTGATAGTCATTTCTTTCCAGCTAATGTTTGAGCGTTGATTGGACCCCACTGGGGGGGGGGGCTAACACATTGTGTATATTATTCAATTTAATCCTTCCTGTGTCCTCAGTGACTCTCCTCCTTTTACAAGTGAGGAAACTGAGGCTGAGAGGGTGGGTACAACTTGCTTAAGGTCACGTAATTTGTAACGGCTGTAATGGTAGTTGATCCTAGGGCTCTCTTTAAAACCTCAAAATTTCTACATGATTCTGAGTGATTTTTGTGTATTCCATTGTGATTTTTGGAAGGAAGGATGAGAGAACAGCAAATAGGGGGAACAGCAAATATAAAGCAAATATAAAGAACAGCAAATAGGGGGAAGCGAGTTATTAATAGTAATAATTGTGGCTAATAGTGGTTGTGGTTTTGCCATTGGGCAATTTCTGGTGGAAACATCACAGCACCCCCATGAAGTGGACTTTTCAGTTACCATTTTACAGATAAGCATGTAGAAATGGAGTTCTCTGGCTAATGAGGGTGATGGTGGAAATTAGAATCTAAGTCTGACTCCAGGGTTCATAATTTTACCCCATTTATTTTTGCTTTTTCTATCTTTTTGTGTTTTTTTTTTTTGCTTTTTCTATCTTTTAAAGGGGGATCTGTCATTTGATGGCAGTGGGGGAGTAATGAGCATAAATTGTGGTGATTAGTTTGAGCACTGTGTTAAGAAAGCTCCTGAAGCCTTATCTGGACTTAGTGAGAGAGAGTTGAATTATAATACGATAATAATCACCATTTATTAATAGGGTGCTTACTATGAACCAGACAGTATGCTAAATACCTTAACTACCTGATATTATTTAATCCTAAGAACAACCCTGCAAATTAGGCTCTGTGTGTACCCTCCTCCCCATTTTACAGATGATAAAACTGAGCCTCAGTGAGGTTTATTACGGGCTGGGAAGTTTGTGAGCTGGGATTGGAAGGCAGGGGATCCCGGAGGCTGCCCCCTTCGGCAGCATGCTTTTCTGCTCGCTTAGCTCTGCTGTCAGACAAGCTGGGAACCATGGACACCCTTTCGGTATCTATTTTAAGATTTCAAAGCTGTTGTTTGCTTATAAACATCAGATCTGCAGCTGATCTGACGCACAGCACAGATTTGCAGCTCAACGCGGAGCTGACTGCACCAGGCAGGCAGGACCCAGCCAGGCAGTCACGCGCCTGCTGAAAATACAGCCCTTCTAGCCCATGCCACTGGGACTCGTCTCCCCTTCCCAATTCTGACTTCAGGTTCCTCTTTATTCCTCTAGGCACTCTGTCTTTTCTCAAATATCCACATAAATCCTCAAAAAAAAAATTTTTTTTTTTACCCTTCCTTGCATCTATTTTTTCCCTTCTTTTGTATTTTAAATAGGAAGAAAACTATTTTTAACCCAATTTAATATACCCCGTTCAGGGTTGTCTTGCCAATCAGGAAATGAAATACAGTCGCATCAGCCAAGGTTTTAAATTCAGCCCTGTCTTCATATTTCGCTGTGTGAGCCCTGAAATTTACACAGCCTCGTTCTCACTCTAATTGATTCTTCTAACCTGACCATGACTTTTACCATCCTGTGGTTAGAACACTCGACTGGTCTTATTTCTCCACTGTCAGGGCATATATCACCTTTAAAGGGATCCACACTGTCAGGAAGTTTATGTTTCAAATTTAAGATTTCTTAAATGAAACAAGAACTGCTGGGCAGTTCAAAGAGCTTAATATGAATAATAAGACATTCAAACACGAGGTGTTTTTTTTTTCCCCCTGAAAACTTTATCAAAAAAGACATAACATTTTCCTGTGTGATGAGCACACCAAGTATAGCCAGTTTCCTTCAGCTCACGGACTGACCAAACGAGGACTTTTACTGTATCAATAAAACCTGTAACTACAGAATCTACCCTAACTTGAATGACAGTATTATTAGACTTGGGTTTGCAAAGAGTGACCCTTGCCCTATCAGTTAAAACAAGAAGAAATTGGCTAAGGTGATTGAAGCGCTCAGAGAATGTGGTTAGCGTATTTAATCTGCTTCAGAAATCACGCTGCATAAACTCAGAGAGCACTCTGCATGACATTATGTCATCACGCATGCAAAGCGACTGGAGGGTTTTGCTAAAACACATCAGGCAGGAAGAGGAGTCCTGGACTTTAGATTAGACTTGGTTGTGTCACTAAGAGTCACCATTTTTTACGTGACGGGGACTTTTAATCTTAAATTAAACCTTTGCAAAAACCTATGGTCAGTATTATTACCCCCCATTGTCAGACATGCAAACTGAACCTTTAAGAGAGGAATTTAAGAAGCCTCCCAAGAACATGCAGCAAGTAAACGGGAAGGTTGGCATTTGAGCACAAATCCGCCTGAGGCTCAAGTCTTTCCTTTTAGCCGCCATGTGTCTTTGAACTAGTCACTTCCCGGGCCTCAATTTCCTTAGAGTGGAATAAGGAAGATTGACTCAGATAACTTTAATGTTTCTCACATACCTTGCATGGACTTGGATTCGGAAGACCTGCTCTTGAGATCCAGAATCCCTTTACAAGTTGTATAACCTTAGGCAAGTTGTTCAACCCTTCTGAGCCTCAGGTTCTATATCTGTGAAATCCTTAACTGGAGGCCAAATTAAATAATCAAAATGAGGGTATTGTACATAGGCATGGGTTAATTTTTCTCTATTAAAAATGGATCCAAGAGAACCTGACCTGAACAGAACACAATGTTAATCATGTGGTAGCTAGCTAGTTTGAAAATGTCTGTCTGTCATTGGCAGGGGAGTATTGCAGTATTTTAAAAACAAGGAGTTTAAGCTCAGACAGACCTATCTGCTCTATCATGTACTAGTGACAATATCTCAGACAGGTGGCTATACCTCCCTAACTAAGGCTTGGTGTCCTCTGTGAATGGGGTTCATAGAGGGGCAGCCCCGTGTGGTTGATGTGAGAATTACATGTGATAATAATACCTATGAGGCACTTAGCCCTGAGCTCATGCTCAGTGAAAACACCTCGCTTGGTGGCCCATGGAGCACCCTGGACTGCAACACAGAAAACCTGGCAGCTTTTCTCATTCTCTCAATGACTTTCTTTATGAAATTACCCAATCCACTTAACCTCCCAGGGCTCTTTGATCTTGTGGCCCTCCCTGTCCCCTTCCCAGCTGGCAGCCATGTTAAACCTGCATGACTTGAATCTTTCAGCAAGGAGAAACCGGGACAAGGCAGCTGGACTGAGTAGAAAGAATGACTCAAACTTCAAATTCAGAGATAATTCTTCACTAATTAATTTTTAGCTTCATCTCGTCCTATGCTCTATACCAAGTTCTTTCATGTGCATAATGACATTTGTCTGTAGAGAACCCCAAGAATTATAGGCCTAACTTTGTGGGCACCATGTGAGAGGTCAGAAGGCTGAGGCTCAGGGGAGAATGATGACTTAACCAAGAGAACAGATAATCAGTATTGGAACCAGGATGAGAATCCAGGCATTCAGGTGTATGTGTGCACATACACACACAGTTATGTATTTATATACCTAATTGTTCATGTATACACACACTCACACTGTATGTATATATAATAATCCAAGCACTCAACTGCTCACATATGCATAAAGAAGTGTGTATATAGGTAATATATATGTATATATAATATGCAAACACATGTGTGTGTGTGTGTGTGTACAAAATTACACTTTCCTCCTGTTTCCTTGCCATTGAATGACTGTTCCTCTCACTTTTAAAAGAGTATTATTTGCCATTAGGGCCTATAATGTAATCAGTGCTTGGACCTTGTGGAAGAGACACTCTGGAATCTAAAGCACACAGAAGACATACCTTTAAAAGATACACAAAGTCCATTTCTTTTTATCCTTACTGTTCCTATTGTGTAGTGGGCAGACTAATTGCCCACCCCCGCAAAGTTATCTCTGGAACCTGTGAATATGTTAGCCTGTGTGGCAGAAGGATCTTTGCCGGCGTGATTAAATTAAAGATCATGAGTCAGAGAGAGATATAAAGATGCCGCACCCCTGACTTTGAGAGTGAAAGAAGGGCACATAAGCCAAGGACTGCGGGCGATCTCTGGACACTGGAGAAGGAGAAGGAAATGGACCCTCTCCTCAAGCTCCCAGAAGGAGCACAGCATGACCGATACCTTGATTGTAGCCAGTACGACCCACATTGGACTTCTGATAACTAGAGCTCTAAAACAAAAACTGCTTTTGTTTTAAGCTACTGAGTTTGTCGTGATGTGTTACAGCAGCATTGGTAACTGGAATCCACAATCACTGTCTCTTGTCTGGATTAAGAAATGCCTGTTCTCTCTGCTTCCACTCTATGCAACCCCTACCCACAAAGCTGATTCTCCATTTAGCCAGGGGGACGTTTCTTTTCTTTTTTCTTTTTCTGTAGTTAGAAGTGGGCTGGCAGTTAGACTCCCACATGCACCCGACTGGGATCCACCTAGCATGCCCACCAGGGGGCGATGCTCTGCCCATAAGGGGCGTTGCTCCATTTGGGCCAGAGCCATTCTAGCGCCTGAGGTGGAGACCATGGAGCTGTCCTCAGCACCCAGGCCAACTTTGTTCCAGTGGAGCCTTGGCTGCAGGAGGGGAAGAGAGAGATAGAGAGGAAGGAGAGGATAAAGGGTGGAGAAGCAGATGAGTGATTCTGCTGTGTGCCTTGACTGGGAATCGAACCCAGGACTTCCACATGGTTGGCCTACCCTCTGCCGCTGACCCAACCAGCCAGGGCCCCAGGGGAACTTTCCAAACCTCAATCTGCTGACTGTTGTTATGTGCTTCAAACCCCCCAACGGCTTCCTGTCACATTTGGATTAAAATCTGGATGCCTTATTGTGGTGTCCTTTCCCAGCAGAAGCCCAAAGAGTAATGGTCTTGCCCAGTCACTCCTGGGAAGTTAGTGGGGAGAACTTAGTTTAGGACTTCTAATCTGAGACACATAAGCACAGTCTCTGATCTGGAACCATCTTCCTAGGAGAAAGGAGGCAAAGAGTTTTCCCACAGAGACGTCAGGGTAGTTGCCATGTCTAGGAGAGCAGCTTTTGGAACTTCCTCCTTCCTGCTCTCTGAGTTTCCCGCACTCAGAGCTACACCAAGTGCTACAAAATTCACGACCACAGTGAATTCTCCAGGACAAACAACGGCCATTTTAACAAACTGCTTGCTCCCTTAATGTATAAATAGCAGTTGAATAATAACAATAAAATGCATGGTTATTTATATAGGGTTATAAATGCAAACGCATACAGGACCAGACTGGAAACATATGGGCGGGAACTCAGGCCAAGTGCTTCCAGATCTGCTTTTTCAAGAGAAAATAGAAATCTGGGATTTTATGTGGAAAGAGCACAGTATCTAAGTACAAGCGAGGGATTGCAACAGTTCTTTCAGCCATGTGAAGACCAAGTAGAACCTTTCTGTGGGCCGGATAGGGCCATGGCTCTCGGCCCGTGATGCCATGTGCGTCTCTGAGAGCTGAGTCACGTCTCGCATACTGGTGTTCTGTGGTCGGAGGCGGCCTCACTTCACTTAAATGCCTTTTGCCCTTTGGACTTTGGTTGGAAAATGGGACCCAGCAGAGCAGTGTCGAGCTGGGTGACAGGGATCTCAGAGCGCAGCACGGAAGGGACATGTTCCTGCGTTAGCTCTTGTCTGAGGAATGTGTCACAATGGGTGCTGAGAGGACAATGATGTAAGAGCCATGTTATTCCCTTGATTTAGTTCAATTTCTAAATTATCCAGTGGGCCTACCAATGCTCTGTAAGCTATATCAGAGGCTCAGGCACCGAGGTAAGAATACAGGATCTTTGCATGCAGTGTATTCATGTCAGGGCTATGGGGTGGTTGAGACACACAGGTAACCTTCAGAATTGGGTCCTTGTTAACCATGGGTTTATAAAAACTAAATAAATATAAAAGTACATAGCCCTACCTTAGAAGACTGGTAATCCAGGTAGACTTCTTAGAGTAGGTGACTTGAGATTAGTCTTTAAAAAAGTTGTTTTTAATTGAGAGATAATTGACATATAACATTATATTACGTTCAAGGATACAGCTTGATGGTATGATATTGGTATATATGTATTGGAAAATGATAACCGCTATAAATCTAGTTAATATCCACGAGTCTTAAAAGATGCTTGAGCGAGGTTTTTTTTTGCAATGTAAAGGTGACAAAGTGTGCTTCTGGAAGAGGGAACCACTTGAGCAATGATCTTGGCTCCAAGTACCATAGGCATAAAGTCTAGTTTATGAAGAAAGAATGTCCATTTGAGGAAATGAGGCGCTAAGGTAGATGATATGATAATGAGTTGAAGTAGGATGAGATGCCAGGCCGAGTAGAGCAGAGAAAATACGCTGAGGAGATAAGATGGGTGCCAGAATAAGTGTCACAAGTCCCTGAATTAGTCACATTGGCTTTGCAATGATCTTGCCGAAAGCCTGTCATTTCCTCAGGAAGCATAGAAGTTCTCAAAGATGATTAGGAAGCCAAGTATGGAATGATTGTAGGGGATTATGTCAAGCAGATTAATTCATGTGACAAGAGCTTGCTGAGCACTGAATGGCCAGTAGTTGGGTCCGCCATCACAGCCAGGCACATGCAGGGTCCCATTAGATTCAGACAGATAGTCATGAAACTGCGGAGCCAAAAACTGGTGGGCCATACCTTTATTCTAGCTTCGCAACTGGCTGGTGAGTAAACACAAACACACAGGGCACCAAAATCCATTCACATGTTCTCCGGTTCAGCAACCAGGAGAATCTTACCGGTTTTTCCTAGAATCAAAGGCCCCACTAGCCTCAGTCACCTCTTTTTCCCCTTCTGCATGCCTTCTCCCTTCTCATCTCTGCACAAACTGGCTTTTCCTTCAGCACCCCACCATCTTGGCTGCTTCTTTTCCTCTAAAAACATGGTCTCCACTTCCTCTCCTTTCTTTCCTTTTAAAATTTTTTGGCATGAAAACCCCTCCTCCAGCACACATTAGCATAACAAAGCCCCTCCCCAAGCAGGAAGGTAATTAGCAGTTTCACCGGGCAGCAGCATCCATGTGGGCAGGGCCGTTTGTTAACAAAGTAAGCATAAAATTCACTTTTACAAACTTATTTGCCCAACAAGCACCTTCTGTGTACTATATTTACATCATCCCATTTCTGAAGATCAGAGCTGGATAAGGTGAACTCACGCTGGAGTATGTCTGGCATTCAGATGGCAGATAGATTGTAAGTTTCATGAAGATACAGCCCTCAGACACACAATGCAACAAATATATTAAATTTTTCAGCAAATACTTATTGGCAGCCTACTATGTGCAAATAGGAGCAGGTAATGTCATTTCTCTGACCTCTGCTTCCTCATTGGATAAGTGAGCATGGTGTTACAGTATCAGCAATTCAGAGTGGGTAGGAACCTGGAACAAGATCCCATCTGGACAAAGTCTGGAACACCTTTGGGCTTAATGCCTATTAATATCTGCCTCTTGGCTTTTAAAAATTCCTTGCTGGAGGATGGGGTGTCCACAGAAACCAGTGACCCCCTACCCCCACCCCTCACTTCCCTCTGGGATCCTGAACATTTTTACTCTAAGTCCTTTCGTATTTCATGCAATCTGACCACAAAGGGAAAAACAGGATGGAAATATCTCCTCACCTCCCACGGGTGATTGATTTACACCCAGTTCACACAATCTGATTATAAGTTTGTAAATGGTCTTTCCTTGCAGAAAAAGACCCGTATTATTAATGGTCATAAAATTAAATTACCCAGTGCATTTCTGTTCTGAAAGAAAAACCGATCCGCATTCACCAGTCAGACTGTATAACGTAGATGTGTAAACAGAAATGGGGGGAGAACACCCACCATATTATTTATTCAGTTCCAAAACATTTACCACACACCATATGGCAGGATTTTTTTTCCCCCTTCTCAAGCCTTTTTCACAGATGTAATTATAATTCTTTCACCTTCCCAAGAGAGATCATCTTGGGTATTGTGAGGAATGTGTGAAACTTGAGACCTTACAGGGAACTTTATTATTATGGAACTCAGTCTCCTTCTCCTTTGCAAAGTTCAGCCACTACCCTCTGGCTGCTCTGCAGAGGGTCTGGCCTGACGTTTTCCCTGGGGACGGTTAGTGATGGGTGAAGGTCGGCCGTCATCACCATCATTTTCTCATGTGCGTCACCATCTTGCCAGGAGGGATGCAGTTCAGCTGGACCAGTGGGCTCTACTATCAGGTTTAAACCTGCCCAGACCTCTCATTCTCTGGCTCCTTCATCATCTTCATGGTATTCCCTAGTTTCATGGGAATGCAGACTTTAGAATCACTTCCATACTGCATTCTTAGCATGAGGGACTTCGGGTCTACCTCTCATTTACACCACACGTAACCAAGCAAGGGATTGAACCTGAGCCAGGCACCTGGTAATTCCTTTTCCATTTTAACTTTCCTGGTATGTGAGAGAGACATGGCTAGGCATTCTTGAGACAGCAAAGACCTTCCCCCATTTATTCAACAGTAACACTGTGCTAGATGCTGTACTAAGTGCATTTCTTACATGCTCTCATTTCTGCCCATGAGGTAAATATACTCATTCTTTACAGAGTGAAAACTGAAGCTCTGAGAGCCTAAGTCTGTGGTAAGGTCATATGTGTTTTCTCTAGCCCGTGTTATAATGATGGCAACATCCGCAGGACCTAGTATTGAACCCTCTCTCTATGTATACATACCATCTCTCACAATGACCCCCAGCACGCCTATTAAAAAAAGTCATTCTTAGTGACCCCCCTCCTTTTGAAATGAGGATCTAGGATGCAGGCAGCATAAGGAATTTATGTGTTAAGTTCCCCCAACTAGCAAATGTGCCCTCACCTAGCTCTTACCCAGTTCATGGTGCAAAATACAGTGTGTCACACACCCTCTGAGTTTTAAAACATGAAAAACTAACCTCCACTTATATCCTTGTTTCTATGCAGTGATGTGTGCCAAACTCCGCACATCTGAGTTACAAAGAAACTTTTGGCAACGGAGCCTATTTGTGTGTTGAAGACCGTCTGTGTCTTCCATATTGATAGGGCACGTCTGGCAAGCACAGAAATCGTCTTGTGATTCACCAGATGGCAGTTCCATCTCCAGCTGGATTGGGAATCCCAGCGGGCCCAGCGCTTCCTGCAGGGGTCCCAGCAGCGCCACCTCTGTGCTGTGGCGTCAGCACAGAGACCCAGGTTCTTGGATCCCTGGACTGGGGTCTGAGGGCTCCAACAGAATGAGAAGGAGGTAGCCCAAGTTTGGGCTACCCACACTTGGTGTGCCCCTCAGGAATTGCCTAACAACATTTTCTGCATCAGAGTACTCACAGCTATGTGCAGCCTCCCAAGTTTCAGATATATAAACTGTTCATTGTGCTAAAAGGTAGAAAATGTTCGTTCCATAAAATTTGTCCAGGGAAAAGTCTGCTCAATGGTCCACAATGGTGTTTTTCTATTGTTTGACCACAGCTCTCAGAAAGACTATCAGTATTTTTTTTTTTTTTTACAGGGACAGAGAAAGAGTCAGAGAGAGGGATAGATAGGGACAGATAGACAGGAACGGAGAGAGGTGAGAAGCATCAATCATTAGTTTCTTGTTGCCGTTGCAACACCTTAGTTGTTCATTGATTGCTTTCTCACATGTGCCTTGACCATGGGCCTTCAGCAGACCGAGTAACCCCTTGCTGGAGCCAGTGACCTTGGGTCCAAGTTGGAGAGCTTTTGCTCAAGCCAGATGGGCCCGCGCTCAAGCTGGAGTACTCGGGGTCTCGAACCTGGGTCTTCTGCATCCCAGTCCGACGCTCTATCCACTGCGCCACCGCCTGGTCAGGCAAGACTATCAGTTTTTATTGTGACCAGCGCATATATGTAAGTATATATGCACCTGTGCATCTAATTGAACTATAGATATAGTGTATATGTGTATAACTGAATTAAAATAATCACAAAACAGTAACTTAACCTAATTGTATGAGATTCACTCTTATTTTCCTATTCTTATCCATTCCAACTCATTCCTTTCCCTTAGAAGTGCTGGTTACAACCCTCTAAATTGTTTTTATATCCTGCAGTCTGAAAAATCACTGTTTTCGTATGGGTTCCAGTGACAGATCTAGACATATTCTCTTAGCCTTCTTTTTCTCATCTGTAAAATGGACATCATGCCATTACTCTTCTCATATGATAGTTGTGAAGATGAAATAAGACAATGCTTGTCTGCAAATCTTTAATGGGATGCCTTTTATAATAAAAATGATGAATTATCATCTAATCCATATCCTTCACTTTAGTGATGAGAAACTGAGAGCCACTGAAGGGGAAAACGTTCACCAGAGGTCAGAGTTTGGGGCCAGAATTGAAATTTCTGGCACATGCCACTCCTCTTGGCCACCTGAGAAGTGTCCTGCTGTTAGACACCACATTAATGTCTCAGGATGACCAGTGCATCTTCAAATGTGTGACTCCTTTGTGCCTTCCCAGCCTCTCTGGGACCCATTCTTACCAGGCTCGGGCTCAGACTTTTCAGAATGCCAGCACCTCAGGAATACCACATGTCTTTCCACCTGCTGGATGTAGCAGCTAGTAAGTCGCTCCATTGGTCAGAAACTGGGACTAGGAGGATATTCAAATGGGAGAAGAAGGACCCCCAAAGTGTCTCACTGACTTATTCTAAGTCCCTCAGGAAGACTGGCCCTGGGAAGACAAGACAGCAGAGTGCTTATGTTCTGAGCCTGCTCTTAAAGCGCTACAGGGATGTCAGCCCTGGGTTTCAGGGGAAGCTGGGAGCAGGGAGGAAGGAATGTCCTGGGCTCCGCACAATGCTGAATATTTGATGTGCGTGACCTTATCTAAGACTCACAGGAGCTATTATCGTCCCCACCTTACATATGATGGAAGAAGATCCAGAGAAGGCAAGCAGTGAGTTCAAGGTCACGTAGAGAACGGTGGTGCTGAGATTTAAGGGGGGGTCATCTGCCATATCACATGCTGAAAAAATGGTGGGGAGCACCTCCCGCAGACAAGGCTATCTGAGTGGATGGGCTTGGAGAGGAGAGAGGATAGCTAGGTATTGGAAAGGCTCGTTTGGGCTAGGAGGTGGACAGTGCTATACCTTCAGATCTTGAACTTTACCTTGAGAGCCACAGGGAGTTCTAAACTCTTCGTGACACAACGACTGTGGCTAAAAGTACAGAGAATCATGAGTTAGCGGAGTTGACAGGAGCCTTGGGATAAGTTATTTAACCCACAACTGGCCTAATGAGAAAATTGATTTTACCTTTCCTAAATTATTCTTGCCAGGGAATCAAACGCAACAATTCAACCCTTTCTCGAGGAAGATTTATAAGCATCAGCACGAGCCGGTTTAGCGATCTCATTTCCACGGTTTGCTCTAGTCTAGGGGGCATTCAGAAGGACCTTTTTGACTGAACACCTACTGCACACCGGACCCCGCGCTGCGGGCAGTAGAGACGTAGAGACGGAGCTAAAATAGACTCACTCCCTTCTCCTTTACCTCCTGTTGCTGGTGCCCCTGGGACCAAGCCCGGATTGACTCATCACACGCCTTCTGTTATCTCTCAGCCATCTTTCCACTGAGCTGAAAATGCACAGCATTACCTTACCATTCCCGACTGAGTCTTCTTTTCCAAGCCGCTTTCATCCCTTGTCTTGCTTTCCTTTGAACTACATCCAATTTTTCACTTTTTTTTTTTTCTGGAAACATGATGCTCAAAATTGAACACAGCCGTCCAATTAACTCTCAACCATAGACAACTAGGGCATAGTAATTGTCTAGCTTGTTTTACATGGTGAAATCTTATTAATAGGTAGATGAGGAGGGGGTGCGAGTACACTGCGGGCCGCGCGCATGTGTTTTGAAGCACCCCGTGCGGAAGTGGACAGTTGAAACTAATAAGCTGTCGGCTGCCTTTGAAAAACTCCTAATATTTCTTGGCATGTTTTATTTGGGAGGGTTTTATGTTCACTTGTTTTATTACCTTGACATTTTTATAACCCTGGTAACAGGGTTTTTGGTGTGTGTGTGTGTTTTTAGAAGTTAAGCTTTTACTTAGGCACAGTGGAAAGATGTTCTTGAGATGAAAGCATTTATCTGATTCAGAGCTTAATGTTTAAAACTTCTCAAGCTGGTGAGTCGAAAGACATTCCCTGCATAATTGTGTACTTAGAATTCAGAGGCAGCGTAACAGAGAGAAAGCTTCATGTTCTCTCTGGAATGACGAAAGAAGACAATTTATTTTTAAGTGAATTGGGGGAGATGGGGGAAGAAGACTGTGGTGGGAGATGTTTAGCTGAGTTCCTGGGATACCATCTGGAGGCCGAGTTGGAAAGGAAGAGAAACCCTAGAAGGAATAAGAAATGGGACACCCAAGCGGAGGCAGGATAGCAGGCTCTAGCAGGTAGTTGTCCTCTCCACCAGGGATGTGACTTTGTACAATCAGAGCGGAGTGGGGGAGGGCGACCTCATTTGCCCCTTGGGATGGAAACATAACAGTTATTTAAATTAAAAAAGGATGCATGACCTGTGGTGGTGCAGTGGATAAAGCGACAACCTGGGAACACTGAGGTCGCCAGTTCAAAACCCTGCACTGGTCTGGTCAAGGCACATATGGGAGTTGATGCTTCCAGCTCCTCCCCCCTTTCTCTCTTTCTTTCTCTCTCTCTCTCTCATTCTGTGTCTCCTCTCTAAAATGAATAAAATAAAATAAAAAAATAAATTTAAAAAATTTAAATTAAAAAAGGAATGTGGCATAGTATACATAACACAATTTACCATTGTAACCATTTTAAGTGTACAGTTCAGTGACATTAAGGAGATTCGCATTATGTCAACAATACATCACCCATCCATCTCCAGAACTTTTCTTTTTCATCTTCCCAAACTGAAACTCTATGCCATTCAATAGTAAGTCCTCCTGCTCCCTCTCCCTGGTCCCTGGCATCCACATTCTGCAGAAAGCAGTTAGTTTATTATTATTTTAGTACAGTGTAGTTCACATAAAGGGGCAGCTATCTTTTTAAGGAGAAGAACGTTCTTTCAGGGCTTAATTAATCACACCAATTTTATGAAACGTCTTCACGTCACTCGACTTTACCCTTTCCCCCCAGCCTAGGCTGAGTCCTATCTCTAAGGTGGCTGCAGTTGGCAGTCCTACCTACCCTGTCTGTCACCAGACTGATCTGAGAGCAGAGGCCACAAGGGCACCCTCAACCATGCTTGGGGCTAGATGAGCCCAGGGCTGGATGGAAACAGCTCACTCTTACTGTTTACCACCTGCCTGACACTGTGATCAATACCTGGTATCTTTGTCTCCAGGATCCTCACAGAGATCCTGTGAAGGAGATAGTGCTAAACCTGTCTCAACAGATGAGGAAACCCAGCATATGACAATTAACATAATTCTTTTCAAGGGCAAGCGAAAGAAACAGGATTTCAGTGTAAGTCAATCTTTTTATTGTTTTCAACATTTTTTCCTTTCTCAAACTGGTCTTCCTCAGCATCTTCTACAGGAGGACGGGACTTTCAGACACAGGTACCACTGGGTAGTAGAAACCCATTTCCTTGCTAAGGTTGTGCTTCCTAGAGCACTATTTTTATCAGATGGTGTGGTAGTAGATGTTTCTTAAAACTGAAAAGAGTTTAGGGAAGAAGGTGGCACTGTTCCTGTATGGTCTAATAAGTTTGGGAACTTATTAGACACAATGAACAGAATTACACACAATTTAATGGAATTTTCCTAGAAGAACGTCTCAGTAGCTTTATTATTCATACAGTCTGCAAAGTTATTTTCTCTTTTTTATGACAACTTTGTGAATCTGGTACCCTATAGAAAAATGTTGGCAAATGTTGGGTTGACATTCAAAATATTTAACGACTGTTACAGCCTGGACATGGGCCAGTCAGACTGGAGAGTGGCCCAAACAGAAGGGACGGGAGCCAACAACTGGGGAGGACACACCAATGTGTCCTGCTGGGAAATGCTTTCTGCAGGGCGTCAGGACTCACCTTAACCAACCAAGGTTCTTGGAAGATGAGCAAGTGAGGGAGTGGACAACCAAGCAGGCCAGCTGTCCCAGGGAAAGAAGGAAGCCCATTATGCATGGAATACTTTTTGGGGGTGTCCAGGATGCTTTGATTGGAAATGACCTTTGTCTGTCTGGTGTAACCGCTGCCTAACCTATAAGTAAGGAGATAGCAGGCTTCAAGTCTCCCAGTACTGGCTGTTGGTAGGGATCCATTGTATTCTGATTGGATGCAGCATAGCTCATTGGAAGGAGTGATGGACAGGAGCCAGAGGGACTGGGTTCTGACTGGTGACAGGAATCCAGTTTGTACCCCTTGATGGGCCTCAGTTGCCTGTCTTTGTAGAGCAGAGAGTGGGCCAGGTTATTAAATTCTTTTCCTGCTCCAACATCTTACAACTTCATCTCCTGGGCAGCTCTTAGGTTTGCTGAGTTTCATTTTTATTAAGTAACTATACCCCCCCCCCCCAAATCAGGTAAAGACAATAGATGCTTCTTTGTTACCTGTCAAGACCATGCTGCTACAAAGACAAAGGCCCCCCGCCTTTTGAATTCCATCTCTGTCTGATTCTCTTCCATGCTTGATACACCCCCCTGGAGCGGAGTAGGGAATGCATCTTTCATATTCATTAAAGAGCTCAACATCTCTGTAATCTTCTCTCTTTGATCCTGTTAAATATTCTAAACTTCTTTTTTATTTAAACATGTTTGACTGGTCTAATCATGGGCTGACTTGCTTCCCTTGTTCTCTCAGCATCTTCTCTAGTGCGAGGGGTGGGGAGGGATCAGACTTCGGGAGACGGGAGACGTTAATGCGCCTGTCAATTCCATTTCTACTTTGTCCAAGCTGAAGCCATCTAACCCGAAAACCCACCACTGTGACTGATGTTCAGGAAATGATCACAGCCAAATCCAAGCTATTTATTTAAAGGTATTCATGGCCATGTTATTTGTAAGGATGCAATAACGAAGATATACTTTGTGTATGATATCATGGGCATATTTTAGTAAATTACAGTAGGATGATCATTTTATAACAGTTACTGAAATTTTAGTTCTGACCATGATATAGCATTTTAGGGAAACTCCAGGGCTAGAAGTATATAAACTTCACAACTGTCTGCAGACAGGATTGGAAAGGAAGTGTGCACAGATGAGCATGGTTGATTATTAGGATAGTAGGATTATAGGATTATGGACGGCATTTTCTTTCTGTCAGTTTTGATTAATTTAGTTGCAGCATTCTTTTTCTTTCTTCTTTTCCAAGTGAGAGGAGGGGAGATAGACTTCCATATGCACCCCGAACTGGGATCCACCTGGTGACCCCAGTCTAGGGCCAAAGCTCTGCCCATCTGGGGTCGTGCTTGCAACCGAGCTATTTTTAGCACCTGAGGCAAAGGCTCCACAAAGCAATCCTCAGCGCCTGGGGCCAATGTGCTCGAATCAATAGAGCCATGCCTGCAAGAGGGGAAAAGAGAGAGAGAGAGAGAGAGAGAAAGGGGAAAGGGAAGGGTGGAGTAGCAGATGGTTGCTTCTCCTGTGTGCTCTGACTGGGAATTGAACCCAGGACATCCACATGCCAGACAGATGCTCTACCACTGAGCCAACTGGCCAGGGTGCAATATTCTTTATACAGTAGATAAGACATGGGAAATCATGTTATGCATAATAGAATTAGCATTGACTTTAGAATCGGACAAGTCCATATTCAGATCCAGATTTTTGCTACTTTCCTACATGGGATTTTGGCCAGATCTCTTTTTCTCACAGAGGCTGGTGTATGGCAAACAAGTTCTTACCTTTTCCTGAAGTCAAATCAAAGAAAATTAAAGGAAGAGACTGTATTACTGTGAAAACACCTAGTGTTCTAATAAGCCACCAAATCTGACCTTAGCTCTTTCCTGACGATCTATGTACATTTTAACTTGATCCTGCGCTAGAGTTAGTTAGGAAACACAAGAACATCCCGGCTGTAGGTTGGAGCTCCAGCTCCCCCATGTCCTACATCTGTGACCTTGGGCCAGGGACCTGCCTGAGCCTCGGTTTTCTCCTCTGTTCGGGTTTGACTTGATTTGCATGCAACATTCTTTCTCTTGCCTGAGTTCAGAACCAAGTGAGAGACACCCGAGTCAGAAAGGCTGAGGTCAGAATATTCCCTCCTGCCTTGGGGCGGGCAGGACCCCCAAGCCCCACGATGCCAAATACAAAGAGAAAGGGACCTGCGGATCTAGTTCCCTCTTCCAAACATACCCTGAAAATTCAGTGGGTTGTACATTTTATTTATTAATGTATTTATTTATATTTTTATTTAACCATAGTTGGTATACAATATTATAGCAGCTATATTAGTTTCAGGTGTACAATATGGTGAATATGACATTTTTATGCCTTACGAATTGACCACCCTGCTAGCGTGGGGGGATGGGTGAACATGGCAAAGGGGAATATAGTCAGTGATATTATGATGAGTGCATGTTATTTTTTAAACTGTAGCCGGCATATAATTAGGGCTCAACGAATAGGGACTGCTACTGTCTGCCTGTTTCCCTAGGTAAAGGACTCTCCTAGATGTCTTTGTGGATATATTGCCAGACCAGTGCGACCACAGGTGATGAGGAATATGCCCTTGGGTCAAGAGCATAGCCAGATGGTCTGGGTATGAGTCCTGGCTTCACTACTTTCTGGTTGCATGACCCTGGGCAATTTACTCAACCGCTGTGTGGCTTAGTTTCTCCATCTGTAAAATGGGAACGGGAGCAGTACTACTCCGTAGAGTTTTTGAGACTTAAACAAGCTGATACTTGTAAAGCACTTAGGGCAGTCCCTGGCACATCACAAAGGCATTGGCTAATCATAAATATGTAATGAAGACCTAGACCGTAGGGCTTCCCCACACCACAACATCAGTGGATTAGGGCACAGTGATGAGATACTGGCCCCTCTCTGTTAATAAACACATCAGAGGGATTTCTCATCCCTCCTAAATCTTCCATCCCTTTACATTTCGTTGGGGGTAAAAATAACTCCACGGCTGGCAACGGAAATGTTTCTGAGTTAAACTGCCTTCATTAGTGTGTGCGGAGTTTTAGGCTTTGGGTCCACAGCCTTCTTTCTCCCTCCCACCACCCTATATTTCTTGGTTAAATTCCCAGCAAGATGAGGATTATTTATAATTTGGCCCTAACTGCAGCCCAGCAGGAGAACATGTTAATGAGTTCATTAATTAATTAGCTTACATTTGCATAGTACTTAAGCATTTGCGGAGCCCTTTCGGATTCATTATTTCATTTTATAATCACAATACCCAAGTAAGGAACAAGGCTGGGGTTATCCAGCTTCCCCCCCCCCCCCTGACAAGGAAACTCAAGTTCTGTGAGGTGACTAGTGGGCCCCAGACAACTAGTTCAGTGACAGAGCTGGGATCAAACTCAGCTCTCTGTAAGACTGGGGCGTCTTACAGACCCTCGTGTAAATCCTAGCTCCCATTTCTGTTACCTGTGCGATCCTAAGTCCCTCACTCAGTCTAAAACCCAGTTAAAAATGGGATCAACCTCATTAAAACTGATCTGAACATTAACCAAGATAATACGCAGAGAGCACACACTCGAACTTCTTGGTCAGTGGTAAGGCTGTTAAAAAAAATGATGATAAGCTCCCACTAAATATAACGTGGTCTGGGTGAGCTATGGAAGCATCACGTGCAAAGTGCACTGGGGGAAAAGGAAGTGAGAGTCAGCTGGGTCCACCTTTTGCGGTGAGGAATTGGGGAGTCTTCTCTGAGGCACGGGAGATAAACCTTGACGTGCATATAATTTTTTTTTCCAGACAGAGAAAGATGAAAAAATTCCAAAGGAGAAAACCAAAAGACCCAAATCACCGTGGAGTGGACCTACCTTTCTGCAGGGAAAGAGCGCGCTCTGGTTTGGGTGTGGGCGGAGGGTACCTCGTGGTGGTGGAGGTGAGGATTGCTGGGTAAATAGGAATCTATCATAATGTACCTGATGGTAGTGGTGATAATACCAAGCAATTGAGCTGGAGACAGTGTGGGCGTGGGCAGGGTAGACTCTGGGGATGAGATGACTTGCGTGGCAAGGATCAAGTTATGAAGGAATCCCTGACTGTAGGTTTATACTTATATGGGAAATCATATGAATAAAACGTGTCTATTTTTATTAAAAAGGGGAAATGTTTTTTATCTGATCCTTGTTTCAGAAATATTATGCTGCTGGTTAAGTACATGGATTGAAATGCATCTTTCTATCATAGAAGCAACACTCCTGCCTTATTCCGGAATATCTTTTAAAGAACATGTTGTCTTTCTTATTTTATTTTATTTTCCACTTTAAAATTTTTCTCTGTATTTTGCAGGGGTCTGTTTGATTTCTTGGCCTGCAGGGTAAGGTTTACAAAGGCAGACTTGAAAATACATGATGTCTTCCCATCACCAAAAGGCTTAAATTCATACATTCATGAAGATTTAGGCCAGCGTGGATCCTTTAGGGACCAGTGATTCCAAATTCTCATCGAACAGCTAGGGTAACAGTAGTCTTTACATATTTCCCCCATTGCTCTGACTCTGGACATGAATTGGGAGCTCTGGCATGTGTTGGAGTCATCTGGCTACTCAGAGGTACGTCACACGCATGGATCAGTAACTGCTAGACACAAGAAAGGCATTAGGGCACGTATATTCCAACATCTCCTATTCTATAAAGGAGTGCCTGGTCCAGTAAGTTTGGGGAATGCAATGTGCTGAATCCTCACCTCTGTTCCCTTTCCAACGCCCACAAATGACATGTTCACATTGGGATATTGATGGCTTTTAGGAAAAACAATAAAAATAGCAACAAAAAACAGAGAGTGCACACCATAGCCAAGCGATCAGTGGTAAGGCTGTTATAAAAAATGACAACAACCGTCCTCTAAGTATAACGTGATACCTGTGGGCTGAGGAAGCGTCACATGCAAAGTACAGTAGGAGAAGTAAACAGGAGTCAATGGAATCCACAGGGCTTCCAAAACCTAAATAACTATAGAAACAACATCATTTTTTAAAACAGAGTAACTTGCATTCCACTTTAGGACATTTTAATCAATTCATTCTTCTAATAATCAGATAGACTAGTCAGTTTGCTGGAGCTACAGAAGTAGTTGCTGCTAGAGCTCGGATACTCTGACTAGAAGCCAAGTTCAGTGCCTGGCCATTCTCATTTTTGTAAGAATAGTCCAAGTTCTGAGTCGCGTGGCTGGAGTCTCCATTATAAAGATGTGTTTGGGAGAGTATCTGGACACACAGGAGCACAGATCTCTATCAGCTACAACTGTATGAATCGCTGGACAGTTGGTTTTTTTCCTAAGTAAGCGATCTGAGCTGGGACTCTCTTGTTATAAAATGTCTCGAGGGAGGGTTTATTCTGTCTCATCTGTTTCTTGCATCGCAGTTTTTGTTTTGTCTAAACAAATAATTCCTTCAGAGAATGGACTACTGGTCTAATGTGTGTTTATTTATTTATTCTTTTTTGTGTGTGAGTAATGTGTTGTTTAATAACGTCCGTGGAAGGAGCTCATAAAATAGTTTACCCTTTATGGAAACAAAGGTATAATGGAAAAGTCATTGCTCCTCTAATTTTGAGTGGACTGCTGTGAACACAAGTTGGACACTGGTGGTTTTGCTCACCAGTCCCCCTTCTTCTTGGACACAGGGAAGACATTTCCCGATTTCCCTTGAAGTTAATTTGGGATCACGTGACTGGGTTTTGGCCAAACAGGATATGGGGTTGAAGTGATGGTACTCAACTTCCAGTCTTGATTCTAAAACCTCCTGTGCAGTTTTCCTTTCTCTCTCTTCCTTCTGTTGGTGACCATGAGGTCTCGTGTTGAAGATGGGGGTATCCCAGGTAGAAATTCCCGAGTCACTACTGGAAGAGGGCCAAGGAGAGCTCCCCAATCTGCACGTGCTCTGGCTGAACAAGAAATGAACATTTTCCATCCGAAACCATTGAGATTCCAGAGTTTACTACTTACTTCAGCTTGGTCTAGCCAATTCTGACTAATACAAATAGTATGCCACTGACTTGAATTTTCCCTAATATATTTGATACCCTAACAGTATTGCCTATTGGAAAGAAATGTTTATTCTTTGAGCTATAAACATTTGTATAACATCTCACAAAGAGAGTCTTACAGCTCTTCTCTTCTTTGAGCCTCTGAAAAGAAACTCGAGAAAGTGTCCCTAATGTCTAAGTTATAGGTGCACGTAGGCATGGTTCAAGGTGATTGTCCAAAATAAGGTCAATGTCTCATCTGAATTTCAAACTCAGGCTTCTGTCTTCAACTCCAGTACTCACTGCACAACTCTGCCACCTGGAATGGTGTTAGCATGACAGCAGAGCCAGCCTGGATATCCAAAGTGGCTTGTTTCAAATTATGTGCAGTATTATGACACTGGGAGGAATTTAATTAGCAAACTTTAGGGTCGATGGCATTTTCAACTTAAGAGAAACAAAATTATTCTAACCATTTTCTTATACTACTTCACTTTTCCTGTTAGTCATATATTATTTTCCTATATTTTGGCTGTTACTCTAGAGATTATACTAAGTATTTTTGTCTTATTGAAAGAGTAATAGATAGGTTTTGCCTTTCCATTTCACTGGACATTTTTAGAGCAGTGTTAGGTTCATAAGGAGATTGAGAATAAGGTGCAGAGATCTCATATTACCTCCTGCCCACCTTCACATGCCTGGATTCCTCCATTATCAATATTCCCCACCAGAGCGGTACATTTGTCGCAGCTGATCACTCTATATTGGCATATCATTGTCCACTGAAGACCATAGACATTATTAAAGTTCACTCTTGGTTCTGTATATTTTATAGATTTGGAGAAGTTTATAAGGATGTATCTCTACCGTTGTAGTTTTATACAGAGTGGCTTTGTTGCCTTTAAGGGCTTCTTTAGTTCTTGTTTATACTCATTTTGGATTAGAGCCTTTCAAAAACCCCAGGAGAAAGCTCTTCCTTGGCAGGCCCTGAACTCCAATTTTAATTACTCCAGCCTCATAAGATTAGTCTGTTCAGCTTCTTGGCCTCTAAACCACCACTTTATGATGAGTTTCTAAGGCACTCAGAGACCTTTTTAAAATCATCAAATACCTCCAGGAGTAAAGCAGCACTGAATGTTAGACTCACCTCTCCAAACTTTCTTTCTCCTTGGAAACTCAACCTTTCAAATCTTGGCAGTTCTCGGAGGTCTTCACAGTGATTATTGTTATTATAATCGATCTAATTTTCTAGTTGTTCTCCATAGGATTATTGGTCTAAAACAAGCTAGTCTAAACCATAGGCCAGGGAACAAATTCCCCTTCTAAGCACTTTCTAGTACATCTTTAGATTTCCTTCATTTAGTCTTTTTTTTTTTTTTTTTTTTGCAGTCTCTGGTTACATTTAAATGGAAATGCATATCTTCACACAGAATTGGGCAGTTATGGCCCCAGAATAGGATTTCTGAGGATTTGTATAATTAAGGGAATATATCTGGCCCTGAAAACTACAAGAATATAGTGTGGTTCAAAAAAATGTTTCAGATCAGAGAAAGTGAAATGGACTTGGGAATAGGAGAGGAAGAACCATAAACTCAATCCTGGAGTCTTGTTCCAGCCCACCTCGGCCAGCTGTTCTTCCTCCCTCCCTTAGAAAGCAGCCCGCCCATGGTCGTAGGCAAGGGGAACCAGAGACGCCGTTTTGTTTGGTAATGGAGTTGGGAACCTTTATCAAGAAATGCATCATGCTAGAATTTAAAGGCACACGGGATGGAATGAGGGGGAGGGAAGCGTTGCCTTGGTTGCCACCTCCCAGACACAGGAATTAGAGTGTCAGATGAGCCATTTTAGTGCAAACAAATGGTAGAACCACTTTCATAACAGTAGCAGAGACTAAGGAAATAAAGCCTAGTCTCCAGGATCTGAAAACATCACCTTTGGCTCCGTTTCTCACACACAGTTTATACCCGGCACTAGCCTAGTGCCTGACACGTGGTAGGGGCTCGTCAAGTACTTTTTACAAGGAACAGTGGTTGAGGCTGACAGCCCTGTAGTGATTATCCTTTTAAAGCCGGAACTAAAAGCTACACATTACCAGTTTAACTCTCTTCTTTTACAAGTGAAGAAACTGTGATTTATATTAGTTGAGTTATTGCCGAAAGCAAATGATAATAACAAACAACAAAACCTAAAAAAAGCCTTATGACAGACTTTGTTACAAAGTTGTAACTGTGAAAAATAGGCGCACAGTCCTATGGGCACATAAATACAGCAAGTTTTGGAGTAATGTTGTTACATTCAGCTTCATTTTGTTAAAACTTTGACAAAATTTCCATAGGAACTTAACTCTTATTTATATCGTTAGCCTAGGAGTAGATACAATTGGTTTTGTTATGCATCATTTTACTTAAACTTGCAGAACCTATCAATGACGTTAAGTGAGGACTTACTGGATACAGAAATACTAGAAGTATACAGCCATGCACATAATGTTACCGAAGAACCCAGGTGAGGGACCCTTGGAAGTTATTGAAGCAAACTTTTAGCAAATCGTTCAAGCAACAGAGTGAGCCACATTCCATAACACAGGGGTGCCCACACTTTTTCAGCTTGTGAGCTACATATAAGATGACCAAGTCAAAATGATCTACCTACAATAAAAATGCAAAATATAAATTTATTTCTTCTATATTATCATTATTTAAGTTACTATTATTACTATTTAATATTGTGTATTCTTCTTTCACCTTTCTCCTTCTCAGCTCTCTTTTCGGAGGAAAGTCAATGTCATAGTTTTTATGAATAGTCCAAAAGAGCCGCTCCACATTTCCCTTCTTTGGAATAGCAATGGCACATGGACAGATGAGGCAAACGCACTTAGAATATGACATAGTGAAAAAAATCCCCTCCTATTCTGTATAAAAGTGGTAGGTTTTAGGCTTCTTACTTGGACCAGCTATAGCACTCATTTTTATACCCTTTGTTGTATTTAGTTTAAATAAATTGAAGGCTAACTACGTAGCAATGTAACTGAACAAGTTAGCACGGTTTAACGCGCATGCGTAGGGTGTCAAAAGTTCAGATGTCAGATTGGCTCCCTGTATGCCAATCAAAAGACAAATGTCTTTTTAATGTCATGCGATCTACCCACATTTCCATCGCGATGGACCAGTAGATCGCGATCCACATATTTAGCACCCCTGCCATAACATGTCCTCTGGTCCTGGGAAGATTATAAGAGCAGATTCGTTTACATCCTTTCTTTTTCTTTTTTTTTTTTTTTAATTTTTCTTTTTTTTTATTTTATTCATTTTAGAGAGGAGACACAGAGTGAGAGTGAGAGAGAGAGAGAAAGAAAGGGGGGAAGAGCCAGAATCATCAACTCCCATATGTGCCTTGACCAGACCAGTGCAGGGTTTTGAACTGGCGACCTCAGTGTTCCCAGGTCGACGCTTTATCCACTGCGCCACCACAGGTCAGGCTACATCCTTTCTTTTTGTAGTGGGTTGAGTATGTTGGTTAACGTGGTTTAGCATAGGCAAGCCCTACTGTATGGTTGCCTTCCGTTATTTTGATAAAACTATCTCTACCTCTGCCTTTCAAGGGAGAACCATCTGCTATCAATGTTTGGCTATTGCCATTTAAGTGCATAGAAACTTGGGCATAAAAGAGAACACTACATTTAAATCAAATGTCAAGTCTAATATTTTGAAATGGCAACCCCTATTGCTGCTGTCCGAGGTAATTATCAAAATGTGGATCGGAACAAATTACTTTTATTTCGGCCAGTGCCCTATGAGTTCAGATCAGGAAGTGGGTTAAGACTGACATTTTCTTTTTTCTGTATTAGATTCTCACTGAAAGAAAAAATAAATCCCTCATCTTTAATTTGTAGCAAATGATTCTTTGCTGACACGTTATCCACTGACATCAATGCAAGCACCCCGGCTAATTTGGAGTAGAGTTGTTTTGCAACAGTTTTCACATAGCTTGGGAATTAGCTATTCAGCAAGCCTACGTTAAAATTAATTTGATAAAATATACATTAACATCTTTGACCCTTCTCTGAGCATAGACTTTAATACATCAGTGTATGGGGGGGGCAGTTGGCCAGAAAAATTGAAACCTCCCTCTCTGAGATGGAGAGAGAAATTCACCATTTCACCCTCCCACACGGCAGGACTGCACCCTTCAGCTATCGGCACAGTACATCAAATTTAAGAGTCTTTAAATATTAAATATCAGTGTGCGCCATGGAATGTAATAAACCCACTTTTCAAATAATGTTTCATTCCCCGACATCAAAATGTGTGAGGAGTTTTTCTTTTAAATATACTGTAGGAGTTAATTAAGTTCACTCAAGTTTATTGCAGGGATTCACTAAGCCTACATGGGGATATTTATGACCCACCCAGAATGCAACTCAGTGAAACTTTTGATATGTTGATAAGAGATAAGGATGTCATCGGAGGTTTATTTTTTAATAATAATTTAATTGTCATTGTAAAATGCCTCATAGTTAGGACAGATTAAATTGCAACCAAAGCCATTACTAAAATTCATAACCTCTATAAATGTAAAGTGTTTGCTGCTGTGTCATAAATAACAGCACTTGTTCCAGGAAAATGAGGTGCCTGAAATAAATTAAGAAAACCAAAACATAGAAATGCATTAGATTGCAACAATTTCTAGTTGCTGATGGAAACTCAGTTGGGTGAGGAGCTGGATTCTTTTACTGAGCAAGGGTTACTTAGGATGTCAATAAATCTTGAGTCCTAGAGGATATCTACAGTCTTTTTTTTTTTTTTTTTTAACCTTGTTGGCACATTGGGAAGGTGCTGTGTCTCCCAACAGAAGGAGGAGCAGAAGAATCTGGGAAATTTAAAAGAAGTGACATCACAAGCAAGATGACCTTGTCCAAGTTGCATAGTCTTCTTGAGTTTCATGATTTTCATTAGCAAAATGGGATCATGTTTTCTTTCTAATGGTTCTGAGGTCAGAGAGTCAAACAGGGTTTCCTCTTGGGGTCCTTTCAGTTCGAATACCCTCTAGACTTGTCTGAGAGTTGCCTTTCAGAGGGCACATCTTCCAATTTCTCAGGTAGGATTGGACCTCTTCTCTCTGTCATTCATTGGATGTCACTTATTATGTAGCTGTTATTATATGCTCAGAGGCTGGTTTTGCTCATCAGCATAGGAACCATTCAAGGTCAGAGTCTGTAGTGTTCATCTCTGGGGCCCCTGTGCTCAGCATACTCCCAGACATATAGACACATAATAGACCTTAACGGGATAAATGTGTCAATATACCATTTGGCACACTTGAAGAAGAAAGTTTTCATATAGTTAAGGGGAATGCAGAGCTTGTATAAAAGAAACTCTCTTAAATTCTTTAATTTCACCTTTTGACATGGTAGTTCAGTGTCAGGGGGGAGGCTGGCTTACCACTGGAATAGGTTGCTTGTGGGAATAGCTGGGGTAGAGGCCGGAAGAAAAGGACAGGCTGATTTATCCATAGAATTAGCAGCTGTCTTCAACATATTGAACTGATAAACAATGCAGCTGCTATGGAATTCACACAGAGAAGTAAACATGGAGGCCATATGTAATTCATTGTCTGTGTTAATTACAAACTGAACAACAACGGAAAAGTCTTCTTGAAGCGGAAAGGGTTTCAGGAAACGGATCGCTGTGGGCATGGATCCGTAGGTAGATTGGGTACTCACTCTGGTTAAGATGTATTACCTGGGCAGATAGATGGTGTTGAAAGAACTCCAAGGTTTTATACATAATGGGGAAAATGGGCCAACATTGGGTGGTGAGTGAGAAGATTTGGATTTCAATCCTGACCCAAACCACTTTTTTTTCTGTGTGATTTTGAATGAGTTGCTTTTTCTCTCTGGGCCTCAGTTTCCTCACCTGTAAAATGAAGGGGATTGTGGTGATTCCTACACACAGACCATGACTCATCTCTGGGGAGGGGCAGGGATGACCCAGAGGGATGGTGGGACTGTCAGGTCAGAGATGAAGAGAGTTGCAGTGTCCATTTCTGGGGAAATGGAGTGTGAGGTCATCAGAGTTGGGAGGTACGTATGACCCAGCTTCCTCATAGCTGAGTTCTTACTGTTCTTTTGAAGTCAGAGCCAAACTAGAGAATGATGAGAGACTTGCAAGACACTCAGGATGAAAGGAGGCTGAGAAAGTTCAACTTCCTGGCCCTTACAGCCAATTACAGTGCCTACCCTCCAAGGCAGGCATCCCTACTGCGTTTAACAACCCAGCAGGAAATAGCCTTGAAGAGACTTCGTATTCCTCTCCCAGACATGAAATAAAACAAAAGATCCCTTATTAGTAGATTGAAAACCTAAGGACAGCAACCAGGAGAAAAAAAAAGTTATAAAAGTTCTTTCCCTTTTAATAGGATTTTGTGTTAGTATTGCAAATTAATGTAAATGTAGCTTTAAAAGAGAATACAGAATAAATACTAATAAAGTTGGATAGCACCACAGGGGTGGTGAGTAGATTGAGAGAATATCTGATTAGATTTCAAATGCTGCTTTTTAATTTGCGAGCCTTCTTTTCTCCCAGTATATTAGATGTGCTGGTTCAGAGTGAGTTTTCTGGGCTAAAAGGGGCTGTTTCTCACTTCTAATTCCATATTAACTAGCAGATCAGAGACACTGTTTAGCATTTGTGTAGGTTCTGTTTTTGCAAGTGTTTTGACTTGTTAGTGACATCTTTTGAGAAAGTCAAGTTAGAAATTTTGGCCAAGCATCTGAAGCTTCCAGAGCTTAAGTGAATGGGATCCCACAACCAACAGGAAGCTGGTCCATTTCCCAGGTTGTGTCATTCTGTGCTGGCCCAGCTTTTGGAAGGTAGAGCCTGACACTCACCTATATACCTGATCAGGCATATGCACATGGCAGCCATGTAATAAATGCTGACCTATGACAGGTTCTGCCATAGGTGATCGAAGCATCTTTGCTACAAAACTTTTAATAGCAAGAGATCCCCATACATACCTTACATCTCATTAGGGCCTCCCAACAACCAGGAGCCTTAGGAGAGAGACGTCTTCATAATTAATGAAAAATATATCTGGCAGCAGAGACAGGACGTCAGAGGTCTAGTTCTGACTTAGCCATGTGCTCACTGACTGGGTGGCCTTAGGCAAGTCCCTCCTTTGCTCTGATCCCCGTTTTCCTTTTGTGGAGGGATGGGTTCGACTAGACCCAATGTATTCCAGCTGACAATGGTCCATGAGCTACTTCTTCATAAAAGGGCTCTGTGGCTGAGTATTACGGATAGAGATGTGAGCCACACCCACCTGTAAGAGACACATGGCACACTCCAGTGTGGTAAGTCTCTGGAAAGGCCTGAAGTAAAGCCATTGGTTAAATGTTAAGCTGTCCTACCAAATGTATGCAATTTAAGGACTATTTCTAGAAAAGCCCCTTCATGTCCTTTGACTGTTGCGTGGAACATTCTTTGGCAGATACCAAATTAGATGATCTCAAAGAACCCTTTCAATTCTAATATTGTTTGCAAGTGACAGTTTGTCTCTTACAGATGAAAAGAATTGGAGACTCAGAGAGAACAAATAACCAAAGTGACATGGGAGCAGGTAGCTGAACATGAATTCCTTTCTTTGGTAACTTTAGCTTACGTGTCCTGTCTATTCCACCTTGCCACATTTATGCTGAAAACTGTATCCTAGGGCCAGATGGGTCCAAGGCTCCCTCTAAGAGCCTTCATGGGGGAGTAGCATCTTGGAAACAGGAGGATGAGGGCCAGCGGGACAGTCAGCCCAGGGGTGCCAGAGCAAGCGAGAGCTTTTGTACACATATCTCTATTGTGACACTTACTTCCATTTTTTAAAAAAATTATGTCTTTTAGATGCAGATATTCTCTAGAAATCCCTTAAAAATTCAGTGTTCCTAACACAGTGTCTGGGCCATAGTTAGGACTTAGCATCATTTTAAGACTAGATGAGTGGGAGAAAGAGAGTGAGAAGGAGGGAAGGAAGGAAGGAAGGAAGGAAGGAAGGAAGGAAGGGAAGAAGGAAGGAAAGAAGGAAGGAAGGAAGAAAGGAAGGGAAGAAGGAAGGAAGGAAGAAAAGAAGAAAGGAAGGAAGGAAGGAAGGAAGGAAGGAAGGAAGGAAGGAAGGAAGGAAGGAAAAGGAAGGAAAAGGAAGGGAGGGAGGGAGGGAGGAAGGAAAGGAAGAAAATTCTGTTTGATTCTCAGTGTGTGCAGCAACCTTGTCAGAGAACCCGAGCCCAAGCTGACTTCTTTGATCCCATTTGCCTGCCTCTTCAGTTATTTTTCAGGTTTGTTTCTAACTGTACCTGCAGCAGCCATATTTTACCTTGGAAATCTTTTCCATTAACACCACACGTCGATCCCAAGGACAGACAAGGTCTTTCTTGGTTGCATCTCCTTCCTTTTGGAGAAAAGATTTGTGTTGTATTTTGTTTTTAAGTAATTGAAGCCATCCCAAAGATATATATATTTCTGGTGGGATGACGTTGTGTCAGAAAACAACTCCAGGTGCTGGAGATACAGTGATGAGTGAAATAAATAGAGGAAGGAGAAGTGCTGGCATTCACAGTCTTGCAGGTCAAGGAGGGATCGGTGGAGGAAATGAGAGCTAACCTGAGATCTGAAGAATAAATAGGAGTTAGCAAGGAAATAAAAAGGTAATTGGAAGTGTTGCAGACAGAAGGAACAGCAGGTGAAAACGCCTGGATGTGAGAAAAAAACAAGTTGCATTTGGGGAACTGAAGGGTGTTCTGTGTGGCTGGAGTAGACACATGAGGGAGAGGATGAGAGGAGGTGGCTGCAGCTAGAGCACAGAGCCAGTAACAAAGCGAACCGCCTGCATGTATTCTCAGGCGCTGCGGGCGGGGGCGTTGGGGAGCTTCAAGCAGGTGTATGATGAGAACAGACTGGCCAGGTCCACAGGCTGGCTGCAGACGGGAGACTAGGTTAAGGCAAGACAAAACTCAAGGAGCCTAATTAGGAGCTTGCTGCAGTTATTGAAGAAATGATTCTGTCATGGGCTAGGGTAGTGACAGGGAGAATAAAAAACTGTTTGGCTTTGAGTTGGGGATTTTTGGAAGTTGAATCAATCTGACGATTAATTAAATGTGAGAGATGAATTAAATATGAGTCCCAATTTCATGACCTGACAGCTGGGTGAGAATTAGTAAATACCTTCTATTGAGAATGGAGCAAATGGAAAGAGGTAGGTTTGAAATGTTGGCGAATCCAGGAGTTGGGATCTAAGTCATATAGTTTCTGCCTCTTCAAAACCATTCATCAGGAACTGGAACCACTTATTTGTTTAATGAATTTACCAGTCAGTATACAAAACACACACACACACACACACACACACACACACACACACACACACACACACAAATTAGATTCCATCGGTAGAAAAATGGGTGGCGGGGTTTGGACAATTGAAGCAAAGAATCCACAATATTTTGAAACAACTAATAGTTCATCAGGTTTTTTTTTTTTTTAATTCATTTTAGAGAGGAGACACAGAGTGAGAGAGAGAAGGAGAGAGAGAGAGAAAGGGGGGAGGAGCTGGAAGCATCAACTCCCATATGTGCCTTGACCGAACCACTGCAGGGTTTTGAACTGGCAACCTCAGTGTTTCCAGGTTGACGCTTTATCCACTGCGCTACCACAGGTCAGGCTAGTTCATCAGGTTTTATAAGCAAAGTCGCTTGCACCTTTGGACAGTATAATAAAAAAAATAAAAAACGACTTTAGAAAGTACTAGAGCTATTTGGGTTTTCTACATTTTTGATGAGTTGGAGAAGCATTGAAACTTTTGCTGCTTTAGTATTTACCTCACCACTAAAGTATTGTTTCAGGGAGGGACCCTGAGCCCAGGTGGAATTGGGTTATTTGAAACGCATCTAGACAAATATGAACAGAAGGCTGAAGAAACTGAAGGTAGGTGAGCTAAGGCACCATCGGAGGAATGTGCAATACTTTCTCCTTGAAAATGGAAGATGCAGAGAGGGTCAGAATAAGTGTTCATAAACATACAAGGGACTCTGGAAGGGAAGGCATGGTTGAGCTTTGTAGATAGTAAAGTGGGAAGACCGGAGTTGTAATGTTGGACATGAATAGGCTTCTGGCTCAGACATTAAGTAATGGTGTGACCTTGGCAAGTCCTTCAGCCACCCTGAGGCCAGTTTCTTCATCTATAAAATGGAGATAATAACTGCCTCCATTGCAGAGCTGAATTGGGTAATAAGGAGAATGCGACCACTTGTCAACTCTTATAATTTTATACTTCTACTTCATTAATCTAATTTATATCATCTGTCTTCTTCTGTCCGACCTCATTACAAACATTCTTATGCCATCTTATATTTATGGTTCAGTCCTACCCTACCTGAACTCTTGACCTCTTCTCTTGCTCTCTCCAGACATCAGTTATGCTGTTCACAGAATGCTCTTTCTAAATTTCAGATGTGATGGTACTTTCCACTGGTTGAAAATCCTCCAATAGCTCCCCTTTAGCTATACAATAAGCTCCTTAGTATATAGTCCAAGTCCCTGAATTATCTGGCCCCTCAACTCATCACTCAAACCACCAACTTGGGCTTCTGCTGTATTAAATTATTTGTTGTTCCCCTACATGAGCTTAATGTTTTTCAGACCACTCTGTCCTTTGCTTCAGTTTCTCCCTTTACTTGGCATTTATTTATCCTCTCCCTTTTCCACCTTCATACCAATATCAAACCCTCTGATAGAGAAAATGGGATGGTTCACCGTATCCTTTCCATCTTACTCCTGGAGGAGGACATTTCCTAGCCTCCTTTGCAGTTAGGTGGGGGTCATGTGATTGAATTCCAGTGAATAGAATGTAAGTATAAGTAAGTTTGCTATAAACATTCCAGGTCCCTAGAGCCTTTTATGCAAGATTTCACTAAATTTCTCTCCTCCCTTGTCCATGGACAGAATGCAGATAATCTAGAGGAAAACTCTAAGACATTGGAAGATGGGAGAGTCATTTAATGGAAGAGGCTCAGTTCTGGAATGATTGTATGGAGCCCAGACCCTGGTAAGCTATCAATAAACTATAAGGGAGTAACCTATATTATAGTAAAGCCAATGAAATTTGAGGATGATTTGTACAGCTTTTAGTTGGCCTTAAATATTACACCTATTCAACAATCAAGATTTCCTTCAAGGGTTACTGGGCACAAATTCCTGATCTGACACTTTCTCCTTCTGTGGCAGGTCACTCAGCCCCTACATATTGCTTTCCCCATTTTCCAACTGGTGATAACAATATCCACGAGTTGATGGTGTTGACTGAGGGTTGAATGAGAACCTATGCACAAGATCTGGACCGAAGTGAATACAGAATTAATGCCGGCTTTCATGATAATCTCCAGTATTATTCCAACTCTTCCTTCATAATTAATGACTTACAAAAATCAGAAGCAACAATCCTGAGAAATGGCCTTAAATGTTTTCCTATGGTTCTGAGGGAAAGATTTTAAAATCTAGGCTATAAGAAATTCATGAAATGTCAGAGAATACAAAAATCACCTGAAATGCCTCTCATCAAATCAAGCTGATGAAAAGGCAGTTTTGACTGAATGACCGTCAGGGTGTGATCCTGGAGGAGAGAAGCTGAGGCAGCAGTTATGAGGGGGAGTTCGGGACTGAAGATGACAAACATCATGGGGCCAAGTTTTATTGTTGTCTTTAATCTCCTCAGAACTTTGTCAGTGAAATAACACAGATCGCTGACCATCTGTTCCCTAAAAGCCATGAGTCATGTATTTTATGCTCTTCAAAGCTAGTGCTTAAAAAACCATCAAGTATGCTAAGATGTTCCAAGAAATCCTTACCTACTAATTGTATCCAGCACTACTATGTGTTGTGTATTTTTTCAACACTTGTTGGGATGTTCTGCTAGCTGTCCAATCAAGGTTGGAATTAACTCAGTTTCCATGATGTCATGGAAATGGTATGGCCTTTGTCATAATACAGTCTTGCTTGAACTACTGGATCCACCCCTTATTATCTGTTTGAAACTGGGCCATTTACTTGACCTCACTGGGCCTCAGTGTTATTACCTACAAAATGGGAGTAATGATACATATCTTGCTATATGTTTGTAATGATTCAAGACAATTAATACAAAGTGACTGGCATGTGATGGGCACCTAATAAATAGTGGTATTATGTGTCTATCAATATATGTAGCTATCTATAAACATATTTTTTTTCTTCTGCCATTTAAAGTCTATTGAGTGGAACGCTAAGTTAGCTAAATATTATCAGGCTTACGCCATAAAAATTTATGCAGAGTTTCCTCCACACCTTCAAAGTATTTTAGAACAGTATTCTGTGTAGTGACTGCTTCAATATGGGTACCAGTATATGGCCCCCTATACATACCCCCATGGACTTATTCCCCAAGGAAAACAGGCTGAGTTGGGTAATGTATAAGTCAGGAATTGGGTTTAGCTATGAGAATCATAGATTCAGAAAATGGCGGTTAAAACGTATTTATTGTCTTTCATGTAAAAGAAGTCTGGGGATGGATGATTTTCATGGCTGGCATAATGTCTTCAAGGTGTGAGCAAAGGTACAGGCTTCTAGCCTTCCACTTTACTATCCTACAGTATTAATTTCATCCTCAGACAACTTCCCGGTTATATATGGTGTCCAGGTCTTCAACCATTCCATTCGTGATGTAAGTTGTAAAAACTAGAAAGTCAGAGGGTGGAAAGAGCAGCCTGCAAGAAGAAACAATTCTTCCACAGCCTCTCTTGAAGTTTCATGTAAGACTCACTTGCATCTCATTGGGTAGAACCTGATCACATGGCAGTAACTAGCTGCAAAGGAGTCTAAGAAATGGAGCCTTTTATTTCTGGGTGTCAGCAAACTAAAAAGTTTGCTTTCTGTTACTAAAAATAAATACAAGAAGGCGTGTCAGGGGAAGATGGTGAACCAGACTGGAAGATACTGGAAGTATACCCCAACAGTTGTTAAGAGGTTTTAGCCCAGAGGCGAACTCCAATTGATTCATACAGACTCCTCAGAAAAGAGGGTGGAGTGGGATGCTAGCCATAAACAAGGGCCTGAGGAAAGAGTGCCACGGCTGGTTGGGTGCCCTTCTGGGAGCAGGTTGGAAAATGGTGATGACAGTTCCACTATGGGTTTGCTATCCTTGGCTTACTTAGCCTAGAGGAGGATAGGATTTCAGCTTGAGTACTATTGGAAGAGTAATTTTACATAATCATGATGGTGCATATTTGTGCTTATTGCTACATTTTGAAAAAATTCTTTGCAAGTCATTTTCTGTTTTGATCCCTATGTCCTCCCTCCTCCCCCCAAAAAGATGGAGTAGGCAGGATTACTATCATCTGCATTTGTCTGCTGAGAAGATAAACTCAGTTGAGTGCAGCAAAGTGTATAAGATCGTGTAGCTACCAAGTGGCAGATCTGGGATTTAAACTTCAGCTTCCTGACTGTAAGAATGGAGCCATTTATCTTGGACTTGACAAGCACTTAGAAGCACTGTGGCTTTAAGGTCGGACAAAGGTGGTTTTGAATCCTTGCTCCAGCCTCATGGGAGCTTTTTGTTTTTAAATGCAATGGTGAGATTTTTTTCCCTTTTGGTATATAGTCCTATGAGTGTTAGTTTATGCATAGGTTCTTATAAACACTACCACCAATGGGATATAGTACATGTCAGACATCTCCAGTAATCTCCTTGTGGGGCCTTGGTAGGCTGGACTGTGATACTAGTGGGCTTCTTTTCTGCCTGTGCTGCTATTGATAGAGTTGAAAGGAATAGTAAGGAATCCTCTCACATGACTGTATGATAGGTATATTGGTCAGGAAGTTTTGAGTTGCAAGTGACAGAGACTACAGATAAAGATGACTCGAGGCCAAAGACACATCTTATCTCACATAATGAGAAGTCCAAAGGTAGAATGGGTTGCAGGTGTACCTGGACCACTTTTCTATGGTGCTCTTGGCTCCATATATTGGCTTCATTCTCAGATGTTAACAGAATGCCATAGGTGTTCCAGGTGTTATTTGTAGACAAAACATATCCAGAGGCATAAAGGTGCCATCTTCTGCTCTTTTTTTCCCTGGGAATAAGATGTCCTTATTTAGAAGCCCCAAAGCAGAGCATCATTCTTGCATAGCAATGTGTTGAGTCACATGTCTATTGGTTCAGTGGTCGGCAAACTCATTAGTCAGCAGAGCCAAATATCAACAGTACAACGATTGAAATTTCTTTTGAGAGCCTAATTTTTTAAACTTACACTATATAGGCAGGTACATTGTTATTAACTCAATTAGGGTACTCCTAAGCTGGCCTTTGCTAAAAACGTCCTCAATCTGATTGAGCCGTGGTTTGCCGACTACTGGGTTAACTAATCAAGGACAAGGGCAATAGGAGTCCCCTGACTGGATACAATGACCAGGACTGGCATGTTGACAGTTTTCCATGAAGCCTGTGATTGTATAGTGGGTTCTGTTAGGGTATGGGAAATGGTGTTATAGATAAAAAAAAAGATAACAAACTGGAAATCTATAAGTGGGCTCCTGCTGACAGCTCACTTCTCCTTGCTCTAGAACAATCCCTTACCAGTTTATAGGTGCTTTCCAGTCCTGTTAGAGAGAGAGAAAGAGAGAGAGTGTATGTGTGTATGTGTGTGTGAGAGAGAGGCAGATAGAGAGAAGGGGGTGGGGAGATAGAGAGAGAACAAAATAACCAACTGCTGGAAATACAAGGAGCTAACAGAAGTTAACCCTACAGCAACAACAGTATCTTGTTTTCTTATTATAAATAATATTAAAATCCCACCAGAAACACATTAGTCACGAATCTCTGTATTCCTCCATTCTGTGTTTTCAATAAAACAATGATTCCAAACCAAGCAAGGTTAGAAAGAAGGAATTAGTTGATTTTCATAAAATAATAAAATTTAGTCAAGTATTTCTTTTATACACTGTAAGTTGCCGAATAAAATTGCTGTATAATTAGTGTTTAAGTGACTCATCTGAGAGGTTGAATGTTGTGTTTCTTTCATTTTTATTAAGACTTTCCAGCAGCTGGTTGGTAGGAGGCAAACATTTCCATCAGGTTTTAAAACAATGTTTTATAGGTTTTCATTTAGTGCTGACAAAAGATGGACACAAAGCAGTAAGATGTCTTCACAGAGGTCAACTAGCAAATCAGCATCAGCTGTAGGACTGGGGCAGTTACCCTGACTTACAGTCCATTTAATCTAGTCCATTCTCTTGGTCACTTTCAAAGAGTGCTCATCAATCTGTGGGCTCCTTGAATGCAGAATTTATGTCCTATTCACCTCTGTGTCCCCAAGCATTACCACCATGGGCTCTGGTCCATACTAAGTGCTCAGTGGATATTGGCTGTCGTGAACTTAGACATGTCAGTTGGCACTTAAGATTCCATGTCCATCTCATTCTTAGCGTATCTTAACATATGCCAACATACATTTATTTTTCCACATCTGTGCTTTTCACTGGGTCTGCCTCAGGTACTATAGAAAGTCAAAGTAATGGGCTATTTGATCTCAATAAATAGAGAAGTACATAGAAAACTGGGTGACAGAGGATTAAGTGGAGAAGTATATACATATACACATACATACATATATACACACATATACATATATGCACATATATATATGTACATACACATACATGTGGTGACAGGGTAACATAGATTTTGTAAAGACCAACAGTTACCAACCATTTACACAGATAAGTTAACTGAAGGAAGGAGCCGAATGATCTTGCACAAGACCATCAAGGACACAGCATCCCCAGAATTTCATTTAACTCAGGAAGGATGTTTCTGTTATCAGTGGTAGGTGACATGGTTTGAGATTTCAAGGAAAGTTCTCAATTTTGATGTTATATTTGCATAACACTTTTTTAGTTTATAAACTACTTTATACCTTATCATATTTGTTCCTCCCTGCAGCCAGGAGAAATGGGCAGGGTAGGCATAATTAACCTTGTCTTGGAGATTAGGAGACTACAGCGCAGAAAGGTTAAATAACTTGGGAAGCCTAAGGGCTTTGAAGGCTGATGAGTATGTTGGCTCCAAATTAACCACCCCTTTGTTCACTGTCCCCAACAACCTACCACCCTTTCCTGTTTCCACTAGTTGAAATTAATGCTTCCATGATGTGTGTTCTATTGTAGCTGACAGTCCTGCTATTGCATTTGACTGGTTCTGCTTTGTTTTCATAGAATCCCCATAGTTCTAGGGAACTTAAACTTAGTCCAGACCAAACAGACCTCTGACTTTTGAATTCCATTTGAGGAGTCCGCTAGGCTCCTTGATTTACTTTCATTGATAGGGGTCTCACCTACCCGTCAAGACAGCCTGCTTCCCTTAGAAGCCTTCTTATAAAAGTCTTCATTTTAGCTAGATTTCTGCCTTCCTGGGAAAATGGGAACTCTCCAGACAAGGCTGGGTGTTTTTATCATTCCTGCATCTCATCTACCTCCCCCTGTTATAGCAGGAGTTCAATAAAAGTTTGTTGAATGAATAAATCAGTGAACGAATGGTTGGCTGAGTTTCTAGTAAAAGCTTCAAACCACTCTGTCTGGTATCTTTCAGAAGCTATTGACCTGACACCCAAGGTGTTTTTAGTTGCTAATTTATTTTCCTGTGGTTGGGGTTTTAGAATTCTCTAATGCAAATATTTTTGAAATACAAAGCACAAGTCATTGGTCTGGCCTCTCATAAACTGGGTGCATATCATAAACTGAGTGCAAGGAGCTGTGAGATATGAAAGTATAATAATACATGGAGCAGCCAGCAGCAGGGAGATCTGGACTGATAACTGGCTGCAGGGAGGTACCAGACAGGGGAAACAGGGCTGATGTTTCATGCTGGAAAGGATCAAACAACAGAATGGTTAGTTGGAGGCAGCAAAACACGGTAGGACACTGCAGTGGTTAGGCTTCTGCTCTCTGGCAGAAACTGCATGCGTTTGAATTCTGGCTCCATTACTAATTGCATGACCCTGGGAAAGCCACTTAATCCTCTATCTTTCAGTTTCCTATATAGAAAAGAGGGGTTGTTGGGCAGATAAAATATATTATGCTCACTTTGTTAACGATGGTGCTGTCCACGTGGAAGCCCGTCGTCCAGGTGATGATATTGCTTGCCCTTCCTGCTTGGGAATGGGCGTGATTATGTTAATATGTGTTGGGGAAGGGCTTTCGTGCCAAAAGGTTTTAAAAGGAAGAGGGATCATGTTGTTCCAGGAGAAGAGTGATTGTGTTCTAGGTGGAGGGAAGAGAGCAGGGAGGAGAGCAGATCAAGGCCACGTGGAGGCCAGGAGAAGCAGCCAAGATGGTGGAGTGCTGAGGAAGAAGCCAGTTTGTGCAGAGAGAAGGAGATGGGGAACAGAATAAGTCTGGTGAGCTAGAAACCTTTGATTCTAGGAAACTCGGATAAGTCAGTAGCTTCGTGAGCACTGAATGAGTGGGTTTTGGAGCCCAGTGTGTGTTTTTGCTTGCCCACCGGGTGCAAGCTAGAATTAAAACTGATGGCTCACCAGTTCTTGGCTCTGTTGTTTCATTACCGACTGTCCGAATCTAATGTGAACCTGCGCTGGCCAGGTGGCTCTGATGGTGGCCTTGGCCACTGGCTTTCCAGGGGTTACATGAGTTAAAGCACAGTTAGCTCTTAGAATAGCTCATGCTGCATACACTATCCTTATGGTGGAACTGGTGGTCAGACAGCCTGGGTTCTATCCCTGAGTTCATCACTAACTAGCTGTGTGAGCTGCTCTCCATGAATGATTTCCTTGAGTCATTGGTAATATGAGGACAAGAATGCATTGCGTAGAGTGTTATCCTGTTCATTAGCTAGTTGTCAGCTGCTCTGAGATACAGGTGAAGATGACTGGAGAGCCCCGCCCATCTGTAACCTATGGATACCCCAGGGTTTTCCCAAGAAAGCTGGGAATTTCTGGAGTGTTTACAGCCCTCGCGCCACTTGGGACTCCAGGTCCTGTGGTTCTGAGAACCTTTGGCATTGTGTGTCCCCTGTCACAAGATTTAGTCTCTTCTTCAGTTTTTACAGTAATCACAACTAGTTCTCATGTTAGGTACTTGTGTATTAGGTAGACAATACTAATGCCTTGAAGGGAGTGAGTGTGAGTGAGTGTTTGCGTGTGTATATATGTATATATGTGTGTGTGTTGGGGGGATGGGGAAAAGCCACAACTCCCAGGCTCCCATCATGAATTCATGACCGTGGCCTTCCTCTGCTATCTTCTCTTCATTTTCTCAAACCCAGATTGTTAGCGAAACCTCAAATTATTCTCTCTAATAAGAGCGATCAATCTTTTTTTTTTTTTTCAGATCTTTTGGTTCCAACTGATACTTAAGTCTGAGGTCCCATCTTCCATTCTAAGCATTTATAAAAAGATTTTTCCAAATAAAGACAGCCCCTTCCCCTCTGTCCTCTAAGTTAACTAGTAAGCCTATAAGATTTGACTCAGTTTTCAGTTAACTGCTACTTCCCCTACATTCACTTTCATTCAGCATAATAGCTCTTCAGTTCCCTTCTTTTCCTTTCACCCTGTGAGATGCCACCACGTCTCTGGGTGTGCCCTGAGGTAGGGAGATACATCATCCTCTGCACTGAAATCACGGTCAGCCGCTTCCCACAGGAAGCCAGGGTGAAAGTCATCCAAACTTGTAGTAAATCCTGAGTCAGGACCAGCTGACACTGATAACAAGAGGACTTGCTCTGCACTGAGGATGTAAAGATGTTCAAGAACAAAGGAACCAACCAGGCAATAAACACATAGAGAGGAATTATCCAAGTGCAGAGGAAAAAGGGAGGAAAAAAACTGGTCTGAACATTTCTCTCCAGACTCTATACCAACCCTCTTATCATGCTCTGATAATTCCCTAAAGGCCAAGCTTCCCATCCATGCCGGGGAGAAAAGAACTGTCCAGTTTGATTTTTTTTTTAAGAAGAAAACAAGATTTCTCTCAATCTGTTCTACAAAAGTTCTAGAAATTGATCAGCAGGATAAAAAAAGAAATACTAAAATAAGGTTTCAGACTGATAGTGTCCTATGTGTTCCCTGCTGACCTGCCACCATCACTGCTAGACAATAATTCTTCAGTAAGGTGAACTTTCATGCATTCAGAAAGTGTGACTCTGCATTGGGAGCCAAACGTCTCCCTGGGCTCCATGAGTCCTGAAGACAGAAACAGTCCCTGCCAGGATGGTGTTTATACCTGAAGCAAGTAATTATGTAAATTGTAATTATTTAGTGCACATCTTAAAGGAGAACTCCAAGCTGCCATCAAAGTCCTATAGGAAGCCTTGACCTGGTTTGAGGTGCCAGGGTAGGTGTGCTTAAGAAAGGAACATCTGAGTTGACATCCGTGATGGATAAGGGTCAACTTTTCTCGCCAGGGCCTGGGAACCAGTTACTTAACCAAACAATGACTGAGATAGTGCTGTGAGGGTATTCTGTAGGTCTGTTTAACATTGATCAAATGATGTTAATCAATTTAACATGATTAGCAAATGAGTTTAAGTAAAGGAGATTACCTTTGAATAATGTTGGTGGACATCAATCAATTGGAGGCCTTATGTGCAAAGACAGATTTTCCAGAGAGGAAGAAATTCTGCTTCAAGATTACAGCTTCAACTTCTGCCTGAGTTTCCAGTTTTCCTGCCCTAGGAATTTAAGACTTGTCAGTCCCACAATCGCATGAGCCAATTCCATGGATGATAGATAGATAGATAGATGGATAGATAGATAGATAGATAGATAGATAGTAAACACACATATACTCACACACTGTCTCCAATTTATTCTGTTTCTTTGGAGACCCCAATTGATACATCTCAGTGATTCTTTGTATTTAGGCAGGTAAAGAGTAAAGAGAAGCTGGGGAAGGTGTTCCAGGCAGAGGGTACAGCCTGTGAGAAGACTCTGTTCACCGTTTCTCGTTTCATGCCTTTAATGTCTTCATTGGACCCTTGTTCCACTGTTTGGATTCCTCAGAGAATTTCCTCTTCTTACCTTCCTTGCAGTGATCTTGATGTCTCAGGTCCTGTAGATTCTGTGTTCCATCAACAACTGAATCAGCGGGGAGTCCAGGGTTGCCCCGTGTAGGCAGAAAGGTCCATGAGCTTGGAGTTTGGTGTTTAAGACCAGTGCCCAGTTCTTTCCTGGGGATCCTTGGGAAAGTACCAAAGTCTCTCTGGGACTCAGCGTTGGTTTTGCTGGTCTATAAAATGAGAGAGAGAATGAGTTGGTATTTATTGAGCTCTTAGTATATTCCATGCACTGTTATAAGCAAATAAGTATTAATTCAGTCAATCCCCACAACAATCTCATGAGGTGGGAACTACTGTCTACCCTTTATGGGTAAGCAGCTCAATAGGTGAGATGTTCAAGACCTGATGGCTTGCAGGTCTCAGGTGCAGGTGATGAGCTCAGGTGGAGTCCAGCTTTGCACCCTTTGCTGATAATCATCACATTAACAATGACCCCGGTATTGTAATCACTAGCTATCAAAGGACTCTATGAACCTCACAAAGCTTCAGAAATGGAGAGCATTATTATACTCTTTTTCTCTTCCTTTCTGCAGAAGGCTCTGAGATGTTTTCCCAAATTGTTTTGAGTTTTGCCTTCTTTATTGTGTGTTTATTTTCTGCAAGATCTCATTTAATTTTGGCACCAATCCTTTGAGGAAGACATTTTATCTTTGTTTTAGGGCTAGAGGCACTTAGCCAGATAAATAAAGTGAGGGGCCAGGAATGTGGCCAAGGTCACATGGCTGCAGTAATGACCCTGGTTTGTCTAGGAGGGAAGTCCGAGCTGATAACTACTTCCTGAGTCTCCGACACCCCTATCAGCTTCCCCACCACTCACGCTTTGACTGGTCAGGTGGTGCTGGTCCCAGCACTAATTTCTTCCTCCCCAGACTGTCCATTTTAAGAAAAGAAACAGTTCCATCGTCTTTTTAAAGACACTCACATTAATCACATTTGAACACGCGCTCTCCCAAGTTCTGATATTGATTTATGAATCAGAGCTGCCTTCTTTCATCGGCAACCTCCGCGCGTGCTCAGACGGTGGAGCACAGGGCGCCTGGTTTCTGCCTGTCTCCTTCCATCCTCCTGCACCACCTGCCTGCCTGTTCTTTATCTTGCAGCTAAAGCTCCTGCTTGCAATGGGCTCTCAAGTTATTTTGATGTTCTGCTCGTTGTGGAAATAAACTCTCCCTCGCACACTCGCACACAGCTTGTGTTCTCATGGAGTACGTGGTGTGCGTTCGTATGCGGTTCTGGTGCGCATAGGACGGAGGCCACCAGGAGAGACCGAGGCGGCTGTTCCATCGGCAGAGGGGTTTCCCTGGGGATGGCATCATCGTGCAGTTCATTTCAGTGTTGTTTTATCTCATTACCGGTTGACTGCCTACTGTGTGCATAAATGACATGGACTTTTTAAAGCATAAATATTGTGAAGCTTTCTCCCTATCAGAATTAATAAGGATGCATGGGAAAGGGTGAAGGGCTCAGGGGATGAGGACAACAGAGGTCAAGGAGATGGGTTTTGCAATGCATTCTGGAAAACGTAAAGGGAGCAGCGGCAGGGAACACCCAGGCGGTGTCTGCAAGTCTTAGAGAGCGTGGGGGCGGTCCTGGGGAAATGTAAAGGTATGAAAGCAAACTGGTGGAGAAGGAAGATCGACTGAGGCTTATAAAATCCCTATACTGGAGAGGAGGAGTGAAAATGAGGACGGGATACTTTGACGAGACTATTCTGATGTTATGAATTTGAAGCCTAAAAACAGAAATAAACCTTTAAACCTTCAGTCTTTGTTTCTATTGTGCAGTGATGTGAACAGAAACGTCCCCAGCCCCTCTCTCCTTAAGCCTCAATCCATAAATGAGATTTATTTCCCCTTTCATGGTGTCCAGGTCTCCCCGCATCCCTATATGGTGGTTCATCCCTAAGCCCGTGGCTGCCAAAACTCCAACAGGTTGTGCCAAAAAATCCTGCTTAGGGAGAAACACCTGCATGAACAGAGACATTCTTTCCTAGCCATGCTGAGAAGAATAAGCTAAATAGTGATTTCACAAAGCTTTTGTTTACCTGAAACAACTGAGTTACTCGCATCTCTGAGTAGCATACTGTGAATCTTGCTAGGAAGGCACCAACAGGAAGCTGAGACAGTTTTGACTTAAAATCTATATATTTTGTCTGATACAAGTATAGCCACCCCTGCTTTCCTTTGGTTCCCTTTTGCATGAAATGCCTTTTGTTCTATTTTTTTTTTACTGTCAGCCTATGTGTAGCTTTAAATTTCTTTTAAACAGTGTTTTAAGTCTCCTAGAAGCAACATTTATTTGAACCTAGTTTTTTAAAATCCATTCAGCCCCTCTTTCTCTCCCTCTCTCTCTCTATAACAATATATAATTATATATTTTATATTTTATTACTAATATATTACATATCATATTAATATTTATATTGTTAATATATCAATAAATATTAATGATCAATAATAATAATTATCAATATGTTATATGTATTATTAATTACATATATTTATATATAACTATATATATATAATTTTTTTATTTTACTGAGATTTTAGCGAGAAATGAGTGAGAGAGGGAAAGAGAGAAAGAGATAGAACTCTATATTTTTTGATTAGGGAGTTTAATCCATTTACATTTAAAGTAATTATTGACAGAGAAGGATTTGCGATTGCTGTTTGTTAATTGTTGTCTATGTACCTTGCAGTTATTTTGTCCTATTCTCTTCTGCTGTATTCATTTGTGTTTTATTAGTTTATTTTGAGTAGATATTTTTTATTCTTTTCTCTTTTTCTTTTGTGCATATTCTACAGATATTTACTCTGTGGTTACCATGGCACTTACATAAAACATGTTATGGCTTAGTGCCTATTTTAAGCTGATTATTAATTTTACAGAGAGAAAAAGAAACATTATATAATGATAAGAAGGTCAATTCACCAAGAATATGTAACAATTATAAGTATGTATATATGCACCTGACATTAGGCCCCTATATAAAGCAAACATTGGCAGACTTGATAAGAGAAATGAACAGCAACACAATAATACTGGAGACTTTAATATCACACTTTTAATATTGGACATAACATCCAGAGGAAAAATTAATAAGGAGACAGTGGACTTGAATATAGACTGAGTGGACCTAGCAGACATAACATATAACATTAGCCACAGTAGCAACAGAATATACATTCTTTTCAAGTTCACGTGTAACATTATCCAGAATAGATTACAGGTTACATTACAAAATGAATTTTAACAAATTTTAAGAGGATTGACGTCATATTAAGTATTTTGACCATGAAGGGATGAAATTACAATCAATAGCAGAAGGAGAACAGGAAATTGTACAGACATGTGGAAATCAAATAACACTCTCGTTAACTACCAGTGGGTCAAAGAAGAAATCAAACGGGAAATTAAGAAATATCTTGAGACAAATGAAAATCAAAACACAACACACCGAAACCAAGGCATGAAACAAAAGCAGTTCTAGAGGGAAGTTGACAGCAATAAATGCTTACACTAAAATAGAAGGAGCTCAAATAAACAACCTAACTTTAGCTTTAAAGCACTAGGAAAAGAATAATAAAGTGATGCCAAGGTTGCGAAAGGAAGGAAATAATAAAAAGTAGAGCAGAAATAAATGAACTAGAGGATGAAAAGCTGTAGAAAACAAAATCAATGAAACAAAGAGCTGGTTGAAAATTATAGAAGGAAATGCTGCCATATGTGACTACTTGGGTGAACACTGAGGACATTATGCTAACTGAAATAAGCCAGCCACAGAAGGACAAATACTGTATGATTCCACTCATATGAGGGATCTAAAGGAGTCCAGCTCATGGAAGCAGAAAGTAGAATGGTGGTCTCCAGGAATGGGGAGAAGGGACATGAGGGAAGTTGCAACTCAATGGGTTTAAAGTTTCAGTTATGAAAGATGAGTAAGTTTTAGAGATCCGTTGTACAATACTATGTGTGTGCTGTATGGTACACTTAAAATGTTGAGAGTAGATCTCATATTAAATGTTCTTGTCATAATAAAAACAAATACAAGATACAAAAACAAGAACGTCATACTGCAGTTTATTTGTTTTGTTGCAGAACGCTGCGTGCATGAGCATGCATGTGTGTAAGGATGATTTTTCTTTAAAAGGAGGATACAGGAGAAGTGGGAGGGTGTCACTCCTCCCCTCACCCCAGTTTCTGTCAAGGAATAAACAAGGTGATTAAGAAATATTTCACATGTGATTGGCCACTTTTGTTTGGACATGATCTTCTCAGCAGTTCTTACATCTGATACGTGAGTCAAAAACTAACCTACATACAGAGAGCCCTCAAGCAGTAAGAGAACACATTATATCCTTAGTGAAACAATGAAGCCTTTCACGTAGAGACCCTTGAAATTGTTACCTTGACCAGAACCCAAGGGTCCTTCTTTTAGACTTGCATGTTCTGGGGAGCTCTCAAAAGTAGAGTCTTCCAGGCTAGGACCCAGAGCCTTGCAGGGAGTAAAAAGCACACCCCTATGTAAAAGATAACAATCTTATCAGGGGAGCAGTCCGTTTATCCCATCCCTTATCCTAGGAAACCACACAGAATTCATAGTTTTGCATTTATAATAATCTCAGCAATGTTAACATTTAGCCGTTAGCTGGTCCTGCTGCAAGGGTCTCTTTATTCCTAAGTCTGGACATTCAGCTTCTGGGTCATTTATAGTGTCTGAAACTAGTGGATAGGTAGCAATGGATGAAGAATTTCATACATTTTCACAGAGAGCTTGGGGGAGCTGGTGGGACATTAAAATATTGATGAAACCAGTACTTGGCCCCAAAAGCATTTGAGACTTCTAATTGACACCAAGACATTTAAAAAATATTTAAACAATGTTTAATGACCTAGAAAAGCTGAGTATTCAGCCAATCCTGTGTTCCTTGTGAAGTGATTGGAAGAGCCCCTCACAGAAGACGTCTGCAGGGACTCTGTTAAGGACGACCCCTCAGAGGTTCTTGTAAAAGGGGTGGAGACAGAAAGCCCAGTGAGAATCTTACCAAGCATGTGAAAAGATCGTGGAAGTGTTTATCCATATTGAATTGAATTGCATTGGTCACTCTCCTGGGAAAGGCTCCAGCGTTATCAGCAGAACAAAAGAAGAAAGTGTCTACAGCAGTGGTTCTTAACCTTTTTTTGAGGTGCCAAACCCACCAGTTTCATATGTGCATTCACCTAACCCTTCTTTAGTGATAGATAAAATATGATTTTTTTTCAAATTCAAGACATAGGTATATGTTTTTTTACTGGTGCACAAAATGAGACATGCATGAACATCACCTTGCTCAAAGAACAAAACAACAAAGTGCATGAACTCACAACAAATTACGGTATTACTTTATTCTGGCCTCCGCAGCAGAGGCTTCTCCGAACCCCTGAGACTGACTTGTCGAATCCCTAGGGTTCGATAGAACCCAGGTTAAGAATCACTGGTCTACAGTGTAAAGGTTACAGTCTACATTATAGTGATTGCCACACAGAGATAATTGCCCATCTTCTTTGATATAGAAATGACAGGGTGTAGTTCAGAATTGCAGAGACAGGTATTCAAGTCAGGGTATACTGACTGCCCCCAGAATTATCCGTGCAGTGGCTTAAGAAAGACAGGGCAAGAAAGAGAGATGGGTTTCGGGAACTTGTGTGTCCCAGGTACTGTGCCGATTATTTCCATTTCTTTTTCCTTCTTAATATTAATGTAAAACATTAGTAATATCTATTTTATAGATTGAAAAATTGAAGATAAAGATATTGAATAATTTGCATAAGGCCACACAGCTAGTAAATGGCAATACCTTGACTTCAATCTAGATATATTTTATTCCAAAGCATATGCTTAAAAAATTGCATGATGGATTCTTTTTTTTTTTAATGAAAATTGATATATTTTTCTAAGTTCAAGTCTTTTTATGTTGTGCCTGGTTTAGGTCTTGTTCCAGAAGGGTTGTTGACCATTTTCTTTAATACTTTTCATAGAAATAAGAATATATAAAGAAATCTTTATATAGGAAATGTGTAACACAGTTTTATTTATTTATTTTTTAGAGTACTCTTTCCTTTTCTCTCAACTGTTGTCTTTATTGTTTTCTCCCCAAGATAGAAGAGAAAGAACCCCTGGGCTGCGATCCATTTGCTCTTCATTCTAATACTGGCTCAGTCATTTCTTGTTTCACCAGTTCGGGTAGTACACATCACATTTCTTTGGTAGAACTTTATAAACTAAAATAAAAGAACATAAAGTAAGCTGTGACTTACTTAAATAATTGTCATGAAGATCAAATAAGATACTGCAAAGTCATTTACCGATGTATGACATTACTATTGTGACTCCTTATATTGTTTTTCAAATAGGGAAATTTTGGCATGTGCCTGAATAAATGTTACATTGAAAATTAAGAGTGATTAAAATTTTTATGACCTTCTGGGAATCTTTATTCTCTGTAGATATCGTTAATGTGTAAATTGTGGGCAACACCTTAGGGGGTTGGTCCATGAAATCTTTGCTATTCAAAATTTTGTGAAAATATGGTGTTTTTATTTGTGAAGAAAGTTTATTACAGTCATCAGATTTACAAAATGAATTTATGGCCATAAAAATGACAAAGGAGTTTAGGAAATGTGGTTTGTAGAGTCCCTAGCTCTGACATCACAGAGTCTATAAAGGTAGGTTTTGGTAAATGAGCCTCACACTATGTCTTTTGGTGCTGTTCATAAAGAGCACATAGCAGGCATTTCTTTATATGTTTAAAATGATCTATTCAATGTACTCTTGTTTGAGAGAAAGTGGAAATCACACACATCCAAACTACCATGAAAATCCTATGTATATTCCAGTCATCTTCCTGTTTTTGTTTTTAAAGGATTCATGTCAGGACAAGAGTTCCTGCTTACATAACCTACTGGGACTTAGGAATGGGGAGGCACTGTCATCATTCTAGTTGTTAACCAAAGATGGGAGTGTTGAGATTGAACTCAGCTATCCATGTGGTCAAGATGAATACGAAACAGTAAAATTTTCTGAATAAGAGGGATGCAGTAAAGAATTTGAACATTCAAGACAAGACCAGAGATTAAGCAACTTTTCTTGTAATCCACTTACAGAAGATTTCAAGGAGAGCAGATATACTAGTGATATATATATATGGCTAGGGGCTCCAATACCTGGTTTAGAAAGCTAAATCACCAGGCACTCAACAAGACCCTTCAAGGTTCCTGATAGGCTTTGTAAACTTTGTGTTCTTTTTAGATAGACTTGACTTTCCACATAAGTGGAAACTACATTGACAGGCCAACGTAGTTCTTGTAGGAGAAATCCCAGAGAGTTAAGCAAGCATGTAGGTGTGGGTTACCTTAAGACCAAACTCAGGTGAGGGTTCAGATGACGAAGAGAACACTAGTACCAGTAGGAGCTCTCCATGGTCCTGACATGTGTAGCACGGGAGCCTGTGTGCTGATGGCTCTAACACTGCCTGTTGATTTCCAGGTTCTACCTTAAACCTCCCCTCTCTGGCAAACTTGCTATTATCTTCTCTGCGTGCTTAGGCTTTATATTGAACTTTATTAATAATAAAAACAAAAATTTTATGGTGCTTACACTTCTTAAAAGGCTGTTAATTTCTATTAACATATTTAATCATCCCATTAAACCAGTGAAATTGGAACTGATGATTTTACTTTCCTTTGTTAGTAAGAAAATTGAGGCTTCAAGGTTAAGTGACAAGCTTACAGACATATATTTTTTAAAGGACTTACCAGGTACTTGAAACCATGACCTTCTAAACCCAAGCCTGTGATGTTACCATTTTATGTGGTTACTTAAAATACTTCAGTCATTTTATAAGTCATTGTATTAGATATACATTGAAAAAAATAATCTGTGGTTCAAATAGGTTTGGGAAACATTAAATACTATATCCCCATCTTGGGGATTCATAATGCTTGTTGGACTATTAAAGACTCTTCAAAATCTAATGGAAAAAAAATTCCATTTTTTTTGAATAAGAATTTTCCTTTTTTTTTTTTTTGCCAGAGATCATTTGTTAGTATGAAGCGCCCATTTATATAAAATAAGATACCACTATTTCATAAAATACTGGGAAAATATTGCCTCATTCCATATTCTGACCCTTGACCTATCTGAATCAAATTTCACCTTCTCCGTAGACTGTGACATGGCCACTGGGAGTATTCAGACAAGGCCAGTGGCTAGCTGGAGGGACTTTCCAATATTGGATACCCATGCCACCACCATAGCTGTCTTCTCACCAGGCTCAGTGACTGAAGAAAATGATTTTAATATTCACAAGGTCTACTGTGTAGAAAGATACCCAGGGCTGGTGATCCAAAGTGATTCCATCTATCTGATAGCCCATATTTTTGTTTTTAAATTACAAGCTTCTAAATGCCCCACAGTCATTCATTATTCATCAAACTCCAGAGCACTCAATGGCTCTCTCCTGTGAAATTGCCAGCTTTGAATCAAGTTATTTGTGGTGGTTATTAGTAGCTACTCAGATTGAGAAATGTTAATAAGAAGTTAATTAGGCAACACAGCTGGAAAGGAAGCAGAAAAGCCATCAGTGGTAGGGAAGTCTAGGACACATTGCACCCTGGGAGAGGGGCAAAAGCTCTGATTTACGCTGTGTTCACATCTCCCCGTGTTCTAAGTAACCTGTACTTTGACACTGTATCTTTAAAAGAAAAGCAGCAGGCATTTATGGAACAGTCATTTTGTCCTGGGCAGGGGCAAGAGAGAGTTGGGGGAGGAGGCACAGAGACAAATAAGATGAATTCCTTGCCTTAAGTCCTGTGTGCTGTGATAACCAGATGACAGACGCGTAGGACATTGCTCACAGATTCTGTAAAATGAAACCAAGGTGTGAACCACAGAAAAGGGGGGGGGAATTCTTATGGGGTGATAACCCTAAAAATCTTCACAGAGGAAGTGACAATCAAATTGCATTTTGAAGGTGACTGGGAAACCTCTCCGTGTCTCCCCAGTCTGTCTTATGCTAGGATGCCCTTTGCTCACCACTGTCCAGCCTCAGCGGCCTTTCCACTGGCTCAGCCTGTGGGGCCTTTGCGCATGCCATTTTATCTGCTTGAAGCCCTTGCCTCCTCCTTTTCCCTATCACTTGCATTTCAGGCCTCAACTTAAATATTCCTACTCAGAGAGGCGTTCCCTGATTACCCCGCCCCATCGACTTTGCATCTCCCACATTGTCTTCCTCGTGATATTTTCATACCTTTATCTATAGCAGATATCATACTTTTTACTTCTGTATTTATTTTACATGTTTTTTTCCTTTTCTTCTAAACTGTTCTGTAACTTCTGTACGATAACGGGGTCCATTTTGTTTAGCACTGAATCTGTATATCTTGGTCAATGCCTGGTCCCCAGCCGCGTGCTCAGCAACCCTCTGGGCGGAGAATGAATGGAAGAAGGTGGGGCATCTTCAGGTAAATGAGAATCCCCATGATGGCTCGGATGGTGCATATGTTAGTGGCAGGTTCTAAACTCCTCTTTGGGGCAAACTACAGTGGTAAATTTCTGGTTCTAGGCAGGGTATTTGATTTTTGGATTCATCCTCTTGCGGTTCACATAGCTGCTGTGGAAAGCCAGGCTTGGACCTTAAAGGGGCACTTTTGTTCTGGTGGCTCTGCCTCTAGATTGCCGGGGCCACCCTTCTCCTCCTTTACCTGCTTGGTGTGCTTTTGTGGAGATTAGCTTTCCATACCTCCTATTGCTGTCGGAAGGGTAGGGTGTCAGGGGACAGGGTTAGGATGTGGGGCCTGGGAACATGATGGAGGATGGGCTTGAGTCTGCTTAGAGTTAATACCTTAGGCCCAAAGGAGGCTAGAAACATTCAAGTGCTTCACATGCAGTCCAGCCAAGCTCACCAGGAGTCCATGCAGGATCTGGGGGAAGGACAGTTATCGCTGACCTATACTGAGCTTTAACCATGTGTCAGGCACTGTGCTAAGCGCCAGCGCTTTATATGCATTTTCTAATTTAATCTTCACAATACCATCCTGTGAGTTAGGGCCTGTTACTATGCTCATTTTATTAAGAAGAAACATTAGGCATTGAGAGGGAGGCAGTGTGGGGCTTATCCCTAGAGGGCAGTGAAACTGTTGAACTCCGCAGCCTGAACCCTCAGCCTACCGTGCATCTGTTCCTGCAATCTGCAATCACATCAGGCAGCTGTTCAAAGATTTCTGAGCTCAGGAGCCCAGCCACCCCTTCCTCTCTCATTAGACGTGAAGTGCAGGACCATAGGCTGGTCCACAGAGTGGGGGCAGTGAGTTGAGGGACAGGGCACATGGTAGGACTGGGGTCCATGGTTGTGAAGCATTTTGAATGCTAAGCTAAGGCATCTGGAATCATTCTCAGAAACATGGAAACCAAAGGGGTTGTTTAAGTCATGAAATGGCATGCAAGAGACTAAAGTGAGAGTGGCAGTTGGGAGTTGGGGGTGGTTGACAGGCACGGAAAGTGGCAGTGGGTGCTCAGCAAGTCTGAAGCGGAGTGGTGGTGGTTGAAGAGGGACTGGAGAGTCATTTCAGGGCAGAGTGGATAGGCCTTGGCAACCGACTCGTATGGAAAGATCTGTCCGTTGTCATTCGGTGACAAAATACACGTTCCCACATTCCCAGCCCCATGCAGCATCTCAGCAAATACACTTTTCATGATTGGTTGGTATTTACATAATAGCCTCACTTTACTAAGAAATATGAATTGGCCCCATTTCTGAAAAATTAGGAGTGTCCGGGCTCCTCTGACTTCTAAAACTGCTATTAAGAAATGGCCATTGATGTAAATAAAATAGAATCACTTACATAGGATGGTACACATGTGCTTCTATCACATGAGGACTTAGAAGGCCAAACAATTTTTACTTCTGTGCTATTGCAGCATGATGTTATTATGACCCTGTTCATTTAGGGTTGATGTTCTCCCAACTTCTCCTAAGGATTTTAGGGACACACTTAAGAAATAGAGAACAGATAAACTAAATGTAAAGATAGATTTAAATAAATTAAAACGCAGCTTTTGAGTTGACTTACTTTGCTAGCAGGATGCTTAACAAATTGTTTATGCTGTACACCGATGTCTGTATCTACACGTTTATGTGTAGTTAGTTGTTGCTTTGGTTTTACTTGTTGAACGAATGCGTGAATGCGTGGGTGCACTTGCTCTGATCAGATACTGACTTTGATTCTGAGTTCCCTGGTAGCTATGGGGAAAAGAGAAATGTGGTATACGATATACTCCACATTATGTGACTGAAAAGAAGATCTGTTTATCTGAACAAAAGAGGTTTTGTCACGGCCAGGAATTCAGTGAAGAATTTGTTTTATTAGACCTTTACATACAGCATCTTGAAGTAAATAATACTAATTCCTCCTCCTGCCGCTTTCTCTTAAAACAAATTTGAGTCACTTTTATTTTTTGTTTTATTTGTTTTTCTGTGCTTAAACTTCTGTGGTCAAAGCAAGGGTACAGAATTATTGAGTTATGGTAGAAGGGCTCAGCAGGCAGAAGAAGTGGTGTGGACTGGTTGTTAGTATAATGGGTTTTAGAAGTGAGGGGCTCACTTTTTCACCAGGCCAATAGAGATGATGATGGTGATGATGATGATGATGATGATGATGATGATGATGGTGATGGTCATGATGATGATGGTGATGGTCATGATGATGATGGTGATGGTACCACCCACATCACAGGGATATTTTGAGCATTAAATGAGATAATGAATAAGAATGTGCTTGGCATAGCAGCAGCTACAGAACAAATGCCCAGTGAGGGATAGCCCCAAACTGAGTGAGTCTGACTGCATGCTTATGACAGAGCTGCCAATATTGCTCGACAGAGCCCTTTACCATTTGCAACATCTGGCTTCCCTCCTCTGTGTCCTATGAAGTGCGAGTAGCCCCACTGGTAATGAATGACTTGACCTGGTTCGGTCCTTTGTTCTTCATCCTCTTTTCCCTTTTCCTCTTGGGCCCCCACCTCCAAATGCAAAGGAAATGTGTGACAGTAGAAGATCACATGCCAGGGAGGCTCAGACAAATGGGATGTGACCCAATTCCCATTGCCTGGTTGTGCACAACTTCAAATTTGAGTAAATCTTAGAACCCTATCTAGATTGCAGGTTTTCCAGGGAAGCTCGACTGCCCAACTCAATTTATCTAACACCCAGGTTTGGAGCAACCTCGTATGTTCCAGGCACTGAGACAGCGGGGAATAAGCAAGTCAAGTTTCTGCCTTCCTGAAGATTAACTTTCAGTGGGAGAGACAGACAAAACCAGTCACCAAATGAATTAACGTGACAGGTTCAGATAGTAAGTGTCATGCAGAAAATGAAAAAGGGCCAGGTGACAGAAAATAACTGGAGAGATTATTGACTTGGGCATCAAAGAAGGTTGTTGAAGGAGGTATGGACTAGGCTCTAAATGGTATGAAGGAGCCAAAATGACATGACCTGGGGGAAGGTATTCCCAACAGGGAGAGAAGAGCAAGTGCAAAGGCCCCAGGATAGATTGGGCTGGAAATGTTCAAAGAGTAGGAAGAAGGCCATGTGACTGGTGTGCGGCTAGGGAGATGGGGAGTGAGACGAGCAGAGACCAGAATCCAGAGCTGACTGTGAAGGGAACTCTACAGACATCGACTAGAGATGAGTGGCTCATGTTCCTTGGGGCAAAGTACATGGTGCTTCCCACCCTTTTTATATACAGACAGAGCTCCTTACATGTCTGCTACCATTTAAGTCTTGAAAGCTGTAATTCTCAATGCAGAGATTTCAAAATCATCAAACCTCATCTTTGAATTAACCTCAGGAGGCAGCTGATTGGGATTCCAGCTCTCTGAGTGATGGATCTACAATTAGAGGACTGAATAGACGTCTTGTAACATTTAAGTCTTGTAACTTTTAAGTAGTTGTTTTAGGATCTGAACCTTCTAATTTCAGACCTGCATTGCTACTCAAGATGCTTCTTAATTCTTCTGTGCCCTTTTCTCCTGTCATTTTGAACCAATTATTTAAATGGGTCTACAGAGACATGGGGTTAGGTATCAGCGCTTTGAATCAATTCAGTGAGTATACACTATCATCATCATCCAAACAGTACTAAAAATAGTTACAATTTATTTAGCATTTACTATATCCCAGAAACATACTGCACATTTAGCATGCACTATTAGAGTATCTTCTGCCAGTAATACTAAGAGGTAGGTGTAATTGTCTGCTCAGAGTTTAATTTCAAGATCACAGAGTGGAGCTGGAATTGACCTCAGGTTTATGGTTGACTAGACTCTGAACAACTCTGACGTTCACCTCCAACTATATGAACCAGAGACTAAGTCAGCTGCCGGGGGCCATACTATGAGGAATAAGATTTAGTTCATGACCTTGGGAAGGTCAAGTTATAAATGAGGAATCTCTCTTAAGAGAGCGTAGGAGTTTTTCACCTGCGCAGCCCTCCCAGGCAGAGTGAGAACAGAGCGTGGCTCTGTTTGACAACTCAGGGAGCTAGCTGGCATCTGGTTGCAAAGGCAGGAGTGGAGGAGGAGCAGGCAGGAGGGAGCCATCCGGCTCCATCGCAGCTCCAGCGCTCGGGCGGGCGGCAGAAGGTGAGAACCCTGGGAGCAGTTAAGAGGCTTCACCTTGGCATGGGAGATAAGTGGAAATTCTGATTTCCCAAGACCAGACTATTGAACCACAACCCAGGCTGTGGTTATTTATAGTCCCCTAACAGCCTTGTTTACACAGCCTGCCTGGATGCAAATCAGTGTCGGGAAGCGGTGGAGGCAGCGAGGTGTGCAGCCTGCAGGGACGGGGGATTGGTTTTACTCGTGTAGTGTTAGAACAGCTGCACAGGACTGCCCACACTTGTGCAGCTCCGGGAGAGCAGGAGAAGGCGCGGTCCCCAGGGCACCGGCCCAGTCTTTCTGCCTGAGCGAGAGGTAACAAAAGCAGTGGAGGGAACTTCGATTATTCCAACCCCTCCTTCACCACCTGCTGACCTTTCTTCTCCAGCCCATGACCACTATGTCTCCCACCCTTCCCTCCTGCAAGAACCTGCCCTTTCCCATCTCTTGGCTCTAAATGTATCATGCTTTTTCACGCTGTTGTGCCCTAGCCGGGGAAGTTCTTTCAGCTCAGGATGCCTTTTGCTCTTTCTCTCTCACTCTCATTGTGTTACATGTATGACTGATGGGGTACCAGATGGCTTTAGGTAGTATACACAGTAAGAGTTCTTACTTTATGCAAATATTTATTATCACAGATCCTGCATCAGTTTGAACAAAAACACAGAATATGTAATAGTAGAAGTAGACTACAGATAGGACGTTGGTGACTGTGTAAGGACAACTGTCATTTGGGAAAACTGCTCTTATTTATCCGACATGGTCTTTCTCTTGTGACATGGGTGGCAGGCTTGGGATTCTCTTTTGCTCTAAGGCAGCTTCTCCAACCTGTGAAGTTCATACCATCGGGTTACAAGACTTTCCTTTAATTCTCCAGGCCGGCATGACCCATGTTCCCTAAAGGCTGTGGTTCTGAGAACTCTGTATTTTTTTTTTAAGCTCAAATCCTGATATCACCAGTGGATGATGCCAATCTCCAATGAAAACTCTTTTAAAAATCCACCTCTGTCCCTTTGTCCTGCCATCTCTCCTTCCTTCCCTCCTTCCTCCCTAATTCTGGGCAACCCTTAATCTATCCTCCATTGCTATGATTCTGTTAATTTGTGTTATATAAATAGAGTCATACAGTATGTACTCTTGAGAGGTTGGCTTCTTTCGCAGAGTAGAATTTCCCTGATGTCAATCCAAGCTGGTGTGTGAAGCAAGAGTTTGTTCCTTTTCATTGATGAATAGTATTCCATGGTTTGGCCCTACCAGAGTTTTTTAAATCATTCACCTATTGAAGGAAATTTGGGTGATTTCCAGGTTTGGACCATTATGAATATATACTATTATCAATAAAGCTGCTTGAACATTTACGTATCGGTTTTTGTGTAAACTTTAGGTTTTATTTCTCCGAGAGAAATATTCAGTTGCTGGGTTGTTTGGTAAATGCATGATTAACTATAGGAAAATTCCATTCTCATTTCCAGTGTGGTTGCATAATTGTGGTTGTCACCAGCAAGGTACAAGTGATCCAGTTTTTCCACATTCTTGCCTGCATGTCATGTTCTCACTAATTTGTATTTTAGCTGTAGTAATTGTGTAAGAATATCTCATCGTGGTTTTAATTTATATTTCCTTAATAGTTAATTATGCTAGACATTTTTTTCATGTGTTCATGTGTACTTTTTAGTGACATATCTATGTATTTTGCCTGTTTTCTAATTGAATTTTTTTTTTTGAGAGAGACAGAGAGTCAGAGAGAGGGTCAGATAGGGACAGACAGACAGGATGGGAGAGAGATGAGAAGCTTCAATTCTTTGCAGCTCTTTAGTTGTTCATTGATTGCTTTCTCACATGTGCCTTGACCAGGCTACAGTTGAGCCAGTGACCCCTTGCTCAAGCCAGTGACCTTGGACTCAAGCCAGTGACCTTGGGCTTTAAGCCAGTGACCTTTTGGCTGAAGCCAGTGACCAGGGGCCATGTCTATGATCCTGCGCTCAAGCCAGAGACCTGGCGCTCAAACTGGTAAGTCCCCGCTCAAACCAGATGAGCCCACACTCAAGCCGGCAACCTTGGGTTTTGAACCTGGTTCTTATGTATCCCAGGCCAATGCTCTATTCACTGCACCACTGCCTGATCAGGCTAGATGAATTGTTTTAATGGTTGTGTTTTAAGAGTTCCTTATATATTCTAAATCAGGGGTCCCCAAACTGCGGCCCCCTGAAGCCATTTATCTGACCCCCGCCGCACTTCTGGAAGGGGCACCTCTTTCATTGGTGGTCAGTGAGAGGAGCACAGGATGCATCCGCACCCACAGTTCCTATTGAAATACTGGTCAGTTTGTTGATTTAAATTTACTTGTTCTTTATTTTAAATATTGTATTTGTTCCCGTTTTGTTTTTTTTTAACTTTAAAATAAGATATGTGCAGTGTGCATAGGGATTTGTTCAGAGTTTTTTTTATAGTCCGGCCCTCCAACAGTCTGAGGGACAGTGAACTGGCCCCCTGTGTAAAAAGTTTGGAGACCCCTGTTCTAGATACAAGTTCTTTGTTGGATATGTGCCTTGCAAATATTTTCTCCCATTCTGGACCTTTTGCAGGGTCTTTCACACAGCAGTATGTCTCTCCATTCATTCAATTCCTTTCTGATTTCTTTCAGCAATATTTTATAACTTTCAATAGGCAGGCAATGTACATGTTTTATTAGCTTTATATGTAATTATTTCATTTTTTTGGAGTAGTTGTAAATAGTGTGGTTTTTTATTTCTGTTTCCACATGTTTATTATTAATATATAGAATTGCAACAATTTTGTGTGTTGATCTTGTCTCATGTTATTGAACTGAATTCACATGCCATCTACAAATAGGGACAGTTTTATCTATCCATTTCCAATGTATATGACTTTGATTTTTTTTTTTTTTTGCCTTATGGCACTCATAGAACTTTCGGTGTTACTTTGACTAAGGATGTTGAAAGTGGCCAACATTTTCTTGTTCTAGTCTCAGGGGAAAGCATTCAGTGTTTCACCATTAAGTACAATATTAGCTGCATATTTTTGTAGATGTTATTTATCAAGTTGGGAGCATTTCCCTCTGTTCTTAGTTTTCTGAGAGCTTTTATCATGAACAGCTTTTCTGCATCCGATCATATGACATTTTTTCCTTAGATTTTGATATATGATAGTGTGTATGTGAGAGAGAGAGAAACTGTGTGTATCCCTGAATGCCTTTCCTGACCCTTTAGAATAGAGGCCAGATGATGATTTACAGGCCCTCCACCTCAGGATGGGATTTTAGAACCAAAAGCAGAGTGATGTGGGTTTGTGCCATTGTGTTTACTTCTCCCATCAGTTTCTCTATCACCTGTTTCATTGCCCCCGGGCACTGTGATCCTCTGTGAGTGTCAGCTACTGATCCTGCTTCCTCTGACCCAGGTTCCGTCCCTCCATGAACCAGAGCAGGGACTTTGTGTTGCCTCAGGGTCCCAACCTGGTGTTTTCTCCATTGTTGAGACCTCTCATTGTTCCTGAATTCCAAATTCAATGCACTTCTCTCTTCCCTTCTTACTCAGCCGAGGTTTCCCGAAGAAGAATAATGCAAAGTGGTACAAATTTACAAGTGTGGCACGGAATAATGAAATGGGAATATAGTGACATACAAGCAATGAGGTTTGCTATATAGTCTTCATTTTAGCCAGCAATTTTTCTATACTCTTATTCACAGATATGCAGTTACTCTTGACATTCCTCACTATTTACCCTGAACCCTCTTTAGCATAAAGCATCTCACAGCTTACCTGTGATTCAATAAATAAGCATGAAAAGGGTCTATCTTATTCAGCAAACCTATTCTTTGAAGTGTTTTCCCCCCATAGAAAATGAACTGTACATTGTTGCATAGGAGTAAATTGGACCAAAAACCTTTCAGAATGTTGCTGTTTCTGAGTGTGTCTTATGAACATTCATGTGTTCTTCTCTAAGCTGGCCTGATACACAATGTGCTGTGTTAGCTAAATGTTAAAGTCAACCCTGTCACCCCGACAAGAGCAGTGCTTTTGAGGCAACGTGAACTTAGCATAAGCTTTATATATAAAATCAATTCTAAAGAGGCAGGGGCAGATCCATGCTGAAGGGAGCAGAATGGGTTATCAGAGAACCTCAACTTGCAAGAATCTTCTACTTCTACCCCCCAAGTAGGAGTTGGGTTTGTAGGGGGAAGCTCTGAAAAAATAGCAGTCTTCAGAAAAACCATTTTGTTGTATAAACTAGCAATTGAGGTCCAGAGTATGAAGTGACTTGCCCAGAGGTCACACAGCTTCCCCAAAGAGAAGGGCTCTGAGCTCTGCCTTCTGAAGGGTTTGTGTGAGAATCTTTCTCAGTGTCCCCACTCACAGAGGGGCCAGAGGAAATCCAGTGACCCAAACAAGCAGTGCTGATTATAGATAAACACAAAACCAATACTAGATCTGAACTTGGGGAAAACACTCGTTTTCAACAGGTAATAATCAAGACTGACTAGTTTAAAAAGACAGGGGAAAAAACATTTGTAATGGGTCAGAGCAGCAATTGTCCACTTTTTCAATCTCATCACACACATAAACTAATTACTAAAATGATGCGGCACACCAAAAAAAAAATGTATTTTTGGCTGATCTGACAAGAAAAAAAAATAGGTATACTTTTGACTCATTCACAGTGGACATCTATTGTTGTGTTGGCTGTTGCCATATTTTAATTTGACAATCTAAGGGAAAAGAGGTCAGTGCCCCGCCTAAACAGTCAGGTATCACGTATTTAAAAAATTTTTGTGTACAACTGGATGCCAGCCATGGTACGCTGGTTGAAAATCCCTGGGTCAAGGCCATAATCTTCGTGTCCAACAGCAGCCTTGGAGAAAGAAGAACCTGAGAGATGCAAAGATGAGTCCTTCTGTTTCCCCCTAGGTTAGGGAATGTAGCTGGCTACTGGGACAGTAAGGAGGAAGAGTGCCACCCCCACTGTGGGCCATCCGGAACATTCAGAGAGGAACACTGCCGTAACATTCATTACTAAGAACACCGTGTGAGGATGGAAGCGTGGCTTGGGGGGCAGGGTGGAAGAGGGTATTGGGACGCACCTGGTGGATAAACTCTTCATTCTAGCTGTGCTTGTTTAGAAAATGTTGCAGTGCCAGGTCATGGAATTCATGAATAAAAACCCCTTCCTTGGTTCGACTCAAAAGGAATATAGATTTAGTACCATCCCAATCAGGGACACAGTATTGACCCACTGGCTATTGGAGATTTTTAGCATTGTGGGCAAGAATATTTATAGCTTTTAATTATTATAAAGAAGCAAAGGTCCTGTTTTGAACAGATCTTCTCCTGCTCCCCTGATCTGGGTTCGCAATTCTAGGTGCGGAGGGATGAAATGCTATATCAATGTGAAGTGCAGATTCTCAAAGATGATAAATTAAAAATGACTGAGGCTTGTTTCTGTTTTTCTCTTCAATCCCTGAAAATCGAAATGGGGTTGTGTTTGTGGTGGTGAACTGGCCCTGGTGTATTGTATGACCTTCAGCAACCGAGTTATCCTCTCTGAACCCCAAGACTCCGGACTGAAATAAGGGCAGGAACCTCCAAGGGGTGTTTCCCAACCTGAGGAAGAGCCTCCTGGATGGAGGCCTCTGAGGCAGGAGAGCAGGGGCAGGACAGACCCTCCCTGGGGCCCTGTGATTCTCTGTTTGACCCATGGAGGGTTTTCCCACCTCTCTGACTCTCCGTTTTATCATCTGTAAAATGGGGAGAACATTTCCTTGGCAGAGTGATCATAGTGATAAAAGGTTAAAAATTCCTTGCTGGGTTCTTAGTACATGTCATTTAGTGAATGATGGTCATTTTTAATCACTCATCTGGATGCTGGTGCTCTGTGGATTCTCTCTCTCTTCCCTACTCTCTGTGCATGTACACCCCACACACAGACACATGTGTGCACTCATGCACAAAAGTGGAAAGAGAAAGATTAGGTTTCTAGGCCAACATTATTAGCTTGTGTGCTATTTCCAAAAATTCTTCAGCTGATGGCTTAGTCCCTTAAGATCTTTGTGTCTGAATCCACCCGTGGGTCTTCTGTGGCCACAGGAAGGATCGTCTAGCAATTGCAGCCCATGTGCTAACAGCTAACTCTCCATGTAATTGTGGGATAAGAGAAACTCTCTGTATGTTCTCAGTGGAAAACTTGAGTCTTGGAAAGGCTGATTGGCTCCATGTAATAGAAGAACACAGTTAAATTGTGCAGGCCGTTGTGTGTAGGATTCACAGGAAGGGCCACTCACTCAACTGAAACTCTTCTCGAGGGATGCCTGGTCCTACCTGCATGAGTGGCTATCTTTTTGTTTTGCCATTTCCCGATTGCTTGACCCATGGTAGAAAGTTTCTAACTTCCTCAACTCTTAGCTTTCTCATCTGTAAAATGGGAACAATAAGTACATCTATTCATAGGAAAATTATGTGGGTTCAGTAAGGCTTACTTAGTGTCTAACCCAGAGTATATCACAGAATAGAAGATGTCGTATAAGATCTTTGGATCATAGCTTTCCTTTTCTTTAATATTGAAAAAAAAATTTAATGTTTATTTTTTTGATTTTCGAAAGAGAGGAAGGGAGAGAAGAGAGACAGGAACATCAATCTGTTCCTGTAAGTGCTCTGACCGGGGATTGAACTGGCAACTTCTGTACTTTAGGATGATGCTCTATCCAACTGAGCTATCTGGCCAGAGCTCGCTTTCCTTTTCTGTTAGCAGATTCTGGAGAGAAAAAATGGCCCCAAACTTATTTTCTAAAAAGAAAATAGCAAACTCATAGATGCATTTGCAGGTCATTGCCCACAATTCAAGGAGTGATTGGAGACGAGGTTAATTAGAAGCCCCCTGATCTTCCCTTCTGCCTTAGGGGTCTCAGGGTGGCCATGTTTTATGGGGTGTCTGCATTCATGTGTATCATAGGTGCACACCGAGAGTGAGAGAAGTTTGTGAGTGAAGGGGAGTGAAGAGTCTTCGGCATTGTGGATTTTTATGGAATGGAAACATGTCGGGAATACAAAGGGCTCTGGTTAAAGTAGCAGTGCTCTTTAAGGAAATGCTTTCTAACAAACAATGCGCTGACTCACTGGTTGACATCTGTGACTTAAGCATCCCTAAAGAACTGCAGCAGAGTAACAGCAGCAGTTGTGTGTAAGGGGTGGAGAGAAGACAATGGCAAATAGAGGGTGAGGGGACTGAGGTTTGGGCAACAGAAATAAAATAAGGATAGAGATGCAAAGTTCAGGGAGAGAAGAGAAGGAGGGAGCGAAGGAGGAAGGGGGAGAGAAGGGATGGAGTGAGGCAGAAAAGAGACAGAGGGATGCAGGAAGAGAGAGGAGAGAAGACAAACACAGACGGCAGGAAGGGGGCCGAGCAGAGAATTAGAGGGGAGGTTGCAAAGAAGGAGGATGGATAGGGAAAGAAAAGAGCGAGAAGTGGTCCTGGGCTTGGTGCCAGATTGACTCCTGTAAGGACCGGGTCCGCAGTTTGTACTGAGGACTTCAGTGATGACTTCTTTATTGAAGTTTTTGAATGGTGTTAATAAAATTATATAGGTTTCAGGTGTACAGTTCTATAATACATCACCTCTACACTGTATTGTGTGTTCAGCCCCCTCCCCAAGTCGAGTCTCCTTCCATCACCATTTATCTTCCCTTTACCCTCTTCTACCTCCCCATGCTCTTTCCTACTGGCAATCACCCCACTATTGTCTGTGGGTTTTTTTTGTTTAATCTCTGCACCCTTTTCACCCCCAACACCCCTCCCCTCCGACAGCTGTCAGTCTCTTCTCTATTTATGCTAAGTGAACTAAGGCAGTCGGAGAAAGACAAGTAACATATGATTTTATTCACATGTGGAATCTAATGAACAGAATAAACTAACAAACAAAATAGAAACAAACTCATAGATAATGATTTTCTGAAGCGAGGGGTCCAGCTTTGCTCTGCTTACCTGCCCACTTCCCCCTGTACCTGCTGGGAAGACAGCAAAGCTCTCTGCGGGTTGGAACAGGCCAGAGATAGAGGCTTCTTTCTTCCTTGCCGAACAACCAGCCCCTGGAAAGGCTGCTCCTTGGTCTTGCCTTTCAATTCTTTGGGAAGAAAGAAAATAATGAGAGGGAAGATGAATTCAGATTCTTTTATTATTATTACTATTATTTTTTACTGAAAATGACTATGGACAGGAAACTTTTCCATGTCAATGGCTCCCTTGTGGAGCTTTACAATTCCTCTGCACCAGCAATCTGCACAACTGGACCCTCTCTCCTTTATCTCAGGGACCCCTTCAGAGCTTGGTGGGGTGCCTTTTTTGCAATGGTGACAGATATGTGTTGAATGAATGGACTGCTTGCCTGCTACCTTTTCAGGCTAAGGAGAAACCGGCACAATGAGCTAGTACTTTTTGTAGAAATTTGGCTTGCACAGACTTGAACAAGCATTTAACCCAATGAAAGGTGAAAGGAATGAAGTTCAGAGAGGCAAAGTGATTTGCTCCAAGTCACACAGTTGGTTGGGACAAGAACCTAGGTGCCCTCTCGCTTAGGGCTCTCTCTCTGGCATAATCCTGTCCTTAGAACCCTGATGGTCAGTCTGTATAATCAAGGGAAACAAAAAAATTCTTTTCCCTAATGCAGTTGTAGCTCACTAATAAATTGGACATTTGTCTTGGGAGTTATTAAATGCTTTTAAAATTTATTTAACACTTAAATGCAGCTTCTGTTCCTTTAGAAGCCATTACTCATATTGCTTAATGGCCATGATAGACAACCTTTCAAGAAAAAAATTTTTTTTTTGGGGGGGGAGAGGCAGGGAGAAAGACAGGAACATTGAGCCGCTCCTGTATGTGCCCTGACCAGGGAATCAAACCGACAACCTCTATGCTCCAGGATGACACTCTAACCAACCAAGCAATCCAGCCAGGGCTAGGATTTTCAAATTTATTTTCAAAGTATACACACACGTCCTGGCTGGGTATCTCAGTTGGTTAGAATATCATCCTGATACACCAAAGGCACGTACAAGAATCAACCAATGAATGCATAAACAAGTGGAACAATAAATCAATATTTCTCTCTCCCCAAATCAATGAAAATAAAGTTTTAAAAAATATTTTAAGATGTCAATCTTTTTCCTAGTGATGTGTGTCCACAAATATTGCAGAATGATAACAACAGTTATTAAAGATCCTAGTTATCAATACACTCCATGTACCTATAACTGTTTTCGTACTCATGATCTCAGCCTTATATTTACAACACACATTTAAGAGATGAAGAACCTGAGACATAGAGTTTTGAGGCTTTGCCAAGAGTGGAATGGTTTGTTAGAACTGGCTCTGGCGTTAAAAGACCAGAGTGTGCACGGCTATTGATTTGGAAGCTGTTCAGACTACCGAGGATTTTGGAAACTCACTGACCTCGTTTCAAATCCTCTTCTGGCATCCATTTGCTTTGTGACTTTGGTCAGGTTTCTGAGCCCTAGTTTTCTCACCTGCAAAATGGGGATAATAAGGATGTGGACATCATCAAGTTGTTGCAAGGATTACAGGTCCTGTGTGAAGAGTTCTGAGCACACAATAGGTGCTCAGTATCTTAGCCATTATTACTTAGTCCAGCCTCCCCACACCACTCATCGACGACAGGTTCTCTGAATTTCTCCCCTTCATCTTATAAGCTCGGGGAGAGGGGCGGGGTGGGATGCCATTTCTGTACTCACGGAGGAAATGCGTGCCTTCACCTGACACCAGTTTACCGGCCGTTTTGTTCTGCCGAGCACAGGCACGTCCACTTCTCAGTGTGAAAACGATCGCTGCTGACGCGTGCCTTTGCCTCGTCACTTGTTTAATCCCATTTCCTCTTCAAGGGAATGAATTCTCTGCCAGAGAGTCTTCTTTATAATAGCTGTTACATTTGTGATTTTTACATTTTTATGTTTCAGCAAGTTGGGCTCTCTCTTTTAAAGAAACATAAAACGTCAGCATCTCCGCTTTATCCTGAGGGCAGTTGGGGCACCAAAAATAGTCCAAGAATAAGCTGAAGTCCTCACTCTCCCCAGGACGAGTGCAGACAGAGGCTTCTCTCGGGTTCTGGGGACTTCCGAGCATCAGGAAAGTTGTTTGGTCAGGAAGAATCTTGCCAGACTGGATGTCAAGAGAGTGGATGTTTCACCTGGGCTGGGTCACTAATTTAGCATTTGACCTTGGCAGGAGGGGAAGAAACACCTTCCTGTGGGGCCTTGGTTTGCTCACCTCTAAGAAAAGGATGTTGGATCAAATGATCTCTAAGGTACTTTCAGCTCCTGTATTTTATTACTTCTATCACTGAAATCTGTCAAGGCCCAAAGGAATTAATTTTAATAATTAAATTCCAGGCACTGTGTAGCTATGGGAGGCACAATTGGGAAACATGGTCAGTGCCTTTCAAATCTATCCACATGGTGACCCCCATTCTTCTTAATTGTCAAGAAAGGCCCTTCCACCAATCATTGAGTAGACTGAATCATAAATTAGACATGTCCATGACTAAAGGTACATATTAAGGAGCGATGTCTTAGAGAATAGTCGTGGCAAATGGATAATACAATAAAAACTAGCTCACCTGCCATTCTATAACCTAAGCCCTTTATTCCCTAGCAAGAATGCATTTTCCCTGTCTATGTTCTAATATATATATATATATAAAAGGCTACAAGTCAACAAGCTGATAACCTGAATTTATCTTGAGAAAATAGATACCGTGATTTGCCCGAGGGTCAGTATGGATATAACTCAATTCCACACACACCTTTTGTAACCACTTCTACAGAAAGGCGAGGCTGTAGCAATAGACCGAAAGAACTGCAAATTTGGGAGTCCTTGTTTATTTGCTAAAAATAATAAATGAGGAGGCTCAACTCTAGTATTTATCTATAAAATAATAGCATAACAATACTAATAAGGATGGGTCACTTGTAATTTCTTTAAACATGATAAATATTTCACATGCATTCACTTTTGGAAACTTGTAACTCCTTGAAGTAGGAAAAGTATGATTTTGTTGAGCACACAGATGAGAAAACAGAAGTTGCTCAGCACTTCATGTGTGAAATTTAATTGAATGGCTGTAGTGACCTTGTGAAGTAAGCATTTATATCTTCTCTCTCTCTCTCTCTTTTTTCTTTTAATTTAAGTGAGAGGAGAGGAGATAGACAGACTCCTGCATGCACCCCGACCAAGATCTATCTGGCAACCCCCATCTGAGGCTGATGCTCTGCCTATCTGTGGCCATGCTTGCAACCAAGTTTTTTTTAGCTTCTGAGGTGGAGGATCCACAGAGCCATCCTCAGCACCTGAGGCCAACATGCTAGAATCAAGCAAGCCATGGCTGTGGGAGGGGAAGAGAGAGAAAATAAGAGAGAGAGAGAGAGAGACAGAGAGAGAGAGAGAGAGAAAGAAAGAAAGAAAGAAAGAGAAAGAAAGAAAGGGGCAGTGAGAAGCAGATAGTAGCTTCTTCTGTGTGCCCTGGCTGGGAATTGAACCTGGGAATTCCACACACTGATCTACGCTCTACCAATGAGTCAACTGGCCAGGACCATATCTTTTCTTCAAGATGAGATTACTGAGTCTCAGAGTACATAAAGAACAGGCTCAGGCTCCCATGCTTAAATTAGAGCAGGGTTTCATACTCACCACTCACCATCATTTTAAAAAAATTAAATTTATTGGGATAACAATGATTAAGAACACAATATTAATTTCAGGTGCACAGCTTTATAATACGTTATCTGCATATTCTGTTGTGTGCTCATCACCCAAAGTCTAGTCTCCATTGGTCATCATATATTTGACCCTATCTATTTCACTCATCCTCCCCCAGACCCCTTCCCATGATGAATACTACACAGCCATAAAGAGAGATGAAGTATTGACATTTGTGACAACATGGAAAAGTCTTGTGTGTGTTAGGCCAAGTGCAGTAAGTCAGATGGAAAAGGACAAGAACCATCTGATTTCACTCATACCTGGGGAATACGACAAAAAGCAACAAATGAACAGACAAAACCCATGACAATTTGACGTCACAGATCTATGTTTTCAACTTCTCTTACCGGTGCATCTGGTGACTCGTCCAGGGTCTCCCATCCAGCACCACGACCAGCTATGGACCGAGCCCCATCACTCCCCGGCCTGCTGCTCTTTCCCACCTCTTCTCTCTGCCATGTTGTGTGCCACGTTTCTGAGAGTCAGCAGGCGTCACAGGACGTGCTTTATGTTTCCCGGTTAACCAGAGCCTTGTGTTTCCTGGCTGTTCTGATAACAGGGAGTTGGATTTTAGTTTTGTGCAAACCAAGAAAAGCATAAAAAATTTGAAAGTGAGTTGTTATTCAGCATGTTGAGCATTTATTCATTTCCTGATATGCTGTGGTGGCAGGTGTGCAGAATAACTTGCGTGTAAGGAAAAGCTTGGGAAAAAGTCCTTGATGTGTTCAGTTTTCAAAGGAAAGCCTCCTCTTACTTCTGGGTGGATGGAATAGGGTGGAGGTTGGGGCTTTCCCGCCCCTTCACTGGCAGCAGGTCCCAAATCTCTCTTACTATCTCCCCCATGCTTTTACTTGCCTGTGTCTTCATTGCCACTTCAATTCTGTGTAACTATCGTCTCTCTCCTGAACCAGGCCACAGCCTCCTAGCCGCTTTCTCATGCCAGCTACTGTTCCCTTAGGCTTGCTGTTGGCACTACAGCCAGAGAATCCTGTTCAAAACTCATAAACATGACTGTCTCTCTCCTTCTTATATTCCCCCCAAATCTCCAAATCCTTATCCTGACTGATCTATAGACCCTTGCATTCTTGTGCTTACCTCCTTCTCATACCCCTTCCATGCCACTCACTCCCCTTCACCTTTTATTATCATCTCCTGCAGGTCCTGTATATCAAGTTTTTTTCTGCCCCAGTGTCTTTGCACAAATTTCCTTTTTCGCAGAGCTTTCAAATTGTTTTCTTCTCACCAGCCCTCTCTACTGCCAACCCCCCATATACACCCCCACACTTAGTCACACATAAGAACCCTTCAACCTCAATTTACACATCCCTTTTTCAGGGAAGCATTTCCAATATCCATGCCAGTCCAGGCCTCCCTGTTCTCTGTTATAGAGATCCTTCTCTCCTCTATAGCACTCGTCACAAATTGTTATTTTATTGTGTGTTTAGTTATTTAATTTTCATGTTCTCCACTGAACTTAAGGAGAACATGGGCCATATCCATCTTCCTTGGCTAAGTATCCTTCATGTTCGGAATGGGGCTTGGTATATACTAGCTGATTGATGATACTCTATTTCAGGGGTCCCCAAACATTTTACACAGGGGGCCAGTTTACTGTCCCTCAGACCGTTGGAGGGCCGGACTATAAAAAAACTATGAACAAATCCCTATGCACACTGCCCATATCTTATTTTAAAGTAAAAAAACCAAAATGGGAATAAATACAATATTTAAAATAAAGAACAAGTAAATTTAAATCAACAAACTGACCAGTATTTCAATGGGGACTATGGGTGCGGATGCATCCTGTGCTCCTCTCACTGACCACCAATGAAAGAGGTGCCCCTTCCGGAAATGCGGTGGGGGCCGGAAAAATGGCCTCAGGGGGGCGCATGCAGCCCGAGGGCCGTAGTTTGGGGACCCCTGCTCTATTTACTTGTTGGTGGAAGGAACAGGTAGGTGTTCAGGGTTATACAGCTTTACTTCCACCTTGGTCAATTCCACCCTGGAACACAGATCTTTGACGTTCCTCCATCGCCCATCTTCCCCACCACAGCTTCCTCTCTTCCGATATACACAGATTCAGTTCTGAGACCCTAGTGAGTCAGACTTGGCGTTAGCTCTTGTAAGGGTTGCAATGCAAAAATAAAACTGCTTTTCTTATTTTATCCACTTATGTTCCTTCTTTCTTCTCAACCCACAATTTCCTCCTTTGCTCAGTTATTATTAACATAACATAACTGGCTTATCCAGGGGGAAAATATATAATTAAGAATACAGTCCTGTTAGTATTTGGACTATCAGGTTAAAAGGTTTATTCACCTAGGTGGTGAATAAACAAAGAGGTCATGCCTACAGAGAAGTGCTGAGCTTTGAAGTGGTACGAACATTTACAGAAACCTCTAAAAGACGGACTATTCCCTGATTGAATAGTTGCTTTCCCTTTTCTATTTTATTTTTTCTTTGGAAAGAAAAATGTTTTCAAAACATTTTTACCTGCCTAGCAGCCAAAAGGTTGTTAAGCAGCTTCACACATTTTTCCCTCTGGGGTGTTTATATCCACCAAAGTTAATGGATGGAAAATTAATGTTTCTCTCCAAATGTTTCCACAATCACAAAGCAAATAGTTGAATCTGCCAATAAGAGAGTGTAAATCTGCCCTTAGGAAAGGGCTTCCTTTCACCATTGCCCACATCAGTTAGCCTCAATCCGGAGACTGGCCTAATTATCATGATAATTAAGGAAATGTGAATTTAGGTACCCCTCAGGCCAAACTAAGCCTTCAACTGACCACACCCTTGGATCGATTGTCCACCGCTCTGTTGTTTTTATGTCTGGTAGACTTAGTTTTCTTGCATTCAATGCAATTTGTTTTTAAGTGATGCCTTCCAAATATTGTGACTCAAGTCGACACAAGTCAAAATATTTCCTGGGCAAGTAAAACGGTTTAATTATGAATCGCTTTCCAAGAAATAGATTGCAATGAAAGCCCATATGTCCCCAGAACAGAGGGAGGGACTGCTACCAATTTATGCATCAGGGTCCCACTTATGCTCCTGCTTTCAAGTACTATCGTTTAATCGGTGTGGATTATTGGGGAGGGAACTCCAGTGTTTCTCTTGAGTACATTGCATGAAATGCAGAGCATGCCATTTGTAAGTAAGCCCTGGTTCAACAGACCCATGGAAAGTGGTCCTCATATACAATTTAGTGAGGATAATCCAAGGGGCAGAAGAACTTCTGCTGGAGGGTCGTTTTGTACCCTGCTCCTGCTGCACTCTGGCAACACGCCATCAAGGAACAATAACTAATAAAAGCATGCATTTCATGGAACTTTCTAAGGACCAGACACTGCTTCAGATGATTTCCATGAATGAAATGATTTAATCCTCACGACAACTCACAGCAGTGGGTGGGGATGTTGTTATTTCCATGTTACAGCTGAAGACACTGAAGTGTAGAGAGGTTACAAAGCCACACAGGATTCAAACCACAGCAGGCTATCTTTTGAACCTATCTTTTAACCATTAGGCTGTACTCTTAGGCCAGTTCCCGACAAATAAAACATTTCATAGTTTTTGTTGGAGGATCTGCTTTGAATTCTGGCTTTGCTTCCTGGGGACTGGCGTGGGCCCCCTAGAAAGAGCCTAAAGCCACGCTGCTCCGGATCTTTGGCCCACGGTTCGCCAGCATGCAGGTCCCTGTCTCCTCTAACCATGGTCTCTGCCTGTCCCTGCACTAAATGCATCTCCCAAACAGGTGATACTTCCTGGACTGAAATAAGGCAGCACAAAGACAAAACAAAAGGCTGTCCAGAGACCCTTGGGATCCAGGGAGCATCTAGCAGAAAATGTGCCAACAGATCATTGCAGACCTTCTAGAAGGCTTCTGGATAGCTGATGCCATCAGTCACCATCCAGGAGGCCCTGCCTGTCAGTCTGTGTTTTCTGAATGTGAGTAGGAAAGGAGAGAAAATTGCTAAGCCTTCATCCCAAGGTGATGCTCACCTTCTCCTATACCTCTTCTTCTTCCTCCGTCTGCAAACATCGCCCTGGACGTACCTAATGGTTACACCTACCTTTCCTAATACCTTCCGATACAGCAACCAGGGCCCTCATCCCTAGGGCTGTGGGCTTTTGGAAATCATGGGATCACTTTAAAAAGTACAGACCAGGCCCTGGCTGGTTGGCTCAGTGGTAGAGCGCCAGTCCCATGTATAGAAGTCCCAGGTTTGATTCCGGGCCAGGGCATACAGAAGAAGTGCCCACCTGCTTCTCCACCCTTCACCTTTTTCTTTCTCTCTCTCTCTTCTCCTCCCACAGTCAAGGTTCCATTGGAGCAAAGTTGGCCCAGGCACTGAGGTTAGCTTCTTGGTCTCCACCTCAGCTGCTAGAATGGTTTTGATTACAATGGAGCAATGCCCCAAATGGGCAGAGCATCACCCCTTGGTGGGCATTCTGGGTGGGTCCTGGTTGGGTGCATGCAGGAGTCTGTCTGCCTCCCCGCTACTAACTTGGGAAAAATACCAAAAAGTGTGTGTGTGTGTGTGTGTGTGTGTGTGTGTGTGTGTACACTGAACGTAATCCTATGGGATTATCCCTCACTCTATACAGGTGGACTGAGCCCCAGTCCAAGTTGCTTTCAAGAGAAATTCTTTTACCAAGATTTCCTACATCAAAGTTTCCTAGGCTCCTTGCACCATTCAGTCTTCCTCCCCACAAAATACTGTCACCGTCCTTACGACAAGGCAGGAAAGGGGAAGGGAAGGTTATCAAGAGAGTTGGGATGATGGGTTTCATGACTTGATACTTTGTCCCTGGAGCTTTTCGCTTCTATTGTGCCCAATGACATTTCAAAGATCAAGGCAATAATGAGACTCCCCGTGCTAACCAGAACAGTTCATTACTTACCATAGATTTCATTCCCCATTGGGGAGAGCAGGCATGCTTCCCCTTTACCACATTGTTATTATACACTGCGTTTGTATCTGCCTTCAGGGTTGGGGAACACGTCTATGTAACAGAAGAAGTCTAATGCAGCTAACTGGGAAGGGAAGGAGAGGGAGGGATGATCTCATGTATATGTGTGGCCAGCCCGAGCCAGAGCTATTCCGACTTGAGAAGGGTAGCAGTGGAGAGTTTATTCTTCAGGCTATTAGACCTCCTCTAATTAATATGGGCCTTTATAGGACTGCAAATATTATACGTCAAATGCTTCATCATTTGGACCCTTTCTTGATTGCAAGGATTTCTCTCTAATGAGAGCATATGAATAAATATAAAGATAACTGACAATATTTATGTTCAACCAAACATTTATTGAGCACTTGTAATGCAAAAGGCGTTATATCAGGTACGGTGGGTAATGTGGAGATGGTGATCACGTGCTTCTTGTATTTAAAGACCATACAGGCCTGTAGGGAATATGAAATAACTATCATAAATAGGAGGTCAATAAAGTAAAACAGATGCAAATGGCATGTGAAAAGCATATATAAATCACCGCAGACAATTTGAATGAAAGGACATCTTATTTAGCTAAGGGATCCTAGATATAATAATGAAGGAGGTAGATTTTTGAGCTGGGACTTAACCCACGGATTTAGAGATGTGAAGGTCATTTCTGGTTTTAAGAAAACAAACAAATAAAAACAGCACACACAAGTCTAATGTAGGAAGCACAAGCTTGAGGGTGGTGATCTTTGTCGTTTCAATGAAGTAGAGTGGAAAATTAAATTGGAAGTGTGGACTAAGGCCAGTTCACCAAAAGGTTTGATGGCTGAGTTAAGGACTTTGAATGTTGTTTTGTAGTCAGTGGGTCCATAACACAGCTACGGGAAAAGCAGTATGAGAAGATCAGTTTGGCAGTCCTGCCTGGAGTGGGTTAGAATGCAAAAGTTAGAAGCAGAGATCCAGGTTAGGATGCACAAGGGAAGAAAACTAATCTTTGTGGAAGTCCTACTATGTGCTAGAAGCTTGGCTATGTCAAGTCATTTCATTCTCACAACAAATCTTGTGATGAGAGATTTATTTCTACCCCATTTCTATACCTGGGAAAACTTTGATGTCACCAGAATTTACATAGAGGTAGTTAGTGGGAGAGGCGATGTTAAAACTCATGTTTAGCCTGACCAGGGGGTGGTGCAGTGGATAGAGCATTGGATTGGGATGCAAAGGGGCCAGGGTTCGAGACCCTGAGGTCACCAGCTTGAGCGTGGGCTCATCTGGTTTGAGCAAAAGCTTACCAGCTTGAGTCCAAGGTCGCTGCCTCGAGCAAGGGGTTACTCGGTCTGCTGAAGGCCCGCGGTCAAGGCACATATGAGAAAGCAATCAATGAACAACTAAGGTGTCAAAATGAAAAACTGATGATTGATGATTCTCATCTCTCTCCGTTCCTGTCTGTTCCTATCTATCCCTCTCTCTGACTCTCTCTCTGTCCTGTAAACAAACAAATAAAAACAACAAAACAAAACAAAAGAAACTCATGTTTTAATGGGGGCTTTGTTGGCTTGAGTTACTTTGACTGCACTGACTTACTGCGAGAGACAGGAGAGAAGAACTGAGCCCTGAAATAGGCTATGGATATTGAAATGCGCATATGTGGAACTTCTTCCATGAACTAGAGATGTTCCTTGACCTTGGAGCCAGACATAGTCCCCAGGGAACACTACACTGTATAAAGAAGACCCATGTTTGCATTCCCCTGTGAGAACTGTAACATAGGTAAGGAATGAGCTGTTGGTTAGCATGGACAGTCTTATCATGGAGTCACATGAAGTTATGTGACCATTGTTACCATGTGAGAGAAGGTTGTAGAGAATATCTTTTAGGCACTAAAATGAGCTTATATATGGAGGAAAATGGGAAAAACCATAAATGGGTAACAGAGAAAGGTATGCAGGTTTCTGAAGGGAATATAACTTTTGTTTTAGATATATTAAGCTATCAGCCATGCACACATGAACAGATCTAGCTTGTGACCCTTGGGGGGAAGGTCTGAGGTAGAAAGGGAGATTTCAGAGACTTCAGTGTCAAGGTGATTGTGGAAACTGTGAAACTGGGAGATTTCCAACAACAAAAAAAAATACTTTGAGAGGAAAATAACAAAAATGACTTCCTTTGGGAAAGACAAATTCATTTAGGAGATAAAGAGGTTAAGGATGAAAAAAAAGGCTGTAGACAAACAGAGATCTATTATGGCTGTGGGGGAAAAGCTAAAGAGAAAAAAATCCTCTGTAAGGAACATAATCGTTAGTGCCCACATTTCAGAGGTCACAAAATTTGAAGACCAGAAAAATGAATTTTGATGTTGCAATTGGATGACTCTTGAAGGAGTGATTCCAGTGTTTGGTGATGTCATATGTAGCAATCCAGGTTTCTGGAGATTAAACATAATAAAATACTTTTAAAACTTCTTATTAAAAAATAGCTCATTGTTGAGCATAGATATGAGGAGGATGACAGGCAGTGGACTTCAAACACTAACCAAATTTCTATTGGAAAAGGATTGCATTGCATTCATTTTAGATATTCCTGATGGAAGACCAGCTGTTGTCCATGGTGCTAAAATAGTCATCTGGAGTTATAATGTTGCAGCAATATGACCAATATAGTTGGAGTGAATTAGGTGTTTTATTACATGCTTCTATTTGGGGATTTATTTTTTACTGAGATGAGATTTTTTTCATAGATATTTCCCATCTGGAAGGTTTTTCTTCAAACTCCCCAATGGTTAACATGTAGAAAGCAATTGCTGGGTTCTTTTTCTTTTTTAAAAGAAATCCCTTGAAACATGAGTTTAAGATGGTAGACATGTTGAAAAGGTTAAACAACTTTTTCTTCTTTCAAAATATCTGAAACCATAAACTGTATATTCAACTCTACTCCACCCAGTAGCACTCTCAAAATACAAAAAAAAAAAAAAAAAAAAAAAAAGCTGTGTGGAATTTAGGCATTCTACTGAAGATCACAATTAAAAAATCAAATAGAAGAAATATAATTGTTATGAAACTATTAAAAGGGTTGCAAATGGAGCCATAGTTATATTTCTTACATGTTTCTCCATAAAACATATCTTAGAATCACTAGAAAAATAGGCAACGCAGTAATATTATTCCTATAATATTCTTGATGAAGTCTACATAGCTACTATTCAAGGTAGTCACATAGGTAGGATGTTTTGGGCAGAGTTTACACTGAACTTGTGAGTTTGGATTGAGTAAGTTGCGAGAATATTTTCTTTTTTCAATCCAAAAGTCAGCAATTTGATTGATTGGGAGACCAAATTAATTAGGAAATAAAAAAATCTAGTTCTCATCACGAAGTTGCTAACAACAAGATATAGTCAGTACGTCCATGATGGGTTCATGATGGAGAAAGGATAAACAAAACTCACTATGAACAGTTGAAAGACATATATTTGGTTTATTCAGGAAAGGAGAAGCCTGACAGGGAGTGTCACAGCCATGCACAGCTGTCCCATCAGTGCTGGGCACTGAATATTTAGGATGCTGTGAGGAGCTGTAGTGGGAGAGAATAGACATGACTGTTGACGATGATAAATATTTAGAATCATATAAATGTGTCCACAAATCATTACAATTGTAAGGAGATATGCTATAGGGTTTTATTAGTGCAAATTTTCTAATTCTACAGATTTTTTAGGGACTTCTCTGGGAAGTGATGTTCATGTTAAGACCTAAATGCCACAGAAGTTAGCAAAAGTAAATATTTCAGGCAAGAGAACAGCATGTGTGGAAACATGGAGGCCATTGAGGCCTATATATTTGGGAAGAGGAAAATAAAATGCTGTTGTGGCCAAAGAGTAGCATGAGAGTAGAGGAGTATAAAATGATGAAAGAGGGGAAGGAGGTCATAACATGCAGGCCTTTCTCTGGAGCACATTCAGGACCTTGGCCTTGATGCAGCGAGGGTAGCTCCCAAGGGTACATCAATCAAGGTTCTATCAGAGGAGCAGAATAATTTATTACAGGCACAGGACAGTACATGATCTTGGGCGCTGCTGAGATAGTCTGTGTCAGGCTCTTGCTTCTGTCTCTGCTGATGGAGCCACTGGTTAGCAGGGCCGGTGGGTGGGATGTGAAGTTGAATGTAGAATGGAAGAAGCAAGAGCAAACTGAACCTTTGAGTGTGAGTGGGAATCCTTGAGGAGAGACTGGGGACCATGTTAGTCTCTCACTGCCGCCAGCCTTCAGCTTTGACAGAGGCTGCCATTTTTTGTTCCAGTCAAACACACACCTGTCCCAAGAATGGGCGATGTTAGAGGAGCTAAGTTATGAAAGCTGGAGGACTGTGGCCTGGCTGCAACCCCGCACCAACCAGGTGAACCAGCAGATAAGACAGCAGGCAGGAGCTGTGTGTTAGGGTTTTCCAGAAAAACAGAGCCAACGGCACATCGATCCATGAAGTTGGCTCAAGGGGCTAGGAAGGTTGACCGGTCCCGAGATCTGTGGTCAGCAAGCTGAGACTCAGGAGAGCCAATGGTGTCCCAGCTTGAAGGCCATCAGGCAGGAAGAGGTCCATCTTACTCAGGGAAGGATCAACATTTTTGTTCTAGTCAACCTTCTAACTGACCGGATGAAGCCCACCCCTGGCGAGGAGGGCAATCTGCTTTACTCAGTCTACTGGCTCAAATGCGAACCTCATCCAAAAACACCCTCTCAGGCACACCCAGAATGATGTTTGACCAGATGTCTGGGCACGGCAGGGCCCAGTAAAGTGGGCACATATTATTAATCATCAAAAGCTGCAAGAGCATGTTGAGCCCTGTAATGATCCTTGAAATGTAAAAAAGAATACAAATACCTTTTCAGTTTTGCCTTCTAGGTCATTCAAAATATGTCTTCTGGTCCATGTTCATTCTGAAGCATTCAGTGAAAGGAATTCTGGGAAATGTAGTGCCAGTTAAGTTGGCATAATGCAAATCCATCACAAAAGGGTTAATCAGACTGAGCGTTGGAAATGCCACTCTACTGCCAGGATGGAGAAAGGATTCGAATGGCCAAAGGATGTACGCCTGAAACCTGTGAGATCCTGTGGACCAATGTCAGTCACCCCATTAAGTTTAATTTCTAAATAAAATAATTAAGTAGATATCTTCCCCTTCTAATGGGAGAAGGGCTGAAGATGGCACTGTGTGGAAGTATTCTTGTATAAGGTAATATGGTGGAAGTAGAACCACAAGTGGAGTATTTCATTCCCAGATATCAGAGGAAGAAAGTATCCCATCACTGACAGGTAGTCAAGCAGAGAAAACATCATCTCCTCGCTCACAAATGTTTCAATGTCATTTTAAAATTTCATGGATATTTAGGCTAAACGATTGCTAGGTTGTTTTCTAACTCGAAGAGTTGGTGGTCCCTGTTCTGAATGAAATTTCACATCTTATAAAAAGGCAAGATTATTACACTGAAAAAATAACACAGTATAAGGCATACTATTTTAAAGAATTGGGTTGTGGGCAAAAAATAGAACATTGCCATGTTCTTGCCATGTAAGGTGATAAAGTTGAGATGTTTGTGTGTGAAAGAATAGTTTTGGGAGTTCAGTAAGAAAGGGGAACCCAAGTTGAGCATTGACATAAGACCTGGTTAGGAAGAAATTCTGAACTGCAAATTCTGACCATGTCATTCTCCAGCTTAGTTGCTTTAAGTATAAAGTTCGTAATCATTAACATGGGTTATAAGGCCTTTGTGGATATAGTCTCTCCCTCACTCCCAACCTCAGCTTGTGCCACTCTGTACCCCGCATGTGGTTACTGCCATGCTGACTTTCTCTTATTTCTTGATGTTGTCAAACTCCTTCCCACCATAGCGTCTTTTTTAATTGATGTGTAATTGGCATACAATTTCCTGTTAGTTTCAGATGTACATCATCGTGACTTGACATTTAAACATATTACAAAATGATCATCACAATAACTACCACCTGATACCATATAGTATTATTGACTCTATTCCCTATTCTGGACATAACATCCCCATGACTTTTATATTTTATAACTGGAAGTTTGTACCTCTTATCCCTCTTCAGCTATTTCAGCTGCCTTTCGACCTCTCTTCACTCTGGTAACTACCAGATTGTTTCTTGTATCTATAAATCTGTGGCTCTTTTGATTTGATTATTTGTTTTGTTTTTCAGATTCTATGTATAAGTGAAATCATATGGTATTTGTCTTTCTCTGTGATTTCTTTCACTTACCATAATACTGTTTAGGTCCATACATGTTATTGCAAATGCCTAGATTTTATTCTTTTTTATGGCTGAGTAATATTCTACTCTGTATGTGTGTGTATGTATATATATAAAATGCACCACATCTTTATTCATTTATCTATTGTTGGACACTTAGGTTGTGTCCATATCTTGGCTATTATAATCACCCTAGAGTGTTCTTTTACATGCTACTATGATGTCCTACAGTGCTCTTGATGCTGCTCTTGACCTGCATGAATCTACTCATGCTTTAATTTAGGTTCTATATCATTTCCCAGGGAGGCTGTGTCCTAGATACTCTCTCTCCATCTGTGAACTAGGTTCATTTCTCAGTCATACATTCTTATCATCCATTGTACCTGTCTTTTGCCACTGATTATAATTGTAATTATAATTCTGAGATCTTTAGTTTGTTTCTACCCTACCACTAGACTGTAAGCTAAGCAAGGTCAGATGCTACATCCACATCACCACACACGATCGTCTAGTGTTGTTATATATCTTTGAATGACTGGATGAAAGAAGAAGAGAGTCCTTTTGAATAGCAGAATCTTGGGATCTGTATCTTTGAGGATTTGTCATTTAACTCAAAGGGTAAGGGGCTATCAGTTTTGGGTGCTGAAAGCATCACTATCTTGCTCTGCTTTCAGCTCTGTTTCTATTGAAGCCAAAGCAGTATTTATTTTGAATTTGCTAAACAGGGCCCAAGTGTCTGCAGCATCAGAATAAGCAGAGCACTTCCCTTGGCATTGCAGAAGTTCCTTGGGTTTCCCGGGAATAGTTCATCATTTTCCTGTTCTCAGTTGAACATTACTTTTGCAAACATCTGCTCTGAATTCAAATTCCTAGGAAAAAATATTTAAGACAACATTGTGTCTCTATTTCTATGTTTACCTCATTTCCTCTCGGAAGAATTTTTCCCTTGCCTTCCCACAAAGCGAAGAACAGTCTGCAAACCCTCATCTGGGAGTTGTTTGCGGAAGTTCAGGGGAGAATTCTCCTGTCTGGGGTCTTGAGCATTTGGGCTTATCTCAGATACTTCTGTCGGTTCTGGAAGAAATAGGAGATGCATTCTGGATCTTGCTGGTTTAATTCGAAGAAAGAAAGTCGGGGAGAAAATTGAGCAATTAGCTGCTGAATAGAAATATCTATTCAGGATTTTCAGTCTCTAATTCCTTTTTCAGCCAAATACAAATGTAATACGCACTGAGCAAGGCAGGGCGCTTTTGGCTCTCCATGGGGGAGAGTCAGGGAAGGATTTGCCAAGGAGATGCCATTTGAAGTAGATATTGAAGGATAAGGAGGAGTTTTTCAATGGCGAAGGGGAAAAGGTATACTCTTCAGAGGAGACAAACATGCAAAGATGGAGGATGTGGGGTGTGGCACTCTGGATAGGGGAGGCTTGGGAATAGGAAAAAGCAGTAATGTAAGACATGTTCATTTCCTGTTATGATTCCTGCCCTGGGGACAGTGAGGGCTGTTTCCGGTCACTCACATGCTCACTGGCCTAGTGAGTTCTGCTGGCCTGTAAACGGCCTCAGAAGTGCAGGCAATCGGAGCCAATCCACACCTCCCTTTTCTATCTCTGCTGTCTCAATGTGGAGCACCTCATTTTGAAACATCATCCTTTCTGTGTCTCCACTTCCTAGTTGAACTCACCCCATGATTACTCCTAGTCAGATTCTTCCAGCATCCTTCTGGCATAGACAAGTCAACATCTCTTCTTTTGTTCTTTTTGTTATGTGATTGCATTGATTATTGCCAGGTGCACAGAAATACGATCGATCCTTTATGTTGATGTTGCATCACGAAATCTTGCTGCACTCCCTTGTTATTAGTTCTGGAGAGTAGGCTGTTGGCTGTTGAGTCTTTTGGATTTATCATGTGAATTATGAACAGAATCATATTGTCTGATTAACGGCAAGCACTGATGCAGAACTTACAGATTTTAATAACTTTATAGCTCCTAACTAATCTCATGTGCACACTTAATTTTATGAGGGGCTCCTATTATTATCATCCACATTTTAAATGTATAGGTGAAGCCATTAAGGCATGGAGGTTAAGAAGCTTCCTGGGGTTTCTTGGACAGTAAGTGACAGAGCCACTTGGACATGGTTTAAGTTCATGTGTGGCTTCATCACCCATTCTCTCCCTGCCTCTCTGGTATTATTGTGTCTCCTCCTTTCCAACATTTCACCCATTTATTTTTCTCATGCTATTGTATTGGTTACTATCTTTTAGGATAATGTTGAATATGAGGGGTGCACCCAACTTGAAGGATAATTCTTACAAAGTTTTATTATTAAGTATGACATATGCTATCCCAGGAGGACTTGCATGCATACTAAGACTTTCTTTGAAAAAACCCCTTTCAGGCTGGTCACTGCATGATCAGCCACACATAAAACATGCCACGGTTCAGTCTGCTCCCTATATGTCTCCTGTTTTCTGTTCCTCTGTGCCTCTTTCACAGTTTTCTTTTCACTAAGTGGATATTTTCTAGTGTACATTTTAATTTTTGAAGTATTTTTTGCTAGGTATTTTTCTCTAATTTTCATAGTATGTGCTCTGAAACGTACCATATACCTCTTATAGACGACACAGTTTTAAAGCCCCTTCTTGGTTTAATGTGCTCTTACTTTAAGTTCTAAAGCAGCATGCTGCTGGGTACAAAATCACAAGAGCTTGAGGTTGACAGAGGTTTGCTCTGTGTGTGAAGTTCACTCTGATTTTGACTAAGAATTAGTCTCCTGCATGTATGAGGTATCATGTTCCCCCTTTTAGGCTGGATTTTTAGGTCTCACACACAGTCCTGAACTTGGACAGGGAGTCGGACACCAGCTTTGCAGCAAGCCTACAGTGGATACACCAAAAGTTACTTATTTTCATGTTGGTAGCTTGGGGTTTGTAATTTCTTTAGGGTTTTTAATATCTTTAAGCTTTCTGAGAGTGAAAGGATTTGCTAAGCAAATGTGTAGAGATGGCAACAAGGGAGGCAGTTCACCTACTTACATAAATCCATAGCTTCTAAGAAACTGAGTACAGAATTAGAAAGTAAATGAATGCTTTTCATTAAAAATGAGTCTTTTCTGGCCCTGGATGGATAGCTCAGTTGGTTAGAGTGTCATGCCAATACACCAAGGTTGATCCCCAGTCAAGGCACATACAAGAATCGACCATTAAATGCATAAATAAATGAAACAACAAATTGATGTTTCTATCTCTCTCTCTCTCCTTCCCCCAACCTTAAATCAATCAGTCAATGAACAAAATGACCCTTTTCTATTCATTAAACCAGTCTTGGTGTGTGTGTGTGGGGTACTATTTTATTGGACAGTCTTTCAGGGGTCTTCTTCTGCAGGACCACTTCTTCTATAAAATCTACCACCATTATTAGGGTAGAGTAAAGAATATGGAATCTGGAGTCAGGGAGACCTGGGTGCAAATCTTGTCTGCTCCTTAGTGATGGATGAATTTGGGTAAGTTCTTTAAGCCATTGTTACTCAAAATGTGGTCCTCAGACTGGCAGTATCAGCATCACCTGGGAATTTCTTAGAGATCTGAACCTCAGCTGTGGCCCAGATCACCTATATTTTAAGATCTCCAGTGAGCCATCTGCGCATTGCTGTTTGAGAAGCATTGACTTAAACTCTCTAATTCTTTGTTCACATGGAGTGATTAGGAATATGAAATGGCACCACTATGTATAGCACCTATAACAGAGGCTGGGACAGAGAGGGCTCTCTGAAAATGGAGATTAGAACTAGCATTACTATGAATGTTTCTGTTGTGGTCATTGCTCTCAGTCCCTGTCCTTCCTAGCTCATCACCAAGAGGCATGCTCAGTGGAGAGTGCAGCCTTGCCCAGGCCACGCCCAGGGGATTTACAGCCTCCTCTGAGCCTCCTTTCTCATCTGTAAGTGGTAATGGTCCCCACTGAGAGGGCTTCTGTGTGATTAAATACAGAGACACACCCATCATTTCTAGAGGCAAGTGCCTGTCATTGCCATGCACCTTATATCCCTAAGCTTCCACTCTTATGAGAGCCAGATGAGGTGGTGGCTGTTGTCTCTATTTTATAGGAAAATGAGGCTCAGAAAATTAAATAATTTAATCACATACCCAGCAAGTGGTATAGTTGACTTTCCCACCTAACGAAGGCAGAATTGCAAAGCCTGTGAGCAATCCACCTAATCATAATGCCTCTCTCAGAAACTTGACCAACTCCCTAGTGCTTTTACTCTTACTTACTCTTCATAATTCTATGTTATGTTATCCCCATTTTTTTAGATTAAACACACATGAGTGAGCGCACACACACCCTCAGATTCAGAGAGGTCTCACATCTTTTCCCTGGTTATACCTGTAGAAAAGGTCAGAAACTGCTTTCCTGGCTGGTTTGCTGCTTTCTTTGGTTAAGTTTTTATTCAATTAGTATGACCTTCTTTTTTTAAATCAATAAATAGTTAGTGATGCCTTTCATAGATATTGAATGAATACAGATTTGGCATTGCTTATCACAGAAGTGATACTTTATTTATTCCCTTCAGAGCAATACTGGCTCTATCCAACTTGCTTGATTTTTGTAAGTGGAACCCTGTTACTTGATTCTTGGAGTAGAAGCCAGTTCTTGGTTACTGCTAACTCATCAGAGAGAAATATGGGCCTATGGTGTGCTGGGTACTGTGCAGAGTGTGGTATATAGGGTTAAAAGAGTCTGGTAGGCTTTGGAAACTCCTGAGAAAGGCAGACAGTGAGCAAGTAACCAAACACGTACACAAATCCACCTGTAGTAAAGGCTGACGAGGAACAAGGGTGGATTCCATCACAGAGAACAACGGTGTTGGGCCAGGGTCTGTTGAGTGTGATTACAGAAGACTTTTCTAATGAAGGCACATTTAATTTTGCTCTAAAGGGTAAGAAGAGCCAGCCAGGCGAACTAGAAATAAAAGTACCCCAGGCTTCGGGAACTGTATGTGTAAAGTTCCTAAGAAAGAAGATTTGGAAAGTTCAAGGAGCTGAAATGGGTCCAGGCCGGGCAAGAACAGAAGGAGTAGCATAGAGGGCAAGAAGAGGGAAGGTGACAGATGACGCAGGCCCTAGAAAACGATGCAAGGATTCGGGATTCTCCTTCATAGTGACTGTCAATTACAGTTTGAAAAAGATTATCGTGGCTCCTTTTCTCTGGAAGAACACACATTCCCTGATGTTTTAGATTCCTCAGTGGAGAAGAAACCAGACCTCAGAGTCAGAATGATCTGGGTTCTGTCCTGCACTGGCCACTTATCTTACTTTTGCTGTGTGTCCTCGGTGAGTTACTCATTCCCTGCTGAGTTTGTTTCCTTATCCGTGAGGCCAGGCCAAGTTATGCTACAGTAAGAAGGACAAGAAAAAAAACAACAACAACCTCAGAATCTTACTGTCTTAATAATGCAGCACATTAATTTTTCTCATTTGAAGCCCAGTGCAGACTTTGTACAACTTTTCAGAGTGCAACCTTCCTTGCTGGCCCAGAATTCCACATTGCCCACATATCATCTGGCTCTAGGAATTGGCACTATGACAAAAAGTTTCCTTCCAGGAATGATATCTATTGTACATGCTCACACCTTATTAGGTAAAACAAGTCACATGGCCGCTCTTGACCTAGGGGCAGGGCAAAAGCTTCGTGCTTACCGGAAGCCATGGGCATCCAGACTTCAGCGAATAATGGTAGTAATACATTCCTTACTCATGTGGTGGCAAATGAGAGAAATATGTGGCACATAAATGAGTGGTTATGATTATTAGCTCCCTGTCTTAAATTCCTGGTGCTGCTTATTTGGGGGAGTTTTCCCCCAGAGAGCGATGTATTAGAGATTCAAACACAATAGAACAGCTATTTATGGTAGGAGGGGAATATGGTATCGTCATCACACTTCACTTCAGATCAGAGATCAGCGAACTAGCCTGTGGACCAAATCTGACTGCCTGCCATTTTTTATTAACTAAACTTTTATTGCGACACAGACATGCCCATTTATTTACATATTGGCTGTCCTTGCTTTCATGCTGTGATGTCAGAGTTGAGTAGATGCGACTAACGCTGTTAGGCCTGCAAAACCCAAGCTATTGACTACCTGGACCTTTCCAGAGGAAGTCTGCTGACCGCCTGCTCTCAACGTCTAATTACCCGCCCCTCCGCAGTCTTCACACCCCTTTCTCTGGAATGTGCTTCACCCTTGACTCAGCTAAGGACGATAGGGCTCTTTACCTTCAATCTACACGCTGGTACCCATCCTTTCAATTCTACCTATATTCTAATGTTGATTCTCTGCCAAATTAAAAAAAAAAAAATCAGTGAGGAACTTGAATTGAATCTGGACTTCTGATTTCTCTTCTCATGCCATGGGTGCTGGCTGTGATTTAAGGACATGCGAGTCATCAAAGCCAACTTTCTCCTGGGGTGGCTGTTGATAGCTGCGCCTCCCCTTTTTTTTTCTTTATCCATGACACCATTTTCTGTTGTCTTCTCTATTGCCACGAGCACTGTCTGATAGGAAATAGGGCCTACGGAGATCTGGGCAGTTTATCAGCAACCGTGGTATTTTTCTTTTTTTAAACCATGTTACGGGAGTAAAATATGTTGTAAACCCTATTCCAAAAAATACTTTATAGAGTCCACCTGTCCACAATGGATAAATCAATTGCTCTAAATTAAATTCTCTCAACCTGCAAGGCCTGGATCTGCTACTGGATTTATTCAGACTCTAGGAAAATAGTAATTTTCTAAGTCAACATTCTGACCCCACTCGAGTCAGCTCCTGATTGCGATAAAGCCTTTCTCTGCCACTTGCTGCTCCCTTTGAAGGAATTAAACACACATCCTGGGGAGAAAAGTACCCACATCCAAGGGACAGAAACTAATTAAAATGTGTCAGCCAAGGTAGTAGGCATGCTGTATTACAGACGCCCACTGCTGGGGTCCGCGCCCGCTGGACCCTGCCCCGTGTGCGGATGTCATGGCCCCGAAGCTGCAGCTGCCCTGGGAGCTCCTCTGCTCATTCAGTCCCGATGGCTCCTTCATTAACCCTCCTTTCTTCACTCTTTCCACTGGGCTTGAGGACATGATTGTTAGTTCTGTGGATCCCCGTGAGTCCCCTTGGTTATTCACTCCCTTAGAATGTGCATGACCTGGGATCTGTGATAGGTGTGGCAGCCACCTCCAATTCAGACTCTGAGCCATGACTCCAGAGGTTGACTTTGACCCGGGCAGCCAACCCTGTGAAATTATTTCAGCCTCCTGAATGCCCCAACATCCCGTACCAAGCCACTTTCCCAGCACAGGATCTCAGCTTCTTTAGTAGGTTGAGTGTCCTCCCTGCTTTAAGGCCATTCTGCCCTCCCACCCTCTGATTCCGGTAGTTCTGGGGATGAGTCAGTTCCCTTTCCGAGTGACTCTGGTAATGAGATCTACTTGACTGCCCGGCACAAAAGATCGCTACTTGGCAAACAAATTGAGACTCCTGCCACTTGAGTGCCAACTGAACTGGTCCTGCTAGTTCCTCCTCTTCTGCTTGTCTAGATCCTGGCCACCACTTCCTGAAGTGGTAGCTTTACTCAGACAATAAGTAAGGTAACTTATATGCAATATGACACATGCATATTCGAATAAGGATGTATAGCATAGAGAAGACTGCAAAATTCTCAAGAATTAAGAGTAGAAATCAGACAAGAGACTCCAAGGAGGGATCTGTGCATGGCAGGCCCTTGACTCACTCAGCCCTTCCTCCCCTGACCCCCAGGAATAGCTTATCCTCTGCACTCCAGTGGCATGTTAGGAGAAAAGTGGAAGAACCTTGAACTGACTCACTCATTTCATTTACAAATAAGAAAACAAAGCCGTGGTGTTGAGGTGTCTTGTCTAGGCGGTGACTCGGGATAGTGGGAAAAGCATGGCCTTTTGTATCTAGAAGACTTGCTCTTGGTTTGGGTCTTTTTCAGCTGTGTGACTTTGGGCAGGACTTTTGACATCTTCTGGACAGTTTCTCCAACTGTAAAATGGCTGAAGCCAAGATTATCTGGATACTGAGTAAGATATTGCCTGTAAAATATCTGTATCATGAAGAAGTCACTCAGCAGACTCCATGCCTTTCCAATGTCGTGGAGGCAGAAGTACAAACAACTAAGCTTTTTGACTTCCTTTCCCTCTCACTTGGCCCAGTCGCTGAATGCTTATTTCTGTATTTTCATATCTCACTGCCCGTGCTCATATTTAGCTCTGATTGGTTATTAGAAATGGTGAAGTTCCATTTCTATTTACCATATAAACCAATTCCCTTGACCTAAGAATTTTGTCACTGGTAACTTTGCACTCATTCATTCTTTAAAGAGCTGTTCAAAGTTTAATACCTTCACAAATCCTTCCTCCCTGCATGCAGTTCCTCGTCTTCACCATTCTCCCAGAGCATTTTGTAAGTTTATCTGCTTTAACCCTGAGCACATTGTGCTGGAATGGTCTGTTTGTGGGCCCATCTTTCTGCTTGACTATGAGCAAGAACTGAGCCCATTTCTCTTCTGAATCCCCAGCCCAGGTGTCCGTAGGGGTGTGTAGGTGCTCAGTAAACAGATGGATGCCTGAATGGATGAACTGATTGAATGTATCACTTTTCCCTTGCCGCCTACAAAGGAGATATTAAAGTCTTAAATGGCTTCAGTGCCTAGGAGAAAATGGACCTTCGACAATAAGGAAAAACCTGGTGCCACAAAGTGACTGTGCCTGTGACTGGCCGCCCTGCCATCTTGGTGGAGCACAGCTCCATCACCACTAGTCCCATGGACATATCCAGCTCCAAGTTCATTTCTGTTCCGCCGCACACTGACCTTCAAGGTTGTGGCTCCTCGTCTGCCCTCCCTCCGTGTAACCCTCCACCTGCTCCCCGCCAGTTCACCTCCCCGACAATTAGCACCGCCAGGTCTGTCTCAGAATGCCAGACCAGGACCTGAAGTAATTGCTGCTCGAGATTACTCCCGACACAAATGTTGACATTCTGTTGGCATAACTTACAATAATGTATGCAGATTGCATCCTTCCAGGGCCATAATTATTACTTCTCGGCAAGAAGTAGTCATGTTATTCCCTGGCTTGATTTCTAGAGCCAATTTCACTTGTGGAGCCGGCTTGTTTAGGTAAATGAGAAGGGGAGCGAGGAAGAGACATTGGATGCACCTCCTGGAACAGAGCTGCAGGGAGGCCAGTTCTGGGCAGCAGGATGGAGCCGGAACGACAGTGAAGTAGGAACCAAGAACCTAGGTGACTCTGCCACCAATCGGCCCTTAATACTTCTGGACCAGGTCCTAGGGATATGTATTTTATAAGATCCTCAGATTATTCTTAAACATAGTAAAGGATTCTCTTTGGAGAATATTCAAGCTCTTCCCACCCCCACCCTCACTTTACTTTCATGAATAAGGACCTCTGATGTGGCTTAAGGCATAATGGAACCCGTAGAGACACTAGTTGACCTGCTCACTGCTCGGTTCCAGATTTCTACAAGAGGAGTAAAAAAAAAAAGAAAAAAAAAAAAAGGAAGCTATTGATTTTCATTGCTTATTCTGTATCCCGTAGCTGGAAAAATGTAATGTCACATGTTGGAATGTATGATCACCTGTTGACCTTTCCTTGTCCCAGTTACCTCAACACCTCTTGGCATCTTTAGAATAAAGAAGTCTAGACTCATATCCTCTGTAATTAGAGATAGGCCTACGTTCTGTACTAAACTAAAAGGACAAACTTCCAAATCTCTCACAAGGTCTATTAGCATGTAACTTGTTTTCAGTCTATTTTATGACTTTTTATGTAAATATATGGTAGAATCAAAATTTTATTGGATCACTTTAGACAATTAATTTTATTTGAGCTCAGCTTAGAATTCATTGAGCTCTTTTTTAAAAAAAACTTTTTTAAAATTAATCTTTTCTTAACCAGGCCTTCATTATATCTTTTTCTTTATGTGAATAAAAGGCATGTGGTGACATCTAGCTGGGTCCCTGGCCACATAAATAAGTGGCCACACATAGAGCCATTTGTTGAAATTGAGTGGGCTTTTGGCAGGAGGGGGTGATTATTGTCTTCAAGGGCAGGGCTACTTGACATTCCTGAATTTGCATCCCATCCTGGGGACTCAGAGAAACAATCTCTGCATAGACAGGAGTGGGCAATGTGAATTATTCCCTGAAAAAGGGGACCGTTTGTCACCTATTTGTGTTTTCCCCTTTGGGTCTTTGGAGAAAGAAGTGGAGTCAGAGAAGTGAGAATGATCAACAGCCCCTGGCCTGGCTCCCCATTCTGGGGAAAGTGGCTCCCAGGTGAATGCTTGGGCCACTCTACGCCGATAAAGACCTCATGGTTCCACCCATAATGTGTGCGGCTGCCCCCGATGGGGCCCATGGGATGCAAAGATGTGGCATGTTTGCGTCTCCTTCCCTTTTTTCTTCCTTTTACAGGAAACTCACCACATCATAAACTCTGCAGCATATCCCCCCTGGGGCCTTTCCTCCCCTCTCCACCTCTGTCTTCCCTCTGGCCTGCTGGGCCTCTGGCTGCGGATGCTGCAGGTCTTTGGTCCAAATGTGGAAGGCAGCAGGCCCAGAAGCCCCTGCTCAAGCTGCTCGTTAATTTGCTTGATGGGCTGACTCCAGATGCAGCCAGACCCATTAGGAGAGGATGGCTCATTTAGTAGCATGGCCCCACTGTAACAGTGAGGATCTGCTGGGTCCCAGGGCTGTCTGGATAAAGAACAGAGAGTGGATGGCACTCCTGTCTCTCCAAACCTTGGCCCTCTACTTTAAACAGGATAAAACCAAAGGGTCCAACCACCTCCTTTGTCAGAATCACGAGCATCAAACTTCCAGAGAGAAAGACAGGGCTATTTCACCATCCATCCTCTGGCCATGTCAGTCTATACTCAGACATCCCTGGTGGCTCCCCCCACCATCCAGAGAATAAAATCTGAACTAACAAGTATGAGCTGCAAGAACCTTCATGTCTAACTGTGAACTTTCCTTCCAGCCTCATTTGCCGTTAACTTCTCTTTTCTGTACATTACACTCCTACTTACACCAACATGTGCCCTTTGAGTTCTCAGTCATGGACCTTTGCAAACCCAATTTCCCTGACCTCCCCATTTCAGCCTATCAAAATCCCACGTGAAAGACCCAGGAAAATGTCATGTCCTCATTGTAAAACATTCTCATTTCCTCCAATAGAAAGTAATTTCCTGTTGTTATTTTCCCTCTTACTCTATTCAACATGGACTTGCAGTTGTATAATTGTGTTTCTTAAAAGACCTCCATTGTGAGATTGTGAACTCCTTGTATAGAATAACTCCTGTTGTATTTATCTCTCTCCTCCATGTGCCTAATATGGACCCTTGAATACTTGAGAGGTTCAAGAAATGTCAAAATTGAATGGTATTTTCACAGTACCAATTCTATATGATTTGACATCCTAGGACTACTCCAAAATCTGCCTCTAAAAGAATATATGTTTCCCTTAGGGTCCCTACCTCCGAGGTTTGAAATAGGTTCAAGAGCTCTCTAACTCCCACTGAATAATTCAATATGGATCACCAGATTATCTTGAACTTTTGGTCAATGCAGACTGAACTATCCTGCAATGGATTTACATGTCATTTTTTACCATCATTGTATGCTCCATACTTGATGCTCTGTAGTCTAATGATTGAATTGTAAGGAAGCACATGAGGCCATTTAACTTATCCTCTGGCCTCTGTCTTAAGCAGCAGATAAGCCATTCCCCAAAACTAGCCCAGTAACATTCACCTTCTAGAGCTTAAGCAGCACTCTCCATTCCTCCCCTTTCCTTCCCATCCCAGCAAGTACATAATAGCTTCACACACATTTTATTAAGGAAAAAAAATATCCCTGGAATCTCATTTGTTCATGTGTTCATTCTAACATTCAATAAATGTGAATTGGACAGATATCATGTGATGATTAAATATCGAGTTTACTCATTCATTCCCATGCAAACATCTCTTTGGTGTCTTTTAATTGTCAGAGAATAAGATGAAAATTTCTTGCCACCTGTCACAATACAAATACATTGACTCCTCCATAACCAACCCTGGACTATGCACTGCTCCCATGTTTTGTTTTGTTTTGTTTTTGCCTGAGTCAATGCACCTGATATCCCTCATTCCTGAAATTTGTCTCCACCTACTTCTCCCCAGACTCATTATTCCTATGGCTTATTCCAATACTTTTGTTTCATCTTACATGAAAAATCCTCCAAAAGCCTTTCTGAATCTAAAGTCTGGGTTCATGACTCCTCCCCTGTGTTCCTATGGTTCCAGATATTTTGCTTTATTATAACACTTAACCACATGGTATTATACTATTATATCAATAATTTCTGTTTACTTGCTTTCTTTCCTCCCATTAGATGGTAAGAGTGCTGAGGCTAGCTATCATATTTCTCCCCTGGGTATTCTTAGAATTGAGAATGATACCTGTAAATAACAGATGCTTAAAATATTTATTTGCAAAATGGATGGATGGTTTCGGTGTTATTCTACCATAACAATTATGGGTAAGACATATTCCCTGCTCCAGGGAGTTCACATCTAGGGAGAAAGACAGAATGTAAACAGAGCAATTATAATAAGTTGTTATAATTGCTAAAATGGAGCCTCAATGAATGAAGGGCTAGTAATGGAGAGTGAGTTGCAATCTAGCTCAGTGACGATTCAGCACCAAGGGCAGCAACATTATGTACTTGAATAGAGGTATACAGCAGAGCCCTGGTTCTGATAGCCATTTATGCATAAGGTCATATATAAGTTTTTTAATAATCTTTCTCCACTCAAGGAATGAAATGATTTCCCATGAATTTTAGTGTAAGTGCGATGGCCTTGCCCTCTCCTTTATGGACCTTCCACTCCCAGTTGCCTACTTGTATTTCAAATATTGTCCTCTCAATGTCCAGACATACAGAATGAGTGCCTCCACTTCATCCTGGCTTCAGATACTGTTATGCCACTTGGGTGCTGTGTGCTCCCCACCTGGTTGTATCTCCACCATTAGCACCAGTTTTCCCAGCACTTGAATGGACACAGAAGAAGATTTGGGAAAAGAGATTAATCTCTAAAGTAGCAGTCTAACTTTCTGAATCATGGATCTAAGGCCTCCCTTGACCCTGAGGCCTGATGCAATGAACAGCTCCTTGCCATGAAATGGAGATCTCAAAGGCATCCCAAATCCAGGTGACTGTGAAAGAGCTGATTCTAACAGTAACTAGAGTCAGATTTTTAAAGTGCTGCTGAAATAATACATCAGTATTAGGGATGCTAATATACACTTAGCATTCCCAGACCATTTTCTGTCCTGGACCACACAGGATGTTCAAAAGCCAAAAATATCCCATTTCTGCCATGAATTCTAGAGGAGAGAGATATAGTTAGAACAATTATGGGTTGTACACGGGGCATTGTGGAGCACACATCCCTTTGTTTACATAAAGGAATACATATTTACAGGGAAGTCTTGCTGGGAAGTCAAAGCAGAGTGGAGTGTTAAAGGTAAGATTTTTTTCAGGCTAAGAAGAGAAAAATGTTTCTCTGTGAAGCAGGAAGCACAGAAGTAAAGGCACAAAGGAAGAAAGCCACGAGGTGTGTGTGTGTGAAATATGAGATGATCTGTGATAATAGACGGTACAGTGTGAATCAAGGCAAAGTAAGAAATGAGGCTGAAGTGGATGCCAGTTAATGGAGGGTATTTAATGTCAAGCTAATTAGTTTAGAATTTATACCAAGGATAGTGAGGAGCCACTGAAGGGTGGTGTGCACAGGGCTGTCACGGCCAGATTCTCTTATAAAGGTAACCAGAGGATGACCCTTGTGCCCAGTCCTTGTGCTTTTCCTTCTCTGCCCCCTTATGGACCACAGTCCCTGAGAATCAGTATAAGCTCTCTCGCACCTCAATCCCCATGGTGGTTCCCCCCTTCCTAAACAGAGAGGGGGAACAGCTGGTCACCATCCCACTTGAGAACTATTTTCGAGATGTTTCCCAAAATGTGCTCTATGTCTCATTCAAATTGGATTTATTCTGGATCCCACAATCAGTGCCCTAGTTAGCTGTTTGATCAGAGGACCCTCGGGAGATGAGGCACTGTCTCAGGACCTCAGGTTGCCTTGATGGTGAGCTCCATAAGACCACCTCCCTTCAGCACTGAATGCAGTCCTTCCTCTCACTGATGAAAACTGCCCCCCTCATTGCCTCTTTAAAGTTGCACACAATTGCTTGCATTTGTTTACTGGGAACTTTCTCATTTTCCATGGAATATAGCTTCTCAGGGGAAGGTAGGATGCAGATAGTATGCCCATTTAATGGATTAATAAAAAGAAACATACACTTGGGATAGTCATAAAAAGACCTAATTGGGAAGCAGGGTACCTAATGAATTTCTTATCCCAGCTCAGTCATCAACCAGCTGTGAAATATTTGGTAAAACAAGGTTATACATTTATTCTGAGACTGCAAAATAAGAGTTTGATTTTATTTCTTCATTTAACACCTATTTATTGGGAATCCATTTTGTTTCAGGAATTGTTCTAAATGGAGGTTCAGACTGTCCTTATGGGACATAGATTTTAGCAAGAAAGACAATAGAGAGAGAAACAAGTGAAAATACATAATATCAGACACATGAATACCACAAAGAATGGTGACTGGGACATTATGCTAGATTATTCTATTTCATATACAGTGATAAGGGTTCTCTGAAGAGGTAGCTCTTGAACTTCTGTGTATACCTGGTGAAGAGCTTTCCAGGCTGAGCCAACAGCATGTACAAAGCTCCTGAGGTGGAAATGTGATTGACATGCTCCAAGAAAAGCAAGGTCAGTATGATAGAGTCCAGATCAGGTAGGGTCTTGAAGGCCAGGATGGGGACTTTGGATTTTGCTCTCAGGTAATGGGATGCCATTGGAAGGAGTTGAGAAAGGAGTGGCACTGTCAGATTCAGCTCTTAAAATGCCAGTCTGTTTGTAGTTGGAAAATGGGGGTGTTCATTGCAATGGAGGTAGGAATGGAAACACAACATCCTTCAGGGGTGGTTGCCTAGTCTATGAACAATGAGGGTTGTAGCCCCTCCAAGCCCTACATTTCCCAGTCCTGCTTCAGGCTACATATGGCCGGGCTCAGACTGCAATCCAGTGTTCTAGAGCACTCTCCCTTCCAAATGGCTAGATATAATGCAGATGAACCAGTTTTACTTTCCAGCCTATCCTGAGCCACTCAGGGGCTCCATTTACCAAACTATAACTGTATTTTAGGGAAAAAAAAGTTATGTACCTATTCCGGAGCCCTCATGTGTGTTTTTTGCAAGTGGTAAAATAAATGAAGAAAAGCATCATGGTTCTCACCTCCACATCTTTACTCAAGCTGTTTGCTTTGCTCAGGATGCTTGTCCTAACCCTGCCCTTCCTTCACAGCCCAGATGAAACAAACTCTCCATCTGTAGGGAGGCCTTTTTGAATCATCAGGTACCTGCCCTGTACCAGGTTCTAGGTGATGAACATGCAGCGGTGATGGAGACAGGCATGGTCTCTGCCCCACAGAATTTTTTGTTTTCTAATAATACTGGTAATGAATATGCAAACAAATAAACCAGATCATATCAGGCAGCAATTACAGCAGGAATGAGGAGTGTTCCAGGAAAGTGCCTGTAAGGATAGAATGGTCAGGAACGTCAGTTTCTGCCCAGGTTCCATTCCTTATCTGTTTAAAGAAGATAATAGTCACGAGGTTGCATTGATTGAGAAGCCATGCTCAAGTCCCTAACCAAATTCCTTATACAGAGCGGACAGCTGATCGATGTTGTTAGAATCTGAGTGAGAGAAGAAAGGAGAGCAAGTAGTAACAGAGGGAAGAAAGCAAGAAAGGAGGGGATGAAGATAAACACCTGTCTTGTTGCCAGATGTAACTGAGAGAGGGCGTGCTGTCCGGCAGCCACATCCTGTTTCTGCCTCCTCAGAGCGTGACCCTGCAGCAGGGTGACACTGGGGCGCAGAGGGAACATCTGTGCATGGGGCTGTGGAACAGGTTTAGTGTGTCCCCATGTATGGGGTCCTTCTGCCTAGCATGGAGGACACAGGCCATCCTTTGGTGGGATGTGCAGAGGTCATACCCGAAGAGATGAGAAGCAGTTAAGGTCATCTTTGCTCCTCTAACTTGTCTGGGTTCTGTAGTTTATGGGAAAAGTAGTGGGGCCGGAAGATCTACTTTCCCCCAACAATGATTCCAGTTCCCAATTGATGAGCTAGGAAGAGAGAACAGACACAGGCCTCTGGGGAAACTCACTACTTAGTGGCATTTGTTAAAATTAGCTGAGAGGCAGCTTTCCCCCACAAGAGAGACCATGAAAATTCCCTTTCACATTTGTCCCTCTGACCCCCACTCCCATTGTGTTCTCCGGCTGAATGGATGTGACTTTTCTTCTAAGTAACTGATGTTTGGTCGCATTCTCTGGAGCAGTGTAGGCTTAGCAAAGGAGACCGTGTTTCATCTTCCCTGTTATTGGCTCTGATGAAGCAGTCCCTGGTTAGCAACTTACAGAAATGAGCGTGATGAGTGTGGGCTCTAGTGGACCCATTGCTTGCCCAGGCCTGACCCATGGTACTGATAACTCCTGCTTAAAGAGGGATATGTGGGAAAGGGAGGATGGGGGAGGGGGTGGGAAGCCAGGGAGCAGCCAGAATTACTCTCTCACTCACCCGTCACCCAGCCATCAATTCACCCATTTATTTACTTACTTATTATTTACCAACTCACCTATTTATTCATTCATTCACTCACTCACTTTATCTGTCCAAGTTATTTGGTTACAAGGTTACAAGCAATTCAAAGCCAAAAAGTTTAAGAAAACAAAAAGGGGTATTTACATACTTCTGAAATAACTTACTTGACAAGAGCTCAAAAAATTGCTATGGGTTTGAATCATATCCCTGCCCCCACCCCCAAATCATGCATTCAATTAATAATCCCTAGTACAGGGGTGCTCAATATATCGATCGTGATCTACTGGTCGATCGTGAAGGAAATATGGGTAGATCACATGACATTAAAAAGACATTTGTCTTTTGATTGGCATACAGAGTAGTCAATCTGACGTCTGAACTTTTGACACCCTACGCATGCGCGTTAAACCGCGCTAACTTGTTCAGTTACATTGCTGCGTAGTTAGCCTTCAATTTATTTAAACTAAATACAACAAAGGGTATAAAAATGAGTGCCATAGCTGATCTGAGTAAGAAGCCTAAAACCTACCACTTTCATGCAGAATGGGAGGGGATTTTTTTCACTATGTCATATTCTAAGTGCGTTTGCCTCATCTGTCTGTGTGCCATTGCTATTCCAAAGAAGGGAAATGTGGAGCGGCTTTTTCGGCCTGTTCATAAAAACTATGACATTGACTTTCCTCCGAAAAGAGAGCTGAGAAGGAGAAAGGTGAAAGAAGAATACACAATATTAAATAGTAATAATAGTAACTTAAATAATGATAATATAGGAGAAATAAATTTATGTTTTGCATTTTTATTGTAGGTAGATTATTTTGACTTGGTCATCTTATAAGTAGCTCACAAGCTGAAAAAGTGTGGGCACCCCTGCCCTAGTACCTCAGAACATAACCTTATTTGGAAACAGGATCATTGCAGTTATCAGTTAAGCTAAGATGAGTTCATAGTATATTCTAGTGGGTCCCCAACACAGATGACTGATGTCGTTATGATAAGGAGACAGTTAGACACCGAGACAGACACACACACAGAGAATACAATATGAACACACAGGGAGAAAATGGCCATCTAGAAGCCATGGAGAAAGGCCTAGAACAGATTCTCTCTTCACAGCCCTTAGGAGGAACCAACCACATTGACTCCTTGATTTTGAATGTCCAGCCTCTTGAAGTGTGAAATAATACATTTCTGTTGTTTAAGCCACCCAATCTATGGTACTGTTATGGCAGCCCTAGCAAACCAATATAACAATAGCTAGAAAAATTAGCAAAAACAATCAAAACAAAGCCCACAAAGAAAACAGAGCAGTTCCAAGTTTTGAGCAACTAGATGCCCGTGATCTTCTGAGGAGCCCACCATGAGATGACTCAGTTCCATCACTCTGTTCTTCTCTCTGATTCCTGCAGTCAGAATCTAACATGCTCACTTTACCAGCTGTCTCTGCCTTTGTACCAGTTAGCCTTGGCCAGCATAGAGTAGAGCAACACACACACAGATACTGGAAAGTCCCTGAGTATTTGGCAGATAACTGAGTGATCTACTACATTCACATTGAACACCTGCTCTGGTCCCAGTTCTGGAATAAGGTCAGGTGAAACTGTCTTCCAGAAAATTTTATTTTTTCTGGTGGGAGAGACAAAATATGTGCCCATCTAACAAGACAGGAAGGGAAGCATGAGCTATACATGATGCAGCCACAGGGGCAGAGCTCCCGAATGACTTCCACTGGAGCTCAGGTGCAAGTTTCATGAACAGGTGGTACTAAATTTGCACCATGAGGTGTGGATGAAATTTGGACCTAAAGGTATTAAGAGGAGGGTTTTTACATACAAATAGAAGGGCACAAGCTGAGACATGGAAACACCAAAGGACTTTCTAGAGAGAGGACAGGGACATCTGTGTAGCGGGGATGGAGTGAGGCAGAGCAGTGTGAGCTCACTCAGAAACACTGCAGCCAGATCACAGGAGTTGAGCTTGCTGGCCTGGGGGCTTGAACTTTTTGAGCTGATAATGGGAAGTTAGCATATGCTTTGACAAGGGCAGCTCCATGATTATTACTGTGCTTTGGGAAGGTAAGGCGGCAGTGGTGGGTAGGATAGATCAGCTCTGGGGAAACTGAAGGCGGAGATATCAATTAGGAGTCAGCTTAACTCAGGTCAGCAGGTAAGAGAAGAGGGGATGGGGCTATCAGAATGAGTTCTGAGCCCTTGACCCACCTTCCTGCCTCTGTGACATTGGCCTTGCTGAAACCACAAAGTATGTTCCACCTTCTTTTCCTTCCAAGACTCCATGGGTCAATCTTCTCCATGAAGCATTCTCTGAATTTCTCATTGGGCAGGAATATTTTCCTCCTTTCTATGAAGTCTTCTTATGCTTTAACAGTAACAGTCTTCACAAGCCCAGAATACGTTTGTTCAAGATTTATTCATGGAACTATTTGTCAATGCCTACTGTGTGCCAGTCACTGCATTAGGCAGGGGGCCTCAAGAGTTAAGTGGCCAGCCCCTATTGATGTATAGAAGCTCTTTTTGCACAATTCCAACCCTTCCCACTAGTCTGGAAGATCTTTGAAGAGAGAGACCTCACCCTCCTCTACCCTCTGTGCCCCTTGATGCACGTGCTGTGTCAACTCCCTATGAATTGGCCAAATCCATGACTAACAGCAACACTTTCTTGTTTCAGTTGAGGGCTTTATTTCATGTTAAACATAGAAATCTGCAAATATATACACTATGACCTTGAACGCAGCTACTTGTCATTTGCTTGGGCTGAGATTATAAAAAAGAAAGGGTAGATTGATTGATTCTTTATCTTAATTACAGATCTTTTTATGCTTTTCTATGCTCATAATATTATATTATATACCTGAAATATCTGCGTACAAGTACCTCTCGAGTGATTGAACATTGAACGCTGAGCTCAGAGGAGCGACAAATAGCTTCATTATTCCTTATTGCATCTTAGTGAGGCAGCTTAGAGACAGGCATCATTTTCTGTGCTTCCTAGGTGAAGAAACAGGTGGGTCTCATGGAGGGGCTGGGGCACAGAATCACGTGCTAGAACCCAGAACCATTTCACGGTAAATATAGAAAGGTCCTGAAAGAGCACCAAGCTCATCGCCCTATTTACCGATGGGGAAACCAAGGGCTAAGATGAGAACACAACTGGAGAGCCAGGGTGAATGAGCAGAAACCCCAGGACGGACGCTGCAGCTTCTTTTCCATCAACAATGATAAAATCTCACTCCACACTTCTGCCATTCAACAGTCAGGAGATAATAACTTCATTTCCTTTCAATATAAAGACCTTGTCCGAAATTGCATAGGTTAGCTACCTACACTACTACTCTCTGTACATGTTTTTATCTTTCAGTATCCCTTTAACCCAACCTCCCATTCCCAGTAGACTCTTACTAGCTGCCCCCCCCCCCAGCTTCTAGTGCCGGGGAAAGACATGGAGTCAAATAGTTGATATTAAAGTGTTAATGACTTCAAATTCATAGAACTTTAAACATTTAAAACTTTTTCATACAGCCATCCATCTTGTAAAATAATTCCTTCTTATTTTTAATTGATGATCACCTTAGGTGATCAAGTCCTGCTTACATATGACTAAGGAAGTGAACTCAGTACCTTTTAAGTCAACCCATTCCACTGGTGGACAGCTCTTACTTTTCAAAGAATTTTTAAAGCTGAAACGTTTATCCACTGGCTCTGCCTTCTGGGTGCACATAGGACAGGTTTTGATTCCAAACCACTAGGAACCTTTGAAGTTATTTGAAGATAACTGTTAAGTTAGCCAGGCAGTCTTTGCCTTTCCAGGCTAAACATTCTAAAGTTTTTCCAAAGATCTCCTATGAAACAGGTTTTATCTTCTCATTATCTAGTTCACTTGTTACAAACTCATTCTGGCCTTTCAAAGTTGCATTCAAAATGTGGTTTCCAGAATGAGATCTGTAACTCCATTTGAGGTGTGCCTGTGGTTTCCCCTCCTTTGTTCTGGTCCTTATGCCTTTATTACTGTGGCTAAATGCCCTCTTTGCCTGTGTACTCATGTTGCATTCATTTATTTAAAAAATGACCACTTCTTTTTCATAAGAGTTATGCAAAACCATAATTTTCATTTAATTGTAAAAATGTTCTCCCAGGGACATTTACTTCTGGAGGGACATCTGCATGGGTTGGATAACATTATGGTCCAAGGAAGGCCTTCTAATGGCAGACATTTACCCTGTGACCTTGAGGAGAGGTGAATATTCTGAGATGGGAGTTGTCCTTCACTACTCTTCTTCTACTTCTCCCAGCCCCCTTCCAATCCCCCATGCACCAGAGGAATGATGGGAGATCCCACAGAGACATTGCAGCCTTTATTCAAGTCTTCTTTTCAAATATGGAAATACTGACTCCAAAAATATATAATTAGTCATAAATCCATGTAACTGTCTCCCAAGTGGCCTCAAATCCTGCATTGCTGGCGGTCAGGATATTTCATTAACACTGGAAGACGGCACTTCCTTGCTAATGATCGCCTAACATTTAATAAACACAGCCCAAGAGTTTTACAACCTGTTAGCTTGCAAGTGGCAATAATTAACCAAAAATGATAAATAATTAAGACCTAATTACATGGGATCAGTCATTTCACTTTCCAGCCTGTGTAGCGGCGAGTGGGCTTGAATTGTTGAATGGGGCTCTTTGCCCCTCCACTGCTGTAGTCAGAGCAGGGCTGGGGAGTGCCGGGGCCACGCGGGCCTTCATGGGGGAGAGTAGTGAAAACTGGCTCATTAGATCAGTAATTGGGCTGTTTTTCTCACCAAGGCGCATTGCCATGGAATGGTTTGCATACTTTGGTTTGGAAGAAGAAGTGAACGCTGGTTTCGGGGAGACTAACAAAGGCGAAGGCAGCTTGGAGGATGAGGTCTGTGAAGCAGAGAAGAAAGCATGACCATGAGAGGCAGGTTGTGTGATCTCTCCTCCAATCAGCTAGGACCTGTGGCAAGGGGAGGCGGGCTGTGTGATATCTCCTCCAATCAGTCAGGGGCTGCAGGCAAGGTATCTACGCTGCGGTGGATCTCTTACCCCGTTCATGTTTGGGTGGTGTGTGGATATGTGCATGTGTGGATGTTAAAATACACAAAATATTGGGGGGCTTCCAAATTGAAAAGCTCATAATATATTTTCTCATTCAGCCTGTTACGGGTGCCCGAAGAATGTCATTAAAATCTCTTCATCTCTCCATGAGGCTTATTTTGTGTTGATCTTATTCACAGATTAAATGTCCCATTGTAGTCACAGATGGCTTGTACCACATTCTGGTGCTGCAGCATTCCAGGTTCATGTCCTGAGGTAAGGGAGGGGGGAAGCTAGGTCAGTGTTCTCAAAATAAATAATAATTTAAACGAAAATGATGATGGTGATATGGATGGAGAATTTGAAAACAAACTTTTTTTAAAAGTATTTTCTATAGTTCAAGCAATTGAATGTAATATACTATAAGAATGATCTGACTCAAGCTTCACAATAAGACTGTGAGATAGGTACCATTATTATTCCCATTTTACAGATAGAGAAACTGATCCACAGGGGTTTATTCATATAGCTACAAAGGGGTGGAACTAGACTTTGGACAGCACTGTGCTCCTTTACAGATATGCACAGCAGGCAGCTCATAGAGTACTTTGATATTCAGCACCTCCTTAAGCCCTCCTGTAAAAGGAAGGGGTTCTGCCTTAATGTAAGGGGTCCTTCTCAGAATCCAGTTCCCCAGAACAGTGTTTGGACTCTCATCCTCTAGAATGGGTATCAGTATATCCATCCCCATCTTACAGATGGATCTGTAACCCATTTGCAAGAAGTGATACCCAGCACAGCTGCTTAGGCAAATAAGAGTTTCAATCAATCATCAGTTTTCTGACTGCCATCCTTGGGGGTCCTGAAGTTCCTTGGAGAGAGTTGCCCAGGGGAAAGGGACTGGGTTCTCACGATTCTTGAAGTCCTTACTCCTGAATTCAGTCAGGGCAGCTCAGCTTTGGTTATATTTACATATTGGGATTTTGATTATGACTTCTGTTGGAAACTGTTAAAAGAAGAAAATATTGTGGCACTTCAAAAGATTAAGGTCCCTTCCAGTTCTTGACTGCTCAGATTCCACAGAAATCTTGGGCCTGTCCATCAGGGTTGACCCTCTGGGTCCCAGTCCTGCCCTGAGAAGCAGCAGGACAGGAGTATGGAGCACCTGTGGTTTCATCACACAGTAAGTGGTAGGCAGACAGGGGAGTGGATTCTGAACTTTCCCATGGTGCGCTGCGGCAGGGAGAGGAGGGCTGAACTTGTGGGAATCCTGGGGTGAAGAGGGGCATCTTCCTTCAGGCATTAGTCCAGGTCATCACAGTTGAGCTTTCTCTAGTCTGTGTGGGGTAGTTACACACAGTAGGTCTGAGTCTTGACCTTGTTACAGATTTACTCTAGGACACTAAGGACATATATCATCTTTTTGGGTTTCATTTGCATTACACTTAATTATTATCTAGAGTGAGTTGATTGAATGAAGCTCTTTCCCTTCTAGACTATGTCCCATGAGGGGCAGGAGGTCCTGGCTGCCCCAGCACTCAGTGCAGTGCCCACACATAGGTGCTCAACAGGCACATGTTGAGTATTCATGTAAAAGGAAGAGTTGTGCCATGATGCGTAGGGTCCTTCTCAGATTCTCCTCCTCCAGGAGTGTTCAGACTTGTTGAGTATGGATAAGTCTTGGGAGTTTTGTCTTTGGATGAACAGTTGGTGAGTGTCAAGTTGGGAGAAGCCAAACAATAGCAAAGAAGAAACGTGGAGCTCTGCGTTCTCACCAGGCGGAGGAAGAGGAAGGAGCTTGAATGCAACCCATGAAGGTAATGCTGGTGGTCCTCTGGGGGAAAGAGGTGGGGTCAAGTCCTGGCTCAGAGAAGAACAAGTCTGGGTGCCCCCGAGACTGATCACCACCCTCTCCCCCTGTGTCTTAGCTCAAGCTTGAGGTTGGGTGGAAGAAATGCGGAAGACGAGAGCAGGCCTCCAGAGAGTGAGGCAGAACTTCCATCTGCAGGCTTCCCTCCCTCCTCGGGGTCCTGGGGCCTGGCCGATGAAAGGCTCGGTTGCCTAGGATGCATCAGAGGTTGGAAGGATTGAGCTGCTCGAAGTAAACAGCATCTGTTGCCGAGTTTACATAGGCCTGTGGCTCGTTCCTGAGAAGGAGCTTAGGAAATATTTGGCTTTCCAGGAAGCTGGGAACACCCAGTCTGAAGATCACCTTTGGTTCACTTTTCTAAAGCACCCACAACCCTCCCTTCAGAGAGGAGGCTTGGACACTTCAGAGTGGGTTGGTTCAGACTGGTGAGGAGAATCCCAGACAGTCCCAGGAATCTAGGAAGAAAGGGCTGGAGAACCTCTAGGAAGAAAGGGCTGGAGAACCTTCAGTGCCCTGCTCGACCGCTCTGGCGCAGTCATTGTCAGGTGAGAAGATGAAGGTTCATTGTTCTTCTATCTTCCGAGAAGCTAATTAATAACTCAGCCTGGCAGGAAAAAAGAAAAGTTCCCCACCCACACCCCTGTTCCCTCACTCTGCTGCTGTCAGCTTTAACTTCTCCCCAGGGGAGTGGGGCTGACAGATGGTAGAAAGAAATAGGGAGCAAGGGGGGCTTAGGTCTATTTTTGGTTCCTGTTTTAAAGTTCTTTTAAGGAATCCAGGAAAGGCATTCTCTGATATGCTTTCTACCTACTCTACGCTTCACACAACACCAAGGACGTCCTTTCCCAAGGGCTAGAAACTTATGTGTACTCACATATGTGCACAACCTTTCCTATTAACATGTACATGTTGGCTTGAATTATCATTTACTAATTCAAATAAAAATTCTTTACCTCAGCATTCAAGACATTTTTTTTTTAAATTGTCGCCATGTGGATTCCCTTTTGATGCCACTGGGTCTCTCTCTTCATGGGGCTTTTTATTGAATGGAAAGAGCCAGACAAGTAAACAGGTGATCACAGTGTTAGCAAATAATCATCAAGGTGTGACCTGGAAGCTGCTTCCTTCAGAAAGTCTTCCCTGATTTAATTGTGACTTGTCCTTGTGCTCCCATAGCTACATCCTTACCTGGTGCTGATTATACTACATGGTAGTTTCTGAGTTACAACCTACACTGGGCAATGACAAGCTCTATAATTACAGGGCCACATCTGTCCTTATTCGTCCTGTGCTCTTAGCACTCACATAATCTTGACCACATAATGAGTTCAAGATAAATAGAAACTGTTCTTAGAGCTTTCCAAGGGTTGTACCATCTGCTTCTTCTCCTTCTGAACAAACCTCACCCCCCGCAAATCCACAGACCTGTAAAAACATTTGTGACCTCTCAAGGGAATGCTCATTTCATCCCATCTGGATTTTTGTGTGGCTTGTACAAACTCCCTCAATGGTTGCCACCTTCCAGGTAAATAGTCTAGTGCTGTCTTCCAAATAAATATTGAAACTGGTAATAAAAATACTACCTCCCATCATTTCCACAGCAATTTATATTTTGCAAAGCAGCTCATCTCTTCTCTTACTGAAGCGACCTACCTGGTTTCTTGGGAGACCCAGGTTCCCCTTAGAGAGACTGCTACTCTTGGGACCTACCTCCACTCCTGCTCCAGCTCCACTGTCTTACTATCTAGAGCCTCCTTCACTCAGCACACCCCCAGCCTTGGAGACCTTGCTGTTGCTCCATTAAATATTTATGCCGAGATTCGTTATTTTTCCATTAAATATTTATCAGCTTGCAAGCCCATATCAGACAATATGTATTGTCTTCTCTAGGAGCAGTCTGATAATTAAGCCTGCAATCCCTGAGTTTCCAGACAGCCTGTGTTTTCCCCTCTGTCCTATCCCCAGAAAACCGGCCTGTCTCTCACAGAGCCATTTGACCACCTGCCCTTTCTGTTCCTTCCTGCCACGTTATTCCAGGCACCTGTGGAGTCTTCATCAAAGACATATTGTTTTTCTTTTCTCCAGAGTGGAGTTTGGGAATAGGCCAACAGCCAGAGGTACAATCTCTGGTGGCTTCTGGGAAAGGCAGGGGGTGAGCTTCCTGTTCAAGTGAGGTTTATGGTCTAAACACATGCTGCTTTCTTTGGCATTTAAGGATAGAGTCCAGAGGTAGGGGGTTCTTTAGGGAGGGGTCATCCATGAAAGTAAAACACTGTTTCACTCAAGGATGGATTTTTCAGGGGGAGCAGGACTTCCCTTGAGAAAAGCCCTTTGGGTCCTTCTGCAAGAACTAACACAGGTATGAAGTCACTATTCCAACTGGAGGGTTATGGGACTCAATTTTTCTATTACCTCCTCTCTCAAATATTGCTTTTTATTTCATTTTTAAATAAAATTTTTCTGGGTTAAATGGGAAGAAAAGATGTGGACTGAGTCTTCTGCTGAGGGTATGAGCATAGTACTGTGAGATGTGCATCGGGAAAGCAGGGCAGGAAAGTGTGGGCATTCTGGGCATTGATCCGGGGTCAAAGGTGAGACCTAGTTGTACGTTATTGACATTCCCTGACCTGAGAACTGGGAGCATAATGTATGCTGGGCACTCTGGTAATGTCACCACCTATATTATGTCATGGAGTCTTCACAGTAAGAAGACTATTATCTCCATGTCACAGATGATAAAACAGGGGCATGGGATCTCTATGACTGATCCCAGTTCAAGGGCTGGTCAGAGGCAGAGCTGGGATTTGGACTAAGCACTCTGATTCCAGAGCACCTGTGTCAACCAAACTCTGAGCCTGAGTTTGCGGATCTGTAGATTGAGGTAATCATACCCACCTGGTGATTGTCAGGATTTAATAAGATAGTGTAGAGACCAAATTTTACAATGTGGCTGAGGCAGAGTTCCCAAGAAATGGTAGCCTCTACTACTAGCATTAATATAATAGCCACTAACATAATAGTAATGTTTTAATTGAAAGTATTGTCCCCTGATGGGTTGGATTCCTAGCTTTTAGGTTTGTTCAAGGAGGGTCAAGAGAATCACAGTAATTGATGGGAGTTGGGTAAAAGGTACTTAAGTATTAATCAGGTCCATAATTCTATGATATTAAGAATGAAGCACTCAAAAGGTAAAATAGTGTATGTAATGTTACCTTGGATCCCCTCCAGTAGAGGCAGTCCTCCAGGGAGGAAGTTTGGCTTACTAACCCTCTTCCTTTCTCTTCTCCCACCCAGACTGCTCTTACCATTTAAGTTGTCCTTCCCTGCCCCGGGACTTCCTTCCCTGTGCCAGGACTTCCTTCTCTGCACCAGGACTTTCTTCCCTGCCCCTGGACTTCCTTCCCTGTCCCAAACAGCTCTGTAGCCCCACCGTCTAGCATTCTCTACCCAGGGATGTGTTCCTCTGCCTTTGTTCTTAAGAAAGAAGAGCCTCCCCTGGACTGAAGCCCATCTGGTTTTGGAGCAACTGGTATAAAGATGTTAATGAAGTAATAGAATCCCTTCCAAGTACTATGCTGGGATTTTAACAGTCATCATCAAACAGACAGGCAATTGTTTGGGAAGGGGACCTTTAGGCTACTTTAATCACCTGTAGACATTTGCTCTATTTTACATGTTTTATAGAAGCATTTAATACCTACATGTGTTATAAACAAAATGTTCATGCAAATAAATGGTGAGAATATAAATTTAACTCTTTAGTGGGGAATACAGCTCTTTTTGGTTCCTTGGATAATGAGTTGATCTTCACCATAACAGGTGCTAATTTGCCAGGTATCTGTTTGTGTTAAATGTGACAATGATATTATCAATACATTTTCAAGCTCCTGGTTAGCACTTGGCTCTATTAGTAAAGTCTCAAACTATCAGTTCTGTTTAATCTAGCCGGCTCCTTCACCCTCCATCCTTGAATGGATGTCCTAAATACATATTTTCACTTACTGGTTGCCTTTCAGTTGGAACAACTTCCCCATCAGTGGAGAAGAGCGGTCCTTGGACGAGCAGCATCAGCAGCACCTGGGGTCTTCTTTAAAATGCAGGTTTTGGGTCCTGCCCGAAACCTACTGAATCAGAAAGTCTGCCATCTTTTAACAAGCACTCCAGGCTATTTTGATGCAGTCCACCATACACAACCTCTGATCTATGTTACCAAGAAAGAAGCCCATTCCTACTTAAAATAGGTCTCTTTATCCCCTCCCTTCTCCCGTCTCAACTACCTCAACCTCTTGGAAAGTCAAGCGGCAGTAGCATTATTGTGCCTTACAGAAGATGGCAGAAATTCCTGAGTCAGGAAGGCTGCTTCTCCATGATCAAAGTATTGAAGAGATCTGTTCCTGTTGGTGGGATTCAGAACCACCAGTCAGCCCTCTGTTCTTCAGTCTGTCAGGAAGACATTCAGCACTCAGACTCATTGTGTTTTCATTAGCTCCTTTGGCTCCTCAAAAATATGAGCTGATGTTTTAATACAATGTGCTTTGCTTAGGGGTGGGCGTGGGAGGGAGAGAAGAGAGAGGGCTCAGTGGGAGTTTCTTTCTATTCAGCTAAACTTGTGTTACTCCTCCAGCTTCTTCATACTCTTCCACCATATTTCAGCAAAAATATCCATCTTATTGCCCACAGACATCTAAGCATTGTTTTTATATATATATATATATATTTTATTATTATTAATTCTAATGGGGTGACACCAATAAGTCAGGGTACATATGTACAATGAAAACATCTCCAGGTTATCTTATCATTCAATTGTGTTGCATACCCGTCACCAAAAGTCAAATTGTCCTCTGTCACCTTCTATCTGGTTTTCCCTGTGTCCCTCCCCTCCTCCCTATCCCACTCTTCCCTCCCTCCCCCCATCCCATAACCACCACTCTCTTGTCCATGTCTCATATTCTCACTTTTATGTCCCACCTATGTATGAAATCATGCTGTTCTCAGTTTTTCTTTTTTTCTGATTTACTTATTTCACTCCGTATAATGTTATCAAGGTACATCCATTTTGTTATAAATGATGCGATGTCATCGTTTCTTATGGCTGAGTAGTATTCCATAGTATATATGTACCATAGCTTTTTAATCCACTCGTCTTCTGACGGACACTTGGGCTGGTTCCAGATCTTCGCTATTGTGAACAATGCTGCCACGAACATGGGGGCGCATTTCTTCTTTTCGAACAGTGCTATGGTGTTCTTAGGGTATATTCCTAAAAGTGGGATAGCTGGGTCAAAAGGCAGTTCGATTTTTAATTTTCTGAGGAATCTCCAAACTGTTTTCCACAGTGGCTGCACCAGTCTGCATTCCCACCAGCAGTGCAGGAGGGTTCCCTTTTCTCCACATCCTCGCCAGCACTTATTCTGTGTTGTTTTGCTGATGAGTGCCATTCTGACTGGTGTGAGGTGATATCTCACTGTGGTTTTAATTTGCATTTCTCTAATGATTAGTGATGTTGAGCATTTTTTCATATGCCTATTGGCCATCTGTATGTACTCTTTGGAGAAATTTCTATACATTTCTTTTTCCCATTTTTTGATTGGGTTGTTTGTCTTCCTGATGTTGCGTTTTATAAGTTCTTTATAAATTTTAGTTATTAACCCCTTATCAGATGTGCTGTCGAATATGTTCTCCCATTGTGTGGTTTGTCTTTTTATTCTGTTCCTATTGTCTTTAACTGTGCAAAAACTTTTAGTTTGATATAGTCCCATTTGTTTAACTTGCCTTTTATTTCAGTTGCCCGTGGAGATAAATCGGCAAATATACCGCTGCTCCAGATGTCAGAGAGCTTGCGGCCTATGTTTTCTTCTAAGATGCTTATGGTTTCACGGCTTACATTTAAGTCTTTTATCCATTTTGAGTTTGTTTTTGTGAATGGTGTAAGTTGATGGTCTAGTTTCATTTTTTGCAGGTAGATGTCCAATTTTCCCAACATCATTTGTTAAAGAGGCTGTCTTTACTCCATTGTATGTTCTTTCCTCCTTTGTCAAATATCAGTTGTCCATAAAGGTGTGGGTTTATTTCTGGGTCCTCTGTTCTGTTCCATTGATCTATGTGCCTGTTCTTATGCCAGTACCAGACTGTCTTGAGTATAATGGCCTTATAGTAAACCTTGATATCTGGAAGAGTGATACCTCCTGCTTTATTTTTTCTTTTTAAGATTGCTGAGGCTATTCGTGTTCTTTTTTGGTTCCATATAAATTTTTGGAATATGTGTTCTATATCTTTGAAGTATGTCATTGGTATTTTAATTGGTATTGCATTGAATTTATAAATTGCTTTGTGTAATATAGACATTTTAATGATGTTTATTCTTCCTAGCCATGAGCACGGTATATGTTTCCACTTGTTTGTATCTTCCTTCATTTCTTTTATCAATGTTCTATAATTATCCGAGTACAAGTCCTTAGCCTCCTTGGTTAAATTTACTCCTAGGTACTTTATTTTTTTGGCTGCAATAGTGAAGGGGATTGTTTCCTTAATTTCTTTTGCTGATATTTCATTGTTGGTGTATAGAAATGCCTCTGATTTCTGAGTATTAATTTTATATCCTGCCACCTTGCTGAAATCATTTATAAGGTCCAGTAGTTTTTTGACTGAGACTTTAGGGTTTTCAATATACAATATCATATCATCTGCAAATAATGAGAGTTTTACTTCTTCTTTTCCAATTTGTATGCCTTTTATTTCTTCTTCTTGTCTGATTGCTGTAGCTAGGACTTCCAGAACTATGTTGAATAAGAGTGGTGAAAGTGGGCAACCCTGCCTGGTTCCTGATCTTAAGGGGATTGCTTTTAATCTTTGTCCATTTAGTATGATGTTTGCTGTCGGTTTATCGTAGATGGCCTTTATCATATTAAGGAATGCTCCCTGTATTCCCACGTTACTGAGAGTTTTGAGCATGAATGGGTGCTGGATTTTATCAAATGCCTTTTCTGCGTCTATTGAAATTATCATGTGATTTTTGTCCTTCCTTTTGTTTATGTGGTGAATCACATTGATTGATTTGCGAATATTGAACCAGCCTTGCCTCTCCAGAATAAATCCCACTTGATCATGATGTATGATTTTTTTCATATATTGCTGGATCCGGTTGGCTAATATTTTGTTGAGAATTTTAGCGTCTAAATTCATCAGGGATATAGGCCTATAATTTTCTTTCTTTGTGTTGTCTTTGCCCTGTTTTGGGATCAGAATTATGCTCGCCTCATAAAAGGAGTTTGGAAGTCTTCCTTCCTCTTGAATTTTTTGAAATAGCTTGAGAAGGATAGGAGTTAGTTCTTCTTTGAATTTTTGATAGAATTCACTTGTGAAGCCATCAGGCCCAGGACTTTTCTTTTTTGGGAGTTTTTTTGATAACTGTTTCGATCTCATTTGTTGTAATTGGTCTGTTTAGGTGTTCTGATTCTTCCAGATTGATTTTTGGAAGGTTATATGATTCAAGAAATTTGTCCATTTCACCAAGATTGTCTAATTTTTTGGCATATAGTTCTTCATAGTATTTTCTTACAATGCTTTGTATTTCTGTTGTGTCAGTTGTTATTTCTCCACTGTCCTTTCTAATTTTATTTATTTGAGTCCTCTCTCTTTTTTTCTTGGTGAGTCTAGTTAAAGGTTCATCAATCTTGTTTACCTTTTCAAAGAACCAGCTTCTTGTTTCATTGATCCTCTGTATTGTTTCCTTAGCCTCTATGTCATTTATTTCTTCTCTGACCTTTATTATTTCCTTCCTTCTACTTGTCTTGGGTTTTATTTGTTGTTGTTTTTCTAGTTCTTTTAGATGCAGGGTTAGGTTGCTTATTTGAGCTTTTTCTAGCTTCTTATGATATGCCTGTAGTGCAATAAACTTCCCTCTCAGAACTGCTTTTGCTGTGTCCCATAAATTTTGTGTTGATGTATGCTCATTATCATTTGTTTCTAGAAACTTTTTTATTTCTTCTTTGATCTCATTGTTAATCCATTCATTATTTAATAACATGCTATTTAGTTTCCAAGTGATTGAGTATTTTTCAGTTTTTCTTTTGTGGTTAATTTCTAGTTTCATGGCATTGTGATCAGAGAAAATGCTTGATATGATTTCAATCTTCTTAAATTTATTGAGGCCATTTTTGTGTCCTAACATGTGGTCTATCCTAGAAAACGTACCATGAGCGCTTGAGAAGAATGTATATTCTACTGCTTTAGGGTGAAAAGTTCTGAAGATATCTATTAAATCAAGTTGATCTAGTGTATCCTAAAGTCTGCTGTTTCTTTATTAATTTTCTTTCTTGAGGATCTATCCAGTGTTGTTAGAGGGGTATTGAAATCCCCTACTATGATAGTATTGCTGTTAATCTCGCCCTTTATATCCATCAAAGTCTGTTTTATGTATGTCGGGGCTCCTATATTTGGTGCATAGATATTTACAATAGTTACATCTTCCTGTTGAATTGTTCCCTTTATCATTATGTAGTGTCCTCCTTTATCTCTTACTACAGCCTTTGTTTTAAAGTCCATTTTGTCTGATATAAGTATTGCTACCCCTCCTTTTTTTTCATTTCCATTTGCATGAAATATTTTTTTCCATCCTTTTACCTTCAGTCTATGAGCATCTTTTGTTTTAAGGTGTGTCTCTTGTAGACAGCATATGTATGGGTCCTGTTTCTTTATCCACGCAGCTACCCTATGTCTTTTGATTGGATCATTTAATCCATTTACATTTAAGGTTATTATTGATATGTAGTTGTTTATTGCCATTTTATTCTTTAAAGCTGTATTCTTCTTTTGCTCTATTCATTCCTCCCTTTAAACTGTTCACAACAGGCCCCTTAGTATCTCTTGCAGAATTGGTTTGGTTTTTATGAATTCCTTGAGGCTTTCTTTTTCTGGGAAGCTCTTTATTTCTTCTCCAATTTTAAATGTTAGCCTTGCTGGATAAAGTAGTCTTGGTTGTAGGTTCTTGTTCTGCATTACTTTGATTATTTCTTGCCATTCCCTTCTGGCCTCAAGTGTTTCTGTTGAGAAGTCCGATGTCATCCTTATGGGGGCTCCTTTGTAGGTGATAGTCTTTTTTTCTCTAGCAGCTTTTAAAATTTTTTCTTTATCCATTAGCTTTGGTATTTTAACTATGATGTGTCTTGGTGTAGATCTTTTTGGGTTTCTCTTTAATGGAGTTCTGTGTGCTTCTTGAATGTGTGGAGTGTTTCCCAGCCTTAATTTAGGAAAGTTTTCTGCGATGATTTGATTGAACAAAGTTTCCATTTCCTGTCCTCTCTCCTCTTCTTCAGGCACCCCTATGATGCGAATGTTGTTTCTCTTCATGTTGTCACAAAGCTCCCTTAGAGTTTCCTCACATTTTTTGAGTCTCTTTTCCTTTTTCTTCTCTGCTTCTGTGCCTTTGTTTATTGTGTCCTCTAACTCGCTTATTCGATCCTCAGCGTCATCCATCCTGCTTTTAATTCCTTCCATTGTGGTCTTCAGTTCTGATACTGTATTTGTCATTTCTGTCTGATTCTTTTTTATTATTTCAATTTCATTTTTTATACTTGTTATCTCTTTATTTAGGTGTTCATAATGACTATCCATTGTTTCTCTAATTTCTTTGAACATCCTAACTATCATTATTCTAAATTCTGCTTCTGGTAATTTGGTTATATCTGGTTCATTCAGGTCCTTCTCTGGGGATTTCTCTTGATTCGTTTGGTTTGCATTCCTCTGCCTGCCCATTTTTTCTGTGTATAAGCAAGTTGTGGCCACTGGAGTCCAGTAGGTGTTGCCTTTGTGTTCTCTAGGTGTGGTCTATCTGCAGGCCCCCCACCCCCTCTGCTGGTGCCTAGGGTGGTTGGGTATGAGCGTTGTCAGCGCAGGCCCACTGTGGCTTTTGCTGTGATTTCTGCCTCTCCTCCGTGGGAGGGGCTGTCACTGAAGCCACAAGATTAGGACCAAGGGTAGAGGGGAGCACCTTTGCTCAGCTGCGGACCCAGCCTATTTCCGGACTTCCTCCCAGAACCAGCAGTCGGAGCCTGCTTGCTACCGTTTCGCGGGTTAGGCAGGGCTTTTGACGTGCTCTCAGCTGTAAGCTTTTGCCCGTCTGGAGCTTTAGCCCCGCCCTCAAGGCCGGGGCCCTTCTGCGCAGGGTCGGAAACCAAGGTTTATTGGGGCGGGCGTGTTTGCTGGCTTCTGCTCAGCTGCGTACTTCTGCTCGTCCCAGACTCTACCCCGCCCCGCGTTCGGAGCCCGCTCGTGCACGTGTGAATGCAATCTGCCGTTTCTCCGGCTGGGCGGGGATAGTAGCGTGAGCTCAGCTGCGAGCCTCCACTTGTCTCGGGGTCCACCCCGTTCCCGCGCTCGGAGCCCGCTCGCGCACGTATACTGGCCAACCGCGGTTTCTCCGGCCCGGTGGGTGGGGAGCTGGTAGCGTCAGCTCAGCCGCGAGCCCCTGCCCGTTTCTGGTCCTAGCCCGGACCCCGCGGTCAGGGCCAGCTTGTGCAGGGCCTGCCCGTTCCTGGCCTCCCGCTTTGTCCCCGTAAGTGGGATTAAAGGCGGGCCCGCAGCTTCAGGACCGCTCTCGCGCGTCCCCTCCGGCCCTCTGGGCTAGACGGATCTCCCACCGGCTTGGCCTCTGCCCACGCCGACAGAACCGCCTTTCAGCGTCCTGCCGCCCCAAAACCTTAAGCAGCCCTCAGCAGAGTAGGAAGAGACCTAATACTCCACACTGTAGGCCTGGGAGCTCCCTCACTTGTTTCACAGCTCAAAACTGTCCAAACGCCTCTTCTAGGCTCTAGGACTGCAGGCTGGGGCTTGGTTCCTGGGACCCAGGTCCCTCCCTCTCCGCCAAACTCTCCTCCCGCCACACGGGTCTCTCCGGGCTGCCGTTTGCTCCGGGGAGCTGGGCAGCCCTCTTCGCGTTTTTGCTATTCCTACCAGTCTCAATGTGGCTTCTTCTGTGTTCCTTGGTTGAAGAGTCCACTTAGTTTTGTTCAAAGTTGGTTTACCAGGTGATGGTTCTTAAGACTGAGTTGTAATCCACTTTGGTTCTGGGAGTTGGAAGTTGGTACGTCCGCCTACTCCGTCGCCATCTTGCTCCCTAGCTGTGCAAAAACTTTTTAGTTTGATATAATCCCATTTGTTTATCTTGCCTTTTATTTCATTTGCCTGTGGAGATAAATCGGCAAATATACTGCTGCTACAGATGTCGGAAAGCGTGCGGCCTATGTTTTCTTCTAAGATGCTTATGGTTTCACGGCTTACATTTAAGTCTTTTATCCATTTTGAGTTTGTTTTTGTGAATGGTGTAAGTTGATGGTCTAGTTTCATTTTTTTTGCAGGTAGATGTCCAATTTTCCCAGCACCATTTGTTAAAGAGGCTGTCTTTACTCCATTGTATGTTCTTTCCTCCTTTGTCAAATATCAGTTGTCCATAAATCTGTGGGTTTATTTCTGGGTCCTCTGTTCTGTTCCATTGATCTATGTGCCTGTTCTTATGCCAGTACCAGTCTGTCTTGAGTATAATGGCCTTATAGTAAACCTTGATATCTGGAAGAGTGATACCTCCTGCTTTATTTTTTCTTTTTAAGATTGCTGAGGCTATTCGTGTTCTTTTTTGGTTCCATATAAATTTTTGGAATATGTGTTCTATATCTTTGAAGTATGTCATTGGTATTTTAATTAGTATTGCATTGAATTTATAAATTGCTTTGTGTAATATAGACATTTTAATGATGTTTATTCTTCCTAGCCATGAGCACGGTATATGCTTCCAGTTGTTTGTATCTTCCTTGATTTCTTTTATTAATGTTCTATAATTTTCCGAGTACAAGTCCTTAACCTCCTTGGTTAAATTTACTCCTAGGTACTTTATGTTTTTGGCAGCAATAGTGAAGGGGATTGTTTCCTTAATTTCTTTTGCTGACAGTTCATTGTTGGTATATAGAAATGCCTCTGATTTCTGAGTATTAATTTTATATCCTGCCACCTTGCTGAAATCATTTATAAGGTCCAGTAGTTTTTTGACTGAGACTTTAGGGTTTTCAATATACAATATCATATCATCTGCAAATATTGTTAGTTTTACTTCTTCTTTTCCAATTTGGATGCCTTTTATTTCTTCTTCTTGTCTGATTGCTGTAGCTAGGACTTTCAGAACTATGTTGAATAAGAGTGGTGAAAGTGGGCATCCCTGCCTGGTTCCTGATCTTAAGGGGATTGCTTTTAATCTTTGTCCATTTAGTATGATGTTTGCTGTGGATTTGTCGTAGATGGCCTTTATCATGTTAAGGAATGATCCCTGTATTTCCACTTTCCTGAGAGTTTTGAGCATGAATGGGTGCTGGATTTTATCAAATGCCTTTTCTGCATCTATTGAAATTATCATGTGATTTTTGTCCTTCCTTTTGTTTATGTGATGAATCACATTGATTGATTTGCGAATATTGAACCAGCCTTGCCTCTCCAGAATAAATCCCACTTGATCGGTGTGTATGATTTTTTCCATATATTGCTGGATCTGGTTGGCTAATATTTTGTTGAGAATTTTAGCGTCTAAATTCATCAGGGATATAGGCCTATAATTTTCTTTCTTTGTGTTGTCTTTGCCCGGTTTGGGGATCAGAATTATGCTCGCCTCATAAAAGGAGTTTGGAAGTCTTCCTTCCTCTTGAATTTTTTGAAATAGCTTGAGAAGGATAGGAGTTAGTTCTTCTTTGAATTTTTGATAAAATTCACTTGTGAAGCCATCAGGCCCAGGACTTTTCTTTTTTGGGAGTTTTTTTTGATAACTGTTTCGATCTCATTTGTTGTAATTGGTCTGTTTAGGTGTTCTGATTCTTCCAGATTGATTTTTGGAAGGTTATATGATTCAAGAAATTTGTCCATTTCACCAAGATTGTCTAATTTTTTGGCATATAGTTCTTCATAGTATTTTCTTACAATGCTTTGTATTTCTGTTGTGTCAGTTGTTATTTCTTCATTGTCCTTTCTAATTTTATTTATTTGAGTCCTCTCTCTTTTTTTCTTGGTGAGTCTAGTTAAAGGTTCATCAATCTTGTTTACCTTTTCAAAGAACCAGCTTCTGGTTTCTTTGATCCTCTGTATTGTTTCCTTAGCCTCTATGTCATTTATTTCTGCTCTGACCTTTATTATTTCCTTCCTTCTACTTGTCTTGGGTTTTATTTGTTGTTGTTTTTCTAGTTCTTTTAGATGCAGTGTCAGGTTGCTTATTTGAGCTTTTTCTAGCTTCCTATGGTATGCCTGTAGTGCAATAAACTTCCCTCTCAGAACTGCTTTTGCTGTGTCCCATAAATTTTGTGTTGATGTATGCTCATTATCATTTGTTTCTAGAAACTTTTTTATTTCTTCTTTGATCTCATTGTTAATCCATTCATTATTTAATAACATGCTATTTAGTTTCCAAATGTTTGAGTATTTTTCAGTTTTTCTTTTGTGGTTAATTTCTAGTTTCATGGCATTGTGATCAGAGAAAATGCTTGATATGATTTCAATCTTCTTAAATTTATTGAGGCCATTTTTGTGTCCTAACATGTGGTCTATCCTAGAAAACGTACCATGAGCGCTTGAGAAGAATGTATATTCTACTGCATTAGGGTGAAAAGTTCTGAAGATGTCTATTAAATCAAGTTGATCTAGTGTCTCTTTTAAGTCTGCTCTTTCCTTATTAATTTTCTTTCTTGAGGATCTATCCAGTGTTGTTAGAGGGGTATTTAATCCCCTACTATGATAGTATTGCTGTTAATCTCGCCCTTTATATCCATCAAAGTCTGCTTTATGTATGCCGGGGCTCCTATATTTGGTGCATAGATAGATGTTTATAATAGTTATATCTTCCTGTTGAATTGTTCCCTTTATCATTATGTAGTGTCCTTCTTTATCTCTTACAACAGCCTTGTTTTAAAGTCCATTTTGTCAGATATAAGTATTGCTACTCCTGCTTTTTTTTCATTTCCATTTGCATGAAATATTTTTTTCCATCCTTTTACCTTCAGTCTATGAGCATCTTTTGTTTTAAGGTGTGTCTCTTCTAGACAGCGTATGCATGGGTCCTGTTTCTTTATCCATGCAGCTACCCTATGTCTTTTGATTGGATCATTTAATTCATTTACATTTAAGGTTATTATTGATATGTAGTTGTTTATTGCCATTTTATTCTTTAAAGCTGTATTCTTCTTTTGCTCTATTCTTTCCTCCCTTTAAACTGTTCACAACAGGCCCCTTAGTATCTCTTGCAGAATTGGTTTGGTTTTTATGAATTCCTGAGGCTTTCTTTTTCTGGGAAGCTCTTTATTTCTCCTTCAATTTTAAACGTTAACCTTGCTGGATAAAGTAGTCTTGGTTGTAGGTTCTTGTTCTGCATTACTTTGATTATTTCTTGCCATTCCCTTCTGGCCTCAAGTGTTTCTGTTGAGAAGTCCGATGTCATCCTTATGGGGGCTCCTTTGTAGGTGATAGCCTTTTTTTTCCTAGCAGCTTTTAAAATTTTTTCTTTATCCATTAGCTTTGGTATTTTAACTATGATGTGTCTTGGTGTAGATCTTTTTGGGTTTCTCTTTAATGGAGTTCTGTGTGCTTCTTGAAAGTGTGGAGTGTTTCTCAGCCTTAATTTAGGAAAGTTTTCTGCGATGATTTGATTGAACAAAGTTTCCATTTCCTGTCCTCTCTCCTCTTCTTCAGGCACCCCTATGATGCGAATGTTGTTTCTCTTTGTGTTGTCACAGAGCTCCCTTAGAGTTTCCTCACATTTTTTGAGTCTCTTTTCCTTTTTCTTCTCTGTTTCTGTGCCTTTGTTTATTGTGTCCTGTAACTCGCTGATTCGATCCTCAGCGTCATCCATCCTGCTTTTAATTCCTTCCATTGTGGTCTTCAGTTCTGATACTGTATTTGTCATTTCTGTTTGATTCTTTTTTATTATTTCAATTTCGTTTTTTATACTTGTTATCTCTTTATTTAGGTGTTCATAATGACTATTCATTGTTTCTCTAATTTCTTTGAACATCCTAACTATCATTATTCTAAATTCTGCTTCTGGTAATTTGGTTATATCTGATTCATTCAGGTCCTTCTCTGGGGATTTCTCTTGATTCATTTGGTTTGCATTCCTCTGCCTGCCCATTTTGTCTGTGTATAAGCAAGTTGTGGCCACTGGAGTCCAGTAGGTGTTGCCTTTGTGTTCTCTAGGTGTGGTCTGTCTGCAGGTCCCCCACCCCCTCTGCCGCTGCCTAGGGTGGTTGGGTTTGAGCGTTGCCTGCACCGGCCCACTGTGGCTTTTGCTGTGATTTCTGCCTCTCCTCCGTGGGAGGGACTGTCACACAAGCCACAAGCCTTAGCACCAAGGGTAGAGGTGAGCACCTTTGCTCAGCTGCGGACCCAGCCTATTTCCGGACTTTCGCCCAGAACCAGCAGTCAGAGCCTGCTCGCCACTGTTTCGCGGGTTGGGCGGGGCTTTTGACGTGCTCTCAGCTGTGAGCCTTTGCCCATCCGGAACTTTAACCCCGCCCTCAAGGCCAGGGCCCTTCTGCGCAGGGTCGCAAACCCAGGTTTATTGGGCCGGGCATGTTTGCTGGCTTCTGCTCAGCTGCGTACTTCTGCTCGTCCGGGACTCTACTCCGCCCCTACGTTTGGTGTCCACTCGTGCACGTATATTGCAAATCGCGGTTTCTCCGGCTGGGCAGGGCTGGTAGCATGAGCTCAGCCGCGAGCTCCTGCCCGTCCCTGGTCCTAGCCCGGTCCCTGCGGTCAGGGCCGGCTTGCGCAGTGTTGCAGAGCAGATTTCTGCCCGTTACTGGCCTCCTGCTTTGTCCCCGTAAGTGGGATTAAAGGCGGGCCCACATATTCTGGACCGCTTTCGCACATCCCCTCCGACCCTGCTGGGCTAGACTGAGCTCCCACAGGCTTGGCCTCCGCCCACGCCGACAGAACCGTGTTTCAGCATCCTGCCGCCCCAAACCTTTCACCAACCCTCAGCAGAGTAGGAAGGGACCTAATACTCCACACTGTAAGCCTGGGAGCTCCCTCACTTGTTTCACAGCTCAAAACTGTCCAAACTCCTCTTCTAGGCTCTGGGACTGCAGGCTGGGGCTTGGTTCCTGGGACCCAGGTCCCTCCCTCTCCGCCAAACTCTCCTCCCGCCACGCGGGTCTCTCTGGGCTGCCGTTTGCTCCGGGGAGCTGGGCAGCCCTCTTCGCATTTTTGCTATTCCTACCAGTCTCAATGTGGCTTCTTCTGTGTTCCTTGGTTGAAGAGTTCACTTAGTTCAGTTCATAGTTGTTTTATCCAGATGATGGTTCTTTAAATTGAGTTATAATCCACTTTGGTTCTGGGAGTTGGAAGTTGGTACGTTTGCCTACTCCATCGCCATCTTGCTTCTAAGCATTGTTTTGATTACCATTGTACCTCAAGCCTCAAGCAAGCCTCAAGCATGATGTCGTACACATAGTAGATGCTTGATAAATACTTGTGAATAAATGCATTACAGTGTACTTTTTAAGTATCATCTCCAATTAAAGACTGGTAGCACATCAAGAAGCTGCTCAAATTTTTTATTGAGAAGAATGGGATTTACCAATAGTAGCTGATCCCTTAAGACAAGTCGTTTGCTTTTAATAAATTCAGCAGATGTCTATCACCCAAATAAGATACCAACTCCTGAACAGAAATGTCAGTGTAGAATATCATTTGCCAGATGTTGACTTATATAACTTACTGTACCTTCATCCTGATAAGGTGGAATTGTATAAAAACCAAGAACTTAGCAAAGAATTAGATTCCATTATCACAGAAACATGTCTCCTTTCGTTCTCTAAGAGCACAATAATTTGGCACGTATAATCTGTCAGACTTTAGAAAGAGCAAACAAGTGGTAGGAACAAAGGGGAACTTTTCTTACTTAAGAAGTAAAAGAAAGCAGCCACTAGAATATGTACACACACCCACACACAAATACACACACACACAATTAGTTTTTGTTTTGTTTTGTTTTTAAGAAAAGCTGTTTGCTGGGATCCATCTTGTTCAACAATGATATACATCTGCAGTAGAATCTCCGGCTGTGATGCCTCCAAGCCTTTCTTGCTAGTAAAATGCTAAGATTTTGGTATTGCAGAGACCTCATGGGATGGGAGGACCTGGTGCATGAAACCAGAGAGGCTCTAGGGTAAGTCAATGTATGAAAACAAAATCAGAGCTAACCCTGCAAGAGATGCTTCTTAGATGATGGGCTCACTCCTTAGCCAGGAGAAGGCTGATTGGCATTGTCCCAAGGATGTTCTCGGGAGTACCTCATCCTCCTGGGCGTGACCTGCAGCAAAAGGTTTTCTGGTTGACTGGATTCGGGAGCCCTTCCCCTGTTGGATAGTCACAATGCTCATGTGCTTCATAAAGGATAGCTAGAAGTCCTATAGTAAAGAGTCTTGTTTGCCCAGTGATTTTCCAGTGCAGTTGATCAGGAAAAGCTCTATGCATCAACCTACTAGCGCTAGAGAAACAGTTGAGTTCTTTGGGCCTCTGCCATTTGTACAGCCCAGAGTCTACATAAGCCTGTCAAGATGAACAGAGACCCATGCTCCTAATCTCCTATTATTGTACCTGCATAAATTTGCCTGAAACCAAAGCTTTGATTTAATAGAAGAAATCATCACTGTCGTAATCTTTAATATACAGAACTAGTAGTCCTCCAAACATACTTTGGGAAACGAAGCATTTGCCTGAGACTATGATGCAAGTTAATATCCTTGGTAAAAGACCACTTGTACCTGAAAAAGCAGTCACCTGTTTGTATCTTTTGTCTGCACAGACCTCAGAGAGTCTGGGCAGGCTCTGTATCCTCTCTGTGTTTGGAATTTCAGAGTGGATCTCACAGTCCCTGATGTACAACTGGGTGTGAGTTTGGTGAGTGTTGGTCATGAGACAGAGATCATAGAGATGCTCTTTGCCTAGGGAACTGGTATTTCTGGAGATCCATCTTCTTCTTGAAATGCTAGTATGATGGATTTATTTTTGAGAACAGTGATTGAAATGGCCAGAGGGAAGGAGGGCATCAATTATATCTTCGGGAGGGAGAATAACACTTTGTTTCAGAAAGACGAAGATTGATAGAGACTAATGATGCACAATTTGGAGAACTCTGAGCCCGGCTCTGTTGAGGCACTGGGAGGGGTAGCTAGAGGAAAGTTGAGTTCTTTGGGCCTCTGCCATTTGTACAGCCCAGAGTCTACATAAGCCTGTCAAGATGAAGAGAGACCCATGTTCCTAATCTACTATAATAGTACCTGCAGAAATTTGCCTGAAACCAAAGCTTTGATTTAATAGAAGAAATCATCACTGTCATAATCTTTAATATACACATTGAATTTATTTCTCTAATAAATAGAGTGGGAAGAAAGGTTTCCTATAAAAAGTTCATAGAAGAGAATGAAAAGGATTTGGGGAGAGGATTCTGATTTTTTTTCCAGTCATATTAGACAGAACTATCCTGTTACCTTCTCTTTGTGGACCCATCAAAAAGAGAATCCCAGAATGAAGAAAACATGGAACAAGGCTTGTGCCCTTCCTCTTATTTGTCTGCCAATAGGAGAAACTGTCATGGGACACCCTCATTAAAACTGCCTTTTACCCACAAATGGGAGGCATGCAAGACCCTTGACTTAATTCTCAGAATCATCTACTGGTACCATCCTCCCCTTTTTGCATTTCTTTTTGGTTATTCAAGATTCATTGAGCTAATTCTGTTTCATTACATGGAACTTTTTGCTTTGACACATAGTTTATGCTTTGCCTATAAAGAACTACTCTTCAGTAGTTAAGACTTAGCTCAAGTGTCCCCACCTCTGTGAAGTCATTCATATTTTGTAAGTTTCAGACCTCTCCAGCCAGAGGAAATTTCCTCTCCTCTGTCCTACTATACCTCTTTGCATATACCTCCATTCTAGAGTTATCTCAAGCATTGACCAATCAGAATGGTCACCAGCTCCCGATCTGGAATAGAGTCCTGGGGGCCCCCTTCTGACAGAGAGGGCCCTGAGCTTACAAGGGCAGTGAGAATAAGGCTTGAGGTAGCTCAGAGTCTCAGAAAAGCAGGTATTTACAAAATGGTGGAGAGCATTTTAATATTTTATTAACCTGCATGGCCATATCAGTGCCCACCAGCTCAATAGCAAGTTCTGCCTTTTTGTTTGTCATCATATAGATTTGGGATTATTTACTCGTCTGCCTTACCCATTAGATGGAGAATTGTTCCAGGACAGAGACCTTGGGTCTTGTTTATTTTGTCTCCAGAGCCTAGCATGGCGCCTGGCATGGAGCAGTCCTATTGATTTCTAGGGAGAACTTAAGGGCTTTCCCTAATGAATCAAAATGAAAGCATTTTCCTCCACCCCCAAGGAGGAGCCCTGAACTTGATTGGTCGTATGTTAACTAGCCCATTGAGCTTCTCTGGGGTTTTGTTTTGAGTGGGCCTTTTTTTTTTTTCCACTGTGATTTTAAAAAGGTGAGTAATTATAGTTGCAGCTCGTGGTTTCCTTTCTCCCTTCCAAGAACATTACAGACCACTTCCCTTGTCCTGGCAAAAGTGGGCTGGGTCAGCTTTTCTCTACCTCTTGGTGGTAAGATTCATGGATTGACCCCAGCCTTGCAGGTAATGAAGTAGACTGAGTCTGCTTTGATCTCAAACTATTTTGGACTAACAAGATTAGAACAAGTAAATGATTTGCACCAGCTTACTACAGTTTTCAACAGGGGAGTTTTGGGCTAAAGTGAGTGCTAACAATAGTGTGACTTTGCTTCCTATTTTGTCAGGCACTTTGTGATGAGAGGTTTAGAGCAGTATTCAAAGTTTCCGAGTTCCCTGGTCATAACACCAGTGTAACACTACTTTCGTAGTACCCAAGCCACACCCCAATTTGTAATACAGAATAATATATTTTAAGAGAATAAAGGAAGGAAGGAAAGAAAGAAGGAAGGAAGGAGAAAAGGGAGGGAGGAGGAGACGGAGAATGGAGGATGGAAGGCGGGGAAGAAAGCGATCTGTCAGTCATGAATGAGTTAATTCATAGACTGAACTCATGGTGGTGGCAGTGGTGGCTCAGGGTGATGTGCTGTCTGAGAGCATGCTAGCAGCTACTCAGCCAGGTCTGATTTTGGAAAACAATAACATCTGCAGTAGGGGAAAAACAATTAAATCTTTTTCTTCCCTCTGAGTGACAGAGCATCAGTATTCCTCTCAGAGTCTAGGAGCTTTTAGTTCTGATACAAGGCAGTGTTTCTTTCACAAATACTATTTTCAGTATCATAGCCCTTGGCTAACATTGACTGATCCAGGTATCTTGTTTTCAGGTTGGCAATGCGTGCCTTCCCACGCAGAGCTAAATGCAGAGTTACTGAAGAGGCATTGCAAAGCAAACCCGGCCCTGTGGAGTCTGGCTAATCTGTTTGCTTTCTGGGGTTGGCTATGGAGCATGGGAATGCCACATTCCCTGGAACTTCAAAGGGGTGGGAATCACCGATTGAGTTCATAATGGAGCATGGGGGCAGGGGATGAAAGGATCGGACAGTGCCCAGATGGGAATATTAGAGATTGGACTTGCATGTAAAGAGTGTAAAATTTAGTAGGAAAAGTAGTGAGGCACACACATAATTCAAAGTAGGAGGAGCTAAGAGTCATATTATAAATCCATGTAATGCACAAGGGCAATTCAGGGAAGGAGAGGAGGGGTCCCAAGTGTATGGAGCTTGGAAAGAGTAAGGAAGAACTTCTAAGAGTGGAAGCATTTTGAATGGATTTAGAAGAGTCAAAGGGCATGCCAGGTGGAGGGAATAGCACGAACTCATGTGTGAAGTTTGGAAAGTGTAAAATGTGTTAAAAAATTCATGTTGATGGCTTGGATTTGTGCATAGAATACACATTAAAGAGAATAAGAGCTATTCTGAGTGGCTTTTTCTCAGAAGAGTGACCAGATTAGAATTTGGGGCTGGAAGGTCTTTAAGTCTATCCAATATAAAGGTTTGGAAACCAAGAAGACTCTAAGGTAATTACTTGTAATAATGAGATCTATCCCTATCTTTATTGCTATCTCTGAATCTAGTGTCAACTGTAAGCAAAAGTTAGCTAGGTATTCCATCAGCAAAGGGAATTTGTTCAGGGAAAAAGAAAGAATTGTAGTCAGGTACAGGCAGTCATGGCGAGCCATGGAGAGCCAAGTCCATGAAGAACAGAGCAAGAAGGAACGGGAAGTTCTTCACAGAGAGGAAGAGGAAGTTAAGGGGAGGGGCTATTGTAATTACAGAGCTCTATTGTAACCATAGAGTTCTTCCCATAAGGTCCTCCCAATTCCTGTCTTTGTTAAGGTCTCTACCATAAATGTTGATAGTGTATATGGAGACTATTCCAACACAGGGAGGTGAAATGTTGAGAAAAATGGCAGGTTACTGTGGTATAGCAGAAAGTGTAGTGATTTTAGAAGATTCACAGGTTTAAACCTCGGCTCAGTTTAACTTCTTAAGGTTTGGTTTCCTCATTAATAAAATGAAGATTAAAAATATTATCAGGGTTATTTTGAGAATTTTGATGTATATTAAAGGATAGCAGCTGAACATAATAGATAATTAATAAGTTTTTAGTTTCATCCTAGTCTAAACATCAGGTACTCAAATCTTACACATCAAGGACATCAGCATTAGTAAGTTACACAAAAAGTATTTGCTATGCAATTCATGCCACCCATTCTTTGGGAGCTAATTGGAGACAAAATGATTCTTGAGTTCAGTTCTTCAGAGACTCAAGATATTCCATGAGAAGGCCACCATGAGGAAGGCAGGATTCTTGGAGACAAATCAAATTATGAGAAGAAGAGGACTGGAGAATTCCTGTTTCTGCCTATTTCATCAAGACCGAGTAGATGCATTGCTTTAAGATATAATCAAATTTAAGCAGACACTCAAGAGCCCACATTTTCACAGTTAACATGTCTAGAGCCCTGGAAGTATTATTCAAAACATCTCTGACTGGATGACTACATTTGATTCCCCTTTCACGTCGGATGTGAGACCTTTTAGCTCTATACCAACAAAGGCCCAAACGCACCTTTTCTTAATTAGTTTAATGAGGCTTTTGGCTCCTGCTTTATTTATGATGAGTAAATGGATTTGCCCTTTTGGTGACAGGTCCTTCAGGGAATGATCTGAAAACTTGTGTTACAATACCGCCAATGTACGAGGTCATTAAAAACAGTTGTCCAACTATGAAATTAGTTATTGATTAATATTGCAACAGGAAGATCATTATGTTATGAAAGAAGAAGTAACATTTATGTTCTTGGCCATATCTTACTGAGATCTTTAAATGTGGAAGGTGTGAAAATATTGCTTCTTGGCAAGAAAAATGATAGCTCAAATAGTCACATAAATTTTAAGGGACTAAATGGTCATTTCCAAGAATGACCATCTGGAATATCCGAAGGTTGTGTGTGTGCATGTACGCACATAATATACATTGTTCCATTCTACACTACCCTGGAGCTAGGTTGTGGCATTTATTTCAATACCAAATTAATTTAGAACCTGAGGTTTTCTTTCATTTTCTTCATCACCATGAAATAGCACATCTTCCTCTGGTACATTGTGGAGTGTTCTCTGCAATAGTGTTCTGATTTATGGTAATAGAATTGGTTGTGACAGACAGAGCTCTGCATGAGTCCATAGGAGCACTGAAGAAGGGATGGGGAACAGCCTTGTGGGGTCAGGAAGGCTTTTCCAAGCAGTAACAGGTGAGCTAGGCTTTGACAACAAGTAAAAAGTTTCTCGAGGAAAGAGACTGCAGGGCATGTAAGTACAAGAATGAGTATTAATCCATTCAACAGAGAGCTGCAATATTGTGGAAGTATCACAATTGGAAGACTACAATAGCCTTGAGGGCACACAGCGAGGGGACCCAATCTAGCTATGGTGGAGGGAAGGCCTCCCTCGCCAAAAGTAAGGCAGGCTGTCCCTTGTCTGGGACAGGGAGATTCTGACAGCAGGTCCAGAGCACCGCCGCGCAAGGAAGCCAATGATGTTGGATCAGCGGAAAGCCCTAGCTGCAGAATAGAGGTTGGAAGGTCTTGCAAGCCAGATCAAAGCATTTTGATTTTGCCTTAGAAACAATAACATAATGAATTTTAAGCCAGAGAGACACCATCGGTTACACTATTATGAACAATACCTTGGCAGCTGTGAGGACAACAGCTCAGAGTGAACAAAGCTGAGAGGCAGGCTCACCAGGCAGGCAGTGTTCTGACTCATCCTGGGAAGGAGCGACATTGATCTGGAATTAGATGGCAGCAGTGGGATGAAGAGACGGGAAATACGGAGGTGGAAGCGACAGAACTCCTGTGCGTGTGGAACTGGGGAGCCTACTGTGCTTGGAGAATGTCAAATGGCTCATTAGGGACTGAACACAGGGGACATGTGAGTGGGTGAGGAGAAAAAAGCTTGAAAAGACAAGTTGGAATCAAGCTGTATAAGGCCCTGAATGTTCTAAAGCAGTGGTTCTTAACCTGGGTTCTATCGAACACTAGGGGTTCGATGAGTTGGTCTCAGGGGTTCAGAGAAGCCTCTGCCGCGGAGGCCAGAATAAAGTAATACCGTAATTTGTTGTGAGTTCATGCACTTTTTTGGTTTTGTTTTTTGAGCAAGGTGATGTTCATGCACGGCTCATTTTGTGCACCAGTAAAAAAACATATACCTATGTCTTGAATTTGGAAAAAAAAAATCGCATTTTATTTATCACTAAAGAAGGGTTCGGTGAATGCGCATATGAAACCAGTGGGTTCAGTACCTCAAAAAAGGTTAAGAACCACTGTTCTAAAGCATTTGGCCTCAGACCATCCAGATTTACAAGCAATGCTCTCTAACTTCCTATGTCTTGGTAACCTAAACTGTTCTAAACATCTATTATAGGATTCCGATTTCATTACCATTTTAACACATTACCACATTTTCACCCTTGGGCAGCCAAGCATGGTTATATTTTTATATTGGAGAGTTAGTCATAATCAGACAATCCAATACTTTCCACTCCATAAGGCTACTTCCTCGACGTGTCCCATTGTGTCATTGCCAGCTATCCGTGCCATTCATGGGGTGGTTTCACTTACCCACACTGGCAATTTCCATGTTGTGTCGCCGCACAACAGAGCACTCAGTGTGGGATGACAGGTGTTGGAGCTTGAGGTGATCACTGAGAGCAACTTAGTTCAAGCTCTTCATTTTACGGTTGGTGCTCAGGGGTTGAGATGATTGGTCCTAGCAAACGCAACTATTTCAAGCCCCGGTAAGACACTCTGGAAACTTTCTTCTGGCTACTAATCCTGGGAAAGGTAATATATCCTAAGTCCCATTTGTGACAAATTTCCACTCCTGTCTAATTATCTGGGATCAAGGAATGATTCCGGTAAATTTTCTTTGGGCTGTTTTCTCCTATTCTACTTTGTCACCTACTCTTCCGCCATAAGTATTTAGCTTATAGACCGGGATGGGCAATCTTTTGAGCTTGGTGTGTCAAAATTCGCCAAAAAACCGAGCTTAATTTGGGTGGTGTGTCACTTAGAGAAAAACAGCCTAACCGGAAGTCCCAGAACTAGACGCTCTGTGCCAGAGTTCTGTTGTTTTGGCCTACAGACCTCCGGCACAGAGTGTCTACACTACAGCAAATATTTTATCCTCGGCTGCTGCACCTGGCCGTGCAGGAGCTGAGGATGAAACGTCCTTCTCAGCATGCGGCCCCATACTCCTCTGGTATGCAGGTGCATGAGGCCGCGTGTTATTGAAAATGGCTACGCGTGTCAGTCCTGACATGCGTGTCATGGGTTCGCCATCACGGTTATAGACTATGCTCCAATCTCTTGAGATGGGGGGTTTTAGATGAGCTATTGGACCTTTCAGGGAAAGGATGGGGAGAGCTGTTATAGAGTAACCATTATCATTAGCATGTAATAGGGCACCAAATATGCCTGCCACTGAACTAAGTGCTTTTAGTCCTTATTAACACACATGGTTCTTACGATAACCCTACAAGGAAGGTACTATTATTCACTCACATTATAAACATGGAACCTGAGGCATTGTCAGATGGCCCATGTCAAATTATGACTAAATGTTGGTGCTAGGATTAGAACCTCAGCAGTTGGACAGAGGAGCATTAACCACTGCTATCCACCACCCTGTATTGCTCTTACCGATTATGGTACAAAACCATAAAATTGAATAAAGCACAAACAGCTGAAATGTCCATTTCATCTACTTACACGTTTGTATTAACATTTGCAAATGTGTTGATTTTTGAAGCTTCTTAGAATTGTATTCATTACCTGCAGGTCTGCTGTCTTTGGAATAGTTTATCTCTGTGAGCTTACCATAACAAATGGGAGATCTTGTTAAGCTGGGCTTGGAGGGGCTTGTTCCTGGGTCATTTCCAAGCCAAGCAGATAAAAAGCAACCCTAAAGGAAGAGGAAAATGAAGCCAAACCAAGGCTGTCAGCCCGGGGAGAGCAGCTGCCCTGATCGTGATGGCTTTTCTTTTGTGAAGCCCGCTTAACCTTCATCTCCGTAGCTTCCGCGGGGTATCTCAGGGTTAGCACCTCTTTGTTCTAGAAAGGCTTACCAGCTCCTCTGAAACGTTCCCTTTCTGAGCAGTGAAGTCACACGAGACGAAATTGGCATCAGGAGCCCTCCTCAGCAACTTAGGGAAGGACTGGGTTCTCCAAGAAGGATTGGGTTGAGATGTCCCTTGGTGTCTGTCCCATCTTACAGGAGAATGGAAGTGAAAAACAGCTGACATTTAGCTTGCTGCCAACTGCTGCTGGAAGCTCAGATCTGGGTAGTTTATCTACAAATGACGTTAACAAGTGGGCCTCCCTTTTAAGGCAGTACTCTGAATATGGGGGAAATGGATAATATCCATCAATTTCTTCTTTATTTTTTATGTGTTTTTGAGGCTTGTTTTCTGTCGCTCATAATACTTTGTGATATAGACAGGTGGTGTTTTTATTTTATACACGAATACACCAAGGCTCATAGAGATAAAGTAACTATTCTGAAGACATGGGATATTGAGAATAATAACTACTGTCCTAATAAGCTTCAGAAGTCAACAACATGGTAGACAGTTCCAATGTTAATGCAAATGTGTAAAAACATTGGCATTTCCGTGTTGAATGCTTTATTTCTGGGAATTAGAGGCACAGCGAATTTTGTCCATGCTTTATGTGTGAAGGTTATTATTTCTTTCTATTATAATCTCTACTTCTTACCTGTTTTCACCTAGAGGTAGTTAATAAATTCAAAGGGGATGCTCTATGGAGTCACCTCACTCATGGTCTAGTCATGACTGCTGGAATTTCAGTACTGCCTGGTAGGCCGTTCCCTCCCAATCTCATGCTCATTAAATAGGAATAATTGTTGACAGGTATGGGATATTTATTATGTGCTAGGGACTCTTCATAGTTCTGTGTCTTAAGCTGATCTAACTCCCTTTACCCCCAAAAACTACTCCACCAAATCTCTCCCTTGGGCCATCCAGTTTTCCTCATCTATGACTCACACCCTCCTTTATATCCATCATTTCTCTTTGGAACATTCCTTTCACCCTCTTGCCTTACCTGAAATACGTCTGTGCCCTGAGGGTGATGTATCCTCCACAGCCTCGTCGAGGAGCCAGTTTGTCTCACCTGTCACATATTTCCAGACTAGTGGTTGCAGGACCTGGCTCCCTTCCACCCATTGCTGCCCCGCACCCCGCCTTCTGTAAAAGTTTATGTTCATTGAAATACGCTTACCGCTTCCTTATTGTGGGTATCCACCAGCACTCATCACTCCCCGGCACAGCTCCCGCGTCCTCGTCTCTCTCTGTATGCCGTCGCCTGTCCTCATGCCTGGAAATGTCAAAATCCAGATGGCTGACTCAACCAGCATTCAGATCCCTCAGTTTCTTGACTTGAATGCTTCACAGGAACTTTCCTTCCATGCTACCTCCCGCTTGCTCCCAGAGCCACACCTTAGGTCCATACCACCTGAAACCACATCACCTTCACCCTCTGTAATGCAAACAGACGCTCATGCCTCTTCACGCCTTTCGGCCCACTGACCCCACCCTTTTAACAGTATCCATCAACACTTTCACCTTTGCTTGCTTTCTCGTTCAACTTGGATTCTGTAGGCCATCATTACTATCACCATTTCCTGAAAGTTCCCAGTGCCTCTGCTCCTCACCCCTCAGGTTATCTGATGCCTAGATGAAATTAATCTGACATACTTCTGAACAAAGCTCGGGAAAACCATGGTCTCAGACCTCAAATGTGCTTTGAACCCTGTGCCACAATCCTGTGTTTCTCTAGTCTACTTGCTTCTGCAGATGTGTTTGACAATGGTGTTCATACCTCTTGTTCTTGGGGAGTCGCCCTCCCGTTCATTGAGGTTGTGCTAATGCTTTATCTATAAAGTAGGCGGCGCCCGCCAAGTCTGTGAGCATCTCGGCACATCCTCGCCTTCCCCATCCTTCCTGTTACATCTGAGGAGGGTGTTTCTTTTTGTCACGTTAGAGGCAACGTTTCCCACCCGTTCTCTCTCTGATTTGATCTGTTCTCACTTCCTCAGTTCTTTCTGTCCCTGTCGCTTCAGCCACCTGTTTTGTCAGCATCCCTTCTCGGGATCCATTTCCTCCCGAGGCGAATGTACTCTGCCATCCCCCCTTTCTCGGTGAGCTTTCTCCCGGATTCCACGCCTCTCACGAGTTGCTACCTCACTTCTTGTCTTCCGCTCACAGCCAACTTCGCAGAAACAGCTGTCTGCTCATGCCAACTCTACCGCTTCAACCTCCAAACACTCATCAAAGTTCTCCAACCTGGGTTTTCCCTGACACCCCACCAACACTGCTCTTCCAGGGTCAATGATAAGCTCGATTTTGCCAAGTCCAGTGACTGCTTCTCTGCCCACCTCTTATTCAATCTCTTAGTAGATTTAATCAAAGTTATTCACTCCTTGCTCCTCAAAGTACTCTTAATAATTTCTGTCCTCTCTTTAGTTGTTTTTACTTGGCCTTCCTTGTATATATTTTTTTCCTCTTCCCAATCTCTAAGTGTTGGAGTCTTTCTCCATATACTTTCCTTAGAAAAATCAATCCATTTTTATTGCTTTAAATGTAATAGACATGCCGAGGGCTCCTCAGTGTAAATCTCCGGCACACATTACTCCCTTCCAGGTTTGTATATCTGTTGACCTGACGTCTCTTCTTAACATGGCCAAAATGTTAAAGATTCTTTTTTCGTCTGTCCTTCTATCTCATTAAATGGTACTGCTGTCATTCAGTTACTCAACCCCCAAACCTTTAAGTTATACTTAATGTCTTCTCTCTCTCTCTAACAGCTGAATACTTGTCAAGTTTCTCTCTTATTCCTGTTTATGGAAAGCATCTCAGGTCCATAGACTTCTGCTTGTCTTTTCTCCTCCACACCGTTCCAGGCCTCTGCCATCTTTCTCTTGAACTTCTGCTGTGGCCCCTTTCCTGCTCCGCCCTTTGCCAGATCTCCTCCTCAGAGAAGAGCCGGAGGAAGACATTAGGGACATACAAAGTCAGTCTTGGGCTTGACGCCCCAGTGGCTTTCCTTCACACTTCAAGTTCAGCACCTTCCAAGCCTATCGACTCCACATAATCTGTCCCCTCTTGACTTACCCAGCAGGACCTTGTGCCCTCCTTCTCCTGCCCCAGGACCTCAATAAAAGGCTTGGGTCCCAAAATAAATTAGGGGGTTTGCCTAGCAAAGCAATATATATCCGTCCCCTTCATAAACCTTGTTCATTTTCATCACAGTACTTATAAATTGTGATTTTACATTAAACATGTGCTTTTGTCCTTATTGTCTTTTTCTGACACTAAATTTTAAGTTCCATGACTCTGAGGTTTATGTCTCTTTTAATCACTAATGCAAACGCATGGACAGACAGCTGATACTTTTTAAATAATCATTGAGTGGATGAATGTTGATGGACAATACTTATCAGACAGAGAAGTAGATAAATGGGCTATTTAATGTTTTTAAAAATCAATGTTTAGACTCTACTTTGGGAAACTTCAAAGTAAATTTCCAGTGAATTCTAAATTCCATGTGGGCCACATTAGTAAAGCATCTAATATATTGAAAACAGAAACACTATGGCTGGTGGTTTAGTATAGTTATCGTCCCTGTCATGCTGTGGTTACCACCACAATTATTAGCAGTTTATTAAGTGTATTTAGTGAATTATAAAAACTGTGCTAGCTAGAAAGTTGAGAAAAAAAGGATGACACATTCTTTGTCTCATTTACATCTGTGGAAGGAAAAGAGAGATATTGAAAGGCAAACAAGTAAGGCCCTGGCCGATTGGCTTAGTGGATAGAGTATTGGCCTAGTGTGTGGAAGTCCCAGGTTTGATCTCTGGTCAGGGCACACGTGAAAAGGGATCATCTGCTTTTCTTCCCCTCCCTTTCCCCCTTCTTCCTCTTTTCCCCTCTCGCAGCCAGTGGCTCAATTGGTTCCAGTGTCAGCCCTGGGCACTGAGGATAGCTCAGTTGGTCTGAGCATTGGCCTCCGGCACTGAAGATAGCATGCTGGGTGGATCCTGGTTGGCGTGCATGTGGGAGTTTGTCTCTCTATGCTCTTTCCTCTAAAAAAGAAAAGGCAAACAAGTAAATGCAGAAGAGGCTCTGTGGCTTGGACTTTTAATCAGGTTCCTTTGTTGAAATAGGAATAAGGACAAGGGGCTGCAGGTACTTTTACATGCAAATATTATCTTGCACTTAAAGCAGCACTTTAAAAGCAGAAAACAGACATATAAGTCACAATCTCTTGTCTCAAGTAATTCGTATCCTGGAGAAATTTGTTCCAGCATTCTTATTATATTAATGTACACTCCAAATAGAGAGTGTATTTCTGTTTTTATCCATAACATTGCTGCCAGATTAATAAGAATTTTAAAGATGTTAATGGATTGATTTCAGCATAATTGTAACTATATTAATTCAATGCAATTACCTCTCAGTAAAATTTAAATGAAGCTAAATTGAAGAAATTAGAAATACTTGAAATTTCTAGTTGGAAGCCTGGAGGCATTGTAACCTTGTCTCTTCTCATCTTACAGTATTCTAGTCAAGCCCTGGGAAGAAGGCAAAGAATTTTCTTGCAAGTAGGAGAATTCTAAAACCTAGCCACACTTTAGAACTTGGATTTAGCCAAGCAGTCAAGAGAGGTAGAAGAAACAAATCCTGATCTGACCACGGAGACAAATGTGTCCAATCAGTTAACACATTTTTGTGTGCTATATTATGTGTAGACACTCACAAGAAATTACCCAGACATAGGGAAGCTGATTCAGGGTGCACAGTTGAAGCTGCAGGGAAATTATGAAAAAGCTTTCAAAATGTAACATCTTAATAAAGAACTTTCACTTAGAGAGATGAACGTAAGGTGGTGAGAAGTGCCCCAGGCTCAGACATAGCGGTTGAGCTCTGCTGTTCGTTAGCAGTTTGAGTTGGGACAGGCCACTGTCCCTGGTTTCAGTTGTCCATTGAGTCCCGCTCTTCCTCCTTTGCAGTGCAGTTGTGAAGATCAAATAGATGTGGGCGCCCTTGTCAACTATTAAAAGCTTTTTACAAAGGTAACTGAAGGGGATGATTGGACAGTCTCTTCAGAACTGGCAGTAAACAAGTAGAAGGCATCTGGTAGCAGAAACTTTCTGAAGACAATGTCTGATTTGTAAAGATTTGCTCAAACACACCCCAGTAGTCTCTGGTCCTGTAAATAGGCTTGTTCCATTTCTCGTGGCTACCATGGCTACTTATAAAAGAAAGTTGGCTCAACTTTCATTGCACAGCCACCATGTGCAAACCTCAGGGACAGCGCCCAAAGGGCGGGAAAGATGCGGGATATTGACATTTCATGTTCTCTGTGAGTTCAGAGTAGTTGCAAAAGAAGGGAAGCCAAAGTAAAATGCATTGTAGTAGATGCTCTTCATACGTTAGATCTCATACACATGTTGTGATAAATAGAGATTGTTTTTCAATTTTATGGATGAAAATGAGGTCCACTGATGCTAAGTGAATGGATTAAGGTTCTTGAAGTTTAGAAAACTGATATTTTTTTAAAGTCATGTACTTTTTATTATATTCAGTGTCCTTCTCTTAAGTGAAAAAAAGAGTGTTATGAAGAAAAATATTTTAAAAATAGATTTTAACTGTCATGTTAGTGAAATAAGCAATAAGCTCTCTGAATTACTTGTCCCCCCTCCTGTCCCTTTTATGACTCTTCTCCAGATTTATGCTCAGATATCACATTTTCAGACAGACCTTCCCACCCACCAGATCTAACGACAGGTCCACTCCCACCCACTTATTGGCATGTTCAATTATATCACTGCGTTATTAATACCATAATGCTCATCATTCTCCTCAATTATCTTATTTTCTCTTTTAGCAGAGAAAATAAGCACATTTTATTTGCTAATGAATGGCTCTGCTAGCTCAAGGAACTTAATTTTATGGGTTTTTTTAAATTGAATCCATTGGGGTGACGCTGGTTAATATAATTGTATAGGTTTTAGGCGCCCAATTCTACAACATATCTGTCTTGTACCATGTTGTGTGTTCACCCCTATCCCCAAGTCAAGTCTTCGTCCATCACCATTCATCCCCTTGTACTCTCCACCACCTCTTCTTAATTATATTTTTTAATTTATCTTTTTATTAAAGAGGTAAAATAGTATTAATGGTTAGAAAGGCAGAGTATAGACCAGTGTTGTCCAATTAAAATATAACCCAAGCCACACGCAAATTTAAATTTCCCATTACCCACATCAAAAAAAAATGTATAAATAGGTAAAATTCATTTTAATAATATATTTTATTTAACCCATTGTAAACAAATTATTATTTCATCACAATCAATACATATAATAGCAAGAAGATATTTCACTTTTTTTTTTCTTAATAGAGAAGCAGAGAGGCAGAGAGACAGATTCCTGCATGCACCCTGATTGGGATCCACCCGGCAAGCCTCCTATGGGGCAATGCTCTGCCCATCTGGGGCTATTACTCTGTTGCTTGGCAGCCAAGCTATTTTAATGCCTCAGGCCATGGAGCCATGCTTAGTGCCTGGGGCCAACTTGCTCCAGCCAAGCCATGGCTGTGGGAGGGGAAGAGAGGTAGAGAGAATGAGTAGGGGAAGGGGTGAAGAAGCAGATGATGGCTTCTCCTGTGTGCCATGACCCAGAATCTAACCTGGGACATTTACATGCTGGGCTGATGCTCTACCACTGAGTCAACCAGCCAGGGCCTCACATTTTTTTTTAACTTTGAAATTTTGTGTGATTTTATAGGTATAGCACATATCTGTCTGGATTAGCCATGTGTCAAGGGCTCACGAGCCATATATGGCCAATAGTTTTTCCATCGGACGGTGCAGCTATGGAGTAAGGTTGCCTGGCCTCCTCACCAGCTCTAACACTCCTGAGCTATTTAAACTAGAAGGTAAACTCCATTAGAAAAGGGATCTTATCTGTTCTGTATACCTCTATAACTCTAATATCTAGGAGAGGGATTGACATACAATAGAAACCTTCAATTATAGACAAGTGCCCCCAGGTAACGTGCTGCTTTGAGCCTAATCCTGATGTGTGAGTTTGTCTGTGAGACATGCCTAGTGGAGAGCTAAGACAGATCAAGAAAGTACAGGGGACATGGGCCCAATCAGTGATTAATGGCCTGACTTGTTTAGGGACCAATATACAGAATGCTCTTTTTAATAAGGAGATGGTAGAGGCAGAATGACTGTTGTTAACAATTGACATCAGAAATTCTGCTGGCAGATCATGATTCTGAACAGGGACTTGAGAATCATACAGACCTGACTTGGAATCCCAGTTCCATCTCGGTGATCTTGGTGGGCAGCTTATTCAGTCTGTCTGTGCCTGAGTTCTCTCCTATTCAAAATGTAGAGTTTTAATACTTAAACATTTCAGGATTAAATAGAACACTATCTCATATCATGAGACATATAGCGCACGTTCAGAAATACTTCCAGCATTGTTGCTGTTGTTACTTTGTTCCTAGTCTACAGAAGTGCAGAGGTAATTCAAAGCCTTGAATGTGAGGCCACAAAATCTGCACCACATCCACTGTGGTCATGTTGCTGTCAGTGCCCATTGACCCCTGCCACTGCCCTGATTAAACTCCTCAAACTCTTCATCCCCCAAAGGCTGTGCCCACACTCCTTCCCTGTGCACTTAAGACTGTCTACATGATCTTGGGCCTCACCAACATCATGTCTTCTTAACTCCTTACACTTACAGTCTAGCCATTCTGAATCATTTTGAATTTCCCAAAGAGCCTAGGCTATTTATACAACTTCTTGTTTGCTTGTTTGCTTTAAATTTGTATTGAATTTGTTAGGGTGACATGGGTTAATGAAATTACGCAGGTTTCAACAGCACAATTCTACAATACATCATCTGTATATGGCATTGTGCGTCCACCACCCCACGTCAAGTCTCCCTCCATCTACCCCCTCTAGCCTCCTCCACTGCCCCTCTTGCACTCCCCACACTGTTGTCAGTGTCTTTAAGGTTTTTGGGTTTATTTTTACAGGGACAGAGAGAGAGTCAGAGAAAGGGATAGATAGGGACAGACAGACGGGAACGGAGAGAGAGATGAGAAGCATCAATCATCAGTTTTTCGTTGCCGTTGCAACACCATAGTTGTTCATTGATTGCTTTCTCACATGTGCCTTGACTGCGGGCCTTCAGCAGACCGAGCCACCCCTTGCTGGAGCCAGCGACCTTGGGTCCAAGCTGGCCAGCTTTTGCTCAAGCCAGATGGGCCTGCGCTCAAGCTGGCGACCTCGGGGTCTCAAACCTGGATCTTCCGCATCCCAGTCCGACGCTCTATCCACTGCGCTACCACCTGGTCAGGCTCTTTAAGGTTTTTTTTTTCCCTTCGTTTAATCCGGTCACCTTGTCCACCCAACCCACAGCCCCTCTGACAGCTGTCAGTCTATTCTTCATATCTATGAGTTTGTTTCTGTTTTGTTTTGCAAACATACCATTCCTCTGCTTTGGTCATTCCCTGGTCTGCTCGGGCACCTCCTTCAGGCAGCATTCCCAAATCCTCCACAGATTCCTCCCTGCGAGGAAAGCTGGGGATGGCGCGCCACGTCTTCCGTAGAGCATTTGGTAAGGCAGTTTCTTGTTTCCATGTCAGTTTCCCTCCCTAGAGCACCCTGTGTTTGAGGGAAGGAGCCAAGCCCTGTGACGTGTGTATCCCCAGAGTGCAACACAAAAAGAGACGTTCAATAAGGGCTTGTTAAATGGATGAATGTTGGCGCTACAGGCCGGGGGAAACCCTGGAAGACTGCAGGGCTACCAAGGTTTTCCTTACTGTCTGAGTCACTACATCTCCAGCAAATCTGCATAACTCGTGAACTGATTATCTGGGAACCTCATTCTCTCTGCACCCACTCCTGCCAATGCCTCCCAGATGAGGAAAAGATTGAAACCCAAACCTGGCCTCCTGGTATTCAGTTTTTCCTCAGCAGCGCTTTAAGGTGGGGTTTCCTAATGGGGTTTAAGTCCACCTACTGCTGGCCATAGATGTGCTAACAAGTGAAAGTTTCTATGTGGGGGGGGGGAGAGAAAGTTTTGTCTGTTACAGCAGGGAAATAGTTGGAGGCTATGTTTTAATTAAAATGAATATCTGCGCTATCTTAATGTTATTGCCAGTTAAGTGTAGCAGGGTGATTTAGAGTTCTATAACACAATTATGCTCCGGTAATGAAGCTCTGCAGAATTATCTTAGAATGCAGGAGGGAGCAGTAGCTCTCATTTGTAACCATGTTACGGCCTTTATTGTTACAGTATTTTCTGTTTTCTTCAAAGATTAACTAAATCGTATTTAAGTCTCTGGCAACATTACAGAGAGAGAGAAAACGGGCGATGGGAACTGTTTTACTGTCCCTGCAGCCCGTCTTAATGTCCTACCGTGAGGATAAAATAGCAGGAAATTTCATCGTAGCATCACCGTTATTGTCCTTGCTCGGGCTGGTCCTTGCAGTTCCCAGCTGAGCTCACGTGGGATGTTAGAGCGATGGGAACAGAGTTTAGAAAGTGAGCCAGAGATGAATGGCTACAGCCCAAGAGGAATGGAAGCAAGCACAGGAGGGCATGTGGTTCTTGGTCAAATCCCCCTAAGCCATTTGAGGTGGGGTGAGGTCTGCTCTGGCTCTGAAAGAGTGTGAATAGTGCTAAAAAGTGTGAATTTGGGGGACAAATCCAGAATCCATTGTATATTAACTATTGGATGCCAGACAAGTCATTCAGCCTCTCCAGGTCTCAGTTTATTCATCTGGAATATGGGGTAATAGGAGAAACAACCTCCACTGAGTTTTTGGTGAGTTCACCCCTGAGAGATGTTATACACCTACCTTAGAACAATGACTGGTATGTGGTATGTGCTTGACCAGTCATAGCTAACTTAGTTACTGGAACACTACTCAGTCTTAAACAACCAGTTTGGAGCTCTGTTTGTCCCAGGTGACGACACGACACCCTCTGAAGATTGGCGGAGCCCAAATCATACATGAGGGCCTTCCCTACAGCTCATACTTTTTTGAGGTTCTCAACAATAAATTTGATTCAATTTATCCAATATTTAACAGCTATTATGTGTAAGACCTTACACTAAGCGTTTCCGGTCATACAGACAGGAAGCATATGTTGCTTCCATTTCCAAGAATCTTACAGGCAGTTGGGAGGGACAGGCATGGAGAAGGGGACATGCTGAATAAGGGACCGTGCTGAGTAGTAATAAATACAAAGCAAGATGTCCTTTACCTAGATTAAGGAAAAATTTCATGATGGAGAGACATGTGAACTAAACGTCGGGGGACAAATAAGATTTTCACCAGCAGAATATATTGGGCAGAAATTCCAGGATGAGAGATAATCTGACCCAAATCTAGGTTTAGCGAAATACAGGGAATGATGAGAGAAACGGGAGAAATCCATTGTTATTGTAGCATAGCGCAGGTGTCTATGTGGGTGTAACATGGGTGATTTTGCAGAGTTAAAATTCAAATCCTTTTTCATTCCTGAAGGGCAGGTGAAGGAGCTTTCACATGATCTGGAGGGAGCTGAGTGTTTCTGAGAAGGACCAGCCTATGATCTGACCTCTTCTCGGCTTGCTTCTGGGTTGGCTTCTGCTCAAGGATACAGAATGCTATAATTCTTTATTGCTATCTTTACAGCAACAGACTCAACTTTCTGGCAATCTCTCTTTCCTCTGTTCCCCAGAAAAAAAATTTGTTATCCTAGTCTTTAAAGTTATGAAAAAATAGTTTCTTTTTCTTTGCCAAACCTCTTCTTTCTCCTCCTCCTCCTCTATCTAATAAGTAATGTTTATTTTGCATTTATTATATTCCAGACAGTGTACTTAACTATTGACATACTTTACTCATAGCAACTCTACAAGCATCCTATTATTATAGTACCCATTTTTCAGATGATAAAACTAATGTTTATAGAGATTAAATTGCTGGCCAACCATTAGCTCAGCTTGTAAGAAGTAACACGAGACAATGCTTGCATTCCAACCCCTTATGCACAGTTCTGCTTTACCACGGGTAGGATCAGGTCACTAATAGGGCAATAGGGTCTTGAAGGTAGCATTTTGTAAGCTTTGATTTGAGAACTAAGAGATGTGAATTATAGAAACAGATGATACAAACTACTATAGTCATATGATATAGTCCAAGTCACATTCTCCAAAAGTTAAAGGAGATAATGGATCTAAAAGTTTTCATATTTAGATAACACTTAGCTGTTTGTCCTTTCGTATCAGTCAACCAATTAGCTTTGGTTCTCAGGACTTTTCATGACGAGGTCATTGCCTCATTTCCCACACGAGAACATTCAGGCTTAGAGAAGTGACTTTCTCAAGTCTCCACCCCTGGGAAGTATCAGAGTCGAGACTTGAACCCAGGTCTTCTGCCAAACAGCTCAGTGCTTTTCCCCACCACTTAACTCTCCCGTACCACCGTTATTGAAAAACTCTGAATCTTCAATTATCTCTTAAATTATTATTTTTACGCCTTTGCTGACCCTTTCCGAATCAGCATAGAGCACCAGTCCTTTGAGCCATCATTGCCTAAGCCAAGTAAAGACGCTTTAATGAGTTTGGGCAGAATGCTTTTCTTTAATATGTATGCTCTGGGAGGACACTCATAACACACTTATTTATTTATTTGTGCCACTGAATGGACAGCATTAATAGTAATGACCCTAGATACTTTTTATCACGGTCTCCTTTGTGTCCACTCTCCAGCCAAATGCTATTAAGCCAAGATTCCCTACTGGTTCACGGTGACAGCAGAGAGTACAGTCAAGACATAGTCAAATCTTGAGCTATGCAAAGTCACTGCAAAACACCCAGGGCAGTGTCTGGGTGTCGCATCTCTGCCACCGAGCTGTTAGCAGCAGTACATGTAAATTCTGTTTCTTGGATGGAGGAACACAATCATTTGTCTGGAAAAATCTCCCTGGGCTCTGAAATAGCCATGCTGTAAATAATTGGAGCATTAATGAATTACGGAGAGAATCTACTCAGGCTGTTAGGATTCTAGCCCTTGTTTTCTGCCTGGAAATCATTTCCTTTATGGTGATTTAAAGAATGTAATCAAGTGTGTCTAAGTTGACATGGAGAAATGTATGGTTTGTTATCTGATGTGAGTACCTGAAACTCTCTTCTCTTTCTGAGGAATGGTCCCCTTTGCCTGGCTAATATTGAACTGACTGCCTCTGCCCAAAAGCTGAGGTGGCAAGTTAGGGATGCCACTGGAGAACCGACCCAGAGGGTGGGCAGTGACATTCTGATCCTTTCTACGGGAAATTTGGAAGTGGGATACAGACTGAGTCAAGGAGCTAAGAATCGGCAGATCCTGTCAGCCGAAGGGCTCAGACTGTTATTGTGTGATGAGGTTATGATGAGTGTGGCACAGGTGAAGAACTGGCCGAGGAGATGGACTCAGGGAGGAGAGAATGTAGCACACGGGCAGGAAGAGAAAACCATGAGAATCCATGTGGCCCGGAAGAGAAGAAAATATGTGTCCCAGTTTCTGGCTGTGATCTTTTGGGAACCAGATGTACTTCTTGATCCTGGATCACGGGAGAGCTCTTTCAAAGCTGTCCAACACTTTTCATTATTTTACGTATGCTAGTTTGAGAGGTTGGCTTTTGTCCTTGAAACCTTAAAGATCCTTAAAATACAACTTGTTTTAAGGTCAGAAAGATTAGACACTATTAGTATGCATGACATTTCATGACTTACAAACAAAAGGAAGTCTGAGTGGTTATCAAGACTCAGTGCCTTATTTCTATACAGTAATCATCTGGGGCAAGTGGCTACAACCAATTAATTTTTTCTTATACCTTCTGTGGGATTCTCTGTTAATAGTAATAGGAAAATTCGTGTTAACGATGTTTAACATTTACCGAATATTTGTTATTTTTCAGTGATTAACCAAGTGCTAGTATGAATTTGCTCAATGGGGTAGGTGTTATTATTACTCCATTGTACAGATTAGCAACGGGTTGAGGTATGGGACAGTGAGGCAAACTCAGCCAGACTCCAGAGTCTGAGTTCTTAATGCCTCTACTGAATTTCTTGAATATATGCAATGGCCTGATATCCTATGCTTTTGGGGGAAAATTAGACATAAGTGAAGTCTTTGCTTTGAGGTCAATGACCCAAACTATGTCTAATATGGATGCTTTATATTTAATACTGAAAAATAATCTAGTGAATATTTTGGGGGAAGTACACATAGAGGGTTTACCATAGAGAGAGGAACTTTGCAAGCAAAGTTACTGTTCCAAGTGATTTGCAACCCCTTTCCCATCAGCCTGTGTTGTGCAGTGGTTGAGGGCACATGTTTTCTGCTGAGAGAGCCGTGTTTGACTATTGGGAGGAACATTCTTTCACTGGAAGGCTTTGGGAGAGTTACTCATCTACACTCCAGTTTCCTCACTGATAAAGTTGAGATAATTGCATACCTGTGTCAAAGGTAATAGCACAGATAAGAGAACAATGCAGGTAGAGCACTTGGTACATAGTGACATACTTACTAATGAACATTTTTATTATTAGATCCTTTATAAATGATGATTATCAGGATGACATGGGTCCAGGTAACCATCCTGCTGATATATTTTTCTTTTTATTAAATGTTCACATATGTCCTCAAGTTCCTTTCAATGAACCCTCATTCTTATAAATAACCTAAGTATACCTCTAGTATATGTCCCTCATAGACCAGATCAAGAAAACATGGCCCAACACTCATAACTCCCCCTTTATCTTGGGGACCAAAACCCTGTGAATCAGAAACCATAATCACCACTTTACAGATGAGGAATCTGAGGCTGAGAGAGGTTAAGTGACTTCTTGAAGGTTACACAACAAGAAAACAACCTAAAGGAAGATTTGAATCCAGCTGTTCGGGCCCGTTCTAGTCTTGGCAGCTTGCTGAGCAATGAAACATGGAGGACAGGTGAGATCTGGCTACGGAATGCGTGTTTAGAGAGAGAACGTAGTGAACAAATCAGGTGCTGAGCATGTGTAATGGTGAGAGTGACACTTCGTTTCCTTTCTAGAGAGATTTAGAGATATTGTCATCGAGGGAATTGTTATTAGCACCCAGGACTGTCAGAAAAATTGTAAAAGATTTTGAAATGAGAAAAAAAAAAACGATGAATTTGGGGTCCTCTCTGGCACACCCTTCTGGGTTATGTCTGCCTTTCATTGTCGGAGCTATTTCAGCACTCTGAAATTGAAAGGAAACTGATGATAATGCAAACCATCATTATCCAAATAAATGCAGGTTGTGTCCAGTAGAGATGAATGGATTGTTGCCCTGTGGATATTAACCAGTTTCACATGTTTGTCATCTGTGTCAGCCTTCCTGGTTGCCTGTGTGTGTTCTTTAAATTCTCCTCTGAAAATATCATGGCATCTTACTGGTTCCCTCATTTATTCCTGTGTTAAATGAAATATTTGGTGCACTTTTGTTTTATATTTATCTGAGTGAGAGTCATAATTTTATATTTTGCTAAACTGTCAATGAATAGGACACAGCTGCTCACTGCATTATACTCTAGGCCAGGGGTCGGGAACCTATGGATTGTGAGCCAGATGTGGCTCTTTTGATGGCTGCATCTGGCTCACAGACAAATCTTTAATAAAAAAAAATAATAATGTTAAAAATATAAAACATTCTCATGTATTACAATCCATTTGTTTCCTACCACTCATGTTCATGGTTGCTGGTGGCGGGAGCCAATCACAGCTGTCCTCCAGGACAACACCAAATTTTTATTGGATAATGTATAATGTACACAGGTCGTTGTGAGGTCAGGAAGTAAACTTCCCTTCTTTTAATCAAGTAGTCAGCTAGCTAACTGCAGAAACCCTTTTGACTAAGAAGATGGCTAAAAGAAAAAATGATGAGTAGTATCATACTTTTCAGCGGAATGGACAGAGGAATTCACTTTTGTGGAGAGAGCAGGTTCTGCAATGTGTCTAATATGCAATGATAAAATTGCATCGATGAAATGGTCAAATATAAAGTGGCACTTCAGCACACACCATACTACATTTGCATCAAAATATCCAGTGGGGGACAGCAGGAAGAAAGCATGTCAAGAGCTACTGTGCAGAGTGCAAGCTAGTCAGCAGCAACTCCGTGTTCGGACCCAACAAGGTGACTGGAATTTGTCTAACTTTGCTTGTGCTTTAGCAATTGTGAGAAACGAAAAGCCATTTACAGATGGGAAGTATGCCAAAACATTCATGCTTTATGTTGCCAATGGACTTTTTGACGACATTTTAGATAAAGACAAGATAATCAAACACATAAAAGACATGCCTCTGTTGGCAAGAACTGTTCACGATCGTACCATCATGATGGCAAATCAAATTGAGGCAACACAAGTGAAGGACATAAATGCAGCACCATTCTTTTCTCTTGCTTTGGATGAGTCAACAGACATAAGCCATTTATCCCAGTTCAGCATGATTGCAAGGTATGCTGTCAGTGACACACTACGTAAGGAAAGTCTTACTGTTTTGCCTAGGAAAGAGACAACAAGAGGGGAGGATTTATTCAAGTCTTTCACTGAGTTCGCTAAAGAAAAAAAATCTACCAATGGATCAACTTATTTCAGTGTGTACTGATGGTGCTCCGTGCATGGTGGGGTAAAACAGAGGATTCGTAGTGCTTCTTCATGAACATGAAAAGAGACCCATCCTAAGTTTTCTCTGCATCCTACATCAGGAGGCGCTTTGTGCTCAGATGTGTGGCGAGCAGCTTGGTGCGGTGATGTCGCTGGTCATTCGGGTGGTCAACTCTATTGTTGCCCGAGCTTTAAATGATCGCCAGTTTAAAACACTGCTGGATAAAGTTGGGAATAATTATCCTGGTCTGCTTCTGCACAGCAATGTGAGTTGATTGCCAAGAGGGAAGGTGGTCAGCTGTTTCATGGCTTGTCTGAGCAAAATCCAAACTTTTCTTGAAATGAAAAATGTTGAGCATCCTGAGTTAGCTAACACTAAGTGCCTCCTGAAGTTCTGCTATCTTGTGGACATGACTGAACATCTGAACCAGCTCAATGTGAAAATGCAAGGCATTGGAAATACAGTCTTATCCCTTCAACAAGCAGTGTTTGCATTTGAAAACAAGTTGGAACTCTTCATTGCCGACATTGAAACAGGTCATTTACTACACTTTAAAAACTAGGAGAGTTTAAAGATGCATGCACAGCAAGTGACCCTGCTCAACATCTTGATCTCCAGCAGCTAGTGGGCTTCACATATAATCTCCTGCACGCTTTAGAGAATTTCGCGAGCGCACTCCTCTTTTTAAGTTCATCACCCATCCACATGAGTGTGCAGTGGACAGCGCCGACCTGAGTTACATCCCTGGTGTCTCCGTCAGAGATTTTGAGCTACACGCTGCTGACCTGAAGGCCTCAGAGATGTGGGTGAATAAGTTCAAGTCACTGAATGAAGATTTGGAAAGACCTGCATGACAGCAAGCAGAGTTGGCGAGCAAACACAAGTGGGGAGAAATGAAAAAACTTCAACCTGTGGATCAGCTGATTGTCAAAACTTGGAACGCACTTCCCATCACATACCACACACTGCAGTGTGTGAGTATTGCTGTACTGACAATGTTTGGCTCTACGTATGCATGTGAGCAGTCTTTCTCACATCTAAAGAACGTTAAGACCAACCTACGATCAGATGGAAGTCTGAATACCTACATGAAGCTTAACCTCACCACGTATCAACCAGACTACAAAGCCATCAGCAAAACCATGCAGCACCAGAAGTCGCATTAATGGTAAGAAGTACTTTATTCATCATTGGTTAGCGACAGCATAACAACATTATTAAAAAGAATTCAGAGACTTATTGTACTTCAAAAGTGTTGGTCTTACATAAAATGCACACATTTACTTGTATTTAGTGTTAAACATATTGTACAGCTCTCATTGAATTACATTTTAAAATATGTGGCATTCATAGTTCTCTCAGCCAAAAAGGTTCCTGACCCCTACCCTAGGCCTAGTCAGGTACAAGCGGCTTGGCTGTTTTAGAGGGAAGGTGAAAGCTATCCTTTGCTGAGCAGGTGCAATCGGACCAGAATGATCCCGTTCATTAGATGGAAGGTAATGACCAATGAGAGCCATGAGGTGCAAGGAAGAAAAGCTTCCCTCTCTGTTTCCAGGGCCTGAGTACTGTGAGAAGCACATGCTACAGCTGCCTTGGTGATGGCCATGCAGCCTGAGGCGGCGGCACGAGGGAGTGGACAAACAATGGGACCAGGAGTCTGGTGAACCGGTGACCATGTCCAGCTCTGCAATTAACCAGCTGTGTGACCCTGGGCAGGTCACTTAACACTCTGTCTCTCTATCTGCAGAATGAGAGGCCAGAACTAAATTATCTCCAAGACCCCTTCCAATGCTCAGTGTCTATGGTCCACTGATTCTGAAGACATGAGGTGGTCATGGCTCAACGCCTCCGAGCCATTCTTAGTCAGAAAGTGAGCCGGCTTGTGGTAGAAGCCAAGGACTCAGTGGTCTGTGGAATTTGCAATGAACATCTCCCTTATAATCTTCCCTGCCATCCAGAGTAATGGCCTTTGGCTGGGGGAAGAATATTGGATGGGAGACAGTGAACCATCTTTGTAAAAAGACCTAAATTTCATTAAAGCTGAACTTACTACGAGAGAGATCATTGAATCACCTCAGCCTACTGTTGCAGGGGGTATATATCCATTGCTTTCAAAAGTGGAACTGAAAGTCACAACTGAGAGAAAAACAAAGCTTTTGAGAGTTTTGCTACTCCCTGTTTACTTTGACCTAGCGTTACCTGTAATCTGCGATTCCTAGTTTTTTGTGGGTTTTTTTTTTTTTATTTCCTAGCGTTTGGGCAACTTCAGCTGAGAAAATGATGGAGGGTTGAGCATCAGCTGGGGACCTGGCTTAGATGACCTCTAATTTTTTCCTATACCACACCTACAGTGGAAATAACTATCTTTGTTTCCCCTTCAATTCACCTGGCTGTGCATTCTATGTGGTGAGCACGAAGTGTGGCATCAGGAGCTTCATTTGGAATATCGCTTTGTCTTGCTTAGTTAGCCTCATTCCTGCACCTGTAGAATGAGGCCCCTGTCTTAGAGGCCACGCCGACCCTGAAGCGAGAGTCCTGGTGAGCACCTATGACGCGCCTCTGGTCTGGCAGGAGGACGGCCAACAGAATTTGATAACAAGGCTCTTGACCTCAAGGGGTTTGCGCTTTAATTTCCCAGGAACGTTTCTGTCCATTGACATCTGCCTATGAATTTAAAAGGGTGCTGGGTTTTCTTTTTTCACCTCAGAGTCTGTTCCAAATTTCTAGAGCGCCTTGAAATTCTCCTCTCCGATCCCAGGCAGGGATTTTTGAGACAGGCCGTGGATACGTCTGTCCAAATGTTTCCTTCACGTGACATTTGATTCTTCAAGGTTCCACACTGCACTCTGTTCCCTTCTGGAGCCTCAGACCTCACAGGGTGAAGGCAGTGAGGGACGGATTTACAGAGTAGCGGCAAACCTCTGGTTTCCCTGCCCTCAGCAGCAGGGCCAGGGCTTCAGTGAGAGGTGACCTCATCACGCGGTGCAGCGGTGCTGCGTGGCAGTTAGCGCAGGTTTGGAGGCAGCCAGAGCCCGCTCACAATCTCTGCCCCGCCCCTTTTCTGCTATGTGACCTTGGCCCATGCCTGACCCACTCTAAGCCAATTTTCTCACCTGAATTTTCTGTGCTTTCACTGAGAAAATGCATGGGAAAAAAATGTGGTGAGTTAAAAATGCATGAATTAAATGAGGGGAAAACCCCATTTAATATAGACCTATAATGAGCTGTCAATAAACGGTAGCTATTATGAAGGTTATGTGTGACCGACAGCATGATCCCAAGGTCACCTGAATGCCTCTGTTTCCCATTAACTGTACTCTGAAATAGGTTGACCCTAGACCAACGACTTTGCTCTCCAGGACTTCAGTTCCTAACTGTAAAACTGGGGCTAGATGGGGTGCCCCCCCAAAGTACCTTTCAGTAATGGTGTTCTGTAATCAGAGAAAATAGGCTTCGTCACTTTCATCTCTTCTGCCAGCTCCAACAGCTGATAAGTGGTTTTCTGGAATGTTCTCTGAGAATAGAATAGTGATTAAGAGCACAGATTCTGTAGCTAAACTGCCTAAATTTTGTAATTTGTTTACTATGTGGCCTCCAGCAACTTAATATTGCTGTGTTTAAGGTTTCTCATTTGCAAATTTAGGATCATAAGAACGCTCTCCACCTAGATTGTCGGGAGGACTAGCTGAGTTCCTCTATAGTGAGCCTCGAGTGTACCGTGTAGTGTGTGTGTTATATAAGTGTCTGTTACTGTGTTGTTGTTCTCGCTGACTGAGGCCACTGCCAGATTCCAGGTAAGGAGCACTGTGACTGGCCAGCTCTGTCCCCCGAAGGCCTGGGAAGGGGAATGACAGCATTTCTTCTCTGGGGGAACGTGAGGTCGTATGTGATTAGTTACCAGTAGGTCACTGGCTCTGAGGGAGAGAGGAAGATCCTGACTCGAACACACACAAAGCTGACATAGCTGAAAGAAAAGAAACTGGAATTTGGGCTGTGAAGGTCAGGTCAGAGTGGAAAGGGAGGCAGAGAGGGAGAAGAGGACGCGTCCTTTTGTGGATCTGTGGCCTGGAATCATACGCAGCAGTACATGGCATGCAGGGGTGTGGGGGTGCAAGAGAGGCGTGTTTGTGGCAGAGAGAGTGATGGGGTTGGCTGCGTTCTCAGGTCTCTCTGAAAATTTCCGGATAAAGAGAGACGGAAGCCCTGCCACAAGGCCTTGTTTCTGGCAGAGCCTCTTCCATTGCAGAGGGCTCCAAGGACTCAGCCTCCCAAGTCACAAATGCTCAAACTGTGTGCAGGATAGGGTTCAGAACGCTGATCCCAGTTCAGGAGTGAGAACAGAGGTGTGCTTCATTTTGTCCCGTTTTCTCTCAGGGGAGTAGGGATTCTAACTTCCATTAGCCCCTTTCCGATGATGCTAGCATTTATTTAAACACAGTAATTGCTAGGTACTGGGCGAAACTTTGACTTGATGGGGAATCTTCATTCATGTGGTCTTGTGTGTGACTGAGTGGTTAGAGTTGGTGGAGAAGAGAATTCAGGAGGTGGACGCAAGAGAATCATGGGTACTCTGAAAGAAATAATAACATGGCTAGGTCTTTCTAAGCTAAATTACTTTATTAAAAGCAGTGGTTCCTGGAATACTCATATTATTATTTGCATTTTGCACATGAGGGACCAAAGAATCAAGGCTCAGTCAGATCTTTAACTTGCTCAAGGGCTGTACTGGTTAAATGTTGCTCCGGGAAACACCAGCTCCCAGAGCCTTTATTACTTCTTGGAAGTTTTCAGGTCAGTTGGGTGAGTTTACTGATCCGAGCAAGGCGTGGCTAACCTTGATGGAGCTCAGTCACACATCTCGTGGGCCAGCTCAGGGATGAATGGTCGAGGATGGCCCCACTCATGTGTCTGATCTTGTCTGGCTGTCAACTGGGTGATGAGGGTGACATACATCTCATCTTCTAGAAGGGCATCCCAAGATTGCCCTTAGGACTGCGGCAGGACCTGCAAATGAACGAGAGTGAGAAGAGGAGAAGGAGAAGGAGGAAGAGGAAGGAAAAGAAGAAGGGGAAGGACAAAGAAGGAGAAAGCGGAGAATTTGCTTCAGGGTCTCTTGAAGCCTAAGCTTGGAATTGGCAATGTTACTCCCCCCACATTCTGTTGGCCAGTCCAGTCACAAGGACAGGCCAGATTCAAGAAATGTGGAAACAGACTCTTCCTATTTAGAGAGGTCTCAAAGTCACATTGCTGAAGGACAAATATAGGGAGAAATGGAGAATCACAGCCTTTTATTTTTTTATTTTTTATTTTTTGCAATCAGTCAACTCTACGATCCTCTAAAGAGAACAAGAGTTAATCCCAGACTGAGAGTAACCCCAAAGCCCATGCTTTTTACCCACTCTGCTGTATTGATTTAAAATGTTTGCAATTAGCACTTGAATTTCTGGCAAGCTACTTCCCTTCTGGGAAGACTTAATCTCAGTCTTTCATTTAAACTGTGGTGCAGAGGGTTAACTATGAGCCGGTTACTCCAGTATCAGCAAAATGCCTGCACTGATAGATTATCTTCTATGTCTTTATTTTTTCCAAAGTAAGAAAAAACAAAACAAAAACAATTCACAAGAATCCCTGTTGTCTGGAAGACCTCTGTGTAGGAGGACCTGTGACATATGAAAGCAGGGTTCAGTAATCAGTGTGGGAAGGAGAGATTTGTGTGTCCTTTCAGTTGCTCTTTGGATTGAGAAACCAATTATCAATCAATCTTGAACATTACCCAGTGAACCAAACTGTCTTGAACCAATTTATGGGAAACAGAAGATAACTATTGCCTGAAAAAACGAAAACCAAGTAATACTCATTTTTACCCTTATGGTGGAACGAGCCCATTAGGCCAGGACGCACAGTGTGGCTCGCATCGATGCCTCTATTCTGCAAAACTAGGTCGCACTGCCTTCAGTCCACAAATGTTCTGTTCTTTTCAAGGCAAATTCACTTTCATCATCTTATTGCATTTTATTTACTTCTCTTTTTATTTGGAAATGAAATTTAATGGGGTGACATTGGTCAATAAAAGTACATAGTTTTCAGGTAAACATTTCTATAGCATTTGAACTGTTGATTGCATTGTGTGCCTATCACCCAAAGTCAAATCATTTTCAGTCATTTAATTTTTACAGACCCCCTTTCAGGTACACAGAATAGAAATTAAGATTCCCATGTGACAGTGGCAGAAACTGAGGAAAATGAAAGAATCTACTCAATCTTACATAATTAGGATGAACTGAAAAAAGAAAAAGTTGTAATCTTTCATCCTAATTGGTGCATTGCTTTTCTGCCCCCATCACCTGGGTATCAAAATGAGTGACATATTCTCACTCGTTCTGGAGCCTGTGGAGGCAGCCAGGTGAATAACAGGCTGGCTAAAATACCAGCATAGAAATGATTTTGAACAGAAGTTGCAAAATAGTAATCTATGAGCCATATTTCCCTGCAGATATTGTATTTGTGCCAGACGATGTTTAAAAGTAAACACTTAAAATATTTTAAAATTATGAGATTTCTTATAAAAATCTGAATTTTGTATTCTCTTGAGAAAATGAGATCTAGAAACACTGGGCTGAAGTCCTATACATATGGTAACAATATGGCGGCGTGCAGAAGAGGCAGCCCCTTGGCCAACCCTTCTCTAGTTTCCCACAGTCTCTACCTGGCAGGTTCACCCTTACAGTGCCTGTCTGTCTCCCATAGGCATTTACATATACAGCCTGTTTAACAAGTGACACTTGCTTATTTTAGCACAACCCCATCCTGAGATTTCATTGTCTTCTTGGGGGAATGTATTACCTTATTCTATAGTTGAGAACAACTTTACCTTTGTGGACCCTGAGAAAGAAGATGCCTACTAAGAAGGGCTCCTGATGGTTAACTGGGCTCAAATTTAATTAATTAATTTACAATAACCTAGCAACCATTTCCACCCAGGAGCTCCTCATGCAAATTGTACTTCAGGAAGAAGCCTGCACTGACTACCTGCCTTTGTACTAAACTGCCTGCCTACATGCACTGTGTTCCTGCCATCTGAGCCAGCCCTTAGAAAGGAGTTCCTAGGATCCTACTTAAACCAATAGGACTGAGGTTTTTCCCATCCAATTAGGGCTATGCAAGTCCAACTAATCAAGAGTGGCTCTATTCTGACCAATGAGGACAGTGCCTTTTGGACCAATCAAATTACGAGGATTTGGAGTCCTCTTTTGCACGAGAATGGACCAATCAGGGACCAAGGTCACAGACTTCTGTCTATATATGTCAACTCCCATCTGACTTGTATAGTGTGCTTTCCCTTTCCGCTGTAGATGAAGGCTGTGTTCCCCCCAGATAAAGCTGGACTGGCCAGAGTGAAGCAAAATAGGACTGCCTAGCTGAGGAGAGGCCTGGCCTCAGGGCTGCCTCACAGCCATGCTCTATCACTATTGAGCGGTTTTACACTGAAGAAAGTTTCCTTTTTATTGCACCTCAAGTTGGGGATTCCTGTTGGCATTGAATTGGCACCAGCGACCATTGGTTGACACCTTCCATCTTAATGTGAAGATATAAGGAAAAATTCACTCATCTTTGAGTCACAGACTCTGTGCATTTTTATTCTGATCTTAACCTGAGAAATCAGGGAGGTCTTCCTGTATGAGATAACCCCTGACTGGGTTTTGAGAAGTAGGTAAGTTAGCTGGGTGAAGAATAAAGGTGAAGAAATGGCAGAGAGACCGCTGCTCAGCCACACTTGTAATAAACTATTGTGTAAGAGGAAATCCTAGGCAGCCCTTTCAGTGGAGGAAAGGAGGGGTAGGAATGGAGTCCTGCAGGATAAATGGTGTGGCGGTCATAGAGGCTTTGCATGCCACACAGGAGAGTAACAATTATTTTATGGACAATGGGAAAAGAATGAACTGCTTTAAGCAGAAGATGAATTTAACCACAGGATGACATGGTAATGTTTGCATTTTAAATAGATTATCTGGAAGACATATAAAGAATGGATTTAATGGCAGGTGAAACTGGAAGCAAGGAGACCATATCGGAAGCTACTGCAAGAAGCCAAGTAAGAGATCATGAGAGACTCATTTCAGAACACCTGCAGGAAGTGAGACCAGGAAATCCAGAGATATATTATTTTGACATTTATTGAGTGCTAATTGTGTGTGGAATGCTATGGGAGAAATTAACTATCTGGTCCAACTTTCTCTGTAATGTTTTAATCTGCTTTACAGCCATCCCAGTAAGTGGTTCCCCAGTCTCTGATTGGACACTGCTTAATGACAGGGAACAAACTCCCTCAGGCCACAATCAGCTGCCATTTTAATTATTAGAAACTACTTCCTTATATATTGCTTCTTTGTGTGGAGTCAAAATTGTCCCTGCTCTGACATCTTATAGTTCTGGCCTTCGGAGCTGCAGTGACAAAGCTTAATCCCTGTTGTACATGACAACATTTCAGGTATTTGATGGCAGGAATCATATTTCTCAAAAATCCTCTATTTTTCAGCTGAAAATATGTCTTAGCTCTTTGTAGGAGTCATCGTCCTCTCCCAGCACACAGCACGTTCTTGTTCTACCCATTGGTTAGGGTCCAGCTTCAATGTCACCAGAATGCCTTTAGGTGGTGTGACTATGAATGGTAGCCGGCTTCTTAAAATGTAACACTCAGAGCTGCACTATCTTTCTGAGCGGTTTAACCAGCACGAGTTTTATTTTTTAATTGAGTTTATTGGAATGACACTGGTTAACATTATTATACAGGTTTCAGGGGCCCAGGTCTACAGCACATCTCAGCACACTATCCTGTGTGTTCACCAACCCCCAAGTCCAGTCTTTGACCATCACCACTTTTCCCATGCACCCCCCATTCAGCCTTCCACCTCCCCGCTCCCACCTGTAGTCACCACACTGTTGTCCACATCTAGGAGTTATTTCTTCTTCTTCTTCTTTTGTTCTTTTTTTGTTAAACCTCTCCACTCCGAATTTAAACCAGGCTTCCTTTTCTTCCATCGTTTCTATTTCGGACAAGGTTGTTTCTGATGCATGTCCCTGTGAGAAAGCTCAGAAGGTTTACTGGGACAGAACAGTAGGACTGAGAGTCCAGTGCTTGGAGCCTTAGCCCAAGACCGGCAGCATCAGCATCCTCTGAGGGCTATTCACAATGCAGATGATCAGGCCCTCCTTGATCCCATTCAGAGTCTCCAGGGCATGGACCCAGGAATCTGTTTATAAACATTTTTTTTTCAAGGTGATTCTTACACAGGCCAAAGTTTGAGGTGCATTTTTAGAGAGTCTTTGACTATGCACCCAGGGACCTTTAAAAAGCCCAGCCACTTGCCTGACCTGTGGTGGCGCAGTGGATAAAGCGTCGACCTGGGAACACTGAGGTCGCCAGTTCAAAACCCTGCACTGGTCTGGTCAAGGCATATATGGGAGTTGAGCTTCCAGCTCCTCCCCCCCTTCCTCTCTCTTTCTCTCTCTCTCTCTCACTCTGTGTCTCCTCTCTAAAATGAATAAAATAAAAAAATTAAAAAAAAAAAAAAAAAAAAAAGCCCAGCCACTTAGCTTTCAACAAGATCCTGTCCCTCCTCTCACAGGGGGGCTAAAGCAACCTTTTTGAGATCCCTGGCATAGTATGCACATCCTTACATGCTGGGGGAGGGAGCCACAATTAAGATTAAACTAATTAGGTTTTACAATCAAGCCCTTGTGAGAAAGATAAAAAAAAAAAAAAAAAGTAGAGGGGTGAGGGGAAGGAGAGAGAAAAAGAAAAGAAAAGAAAACAATATGCCTTGGGTCAATCCATCCCAGGGAGGACTGGGCCACTGACCTTTTCATTCTGCCTGCTGTGTGCATAGCAACTCTGTAACCTTTTCCAGCTGGAGTAGAAAGTTCAATTAAGTTTGTTGGCTCAGAAATCTGCTCGCATCCCGGAGAGCAGATTAGGCATTTAGGGGCTGCAATTATCCATCTGCTGCTCCAGCACAACTGAAAAGGATGCACACGTGCTGTACCTATCCCTGGGCATGTGCAGAGGGGTGTGTGTATCCGCATGCGCATGCCCACGCGGGAGCGGCAGGCCGGCCGTGCTGCAGCTGAGAAGTTCACTCCTTTCCGGGTCTGAGTTCTTTATGTATTGCTGGTGATGCTCTCAAGTTAGACAGGGGCCTGGGAGTTGGGACCTACCCTGTTCTTGGCCCCCACATTCATCCCTTTGTCCTTTCTTCCTTGCTGGGTCTCCAGACCAGCATCTCCGTCCTCGCTCAGATTTGAGCACAGATGCCTTGAAGAAGCTGCTTACAGGATCCAGTTGATTAAACGCCCAGTGTGCCTTACATGGGGAGGCGTACGTGTATGGTGAAGAATACCAGCTGTGCTGAAACTAGAGAAACTGTGTGTACTTGAACAGGGCCCTTTGACTCTCTGAATTCCAGTTTGCTCATCTATAAAATACGATAATAGTCATGAGTTTACGGACACACTGTATTAAGTTAATAAATGTGGTTGTGAAGATTCCACAAGAGAACATAGTTGTATAGCACCTAGTTTGTATTTACTAAAGGGGAGCTGTGGCTTCAATGACACCATCAAGAGTAACTCTCTTAGTCTGTGGTTTGGGTGCCTGGGTCTTCACATTTTTCCTCTGACACCTACGTCCCATGTCTGGAAACTAGGCCATCGTCCTTGATCCCATACCTAGTGCCTCATTCACTCTTGGACTACACCCATCTTGTTCTTCCGTCGGAACCTGGAGCCTCCTCTGAATTTCACATCTAAGCTAGCATTTACTAAAGGTTATTCTTTAAAGACCAGGGAGGTGAGCTTTTAAATGGCATCAAATTGGTCTCCTTACTCCCACCCGAAGTTCTCCAAAGGCTTTACATAGTACTTAAATCAAATCCAGACTCCTCACAGGGTCCAGCGGGCTCTGGCTCTAGCCTCTCCTCATTTGGCCATCCTTGACTTCTGGCTGACAATGCTCAGGATGCAGCGGCTCCTTTTACAGGCCCTTGAATATGCTCAGATCCTCATGACCTCAGGACTTTGCATGGCTGTTGTGCCTGCCTGGGTGCAGTCTTTTTCTAGGTCAGTACATCACTGGCCCTTTCTCACCATTCAGTGCCACCTCCTTGGAAGGTCTTCTTGGACTGCCCTTTCCAAATTAATCCACATAGTCACCCACCTTCCGGTCACACTCTCTCCAGACCATGCTTTGCTTTCTTCATAGTTGGCTTGTTATGTATATGTTTTCAACATTATATCTCCAGTACCAGAACGGTCCCTGATGTATAAAAGGTGATCAGTCAGCATTTGTTGAATTAATAAGTTAATGGGTCCCAGTCTGGGGCCTGAAGCCCCCTTCTTTGGTGGAGTTTACTGAGATTATTCTCTACTTCTGGATCCTCTCGTTTGACTCTAAAACCCATTAATCAAAGCTTGTCAGCACTTCTTGCTCAACCTCCCCAGTCGCTTCCACCTCACCAGTTTATTTTAGTTTATTTTCAGTTATCGGTCAGCATTTCTGGGTGCCATATTTTTGTGCTAACTTGCACTTCACCTCTTTTGCATAGGTGTGTCCATATGCCAAGCACAAGATCAACCCCAATTGGCATATCTTGAACAAAATTCTGGATGAGGTCTAAAAGGCTTACTTAGGAAGGTGGGACTTGCTTCGTTTATACTCTTGTAGCCTCATTTTATACCACGAGGCCTGAAACACTGAATATGTGAGCAGTCCATGGCCAGGCCAGTATGGCGGTAGACCCCTAGGAGGCCCACGCAGCTCTGCAGCTGTTGGCTCCCAGTGGTCAGAACTTGATCAATCACTGCCAGCTTCCTTAATTTTTGCCCGACGCCAAGTCAAGACCAACCAGAAAAATCCAAAGATAGTCCCCAATCAAATCACATGGAGTGCCCATCTCCAGCTTCCCATGTTAGTAACCTCCAATCACAGCACACCTGCAGCCTTCTGCTTTTTCTTGTCCCCACCTCCTCTCCCCTGCCTGCCGTCGAGTCACTGTCAAACACATGTGATGATGACTGATTTCCCTGCTAGAGCGAGTTCTGAATAAGCAGCCTGTTTTTTCTCACTTAGGTTGTGTCATTTATTTCCACATGCATGCTCTGGTTAACGATCGCTTCAAAATCAATTGTCTCCAAATTTCATTCATTCATTTATTTATTTATTTATTTATTTATTTATTTATTTATTTATTTTTACAGGGACAGAGAGAGTCAGAGAGAAGGATAGATAGGGACAGACAGACAGGAACGGAGAGCGGTAAGATGCATCAATCATTAGTTTTTCGTTGTTGTCGCAGCACCTTAGTTGTTCATTGATTGCTTTCTCATATGTGCCTTGACCGCGGGCCTTCAGCAGACCGAGTAACCCCTTGCTGGAGCCAGTGACCTTGGGTCCAAGCTGGTGAGCTTTTTGCTCAAGCCAGATGGGCCCACGCTCAAGCTGGCGACCTCGGGGTCTCGAACCTGGGTCCTCCGCATCCCAGTCCGATGCTCTATCCACTGAGCCACCGCCTGGTCAGGCCAATTGTCTCCAAACTTAATGACTTAACATACCCCCTATTTTCCTTATCATTTTGGAGTTAAGGATTTAGCAAGGGCTAAGCTGCAGAGGTCTCCTCTGGTGCACGTGGCCTTACTGGGGAGCTGCGTTTGGAAGCTTTACTTCCAGTGTGGTTTCTTCTTACTTGTGGGTGGGACACGTCTGGCACTCCAGGCTGCTCTAGCTTCTGTTCCACTTCATGGTGCTCACCCTGCAGGACCCCGACATGGGATGGTCTTCATATAGCCACACTGCTTACATGAAAGCTGTCTTCTAAGAGGTAAAAAGCATAAGTTACACCCAGAGTAGTCCTTTGCTACTGTATGTAATTGGTCAGATCAGTCACAGGGTCACTCAGATTCTAGGGGGCGCAGACATCATATTATAGATTGGTGGAGTGGCAATATCATTACAGAAGGGCACGTGGGATAGGAGATAGTGTTGTGGCCATCTTTGCAAATACAATCCATGGTTCCCCTTCCTTTCTGTCCTGCAGCCACGCTGGCCTTATTCTGTTATCACAGACACGTGATGTTTTCTTGTGCACACAAGGTTCAGGATCTTTGCAAATACTGTTACTTCTGCCTGCAATGCCTTCCCACCTGACCCTTGTCTGGCTAAATATGACTTCTGCTATGAATTTGTCACTTCCTCTCATGTCCTCGGCGAACATTTCTTGAGAATTCCACACTCCCCCCCCCAAAAAAAAAACCCCACATATCGACACTAAAATAGATCTCTCCCATTGTATTCCTTCATAGTGTTTGTTAAAGTTTAGAATTATAATCATATATAATTCTTGAATTATTCTCTGTGCTAACCCCCTTCCCCCTGCCATGGAGGTAAGCTGGGGGCACAGTCTGGGTGTCATGGTCACTGTTTTTCTCCCAGTGTGAATACAGTTCCTGACACGTAGTAGGTGACAAATATAATTTTGCTAAGTAAATCAATGCACTTACTTAAACTTTTCCACGCACGCTAGCACACACCTCTACCAAGAGCCTCTTAGGGTCTTGGGCTCATGCAAGAAATCAATTCATGTGAAATTTATTCTTGCTTTTGACATTAAAATGCAAAGCTCTTTGACCAGTTGTTGTTCCATTTTCATTTAGTCCCCAGTGAACGCTGCTGCACATGCGTGCTGAAGGCCTCTCATCTCAGCCTGAGTTAGTGGAAACTGACTTCAGTGTCAGGCAAGTCTGGGTTTAAATTTCTGCCCTTAAAAAAGTATTGTGTGGATTTAGGTCTTTATTTAATATTTTTAATTCTCCTAATTTCTTCTTCTATAAAGTAAATATAAAATTTATGGCTTAATGAATCTTCTGAAAGATGATGCTAGATAATACAAAATAATTAGCACATTGTTTCATAATCACTCCAATTCTTTAAAATTTATACAAACAGAAATATGTTAGCATAACACTTTACTTTCTTGATATTATCTATGCCACTGAAAGATCTAATGTATACTTAATCCTGGGTGTTCAAATTTTAGTCTGATCTAAACGTACGTTTTTGGGTAACTGGGAAAAAATTCATTATTAGACTTTTTTTTAAAATTCAAATTGGCTTCTATTAAAATCAGCACAATTGACTGTTTAAGAAAAAAAATAGAAAATCTGTCCTCTGTGCTTATTCTAGTTGTCAGTGTCTTCATTGACTTGGTTTTGGTTATTGGATGAAACAACAGAGATAAAAATTTTTTGGAGAGAGTTCCCTTGTTTGAGGGGAGTGAAATATATTTGGGGGAATACTGCTATTTGGGAAAACTAAGCTGTTTATTCAGAGACCTACTTCTTTACAAAACTTCTCACACCAGTGGTTTAGGTAATCTGACCCCATAGAGAGGAGTTTGACGTACAGGTGAGAAACTTTCCTTACTTGACCTGTGAGAGAGTCCCCATTTTAAAGATGAGGAGACTGAGGGTCAGAGATAAAACACGGCATGGCCAGTACATGCAGCAGCAAGAGTCTGGATCCTGTTTTGTGTTAGTACTAGCAGGTGCTCTTTCCACTCCGAATGCTTTCACTGCTGTTCCGGCCATGAACAGAGAGACGAAGCAATGGAGAGCTATCACAGCAGGGAAATGTATTTCAAGTTGCCTTAGTCATTGCTGTCAGCCTCCAAAGCCCCGAGCATGGATTAGCCGCCTGTCCACTTCCTCCTCTGAGAGGAACCACCAGTCATGCTTGTGCGTGACCGGGGTGGCACCCCCAGAGCCTCTGCTGGTCCCGCCACCAGACAGGACGTGTCTGGGAAGAAGAATTTGCAGCCGACTGCTCTGCCATTCAGGTCCCCATCTGTGTCAATTGAGTAATTTATGGATGCACTTTTTCCTGCACTCAAAGGAGAGGCACAGGGCCTTTGGAAATAATTCAATCTCTTTCAAGGGAACACATTTGGGGAAATTATTGTTAATGCATCTGAGTAAGAGGTGCTCAACCCCGACAAATATTTCATGCAATTATAGCAAAGATGAGACAGTGACAACCAGTGACCATCAATCATTCCCCAGATCAATAATAACCATGGAACATGCAATCAAACCTAATCAACACCCGGTGATTAAGGAACAGGGCCTCTCTTCTTTGCTCGCAGGGTCATCGTCCCTTGAAAGGATTGGCTCAGTGTCCTCGAGACAGCACTTAATACAGACACAAACATAAAAACACGGGCTTTGGAATCTAGCAGATCTGGGTCAGATCCTATAAATACTTGCTTGTCCATCTTAGAAAAAATTAGATAGTAATAATAATTCACACTCACTGCACTCTTTCTGGGTGCCATTCAGTGTGCTAATCATTTCATCTGTGTTAGCTCATTGAAGCTTGTATGCTATTTGGGAAATTTGCATGTACATGTGAAGTTTGCACGTGCCCTCTCTGCAGTGAGGAAACCAAGTCTGAGAGGTGGGTTGGCTCGGTCAATCTCACATTCAAAGCAGGTGATAGCTGTGACTCAAATCCAGCCCTGTCTGACCAAAGCTTCCCTAATGTTCAAAGTGGCCCTACATTAAAAATCAGATGAGTAGCTTTTTGAAATAATCAGTAACTGGACCCTACCTACCTTATGACACCTGAATTATTATCTTGGAAAATGAGGAATGAGCATGTCTTATGGTAAGTAAACATTTTGCTAAATGACAGCAGACAGAGACAAGGACAAAGGCAGTGTGGTGCAGTGTGTTTTCACAAAGTAAGCGTCACATGCCTGCAGCACACAATCAGTTCCCCAGAGCTTCATGGTCTCATTTCTGGTCACTCCCACCTCATTCTGCCCAAGCATAATGGTCATTTTCACTTTAAAAAGCAGAGATCCATTTTTTCCTGGTTTTAAACTTTATGTGAATGGATTCATATAGCCGGCCTACGTCTGTGTCTAGCTTCACATTACATTTGTTAGATGTGTCGATGTTGTGAAGGATAGTAAGGTTTTGTCCATTGCTGCAGCTGCAAGTGTTCCATTGTGTGAATACACCACGGTGCGTCTGGCCAGTCAGCTGTTGATGTGCCTCGTTGTCATTCTGAGATGTTGCAAATGATGCTGCCACCAACATCCTTATGTGAACCTTTCAGTTGCCAAAAGTATATGCTTTTCTGATGAGTATCGCCCTAGGAGTAGACCTGCTGGGTCCTCGGGCGTGCTGTGTTCAGCTCTACTAGATCCAGACCAGCCTTTTTAAAATAGTTCTCAGGTGATTCTGACATACAGTGAGGATTTGAGAAGCCCTGTATCATCCTGTATCACCTCCCTTATTTAGAACTTAATTGTTGCTCTCTGAAATAACATAATGAAGTCATAATAACATTCTAGACAGACTATTTTATCATCTTACTAAAGACAGTCTCTTCCTCCCTCCATTTCTCCATCTCATTTTCCTGAACCAGGGTATTCTAGCTTTTTAACGTCTATGTTTCAAAGGCTGGGTGGTCCTGGAAGAAGAATGCTTATGACTCTTATTCTCAGAAGTGAGAATATTTTTGTCATGGTAAAGAGGAGAATAATGTAATAGTATAATTTCTGACACTGAATCTCTTAGTTGCCAAAGACCCACAAAAGGCACTAACGGTGCTGGGAGAGATACACATACAACGCATAGTACTTAGTCCGACACTCTTGTGGTAGATTATGATTATGATTATTGGTATTATCAGTAGCAGCAAATACAATGAAGTGAAAATATGCTGGGGTGGTGGGTCATGAGGTGGATCGGGTCAGTCACCTCTCAGTGCCCACAGTGTGTCCCGTGGGCCAGTCTCCATGGACGGCCTGGTGAATTCAGGGAGGACCAAGTTGGGCTGTCTTGAAGACACTCACTGTCTAGTGAGAGAGGGTCTCTGAGCTTGCTCTGTCCATGCGTGTTCTGTGTGGTGTGTGTGGGAGGCTCTGAATGGGTGGGTGTTTCCAAGGAAGCCCCCCACTATCCTAGGAATGTAGGAAGAAAGTAGGTGCGGCTGAGAATGCTTCAAGAGCTTCCTTTTATACATGAAGGGACCTATACAGAGACCTCCTTCTCAGCAAACATATACTTCAGTTGGGGTGGTTTTAGTCTTGAATAAGAGGGAATAACTCAATTTGGCTCAAAGAGAAAAGGTTGGGTAACATTTTGCTTGGTTTGACATGTGCAGGAACCTTGGCAGAACTGAACCACTGGGCAGGGGGAAGTGTGCGGCTCCAGGGATGGATGGACAGGTCTGTCTGTTTGGGTCTCTTAGATCTGTCTGTTGGCCTTTAGCTCTGTCTGACTGTCCAGCTCTTTCTCTCTGTCTCTCTCACACTTTCCTTCTTTTTCTCTGTCTCACAGGTCCTCGTTCTCTCTGTGCTTCTGTTCTTTCCTCCTGTCTCCCTTCCTTATTCCTCTGCTCACTCACACTTTCTCTGTCCCAGAACTTCAGCTGGCATTGGCCTATGGCTTGCCATGGTCCTTAAATCTTTTAACTCAGCCTCAGGATCTCTGAGCTTCTGTGGTCCTGTGCATTTTCAATTTTATTCTCTTTCTCTTTATTCAAGCTCCCAAGAGCATCTGATCGGTTCAACCAATCTTTTGTGCTAGTCACTTGAACCACAAGTGATCTCCAGTATATAGAATAGTGTCCCCTGCCTGAGTCAGGGACCCAACTCTGTAAAATCAACTGTAGTTAGGAAAATAAGACTACCTGATCTAATGCTCAAATTATTCAGCTACACTATGGGTAATTCTCTTAAGAGAATGTGTTGAGTGTAATAGACGATCAAACATGATAAGAAACCTCTTAAGCTTCAGAGTCCTAACATCTGAAATTTGCTTGATGGTTGACCAGAGGTTCCTGGGAGCCAGAAATTCTGTTTTAGGCCTCTTTGAATACTCAAAAACTGATCCATAAGGCTCAGTAGTATTTTTTGGAAAGGATGAGTTCCCTTCTCAGTCTTCTAACTTTATAGTAAATCTGGTTTCCCCTTCATGGGGTTTTGCTCCTTGACTTGCTCATTCACTCAACAAATATTTACAGAGCAGCTACTTTGTGTCAGACACTATTCTATTCACTTGAGATTTGATAATGAATTAAATAGGTAAAAACACTGCTTTTGTGGGCATAGTAATAAGAATTAAGAAGAAGCATAAAGTGATAGGTGATAGGGGGAATGTTTTAGATAAGATGGTCACGGAAGTCTGGTTTGTAGATGTAATACTGAATAGTTAAGTGAATAAATTGAGGGACTAAACTTTACACAAATCTAGGGAAATATTTTTCCAGAGAAACAATTTCTTTCCATTCAGAAGGAACAAGCAGTAAGTGCAAAGGCGCAAGGTGGCCATTAGCTCTGTAAGTTTGTAGGACAGCAAGATGGTGTAATAGCCAGCTTCCCAGATAGTCCCCCCATGATCTTTGCCTTAGGGGATTTCTTATCTTGTGTAATATCCCCCCACATTGATTCAGAACTGGCCTATGTGACCAATAGAGTATGCCAGAGCTAATTATGTGACGTCTAACTAGGTTATAAATGACATTGGCAGTACTGCCTTGGCCTCTTGAACCACCCACTCTGGGGATAGTCATCTGCTCTGTCATGGGACACACAAGGGCACCATAGAGTGGCTCATGTGGAGAAGAACTAAGACCTCTGCCAGCTTGCCAGCCATGTGGGTGAGTCACTTTGCAAGTGGAGTCCTAGCCCCAGTCAAGCCTTCAGATGATGTCAGCCTCAACAGACATCTGGATTGCAATCTCATGATGCCCTAAACCATAACAGTGCAGCTGATCTGTTCCCAAACATCTGACCTGCAGAAACTGGGAGATATCATGTCTGGTTGTTGCTTTAAGACTCTATATTTTGGAATAATCTGTAATGCAGCAACAGATGATGACTACAGATGGCCAGTTAGTCTAGCACAGCCTGCACTGTGGGGAAATGCTGTAAATTATGTCAGAGAGGGAGCACAAGGTAATATATAAGATTTTATAGTTTATAATAAGAAATTTGAATTTATTCTGAATTTGATGAAGAACTCTTGGAGGGTTTTAATTTTAAGAGTAGGGGGGGCAGTCTTGAAGGTGGGTGAATGCAACAGTTAGAGCTCAGTAAGAGAGAGAGCAGCAAGGCATGAAGGGTGAGTAGAAATGGTCAGGGAGCTTGGAGACAAACCTGGAGAATCCCAGACACTATGGGCAGAAAGTGCTGACATCAAGGAGGGAGCAACTTGGGCCCAATTCTGCTGAGTGTTTTAGTAAGATGAGCTCTGAGAAGAATACAACACTGAATTTGGCCTAATGGGAGGTTGTTGCTAATCTTGGGGACAAAAACCACAGCCTTGCAGATGTGCTTATGAGTTTATCAGCATAAAAGTATATTTTGCTGGTATTTCTCTTTGTTGTGTTGTGATAAAATTGATGCAGCCAGTACCATCTGTCCCCCACCTGTTAAGATTACACAGTGGTCTTCATGTTGTCATTCTCTTGAACACTAACCTACCCACAATGCATGAATGTTCACCCTTGGAGACAGAATCCAGCCTTCATTGGAAGTTGAGAGTCCAAAGTATAGACTGGAAGTAAGAAGAGCTGGAGATGAGGGGACCAAGTAGGGCGGGGAAGAGATTGTCAACCCTTACTATTCTGGCCATCAGAAGCCCCCAAAAGGAGTCCCTCAAGGTATTTGATGTCCACTTTGTGCTTTGTCTATCTGCCAGTCAGCAGAACAAAGATAATGGAGGTAAAACGTATATATTAACTGGAATTACGAAGCTAAGAAGAATTTGAGTCATATATTATTACTAAAGATAAAAAAAAAAAAAGTTTCTGCTGAGCTTTTGGCATCTATAAAAATCCAGGAAGGGGAGTGGAGATGGTGTTGTCAGAGGATTTGTATGGTGAAGTGAAGAATCAGAGATTTATGAGACTTTCTTCCTTCTGGACTAGAAATTTTTTTTTAAAAAAGCAGGCCTATTGTAAACTCTTTGCCTCAGTTTTTCTACTTGAAAACAAATATTGCCCTAACACCTGGTGTTTGATCACAGGCTTCTCAGAAAGAGGCTGAGAGAGTACCTGCTTCTGCATCAACAAATAGCCATTCTCTCCCCAAAAGAACAGCTCTTTATGCAGGTGAACAAAGACAACCTGGGAAGGAAGTGAAGGATGTCTACTCCTCTGTGACTCTACAGCTTTTGATCTCTGCTTCAGCACTTAGACATAAGAGCATATTTGTAAGGTGCCCAACCAGTGGCACATCCATTATTGGTATTGTTTGCCTTGCATTCTAAATATCTATGTACACAATTTATTCCCCTACCAGGCTAATAACACCTTGAGGGGAGGACTGCTTTTTATTCACCTTTTCCCTTTTGCCCACTGCTGTTTCTGTTACACAGCAAAGGCACAGAATAATGCTGACTTTAAGTTTGAACTTAATGATTCTCTCAGTGTCTTTATAGTTTTTGCACCATGCTCCAAAGCTCATTGCCCTTCATTAACCTCCAGAATGCTAAGGTATGTGCTCATTCATTCATTCATGCCTTCACCTTGTAGATATGCATTAAGTTGGCCATGCCAGACATTGCACCCAAGTGAAAAAAACAGAGGTCCCTGCCCTGGCAGAGCTTACAGTTTAATGTCATAGTTTCCTCCATAAGAGTCACTTTGGGAATTTTCAAAATAATCTAACTTCCAAGACCATATTTCCAACTTATTGATTAATTAGTATTCAGAATTCTGGACATTGGCATTGTTCAACAAATTCTATGTGATCCTGCGGGTGGGACACAGGAGTTATGTTGGAAGGCATGGTGTGTATATTATTCCTGATTCTACAACTTGGAGGGGGAGACCTTGGAAAAATCTCCCTGTCTAACCTCCAGTCTCCACACCTGCCTCCCTCGAGGACAGTGGTTCTTAACCTGGGTTCTATCAAACCCTAGGGGTTCGATGAGTCGGTCTCAGGGGTTCAGAGAAGCCTCTGCCGCGGAGGCCAGAATAAAGTAATACCGTAATTTGTTGTGAGTTCATGCACTTTGTTGGTTTTGTTCTTTGAGCAAGGTGATGTTCATGCACGGCTCATTTTGTGCACCAGTAAAAAAAAAACATATGCCTATGTCTTGAATTTGGAAAAAAAACCATATTTTATTTATCACTAAAGAAGGGTTCAGTGAATGCGCATATGAAACCGGTGGGTTCGGTACCTCAAAAAAAGGTTAAGAACCACTGCTCTAGGGCCAGTGTGGAGAGATTATGAGATAATCAATAGCAGAGTGCTTAGTATATTTTACGTTTCTATACACAGACCATAAATTGTTATCGGCATTAGCCAATGTATGAAACTACCATGTAGCTTGTTCTCACTAATTGACAAGTACATTATTGGGGCACCTCCCATGTACAAGTTAGGGTCTTTATCTTCCTTGGACTTTTGATAGGGATTCCCTAAATTGTCTGTAAAATTAATGGCCAATGGCATTTAATGTACTGCCTCTCCAAGCGTGTTGCAATTTAATATCTTGAAGAAAATAAGAAAATAATAATAATAATTGTTGTATTGAAACGTTACCATATGCCAAGGGCTGTGACAAAGCCCTTTGCTTGGAGCTGAAAAGGACTTTTGGAACTGTCTCCTAGAGGCTATAAATCAATGTATATTTGATAATTAAAAAAACCCAAACTTAATAGTGTTTTAAATGGCCGCATAACTAAGCACAAGATGCATTTTAATGGGAAATAAAAATCATTAATTCCTGCTGTTTACCAGAAGACCCGTGGCACACACATGTTTGAGCCCCCGACTGAAGCTCAGTCCTCCCATTTCAGATTAAGGCTCTGATGTTCGGAGACGTCCGAGGGCTCACAGTCCGAGGGCAAACAGTCTGTGTCTGTCTGAGTGCTCAGGTTCGCTCCTTCCTTCCTTCCTTCCTCCCTTCCTCCCTTTCTTCTTTTTTTTTTTACGAAATTGCTTCTTCAGTGTAGCAGTCGTCAGATTCTTTGGTTCAGTCAATTAACCTGGTACCTTGGCCTGCAACTCCGTTATCCACCACCAGCCAAGCTCAGCCTCTCTTTCATGGCTATGACCTGTCGTGATCTGCCGCCCTCCCTGTCCCCAGAGGCTCCCTCCAGCTCCATGCCTTCTACATGTTTTCCCGCCCCTCCACCCTGCTCCCACGCACATCACAGATAAAGGAACGCTCCGCTGGCATTCGCTCCCAGCGTTCCCGCTCATGGTCGCCTCCTCACCTCATTAGCCACTGAGTGCCCTTTGGCGCATGGGTTCCTAGCACGGCAATTTAAGCAGTCGATTTAATTGGAAGATTAGGAAAGACCTAGTATCTGGGCCATCACTGGGGAATAGACTAAAGCAGTAGTCCATTTTAAAGCGTATTTCCTGCTCTCAATTCTTGTATGTTTTCCACAGTTCCCAAAACTCTAGAAATGTCAAAGTGTTTTTGCAACACCGTTCTTCATTTCTTCACGTCTCCGCGCAGATGCGACTTCCGGAGAGGTGCCTTCCTGTCTGGCCTATCTACCGCGGCTATCCATAGCTTCCTGCCGCTCTGCAAACAATGACGATGCATTGATTTTGGGCCTCAGATCTCACTCTGAAGGGGTTGTGGCAGACAGGCTGATAGGTGGTCCCCAAGATCCCACCTCCTAATCTTCATTCTTTTGTGTAATTCCCTCCTGTTAAGGGTGGTCAGGACCCGTGACATGTTTCTAAGCAATAGAATATGGCAATGGTGAGGGATGGGATTATGTGATCAAATTACATTATATAGACCCCGCCTTGCCAGCCAACCTGCCATCCAGGCATGGCTGGCGTTGAAGAAGCAAGCTGCCATGATAAAAGTATGCATCCTGTTGGAAGAGTCTGCCTGGCAGAGGACTGTGGGTGGCATCTCAGAGCTAAGCAAGACACTGAAGGTCTTGCACTTACAGACACTAATAAATAGATTTGCCTCACAGCCAAAATGAGCTTGGAAGTCAATGCATTGGCGTTGGAGCCTCCAGATGAGAACTGAGCCTTAGTTGATGCCTTAATTATAGCTTTTCAGAGAATACAGCTGAGCCTTGCCCAGATACTTGAACCACGGAAACTAGGAGATAATATGTGTTCTTTTAAACTATGGCTTATGGCAGTTGGTTGCAAAGTACAGAAAACTAATATGGCCTGCTTCAGCTCACAGAACGTGGCAGAAATGTCAGCATGCTGGTTCTGTGTGTGAGCATTCAGAGGTCTCGTGTTCCTGCTTGCTCTCTTGAATTTCTGTCACTCTCATCAGAAGCGCGTGCCGAGGCTTGTCCACTGATTCCAGATAATGACAGCCTTGAGGAATAGATATTCCCCAGTGAAGTCCAGCCATGAGTGGCCATTTCCCATTTGACCCGCAGGCACTCCTATGGTCGTAAGCCGCTGGGTTTGGGTCACTACAAGTCAGCAGGTAACTGGGCAGAACTGAGGCTGGAGCCCAGATTTCCTGATTCTCAGTGTGCTGGATTTTCAGTAAAAAGCCATGCAAACAAAATACTAATATTTATATTGGCATAATACTTTGGAATCTGGGGTTTATAGAGAGGAGTCATTGGGGAAGTTCTTTAAAACACTTGAAATTACATACTAAATTTCATATTTTGCACATTTTGAGGGAGAGACAGTCTGTAACGGCCCCTCGTATTTTAAGAGATTCATAACACTTCACCTGTTTAAAACCACTGATGCTAACAGAAATCGCTTTCTTCCTTAAGTCTAGGGATGGCGTTGTTCACTTAAATACAACTTCCAGGCTCAATTCATTTCTCTTAATTGTCTTAACATTTTATGGATTGATTCTTGGTGGCTTTCAGAAGAGGCACCATTTCTTTATATCCATGCATTTTCTTTATTAAACATATCAATATTTCCCTAAGGAGAATGTTAATGAAGACGTGTGTAAAAATCCCAACACCAACACATAAGAATGCTAATCCCCTTAAGTAATTTCAGTTCTCTGTCTCCAAAAGATATTAGTTCTGTCTGAGTATGACATATTGATGGAAAGCAGAATGTTTTCAGTTGATGGGAATAAAACATCATTTTTTACTGAGCATGGGGTTCAAACCCCCCTTTGTCCCCATCTCCTAGCTGTCCAGCCTTGCAAGAGGCACTCCACCTCTGCATTCCAGTTTTCTGAGGCTCTAGGTTGGCAAAATCCCACTTTTAGTCACAGGGCTGCTATGAGAACTAAATGAGCTAGCGTGTGAAGTATGCTTGGCACATAGTGTGTTCTCAATAATGTTTAGAATAATATTGTTGTTACATACCATATTACACTTCCTGAAGTTTCTGACCAACTTGCAGCTCTTCGAAGAGGGGCAAGAAATTTCTTTGTCTCAAGTTGATCACACAGGAAATAGAACTGGGTTGTTTGCTGGTTGTTAGCCATGCTCCTCCCTTCCTGAGATGGGGGCTGTGTAAATACCAGGATTTTTATACTGTCCCTTTGGCACTGTGACTTGGGAGTGTAATTATCTATTGTGGTAACTGTATCGAAGAAAGAAGGGTCTAGGATGGCTTAGCCGTAACAGTAGCCATTACTGTTTTTCTTGTTTTTGTTAAGGACATAGAGTTTATGAAGCACCCAGAGAATTTCCAAATAATAAAGAGGCTTAAAGAAAATCAATGCAGTTTTCTCCACTCACATTGCCCTCTCTCAGCTGTCAATCCATCTCTTGTCAAGACTATTTTAACAGTTCCTCTCTGGTCTCCCTCCCTCTAGTCTTCCTCCTCCCTTTTAATTCCTTCTGTCCTCTGAAGCCAGAATGATCTTTCTAAAATACAAATCAGATTATGTTCTCTTCTCTCCAATGCCCTTGGGTGGCTTTGCAGTGACTTTAAAGTCAAGGCCAAGCTTTGTCATGTTGTGTCCAAAGTTTTTCTGAGCTGGCCTTTGCTTTATCTCTTACCACACTCCTCCCGAGTCTGTGTACTTACCATCTCATTCCTCCACTCATTCACAGCTCTGTCTAATGTTGGTGGTTGAGGGAGTTCGACACACGGTATTTTCTCTTCCATGCCTGGCTTCAGAGCCAGATGAGATTGGCACAGGCCAATGGGATAGTATAATTTAATGATAATGCTGGAAGAGAACGTGGCTTTAAGTCCATTAGCCAAGGGGACATCTATTCCTTCATCCCTGAATTATATAGATTCACCTCTCCCTACCGATGTAAGAGCTAAAAACTTATATGCCCTCAACAATGAGGAGTTACCTCTTATTAGACACTAGGACGCAAGAAGCATGAGTCATAAAAGAAAATAAACCCTAAGTTGGACTTTATGGAAATGACTGCTCTTCAGAAATCACCATTAAAAATGAAAAGGCAAGCCACAGTCAGGGGACAAGGAAATATCTGATAAAGAACACATGTATTGGGAGTATATAAAGAACTTGCAGAAGTCATTAGTGAGAAAATAAACTAATTAAAAAATTGACCAAAAATTTTCGAGCAGACATTTCATCAAAGAAGAGATATGGTGACACATTCTGAAAAGAAGCTCGACATTATGTGTCACTGTAGGAATACAAATTAAAACCACAATTAGATATCATGCTACAGCTATTAAAATGGGGAGAAAGAGCTAATGTGACTAGGGTTGGAGGTGGGAAACTGAGAGTCTTAGGCTGTTAGTGAGAATGTGAAACAATTCAGCCACTTTGGAAAACATTTTGTCAATTTCATATAAAGTTAAACATGCACTTATGTGCATTTATTTCTACGGTTGCTATAACAAATAACATGGACTGAGTAGCTTAAACAACAGAAATGTATTTGCTCACAGTTCTAAAAACAGGAAGTCCAAGATCAAGGTGTCAGCAGGTTTAGTGTCTTCTGACGTCTCTTTCCTGGGCTTACAAGTTTGTCTTCTTGCTATGTCCTCACCTGGCCATTCTTCTATGTGTGTACATCCCCAATGTCTCTCTGTGTATTCTGATTTCCTTTTCTTATAAGGGCACCAATCGAATTAGATTAGCATGTGCGCCAACAGCCTCATTTTAATTAATCACCTCTTCAAAGGCCTTATCTTTAAAAACAGCTGCACTGTGAGGTCCTGGGGGTGAAGGCTTCAATATATGAGCGATGGGGAGACATACTTCATAACACTGTACAACTCTGCAATTCCCACTTCTAGGTATTTATCCATGAGAAATAAAACATATGTACACATAATGACATGGGGGTGATAATAATAGCTTTATTCGTAATCACTAGAAGTTGGAAATGTCCATCGCAAGGAATGGGTAAACAAAATGTGATACATCCACACAGTGGAATGTTACTCAGCCATGAAAAAGAACAAACTCCTGCCCTGGCTGGTTGGTTCAGTGGTAGAGCGTCGGCCTGGCATGTGGAAGTCCCAGATTTGATTTCTGGCCAGGGCACACAGGAGAAGCACCCATTTGCTTCTCCACCCAACCCCTCACTTCTCTCTCTCTCTCTCTCTACCTCTCTTGCAGCCATGGCTCAATTGGAGCACGTTGGCCCCGGGTGCTGAGGATGGCTTCGTGATCTCCACCTCAGGGGCTAAGAAGAGCTCAGTTGCTGAGCAACAGAGCAACGTCCCAGATGAGCTTTGCCCCCTAGTGGGCTTGCTGGGTGGATTCAAGTCGGGGCACATGTGAAAGTCTGTCTCTGCTTCCCCTCCTCTCACTGAATTTTTTTAAAAAAGCGAACTCCTAATACAAGCAACAGCATGGATGAGTCTCAAAAGCATGATACTAAGTGAAAGACATGAGAAGCAAAAAGCGACATGCTATATGATTCAATTATATGACACTCTGGAGAAGGCAGCACTATGGGCACAGAAATCAGATCAGTGATTGCCTGGCACTGGAGGTCGGGAGGGAATTGACTACAGAAGGGAGGAGGGAACTTGGAAATATCTACTGATGCTGGTGGTGTTTATATGACTTAATATATTTGCCCTATACTCATAAAAATTTACACCTAAAAATGAATCTTATTAAATGTAAATTTTATTTCAATTATATACTTATAAAGAAAAAGAAATGAATTAAGGCTCATGAGCTTGCTCAAAATCTAGCAGAAAGTCACTTGTGCAAGAACAACTGGTACCTAGAGTCCTGTCCTAAGTAAAATCATTGTTTATTGAGCTACTAAGGGGAAAAGTAATTGTCCCCCACATATAAATAAAGCACTCATTGGCCACTCTCTCTTAGAAGGAATGACAGTGATGAGACTCCACTGATGAAGTCTCTGCCCATCAGGGTCTCTCTCCATCTTATACCGGTGACAGCCTTGCACGGCTGTGTGATGTCAAGTTGGGCAGGACCTTTGCACGGAGAAGGGCATGTTGAGCTGAGGATATCTGTGACCTTGGATTCTACACCTGAGAGAGTAACGCACATTCCACTGCTAAGCTGTCCCCTTTCTCCAAAGGAGTCAATGGGTATTTCTGGGCCTTGGTTTCCCACTCTTAGGAAGTATAAGTGCTTTGAGTCTCTCAGACACAGATCTAGTGTTTTTTAGAAAAGAAATAATGGAGAGGGAGGGGGGGGGATGGGAGAGGCACAAAGTAAACCAGATAGAAGGTGACAGAGGACAATTTGACTTTGGGTGATGGGTATGCAATATAACTGAATGACAAGATAACCTGGAGATGTTTTCTTTGAACATATGTACCCTGACTTATTAATGTCACCCCATTAAAATTAATAAAAGAAAATTAAAAAAAGAAAAGAAATAGTGGCAGCCAGCATTTTTTACTTGCTGAAGATGCGCTCACAACTTACACGTGTGATGAATGCTCATTTTGTCTTCTCTGCCATCTGTTCTACAGCTCAGGTACCTGACCCTTAGAGATAGGCTAGGGAGGCAGGTACCCGGCAGATGTGGTTGAGGTCCTCCTGTCCATTTCCCCTCGTCCTGACTTCACTGCTCCTGGCCTGATTTACAACTGAGATCTTTCTCTCTTGAAACCTACTTTCCCATGTATACAACAGGATGGAAATAACCACACTGCATGATGCCTAACAGGTGTTGGTATATATGTCTCCTATCGCCAGCTCTTTTGCTCCTTGGGTGGCATAAGTCTGAGGTCTGTGCCAGCTTCCTGACTTCCCATAAGAAATTTCCTTCTCCATACCCCACCTTGTATGGGCTGCCTCCCTTTGCCCACCTCACCTCCCCACTCTCCTACCGGGACTTACGTCCCCACATGACTGAAACACTGGTACTCCAATCCTTACCTCTTGGTTGGCATTTAGAGTAGCCCATACGAGTAGTCATAATGGTGCCTTGGAGTTACTGCAATAAGCATGGGGATTCTTTCTTAAATGAGGCTCAGAGACCTCATGTATAATTAAAATATATTCTTTTTAAAAAGTAAAAGAATGTCCTAGGATGTCAGAAGGAAGAATATTCATGGAAAGTTGTTAGGCTGAGGATTTCTGGAAATGGTGAGAATTGAGTCCACATTTAACCGTGAGTGAGAGTTCCGGTGTCTCCTTAGTTGCGTAGTGCCAATGTGTGGCGGGATTGTCATGGTTGAGGGAGGGACACAGCCAAGACACCAGGGCCCAGGGTGGACAGATTGAATCTACCTGGATGTTTAGTTTCCTTTCCTGAAGCCACTCTTCCAAAATCCAATTATCTTCCTTCTGCAAAATGGCAAGCAAGCACATGAGTTGTGTGGCCCACTCCTATGCTGACATCGCACAGGGGGCTCCGGGTCTTTGCATGTCTCTGAGCTCCTGGTCCATGAGCCAGGGCTGGGTGAGCAGCCATATCTGGAAATGGTAGAGGCTCAGACTCTACATCTTTGTCCTGATTCCAGAGAGATCAGCTGGAGTGCAGACCCATCAGATACGAATACCTCTGTGATTATGTTTCACATGTGGGTCATAATACCTAGGGTCTGGGACTGTCATGAGTCATGGATGAGACAGTATCTGTAAACCTCATCACAGTGCCTGCCTGGCACATAACAAATGACCAATTAATATGACCCCAAGGAACAAAATGTCTTAGCAGTTAAAGGTGACCTTGTCCTCAGGCCCTAAGAATGCTAGGCTCTGTTCTTGGAGGAGTGACTTGCCTCCAACATCTTCATAAAGTAGAAGCCATGATCCCAGGTGAAGATTTCTATGAGGCGATGCATGTGGAATTCCAAACTGATGCTCAAAAGTGCCGTTAAATCTCAGTCTACAGATGGAGGAGGGGTGCCGCTCTTGGGGAGATGGACGGCAGCCTTCCCAGAATGGTCTCCCCACTTCCACCCAAGGCGTGATTCCAGGGTGGAGCAGGATTCTCTCTGAAGCTCATGAGTGTGTACTTCAGTTTCTCACTTGCACAGCCCTCCGAAGCTCCAGAATTTTTTATTCATACTTCGGCTTATTTTCATCGATAGGGCTTCCTCCCGCAACTGAACAAGGTTCAGTGCCCACTACTAGGATTCCCTACTGGCTGGGGGCCAAGGTTCTTGAGAACATTCTCTGGGACTGAGGCCAACCAGTACTGTCCTCATCGGTCTGCTCTAGCTTCTCTCAGGTCTTCTCTGCCATCATTCATCCTTTCTCTCTTCCCTACCTCCCTCCTGTAATAGAGTCACGGGATGTCCCAACTTAGAGAGCATTGAGTGTTCCCTCCCCATCTGGAAGGAAGAGAAGGATTTGCTCAGTGGCTGGGATAGGCTGGAACTAAGGTGTCCTGTGTTCTGGTTTTACACTGCCTTTTTTCATGCTATGTCCTCCCTTCCTCCCATTCTCCCTCCCTCACTTCCCTTTCTTCCTTCCTCCCTCCCTTCTTTTCTTCCTTCCTCCCTTCTTTACTTCCTCCCTCTTTTCCTCCCTCCCTCCCTCCCTCCCTCCCTCCTTCCCTCCCTCCCTCCTTTCCTCTCTTCCTTCCTTTTACTTCCTAGAAATAAAGGAGCTTTTATCTTTTCTCTAAAAGAGTCACTTCATGAAAGTGGCCAACAAGGGACAAAGAGCTGTCTCATTCTTTTGACATCCTGCTCTGGGATTCAATTGTTTTCACTGGCCTTTTGTACTCTTAGTTTATGAAAAATCAATAGTTTAATATAGAAAAAAGTCCCCTGGATATCTATTTAGAGTTGTGTTCCCTTCATTGTAGGGCTCTGGCTCTACCTGCCTGCCTGCCAAGAATGTCTAATTCAGATTGTTTTGTGCCCTGTCGGCCCAGCTGTCTGGAGCCGGTCCACCAGACACGGGATGATAACAATAATAATACCAGTAGCCGAACTCAGATACGTGTCTAGGCTGAACACTTCTCAGAGACATTTCATGAATAATGACACTTGTGTACATAGTCAATACTCAATAAATGTTTAACTAAATTGCTTCAAATTAATAATTATAGTACCCAAATAGATGAGCTAGACAGCATTATCTTTATAATCATAAGAGAAGCAGCTATGTAGTAAATAGCCACTGTATTTCTCTTTTTCAATAAACTCACTTAACAAAATTATTATCCATATTTTATAGATGAAGAAACTAAAGCTTATGGATTTTATGTGACTTGCTAAAGTCACCAAGGGGAAACACAACTAGATGATAGCACCCCTTCATCCTGATAAAGCCCATATTTTTTATGCTCAACCTTAGGGTCTCTTGGCATATGGGGTAATACCACCCAGAGAGAATTACTGATGATCTCCTAAACATTGAGGTCTTAGACTTAACCTTTTTCCTTGTTTTTTTTACCCCCCAACTTCAGACAACAGATGAATGTGCCCTTGAATGGAAGGCAACACCTCCTGATGTTCCACGGTGACCCGAGATCCACGCCGACTCGCGATGAGGTAGGCCAACTGGATTCTGTCCTCAGGATCGCAGTTGTAAGTAACCCAGGAAAAACAGGTTGGTGTTGCCTCGTGCTGCTGGAAAGTGCTGCAGACACGCTGACTGGAGCAGTCCTCATGGGTGCTGCTCAAGAGGAGACAGAAAAGGAAGCTTAGGGGCTGGGGGAGGAGAGGGAGGGAGCGAAGGAGAGAGTTAGGTTGCTCTGCACGTATGGAGAAGGAGAGGGAGGGGTCCTCTAGCGGCCCACTTCTCGCTCCTCTGCAATGTGGTGGTTTGTAGTCTCCCAATATCTGAAGGAGGTGCACTTTCAAAGTCAACCCCTCCCCTACTTTCTGATGAGAAAACCAAGTCTGAAGAAGTGACTTGGCTACATTGATGGGGTGTGTTAGTTGTGGAACCAGGAGACGTAGGGCACCATTGTCCTGCCACCATGCCAGGGGTCAGCAAACTACACCCTGCGGGCCAGATCTGACCGCTGCTTGTTTTTGTCACGTTCTGTTGGAACATAGCCAGGCCCTTTCTCTGACACATGGTCCGTGGCTGCTTTCAGGGTGGAATGACAGAGCTGAATAATTGCAGTAAAGACCAGATAGCCCACAAAGCTATAAGACAACATATTTACAGGAAAAGTTTGCTGACCTCTGCACTATATCAAGAAATTCGTGGTACAGTTGGCTAGGGCTGTGTTTATCACTGGGGTCATTTTAAGGTTTTGTAGACCTTGGATGCTCTTACTTCGGGAAACTCTGTGAAATACCTTCACATGCTACATTAAATATATTTTCTTAAAACCGCCAAGATGGAATCGTAGTTGACATAGTTGATATAATGCTACATTTTAGAGACATTTAATTAAAACGATTGATTTCAATTCACACAGATTGCATTTGTGTGAATTGATTTTGATTATGCGGGTTGCATTAGTGTGTACTTTGAGCCGAATGTTCTCCTTCCCCTGCCATCTCATGGATCCTTGTAAGTCCCGCAGGCCTCAGGCTTTTACCTATAGATTCTTGTGGCTAAAATGGCCCAGCTCATAGCAACGTCAGTGCCACCCTCTCCCGTTAGTCTTTCCGTCCTACTGTTTTCAACAGCTTCACTGAGACGTAGTTTATATGCCATGAGATTTACTCATTTTAAGTGTACATTTTAATGGTTTTTTAGTAAGTGTGCAGAGTTGAGCAACCATCACTGTAATCAAATTTCCATCTAATTTGAAGGATGCTTTCTGTATTATCCTGTAGTGAACTTTTCCTTCCAAATAGCTATCGCCTTCTGAAGACGTGTTCCTTGGGGGCAGGCCTGTGTGCCCCGCAGCATCAGCAGCTAACGCTGGCTCTTTGTCTGGTTGCAGGGTTGACACTTTCTCTGCATCATGTCATTGCATTCTCACAGGTCTTAAATGTGGCAGGCATGTCTCTTCACAATGCACAGATGAGAAATGCTTTGTGTTTTAGCATTGAGCTGACATTGATAGTCCCGCTGACAACTACGTGTTAGGCACATTTCTAGGCAACGGGAGAGGACCATCAATATGACCACCTCTTGAGAAGTCCGAGGAGAGGTAAGAGACATAAATAACAAGTAAACAAGAGAAACCTTCTGTGTTCTTTAGGAGTATAGCATTGTAGTTAAATCTGGGTTGGAATCCTGGCTTGGCCTCCCATTAGCTGGGTAATGTTGGGCAAGGTATTTAATTTCTGCAACTATAAAAATGAGCAACAGCAGATAACGATTACTGTGAAGACTGAACTAGTTAATCCATGCAAAGCCATTGCAGTGGTGCTCAGAACATAGTCAATTGCAATCAACTAGAAAATAACTCTTATTGGCTTATAAATTTCCTTTAAGCACGCAACCGGAATTTTTGGAGGAATATTTGATGAGTCTGTTGGATGTAAAGACTGAGTGTCAGATCTGGCAGAAGGGCTTCAAGAAGAGGTGACAGGAGGACAGAGGAAGACGATGGTGGTGTGCTGTGCAATTCGTGGTAACCCACGCTCTGGAGGAGCGCAGATCTTGAACAAAGCCTTGAGAAAAACAACGAAGAGGCTGCCCTGGCAAGGAGAAGGAAATGAGATAGCTATGCAGGGATGGAGAGGCCGTGTTAGGTTCCCGAGATTTGAGGTATGGGACTCCTGCAGGATGGGAAATTGAGAGTTTCAAGAAATTTTAGTTAAAAAGTAAAGACAATACAGTCTTCCCTCTGTCATCCAAAATTAAGGAAGTGACACTGAGAGGAAGTATAGGTGCCAAATAAGGGAGGGGTTTGTATATGGTCTTGCCTTGTCAGCGGAGGGAGAGGCTGCTTCTAACTGAGAGATCTAGGAAGACTTCTTGGAAGAGGAGGACTTTGAACTTGGCCTTGGACAATCTGTATGGTTGTCATATGCAGAGATGATGGGCAAAGGCATTTTAGAAAATAAAATAGGTGTCAAGGAGAAAAATTGGGACTCACAAAGACAACATGAGCAAGAACAACTTCATTTTTGGTTGAATAATAGTCTAAATAATTAATAGTAATGTTATATATTGCATATGTACCATAAACTTCCTGTTATCACATTAATTGTCAGAGTAATTCTGTAAGATAGATACTTTTATCACTGTTTTGTAGATGAGGAAATTGAAGTTTAGAGAGATTAAGTAATTTGTTCCAGGCCACATTGCTGGGATGCCAGACCTTTGAGATTTGTGCCTAACATCCATGCTCTCACTGCACATAGCTCTGCAGTTAGAGTTCCTTTGGCGAGGTGGGCCCAGGGCTGAGCAGAGCACTGCTCTGAGCTCCGGGTTGAAGAGTTTGGTTAGTGTGGACACTGTTTCCACTGTGTGGTGAGGAAATCTCAGTCATCTGTGAGCCTTCGGCAAGGCAACTCACTTCTCTGAGTGTGTTGTTCCTTGTTCACAAAAGGGGTTGGAGTAACCGCCTTCCAGATTGACTATGAAGGTTAAATGAGGTAATTCACCCAAAATTCTTATTAATTCTCTCCATAGGAAGTGCTCAAGAAAGGCTAATTCAGTCACTGTATTCATTTTGTAGGACTGCCATAACAAATTAAAGCAACAGAACAGTTCTCTCCCAGGTCTGGAGGCTAGACGTTCAAAATCAAGTGGTCAGCAGGGCTCTGCTCCCATCACAGGCTGTAGGGGCGAGTCCTTCCCTGCTTGCTTCAGGCTTCAGGTGGTCACTGACAGTCCTCGCTGCTCCTCCGCACGTAGATGCATCTCCTCATCTCTTCAATCTGCCTGTTTCACATGATGCTTTCCCTTTGTGTCTTCGTCTTCATGTGGCATTCTCTCTGTCCAAATTTCCCTCATTTTACAAGGCATACAAGTAATTGGGTTTGGTCTCAGCCCGATCCAGTATGACCTCATCTTAACTTGGTTACAGCTACAAAGACCCCATTTCCAAATCTGATCACATTCTAATATTCTGGACGGCCATGAACTTTGGGGCAGAGGGGAGCAGTATTCAACCGTATACAATCATCGTCATTGTAGTAGAAGTACAAAGTAGTGTCTGTAATTCTGGAACAGCATAAATGCTCAATAAAACGTAGCCTTAAATAATAACAACAGCAGCAGCAACAAATGATTATAATAAAGAAGATAATGTATATAAGCTTTCCAGGATCATGCTTCCTCCATAATCGGACTGTTCATTCTCTTCTTCCCCAAAGACCCTGGCACAGACAAGTACACACAGCAGGGGGCTCAACAAATGTTGATTGAACAAACAGCAGATCTTAGGTTCTTAGAAAAAGCCCCACAATTTGTCTCCAAGAAATTGGCCTCTGATGTGGGATGGAGCTGCCAGTAGGGCTGTCACCTGTGAGCAGGCGGTGTGAGTGGATGACAGGCAGGCTCCCTGCTGTAGGTGCTGATGGCCACTCCTAATGAGACAGGGTGAGAAATGAGCTTGGTCCTTGGAGCTGTAGTTTAATCCTTTCTGAGCCCACAGGGTCCCAGCACAGCGACACCAGCTGTTTTCACATTCCTTTCTGAAGAAAGTGCAAGCTGTTCTTGGTTTAAATGGTGCACAAGATATCCTTAGCACTTTCCAACACAGCAGGCAAAGAGGGAGACTGATGCCAAGCCTGACTGCACTGGGATCCGAATGGCCTGGGACAGTTCTTTTATATCTGTGACCCTCAGTCTTCTTATCTATGAAGTGGGCATGATATATATACCACACTGAGCTGTCTTAAGAATTAATGAGATAATAGGTCTGAAGAAACCTTTATAACCCTGCGAGGGAAGTCAACAGCAACCAACTCCTCGTGCTGATGTGGATGGCTTGTTCTCTGTTCGTCAAATCTCATGCTTGGGAAAATATTTGAAACTGATTTGAACTCTGATCTCATGAGCAAAGACAACTTTAAGTTGGGACCAAAACTCTAAGGGAGATGAATTAATTTATTAACTCATTCATCTACTTATTCACTTATTTATGTGTTTGTTCACTTGTTCTCTTAGACCCAGCTTCCATTTAACTGTTCTTCACTGCATGCCCATCATTTCCCAGGTGTGAAGATGAACCCGGCAAAGACTCTATCTTCATGGTGCTCACAGGTTCAGAAGGGAAGTCCATGAACAGAAATCACCGAGACAAGGTCCTGTGTCATGATTTGGGGCAAGTCTTCTTTCTCTTGTACCTCGCTTTCCCATCTGTAGAATGAGACAATTGAGCCAATTGTTAAATTCCATTGTAGCAGTCTAAGAAGCAACTGGACTATTGGCAAGAACACTGAGCTGGGAGTCAGCAAATTCCAGCATGGTCCTTACTCTGCCACCAACTCAGAAAGGTCCTCATTCCTTTCCATTCTGCGTGCCTCGGTGTCCCAGCATGTGCAGGACGGGCCGGAGTGAGGAGCCCCCAAGGTCCTGGGGGCTTGAGAGACTTTTACTCCTTTAGATCACCCAACTCCTTATCTGGGACCAGGGAGACAACAGTGGCAGCCGAGCAAAGATTCAGAGGATTACTCCAAAGAGTAGGCACAGGAATTGGGCTCCGAGAAGCCTCTGTGGGTTTCTAGCGGGCATTTTCCCGGCGTGGTTGGCATCCTGCAGGGGCTAGTGGCCTCTGTCCTCCGCTCTCGCAGGCCGAGTATGGAAATGTCAGAGGCAGGGCCCAGGGATTGTCTTCTCGCTGAGCCCTCCTACCACATGCATCCTAACCTGGGTGGTGTGACTATGGGGGAGGCACGCCGGGACCCCAGCAGCCTGGGGTACGGGACTGGGCAGTGGACAGGACAAGCTCTGACCGAATCAAGCTCTCAGGAAAGGAGGTTTCGTGGCAGCCATCCCCCCATCGATTTGTGTTTTGTTCTGACAGCTTCTGCTAGCCCAGGGTGCCTGTCCCAGAGGTGGAGTAGAGGGCCCTGCAGGGGTCCGTGGCATGGCTGGGTGACGCCTAGAATGACTGCGATACCGCAGTTCGTCGGCCAGGGTCGGAAAACTTCCAGGGCGACATCTCAGAGAACTTCAGTGCTTCGGAGCACTCTTCCCTCTGTGCACTCTAGAAACGTTCATTCTTTGTCATATCTCAGTGTGACACAGGGTGAAGAGCACCGGCAGGGGACCCATCTGGCCTGAAGGGGATTTTGCCTCTCCTCCCTTCCTGCTGTGTGGCCTGGGTGAATTGCTCGGCCTTGCAGCCTCGGTATCCTCATCTGCAAAATTATGGCACCGCTTCACTCAGCCTGCTAAGGTCCTCCCATGAGGGGACACTTGGAAAGCGTTTAGCAGAGTGAATGAAGGCTGGCTCCTAATAAACAAGAAGGAAGCGTAAATTCTGTACAAGATGCGGAGAGAAAAACTCTACTATGGATAATACCGATACCAACAATAGCAATCTAAAACCCCCTCTCGAAGCTTCCCAGGGCAGAGAAATGGGGTCAGGTTGGGGGAAGTGGTTTGACAACACAGAAACTCAGTTTACTTTCTTTAACCCGCTGTTTTTCAAGTGAGAGTCTTTTCCTCCTTATATGACATCTTGAATACCTCAGAAAATATTCTAGCGCAACCACTCATTTTAGAAATGGAAAACCAGAGACCCAGAGAGCTGACGGAGTTACCAAAGGTGACTGAGTCCAACTTTGGCTCCGAAGTCCATGGTGCGGCTGGGAGGAGTGTATCCTTCAGGTCGAGGCAGGTGAGGCCCAGGACAGATCCCACCAACAGCGCTGATAGGAGGAGCTTAGAAAGGGGCAGCCCTGGGCTGCCTGGAGGAGGGAGGCCTCCTCCTGCCTGCTGGATCCAGGAGGGCTTCTCAGAGGATGTCACCTCCAACTTGAGATCTGAAGGACTGACGTGTTGGGGGTGGGGTGGAGTGGAAGGGGCGGAGTTAAGAGAGAGCAGGGTGTGCTCTAGGAACCGGAAGTTCAGTATGTCTGGACCCTGAGTGCTGAGACGGATGCACCGAGATCTTGAAAGGGTCTCAAGAAACATGACTAGTGCTCCAAACGCTGCAAAGCGATGTGCTCACAGAGTCAACCGCGTCTCCCTTTTCAATCTCTCCAGGCCCCAGTTTCTGCCCATGTAAAACAAAGATGCTTTCTCTAAATGCTAAATCCTTTTAGGTCTCTGATTTGATGGGAGCCTCTCTATAACGTTTTCCAACACTTCTGCATCTTACTGACTTTGACATACCCTGCAGCCTTTAGGGCACTGACGATGAAAACTTTACTTGCTCTCAATCAGGGATACATTTGGATGAAAAAAAGAAAAAAAAAAGAAAAGCTGATTGGATGTGTGTATCCTGGGTTCTTGGGTCCTTTTCTCCTTGCTCTTCTTGCTTTGTGACATCCATTTTTTCCAAGTGCATTTCAAAAAGATGTGATGATTGGAGCCACTGAGAGGAAGAGGCTGAATGGATGGCCATAGGGATTGGATTAGAGGAAGCACAGTCCATGTTACTTGAAGGTTCATGTGAGCAGACGAAAGAGGGTGAGTCTGGAAAACCCAGCTAACAGAGAGGAGCTGGAAGACGGAGAGCTGTAGAGACATTTAAAGAGGAGGAGGCAGCAGAGAGGAGCAGGAGGACTCGTGGAGGTCCTTGACATCCTGCGGGAGAGAGGTCTGCTTGCAGGTGCCCAAATCCCATTCCAGGTGCCTGAGATGTCTTCGCCCCCACAAGAAGGTCCTCCCAGAAGCCACAGTGAGGGGAACTGCAAGGAGTATATGGCCTTCAGCCCACTCCATGGTTAGCCCCTACCATGGCTTCCAGACCTCCACACTATCTCCCTTTCCCTGCAGGGTTCCCTCTCGTCCGCCTCCACCGTGCAGCCAGGGGGTCATCTACAGCAGGGAGTGTGCCCCTCCCTGGATGAAAACATGGGCTCCCTGCTGTCTATAACACGAAGCCGAAATTTCCTCCTTTGGGCAGCGAAGATGCTTTCTGATCTGCGTTCTGGCTGCCTCAGCTCCCAGCATCCCATGATACCCTCCAGATCACTGCTTCCTGAGCATTTCATATCCTGCAATACTTCTGAAGCTCTAAGAGTCCCGGTTCTCCATTTGATTGCTAATGGGGGTTGAATGTGTCCCTCAAAAAGGTATGTTGAAGTCCTAACCCCCACTATTAGCGAATGTGACCTCATTTAGAAATAGGATCTTTGCACATGTTGCCCAGGTAATGAGGTCATACTAGATGAGGGTGGTGGTGGGCCCTTAGTCCAGTGGACCTGTGTCCTTATCAGGAGAGAGCAGAGAGCAGACACACTCACAGGGAAGAAAGCCACGTGAGGGTGGAGACAGGTTGGTTGGAGCGATCCAGCTACATGCTAAGGGACACCAGGAATGGCTGGCAGACACCAGAAGCTGGGGGGATTCATTAAGGCACAAGCCTTCTCCAGAGCCATGGGAGGGAGCCAGGCCCCACTGACAGCTCGAGCCCAAGCTCCCAGCCTCCAGCACTGTGAGAGAAGAAATTTCTCCTGTTGATTTAAGCCACCTGGTTAGTGGTACTTTGTGGAAGCAGCCCGAGGAAACTAATGTAGTTGCTTTTCTGTATTTCTTTTTTTTTTTTTTTTTTTAAGTGAACAGCTGTCACGTTTGCCTGCTCAGCTCTCCTCTCAGCCTGGGACTGCGGGCACCTGTTCTCCCTTTGTGAAAATGTCCCTTCCCCCTTGTATTCGCCCTCTCTCAGCCAGGAGGTGGACTCCTGACTCAGTAGGCCATTCAGACACTCTCTGAGCGTCCGGATCCTGCAGCGCGGCTCTCGCTGCTAAGTGGCTGCAGCTCCACTCTCTCCACGGCATTGCTCTGAGGAGACTGTCCCTTTGTTCCTTCCCCCTACGTTTCTGCACCAGCCCCTTTCCCTCTTTTTAAGACCAGGGGTCAATGCTATCTTCTTCGAACGATTTTTGTTTGTTGTTGTTGCTCTGTCCTTGGGTTAGCCAGAACTGATTGCTGGTGTTTGCAAGCGAAGAATCCTAACAGCGTGCCGGTCCCATCTCGGACTTTCCCCCTCACACACACACTCAGGGCTGCCGCTGGGCTCCTCTCTGCACTCCGGGCATGCACATCTCCACTCTGGGGCTCACGTGGCGGTCAGTCTGTGACTCTCCAGAGAATGTTTCTACCTTTCAGCTCCAGAGGTAGGACCAGGCTCTCTCCATATCAGCAGTGCTGGGGAGACCGGAGACACTCAGTACGCATTGAATGGCCAAAGGAAAGCTTCATCCCGATTCCTTCACAGTGGTGTGCATGCTCCTAGTGCAATTTCTGATGTGATAAATATAGTTAATGGCGTCTCCCATCACAGTCCCCACGGGACATCTTTCATAGCCCTCATGAGACCAACACTTAATATGCTGCAAAGCCAGGATGACCCTTCACCCTGGGGGTCAAGATGTTGGGAGGTGCGTCCCCTTGTCATTAGGGTCATGTGAGAGCTATCCCTAAAAGTCAGTGCTTCATTAAATTTTGCACTTGAGTCCTGACCTGAATATGCTCTCCTCTTAAGGTATTCAGTATCATGATGCTTCAATGACAAATCCTCAAAGCCCTGAGCCTGATAACCTATCTGCATTATTGTACATCTTGAAGCAAAGGACAGACATGCAGTAATGTGATGGCTGAAGTGGAAAAACACTCTAGACTAAAAGGCAGGAGGAATGGGTCTTATTTCTGGGTCTCCACTTAAGAGCTGTGCGATTTTAGTGACATCAATCTTCTGTGTCAATTTTATCATTTCTACAATGCAGATCATAACAGGACTTGCTCTTATTATTATATTATATTGTGAAAATTAAGCAATATACTTAAAGTAGTTAGACAATTCCTAGCTCATAGTAAGAACAATATAAACATTAGCTGTGATTGCCATCATTTGACGGGCTGAGTGGTTCTGAGTTCATCTCTTTTTGGTCTTTGTAAAGCAGGGGTAATAAAATTCACTCACATATCTTATGGGATTGTTTTGCATCTCTAAATATTGTTTTAAAAGGTGGGAAAGTGAGAAGCATGGAGCCTTATGTCTCTGCCAATGGAGATAGTTAGTCTGTGATCTGTTTGGATTCAAACATTAGAGAAATTTCAACCTCGACAGATTATCCTTATGATCTTGAGCAACTCAGACTAACTTGCCAAGACTTCACTTAGCCATCTTTAAATTAGACATATTAACAATCCCTACCTCAGAGGGATTTGTGGGAGTTAAATAGGATCACAGATGCATTTTGCATGGACTCTAACACAACGGTAGAGATCATTGAAACATAGCTGGTATCGGTATTGTTGCCCCGGTTTCTGTCAAAGCAAGGGTTAAGGCAGCAGTCGCCTGTGACTTTGTTAGATGATATATGGAAGCCAGTGGTTCTCTTCAGCAGGCAGAAGGGTATCAATCCGCGAAAGTACACTGCAAGTGAAAATTGAAACTGTCAGATGGTGTAGACTCCCTGCTCCGTCTCTGGCCGTTTGCTCTCTCTTCTTTTAATTAAAAGTTTTGTCTTCTGATGTGGAAGTGGAATAAATTACTTTGAACCTTAGCCTGCTCAGCACCTACCTGGAGCTGAAACCTGCCTTTGTGGGCACAAATGTCTTTCTCCTGGAGAATCTGGGACCTGCTCCTGAAAGTCACTCTGTTAGCAGGACACCCAGGACAGTGACCACAGTGGCTTTGGGCTCTGACCTGAGTTTAAAACCCAACTCTATGACTTCCTAGAGGTTGGACTTTACCAAGTTATTCTGATATATGGTTTTGTTTTTTCTTTCCCTCTTTCTTTCTTTTTTTTAAATTAAATAGAGATAATAGTGTTCATTGTAAATGGTGTTCAGTTTTGTTTTTTTCAGGAATAAAATTTTAAAAAGTGTTTCTAGCACAATGACATTACACAGAAACTCCTTGATCAATATTGGTCCTCCCTTTCTCACTCTGGGCATCTAATTTTCCCAACTCTACTAACTACCCTTCTCCGCTTATGGAAACAATGTGGCTGATTGGTGAGAGTACAGACTCTGGGATCCTATCCCCTGGATTTGAGACTCGGTTCCAACATCTACGTGACTTTGATTAAGTGAGTTAACTTCTCTGTTCAGGTTATGTTTTGGGCATTAAAAAAAAAAAATCTCAAAACTTAGTGGTTTGCAATAACCATTTTATTTTGAGCACAATAATAGATAGAGAATTTGGAGCTTAGCTGGGAAGTTCACCTTGGATTCATGTGGCCTCGGCGGGAGGAACCACTTCTGGGATGGCTTCTTCACTCATAGACCTGATGACTAATTGCTCTGTGGCCTTCTTCAGTCTCCATGTGACATCCTTGTTCCAGGACCTCTACCATGGTCTGGGATTATCGCAGAATGACAATGGCAGGGTTGTTGGACTTTTTACACAGTTTTTCAAGGCTTTTAAAGAGAAGATAGTCTAAGAAAGACTTCATATAACCCAGCCTCAGAAACTCCAGAACACTACTTATGCTGTACTCTCCTGGCTGAACAAATTTTTAAAATTTATTTATTATTTATTTATTGACTTGAGAGAGAAAGGAAGTATGTGTGTGTGTGTATGAAAAAGAGAGAAAGATATATGTATTGCTCCGCTCACCCATGCATTCACTGGTTGATTTCTACATGTACCTTGACCAGGATTGAACCTGCAACCTTGGTGTATCAGGATGGTGCTCTATTCAACTGAGCTCTCTGGCCAGGGCCTGATGGAACACGTTTTTAAGACATCCTAGTGCAAGAAGAGGAAAATTGGACTTCTTTTCTCAATGGGAGGAGTGACAAAAATTTATAGTCATCTTTCATTTACCATACCCTCCAAGGCTTACCACTCTGTGCCATGGGACTTGGGGAGAACTAAACGAGATAATGAACAGAAAGCATTTAGCACAACACCTAGTATAAATTATTACTCAATAAATGTCACCTCTTTTTATTATTTTCCCCTTCTCTAGCCAAGCCTTCTTTCTCATGGCCACAACCTTCCTCCCCAACACTATTCCCCAGCACACAGACACACAGCAGAGTTCTTCCCACTCCGGGACTGGGTGCGAAGGGTGGATTCAGGGGCAGAAGTGGGAGACACCAGGAATCCAAATGGTGCTTGGGCTATAATTTAGGCCTGGACAATGGTATTGGTGGAGAGAATGAAAAAAGTAGACACATTCAAGAGCTATTTAGGAGTTGTATTGATAAGAGCTGAGTGAGGGAGTAATTATTTGATGGAATGGGTGTGATAAGAGAAGAAAAGAGATGAATCAAGGGTGCCCAGTTGTTGAGTATGGTGACTGGTTGGGCGGAGGCCAGTTTTTCACTAACATAGGAAACACAACATTTCAATTCCGTTGACTACTGCTTCATTTATTTATATATTTGTCTTTCCCATATCTGGGCATCCTACAGACATCCTAGGAACTCAGACCTTGCTCTTTCAGTCACAGGGAACCCTTGAAACTTATTGATCAGGGGAGTGACATGAAACAAGTTGTCCCCGAGGGAGACTACATGGACTATCGCAGTGCGAGACAGATGACTCACCCTTGCATTTGTATTGGACTGTTTTTATTGAAGACCACCCATGGTATTAACATGGCCTCATATTTTGCCTAGATAAAGGCAGTCCGCTAGTGGAAAGTAGTAACTGTACAAGGAAGTAGAAGAAAAAAAAACACAACAAGCCCTGCTTTGTTTGTTTTCCAATTTATTGAGAACATAGGCGACCCAAATTCCCAGAAGGAGGGTATCTGTAACCTTGATGGTTGTTATTCAGAGTACCTTATCCCTTACGTTCCCATCAGCTCAAGGTGATGTCAGTTGTCTATCATGCCTTGTATGCTCCCTCCAGTGTGATCCTTTGCTATGATCTTTCACTCAAGTCATTGCTCATAGCTCTGTTCACAGCTCTGGGCTTCTCCAAATGCCCTCTGACCAGGGAGGGCTCTTCCGTGATATTGGATTGGTTTTGCCACTCCAACTGGTGCCATAAAAAAGTCTAGCTTTTCTGAAAAGTAAATGCAGTGCAGAGAATCCATAATAAAAACACATCATAATACCATGAATTCAGGTACAACATAATGGACAACTTACCCTTCTGCATAGTAGCCTTACTCTAGTTTTTTTCTAAAATTTTATAATAATGTGATCCTACTTTTTATGCCATTGAATTTTTGAACCTTATTTGTAACATTATAATAGAGTATTCTGCTATAATAATAACAGCAACAATAAAAACAGCCCTAAAACTGATAATAGTAACAATTAGAGGAACAGCATCAGTCAACTTTGAAGTATGCTTATCACGTGACAGGCATGGTGCTAAGCACATTGTGTATGTTATCTTATGGAAATCCTGTGTGACAGACTGTTTTTTATTAACTTTATTGGGGTGACATTGGTTAATAAAATTATATGGGTTTCAAGTGTACAGTCCTATTACATCATCTGTCTATTGCATTGTGTGTTTAGCACCCAAAGTCAAGTCTCCTTATGTCACCATATATTTGACCCCCTTTACCCTATTCTGTCACCCCACCCCTGCCACAGGCTATCTTTATGCCCATACTGCAAATAAGGTTTAGAGAAGTTAAGTAATGTACCCAAATAGCTAAGAAGGAATGAAGCCGAAATTTGGATCCAGGTCTTTCTGCTTTGGCTTCCATGGCGAATGGGGATAGTCACATTATGGTCTTGGTTTCCGTGATGAGTGGGGACAGTCATATTGTCCTGGTTTCCGTGATGAGTAGGGACAGTCACATTGTTCTGGTTTCTGTGGTGAGTGGGGACAGTCACATTGTCCTGGTTTCTGTGGTGAGTGTGGATAGTCACATTGTCCTGGTTTCTATGTTGAGTGGGGACAGTCACAGTGTCCTGATTTCTATGGTGAGTGGGGACAGTCACATTGTCCTGGTTTCTGTGGTGAGTGGGGACAGTCACATTGTCCTGGTTTCTATGTTGAGTGGGGACAGTCACAGTGTCCTGATTTCTATGGTGAGTGGGGACAGTCACATTGTCCTGCTTTCTGTGGTGAGTGTGGATAGTCACATTGTCCTGGTTTCTATGTTGAGTGGGGACAGTCACAGTGTCCTGATTTCTATGGTGAGTGGGGACAGTCACATTGTCCTGGTTTCTGTGGTGAGTGGGGACAGTCACATTGTCCTGGTTTCTATGGTGAGTGGGGACAGTCACATTGTCCTGGTTTCTATGGTGAGTGGGGACAGTCACATTTTCCTGGTTTCTGTGGTGAGTAGGGACAATCACGTTGTCCTGGTTTCTGTGGTGAGTAGGGACAGTCACATTGTCCTGGTTTCTGTGGTGAGTGGGGACAGTCACGTTGTCCTGGTTTCTGTGGTGAATGGGGACAGTCACATTGTCCTGGTTTCTGTGGTGAGTGGAGACAGTCACATTGTCCTGGTTTCTGTGGTGAGTAGGGACAGTCACGTTGTCCTGGTTTCCGTGGTAAGTGGAAATAGTCACATTGTCCTGGTTTCCGTGGTAAGTGGAAATAGTCACATTGTCCTGGTTTCCATGGCGAGTGGGGACAGTCACATTGTCCTGGTTTCTGTGGCGAGTGGGGACAGTCACATTGTCCTGGTTTCTGTGGTGAGTGGGGACAGTCACATTGTCCTGGTTTCTGTGGTGAGTGGGGACAGTCACATCCTGAATATTCACATTATACTGCCCCAGAGGGTTTCTTGAACACATTGGGTTTGGCCTGAGGTTTGTGTTGGTGGAGGAGGGCAGTCTAGACTGGTTTACTTTACTGTGTGCTATTTGGGGCCCTGACATCCTTCTGGATGGAAAGGGATAGAAACGTATTAGGCAATCAAAATGTAAACGTTTCCACTTACAGAGAAAATTATGGAACCCATAAGGGACTTGAGAACCATCACATTGGAATTCAGCAGCCAGGGTAAGAGATCCAGGGCGCGGTAATAAGTTGCAGACCACGGGAATGTCTGAAGAATGGTGATTTAATTAAAGATAGTGGGAGAGGTTTCATCCACCACTGATACTGACACAGGCAAGTGGCCAGGGCTCTGGAGGACAGGTGACAATCAGTGCCATTCAGCCGGGCTGAAGGGGAGATTTACAGAAACTTCATGTCTGAACTCTCTTCTGGCTAAAATCTGAGACCCTGTTTGTGCATTTAATACATGGTATATGCCAGGCAGGGAATGTGAGGAATGGAAAGGGCCAGGTCTCAGGGTGCTGGGACAGAGGGCAGCCTGGTAACCCACGATCTCACTGAAGGGGCATCTGCCATGGAACTCTAGCTCCTGCTGGTATAGGGCCCTTTTCATTGTTTAAGGGATGTTGGATATCTGGGAGTCTGTATGAAATATGCAGACTTGTAAATACTAGGAAAAAAATAAACTATTTCTTCTGGTCCACATCTGTTGGGCAAATAAATCTTGTGTTTCTAGCTGGGAAAACAGAATGTGTTCAAATGTCACTTCTTAAAGGGAGCCTTTGTGTTAGTTTGCTAGGTCTGCCCAAACAGAGCACTGCCCACGGGGCAGCTAGAAATGACAGGCAGTTTCCTCTCACAGTTTGGAGGCTGGAAGTTCAGAATCAAAATACCAGTAGGACCGTGCTCCTTGTGAAACATCTTCCTAGCTTCTGGTGGTTTTCTGGCGATCTTGAGATGGGACTGATAGTTATCCTGTCACCTGGGCAATTCCGCTGCCAGCCAGCGCCTCTCCTTAGGTGCCTTTCAAAAGTAACTTTATTAACATAACAAATGACATCTTTATTGCTCTCATCACTTAGAAAATTCCAAAGATTGTAACTCTGTGCTAATATATGTGTTGTTCTATGCCACAAATACCTTCGGAGAAGGGGCTCTGGAAGGCTTCTCAGAAGTCATTTATGCTGGAGGATGTAGTTGTGATGGATAAATAGCAATTAATAGGTAGGGAGGGAAGTTGGGGAATAGGGAGCATTCCAGGCCAAAGCAAAGCCACAGGGAAGCATTTGAAGGGTTGGCGAGAAGCTGGGGAGACATTCCAGAGGACACAGTACAGGCCAAGCCATGGAATGACAGAGAGCAGAGTGGCCGGAGGAGCATGGCTGGGAGGGATGGGGACAGATTGGGAGAGGTAAGATTAGGGAATCAGGTGGGGCCATATGGTGACTTTGAATCCCAGGGTAAGGAGTTGGAGTTAGTGAACTGGCCATGGCCTGGAGAGAGAGAGAGACCTGGGAGATTTTCTCAGGTGGCATTAATAGAAATGCGACCTATTCCACAAACTTAGTGGATAACATATAGGGCTATATTTTTTCTCCAAGAACTGAAAGTAATTTCTATTTTTAGCCACCCTTCTACTCTATGGTGGACATTTATTGATTGGTGCTGTGGGTGAATTCTTACCCCTTGCGTAGTTGTGTCTAAGGACTGGGGGACATACCTAGGGTGTAGGCATGCTGTGTGTGGAATCTGTCAACATCCATCTTTGTGTTTTTTTGGCCCCTGGCATGAATTGATCAGGTAACTGTTGACTCCCCATCTCCTCCACCACGAACCTCTTTGAGTCAGCCATCTTGTCATTCCAGGTGTGTGCCACCTCTCAGGAAACATTGCCTTGACTTTTGCATGACTCTTGGAGACTGTCTCAGTCCTCTCTGTCCAGATTCTGGGTTTTTATAACCTTCTAAGCTTCAACTCAAGAAACAGGAGCATGATTTCACTCTATTCTCAGATTCCCTAAATCTGTGTTGGACTTCTCAAATTTCTTAGTTACTTTGGGGAAATACAGCCAAGGCCCCTTCCTCAGATACATCAATAATGTCTAGCACGTGGGATTTGTATTACTTCCCATCTTTCCTCTTCCTCTAATTTCAGTCATTATTTTTTTTATCTCAACATTAGAAATGAGGGGGAATTTTAAAAATCTCATTCAGAGACTTGGTATATAATAGCATGTTATATAATAGCATTTTAAAAGTCCATGAACTTGGGTGGGGAAGAAAATGCATCTTCATTTTTACTAACTTCCAACTGAAATGCATCCTTTCCTTCTCTTATGAATGTAAGCAACAAATCACTTTGGTTTTAACAATATTTGTGGCTTTGTCATGTACGGGAATACTAGATAATTTTATATCACTTTATACTCATTGCAAATATCCTAAAATATGTATTGTCGATGCCCAGGATGCCTTCAAAATTATAGTAGTCATTACAACATCATGTTACTCTCCATAAAGAAGCACATATATTACTGCATCACAAAATGTTAAACTATTTTAATGAGTATATTTCCATATAACTGGCTTCCTCTGTGTATCTATTTTACTTGTGAGGAAAAATTATTTTTAAAAACTCTTGAAATGGCAAAAAGTGATGACTGGTTTCCTATGGAAGTTAGACAATCTCTAGCACGCCCTCTCGTTATCCGGTTCATGGTTTTCACCTTTCACTGCCTTTGAGCTATTTTACAACTCTGAAAGTTGAGGAAAACGGTGGGAGGTAATGGAAATAACTCTTGTCTCCAGAGGTAAGATTTGTCCCAGAGAGGTACAATTAAGTCCTGCTGCCTCCTTGACCTCTCTACTTTCAGATCTTCCCAGTGACACACAAGTGCCGCATAGATTAACATATTCCTTTCAGCATCTCTAATTGCTTTTATATGTTTCTGCTCTTTAAATTCCCCTTCGAACAGGTTTGTAACTCATTCCTGGTTTCTTCATTTATTAAGTAAAAGCTTTCTGTTCATTTTGTATTTGTATAAGAGTCATGATATTATCTTGTAAAATTATGTTGTGATATGGTTTGTGCGTGTAGCAACATTATTCTGAGAAGGTGTCCATAGGCATTGATGGGGTGCCAATGGGATCCACGGCAGAAAAATAATGCCTAAGAGACCCAGCATGTGACCCCCATCTGGTGCTGGACTTTTGAGACCCAGAAAGCCTTTCCTCTTCGGCGTCACTATCCCTTTGATCAACCAGTGCGAGCCAAGTGGTTTAGCGGCTACTAGCAAAAGTGAAAGGTTATGCTAACCTGAAAGCGCAGGGTGGGGACGGAGGAGGCAGACATATCCACTAAGATTTAAAAATCACCTGACCACTTGAAAGAAAGCATCCTTATTTTCATGTGAGAGAACAGGAGGGCTCTAGAGCAATGGGAAGAGCTTCGTTCCAGTCCCCATTTTTCATAGACTCTATTTCTAGGGCACGGTAGGGGCATCACTGTCCACTGTCCTAGCGAAAGAAGAGCTCGGGAGAGGCTGGGGACAGTCAGAGCATCTTTGAACACACGGTGGGTTAGGCTGAGCTGAAGTTTGGCTTTTACTGGAGCTGTCATTATTATAGGCAGGGAAGTGTCAAGCTGGTTCCCTTGTACATGTCAGTGTAGCTGTGTTGTTGCTGGTGTGTGTGTGTGTGTGTGTGTGTGTGTGTGTGTGTGTGTGTGTGTGTGTATCACAAGCCTGGACCTCCTGGTAATAGACTAAATGCAAGCTGCCACTCGCATCCTTCCCTCTGTGGTTGTCATCAGTGCAGTCAGGGAACAAGTGGGTCTAGGCAATTAATAGGAAGGGAGGGAGGAGAGAGGATCTACTCAAGGTGGGGAGGGGGAGTTAATTTGACCCTGAAGCTCAGATGAACAGAGGTTCTGGGTGAGAACAGCCTATCGCCAGCCTCACGGTCTCGTTTCCAGTTGGAGCATGCCTGAGAAGCCATTACCATATTTATAGAGCTACCTGGGACCACAGCACATGCTTGAGAGGGTTAGAAAGACCTATCTGTTTTTCCAGCTGTGCTGCTGCTGCTGTACTCTGAAGCAAGGTTGCCAGGGGAGCAGGGGTGGTCTGAGCCCACTATGAGCAGGAGGACAGAGTGGGTCAGGCTACACAGGCTGGCCAGAGAGAACGGACGGGTTGGTCTTTCTAATTGTCTCCTCCACCTTGTTGGCCTGAGCCTGTGTGGCTAGTCCTGATTCAGTCGATCCTGAGAAAGAAGCACGATGGACCACTGGTCAGGTGCAGATTTGCTGGAGAGCCACTGTCAGTACCTGCACAGCTGCAATTCTGGAAGGTGGACAGAACATGAACTCAAGAGTCAAAGAGATCTTATATGTTGTACACCTTTGGGCAGCTAGTCTAGGTTCTCTGAGCCTCATTTCAGACATCTGCACCAAAGGGATGGTAACGAACTGTTGGGAGGACCTAGTTACAGATGCAGTTGAATGTGTCCTAATCAATGTCCCTCTGCCTTGATCAGGCCGGAACAGCATATTCATACAGTGCTTTGTAGGAGGGCTCAGAAGTGCCTCTGGATGTTTACCCACCCCTCGCTGCCCACCCCGTTAGCACGTGGGCTCTGTCTCTCCTGTTCACAGACACACACACGTTTCTGTTCTGATCACCAACTATGGCACATCCGCCCTGTTCCTCATACGAGGATATGGGCCTCACAACCAGGAGCACAGTCCTGAATCTCAGGGTTGTAGTCCCAAAGAAAGTACTGTGACATTTCTGATTCTTGTCTCTCCTGGCACCCCATATCCCTACGCCTGTCTGGGTATAACACCAAGGTTCAATGACAGCAATTGGCAGCGTGCTTCACCCCTTGCCTCCAGCCCGGCTGAAAGCCAGCTGTGTCGGTAACCATTGGTGGATACGTTTTTACCACATGTTCTGACTGGCTGATGGGGAAGGGTAGACAGCATCTGGAAGCAGACCTAGTTCTATGAGAACTTGAAAACTGAGCCACAGAGGAAGCTGTGGACTCACCAGGCTGGCACTGTCATTTAGCGATGTTTGCAACCTCCCCTTTCTCTTTGCTTCTTCTGGGGAGAGCGGATTTCAGAAGGCAGCCCTGTATTTGCTGATTAGGAATGTGGGGCGAGGAAGCAAAATGGAGAAGCCGGGCTGAGGGAGGGCACACATGCTCCAAAGGGAGGGAGGTGAAGCCTGGAGAGGAAATACAAATGGGAGAGGGGAAGGCAACCAGAAGACATGCGGGGAGAGAGGCTGAATGGCGAGGTTGGTGGTGCTGATGGTGGCGGGGGTGGTGTGACAACTGCTGCTGGGCAAAGGACTGGGGAGAGGGAGGTGACTAAAGGGACTGGAGCTATTCAGTGTGCAGTGTCACCTCTCAGCTCCTCTCCCTATAATCAATCAAATGTGTGTGTGTGTGTGTGTGTGTGTGTGTGTGTACACGCGTGTGTGAACTGCACAGACTGGAACCAGGAGGCTGGGTTGAAGCTGGGTTATAGGTCTGCACTGCTAGATCAGCAGAGCCCTGGCCTTTGACAGCTTACCTGGATGAACCCCGAAAGCATGAAGGCGTGCCGAACATTCACAGGGTCAGGGACAGGAGCCAGAGAAAGATCAGAGGGCTACAAAGAGTCCTCTGCCTGCAGCTCACAAGAACTGTGTCTCTGCTGCACTCTGGTGTGCTAACAGTCTGTGTAGGTTGGTAAACAGAAGACGTGGGAAATGCTGCTTTTGCTTCTGGAGCTCCAGATTAGATGTGGCTCTATCTCTCAGTAGCCAGGCAGGAGGGGAAGGAGAGGACCTGGGCTTTGCAACCCTCCCTAGCCCCCCAATGCTGTGAATCCACCACCCTGCCATCATGCACGCAGGCAGCTGTAACACCCTGTCAACCAATCTATGCTTGTTTCTCAAACTGTTCAGATTCTCCCTCCCCTTGAAGGATGTCTTAGATACCCAGTAGTCATTCAGCTTTCCCTTCTTTGGGAAGCGACAGGACTGATTGATGGCTGTCAGTACAGCCCATTGGAGCCTCCTGTGAACTGACACTCTCTGGTGTCCCTCTAAGTCATAGCTTCATTCTGACTTCCCAGCCTCTTGTCCAGTGACTGCGTTGCACATGGGTGATACTGTTCCCTCCAAATGATATTTCTCCAAAGAGGAAGTCTACCTATTTCTTTGTCTTAACACAGATTCTGTTACTAGTTTATTTTGAATAATGAATTAGTGTTGAGTAAGACACATTTGTCTAAAATAACTTCAAATAATATTAACTGCGCATACTGACAGAGGTTGATAGAGGTCATGTGACAGAATCAATGACAAATGAGGCGAAGACCTTTAACGTGGATTCCGTGATTATTCAGGGGAACGAGACAGTTGCGCCTGTTGGATGTCACTGTAAACGAGTCTTCTAAAGATCACTGCCAAGGCAGCACAGCAAATCTTGGGAGATGACATTGATGATACGGTTTTGCATTTCCCTAAATCCATAAAACCAGAGCTAAGATATCAAAACCTATAACCCACTGACATCTATTTAAAAGTGTTATCAAGTTTCCTTCAAAACTTCAAACAACGAGCAGATGTGGACAACACACCATCACTTTGAGGTCTACGTCGTATCAGAACGTGCAAAGGAGGAGACAAAAGGGTGTGACAGATTTCCTCATGACCCTAAAAGCAGGACATGAGTAAATCAAATCTCCATCAGATCCCCAACAGTCAGGAGAAAGACTTAGGGAGCAGCACCTGGGCTTTTGAACACTCTCCTAAGCAGTAGCGTGCGGAAGTCCCCAGGAAGGTCCGAAAGGGCAGGTGAGCCTGAGCTAAATGAACACTTGAAAGGATCTCGTTTACACTGGTGATCAAGTTATACAGGTTTCAGGTGCACAACTCTGCAACACATCTGCCCACTGCATTGTGTGTTCACCCCTAAGTCAAGTCTTGTCTATCACCATTTGTCTTCTTATACTCTCTCCTCCTCTCCCCCTCCTCCCCTTCACCCCGGAAACGCCCACCCTGTTGTCCGTGTCCATGAGTTTTTTTCTTTTTTTCTTTTTTTCTCAATCCCTTCACCTCCCCAGCCCCCACAGCTGCCAGCCTGCTCTCTATGAGTCTGTCTCTGTTTTGTCACCCCAATAAATTTAATAAAAATGAAAAAAATAAAGTGTATCTTCTAATAGTGAGGTGATTGCCTCTGTTAATCTTTGTTGTTTAGTGTGTTTGAATTCAAAGCATTGAAATACTTTATTAATTAAACAATAAAAAAGGATCTAGTTAAGCTCCATTCTAGGATAGAATCCCATATGGATGAGAAAGTCCTGGAAACAGCATCCAGATCACGCTGGGCTGAGCTGACAGGACAGAGGGAGGAGAAGACCAGGTAGAAGTGCGGGAGAAGCAAGGACATTGGAGAAGGTGGAGGTCAGGTGATGGAGCCACGAGGGTGCTCTAGAACAGTGAAGCTGGAGCATCGTTCTTGGCCCACTAGTTCCTCCCAAATGTTTAGGGAAACTAACTTCACTAAAGAACAGGTAACAAAAAAGGATCAAGTTTGAGCCCAATACAGATTTCTTAATACCATGAAAAACAAGGAGGACAATAATATCTCTCTTGGTGGTGAAAACACACCATAAAAAGTTATCTACAAAACATGAAAACTCTAGCCTAAAGTTTCAAAATGTAAAAAGGAAATTAAGATGATGATGGAGAAATAAAAGAAAAACATAAATCCGTAAAAGGGGAGTTTAGCAATGAAGTGACATAACTCAAGGAAGACATATAAATAAAAGAAAAAACTCACTTCAGAAAGAGACCAAATTGGGAAGAACACAAGAGTAAATGAAAATAGTAAAAACAGTAGAAAATGCCTTAAATGATAAAAGTGAAAAGGAGTAAATTCTAAACATCAAAACACATGATGAAACAAAACAACAAAAATATTGAAAGTAACAAATGGAAGACAGGTAAAGAACAACATAGATATTATAAGAATTCACAGCAAAAAAGGAAAACAAAGCAACAGGCCAGAAATAATAAAAACAAAGGTCTATACCAGTGTTTTTCAACTGCCTGTCTGTGAACTGGTGCCAGTCCTGATATTGAGTGAAGATTATAGATTCTATAATCTATAATCACTGGGTCTATAGTCTTTTTTTTCTTTTAAGTGAGAGGCAGGGAGGCAGAGAGACAGACTCCTGCATACACCTGACCTGGATCCACCCGGCAACCGCCATCTGGAATTGATGCTCTGCCTATCTGGGGCCACTGCTCTGTTTCTTGGCAACAGAGCTGTTTTTAGCACCTGAGATAGGGCCATGGAGCCATCCTCAGTGCCTGGGACCAACTTGCTCAAACCATTTGAGCCATGGTTGTGAGAGGGGCAGAGAGAGAGAGAGAGAGAAAGAGAGAGAGAGAGGAGGGGGGAGGGGTGGAAAAGCAGGTAGTCACTTGTCCTGTGTGCTCTGACTGGAAATTGAATCCGGGACATCCACAGGCCGGGCTGAAGCTCTACTGCTGAGCCAACTGGCCAGAGCCCTGGGTCTATAATCTTCACACTTCATCAGATGGTTAACTCATTCGCAGACTGGCACAAAATTTCTGGTGGACTGGTACCTGTCTGGTTGAAAACCACTGTTCTAAAACTACTTTTGTAGAAAGTAGTGTGTGTGTGTGTGTGTGTGTGTGTGTGTGTGTGTGTGTGTGTATTTATTATATTCAAATATATATATATATATTTGAAACCACATGCTGGAAACAAACATCATGAAAAATGACCCAGAGTGAATGACCAATACAGAAACATTTTAACAAATACTTTAGGCTCCCAGGCAAAAGGTCTAAGTCACTTAGAAAGGGAAAGGAAATCCAAGGCTCATAAGACTTTGACAGCAGCACTTTTTATCAAGAGACAATGGAGTGACATATTTAAGATACTCAAGGAAAGAAAAATATGAGCCATATATTATAAACCCAGCCAAACTTACTTGTAAATATAAAGACTAGAGACAAACTGCTATCAACAAGCAAGAACTCAGGAAATACTGTCCCCAGGAGCTTTTCCTGAATAAACTACCAGAGAATTAAAATGAATGGGGAGATGTTGACATAAGGCCTGATGGTAAGCATTAAATACATGGCTACCTGTAGAACTAAGTAGAAATGACGGTTATAAGAGAGAAAGTATAGGCTATAAACAACTGATGCTCTAAAAATTATAGGAATAGAGCAAATGAAATGTAGATCAAGTGTATGATTGCCTTCTAGTTACTGCTTGGGAATAAATGAATATTGTTTTAAACCAATTCCTTGGATAGAAGATGATGGATAAGAAATTATCAAAAAATTTCAATATTATTCATAGTAGTAAACCAGTAGTCAATTTCCAAAGAAGGACACTCAGGGTCTTATATACTAGTATTAACATGAAAGAGCTGATCTAAATAAATGTACAAACTTACCTAAGTTCCCCACCTCAAAAAAAACTTGAAAAGACAGAAATAGATAAAACTGATCAACTTATGAAAGACCATTTGTATAAAATATAGACTACTTATAGATATAAAGCAATATGACAGATCAGAGGGCAACTGTAATAATCTTATCAATATATGTCATGAACTTAAACTATTTTAAAGTTTAGATTTACTAAAAATAAAAATTCTATACTCTACTATAACTAAGAGACATAGACCCTGAAACTATAAGAAACTATGGAAGGTTAAAATAAAATAAAGGATGGGAGAATATATACTAGGCAAATGAAAATAAAAATAAATCAGAGGACATTTTTATTATTCCCCTAAATAAATCATACTCATTAGCAGCCAACACCCATTTCCTTCCAAGTGCTAGACCTAGGCAACTATTAATTTACTTTGGTCTCTATAGAGTTGTCTATCCTATGCTTCACATCAATGAAATCAGCTCATAGGTGCGCTTTTGTGACTGTATCCTTTCACTTAGTCTAACCCTTTCAAGATTCATCTATGTTCTTAACATGTATCATCTTACATTCTTTTTAGTGCCAAGTAATATTCCATTGTATGGGTAATTTGTTGTACTAATGGGTGCACATTTATGTAAATATACTACAAACTATTGAATTCTGTACTTTAAGTGGGTAAGATTTTGGGATATGAATTATATCTCAATAAGGTTGTTACCAAAAATAAGTGAATAAAATAAATCAAGTTTACACTCTTTATATCAGAAAAGATAGAACTTACATAAGTGAAACTGTAGATGTATAAAATTAGAACTAACAAGGGGAGATAAATAGCTATTTAAAAAGAAAAGAAAATCCCAGGAGAGTACTTTGTATGATTTTATGGAAATTGATACTTTAACAAAACATACAACTTACTAAAATTTATAAAGCCAAAACAGACAAGCTTTCTTAGAAACTTAGTTAAAGTAGTTATAAAGTTCCTTATACAATATCACTAGGACAGGTGGTTTCACATTTGAAGTCCACCAAACTTGAACATCAGGTTAGGTCAATGCTACTTAAATTATTGCAAAGTATAAAATGTTAAGGGACTTTTCCATATTCATTTCTTAAGATGAGCATAATGCTTGTTCCAAAACTTAGGAAGTATTGTACCACAAAGCCCAAGTCAGTATTGCTTATGAATATCAATATAAAAATATTAAAATTAGCATATTAAGAAGATACATGTTGCCCTGGTCCAACAGCTTGGTTGGTTAGAGCATCCTCCCAAAGCCCAGAGGTTGCCAGGTAGATCCCCGGTCAGGGCTATCTATGCAGGAACAGATTGATGTTCCTGTGTCTCACTCTCTCCCTTCTTCTCTCTAAAATCAATAAAATTAACATAAAAAAAGACATGTATAACCACCAAGTGGGTTTTATTCCAAGAATACAAGAGTGGTTAAACATTAAGAAATCTGTTAATAATATTTACAATATTAATAGAACTGAAAAATGTCATGATAGCTCTATAGATTAATAGCCATTTAACAAAGTTTAACACCTCACACCTGCAGAAGTGGATTTAATGATGGGTGCACTGAGCTCATGCCTTGGGCCCCGACTTCTGAAGAGCCCCACAAAACCCCAACTTTACACTTTTTCCTAATGACACCAAGTTTGGATTCATATATGCAATTTTAACATTAATAGTACATAATACTTTTTATTTATTTAAAAATATGGTTAATGCGTATTTTTATTTTCCATGTCTCTCTCTTGTTTTTTTAGGGGGCCCAATATTTTATTCTGTGCCCAGGGCCTCAACCAGACTTAATCTGCCTCTGTTCCTTAGTCTATGCCAATATTTGCATGCATTATCCAAATTATTTGTAATGACAATGACAATCTTACAAGATAGGTAATATTCCCATTTTACTTATAAGAATACAGAGGTTTTGAGAGATAATATAGATTATCCAAAGACACAGAAGATTAATGAATGGAAAAGCTGGTATTTGAATTTATGATCCTCTGACTTCGAATCCTATTAGCATCTATAACTACATTATTCTTCCTTCTCATGATTCCTCAAGGTTTTCCTTGATCACTATAAATCTCATATTCTACTTCCTGTCCCCTCCTCTTACCCTTCCCTCCCCTCCGCTCCCCACCCTACCTTTCCTCTTCCCACCCCTCTCACACCCCCTCTTTCCCTTCCCTTTCCTTTCCCTCCACCTCCCTTTCTCTCCACTTCCCCTCCCTTTCCCTTCTTCCCTATCCCATTCATTGTCTCTCTTTCCTTAGGATTCCTCTAGCCATTTGTTGGTACTCCTCAAGTGGAGTGCATCCAATGTTCATTCCATTTTATGAAACAGGATATCCCACTTTGTAGTGCAGTTATATTTGTTTGAGTCCTCTATTCTTTACCTGTGAGCTTTCTGAAGGAGTCTCTTACCACACACACCCCTTCTGCAAAGTGCCCTGTGTGTTGCTCAATTCAAAAGAATGCTTGTGCTTGTGCATAGTTTGCTGTGTTCGGCAAACAGGTGCTGGAATGTGCAGATTGACTCCATGAGATCACAAGTAGCATTGATACTTATTGCATAGCAATCTGACCATTGTCCTCACATATATGGATTATACTTCTATAACCCTAGATATCTTGGAGACTCTTTGCCTCTTGTGATCTATAGGAATTCTATGGTTTACAGAAGGCTGAAACCCTCCCCCAGATTTCTGCTAACTCAAAGTAGGAGTAAGTGGGTGTGTAGGGGAGGGTGTTTCCTTTGTCTATGTCTCCCTACCTCTGAGAAACTCTTTGGGTTTTGCTGATGTCTCATCTTAATTCATGCCCGTTGTAAAACTTAATCCCTTCTTCAACATTAGCAACCACCCCTGCTGTCGTGATGAAAATGGCATACCTATGCCTAGTATTTGAAAGTATACTCTATTTTTACAGAGGAATTCTGGACACCCAAGGTTGAGAGGGATTGTATCAGCCAGTATACTACTCAGCTTTTTGCCATTTTTTAAACTCTCTTTTCCCTCCCTTCTTCTTTCTATTGTTTTCTCCTTCCTTTCTGTTCTTCGGAGAGCTCCAATTGCATCTCCTCGTGTGGTAGAGAGCAGCGTCCCCTTCCCGCTGTGTTTTCATGCCCACCTTATAACCCATCACTTATTCCCCAACCCGACTGGGTAATGTGTACACTTACTTTCCCCCCAAGATTATCCTTTCCCCAAAAAAGATTATTCTCTCTTTAGTGGCTTTTATTGAGGTTATAAACATTCCACTGATGGTTATGCCTATAAAATGCCAGGCAACAAAGAGGCCACAGAGACCAACAGGACGAGATCTTGGCAAGACACAGCCACATAAAAAGTGTTGGTAAAATTGTGCTACAGAAAACAGTTTTTCAGTTTCTCCAAAAGTTAGACACAGAATTCCTATATGACCTAGTGACTCCGTTCCTCAGTATGTATGCAATGAGAAATAAAGCACGTCTATCTACACAGCAACTTACTGGCACGTGAATGTTTATGGCGGCATCACCAGAGTAGCCAAAAGGTGGCAGCAACCCAAATTCCCGTTAGTTGACGGATAAATAAACACAATGTGGTACTATATCCAGACAATGAAATATTATTAAACCATAAAAAGAACAAAGTACTGAGACATGCTAAATGTGGACCTTGAAAAAAAAATTAAGCAAAAGGGCCAGATACAAAAACTTATCTATCACACGATTTTTATTATTTCTTTTTATTTATTTATTTTATAGAGGAGACACACAGAGAGAGAGAGAGAGAGAGAGAGAGAGAGAGAGAGAGAGAGAGAGAGAGAAAGGGGGGAGGAGCTAGAAGCACCAACTCCCATATGTGCCTTGACCAGACCAGTGCAAGGTTTTGAACTGGCGACCTCAGTGTTCCCAGGTCGACACTTTATCCACTGCGCCACCACAGGTCAGGCCAATGTTTAAATGTAATATAAGCATAATAGGCAAATCTGTAGAGACAGAAAGCAGATTGTCGTTCACCAGGCAATGAAGAGAGAGAAACCAGGCATGATTAAGGGGACTGGGGTTTTCATGGATTAGGAACAGTTTTTGAAACTAGAGAGAGCTGCTTATTGTACAACATTGTGAATTTTATAAATACCCCTGAATTGTACACTTAAAAATGGTTCATTGTTTATACGTAAATTTCACTTAACTAAAAGCAAATACATAAAACAAAACAAAAAAATAGCTAGTATGGTGTAAGTGGTTTTACTTGGGACTCAGTGGGGGCAAAAAAACAAACCCTAGGTCTCTCTCTTGTCCTGCTTGTCCTTGAGAGGCTGGCCTAAGCTGACAGCTTGCAGTTAAAAATTCCAGGGATGGGAGTGAGGGGCTGGGGCCAGTGCGGAGAGCAGGCAGAACCGGTAACAGGTGTTATCACTGAGTGGGCTGCTGCTCCAGCTCACCGGGAACTCCTGAAAAGTCATAAAATGACTCTCAGAACTGTCAGCTTAGGGACAGCAAGGGAGGTATGTATCCATCCAGTGGGCAAAGGTGGCCCTTCAGTCACCAGTTGACCTGCACTTCTGGATTGCACATATCTGAGCTCGCATCCAATTCCCAAGGCTGTTCCATTTCTCAGTGACAAAGGAGCAAAGCGAGGGCATGTGGCCCAGGCCCACAGGTCCCACTGCACAGGCACTAGGCTGGCAGGAGCCCGCTGGGGACGGGCCTCAGTGCCGACACTGGAGAAGAAGATGTGTCTGAAAGGATTCAATGCACAAGTGATGCTCAGTCAGGAATCCAGCCAGGGATCTTGGCTCCGGAAGAAACCGCGCCATCCCCTCCTCATCTCACCTCGCAGAGCATTCTGGCTACAATCGGCTGTGTAGGTCTACCGTAGTGTAGTTTCCTTTGAGGTTCCTTTACCTTTAAAATAGAGGGACTCCTTAAATACCACCATTGAGAGCTCCAGCTTGCACAGCCTGCCTCGACTTGCGAGTGAAATGAGCAAAGGCTGTCATTTTCTTGTTGCAAAAAGTTTCACTGAAAACATCCTTTCCACCCAAGCGTGTGTTTACAGATCAAAATCCTGTTCCTTTCTCGTTGTAGTTTTATACTTTCCGCAGTTTTAAAGCTTGTTCGCTCTTTTAATAAATATTTGCTTGTCATTCACTAGGTATGGGGCACTGAGAAAGGTGGTGGTCAAGACAGGGGACAGGGCTGTCTCCTCTTGGAGACTCAATAATCCGGAAGGGAATGTAGAGTTAAGCACACAGTTGCAGGTCCCAGGAGTTCAGTGAAAAGGTAAACATAGAAACCCCACCTCAGTGGGGACCGACTGGGGGACTCAGGAAATCTGGGGAGTCTCTTCCAAGAAAGTGGCGTCTTAGACACATCTGGAAGAGCAACACAGGGTTTGACCAGGCGAAGAGGAACCAGAAGGGAGTCCATGCAGCAGGGGTCCTTCCAGGTCAGAAGGACAGTGGTATCCTTGCGATTTTATAAATGAGGGAACTAAGGCTCAAAAGAGGCCAAGTGGCCTGCTCCGGACTGCACTGGCGAAGTGGCGCAGTCTAAGGGAAAACCCGGCGAATTTTTGCTCTGTGAGAGCCTCCCTAGCAAACAGTTCTTCAAAATGAAATAGCATCTAATTATGCTTGCGTTAAATTCAAAAGCGCCTCCTGGCTAATTCAGCTGGGTGGGGGGGGGGGCTGATTATGATATCAACAGCAGGACACCTGGGTACATACAGCTCACCATCTGGGGCTAAATCTGGTGGGCGAGTCTATGAAGTTTCTGATTGAAATCCCTTTTCCTGGCGTTCGCTTCCTCTGTCTCTATCCACCGGAAATTCAAGCCATTAGTAAAACTCCATTTAATCTTCAGAAACTGAAATATCCCTGCATTGACCTCCGGGAGGCCACAGCTTCCCAGAAAATATCCTGCCCGAGATCTTCTATGTCAGCACATTGACTTCCCTTTTCACGGCCATCCGCCCAAGAAAGGCTTCCTTATTGGAGAATGAGTTCCCGGGTGAGAGGGGCTGACAGTGAGCGTGCCCACAAAGAACGAGAAAGGCTCATGGTTCAAATGTAATGGGACAGCAGTCATGTGCAGGTGCCTTTCTGAGAAAAATTATAGCGGCGCGGAAGGAGCGGGCCCATTCCGTGGGTGGCGGAGGCAGAACGCAACCAGCGGGTAGGGTAGTGGGGAAGTGGGTTTCGGCTCATGGTGCCTGGGGACCCATTAGAACGCTCGGTGCTGTCCCTGGCCACTGCCCGTGGGAGGCAGGCACCGTGAGCACTCCATCTGCAGGAGCCCTCGCAGAGATTCGGGTTATTATCAGCTTTCCAATACGTGGGAAGGGAAGTTTTATGCTGGATAGAGAGTGAAACTGGAACTCCTTTAAGAAAATTTTGAATGTGGGATTTATCTTACCTGTGGAGTGAGTGGTCAAAAGACAGAGGCCTGCTTGTTCCCCTCCAAACAAGCTCATGGTCACCTCCACGTAGAGTTTCCTGGGCTCTTCCTGGGGCATTTTACAACTGCCTGTATTTCTGGAAAGTGCTTGCAGACCCCAGACATTTCTCTCCTATGAATTCAAATGTGTATCTTCCATGTCACATCTTCCAAAAATCTTTAAGGCACCAACGTACGGCAAAGAATGACCTCAGAACCATATAATTTCGCTCATAGGGGGGATATAAAACAGGCAATAAATGAAGAAATCAACAAAAGCCTCATAGACACGGACAACAGTGTTGGTGGTGACTGGAGGGAAGGGGGGTTGGAGGGAGATAGAAAAGGTCAGAGGGGTCAAATAGAAGGTGAGGGACGGAGACTAGACTCTGGGTAGTGAGCGCAACATAGTATACAGATCATGTATTAGAGAATTGCACACTTGAAACTTACATAATCTAGTAACCATGTCACCCCAATACATTTAATAAAATTAAAAAAAAAAAAGAAGGCTCTCAGCAGGTTAAACAAATGATACCACTTGTCCTCCTCCTACATTACATGTATTCATGGAGATCTTTAATGCCTTCGCCTCCAAAGAGAGAAAAGCACAGGCTTTTTGAAATCTAACAACTCAGTGCTCTCAGTGAACTTGCGTGGAAAAATGTCAAGTGACGAATTACAGGCCATGGAGAGTGGGAATCTTACCGGGTTTCGGCTCAGCTCTCCCCCTTGAAACTGTGCGGCCATGGGGACAAGTAGCACAGCCAGTCAGTGAGACTAAGGTAGGAAGGGCAGCCAGGGAAGTGTACCCGAGGAGTGAGAACTTTCACTGTGGACGGAGGAGAGGCAGTGTCTGCGAGACTTGCTGGGAATTCGTCTTGAGACGTGGGTTGGGGTTAGTCTGTGAAAAGTATCGAATATCTTACAAAGAAATAAGACCTTGGTCTGGTATAAAGTGTGCTTTCATTGAAGATTTCCTAGCAAAGGAGTGGCATGATCAAAGGAGCCTTTGACCAAAAGAAAGAAAAAGAGAACTTAAAAGTGAAAGAGGGATTCTCTCTGACAATGAGATCTGGGAGAGCATTTAGGAGGCCCCGGCCCAGGTGAGGGGTGATGGGGCCCCAACACGGGATGGGGACAGCAGAGGAGACAACGTCGGTATATTTGGGACTGAGAGTCTGTGGGACATGGAGTGATTGCCTAGGGAAGGCGAGAGCCAGGTAGCAGTTAAATGCCGCTCTGGGATGCTCAGTCTAGACCAGTGGTCAGCAAACTCGTTAGTCAACAGAGCTAAATATCAACAGTACAACGACTAAAATTTCTTTTGAGAGCCAAATTTTTTAAACTTACACTATATAGGTAGGTAGGTACATTGTTATTAACTTAATTATGGTACTCCCAAGCTGGCCAAAGAGCCGCACACAAGGGGCCAAAGAGCCGCGTGTGGCTCGCGAGCCGCGGTTTGCCGACCACTGGACCCTAGACTCTCAGGAGCATTTTCAGGAGGAGGTAGATTGTACTTGCTAAGAACACAGAGTGGTCATCAAACTCATCCTTATTAACCTCCTGGCTCTGCCATTTAATAAATATATGAAGTGAGCCACGTCTCCTCTCCGAGTCTCGGTGTCGTCATCTGTAAGATGGGAATGACAATAATAGCAACTTCATAGGACTAGTTTGAGGAGTCAAGGAGAAAATTCATAAAGCATGTAGCAAAGTAATCGGTACCTGACACAGAGGTCGGTACGCTTTACATATAATTATTAATTATTATAAAATATACAGAGGAGAGAATGTAAAATGAGTTTGAAGGTGACATTTTTCCAGAAGTCAAATTTGCTTAGGCAGAATCAGGGACTTTTTTTTTTTTTTTAGCAACTGCAGCAGAGTGGCATTGGCTCCACGCAATGACAGAGCTGAAGGTTTGAGCTGAAGGTGGCATTTATTTCCATCTTTGTTTTCGCTTTTCTCTCTGTGTGGGTGATGTTCTTCGGGAGGGCTGTGTCCCCACCATGAGCAGCAGAGCTGCAAGTGGCCTTTAGCCAGGCATCTCGGTTTCCCAGTGAGGACAGACTGGCTCCCTGGGGCACCCCTTAAGATTTTCTAGGAAAATTTTCTGATTGGCCTCATCTGGCCAGGTACTCACTCCTGGGACCATCTGTCGTAGCCAGGTTCTGGCTAGTGGGATCAAACCCTCATTCTTACTCCATGGGTAGCACGGGAGAAGGGGTGTTACAAAAATAATGAGCCTATTTGGAGACCTACTGATTTTGCTGAGTGGGCTTTATAATTTTGGATAAGGGCTTTGCTTATGCCATGGTGGGCACAGTTCCTTTGTCTATGCTTTCTTTGCTGGGCTTAGGAACTGGAAAAGATGGAGTTCTTTCTCTCCTGCCTCCACCTTACCTCCTCACAGTGCTCCTGAGGTAGGCTCAGTGGGCCAGGTGACTTCCCAGGTACTTCAGCACTAAGGAGCTGTGCTGGGTAGGGCATGCCACCTTTGCCCAGGCCAGTCACCCTGCCAGCACTTGAGATTCTAGGCAGAGCTATGAATGAACACATTTCAAATGCTATCAATATTTTATGAATTTCCATTCACTTATTTTAATGGGGAACTGTAAAAGCATTTAACCATATTACACCCCATTTCTCAGGCACTGCGTTATTCCTACAAGGCTGTTTTATTAGAGTTAACCACTGGGGTAGTTGGGGTAACTATTCACTACCGCCTCATCTGCCCACCTGCCTATCTCCTGTCTATAAGTCTGTCTACCAATCTATCTCCAGTCTATGTGTATTTATCACATAAAATCATTACCAAGACAGGGACATAGTCTTGGTAATGATGCGTGTGTTCACACACCCACACCTGTGTAGCCACTCATTCACACACTAGTGCGCTAACAGAGGTTTCACTGTGGCGTCACTTGACTGGACTTGGGCTTTGAAAGGACTTTTGGTTTTATGAACTCCCCCGGGTTCTGTTTTGAGGCATTTACTCCCTTGTCTTTGGGAAGATAATCTTGGGGAAGCATCTTACCTGAAGTCTAAATATCTGAAATTAATGGTTAAGCATCCAGGCACCAAAGTCAGAGGAAGACTGGTTTCACAGCTCAGCTCACTTTATAATCATGGGCAAATCGCTTGACCTCACAGAGCCAGCTGGCCACCGTGTGAAAGGGGGAAGTCAGCAGCTCCCTTTCCGATCCAAGGAGGGAGCATGTGGAAGTGTACACGCACCTGCTCAGCAAGGGGCGGTGGCAAGTGCATGCGCATGCGTCCTGAAGCTGCAGGGCTGTAGGCTTTTCTCCTTCCACTGCCTGGCCATCTGGAACTTCTGTGCTAGCACGTGCATTTGTCCTGGAACTGGCATCTGTGCCCGAGAGCGCCTCCCCCCCCCCCATCACAGTTTATCCCCCACCAGAATCCCAGCTGTACTCCCCAGCGGGGGGCCAGCTCCTTCAGGATTTCACCCCTTCCGCATTGGTGCTGAGAAGCCTTCCTCATTCCCTCTCCACTGGGTTAGGGTCCTCTCTCCGAGCCGCCCCATCACCACCGTATTGCAGCATTGATCTCACTCAGTTGTAATTGCTTTTCCCCTTGCAGATTACAAGCTTTTGGTGGTCAGAGTTCAGGCATTCTTTCTTAGCGCAACTAATAAAACCCCTTGGGATCTGAGCTGTGCTAACCTTATCTCCCAGAGGGCTTCTAACCAGCCCCTCCCTTCTGTCCACTGAGTCCAGCCACCATTTTGTTCGGCACCCTCTCTGTGCCAGCAGAGATCTAATAACTCTTCTAGTTCCTGCATCAGCCTTATAGCGTAGGGATTATTAGGATGTCCACTGTACAAAGAAAGGTCACATGAGGCTCAGAGAAGATAGGAAACTTATGCAAAGTCCACAGCTAGCAAAGAGCAGGGCTAAGGCTGGTACTCTGGTGGTCTCATTCTGGAGACCGCAGTCAGCAAGAGGCTCCACCGGTTAGGTATGCTCTGTTCTAGCCCATTGCTTGCACAAAACTGAGCTCTGCACACCTCCTCTTACCCTAGCCATGTTCAATTTCAATTCGCTGCCTTTCCATGTACTACCTACCCCTTCTCCTTGGAATGCCTGTCTGTCTCCCTGACCCATCTTCCATTTGTCCTTTGGGGATCAGAACACCTTCCTTAATGCCCTGTCCGTGTTTGCCTTGAAATATCACTGATTGTGTATCAGAGTCTGCCTACTTGCCTTTTATCCCATTAGATTGGAGAATTCTTGGAGCAGGGGCTGTGCCTTGTTCATGTTAAATCCTTGTACTCAATGTATTTTCTGGCCCCAAACGAGAAATTAGTGCCTGTTTGTTGAATAAACTTTCAGCAGTCTTGGAATATGAAAGGCTTTCCCAATATTCTTATCTTTTTAACCCTGACTTCTATATAAATTCTCTATTTAAATCTCTATCTTTGATAACATGGTTATCTGCTCACATATCTGACTAAGGTGCCAGACAGAAACTGCTAGATAAAGACACAAAAAATGTGTGTCTGTTTGAATTGCTTCAATACCAGTCACATGAGTCCCAGGGCACCAAAGCCAAGCTGGTGCCTCTACAGCATGTTTGGGGCAAGGGTTTGGTGTCCACTTCTAATCTCTCTGGGGCCCTTTGGAAAGGATGCTGTGCTCATGAGGAAAATGGAGAAATGGGGAAACAACATACAAACTTTATGCCTAAACATCTGGGCCCATGTGGCTTTCTGCAAATGCCAAGCATCTTTGATAAGTTGTGCTGGTAAACAAGGTTTATAGTCATAAACTTAAGTATCCCCTACACCATGAATCTAAATGGTAAGGTGTGCAGAACAGACTTGAAGACCATTTACCCAAAAAGGTCAAGGAAGGCTTCCTGCTAATTCACCCAGAAGGTGGAGATTCATGATGGAGACTGAGCATAAGCTCAGGTATTTACTCTGTAACATCTTTTCAGAAGGATATGAGTGGGGGTACACCCCTTCCAGGCTAAAGTACTGGACACAGGGCGGAACAGTTCTCCTGTCTATAGCATTTAACTTACAATGTCTAGGGGGTGGAGATGCCAGAGCTGTGGGTCTCAGACAGAGTTCTTTGATGGGCAGTGTCCAGTGTCACTTTTAGGAAAATCAAGCTGAGATGTTAAATGGCAGATGAATGGAATAAAATGGTGGCAGATGAGTAATGAAAAGAGGAAGGTGCTAGGTGTTTACTATAATCAGAGGTAGAGCTCGCTTTGTCAACTTTCTGGCCAGTGGGTCAGGGTCATTGACAAGTATAGGGCTCACAAAGGTACCCCAGGAAAGTCATGATCTGAGTTAATGGTCAAGGGGGACCGTGGCTGGGACAAGTTTGCTTCTCATTGACTCCTGTTCTCATCTCCCAGGGGGGCTGTTGGGGCCATCTGGGTAGCTTCCTTCCTTTCCCCAGCTCCCGACACAGCACAGAAGGAAAGATCAGTGCTGGCGAAGAAATGAAATCAGCTGCCAAGCCCCATCAGGTGCCCGTGCTCCTCCCCTCACCACCCCACTTCCAGCAAACCTTTCTTCTGAGCAGACAGAAAACATTTCAGCCTCATGACAGCCCCCTGTCACTCTGACACCCTGTGTCTCTCTGCTGACATGATAACCGACCGCGTTAGACAGACAGTGTTTGTGTGGTGCCAGCAGCTTTGTAGTGGAATCCCAAAGCTGGATGAGGGGGTGGGTGGGTTAGTGCTGGGAGATTTGGGGTGCTGGGTCTCTTCCTTCTCTGTCCATCTCTTGTTTGACAGGCTGATGCAGCAGCTCCAAACCTGCTCAGTCTAGAAGAATCCCAGGCCATTATTCAAGGAATTTCAAGCTGTAAGACTTCGCCAACATATCTGATGGTTTTCAGTAAAAACTAGCTCAACTCAATTCAACACACATTCACTGAGCTCCTGCTTGTGCCATGTAAGGGTGTTAGATGCTGAGGAACTACCAAAGTGGAGAAGGAAAAGAAAATGGCTAAGAAAAAATTTATAATGAAAGCTCCCATTGGGGTTCTGAAATGCTCTAGGTTCTGTGCTTACTGTTATAGATACATTTACATTTAATCATCTCAGTGACACTATTAGTAAGGAGTTAATAGCCCCTGTATGAGAAATGAAGACACTCAAACTCAGCGAGTGGGAATAACTTGTAAGTTCACACAAATAATGAGTAATGAATCTGGAACTCTGATTTAGTGTTTTGTTGTTGTTGTTGTTTTGGTTCCAGATCCTCTAGTCTATTGTTTACCTTTATGTTCTGTTTTCCCTAATGAGTCCTGTGTAACAGGCTAGAAAGTTACATATTTGTCTGCAACTCACTGCGATGTTTATACTAAAGCAAAATCTCATTGTAACTAAAAGAAGGAAGCATGCCATATAGCTTTTATAGGTTCTAGAGAAAGACAGAATTGAGTTTTAACTTCTCCTCCATTTCCTAATAGCTGTATGACCCATTAACCTCTCTGGACCTCAGCATCCTCATCTATAACATGGGATAACATATCTATGCTGTGAAATTACAGTGAAGGTTGAACAAGAAAGTGTATGTAGAGTCTACATCGAATCTTATTTTGTACAGGGCCTTTCAATGCAATCTCATTTGATTCTAATAATAACTTTGAGCAAGACACCAGTATTATTCTCTTTATACAGATGAGAAAAATGAGGCTTAGGTAACCTGTCTAATGAAAGTGAATAAGTAGCAATGTAGGACTGGAATTCTGTCTGTCTGACCTCAAAAACTGCTCGGAGGCAGACAAGTCAGGCTCTATTGGTAGACCAGGTACCTTAAGACCTGTCTGAAGATCTCTGGAGACTACAGAATACACCCTTTCACCACACCAGCTGCCTTCTCTGACATAAGGGACTAGTGGGGGACCTTCTCACCCTCTTTTCTCTGTAACAACAGTTTATTATACAGAGGATGTTGTTTGGAAATTTCTCCAATATTCTCTTTAGATGGCCTCTATATTGAAGGGAGTCAGCTTCCCTTTTAGTATCCGTGAATGTTTCCATAGCTCATGCCTCAGAGTAGAGTAGGTTCAATTACCAAAGTTGTTTTCTAAAAGAGGTAGATTAATACCAATTAACAGGTCGAGCTAGGAGTTGAGACCTTAGGCTGCTCACAGAACGCGTTATGATTTTGTGTCATCTGACACATGCATAATTACACACCCCAGGAAGCATCCGGCAATGCTCACATCACAATAAATGTGTGCTTAATTACCAGTCACCATGCATATATGCTTAATTACACATCCTGCTACCTGCACGATTAATTACATGTTGCGTTACATGCAACAATCAGAAGAGGTGACATTTGATGACATTAAAAGAGCTAGGAGAACATAAAAGAGCAATTTTTAAACAGTTGCATAATGTGTATGCTTTTTCCCCCCTCCACGGAAGGCACCCGACATTAATTTCTACTCAATCAATCAAGAAGCACTTATTGAACAAGTCCTGTCAATTTTAGTTTTATGGTTCCTCTTGCATCTATCCTTCCCCTTCACAATCATTAGTGTCATCATCTGTCACCTGACGGTCTAAGGTAATAAGGAAGACACTGCATTAAAATCTTCTCTCTCTCTGACCCTTGACCAGTACCTCGTCCAGATCACTGTCATCTCTTACCTGCATTGCTATAAGGTTACTAACAGGTCCCCTACTTCCTCGTGGGTCTTAAACTTTCCACTAAGAGGCATCTTTAGATTCTTTAGAAACCCCTCAGTTGACTCCACATTTATCTAGAACACAACCAGACATCCTGAGCTTGACCTGCAGGCCCCTGCTGTTGTCTCGAGACTCTTATCACCCTTGACCTCTCTCTCTAAAGTCCAGGGACACTGTTCTCTCTCTCCATTCCTCCTATGGACCAGAATTTCTCCTACCTCCAGGTCATTTCACATGTATTGATCCTCCTGCCAAAAAAAGTTCTCCTTCCTCTTTATGTATCTAATTAAATCCTCCCTAACCCTCAGGTCTCAGCTCAAATGTACCTTCCTTAGGGAAGCTTTCACCAGTGTCCTAGACCAGGTTAGGTCTCCGTATTAAACTCTGTACTTTTCCTGTGTAAGAAATGATCACACTATACTCTTTAGAGTCACTTGTGCAGTACTTCTACTAATGCCTGCCTCAGTCATTGCAGGTTCCACACAGACAATGATTGCTTATCTTTTATTTTCCGTTATGTGCTCAGCTCCTAGCATAGTGCCCGGCACACAGCAACCCTTTCAAAGAGGTTATCAGGGTTAATAAATAAAAATACAGAATGCTCAGTTAAATTTGAGTTTCAAATAAACAACATTTATTTATTGATTGATTATTATTACTAGTTTAAGCATGTCTCATGCAGTATTACAGATGCACCCATACTAAAAATTGTTCGCACGTATCTGCAATTCGAACTGGACTGGACATCTGATGTTTTATTGGCAACCCTACTTCTATGCACTTAATATTTGATGATTGAATGAATAAATAAGTTAATAATTAAATGAAGGTTCAGAAGACCTTGGTTCTGCTTCAGCTCTGGGCTCTGGCTTCCCCTCACCAGTCGCTCATTTTGCCTCACCCGTACAAGGAGGGTCAGTGAAATGTAACTCAGAATATTATAATATCGGCACGAAGGGGTGGGACACCATGACAAAGGGGTGGGACACCATGGCGAAGGCTGAATAAATGATCTGTCCTGCAGCTGTCCTCTTCAGGTCAGTTCTTTGTTTCTAAAATTATTCGACTGGTTGAATTATACCATTCTCCTCCTCCTAATTCGAACTTTCTCGTAATCCGCCTAGTTTAAAATACTCTCTTTTTCTGCACTCTTCTCGGCCTTTTGTAATCTGACACCATCACATAGTAGATCTAACCTGCGGGGTTGGGCCTGATGTTTAATATTAATGTTTTAAGAAAATAAAAATCAATGCAAAGAAAGAAATCCATGGTGAACAAAATATCAAAAGTTTAGATAAGAACCCAGTCGTATTACTGATTTTTCCTCTTGCCTCGGGCTAGAGTGTGACTTGGCACTGCACTTTTATTTAAACTTCTGATATTTTGCTCATTGCGGATTTACTTGCATTAATTGTATTCTTTCTTTCAAAGTCTTGAATTAGAAGATTACTTAGTTTGATTTTGATTGCTAAGTATTTCGGCTTCCTCTGTCATTTGGACCCAGGCTGAGTGCCTCCCCAGCCTCCCCGCTGTCCCAGCCCTGACAAATGGAGCCAGCCTTCGGAAGGTGATCAGCAGCAGACAAGCAGGGTCCTCAGTGTCATGCTGACGTGACCCTTTGGACCAAGGGGGACAGAGAGGTTTTGAGTAAGAGAGGGACAGCTCTGGTTGGAGTTTTAGAGAGCGATTCTGCCTGCTGGTCTGGTTAGGAAACTGGTGGAGGGATTGTGACTCAGGCAGGGAGACAGGGAAGGAGGGCAGTGTGACAAGTGACTCAGGACATAAGGAGCAGGAAGGAGGCAGTGGAGCAGAGGGACAACAAACACAGGTGCAATGAAAATGGACGACCTCAATTTGCAAGGAAGCAGCACACTCTCCCTCCTTCCCTTTTACTGCCTGACTGGCCTCTCCTGTCTGTTCTCTGTCCCCTTAGCCTGTCGTGTGGGGAGGACAGCAGGGAGTGAGGAGCACAGAGGGCCGACCTGTGAGCTTTAGTCCCGAGAACTCTGGCTGCCTGGATGCTCCTTGATTTATCTGCAGACCTTCTGGGCAAGTTCCCAGCCCCTACATAAGTTCATTCCCTGGAGACCCATACACTGAATATCACACTCATTTTTCCCTGCCTATATGCTCCCAGTGGTCGGCCAACAAACCCACTTTCTGAAATGGTCTGGAAAGAGACTGTGTTATTGACACTCTCTCCTGTGGTATTTGTATTTCAAAAGCAATGTGGCCAGGAATTCATCATTTCAATTAAAGCTCATGTAGGCCTCCTATGAAAAAGAAATAACGATATTGCAGAGTGCCCAACCCAGGAGGATTCAAATTCAGCTTTCAGCTTAAAACCACTATGGACTTGCTGTGTGGCTTTGAATACACTGCATGGTTTTTTTGTGCTTCAGCTTGACCTTTGATGACAGGTTGAAGTGGACAAATGAGCCTGAACTATGGGTTTGAAATCCTGATATTGCTACTCACCAGTTGCATGCCCCTGGTCAAGTTATTAAACCCTTGTGAAGCACACCTACCTTCTCTTCCTGTCAAAGAGGAAGAAGGAAGCTCTCTCCCTCTAGACTGTAATAAGGGTGGGAGTTGGCAATGCCTGGCATGTGCTTCCAAACTAGCAGGTATCAAATAAACGTTAGCCATCTCTTCCCTGTGATGGTTACTGAAGTCCAGTAATAGAAAAGAATGTGCCAAAAAAGACCGGGATGCCATCTTTTCAGCTGGCAAACACTAAGTGCAATTACATGCCAAAATACGCTGCTACAAAGAATAATTTTGGAGTGACTTTACAGTTGTGCATACAAAATGCAAAGATTCAATATGAAAGTGACTTTTGGGGAGGTGGAGTCATTCAAGCTAATTGCCATAGAGAGAAATGTTTGTGTTCATGTCTTAATAGTATTATTTTACTGTGTACTTAAAAAATAATAATTTTCCATCAGCGATCCCTTTTGATAATATTAGAGATGAGAAAATAGAGGCGCAAGTATACTAGCTCCAGACTATTGGGTATTATAATCTTGAATTTAGATAACAAGATTAGGTAAACATTTAAATTCTTTGTTATTTCTTGGATATTCAATTTAGTTATTCCTTTCATGTTTTTAAGTTGGGTCTCAGGTCAAAATAAGTGTAGTGTCATACCACAGTGCTATGCGACATTTAAACTTTGAGGACTTCTTCCCCGTTCCCGGGTGTGGTGTAAGGAGTAAACGAGAGAATGTACTGAGAGTTGAATATAGTGTCTGATACCAAGCGAGAATTCAGTGACTGCTTATTGTGAATATCATCATTATTATAATTGTGATGAACAGATAAAATGCTTTTTTTATTTTTTCAAATACTTTCTAATTTTATATTGAAGCACTTCTTTCAACAATGTAAGTGGACTTTGGTTTTAACACTGTGGCCTTGTAACATGACTTCTGTTTTATTTGTTTTTGATATGCCACAGAATAATTACTTTTGTTTTTATATATAGATGAAAGAATTGAATAAAATTCTCTCTTATCTTATTATATAGAAAGGCACTTTTCCACAGCAAAGTGAGGCTCATAAGACTCTCACAACCTGCATTCTTGTGGAAAGTTTATTAGTTTATCTAATTACCAAGCAAGATCTTTGACTCGGAACACTTTCCACTATCCTCCCAAATTTTTGAAATTAACATTACCTCTGTGGATTTGCTTCCAGCATATTTACATTTGAATTTGCATTTCTACTCTCATACAATGGTGGAGACACTCCCATTCTCTACCCCCCCCCTTTGTTCTGCCATTAGTTGGCATGTTCTCAGTGAACGCAAATTCATTTTTACATTAGCAAAAGCAAAATTGAATAAGAAAGACCATCTGATATGTAGTAAATCAAACAAAACCACAATGAATTTCAAAGCCAAGTATAAATTTAAGATGCAGCATGATATTTAGGAAAGAGAAATGAGCTTAAATCAGGCGATTGGAAATCTAGTTTAGACTTTGCCACTGAGTCACTGCATGACCTTGGGAAGGTCCCTTTGCTTCTCTAGGACCTTTTTCTTTGATGAAATTAGGTGTGGTGTTAGGTGGTCATGATTTAATCACTGATATCCATTAAACATACTGTGATTTGCATTGTTGGATCCAAAAAATAAAGCCTGAACACCATCAAGTATGAGAAAAAAATTTGAATTTTTACCAAGATTAAATTATATATCATGGGCATATTAGGTTGAAGAATCCCAAGCATAACATATCTCGGTTTCAGCAAAGGACTTGCTTTCTCTTTATACCCTTCCGGACAAGTTAGAAAAACCTGAGAAATAGCTAGAATGTCCAGGAGGGGGTGGGTTATACCAACATGCCTATTTCTGAGTTCTATCCTCAGATTCCAATTGAGATGATTCTGAGTGGGATCTGGTGATCACAGTCATCTCGTTGATTCTGAAGATCATGTTGTTTTGGAAACCACAGGACTAGATGGGAACTAGGTGCATTAGTTAGTGGTTGGGTTACCAGGGCAACCTAAGTCACACGTTTTCTTCTTGGCCTGGTACTTGTAAATGCATGTATGCGTGATTGAGATGAAGATACAGGAGAAATACTGGTCAGGTGTATAGTTGTTGCAGACATACTGGATGGCAGAATAAAGACTCAAAATTATCTCAATGGATGGAATAATCAGTAGAAACAACCCAAGTAAAATTTAAGAAATGCATGAAACCTGCACTTTATTTACATCACTTTAAAATGAAAAATGTAGTATTGGATGGGTGACTGAGCAGTGAACATCTCAGATGGGATAGACATTGAGGTTTCAAAGGACCAGGAAGGTAGCATCTTTCTGGGAATAAAATGGCGTTCCTATGACAACACTGTGTATGTGGTAGTCATGGTTTTAATGGTTTGTAGCACCTCTGTGCTGTTTTCCATAGCAGCTGCGCCATTTTGGCTCCCACCAACAGTGTGTAAGTTCCCTTTCCTTCACATCCTCGCAAACACTTGTTGTCTTTTGTTTTTTATTTTTCATATTAGCATCCTGACAGGTGTGAGGCGATATCTCATTTTGGTTTTGATTTTCATTTTCTTGATTGTTACCTATTACAAGATCCAACCATCCCCCTTCTGGGTATTTACACAAAAGAATTGAAAGCAAGATTCTGAAGAGATATTCGCACTCCTGTGTTCACTGCAGCACTATTTACACAACCAAGATGTGGAAGCAATTTAAATGTCCATCACAGATGAATGGGGAAAGAAAATGTGGTGTTGGCCTGACCTGTGGTGGCACAGTGGATAAAGCATGGACCTGAAATGCTGAGGTCACTTGTTCAAAACCCCGGGTTTACCTGGTCAAGGCACCTATGGGAGTTGATGTTTCCTGCTCTTCCCCCATCCCTTTCATTTTCTCTCCTCTCTAAAAAGAATAAATAAAAAGAAATTATAAAAAAGAAAATGTAGTATATACATGCCCTGAAATATTATTCAGCCTCTAAAAAGAAGAACATTTTACATTATGTTACAATATGATTAAACTTGAGGACATTATGCTAAGGGAAATAAGCTAGTAATAGGAAGACAAATACTGCATGATTCTACTTATATGAGGCATCTAAAATTGTCAAATTTATAGAATCAGAGAGTGGAATGGTGGTTTCCAGGCGGTGGGAGTGGGGTGGATATGAGGAACTTCTAATCAATGGGCATAAAGTTTTAATTAAGCAAGATAACTAAAGATCTGCTATACAAAATTGTAGTTAGAGTCAACAATGCTTTATTGTATACTTCAAAATTTGTTAAAGGCTTAGATCTCATGTTGTGTTCTTATCACAAATAAGAAAGAAAAGCACGTTGACTAAAGTATAACACAAGTGTTATAAACATAAAACAATGACTGATATTAGAGGCAGAATGAAAGGATGGTTAAAAGCCAGAGTCCCAGATTCAAATCTTGACTAATTATGGACAGTCATGTCATCTTGGGGAAATTATTTAACTATTCCATATCTTGGCTTTCTTATCTATATTATAGGAATAATACCTTCTTCACAGAGTTACATTAAGGATTAAAACATTTAACATGCTGCCTGGCACATGGTAACACTCAGTAAATGGTATCTATTATTTGAGGTATCATTATACAGTGTCCAGAACGAGGGAAGAGCTAGGCTAACAGTACTCTGTAATTTCCAGGTGACCCCTGAAGAACTGTGTCTTAGTTAGGGAACCATACTTCAGGGGACTTGTAGACCAAAAGGAATGTATTTAAAGGTGAGTGGTGGAGCATACAGCCAGGAGATAAGTAGCTGTAAAGTACAGTCAAATATACTCAAAGGTGTGCAGAGTGTTCTCTCTTAAGAACAGAAGCTGGAAGACAATATCAGACTAAAGGGCGGATACAAGAAAGCTGTTTTGCTTTTGACTCCACAAGGCAGACTTCACTAGGACGTGAATATATTAGATCTGGATGTCTATATGTCTTAGGAGACACTTTCTCTGATCAGAAGAGCCTGTGTTTTCTGGGGCATAAGGGATTCCATTACCCCTTCGCTGTGTTCAAGCCCCATGGTCAGTGTCGATGTGGAGGGGACTCCTCACTAAAGTCAGAGGTTACTTGCTTGGACTAGACCTCTAAGCCCCTCTCAGATGTTAGGATTACATGGTAGGAGGGGTGGCAGGATTTCCAGTGACTTCCTGAAGGCCCTCATGTGCTGGGTAAAGTGTGTCTAGTGAAGGGGAAGGGGTAGGAGATGCCAATAACTTGCTGCTCCAAAGATGGAAAGTAATTTGTGTTCCCATCTAATTTAATGCATCTGTCTCTCCTCCCCGGGCATCAACCAAATCCCTACATATTGGGCCCATCCGTCTTCCCTGAACTACTGAATTGGGGGGTGCATTTGGCTAATGAACCTTTTCAGAAAAACATACTTCCCCAAATTGGGTTCTAATTGCATTGGGAAACAGCAATTGCCTGTAACCTGTTACTATTTCAGGAAGTCTCATCCACCTGAGTGGTCAGAGAACCAGCAGCCTTGTGGAGGGCTGGGATGATAAGCTTCCGGACTGAGCCCCATGCCATCAGCCTTCCCCCTCTTTCTACCTTCCACTTCCCAACAAGGATCTGAGTCTGGGCCTGAAGCAGCTCTGGCTCCTCAGATGGAATAGTAATGTCATAAAATCTTACATCGAGGGATCTCAAGACTGAGACTCAAGACTTCAAGTCTTAACACTGGAATATACTTGGGAAAATCATGTGGTCCCTCCCCTCATTTAATCAGTTTATCTGCTTGGCAATATCTCTGTGCAGTAACCTTGTCCTCCTCCCTAAACAGCCCCCAAATTGGGCAACTCACACTGTCTGATATCCCATTCTATTTTTGTACAACTCTGAAAGCAAGCAAGGTCTTATTGAGGATGAACCAGCATGAATTGCTTAGTTCTTTGGGGAATAATACTAATGAGACTGATCATAATAGTCTGCATGTACTGAACGCTTACTACTAATTAAACACTCTAGTAAGTACATTTTCTGGTGTAATCCTGATTACCGTGCTTTAGGATGCATGTTATGAATCCTATTTTATAGATTAAGAAACTGAGGTCCAGAAGAGTCCTGTGCTCTGTTCTAAATTTGAATACTAATGAGCTATCTTCATCCAATCTCATATATGATAATACCAGCGCCTCCTCGACTCCAATGCCAGAACCATGAATGAACAACGTTCATTTAAAGGGGAGGGTTTACAAGTCCATCAGACAGCACAGCTTCCTGAGTATCTTCCTTCCCTATCCTGATTCTCTCCTCAGTGCTCCCTTTCTTGTGCCATCTCCCTGTCTCTGTGCCTCTTTCTCTCTCTTTCCCTGAAGCACGCATTCACGCTCGCAAACGTGGGCAGGCTCTGCACTCTGTCTCCTTGCCGTGCCTGCACCTGCTCCTTTGTTTCTTCTGCCTCTGCCCTGCCTTGGCGCTCACCCTTGGGATCCGTATTTTTCATGCACTGACATTTTGGGGGGGCCTTGCTGACTCCAGAGGGACTGCCTTCAGTCAATTTCTAGAGATAGTGAAGAACTCGCCTGCAAGTGTGTCTTTCTTATGCAAACCAACTAGTTCAGTGCTCAGGCCTCCATCACCTCCTTTGCTGGGTTCTTAGACTCTGGACCACTATGTTCTTGCCCTCATCACCCCAGAGTCAGATACCAGATGGCTAGGGTCAGTCCCTATGCCTTAGAGCCCCACTGGAATTATTTGAACTAGTCAATCTTAAACCTGCTTAATCTCTGTTGCCCATTGCTTGCCATGGAAACAACAATAAAGGCACTTGGTCCATATTTCTCCCACACACACCCTTCCCCCTCTGCCTCCTGATCACCCTGGTGCTTCTCCACGTAGTCCCCATGGAATTGTCTGCCCCCTCCCAGTGGGACTTGTGTGTATAACAAACCATCTTTTCCACAGAGGTCATTCCTGGTCTGTGAGCCTTCCCATACATGAGCAATAATAAAGCCTGTGTTTTACAGCATCCCTTTCTCAGAGCTTAGCCCTCTTGTTCTCTGCTTCTCACATCTGCATTTTCAACGTTGGTCACACTCAACAAAACCAGATCTGCTTCCAGGATTTTCCCATCTAGGAGGACCAGACAAAGGTGTATCTCTGTGGATGGTGAAAAGCTAAACACTTCTTTTTTCAATAAAAAAAAGACATAAATGTGCACATATACATATAAGGGTACATCCTATCCTAGCCTCTTACTGCCCTAACTCTTAGCTCTTGCCCCTGTCTGAACCGGTAACGTCCCTCCCACATCTAGTGGCCAGCAGGGCCACTTGAACTTCAGCCTCCTCTCTTCTCCTTACACACAACTTTATACACACCCCCTCTGGCCTGAGCTGCTTCAAGTATTTGGAGAATGACCTCAAGGCCACTGCTTCTGCTGTGTGTCCTTCATTGGCATTCCTTATTTGGCCCCTACGACAAGACTGATCCCCCTTACAGTGTCCTGGTGGCTGTCCACTTCTGTACCTGGCCAGGTACTCCATGAGGCCAGTGCCCTCTCAGCAGCAGTTTGCAGTGAACTCACAGCAACTATTTCTTGAATGAATGAATGAATTTGACTTGTGCTTTTTGTCTTTTCCTTGTCTTTTTCCTTCTAGGAGATATCACACACACACACACACACACACACACACACACACACACACACACACACACACACAGAGGCATGCACGCACACAAACACGATCCTTCACCTTAAAATGATGTCTCTGTTTACCTATGAGCAAATACACACTGAACAGCCCAAAGGAAACCATTCAATTTCTTTTATAATTTGTAGAAGTAAGGGAAAAAGGCAGAACTTTTTTCTTTCTTTTTTTTAATATAAGAAGAAAGATCTGAAAATAATAGATTCGGATTCAGGGAGAGGGAAGAAAAAGAGGAATGGAAAAGGAAGAGGAAGGAGTGAGCAAGTGAAAAAGTGGAAGGAGGGAGGAGCAGATAGAAGGGAGAAAGAGAGGAAGAAGGGAGAGAAAAAGCAGTTGACCGACTGCCCTGTCAGGACCCATTCCTTGTCGGGTGTCCTCTGGGAGGGTCAACCATGAGACCCAATTTCCGCAGCCTGACTTATGTCCCCAGATACACTACCTCTGTGTGGTCAAGTTATTCTTGGGTCACTGTCAGCATGCAGGAGTGAGCCTTGTCTAATGGCCTCTCCATTTGTATTTGGATGGAAATTACTAGAAAACCCAAAAAGATGGAGGCTGCTGAACTGTTGCATCAGAGAGCCACCCCGGAGGGAACCCTTCTCTGTGCTGTGGCCCCACTTCATGCCTTGTTCCTTAGTCTCACGGACAGGTGCAGGCCTGGGCTCCCCTTCCCATTAAAAACACGTGGCCGATAGGTACGAGCCCTGAATCAGAATGATTAGTGTGACCTAACTAAGCCCACGAAGCAGGTGGCATGTGACAGTAGGTAAGACTTGGGCATGCTACAATGGGGGGCTGGGGGCGGTGGGAGAGCTGTCCCATTCAGGAGAATCACAAGACATTCCAGGGTCTTCTCTCTATGGCTGCTGCTCAGGCACCCAGAGACTCCCCCACCAGGGTCTGGCCTCCGGCTCCCTGTTGAGCTTCCGGTAACCACTCCCTCCATAAAGCTGGGGCAGGCTCTGCTCAGAGGGGATAAGAGGTCTGGGTCTCCCCGCCTGTCTGCCTACTTGGACGCAGGCGTCACTCCCTCGCTCCCATCCCTCTTTGAGCCTTGTTTATCTCTTCCTTCTCTTGGTCCCTGCTCCATTTTGTTGTAATTTCAGCCACGGGGAAGGGAAAAAAGAAGTCAGATATGGAGATATCACTGGAGCAAATGACATTTACTGTTAATATGGCGACAAATGGCCTCCTCCCTGACTAGTGATGTCTTAACTCTCTTCAGGAAGGAAGTGACAGTGCACTTCTTCTCTCCAAGCCCAAAAGCCAGGGAAGTATTTTTTTTTCTTTTTCATCTTGGTCACTAATCCTGTGCGTGAGTCTAGTGACCACAGTACTTTGCGGAGCGTGTGAACTATGCGGCAATTGTGACGCTGCCCCACGTGCCAGGCAGAGCCCAGGGCCGACTGTCAGGGCCTCGGTGCCTGTCCACACCCACTGCTCACAGCTGTTTCCTGAGTGAAGGTTTCTGAGCCTCGGTTTCCTCATCTGTCACATGAAGGTAGTAGCCTGTGCCTTGGATACTTTGAACGGTGCTGGGGAGGACACGATGAGGTAGTCTGAAAGCCATTGGAAACTAAGCTTATTCATGATCATGGCTATTATTTTTTGTTTTGTTGTTCTTTACATGTCTGCAGACTGTCCACTCTGCACATTTTCTTCCTTCTTTTCCTAACAGCAGCACAACCCTGTTCCATCTTCCAGAATCACACCTGCTTCTCAGAAAGTTTCTGATATCAGTCATTTCCATGTAACTCCTTTCCAGCTCCCTGTCCCTGGTTTCTCCAGGTTCAAAGCATTCCCCGCCATGCCAGCAGAATTATTTCTCTGGACCACACATCTGATCCTGTGCACCTCCACACCCCTTAGCCTCACACCGTTCCAACTACCCATGTGCTGCCTGCTTTTAGTACAGTCGGGCAAGGCTTAGCCACCACCTACTGTATGGACCAGCCACTGCTCTAGGTGCAGGAACTACAGCGGGAAGCAGGCAAGTGAGACCTCTGTCCTGAAGTGGACATTCAAGAAGGGGAGACAGAAAACAAGCAAGAAGATAAACAATGAAGATCATTAGAGATGGTGATACATTTCATGACTATCATGAACCGGGGGATGTGACAGGCAAGTTAGGAGCCTGCGCGAGCTCGGATGTTTGAACACCTAAGTAAGGGAAGGAAGCAGTGGTAGTGCTGGTGGGGGGAGAGGTTAATTGGATAAGAAAACAGCAATCACAGAGGCCCGGTGATGTCACAGAGCTTGGCCTTGACAATGGGATGAGGGCTGTTATGGTGAGCGGGGAAGAATGGCGGGAGGTGGGATAAATGAGGAAGGCAGGACCCTGTAGGCTTATAACAGGATTCTCAACTGTACCCTAGTGCAAAAGATGAAAAGTAGGGAACTGATACAATCCATTCACCTTTTAAAAGGATCACTCTGGCCGCACTACGGGACAATGGAATTTTTGTGAATGAAATTGCATAATTGACATGCGGAGTTCTCCCCCTGTTGGGTCTGGCTTACACTTCCAGCCCCATTCACAGTCGTGCAGACGTGTGCTCCTGGATGCTGGGCTGTTTGTTGTTTCCCTTACCCCGTGCTCTTTTACAGTGTTAATTTAGCTATTGCCGCCCTTTCTACTGGTAACATACCCTCCCTGCTGTCCCAGGCGTTCTCACACTGTGACCGTCCATCCTGCATGGCTGGACACACGGCCAGAATTGAAGGCTTCTCGAGGGTTGGGCCAGATTAGGAAGATAGTCAAGCAATAGAGACTTAGTGCTCATTCATGTGCCCAGCCCTGTGCGGGGCTCCTGGGATTCAGAGGGAATGAGACATAGACCCTGCGCTCATTGAGCTTATAACCAGCATGGCAGGGAAGGACAGAGAGGAAATCTGAATGGTGTTAGGGAGCCGAGGCCTTGCGAGATAACCCAGGGTTAGAAGTGCTCATCTTGGACACACACAGTCATAGATTTGTGGTCTAATGGAATCTTTGTTTTTCAGAATCAAGTCATACGGGGGGCGGGGGGAAGGGGGGAGAACAGGCTTAGAAATGAATATTTATCAAGTCTCTGGAGGATGGGGTGGCTCTATAAGCTTAGAAAGCAACAGAAGAAACCACAAAGGAAAAGGCATAAAGCAAACTAGCAAATATGACAAAGGATTACTATCTTTATTATGTAAAGAGTGCATGCAAATCAATTAAATTCACTAAGACCCCAGCAGATAAGTGAGCAGAGGACACAGACAATTCTTCAAAGAGGACAGACATGCACCTGGTTCACAAAAAGCAGAAAAACTGATTCATTCTTTCTCATAATCAAATGCTTATTAGAGCCATGAGATAACATTTTCGTCCATTGAGTGAACAAAGTCGAAGCAAAAGCAAGAAGAGTGTGGCCAGTGCTCTCGAAAATGGGCTGACACGGGGGCGCGTGCATTGCTGGTCGACATGCAAACTGGGGCAGCCGTTTGGAAAACAGTTTAGCAACGTGCGTAGTCTTAAAATATGATTTAATTTTAGTCGTTTAATTTCTGAGATTTTTTTTTAAAGAAAGATTCCCAAAATAGAGAAAAGATCTACGCATGATTTTTGTTCCTCCTGGAGTATTATTTATAGTAGGATAAAATGACGATCTAGAGGGGTGCAGACAGCCATGTAGGGAAACATCCGGTGGCCACTTGAGAAGATGTTTAAATCTGCATGTTCAGTATGATCGTACGGATAGGGAGAAAATCAGGCATATTGGCTTAAGAGATTCCCATGTTGTTAGGTAAGAGCAGTCTTGGGGACATTGGTTTGGGGACGGGGACATGGACTGGATCACTAGCTCATACTTCCTCTAAGCTTGGAGACTTGTATAGGAAATGGGGAACAGTCCTAGGCATCCTGGGGGAGGGACTGAATTTGGTCTCCCAGCTTCTGAGTGAGCACCTGTATGATTTTAAGAATTGGGCTAGAGACTGTGTCCGAAATGAGCAGACAGATACAGTATGGTTTGGTTACTGGTTCAAAGTCATGCTGATTTGTAGCAGGGCCAGTGCTGGAATTCAGGACTTCTAAATGCAAACCAGACTGCCTCTTCCCTCTATATGCATCTGCATTAATGGACAGTTGCATTTCTTTCTGTGTGTGTGTGTGTGTGTGTGCGTGCGCACGCACGCGTGCGCATGCTTACACACACGCTCCTGAGCTTCATTCACATGCATGATTGTGGGTGTGCAGGTAACCCACCAGCATGGTCTGCCTGTGATGTGCAGGTTTTAACACAGAAAGTCAGGCGGCCTCTGTGGGTCACCCCAAATGTTTGTGTGTTCCGCCTTGTTTGGTGAGCACACTCACTCCTGTGGACATCCAGCACATCTCTCAGTATGTTTGGATGGGTTTTTCTGCCGCCGCCCCATTGGCTCCAGCCACTCGTCTGTCTGCTTCTCAGCGTTTCTAGCCCTCAGCCAGACTCTTCCTGTTGTATTGGCTTGTCTCAGGGAGGAGGGACTCGCCGGAGGCCCCTGGGTCTGTTTCCCACAGGCCAGTGTTCCGTTGCAGGCAGCCACCACGGCACCATCCAGCCGGCTTCTTGGAAGCCGATAAACATCCCCCCTCTTTGACCCTCTTGCTTGCTCAGCCCTGGAGTAGATCTGTTTGCTTTCATCATGCAGAAATGCACTTGCCTTTTTGCTTCGTGCAGCTTAATTAGCTCTAATGGGGGTGGAGGCTGTCCTTCGACGACTTCCCGTAGCTGCCCTCTGCTGGCCGGTAGCTGCATGGGCGGCAGGAACTGGGGACCCAGAAGCTGTGGTTTCTACCTCGGAGCATATGGGAGCCAAGAGGCCTCTGTTTCCCAGAGTGACCCTGAGATAGAGAGGCAGTTATGACAAAAGACCTTATTACCAGTCTGGCACACTAAGCAGTTCCCGCATCTCCCTCTGAGAATAAATATGTACAAAATGCCCACTTGGGTCCACTGGGAAGGTGGGGTTATTAAAATTAGACTGTTGAAAGCATAATGCTAACCTTTATGACTTAGAGCAAGCAGCTGTGTCTCTCTGAGCCTTGACTTTCTCATCTGTAAAATGCGTCACACGGTGGCATCTGTCGTTAGGTTCTTAAAAGCCTCACCTGTGAATGTCTGCAAAGAGCTTTGACCAGTGCCTGCCACAGGAAAATACTGATAAATGCTGACTATTATGAATAATGAGACTATTGTCATTGCGATAGGAGCCAGCACTGGGACTGTGGAGCCTTCTCTGAGTGATGGGAAAAGGCTCTACAGATCAAATGCTTTCTGAGCGGGTTCTTGATGCACTGCAAGGCTTTGACAATGTTTTTTTTTTTCTTATGACAATATGCCAAGCATTGTCCAAGAGATGTGAAGGGTATAGAAATGAATAATTCACTGGACCCAAGTCAAAGTAACTGCACTAAATTTGAAATAAAATAGAGAATTCTTATATTCAATTGAAGCATCTTTTTTTTTTTAAAGAATAATGATAATAATAACACAATCTCATATTTGTCTAGCATTTTTCAGGTTTCAGAGTCCTTTTCCAGGTCCCTCGGAGAGATAATGGATGTGAGCACTTTAGGAAATAGACAGCTTTCTGCAGAATCAAGGTGATTTGTATTGAGGGGTAACGTTTGTCTATATCATTGACTAAACAAATCGTTGGCTCCTGTTAGATGGATAAAGACACTCACAGAGACAGAAGACCATGGACCCCAGAGCTAGGAGAAATGTTATCTATTCCTATCTCCATCCATTGCTGTCTACAGAACACCTGTCAGGCAGGAATCTATACTGTTTGAATGCTTCTGGGGATGGGGCACTCACTTTCACTCTAAGGAGAGGTCCATCTGTCACCAGATAAGCAGGTAACATCGAGTGTTCTGCCTCTCTTTCCCTCTTACCACCCAAACACAGACAGCCTGTTATGTCCCTTTGGCCCCTAAAGATCTCTTAGCATCTTCATCACAACTGCCCCGGCACAAACATTCCTTGTGTTGCAATTACAGTAATTTTCTAATTGGACTGTCAACTTAAACTTCCTCCTCCCTCTGTGCCCTCAACCCGTGCTCTTGCTTTGTCACGTGCAAATCTGATACTGGATTCTCTGGGGTAAACCCTTGGCCTCTCCTCTACCTGGAGAAGCCCAGCCTCCTTCACAAGGTCTGTGATGTCCTTCCCAGCATGGCCCCCACTCTGCTTCTGGGACAGGGCTGGCCAGCTACAGCCCCTTGGCCACACGCAGTACACAGCCTGTGTGCACTGGGAGCACAGAAGGACTTAACATTTTAATGTGAAATGTGAAATAAACTATTAGCCTTTTGGAGCGAATGGCAGGTTACAGAGTTCAGGACATTGTCTCTGGGTCAGCAAACCCTAAAGTATTTACCACCTGATCCTTTACTGAAAACGTTTGGTGACATCTACTCTGGAGGGTCAGCTCCTGACCCCTGCATACAATAGACTTTCCAACCACCTGGGATATGTCACCTGACTCCAGGCATAACAGGCTTAGATGCACCTCTGTGTCACTCTCCCTGACTATCACGTCTCACCCTGCCCATTCGTATTAATCTGTCCACAGTGCTGCTACAGATGCCCACAGCTAATGAGGGTCAGATGTGCAGGGCACTTCGTTTTAAGTACTTTACATGTATGAACTCCCTGAAGCCACACAGCAAGCCTGTAAGGGGTCGCGGTGAGTCTATTCCCCTTTTACACAGGAAGAAACAACATGTCAGAGAGTGACTCACTTGCCCAAAGTGACAGAACCCTGAAGTCCCCGAGCCTACAGAAGGCCCAGGTCCGCTGTCCTCTGGAAGCCTTCTCAGGACTTCCGGAGGTCATCTGCTGTTCCCGTTAGTTGGCTAACTCGGGGCCCACCTGGATTATAGCACATCTCCTGAAAGGTGGCCACTGTTTATGTCAGTGACCTGCTTCCTAGCCAGACGGAAATTCCCTGGGGGCAAGGGCTCATCCAGTTTGCATTCTTGATATCCTCCCCAAGCACCCCTCCGCAGACCTCACTGTTGGTGCTGAAAACTGAATCACAGTGAATCAGACGACAGGGCTTGCCCCGGGAAGCCTTTCTGAGGGGCTAGTTCCGAGGACATGGGCAATGTGGGCCACGTGACCTGCAGCAGGAGAGGGGCTGTCAGCCCTGCGTTTGAAACCCTTGCTGTAAGGCATGGTTGCCCTAGTGGTGGAGAGGCGACAGGTTCTTCCAGAGTTAGGCTCTCCAAAGAAGAGCCAGAGGGAATCAGGATACCAGCTTCTATGAAAATGGCAGAAATAACAGCCCCTCCAGGTAGAGGTCTTGAAGTTTCCTATGGGATAAAAGGTACTACTCATATTCCATGGGTCCCACCAGAGATATTAGATCTATTCCTTTCACTCTGGTGTAAAAGTCCCAGGGAACACTCTGACCATCTCAGCTGCAGCACTTACCTCCGGGCCAGTTAGGGTCGGCTGGGGCATGCGTGACCACCGGGGTCCCTCCCACCTCTGGTTCCTGAGGGCATTCCCAAGGTCAGGGTGGTGCTGTAAGCTGGGCAGCTGCTCCGGTTGCTCTCCACTGCAGAGGACCAGAAATAGTGGCCAGGCACGGCCGCTCCATCCTCTCTGCCCTGAAATCGCATTTTTTTTTTAGAATCTGGGACTCAGGTGCTCAGTTTTGAGTTTTGCGTCCTCCTTTCAGGAAGAAAACTTATGGAAGGCCTCCTGCATGCTAGATATTTTATATTTAACCCTCCAGGTCATGTGTACTTCTGTCTTACACACAAGGAAAGAGAGGCTGGGGAGGCTCAGTGCTCTGCCCGAGGGTGCTTGGCTGGTAAAGACCTAGCCTGGGAAGGCACTCGGGCTCTCCTGGTACCCAGAGCCTGTGCTCCTTTCTTTACACAACTTTCTATCTTTACTTTAGCCTTCTGGACCTTCTTCTATGAATGGTGATCCTTTCCAATTTAAAAATTCATCGTTTTTTTTTTAGTTTTCACACTCTTTTTTTTCTGTTTTCCTCAGGTTGAACAGACATACATGTCTCTGTCTCTCCAACTCTCTTATAACTGATACATGCCCTGGTGTTACAGAGAAAAGACTCTCTTATCCTATGCATTTCTGGGCAGTAAAATAGTCGCCTAATATCTTATTCTGGGTATATGGGGTAGGACAGTGTAGAGGGACGGAAGAGAAACAGGATCTGAAGTCCAGACTCTAAGCTGGGCTTTCAGGCCCACTTTTTGTGTGCATTTCAGTGAGATGCTTCCTCTTCTGAACCTCAGCCGTGTCCTCTGTGTACAAAAGGTGCCCCCTGCCCTCCATAGACCCAGGGACTGTGCTGTGGTGTGGCTAAGGAATCCTTCTGAAACCAGTTTCAGTTTCGAAAGCCTCCCTTATCCCCTTTTCGCTAGGTCCTCAGTTTTCTCATCTGTAAAATGATGAAACACTTTGCCTCCTTCCAGCTCTCAAATTCTAAGGCTCCAGTTTCTATGCCCATGAAAATGCATGCCCAACCCTAGCCTCTCCCTGCCCCCCTTCACCTTGCGCCCAGGACGGGGCTTCCTGTCCCTGTACCACCATCTGAGCTGATTCCCTGCTCCTCCCCGCCTCCCTCTTCAGCATCCCAGTGACTCACTCACCCTTCAGTGCTCCCAGAGAGAACTCTCAGCGGCAGGCTCTCTCCTCAGGCTCTTAAGGTGGCCACACACTGGGCTAAATAAGCTGCTTACCAGCATGGGAGGGATGGCATTTAGAGTATCACATCTTTTTTTAGCTTTGCTTTAAAGAGGAGCTGATTTGGGAGTGTATTTGGAAGATGGCCCTCTAATTTGGTGCTTGGGACTCTGAGGAAGTGTGGACACAGGGTGAGTTCTCCCAGCCTCCTGTGGTGCTTCCCAATGCTGAGAGGACCAGTGGTGTTTTCCTCATTTCCCAAGGCCCTCGAAAATGGTTTGGCTTCACTCAGAGTGTCCATGGTGGCAGGGCTTGAAAGCTCTGAACATGGAGTTAGGGAGTCTGATTGGTTGTGTGACCTTAGAGAAGTCATTTTACTTTTCAGAGCTTGACTTCCTCTCCTATAAAGTATTATCATAGTAACTGCACGTAATAAGGTCCATGATAATAATAATCAAAGCTAGTACTTACTGAGTGCTTACTATATGCAAGGTACTGTCTAAGATTTTTCATGTGTCTCACTTAATCCACATAATAGTTCTTGAATTGAAATAGTATTATTATTACTATTTTACGGATAAACCAAATCCCAGAGAAGTAAAATAACTTGTCTACCTTTTGTGACAACATGGATGGACCTGGGGAATATTTTGCTAAGTGAAGTAAGCCAGTCAGAGAAAGACAAGTACCTGACTATTTCACTCATATGTGGGATCTAATTAACAAAATAAACTAACAAACAAAATAGAAACAGACTTACAGACATAGAGAAGAGTCTTGAAAATGGCATAACCAAGAATTCAAACTCTGTTCTGTGTGACTCCAGAGCTGACACACTTAACTGTATGACCGGGCTGGACGACAGAGATGGTGTTCTAGTTATCTGTTGCTGTGTAACATGCCACCCCTAAACTTAGTGCCATAAAACAACAACCATTGTATTGGCTCATAGATTCTGTGGAGAAGGATGTTGGGCAGGGCACAGTGGGGACAAGGCACAATGCCTTGTCTCTGCTTCACGATGTCTGGAGCCTCAGCTGGGAGGCTTCAGAAGATCTGGGGGCCTCTGTCTGGCCCCTAGGCTGGAGTGACTCAGAAGCTGGGCTCATTCTGAAACCATTGGCCAAAGTACCTACATTGAACTCTCCATCTAGATAGGCTTTCTCACAGCGTGGTGACCTCCAGGTATTTGAACTTTGTACATGTTGGCTCAGGGTCTCTAAGGCTGAAGGTTCTAGTAAAAAAGTAGAAATTGTTGGTCTTTTATAATCTAGTCTCACAAGTCACATGGCAATACTTCTTCATATTGTCTTGGTCAATGTAGTCATAAACCTACTCAGATTCAAGGGGTAGGGACATAGACTTATCTCTCAATGGATGGAGTTTTAAAGTTTTTACATCCACATTGTAAAACTACCATCAATCACATGAGCTTTGAGCTATGGTCGGGTATCAGGCTAGGTCAGGGGTCCCCAAACTATGGCCCCCAGGCCACATGCGGCCATTTATCTGCCCCCCCCGCCGCACTTCCGGAAGGGGCACCTCTTTCATTGGTGGTCAGTGAGAGGAGCACAGGATGCATCTACACCCATAGTTCCCATTGAAATACTGGTCAGTTTGTTGATTTAAATTTACTTGTTCTTTATTTTAAATATTGTATTTGTTCCCGTTTTGTTCTTTTTTCCTTTAAAATAAGACATGTGCAGTGTGCATAGGGATTTGTTCATAGTTTTTTTATAGTCCAGCCCTCCAACGGTCTGAGGGACAGTGAACTGGCCCCCTGTGTAAAAGTTTGGGGACCCCTGGGCTAGGTTGATGAGTTGACTGGAGAAGCTGATGGGGATGGAGCCAAAGGGAGCTCACTCACTCTGTGGTTGGCCGCACAGTGAACTTTCCAAGAGCTCAAAATAGAGTGGCCAGAGTGGTGGAGAAAGCTCAGCCTCCATCTGAGCCAGGGCTGTTACCCGAGACCATCGAATCTGATGTATCCTGTGATGCTGCAGAGGTTTCCAGGCAGTGGTGACGGGCACAGCTCACCAGGGAGCAGATTATGATCCTATAATCTTGTTTCCTGGTGGCGGATCTGGTTGAGAACAGACAGACTCAGTTCAAATGCAAGCGTGATTGTTTCCTGAGCAAATTACTTGACCTTTCTAAGTTTCAGTTCACTCTTATGTAAAATAGGGTAGAAAAACAGGGCCTCTCTCTTAGGGCTCTTGTGAGAATTAAAGCAAAAATTGCTTAACATGGCACCTGAAACACAGTAAATGCTTACAAAATGTTAAATTACTGTGCCCCCCCCCCTTATCCATGGGGAATACATCCCAGGACGCTCAGTGGATGCCTGAATCCCCAGATAGTACCAGACTTTCACCTTCTCACGTCCTATATGTCAAATGTATAACTGTAACAACAATAACCAACTTAGTGGAACATGTAGAGTGAGCCACTGTTTTCCCAAATATGTGGGGCTGCCGTATTACGATGCTCTGATGTACCTGTTTGCAATACAGACTCTAGATCTACACCTCGTTAGGTCCTTTCACTCCTTACTAGACTCCATATTTCTCTAGAGCATTTACTACCTGATATACTGTGTACTTATCCATTTCTTTATTGCCTGTTTTCTCCATTTTTTCCCTGTAAACTCCATTAGGGTAGCAACATTTTTTTTTTTTTTTCAGAGACAGAGTCAGAGAGAGGGATAGATAAGGACAGACAGACAGGAATGAAGAGAGATGAGAAGCATCAATCATCAGTTTTTTGTTGCGACACCTTAGTTATTCATTGATTGCTTTCTCATATGTGCCTTGACCGCAGGCCTTCAGTAGACCGAGTGAGTAACCCCTTGCTCGAGCCAGCGACCTTGGGTCCAAGCTGGTGAGCTTTTGCTTCAACCAGATGAAACCGCATTCAAGCTGGTAATCTTGGGGTCTCAAACCTGAGTCCTTGGCATCCCAGTCCGACGCTCTATCCACTGAGCCACCGCTTTGTCAGGCAGATAGCAATATTTTTTCCGCTATGCCTGCCTCCTCTAGAACAGTGCTTCATTAGTAGGAAGAATGAATGAATGAATGAGAATCTCTGGAAGTGAGTCCTCAAACTAGCCTTTGCTATAGTCACCACACACTCAAGTTTGAGAACCACCGTAGAAGGTGTCTAATCAACATTTGTTGATCTTCCCCTCCCTCCCTCCCTCCTAAGTGTCTGAAATTTAATTTGCTTGAAGAAACGAAATATAAAGCAGAGACATCAGAGCGAGAACCTCTAGGATGGATAGGGTTATCTGGTTACCACATCAGTCCCATCCTCTGTGGCAGATATAGTCTTTACAAGAGGCTCTGGTGTGGTATATTCTGACGGGAGAAAGGTAGGAGTTCCTTAGGCATTGAATGTTCACAAATGGGTCCCTGGGGTTATAAGGATCCTGGGAGTTCTAGATAAAGCAGCCTGCCTTCTGACTCTGCCTTCTGCTCAATTTGACCCAAGCCCTTGCGTGCTTGACTCTCATCACATTAGATTTGGGTGATGGCCTAACTCTTGACCAAAGTGGGTCATGGCCTGAACTGTAGTAGGATGGACCAAGGTTCAGTGCTGGACCTTGCTTCCAGGACTGACCTGGCTCTGGTTTGGGAAGAAACACAGGGTGGCAGGCTTACCCACCTTCAAAGGCCATGGAAAGAGATGAGCGGTTGTGAGCTCACAGGGTGCACCAGAGACGAGGGAAACGGAAGAGAACTGGCATGTCCGACATACCTGCTACCTTGTTACTCCTACGTGAGCTCTTCTAGATTTGAAGGTTCCAGAGGTTATGGTCTGTGTGACTTTGGGTCAGTGACTTCCATCTCTGAGCTTTGGTTGTGTCATTCCTCAACTGGGGATGGTAATAACACCATTTCATAGGGGTCATCATTGAATTTCATAAAGATCAAAGAACTCCACTGGGCATGAACTAAGCACTAGATATTTTTTCTTTCTCTTTTAATTTTTAACTTCAAGTAGTTAAAGGAGAACAAAGACCATCAGAGGGAGGAAGCTGAGCATGCAGCTTAGGGACAAAAGCAGAAGGGAGGGACATGCTGCACACTGGTGAGATTTGGGAACCACTCAACTTTGGAAGCTCAAGCTCATCAGTCCCTCTCAGCTCATCATGGCCTCCTTGCAATCAGCCACCGCCCCCGCTTGCCCACCTGCTGCTATGCCCTTGGGGAAGCTGCAGGAGCCAATCATGGGACATTGTTCTTCCAGCTCCACTCCTTGGAGGGGCACCCTGGGCTAGGCCAGGAAAGAGTGGAACTCACAGGATCCCAGACCTGGGGTTCAGACCTGGACTGCCTGGTGCAGCACCTTCAGTTCTCTCAGGAGAATAATAAAGAGGTGATATGACTTGGCCAAGGTCACAGAGAAAGCCAGACTTGAAGAAAGGGTGGGAGGGCTTTTTATATTCATTCCCATTTATACTCATTCACTAGAGAAGTATTAATTCATTCTCTCTTATGGTACAGGGGCGCAAAGACCACACAGGCCCCCTTGCATTTCTAATCCTTCATTCTTTCTGACACTTCATGTGTTCTTCTCTAAAGACCCAAGGCACTCCAGTGGTACCTTTATTCAGACCCGGATGGGGGCCACGGAGGAGTTCCTGTCTGCCCTTCATTCACCCTGGCTCAGTCCTAGATTCTCAAGCCCTAGAAATTGCTTGGGACACCAGGAAATTGTGAATACAACTGGAGTCAGTGGAATTTGGTTTATTTGAATTGACTTGAACTGAAGGAAATAGAATTACTAAACTAAATGGAAATAATTGAATTGAAATATAGCAAATTGGATTGAATCAAGATTAATTGAAATGAAATCAATCGAGAATGTATTGAATTATGGTGCTGGAGGAGATTTGGATATCACCCGACCCTACTCTTTGTACAGTGAGAGGACTGAGGCTCAGTGGAGGGGCAGTGACTTGGACAAGGTCAAGAAAGTAGCAGAGCCAGGCATCAAAGCCAGGTGGTCTAACTCCCAGACCATCATCTATCCCACTATGCTGTATTACCAGAATTGGTTGGGGTCTAAGGCTGAGTTTCTGAAAAAACATACCGGGAGTCAATAGAACCATCAAGTGAAGAGGATGTGGGAAAATAATTAGATATCCACGTTTAATAACCTATATATTTTCTAATAAATAACCAAGCTTGTGCTCTCTCCTCTGAGGTTGGCTTTCTCCATGGTATTTACTGTGTAGGCTCTGTTGGAACATGAAGAAAGAGAAGCCTGAAGAGTCTGAGTCTAGTAACAGAAAGATTGGCACAAAGTTCTTTGGGAGTGATTTTCTATGAAATTGCATTTACTTTGGGGAATAAAGATAGTATAGGATACTTACAGCTGACTACCCATCCTGAATTCTCAGTCATGAGATCATTGTGCCTGAAGGTCTACTATTAAGAACATTATTCCTTGGGTAATGTTTATAAAAAAAAATCTTATTAAAATATACATCTGTTAACTGGGAGAGATGCCATATTTAATATGCACATATTGATTTGATAACCTTATCCTATCAACTCTCCAACACTCGAGCAGAGGCTGGAGTGGAGGGGTAGGGGAATATATGGGTTAAAGGAGGGAAGTTAGATTATTGGCCAATGTTATTTTTAAAAATTGGTATAAATTGCTCTACCCAGGAATCTAAATCTGAAAGTCTTTATAAGGAGGAGGCATTATTCTTATGAGAAAGCATTATGTAATAATATTTATCTAGATGGCTAAGGAAAAGGCAAATGGTAGCCCATGGATCACTCCTCTTCATGCAAGTGATCACAAATGGTAATCGATGTTCCGCAAAATAGATTTCACAAATAACCTTCACAAGTGGAAGAGATAAGGTAGGCACCCTTGGCCTATTTGTACAAAGGATAAACTGAGCTTGGATGTCTTTAATAATCACCTTCGCTCACACAGTGAATCAGAGGTAGAGGAAGTACCAGGTCCCCCCACCTGCTCCCCAGAGTCAGAGCTCTTTTAGACATTTCATAGGCTGGTGACTTAACAAATGAAATCAATGTTCACGTTGTCATTTCTTGGATGTGTGGAATAGGGTGGTGCAAGTCACGGGGTAGGAGTCTCAGAAAGTCAAGGGTGGCTGCAGTCCATTTCATAGAGTTGGAGACACTAATGGGACAGCCTCTGGAGTGTGTAATCCTCCTAATGAACCATGGCGCTTGTCAAGATATGTGCTCCAGATGCTTGTTGCTGTGAGATGGAGCTAATTGGCCCAGCCTCAGGAATGCAGACTGGCCAACAGGCTCTTAGCAAACCGCAGGCAGGGCAGAGTGACACTGAGGGACGTGGCCAGCTACCCTGGTTCCACGACTTTCTAATGTTTACGATCTCAGTCATCTCTTGCCACCAGGCTCTAAAATAAGAAGGAACAGCTGGATGGGGCCTTCGAGATAGATTTCAGAACCAGGGTGGGTCCACACTCTATGCCTTTGGAGTTTCACATGAAAGTGACTTGGGCTCAAGAAGATCCACAAAAGAGTCACAGCCACTTGCCTTAGACATGCACTTCTCCACTCCAGGGGACAGTAGGGTCCAACTCAGGACCTGGCCCTGCCCTGAGCTTTGCATAAATCCATGGAAGGAGCCTCAAGCCAGCCTCTAAATGGCATTTCTTTCCATTGGCTGGCTTCCAGTTTTCATATTTACCCCAGTTCCAGTAACTGGGTAGTTTTTATGTTCCCTTGTGATCAAACCCCTGCTTTGTACATGTTTTGCTACTTGACTCTAATCATCATTCACTCCATGAATATTTAATGAGCACTGTTTGTGAGATACTGTTCTAAATTCTGGGGCTACAGAGGTGAAGAAGGTAGACAATGTCTTTATGGAGATTATGTTCTATGGGGAGAGAAATGAAAACAAATGAAAGCACATTGTGCATCAGGCAGTGGCAATGTTGATGGAGACAGAGCATCAAAGATGCTAATCTATATAGGGGTCCCTACAGGGTGGCCTCTGTAGGGATGTGGCTTTGGAGCAGAGTTCTGTGTGCAGAAGAGTGAGCGCTATGGCTCTCGGGGAGGAAGTGTCCCAGGTAACCAAGGGCAAAGGCATTGACATGGGGACATTGGAGGAACATGGGGGAGTCATCAGAAGGCCCGCAAGTCTGCAGTGCAATAAAGACAGAGGAGAGGGGTGGGAAATGAAGTCACATAGGGAGCTGGAGTCAGTTTTTTTTAGAGCCTTGAAGGCCCAGGTAAGTTTGTTGGAGGTCTCAGTCCTGCCTCTGTTCTGCCAACTTCTTCCGTCGTGGGTGGCCGTTGCCTGACGTCAAAGATGCTTCCTCCATGGCCTTGCCCCATGATCCAAAAGTAGACTGATTCCAGCCTTGAACTTGATTCTGCAAGCCCCACATGCAAGCAAGAGCAGTAGTTACACCAAGGCCAGTTTGTGCTGTGCAGGCCACAGCCTATCGAGATCCGCTGTTGTGGCTGAACCAGTTCTTGTGGGTCTGATGATTTCTCAGCAATAACCATCAGAAAACTTGGGGGAAAAAACCCAACAGAAAGGGTTTATTAGTTACACGTTCTGGAAATTACAGGGTGGTGCACCTGGTGCGGCACTGCGAGATTGCGGGGTTCAGTGACTTGACAAGGTCAAGAGAGCAGCTCTGCTTCAAAGGGGGTAGGAGCAAGGTTTACGGGCCAGGGATTCTTCTTTTATTAGGGTTTCATGAGCTCGCTCTTTATTGGTGAATTTATAACATAGGTTGGGAAGTATGTGAAGAGAAAAAACTAGTAGCCCAAATGGTCAGTTATTGAATTCAAATAAAATCAGTAAAACAAAGGGGAGGACATTACAAGGGGAGGCAAGATGGACAGCCTCTTTATTCAATCTGGGGGCTCGCTGTGCATTCATTGAGACACCCACCTTGACCTGGATGCCCAGGCAATCAAAGCTTAGTTGGGTACTCGCTTTACCAGAAGGAAAGCCCTCTGCCAGGGTTTACCCAGCAAGGAGGCAGAGCGGGCTCACAAGGCCCCATGTTTCATTCCTGGATCCCCTCCTCCACCCACACCCACATACCCCTGTCGCCATGACTGGGCTGAGTTCCAGTTCAGCTCAAGGCTGGTCCCTGCTGCGGGCTTCTCTGCCCCAGAGGGTCTGTGTTACTGTTGCTCTGTGCTCTGATAATCTCCAGAAGTACTTGGGAAGCTGGCTTTGCTCTAGTAAAATGAGAGTACTTTGTAATGGAGATTGTAATCAGAAAGAAGTTTGAATAATTGATGAGTTTTCTTCATTATTATGGGCAAAACTGGCCCTAGCCAGCCTTTTGGGCTCATCCCCTGCCACCCCCTCTCCAGCCACATTTCCAGCCTGTGAGTTTGCACACACAGTTCCCTCTGCCAGGTATGTGTGCCTCCCTCCCCCCCCCCCCACTTAATGAACAAGGACTCGCAGAAAGCCTTTTCTGGGAGAAATCTCTTGACAACCCCAGGGAGTTATGCCATCCTCTGGTGGGCTCTGTGACACCTTGTACTCCCTCCTCAAATCATGTGACACTCTAATCACAACCCCCAAACCTGTCATCCTCTAGTAGAGAGGGGCTACCTCGAGGCCTGGGAGGCAGTATCACTCAGTGGTTAAAGACTTTGCTGCGTGGTCACACCGCCTGGGTTCAAAGGCTGGTCCTGCCATGTACTAGCTGTGTGATCTGAGGTAAATATTTAATTCCTCTGTTCCTCCATTTATCTCTAAAACTGGGATGGTGATAGTTCTTCCATATTCTGTGGTTGTTTTCTTGTTGTTGTTGTTTTTTTTAACAGGGACAGAGAGAGAGAGTCAGAGAAAGGGATAGATAGAGACAGACAGACAGGAACAGAGAGAGGTGAGAAGCATCAGTCATCAGTTTTTCATTGCCGTTGCGACACCTTAGTTGTTCATTGATTGCTTTCTCACATGTGTCTTGACCATGGGCCTTCAGCGGACTGAGCAACCCCTTGCTGGAGCCAGCGACCTTGAGTCCAAGCTGACGAGCTTTTTCTCAAGCCAGATGGGCCCGCGCTCAAGCTGGTGAGCTCGGGGTCTCTTACCTGGGTCTTCCGCATCCCAGTCTGATGCTCTATCCACTGCACCACCGCCTAGTCATGCTCTGTGGTTGTTTTAAGATGATGGTCACTGTCAGTGGTTCTCCTTGCCTCTCCTTTGATTTCTTCTACATGGCAACCAGGGTGAGTTCAAACAACATCAAAAAAGATGTGCTCCTCCCACACTTTTCACATACTTGCGGCGTATTTCTCATCATTCAAGTCTCAGCTCCAGTGACTGCTCAGAAAGCTGTTTGTGGTACTGACACTTAAATTAGACCCTCCCCTGTAAGAGGGTAGAAGAGGGACAATGGTTATGGAAAAAGACTTGACTTGGTGTGGTGAACACACAATCCAATATACAACTGAAACCTATATAATTTTATTAACCAAAGTCACCCTAGTATATTCAGTAAGAAAGTAAAATAAACAAATATGTAAGTAAAGTGTACCCTCCCCCTATCGAAGCCATTCTGCCCCATTATCCTGCAGAATAGTGTGCAGCGTGGCTTGCCAAATGTTTTCAGTTCTACCTCCTTCTATGGTCTGGATAGGTGACACTTAGTTCCGTTGTTAGATGGAACCATATGCTTACTTCTGACCAATGAGTTGTGAGCAAAGATAATATTAGTTATTGTGACACTTAATTGCCAGTTCAAGCCTTCCAGAGGTCTCTTTCCCTCTTGCATGGTAACTGGCAGTACTCAAGATGAGCTCCTACCTGACGATGAAAATAGAATCCCTTAGCCTCCAGACCCATGAGGCAGCAAAGGCAACAATAAACCTCAAGCCATTAAGATTTGGTGTGTGCATATGTGTGTGGGGGTATTTGTTACAGCAGTATAACCTAGCCTAATCTGGCTGAATAGACAGACCGTTTGTATTTTTTATCATTATCTATGAAAATGATCGTTAGTTACTCCTTACTTCTAGAGAACTCTTAATTTTTAGTGAAAAACTGATCACACAGAATAAAGACTACCTTTTTCAAGCTTCCTGGCAGGTAGTATCATCATGTGACAGCTCTGGCCAATGAGATACAAGCAGGAGTGAGATTTGCCACTTTTGACTCTTCCTCTTAAAGGTAATGGCATGCCCTTTTTTTCTTACTGGCTAGAAGGTGGTAATGATGCTTTCACCTTTAAGTGAGTAGACAGGGGAAATGCAATGGAAATGAAATAACTGCAAGAAAGAAGAAACCAGCTCTTCTGACCCAGTGGAGTCAGCATACCAGCCCTGGACTCCTCACTCGGGGCTGTTATGTGTTTAAAAATAAACTATGTATCTTATATAACCTAATATTATTTGAGTTTACTATTATAGCAATCTATTGGCTTACCAATATCTTGTTTAAATTATCTTGATTATTTATTCAATTGACTAGTGTCAGTTCCCCACCACACACACACACACACACACACACACACACAGACACACACACATTCTGAAAGAATAGCAATTGTTTCTGTCTTATTCATTGCTATATTCACAGAACTTAATATAGTGTCTGTCATAGAGTAAGTGCTTAAAAATATTTGTTGAATAATGAAGTGTAAATGATACATGGTAATCACTGAATAAATCATTATTAACTGTTATTAGATATTCCTCTTCATTATATCTTAGAACAGGCTTTTTTACCATTCATCATAAAGATTTGACAATGACAATTCCTGAGTCTTCTGGTATTTTTTCTGCTTGTAAAAGTAGTTCTCTTTGCTCTTATTTACCAAATCCCTTTGAGAACAAGTTTTGGATACATGTCAGAGGCATAAAGAAGGTTACAGCTAGAAGGGCCATTAGTGATCACATGGCATGACCCTCTCTTTACAAGTGTGTGAACAAGCTCAGAGAGGGGAAATAGCTTGTATCTTCAGTCAGTTTGGGCTGTTATAACAGGATCCCATCAGTTGGGTGGTTTATCAACAACAGAGATGGATTCTTCCAGTTCTGGGGGCTGGAGTCTGGGATGCAGTTGAGGACCATCTGTTGAGGACCACCTTCTGGTCGCCGACTGCTGACTTCTCCTTGTGCCCTTACATTATGCAAAGGAGGTGGGGAGTTCTCAGTATCTTTTCTAAACACTAATTTCATTCCTCAGGACACTGCCTTCATGACCTAGTTATCTTCCAAAGGCCCTACCTCCCAATGTCTTCACACTGAGTTTAGGATTTCAACATGTGGATCAGGGGGACATGATCATCCAATCTGTAACAATTTGCTACAAGTCACAGTGAATTGGTGTGAGAAGGGACTAGAATATAGGATTCTTATTCCCAAGATATCCTACTTTCTCTTGGGTTAGTCTTGATCAGGTTAAGGGATATCGGTAGACTGTCTTCTTCATTAAAGTCCTACTTTGGGACTTTATATGAACCTGGTCCCCTTTTGAAACCCAAGAAGGCTAAGGCAGAAGGACACTTCGAGGCGAGTTAGGTAGCAGATTCGTGTTTCACATGAGGACACCAAAGCCCATAAAGATGAATAAACTTTGATCACACCTGGTCCATTTAGAAACATTGGGAAGAATTTCTGGCATTCTCTAAGGAGATGCTGCCCAAAGTGGGCGTGGGTAGTGTTGGAAGATAAAGAGTTGTGTGGCCATGAAGGTCGTTCAGGAGGCTGGACACCAGGTACCAGGGATGCAGGTAAGAGGCTCAGGGATCATGAGAGTTTCAATGAGATCTGCTGCCAACACTGAGTACGAATACAAAGCAACACAACAAATACAACATATAATAAAATCGAATACAATGAAATCAGTCAGATGGTTTGAATCTTCTTTCTTTTCCAATTTCTTTTTCTTCTTTAAGTTTAAGAGAGCTGAGGAAGAAAATGGAAACATGATGCCTGGTGTACAGCAGGTTACCGATTAATGTCCTTGACATCAGCACTCTGCACTTGTCCTCTCTCTCTAATTCCCACTGATCCTCTGAAGCTATAGGCAGTTCTGGTCTAGCAGTTCCCAGAAGATTTGATAAACAAAATACTTTAAAAAAAATGCTTGTTTGATCAAATACTCATAATGCAAGTTAACATATTAATGGTTCTAAGCCGTCCCATGATAACAGGAAACCTAACCTTGTTAAACTTCTCAACCCTGTATTTCTCTAATATTTCTCCAATAATTCTCAAATATACATTTTTTTATCATGAAATTCTTTTAAAATTTGTTTCGCAAACCGTGAATATGTCAGCACTTTGGAAATGGCGATCTATTCCAGGCCCCTCCTTTTGTGTGTGGAAAATAGCTCCCGGAGAAGGGAAGCATGTGAACCCAGGTGGTCTAATCCTACATCCTCTGCGGGCATGCGCAGTGCTTCCCTAGGACAGAGACAGCACGTTCCTGGAACAGTTCTGAATGGCCAGTGTTTCGTTTTAACAGCTCATCTGCCAATGGCCCGTGCTGCAAAAATATGTGACCAAGACAATGTGTTGTGAAATGAATGGATTTACAAACCCGGGGACCAGCCCTGTGCCCTGCTCATTAGGACTAATTTGCATGTGGAACATCTGCGTGACAGGCCCAGTTAGGAATTTGCTCAGCTCATTTAGAGTAAAGGAGACAAGGAAATAATCACTTGAACAGGAGCGCGTCTTGCCTCCCCAGTGCGCATGCCCACCCAGCTGAACCTGATCTGGTGCTATCTTGCCTCTGAGCTGGCCGTACTACCCCTGCTCTCACCTGGTGGCTCCGGCGTCTGGCCTGAGGCTTCCTTGCACAGAGCATGGACCAACCACGTGGTGCAGGAGCAACTCAGCAGTCACTTACGTTTGTCTTTGGTTTGCCCACAGTTTCCTTCCTGACTTTTCATGCACACTGGATTTAGAATCAGAGATGGCTTCCAGGCCAGGTTGCCCCAACTCATGTGGGAAGCCTCTCTGTGTCTTCTCCCATCCTTAATGTCCCCTGTGGCAGCGACTATGCCCCCTGCCTGTGCTCTGTGCTCCCATGTCCGCCCAGGGCCGCTTCTTTGCTCAGACTGGCTTTGTAGAGAGGATAGGGGCTGCCTTTATGATATGGAAACCCAGGTTTGGGTTTCTAGTACTGACTTACCTGCATGGCCTTTGGACCTCAGTTCTTCCAGATATAAAATGAAGCAGTTGGGCCAGCCATGTCTCTAAGGTCCCTGTCTCCCATGTCACTCCATGATCAGCTCCTGTCTACCAAAGTATAGAGATGGCTTAATCACATGCTTTCCCGGACAGTTTGTATTTTTATGTAGCATCACTAGGAAAGAGCAAAGTTTATCTCCAAAGGGCAGCCGCGTCACAGTGCAACTCAGACTCTCTGTGACACCACGTGGCTAGTCTTCATGGAGAAGGCCCTGACTTGGTTTCAGGAGCCAAGATTTCAAATCCAGATCTGCTGGTCCTCGGCTGTAGAACCTGTGATCACTCTCTTATGTTCCAGAGCCTCGGTTTCCTCCTTGGAAACAACACAGGGGAAATACACCTGACCTCGCAGAGCTGAAGGTAGGAGAAAGCGAGACCGTGGCTGGACGAGTTGGCCATGGGTTTCCGACTGCTCTGCAGGCGGGCGTTGCTTCTTTCTAATCATTTTAAGCAGATGTCGGAATGTCTCCTGAAAAGTGGGTGTGGGTCCCATTATCTTAACAGGCAGAAGCCTGCTATAGGGCTTTGGAAACAAAGGGTGACATGAGAAGCCTAAGCACTTGAAAGCAGCAAGTTGTTCAGCCTGCAGTGCAGAGCACAATTTTTTATCCAGAGATGGCAAAATTGGCCCTGGAGTAACTTGATACCGCCGGCTGTTGTCTCACAAATGATTTATTAGCTGAGGCTGCTTGGAGCTCAGAGGTTTGCATACTGGCCAGGGCCCGTCTAGAAGAGAATCTTGGCTTCCCTAGGAAATAACTCTCTGGAGAGGGATATGAAAACTCTGTCCCCTGACACTTCCCTGGCAGCTTCATTTTTGACAATGTCCTGAGATTATTCTAGTGTCCGTTCAATGTGGGTTGGTTAGAGGGGAACGGGACCTCCTGGTAAGAGGTGTGAATTAGACCGAGTCTGCTAAAGGAATAGCTTGTTTGTGTGTGGGGGAGAAGGACATCAAACATAAATAGTTCAAAATCCAAACTCTGCCACTTATCATTTATGTAAATTTAGGGAGGTTGTTTACTTTTGGGAGCCTCTATTTCCTCTCTTATGAAAGGGATCAAAAGATGAAATGCGAGTCAAGCCCTTAGCTCTGTGTGTCACACATTACAGGGGTTTACCTGGTTCCAGTGATAGTCTTTCCTTTAAGAGAGGGCAAGAGGTCGCCCAGGCTACACAGTATCAGAGGCCGTGACCGCGTCAGATATTTCTCATTTTTGTCACTGTATCCGTCTGTCACCTATTGCTACGTAAGAAGCAAACACACATCTCAGAGGCCATGCTTGGAGCACTGATTTATCATGGAGCTCTGCTGATCTTGGCCAGGCTCAGCTAGATGGCTCTGAGCTGCAAATTGGGTGATTTCTGCCCCATGTGCCTCTTATTGTCCTTGAACCAACTGGGGAGTCAGAGATGTTCTTCTCATAGAGATGGTGGAGGTGCAGGTGGTCAAATGGGAACATGAGATGACTTCTTTCTGAAGCCTAGATTCAGAGCAGACACCCTGTCACTTCCACCCCTGTTTCATGGCCTAAAGCAATTCGTGTAAATCCACCCAAATTTAAGGGGTAATAAAATGGACTGTGCCTTTTGTGGAAGTAAGGAAAAACCACGTGGCAAGGGTTATGATATGGGAAGGGTGAGTACCTGGGGCCATTATTAAGACTTACCGCTGGTGCTGTGCGTCTGGATGCTCTGCTGTATGCGGAAGGGGAACACACTGCAAGAGGTGGAAAGGGGGAGTCCCATCTCCCCCACTTTCTAAGCAATAGGAAAAAAATAGTTCTTCCCCCTGCTTCCAGCCGCTGAAGCATGTGCAATAAATTAAGTAGACTGATCATATGTTCTGGCCCAGAATATCGATATTTTCATTCTATTTTATTTTTGCTTTTAAACATTACTTTAAATTTATTTTTTATTAGGTAATATGGTGCAAAATTCAAAGGATCTAAACATCCATATACAGGGAAAGGGGTGTCTCCTTCCCCTGTTTCCCAGTCCCAGTTCTCTTACCCACTGAACCTGTAGGAACCATGATGGTGTGTAGCCTTCTAGGGAAATATATGTAGATGGGTGCATTAGCGTGCACGTGCATTTTTGCCTTACAGAAAGGATACACACACCATTCTGCGCATTGAGTTTTCACTTAACAATATATCTTGTAGATCTTGCTGAGGTATGAGCTGCCACTTTCTTTTAAACAGTTGCTTTCCTTTTACAAGGAGGACTTTAACCTTGGAAGGGTAATGCCAGGGTTTAGGGTTGGTTAGAAATCACTGATGAGGCTTTACGTGGTTGGAAGCCCAGTGGCTGGACAGGAGAAGAAGGGGTGGGGGTGGGGACAGGACAGCTGAAGCAGATCATTGCAGTGTCAAGAGCTTAGCTGTGCTTTCTCTCTTTTTGGGCCCTTTCTGCACATGGCTCTACAGCCTTCCCATCAGTGCTGTGAGCCACCCATATCCTCCCAGTACATCTCTTCTCTGCAGAAGTTTAAGCAAAGTTGTTTACTCAATCTGCAATCAAGAACCCTAAGTCTCATTTTTATGTCCCACCTATGTATGGAATCATATAATTCTCAGTTTTTTCTGATTTACTTATTTCACTACGTATAATGTTATCAAGGTCCATCCATGTTGATGTAAATGATCCTATGTCATCATTTCTTATGGCTGAGTAGTATTCCATAGTATATATGTACCACATCTTCTTTATCCAGTCATCTATTGAAAGGCTTTTTGGTTGTGTCCATGTCTTGGCCACTGTGAACAATGCTGCAGTGAACATGGGGCTGCATGTGTCTTTACGTACCAGTGTTTTTGAGTTTTGGGGGGTATATACCCAGTAGAGGGATTGCTGGGTCATATGGTAGCTCTATTTTTAGTTTTTTGAGGAACCACCATACTTTCTTCCATAATGGTTGTACTACTTTACATTCCCACCAACAGTGGATGAGGGTTCCTTTTTCTCCACAGCCTCTTGAACACTTATTACCTGTCTTGTTGATAACAGATAATCTAACAGGTGTGAAGTGGTATCTCACTGTAGTTTTGATTTGCATTTCTCTAATAGCTAATGAAGATGAGCATCTTTTCATATATCTGTTGGCCATTTGTATTTCTTCCTGGGAGAAGTGTCTGTTCATGTTTGTTCCTATTTTTTTATTAGATTATTTGTTGGTTTGTTGTTGAGTTTTATGACAAGAGTGTGGTGGTTAGAGGGTTGGGGGGGGGAGGTAAGGGCACAAAGAAAACCAGATAGAAGGTGACGGAAAACAATTTGACTTTGGGTGATGGGTATGCAGCATAATCAAATATCAAAATAACTTGGAGATGTTTTCTCTGAACATATGTAACCTGATTTATAAATGTCACCCCATTTAAATTAATAAAAAAAGGAACCCTAACTAACACAGAAGGGTATCAGGCATATAACAGGCAACAACTATCACTGGGAGACCTGGGACTGGTAGAGCCAATGAGGGGTTGAAGACAGCAAACATTTGTGGGTGTTGAGTGATGGGGATCTCTGAAGTTTGAGGAGTAGCAGAGACAATGAACTAGCATGGTGTCCATGCCATTGTGCACCACCATTTCCTGAGCTCTTCTGTGTGTCTGTCATTATTCCAGATGCTGCAGATCTAGTAAAGGGAAAGCAGACAAGGGGCCTGGCCTCCTGGACCTTGTGCTCTAGTGAGGCTGTAAGACAACAAAGCCAACCAAGTTATGGCATGATGTCAGGTCATGATAAGTCCAATATAGAAATGACAGAGGGTGAGAGGGGTGCTGGCTTAATGACAGAGAAGAAAAGATTTTTGAAAAGCATGCCATCAGGCTTGGCTAGGGCAAGATTCTGCTCAGTTAGTTCTTCTTCCACTGTCATGGCAATTATACTGACAAGATGCGCCAGCAATCATCTGGCCCATGGAATTGGAGGGTAACACTCGTATTATTTACTCCCTAAAACATTGTTAAGTGCTTGGTGTCTCTACTATTGTTGAGTGTTCCAGTGAAAATGCTGCAGGTTGCACTGCTCTCTGCCCTGGGTGGGACATTAGTTAACAGTGATCACTTACTAACACTGTATTGTGAACCAGTTAACAGAGGAGCCCTAAGGAGATGGGAGAGAGTGGGGGAGACACAGGCTTGGCCTTGAAAGCCTCCATGACTTGTAGCCTACAGAATCACACTCCCACTGTGTGGCACTGGGGGTACCGCATAGTCGGACTCTAATTTGTTGTCTCAGGGCTCATTCTCATTACTCCCCTTGGTCGATTCCACACCATAATGATGATAAATTACAATACTTTATTCCTCTCCCTTTCCCCCTGGAGTAGGGAATAATTTTCTGCTCTGCTTTGGGATTGGCTGTGTGCCTTGCTGTGGAAGGTGAGGAAGGAGGGGTGTGACACAAAGTTCTAAATGTGCATGTGTCATTTGGTTTTTCTCTTGACCATCTGTGGACTACCATGAGAAGAACAGGCCCAACTAGCTGCTGATTTAGGGAGAATGTAGGCACTGAGGAAGGAGGGATGTGACACAATTAAGGTTCTAAGTGTGCGTGTGCCATTTGGTTCTTCTCTTAACCATCTATGGTAAGGTGACCAGACGTCCCGCTCTTGGTGGGACAGTCCTGATTTTTAGCAATTCGTCCCCTGTCCCGCGGCATTGGAAAGAATGCACGAAAAGCTAGGGAACGGTGGGAGAACGGGAAGGGAATATACGGTTTTCGGCGGGGAGACCCCGCCTCCACCTGGAAGTGCCTGCACTGCCACAAGAGCTGGCTGCCCCGTGCGGGGCCCCGAAACAAAGAACTTCCGGCGGGATGTAACTGCTGGGGTGGCTGTCAGTCCCCTAACTACCCATAGGCCCGTGTCCTGAATGCTGGCGGCGCTGCCCTGCCTGCTCCCGCCCCTCACGCAGCTCCGGCATTGGTTTCGGGACCGTGTAACCCAATCCCTCTGACTCACTCAAAATTTCCCATATAGTAATATTTCTGAAAATGATCTTTTCAATGAGGTATCATTATTAAAAAAATAGATTGATAAGAAAAAGGTTAAATCTTGGGCATCAGCAAAAATCACAATAGAGAACAAATGGTTAGAAATATTTCATCATTTTGAAACAAACCATGTTCCATACAATAATGCACTAAAAATTGTGGGATGTGCACTGTCTTTACCAGGAACTAATGCTGCGACTCAATGCATTTTTTCTATGGTAAATAAAGTGTGGACATCAGAAAAATCACAATTAAGTGTTGAGACTTTGAAAGCCATTTTATGTGTGAAATATAATTTAACAAATTCTTGTGAAAAATTTCATGACCTTTTAAACAATGACAGCAATCTACTAAAAAAAATTCACTCAAATGAGAAATATGCCAAAGAATAAAATAATACTATACATACTTTTTAAAATGTATTATATTTGTAAATTGTACTTATGTTGAAATTTAAAAAATATATTACAATACTATTTTTGCATTCTATGAAAATTTTTTTTTGCTCCATATAGACCAAATTTTTAATCAAGAACTCCCCCCCCCTCATCAATGGTGTCCCGCTTTACCAATTTTAAAATCTGTTCACCTTAATCTATGGACTACCATGAGAAGAACAGGCCCAACTAGCTGCTGATTTAGGGAGAATGTAGGTACATGTGAATTTGACAGGCACCAAACAACATCTGAAGTAGAAGTACAAAACATAAAAACTTGTTGATCTAAGTTTTGAGTTTTAGGTCATTTATTATGCAGCATGATTATAGCAGTAGCTAGCTGATACAAGAATCAACTAAATAATTCATGGCTACCTTTATAGGTCTTATATGTGGTATATTTGTCTTATATATATAGGTCTTATATATGGAATTTTTGCTCATAGTTTCCCATCCATCTGGGATAGCTTCTTTCCCCTAGGCATTGTATATGCATTTCTAAAGCATATTGCTAAGAAGATGTGAGCTGAAGAAAAGAAAACCTGGACTTTAAATCCTTTTTGACCACTTACTACATTTGGGAAATCATTAGCTTTTCTATACTTCAGTTTTCTCAAGTGTAAAATGAGAATAATAATATTTATTTTTATAGGCTGTTGCAAGGATGCAGAACATTATATCTATAATGCTTGGCACTTAGTATGTGCTCAATAAATATTTTTTTATTTTTATTTTTTTCTTAGATAACTTGACAACAACCTTTTAAGACAAGTTTTTTTATTATCGCCACTTCACTGATAGGAAACTGAGTTTTGGACCAGTTAATGTACTTTTTTTTCTTAAGTGAGAAGCGGGGAGGCATAGAGAGAAACTCCCGCATGTGCCCCAACCAGGATCCACCGGGCAAGCCCCCTATGGGGGCGATGCTCTGCCCATCTGAGGCCGTTGCTCTGTTGCTTGGCAACTGAGCTATTTTAGTGCCTGAGGTGAGACCATGGAACCATCCTCAGTGCCTGGGGCCAATTGCTCCAAAAGAGTCATGGCTGCAGGAGGGGAAGAGAAGGGGGTGGAGAAGTAGATGGTCTCTTATCCTATGTGCCCTGACCAGGAATCGAACTTGGGATATCCACATGCTGGGCTGATGCTCTGCCACTGAGCCAACTGGCCAGGGCCTAATTTACTTTTCTTACAGTTATTCTAGGCTGCTGGATCCAGAATCTGTACCTTGGCTACTGTGTTATGTTGCTTGGATGCTTGCTGAGATTTCTTTTAGTTTCCCAGCCGTGTGGTTCCTTGGTCAGAAATGTGTCAGAGACCTAAATAACTGAGACGTTTCATTCTAGCCCAGCATTTTCCAAACTGTGAGACATGCACTGCTGATGGTCCAAGAGGTGATTTAGATGGAACAGGACCCAGAAAGCACTGACTCATATTGTGAGAAAGTCATTTCCTGTTCAATTATCTTTAAATGTCAAGGGGAAAAAAATCTTAGTTGGGTGCTAACGCCTTTAACACTTCTAACACTTGCTAATCTCCCCACTTCCATCCTTTATTTATAACAAAGTGAGAGTGGCTCCAGGCACTGAGCCTCTGATTAGTAACAATATCCTGTTTGAATTTAATTAACAGTGATATGTTTTCATTATTATTAATTATTGTTGTTGTTGTTGCTGTGATTTTTTCATTGTCTTCTATTTAAAACCTGTACTTCTGGCTGTCCATTTACTATGGTAATTTAAAGTCCCCCTTAACGTAAATTTATTCAACTAAAAATGTTGATTTAAGAAAAACAAGTTAAGTAAAATAATAGTATAAATGGGCCATGAATAGTAAAGGTCATGAAAAGGGCAGGTGAATGTCAGTGGTTTAGAAAATACCTTTTTTATGAAGATTTTTGCATCTTACTTTTGTTTATAGGTTTAAAAACCTTTCTCTTGCTTCCCACCTTGACCCTGTGTTTTACTCTCCATGGAAGTTCAAGTAACTTATAAGGATTAATTGATGTGCTCCTAAATTTTTTTTTTAACAGAGACAGAGAGAGAGTCAAAGAGAGGGATAGATAGGGACAGACAGACAGGAACAGAGAGAGATGAGAAGCATCAATCATCAGTTTTTTGTTGCCGTTGCAACATCTTAGTTGTTCATTGATTGCTTTCTCATATGTGCCTTGACCGTGGGCCTTCAGTAGACTGAGTAACCCCTTGCTGGAGCCAGCGACCTTGGGTCCAAGCTGGTGAGCTTTTGCTCAAACCAGATGAGCCTGCACTCAAGCTGGCGACCTCGGGGTCTCGAACCTGGGTCCTTCCGCATCCAGTTTGACGCTCTATCCACTCACTGCACCACCGCCTGGTCAGGCATACTTCTAAATATTTGAATTACAAACATTAAGCCTGTTAGTTTGAGAAAAGACAGCCCAGTAAATAATACACTAAACTGGACAGCAGGAACCCTGCCTTATCTTCTGGTATCCCCCCTGGTAGCTGTGTGACCAGAAAAAAATTACTCCAGCTCTCTGAGCCCCAGTAACCACATTTATAAAATAAGGAGCTTTAAGTAGATGATCTCTAAGGTCTTTTCCAATTCAAAACTGTGTGAATATTTTCAATATTATCTTTATTAAAAGAATCACTTTACCATTGAGAATTTCAAATGTTTTTATAATAAACCCCCCAAATCAAGGGCAACACATATTTGCAATAAAAAGTTCATTAGCATATTTTGATAGTTTTTGATCATTTTTGCATGTATTAAAATGAAACATTTGGTAAAAATTAAACATTATATGCAAATTAGTGCAACAAGCCTACTTCTGGAATAATAATTCATTATCTCCTTTATAATATATCTGAGTGGCTTTTTTTTTTTTTTTTCTCCAGCACACCGGCGCTATTAAGTCAGCATGTTGGAAGTTTACCAAGAAAGTATAACAGAGGATCCAATCTTTCATTTGCATAAATCCCAGAATTCCACCTGTCAAAAATTGTACACTATTAATAGGTGACAAGACTGTCACTGGGTGTTCATTTATAATGCTGTCACTGGAACCTAATGAACATTTAGGACATATTTCAGGAAGTGTTGTAATTTTTATTTATTTTATTTTATTTTTATTTTTTTGCCAGAAAGAGGAGAATGTGTCTGTGCTACATAGCAGAAAGGTTTTCCCCTGGAAAGGTACCACCAGCAGAGGTGATGAATTTTTCTCTTGTGCATTTCCCTCCTTTGATTTTTTAAATTCAGAATTATATAATTAGGATATTTAGCTGGAAAGAAAGTTGAGGATCTTCTGCCTACATGGCTTTAGGTTGCAGGCCAAAAAATTGGATCCAGAAATTCTAGAAGTTGCTTAGAGCTATACAGATAGTAGTGGTGCTGGGACCAGAAGTCAGGTCGCTTGACTTCTTATTCAACACATTTATGATCTCTCCATGCATTGGTATGTGACATACAAATGCAAAGACTATAAATATATCTGTGAAAATATAGCAGCAGTTACACATCTTGATTTATCTCCAACATGCAATCTGGAGAATCAAGAAATTGGTCGAGTTTCCCATCAATATCATGGTTCTAGTCTTCTGACCTCTTTCCGGGTCACCCACCCCCACCAAAGGATAATCTTTGCTCCACATTGTCAGCACTTACTGCCTGTAGGGCCAGTATTCACGGCCACCATCGAAGCCGCCTGGCCAACACAGGTTCAGGTTTGATTCAGATTGGTCGTAAAGAAACAATTGAGCCAAAAGCTGGTGGTCCATTTTCCTTTAATCCTAGCTCACACCTGGCGGGCGAGAAAATACACACAGCGGAAAACACTTCCATTTCCAATCAGGGCTCCCAAAACCACTGACTCATCCGAGTTTTCCTAGAATCAAAGGCTTCTACCTCACCAGCCTTATTCACCTCTGTTCCCCATCTCCTTCTCCTGTGCAAACTGGCTTTTCCTTCACCATTCCGCCATTTTGACTGCCTCATCCACGTGGCCTCCCTGCCCTGCTCCAGCATGGGCTCCTCCTCCCTACAAGAAGATGGCCACTCTCTCCAAAATGGCCTCCTAGCTCCTCCTTTTAAAACCTTTTGGCGTGATAGCCCACCCCCAACACACATGAGCATAATCAAGCCCCTCCCAAGCAAGAAGGGCATTAATATTATCACCTGGGCAATGGGCAGTGCCATCTTTAACAAAAAGAGTGAGCAAAACCAGAAAATACAGATTTTACAACTCATTTGCCCGACACTACCCAAGCCACTTTTTTTTGGAGATTAATTTGTGCTTCACTTTGACATTGTTTTTTTCTTGGACTTTGAGCTCTGATAGAGTTTGTCTGTTGCAGTAGATTGCACGTTCCTTGAGGAGTAGGGCTGTTCCTCTCCGCAGAGGTTTCTGTGCTGGCACCTGGTCCAGGACCAGAGTGTACAATAACTAAAATGCAAAGAAACTTTAAAATCAAATAGCCCAGCTTCCTGCTTTTACTGAAATTGGTGGTTTGTCTAAGATTGCACAGCTAGTTGAAGACATGGTTTGAATAAAATATATACAGCCTTCTGATGTTAATTGTATCAAACAATCAGTTGATACCAGCGATGGGTATATTGCACATTTGTGACTTTAAGGTATAAAAAAGTATGCCTACTTTATTTCATTAAAATAAATCTTAACATCAGGTTAATTTATATATATATTTGATTGTGACCATGTAAATAATGATAAATTTATTGCGGAACATATGTATTTGGAAATAATTGTGGCAATTCATGGTCACGCTTCCCCAAGTAACATAAATGAGGAGTAACTGGGACAACTCACAAAGGCTGAATCTCAGAAGACCTGGTAGAGGCTCGGGGAATAGCAAGGAACTTGTAGACCTGAGACCGCATGAAGACAGGGAAGCAACACCCACCGCCGCTCCTAACTTTCCCTGTCCACACAGTACTCCTCAAAGGGGTACAATAGGATGTGACAGGTTTTAAACAGGGTTTAAGCTTCGGAATCAGAGCCGCCTGGGTTTGACTCCTCACTTCTCTTTACTGGCTGTACAACTTTGGACAAATTAATTACTTTTTATAAGCTTTATCTACTTTGTAAAATGGATCTAATTATACCTCCTTCATAGGATTGCTGCTAACATTAAATCAAAGGTGAAAACTTAGTGAAGTATTGTAGACAAGTAGCTTTCATATGGTAAGTGATCAATAAAGAGTAGCTATAATAATAGCATTTGTAATTGTAGTAGTTAACCAATATACAAGGTATCTTATAGCACTAATTATAAGCTGCCTTACACTAGAACCATATTAATAGCTTATCCTCCCCAGATTATAAGTTCCTCTAGGGAAAGTGCATCTTAATCACATTACAGATATGGAAACTGAGGCTTAGAGGGGGTAAAGATCCACACTCCAGCTGTCGTTTCTAAGAAACCCTAAAATCTGAATAGTATAACTAATATGGATATTTTTTTTCAGGTTTTTAACTCAGAAAGTTTATTATGTCTTTACTTATCAACTCATTGTGACCAGTTTCTTCCTACTTAGTATGATATTCAAGCCCCTTCTTGTACCTGAGCCCAATCTACCTCTCCCGTCTCATCTGCATCCCTTCCTCAATGTAGAGAATATAGGTCAGACCCCTTGGTTTTCTCACCGCTTCCTGAAAATACACTGTTGTTTTGTTCTTTCATGCTTTCCTATTCACCTTCTCTTCTGCCTGGAGAAATAAAATTTAGCATTCAAGAATTGGCTGTGGAGGTTTCTCCAACCACGTTGGTAAGATGGGAATGATAATCATGACTCTCATTTTTTGAGCCCTTATCCAAGTTGTCTTGTTGATTGTGCATCTTGTAAATCTCCATCTACCTGTCATCCTCCCAACTCGACATAACTGCTTGAGGGCAGAGATCATGGTCTACCCATGTGTACAGTCCTAGTGCTGATCTCCATATAGGTTCTCAGCCATTATCTGTTGAAATGATGAATGGTAAGGGGTGCGTTGTAATTAATGGGTATTTTGAATGAAAATACTGCGGGGAAAATTCAAATATCAGGTTGGAGATTGGGCTCATGGCTCTAAATTTTCTTCCAACCATAAGATTTGATCATCGAGCTACCCCCATGTTCAAATAAACACCCACATGTTGGGAATTAGGAATGAAAATAAGAAGCAGAGATGCTGAGATCGCTTGCATACTTGAGCTCCCAGACACCCTTATTTAACAAAGGCCCAGACATGGATTCATATGCAGCCGCACATCTGGAGTTCTTCTTCCTCCCCTGCCTTGGCGGAATCCCTGTGGCTTTTCAGCAGACCGTGCTTGAGGGTATCTATAAATAATTGCCCAAATGTAACACCACCCAGCCCGCCGGGGTAAATATAGACATTGGATTAGCTCCAGGGAGGAGGGGACAAGTGATTCTCAACTCAAAGAAATTGTTATGAATTCCATTGGCTGCGTGAATATGTACAGTGAATGTTTCCTTCCATTAGGACACCAAAATAGTAATTAACTCAAGACTACTGGTTTCGCTGCTACTGTCTCCCCTACTTAATTTCTCCCCATCTGGATCCCAACACAGATGCCGATGTGTCTGAATGTGCAAGTCAAATGACAGCTCTCTCCACACCTGTCCTAAGTATACCTGTCCGGCCCCCTGCTTCCCGCCTCTGCTTCACTTTAATGGGGAAGGTTTTGCAGGAGTTACAGAACACCATGTTTCAGTTTTATATCTTGGATTTCAGTAAGATAGAGGAAAGGACCAGCCTTTGACTTTGGTCAGAACTGGGCTGAATCCTTGCTTCACAAATTACTAGCTGTGGGGTCTCGGGAATGTTACTTAATCTTTCTGAGTCTCATCAGTTTCCATGTAAAGTGGAAATAACCTTGTTTATCTAATAGTGCACTGGGAAGACTTCATAAGATGCTCTGTGCAAATTGTCTGGCCCACCAGTAGGCTCTGGGTGAAATAATTCATCTTCTCACCCCATAAACTCATTTTATAGACTTCTGGAGTTGAAGTGGCCATTAATGATTATCTGGTCCACTGCTTACATTTAATAGATGATTAATCAAGGGTCAGAGAGGTAAATAATGTATTTCAGAGGTGTCAGAGATTGGGCTTAGGCCAGGATTTCTGTGTACTGCCTTCAAAACCAGGGTTTGTTCGTTCATTCATTCATTCAGATAAAACTGAGGCACAGGGATGTTAAATAGTTTGTACAAGTTTATACAGCTAGTAAGTGGTTGTTACAGGATTCCACCCCAGGCAGTTTAATTCCCAAATTCTTGCTCTTAAACACTAAATTATACTGCATCAAGAGTGATGCAGGCCAGTAATTTTAACAAGATAATCCAGGAAAGCACAGGGACTATGGAAATTTAACAGCTGGCTACTCTGGCCATCTAGTGGGAGTCAGGGAGGGCTTCCTGGAGGAGCTGACTTGGGAGTGATGTTTTCCATCTGATATTGTTAATGATACATGATATCATTAACTCCATAGGTAACAATCTGATTGTATTCCATGTGACCAAGCATAAGACTCCCAGTGAGTCACAGCAATACAAAATGGAGGAGACCAACCTCCAGTTTGGTAGCACTTTACAACACATATATTTGCTTGAGCTACACAGTACCACCTTTGTGGTGAGGGTAAGGTGTGGATTGTAATTCCAATTTTACAAATAAGAAAACCTGGACTTAGAGATGGTAGCTTTGATCAAAGAGGTGAATAAGCAAAATTATAGAAGAACCAGGAAGAAGATACGGTTCTCCACATCATCCGGGCACTTCTTTCCTTTACCTGATCCTACCCCCTTTATTTTCCTGGTTATTCATCTTAAAAATGAAGAAAATCTCAATAATTTAAATAGAGGGAGAATTAGTTTGCCCACCACCCTGTCTTCCTAAACATCAGATGTTGTTGTAATAGGGTTTGGTATGTTTCTTAATTTCGGATGGATCTCAATGAAATCCTCAAACAAGAACCTTGCAAGGCAGGTAGATATTCTGTATTGTTAGCTAATGTGAGAGGCCTTTGTTGCCAGAAGGCTGAGGCTAAAGGAATATGATAGACTTGTATTCTTGCCCTGGAAGGAAGATTTACCAGCCCTATGGTAAGTGTGAGCAAAAAGAAGACATAGATAAGCCTATCGTTTTTAAAAGAAAATGTGCTTTGGATCATACAGAGGCTCTGCTCTATGTGACAAGGAGGTGATAACATTATCTGTTGGAAGCTTTTTTAAAGATAGCCATAACCCTCGGATCGCCCAGCACATAAACCCCAGTGGCCTCTGGCAGCATATCATTCTGAAGGCCCCTTCCTGATTGGATCAGTCAGCAGTGAAATGTATCTCCAAACAGAGTAGACTGCTATGTGAGTGTTGGGCAATGTGAACAGGTTTAGATTGCATTATCATCAGAAGGTTCTCAGCAGCTTCTGGGTCACTTATTCCTTTGATAATACAATGTAAAACAAAGGGCCTTTCTTTTAAAAATGTACATAAACACATACGTGTGCAATTTTAATACATTTTCTTTTTGTTTGTTTGTTTGTATTTTTCCAAAATTAGAAGCAGGGAGGCAGTCAGACAGACTCTCGCATGAGCCTGACTGGGATCCACCCAGCATGCCTACCAGGGGGTGATGCCCTGCCCATCTGGGGTGTTGATCCGTTGTGGCTGGAGCCATTCTAGTGCCTGAGGCAGAGGCCATGGAGCCATCCTCAGCACCCGGGCCAACTTTGCTCCAGTGAAGCCTTGGCTGTAGGAGGGCAAGAGAGAGATAGAGAGAGAGGAGAGGGGGAAGGGTGGACAAGCAGATGGGCGCTTCTCCTGTGTGCCCTGACTAGGAATCGAACCCAGGACTTCCACATGCTGGGCCAATGCTCTACTACTGAGCCAACTGACCAGGGCCAATTTTAATACATTTTCAAGGTGTCCTCAGACCACCCTGCTATCTAAACATGGACACCCTAGGAATCCAGAGCAAAAGGTTAAACTCTTAGTTTTTTACTTGCTTAGTTACACTTAAGAGAAATTGAACTCAAAGTTACTGTGAATAGAAACAGTGTCTTATCCATTATTATGCCTTCAATGACTAGGATCATGGTGAGTATTCAAAAACCTTTGGTTGAATTAAACTGATCTGTAATATGGTTAAGTATTAGTTATATATTACTGTGTGACAAACTACCCAAAGAGATGATGGCTTAAAATAATAGCCATTTATTTAGCTCATTATTCTGCAGGTTATCTGTTTGTACTGGACTCAATTGGGTAGTTCCTTTGGTCTCAGCTAGGTTCCGCCATGTGTCTTGAGTCATTTATAAGTCACCTACAAGTTGTTCTTGCTGACAGATTGACTGGGCTTTATAACATATTTGGGACCTTGACAAGGACAATTGGGTTGACTCATCTGTGGTCCCTCCTAGAGCTCTGTTGGCCTTTGCACAAGTCCCTCCTCTGTATCATGATTGCCTATTTAATTGACCATGCTTTTCCATAGAATGTAATTGCTCTGAAGGCAGACACCTCGTCTGTGCCACTGTCTTCTCATACACCTGGCATATGGCAGGGGTCTAGGATGTAACTGTTAACCCAATTTACTTACAGCTCTCTTTTATGGCTAGTGTAAGAATTTGAGGAGAGAAGAAAAGTGACAGGTCTAAGACGCAGGATGTGGATCGGTTTCCCCATCCATCCACAGTCATCTGTAGACTTACCCCCATCTCTGAATGTCTGCATCTTCTGATTCAACTTCAAGGCCAGGTGTTTTCAGGAGGGGGTCAGGTTGCTTCTGTCAGTTCCATCAGAATGCACACCATTTTAGTGCAGGAGCCAAAAACAACGATAATAATCGTAATAATCATTATAAAAGAGATGTGTTGTTCTTTTCCATTCTTATTAACCTAGATTTTGCTTAAGAGGTGTCCAATTAGCTTCTTGTATCTGCACAGGCAACCTTTCAGAGCTCTCTCTCCCCAAGCCCTCCACCCTCGTTCCTGCCCTTGCCGTCTTGCAGGAATAGCTGGAATCCAGCCTCCCGCACAGCTCCTGAGCATGGGATAATTGCAATATAATTAATGAATTAAAAAGAATGAAATGCTTTAAGTGCTTTCAATATTCCCTTTCCTATAATTATCTACAGGAAACATGTTCATTAACAATCTTGTGCTGACAGCCCCCAGGCTCTGGATAAGCAAGCACAGCTTCCAATACCAAAAGGAACTGATGACCTCTCTATCTCCTGCCTCCAAGTTCAATGGGGAGAGGAGGGACGAGAGCAGGACCATCCTTTGGACGATTGTTTGTGGCCAGGTCAGACTCCCTTTCTCACGGGCAGTTTTGGGGCCTTGACTAATTCCAGATGCCAAAGAGGTTCTCTCCGCTGGGCCCCACCCCTATCTGTTTCACACCATCCCTCAAGCAATCATCATGCTGTCGGGCCCCGGTAAGTCTCCCATGTCTTCCCTTTGCCCTCAGCTAGAAAAGGGTGGACTCATTAACACGGAGAAATGTATTAATGACCCAACCTTTTAGTGTTGTGTCTGAAAGTCATGGGTAACACCATCTGTGGTGCGGAGCCAGAGGGTACTCAGGGCCACAGGGTAGATACCTAGCATAGATTCCTGGGGCTTAATTTTGTTTGACCATTGGGAGGAAATAGTTGTATCAAGTAAAAACTTGGTTATCTTATGAAATAGTATTTATTCTTTTCTTGTTTGCTTTTTCTATTGAATTTATTGGGATGACACTGGTTAGTAAAATTATACAGGTTTTTTTTTCTTTATTTTTCTAAAAGATTTTAATTATTCATTTTAGAGAAGAAAGAAGGAGAGAAAACAGGAGAGAGAGAGAGAGAAGTGGAGGGAGGAGCAGGAAGCATCAACTCCCATATGTGCCTTGACCAGGCAAGCCCAGGGTTTCGAAGCAGTGACCCCAGCATTCCAGGTCAACAGTTTTATCCACTGTGCCACCACAAGTCAGGCCAAAATTATACAGGTTTCAGGTGCATAACTCGACAACACATCAACATCATCTGTACATTGTATTGTATCCACCCCCCCCCAAGTCAAGTCTTCGTCCATCACCATTTATTCTCCCTACCCTCCTCCACCTCCTCCCGACCATCCTGCCCCGGGCAATTGCCACACTGTTGTCTGTGTCCATGACATTTTTCCTTTATTTTTTTCTATTTTCCTATATCCCTCTACCCCGGCTCCCTGCCCCTCCCCAGCTGTCAGCATGCTCTCTGTCTATGAGTCTAAATGCACTGATTTTAAAAGATAAAGCATTTTTAAAAACCATGCTTATGGGGAGCTCTTCAGATTGGGTCTGTAATTGCTCCAGGGCCACCTACCTAATCACTGACCACATCCCTGGGGACATTTGTTGTTATTGTGCTCTGATGAGATACCCCTGGTATGGGCACTTAGTGGTAGCCCAGGGCAATTAATCTTATACCTTGGGATTTTCATCAATATGACAGACAGCGAGGGACATTTTGGGGTGGGGTCCCATCCCAGAGCCACATAGATTTATTTATGTATGCGTTTCCAATATGTACAAAGTACTGAGCCAATTCCAGTGTGGAGTATGTTGATAAATGACACAGGGACTATGCATCCTAAGATGTTAGGGACTAGTGGGGGAGATAAGATCTCTGGCTATAAATAACGCTAGTAGAGACAGGGTTATGCACTGTGAGAGAGGAGCCATAGAAGTGCTGTGGCTCTCCAGAGGAGGGGGCATTCTCTCCACTGGAGGGGCTCTGAGGACATGTCATGAAGGAGGAAGATTTTTGTCTGTAAATTCAAGGACAGGTAATGTCTAGATGAGCAAAGATGCAGGAGGGTGGTTGTCAGCATGTCAGGAACCAATTCTTAGCCTATGTGCAGAGACTGAATCAGCGAACAGGGTTCTGGCCAGGCTGGGCCACGGATGGGGCAGCTGAGACCCAATGTTTAGTCCGTGTGTAGCTGATAGGAAGCAGTCTATAAAGACGTTTACATGGCATATGCAGGGGTTGAATCAATAGCAGGAATTTAGCTCCTGAGTGGGAGGAATCTTGGTGTTTCAGAATGGGAGCGGAGCACCAGCAGGGGAGTGGTCTGGGTGTGTGGAATAAGAACGGAGGTAGGAATTCCAGTTTGGGGTCATGAAAGAGTTTGTGCAGGCAGCAAAGATGGACTGATCAGACAACCCCGTATCACATCCCAGCACCTCCACTGTGTATTCAAGAGGACACCCGGTTGCCATTGTACCTTGTAGCAAACACAAATGAAAGGACATTGGAGAATGGAACAGTTGAGATGATTTGTGAAGGAGCTGCAGAACACACTGGAAAGACCTGACACTGAAAGCTATAAAAAAATTTTAAAAAATCAATCTGTTTATATGATGAAAGCATCTGAGTATATATTTTTAAGACAAAGAAATTGGCAATCAACAAAATAGTTATTGGGGGTGTCTTTGGAGTATCTGCAAAATTCTGATTTGGAAACAGCTTCCTAGAGACAGACTTGTGGGGGATGCTGTTTAGATAACTTGGGCAGGCAGCAGATTCAGGCAGCTGTCCATGTAACAAAATGAGTTGGGACAAGTGGATAGTTTAAGAGTGTGTTGATGTCAGGGAAGGAAAGGACCTGGCATGCTGCCATCAGGGGCCTTTGTCAGAAGTCCCTGGAGCAGGTGCTGTACAGGGTTCAAGGAGGCAGAGACAGATCCCCAGACAACGCCTGAGGGCTCACAACACTCTGCCAGTTTGAAGTCAGCTGGAGCCTTGTGGTGCTCTGAGCCCAGGCCACATTGCGTTGTAAGCACGCTTGTTTCTCAAAGGGGTCCTCCCTTTTATTTTTGTCCCTTTGTGTGAACCCAACACCATCTTCATATCCTCAAGACAACGTGGCCTCTAAATTGAAACGGAATGTCAGGCCTGTTGATCTCGCAAAGATAACAGACAATATGGCTCCTGGAGTCAGGCCAACTAGATTGACTTTTTTCTTTTTCTTATTCTTTTCTCAGTGCCTTTTACTGGGTGAGCAACCTTGGGAAAGTTTCTTAAAATTTCTCGGTTTTAGTATCCTCATTCGTGAGCTGATATTATTTGTCTCCAGGAGTCATTGTGTGGATTAAGTTAGATTATACATATAAATGACATTAAATACAGATCCTGGTATTCATTAAATACTCAACAAAGGCTCCTTATAGCCTTCTTTTAATTACCATAATGGTTTTTGGTGTGCTTTCTCAACTTGACTGGCAGGCTAGCCCTCAACTATGGCACCATTTCATCATTTTTCTATGTGGTCATTGTCTCACAGTTACAACTTCTTGAATTTTGTTTTATTGTTTGTTTTTAGAGGATTACATCTGCATGCTGTTCTTGGGAAGCGATGTATATGTATTTCTCAGGATTATTTGATTGCAAGTGACAGAAACCCAAGTGGCTCAAGCAAAAAAGGGAATGAATGAATGAATGGTCTCGTATAGCATGCTTCAGGAGTGACTGGGGAAGCTCAAGCTGAGTTTTAAGACTCTCTGTTTTGCAGTGTCTGAGCTCTGATTTTCTCTCCTGGTATAATCATCAGAAAATACAAGATGGGCCCCGTGGCTTCAGGATTACATTCTATTAGGTGAGCAACCCTTAAAGAAAAGATGTGCACTGGCTCGACATGTTCCTCCTGCACCATCCCAAGTAATCCTCAATGGCTAAAAGTTGGAATTAACTAACTAGTTGTGCCTGGCTCCCATCTTTGCCCATCTTTTGAGCCAAACGTTGTAATTAGCCTCTGTAGCTCAAGAACTGAGAATAAGAAAAGGATGGTTTTATATGGTAGTATGCAGTTCTCCAGCTGTGGTCCCTGGACCGGTAATACCAGCATCCCTTGGCAAATACCTAGAAATACAAATTCCCCAGCACTATCCCACACCTATAATATCAGAAACTCTGGAAAGAGGGTTCAGGAATCTGTGATTTCACAAGCCCGCCATGTGACTTGGAAGTATGCTCAAATTTGAGAATCATTATTCTAGAAGAAGAGGCATAAACAATTCCCAGAAAAAGATGGAAGGATGCCACACAAGCAGATGATACCTATCACAGTCTGATCCCTAATAAATCTTTATACCCATTGTATAGGAGGGGAATCTGAGGGTCCAGGAAATAATAGGATTGGACCTAGACCTCATGTCTAATAAACCCAGAGCCTGGTCTTGGACTCAGAGAGTCTGCCTCCTATTCCAGCCCTCCTCCCACAAAGCATTGTAAAAGAAAATGAGGAAGGAAACCCCTTGCTGCGAGGCATTGCACCTGATTGTGTCGACAGTTCTTTTTTTAAGGGGCTTTTTTCTCCTAAGTAACTGCTACCTAACAGTGGATTGGCCAGATGCATTTTTAAGACCTGAGCTTTTCTACTGCGGTGGGGGAACAAGCCTCCGAGAAGTGATGGCGTGTCAGGTAGCAGTTTCCCTTCCGAATCTGCGCATGTCCCAGAAAGCGTCCTCGTGCCCAGAGGTTCTGCATGGCCAGATGACATAATTATCTGCAGATGTTACTCACTCTAGGGCCAAGTTATTCATATTTTACATTTGAAAACTGTCTCCCAGCTAAGGCCAAATGAAATGACCTTTGCAGAGTGAGACCAGACTGAAGTCAACAAGAATTTATTGAGCAGGGAGTATGTGGCCAGGACCGTCACTCACGGCTGAGCCTAAAGGAGGAAAGCCCGGCTGCTCCCCAGCGGAGTTCTCAGTTCTGCATGGCGGAGGGGATGGACACAATGGAGACTGTTAGAGAACTTAACCGGCACGCTCATCCTCCAGTTGTGTGCTGTTGTGTGCTCAGCACCTGAAACTTATTTTATGTTTGGGGAGTTTTCCACCTTATAAGTCTTTACGAGAAGGAGTCTACATCCTGCTATGGAACCTGAAAAAGCCGGATGTAAACCTTCCCAGCTACCCAGCGAATGGAGTATGGTCAGCCAATCAGAGGTGCCTGACGAGAGGTGGTGACATAGGGGTGGAGAGAAAGGACTGGGAAAAATATTCATCATGGTGGCAGCAGTGACATGTGCCTATTTCCAGGGCACAGATGGTGAAGGTGTCAGAGGCAGGGCCAGAAGCCCTGTGCTGGGGTGTGGATGATACTAGCTGTAGAGGCTGATGTTAAAACAATGGTACCCTCAGTATCCTCACCAGATTGCTTGTGTGCCATGTTTGTTATGGGTTTTCGTTGTGTGCACTTGTGCTGCTTCCTAGACCTTCCTGGTAAAGCTGTGAATGTCTCAATATCTTTGTGATAACTGGGCTTAAATTTCACCAGAGTCAGTTTCTGTTGCTTGCCCCTTTGTGTCCTGGCTGATGACCATTGCCTCTTTTGTGTCCCTCAGCACATCATGCTCTCTCCCACCATGGGTTTTGTGGAGGGTGTTCCCTCAGTCCTGGCCATAGTTTCTCCCTTTGTCTCCCATTCTCTTTACCTAGTTGACTCTACTCACCATCTAATCCTTGAGATCCTAGCCAGAACTTCACTTCCTCATGGTCACCTTCTCTGAGTTATTGGAGAGCTTCTCATCTATTCTCACCATACTGTCTCTTCCTTGTAAACACTATCTAAGGTTGTAAATCTATGGCGAGTCATTACTATTTGCCCGCTCAAACTAGATTTAAGGTACATGAGGTTAAAGACTGGGTCTTTTCCCACCACTGTATTGCCACTACCTAGCATGGCTTAAGAAGTACATGGAAGCTATGTACCATCTTGGGTAGTTGATTGGTATGAGTAAATGAAGACTGTTAATATAGAGGTGTCACATTATAGATACTGTAACCCTTCCGAAAGGACTGTGGAAAGGAGTGGCTAAGGAAAGTTTCCCAGAATAGGTGGAGCTTGAGTTGAATCTTGAAATATTTGTGGAAGTTGGTCTGGAAGAACAGGGGGAGTCTGTCCCAGGTTGGCAGAACAGCTTGGAGCCAAGAGGAGGAAATGGAGTTGTTATTGTGTTCTCAAAGAAGAAATGGGTGTCTTATCTGCTAGGACAAGGTTTCTGTGCAGAAGAAGAAGAAGAAGAATAGGTTAAATTATATAGATAGAAGAAGGTAGATTTTGAGAGAGATTTATTAAGAGTATATTTCAGGCTCTGCTATCCTTTTATATTTTTTATGTACGTTTAGATGGTATGTAATAATATTATATTGGTTATATTAGCCTCCGGTAGACCAGTAGTATAGTGATTTGACCTTTTTATGCCTTACCATGTGATCACCCCCTAATTCTAGTAATCATCTGTCATCATGTAAACTTCTCACAATATTATTGATTATATACCCCTTCCACTTTCCACCCATCTTTTCAATCTCTTCACCCCCTTGTTTCTCATAACCATTTCTTTGGTCTCTGATTCTGTTTTATTGTTTTGTTTTGCCTGTTTGTTTCTTTAGTTTTTCTTTGTTGTTTTTTCTTGTTTTGTTTTGTTTTTAGATTTCACCTATAAGTAACAACCATATGGTATTTTGTTATTTGTCTTTATCTGCCTCACTTATTTTACTTAGAATAATACTCTCTAGATCTACACATGTTATCACAAATTGCAAGATTTCATTTTTTATTTCTACATACTATTCCATTATATATAACATATTGTAGAAATATGATTATATATAGCATATCATAGAAATATATAGCATATTTATAGAAATTCTGCTCTTTTTAAGCTATTAGATTCTGGGAAGCTGCCTCATTCTATCTTAAATCTCAATTTGTGAAACAAGACTATCAGCCAGTCCATGCTTTCCTTGGACTGAAGTATATAGTAATATAATTTGTAATGTTTCTTTTGAAAATCAAATATGACCATCTCCTATTAAGAACCCTTCAGTGGCAGAGTTGCCGACAAAGCCTGAGATCCACAGTCAGGTTTTGAGGTTCTAAATCATGTGGCTTGTTCCCACTTCTTCAGCCTGGCTTCCTACCGATTCATTCCCATACTTCAGTCACATTTCCCCATACTCTTTTGCACCTCTGGGCCTTTGTGCATGCTCTTCCCTCTGACTGTAATGTCTTTCCCTTTCCTAGCATCTCCCTTCCTAGTCCATTGGCTGAACTCTGATTACTCATCCATCCAAACCCAGCTTCTGTCATCTCCTTCAAAAACCTCTACTGACTCCAAGTTAGTCACCTGGGACAAAATAGGCACTCACCAAATCAAACTTTGTGTGCAAACAACTAAGAACGACACAAGTTTATCAACTAAGCACATGGTGAGGATCCATGATATTCCAGGTTAAACATCTGGCAACCATAGTGGTCATAATGGTGGTGGAGGTAATAGTGGTGATCAGAGAACCACACAGGTGTGTGTAATCACCCGATGGAGGGACTTGGGGAACACCTAGTCCCCTGGTCAGCAAACTGCAGCTCGCGAGCCACATGTGGCTCTTTGACCCCTAGAGTGTGGCTCTTTTTTTTTTTTTTTTTTTTTTTTTACAGGGACAGAGAGAGAGAGTCAGAGAGAGGGATAGATAGGGACAGACAGACAGGAATGGAGAGAGGTGAGAAGCATTAATCATTAGTTTTTCATTGCCGTTACAACACCTTAGTTGTTCATTGATTGCTTTCTCACATGTGCCTTGACCACAGGCCTTCAGCAGACCAAGCAACCCCCTTGCTGGAGCCAGCGACCTTGGGTCCAAGCTGATGAGCTTTTGCTCAAGCCAGATGAGCCTGCGCCCAAGCTGGTGAGCTTGGGGTCTTGAACCTGGGTCTTCCACATTCCGGTCCGATGCTCTATCCCTTGCACCACCTCCTGGTCAGGCTTGAGTGTGGCTTTTCCACAAAATACCACATGTGGGCACTACCTGGATAAGAAATGTATCTACCTATATAGTTTAAGTTTAAAAATTTTGGCTCTCAAAAGAAATTTCAATAGTTGTACTGTTGATATTTGGCTCTGTTGACTAATGAGTTTGCCGAGCACTGACCTAGTGCAGTCACCACCACTGTCAAATAAGGCAGCCAAGGCCCAGAGAGATTAGGAGTTTAAGGTCACACAGTAATTCATGGCAGAGCAAGAGAAGAACCCACTTCTTTTTACCCTTAGCTTGGGAATATGTTCGTATCACCACCTGCTTTTATGCTTATTATGGAAATAATTACCCTGCCTCTAAGCCACACTGGTTAACTTCTATTTTTATAGTCCCAGCTAATGTTATGGAGGATTAATAGTCTTTTTTCCCTTTTATTATTATTACCTGGTGTGGCTGCAACTCAGTCAAAGCCTGTTTTCCTTGGTTTTTAAGACAAGTACACAAAGAGTGACTTCCTAATATTTGAAGAGTTCATAAATTATAAATTCAGAAAATTTCCATTTCCGCCCACTGCCTTTCCTGCTCTAGCAATTCTGGAGCCATTTGGTGGTGATTTTTAAACCTCCGAACCTGTAACAGGAGAATGGATAATTCTAAGAGTGCATCTCAAAGAAGTGGTTTGCATCGTTTGGAACAATGAACCATTCTGTAATTGAATGTAAGACCTGAGACAGCATGAATGAGATCATGTCTGTAAAACGGCCTGAGCCCCTCGGAAGCAGCCTTTCCATAAATACAAGGTATTGTTGTTGCAGCATTTGTAATACCACATAATAGGAGCAGTTCTCCTTGTGGGAGGAAAATGGTCTAGATGGGGTTTTCATAAATAAAAACCTGCACTTGCTCATTTCTCCCTCATTGCTCCCAGCCCTCTTCTGGCCTTTGGGTCAGTATTTTACTATTGTATTCCATCTTGCCACTTAAAATAGGCATGGGCATGTTGGAAGGCACCCAGCAAAACATGCCATCATTCACTCAGTAATCCATCCGATGTTTATTGAGAGACTTCTATGTGCCAGTCCTGTGCTAGGTCCTTGGTAGCTGGAAGAGGTCTCTGCCCTCCAAATTTTATCCCCAAGTCTCCCTTGAGCCCCAAGAATATCTGCCTTCTAGTGACTATTTCCACCACCCTGAAACTTGTTTTTTGCCATGCGCTCTTGGAGTTCACATGTGTGTGAACATTTTATACACGTTTTCTAAGATTCTCAAGGACAGGAACCATTTCCTTTCTGCCTTTTTCTGCCCCCCAAGAAAATGCTTTGTTGGTGAGAAACTACTGTGATTCAGGGATAAAGGAAGACTATTCACTCAACAAACATTTGCCAAGTGCCTCTAATGTGAGGAGTATGCACTAAGGATATAGGCAAGATGGAGGAAGATAAGGTCCCTACTTCCAAGGATATGTCAGAGTGACAGGTAGTGCAAGTTCCGTGAGTAAAAATAAACCAGGATGTGGAGAACAAACACAGACTGGGGCCATTTCAGATATGTTGGAAAGATCTGGAAAGGAACCATGCCACATAGATATTTGGGGGATGATTACTGCAGGCAAAGGGGGAAGCTTGTGTAAAGACCCTGAGATTCAGCTCTGTCTGTGATGTTCTAGGATCAGGTGGGGGCCAGTCTATCGGAGTGCAGTGATTAAGGGCTAGAGGAATGGGAAGGAAGTGAGAAGGGTAGGCAGGGGCCTGCTTGTGCAGGCCATTTGGCTGTGATAAGGGATGGAGGGTGTTCCCTGGGATGCAGAGGCCATGACCTCTTGTCTGAACTTCCACAGTGCCTTCTCACTACTCTTGCTAATCCCAGCATCTCATCTTTCCGTCATTCCTGTGCATCTGACTTTGAAATCCCCATCCAGGCTTGAGTCAGACCATGCTACCTTCACCCTCAGAACTTCTGAATGGCTCCCTGACACTTAAAAAACTAAGTTCAAATTATGCTTCATTGTATTGAAACTCATCTTACAAGTGGATGGGTCTAGATCAGGGTCCCCAAACTACGGCCCATGGACCGCATGAGGCCCCCTGAGAACATTTATCTGGTCCCCGCTGCACTTCTGGAAGGGGCACCTCTTTCATTGGTGGTCAGTGAGAGGAGCACAGGATGCATCCACACCCATAGCTCCCATTGAAATACTGGTCAGTTTGTTGATTTAAATTTACTTGTTCTTTATTTTAAATATTGTATTTGTTCCTTTTTTTTTTTTTTACTTTAAAATATGATATGTGCAGTGTGCATAGGGATTTGTTCATAGTTTTTTTTATAGTCCAGCCCTCCAACGGTCTGAGGGACAGTGAACTGGCTCCCTGTGTAAAAAGTTTGGGGACCCCTGGTCTAGACCATTCAATCCTACTGCATTTTCTGTTTATCTACTCTCCCCGCTTTCCGACTGCATCGGAGCACATAGCAGTCCCTAGAATTGCCCAGCCCTTTGATCATGCAGTTTCCTCAGCCTTCTCCCTCTTCACTGATCATCAGATGCTATCCCCACTTCAAACCCAAGTTACAGTTGGGCTCTCTTCACTGTATGCTCCAACAGGAGTATTCCATTTCTGCCGGATCTGACTCTGCCTCAGTGAACACAACTTCTGTATATGTCAAGTTTGGAAAAGGTTTACTGAATGACTGATGATCTTTATGGAAAGCTAGCATTTACTGAGGACTCACCATGTGCTTAGACATGGGGTAGGAACCTTATATAAATGATCTCATTTAATCTTTACAGGAGACCAGGAGTTGGGACTATCAGCAATCAAGTTACAGTGGAGGGGACAGAAATTCAGAAAGTTAAGCACCTTAGCCATGTTCGCTGTGACACTAATGCATACACTCTTAACCATCTCATTGGACAAAAGCGCTAAGATTGTTAGACTCCTTTTCTATTGAGGTCAGAACCAATTCACGGAAGGATGGAGAGATTCCGGATGACCGTGGATAGGGACTTCCTGGAGATGAAGTTTCCTTAGCACCGAAATGTGTTTCCAAGGGCCTTGATGGATAAAGGTCAGATTGCCATGGCCCTAGCATGGAGCTGGCTAGGTGGTGACCCTTGGAGAGCTCTTATTTCTAAGTTTATTCTAACAGCCTGTGTATTACCTAGAGCAGTGGTTCTTAACCTTTTTTGAGGTACCAAATCCACCAGTTTCATATGCGCATTCACCCTTCTTTAGTGATAAATAAAATATGATTTTTTTTTCCAAATTCAAGACATAGGTATATGCTTTTTTACGATGCTGTGAGGATTGGTTTGTTAACGGGTACAAATCCAAGAGCAGGCGGAGTGGCCCTTTCATCGAATCTGGCTTGTTTCACCTTGAATTCAGCAGGTGTTGTGTTCTTGTATTCACCATCTCCATGCAGCTTCAGGAAGTGTTCCTTTAGTGTTGCCGGTGCGAGACTAGAGTTGCTCAACTTGGCATTGCATATCTTGCAGATAGAACTCTGACTCCCATCCCGTTCCGTGATACATGTGAATCCATGTTGTACATATTCGTCCGACCACTTTCTTTTTTTGCTCGACATATTTAGTATGGATTAAAATATTAAGAAAGAAACCACACGATGTACAACTATGACAGCTGTTGACTACTGCGTGCACTAAATTCCCTGCAGCACTGGTTGGCCAAGCAATGTAACGTGATCCTCTGCAGCAAGTGATGGCCAAGCGGGGCGTGTTATCACGACTTTACACAAGTGTGTCTTTACCTCCGCGGCAGAGGCTTCTCCGAACCCCTGAGACCAACTCATCAAACCCCAAGGGTTCGATAGAACCCAGGTTAAGAACCACTGACCTAGAGTCAGACCCGTATTCAGAAGTATGTGACTTTAATCCTTGTTCTGGGTATGACCTACCTAGTAAACTTACAGTTTTCTAATCCTGAAATAGTGACAATATTATATATTTAATTATGAAGCTTCAGAGAGTTTTTATTACTAGTCATTCTTCCTCCCTCCTTCTGAAAACATGTACTAACTGTCCTACCTCCAGTCAGCTTCATGTCCACCATACATGGGACATAGAGGCCCTATCATTGTCAGTGAGTTTTTATTATATTTGAGAAGATAAGACATCCATCCTGAAAACCATAAAACTCATTACTATATGATAAACACCGAAATAGGACATCATACATAGAAAATCTTAAATAAGTATTTGTGGCTGACTGACCAACTGAGCTAATGAAATAATAATTCAAGAAACATTTGTTAGGCATTACTGAGTTCCTGGCTTTGTATGCTGTAAAAATTATGGGACAATGGATCATTTCTGTCTGGTATGACCCGAGAAAGCTTTCCCGAAGAGGTGACATTTGAGAATAGTCTATAAATTTCAGGCTCTATGAGAGCATAGACTTTGTTTAATTTGCTAGTACAATATATCCCTGCACCCAGGACAGTGCTTGGCACATGTGGGCACCCGCTATGTATTAGTTCAGTGAATGAATGAATGAATGAAAATGATGACAATGGCCAGGTGGCAAGTGCGAGTGATGGGGAGGAATTGCGTCAGCTTTCCCCTAACACAGCCATACACGTGGAAGTCTGGGAAGCTTCACTCAGCTGTAGGGCCACACGTGTGACCCTTCACCCCCCCCCCCACACACACACATATACACACCTTCAGCATCCTCTTTTGTAAATACTGCATCTGCACCAGAGGCTTTCCTGAGATGCCCTCCTGGGTCATGGCCTGTTTTCAGAGTCCGAAGGATAGGGAGGGAGTAGGGAACTCATGGTTTGATCATGCCACCTAGCCCAGAGTCTGCCAGCATTTCCCCTGACACGAATGGAACCAATCTCTGAAACATGCCCGTACCTCTTCAGTGGCTTTTGGCCATCTCCGCTCTTCAGGGTTCCTTAGGTCCTGCTCAGAGCAAGCAAAAGGTATCATCCTGTTTCTTGTGACTTCCTGAGTGGTGTTGGATGAATTACTGCTCCCCCTGGGCAGCCTCAGTGTCCTTAGCAGGAAACTAGCAAGGCTGGCCTGGGCAGTCCCAGGGGCCTCCTCCCTTGGTTGTAGGCTGTGTCCTGCACTTCTCTGAATCAGCAGTAGTCATCACTGTGACTAATATGTTCTTGGGCTGGAACATTTCTGCCTTGCCAGGGTTGCAGGATGCAGTGGGCATCTCTGTGTGCTCCTATCAGAGTGCAGTGTACCCTTCAGCTCTCAGAGATGGGCTTCAGCAGGGACACCTGCCCACACTGGACATAACAGTCTGGCCCGTTGAGATGCAGGCTCAGGAATTTTATGGCAGTTTTTGGAACCTAAAGCCTGGGCTTGCTCCAGGCTCTGGGTGAGAGGGTGTTGTCACTCAAAATCAGTTTCTCTCAGGAAATGAAAGATTTCACTCCATCAGAGAGCTCATGGTACAAGGATCTAGAACGAAGCTTTTGTTTCTGGAAAATCTTGAAGCAGAGCTCATTCATGGGAGAGTCTTCTACATCCTACAGATGCAGGACTCAGAAATGCTTTGCTGTGTAGCATTAGAAAGATCCCACACCTTCCCTGCTCCTATCTGCAGTTCTCTCAGGAAAGCCAGGATGGAGCTGTAGAGGACGCTAGGGCCTCCCACACACATTGGAGTGAGCTTTACAATCACTGATCACTGAAGTCTGCTCCTTTTAGTCACAGCTGTGCCCTGGAAACTCTTCTCTGACAATGGGTAATCACTGTTGTCCCTCTAAAGCTCTGTTCCCTCTCTAAAATGGGCACAATCACCCCTGATTTTCAAGGCCAGCTTAACAATGAGTGAATGAATGCTTGAGAAATAAAATGGGAAAGGAGCAGCAGAGCAGCGAGAGGAGATAGTCAAGACGTCAGCTTCTCAAGGGCCCGGGTTCTAACACTTGCTCTGCTCCCTCGAAGGGGTGTGAGCTCGGACAGGTCACTTTGCCTCTTGAGCTTCCATTTTCCAGTCTGGCAAATGGAAGCATCCTGCAAGATGATTACAGGGAGAAACAAGATGCTATATGGGAAGTTACTTTCCTAGACTCACAGGGGGGAATTATTTGGGTCTATGGCAGCTCACCAGGCCTGCCAGGATTATGGGAGCAGAAAAAGCAGTATTTCCCTAGGTCTAAAAAGAAAACAGAAGAAGAAAACAGACTCTTTATGATTAAAAAAAAATTCATCTTTTGGTCCTGTGCAGATTCATTAGTTCAGTCTCATCCAACTCAGTGTCAGGCAGTGAGGTAAAGCTTCTGATGGTTCCTTTGGGCGGGGGGTCACCATGTATTCCTGGTGTCTTCTTATTGAATACCACATTTTGCAGTGTCAGCCCCGCCAAGTAGCATCCCCAGGTAGAGAAAGCTGCCCCTGCAATGCTGGTGTCAAGGTTATTCCTGACACCGTGTGTTTTCCCTAACAACCATCAACAAGGCGTCAAGATAAAGAAGACCCCAGACATGTGAATCCCGAGCACTGACTAAAACATATATTTACCAGGGCTGACTCCCTTGCCAAACAATTAGCATAGATTGCCTTTTCTAACCCTGAAAGCAGTACCTTGTGGGAGGTCATTAAGTATCCCCATTTTATGGATGAGAACTTAAGCTCAAAGAGGTCAAGTACTCAAGCTCAATGCACTAGTAAAGAACATGATTGGGGTCCAAATCCACGCTGCTTGGCTATAGAGTCTGTGCCTTTGACCCATATGCAATCCTGCCTCTCAAAGGCTCAAGCCTCTGACCTGGGTGTGGCCGCAAGGGTGATACTAGCCATTGGAGCTAGTGCTCAGATTGACTTCATTCCATTAGAGTGCCTTCGTTATGAATTTGGGGGCATGGGAGCTCTACTACTGGACCAAGTCAGTTTCTTCCTTGATGAGGAATTTTGGATACAATTCCATGAAGGAAGGCTGTGAGGAAGCGCAGCATAGAAGGGGTGGGGGCCAACTATCCTGGCAAGGAACATTTTTCACTGACATTATCTAGTTATTAAGTACAAAGCCAACCAAATTTTAGCTGATCTCATTGTTTTATTTTATTGCTTGATTATATTATTGTTTTTAATCTCACAGACAACCCCCCCCCCTTATTGCCTATGCCCAGGGTAAAGACCATCCTCACTGCTCCACCCTGGGGACCCCCGGTGGAGAGTAATCTAGGAATTACTTCCTGTGCCCCCAACCCCCACAGTAGCTGGAGACTGATTTGCTTTCATGTGGTTTACATCTCCAGATTAGGAGAAAGCTTTGGCTGGGGAACAGCTTCCAGTACTAAAATAGGATCTGCAACCACTGGCTGAGATGTTCCTCCTAGAGCTCTGTCCAGTCTTGACATTTCTATGGCATGGCGCTAACTCTGCTCTCTCCTGGGAGGGGTGATACAAAGCACTGATTTACATAATTATTGCTCGTGTCCCCAGAGGGCACTTGGGAAGGAAATGGTGGACCTTTCACATTTAATACAGCTATTCCTATTAGGGGTCTCAATGATTATATATTCCTTTCTTTCAAACAACAAAAACAATGTTACTGTGTGTACACTATCTGCCAGGCACTGTGCTAGGAACTGGCATCTCAAGAAGGAAGAGGATAAACATGACTCTTGGTTTAACGGGGTTTGAGAATAGCGGGAGAGAGAAATCAAGAAAAATATCCCAAATAAACACATAAGTACAAATGAAGGGGAGTGCTAAGAGAAAACAGTTGATGTTATTATGAGCAAGAATGTTGGAGGGAAATCATAATTTAGATGGCAGAGGGCTGAGAAGAGCCTTTCTGCTAAAGTGATGTCTGACCAGAGACCTGAGGAAGAAGTAGGGACGGATGGGAGAGGATGCAGTGGACAGCAGGAACCGCATATGTGAAAGCAGGGACAGGGGCATGAGCTCGAGTCCTTTGGGGAAGGGGAAGGCCAGGGGGAACGGAGTGAGGCAGTGGCGGAGAGCATGAGGGCTGAAGGAGGCCAGAGAGGCAGCCAACGCCATGTCTACCCACTGTAGAGGCCATGACAATAATGGTGGAAGTCCCTGAAAGGTTTTAAGCAAGAAAATGCCATGACCCAATTTTTATTTTAGAAAGACCCCTCTGGCGGTGCCATGAAGAGCTGAGTCACTAAAACTGGCTGCACAGTCCTGAAATATCTTTGTCACAGAAATAGTGGCCTCCTTGAATTGCAGCAAGAAAGTTGCAAATTCAAGCTTTTGGGTTTGCCTGAGTCAGCTCCGGGCCTCCTGTGCCTGTGGGCCTAGGGCTCAGAGGATGACTGGCATGCCCCCTGCGGAGTCCCATGCTCCTGGCTGACATTGCCCCTTCCTTCCCTTCTGCCACTGGGTGAATCAGAGCTTTTGTCCAAAGTGGGTAGATCCTCCTGCCAGCTCCCACCCTTTGCATCATCATAAGAGGAGGAAGCTTTTGCCAAGTCCCCTCCCCAGAAACAGGGACACCACCTGTCATGCTGTGTCCTCCTCCCACTCGGACATCTGACAGCCTCCATGACTCGTGAGCTGGAGAAGCACAGATCATCAAAGCTAAAGGGATCTCAGAAACCATTCAGATCAGCCACCCAATTTACAAATTCAGGATGGGCAAGGGTGCCCCTGCGGGCCAGAGTTAGCTAGGGGCAGAGTCAGGACCAAGATAAGCTGAAGGGAGCTGTGTGATACATACCTCTGACACAGGCCCATGCTGGAATTTGAATTGAGACATTGTAAGCATTGAATGGTGTTCTCAAATGGGAGCCCAGCGACCTAAAATTCAGCCCTGACTCCTGAGCTGACTTGCTGTGTGACCTTGGATAGGCTTTCTTCCTCTCTGAGCTGCACTGCTTTCCTCTGTGCCATGAAGGATTGCTGTTGCAGATGTCTGAAGTCTATTTGAGCTCCATACTGCAAGACTGCAGGACGCTGGCAGGGGCCTAGAAAGGGGCAGTGCAGGTGACAGAGGATGGTGGTCTCTGCAGTAGCCCTCTGCCCATCAAGCTTAATGGGGCTAAAGGAGCTGCTGTTATCACAGGTCGCCCACCCCCACGTCCATACACATGTGAGGGTGCACCCCACTTCACCATCCGCCAGGACCCTACACAGTTCTGCTTCTCTTAACAAAGCCTCCTCATTTCTGGCAGTTCCCCACTCACTCTCCCACATCAAAACATGTTCCTGCTGTTGCTCATGTTCCATGATATTCAATCACAAAGCTGGACAGTCTGAAACCACATCCTGCACAGGTTATGAATGGCTGGTGATGGTGATGGTGGTGGTGATGATGATGGTGATGGTGGTGGTGGTGGTGGTGGTGATGGTAATGATGGTGATGGTGGCCATGATGGTGATGGTGATGGTGGTGGTGGTGATGGTGATGGTGATGATGGTGATGGTGGTGGTGATAGTGATGGTGGTGGTGGTGATGGTGATAGTGGTGATGGTGGTTGTGATGGTGATGGTGGTGGTGGTGATGGTGATGGTGATGGTGGTGGTGATGGTGATGGTGGTGGTGGTGGTGATGGTGATGGTGGTGGTGGTGGTGATGGTGCTGGTGATGGTGGTCATAATGGTGATGGTGGTGGTGGTGATGGTGATGGTGATGGTGGTGGTGATGGTGATGGTGGTGATGGTGGTTGTGATGATGGTGATGATGGTGATAGTGGTAATGGTGATGATGATGGTGGTGATGGTGGTGATGATGGTGGTGATGGTGATGGTGATGATGGTGATGATGGTGATAGTAGTAATGGTGATGATGATGGTGGTGATGGTGGTGATGATGGTGGTGATGGTGATGGTGGTCATAATGGTGGTGGTGATGGTGGTGGTGGTGATGGTGGTGATGGTGATGGTGGTGGTGGTGATGGTGATGGTGGTGATGGTGGTGGTGGTGGTGGTGGTGGTGATGATGATGGTGGTGGTGGTAGTGGTCTTGGTGTTGATGATAATGAAGGTGGTGATGGTGGTGGTGATGATGAGGTTAACATTCATTGACTGAGCCATTCACTTTGCTTCCATATTTTCATTTAATTCTTTTCACCACACTGTAGTAAAGCACAACAACAAAGAATTACCACCATCGCCAGCAACAAAAACAAATTTTATACATGAGAAGATAGTAGCAAAAAGAGGTACAACATGTTGCCAAAAATCACCAGATAGTGATGCGTACAGAATTCAGTATAATCTCGAGGCCATGGTTGTAATTCACTATACTGATACAGAGTTCATATGTAAATGTCTCCCCCCATCTCTGTTTAAAAAGGACTTAGCCAAGACCCAAAGAGTGACATATGGGAGAAGATCCAGTGTGCTGAAGGGTTACTGAGGGAGACTTTGGGATGGTGGGGAGATTTCAGCCACGCCAGGCAGGCAGCAGTCTGCCTGAGCACTGAGCCTGGCCTTGATGTTCCCTGTGTTGAAAGACATCCTGGCCCCTAGTCAAGGAGGCTTTGCTTGCTGGCTGTCGCCCTCTCCCTCTCCTTTTTCCTGTGCCACTCAATAATGTTAATTGGAGTTTTTCAGAAGTTTATTACTTTCATGTGCAGCTCTAAGAGAATCATTTGGATGGCCCACAAGTGCCCCTGCCTCTGTATGAATGCCCATGCATAGATGTGCACACGCACGCACACACAAGCATGCACATGTGCAGGTACACATGCATATATGTAAAGACACTAAAAACATCAGTTAATGCAAAAAAGAGTAACTGATAGAAGCACTGTGTATAAGGCTGAGTTAAGGAGCCATGCATAGTGGTCTTCTTCACGGAACACAGCGTGGAGGCCATCTCTTGTTTCCCACACAGGGTGTCCGCCAGGCCAGGGTCTGCCGCCCGGATGCAATTCCTCTCCAGTTAGGAGCAGCTCAGGCCTGGTCGCTTTCACTCCTGTGATGCTCTCTCCATGCCCCCCCAAAAATAGATCATGTCCCCTCTTCCTGTGGTCTTCCGGGAGGATGCAGAGTGGTCCCCTCGAAGGCCCACATCATAATGTCGGTTCCCTTCTGCGATCCCGGTGCAGACGAAGAACCTGGTGTAACCTAGGGTTTTCTCTTAGTAACTTGTCGCTTTTCACTTTGTTTCAAAGGAAGAAAAGAGTCTGGGAAATCAAATGGAGGGTGAAGGTGGTTGCTCTATATTTTTGGCTTATTGATAAGGAATATATAATTGAGAAATAATCATAAGGGGTAAGTATAGGAATGAAATGAAATAAGATATTCCAAACACTAAATGCTACGCTTGGCACATAATTAGTGCTTGGTAAAACATGTGTGAGTATATGTAAGAGTGTGTGTATGTGAGACAGTGTGTGTGAGTGTGAGAGTGTGATAGTGAGTGTATGTTTGAGTGTGACTGTATGCGTATACGAATGTGTGAGTGCGTGTGTGCGAGAGAGGTGGAACAGAATGGGTGGCAGCACTTTCCTTTTCCCTGAGACAAGTAATTTTTCAGAAGCACTTCTCACCACTCTCGGGCCAGAGCTGAGATTATAATTAATAGCTCATCCTCACTCAACCCAGATTTCTTTCTAATGCTCCAAAACACTGGCAGCCTGTGCTCTTCATTTTTGTTTGGCCTGAGGGGCCATTTCCCTGGGCTGCGGTGCCAAGGGCCCCTGCTCATGGCAGAGCTCATTAAATGCACAGCCTGGCCGGGGCAGGTGCTTCCAGAGGCCTGAGTGCTCAGCGCCGCCAGAGTGCCTGGCTCCCACCGAGTCTGGGCGGTGGGCAGGCTTGTTTGTACAATGCTTCCCGGCGAACTTCCAGTGGGATTTAGTAATGATGTATCATATGTTTTCAGAAAGTTTACCAAAAATCCAAAGTAATTGCTTGTATTATATTTATGGAAAGCATGTGGGTTTCCGAGTAAGGCATGCTTGCTTAGATTTGAGCTGTGGCTCTGACCCACACTGGCAGCGAGACCTTGGGGAAGGCTTCTGACCTGCCAGAGTGTGGAAGGGTGTTTGCCTTTTGCTCTTCCAACCACTGTGGGCTTGCCCATACCATAGGACTTTCTCCACTGGACTGTAGGCACCCGTTTGCTGATCTGCGTCTCCATTAGACTAGGAGTAGGGACCAAGTCTTGTTTACCAAAGGAAGCCCAGTGCCTGGCTAGGTACCTTCAAAGTATGTGCTCCATTCAATATTTGGTGAGTGAGTAAGTAAGCTAATGGATAGACAGATAGATGGACGGATTGGACGGATGGTTTTTTCTCAAATTCATAGTTCCTCACCTATCAGTGGCAGAAGTACCATCTACTTCACAACCATTTTATGGAGATTAAATGAAATAAGAAGCACTATACTCTTGTCAAATACCTGGTATGCAAAAGGCACTAAGCCAGAACTGGCTCCTTTTCATCCACATTTGCCCTCAGTGTGACACGTTAACTTCAGCAGATCTTACTAGAAGCCAGCTACCATCGTGAGTTTCAGAATATGAGTTCTTTACATATGGTCAGGATGAGCTTTAAAAACTGCAAATCTGGCCATTTCACTTGTCCACTCAAACCCGGTCAGTGGTGCCCAACAACCACTGAGCAAAACAGAGTCTCTATCAACTGATTATCATAATTCTCACTGTAGCTCATAAAGTTCTGCCAAGGTTGATCCTTACCTGCCTCTTCATTCCCGGGCCATGCCACCCTGTCTCCCAGCCTCGCTGGCCTTGTTTAACACCCTGGGCTTAGAGCACACTGGGGTGCTTTCTCCTTGGGAACTTCATGTGGTCAGCTTCTGCCTGCGAGGGCTCCCACCCTATAGACTAGGTCAGGGCTCCTTTGACAAATGCTCATAGCTCCATGGTCTATTATTTCTTCATTAGACAGTTTATAATATAGTCATTGTGTGATCACATGATTAATGGTAGCCTCCAACATAGATTCTGCCTGCTGTGCTTTGTCCCACCGACGAGCACGTTCCCCGACGCACAAAGGGGAGTCAGTGAACACATACTGATGAATGAGAACCTCATCTCTCCCCAAACCCTGTTTATACCCCTCCCCTCTCCCATGCATTCACCAGCGAAGGTGTTCCTGCCACCCCCCTTTCCAGCCTGCACTTAGGGTGAGGTGACCAGATTTTAAAATTGGTAAAGTAGGACACCATTGGCTGGGGGGGGAGGGTGTTCTTGATTAAAAATTTGGTCAATATGGAGCAAATAAAATTTTCATAGAATGCAAAATTAGTATTGTAATATATATTTTTTAATTTCAACATAAGTACAATTTATAAATATAATACATTTTTTAAAATTATGTATAGTATTATTTTATTCTTTGGCATATTTCTCATTTGAGTGGATATTTTTTTAGTAGATTGCTGTCGTTGTTTAAAAGGTCATGAGATGGGAGGAGCAAGATGGCGACGGAGTAGGCAGACGTACCAACTTCCAACTCCCAGAACCAAAGTGGATTACAACGCAATTTTAAGAACCATCACCTGGATAAACCAACTTTGAACAAAACTAAGTGGACTCTTCAACCAAGGAACACAGAAGAAGCCACATTGAGACTGGTAGGAATAGCGAAAACGCGAAGAGGGCTGCCCAGCTCCCCGGAGCAAACGGCAGCCCGGAGAGACCCGTGTGGCGGGAGGAAAGTTTGGCAGAGAGGGAGGGACCTGGGTCCCAGGAACCAAGCCCCAGCCTGCAGTCCCAGAGCCTAGAAGAGGCGTTTGGACAGATTTGAGATGTGAAACAAGTGAGGGAGCTCCCAGGCCTACAGTGTGGAGTATTAGGTCCCTTCCTACTCTGCTGAGGGCTGCTTAAGGTTTTGGGGCGGCAGGACGCTGAAACGCGGTTCTGTCGGCGTGGGCGGAGGCCAAGCCGGTGGGAGATCGGTCTAGCCCAGAGGGTAGGAGGGGAAGCGCGAGAGCGGTCCGGAAGCTGCGGGCCAGCCTTTAATCCCACTTACGGGGACAAAGCGGGAGGCCAGGAACAGGCAGGCCCTGCGCAAGCCGACCCTGACCGTGGGGACCGGGCTAGGACCAGGGACGGGCAGGGGCTCGCGGCTGAGCTGACACTACCAGTCCCCTCGCCCCCGGCCGGAGAAACCGCGGTTGGCCAGTATACGTGCGCGAGCGGGCTCCGAGCATGAGAGCGGGGTGGACCCCGAGACGGGTGGAGGCTCGCAGCTGAGCCCACGCTATTATCCCCATCCGGCCGGAGAAAACGCGAATAGCATTCATACGTGCACGAGCGGGCTCCGAACACGGGTCGGGATAGAGTCCGGGACGAGCGGAAGTACGCAGCTCGGCGGAAGCCAGCAAACACGCCCGCCCCAATAAACCTTGGTTTCCGACCCTGCGCAAAGGGCCCTGGCCTCGAGGGCGGGGCTAAAGCTCCGGACGGGCAAAGGCTTACAGCTGAGAGCACGTCAAAAGCCCCGCCTAACCCGCGGAACTGTAGCGAGCAGGCTCCGACTGCTGGTTCTGGGCGGAAGTCCGGAAATAGGCTGGGTCCGCAGCTGAGGAAAGGTGCTCACCTCTACCCTTGGTGCTGATCTTGTGGCTTCAGTGACAGCCCCTCCCACGGAGGAGAGGCAGAAATCACAGCAAAAGCCACAGTGGGCCCGCGCTGGCAACGCTCATACCCAACCACCCTAGGCACCGGCAGAGGGGGTGGGGGGCCTGCAGATAGACCACACCTAGAGAACACAAAGGCAACACCTACTGGACTCCAGTGGCCACAACTTGCTTATACACAGAAAAAATGGGCAGGCAGAGGAATGCAAACCAAATGAATCAAGAGAAATCCCCAGAGAAGGACCTGAATGAACCAGATATAACCAAATTACCGGAAGCAGAATTTAGAATAATGATAGTTAGGATGTTCAAAGAAATTAGAGCAACAATGGATAGTCATTATGAACACCTAAATAAAGAGATAACAAGTATAAAAAATGAAATTGAAATAATAAAAAAGAATCAGACAGAAATGACAAATACAGTATCAGAACTGAAGACCACAATGGAAGGAATTAAAAGCAGGATGGATGACGCTGAGGATCGAATAAGCGAGTTAGAGGACACAATAAACAAAGGCACAGAAGCAGAGAAGAAAAAGGAAAAGAGACTTAAAAAATGTGAGGAAACTCTAAGGGAGCTTTGTGACAACATGAAGAGAAACAACATTCGCATCATAGGGGTGCCTGAAGAAGAGGAGAGAGGACAGGAAATGGAAACTTTGTTCAATCAAATCATAGCAGAAAACTTTCCTAAATTAAGGCTGGGAAACACTCCACACATTCAAGAAGCACACAGAACTCCATTAAAGAGAAACCCAAAAAGATCTACACCAAGACACATCATAGTTAAAATACCAAAGCTAATGGATAAAGAAAAAATTTTAAAAGCTGCTAGAGAAAAAAAGGCTATCACGTACAAAGGAGCCCCCATAAGGATGACATCGGACTTCTCAACAGAAACACTTGAGGCCAGAAGGGAATGGCAAGAAATAATCAAAGTAATGCAGAACAAGAACCTACAACCAAGACTACTTTATCCAGCAAGGCTAACGTTTAAAATTGAAGGAGAAATAAAGAGCTTCCCAGAAAAAGAAAGCCTCAAGGAATTCATAAAAACCAAACCAATTCTGCAAGAGATACTAAGGGGCCTCTTGTGAACAGTTTAAAGGGAGGAATGAATAGAGCAAAAGAAGAATACAGCTTTAAAGAATAAAATGGCAATAAACAACTACATATCAATAATAACCTTAAATGTAAATGGATTAAATGATCCAATCAAAAGACATAGGGTAGCTGCATGGATAAAGAAACAGGACCCATACATATGCTGTCTACAAGAGACACACCTTAAAACAAAAGATGCTCATAGACTGAAGGTAAAAGGATGGAAAAAAATATTTCATGCAAATGGAAATGAAAAAAAAGCAGGGGTAGCAATACTTATATCAGACAAAATGGACTTTAAAACAAAGGCTGTAGTAAGAGATAAAGGAGGACACTACATAATGATAAAGGGAACAATTCAACAGGAAGATATAACTATTGTAAATATCTATGCACCAAATATAGGAGCCCCGACATACATAAAGCAAACTTTGATGGATATAAAGGGCGAGATTAACAGCAATACTATCATAGTAGGGGATTTCAATACCCCTCTAACAACACTGGATAGATCTTCAAGAAAGAAAATTAATAAAGAAACAGCAGACTTAAAGGATACACTAGATCAACTTGATTTAATAGATATCTTCAGAACTTTTCACCCTAAAGCAGTAGAATATACATTCTTCTCAAGCGCTCATGGTACGTTTTCTAGGATAGACCACATGTTAGGACACAAAAATGGTCTCAATAAATTTAAGAAGATTGAAATCATATCAAGCATTTTCTCTGATCACAATGCCATGAAACTAGAAATTAACCACAAAAGAAAAAATGAAAAATACTCAAACACTTGGAAACTAAATAGCATGTTATTAAATAATGAATGGATTAACAATGAGATCAAAGAAGAAATAAAAAAGTTTCTAGAAACAAATGATAATGAGCATACATCAACTCAAAATTTATGGGACACAGCAAAAGCAGTTCTGAGAGGGAAGTTTATTGCACTACAGGCATATCATAAGAAGCTAGAAAAAGCTCAAATAAGCAACCTAACCCTGCATCTAAAAGAACTAGAAAAACAACAACAAATAAAACCCAAGACAAGTAGAAGGAAGGAAATAATAAAGGTCAGAGCAGAAATAAATGACATAGAGGCTAAGGAAACAATACAGAGGATCAATGAAACAAGAAGCTGGTTCTTTGAAAAGGTAAACAAGATTGATGAACCTTTAACTAGACTCACCAAGAAAAAAAGAGAGAGGACTCAAATAAATAAAATTAGAAAGGACAGTGGAGAAATAACAACTGACACAACAGAAATACAAAGCATTGTAAGAAAATACTATGAAGAACTATATGCCAAAAAATTAGACAATCTTGGTGAAATGGACAAATTTCTTGAATCATATAACCTTCCAAAAATCAATCTGGAAGAATCAGAACACCTAAACAGACCAATTACAACAAATGAGATAGAAACAGTTATCAAAAAACTCCCAAAAAAGAAAAGTCCTGGGCCTGATGGCTTCACAAGTGAATTCTATCAAAAATTCAAAGAAGAACTAATTCCTATTCTCCTCAAGCTATTTCAAAAAATTCAAGAGGAAGGAAGACTTCCAAACTCCTTTTATGAGGCGAGCATAATTCTGATCCCAAAACCGGGCAAAGACAACACAAAGAAAGAAAATTATAGGCCTATATCCCTGATGAATTTAGACGCTAAAATTCTCAACAAAATATTAGCCAACCGGATCCAGCAATATATGAAAAAAATCATACACCACGATCAAGTGGGATTTATTCTGGAGAGGCAAGGCTGGTTCAATATTCGCAAATCAATCAATGTGATTCACCATATAAACAAAAGGAAGGACAAAAATCACATGATAATTTCAATAGATGCAGAAAAGGCATTTGATAAAATCCAGCACCCATTCATGCTCAAAACTCTCAGTAAAGTGGGAATACAGGGATCATTCCTTAACATGATAAAGGCCATCTACGATAAACCGACAGCAAACATCATACTAAATGGACAAAGATTAAAAGCAATCCCCTTAAGATCAGGAACCAGGCAGGGTTGCCCACTTTCACCACTCTTATTCAACATAGTTCTGGAAGTCCTAGCTACAGCAATCAGACAAGAAGAAGAAATAAAAGGCATACAAATTGGAAAAGAAGAAGTAAAACTGTCATTATTTGCAGATGATATGATATTGTATATTGAAAACCCTAAAGTCTCAGTCAAAAGACTACTGGACCTTATAAATGAATTCAGCAAGGTGGCAGGATATAAAATTAATACTCAGAAATCAGAGGCATTTCTATACACCAACAATGAAATATCAGCAAAAGAAATTAAGGAAACAATCCCCTTCACTATTGCAGCCAAAAAAATAAAGTACCTAGGAGTAAATTTAACCAAGGAGGTTAAGGACTTGTACTCGGAAAATTATAGAACATTGATAAAAGAAATCAAGGAAGATACAAACAAGTGGAAGCATATACCGTGCTCATGGCTAGGAAGAATAAACATCATTAAAATGTCTATATTACCTAAAGCAATTTATAAATTCAATGCAATACCAATTAAAATACCAATGACATACTTCAAAGATATAGAACACATATTCCAAAAATTTATATGGAACCAAAAAAGAACACGAATAGCCTCAGCAATCTTAAAAAGAAAAAATAAAGCAGGAGGTATCACGCTTCCTGATATCAAGGTTTACTATAAGGCCATTATACTCAAGACAGTCTGGTACTGGCATAAGAACAGGCACATAGATCAATGGAACAGAACAGAGAACCCAGAAATAAACCCACAGCTTTATGGACAACTGATATTTGACAAAGGAGGAAAGAACATACAATGGAGTAAAGACAGCCTCTTTAACAAATGGTGTTGGGAAAATTGGACATCTACCTGCAAAAAAATGAAACTAGACCATCAACTTACACCATTCACAAAAACAAACTCAAAATGGATAAAAGACTTAAATGTAAGCCGTGAAACCATAAGCATCTTAGAAGAAAACATAGGCAGCAAGCTCTCCGACATCTGTAGCAGTGGTATATTTGCCGATTTATCTTCATGGGCAACTGAAATAAAAGGCAAGATAAACAAATGGGACTATATCAAACTAAAAAGTTTTTGCACAGCTAAAGACAATAGGAACAGAATAAGAAGACAAACCACACAATGGGAGAACATATTCGACAGCACATCTGATAAGGGGTTAATAACTAAAATTTATAAAGAACTTATAAAACGCAACACCAGGAAGACAAACAACCCAATCAAAAAATGGGCAAAAGAAATGAATAGAAATTTCTCCAAAGAGGACATACAGATGGCCAATAGGCATATGAAAAAATGCTCAACATCACTAATCATTAGAGAAATGCAAATTAAAGCCACAATGAGATATCACCTCACACCAGTCAGAATGGCACTTATCAGCAAAACAACACAGAATAAGTGCTGGCGAGGATGTGGAGAAAAGGGAACCCTTCTGCACTGCTGGTGGGAATGCAGACTGGTGCAGCCACTGTGGAAAACAGTTTGGAGATTCCTCAGAAAATTAAAAATTGAACTGCCTTTTGACCCAGCTATCCCACTTTTAGGAATATACCCTAAGAACACCATAGCACTGTTCGAAAAGAAGAAATGCGCCCCCATGTTCGTGGCAGCATTGTTCACAATAGCGAAGATCTGGAAACAGCCCAAGTGTCCGTCAGAAGACGAGTGGATTAAAAAGCTATGGTACATATATACTATGGAATACTACTCAGCCATAAGAAACGATGACATCGGATCATTTATAACAAAATGGATGTACCTTGATAACATTATACGGAGTGAAATAAGTAAATCAGAAAAAAATAAAAACTGAGAACAGCACGATTACATACATAGGTGGGACATGAAAGTGAGGGTATGAGACATGGACAAGAGAGTGTTGGTTATGGGATGGGGGGAGGGAGGGAAAAGTGGGATAGGGAGGAGGGGAGGGACACAGAGAAAACCAGATTGAAGGTGACAGAGGACAATTTGACTTTTGGTGATGGGTATGCAACACAATTGAATGATAAGATAACCTGGAGATGTTTTCATTGTACATATGTACCCTGATTTATTGGTGTCACCTCATTAGAATTAATAATAATAAAATATATATTAAAATTAAAAAAAAAAAAAAAAAAAAAAAAGCAATATGGAAATACCTTAAACAACAGTTTAATTGTTTTTTGTCGGGTATTATTTAATGTTTTTCATTAATAGTTTAAAACTCTTTCTTATAACATATAAATCTAGTTTTATGTACCTCTTTTATTGTTCTTATTTAAGTATTAAATGCATGAAATAATAAACTACTTTTTGGTAAAAAAAAAAAAAAAAAAAAAAAAAAAAAAAAAAAAAAAAAAAAAGGTCATGAAATTTTTCACAAGAATTTGTTAAATTATATTTCACACATAAAATGGCTTTCAAAGTCTCAACACTTAATTGTGATTTTTCTGATGTCCACACTTTATTTACCGTAGAAAAAACGCGTTCAGTCGCAGCATTAGTTCCTGGTAAAGACAGCGCATATTCCACAATTTTTAGTGCATCATTGTATGGAACATGGTTTGTTTCACAATGATGAAATATTTCTAACCACTTGTTCTCTATTGTGATTTTTGCTGATGCCCAAGATTTAACCTTTTCCTTATCAATATATATATATATATATTTTAATAATGATACCTCATTAAAAAGACCATTTTTGGAAATATTACTATATGGGAAATTTTGAGTGAGTCAGAGGGATCGGGTTACATGGTCCGGAAACCTATGCCGGAGCTGCACGAGCGGGCAGGAGCAGGCAGGGCAGTGTCAGCAGTGCGCTCTGCAGCCGCGCTCCCCACGCCCAGCCCCGCCACCTGCTGGAGACCCAGCGGCTTGCGCCTCGCAAAACGGGGAGCCGCTCGCCAGCGTCCAGGACAGGGGCCTATGGGTAGTTAGGGGACTTGACAGCCGCCACCCCAGCAGGTATGTCCTGCCTGAAGTTCTTTGTTTCGGGGCCCCGCATGGGACAGCCAGCTTTGGGGGCAGTGTGGGCACTTCCAGGTCGAGGCAGGGTCTCCCCCGGAAAACCGTATATTCCCTTCCTGTTCTCCTGCCGTTCCCTAGCTTTTCGTGCATTCTTTCCAAAAATTGGGACTCTTTTAAAATGACGCGGGACGGGGGACAAATTGTTAAAAATCAGGACTGTCCCGCCAAAAGCAGGATGTCTGGTCACCTTAACTTAGGGTAATCCACTGTACTCTTGACCCCGCCCCAGCTGGCTGTTCACTGGCCAGCGGAAACAGACAGCCTGTTCTGATGGAAGCTCCGCGTTCCTGAGTCCCCGGAACATTCCCACGTGCTTTCCCTATTCAGATCCAGCCTCCTGCCAGTGCTGCAGCCCATCTCTCCCTCCCCGTGCTTGCCTGCTTCCTGCCACAGGTCATAGCAGTTACAGCTCAGGAATCCCCGGAAGCAGAAACAGGCAGCTAACGCAGGAATTATGGAGACACCAAAGACGGTCTTGCTCAAGTTCACGCCACCAAGTCTGTGGCCTTTCAGGTGCTGCAGGTCAGCAGGTGAGGCCTGAGGAGGGTGGAAGATGGAATCCCCTGAATGCAGCTGTGAGCTGAGTCTGCACGTGAAATCCTGTGTGATCAGTCGGGGCGAGGGGTTGAGCGAGCGTGCACCCACTGAGAGAAGTGAGCAGAGGAGACTGAGGAGCGGGCACACAGGAAGCCTGGAAGGAAAGTGTGCATGGCCTTGCCAGCATCGCTGGGGACAAATCTCTCCCTCTTTTAGCCTTTATCTTGAATTGAGTCTCACTAGAGAGAAGAGTCTTGCCTCTGCAGGGAACTTCCTGGTCTTATGATTTCTTTTCCTTCACTTTATTATTTTTTTAAACTTAGAAAGACTATTATGGGCTTGGGCACTTGGAAAGAGAGAGATATTTACAACCTGTCACTTTGAATCAGAGAATAAAAAATGTCTTTGGGTTTGAAGCACAGTCCCTGCAGAGCATAGATGGAAGAGTGTGTTTAGAGACAGACTGGAACTTCAGCCTAAGGCTTGCCTTCCTCCGGGGAAGGCTTCGTTGTCACTAAGTGGGCGGAGTTGAGTGCAGCATCAACATACTTGATGTGAGGTTTAAGGGCAGAGAGAACTCCTAGGGAGGCAGGCGCTCAGGAAGGGCAGCCCCTTCTCAAACGATCCAGATATGGTGCATTCCTTGAGAAACCTGGAGAAGAGGGAGCCTGCCAAATTTGGCGAGAACCATCCTGAAGGACTTCTGTCATGGGTTTTGTTGGCATCCCTGCCATTGGCTGGAGTGCAAGCTTGCATTAGAAAGTCTTTTCATCCCTGTTGCCTGAATTAAGCCTGAAGTGAAATCTAATTCCAAAGTGGAATTATGTAATACTTTCCCTGAGAAAAGTATATAGAAAGTCATTTGAAGTAGACATTTATATATCTAGAGAGCTCTGTCTTCAAATTATTCACCCATGTATCCAGTTTATTATTGAGATTTGACATCTATTTATTTGAATTGTCTCTCTGAGTTGGCATTTTATCTGTATTCCTGCTACAATTTCTCTTGATCTAGGCTTCAGCCATTTCAGTTCACAGCTATTTTTGAGCATCTAACCATATGTTGCAGGTCTTCAATACCTCTGGCTGGAGTTCTGCAACCATCTTCAAGCCAGACCCCCAATGCCAACTCCTCTTTCATGAGCCATAAGAATTATCTTCTAAAACCCTGCATTCACATTGCCACTCCACCGTTCCCTGTTGCCTATCGATAAATCTTAGTGTTGGCTCCTGACCTAAATCTAAACTTCACCAATCTGAAGGCCCTCCAAAATCTGACCTACTCCCACCCATTCAGACATCTCCCAATGTTACCCGCTCAGGAGTAAAATCAAAATTCTCTCTCTTGTCCCCAAGCAAGTCATGATGAGTCCTATTTCAGCTCCTTTGCTTATGTTCTTACCTCTTCTGAAACGTATTCTCGTTATTTGTCTGTTGTTGAATGTACATACATGTATTCACATTTCACCCTCTACTTTTCTAAATCTTATTACTACCTTATCTAATATCTCTTCCCATTCCTCAAGGTCAATTCAAATCCAGCCTTATTAGGGAGGTTTGCCTAATCTCATCAGCTCATATGGACATTTTTTTCCTCAAACTCCAGCTACCTTTATAATTAGTCAAAATTATGATTCTCAAGTGATTCATACAGTGCTTTGTTTTGGTTGTTTTTGTTCTATGCTTTCAAAAAAGAAGATGACTGCTGAGTTTAGTCCTGATATGCCAGGTTCTTAGGCAGTTACTGGCTGGCTCTCCTGAGTCAGGGGAGAAGTTTTAAAACGGACTGGTGAGGAGGGAACTATCTCCTTTTCCTATGTCTCTGCCCATCTGCTCATTCCTTCCTACTCTTGCCCGAAACATTCATTGCAGCACTTTTGACTCATGGGCAGGGTTAATGTGTAGAGAACTCCGTGCTCATGTGTGGCTCTCTCTCTTGCCCTTCCTTTGTACTGTGGTCAGTTACTCGCCCACCATTGCAGAGGGCTGAATCAGAGACCACCACCCGAGCCGACCTGGCCATCTCTCTCCTTCTGTTCACACAATGGGGAGAACTAACTTTGTTTGACTCCCACATCTGAATCTCACCAGACAGACCACCTCTGATGCAAATAATGACAAATTACATTTATAAATACCACTGTATTTTCAAGTCATTCCTATTATTTGTGAAAAAGAAAATGTAATGTTTCAAGGAAGGCAATTAACACCCAATGGCGTGACAATGGGTATGTCATGAGTCAGTGGAAATCCTCTTCTGTACATGAGCCTGGGCGTGGATCCCAGTACCCTGAAGTACTCAAGGCTGGGTTGGGAGTGACATTATGCTTAGCATCAGCTGAATGACTCTGAAATATTGTCTTCAAGGAACTCTAGAAGGAATCTGGAGACCATGCTTGATATTGGCTTTGCCAGCTCTAGCAAGACCAGTCAGCGGGCTGACCAAGTTCAAAATGAAATGCTGGGTTGGAAAAGAAAAAAAATAAGTGACATAAAATTAAATGGCCCAAAGCACTTGCAGTTGTAACTTTAATTTGAACTCACAAATGTTTTCATTCAACTCAAGGCAGAGCTCAAACATTTTCCCCTATACCAGAATTTTCTCAATCCTTGTTGTTAAGATAAATTGCCCTCCCACAAATGTTGTCATAGAATTTGTTAATATGTCACTGTTGGCTTCTGTGTTTTGTGATTTAGCGACATATATTTGTCTGTCTTTCCAGTAGATTGAAAGACTCTTTGGGACAGGGGCTCCTTTAATACATATTTACACCCCTTCCAGCCAGTTTGTCAGTGTGGAATGTGCTGCCTCTCCCTCATTCCTCGCTCCAGGAAGACATTGGTAATCAATCACAACATTCCTTACCATACTGCTTGGTAAAGCCCTCAGAATACTTCATAACAAAGCTCCCTAAACTGCCTCTATTGACTAATCAGAGTTTTCATGCAAGAGACAACATAAACCAACCTACCACCACCACCAACAACCCTATTTGCTTTATCTGTTTATTACAAGTAGCAGAGTAGCTTGCACATTGTTGATATTCAGTTAATATTTGGTAATTAAAACTAAATCCTAACAGGGCATATCTAAAAAAGGATGAGATTGGTAGGTGGGGTAAGGGCAGAATGAACTAGGACAGAGAGGCGTCGCAATCATTAGGAACTGAAGTAGGGAGGTGGTACAGGACACAGTTTTCTGATTGTAGAATGACCGCAGGATATGGATCATTGAGGTGGGCTGGGCGGGACAGGTCAGGTCCCAGGCAAAGACCTTCAGATCATTCAGGGACAGAAAATTGGGATGTCCTGGCAGGACCACAGCTTTACTCATTGTGGCAAAGAGAACAGACAGTCTGGAAGCATTTGTTGTAGGCCTGCAAATGAAACTCGAGTGCTCTACATCTTGCGCCGATTAAACAAATGAATAACCCAAGGTGGCTCTAGGGACCTTTCCTCCAAGCCTCACAGGATCTCTTTATCACACTGGCTTTTCATCTTTAAGCCTTATGTTTCCTTTTTTGCTTCTTATGGATTTACCAATGCCTTCAATTTTCTTTCCTGGTGGTTTGCTTAGCTAATTAAGAATATTCCTACTGGGCAGAAACTTGACATCATAATAAATCAGACATCATTGGCCTTATGAAGGAGCTGCCTTTGTGTCAGTTGTTCTCTATACAAGCAGCATTTTGATGCAAAGAACACCCAATCACCACTTCCCTTGGTGGCTTGATGTGGGGAGATTAGTCTGAGGTGGGCAGATATAGAGGCAATGGCAGCTTGCACACTGGACTTCTTCAGTACGATGACAGTACCATGAGAGTCTGAGAGCCACTAGAATAGGGGGTAAAGTCAGGAGGGTCATCCATGAGAGTGAGCAAAGGTTAAACAGATCCTGGTACAAGGGGAAATTAGAGTACCCAGTAGGTATACCTTGCATCTTGAGAGTGGTTAGGATTAGCATCAACCCAACTGAGTGTCAGAGATATTCTTAAATCTATGATTTGATATGTTCCATTGATTTTGGAAGTCTTTGACCACAAACTCTTCCAATGTTTTTTTTGTTCTAATCTTTCCTTCAGGGACTCCTCTTACATCATTTGTTATTATCTGAAATGTACCATTTTGCTATTTTTTTCCCATGTGCTTCAGGTTTCATAATTCTTATTGATTTGTTTTTTTATTCACTGTTATTTTATTCAACTGTGTCAATGTAGGTCTGATGTTAGGCCTATGCAATTAATTATTTCTTTCAGATAATGGACTTTTCAGTTTAAGAGTATTCATTTTGAATTATTCTACAGATTCTCTATCTCAATCACAATTCTCATTTTTATCTAGCTTTTAATTTCTCTAATTATAATTTTTGAAAGTCATCATCTGTTAATTCCCATATTTGTGGGTCATCTGTAAGTCACCTGTGGGTCTATATTTATTGACTATTTTTCTTCTTGTTTATGGCTAGAATTTGCCTGTTTCTTTACATACTTTTAAAGTTTATTATATGCCAGACATTGTGTTTTAAACAACCATAGAAACTGGAGTAAATATTCTCTTACCCCAGACAGACAAATTCCTCAGTGAGGAAGCTAGAATAAGGGACTGATGACTTCAATTAGATTTAGTCATGAGTTGGGTTAGGTCACATTTGAGTTGCAGCTTTATTTAGTTTGAGTTCACCTCTGGTTTCTAATATTCAAAATCAAGATGTGTTCTGTGTGTATTAGTGGCCCCTTTCTATAGTAGATATTTGAGCTCTGGGGACCATTAAGTGAAGGGAAATTGTATACTTTCCAGTTCAGCCTCAACCTCTTCTTTGACATTGTGCACTCAGCCAAAGTCCTATGGGAAAGAATTAGGGCTGGGAGAACTAGATACTGCCAGAGAGAAAAGTAACAAGTATTCTTGCCTCATGTAGTAAGGGCTCAACTGTTTCTGAAACTTAACTCTTTTAGACCTCTTAAGGTCTATAGTCCTCCAATGGCTTTAAAAGGTATATAATTTTTTTCTAATAGTTTTATTTGTTGGAGCAATAGTGTGTCTTGAACTCCTACAACCTAAGCAGAAGCCACATTCTCTATGGTTATCATTATGGTCACATTCTATGACATATTCATGGAGGGACTGGGATGCTTAAATTTATCCTTTCTTGTGAAGGTTGGCTATAGTAGGGTTTTTCTGGCAGGTTCTGAGATAGTCTCTGTGTATTAGTTATTGCTAGTAACACATATCAATTTCTTCATGCCTAACAAAAAACATTTATTTCCTTACTCTTGAACCTTTGAGTTGGCTGTGGTTCAGCTGGTGTCGTCTGGGCTTGGTGTTGGGCAAACGACTGGATTCAAGTATGAGCCACATGCTCCAACATCCTCTTTGGTTACCTGGGGCATGCTCTTCTGACGATGGGTTAAGATGATCAATGGGACAGTGCTACATTAGCAAGTTTAAAGTTTCTGCTCGTGTCACATCTGCTAATATTCCATTGGTAAAAACCAGGTCACTATGCCACAGTCAGCATCAGTGGGACAGCAAAATAGATTCTACTAACAGACAGAGGCACTGCCAAGGCAAAGTGTGTGGACGGAATCATTTTATGGCAGAACAAAGACTTTGAAACTAAAATTCAATCTACCATGGGGGGGGGGTATCAGAAAATCAAGGCACAGCTGCACAAGAGAGCCTGAAGGAAGCTCTCTCATATTCATAATAGACATTTTGTCCATTAACCTTTTTATACCGAGGACACATATGACAACCCTCACCCAAGAGAGGGGAGGAGAATCAATCTGAGGCAGATAAGCCAAGATGCCGACCTTCTTCCAGTTGGAAGTGTTCCTCTCACCTGTTCTTCCAGATTCAGATGCTAATGGACAAGTGAGTCTATTGAGAAAAGAGAAAACCAGGTGCCTCATGAAGCAAACACAGAGTAGCCCAGAAAACTCATGGAGTTGTAGTGGTGGTCACACACATCTCTGTCCGAGCCTTAGAATTTTCCCTTGTACAGTAGTTCTCACACTGCGCAGCTTAATGACCTGGAAGGCTCATTACCCAGAATCCTGGACCCCGTCCCCAGAGTTCCTAATTTAGTTGGACTTGGGTTTATAATTTTCATTTCAAACCAATAATTTTCATTTCAAGCCCAATAATTTTCATTTCAAACAAGATTTTTTTTAGAAGATGCTGACGCTGCTGGTGTGTGGGAACTACAGATGGAGAATGACTTCCATCCACCAATCATAAATGCTCCAAAGCAGAGACATTTCCTGGGTTCTCCTGAGAACTGCAGGAAGGCTTCTCTACCCCTCGATTGCTGTGATGGCTGCCAGTGCTCCTCATGGGCTGAGGATACTCATCAGGCGAAAATGTGGGAAGCTGCACCAGGCATGGTGGCGACAACCCTGTGTTAGGATGGTTGGGTTCCAGTTAACCCACTTGTGACCTAGTTTGTAACAAGTCATTTTAATCTCTCTGGATCTAGATTCCTCATATGCTAAAGAGAGTCCAAGCACTGGCTAACTGGTTGAGTTATTGGCCTTTAGAAATCCTTTATTCAGAAATGATATAATTTAATGGCATTACTAGATGTAACTTTATGGTGTTGTGTGATTTACTTAATTAAACTCTACAAGTCTCAGGTTTGTTTCTTTGTTGTTGGTGGTGTTTGGATCTGTAAAATAGCTAAAACAATGATATCTACCTCGGAGGACTGTGTGTGAAAATACAACAAGATGACATGTGCACAGAACTCAGGACAGAGCCTGGTGTTTAATAATAGTATGGGTAATTATTGTTATTTTTAATTATTCATTATATAGAATTTCACACAGTGCCCTGAATCTGAGGAGAGGGAGAGCAGCCACTCCAGAAGAAAGAAGGAAAGGGAAGTTTTCAAGGAGAGAGAATCACTAGAACTGGATCATAAATATCAAGATGAGATTAGCGGACGTCTCAGGTGGGATGGGAGGGGCGTGGAAGGCGGGGGAAGCACTGCGAATCTGGGCACAATGTAGAAAGTATAAGTCCGTGTCTCATGATCAGGTAGAAGCTAAATTTGGTGGGAAGTGACATAGGTGAAGCAACATAGTGGAAAATACTATAAGCCCAGAACTAAAGCAAGGTAAGGGAGATGTTGGTTTGCAAGGCTCAGAATCTGGATGCTATTTTTGAGACAATGAGGAATAATGATGTTTAAAGAAAATAAGTTATAATTGGGCTTGGTTTAATCCTTGCTTCACCAATTTAGATATTTAGGATCTTAGGTGACCACCTTGGCATTTTGATGTTCAATTTTCTTATTGTAAAATGAAAAATACACACACAAATACAACATATACACACCATAGTGCTGTTATGAGGATTAACAAAGAAATATTTGAACATTCCTTAGTGGTGGTGTGCCCCTGGTAGAACCTGAGTTAATGCTTTATTATTTTTTTAAATAAAATTATTTTGAAATAATTTTGAATGGCAAAAGCATTACAGCTTGTACATAGACTTCTCATATACCTGTCGTCTGGTTTCTCCTCCTAATGTTAACACTTTATGTACTGATGATACATTTATCAAAACTAGGCAATTAACATGAGTAACCAGCATGAGTACTCTTAACCAATGCATAGGCTTACTCGGATTTCACCAGTTTTCCCACTAATGACCTTTTCCTGTCCCAGCATCTGACCCAGGATACCACACGTGTCAGGTCACCGTGTCTCCTCAGTCTCCTCCATTCTGTGACAGCGTCTCGGTCTTTTCTTTCTTTTCATGACCTGCACATATTAGAAGAACAATGTTCTCAAATTTGAGTTTATCTGACTCTTACTTGCAATTAGAGAAGAGGAAGGATCTGGGGAAAGAACATCAGAAATGTGCCCATAATCTTGGGGTTATTTGCAGGAGGGCCGGCTGCCTAATTTCCAGTGCTCTGTGTTCAAAAAGCAGAAAAAAATGTTAAAGTTACTAAAATATAGAACTTTTTCTTTTTCTCTACAAGTTCTCTCACAACTTCTTATGCTCATATGTTAAAATCACCATAGTAGTTAATAGCAGTAAAAATCTTTAGGTTTTTTTTTTAATTTACTCTTTATTTAATGTCACTCTAAGTCAGTGGTAGTCAACCTAGTCCCTACCGCCCACTAGTGGCCGTTCCGGCTTTCAAGGTGGGTGGTAGTGGAGCAACCAAACGCTATAGTAAGTTGTTTTATAAAGATTTGTTCTGCCAAACTTAGTGAAAATCTGACATAAAGTACTTGATAAATAATTATTATTATATGCTTTAACTTGCTGTAACTCTGCGTTATAAATTTTATAAAGTAAAGTTACTTCCCTACTTTATAAATCACCATTACTGTGGAACCTGTGGGTGGTTAGAAAATTTTACTACTAACAGAGATACAGAAGTGGGCGGTAGGTATAAAAAGGTTGACTACCCCTGCTCTAAGTAAAGGAAAAAATAACATTTATATGATGGGCATGACCTCTATTGTTTATCTTTGTAGTGTGCAATGGCAGTTTCAGTACAAATATAAGAACCTTGACTTGTATGCAGAATCATCAAAATTGCACAGTCTGTATTTTGAAGCTTGCACACACACGTGTTTTGTTCTTACCGAAGCAGCAGAGAAACTAACTCAGCTGTTTTGATTCCACTTCCTGATACACATGTATTCTGCCAACACCCCTTACCTTCTGTTTACTGAGGAATAAGAAAGGATTAAGAGGAAAAGGAATACTGGGGGCCCTATATTTCACTTTCTTTCTGTTACCATTTTTTAACATAAGTAATAGCCTGAAACAGGGAAGTAACGAGGAAGAAAGGAGGTGCTAGGGTGTCTGGAGGATTTATGTGTCATAGAACCCCTTGCCTCCCTTCTCTGTTCAGAGCAAGTTCAGGTTCAGACAGAAAGTATGGCTTCTAAAAGCTGTTGGTGTCCCTGCTTACTCAGTCCTAGGTATTCTATTCTTACCTGATACTCGCTCTGAGTCCTGCTAACTTCTTTGCATCATGAATTGGCTCTCGGGATGTCTGAGTGCTGTCTGTAGGAAGCGTGGCAAGAAGGGGTGGGCACACATATGGCATGTGTCTCTTCTGCTCACACACATGCTCCATTTTCCCATCAGACTTAATCTACAGAGCACAGCTTCAAAGATAAAGTTACTAAGAACGTCAGTGTGCCAGAAGTAGAGCGTCGGCAGAAGTGTGGGCTCTTCTGAAGGTAGTGCCATGTGTGGCTGCACAGGTCACGCACCGTGATGCCAGCGCTGGCCCCATGATTTTAGTGTTTCTGTTGCTCTTAACCTTAGTCGTGGGGTTCGGGGGTGTCTGCCAGTTTCCTCCATTGCAAAGTTAGCGCTTTTTCCTTGCCACCCTCTATTCTGTTAGAAGCGAATCACTGAATCCAGCCCACACTTAAGAGGAGGGGAGTGACGTTCTATCTCCTGGAAGGATGAGTCTCAAAAAAATTATGCCCATATGTTAAAACCACCACAGTAGTTAATAAGCATTTTTGGAGTAGCTGATGCTGTTTGAATCTCATAACTCAAGGGCCAATTTTGGTATCTCATGACCCACATCCTGTCTCCAGATCTGTGCTGCCATGAGCCAGGCAGAAATGTAAAAGGACAAGATAAATAAATCTTCGTGCACTCTGAGTGCTGGTCTCTCACTAGGAAGAGGTCCTAGGTCTTGGGACTGACCCAGACAGTAAGTGAAGTGACCCCCAGGAACTACCCTGTTCTACTTACTCTCTTTGGAAAACCTTTCCCTTCATAGGCTAAGGGTGGCATGTGCTGAGAGGATGTTCTCTGTATCATCCTCTTCTCCAAGTGGACGACTGGGAGTAGTCATCCGCTTGTAATTATGGGCCCTTGGTGTCCAGCGCCGAGCTCCTCCCTCACCCTGGGCGAGCACAACATTCCCGCCTGCCCGCAATTGCCCTCATTTGGCAGATACTGTCAGCACAAGAAGCTGAGTACAGGCGAATTATGTATTTCCACTACTTCCTGCTAATTTCAGTACTGCATTCATCTAGGGCTCTCAAAACTCTTAATCAGTAGGAGTATGCAAACCTGAGACTGGGTCACAGAGGGACAGCCTAGAGATCTGGGTGGATTGGTGACAGTTGCTGCCCTCTGTGTGAAGAAGATTGGTGGAAACATCATCATGCCTGGTGACAGGAGGAGGGACGAGATGGTCTCTAAGGTCTCTTCCATTCTGAGAAGCCTATGAATGTCGCTCCCAGCTGAGTGATTCTCCATGCTCTATTCATCATGGAAATGACATAAGCCCAGAGAGGCAGATCTCTCAAAGCTAGGTGGCCACTAAACTGGCATCTGGGCACACATGCTGAAGAAAGTTCTTTTAAAAAAATGGGGGGTGTCATTTCAGGTATAGATGGAAAAAACATTGTGTACTCGGTAATGCATGGGATTAGATTAACAGGTTTTAATTTCCATAGCAGTGAGCTACAGCTGCCTGGAAATGCTATTGCATTTCGAGATTGTTGTACTAATAGCAGTAAAATGTTTTGAATGAGGAAGGATAACTTCCTCTCTATTCTGTGCTGATCAGACCTCACCTGAGCCACATGGTTTCATTCTTGTTATACCTGGGAGGTTAGGAGAAAACACAGATTTTATGAGAAACATGCTCCAGATACAGAAAGGTCTCAAATCATGCAAATGATAAAAACAGGCATTTAAAGTCTGAAAAACCAGGGACCATGGACTTGTGACTGTGATCATGCAGGATGGAATAAAACGTGAGAGAAATTTCCTAAAGCCGACAACAGGTTCTAGCAAGTAGTGACAGGGATTTCTTTGTTTTGGTGGCAATACTAGGAAGATCTTTCTAGCATCTACAGCTGTGCAATGATGGAGCAGTGGATCCTGTCACACACTCCTTACGAGTGGCCCAAGATCATGTATATCAACGATGCTGCAAAGGGAATTTAACAATGAGTAATCTCTTCCTAACGGCAAAGACCCAGTAGTGTCTGAATACCAGTCTTGTCCGTACTAATCTCTAAACTTAAGACAGCTCCAATCAAAATCTTGGGGTTGTGCCTGACCTGTGGTAGCGCAGTGGATAAAGCGTCGACCTGGGAACACTGAGGTCGCCAGTTCAAAACCCTGTACTGGTCTGGTCTAGGCACATATGGGAGTTAATGCTTCCAGCTCCTCCCCCCTTTCTCTCTCTCTCTCTCTCTCTCTCTCTCTCTCTCTCTCTCTCTCACTCTGTGTCTCCTCTCTAAAATGAATAAAATAAAAAAAATTAGAAAATAGTCACTGTATAATAATTTTTAAAAAAAAGAAAAAAAAATCTTGGGGTTGTTTTGATTTAAAAATTTTTCAAATACATAGCAAAGTTGAAATAACTTTACAGTCCACACTTGTATGCCAGCACCCGCACTTCATCACTAATGCATTTTATGGTAGCATTGTTGAGATATAATCACCTGCCATTCAATTAATCTATGTAAAGTGCACAATTCAATGCTGTGTAAGCAAATTCACAGGGTTGGGCAACCATCCCAATGTATTTCAGAACATTTCTATCACTCCTTCACAAAAACCACACCCATTATCAGTCATCCCCCTTCCTACTCCCACTTCCCATCTTCTTTTCACCATCCCCAGCCCTAGGAAACCAACCTATTTTCTGTTTTATAGATTTGTCTATTCTGTACATTTCATATAAATAGAATCATATATGTGACCTTCTACGACGACAAGCTTCTTTTGCTTAGCAGAAACTCTCTAAGGTTCATCCATGCTGCGGTGTGTAGCGCTACTTCACTGCTTTTTATTACCAAATAATATTCTATTGTGTGGGTATGCCACATTCTGTTTATCCATTCATCAGTTGATGTCCATATGGGTTGTTTACACTTCTTGACTGTTATGAATGCTGCTGCTATGAACATTTGTACTTATATGTTTGTGTGGACATCTGTTTTTCATTTCTCTTAGGTATAGATCTAGGAGTGGAATTTCTGGGTCATATGGTATATAGTTCTATGTTTAATCTTTTGAAGAACTGCCCGACTCTTTCCAAACTACCATGAACATTTCACTATACTTGTTCTATAACATATGTATCCATCCCTTAATTGATTTTATTGTTGCATTTCAAAGGAAACTGCAAGCATCTGTGCATTCATTCAGAGCATTAAGAGTATTTATACATTTTTCTTTGGTTTTAGATTGACATACAATGCAATAATGCACAGGTGCTGAGGTAGGCACTGAGGTTTGGCAAATGCACTTACCTGTGGAACCCTAACCCTTCTCAAACTATAGAACATTCCCATTATTACAGAAAATTTCCTCATACCCATTCCCAGTTAATTACTTAACTCACCCTCCGCAGATGCACTCACTATTCAGATTCTTTCCCACTCCAGATTAGATTTGCCTGTTCTAGAATTTCATGTAAAATGACTTACACAGTCTGCACTGTTACAAAGCAAGGCTTGTGTCACTAAGCCTAACGTTCTGAGCTATCAGGAGTTCATTTCTCTTAATGGCTGCACAGCATCCTTCAGAGGCGCACATTCTTTTGTGTATCTATTGACCATTCTATAGACACTCAGTTGGGTTCCCATTCTAGGCTATGAAGTACAACAGCACTGTGGACATTCATGTACAAGTCTCTGGTGAACATCATCTTTTCTTTATGCTATTACTGGATTTTCTGGATCAAAGGGTAGATACTTGCTTATCTTTTTCAGAACTTTTCCGCACTGTAGTTGTAGCCATTGTGCTACCGAGAATGTAAGCGAGTCTGGTTGCTCCACAGCTTTGTTAACATGTAATGTTAGCAGTATTTTAGCCATTTTGGTAGGTATGTAGTTATATCTCACTGTGGTTTTCATTTTCATCTCCGTAACGACCAATGATATTGAACACTTTTATCATTTGCTTATTGCTACATTGCTCTTGTGAAGAGTATACAAGTACTTTGATAATTCTCTATTGTTTGCCTTTTTTATTGCTGAATTATTATTTACCCTTGATAACAGTCCTTTTGTACCTTTTTTAAAAATTATTATTTATTTGTTTATTCATTTTAGAGAAGAGAGACATAGAGAGAGATAGAGAGGGAAGGGGAGAAGAGCAGGAAGCATCAACTCCCATATGTGCCTTGACCGGGCAAGCCCAGGGTTTTGAACCAGCGATCTCAGCATTCCAGGTTGACACTTGATCCACTGCGTCACCAGAGGTCAGGCCTCCACTGCGCCACCAGAGGTCAGGCCTCGATATCAGTCCTTTTGAGTAGTCACAGTCTATGGTTTGTCTATTCATTTTCTTAATGGTATATTTTGTGAAGCAGAATTTTAAAATTGAGACAGTCTTATTTATCCCATTATTTTCTTTTGTAGTTATGCTTTCTATTACCTTTTAAAGAAAATTTTGCTTATTTCTGATATTAAAAATAATGTTTTATTTTATAATTATTGTATACTTTTTAATATTTGCTGTTAAAAATGTTTAATGGTTTTTAGCTTTTAAGTTTTGGTCTGTGATCCATCTCAGATACATTTTGGGGAAGTGTTGACATTCAATTATTATTTTTTCCCATATGAATATCCAATTTCTTCAGAACCATTTGTGGGAAAGACTTTCCTTTTATTATCGGATTGCTCTGGTGCCTTTGTTTAAAAAAAAAATTGACGACCATGTAAGTGTAGTTCTATTTTTGAAGCGTCTATTGTATTGAGCTGTCAGTTACAATGCTGGTACCACTGGGTTTGGTTATTAGGTCTTCTATATTTTTTCTTAGCAATATGTTTTAGTTTACAGTATAGAGATATTATACGTGTATTGGAAAATATTTTCCTAATAATTTACATATTTATATTATTATAAAGGGAGTTGTATTTTAAATTTTATTTTCCATTCGCATAGTTGTATGCATACCAATGCAGTTGATTTTTCGAGAAAGCCTTGAGTCCTACAACCTTGCTAAATTTACTTATTACATCTTGTAGTAACTTTTTAGATTCCTCATAATTATCTTTGTAAACAATATGTTATTTTCAAATAGGCAAGTTACTTCTTCCTTTCTGCTTTTTATGCCTTTTACATGTTTATATAATTATTGAAAATGATCACGATTTCCATTACAATGTTGAATAGAAGTGGTGAAAGTGGGAATCCTTGTCTTGTTTCTAATCTTCGTGGTAAATATGATACCATTAAGGACAATGTTATCTCTAAGTTTTATAGATGCCCTATATAGATTGAAGAAGTATTCTTGTATACCTTATTTTCTGAGAAGTTTTATCATAAACTGGTGCTAGATTTTGTAAAATGTGTGTGTGTGTGTTCTGCATTTATTGAAATGATTGTAGGATTTCTGTATTTATTGAAATGACTGTAGGATTTTTCCCTTTATTCTGTTAATATGGTAAATTACATACTTTGATTTTTGTTATTATTAAGGTAAAATTTGCATATCATTAAATCAAACATTTTAAAGTGAACTATTCAGTGAATGTAAAATCAACCTTACATTCCTGGAACAAGCCCTTTATGATCATGATCAATTATCCTTTTCAGGTATTATATTGATTTACTGATACTTTATTAAGGATATTTGTGTCTGTGCTTATGAAGGAACTTGGTCTATAATTTTCTTTTTCTGTAATGTTTTTGTGTGTTTGGGTATAGGAGCCACACTAATTTTATACAACATACTGAGTTGGGTTCCACTGTTCCTCTGTGATCTGAAAAACATTGTGTAATATTGGTATTATTGTTTTCTTAAATATTTGGTTGAATTCACCAAAGAAAGACTTCTGGGCCAAGCGCTTCTTTGTGATAAGGTCTTAGATAAAAGATTTAATCTTGATAATAGTATGTTTTATCTATATTAATTTGGATTAGTTGTACTATTTAAAGAACTTTTTAATTTATTTTAAGTTGTTGAACGTATTGTTATTAAGTAGTTTTTATAATATTCCCTTATTACCTTTCTAATGTCTGTAAAATCTATAGTGATTACCCCTTTTTCAGTCTTCACATTGGTAATTTGTGCTCTTGTACTCTTTTCTTAGTCATTCTAGCTAAAAGTTGATCAATTTTGTAATTTATTTAGAAGAACCAGCTTTTGGCTTTGTTAATTTTCTCCATTTGTGTATTTTATTCTCTTCTGTTCTTTAGTATTCCCTTTCCTTTATTTACATTGACTGTACATTGCTTTATTTTCCTGTATTTTTAAAGTGATACTTAGATCTTTGGTTCTAGGCATTTACACTATTTTAATAGAAATGTGTAAAGCTATAACTCCTCCTCTGAGTATTGCTTTAGCTATATCTTGTGTGGGTACCAATTTAAAGGACTGGGAGAAATATTTGCAATAGATATTACAGACTAAATATTTGTATACAGAGTATATACAGAGTTATTACAAATTATTATGACAAAGCCAACAACTTATTTGAGAAATTAGTCAAAGCTATAAGCCAGCAATAAAAAATAGTCAATAACATATGAAAAACTATTTAACACTTTCACAATTAAAAAAATGAAAACGAAGGACAATTGAGATACCTTTCATTAAGTCCAGCAAGCCTTCAGGTTATATCTATATCGCTAGGCAGATGGTACCAGCAAAATTGTATAAATTGACCTTCTCCTAATCCTTGCAGCAAATATTAATACATATTCTGTGGCTGTTGTCAGTTTCTTGTACCTGGTATGTAAGCAGGAAGGTAGCTCAGGTCTCATTAAGAAGAAGCCAGAAAGAGACAATCACTGCTCCCTGCTCCAGCACACAATGAGGATGGCTGTATTAGTTTTTTATTGCTACTGTAGCAAATTACCCCAAACTTAGAGGTACAAATAGTAGAAGTCTGTTATCTTATAGTTCTACAGGTTAGATCTTGCTGGGTTAAAATGAAGATGTTGACAGGGCTGTACTATTTCCTGAAGGCGCTAAGGGAGAATCCACATCTTTGTTCATTCCTTGGCTCATGGCCCCATTGCCATCTTCAAAGCTAGCGATGTTGAATCTCTCTGAGCATTTTTCTGTGTACGTAGATCCCTTTGATCACAGTGGGGAAAGGTTCTCTGCTTCTAAGGATTCATATGATTAGATTGAACCCAACCAAATGATGCAAGCTAATCTCCCCATCGCAAGTCCTTAACTCTAATCATGTCTGCAGTTTCCCTTTTGTCATGTAAGGTAACAGATCCACAGGCTCTGGGAATTAGGACATAGATATCTTTGGGGGACCATCATTCTGCTAAACCATAGGGAGATTCTTGTTGACTCACTGGGTCTTTTAATAAGTTTGGATGGTATCATCTCCTGAATGCTTCTTTGTGCAGAATTTAAGGCTGGCAAAACTGGCCCCTTCAGTGAGAACATTGCATGTCTCCTTGGTGCTTTGACTAGTCGTCCTCATGCTATTAAGTCTGTATTCTTTACCAACATTAAAGGCACTCATATCTTTGCCTGTGCCTATGAACATTGCTCACATTAATAGTCCTCTGACAACCATGTAGCTCATTAAATTAGAAAAAAAGAACCTTAAAAGTTGATGATGTTCTGTGTTGGTAAAGATTCAGAGGAATGGTATTTCTATATAATGTTGGTAAGTTTGAAACTTGGATCTGGCTTCATTTGGAAGGCAATATGGCAGTAATCTACCAAAATTTCAAAAATGTGACTATTTCTTAGGTGTCTATCCTACAGAAAATATTCTCACACTATGCAAAGGTTGGTACAAAGATGTTCTCTTTCATATTTGATTTGTTGAGGCATGCAGTAGTTTACCCTTATCTGCACTCTTGTTTCCACGGTTTCAGTGACCCATGGACACCTGTGGTCTGAAAATATTAAATGCAAAATTCCAGAAATAAACAATTCATTAGTTTTAAATTCCATGCTGTCTGAGCAGCGGTGATAAAATCTTGTACTGTCCTGCACCATCCTGCTGCAACCCACTCCATCCTGCTCTGTCCCACCTGGGATGTGAATCATCCCTTTGCACAGTGTCTCCATGCTGTGTGCACTCCTGCCCTATTAGTCACTTAGTAACCTTCTAGGTCATGAGGTCAACTGTCCTGGTCTCACAGTGCTTGTGTTCAAGTGACCCTTATTTGACTAAAAAATGCCCCCATAGTGCAAGAGTAGTGATGCTGTAATTCAGATATGCCAAAGAAAAGCTCTAAAGTGCTTGTTACATGTGGTCAGAAGGTCTCAATAGCAGCCTAACACAACAACACAATGCTTATGTCATCCACCCTGCTTCATCGGATCAAGTAGGCATTTTATCATCTCATGTCACCATACAAAATACAAGATATTTTAACCCTTTGAGTAGTGAGATTTTTTTATGCTTGTTGAACCCTGGGAGTGAGTTTTTTTTTCAAAAAAATGAAATTAGTTCCAGTTCCAGTTTTATTAACATAAAATCATGGTTGTTTGATAACCAATTTATGGAAACAAGAAGAACATACATTTGCCTTTTCTAATGTTGCCTTACACATTTTTACAATAAATCGATCGTACTCTGGCTGGTCAGGAGGCATGTGGATGTACACGAATGTTCGTACTACTCAAAGGGTTAAGAAAGCGAGAGAGAACACGTATATAAAACTTTTATTACAGTGCATTGTTATAATTGTTCTATTTTATTATTAGTTATTGTTACAAAATAATAAATTAAACTTTATCATAGGTATGTAGGGATTGGAAAATATAGTATATAAAGGCTTGAGTACTATTCATAGTTTCAGGGGGTCTGGGAACATATGCTGCACAGATAAGGGGGGACTACTGTATCTGGAAGAACTGCAGTGATTATTAAAGGAGCAACTGTTAAATATATCCTGGTAGATTCACACTTAGGAATACAAAATATTTTAAAAGGATGCACTAGATCTCTGTAGACCAAAATGAACAGACCAAGATATAGCAAAGTCAAAGAGCAAGCGCAATATGAAAGAGTAAGATCATGGGTGTATGTGTGTGTGTGTGTGTGTGTGTGTGTGTGTGTGTAATATGTGCACATACACAAAGTTATAAAGAGGTGTGGAAATAGATAGGCAACCTTTAAGCAATGGTTTCCATTGTGAAGAGAATTCAATATGGGACTGGGCGAGAGGAATTTAAAGGCAGTCTTTCATTGTTACTTATCATTTAAGAATCATATTATAAAGTGTATTTTAAAATGGTGGAATTTTTAAATGGCTGAATGCAATAGAGAAAACAAACCCATCTTAGACTCATAGAATCATTAAAAGAACAAATTTAATTGATCTTACTTGAAGGCTAAGCATTATTATCGGCATTTTCAAAACAAAGCATTATGAGCTGACTTTTCCAATAACCCACAGCTAGATGATAGCAGCGTCAGAGCTGGAAGAGCGAGCTCTCAGTTCATTCACAACCATGCTGAGTTATAGCCGGGCTTCTAAGCAGTGGGTGCAGCTTTCTAGACACTTCTTTGAGTCCCCGTGTTTTAAGTGTGGCCTCAGTTCTTCCTTCCGCAACCACATCATCTGTTTTTGTTCCTCCCACAAAAAGTGAATGTACTTCCCTGCCTCTTAAGTGTGAGCTTGGTCATGTGATTGGCTTTGGCCAATGGGATGCTAGTAGACATGATACGAGCTGAGTGGGAAATGTGCTTGGTCAGTGGGAATCGTCCTGTTGAGCTGTCTGAGGCCCTCTCTATAGAACTTCTCCTGGGTAACTGCTGTCCCTTCATACTGGGCTCTAAAATAAACACAAGCAGAGCAGAGTTGCCCCAGGTGACCAACAGACAAGCCGCACAAAGAAGAACTGCTCCAGCTGACCTGTAGATCCATAAGTTAAATAAATAGTAATTCTTGTCTGCCCTTGAGATTTTGTGATTTTTTATGTCTTTTCTATTTATGAAGGTTCAACGAGAGAAGCAGACTCCAGAGTATACACACATGCACATACATGCATATACTGTACATACAAATCTCTGTTAGAGGTATCAGACCTCGTGCCAGTATGAGAGCCAGTTAAGCATCTGTGTAAGGTGTTGTCTCTACATCTTTGGCTGGAGCCCAAAGCTCAGGGGGCTGGAAGTCAGGAGGAAAAGATGGATAGCAATTTGGGTATATCAAGTGCTTGTTCAACTTGCAAGCATAAACTAGAACCCCATGAGGATGGACTGAACCCCATGTCACTGCTTACATGCTTTTGGCCTTGGTGATGTAGGTGTTCTGCAAAGGGCATTGCATTCTTTGTCACAGAGGTGAACATATACACCTGGCCTAGGAGCAGTGGAAGTTGAAGAAAGACCCAACCACCGCTTCAAGTTAGTGATTTTATGAAATGGCAGCTGCTCCCTTTCTGCCTCCAGAGCTACCCAAGGGTCTCCCTTGTGGCAGATCCTAACCACAAACATACAAGAAAGGGAATTCTGGGAAAAAAAGTAAGTTCAGAGTAGCCAACTTGACACATTCTAAGCCATCATAGTCTCTAAGATTCTCATTTACTAGATAAGGAAATAGCATCCTCAGAGAGTGTGTGGGATATGGCTAATAACTCAAAGATGGTAGGTAATTGGTAGAATTGAAGCTTGACTGAAACCTCCTGATTTCTAGTCCCATGTGATTCCCATTCTGCATGTTACGAAAGAATCCTTCATACCATTGTTATTTGTGATAGCATTGCAAGGAGCAGGAGAGCACTATCAGAGTGAGAGAAGGAAAGGGTCATGGAGGGGCCCAGGTCACTTAGAGGAAGGCCGACCTAGGTGGAGTGTAGGAAAGGGGGTCTCAGGGAGCAACCAGCGGTCAGTGGGTTTGTCGGAAATGAGACAGATAAGTAGAGAACACACCTCATGGTTTTGTCCCTGTTTCCCCATTGTGTGTGATTGCTTTGAAGTCTGATACACCTTGGGAAGCAGGTGGCATGTGAAGGTGAAACGCAACAGGATGGAAAAAGCGGGCCGAGGTTGGGACAGGACCTGGGGACCTCCCCAGGAATGAGGAAATGCAAGAGCGGGCAGTCAGAGCGGCAGGGAAGACCCACTGCGTGGTCATGAGATGGTCAGTGTCCAGTCTGCGCAACAAGCCTGCCACAATGAGCTTCAGCAGCAGCTCCCTGGAGTCAGGGCTAGCAGACCATGGCTCTTCCTTGAGAGCCAGAAGGATGGCCAGAGCAAGAGTTAGAAAGTGGCAAGAGTCCAGAAATAGGACTCCCATTACCAACTTGAGGGGGAGGGGCAAGGAGCTTGCCCTGATGCCTCTAATGTCCCGGAGGGGTAAAACACCCCGACGGGGTAGACCCTATGCTCGGAGGGTGTGGGAACCTTGATCGTTGTGATTACCACTCTAACACTAGCATGATCCATGGCATGACACACGGTAGTCACAAAACACCACTGAATGAATGAATGTGTATTATAGGTTTTGTTACAAAATAGCTTCAGATTCAAATTTCCAGCTCCATTTCTAACGGGTTATAGAAACTTGAGCAATTTAGGTGATCCATCTTGACCTCTGCCTCTATATCTTGGCCTCGCTCACTTTGTAATAAAGGAATGCAGTGTCATTCAACACATAGGTAAGTGGCGAAACTTTAACTGGTAGAGCACACATACAACATCCAGCTCATAATGAGTCAGGTTCCAGGAGTGTCTTATTTTCTTGCCTTGTCTGCTTAGAATCTCAAGTCAGGGACCTGCGCAGGATGAAAAAGCGCAGTTTTCAAAACCGAAACACAAAGCCAGGGCTTGGTTGCAACAGAAATCACCAGGGTGGAGGTGAGAGAGCCAGAGCGTGAGCAAAGCTGCCTCTGGTGTTCCTGAGGGTTCACTCCTGTACATTCTCCACGCCCTCCCGCAGGTCCAGCGCAGGTATGGGAGCAGGCTGGTCTGTTAGGGCTCCATGCTCCAGAGCTACCTGCCTCCAGGCCTGTCCCCAGGGGAGGTGGCCAGGCTGCGGCAGGCTAAGTGTAGGATGACGCAGTGAGGCTCAGAGCAGAGAGCAGCTATGAGACTGCCCGGTGATTTACAGCCTTGAAATGGCTCTCCCCTTATGCAAAACTCTTAATTTAATAGACAAATATCTTGGGATAAGGGCTCACTAGACACAGAACTGATGGGATAAATGCTGGAAGATTAAAGACCTATGAAGGGGAGTGCATGATTCTGTTGTGAAAATGAGGACGCTCTGACCAGGCAGTGGCTCAGTAGATAGAGCGTCGGACTGGGACACGGAGGACCCATGAAACCCCGAGGTCGTCAGCTTGAGTGCGGGCTCATCTGGTTTGAGCAAGGCTCACCAGCTTGAGCCCAAGGTCGCTGACTTGAGCAAGGGATCACTTGTTATGCTGTAGCCCCCCAGTCAAGGCACGTATGAGAAAGCAATCAATGAACAACTAAGATGCTGCAATGAAGGATTGATGCTTCTCATCTCTCTCCCTTCCTATCTGTCTGTTCCTATCTGTCCTTCTCTCTGTCTCTCTCTGTCTAAAAAGAAAGAAAATGAAAACAAACTTTTTCCAGCAGGTAGCTTTCCCCTACCCGCTCCCCCAAATGGCAAACCTGAGACAAGCCACTGACAAGGGAGATAGGACGGTGACTGTGTCAGGGGACCCAACTCAGTCATCGTGCTAGACTGGGACTTTGGTTGTTGCCTCACTCAGCATCTTCCCCTGACCACTTCCAGGTGAGGAAATTGAGTCACAAGCAGGGAGGTATCTTTCCAAGGTGAGTTGTTAGCAAAGTTAGTACTGAGATTCTGTTGTCTGGGCTTTCATTCTTCCATTTGTTCCACAGCAGACAGCCACCCCCTGGTTCTGTCTTGCACACTGCTGTACCCTCAGTTACTAGTAGCGTCTGCACACATAGTAATCCCTTTGTAAATATGTGAAGACATAAATTATCCATGGGACTTTCAGGAACATCCTCTGGAAACCTGTCACTTTCCCCTCAGCAAGGGGCCTGAGGTCAGCGTCTTGGCGTTGATTGTCTGGGTCCTCATTTCTCAGTGCGGGCTTTTCCATCTGAATATCACCCACTTCCGACCAACTCCCTGTTCATGGCTGTGCTGTCTCCCAGCCCTGGCCCCCTTTCTGTAATGCAGACATCACGCCCTGGCCTGCACACTGAGGTTGGAGAGCCAGAGGAGAGGTCAGAAGGCTCAGGTGGGACAATGAGATGAGGGGTCATAAATGGATTAGCTAAGTAGACGCTGGGTAGGATGGAGATGGAGTCAGAGGGTGATCCAAGGCCATGAACTTGATGTTGTTAACTTAATTTTTCAATTGAAACATTAATAAGTGTGTATACTACAGATAAAATATATCAGAATTGGCAGGTATGATAGAGCAAACAAGATTAGGGGAACTGGAAACATTAAATCTATAGAAAATCCAGACTAGGCTCTTTGGATAGGAATCTGACCTAGCTCAGACCCACAGGTGTTCCTTTATTTGTGATTCAGAAATGATACTTTCAGTCTTGATCTTAATACTGACAATACATTCCCCTCTATTTAACTGTGAGTTAATTATGGCCAGTGTTTATAATGTATAAGGGTGTAGGAAGGAAGCTATGCTCACATACAGACATTTGTGGATATCGATAGCAGTGATAAACCAAGGTTCAAGTTCTCTGTCTACTTTGTGTGCATGACTTAGATCAGGGGTGCCCACACTTTTTCAGCTTGCGAGCTACTTATAAGATGACCAAGTCAAAATGATCTACCTACAACAAAAATGCAAAACATAAATTTATTTCTTCTATATTATCATTATTTAACTTCCTATTATTACTATTTAATATTGTGTATTCTTCTTTCACCTTTCTCCTTCTCAGCTCTCTTTTCAGAGGAACGTCAATGTCATAGTTTTTATGAACAGTCCGAAAAAGCCGCTCCACATTTCCCTTCTTTGGAATAGCAATGGCACACAGACAGATGAGGCAAACACACTTAGAATATGACATAGTGAAAAACAAATCCCCTTCCGTTCTGTATGAAAGTGGTAGGTTTTAGGCTTCTTACTCGGGCCAGCTATGGCACTCATTTTTATACCCTTTGTTGTATTTAGTTTAAATAAATTGAAGGCCAACTACGCAGCAATGTAACTGAACAAGTTAGCGCGGTTTAACGCGCATGCGTAGGGTGTCAAAAGTTCAGACGTCAGATTGGCTACCCTGTATGCCAATCAAAAGACAAATGTCTTTTTAATGTCATGCGATCTACCCACACTTCCTTCACGATCGACCAGTAGATCGTGATCGACGTATTGAGCACCCCTGACTTAGAGCATATCGGTAGCCTACATAAGGTTGACTTTTCTGCGTTAATACCATGAGCATGACCATAGTGCCGACCTTAGGGGGTTTTCGGGAGACTTGAATGAGATAGCAGAATGCCTGGCCTGCTGTGAGTGCTCAATAGGAGGGAGCTAATATCATCATGGATCCTCGTGGAAGGGTTGCTGTACTTTTGTGCGTTCTCCCTCATGCTTCTCACAGCGTTGTCAGAGGCTGCCAGTATTGGCTATCCGCTTTGGAGCTATTTCAGGGAAGTTCTTCGTATACAGTCCCAGTCTTAGAATGGCGGAGCCCCTTTGGGGTACTGCTCTACCTCCCAGCTTCTGACTTCCACTCAGATTAATTTGTCTTTACAACTTTGTGTTCCCTGTCATCGACCTTTGTCTGGAAGATTCTCTCATGTTCCCTATGTATTTAGTTTCCTTGATTTCTTTAAGTTAGGTTATTTTGTTCATTGAGAGGTGACAGGTATGTATTAAGCACCTATTTTTTTAAATGTATTGATTGATTTTAGTGACAGAGAGGAAGGGAGAGGGAGAGAGAGAGACTAGAACAACGAGCTATTCCTGTATGTGCCCCAATTGGATCGAACTGGCAACCTCTGCACTTCAGAACAATGCTCCAGCCAACAGAGCTATCCCACTAGGCTATTGAGCACCTATTATGTGATAGATGTGGTATCCCTTATATATTTTACAATGGTTTATCTTTATACACTGCAGTAATTTTTTCATATTAATAAAAGGCAATAAAAGATAATCCAGATTATAATTACGTTATACATAAACTTCATTCTTAATTTCAATTTGCAACATGTTAACTGGCAACAAGAGTATATGGAAGGTTTATTGACTAAAACCTTCTGTAATATGATATGAAGTTTGGAGGAAATAACCAATACACTGAATAATAATCAGAATTTCACAAAATAGATAAAATTAAATATGAACCAATATTAAGTGTTCACTGAGGTTTAAAACCCCAACTCTATAAATACAGGATAAAGAAGATATTCTTTAGAAGAAAGCTAGGTTAAAAGTCTCAGGTTGTATTTTTATTTAATTGTGGCATGAGTCAACAATGAGCTTTGACTGAAACAAAAAATATTTTAATGCTATTACAGGCTAAACTAAAAGTAATTTCATGCTCAGTGAAGGAAAATGATAACTCTCTTCTACTTAACCTTGCCTCAACCATATCTGCAGCCCCGAGTTTCATCTCAGTTTAGGTTCAATGATGATGAACCAGACTGTGGTTGCAAGAAGGAGAGGAAAAGAAAACCAAATACCCAGAACAACTGAGGGAACTTCAGGTGCTTACCTGCTGAGGGGAAATTTTAGAAAAAGTGATTAGGTAGCAAACATCTGAACACTTGTGCAGGAAGATACTAAATACTAGAATTACACAATAGATAGAAATTGCAGGAAGATGCAAATTAGCTTAACATGAGGAATAATTTTCTAAAAATTAAAGCTTCCTGCTTAAGCAGTTATCTACCTTACCGGTTCATCAGCCTTGATCAGTCATACACTGGGAAACTACCACACCATCTGGTGTTAAAGTGTTGGAACAGAATTATATAAAGTCAAAGACCATATCTTAGACATTTATGTACATGTCACCTATATTTATTAAGTGGAGAATTAACAACCAGCAAAATTGCTCCTTTGAACATGGATATGCTTAAATTTTAAAAAGGCAACTTTTGGCCCTGAGCTAACTTTTGGTTAGCTCAGTCTGTTAGAGTGTCATCCTAGAATGACACGGTTGTGGATTTTATCCACAGTCAGTGTACATATGAGAAGCAACCAATGAGTGCACAGCTAAGTGCATCAACAAGTGAATACTTCTCTCTCTCTCTCTTTCTCTTTCTCAAAAATCAATCAATCAATCAATAATAAAGGCAAATTTTTACTACCATGGGGAGATGGATTTTGAATGGGTTGATTAAAAATTTTCAATTGGAAGGAGGATGGATAAAGAAAGGTAGTTGTAGCCTGACAAGGTGGTGGCGCAGGGGATAGAGCGTCAGACTAGGATGCAGAAGACCCAGGTTTGAGACCCTGAGCTCGCCAGTTTGAGCACAGGCCCATCTGGCTTGAGCGAAAACAAAGCTTGCTGGCTTGGACCCAAGGTTGCTGGCTCCAGCAAGGGGTGGCTCAGTCTCCTGAAGGCCCATGGTCAAGGCACATATGAGAAAGCAATCAATGAACAACTATGGTGTCGCAACGGCAACAAAAAACTAATGATTGATGCTTCTCACCTCTCTCCGTTCCTGTCTGTCCCTATCTATCCCTCTCTCTGACTTTCTCTCTATCTCTGTAAAAAAAAAAGAAAGAAAAGAAAGGTAGTTGCTTGCCAAAGTTGAAGACATGAGACATACCATGAAGTGTGAAAAAAAAATCATACTGATTATATACTTCCACAGGGCTCTTTAGAATTTTTACAAAACACTCAGACCCATGATCTGTCATCTGAACATCACCAACATAAGTACTATAAGAAGGTGCTATTATGCTGTAGAAATGGGTTTCAAAAACTAGATTTCTTTATTTCAAGTACAAGGGTTTCTTTGTTTTTTTGTTTTTGTTTTGTCAAGAAACACCAATATGGACTTAAAAAGGGAATAGACATAGGGAAGTTGAGAAGTTATTACTTTTAATGTGGCATATGTTGGAAATATAATTTCAGAACCTGTATTTAATAAAAAATGAAAAAGAACTAAATTGAGTGTCATTCCAAGCAAGAAAAGCTGAGAAACTATGAGGAGAAGAAAAATGAAGAAACTTTGTAAAAGAATATTTTTTAAGAAACATTTGAACAGCAGATGGGCAAGTTGGAGAGCACAGTGCGCAGGCGCCTGAGCTCCGCCCCCTTCCCCCCTCCCGCCCCCCTGCTCTTTCCAGGTGGGTGTGGCCTAGCACACAGTGAGGCCGGAAGTCACAGTTGTGGGAGAGGGAGTGATGCTTCCTTTGGAGGTCAGGCCTTGTTGCTTTGCTGCGCTGAGCAGTTAGTTTTGGAAATTACACATTACAGAGGCAGGTAATTTATTTTTTGTAAATTGTGAGCACTGAATTGAAATTAAAAGGGGAGAAAAAATATTTGAAGCGTGGGGCTGCCGGTATGTGGCCAACGTGAGCAGTACCTAGTGTTACCTGAAGGGGGCGATGGCCATCCTGCTCTGAGGAGTCAAATATGGTAGCTGAGAGCTTTCCAGGGTGGTTTAGGCCTGAATCTCCAGAGGCGGCGGGCCCCCCACCCTACCCTGAGCACCTTCTAATCCCATTATTGTAACATGCATCACAATTGGTGTAATTACACCCCTTCTCCTGCCTGCTCTGCTTCAGGGGAAGAGCCCATACTCCGGCTCTGCAGGCTTCGGAGATTGTCTAACCATGGCGCAGACCAACACGATGCTAGATTGTTGGTGCGTGAAGACATGAACTGTGCAAAGTGAATGTCTAACATTACAGGCGAGACACTGCAGCCCAGAGAGGAGAACAGAAGGTCTGAAGGAAATCAGGGGAAAAGGCGTACTCTGTACACCGCTTCATTGCACAACAGCAAGCCCCACAGACCCGAATTTCCCTTCCAGCAGAGAAGGCAGACACCAATACCGTAATGCATGTTACAATCCCAGATGTGCAAAGTGCTGCAGGGAACACTTGGAGTGAGGTGGGGAGGTTTCATACGGGCCTGGAGCTTTTCAGGTCGTTATTTCTAATGTCACACAGTGTCTCAGTGGCCAAGCCAAGAAAGGCTAGTTCCTAAATCTAGTTATTGGCGTGCAGACATTTCTTATACAGGTTGGGCAAAGGAGGTTTACAGTTTTGAGTTTGCAAAACAGAGGGTTTATTCTTGTATTATTATTTATTGGTTATTGTGTTATTTTCCATGTGAACAACTGTAACCCCCCTTTTTCTCCACCCTGTATTTTTTTAGTGCTAATTTTAAAGAATGCTCCTTGCCCTTAAACTAGGGATTTTTCAGAATTGTGCCCTACCAATCCCTCTAAGCACCTGAAGAAAGCTGTGCATCCTCTTCAAGTGTACACGTATATCTGACATGTAAATTTGAACATCATTCTGGGGGCCGTGCATGGACCTCTAGGTTTTGACTTTCTGTTGTGAGCTCTGTCCGAGGTGCCTTCATCTACTTACAGCTCTCCTGCCTTTGGGATCATCCCCAGCCTGGGTCTCCAGCCTTGCCATCTCGTTTGTGATCCAGATGCCTGGGCAGCTCCCTAAATTCCCATCAGGCTGCAGAGCATTGAGGATGTAGCAAAAGCCACACTTGGTAAACAACTATGTGTGCTGGGGTTGATGGTGACATTGGCATTGAGGGCTTGGGAGAACAGACTTCAGACTTATGTTGATTAAAACCTCACTGCACAGGTGGAGAGAGCTAATAGGCAGTCATAAAAAATGTGCCTGGTGCTCAGAGAAAGGCTAAGAAGAAAATGTCAAGCTAAGAACTGTTAGACTATGAGTGGTAGGTTAAGCCCTGAGCTTGAGTGTTATTGTCAAAGGAGAGAGTATAAAATGGGAAGGGAAGCATCAAGAAAGAAAAAATAGAAGGAAAGGAAGGAAAGAGAAGGAAAAGGGGAGAATAAAGGGAAAGTAAACTGAAGGGAAAATGAGAGAGGGTCAAAGGGTCCCCTGGGGAACATCAGTGTTTACAAAGTCAGCAAAGGAAGAAGAAGAAGCTTTGTAGGAACCTGAGAATCCAAGGAAGAAATTGTTTCAAGGAGGAAGTGATCAGTTTCAATGACATAAATATCCCATAAGAAAAGAAGCTAAAAATGTCCATCGGGCTTTGCAATTAGGAAATCATTAATTCCTTTGGAAGAAGGAGTGTGAATAAACTTTTCAGAAAGGAGATCTGATTTTCCTGGTATGGGAAGTTAATGGAAGATAAAAATGTAGAAGCTGTCAAGGTATAGAACCTCTTCAAAGTACTTATCTTTGGAGGACTAAAGAAAGATGATGTGAAAGGGGAATATGGCATCCAGGTGGGACTGCTGTGGAAGACAGGTGACTATTGAAAGGGAGACGGGAGTGAGGAAGGAGAGTTAGGCATCTCAGAAGTGGAGGGCCCAATGGATGGATGGAATAAAGTCTTAGCGGAGATGTAAAGAGTAAGTTCAGAGACAGGGAGCAGAGGGGAAAATCTAAGGTAATACGAGATCAGAGGAGAGAGGGCAGTGAGCCCAGGTGCAGGTAAGCTCGTAGGGGGCACAGGGAGGTGGGCCGTTGAGGAAGCTGTGACTGAGATGTTCTTTTTGTCTGAGTGGCTGGAGACCATCCCCCACCCACCCACCCACCCACCCACACACCCACACTTTCTCTTACTGCAGCCTATTTCAGTGGGGGCCTACCGCTGCCTTTTGTGGCAAAGGTACCAAAGTCACAGAGCTGGTTTTAAATAGCCCCTGCAGTCTGTCTCAGAGTCACTGACTCACCATGAACTCAACCTTTTTAGAATACAACCTTTAAAGAAAGTTTAAACTTTAGACATAGAAAACAAAGGGGAGAAAATGTTTTCTCTGATGTTATTTGCAAATGTCATTGTAGGACTGAGGAGTCTGGTTGGAAAACTATGAACCGAGTTTAATTTTTTGTGGCCCACTCTAAAGTTAGAAGAAGAATATGCAAACTTCTAGAGCTTTCCTGCAGTCCTTGATGGGACTGAAAGAGCTACAGATGCTGCATCTGCTGTCACTTCCTTTCTTTGGGTCTCAATCTCCTCATCTGAGCAAAGTGAGGCTGGGTGTAGCAATCTGCAAGATCTCTTTAAACCCAAAAAAAGACTCTGAGACATGAATCCATAAAAATTACTTAGCACCCAAAGTTTCCATGAAGGGACATAGTTGGCTATGAATCATACTTCACAAGATGAATAAAGGAAAGAGAATGAATGGTTAGAACCCTGAGCAAGACAAAAAAAAAAAAAGTAAAATCAAATGTTTTATCCTGATCTCAACTCTTCCAGGAAAGTTCAGCCCTTTTTCAAAGCTCTCAACACAGAGATATCCTGCCACCTGACTCAGGAGGCCACATCAAAGCTGGTCTTGTATCTGTTTCTTCAGCTTGACCTGAGAAATAAAGAAAGCTGAAGGCAAAAGGAAAAATTACACAAGGGATCAGGCTGAGGTATTAGGACGGAATGCAGCTGAGAAAAACCTACAGATCATTTCTACATTTGCCGTCATTCCAGGGGCTCAAGGTAAGGTACCTTACTGCCCTCCACTGAATTGTCATCCATGGCCCTTCCTTTCTCTACAGAAGGACTGTGAATAGGTTCATGGGGCTGTGAAGTAGCTGTCTGAAGGTTTAGTTTGAGGTCTTATTTTGCAACATAACCAATTGAGCGGTCTTGGGCCGCATAAACTCTTGAAATCTCCATTTGGTTCATTCAGATGGGAATAAAATATAGTTACCTTTCAGGATAATTTTAAAACCATATGGTACAGGAGAAGTTCGCTGATATTGGAACCCAATGGACTTGGATTTGAATTCTACATTTCCCTAAGCCAATTGTCATAATTATTTTGTCTTTGTTTTCCTCACATCTCCAGCATCTCTCCCCATTTCTCACTCTTTGCTTAGACTTTGATGCCTATTTCATAACAAAATCAATGAGAATATCTACATATCCCACCTCTGCACCAGCCGATTAGAATCAGTATCCCCATGCTGTGCTTTCCCTTGTTACTATAGATTAACTGTTCATAATTTTATCTAAGGGTAATCTGTCCACTTCTTTCTCTAGATACTATCCCTACTTCCCTCCCACCCCTGAGTCCAAACTTTGCTCAAGGTCACAGCTCAGACAATTTAGAAGTCATCCTGACTTCTCTGTATCATTTCTTCCTCTCTCTAGATAGTCTTACCAATTAACATAAAAACATGAAGCAATGTCCCCCCCCCCTTTTTTGTGGCAGAGACAGAGAGAGTCAGAGAGAGGGACAGTTAGGAACAGACAGACAGGAAAGGAGAGAGATGAGAAATATCAGTTCTTCGTTGCGGTTCCTTAGTTGTCCATTGACTGATTTCTCATATGTGTCTTGACTGGGGGGCTACAGCAGACAGAGTGACCCCTTGCTTGAGCCAGCGACCTTGGGCTCAAGCTGGTGAGCCTTGCTCAAACCTGATGAGCCCACGCTCAGGCTGGCAACCTCGGGGTCTTGAACCTGGTTCCTCTGTGTCCCAGTCCAAGGCTCTATCCACTGTGCCACTACCTGGTCAGGCAGCAATGTCCCTTGTGATGAATAAAAGTTCCCTAGACTCTGGGCCCCCAAGATGTCCCCATCTATGGTAAATGATAGCTCTATTCTTCCAGTTCTTCCTACCAGAACTCATCCGCACACTACTTTGTTATATTCCCAAGCCCCCGGTACAGTGCATGATATACAGGGGAAGCTTACATTTTAAGTGACTCGATAACAAAGTGGATGCTGGACTCATCCGTGACTCTTTTTTCTATACCCCGCCTCCAACTCATCAGCAAATCCTGCTGACTCTCCTTCAGAATAGATCCACAATATGAACACTTCTCAGAACTTCTGCTGCAAACCACCACCTCTCCAGGAAAATGGCAGGAGCCCCTCATCGATCTCCCTGTTGCCACCCTTGGTCAGCTCAGTCTAGTTTTTCACAGCACCCAAGTAATTCTTTAAGAAAATGAACCATATTAGCCATCTATCTACTTCAAACCTTCCTCTGATTAATACCTTCCCATCTTATTCAAAGTAATGAGTCCTTTCTGCGACCTGCTCTGCTCTGCCCATCTGGACCCCTCTGGACCTCATCAGGGTGAGATGTCCCCCTCTCTTCTCACCCGCCCCAGCCAGATTGGTCTTCCTGCTGTTCCTTGACCCCGCCAAGCTCATTCTGTCCTTAGAACTATGGCTTGTGACCCTTGCTCCAGCTAGAATGCTCTTATGCCAGATGGCGTCATGCACTGGTCTCTCACTTACTCAATGCTGCCCTCGGTGCTGACTTTGCCAGCCATCCTGTAGAAAAGCAGCACCTTCTACCCACACTCCACGCACACTCTATTTTTAAACCCCTTTGTATTTTTTCTATGGTGCACATTACCTCTCACGTGATTGGTTTCTCTGTTGATTGATTTGTTCATGATCTTTTTCTACGAGAATGAAAGCACACTACTTTGTTATATTCCCAAGCCCCCGGTACAGTGCATGATATACAGGGGAAGCTTACATTTTAAGTGACTCGATAACAAAGTGGCTCCAGGTAATTTATTTAACTTTCCTCTATCTTGGTTTCTCCAACTCTAGGAATGGATATAATGTTGCCTACTTTGTAAGATTGCTGTAGGGAACAGAGATAGCATACACGAAATGCATGGCACCGAGCGAGAACACAATAAACAGCACGTATTACTGTCAATGTTGTGCAGATGCACTGGATAATGGATGCCAGGGCCCAGACATGCTTCCTGATGGGTGATAGCAGGTCAGGAGGTTGTGCTTCTCACTCCTCGGGGAGGACACCCTTTCTGATTGTTTAGACACACATGCTGTTGGCAGGAAGTTGGATGACAACAGCTCAGGTTTTGTAGTTGCATAACTGAAGTCAAATTCTGATTCTACCCAAGGAGCTAGACTTCAGACAGGTTTCTTAACTTCTTTTTAGTTTCAGATTTTTTCCTCTGTAAAGCACCCAGGGCCTCGGCTCAAACTGCTCTACTGAGGAACTTTGAAGTAACGTTGTAAGGTAGGGGGACAGTGGCTTCAGGAATTGTGGGTATTTTGTGTCATCTGCCCCACTTACCTCTTGTTGAGAGTTTCCTAGCCCTTCCCACCATCCCAAGTTCATCTGGGCATCCTGCGGTTGTCCCTTTATGCTAAACACTGGTTTTTTAAATATTTTGTCTTCCCATTTTGTCTTTACAAAACTTTGTAAATGAGGTTCCTTTATGATGATTATTCCTAATTTAGAGATGGGGAAGGCAAGAACCAGGAACTTTCCAAGTTCATATGCCATTTGTCAGAACTGGGAGCCAAGCCTAGTACTGTCTGCCTGTAAACCATGGTTTCTCAGTCTTGGCGCTGCTGACATTTTGTCTAGATGGTTCTTTGTTGTGGAGAGCCATCCAATTCATTGTGAGATATTTAGCAGCATCCCTGAACTTGACCCGTAGGTGCTAGTAACGTACCCTCCGGTTGTGACAATCAAAAATATCTCCAGACAGTGTCCAGTGTCCCTTGGAGGGGTGGGGGGAGTGGGCAAAACCACTTCAGGTTGAGAACTGCTGCTCTGAATCATGACTCTAAGCTACCTCATGGGTCTTTCCTCCAGCAAGGGGCTGGAGTCAGATTTGGAACCAACACTCAGGACCTACTTCCGGCCTGAAGAGGGGAGGAGGACTGAGGCAGAGCAGGGACAGGGTAGGAGCGGGAACAGCCATTCCAGCAAGCGCCACTCGGAACTCACTCTCCAGCAGTTAGCCTTTCCTCTTTCCAGATGCTTCCCCCTCTCATTATGAACTCAGCATCCTCTACCAGGTTACAGACAGAGAGAGCCGGCCAGTTGACAGGAAAAGATGGCCCCAGACTGGCTAAAGAGAGAGCTCCAAGTTGGAATGGCTTTACTGTTAGTGGCGGGGAGCTAAATATTTCATCTTCATAAAATAAACATGGATTGTCTCATCATGAAATATACATAAAAATGTTTAAACATGTTAATTATTAAACCAATATTGATTCATATTGGATGAGGCATTAAGGGAAAATCAGCTAATGTATTTAATATCTCCTCTCCAGCTGACTAGTATCAAAATTCATCATATCTAATCACCAATAATCGTAAAAGTGGCAGGCAGTATTTATGATCAGGGGAAAGTGAGTGCTGGGTAGGAAGTGACTGGGATGGAGGAAATACAAGAATCTAAAAGACAGAACCTGTCAGATGCCACAGCCCATCCTTGGAATTTCAGACATAAATCACTGGGTGCAGTCATATCATCAAAGTTTGATAAACCTTTCACAGTGGGACAGTTAATGAATATCATTTGGACTCGGCTTTCCTCTCAAAATGAAATGAAATAGCAGATGCAATAGAGAGGCAGAAATGGGAACAGGGCTTAAAAATGCTGGATTTGAGTTCTCTCACTGATATTTTACAGCTTTCAGCTCTATTTATCCATCTGCAAAATGGGGTCATAGTATCTGCTAGGTGACAATTTTCTCTGATCATTTATGTAATTTTAGCTTATCTGACTAGCTAATTTTCAAAATCCTTAAGGGAAGAAAATTTCCCCAAGTGTTTTCCCTCCATGTCCTGAAAATAGGCGAACTTAGTCATTTAAACACCTGCTCTAGAGTCAGAAAAAAATCTGGCCCCGACTTCTGGATCCCGAGCGAGTTCCTGTCTTTCTTTGTAACTCAATTTCCTCATCTGTAAAGTAATTCACTTACCTCATAGACCTGCTAGGAATATAAACAGTTATGATGTGCAGTAAGTGGTAAAGCATAGCGTGTAGGGACTATTCGATCCTTGGTGATGGTTATTACTCTATTTTCCTAGAGCAGTGATAAAGAACTAAACAGTTGGCAAATAGTGAAATTCCAATTGATTTTTTCTTTTTAAATCAGTAATTCGTGAACTTTTAACACTGGAAAAAACTTTACATGTCAGCCACTGGAGGTAACTGCGAAGTCGTGCAAGCCAGCTTCTGGCACAAACTGCGCCGCTGATAAGGGCGGACCTCACTCCAGAAGGGACTCAGCTGTGCACGCACGTGCTCCTTCCGGCTTCCCACCGGTTCCGGGGTGGGGCCAGGACAATCTCTTCTGCTTGTGAAGATACGCGTGCGCGTGCGGAAAGGGTTGCTTCAACTGGGCAACCCCTGCCGTCAAGTCACTTATCCTCTGTAATAGATCAAGAGACGATTTTATTGAGAATAAAAAGAAAGGAAAAATTAACACAAACACATTTTGCCAATTTAGACATATCAGATAACACACCTTCTAAACGTTGATATATATATATATATATATATAATTTTTAAAACATTTATGAAGTTGGGATATGTCTTACAATTGACACATACATTAATGTAGTGCTTCTTCTCTGTTCTCCAAGGAGCTCTTCCTAAATCACTAGTATGTTAAGTTATAATTAGAAATGTCTTCCAAAATAAAGGTGAAGCAGTATTATTATTCATCTCGCCATCATTGAATAGACCCTCCTAAGAAGCAATCCCGATTTACCCTACATCCAGTATTCTGAAGACACAGACTTGCTAAAAAGTGAAAAATAAAAAATGGAAGAGAACTTGATGTATTCTTATTTTCCTCTGTAGCGAGGTATATTGACTTGTGGACTGTGCCTCCTCTCAGAGGTGGGGAAATGGCCGACACATGAACATCTCCCAGACCTGTTTTCCTTAGATGCATTGTCATCTGGGGAAAGTGGATGCAAAATGGCCTACTGCGATATATCAGGACCCGTCAAACCTTGAGACTAAAAACCTCTTCGACAGCATTTCTTGGCTGCCAGATGTCACACAGCTGCATTGCAAATTGTTCTCAGAGCTCAAAAGAGAATAAAAGAGAGAATTGTTGGAGCCTTAAAAGCATATGACATAGTAAACGGTGCATTTAATTTCAACTTAATGTGAGAGATAGAGTGCATTAGATAAATATTATCCGATCATTAAAAACATATTTATGGAAGTTTAGCAACTTTGTCAGGGATGTGTGACTAATAATATAGAATTGTGAGGCCTCAAAAATGTATTTGTCTTAATCGACTGTGTTTAGTTTGGATTATTGACTGTTAAATCAAAATAAAAGTTTTCACTTGAGATTTTGCATTTCATTTATGATGGATTTGTCTTCATCCATATACCCAGGTTGGGTACCCAGTATGCCATTAGAAAAAAGCCCTTTCTAACAAAATCATAGAATTTCCATATTGGGCAAGTTCTTAGATGTCCAGTCTCCTATCAGCTCTGGTGCAAATTGTATCATCTGTTTTGAATTGCAGCTATATTTTCTGAATGAATGTAGTATTGCTGCACTGGGGAAAATCTGGAAAAGAAAACAGAAAATAAATGTCAGCTATATTCCCTTCACCCTAACAATCCCTTCTCTTTCATTTTCTGTACATCTTTGTGTGTTTAGTATACACCGATAATTGTGGTATACACACATGAAAGCTATTTTTTTATTCTTCATTCTTACTATATAGTTTTCATGTATTTCTTTATTTTTTATTTTTTAATTTATTTTATAGAGAGAGGAAGGAAAAGAGAGACAGACAGAAACACTAATTTGTTGTTCCACTTATTTATACATATACTGGTTGATTTTTATATCTGCCCTTACCAGGAATTGAACCCACAACCTTAGCGTATCAGGATGACTCTCTAGCCAACTGCACTACCTGGCCAGGGCCATGACCACTATGTTTAATAACATAATGTTCTGCTACAGAATGGCTGTACTATAATGTACTGAACTATTTCCCAATATTGAGATATTAAAGTTGTGTCTAGTGGATCCAGATTCCCTGAGTTTGAATCTTGCTTCTGCCCACTTACCCAGAGTGTGACCTTGGGTGAGTTACTTAATATCTCTGTGTCTCAGCTTCCACATTAGTAAAATGGGGATTATATTAGTATGACCCCATAGGGGAGCTGTGAGAGCTAGATAAATTAATCCAAATTAATCGTTTAAAACTGGCACACAATGAACAGTGCATAAGTATTGGTTATTATGTTGATAAGTAAGCCAACTATGAATATTCTGATACATATTCTTTCCCCAAATATTGAAACATGTCCTCAAGGGGGATTCCCATAAAATCTCCTACCATGGCCCAGACCCTTTTTATCATTCCAAAGTCACAAATAATCTGTGACCTCTTTAGACAGATTATTTCACTTTGGGATGACTTTCATTACAAGGAGGTTTTTTTGTTTTTTTTTTAATGTTGAATCCGAATGGACCTCCTACCAAATCCTATCCAATGACTAAATTCTATCTTTGTCCTCATGGAAATTATTTTAATACATTGAATCCCAAATCATGTTCCCCGGGACACTAGTAACCCCTCTATCCACTCTATCCAAGTTGTAATGATTTCACCTCCAAAATTCCTCTTGAAACTCCCTGCTTGCCTATATTTTCATCACTAATGCCTTCTAGGCTAAACCACCATCATCTCCAGCCTGGTTACCTCAGGAGCCTCCTAATTGGTTTCGGCATCTGCTCCTGGAACATGGCCACCAGTCTGGTCTTACACCAGTTGCTAGTCTGATCACAAAATGTATCTTTACAAAGCCCTTGGATAGCATCCCTCTTCTTAGACTAAAATCTGGACTGTTGCTCATGATTTATAGAGCCCCACCTGAATCTTCTGTCCTTCTTTCTCCCCTCATCTCTCCTTTCTCTCCCTTGTCCACCACAGTTCAGCCACACTGCTCCTTCTCAAGCATTGCAGGCTCTTTATGGCGTTAGTAACATTGTCCCCTTTGCCTGGACTTCCATCCCCTTTTCTTACCTTTAGCCTGGCTATCCTCTCCTTATCCTTCAGGCCTCTCCTGAAACATTTTTCCTTACAGAGGCCTTGTTTATAAAGAAAATTCTATATAATATACACTTCTCTCTTTATCGGAGTACCTTGCTCATTTCCCCTCAAAGCACTAATTAAGACTTTATAATCATACATTTATTTGTATGCTTATTTGTACAATCCCTCAGTGAAGTGATGATTTACCAGCTCAGATTCACTTCTGTTGGTCACACCTGAAAGCAAGTTCAAACAAACAATGGTCCCAAGTAATTTCCCATAATCCCTTCTGTGTTTCTGGAGCTGGAAAAAAAATGATTACGTAATGTTTCACTGAGCACTTGCTATGTTCCAGGACTTATTCTGAGCATTTTACAGGTACACTTTTATTGCCGAAGAGGTAAGCACTAATACTGTCCCATTAGTCCATCCAGAAGGGACTGTGATGTGTCCAAGGTCACACAACAGGTAAGTGGCCGAGCCAGGATTTGAATCCAGGCTAACTCTAGGGATCATGTTTCTCACACCATGCTAGAGAAACACACCTTTAAGGACCTTAGCTTTGATTTAGTATGGAAAAACTCAAAAAGCATATTCAGTATTCTCCATTTTGCACAAAACCATGAAGGTAAGTTGTTCAGTGATGCAATTTAGAAATACGACTATTGAATGCTCAGTGAACCTTTTGAAGAAGGGATTGCATGACTTAAAGTGATGTTATTCCCCAAAATGAAAACATAAGGGGATCAAAATGTCAAAAAGGAAGCACACGATGCTAAGTGGTTGATGAATGATGTTATAAAACAATTGGCTACAATAATTACGTCTGTGTAGTTAATTATATATACTGTGTGTCATATTTATATCTATACATGTACACATACAGCACATATACAAGGTGGGACAAAGTAGGTTGAGTGAAACACAGAATCCTTGTATTATTATTATTTATTAATGATTGTCTTATTTCCCACACAAACAACTGTCACCCTACTTTTGCCCTGCCCTGTATAGACATACATATTAAAAGAGCTACTATAAAGAAGACACAAGGCAAATAAATGTATACTTGCTACTTTGCCTCTTTTTTAATAGCTTTCTCTTCTATTTACGAAAAAGCTGCATACATCTTGTTTAATTGATCAAGTGTTTTCAGATCTTTGACCCGCATGCCCTCCGGTCTCTGGGTGGGGAAGAGCTGTTATTATTTGAGGATAAGCAATCTGAGGTTTGGAGAGAGGAAGAAACTCGCCCCAAAATCACTTACACCGGAGGCACAGCCGAGCTCTGAGAACAGAGGCAGGGAGAAACAGAGCAGACGGGGAGAGCTTCAGAATCCGAGAGATAAATCCCATGTATGCCCAATCGTGGGACCCCTAACCCTTCTGACCAGGCTCCCATCTGTACCACTGGCTGTTCATGTCTCCTTTGCCGGGCTTTGGTGAAGATTGATTCAGATAATGTCTGTGAGGCACCTGAACCGGGATGTAACATACATTATCTGTTTAACATGTGAAGTTTCTTCCTCCCACCATGCTGGCCCCTTTCCCCTTTCTCCTGGCGCCTCTTTCCAGAACAGCTCAATGGAGATGATGTAATGCTTCAATTGCCTGACCCGGCCCTGCTGTGGGATCATGGCCACGGCCTTGCTGGATAAAAGCACTGCATAAATACAGCTCCTGGAAACGCTGACATAACCTCCGTTACCATCAGGTGACGCTTAGGAAGGGAGAAAAGATGAATGTCTTGGTCTCAGCTTATAACTCTGGAGAAAACAGGACATAGGCACAGCTCCCTGTCCTGGGCGTCTCTGAACTCCTGCGTGTTAGTTAAACCTGAGGTCCACTGCATCACATCCGCAGATGAAAGCTCTCTGGGGAGGGACCTGTCGGAAGTTCACCCATAGTTCCTTCCTTCTGACCCCTCTTTTTGGTTGGGCATGTTTGGAGAAGTATAGAAAGAACACGGCTTGGGAAGTTCGACAAATCTTCCTTCTCTAGGCCTCAGTGTTGGTCAAATAAGTTTGTAAAATGTGATTTTTATGTTTGCTCGCTTATAGTTTGCATTGGGGGCTGGGCAGCACCAGGTATAGGTGGTCTGTGAAATTGCAAATTACCTTCCTGCTTGGGAAGGGCCACTGTTTTTACTAATGTTTGCTGGAGGGGAGGTTTTCATGCCAGAAAGTTTTGAAAAGGAGAAAAGGAGAAGAGGCAGAGAGGAGTCATGTTTTGCAGGGAGAGCAGAGAGAATGCAGAATGCTGAAGAAGAAGCCAAGTTTGTACAGAGAAGGGAGAAGGTGTGCAGATGGGGTATCAGAGCTGAGGGGCTTTTGTGAGCTCCCCTGAGACTGGTGGGGCCTTTGATTCTAGGAGAAGCCAGAGAACATTCTCCTGGTTGTGAAACCGGAGAATGTGTCAGGGCTTTGGGAGCCCTGGGTGTGTGCTTGTCGGCCCGTGCAAGACTTGAATAAAGGAATGGCCCGCCATTTTTTGGCTCTACTGTTTCTTTACCATCTGTCTGAATTCAGTGGGAACCTGCATGTGAATGGCCACGATGGCGGAGGCACTTGGCCTTCCACTCAGTTTACTCAGAGAAGGAGAACATTGGCTGTGTCATGGGTGTGAGCCAGACTCAGACTCAAGGCTTCCTCCAAAGACGCGGTGGGTGTGGTAGCATCTTTCTCATCTGGTTTTATCAGGAAGGTGTCCGATTTGGGCCGACCCTGTGAATGCCCAGGTCCTTAGGTCTCTCCAGGCAGAAACTGGAGGGTACCGTCCCCAGATCTCTGAGCACACTTAGACCCTTCGGGGTAGGGCCTGAGGGCCTCTGACTTTGGCTGCCACCCACCTGGGTAGGCCTGGCATGGTAACGCAGACAGACCTCTGCACCACACTACCAGGCTATAGCTTTCTCATCCTGGGACAGGAATCCTGCTCCGCCAACCTGGGCAAAGGCTTCACTTGTGGGCTCAGGGTGCCCCTGGCAGGATACGTTCTGTCTTGAGTGAGCTAGCGGTCATCAGCCAGGGCCTAAGTGCTAGACCCAGCCAGTGCCATTCCCTGTGGACCAGGACCGGCAGGGTTGAAGCTGAGGGGCAGGACTGCACAGCTGCTGGGAGAGTTAGCTCTGCAAGCTGCCTGGTGCAGTTTGAGTCTTGACTCTCTCACTTCTTAGCTATGGGCCTTGGGAGAATTGTTTCCCCTCTTTGGTCCTCAATTTTCATTCCATAAAACGGGACTAAGAATGCATCTACCTCTTGTTAGCATCACGTGTTCATACATATCAACCTTTAGGACAGGATTTGCATCTATCTCTCTTGGTCTGATTCCAAAGCCTTGGCTGTGAACCCCTAGGCCATGTGCAGTGGGAACTGATATTTTTACCTATGAAATGGTGAAAGTAAACATCTGTTGTTGTAAGCTCTTTAAATACATTCATTTATTTAATCTTCATGACTTTGGGGGGCAGGTGGTATTATCATTCCCATTTTTTATATGAGGACACTGAGAGGGACTGGAAAAAGTAATCTTGAAGGTTTCTTTTTGATCTATATGTAATTAAACTCGATGTTTTTAAAGCGTTTTCAACAGAGTGCTAATCTTTTAAGTTTCTCTGTAAAATAAAGGCTTCTATGGCAAATAAGTTTTGCAAATTCTGCCCAGGAAAGCCCCTCTCAGAGATTCATAACGTGCATTTGCATATCAAAGGGCTGGAGGAGCCCTGTGGAGAAGAAACCTGTTAAACTTTGTTTAACCCAGTGTTCCCCAAAAGGATTTGACCAGGGAAAGCTGACACCCCCACCCTGGCTCACACTCCCGCACAAGGTCTGTCAACATTCTCCAAATCCTTTTGGCAAAGTTCATGCTCATTCAACTCAACCTACATTCACTGAAGGTCAAGTCTGTGCCCATCCCTATCCCTACTGGGTTTTGAAGGAATGTGGGAGAAATTCTCCTTTTCTACAAGTTCATAATCTTCTCGTAGCAGAGAAATATGTGTGGTAACTATTTCGAGAATAAGCGAAATCATGAATCTAGATGTTTGATGTCAAAGAAGCTAGAAGGACAGGAATGTGGTGGAATGGAACAAAGCCCCCTGGATGGGGGGAGGATTTAAGCTTACATTTAAGAACCATGCCGGGTAGGAACCTCAGCCTGATCTTCAAAACCAAGGCACAGAAAACCCCCATCAAACACTATTTCCTCGATGGTGAGGCTAGCTAACCTATTCCTAGGACTGGATTGCTTCATGTTAGCAACCAGTTTTTTTTCCCAGCAGGAATTTTAATAAAAGCCATTGCTTAATGTTATCATTAGGATTGCAGTTATTGTTATGAAATTAGATGATTACAGGGCTATAATGTCTAAACCTCTTGAGCAAATCCTGCGTGTGATTTCATCCATCTTTTTTTAGCGCCAGCTCAAGCCTTCTGACTCCCGTGGGTGCCTCACTCATCCCGTCCCTATCACGCTTATCACCCACTGCTGTGATAAACGAACTTTCTAACAAAGGAGCTGTGCGGATCACACAGGCACTGGCGAACTTTCCTCATTTTCTTTTCAGTGTTCTTATTTATCTTCCCCATGGCTTCGGAACTGTCATCGCTCTACATACAGCCAATGGCCATTTCATGGGACTCGTAGTTCCTAATTGACCCCTAACACTTCTGATTTTCTTTCTGAAGACTCTGTAGGATAAACTGCTGTATTTGGTTAGGGGATCTGGTGAGCGTGTGCGCACCAACCGGGGGAACCCGCAGAAGCAAATGCTGGGAGGGGGGTGGATAAGCACAAGAGACTTAAGGGAGTGGGGGTGTAAATAATGAAGTACAAAGACACTCGGGGGGGGGGGAGGGTGAACACAAGACAGTGTGCAGATGATGTGTTGTGCAATTGTGCTCCTGAAACCTGTATCATGTTTTTTTCAAATATTTTATTTATTCATTTGAGAGAGAGGAGAGAGAGAGAGAGAGGAGAGAGTGAGGGAGGAGCAGGAAGCATCAACGTGTAGTTTTTTCCCGTATGTGCCTTGACCGGGCAAGCCCAGGGTTTGAACTGGTGACCTCAGCATTCCAGGTCCATGCTTTATCCACTGCGCCACCACAGGCCAGGCGAAACCTGTATGCTTTTGTTAACCAGGGTTACCCCAATCAATTCAATGAGAAATAAAAGAGATTTAAGAAGGAAGGCCAGACTGAAGACTGGGTGTGTGTTGCCCGAGGCTGGGATCCCCACTCAGCTTCCATGAGCTGCCGCATCCATAGCAGCAGCTCAGCCTCCTTCTGTGCTTCCCCATCATTGCCCCCTTCTCCGTTGAGTGGTCCCAGGGCAGCTGCTTTCTCAGGATGTATGTTCACCCCCTGACTTTTTGGTGGACACTGGTGTCTGAGCAGGCCCCATGGTGGGGCCCTTGCCATATCCTATCTCATGCTTTCCTGTTGGGTCTCCTGATTTCAGTATTCTTTGGAACTTTGGGACTAAATGGTCAACACTTTGGACCAACCTACATGGCTTAGAAGTCATCATGTGTCTTCATTTGTTCAATAGTTATTAGGTGTCTAAAATACAGCCTGTCTAATATAGATCAGTTACTGAGCACCTGATCTGTACTCTGCTGGACACTCTAGATAGGGGGATTTCTGCCTTAAAGAGTCAACACTTAGAACAGTAGCCCATGTTTCTGATGTGATTTGCGACATACTCTATTATAAATGATATCATTTGAGGTAGGAAGATAGCAAAGAAGGATTCTGTCAGGAATGGATGGTGAAATTCATGTAAGAGATACCATTCAATTGGGTGAAGATGCTGGAGAGGGAGAATAAGTGTCCGGAACATGTTCATGGGAAGCCCAAAGTCCCCGCTGTACAGGGGACAGAGAGCAGGGTACACAGTGACTAAAACAGAGGCCCTGCAGCTCGCCACCTGTGTTCAAAACCCTCCTCTGCTGTTTCCCAACTTTGCCATCTGGAACTGGGGATAATCCAACTCACAGCGCTTGGGTGCCTCAGTTTCCTCTCCTGTAAAGTGGGGTTAACAATAGTATTAATCTCATAATGTTGCTGTAGAGAGATAAAATTACAAACATACATAGAACGGTGCCTGGCACACAAGCTCTGAATAAATGGCAGCTAATGTCATTAACTTTAAGACTTAAATAGCAACTCTGTCTGTCCATCACAGTTCTAAGGACTGGGATATCGTAATGAACAAGACACACAAGCCACTGATCTTCGGGAGAATATAGTCCATCGGGGATGGAAAATAAGGAAACTGTCTGAAGGTAAGTCCAGGTGATGTTGACTACTATGAAGAAAACAGGGGTGCTGTGATGGAGTGGTTATTTAGATTGGTCAGGAATGGGGCATTTGAATTATGACCCCAATATTCAGAAGAACTAGCCATTTGAAGAGTCTGGTACGGAGGGTTTAGGAAGAGAGACAATGAGGGCAGGCAGAGGAACGAAGAGGAGGCCAGGTGGTGAAGGTGGAAAGAGGGAGGTGAGGAAGACGTGGCAGGAGATGAGACCAGAGAAGGAAACAGAGCCCGGGAGGCAGGGCTTATCGTGGACAGTGGTTATGTAGCATTTTTCCACACACAAATTAGCCAGTTGCAGAGTCGAACGAACAAAAAATGGGATGGGATGAGCAGAGACGTGACTGCTCCTGAGGGTTAAAATTCACCACACCTCAGGGATGAATACATTTTTCTCATTATCTGTTGAGCCGCTTTGAACCAGAGGGAATTCTCCCTCCTGCTTTTGAAAACAGGCTCCTACCATTAATTAAAGTGAGACTATTAGTAGCCATGGCTCTCAGTTTAGCCCTGATGTTATGCTCTCCACAGGGAAGAAAAAAGGAGGGGGTTATTGTTGAAGTAGAACCATGCCTTTCCTTGTTCCGTAGGCTTGGTTGCTATCCCATTAATTTAGCCAAAGTGTGGTGTGGAGGAGAGAGCAGACCTTGGACGGTGTTTCCTTCATCCATCAGCCAGGGTCCTGGCAAGCAGCAGATGCCACACTTCACAGAGTGATTGAGGATAGCTTAATGGAAGGGTTGCTGGCAAAGGTGTGGGGAAGGTTAAGGGCACCACCAAGGGCCATAGAGCAGCATGGAGATAACAACTATGGAAAGCTGTTACCACCCAGGCCTGTTGACACAAGGGCGGATGGGCACTAGAGGAAGCCTTAGCTGAAGGCAAGGACCACCCAACAGACTGACGCATCCTCCTCAGAGATGCAGCACAGCAAGGCAGAGGCAGGGAAAGTCAACACCTGAGCCTCTCTTCCCTCCCTGATGCCCTGCCAGCGCCCTCCACTGGCTGAACCCAGTAGAAGCTAAAAGAGGGAAGAGGTGAGGTATGCAAAATACTGGCTGCTTAAAGACATCTAGATCAGAATCCTGAATCTGTGACTGGCGAGTTGCATCGCCAGAGGGAGTTAAGGTTGTATATGGAATCAAGTGGCTAATCAGCTGACCTTAAGATAGGGGGATTATTGCCTGACCAGACGGTGGTGCAGTGGATAGAGCATCGGACTAGGATGCAGAAGACCCAGGTTCAAAACCCCAAGCTTGCCAGCTTGAGCGCGGGCCCATCTGGCTGGAGCAAAAGCTTGTCAGCTTGGACCCAAGGTCGCTGGCTCCAGCAAGGGGTTGCTCGGTCTGCTGAAGGCCTGCGGTCAAGGCACATGTGAGAAAGCAATCAATGAACAACTAAGGTGTTGCGACGGCAACAAAAAACTAATGATTAATGCTTCTCATCTCTCTCCGTTCCTGTCTGTCTGTCCCTATCTATCTCTCTCTCTGACTCTCTCTCTCTGTCCCTGTAAAAAGAAAAAGAAAAGATAGGGGGATTATCTGTATGTTATAATCTGGGTGGACACAATGTAATTAAAAGGCTCCATAAAAATGAAAGAGGGAGGTAGAAGAAAACTAGAGAGATGGCAGCGGGAGAAGGGTCCCACCAGACTGGAAGTCTTCGAAGGGAGCCAAGCCAGGCAGCTAGATGCTGAGAGAGGTGAGGAAATAGACCCTCTCGTGGAGCCTCCTGAGGAGTCAGAGCACGGACAGCACGTTGATTTTCAACCCCCAAGATCCATGTTGAATCTCTAAGGGAACATATTTTTGTTGTCTTTAGCTCTCTAGTTTGTGGTAATTTGTTATAGCAGTCATAAAAAGCTGACATAAAAGCCTACTGAATGCATGACATAAAAGGGCGGAGTCAGATGGGGGATATAGAGAGTACCTGAGGGTATGATGGAGAATATTCTGCACACCTGGGTTCAAGTCTGGGCTCCTCCCTCACAGCACAGCTGCACAAAAGCCACTTTACCTGCCTGGGCCTCCGTTTCTCCACCTGTGGATGGAGGACCCTCCTAGCTACTTCAATGTGCGTGGTGAGCATCAAATGGCGTAATGGTGGTGAAAGCGTTTTTATAAACTAGTGTCACATGGATGTAAGTTATCTGCAGTCTAGTAACCACAGGAAAAATGATCCATTGCAAAATGGCTACTTTGGGCATTCCTGAGTTTCAAGCTTTATACGTCTAGTTTACATGATTTTCTCATTATGACTTTTTTTCAATGTGAAAAATTAGGACATGTCTCTAATGCTTACTTTCCCATGGGGCCTGGAGCCATGCTGGCTGGGCTATAAATCTTTTCTTTCAATGTAACAATTTATGGTTCTTGCTGGAAAAGATAGGTTGCAACATGCACACGCATAATCACGCACCCAGATGCACGCTGCATGTTTTAGAAAACGAGACCGTCCGTCCGTGGGAGACATAAAGAGGGAGTTCATGACTTTTTCATCACATGTCCCATGAGCCAATCCAATGTCCTCATGTGCATACAGACACCACATGCATTCATATAAATTTGTGTATTTCCCTTAAAAGGCGCCCAATAACTGAACCCGCCAGGCCCCTCTGAAGCACATGATGACGTGGCCAGAAATGCACACAGACTCTACTTTTCCCTTGCCATCACCGGACCCACAATGGAGTTTGAGGCCAAATAAATGCTTAACACCAGCAGAAATGTGTCTCCTGTATGACTGTCATAAGGAAAAGTCAAATTACTTTTCATGACTTTCAAAATGGCTTGAGGAAGACAAGTTGGTTTATGTATTAAATTTATCTGGAATTTACATTTTGATTGGCCAACAGTCTGGGCAAATTCCACAGTAACCTATTGATCTGACAGGGACATTTGACAGCTCTGAACAATTGCTGAAATGGCTTTTAAAGCCCAGCCGGCGAGAGCTGGGGAAAAGTCTTCCCAGAGAGTCATCTCATTCATCTTCTCCCCGTGTCCCCTGCCCCCACCAGCCCTGCGAGGGCTTTCAGTGAAGCCAGTGGAGATGTATTTCCCGAGACACAAGATGAAATTCTTCCTGAAGTCTTCTGCCATTGCTTCTTGTCCCTTTGACCCCCGTTTCAGTCCAGATCACACTCACATGCTCTCTTCTTCCCTGTGAAATCCACAGTTGATTCAGAGTCTGCTTGCTTGAGACTGATGGAGACAATAAGTGTGTCTCCAAATGACCAGCCTGGCATCTTTCTGAAATGTTCCCTTGTCTCTGTGATCCGAGCTGCAGACACTGAGCCAGGAATCATCCTGATTTCTTTCCTTCTGTCTGATGCATAATCTGTCATCTAAATTTTTTTTTATCATTCCCAAACCAATGTGGCTTCTTACTGTGTGTGTCTGTACCCATCATTACTCGTTTTATCATATCTGTCTTGGATTGCTCTGGTTTAATTTGATGAGAAATAAGCAGCTACTATGTTCAGGATGTTGCTGAAAGTTGAGACAGGCCATTTAGAACAATGGTTCTCAAATGTGGTACCCAGCCCAGTAGCCATCAGCCTCACCTGGAAAGTTGATAGACTCTAGAGGACATTACAGGCCAAGGACCAGGGACAGGAGGCGGAGGGGCATAATGGCAGCATGGCAGATGCCTAGCAATGGATCCGCACCTTTTGTTCACTGCCCTTGGCAGACATTACTAATAGATGATGATACTTTTCCTTTTGCGTGCTGTAATGATCTCAGGTTCTCTCTAAGCATACGTCTCTAGGTAGCCAATAGAAAACAATTAAAATTGGCAGATAGTTTCCTATTTTCTGTTTCTGGAGCAGAGTCAGCAGACTCAAGGCAGGCTCAGGCAATAGACCTTCTATTGGAGAGCCCTGGAGGAATAAGGTCCAATAGGTACTAGAATGCCAACTAAGAGTCTGAACTTCTTTCCACATGCCATAGAGAAACCAATCAGAATCCCAGAAAGTGACATGATCAGGAACCTTTAAATCAGTGGTTCTTAACCTGGGTTCTATCGAACCTTAGGGATTCAATGAGTCGGTCTCAGGGGTTTGGAGAAGCTTCTGCCGCGGAGGCCAGAATAAAGTAATACCGTAATTCATGTACTTTGTTGGTTTTGTTCTTTGAGCAAGGTGATGTTCATGCACAGCTAATTTTCTGCACCAGTAAAATAACATATACCTATGTCTTGAATTTGGAAAAAAATCATATTTTATTTATCACTAAAGAAGGGTTTGGTGAATGCACATATGAAACTGGTGGGTTTGGTAACTCAAAAAAGTTAAGAACCACTGCTTTAAATGATTAGGCATTTTATCTTGCAGACAAATCTTTAATAAAAAAATAATAACGTTAAAAATATAAAACATTCTCATGTATTACAATCCATTCATCTCCTACCATTCATGTTCATGGTTGCGGGTAGCTGGAGCCAATCACAGCTGTCCTCTGGGACAACACCAAATTTTTATTGGATAATGCATAATGCACATGGGTCGTTGTGAGGTCAGGAAGTAAACTTCCCTCCTTTTAATTAAGTAGTCAGCTAGCTAATTGCAGAAACCCTTTTGACTATGAAGATGGCTAAAAGAAAAAAATATAAGGAGTATTGTACTTTTCAGCAGGAATGGACAGAGGAATTCGCCTTTGTGGAGAGAGCAGGTTCTGCAGTGTGTCTAATATGCAATGATAAAATTGCATCAATGAAACAGTCAAATATAAAGCGGCACTTCGACACACACCATACTACATTTGCATCAAAATATCCAGCAGGGGACAGCAGGAAGAAAGCATGTCAAGGGCTACTGTGCAAGTGCAAGCTAGTCAGCAGCAACTCTGTGTTTGGACCCAACAAGGTGACTGGAATTTGGCTAGCTTTGCTGGTGCTTTAGCAATTGTGAGAAATGGAAAGCCATTCACAGATGGGGAGTATGCCAAAACATTCATGCTTGATGTTGCCAATGAACTTTTTGAAGACTTTTTGGATAAAGACAAGAAAATCAAATGAATAAGACATGCCTGTGTCGGCAAGAACTGTTCATGATCGTACCATCATGATGGCAAATCAAATTGAGGCAACACAAGTGAAGGACATAAATGCAGCACCATTCTCTTCTCTCACTTTGGATGAGTCAACAGATGGAAGCCATTTATCCCAGTTTAGCGTGATTGCAAGGTATGCTGTCGGTGACATGCTATGTGAAGAAAGCCTTGCTGTTTTGCCTATGAAAGAGACAACAAGAGGGGAGGATTTATTCAAGTCTTTCACTGAGTTCACTAAAGAAAAAATCTACTGATGGGTAAACTTATTTCAGTGTGTACTGATGGTGCTCCGTGCATGGTGGGGAAAAACAGAGGATTTGTAGTGCTTCTTCATGAACATGAAAAGAAACCCACCCTAAGTTTTCACTGCATCTTACATCAGGAGGCACTTTGTGCTCAGATGTGTGGCGAGCAGCTTGGTGAGGTGATGTCACTGGTCATTCCGGTGGTCAACTTTATTGTTGCCCGAGCTTTAAATGATCGCCAGTTTAAAACACTGCTGGATGACGTTGGGAATAATTATCCTGGTCTGCTTCTGCACAGCAATATGCATTGGTTGTGAAGAGGGAAGGTACTCAGCCATTTTGTGTCTTGTCTGAGCAAAATACAAACTTTTCTTGAAATGAAAAACGTCGAGCATCCTGAGTTAGCTAACACTGAGTGGCTCCTGAAGTTCTACTATCTCATGGACATGACTGAACATTTCAACCAGCGCAATGTGAAAATGCAAGGCATTGGAAATACAGTCTTATCCCTTCAACGAGCAGTGTTTATATTTGAAAACAAGGTGGAACTCTTCATCACCAACATTAAAACAGGTTATTTACTACACTTTGAAAAACTGGGAGAGTTTAAAGATGCATGCACAGCAAGTGACCCTGCTCAACATCTTGATCTCCAGCAGCTAGCAGGCTTCACATCTAATCTCCTGCAGTCAGTGAAAATGCACTTTGGAGAATTTTGTGAGTGCACTCGTCTTTTTAAGTTCATCACCTATCCACATGAGTGTGCAGTGGACAGCGCCGACCTGAGTTACATCCCCGGTGTCTCCATCAGAGATTTTGAGCTACAAGCTGCTGACCTGAAGGCCTCAGACATGTGGGTGAATAAGTTCAAGTCACTACATGAAGATTTGGAAAGACTTGCATGACAGCAGGCAGAGTTGGTGAGCAAACACAAGTGGGGAGAAATGAAAAAACTTCAACCTATGGACCAGCTGATTGTCAAAACTTGGAACACGCTTCCCATCACATACCACACACTGCAGTGTGTGAGTATTGCTGTACTGACAATGTTTGGCTCTACGTATGCATGTGAGCAGTTTTTCTCACATCTAAAGAACATTAAGATCAATGATCAACCTAAGATCACATTTAACAGATGGAAGTCTCAATGCCTGCATGAAGCTTAATCTCACCATGTATCAACCAGACTACAAAGCCATCAGCAAAACCATGCAGCACCAGAAGTCACATTAATGGTAAGAAGTACTTTATTCATCATTGGTTAGCAGCAGCATAACAACGTTATTAAAAAGAATCCAGAGACTTATTGTACTTTAAAAGTGCTGGTCTTGCCTGACCTGTGGTGGCACAGTGGATAAAGCGTCAACCTGGAATGCTGAGGTTTCCGGTTCAAAACCCTGGGCTTGCCCAGTCAAGGCACATATGGGAGTTGAAGCTTCCTGCTCCCCCCCCCCCCTTATCTCTCTCCCTCTTTCCTCTAAAATGAATAAATAAATAAAAATAATTTTTTAAAAAGTGCTGGTCTTACATAAAATGCACACATTTACTTGTATTTAATATTAAACATATTGTATGGCTCACACGGAATTATATTTTAAAATATGTGGCGTTCATGGCTCTCTCAGCGAAAAAGGTTCCTGACCCCTGCTTTAGATAGTAGTTTCCAAACTTGGCTGCCCATTAGAATCACTTGGGGAAATTTAAAATTCCTGGTGCCCAGACTATACCCCAGACCAATTAGATCAGAATCTCTGGGGATGTGATCTGAGCATCAGTGTTTCTTTAAAGCTCCTTTAGTGATTACAATGGGCAGTCAACTTGAAGACCCAGTAATTTAAATTATAAATTTATTGCAGTGGGGATTCTTTGTTATTCATCCACTCCGGTATCTTGCATCAATCTAGCAGGAAGTTTGGCATAGGAAGGATTGCTGATGCATTAAGTCAGCATCTAATTGGCTGATGAGGTGTTCAGTTACCTTCCATATAGAATTGCCTTCCTTTTTAGGGGGAGGAGGGATGTTTCAAAAAGGTACAAACCAAACATCTTGAAATCATAGCAACATTTTTACCCTCAATTTAGTAGTCTCCTGCTGAGAAAACCAGTGGCCCCAAGGTTTACTAGAGTTGAACAGGCCGTGATTCTCTTTCTGTCCTTTTGAAATGGCTTGTGGAGAGCAAGGAATGTGGTCCAGTGGGAGAAAGGAAGGGTCAGGCAGGTTGAATGGCTGTAGGGAATGAATGAATACATGGAGAGGATTACTGAGCAGATAGATAGGTTCGAAGCCTGGAAGAGAGGACTCAACGGGGGCTCAGTGTTATTTCCTCTGAGTTCTCTTGTGCACTGTTTCTCCCCATACCCCACATCTACTTTTGTATCTCTCACAGTAGTGTTCAGCTCGACATTTGTATTTCTCTTACCTCCTTCTAAGGAAGTTGGCCCCCGCCAACAATGCCCTTCCATGCCCCCCACCCCACTCTGCTTCTGTAACTTTAACAATAGAAATGTTTCCTCTTTGACTCATTAATACAGATTTGGGCTCTCAAAGCCAGGACCTGTATCAAAGCACTTATTTCAGTATAGTCAGATGATTTTCCCTATTTTTCTCTTCTTTTATTGCTCCTGATTATAAAAGCAGTATGTATTCCTCTACAAATACATTAAAAAGTACAGAAAAGAAGTTTTAAAGTTTTGAAAATCCTTAGTAATTGTGTCTTCCTGAAGAAATCACTGACAGAAGTTCTGTTCAAAGTGCTTTGGTTGTGTGAAAGTTTATTTAATTGAGATCATAACTTAAATGGAGCAGTGTTTTGTATTTTTGAAAATGTGATATTAACAAAGATTTTTTTTATATTAACACTCCTTCCCAAGTCTTATTTACAATGCCCACATTAATTCCCATCATATGGGATGTAGCATAATTTTAATCAGTTCTTTCTTTTTGAGTATATTTTTGCTTCTAATTAAGCTATTATGAAAATGTACACACGTACGCACACACAAACCTCTGCATTATATACCTCAGCTTATTTTTAGTCTATGCTGCAAATTAGTTTCTTTGGATTTTATAAATGGGAGTACCGCTTTAAAATATTTCAATATATTTAATTCTAGATACAATTCTTGAATTGCTTTCTCAGAAGATATACAAATTCACATTCCCAGCAGCAGAGAGAAGTGCTTGCTTCTCTCACAGGTCCTTCTTTAGGGGAGAACTTTATTTCCCAGTATTGCTAATTTGAGAGGTGAGGATAATAGCTCATTGTTTTAATTTGCATTTATTTACTGGTAAGGTTGCCATTTTAAAACATGTTGATTTAGTATTTGCATTTTTTTTTAATGCATTGCCTCTTTTGACATTTTCTGGCCAGTCATCAATTGAAATCTGAAAGTTTTGTATCAATTTCCTTTACTTCTTAAGGATAACTCTTACTCTGTTATGTTTCTATACAATTTTCCCCTAGTGTTGTTTTCCCCCTAGTGTTGCGAGTTTGTCATTAATGTTTATGGACAGACTACTTTATATTTGTATATAATAGCATCTAAGTTCTATTCTTGTAATTTCCTGTTAAGTTAAAATATTCTCTTTCCCTTTGATTTTCCTCAATTTGATTCTCATTATTACTTACTTTTTGTTTTTTAAATATTTTAAGGATTTAATTATTTTATAAATCTGTAACTCATTGGAGTAGACAGGATTGGTATGTGCTTCTTTGCACTCCAAGACATTTAACCCCTTGGAAAAGGTTCCCATAACACATATTAAAAGTAATATTTCTCTCACAAATTTGTGATACCATTTTAATATGTTAAATTTCTCTGTCTGTAAACCCAGTCTTTTAAATCCCTGTTTTGTTGTTTGACACGTCTTCTTACAGCAGAACCATATGGTGGGGTGTTTTTTTTTTTAATGATTTTTGGTGTTGTAATATAGGAGGGCAAACCTTTCCAATAATTCTTATTTTTAAAAAATGACCTCGTAGCTTGATAAGCTTCAGAATCATCTCACTAGGTTTCCAAAACCTTGTCAAGATTTTGATTGGGAAAGATGATAAACCTATAAGTCAGTAGTTCTTAACCTGGGTTCTATCGAACACTGAGCCCCCGTTGAGGGTTCGATGAGTTGGTCTCAGGGGTTCGGAGAAGCCTATGCTGCGGAGGTAAAGACACACTTGTGTAAAGTCGTGATGACACACCCCACTTGGCCATCACTTGCTGCAGAGGATCACGTTACATTGCTTGGCCAACCAGTGCTGCGGGGAATTTAGTGCGCGCAGTAGTCAACGGCTGTCATAGTTGTACGTCATGTGGTTTCTTTCTTAATATTTTAATCCATGCTAAATATGTTGAGCAAAAAAAGAAAGTGGTCAGATGGATATGTACAACATGGATTCACATGTATCACAGAACGGGATGGGAGTCAGCGTCCTATCTGCATGATACGCAATGCCAAGTTGAGCAACCCTAGTCTCACACTGGCAAAACTAAATTTGGGAAAAAAAATCATATATTATTTATCACTAAAGAAGGGTTAGGCGAATGCGCATATGAAACTGGTGGGTTCGGTACCTCAGAAAAGGTTAAGAACCACTGCTATAAGTGAACTTAGGAGGAACTGATTTCTTTACCTGATTGATCCTCTGCCCAGAACACTGTTCATCTTCCGACTTAGCCAAGTATTTTTTGCATCTCACAGTGAAGTTTTGTGGTTTTCTTCAAAGACATCTACCATATTTCGTATTAAAGCTATTTATAGGCACTTTATGTTTTCTGTTGTTGTGAGTAAGATATTTTAAAATCGCATTTTCCAAATAGTTGTTGCTGGTAAAGGAAAACACTATTATGTTTTATTTACCCTGTAACCCGTCCCTCTGCTGAGCTTTCTTATTAATTTTAATAGTTTTTAGTTGATTCTCTTGAGCATTCTAAGTATCAAAATACTATCTTTTGCAAACAATGACAATTTTATCTCTTTGTTTTAAGCCATTATTATTCTAGCAAAGCTATCTTTTATTATAAAGACTAGAAACCCATCCCTCGCAGCACGGGGAAGTGAGTGCATCTGGTGGGGGCGGGAAGACACTGTTACTGAGAGGACCTGACCAGGCAACACCATGGAAACAGAAGCCGCCACGGCGTGGTCTTATGGGAACTGGAGCTAGGCAACTTACTGGAAACCAAAGCCGCTCTCTCTGGCTCCTCAAAGTTACATGATATTTTGCTTCCCTATGCTTCTTGAGCCTCTGATCTCTCCTTGCCGCTGCCCTCGCTTTCTTAGAAAGCGTTCTCTGTTGGCCGACGCACCTAACCCTCAAAACTGTCCTCCTAGTGCTGACATCATATATGGACCCCAAATTCTCTCTCTGATTCTTTTCTCCAACAGCTTCCGAGAGAAGCTCTGTTAGCTGCTGGCCTGTCAGTGGATTAGATGACATTGGTTCTGTGATAAAGTACCAAAGAATTGTAAAACTTAGTATTGGCAACGCCATTTTAAAGAGGAAAAGTCAGGATTCTTGCCCCCTCCTTTCTTTAGAGAATGGAGGGAGAAGGATGTGAGAGTTTCCCGGCTTACAAGGACGACTGAGTCATTTAGTTTAACTATAGTTCTCTGAAAGAATAAAGGTTATCTGAAGAACTTCCTTTCCTTTTCAATAAAAGACAGTATTTACATACCCTACACTGATTTTAACTCTTCCTCTCTTCCTGGAATCCTGAGAGTAACATATATCTCTAGACAAAGGAATGGGAGGTAGACACTAAAAGATTTGTGAATGTCTTTGATATGTAAAACAATATCACTATTGTGTTACCTTGCAAGTTTTAATATGTAGGAATCTTTTTATAGATCCTATAGATGAATGCTGTAAGCTTATTGTGTCATGCTCCCCCTCCTTTCCCCCAACCTATATGTGATCAAGTCTATATAACTAGCTTCAGGGCTATTTTGCACACACACGATTTGGGTTAGCTATATGCCATGTAAGTCATATGCAGTCGGCTTATTAATAAATCTCCTAAAAATTCTTCTGTACCCTGCCTTGTGTCTCTACGTAAACCTACGGAATTAAGGTACGCTACTTTACAACAGTTCAGGGGTCCACACCTGGTCTATGCGGCACTGCCAAGGTTGGGGCTGGGCCCTATGGTGGAAACAGAGCCTCTCAGGTCAGCAAATCCTGTTTGGGGCAGGTTTTCCTGCTTTCAGACCATGAATGAAAGAGATGTTCATGTTATCTGTGCTTGGAGCAGCTTATAAAATCTAAGAATGATCTGCTTCTTGAAATTTTGAAATAAATTACCTGGAAAAAGAAATAGTATTTGGGATCAGCAGCTTTTGAAGAAGTAATTCTTTGATAACTCTTTCAATTTCTCCTGGAGCTATTGCTCCAGTGAGGTCATGGGCATTTCTCTGTTTGTTTCTTCACTAGACCATGACCTCCTGGACAGCCAGAGCCATGTTTCATTTATTTGTTTGAGCCCATTTCCAGCCCAGGGCCTGGCCCTGAACAGATGCTTGATTGGTTGAGTTGGAATGATCCAAATCAGAGGAATCTAGGTGATGAAGAGTGGGCTAGGTAGGAAGTCAGAGGACTAGAGTGCAAATATTAACCTTGTTTGTTTTTTACTAATTGGGAAGATTCAGGTCAGTTGCTTCACTCATGTGTTTTGCTTTTGCTTTTCAAATACATCCTGCAGTGAAGTTTGGGATGGGTGGTGTGTGGGGATGGTCCTCCAAAAGTTTCCATCTTGCTTTAACATTCTGACTTAAGCTTAGATGTAAAAACTGCATTTCTACCAGAGAAATTAAAAATAAAAATCTTTTCAGAATTCTGCATTCATTAATCCTTGTGGAACCAGGGGAGTATTAATAAACAAGTAAATAAAGCAAATACACGAATTAGGTTTTATTTACCCTCTTACATTGGAAGATAATCATTTGTTAGTTTAAGCCCCGAGACATTGCCTTCTTGAGGTACGTGTGTGAAATCCAAACATTTTTTATGAAAATCCCCTACACAGAGTCATAGTATGTGCCTGCTGTTTCAATGGGAGCTAAAAGCCTTTTTCCCCCCTAACAATTTATTGTATTTGAAAATATTAAAAGGAACCTAGTTCGTGCATTTTCTGAAGTTGCTGCCTCTGTGTTGACCTTTCTCAGAGCTATTGGCCCATATTGATAGGAGTGTATGTGTGCATATTCAGAATCTCTTCTGATTCAGGTCAGTTAGTTGTCAGAAGGCCTTCCATAGTTCTGGATCTTTAGTGTCCCATTTGTTTTCTCAGTCACATGGTGTAGCTTGACTGATTGATTGCTGTCAGACTATAGGAAAGAAGAAGGAGGAAAATGATCTTCACACACGGGAGTAATTAGGAGACTTTCTTGCCACTTGCTAATGACCAAGGACAGTGCTGATCACGAACACCTAAATTCACAGAAGTCAGCAATCCCTGTGTGGAGTCCAAGATCAGGTCACATGGAACTCCAGCCTCTAACGAGCATTTCAAATGTGAAACACAGCACCGATTGCAAATCTGAAGATGTTCTCATTTAGCCTCAGGCCAGGATTTTTATTTAAAAAAATAAATAAACCTGTCAAGGTCTGTAAGAAAGGTTCTTAGATAGTCTGTCCAATTTATTTAAAAATTCAATAATGCAATTTCCTCAGCAACAGTAATCAAGAGACCCTCTTCTCTCTAGGCTGAATATCCCCTAGGTGGATTGTAGCCAGATTCCCAGCCATAAAACACAAGGACTTTACAACAGAGACTCTACTTTGTGGGCCCAGGGCAAGGTATATTGAATGTCTATCCCAAATAACTATGTATATTGGGACTAAGAAGACCTAATGTTTAGTGTCACTCACTACCCATGTGACTTTGGCCATTCACATGGATAATTTAAATATAAAAGTTTAAATTAGTATAAATAAAAAAGTTTAAATTTGTAATAGACCTGCCAATCATCTTCTCAACCCCTGCCCAAGAGCAAAGAAAGGGCCTCTCTCTCTGTACTATATAACCCAGCCTGTTAGTCATACCTGATTGACCCAGAGAAGCACCACTGACCAGAGATAATCAGTCTGTATTTCTGAGGAATTTGAAGTCACTACTTGAAAAAGAGACTTAGTTAACTGTGGGCCCTGGAGTTGTAAGAGCCAATCATTTTAAGGGCTAAGACAACTGTTTTGGAATAGCTATGATGGACTATGGCTATACGGAAGAAGCTGGTCCTTAGAAGACTACAAGACATGGTAGACAGAAGCAGAGATGGAAGGCCAGAGAGGGGAAGAGATGGAGATATAAAGAGAGAAATAAAGAGAGGGAGAACGCAGATACCCAATGAGGTTCTAGTTCTTGTGAGGCCTGAAAGTTGAGTTCTGTGAGAATTTCTTCCTTTCTTTTTATTGAGTTTCTTTGAGTGAATTTTTACCACTGGAAAACCACTGCAAGAGAACCCCATAACATTGCATCTGAGCAGACTTTCTGTACCTCTTGTGTTACTAGTTTATTCAATTCCCAAATATTTACCGAACATGTTTTATGAACCAGGGTCTACAGTGGAAGCTGAGAAGAGACAATGAACAAGATAATTGCCTCATGGAGTGTACATTTTAATGGGGGAAAAAGACCAAAATCAAGATAGGAAAAAAAAATACTCATAAATAAACAAGTAAATGGCAGCATATTAACAAATGTAATAAATAAATGAGAGAAACATGATGAGATAGACCCCTTTTCAAAAGAATGGTCAGAGAAACTCTCAATAGAGGTGGTACTGAAGTTAAGACCCAAAGAATGAGAAGGCACTGACTCTCCAAGGGGTTGGGGAAATTGAGTTTCAGGAAGGATTTATGTCAGTGCTTTGAGTGGACATGAGCTCAGGTATAACGTTTCCCAATTTTATTCTTTGTTATTCCTCTTTGTGGGGCAGAAACAGCACCAATTTTGAGCTGTATAGAACTGGATATAGTTATTGGCTTTGCTATGTAGTCTTGGGCAACTCAATTTTTTCCTCAGAACCCAGTTTTCTTATTTGTAAAATGAAGATAAGGATGCCTGACTTGCAGGTTTGTATAGAAGTCTAGCAATAATGTATACAAATATCTAAGAGAGTAAACAATAAATAGTTGCTCTTACTATTTATGACTATTCTTACTGAGCCTGCAATCCATCAAGATATTGGGGCAAGAAGTAACCTAACTTTATACCTTAACACATTGTAACAGAAAAGAAAACTAAATCTATAATGAGCAGAAGGAATGAAAAATTAAAGATTAGAGAAGAAAAATAACATAAAGGATAGAAATAAAAATGAATCCAAAACTTTGATCTTTGAAAAAATTAGAAAAATTGACAAATCCTTAGACTGGCCCAGAAGAAAATGGGAAAGACTCAAATTAATAAAATTGTGAATGAAAGAAGGAACATTACTACTGACTTTATGGAAATAAAGAGGACTATAAGGAAATACTATGACTAACTGTATGCCACACATTAATAAATGAACAAATTCCTAGTAAGACACAAGCTACCAAAACTAACTCAAGAAGAAATAGAAAATCTGAATAACAAGAGATTAATAATAATAATAGAAGCACCCCAAAGAAAAGCCCAGGATCTGAGTCACTGCTGAATTTTAATACAAAATTTAAGGGAGAATTAACATCAATTGTTTACAAAGTCATCCAAAAATATAAGGGGAGGAAATACATATTCTATAGGGCCAGTATTATTCTGATACCAAAATTAGGCAAAGATATGCTCTCACCATTTCTGTTCAGTGTTACACTGGAGGTTCTACCCAAGGGATTTAACATATAATATGTATTTAATATGTGTATTCTAATTGGAGAGAAAGAAACTACCTCTATCTAGAGATGTCATGAACTTGTATATAGAAAACTCTAGGAATACATAAAAATTATTAGAGCTAAAAGAGAGTTCAACAATTTTTAAGGTACACGATCAATATACAAAAATCAATTTATTTACTACAAACTGGCAATGAACAAATAGAAAATGAAATTTAGAAAACAATGCCCTTTATAAGAGCATTGAAAATAAGATATAAATAAAGGTAGAAAAAAAGTTAAAAACATATATTTTAAAAGAAATTAATGAAAATATAAAGAAATGAGAAGGCATTATGCTCATGGATCAGAAGGGTTAATATTGTTAAGATTGACCTATGGGTGCAAAGTAATCCCTGTCAAAATTGCAAATGATAAACTGAACCTAAAATTTCTGTGGAAATGCAAGAGACTCAGCATATTTGACTGGGGGATAGAGAATCTTGAATAGGGAGAACAAATCTGGAGAATTCACAATATCTGATTTTAAAATTTAATGTAAAACAGGTAGCATGGTACTGGCATAAGAATAAAAATGTAGATAAATAAAGTAGAATTGAGAGCCCAGAACCCTCACATTCATGGTAAAACTAGAAAACTCTTAGAAGAAAACATAAATCTTTGTGACTTTAGGTTCAATGGTTTCTTACATAAGACATTAAAAGCACAAATGATAGAAAAATAAATAAATATGTTGGACTTCATCAAAATTTAAAAATATATATGTCTGAAGGACATCATGAAGGCTGTGAAAAGAGAGGTCACAGAATGGGAAAAATATTTACAAATAACATATTTGCAGAGATTTATATCTGGAATATACAAAGAACTCTTAGAACTCAATGGTAAACAACCAGTTTAAAAAATGTGTGAAAGGCCTGCATAGACAGTTCCCCAAAGAAAATTTACAAATGGCCTATAAGCTCAAGAAAAGATTTGCAACATCATTAGCCATTAAATAAATGAAAATAAGAACATAATAAGCTACCACTGCACACACCCTGGCATGGCTGTAATCGAGAAGACCTATACTAACAAATGTTGAGAACAATGTGGGTAAGTTGGAATATTCAAGCACAGCTGTTGGAAATGTAAAATGCTACAATCAGTTTGGAAAACGCCCTAGCAGTTCCTCAAAGAGCTGGGTGGGAGGAATGGGAATGACTGCTGATGGTTATGGGGTTTCTTTTGGTGGTGGTGGTGGTGGTGGGGTGATGAAAATGTTCCAAAATTGATCATGATGATATCAGGTTGCACAACATTATGCCTGTCCTAAAAAAAAAAAAAGTGACTTTTGTACTTAAATTGGATAAATTGTGTACTATGTGAATATTATCTCAGTAAAGTTATTAAAAATATAGGGGCAGCAAATAGCCCCTTAACAAAATTGTGTGACCCTGTTATTTGTTTGAAGTTGTTTTATTGTTACGTTATCCTGAACAGTTCTTAACCACCTTGAATTAATTTGAAGTGCCACAGCTATTTTTAATTGGCAAGGGGAATATTCTGTAAATGGACTTGGACATTCCTACACATGATATCCAGGAATCAAGGAGCATTCTTGGGTATTGGTATCAGGAACTTCCAAAACAAAGTGGAATTTTATTCATTGTTTTTCCACTGATGATGACTGTGAGGCATTTTCTCCACCGAGGAAGGAGGAAAATCAGTGTAGCCTCTAAGTGTTGATTATTAAGGCTTAATTGGTACAGAGCGCTTCTCAGACAGACGAGACTCACTGGCACAGAAGATGAATGCCAGGAATCTCGCGCGTGTGGACCGCATGGCGCCAGATTTAAAAAAGGGGCCCTCTCAGGGTCGTCCAGCTAATATGATGTATGAAATCTCACAGGCTGACAGTCACTTTTCTCCCAAAGGTTTCTGGGAAGTGTAGTTCCGGCGTGCCTGCCCATGTGGGCGAACCCAGACAAAGATTGGGGCTCTGATTTCCCCATGTGACCACCCCCCTTAGCCACCGACCCTATATTCCAGCCTTTTTGGTTAAATAGAAAAGGGGCTCCGTTTATCCGTCTGACTACTTCTTGCTGATTAGGGGTGTCATGGGGAGGGGAGCGTTGGCTGGTGGTGGCTTTGAGGGGTGTCAGGAGGAACATCGGTTTGGCCGTGAGTTGAGAAACTTCGAGGATGCGCTTCTGTAAGAATTTAAAAAAGAAACACATATGAGTTATGCGCTGATAATTAGAAGAGGATTTAGGATAGGGGCAGCCTAGGTGAGAATAGGTAGCTGCCATTAGGAGTTAAGCAGGTTGTAGGAGGAGAAATTCTTGCTTCATTTTCCTTGCAGACAGTTGAGGAGATTAAAGCTTCTTTCATCAGGCCAGTCCTACTGTGGCAGCATTGCTCCCATTTCAGCTCGCTTTGGTGACAGGTTCCTAGTGAGAGAGACAGGAGCAACAGGATCTGTAGGCCCCATTCTTTTTGTGAGCCGCAGACGAGTAGGGCCCAGTGGTTCCGACTACCAGCAGTCCTGCATGGGAACAAGCTTGAGACAAGAAACATGATACCAAGGTGTTTGTCCTAGGAGTTTAGCTACAGTACGAGTAGTCAGTGTTACCGTATGGGGTCCCGTCCATCTGGGCTGTAGGGAGCCAGGCTGGAGCTCCCTCAGGAGAACCCTGTCTCCTGGTTGGAGGGGGACCGTTGGGTGTGCTTCATCTGGGTCCCGTATGGGAGGAAGGGTCCTGTCCGCATGTTCCTCGACGATTGAGGGTGATAGGGTATGTGGAGTTTCCAGGTAATGTTGAGAGAGGTGGCAACCTGCTGGACTATTTGGGCAGTGAAGGCCGGGCTGTTGTCTGACTGGATGGTAGTTGGCAGCCCAAACTGGGATGATGCGTTCAATGAGAATGGAGGCAACAGTGTCCGCCGTCTCTCGAGAGGTGGGAAAAGCTTCTATCCAACCTGAAAAGGTATCAACAAAAGTTAAAAGATAACAGAGATTTTTTGAGGGGGCATGTGAGTGAAGTCAATTTGCCAATCCTGGCCTGGCACGTGTCCCCTCAGTTGATGAGTAGGGAAGCGGGGGCGGAGTCCCCCTTGTGTAGAGGCTTTGGAACAGACAGTACTTGCTGCATGTACCTTTTCAATAGTCTGCTGGAGGCCTGGGAAGAAAAAGAGTGGCTGCAAGAATCAATAGAGAGCTTTTGGCCCTATGTGTAAGGAACAGTGGATATCAGAAAGGAGAGTTTCAGCCTGTCCTTTTGGTAAGGCAATTCTATCTCCGAGAAATATCCATCCCTGGTTGCACACATCTCCACCCTTTCTGAGGAAGGTCTGTTCTTCCTCAGGAGTGTAGGAAGGTTTCAAGGAGGTGGAGAGAAACATGAGAGGAGTGGGGGAGGCTCCCAGGGTGAGGTTTTGAGCCGTCGCGTCGGCCCAAGCATTTCCCAAGGCCACCGGGTCCTGAGAGGTTTGATGGCCCGTACAATGTACCACAGCCACCTCAGCGGGAAGCTGTAATGCCTGCAAAAGTTTAGAAATGAGGGTAGCATTGATTATGGGGGAGCCGTTGGTAGTGAGGAAGCCCCTTTCCTTCCAGAGGGCAGAGTGGCTGTGGGTGATAAGAAAAGCATATTTAGAGTCAGTATATATAGTTATGCATTTCCCTTGGGCCAGGCTGAGTGCCCGCATGAGGGCAATCAGCTCTGCTTTCTGGGAGGTGGTGCCCTCTGGCAGCTGTTGAGCTTCTAGGGTGGAGGAGGTGGTGACCACCTTATAGGCCGCCCGTCATCGTCCATCAGATCCCTGTACAGAACTTTCATCCACAAAGAGTATTAGGTTTGGATTTTTCAAAGGAGAATTTGATAATTCATCTTGAGGTCTGTTGAGAAAATCTATTAGAAGGTTGACAACATCTGGAGGAATAGGAGGCGTGATTGGGTTAGGGTGATCTGCAGTAGCAGGGGAGCCTTCAGTCAGGAGTGGTAGGAGTAGGTGAGTAGATGCTGGCAGCTGGATAGTGGCTCCAAAACTGTGTAGAATGTCTCGACCCAGAAGGGGTACAGGGCATGATGCTATGATTAAGAATGAGTGTGAAAACGGGATTCCAACCAGACTGCATGTCAGGGGTAGCGTACAAAGAGGAGAAGAAGGGGACCCATCAACCCCCATAACCGAGACCTGTGAGGGAACTAGAGGTCCAGATGTGATGGCAAAACAGAGAAGGTAGCCCCCGCGTCCACAAGAAATGAAATGGACTTACTTGCTACCTGTAGCTTCACCCGTGGCTCAGAGAGAGTGAGGGGGGTCTCTGAGTCCAGGCCGTGTCAGCTGTTCATGAGGCCTAGGAATTTGAACGATGAGTCTTGGCCAGCGGGGCCTCCCATCTGAGCAGCCTGTCCTCCATGCTGAGACGTCGAGGATGTGCCTGCTGTCCAGAAGGGGCAATCACTCCGCCAGTGACCAGGCTGCTTGTACTTAGGACAAAGCTTAGTGGGTAGCCTTGGGCAGGGGCATTGCCGAGACCAATGACCCTCCTTGCCACACTTAAAGCAAGCTCCCGGTGGGGATCCTGTTTGCAGCCCAGACTTAGGTTGAGCACTTCCTGTGCTTTGCCCCTGTTGCTCTGGCCTAGGGGCTGCCACAATAGCCTGGGTTTGGAGTGCTACCTTCTGCTGCATGTGGGCCTGGCGAAAAGCCTCGGCCTGTTTCTCTCGACCATTAAAAACCTTAAATGCCATGTTCATCAGGTCTCGGATAGGGGTTTGCGGGCCCCTCTCTGCCTTCTTAAGTTTCTTCCGAATGTCTAGGGCTGATTGGGAAATAAAGTGAGTAGCTAATACAGTGGCCCACGCACTGGAATTAGGGTCTAAACGAGTATGGAGGACCATAGCGTCAGTGAGGTGATTTAAGAAGAGAGCTGGATTTTCCTCAGGTCCTTCAGTAATTTCCCTTAACTTGTCATAGTTAACTACCTTTTGTGCTGCATCCTGCATGCCAGCTATAAGACATTCAACCATCTGATCGCGTCGTCTCCTACCTGTTGTTCCTTCTGGTAATCTCAGTTGGGGTCCGTGTCAGGGACTGCTTCTGGGCCCACCGGCATTTGAGCATTAGAGGTGTGGACCTTATCTGCATGAGCTCATGCTGCTGTCCGGATCCAGTCTCTTTCATCAGGGGTGAGGGTAGAAGACATAATAATATAGAGATCATGCCAAGTAAGGTCATATGCCTGAGTGAGATAATGGAATTCCTTGATATAGTTGGTAGGATTAGAAGAATAGGGGCCCAAATGCTTTTCAATTGCAGACAGATCAGAGAGGGGGAGAAAGGCACATGAACCCGAATGATGCCTTCCTTCCTGCCCACCTCGCGGAGAGGGTACAGGAGGTCGGCTCTCTCTTGTGGCCTGGAGTGGGATCGGGTGTGAACGCTAACGGGAGGAGAGAGAGGAATCAGTATTTGCCGGGGCGGAAGAGAAACAGGATTCAGCGAAGAGATGAGATGGGACCAACGGAGTGGTGCAGGGGGGGAACAAAGTTCCTCAGGGGAGTCGGCAAAGGAGGAAAGATCTGGAGTGGAGAGTTTAGCTGAGATTTCTCTGGCCAGAAAAACCTGCGTTGTAGAGCAGCTAACACAGAGATTAGGACGAGAATGCAAATGATGAAACCCCTGTATATAAGGAATCTCTGTCCATTTTCCAACTTCTTAGCAATAGTTTTGTAAACCAATAAGGATGTTAAAATCGAAACTTCCTTCCTGAGGCCACCTGGTCCAGTTATCCAGTGGGTATGTAGCCAGGCTACGCTGCAGAAGAAAATTAGTTTCTTCTTTTTTTAGGGAGGGATCAATGTTTGGGAGGTTTCAGATAAGGCACCCCAGGGGTGTTTTAGAGTCAGGCTTGGATCCCTTTGCTCCCATGGTCACCCCTCAGTTCTTGGAGAATGGTCAAGAGATGAGTATTGGTGTCGCCAAACTCAGACTCTGGCCACGGAACAGATAGAGAAAGTGGGTGTGCGCTTGGACATCTCCAGGGCACACACTCACTTGGACAGAAAAGGCTTCCCTGATGTAGCTATGGTTTTTGGACAGGTAGCCTCGGTGGAAAGAACCTGAGGGGGATCTGGAGGTAGGGAGCTTACCGCACCATGTGCCGAGGTGCAAAGTCGGTCGGATATCCTGGGTCCTGGTTCTTTCTCGGAGGGGACTGAGAGAGAGGAGCGGTCCATTGCGGACTTCAAACTCCTCCCGGGTTTCAGCACCAAAAATGTAAGGTATTTTCCCCACTGAGGAAGGAGAAAAATCAGTGTAGCCACTAAGTATTGATTATTAAAGCTTTATTTGGTACAGAGCACTTCTTGGACGAGACTCACTGGCATGGAAGATGAATGCCAGGAATTTCGCGTGCGTGGACCACATGGCGCCAGATTTAAAAAGGGACCCTCCCGGGGTTGTCCAGCTAATATGACGTAGTGAAATCTCACTGGCTGACGGACAGTCACTTTTCTCCCAAAGGTTTCTGGGAAGTGTAGTTCCGGAGCGCCTGGCCATATGGGCGATCCTATACAAAAACTGGGGCTCTGATTTCCCCATGTGACCACCCCCGTTAGCCAATGACCCTATATAGACGACACTGACCACTTACCATCTGCTAGCTACTGACTGTGTGCCAAGTCCATGCAGGCACCGCACAGACAGTGCTATCTTGAGCTCTTGTAACAAGCCTCCGTGATTTGTTTCATTTGCCCCACTGTTAGTCAGCCTACTGTTAGATGGCATAACTGAAACTCAGTTAGGCGAGGTCACTTGCCCAGAGTCACACAGTATATAGGCACAGAGCTAAAATTTGAAACGAGGTATGTTTGATTCACAAACCCACACTGTTTACCTTTAATTATGCTGCTTCTTAACCAGTGTATTTGCATTTTTGGCTTGTTTCTTTGTTTTTCACATTTTCCCTTGCGTGCTTATAATGAATTCATGCTGATTGTAGAAAACCTGAAAAACAGAAGTGTGTCATAGCTGGCATTTTGTGAATAAGTGGGGATTTTAAGTGAGGAAATAAAATGGCTAATAAAACAATATGTATTTATATTTATGACTCTTAACTGATGCGTATAACATACTAAGTAAAATGTGGGTTATAAAGTGACTTATTTGTATGACCCCTTTACATAATTTACTTACTTATATTATAAATATATTGAGATATATATGTAAATTACTAACTGAAAATATTTGAGAGGAGAAAGGTCTAGAAGTATTCATATAGAAATGCTAATTGTCTTGGAGTGGATTTAGACAATTATCTTTCCTCTTGCTCTTCTGTACTTTCTAATTGTTTAAATATGATTCTTAACTTCAAAACTAATCCATTATCTGCATTAACCAATAGTTTACATTTCCTTTGAAGATTTGACTAATGCCCATTACACGTAAGACCCTCCTAGCTAGTAGACTGCTCTTGAATATTGCCAGGCCCCTCTGCTTTCTCTGACTTCCCATTAACCTACAATTACAGATCCTGATCGCCGCAGATAAGAGGGACTTTCCTGTAATGTGAGCAGAAGGAGCTCCCGGTGTCATGCAATTAGTAAATGGACCCTATTCACAGTGGAGTTGGTTTTTGAACTGCAAAAACCTTCCCCATAAGCTTCAGAATGACCATTCTACTACATGTTTCCAGGGAGTCATTACATTATTATTTTTAATTTTGTTAATCTTTGAGTTTCTCTTCACTCCTTGTTATTTCCTTCATATTTTTAACTGTCACTCTCTGTAGGGGAACAACAGCAACAACTAGCAAATCAAGCTTTGGTCAATTAAACCAGTTCTGTTAATAGAGGGTTGCGGAGGCGGGGGCTTTAACTATTTTAAGTACAAAGCCTACGAAGTGTTTATCTCCACAGAGAACACATTGGCAATACTAGGATATTTTCATCTCATTTAAATTATTCAGAATGACTTGGGAATCCAGGAAAAGCCAAGAAGGCTGATCAGTTTTTATTGATGATTATAAATTACATTTCTTGGAAAGGACAGCACATACACACCCACTTCCTCCAGGGAGTTCGGAGAAAGGCATTGCTTTTCCAAGGAAGCTCGTTAGAGTGAGTTGTTCTCCTTATGAAATAGATCTCAGATTGCTAGTGCAGAAAAGGCAATTAAGTATTGAACCCAATACCCTTATTTTGCAAGTAAGACACAGAGGCTGAGATAGGAAGATGTAAACTGAAAGTAACTGAGCAAAGCATTCATTGGCAGAGCCCAGAGCAGAACTGAGTCTCCTGGTTTTTGGTCTAACTCTCTTTCCATACCGGGTCAAGCAGTTAAAGTAAATGGGTCAAATTCATTAGGGTAGGGCAACAGGGGATGGTGTGGACTGTGGTGAAGGAGAAAGAATATGACCTGCCCTGTACTGGAAAACATACCCACTTCTACAGAGTTCTCAATATGCATACCCTACTCCACCAAATAGCTCATTAAGAAACTCCAACACATTTATAAATGGCTTCCTTTATTTACATTTAGTGGATGACATCATGGTGTTAATGAAAGGGTTCTGGAGATCATTTAACTCAGTCACCCGTTTAAATATCTTTTGCAGTCATCAATCTCAACTCAGGTCCTTTCAGTGGTGGGCAACCTGCTGCCATGTGATTTAGCACATTTGACTTGCAGACTGCTGGAGTCATTGGAATTCTCTTTATCAAAATAAAACAAATTTTTCTGTAACTTCCAGCTGCTGTTAAAACTTTAACCTTTGAAACCAAACAAGAAGGACTCTTATCCATTTAAAAACTAATAGCTTTTGAAATACACAATGGTGGTTTGTTTGCATGTCCTTCTCAATAGTCTCATCGTCCTCAGCCTTTCTTCGTGTGATATATGATATTCAGCTGGCTGGTGTATTCCAAATGGTGAGGGGAAGTTCCTCCAAACCAAAATAGCTTGTCTGATATTCCATCATCATGCCAAAAATTAATCCAAGATACTAAAGTATTCAAAGAAATGTCAAAAGAAGTGGAAGAAGGGTTCAGAAAGGAAACATGGGTAGAGTATTTGAAATTAATATTAAGAATAATGACATCTAACATTTATCAAAATCTTACAACATGCTAAGAACTCTGCTAATATAAATATATGTAAAATACCATTCAGTATTATCCCGATAGATAGGCATTTTGTCCCATTTTATAGATGAAATAATTGAGCCTCTGGGAGGTTAATTGATTTATTCAAGGTCATTTAGTCCAAAAGTGACAGAGCCAGGATTTAAACTACATCTATGTAATTCCAAAATCAGTGCTCTTACCTTGGTGGACAATATTGAACATATATTGAAATCTGAGTCAAACCCTTGGGTACAAGATGTACTTACTGTTGGCTGCTGCCCTGGGTGATGTACTCCAGCCTCATTGAGCCTCTGCCTTCTGTTCTGCATAATTGCTTCTGTTCTTTCTCTTCTCTTCTATTTATACTGATCCAGTTTCCAGATGAGAACTGAATATTCTTCTAGTAAGAACATTTTGTGGCTCCTATTGGCTAAGGGATAGAAAGAGACAATGCATGAATTTCTTTGCATAAGATGGGGGCCCTTTTTCTCTAAGCTCATGCCCACCTCTCCAACCTTTTTTGGTGACTCTTCCTTTAAGCATCTTGCAAGAGCACTAGATTTCTTGGCTCCAGCAAACTTGCTGCACACTCTCCTTCCTTTGTGCTTTTCTCTCTGCCTTGAATGGCTTTTTCTTCTTGGAGACATTATATAGAATTTTCAAACTGGAGCTCAAATTATCCACTCTGCCCCCTCCCTTTTACCCTGACCCCGCTAGAACTAACTCATTTTCTTCTGGCTTCTTGATGGCTTATTTTGTATCTTTATTATCATAATCCCCTGTGCTATGATCAGACTGTGTCCCCCTAAATGTCATAGGTTGGATTCCTAAAACACAATGTGATGGTAGTAGAAGGTTGGGCCTTTCAGCGGTGGTTAGGTCACAAGGGTGAAGACTTTGTGAATGGGATTAGTGCTCTTATGAAAGAAGGCTCATAGAGCACCCTGGCCCCTTCCACCATGTGAGGGCACCCTTAGAAGTCTGCAACCCAGGAGAAGGCCTTCATCCAACCATGCTGGCACCCTAATCGCAGCCTTCTCCCTCCAGTGCTGGGAGAAGTAAATCGATTTCTGTTGTTTATAAGCTATACAGTCTCTAGTATTGTTTTTATAGCAGCTCAAATGGACTAAATGCTCTGTTTACATGGTACTTTTAGAATATGAATTTCTTGAAAGCAAGAGGCATATTTTATTCATTGTATTTTTATTCACAACCTATAACACGGCATCTTGCACTTTTAAACAAAAGGGATGTCGCACCTACTAGGTGCAAATGCAATGCATGCTGGGTGCTAGACTGTTCCAGTACTGGCTGTTTCTTTAATGGAGGAGCCACTGTACAAAATAGAAAGTCTAGGCTTCCTTCTTTCACATCAATTAACATTTTATTAAATGTAATGAATCCTATTTGCCACAAAACAACAGCTCTTAAATGACTTTCATTTGGATATAGAGATGTAGTTTCACGTTCAGAGAGCAGAAGATAAAACCAGGTACCCTAACATTATTACCACCACTGTCGTTATAGTTATGATGATGAATATGAGATTATTATTATTTTTATTATCTTTAGCAAATGAGTTTTCTAACTTCCCCTCAGAGCTTCCAGGAACATTTCTCATGGGTTTCCAGCTGCCCCATCTTGTTTTGACACTTCTGCCAGGGAGCCGTGAGGAGAGGAGAAAGAGGAGGATACAGAGGCTGACCTTGGGCTTGGGCTGGCCTGCTGGCTACAGACAGCCCCGAGGCTGCCGCCACTACTTTGTCAACCTCCACTGAGCTCAAGGCCACCATTGATCAGCTCACTGAGTGCTCACAGCTGCAGCCTTGGACAGCCCTTCAGAGAAATTGATTGCAGTCAATTCCCATAAGATTGAGCCACATCAACGTGCCTCCTGGTCCCACCAATGAGCACCTTGATTCCTTTTTTTAATAACCCCAGTAGGCCTCCTGCATAGTGAGTGGCCAGGGCACAGGTCAGAGAGAGAGAGAGAGAGAAAGTGAGAGAAGAAAAAAGGCAGATAGGGAGAAAGTTTGCGAGGGAGAAAGAGGAGGGGAGAAAGAAGTGAGGGTTAAAATAAATAGAGTGGGTGCTTTCTTAACTTGTGCCAGGAAACTGGCTCACATTTGTATGTAGGTTATTGGAGAATTTGATTAAAGAATCACAAATCAATCTGAGTTCAAGACCCAACTCAGCCAACTAATTTGGTAAACTTGGCAAGTTATTTCACATTGCTAGGACTCAGTTTCATGTCTATAAATGAGAAAATTAGTAAGACAACCATAATAACTATAAATATGCATACATATGAAGAAAACCATCCACCACTACTACAAATATGATGAGGACAAAGATGTTGATGAGTTCTGACATTTATTGAGTATGTAGAGGCCCTAAGCTCCACGATAAATGCTTTACATTGATAATCTTTTTCTAAATTTTTTAAAACAATCACTTTATCAAAAGATATAGGGAAAATACTTTCTTTCATTTCATATATGTGGGCCCCATGGCTGTCAAGTTTAATCTCATGTCCAAACCTATAATATTAAGGATCAAACCTGAGTTTCTCTGCACCCAGAGTCTGTCCTATGTTGTCTCTATAAAATACCATGTAGCTTACAAGTCCCATTCACACGAATCCCCCTAATTTCGTGGTCAGCCTTGCAGCTCTGTGCATGCGTCCTAGGCAATACATGTGACATAAGCATGTTGGCTTGATAGTCATGTGATGAAAGAGTCCCTGATCTGTCTCTTTCTCACAACAAAGGGAAGCTCCGTACTCCTAGTATTTCCGTTTCTGCATCTCTGCTTGTAAGATACACCGGAAGTGCGGAATGACAGTTGGGGCTACCATGTGCGTCACTCCCAACCAGGCTCCAGGGTTACGTAGTCATAGATTCCCAAGAAGTGAGCCGCGGACTACCTATATCAGATCTCCTGGGGGTCGTGTTGCAAAACATATTCCTGCTCCCCTTCCGGAACTAGTTAATCAGAATTCCTGGGGCAGGGACCCGGGACATGGCATTGTAACAGGGGCTCCTCGTGATTGTTAGGAACACTCATGTTTGAGAACCCCTGGGACTGAAAAGCGGGACTCAGCCAGAGCTTGAATTCAGGATGTTGTCTCACCCTCGTCTCACCCCAGCAGGCTGTGGGTGACAACACCTTCACAGAGGATTGTAGTGTCCTCCTCGCATTTTATCTGATCTAAACTCTTGGTTACCTCCCCACCGGCCATCCCCACGTTCCCTCTTTCCTTTAACACCTGCCTCCTTGCACATCCTATTCATTTTCATTGAAAAGAATGTACCCCACTCTAGAGAATAAATTATGACTTTATTTTCAGAGCTGTTCTATCTTTGTTGTGAAGTTATACCAATAGCTTAAAAAGAGTGCCCGTTTTGTCTTCTTTTTCTTTTTAATTTTATTTTTCAATTACAATTTACATCGAATATGATTTTGTATGAGTTTCAGGTGTACGGCACAGTGCTTAGACAATCATATACTTTACAAAGTGTTCTCCTGAAATTTCCAGAACTCTCCTGACACCATACATAGTTATTACAATGTTATCGACTGTATTCCCTATGCTGTACTTTACATCTCACGATTGTTTTGTAACTTCCAATCTGTGTTTCTTCATCTCTTCACCTTTTTCACCCAGCCCCCAACTCCCTTCCCCTCTGGCAACTGTCAGTCTGTTCTCTGTATCTAGGGTCAACATGTATTTCTAAGCCATTGGACCATCCCATTCTCCTTTGCTAGTAATTAACTATGGATGAGAATGTAATCTAATTCTGGGTGAGGTGAGACAAGTCTTCAGAGAGGCTCCTTGGAAACACCTGTATTCCTCATAAAAGAAACCTAAAAAGGGGGTAGGTTCTTTGCTCAATCCCTTTCCTTCCTACTTGGGACATAGACCTGTAATGATGTGATGTTCGAGGTACTACCTCTATCTTGCACCTGTGAGCTGACCAACATAAGGATGTGAAATCAACATAGTGAGGGGGGTCAGGGGAGGAAATGCAAAGGGCCTATATTCTTGCAGACGAGTTTAGATCCACAGTCCACTGTGCGATCAGCTGACTCTGGCTTAGCTGTATGAATAATAAATGTATTGGGTTAAGCCATTGTAAGTCAAGGTCCTTTATTGCGACCAAAAATATCTCAACTTGCTCTTTTTATTCTGTCTTGCCCTTTAGCATTTTTTCCCTTCAAAATTTAAGTAGAAAAATTATTTGAAGGATTTATCAACCCAGCGTGCAACCTATTTAGTTGGAGAGTTAAATTAAGAGAAATTAACAAGGCCATTTGATTGTGCTGTCAAATATCTGACATCATCACTAGTTTTTGGCACCTTCTGGATTGCAGTAAATTGAGGTGGGATCCTTGAATTGAAATTCGTCCTATAGATCAGGGGCCAAGAAACTATGGCCCATAGGTTAAATTAGACCTGCTATCTTTTTCTGTAAATTAAGGTTTACTTAGCCATACTAATTTATTTACATATTATATATGGTTGCTTTTATGCTATAATGACAAAATTTAGTAGGTACCACAGATATCAAATGGCCCAAAAGCCTAAAATATTCACTATCTGGCTCTTTACAAGAAAGATTTGATGATTTCTGACAGAGAGAATCAAGTCCCTCGTCAAAGAGATAATCCCGTGCTTTATGCTACGTGCATTCCTTACTTGTCTGTGTTGTAGATGTCTGATGAAGAGATCTGATGAAGAGGGACCACACAGTCATCCCACTGGAAGACTTTCAGAATCAGACTCTTACTTTCATTCAAACAGAAAGGTCACCCATTTCACCTCGGATGTAGGCAGGGGTTGGGGAAGGGTTCTGTAAACAGAACCAGTATCTCCTCACATAAAAGAACCTCAAATCCTCTCCAGGCTTTGGATAGACAGAAGGGTAGAGAATAGCAAGACTTAAACCAGGATGCAAACCAGAGAAGTGGAAAGACCCATCCGAGACTCCAACACAATCAAAGATGAAGCAGGATCAAACACAGAGATTCAGAAAAGAACGAAACCGTGAGCTGAGTAGTGTGGCTTCTAAGACCAGGAACTGGAAGCTGCTGGTTTGGGAAATCACGGATGGACAGGGACTTTGACCTCACTCAGATGGACTACAGTCTGTAGGTTTGGAGCTGCCCTTTCACTTTCTATTAAAGGTCTTTCTAGGGCCACCTTTGCATACAAATAGCTGTTGAGAATTAATTGGTAGCTGATGGAGGACCCACATATCCACGTAGCACGAGAGAGACTATTTGAACTCCATGTTTTTTCTTTAAGGTAACAATCACCAGGTAATCATCTTATCTACAGAAGAATCCCATAGGTACCCCCCCCAATATCTTGTGTTAGGCAAAAGGCAGGGTGTCTTTAAAAGGGCATTTAAGGTCAACAGAGCCACAAGTGAGCCTGTTTCAGCTGCACAACCTTGGTCATATCTACACCTCTAAACCTGTTTTCTTGTCTGTCAAACGCAGCAGAAGGGGGTATTGAAATAGACATGGCTGTGTTCATGACATTAAGAAACATGTCAGAAGTGCTTTCCACATTATAAAATGCCATACAAATGAGAGGTGTCACTGTTATTATTAAATATGACTACATATTCTGATGGGCCTGCAGAATGTGTTGGTCGGGAAAGATTCCCTAAAGTAACTATCTAAATTAACCTGTTGAATGGGAGAATTCAGAACTCTCTGTAGGACATCAGAGCATGCCTGCCAAAACAAGCTCTTTCTGCTTAGGGTACCTGACACTGAGGTCCTTGTGACAGTAATGAGTCACCAGATTGAACCCCTTTCATAGACTGCTCCTCGTCAAAGATAATAAAGCAACATTATCTGCGTGGCCGTGCATGCTCACTTTTCTCCTGCTGAGGGGAAAACATGAATGCAGCTTCGCCACCTGCGAGCTCTAACATACAAGTCTGGCTTAGTACAGAGATATAAAACTGTGTAATACCACAAAGGCATCCATGGGCACTGGGATTGCATGGCATTGCTACCCAGAAACCTGGAGACTATACTAATACCCCGAATAGTTGGGGGGTAAGTAAGTCGTAGGGCCGCCGAGCAGGATGCACCTGGCAGAAGCTGTAAGTGTAAGCTGACTATGCTGTCATGTCCAGGGAGGGCAGCCAGGGTAAACAGGGAGTGTCCAGGTCATGGACATCAGAGAGCTACTGAGACAAGGGAGGGAGCAGGGTAGGGGAGTTTTGCCTCTGGGGCAGAAACAGTTTACTCTGTTCTTTATGTCGGGTTGCCATCTCTAGAAATTTCTAAGGAAATTCTCTGAGATATTTCTACATGCTTAATCATGTGTGTAAGCTTCTGTGCTTGTATTTAGACATAGTCTTTAAACTAATACCTGAATCAGGTATTGAACTTGAAGGGTATCAGCTGACCCTGCCTCCTTTTACTTTTCTATTGATTTTAATTTGTTGTGTTTATATAGTTACAAGTATTCCCCCAAATATATCTCCCTCACTCTTCCCCTCCATGTTCTTCTTGATACCCCCTTTGCTCCCTCCCCCCACTGTCACCCCCCTTCCCTCCATGATTTATTATCCTGCCCTCTATCTCTCTGTGTTATGTGTATATAATTTCACTAATGTCTTTCCTTTTACTTTTTACCACATGTACAGCTTGCTGACATGCATAGCACCAACCCTATTTTCCCAAGTGGTGAGCACTGTGGTGTTATTCAGATTCATAGACTTGTCTCTATTGAAGCTTTACACATGGCCAGGCCCATCCAACACAGAATTGTGGGTAATTCAATAGGAAATACTATCAGCAATGAGAATGAATGATCTACAATTGCAGGTAATGGTATGGATGAATCTTACACATATATCTTAAGCCAAAGAATATAGGCACAGACAATTTTATTTTTATCAAGTCCAAAAATAGGAGAATAACCCATGTCATTGAACATATGAACAGATGATTGATGTGACATTGAACACACTGAATCACAATAGTGGTTACCCTCAGGGAAGTAGGAGCCAGACGGGAGTGTCAGAAGTTGGGGGGCTGTTATTCATGTTTTCTTTCTCAATTTTAGTTCATGGATCTATTCAGTTTATACCGTCCATAAAACCATGCATATATGATATCTCTACATTTCTGTGCATGCTATATTACAATTTTTTTTTTTAGGATATATTCCTAAAAGTGGGATAGCTGGGTCAAACAGATAACAGGACAGGAAATCCCAGAGGGGAGTGTGGGAGGGAGGTAGTGAGAGGAGGCAAAGGGGTAGAATGGGGGGGAAACGGAGGTGGAGGGTGAGAGTGTTATATTAGGTGGGACACTTGAATCCATGTTAACACAGTAAATTAAAATGAATTAAATTTTTTTAAAAAATTAAATAAATAAGGAGCCAGGGATGTAAGACAATAAGCTTGTGAGCAACTCGCCATGGTATAACTAGCACCATGGGGAAGTCATTTTACCTGGCTGAGCCTCAAGTTCCCCCTTTCTAAAAAGGGATCAATAATTCCCACCTCACAAGGTCACTGTGTGTATTCAACTGGCAGGGAAGACTACATGTAAAGTATTCAGCATAGTGCTTGGTACACAGTGGGCAGCCGATGTCTGGTTGCTATTATGGTTATGTGATCCTCACGTTGTCCAGACTGACACCACTTCAGCTTGGATGGTCTAATGCAGAGTTTTTCAACTGTTGGTCTGCAGACTGGTCTGCCAGATATTTCATGTCAGTCCCAAAAGAGTTAACCACCCTGATATTGCACAAGTATTATAGACCCAATGATCTTAGTAGAATTCATTGATGCTCGGGATGATTCCTGCCTTATCAATCCCTGAAATAATTCTCCTATTTTCTTCCATCTCCAAGTATAAAAATGTTGGAAACCACTGGTCTACTGTCAATCATCATCTCGGGTCCATCAAGAGACATCCATGCACTCGCTGTGTGCTTGAGGGGCACCCAGATTGTGCAGTAGAAGAGGGAAGAGATGGGGAATTGCACAAGAGTAGAAATGAAGCTGGAAGAGCTCCTGGAAAGCTAAATCATGGAGGTTCAATTAAAGAAGTCCAGAGGCTGCATTTCATTCTGCACATGGAAGTTATTAAAGACTTATTATTTTAACAGAGAAGTCACATGGAGCTGAGATTCAGCCAGATGAATCTAGAAAGTTAAAAGGGATTAAGGCAGAGAAGGCCCAAAGACAAGACTTACCTTAGAGAAAGTGTATTTGGTCTCCAAAAGACAGACTATGATGATGATATTACTGTTATTAATACTATATGCATTAGCAACTACTATAGTTGCTGTTATTTTATTGTGCGCCTGCTAGGGACCAGATATTTTTAAGGCATTATCTCATTTAATCCTTACCCAGAGCACAGTTAGAATCATGGTCATTTATCAGGTTCTTACCAAGTGTTAGGCATTGTTCCAAGCTTTTATACATATTTAATGCATTTAATCCCCATAAGAGATAGGCGCTATTGTTGTCTCCAGTTTATCAATGAGGAAACTACAGCAAAGAGAGAGTAAGTAACTTGTCTAAGGCTACACTGCTATCAAGTGATAGAGCCGGGATTCGAACCCTGGCAGCCAGACCCTAGTGCTATTCTAATGCCCATTGTATTACATCACCTTTCTGGATATCTTTGTGCCCATTTTCACATGAGCTAACTCAGCAGTCGAATCTCTTGTTCTGAGTCAGGAAGACGGAGAAACTCTGGCTTGCATGGTGATAAAGCTCAGGCTCTTCATCACTCTGCTATCTGCTAAGGACAAGTTTCCAACCATGACTGAGAGCAAATGAAACTTGAGTCAGATTTTAAGGATGGAGTGAATAGCAATAACCATAGCAAACATTTACTGAGCACTGACATGCCGGGAAATTTGTATGTGTTCCATGTATTTACAAGTGCTAAATAACCCTTATGGAAACTTAGAAGGGAATCAATACCATTCTTATTTCTGTTTTACAAATGGAGAAACCGAGTCTCAGAGAAGTCACACAACTAGTAACTAAGAAATATAAAATTAGGTCTTAGCTCAGCCCTGAAGCATGCTATTATCACACCACTCAACTGCCTCTCCACCATCGGGAAGCTGATCCTTCCATCTCCCACCCTATCCCCAGCCCCAGTCAATCCTGTGTACTCAGTGATGTCCTGGGGCAGTTTAAAAACATGCCAAGCTTCACCAGCGCATGGGATTCTCAGATAACTTTTCTCAAGCAAGCTGAGCAAGCCATAGCAGCAAATTCCTTCCCAGGTTCTGGAAAGCCCCAGGCCTCAGAAGAGCAGGTGGTTGCCTAACCCAAGTGTCACCTGCCTCTGATCGATCTCATTAGCCTCCGGGAGAAGCAGTCTGGTAGGCTCCTCTCCCCGGTTCAGCCTGGCGCAGCAGGAGGAAAAGCCCAGGGCCTGCTTGGGAAAGGGCCAGAGTCCACTCCTCCTCCATGAGCACAGGAAGAAGACGTGGCTCCCCCTGCCTGCATGCGCTCGTGAGTGCACAGGGCTCTATTATACTCTGGGAAGGCCACCAGACCAGTAATGCCGCTGTGGGCCTCAGACTCAGGGTCAGCTGTGAGAGGAGCTCAGGGGCTCCCTTTCCCCGAATGCCTCCACTTTCAGTCTTGTCTTAGAGTCTGAAATCCTCCTTCCCCACCCCGTAATCAAGCCTGTAAGTATAGCATAACACTCCTTGTATTAATCAGGGTTCAGGTTGACAAAGTAGAGACAGAGCCAGTAGTGGGTGCATGTGTCTGTCTGTCTGTAGGGCAGGCCAGCACACTGGAATTGCTGTCCCTCAGTAGGACTTCTTCTTCCTTGGGAAATCCCTGTCTTGCTCTTAATGGCTTTCACTTGATTAGGCGAGGCCCACTCAGACTGGGGAAGATGATCTTTGCAGTCAACAGATGGTACATGTGATGCAAATCTATAAAACATCTTTGTAGAAACACTTACATTAGTATTAATTGCATAACTTAGTCTAGCCAAGGTGGTACATAAGGCTCACCATCATACTCCTCGTGATGCAGGGGAAAGGTTACCAGGATAGTGGCTACGGCTCTAACTTTCTGTTATGGTAGGCAAGTCCCTTTTCCCCTCTGAGACCCAGTGTTACCTTCTGTAGAATGAGTGGCGGGAAGGAAGTGAAATGTGAGGAAGGCTTTACATATCTGAATGTGTCAATCATGGAAGGAGTACCCAGGCTTGTTCCGGGGGCAGGACCAGGGCCGTTGCACGGAAGTGAAAATGCAAACTTAAGCTTGATAAAGTGTGTCTCACAATGAGATCCCACTATAAGAGGTGCTGCTTTGTGAGATAATGACCACCTTGCTCCAGGAGGAGTTTAAACACCAGTTAAAAGAGGACTGGTCAAGGGAGGAACAATAGAAAGCATTCAGTTTTGGACTAGATAGACTCAGAAATGCCTTCCAGTGTGATTATTCCCCACCGCTAATAAGGCTTACCTTTTCCCTTTGTCTTTCCCTGGACCTTTCCCTGTCCCCAAAGTTTGTCCACTAACCGCGCTGGGTACCATCAAAGGTAAACAAATTCGAGAAGTATTCCTCATTGGCACCAATTGGCCACGTTCCCTAGGTTTATCCATCAGATTAACTGTCTATCACTGGGGTAACCCCTAAAACCAATTTAGACACCCACCCAGTGAAAGCGCTGAAAGATGCAGCGCAGTAAGAGTTGGATTTGATGACGGAAATAGGAAGTAGCACAGGACACACGGATGGCCGCGTACTCACAGCCTAGCGAGCCGGCGTGGGCTGGGCGTGGCCCCTGGCCTCGGACAACGCGGTCACAGAGTGAAATACCTAGATGTACAGTGAGGGCTCCGGGTGCATGGGACCATGGCTAGGGACAAATTAATTATGAGGAAGACACAAAACTACATTCTAGTGGATGGGCAGTTGAAGCTGAGGTTGAAGATGGAACTCTAGGACAGGCGGGTGTTCTGCGAAAAAGCAGGATGGGTGGAGAGTCCGGGCGGGGAGGAATGTGCAGAGCTGTGTGTCTGGGCACAGTAAGAGAGAAAGACACGGCAAAGTGTGAGCACAACAGCGATGGGGTTCTTCTAGAACTGGAGAAAGGCGGGGTCTAAAGTAAAGGGCAAGGTGGAAAGAGAAAAAAACGTGGTCATTTCTAGTTTCAAAAAATTACCAAGGGACAATCTTTCATCAGGTTTGTCCTTGTTAGCCGTAAATACCTCTTATCTAAAGGAATAGCAGGGACTTGCCCTGTGGCCAAAGACCCCTGTGGCCTTGGCTACCTCTCTGAGCCTAGGTTTCTCAACCTGTGAGATGCTTGTAATGGTCCCTACTCCGCAGACTGGCCCAGACACTGCTCTGTGAGCCGTGAACCTCTGTGCAAACACTCACGGGCTCAGGGGCAGATCCCGTTGGCCCCTGGGGAATTTGCAGCAGCTTGAGACCAAGTCTAACATCAGCTACATTTTGCCATCAAGATAGGAAGTGGTGGCGGTGTTGACATGGAGCCTGGTGACAGAGATGTCCACCTTGCAGCCATCAAAGCCATGTGCTGGGTGTCTGTGGAACATGTCAGCAACTCCGATTGTTCGGTGTGAAATTTAATTTGGGCTCCTGGGTGAGCAGGGAGGAGGGCGTGAAAGATATGACACTGGTTAATTTCATGTTTTACAGGCCCGACAACCCCGAAAGTACATTTCTTGGCGAAAACTGAGAATGTGCAGGCCACTGCATGCAATGATATGCAGTCCAGGGGGAAAATGAAGATAGTGAGAGAAAGAAAAAAAAAAACCATAAAGAATATATCATTTCCCGAAATCAAATAAACTCAACAACCTTCCATCTCAATGGGTTAGATTGACAGGCAGAGAGAAAAAGGCAGAGGAAGGTTTCTTTTAACTCTTGCCAACACCTTTTCACATCACTGCAAACACTCCTTAGCTTGGCATTCGAATCTCCTAGCCTCTGCCCTAATCCATCTTTCCCTGGGCAGATCTGGTTTTTTTATCTTAGTCTTGCTCGAAATCTTTCTTGTTCTTTGTAGACTACATAGCACAGAACTCAGACTCCTAATTGTAGCAAAAAATGCCCTCCTGGTTGTCCCCCCTTACCTCCTGCATCACGTCCTTCAGAGCTCATCCCCGCCAGCAACACTGATTGATGGGCTCCCAAGTCTGCTGGCTCTCTGCCTTTGTATGTCTAAGTTCCCTCTCCTAGAATTCCTTCTACTTGGGATGTTTCCTTGATTTCAGAGAAATTCAGGCCATGCAGGGAACAGCTAAAAGCCCAGAGTTTGGCATCAAGTAGACCTGATACTGGCGACTTGATCTACTAAATACTGGCTTCCATCCCATCCTGTCTGTACAACCTGACAAAACTATTCACTTTCTCGGTCAGTTTCCAAAAAGACGATGAAAAAGGGAGTGCTCCCTACCTTTTCCAGTTGTTGTGGGGATTCCATTGGTTAATGTACATGAAGTGTGGAGCATGACGCCTGGCACATGGAAAAGACCCAGGAAATGGCTTATTTTCATTATTATTTTAGCTCAAATGTTACTCCCTCTACAAAATTTTCTTTGATTCCCACATGCAGACTTAGGTGCTATTTCCATCATTCCGTGAGTGATTCAATTACACCTTGACTGTGCATCAATTACTGCAATCATTGCATTGAATACTGTATTCAGCAGTCACTTGTGCACCCATCGCCCACCATTACACTATGTTTGTGGGTACATGGATCAGGTTCGGCCGGCTCCACATGCCGGGGCTTTAGTCAAACGCCCGACACAAAGTACCTATTTGGTACACACTGGCTGAATTAATGAAAGAGAGAATGTATGAATGATCATATGCCTGGGTCATCCTGCAAGGCCTGGGTCAAGGGCCAGAGTCCTCTCTGACCCTGTGAGGAGAACAAAAGATCCCCTTCTGCGATATCTGTGTTTGCCAAAACCCTCCCAAGACATGGTCATGTTGTGAGCATCCACGGGAGGTTCTGTGTCTTACTCAGACCTGTCAAGTCACTAGCTGGGGACCTGGAGCATGGTAATAAGTCAGTGTGTGCTCTTCTTCTTCTTCATCACCATCCTCTTCCTCCTTGGGGTTATTGTTATTGTCAGGGCGGCTGTCGTTTGGGATTTCAGCATAAGGTAGCCACAGGGCTGCGTCTAGTGCCCCAATCACCTACACTGATGCAGATTGTGGCAGGAGCCTCAGGAACACTGTCTACAGCGGCCACACAAAATCAATATCCAGGAGAAAGTGTGTGGGGGGGTAAGAAAACAAAATGTCCTTTGCTGAGATGGGTATTCATGAGCAAGAGGGCCTGTGTTGGCTTGTGCGAGCAACCTCGTAGGCTGTGGTTCTGCTTAGGAAGCTATTGATTGATTGAGAATTTTGGAACAAAGAAAAGCTTTGAAACCAGTCCAGATAAATAAAGCAGGAGGTAAAAATAATTACTGGCATGGTGTATGTATATTTGGAACTATTTGTAGCGCGTGTGTTCGAATGTGAGGGAAAACTAGCACAGCACAGTTTAGTGTGTGTTTGTTTCATGCCAGGTACGGTTCTAAGCACTTCGCACGCATTAAGGCATTAGCTCATTTAATGCACATGACAGCCCTGTAAGGTGGGTGTCATGGTTCACGTTTAGGATTTGAGACTCAGGTACAAAGAATAACTTGCTCAAGGTCAAATGACCAACAAGCGGTGAAGCTGGGTTTGTACGTACCTGGGCAGCTGACCCCAGAGATGATGTGGCCATGTCTGTGGGAAAACGGGGGGCCTGTGTGTATTAGGAATGACTGAGGGGCATGTGTATGAGGTGGGATGTTTAAAAACATATTGAACGCCTTCTATTTGTCAGGCCCTGTGCCAGCTTATTAAAGTGGTACCTCAATAAATAGGAGGGCACCATCCTGCCTCCAAGGCTCTCACAAGCCGATAAGAGGGCAGGCAGGCCCAACAGTAGATATTAAGGACTTTACTAAGCTCATTTTACCATTAATTCTGTATTAGAGACCATGCCTGACCCTGGAGAACAGCAGTGAGTAAGGCGGGATCTGGGATTTCAGGATGCTCAGAGAGTGCCAGACATGATGGGTTTTGTAATAAACATGCCGAGTGTCACATGCTCATTGAACGATGACCTTGTCACACTAGAAACTCAAAGCCCACTATGCTGAGTCCACGACCTATCACCCTGGCCTCTGACTACTTTTGTTTTATCATTAGAAGGAATGCCCTTAATGTGTGGTTTTCATCCTCGGTATCTGCTCCACCTCAGAGATTGGGACTATGCCAGGCTCTAGGTGACTAACCCTGCCTTATCCTATGTGGTTAACCAGGCTGCTAAGGAACAGCTCAGTTATGGTGTCCCCTTCTAGCCAAACCTGCCCCACTTACAGAGAACTGCTGCTGTTTTGGGATAGACACTAATTAGATCTCAGGTACCATCACATGACGTAGGAAGGTTAATTCGTTGGCTGGTGGTGAAGCATGAAATAGCTTGTCCTGGGAGAGTGAGCTCAATCTATCAAATTTCTTCTTGGAGAATTCACACTGCAAGGACAGAACAAACTTGTTAGTTGGAGGCAGACAGAGAAACAGACTAATTAGGTCAGTAATGGAGCACTTGTGAAAGGACTCAGAAGGTTGAGTTGGCTGCTTTAACAATGCCTTGTCTGCCATCTTGAAGCTGGGATAATCAGCAGTCCTGGGACTTCCCCTGGTGGATCCTGAATAAAGTCTCAGATTTGAATTTAGCTCCAGGGGTTTACTTTTCCTAGAGCCAGAATTGGGGGACTGGACCATACCCTTCCAGTTCTAGTGGGTGGGGCCAGATCAAAGGAGAACTTTTCCCGGGGAAGCCTCTGTTGACAGTTGTTGATGAAATCCTTCCCCAGGCCCTCCTCACCCCTCACACACCTTTCTTCCTCCCTCTGCTCCAACCTCTCTGCACATCATTCTCTCTCTAACAATTTCCACGGGTAACTAACGTAGCTGGTTTATTGGTTGATCGCTTTCCTAAAGATAGTAGAAGCACTTTAAGAGGGCTGTGTAGAAGTAGAATAACAAAGTATTTCTTGAGCATCTACTTTGAGTTAAGATCCAGAAGTCAAATACCTACCTAGAAGACTGCCTAGACTTATGAGAGAAATAGCAGACATGCAGTTGCAGTTGCGGATGCCAAGAACACGGTGGAAAAGACCTCGGGAGGGTAGGTGGGTGTGCATGTTGTGGGGCTGGCCAAAGTGGGCTCCAGGGTGTGTGACAAGTGAAATAAGTCTTTAAAGATGTTAGAAGGTCTTCAAGCAAAGGAAAAAAAGGGGCCAGGACATCCTTAGAGATGGGAACAGCATATGTAAACACTTAAAGTCACAGGAGGACACAGCTGTTCTGAGAACAGCAGAGGTGAAGCTACACAGGTAGGCACAGGAGAGTTTGCAAAGAAGCTTTGTAGCTCCCAGGGGAGGCTGCCTTTTCCTGAGTGATAGTGACCGACCTGCAGCAGGGAAGTGGCTGGTAAGTTTGGTGACAGTATGGGGTTTAGATTGGGGTAAGGGGCACCTGGTAGCAAAAACCCTAGCAAAGTTCTCTGGAGCTGTTGGAAGTTTATGATGAAGGACTGACTTGATCAGAGATGGTGCATGTGCACCTGTTCCCAGAGGAGAGAAATGAGTGAGCAGGTGGCATGAGGTCAGCCAGACCCGGGTCAAATCTCTCTGTCATGACCCGGATGCGTGGCTGGCCGTGGGGAAGTCCTGTCACTTCTCAGAGCTTGAGTTTTCTTATCTGTAGGTTGGAGAAGGAGCCTTGGAAATATCAATTGTGAAAGGCCTTGGTGTATTTTAAAATGCCATTTCTGTGCTGCCCATTATTGATTGGTCAGTTATAAGCAGGTGAAGTTGCATGATTGTGTAGTGTGTGTGCGTGCGCACGCGTGCTCACAGGAGGTTTCGTGCAGTTTGGTGGGTGAGCCTGAGAAGTGGCTGGGATCCAGGTGTACCTCCAAGGGAAGTGGAAACACTCTGGAAAGCCCGATTCTCAGTCGCCATACAACTAGAGCCACCTGTTCTCTTTAGACGATCTCGGACACTAGCCGGACAGACCCCGCGCTGCCTCACATTCTCTTCACTAAGCAAAAGCCTAGGGCGCAAGCAGGTATGGAGACATTATCCACACCCCCCTCACTCTCATCATGAGATTCTCTCAGAGACGCAGAGCCTGTCAGGACAGGAGTGACACTTGGGGTGCCACTGCCCATGGCCCACTTTCCTGATCTCTTCCTGCTTACATATTCTGGGGGGAGCACGCGGGTCCCACCCCAAGTGCTGGCTTCATCTCTCCCCTCCCCCTTCTCCTACTCAATCTCCCTCCCCCCCACCCCTGCAAGGCTCTCCTGGTGTCTCTGTTTGCTTTGTGTTGAATGACGTGCTCCTTCCTCCTTCCGCTGGGGCTGGGCAGTTCTTTCCTTGCTGTGCCCCCTCCTGGGAACACTTGCTCCTGCCTGCTTCACCCAGCTGAGTCCTGCTCATCTGTCATGCCCCGTGTGTCATCTTCTCCGTCCCGGGGGACCTTCCTCACCCTCCAGCCCGACCGTCTGGCCAGCTTACCTTAACTATGAACTCTCATAGCTCTCTGCCCTTCTCCCTCACAACATGTTGTTGCTTATAGAATCAGTTTTGTGATTTTTAAAAAATATCTATAATTTTCCATAGACCAGTGGTTGTCAACATACAGTGACTTAGTTCCCAAGGGGCACTGGGCACCACCTGGAGACAGTTTTGGTTGTCACAAGTAGTAGGTGATATTTCTCGTTATAGACATTGCCGTATTCCCCATATTATACAGGGAAGGCCCCCTCTCAAGAAAGAATTATCTGGCCCAAAATGTCAATAATGCTATGGCTGAGAAATCCTACTCTACATAGATGGTGGGCTCGGCATGGATAGAGACCTTGGCTATTATATTCATAACCTCATGTCCTGCTTTGGACCACATGCACAGTAACTGATTTGTAGTTGATGCTCAAGACAATATCTGTGGACTGATAGGCACACACACACACACTTGCATCAATCTTGTAAATAAACCCATGGTCATACAGATATATATATATATATATATCTCAATGGCCATGCCTATTCTTCTATATGCAGGACCCCACACCCTCAGATTATGATGTCAGTGTAAAGATATACCTTACAGGCACACACCTCCTTCCTCCTGATGCATAATTCACCTCTTCTTCATAATATAAGTCCTCTTAGCAGTTCCCACCTATCCCCACATCCATCCCACATGCACACATTACCTATGCATGTGTGTGTGCACTGCCCAGGGTGCTGGCATGGTCACGGTCACAGTCAGGGTCACTATACCTCTTCTCATGAGACACATCAACTCTGCGGCAGATGCCTTCTCTCTAATGCCACACAGAACAGGCTCAGAAGAACAGATCTGTGCAGACAAACGACCGCATGCACTAGTACAGAATACCAGAGACCGGAAGGCAAGGCAGGGGGTGGCAGAGGCCCAGTGCACTCAACAGAACCTCCGCATGGCCCCATTCAAGCCATGGGGCTATGAAAATGGGTGATGGGTGCTGTTCAGATTAGACTGAACCCAGGCTTCAAGCAGAGGTATCAGATCCAGCTCTATACAAGCCCCTCTGTTTCTCTCTCTTTCTCTTCCCCTTACACACAGTTTTACAAATTTTCTTAAAAAAAAAAAAAAAAAAGAGGTCAAACTTCAGAAATAATTTTAATCAACATCATGCCAGTGTGGGCTGAGGGCAAAATAGGATATTAATGCTTTTATCTCTGCTGGGGACATGGCTGACTTAACCACTGGTTCCATTCGAAGTCGCACTCCGGGTGTGTTCCCATAGCATTTCTGCATTAAGCAGCTGCGAGGCCAGGTCTAACGTCCTTTATTATCTCGGCGAAGCGGCACACTTGGAGTGGCGGGGTCGTAATGAAAAGATCCAATACCCCATTAGCACAGCTAAATATTTGACTTCTAAACTCCAGTGGAAAATGAAACTCGGAGCCTGGAGAGGAGCGGGGAAGGGGTTGCAATGTCAGGGAACCCAACAACAGTTCCTTTCTGCACTCCGCCCTTGACAGGTGACAAAGCCCGGCGGATGCATCTTTTTCCCGAATGTCCACGGCTGACGCCGGGCGTCAACACCCCTGCTGCATAGCAAGGGAGCCGGGGCTTGGAGAGCTGGAGTGATTGCCCAGAGCCCGTGTGGCCGGACTCCAGGCCGTCGGGGTAGCACATGCCACAGTACCTTCCTTCCCCACCTTCTGGCCCTAACGTTCAGTGTTCTATTGAGAACTATCGAAACAAAATATAGTTTCAGTTTCCCTTCCTTCCTTCTTCTCTCCCTCCATTCCAACACAAGCATATCGAACTCCCCCGCCCACCTACTAGGGGCCAGTCCTGTGCTGGAGGCTTGGGAAGGAGCAGTGACAGACCCATAGCCTCCCTGTCCTCCGGGGCTCCCCACCTAGCAGGAAAGACAAAATGCCATTTCTACATCGCAGCAGAAAGCAGAGCAACAGAGAAATCCAAGGGGCTGGAGGGGTAGAGGGAACAGGAGGGGACAGGTTATGGATGTCTTCCTAACAAAATGACATCAAAGCTGGAATTCGGCCTGACCAGGCGGTGGCACAGTGGATAGAGCGTCGGACTCGGATGCGGAAGACCCAGGTTCAAGACCCCGAGCTCGCCAGCTTGAGCGCGGGCCCATCTGGCTTGAGCAAAAGCTCATCAGCTTGGACCCAAGGTCGCTGGCTCCAGCAAGGGGTTGCTCAGTCTGCTGAAGGCCCGCGGTCAAGGCACGTGTGAGAAAGCAATCAATGAACAACTATGGTGACGCAAGGAAAAACTAATGATTGATGCTTCTCATCTCTCTCCGTTCCTGTCTGTCTGTCCCTATCTGACTATCTCTCTGTCCCTGTAAAAAAAAAAAAAAAAAAAAGCTGGAATTCACCTGGGAACCAGCCATGAGAAAAGAGGGAGGGAAGATGGACAGCTCCCCCCAAAAATGGCATGTGTAAATGCTCAACAGTGTAAGGGACACGCTGACTTGAGTCACTGAGGGCCGTTCACTGTTTCTGAGAGGCGGACCTGGGAGGAGACTGTCCAGCAAGGCAGGCAGCAGACAGATCTTCAAGGGGAAGAGGGACTCGGAGGCTCTTGAGGTAATACAAGTAAGAGTCAGCGGGAGCCCTGGAAAAGGACAGGACTTGCTCAACTATTAACATGTAAGCAGATCGATCACCTGAGGAAGGAATGCAGATGCTGATTCAGTGGATCTGGGGTGGGCCTGAGATCCTGCCCCTCTGACAAGCTGCTCTGACAAGCTCTTCCGTGATGCCCCAGGTGCCGGCCCCTGACCACACTAGAAGAAGAAGGCCTACGTCTGTGCTGACGTGGGGGCCACTTGTGACTATAGAGCAATTGAAATATTATTGGTTCAAACTGAGATGTAACCGGAGTAGAAACTACACATCAACTCCAACTCCCTTGATAGAAAAAAAAAGAATGTAAAATTATTGTTAGGAATTTTTTATTGTTTGCATGTTGAAATGATAGTTTGGTATGTTGGATGAAATAAAATATGTCATCAAGATGATGTTTACTTGCTTTTGTTTTTTTGAATGTGGCTACAAAAATTTAATTACATACATTACTTACATGCTTACCTGTTTTGGATATATGGATTTAAATAAAAGAACATTAGTATTAATTCTGTTTTCTTTTTTACTTTTCTAAATGTAAGTACTAGGAAATTTCAGGTCACGTGTAGCTCATGTCATATTTTTAATGGGCTGCACTGCTGTGGTCTTCCCCCCTGCCATGGTTTATTGTTCATTGTTCTTTTGAGAGTTGGGGCACCTTCCTATCCTGAGGCCTGCTCCACTGTTCCCCTTCTTAGAAGGACCTCCTAGCTATGAATGTTAACCAACTAGTTCATCTGAAAGTGTTGGTTCATCTTGAGCAGAGTTTCCTAATTTTGAAATCATGGAAGAACTGATGACCTAATCCTAACTGATTCTTATTTAAATACTTCACCCCAGCTCGTTCAAATGTGTATTCAAGGTTTCATACATTAAAGAAATATCAGCACCCAAAGGGAATTTAATCAGTTCTTACTTTGCAAGTGATCAAAACGAGGTTCAGAGACAGATACTTAGTGAAGGTCACACAGCAACCCAGGTTTATTGACTCTTATCACTAATCAATCTCTCCTTTGTAGCCTAGGGTGGATGTCACTCACACTGCCTAGCTTGTGTTTCTTCTTCAGTGACATTTGCATTTGAATACCTTTGACATCCTCCAAGGAAACTGGTAGCACATGGGCTCCTGGAGAGGTGGCAAATGCCTCCTTCTATGGCCACCACCTCTGAGAGGTAGTGGGTGGCCAAGGCCTTGTGCCAAGTGGATAAATGCCTAGTGTTTAAACAAAACATTGGCCAATTTTAGTGTGTAAACACTGGCAGAATGAATGCTTCTCTCTCTCTCTCTCTTTCACATACACACACACACACACACACACACACACACGACTTTATGTACAGCCTCATTTATAGATTATGTAAAAAAATAAAGCCTGGGCCCTTAATGAACATGAGGCTGCTAGTTGGAAGGCCCATTGGACCCCAGGGACAGGCCCCAACAGGGCCCCCTGACCCTGCCGTGCCTTGCAGGTTGCCACCTGGTTTACCAAATCCCTATTTTGGTTATACTCATCCCCAAAGCTTGTCTCCGTGAACTGAGCAAGAATTCCTCTGTTTCCTCCTGTGATCCTCAAGGTGTCATCTTAATTACAACCTCCCGAGGAGTTTCAGGGTCCCAGGCAGCGTCAGTGGCAGCATGGCCACTCGTGTCCTCACCCGAAGGACCTACTCTTCCTTCTTCTCGGTGGCTTCATATTTGAAAGTTTGACCTAACATATTTAGAGGATTCTTCATTAATTCTAATTTTTCCTAAACACCCTTCTGGGCAGGAGATGGGTTTATAGAAACATAATAAATAAATCAGAAGGTTGTTTGAAGCTGACATTTGATTGGACAGTTTGTGCCTGGGTGTGGGAATATGCTACGACAATATGCAGAATTAGGATGACAATTAGAAACCACGAGACACACTAGGGCAAAAGCCCTGAGTGGACAAGAGTCCAGGGGCCTCTCTAAACTGTACTGGAAACAGTGTGTGCTAGAAACAGCACAACAGCAGGATAGGATTCAGTAACGGAAAATGTTTAGGCTCTCAGAACAGAGAATAGAAGAAGGCAGTATGCTCCTTGTCCATTACTTCACCCCCTGAGACTTCTGCTGTTTGCTTACTTGAGTTATTTGAACAGGCTAATAACTATCTGAGTAAGGCTGGTGACAGGGCTTCAGGCCTTCGGTCTGTGGACCAGGGCTGTTGCCTCCCCTTGGCCCCTTGGATCATGTCATCTGGTCTCTGAGTAGTTCATTGTCACCACAGCACCTGGGCTCCACCACTCTAGTTTCATAACATTCCAGACCAAGGAGGGGCTTTGGAAGTCATTGTGTTTAATACCCTTATTGTACAGATTGGGGGACCTGGGCCCAGAGGTGAGGTGACTTAGTCAAGGTGACAACGGCAATGGCAAGGTGGGAAAGAGAGTTCAATCTCTGCTCCCACCTTCCTTCATGACCCCTAGATGTAATGCTGTTGACGTAAGACCCAAGCAAAGGTGACTTAAGTGTTTCTCAAGTGAGCGGGGAAACCAAAATGAGCAAAGCATGCCTCTTACTTCCAGAAGGTTTAAATTCAGTCTGAATTTATAAGTGCAGTTAGAGCTGTGATTTCCAATGCTCCACCCAACCCTGGCCCCCATCTTGTTATGTGGGCTTTTGTCTTTGAAGGCCTTTTGTCTTTTCTGTTTACTGCCATATTGCTATAGCGCCTCTGTTCAATAGAAAGATAACGTGAGCCACGTCTGCTAGTCACATTTGTAATTTTAGGGTTTCTGGTAGCCACTTGGTAAAAATAGAAAAGAAGCAGGTGGAAATAATTTTAATTACATATTTTATTTGAAAGATTGCATCCAAAATGTTCCTTCAATATGCAATCCATAGAAAATAGTATTAATGAGATACTGTGCATTCCTTTTCTCACAGTAAGTTTTGAACATCCAGTGTGTATTTTGTTATATTCTGCACAACTCAGTGTAGGGTCGCTTCAGCTCAGTACACCAGAGCCCTCTGAAACTAGCGGCTTCCATATTGGGCAGTTTAACTCTGGTGCTTAGAAAAGTGCCCGGCACATAGTAGGACCTCAGCAAAGTATTTGTGAATGATTACATAGATTGGAAGAGCCCATCTCATAGATTCCTTAATACAATTCACTAGTATCAAAGAAGGGACGAAAACAAGGCCAAGAACGGCAATGACTTTGTAGTAAATCAATTAGTTGGCTTCCTCCGGGACCAAGAAGTAAGCACAGTGCCCAGACAGGGAGCAGGCCCAGCCTACCCTTGACTGTGGTTGTTCCCCAACTCTCAGCACACCCCCTGACATATACCAGGTGTCCAGTAAGTGCGAGTTCAGGGAAAGGTCACCTCACTAATTGGTGAGAGAGCAGAGCTGAGAACCTGGGGCTCCTGCCTCCTGCCTTGGGCTCTTTTCTCTGTACCCTGCTGTCATGAAAATTGATTTATATTCAGGACCTGGAAGAATGCATAACAATCGCATCAAGGACAGGCTGATGGTGTGCGGATGCTGAGGGCCGATTACTGTTTAAAGTTCTGTGTAAATAGGTGTCCAGTGGGCACAGTTGGAACTGGTGGTGTCCGGATCTGACTCTGCCTGCAGTAGGGACGATGAATGCCTGTTACATGGCAGAAGACAGATGCCACCTGCCACTTGATCCTTTTAAACAAATGTATGCTTTGGGATGAGCCTGGGGCTCACTGGGTTCACAGGGTGTGGGAGCTGGGAAACCACACCTCTAAAAGTCCCTCCCCTTGTGACGTTTGATATCTCTTTCCCCTGTCCTTCTGGGCCCAGCCAAGAGTAATGCCTGTGACCCCTCCCCAGGTCTTCCCTGCGGCCAGGAACACCCTCCTCCTCCCCTGCTGCCACAGGGCCGACTTCCCAGCTCTCTCCTAATCTCACAGCTTCACAGCAAGACTGCCTTCCCAGGGGAAGCTGGCTCCCAGAGTCACACAACCTGGAAGGATAATCTGAAGTCAGAGGGACCTTCCGAGCCTTCTAACTCAGCTTCCCCAATGTCAGGTGTTCGCATGTCTCCTCAAGTTCTTTGTCGTGGCCGTGATTGCCTCACAGGGGTTCATTTTCTTAAAAATTTTCTGCTTGCTCAAAGTAAATGAATTTATTTTTGAAAGAAAACCATAATAACTCTGAAAAAAAGGCATAATGTGCACATCACATATATTCTCTCTATAAAAAAAATAAGTAGCTATTTTACTATAATCAAAAAATAGTTTATATATATATATATTTAGATATAGCTGTGAGTCTCTGTGCATCTCCTAAAACCGACTGTGCCTTTACCAGTGACACACGTGGCTCACTGTATTATCTTTTTTCTGGGGCCCCACCCTCATTACACAGTGAGAAAACTGAGTCCCAGCTAGGGGCAGGCCCTGTCCCCAGCAGGTCTTAGAGGATTCTGGAGGCAACACTGGCTTGGCACTCAGACCTGCTGGCCCTAGACCAAAACTCTGCCTACTCTGTGGGTGAGCAGCCTGCGGGGAACTCCATGTCTCTGCTTGGTGCTTTAAGAAAACAGGGTCTTTCAAGTCAGAGGTTTAGACCCCAGCTGTGCATTTGTAGCTGCTTGAGTTTATGCCAGCTGCTCGACCCACCCCAGTCCACGGGCTTTCAGGAAAGGGCGACGCTGAACCTCTTGGTGTGGAAACATTTGCATTTTGACATGGCTGACACAAGGCTCCACTTCACACACTGACCTGGTGCTGTCCCATACAAATAGAAGCATGGCACCCAGGCCTTTTAAATTTTCTAGTAGTGCCTGACTAGGCTGCGATACAGTGGATAGAGAGTCAACCTGGGACACTGAAAACCCAGGTTCGAAACTCCAAGGTCACCGGCTTGAGCGCAGGTCACTGGTTTGACCATGGCTCACCAGCTTGAGTGTGGGATCGTAGACATGACCTCATGATCACTGGCTTTAGCCCAAAGGTCGCTGGCTTGAGCAAGGGTTCACTCTCTCTGTTGTAGCCCCCCAGTCAAGGCGCATATGAGAAGTGATCAATGAACAATTAAGGTGCTGCAACTATAAGTTGAAACTTCCCGTCTATCTCCTTTTCTGGCTGTCTGTCTTTCTCTCTCTCGCTAAAAAAATAAAATAAAATGAAAAAAAATTCTAGTAACCACATTAAAAAAAGGAACAGTTGGAATAGATTTTTATTTAACCCATTATATTAAAAATAGTCTCATTTCAACATGTAATCAAGATGAAACTATTCATAAATAGTTTCCATTTTTCACATTACATTTGCAAAACCCAGTATGGATTTTATACTAAAAGCATAGCTCAATGCAAACTCTAACTTTTCATTAAAAAACTTGGCCCAGACTTAGATTTCATAAGATTTATATAATTGAATACGTAGATCCATAAACCTGAGTTTTCCAAACATACTTGAAATTTTTTTCATTCACAATTTTTGAGTAACAGCTTTCGAGTTTAAATTTAAATTATATAAAACTAATTATTGAATTTCTCACCACATGGGCAGTATTTCAGGCTCTCTATAACCATGTGTGGTGAGCGGCTACCATACAGGACAGCACAGGTCTAGCCTTTGACCTTATTTTTACATTTATTTCCTTGTGAAATAGTCATTGTATGTAGGCTGAACTTGACCATCTTCACAATACTTGCACCTGTGATGGTTTATTTGCTCATCACAACCACTGATGTGACAAGCTGGACAGATATTAATATCCCCACTGTAGAAATGGCAGAACTAACGCTCAGAGAGGTGAAATGGCCGGTCTCGTGTCACACAAGCAGTAAATCGCAGAGCCGGGTCTGGAGCTCAGGGTTGCCAATTTCCTGAACAGGTCTCTGCTCAGAATCCTTAATGGAAATTCCAAATTCACCTCCATCTGAAGAGTGGTCAGATGTAAAGGCCTGCCTACCAAGTTCATTTCCTTTAAAATAGCGGTTTTATCACATGGTTGGTGTTATGTGTTAATAGTTTGTGCCTCCCCCCTCCTTCTTTTAAGCTAAAGAGATGGGAGATGAGGTTATTGCTGAAACGCTGAACTAATTAACTCTGCTGTAGATTTACTTAGAAGGCTCATTTTAGCAGGTGCATTATTTAAGCATCAGATAACTGATTTGTTAATAACTCTTTTTCTTCCTCTAGTGAGTGTAATTTTCTTTTTGGGGGTTCAAAAGGTAAAATTCTCACCATACAGAGGCCTGATTGTGGCGTTCAGCCTTTGATAAGGTTTATTCTTATACTAGATTTTCTGGTTTTCTTTCTCCTTTCTTTCTTTCCCCCAGGTTGCAGGGTGTGTGGGAGTACTAATCTATAGAGGATCTTTATTCTTCTTCGTCTTCTCTGTTTGTGTTCCTTTGACTGTTTTCTCTTGCGAAGGCAAATACAATAATAACATCTTACTTTCTAAAGCCCTTTTCATCCTGATCGAGTTCCGGGCACCAGAGAACACACTGCTTTTCACAACTTATGGAAATACAGTCCTACAGGTTACAAATTTAGACAACATGGAAAGTCACACACACAGGGCTCTTGAAGCACATTAATTCACTCACAACATGCCCTGTCCTCTGAGTAGTTAAAATTAATTGTCTCTGAGCTAAGCCATGCCTTTTGCTAAAGGTGGCACAGACCTCGTTAAGAGAAAGGGAACGGAGCTTATTTTCGTGTCTACATTTCCATGTGATTATTGGGAGCCCACGCCGACGTGCTGGGTTGAAACCAGCACTGCTGCAAGGGGAGTTTGTACTCTCGCTACAGCTTTGCAGACAAACTGAGCTTTTGCATCTTTTTAAAAGCTCACTTCTCCTATTCCTTCTTTCCAGGGCTGAGGAGTCCATGTTGCTTGTACAGACTGTGCAAAACCTGCCTGTAACAATTTAGAAAACTACAACCCAAATGCCTATCCTCTTGTGTGAAGCCCTACATAAATAATTCCAAACTGTGGGTCCCAAACTGCAGATGACTCTTACCCACACTGCCCAACCTACCCCCTTAGCCACCTTAGCCACCTGAACTCTCTACCCGTCTGCACTGGGATTGCTGTCTGGAGCAAGCTCGCTTCTGCCCCCAGGCCTTCTTCTTGCCTGTTCTTCTAACAGCACTGGTGCTGCTGGCTCCTCCAACTCTCCCAGGCCCTGGCTCAGATAGCATCCTCTCAAATGGGTCAGCTCTGTCCCACCTAAAAATGGTATCATGTTTTCCTCACAGCTCTTCACTCTGTGCTTTGTTGTAGTTATTTATTTGTATAACTGTGTCTTGTTTAGTCCTCTCCCTCAAAGTGCAATTTGAGCCATAAAATTGAATATGGAGTGGACGCCCCAGGAGGCTCTTGTCCTCAGATACGTCACTCTTGCAAAAGAGAGAGCTTGGGGTTACTCACAGGGGTCTTTACTTGCTGCAAATGTTGTTTCAGGCTCAAGAGTAATTTCTAAATCTATCATTCATGCTGGAAAGTACTTTAAAGAAGAGCAGATGCATCTGTGTCTCCCCCAGCTCACGGCTGGTCAGACAGGTAAAGGGATATGTCAGGAGGATTTTGAGTCACTAACTTCTCTATCCATCTGTTTGACATTATTCTCTTTGGAAACATCTTAGAATCCATATCTATAGTTAATTTCTTTTAACTTTATATACTGGAAAGGGAATGGAAGGGCTCAACATAAATCCCTTTCACTACCCCTTACTTCGAAATCAAGATGCAAGCTAATTTTGGGTAAAAGAAATGAGCTTGTACTCTGCCATAGCCACTTGGAAGGAGGTAGATAGCTGGAGGTCAGGAAATAGGGAAAATTTCCCATTGTTCAATGTCAGAACTCTCAAAGTCCTTTCACGTCTATTGTCTCATTCAATCTTCAGGTCAAGCTAGAGTATGGTAATCTGCATTTTCCAGCTGAAGATCTGCTGCAGTACACACAAGACTTATCTGGGAAGGTTGAAGGATTGCTATATATACAAAAGGGGTGTGTGTGTGTGTGTGTGTGTGTGTGTGTGTGTGTGTGTGTGTGGTCTGTGTGTATGTGTGTTTCACTCCAAGTGTTTACTCCAGCCTGTTGGTAGGAACTGTGGTGCGGGAACAAGTGTTAGGAAGGATTGAGGCTGTGATATAGTTTAGTCAGAAAGTGTGGTGATTGACTAATAATGTCTGCCCAGGACACAGCAGCGGTGGTGGTATAAAGGCAGAACACATGTCGTATGATTTTAAAACTTGGTAAATGATAAGTTCCAAAGTCCTAGCCATCTGTGTAATCTGAATTTTGAGTCATCAGGACATGTAGATTCTATTTCTAACCCTTCTAATAATGAGCAGTGTGGTCTTCAAAAAGTCATTTTCTTCTCAAAAGTCATTATGAATCTGTAAGATCTGAATATTGTAGTAGGTGACTGGTAAGGTTTTATTCAGCTGAAATAGCCTCTGATTTTCTAGGAAGTTTATAATGACTATATTATTAAAACATGCATACTTGTGTAATAGCACATTCTATCCTGAGCTACCAGTACATCTTTCTCCTCCTTTTTCATATCTATAGATTACTTAAATAGGGCATGTACTTACCTAAATGATCTAACTATTTAACATGCCGATAATGGTTCATTTTGTGCAAAATTTGAAGTATGTCCTATGTTTCCTCTAACACATATTGGGAAGCAGTCATATTCTCATTTTTTCTTACTTCTCATGGTGACAACAGTTGATCTACACAAGGCATTCTGCATACTGAACATATGCTGATGATTATGAAAGTAGCACAGGAAAGAATCAGAGAAGTGAACGGACAAAAAGAGAATCAAAAGGCACCATAGATCTCGGTCTGGGCACATGCAGGAGTCTCTGTATCTTCCCTCCTCTCACTTAAAAAAATAAAAGGCATCATAATTCTTGAAGTTATAAAGCCTTTTTTCTTTTTCCTGTGACAAAAATAAAACACGTTCAATTGCAGAAAGATTACGATACAGGGGGGGGGGTGGGGGAAGAAACAGGTGGCTTGAGTGTACAGCCTCTGATAGCAGGTCCTACATCTTACTCGCCACCCATTTTGTCTCCGGTGATTTGTAGAATGTCTGAGACCAATTAGTAAATAGATTCTGAATATATAAATAAGTAAATGAATAGCAGTGAAAAGAAAAAAAGCACACCTAATGCTGAATCACAGAGATAATCACTGTTAATAAGAAGTGTACCTCCACCTTGACTTTTCACTGACAAATGTATACTGGTTTGTTGTTAAAAGGCAGCTTTATTGAGGTATAATTTACATACAACAAGAGTCATCAAGTTTAAGTATACAGTTCAATGAATTTTGACAAGCATCTACAATCACACAACCACTTCCACAATCAAGATAAGAATATTTTCTCCACCCCCAGTAAATCCCTTGTGACATTTTGTAGCCAATCTCCGCCTCTCACCCTTGGCCCCTTACAACCACTGTGCCGATTTCAGAGTCATCTGGAATCAAACAGTGTGTAGTCAGTCTTTCATGTCTTGTCGGGTCTTTCACAGAGCATGAAGCTGTTCAGGTTCATCCATGGTGTTGGGTATTATTAGTTTGTTCCTGATCCATCTCTATGGTTGTACAACAATTTGTTGATCCACTCACCAATTGATGGACATTTGGCTTTTCAGTTTTGCCTATTGTTATGATGCCCTAAACAATGTCTTTGTGTGGACATACGTTTTTCTTTCTGTTGGGTTAATATCTAGGAAGAGTTAAATTTTAATGGAATACAAACTTCCAGAGCAGTTGTATTATTTTTTATTCCCAGCAGCCCCGTGTATGAGAGTAAAACCTACTATTGTCATTCTTAATTCTAGTCATTCTAAATGGGCATGTAGAAGTATCTCCTTGTGGTTTTCATTTGTCTTTACCTAATGAATAACCATGTTGAATATCTTTTCCCTGCTTATTTGCCATCTGTATATTATTTTCTGGGGAAGTATCTGTTTGGATTCTTTCTTTCTTTTTTTTATGTATTTTTTTCTGAAGTTAGAAGCGAGGAGTCAGTCAGACAGACTCCTGCATGCGCCCAACCGGGATCCACCCAGCATGCCCACCAGGGGGCGATGCTCTGCCCATCTCGGGTATTGCTCTGTTGCAGCTGGAGCCATTCCAGCACCTGAGGCAGAGGCCATGGAGCCGTCCTCAGTGCGGGCGGGGGTGGGGGGTGGGGTGGGGAGGCAACTTTGCTCCAGTGGAGCCTTGGCTACAGGAGAGGAAGAGAGAGAAAGGAGAGGTGAAAGGGTAAGAAGCAGATGGGTGCTTCTCCTGTGTGCCCTGACTAGGAACCAAACCCGGGACTTCCACACACCAGGCCGACACTCTACCACTGAGCCAAACGGCCAGGGCTAGTGTTTTGTTTTTTTTTTTAATTCTAGTTGTTTATTTTTGTTTTATGGAGTTGAATGGGTTATTCCTATATGCTGGTTACAAGTTCTTTATCAGATATAGATTTATCACATATTTTCCCAGTGCGTAATTTTCCTTTTCATTAACAGTATCTTTTGAGGGCCATAGAAGTTTAATTTTGATGAGTTCTTATTTGAAAATTCTTTACAGTTTCTCCTTTTGCTATCATATAGTCATCCATTTTTTCCCCTAACCCGAGGTTACAAAAATTTTCATAAATATTGTCTTTTAGAATTCATTTTCAGCTCTTTCATTTAATTTTATGATCTATTTTGAGTTGATTTTTGTGACTGGTGAGGTAAGGGTTGAGGTTCATTTTTATATATGTGCATATCTAATTGTGCCAGCACCATTTGTTCGAAAGGATTATACCTTTCTCTACTAAATTTTCTTGGCTCCTTTGTGGAAAATCAATTAACCAATTATGTTTGAATCTATTTCTAGTATTTTGTTCTGTCCCATTGATTTAAATGTTATCCTTTTGCCAAAACAACCCTGTCTTAATTCTGTGGCTTTATAATGAATCCTTCAATCAGGTAGTTTAAGTCTTCCAGTTTTGTTATTTTTCAAAACTGTTTCGGTTATTCTAGGTGGCTTGTATTTTCATATACTGTGTTTTATAATAAACTTTTTGATTCCTACAAAAAGTGCTTATTGGAATATTGGTTGGGATTTATATGCATCTATTGATTAGTGTAGTGAGAATTGACAACTTAAAATATTAAGTTTTCTGATTCATGGATATGGTATACATCTTCACTTATCCACATCTTTTTAAAAAATTAGCAATATTTTTAAATATCCAGTGTACATATTGCCATATTTTGTTAAATTTATCAAAATGTTCATGTTTTCTGATGCTATTATTGTTTGATTATATATATATACATATATCTTTTTAATTGTTCTTTCTAATTGTACTTTCTAATTTTTCATTGCTGGTATATAGAGAAACTATTTTTATTTTTGTACATCAACCTGGTATAATACAATTTATCTTTATTTTTTACAGGGACAGAGAGAGAGTCAGAGAGAGGGATAGATAGGGACAGACACACAGGAATGGAGAGAGATGAGAAGCATCAATCATTAGTTTTTCATTGCCGTTACGACACCTTAGTTGTTCACTGATTGCTTTCTCACATGTGCCTTGACCGCAGACCTTCAGCAGACTAAGCAACCCCTTGCTGGAGCCAGCGACCTTGGGTCCAAGCTGATGAGCTTTTGAGCTTTTGCTCAAGCCAGATGGGCCTGCACTCAAGCTGGCGAGCTCGGGGTCTTGAACCTGGGTCTTCCACATCCCAGTCTGATACTCCATCCACTGTGCCACCGCCTGGTCAGGCATATAATACAATTTTGCTAAATTTACTTATTCTAGTAGCTTTATAATAAATATGAAATAATTTTATACATAAATACAGCCATCATGTTATATACACATAAAGAAATAAAGACAGCTTATTTATTTTTAAGTATGAATAGCTTTTTTATATATATATATAAAAAGAATCTTGTCTTATCAGACCAGGCAGTAGTCAGTGCATAGAGCATCAGCCTGAGATGCTGAGAACCCAGTTCTGAAACCCCAAGGTTGCCAGCTTGAGCATGAGATCATAGACATGATGACTCCAAGGTCATAGGCTTGAGCCTTAAGGTAGCTGACTTAAAGCCCAAGGTTGCTGGCTTGAGCAGAGGGGTCATTGGCTTGACTGGAGCCCCCTGGTCAAGGCACACATGGAAAGCAATCAATGAACAATGAAGAAACAACAAGTATGAGTTGATGCTTCTTATCTCCTTTTCTGTCTGTCCATCCCTTTTTGTTCATCTCTCTGTCTCTCTTGCAAAGAAAAAAAAAATCTTGCAAAGAAAAAAAAAATCTTATAGGACACTATAAGATCTCCAATACAATAATGACTACTAGTCATGAGAACAAACATACTTACCTTATTTCTGGCCTTTTGAGGAATATGGCCAGTCTTTCACCATTAAATAAGCTAATACCATAGGATTTTGTAAATGCCGTTTATCAGATTAGAAACTTTTTTTCTTATTTGATGAAAGTTCCTTTCTATAATTAATACATATTGAATTTTTTCAAATACTTGTTCTGCATTGATTGAAATAATCATGTAGACTTTCTTTTTAGTCTATTTATATGGTAAATAAAATTGATAATATTTTGAATGTTGCTATATAATAAAGACTTTGTCTGATCTTTATCCCTGGTTCTTGGGATAGAATTTCTAACCCTTTATAAATTCCTGATTTCATAGGAGTGTCTTGTTATTTATGATGGGTTCCTAGATAGTTTCAGAATGGGACCTGGCCTTGCTTGGAAGACCAACCATATTATTAGAGACTTGAAACAGATTATATCAACCTAGCTTCTGAGAGGGGGACAGTGGTTGGAGATTGAGTTCAATCACATGCCCAATAATCCAGTCAACGATGCCTGCACAATAAGAGCTCTGGACACCAAAGTTCAGTTGAAATTTCCAGTTGATTAATACATTGATGTGCCAGGAGGATGCCATGCCCTTATTCCACAGAGGGCAGACATGGAACCTCCATGTTTGGCACCCTTTCTAGTCTGACCCTGTAGGGTGCTTCTTCTGGCTGGCCTTGATTTGTGTCCTTTAAAATAAAACTATAATTATAAGTACAGTCCTTTACTGAGTTATGTGAGTCATTCTAGTGAATTATTGAACCCAAGTGGAGAGTAAAACCCCCTGTGTTTGTACCTAGTTGGTCAGAAATGCAGATAGCCTGGGGACCCTGCAATTTGTGGCCAGTTTCTGAAGTCAACTTGTAACTTGTGATGTCTGTACTAACTGAGAGTAGTTAGTATCAGATGACTTTGCAATATTACTAATATTAAACCATCTTTGTATTCCTGAAGAAAATTTTTACCTACTCATTAAAATTTATTCTTTTAATATCTCAACCGATTCATTTTAACTTTGTGTGTGTGTGTGTGTGTGTGTGTGTGTGTGTGTGTGTGATAGAGAGAGACAGAGAGAGGGACAGATAGGGACAGACAGGAAGGGAGAGAGATGAGAAACATCAATTGTTCATTGTAGCTCCTTAGTTGTTCATTGATTCCTTTCTCATATGTGCCTTGACCAGGGGTGGGGGCTACAGCTAAGTGAGTGACCCCTTACTCAAGCCAGAGACCTTGGGCTCAAGCCAGCAATCTTGAGCTTCAAGCCAGTGACATTTGGGCTCAAGCCAGCGACCATGAGGTCATGTCTATGATCCCATGCTCAAGCCAGTGACCCCGTGCTCAAGCTGGTGTGACTGAGCTTAAGCTGGATGAGCAGGCACTCAAACCAGCGACCTTGGGGTTTCGAACCTGGGTCCTCTGTGTCCCAGCCCAACACTCTATCCACTGTACCACTGCCCAGTCAGGCATTTTTGTTAACTTTTTAATTAAATCATTTTTATCTGTATTTATGAAAGATATTATTCTGTATGTTTTTTTTTCTTTAATGTCTTTTCATGGTTTTTTATATCAGTGTAAAGCTGGATTCATAAAATGGATTGGAAAGTGTTGTCTTTTTATATACTTATCTAAAGTATTTGTGTAGAATTGGTATTACTTCTTACTTAAATATGTGGATAAAGGGACCTGGGCCTGGGATTTTCTTTTTGGAAAGGCTTCTAAGTGTAAATCTCTTAACTTTAACTGACAGCGTGTTCCAGTTATCTGTTTCTTCTTCAGTGAGCCTTGGTAATTAATGCCTTTCAAAGTCTTCATACATTTCATCTTAGTTGTCAAAATTTTTGTCACAAAGTTGTTTGTGATGTGAAATTCTTTTACTATTTCTTGATTGTCTATAGGGCCTATAATGATGTCCCCTTTTTCATTCCTGATATTGGTAATTTATATCTGTTGTTATCCCTATTAAATCTGGTGAAGTTCTGCCAAATTTTGATCTTTTCCCAAAATCAGATATTTTCATTGATTTTCTCAATTGATTTCTCAATTATTTGCTTTTGTATATTTCCAATATTTAATTTTATGAAAAATGCTTGATTTTTTTGGTCTTTATTCTTATCAGAAGTGTTTCTTTCCCCCCCTACTCCCATTAGATTTAATTTGCTCTTCTTCTTCTAATTCTTATGTACAAGTTAGAGTATTAACTTGAGACTTCTTTTCTAAAATAATATAAAATCCCATAAATTTCTGTTAAAACACTAGTTTACCTGAAAGTCACAATTTTGTCATGTTTTTAAATCTACTCTCAATTCAAAATGTTTTCTAACTTAGTTTTTTATTTCTTTTTGGACTCACGAATTACTCAGATGTGTGTTGTTAAATTTCAGATGTTTGAGGGTTTTCCCAGAAACGTTTGTGTTTTTGGTCACAGGTTTAATTCCATTTTGATCAGAGAATATGCTCTGTAAGTTTTTGATCATTTTAAATTTATTTGGATTTTCAGGGTTCTTAGAACGTTCCCCACCACTGCATGTTTATTGAAAGAACATAGATTCTGCTGTTGTTCCTTTTCTCAATCTACTTTATTTTATTGTTACTATAGATTTTTTAAATTCACTGTTAGTATAGTTTCCATTATTTTACTATTTACCATATCTTTGTTTTCATATTTGAAGTATAGATATCATACAGTTAAATCTTGCTATTTTGATACAGTCTGAGTATGATGCTTTTTATTTGTAGTTTGATTATTTATTTTTAGTTTAATTAATGATATAAATGGGTTTATAGATGCTGTTATGCTTATTTTCTTTCTATTTATACAATCTCTTTTTTATTTTTTTCTTGTTTACTTTTCTAACTTTTGTTCTCATTAGTTGAGAATTTCCTGTGATTTTATTTCATCTCTACTATCCACTAGTTAATCCTCTTTTTGTTTATTTTAGTGGTTGGTTGCTCTAGGGCTTACAGTATACATCTTTAACTTACTACAGTCTACTTATATAATATATAAAATTACATAGTATATAAAAATCCCACAACAGCATACTTTAATTTGACTTATTTTGGCCTTTATGCTGTTGTGTTCATAAATTTTTACTTCTTCTTGTGTGATAGACTCCACAAAACACTGCTAACATATTCTGATTTCAAAATACAATGATCATTTAATAATATTTTAAATGAGGATTAAAATAGGAAGACACATGAAAAGTATATGATTTATTAATTAAAAAATTTATCTCCTAAGGGATGACCTTGCTTTATAATTAATTTAGTTCAGTTATCTTCACCTTTCTCATCTTCAACTTCCATGACTTAAAAAACAGTAAAACAGTGGAATTTATAGTACTTTTTTTTCCCAGGGACAGAGAGTCAGAGAGAGGGATAGATAGGGACAGATAGACAAGAACGGAAAGAGGTGAGAAGCATCAATCATTAGTTTTTCGTTGCCGTTGTGACACCTTAGTTGTTCATTGATTGCTTTCTCACATGTGCCTTGACCATGGGCCTTCAGCAGACCCAGCAACCCCTTGCTGGAGCCAGCAACCTTGGGTCCAAGCTGGTGAGCTTTTGCTCAAGCCAGATGGGCCCGCACTCAAGCTGGCGAGCTCGGGGTCTTGAACCTGAGTTTTCCACATCCCAGTCCGATGCTCTATCCACTGCGCCACACCCTAGTCAGGCTATAATACTTTTGATAGCACCTGCTAATAGAGAAAATATCATATATACACTCTATATATATGGAATATATATATATATTCATAAATGCTACACCTACATATTATATTTATCATCACCTACATACATAAGAAACAAAAACTCAGAGGATGAGAAACATAAATACAAATAGAATTCTAATAATTTCTTCTCAAAACTTGTCATAGATTATTCTTACATCTCAAAGGTGTATGCTTACCCACCTTGGAGAACACTACTCTCAAACATAAAATAGTAAAAATACGGCATGAGCAATCAGGGTAACTAACTTACTGAGTTGACATATGACAACTCAATAAGGCACACATTTTAGTATTTGCATTTTATACATAAGGAACCTGAGGCTTAGATAGTAAGTGACTCAGTTAAAATCATATATAAGGTAAATAGAAGAGTCCAATCTAAATGCAGTCTCCTCATTCTGAATTTAATTAACTGTTCTTTGTAGTGCTGTGTCCAACCCTTTGAAAAATGATACCTCATGGCTGATATCTACAGACAACATTATCAAACAGCCTAATAAATACCATTAACTCAAAAAACCCTTCATAATATGATTAAAACCTTAATTTCCAAAACATATTACATAAGATGTTTTATTAAATTATTGCTATTTAATGATGATAATAATAACTATATTAGAATATACATCTATGACATTTAATCTTGCATTTCTATATCATTTGCTGTTAATTCTTTCTCTCATTTTGTATGAGAAGAAGTGAGGTCAGTGGGAATTAACTTTTCATTTCCAATTAATAAGGGAAGGCTTGTCGGGGAGAGGAATTAGGCCTAAAAAGAATGGCATGGAATTGGACTAGAAGGAGGGAGGGGAGAACATTTGGAGAATAGAGAAATCTTTGGAGAATGTCCCAAATCCCAGCTTCTATCTACCAAGTAATCATATAGAGCAGACCGTGAAAGACTGGACCAGATTCAGTCACTGACCTGGAGATAAAATTCTCCGTTTTCCATTATCAACTCGGCTAGAAACCCATGCCCCCTGGAGCTGTACTTCGCCAACGTTCTGCCTCCCTCTACCCTGCCTGGTTTATAATCACAGATTCAGGTACGGAGGTACACTTCCCAAAGGGCGAACTATTTTTGTCTAGTACCACGCAGAGCGCAGGGGACAGAAATGGTTGTGGTAAACAGAATAACAATATTAAATCCTGTTTGCAGCTCTGTGAGCGATGGGCAGAAGAAGATAAGAGAAGCTGGAGAATCAAAACTGAAAATCTCCAGCCTACTGTCTGTAGCAAATCCATACATTTCAGAGGGGAGCAGTTCAGTGTAGGTGGCAGAGCACGGCTTGGCAGTAGGACCTGTGTTGATGCACCTGGCTCTACCATTTCCTAGAACTAGATTTTTAGCATTCCGCCTCAACTCTGTCTGCCTCAGTGAGTTGATATTTCAAATGGGAATGCAATCATTGATGTCACAGTACAGTGGTTCTGGATACTAATGTGAGAATAAATATGCAGTGGTTTGGTTGCCGTTTATTATTGACCTTCCATCCATTCTCCAGGGCCATGACAAGGTCGTGGTTCCCTTCTAGGATCTGATTGTTCTGTTGCCTTCATCTAAAGTGACCGTTGCCTTTTCCAAAATCTTCTGGAACAGTGAGTAGACACATTATAAAGAGTGAAATGAAATGGATGAAATGAACTAGAACATGTCATTAAACCCCATATATCAAAAATGCCATTGTTTCAACATGTAACTAGTAGGAAAAATATCATGGACATTTTACATTCCTTTTCCATGTTCTTTTAATGAATGGTATATGGTTTTTTTTTGTTGTTTTTTTTACTAACAAAAGATATGAGTTCAGACTGGCCATTCTTCGGTTTCTCAATAACCACACGTGCCTAGTCACTGCCTCCGCCTGGAACTAGTCCAAGAGGGGACAGTTTTTCTCTTTTCTGTGCACTGGGTAGTCTTCAGTGGCAACAACCATTCCATGGCCTGGGGAACCCACCATCATGTGCCAGGTTGGTTTGGGAGTTTTAATTATTTTAACTATCTTCCCTGATAGCTGAGATTCAAACCTCAATTGAAAATGAGATGGAGTAGAGTGCAAGACTTGACCTTTAAAGGTCACTTCAGCCTTGATGCAGTGCCCGGCGGATGCTTTTCAAGGCATCTCTGGTTCTTCAGATAAATAAAGCCACTGGGAAGGTAGTGGGTCAGATCCGATTAGAACTCCATTGCACTACAATCCATCCAGCAATATTCAGGAGTGGAAATACTTGTGCATTCTGAGAGATTCTACTTGTACAGCATGATTGCAGACATGCCCAAGTGTGTCAGACCCCTGCTCAGTCTACCATATCCTAAACTTGGCCGGCACACTCAGCCATTGAGGATTATACAGTTTAAATTGGATGAGAGTGGTTGGTGGTGATTGTTAAAAGACATCATCAACAACAACAAAAATCAAAAGCAAAAATGAAACAGAGGTCCTCTAATCCACCAATGAAATAATATTTCCTCTCAGCTCTCAAGATTAGGCCAAGATCTCCCAAAGCCAGACAGTCCCAACTGAATCTGTTAATCCTGAAATTGTGTAACTATTCATGTGCAGAAAATGAGTCTTTGGATTTCTAAAAGCACGGACACCCTGGGAGAGGTCTGGCCTCGCCTACGTTTCTGCAACGGCTGGTATAATGATAATTTCGAAGACAGTCAAGGCCCGCTGATCTTTTCGAAAGGTAGATGGCAAGGACCCAGGGGACATGTTTGTGCAATGAGGTCTGGGTAGGGTCAAATAGGGTCACCACTTAGAGGAGCGTTTGTTTGCAGAGTAGAAATGCAATTCACATTCCACTAGAGATCAGGAGAGCCATGGAATATCAACACAGCTCTCCAGGAGCACAGTCAACCCCGTCCGAGCTTGTGATGTACAGGCGTAACTACTCTGACTCGAAAGGAATGCATGCTGCATAGCTTGAAAACGGGCTGCAGAAACACCTCCCTGCCTCTCCCAGTAAGAGGAGCAAGACACAAGGGCTGATTCTAGCTCATTAATCAAGGGACTTTGCTGCTGGCCTTGTCTATAAAATACCAATGAGAAATGGAGGGTCCCCTGTTCAGGAAACTCTTTTGGCTGCTGCAGAGATTTCCAGAGCAGACAGGACATGTCTTGGCCCACCCTGAGTGGCCTGTCAAGGATTTGGGGGGCCAACCAGAACCTTTTTCAGCTCCCTTGTTCATTTCAACTTATAGGTCATGTTTTTGTAACAGAGTGAGTATAAAATAAAGTGCCTCCTCACCCTCACATGCTTCCCCTTCCTCTCTGTATATGGTAAAAAAAAAGATACCATTATACATACTAGGGGAATAGCTTTCATTGTCTCACTAGTTCATTATCTAGGTTAATGCACCAAGTTGGAAACATATTCTGATCGCTTGCCGTGTGTTAAAGTTTCTAATCTTTGTATGCAGGAAAAAAACAAAAGAGGAGAAGGAAGACTGGATTAGGTGTTGAATGTAGATGTGTTGATTTTTTTATTCATTCACTCAACCGACATGCTCTAGGCCAGATGAGACCCTAGGCTCTGAGTTTTCACCTTGGCTCTACCGTTTACAAACTGTGAGGTATGGGCCACTTCTGGCACCTTAATTCCTTTGACCATGAGATGGCGCACAGTCTGATTCCATCATACCCTGGGCTGAGAATTAAGTGCGTCAGACATTTTGCCAGGTAATGGTAGTTTTAATATTTATTCAGTTCTCTAAACTAAATATTATTGGGCCAATTTTACATGTGACAAAAGTGATGTTCAGAGAGGTGAAGCAATCTGGTCCGATTCCATTCACAGCAGAGGTGAAATTTGAAACCACGTTTGGCTGCAAAGATCATCCTTTTCATCACCAAGTGAAAAATTTATAACTGCACAGAACTATTCTCCTGTCATATTTTATTATGAGGTAGCTAATTTCATATATTAGCCCTAAATATCTCCATGGGATCTCAGGAGCTTTGTGATCGCTTTCACCAGCCCACCGTTGAGAAGGTTGGCGATGTCCTGGTGGGACAGAGTGGACTGTTGTCATCCTTAGGCACAGTTTATCAGCGGGGAATCGGTTGCCATAGCGCTGAGTCCTGGGTATCAGAGTCTGTGCTAATCACAGGGTCACACTGTTGAATGAGTAGAAAAACCACTAGAAGAATCTGGGCTGGTTTGAATTTTTCGGTTCTTCCATGCCACTTTCATAGCTCTCTCAACATACTGATCAGACACGGCCATCCATGTGCTCTAAAGAAACCAATATATTATAGCTACCGCTGGAGATCAGAGAGTGGGAAAATGCCATATGCACATTATTGTTAATCGTTTTGATATTTTCAATACATAGACACCCTAAATTATGCTCTTCAGTCTCTTGAGCTGGGAAAAAGAGGCAATTAAAAAAAAAAATCCTAGCCTGACCTGTGGTGGCGCAGTGGATAAAGCCGTTGACCTGGGAACACTGAGGTCACCAGTTCAAAACCCTGTACTGGTTCGGTCAAGGCACATATGGGAGTTGATGCTTCCAGCTCCTCCCCCCTTTCTCTCTCTCTCTCTCTCTCTCTCTCTCTCTCTCTCTCTCTCACTCTGTGTCTCCTCTCTAAAATGAATAAAAAAAAAAAATTCCTAGCTTCCACTTTCTAATCACATACATTTTCTCTTGTTCTTTGAGATGCTTGCGAGGTTGGGCATGTAAATTTATGAAAAGAAATAAAATCAATTTTTACTATCTTTGGCGATGTTTAATAACATCATTAAAATATTTCAAAATTAATTGTGATCATTGAATTGTAAAATGTGGATGGTTCAGCAGTATTTAAGAATCTCTCTGTGAAAGTATTCTGGGATTCTGAAGCAACCCTGAGGAAGAGGTAAAGAAAACATGATCTGCGTGTTGAAGATGAAGATACTGGTCCTAAGAGGTTCCTGAGGGGAGGGGAGCACAGCCAGTGGTGAAGATGAATATCCAGGGCATCCACCTGTGCCTTTAGGTGAAATACCAAGAAATTATTTTAACATTTAAAATTATTTTTGTGGGTACTTTGTTCTAGGAGAGGCTAATGGTCAGATGCGAGTCAGGTCAGATGGGTTGGTGACATGGACACTTGCTGCTTTTGTAGCATCATGTCTTCTCTGTGTCTCCGGTGACTGCACCCTCTGGGGAGCCACCTTCCCCCTGTAAGCCATCTGATTGAGGTTATATCAAGTCCTCCCTCGATACGGAGCATAAGAGGACCATGATGGAGATCCAGTGATGGGGACACAATCCCAGTACAGCCATTTAGACACAGTCTTGGGGTTTCTGTTGGGACTTCCGGGAGCAGTTTAACGTTCGTCCTCCAGCTACATGGAAGGAATTCTGCCCGGTGCTTAGAGGACCCAGAGGGACAAAGAACTGAGGGAAGCAGGCAGGATGGGTTCTGATGACATGAAACTAAACCCAAGCAAACTCAACGTCTTTTTTTTTTCCAGTTATGTGAACCAATAATTTTTTTTTGTAGTTAGTTTTATATGAGTTTCTTGTCATTTATAAGCAAGAGAATGCTAATTGATACTGCAAGTTTGATTAAGTGCTCCTGTTCAAAGCCTGTCTGAAGTTGTGGTAGCACCCTGGAGTGTGTGGTGATCCTGCAGCATGATTAGCATGGAAAAGTATATGGTTTGGTTGTATCACGGCGTGATTACTTAACAATGTTATAATCAGCAAGATCTAATCCAGGCAAAATGTCCTCACGAAGAAAAACAATGACTAAATTCATTAACCATGGATTTGCTTACCTTTTCATTGCTTCATCAAACATTAGTTTATTTCTTGGGCTAAGTTGTCCCCAGTAAAGCCTGCAGTGTCCACATATCAATAAAACTGGGTTTGACATCTACACCTATGTCTGGATTGCATAACTACTCTATTTTGCACAAGCAGCGGTAGGGACCCAGGCTCTGTAAACCATTTTCTGCACTGACATCTGTTATAAAAAAAAAATGGAGGAAGGGAAAAGTTACACAGAGCTTGACCTTTAGGATAGAAAGATCAAGATACCCTTATTTCACAATTTAGGTAATTCTTTCTGTTTGATCCTGCCATCAGATAGGCATGCTTTCATCTCCGGCATCTGCAGAAGGTCTTTGCCTGTCTCAGACGGAGAACACACAGGACTCACAGTGAGGTTTCATCTGTCCTGATTAATCTAATTGATTGGTAGTTTTTGCCTAGAGGTTTGTACTAAGAAGTGTTTGGGGGTTTTGTGGGAGAGGGTTTTGTGATCCGCTAGCAGTGTTAGCCCCAGGCAAGAGATAGACAAGAAGTAACACTAAGGAGACACCAAGAAATATTGAAAATTTAGGCATGCATGGTGGTTTGAAACAAAATAAAGATTAGCCAGCTAAACTTGAGCTAATTGCAATAGAAGTCAATTACAAACACTGACAAAAGGGTATTTATGTCATAAAGTAACAAACCAGCCATACCTTCCCAGGAGCAGTGATGCTGAAGCCGAATGAAAGTGTGTTCATATGGCAGTTTAATGTCACTACGGACTCAAGTAAATGGGGCTTGCAGCCCTGTGTTATAGTTTGCAGGAGTGGTCCCCTGCACGGCTGAGCACAGAAGAGCACAGCAATTAGAACACGGGCTCGTGGGCTCAGGATCTCAAGACAAAAGTCAGCTCTTGTTAACAGTGGATGCTTAAGCCAACATTTGTCTTCTCAGATCCTCAGTCTCTTCATCTGTGGTAGTGGAGATAACCTGTGACTCATGGCTTTTTCGAAGCCAATTTTTTTTAATTTATCTTTATTTTTTAAAGGGACAGAGAGAGAGTCAGAGAGAGGGATAGATAGGGACAGACAGACAGGAATGAAGAGAGGTGAGAAGCATCAATCATTAGTTTTTCATTGCTGTTGTGACACCATAGTTGTTCATTGATTGCTTTCTCACATGTGCCTTGACCGTGGGCCTTCAGCAGACCGAGCAACCCCTTGCTGGAGCCAGCGACCTTGGGTCCAAGCTGGCAAGCTTTAGCTCAAGCCAGATGGACCCGCACTCAAGCTGGCGAGCTCGGGGTCTCAAACCTGGGTCTTCTGCATCCCCATCCGACGCTCTATCCACTGCGCCACCGCCTGGTCAGGCTCGAAGCCAATTTTAACCAGTTAACGTAATTAAGTCATATTTGTGAAGGCTTAGCAATTTTTCTGGCATATTATAGGCATGAAATATGTGGCAAATAAAGACAATAAAGAAAAACAGCAACACTAGGAATATCATGCTGTCTAACCCAGTCCATGATGGTAACTGGATCAGTATTTGTCATGTTTGGGGTGATCACGGTATGTACAATTGGGGTACAGGGAAGGCTTCACCATTCAAAACAAAATGTGTAAATACAATAAAAACTCTCTCCCACTTGGGTCATCCCTTTTGCTTTAAAGGCATCAAATTAGAGGTGGTAGGAAATCACAGTTAAGTGCATTGAATTGTGAGTTCAACTTGATGAATTTAAATCTTAGTTTAATGCTAATGTTTCTCTTTAGGGATGATCATTTTAGCCTCTACCTTGTGTGAAGATTACACAAGTAAACACATGGAAAACAGAACAATGCCTGACCCAAAGTTAGTGCTCAATAAATGCTGTTATCAATAATGATATTATTCTGAGTCAGAAGTGTAACACCTCTAAGCCTGGCCCCCATTGATTTAGGGACTGCATGTCAGGCTTCATTCTAAGTGCTTATCTCATTTAATCAGTACATCAATGTTGCTGGGCTAAGTGTTACTTCCTAATGAGACTATATGTTCCCAAGGGGAATGGTCTGTTCACTGCTATAGACCAAGTGTCTGGTTCAGAGAAGGTACTCAATAAATAAATTCTGGATAAATTATTGGATCCCTAATCGCCAAACAAAGACATTGTGGCTTGAAAGGATTAATGATATGTATATACAGTTCTTGGTAAGGTTTATTGTGTGCCTTCCTGGGAGATGGTGATGCCAAGTTTGGGCCCAAATCTCTTTGACCTCAAAGACTATTTCTCATATCCCCTGTGCTCACTGACATGAAAATAATTAGTGTTTATTCATCTTAGAAAGAAAATGATGTCACCAGATCAGAAGACCATTTTACTGAGATTAAGCTGTGGGGGAAATAGACCCTTACTTAATTAGACACTCATCCCCAAAATCATGTTTTTCCAGATGGAATTAACATCAAAGTTATAAATCAAGAGGGCAAAACTTTATAAGGAAAGAAGTGACTAGATGGAATAGCTTCAGAGCTGAGTGGGGGATACTTCTCCTTCTCCAGACGGGAGGTGTTTGTGCCTGGACATGAGGTAGGCTAGCAGGCATTGAGATATCGTACAAGAATCTGTGGATAATTAGCATCAGCAGGTATTGTCACCTGATCACGCAATGGCAGAACTGAAAGGCAAGGCTGTAGAGAAGATTTGATAAAACTACCTAATTGATAGATTATATATGTTTTTCTATTGGTTTGCAGCAAGTTCCTGCAAATTTAATGGCTTAAACACACACACACACACACACACACACACACACACACACACACACACACACACACACACATTTATTGTCTCATAGTTTCTGTAGGTCAGACTTTCAGGTGTGGAATGACTGAATTCTTCACTCAGGGTCTCATCAGAGTGAAAGCAATGGGTGAGCTAAGGCTGTGAATTTCATCTAGAGCTTAGTGTCCTCTTCTCAGCTCACACATTGTAGGTAGAATCCATCTTCTTCTGGTTGTAGGGCTGAGGTTCCTGTTTTCATGCTAGCTGTCACTCAGGGACCTAGAGACCACCCACTCACTGTTTCCTACTATATAACATCATCATGAGAGTGATATCTCATTATATCCACAGGTTCTACCCACACTCAAAAGAGAGGTATTATGCAAGGGCAAGGGTCCCTGGGTCAACTTTAGAATCCTGCCTACCAAATAAGTTGAGAACACATGCCCCAGAAGGACAAATAGACTTAACTTGTCTGGAGCACAGAGCTTACTGGAGACAGAACTGGATTGATAGCTATTCACCTGGCTCCAAGCTCATCTCTCTACTTCTAGTCTCTCTAAATCAGATGCTTCAATGTTGTGTACCAAAAACTCCATCATCCTGATTGATTATGCTGTATTAGAATACATTTGGTAGCGAGTTACAGAAATCCAAATAAAACGGGCTTAAATAGAGAGGAATGTTATTGGCTCACAGGGTCCGGTCTCTGTTTATGATTCTAGGTATCTCTGGATCTATTTTGTGGTTCAGTCTTCCTCCATGTTGCCTTCATTCTCAGTCAAGCTTCCTCATTGTGGTGACAAAGGTAATTGCCAGAACTCCAGGCTTAGATTTTACCAGCTAAATATGTCCATTATTATAATTTTTTAAATGAATACTTTTAAAAAGATAATTCCAGTAAATGCTTCTGGACTGACTCTGATTGTTCTGGTCTGTGTCAGTACTCATCTTTAAACTAACCATAGTGACCACTGGGATAGAACACCCTAACTGGCCAGTGTTGGTTATATGCCCTAGTGCCAGGGGTTAGAATCAGCACCTGTAGATCCAAATGGACTGAGATAGTTAGAAGGTTGGTTTCCCAAAGGAAAATAGAGGTTGTGTTAGCACAAAAGGAAAATGGATGCAAGACAGTCAAATGCCACCGATAGCCTATGTGGGGCTCCCCCTAGTGGAATGTGGGAGAGAGGGAGAGAGAGAGAGAGAGAGAGAGAGAGAGCAAGCTGGAGTAGGGCAGCCGATAACAAAGAAGAGGGGGAGAAGAGAAAAGACAGTGGAGTAGATTGCTCGTTAAACCACAGAAGCAGTGTTTAGTAGAGAATTAAAGAAAGAACCAGCCCACCTACCTTAATGAGTTTAAGAACCTGGGGTCAAGTTGTGGGTCCATCATTACAAAGTATTGTTCTTATGTAAGTCATACTAAGTTTCTGAGTCTGTTTCCCTCTCTGCAAAGCAGGTCTTCCTTCTGTGCCTACCTCATTTTTCAGTCATTGTAAAAAGGGAGGTTCTGAAAAACAAAGCAAAACAAGGAAGAAACTATCTAAGGTTTCCAAAGGGTAAGCCCTTTGGAAACATTATGCTGAATGATTAGTTCAAGTAGAGTATTGAAATCTGCAGTAGAGTTTTATCCCTTAAGACCAAGCCAACAGGTTAGTATTTTTCTGGATGCCTTCTAAAAAGCCCTTTTTGGAAATCATATGCCACCAAAGTAACAGCCTGGGTGTGCTCAGGCCTAAGGAAGCATGGGAGAGGACATTGAGAGAGAGCTGGGCATATTTAGTGAAACAGGTCTGCATGTCTAAATACATCCATTCTCATGGCTGAGGGAGCCTATTGAGAGACTAGGAAGCATGCAACTGCTAGTCACGGCATTAGCAGGGGATGGCTTGGCCATAGAGAGTCTGTGTGCTTGCTGAAAGAACACAGCCAGGAGCTGGGAACACCAAGATCAAGGTTCATATATGCAAATAGGCATCATAAAAGGCAGAAAGTGAAGAGTGTCAATATTCTTAAAGATTGAAGGGTTTACAAAGAACTCCTGTTTAGTCAATAAATATATCCTGGGCTCCTCTGTGGAAAGATCCAGGGTAGGCTTCTGCAGCAGGGTAGCCTAGGTTTGAATCTTGGATCTGATACGTGATATTAGGAAATTCATTGAACCTCCCTGCATCTCTGTTCTTCTCAGATGTGGATTATACTTGGGTTATAATCATAGTGACAGTACTGATATCACAAAACTAGGGAGAGATTGAATGAAATATTTGTGGGCACACAGAGTAGTTCCTGGGACACAGGGCATATAGTTAATACGTTTTCAGTGTATTTTTATGTGCCAGATGTCTCATTAGGAATATAATTTTTAAGACTTTGTGTTCTTGTGCTAGCCCAGGAAACATTTATTAAACAAATAGTATCACCAATCTCTGTTTGATTTCAGTGATGATACATTATGAAGGAGACACTCAGGTGTGAGAGAGCTGATGACAGAGGACCTTCCTTGGTCTGGAGCTCAGGGGAGTGGCATTTACCCTGATCCTGAGAGGGTGAGCAGGACTTGGCTAGTGTTGGAAAGTGGCTTCTGACAAGGAACAGCTGGCATAAAGGTTTAGATAAGGGGTCCCCCAACTTTTTACACAGGGGGCCAGTTCACTGTCCCTCAGACTCTTGGAGGGCCGGACTATAAAAAGAACTATGAAAAATCCCTATGCACACTGCACATATCTTATTTTAAAGTAAAAAAACAAAACGGGAACAAATACAATATTTAAAACAAAGAAAAAGTAAATTTAAATCAACAAACTGACCAGTATTTCAATGGGAACTATGGGTGCGGATGCATCCTGTGCTCCTCTCACTGACCACCAATGAAAGAGGTGCCCATTCCGGAAGTGCATGGGGGTGTGTGTGGATAAATGGCTCCAGGGGCCCCCGCTGCATTTGGCAGACCTGGTTTAGAGACTTAAAGGAACTCTGTAAACTGTAGTAACTGGATGCGTGCCAGTGTGGTTGGACTGGAGGGGGAGACATGACAGTAACGAGAAAAATCAAGCCTTGTACGCTTCATGTTAACATGTGTTTTCATCCTAATTGAAGTGAGAGGATATACATGAACTAAATATGTAAGGAGGGGATCAGGATTGATCACACAGAAATGAAGAGTGACTAGAGAGAAAAAGACATGGAAGCAGAGGCACTGGTCTAATTAGGGCACAGAAAGAGGGGCACCGGGAACTGAAAGCAACGAGCAGCTGATTTTAGTGAACAGTGAAGGTACAGGGATGATAACCAGGTATAAATAATATAGTAATAAACATGGGTTCAGTGATGGAGGGCACTGAATTCTGGGCAGAAACGTTCTGACGTGGGTACTTTGGTATGCCATTAAAAATCCTCCAGGTTTTAGATAAGTAGAGTGATGGATGAGAGTTGTTTCAAGCATATTGCCCCAGTAGGTTTGGGAAAGGGTGGTAGTGAAAAGGAAGAGAGAGAGAGAGAGAGAGAGAGAGAGAGAGAGAGAGAGAGAGAGAGAAAGAAGACTAAATGACATCCAGCATTTTTACCCAATTAGGAGATGCTAATAAAAGCCTAGATGAGAGAGATACGGAATGCTTGACTGTTGCTCATACATAGTAATCACACAGTAAATATTAGTTCTTATTAATTCAGCTGCTTTTAAAACAAAGTAAAAATAGCTCTTGGTAGGTGAAAAATGTTGTATGCCATATAAAGACACACTTTTCCTTCTCTTAGCTTTTTTAGCATTTTCTATAGACCTTGCACATACCAAGCACATTCCATGGTACCTTGTGATTGTTTAGGGATAAGTAAGGCTCAGTGATAGACTTCAGACTCCTAGAAGACATACCAGGGAACACATTTATTTCTGAACCTTTCAGACCATGTCATATTCAGTAGGCACTTAACATATGTGGGCTTCCTTCTGCAGTTGCTTAGTCTGCTCTGAACCCAAAGAACTCCAGATTAAGGCATTTTACCTCCTTTGAGATTTGACAGGAGTTGTAAACTTAAGCTTCTGAGGCAGTGGCAGGTGGCTCAGAAACACGCACAAATAAGGCTAAATCTTCTCTTTATTTAAGGAGGGGGAAGTGAAACCTCCATTTCGTCACTGAACATCTATCTGTATTTCTTGTCTATTTATAGAAAAAAGGGCTGTTTACTTACTTTCTGATTTCTCTATTAGCTTCCAATTTTCAATTTCTTAAACTTAAATATAAGAAGCAACCTATCAAATCTAAGGTAAAGCTGGAAATCAGAAAAGCTATCTACTCTAGAGGTCCTGAAGTTGGGGTCCAGGTATAGACATCCATGAATGCGATTGGGAAATAAAATGCAATCCTGTATTTTTTAAAGTACATTTTTTTTCATTAGAGAGAGGATCTATAGAAATTGTGAGGTTCTCAAAAGGGTCTATGACTATAAAGATACGATCCAATGCTTATCAAACCATCCTAATGAGAAAACTAAAAAGGAACCATCACATTGTCTCATTAAATGTCCTTGACTAAGGGTTCCATTCTAGATCACCCAAGATCTACAGACAGGAAGTTCTTTCTTAAGTCTACCCTAATTCTTTGGATGTCCTCCCCATGCAAGCCCTTGGTAAATTCAGTGGAAATAGCAAACAGCTGCTCACCAACACCCACCCCCAAAGAAAGAACAAGACATTTCTCACATATCTCAAGCTGCCTTAAATGTTCTTTCTTTGGCAAAGAAGAAAGAAAAAAGAAATATATTTTTGGCCTCTAAACCTTTTCCCACCCATGTGGATTTCTGCAGAAATGTTATCCATATGGTTCCGATAGCTTTCTCCATAAGTCATTAAGAATGCTTTGCACTGGGAACTTTTCTGATGACCAAGGAGTCTTTGGAGACTTTTAAAAATGGCTCTCTTAGCCTTTCTTCATAGAAATAGGGAAGCTAAACAGAGCCAAATGCAAATGAACTAAGATCTGGAAAGGTTGGAGTTTTATTCAAAACTCAGAAGCCATAAAGCTTGGGTAAGTCTTGCATCTGTCCATGCACAACCTTCACCTACTCCTGCAGGGACAAGAGCTCATGAATACTCCATTGGTACAGAGGATGCAATGGCCTTAGCCATGGAAGTTGCTATTTAGAGTTGTGCAGTGACCCCATTAAAATCCTGAGCTTTTCTAATCACCCCAACGTTCCTCTATTATTTCCAGAGGACACAGTAAACATTTTGGAGTTAGACTTAGGGGAGGTATTTTTGAGTCCATATTCTACTAGCTGTCCCTTGGCATGCTACTCAAATTTTTCAAGCTCCAGTTTCCTGTGATATAAAAATAGGATAGTATTACCTTATTCATACCTAACAGCTTTTTGGGAATTATAAATTACAATATAAGGAAGCTCCAAATGAAATGCCTAGTGCATGGTTAAGTTAAACAATTCTCTCTCTCCCTCTCTTGTTCTCTAAGAATACTTGGAACCGGGAAGGGTTCTGTGTTTTCTGAGGGAAATATTGGCTGTATGAGGTGGAGGAGAGGAGGGCAGAAAAATGTTCCATGGTGTTAAGTCTTCTTTTTCTAAGGCATGTAGAACACAGCCCATCTTGGGAGATTGAATAAGAAAGAAGAGCTAAGACGAATCAGTCTGTACCTTGGGCTTCCTCAGAAGCCGCCTAACTAGGTTGTTTCAGATTGATTTCAGAACTATGTGCTCAGCGGGGCTGCTGCTACCTACATCATCAAGGACAGATGATGGAGAAACAGAGAGAAAAGAAGGAAAGAATAAAACGTGATGGGGTAGAGCTAGACAAAGTAAAGGCAAGGGAGAATGAAAAAAGGAGGGAGGACCAGGAAATGTCGACCTGGGGCCGCATGCTGAAGCTGATGGGAGAAACAGTGTGTGTGGTTAGTGTCTCTCTTTGGGGTTGGGATCAAAGTCAGAACTGTCTCAGGAACCGCTGCCCAGGATCTGAACCTGGGCCAGAAGCCGAGGGAAGGAGAGAACTGTCCAAGCAATGAGAAGTTTTCACCAGACCGAGAGAGAAATCAATCACTCCCTTGGTCAGTGTCTGGAGAGCTGTCCGTGGTGCTGACTCCTCGAGGTTTGGATTAGTAGAGTGAGGGAGAAGCAGCGTCCTTGCTTCCTTACCCCTCCACTCCGACCCCCTCCCCATTCCCGGACTGCTGAGACCCAGGTTTATTCTCGTTAGTCCTCTGTCTCCTCCTCAATTTCCCCTTCCTCCTCGTCAATTGAATAATTTTTCTCAAGTTCTCAATTCCTCACTCAATAATTTATCTTCTGTTTGGTTTCAAGACTCCTCTTTTCCTAATTAATTCACTAGCCCATAGATCCTTCTAGATCTCCCCAGGCATCACATCTCTCCTCTCACCCTTCGCATTATAGTAACCTTAATAACAATAGCGATCATAATTACAGATACCATAACGTGCTTTGAGCACTTACTAGATGTCAGAGAGTATTCTAAGTGCTTTTTTAAAAAACATACATTACTCATTTAAATATTACACCACCCGTGTTAGATGGATAGTTTTACTCTTTTTATTATACAGGTGAGAAACTGAGGCTTAAGAGGTAAGTACTGTGACCAAGATCACATAGCTACAGGGGTCCAGCCGATCTAGAGCCTGCACTTTTACTGAATCCGGGTTCCCTGCAATTTCTCATTACTTTTTCCTTACTGCTCCTTGCTCCTTCATCTGGCAGCTTCACTGATGCTACTACCTACCAACCGCTGTCTAAGCTTCCGCGGGCTTGGAATCTTTATTGTTGATTTAGTTTGAATTTTAAAAGAAAGCATGGTGAGCAAACATACTGAAACATATGCACTGTGTGAGAATTATAATTGTGTTCTGGCCTTCTTTTCTGCTTCGGGGAGAGGCCCCGTGTCAGCAACTGCAGCGGGCAGCCCAGGCAGAATTCCGTGCCTTTGGCTCTCTGTATTAATAATGCCTTAGCCTCCGTAGTATCCTCGCCCCTTCGCTGCCTCTTTTTCTATCGAGAGAACTTTGTGTCCCTTTAGCTTCTCACTCCCACATCCTGCCCACCTAGAGAAGCACTTGCTTAATTCCGGGAGGTTACGTGGGCTTATGCCTACCTATACAAAGGAACAAACAGTCTCAAATACTCACAGAAAGGCACACAGATACAAACAGACCCACACGGGCACTTCCCCAGAGTAAATCACACTGAGATAGATATACACAGACACACAAGCAGCCGCATACCCAGAAACACGCAAATACTCGCGACGCACACAGCTTCAGACGCGCTTAATAACACCACGATGCGGGGTTCACAGTCCTTTTGGGTGCTCACACACGGGGACTCGCCGTCCTATCCCCAGACCCACGAGACTCCCCAGTGGCTCAGCCGCAGCCCACCCAGGCCGCCCCTCCCTCCAAAGAGGCCTCCCTCCTTCCTCCTCGCTTCCTACTCCTCCTCCGCCTAAAGATGTACTAAACACTCCTCGGAATAAACCCGGGCTTTGGGCTCCTCCCTCCCACCCCCCAGCAGCCACTCCCCCATTCATTGTCGCCCATCGCCGGGTAAGTCCCTCCCCCCGCGTAGCCCGGCCTCCGCTGCTCCCCGCCCTGAGACCGCGGCGCACTTGGACTTCCCTCTCCATTCGCTAGCCGCCTCGCTCCGGGTCCCCACGGCTGCGAACTGATCTGGCGCGGGGGGGAGGAGAAAGCGCAGGCGAACGAAAGAGAGAGGGAGGGAGAGCGAGCGAGCCAGAGAGCAAGAGCTAGAGCGAGAGAGCCGGGGAGAGCACAGGGAATAGTGACCGCCTGCCGGAGCCGGGATTCATGCCTGTCCTCGGGACCAGCCAAGGGGACTTGACGGCTGAGTATGAGCCAGGCTGCTAGAAGCCAGGTACCCACACGCCTGCAGTCCCCGCGCCGTTCCCGGTATGCGAGCTGGACGCAGGGCTCTCCCAAGTTCCCACCGAACCGAATAAAAAGCGTCCGCCCGCAGCTCTCCGCCAAAGACGGACATTGACTCCAGGTAAGGCGGCGCCAAGCGCAGCGCACCGCAACCCATCTGCCCTTGGAGACCGCCCGGGGCCACATTCCGGCCCCCCGCACGCCCGGCCCCCCACTCCTCCCAGCACCCTTCCGCTCTTTCCTCGCCGCCTGTCCTCTCAGGTTCCCAGGAAAGGGGGGGGGTCTGTGTATTCTGGGGTGCAAAGGGTTAAATGCGGGTTTTAGTAAGTGGCGTGTATGCTCCCCGCGCGCTCCCGACGTGTGTACCATGGTGGGAATTTGATGTGGTGCTAGTGTGTGTTTGCGTGTGCAGCGTCGTTTGCGTTTGATGTGTGTGTGATGTGTATGTACGTGTGTTTGTGTACCTCCTTACACGAGAGGGGTTAAGAGAGGTCCGATAGCCTACTTAAGGCGCGATGTGTGTGTGTGCATGTTTGTACGTGTGCGTTTGTATGTGTGCGCTTCTCTGTCTTTTAAATTAGGTCTCCAGCTTGCATGAAATGGGATCCTTACTATAGGATCACGTAGCCATCGGGAAACCCGCTGTGGACTTCCTCTTGGGGATCTGGGCTTGGGGTTTGGGGAGAATTATGGGGATAAGGATGACACTTTATTTAGCCCGATATTGCTACCCTTGAAGGAAAATTCTCCAAAGGATGGGGACCTGCTACACTTGGACTCACCGTTTCCTGTGAAAGAGAAATGGCCAAACCTTGAGGCAATGAGATGCTGTCACTTTAAATTCCACACTAGGCTGACTCCAGGATTCTGATGGGAATTTGGAGTCACTGGATAGTGGGTGACTGATAGAGAAGGCGAAGTCAGCAGTGGGCTCCTTATCTGGGCTTGACAAGTCTGGGATGGAGTCTACACTGCTTCTTCATTTGTAATTGTAAGAGCATAACAGCGCCTTCTGCTTCTGGTGTTCTGGGGAAGGGTCTAGGCAAGTTTGCGTGGGCCCCTAAAGGAGAAGGGGGCAGTCCTCAGGGACTTGCTCTTCCCTCATAGTTACCCAGGATGGCAAATTCCCACCAATTTCATTCCGGGGAAGTGCTGTGCAATATGGAAGGAGATGGATGGGGCGCTTCCCTAAGACAGGCTTCCTGCTTCCCTTCCCCATTTCAGACAGGCTGGGGAAGCCCCAAGAAATTCTCTTCCCAAACTGTGCCTCCCTGACCTCCCCTGGAGTTAGGGGGGTACTGGGAGAAGGCGGAGAGGCAGTGTGTGTTTGTGTGTGTATGCACATGCGCGTGGGTTTCAGTATTGAGGGAGACCTACAATTTGGGAATGCGTTGTGGGTGAGGAAGTCGTGGCAGGATATGGTGTAACTGACTTCAGCTGCTATCCTGCTGCCTGTTTGCACCTCACATCTCTTGCTTGTGTCCAAGATCCTGCCCAAGGGCACGGGGGTGGTGGGAAGAATCTCAGGAAGGAAGACAGTTCAGGCCAAGCCCCTCTTTCCTCTTTCCTCCACGTACTCGGAGGTTCTCTAGGTAAGTCCCTTGGCCACCCTGGCTGTGTCCTGCTGGGCGAGGACTCCGGAGCCAGCCATTGATTTGATTCCTGGCTGCCTCTGAAAGGCTTGCCCTACTCAGCAAAAATGCTGAGTTTTACTGCTGTTCATGGCTCCCAAAGTCGGCAGCTGTTACTTTTCCAAGGTAAGAGGCAGCCGTTCAGCTCTTGGAAGCCAGGCTAGGGAAGGACAGGGGCTGAGATGCTGGGACACGGCCTCTTGTCTGTCTGGAAAGGGGCCACTGAAAAGACCTTTATGAAAACTAAAAATAGAAATAGACTTGTCTTAAAAATTATTTATATGTATGCATATGTATCTTCTGGGGAGAGATAAAAGCAAACATGTGTCGGCAGGAACCGGCCCTGGCGGGTGGGTGCCGCTGCTACCTGCAGGCACTTGCAGACACACCGTTCTCTGGCCAGAGGCTGATACCTGAAACTGAGCCCTCACAGGGCCACCAGGAATCTGCTTCCCGAAATGTGCATCAGCGCCGAGCTCCCGAGTTCATTTCGGGTGGGGGCGTGAAGGTGGAAGAGGAGACCCCATGTGAGGAACTGCTCACGCTTTCTCTCTTTTTCAACCCATAGACAGTCAGATCGGGAAGGAATATTAAAGAGCAGACAGGCAGCACTCTGTGGCCCAGAGAGGGGCTGAGAATTCCCCAAAATTCTCTAGGGAATTGGTGGTATGCTCAGAGCTGGAACTTGTGATGCCTGACACCCAGTGTGGCCAGATCAGTGTCACACTGCCCAGGGACTCTATATTGCCCCTCATCTCTGTTCTGCCACTGTGCTCCTGCCCTCGTCTTCCCTCATCAGACTTCTCCTTTCAGAGATGCATTTCAAAGCTGCTCCCTCTGGAAACATAACCCCAGAGAGAAAGGGTCTGATATCTCAGTCACTCTCCCCACTAGACAGACAGACACACACACACACACACACACACACACACACACACACAACATGCATTCTTTCCTAATGTCTTCAGAGAATTATACACAGGCAGGAATCCAATACTGGCTATGACTGTATGGCATCTGAACTGTACCTGAGATCTTTATTAAGGAGTGGTTTGCTTCCCATAGAGCCAAGTGTACACCCTTCCACTGATGCAAATGCTTCAGGCAAATTAATGTCTTTACGTTAATGAGAATCTCATCCTTATACATATGATACGTCTCACAGCCACAGGATCCTATGTGGGCACCTATGCATACACACACCCATGCGTACACAGACCCTGAAACCTTTCCTGCTTGCTCTAGTCCCCAGAAGGGTATTACAGCCTCTGCACCAAATTGTGTTCCCCTGTATACAGGCATCACCCACAGCGACTGTGACTCAACATCGCTGGGAGGGAGAAAAATAAAGCCCTATGAAAGATAGGCTTTTGAGATGTCAGAATCAGGCCCACACAGAAGTATGTGCCCAGACTCCTCAATGTGTGTTTCAGGGTGCACGCAAGCACCGAGGGATAAAACATGGGGGTGTCAGGCCCACCTGCAATAGAGCCTTTTCCACGCAGGCTTTTTCAGGGCTGGATGGCACTTTTGTTCCCAGAAGGGGGAGCTGTGACTCCATTTCAACCAAGGAGAAACAGCTCAGAGATTCCACATCAGCTCCTGGTCCCCCTTTGAGTTTCGATGGCCCAGCTGAGGCTGCAACGTATTTATTTGAAACAGTCCATGTAGGGACCTTAACAACACTCTCCCTGGCTCAGTCCAAATAAAACATCTTTGTCCTTGCAAGAGTTTGTGCTGTTTACCACAAAGTTCTCCATTTGTCTGGAAAGGTCTTTGCCCAAGGGGCCTTTCAGTTGGGTAAAGAGACATTTTCTGATTTGCATCCTCTAGCTTCTCCCTGCCAATTCCTTAGACAGAACCACCAATAGCACACCACCTGACCTGGCCACGGTGGTAGACATAGCCCGCCTTTCCTCTCTCCCCGCATCACACTTGCTACATTTCAAAGACTCACAGGTTGGCCAGTGAACCCCTGGCAGTCATGTAAAGACAAGATAGGGATCAAGTGAAAAGGACAGGCCTCTAATGTTTTTCCCCAAATAGTCTGCCCTCATTGTTGTCCATCCTAATTGTTCTGCAAGGAAGTCCTTTATCTTCTCGCCCCATTTTCCAATGTCATTATCTACTTTTTAAAATCCTACCCATATTTCTACATCCAGCTCCAATGAGCCTTCCAAAAAGTCTCCCCAAAGTCTTATTTTGGAATTAATCTCTTCCCTGTTCTTTCATATAAATTTCTCTGAAAGTCTATTTTAACTTGTGTCTCTGTTTGCTCTGTCTCATAGCTCTGCGGGTATATGTCTAGCTTGCCCTCTTCCATATGGTTTTCTTAGGAGCATTTTTTTCTAATCCCCAAGGACTGGGATGTAGTAGTTGTTCTGTAAATGTTGCTGTTGCTGTTTTTCAGTCTCAACCAGAGCTGCAACCTTTCTTTTTTCCTTCCTTCCTTCCTTCCTTCCTTCCTTCCTTCCTTCCTTCCTTCTTTCCTCCCTCCCTCCCTCCCTCCCTCCCTCCCTCCCTCCCTCCCTCCCTCCCTCCTTCCCTCCCTTCCTCTCTCCCTTCCTCCCTCCCTTTCTTCCTTTCTTTCTTCCTTCTTTCCTTCCTTTCTTTTTCTTTATCTCTTTCTTTCTTTCTTTCTTTCTCTCTCTCTCTCTCTCTCTCTCTCTTTCTCTGTTTCTCTCCTTCTTTCTCATTGCTTTATTTTCACTCAAAGCAATGCAATCATGGCTTCAAAACTGCACCACTATACCTGTAATATAGAGATATCAATGATGATTCAGACAGGTAAAATTATGTCCTACTCAAAGTGAGCTTTGCCCTACTGTGGGCCGGTGTCTTTAGTTTTGTTTTCATTTCATATTTCTTCTCACCCCGTGAGGCAGATCCAGTCCCCTTCACAGAGGAGGATAGTGAAATTCCTGCTTGGCTATGTCCCTTGGCCTAAGATCTCATAACCAACAGAGACTGGATTTGAACCCAAGTCCTCGCTTCATCATCTTTAATTTTACCAGTGTACCACGACTTAATGGTAACCACTGTGGGCGGCAAACAGGCTTGGGCTATTCAGTGGGTGCTAAGAATAGCCAGGGGCTATTATTAGCTGTTTGATATTGATGTTACGAAGGAGTCAGGGAGTCATCAGATCAAAGAATCTGTCTTCAGGTTTCTTCTCATTCAAGAATCAAGAACCCTTTTTATAATACCCAGAACACATGGCCACTCAGTCTCAAGTTTAGTGCTTTTAGCAACAGCATACTCAGTACCACACAAACCAGCCTATGTGATATAGAAAAAGCTTTATTGGAACCTGGACTCTAAATTTGCCTTCTAAGTCTTTAAAGTCACACAACACAGCTCCTAATTATCAGCGTATCATATATAATGAACGCACACTCAGATCACAAGTATTCCTTTTTTACTGGCTGGGGTCCTTTTCGCAGACTCCTTTGCTGTAACATTTGTTTGGGCTCATCACCAAGCTGGAGGTTGTCTTAGGGACATTATCTGGTTTATCTCACTTACAGGGTGTAGAAGACACCAAAAGGGACAGGGCGACCAGAAATTGAGAGAAGATTACAAAGGGTCACTTATTCCTTCATTTGTTTAATAACTATTTATTGGGTGACCACAATTTTTCAATCATTGCTTTCCAGTGGTTGGCAAACTAATTAGTCAACAGAGCCAGATATGAACAGTACAATGATTGAAATTTCTTTTGAGAGCCAAAGTTTTAAAACTTAAACTATATAGGTAGGTACATTGTTATTAACTTAATTAAGGTACTCCTAAGCTGGCTGTGGAGGGGCCAAAGAGCCACACGTGGCTCGAGAGCCATGGTTTACTGACCAAGGCAGACCAATACTGTCAACTAGAGCTTTCTGCGATAATGGTTATGTTCTCTGGGCTGTCCAATATGATAGGCATTAACCATGTGACTGTTGAGCACTTCAAATGTGGCTATATTACTGATGAACTGCTTTTTAAATTTTATTTTTATTCATTTTGTTATAATTTAAATAGTTAGATGTGGCTAGCAACTGCTGTTATTGAACAGCACAGATGTAGAGGTCAGAGGTGTATGATGAACGTGGACACATTTTCGTGGAACATCTAGGTCTAGTGAGGAGAGATGGATACTACATGAGTCAAAAATAGACAAACACAATAATTGCATGTAATAGCAAATGTCATGCAAATAATAATTTGGAGTGAATAGGCTAGAAAGGAAAGTAGATGGTATAACTTCAGAGAGGGTAATCAGAAAGGAACCTCTCTGAGGGGCTGAAATGTAAATAGAAGGAACCAGATGTGTGATCATGTCGGGAAAGAATATTAGAGGCAGAGACAAGAACAAAGATGACGTCCCTAAACTGAGGCAAGCTTAGGAAATCTAAGGAATAGCATGGTTGAGCTTCTGAATCAGAAGGAGAATGTCATGAGATAAAAATAAGGAAGGTAGGCAGGGGCCAGATTACAAAGACCTCATTCATACAAGATGAGGGAACGAAAAGTCTAGAATCTTACCCCCCACCCTCCCGAATCTCCCTGTTTGGGAAACAAGTACTCTGAGGACTTAACTGAGTAGAGTTTGGAGACACACAGAAAGTCTCTCTGGGGTTTTTTATCATGTCCATATTTTATCAGTCCTGTCAATAAAGTCTTCTAACCTTAACCTCCAGTCCTGCTCTGAGTGCTACACACTCTGGAAGTGCCCAAATCTAAAGGGAGGAAGAGAAACTGGAAGAGGAGAAATGGATAGAAAATGAGGAAGAGAATGGATGCATGGGGAAAAGGCAATTGAAAAAGAATGGAAGATGAAATCAGCGTGGACCAGCTAGTAGTTATTGCATGTGTTGTCTGGGAAAGGTCTCACGTGAGATAACGTAGGGGGGATGGTGATGAAGCCTGCCGGGTGCAGGCAGTCTAATAGAGGAGATCTGCACATTTTAAAGTAACTCTCCTTCCGGGTGGACTGGCAATTGTCATTTCAGAAGTTCTATGAGAGTTTGGGGCAGTGGAAGATTAGAGGAAGGTACAGAGCTTGTGGTAGCGAGGAGGAGGAGGAGGGTGACTGAGACTGGAAGGCCTTGGTGATGAGAGACTTTTATATTTTCATTTAAGATCCCTATTTATTCTAAATGTCATGCAATAAGAGCACAGGGACCCAGGGCACCTGGTTCGAGCCCTGGCTCCTACCACCGGATGTCTAGACTACCTCCCGAATTGACCTGCCTTCTTCCTGGGCTTGCCTTCTGCAAATTGAGAAGGACTAAACTCTGGCCTGTCTCCCAGAAGGGATTTCTTAAGCTCTTTGGAAATGTTGCATGATGAAATTCTTATCAAAGCAGAGAAACACACACATGATGGCCCTGCTTCATCATAAGGTTTAGATATCTTCTCAAAAATGAGCAAATCTGCCCTCTCCCGTTGGCTCAGTGGTAGAGCATTGATACAGTGTGTGGACATCTTGGGTTTGCTTCCCAGTCAGGGCACACAGGAGAAGTGACCATCTGCTTCTCTACCCTTCCCCTTTCCCCTTTCTCTCTTTCTCCCTCTCTTTCCCTCCTGCAGCCATGGCTTGATTCATTTGGGCACGTTGATCCTAGGCAATGAGGATGTCTCTGTGGAACCTCCACCTCAAGAGCTAAAAATAGCTTGGTTGTGAGCATCGGCCCCAGGTGGGCAGAGCATCGGCCCCAGATTGGAATTGCTGGGTGGATCCTGGGTGGGGCACATGCTGGAGTCTGTCTCTGTATCTCCTTACTTCTCACTTAAATACTTTTTAAAAAATGAGCAAATCTGAAAGAAGTCTGAAATGGAGTTACAGACTCTGGCTCAAGATGGGGTGTCTGAGTGGGTAAATGATCTGCTATTGTAATTCTTCACATCAAAATGATTGGTGTCCTTCTGGAACACAGTCGCCCAAACAGGCTGCCTGGAATCCACAGACAGTCCTTGCTACAGAGGGGGCAGAGAAGACAATTAAGAAGATAATGAGGGTGAGGAAAAGTGAAATTAATTTCTTTCTTTTTTTATATATATAAGGGTGAAGGGGATCTTTGTCTCAGAGGAACTATCTTTTAGAAATTGCAGGTGGACTTAAGGAGAAAGGACTAAATAGACCGAGTATGAGAAAGTTACAAGTGGTAAATGACTTGGCCCCTTTGCTCTTCAGTGGAGGACACACACAGGAACAAGAAGCCTGGTGGGGACACAAAATACATCATTTTGAACAAAGCCCATTCTCCATCTGCAGAGATTACACTCACGGTGCAGAGCTGCCTACAATGATGTTGGGACCGTCTCGGGAACAGCGAAGAGACTGGACCTCTCCAAGGGGGAGGAGGCAGGTTCATAAAGCAATTAACAAACGCAAGAGGCAATCATTTTTGTGTGAGCTGCTAAGGCTGGAGCAGCAAGGTTCCAATTATATGACCCATCCCAACAGCTAAAATGCTTTGTAAGGGTTAACCCTATCCTGGCCTGGAGGGGTTTCTGGGGCGTTATTTATTGAGCCTTTCAGAGGTCCTGCACATGAGCTGGTGGGGACCTCTGTGAGAAATCTGGGGCCTTGAGGGTAACATGAAGTGGCTGGGTCACAGACTGACGACAGGCTGCTGTGGGTGGAGGACGAGCAGATGTCTAGGGTAGATGGCTTTTTAGAGGAGCAACTGGTCGTTTCTCGTGTCTCCATTCTAAGAATGTGCAATCCACAAAAGTAGATGAAACTCTGGCGGGCTGCGGAATTTCTAGAACCCTAGAAACCCCATGATAAATCTCCAAGAGCCTTCCGAGAGCTGTGACACAGACATCCGCCTTAAGTACTTGCGTTTCCGTGCACGTGGTAGTGGATAAGCTAAATTCTTCCGGGAATTTGATGGGCTCTGAGTTATGGCGCATCGTAGGTAGAGGACCTACAAGGAGCCTAAGGTGGCACTTTGAAAACATCTGCACGAAGCACGGGTGCTATTAACACAATAAAATCTGTGCTTTCATATGTTTAGGAGTGTAGGGGAGAGATGAAAAATAGATTACCTGGCAGGAAGTGGCAATATGGTTTTTCGGCTGGGGCCCATTTTGGAGGGATGGCTGTTTGAGTACAGTGTTTCTCATCATTGCCATTGACAGAGATGGCTGAAGCATGGGAGGGCTGACAGGGGCCATAAAAGGTGGTATTCGGAATGCACATCAATAGGACAGCATCATTCCAAGCCCAGTGAAGCCGTACACGTGATTCCTGAAACTGTTTCCAGATCAGCCAGTTTTCCCTGCCTCTCCCCTCTCATTCTGGACAGTGGGAATCAGAGAGTTAAGCAGAGCCTAGGATGTAATTTAAGGGGCATCTGGGAAGGTCTTCACCCACAATATTTAGAGATGACCGAAATGTCACAGGTTACAAAACCATTCTTGGAGTAGCCAAGTGTATGTGCCAAGCATGGTATATATTCTTTGTGCTTTAGTGAGTGTAATGGGTACTTCATAGATCTCTGCCCACTGCCAGCATCTCAGTGCGGACCTGCCTTGCCCACCTATATGAAACAGCAGGTGCCCTCTCTCCGTATCAGCCGCCTCTCTATTACACTCATCTGACATACCCTGCATGCTTTTGTATTAGACTTATTCCTCACTAGACTGTCAGCTCCAAGGAGGCAGGGACAAGTTTTCATCACTGCTGTATTCACAGCTCCTAAAACAGGGTCTGGCCCAAAATAAGTGTTCAGTAAACAATGTTTGTTTGTTTTTAAATGAAAGAATGAAAATCACATTTCATAAAAGGCTGTATTCAATCCAGATTTACACCAATGCCACACAAAAGTGTCTTTATATTCCCTGCATTCTTGCCAAGACTGAGTGCTAGCATTAAAAAATAAACAAACAAAACCCAAACTGTTAATGCTATATGGCATTACATCGCTGTTTTCATTTTTTAATTATTAGTGAGCTTGAATATTTTGGGGTTATTTTTCAGGTTTACTGGTCAAATGTGTCCCCCATTTCTATTTTTAGCTAGAAGCCCCCCCCCCTCAGATCATATTCTTAGAGTAGACAATCTTATGATCATACTGCACTCAAGTTCCACTAACAGGGAAGGAGAACTTGGCCATAAACCTTTCCCCCTACATCTATTGTTCTTCTCTTTTCTACCAATTCTCAGTCAATATGCCCTTCTTTACATATGCTTGTGCGTGTATATGTGTGTATGTGTGTGTGTTTAGAGAAACAGAAAGATCAGATATATACACTGCTCACAAAAATTAGGGGATCAGGGAACATGCAGATACTCCAGTACTTTCAGCCTTTTGTATATTGCATTTTCACCAATGAAATAAAAGTTGGTTTTGCATCTCATTTGCATAATCAAACAGCTTTCTTTGACTTGTCATTTGCTTTTCTGATGTTCTTGTTTAATAAAAAGAAATCAAATGCTTTTTTTATCGCTTCATATTTATTTTGAAATATCCCCTAATTTTTGTTAGCAGTATGTATGTACACACACACACACACACACTTACACACATATATTATCTTTCTCTTGCAACATCTGGCTGTCACAATTCATGCCACCTCCACTCAGCTACCTCTTGAGCTGCTTTTAAAAGTGCTACAGTTATCAAAGGTAGCTTTGGTGATTCCATTCTCAAGAAAAAATAAGATCTTAGCTCTGGCGCCCAGAGTTAGAAAGTAGCTTATTCTATGACGACAGGTCCTGACCTCAGCAGCATTGAACTTCACCGCTTAAAGGTACAAATAAACGTGCAAAGCTAAGGTTTCCTGCCGAGGCACTGTGAAGTTAAATTACTATTTTAAGAGGCTATGAAGTTGGCAACCAGAAAGCACTGGAAGAGGGGAAGATATTCCTGGTATGGACAGATAAAGGAGAGAAAGGAAAATGCAGGTTATTAAGAAGATTTAAGAAGCCTCCCTTCAGGGGCACCATGTATAACATCTCCCGAAATGTGGGAGATAGACAGATGCCTTTCTCATGTAGGTGTGTACAGGACTGGGATGGAGGGCAGTGCCTGAGTGACAGACTGGTTCAAGATTTGCAACAGTGGACCTGACCTGAGATAATACAAACCCAGCAGCAATAATCAACTTTGCTTTTGGGAGGCCACCAAGCCGCTGAGAGCAGGAGGGCAGTTCAGTGACAGAACGCTATGCCTGGAGTTCGATGATAGGGGTGGAAGACCCGGTGCTGTCACTGTGTGTATAACTCAGGGCAGATCCTTTCACCTCTGAGCCACAAGGTCCTCATCTAGAAAATGGGGAGAATAATTCTAACTTCAGAGTGTGACCGTCAAGGGTACATGAGATAAAGCATGCTGAGACATGCGAGTGGTAACAGAGAGGAAGAGGGGAGCTGTGAGGAGAAGGATGATAAACACAGTTCACCCGGCAGGCAGCCTGCTGTGCTGTCATCAGCCCCTAAATGAATACCCTGGCTGTGTAGGCTAGAAGCCTAATCAAGGGCTATAGTGACATGGGCTGCAGAGAACCCACTCAGGTGCAGGTGGGTCTTAAAGAGAAAATAGTTTCTATCTAAAAAAGGACGAGAACGTTCAACTGGACTATGACAGAGGTAACTTTCAGCTCCGACGGCCGACGAGCCCATGCCTTTCTCTGGTTTCTGATCTGTGATAGTAGAGGGCTAAAGAGATCTGCTGCAGTCATTCGACATCTTTCTGGTCCTTTCCCTACTCTCAGCATCTCCCCTAATGGCTGGCATCACGTTGCCACAGAGGGCACAAGGCTTTGGGAAAAATGATTAAGCAAGCTCATTTGTGGGGTAGTACCTAGAATTTGGTAATAATCTCTTTCCTACAAGACATTCGTAGTTGGAACTTACCTGGGGTTGTGGGCAGCATTTCATCTAGTGCCACAGGGTGTAATAGTCATAAAAAGTAATGATAGTTAACATTTATGTAATGTTGATGATCTGCCAGGCATTGTTCGAAGCACCGATCACATACACTCATTTAATCCCCGAAATATCTCTTTGAGGAGTTGCTGTTGTCACCCTCATTTTATTGATGAGGAAACTGGCACAAGAACAGTGGGTAATCTGGCCAAGGTCACAGAGCTCACCAGTGGCAGAGCTGGTGTTCAAACCCCAGCAGCCAAGCTTTCAACCACACTTTCAAGTCAGACAGAAAGAAAGAGTCCAGATCGTTGGCACAGCCCTGACTCAGTGTGTGGCCTTGGGCAAATAGCATTGCTGCCCCGAGCCTCGGTTTCCTTATCTCTAGATTAGGGGAGGTAGAATTTGTTGAGAATATTTAACACGGCATTGCATGTGGTGGTAGAGGGGCCCATTCATTATAAGTTAGAGAGAGAAATAAAGATAGGGAACATGGTCTGTAAGATGGGACTGACAGCAGCCCCTCCCTGACCATGTTGTCCTGAGAGTGAACACCACACACCGTATTTCCCCATGTGTAAGATGCTCCCATGTATAAGACGCACTTTAATTTGGGGGCCTGAAATCTGAAAAAAAAGTATTACATAAAGTTATTGAACTCAAGTTTTATTCATCATAAAATTCATACAGCTCCTCCTCACTGTCAAAACTCCCATCCATTAGCTTGTCCTCACCTGTGTCTGATGACAAATCACTGTCTTCAACAATGAGTGCAAAAAAGTGGGAAATGCAAGTAAAAGAGTCTACAACTACTGTATAAGATGCACCCAGTTTTTAGACCCCAAAGTTTTTGGAAAAAAGTGCTTCTTATCCATGGGGCAATATGGTGTGTAAAGCACTAAGCAACATGCCTCATCTATATATAGTAAGTGCTCAATAAATAATTCTCATAACATGGGTGGACATGGGCATATCTTTTTGTGGCCTATTAAGTTAAAAAGTATATAAGGTATATAACAGCATGTATATAGCATGGCTATTTTATAAGATGCACCTCAATATTTGAGTGGTCATCTTTGGGTGATAGGTAAGGAGGGAAAATGTCCCTTCCCCTTTTATACGAACCTGTATTTCCTAATATTTCCCAAATTAATGTGTGTTATTGGGGGAATTAACATTCTAGGTAGCAGAGTTGGGGGGAATCAGTGAGCCAGTCGGATAGCAGACACATGTCCAAGCTGAGATGCTACAGCATAGCTGATGCTGAAATTGGAGCCACAGCCCATGAGGGAGCAGAGAGACTCTGTCTGTATGAGCCCGGAAGGTTGAGTAACCAGGTGGAAAGAGGGCATTCCATGCAGAGGAGGGGGGCAGGGAGAAGAAATAGCAACACAGGACTGGAGGGCATGCGTAGTGGAGGGGTTAGAGAAATAATCTGGGGAAGGGCCATATAACGCCTTGGAACTCACACTAAGTGATCTGTGTTTAGAAAATAGTCGGTAACTGTTAAAAAAAATGCTGGACATACTTAGATCTGGGATTCAGGAAGTTGAGGAGGGGAGAGGGGGAGTCTGGTGCCCCTTTGGCAGGTTATGGTAATGGTTCAGATGACAGCAGATGTTCCCCTAGGCTAGAGCAGTGACCAGGGAGTGGATGGATTGCAGAAGCACTGTGACATGGGCCAAGGGAGAGGGAGGGGTTAAGGATGACTTCCTTCGAGGTTATACAACAGCTAGGCCTGCTCTTTCTAAATAGTGCTTCCAAACCAGCAGGGTCTCAATTATCTCACCCCGGGCTGTGAAACTCAAATTCTGAAAAAAAAATTCTCCAAACAAAATTAAGTTTAATTTGCTTTAATTGAAAAATAAGCACATGTCATGTACAGCACTCTCAAGAGGAAGAGAACGCGCTAGAAAATGAAATGAGCAGTTGGGTTGGGGTGGGCCATCCATTATTGGAAATCCTGAAGGGAGAATTGGTATTGACCAGCAGAATGAACTCAGAGGAATGGGGCGTGCAGGCTTCTTGAGGCCTCTGTTCTCTTAATCTTTGGTGAAATGGTTAGGGTTATTGTTAAGAGCCTGAGAAGGCACCGTGGAGTAAAGGAAGGAGCATGGCACTTGGGGTCAGAATATTTAGGTTGGATGCTTTTCCTCTCACTTTTAATCGTGTGATCTTTGGTAAGCTGTCTCCTTTCGTAGTTTCAGGCTCCTCATCTGTAAAATGGGGATAATAACCCAGACATCGCTGGATTCTGAGAAGGGCTGGCATAATTATTATACGTGGGCATCCTAGCCGACTGTTAAGAAATGATGGAGAAAGAGGAGGAGGATGAATGAGGGGAAGGAAGGAGGAAAAAGGGGAGGAAGGTTAGAGAGGCGATGGGAAAGAAGGAAGAGGAAGATTACCACAATGTCTGCTCGACTCGCTGCCTCACACAACGTTGATTGAGTACCTTCCAGGTTCGGCCTTGTGTTGATGCAAGAGGATGAAATGTCCACAGCGGGGCCTTGCCTCTAGGGCATTTATATTCTAGCCACAGACAGTCTCAATCTCTAGGCCATAGACTGGGGTCCAGGGGGAAGACTGGACTAACACAGATGTTTAGAAAGCCTTGAGAGATGCTTTAGGAGCTCTTCTTGAGCATTTTTTTCTCTCTTTTCACACCCACTCTGTTTTCCCCATTCATGTATAGATACTTTGACCCTGACTTATGTTCCATGTGTCTCATGGACAAGAACAGTATGATAAACACATTTGCATCCAGGTGTTGGTGTCTTGGAATTACGCAAAGTGTCATATTCTTATAATATTGGCATCATAGTTGTAGAGTTTTAAGATCCATCAAACCTTGGAATCAGAGATTTTTAGTATAATAAAAACTCAGAGTCAGAATCTTATGCACTCATAGAATGTAATATTCCTAGAATATAAAAATAAACTCTTAGTACCACCTAATCTTAAAAATCATAGGCTCATGAAATTAGAGTCTTTTAGAAGAGAATGGCATTTTATGGTTATCTGGTCCACCCTCCTGCCCACTTCATAGGAAATACTAACATAGCATTAAAAATACAAACATTCTTGAGAATCTTGATGCAGGAAAAAGGTGACCACGAGGAAAATATAACGCTAAATAACACCAGTGGTAAATATACTGGCCCCGGGGGCATTGCCGGTGGAGACAGGTGGAGTTTCTGAAGGTTATAAAAGCTCTTGATGAGGCAATTGTTGTCTTTACTGACACCTGAAACAAACACCTTAACAGAGAGCTTGAAGCAGAATAGGAATTAATGACTTTGCTCACTGACCATTCCTGCTGTAATTATTCACGCTGGCCAATCTTAACCATGCTGTCGTTTTAGAAAATAGTCCCCTAAATATTGGGTTTTTTTCTTTGGGCTGAGCTCCAGGACCTTAGTAGTGATGTAGGGTGCTGCAGGACTTGTGCAGGTTTCAGGAGAAGAGTTTGCACAGCAGGGTTTTGCCTTCATCCAGTCCTCCTGGCTTTCCCATCAGAGGTCCCCCTGTACACACGTGGTGTTGGTGTGTGTCCTTGCTTACGTTTTCCTCTGAAGCGTTGGCTTGCTTTGCCCAGACTTTTTCTAAATTTTAACCTGGCACTCATTTTGTGTATAGCAGTTGTTTCTTCCACATTCTCTCACAGGACCTCAGATTGAATGACGTATTTTGACAAGTACAGCAAGAACCTGGCTTCAAGAAGTGTGTAGGGTGGGCAGAGCTCTCTGCTGTATACCGTGGACACTGTGTGTGTGTGTGTATACACGTGGTATTTTTTACATGAGTAAGCAATTACATTTGAATGTATTCATGAGTTTCTGTGTGCATTCATATGTGGATAAACTTATGTGGAGATGAATGTGCTCATGCATAGGTAAGATATGTAAATGATTATGTGGCTTTTGACATACTTTTTTTTGAGCATTTACTGTGTCTCTGACAATGAAGTAAGTGCTTTGGTGGATGCTACAATATTTGATTTTACAACTATGCAGTAGTTATTGTAGGTATTAGTCTCTGTTTTGAAGACGGGTCAACTAAGTCTCTGAGAACTGAAGGAGTCAGGGCTGGTATGTGAAATGGAATCTCTGTTAAAGACTTTTTTGTTTATATGTTTTTGATATGAGTGTACTGGTGTGTGAATGCAGGTTTTTTTTTGTGTGTGTGTATGTGTGTATGCTCACGCTCACGCTCATGGACATGTGGGTATGCATGCATTCATTTTTTTTCTGATGCATTTCTTTGTATGCATAGATATGTAAATATATGAATATGTATATAGTAAACATAAGCACCAGCTGAAATCATAATCATCTGGCAAAGTAAATCTGTGTGGTTGTCTTGGGGGCCAAGGGAGGGTGGACAGAGTTAGCTGTAGGGGGAAGAGCATCCCAGCATCCAAGAGACAGAGGACTGGTACCCAGGCTTACCCCACCCCTGCACTTACTCTCACAATTTCCTGTGCTGGGGCTTTTTCTCAGGCTGCCATCTGAACCCACATAAATCTCAAGCAGTCTGACACCCAGCCAAGCCACATAAACATGCCGAATTCACTGCACTGACACTCCAAGGGGCTGAAATAGGACTTTGAAATTCCCCTTCACTTTTAATTAAAAAAAGATTTAGACCAACCCTGGGTTCCCAGTTCTATTTAACTGCGACTGCTTTTAACCGTTGTATTTTTATTGTTGCAAATGTGACGCACCAATCCATCTTCCTGGTAATGCTTCTCGGTTTCTGCTCCATCTGTTGAAGAAAAAACATTTGCAGAAATCTCTCGGCTTCCCTCCAAGGGCTGCAACTTTAGTTCTAGCAAGGAATGCAGTGCAGGAAATGGGTTGGCCATCAGTGAAATCAAGAAATTGGAAAAAATCTGTGTTCAGTATCTTTTTGATTATCATTTCACCAAACTATAGGTTCTCCGGTGAGCCAAGCCGGTGCCACTGTGTCCCCCTGTGTATGCTGGGCACTTCACATTTAGGATGATTCACTCTTTGCCATGGAACCATCCATTCTGTTCTCATTTTCATCTGACCCCTATTCAAAGCTAGACCCTACATAGTTTTTCTAATAAAGTAGTACTAGTTCTTAATAAGGACGGTGTTTGTTATGCAAGGGGAATTGGGCTGGGCATTGGAAGACTTGAGTTCAGGTGCTTACTTGGCCGTGTTTTAACCTGGCCCTATCACTCAAACTCTCTGAGTTTGGGTTTCCTGGGAAAGCCCCAGAATATTGTGAGGATCAAGTGGTTTAGTTAAAACCCCAATGCTCTGCCAACTCTGACATGCTGAACTCATGCTGCACATTATGAAAGTTTGCTATTCCTTTGTCAGTTCATTTGATGTATCCATTCTTTCATTTACTTATTTATTTATGGGACATCGTTGGGTGAATGCTTCACTCCTGGTCCTACTTTGGTGTGGGTGATATTGACACGAGCAAGGCAATGTCTATACCCTCCAAAAATCCGTAATAAGCAATGAGAGAGTCAGGAAGGGGCTGCGGTTTCCTCTTCCTGGGTGACCAGGGATGACCTTAAACTGAATATTCAAGAATCAAGGGTTTATTAGGTTTGGTAGGGGAATAGGGTAGGAGAACATTCCTGGTGGAGAGATTGGCTTGGGAAAAGGTTAACAGAGGGGTGAAGCAGATTGCGATGGCCAAAAATACCTGCAGGAAAGCTAGGAGGCAAGGCAGAGATGCTGAGAAGAGGCAGGGAGGGGGAGACATGGGTAATCATGGGGTAAAGTGACAACAGCTGATCATTGACATCTAAAGGTGGGAGGCAGCCAGTGATGGCTGTAATAAAGGAAGTAACCCTATGTGACATTGTGATTTATGATAAGAAATGTGTATCTGGTCCTCATTCTCTTTTCTTGCATAGAGCTTGGAAAACCCTTGGAATTTCCTAAGTGTTGAGAGAGAGAGAAAGTTTTCTTTTGTTATGTTAATGAGATGACTTTTGGAAACCAGAGATGGATGCTGGCTGCCCATGGAGCCTAACAAGTGATTAAGAGGGTTGGAACTTTCAGCTCCACTCCACTGACCTCAGGGGAAGGAGAAGAGGCTGGAGGTGGAACCATTCACCAATGGCTAATGAGTTAATCAATCATGCCTATGTACTGAAGTGTCCATGGAAACCCCAAGAGGACAGGGATCGAAGAGCTTCCAGGTTGGTGAGCACGCGGAGGTGCTGGGAGGGCAGTGCACCTGGCGAGCACATGGAAGCTCTGTGCCCCTTCCCGATAACCCCCTGCTCTGTGCATCTCTTCCATCTGGCATTACCCGAGTTGTAGCCTTTTATAATAAACCAGTGATCTAGTGAGTACATGCATTTCCTGAGTTCTGTCAGTGCCCTCACAAATTAATCAAACCCAAAAAGGGAGTCGTGGGAACCGCTGACCGATAGCGGGTCAGTTGGAAGCACAGGTGAGATAGCCTGGGTTTGAGAACGGCATCTGAAGTGTTGGGGGATGGGCATTCTTATAGGAGGGAGCCCTTCACCCCGTGGGATCTGATGCTGCCTCTGGGTAGGGAGTGTCAGAATTGTGTTGAATTGCAGGACTCCTAGCTGGTGTCCAAGCATTGCTTGTGGTTGGTGTGGCAAGCTCGACCCCGCCCTATCGCACACACACATTGAAATCAGTCTCAGAATACCAAAAGGCCCAACTATAATGCTAGCTGCCTTTTACTGAACACTTAACTGTATTTGTGGCAGAGACATTGTGTTAATGGTTTACATTAATCATTTCATTGAATGCTCAAAAAATAAAATACTACGGAAGAGGTACAGTTTTGACTGATGTGGAGACTGAGGTTGGAAGAGTTGACATGACTTGCTAGATAGTGGGCTCCACAGTTTGAACCCAAACCAGGTTGGTTCACCTGTACTGTCTGCTCTTCCTCCCTTCGCTGTCCACATTGGCATTTTGGGAATATCTGGCTAGCTCTGGGAAGGAGCTGGGGAAAAGGGCAAGGCAGAGCATATAATAATTTTGCTTACTTCGAGGGTAAGACAATCCCTTAGGACTCTCAAAGGAAGTCATTCTGATTGTGGAATTTCAGGCGAAATTTCCAGCCTTTTCAAAGAGACATTTTGTAGCAAAGAGGAGAATCTATGTGGGCAACTTCCTGGTGCCCCCAGGAAAGGAGATGAGATTCTGGGAGAAAGTCAGGTCTTCCGGCTCCTGCTAATTAACATGCTCCACACTGACTACAGTGGGTTTTTAGGAGACACCTAACATTTCTGGGTAATGTAATGGAAGCTGCCTTCCTTGGCAATCCACTGGAGACAGAACCCCAAAGTGAAAGGGCTATAAAACAACCCATAAACTTTATTTTTTTGTCCTTTAGTAATTACATTTTTATAGCATTTTTAAAAATCCTTGAAGAAAGAGGCATAGAATCATCACACACTCTGTGGTTTGAAACGTCTCTGGAATTTTTAGCCTCTTTCTTGAGTTGTGATTTCCAGGACCCACATCCCTCCGCTCCACCTCCGTCTGTTGCTGCCATCCCTGCCTGCTGGAATTTTCTTTTGTGTGTGCCTTTTTGAGCTCTTCTCCTCTGGTTGAAACTTGTACATTGGTGGCTCTCAAATGCTGATCTAAAATTTGTGCCTAGTTCTGAGATTCTGCCCTTCCTGTTTTGTGTTGTTGCTGGGAAAATGAATGTTCTCCTATAAAATGCTAGTAGTACTGATTGCAATTTCTGTTTCATTGAGTGCCCTTTCCTAGAACAAGTATACCTTGATAACTCACCAGTGGTCCAAAAGAATTGGTTCTATAACTTTGATACGGCTATTATCGCACGTGAGAGACTGATGTGGATGCTGTAGGTCACACAGAATCAGTCTGTTTCTCATTCCATATTCAACTCCAGAATTCTGTTCTGGTATCTTGGTGTAATTTATTATCTTCCTGTAGTGCCGTGGCGATGTCTTGTTCATAGTAGGTCATCATTAAGTGTGTGATAAAGTGAATCTCCAGGTATTCAAACATGTGTTATGTTCAGTGCTGCTTGATGTAGTGAAATATACACAACAGTGTAAATTGGTTTCAGTTTGACATGAAGCTTACAGTGAAGACTGTAGGGTTGAGAAAGCTAGTGGTCAGGGACTCAGGTTCTAGAAACAAACTGCTTGAGTGTGAGCCCACAAGCTAGCTATATATAACTTCAGGCAGGGTATTTTACCATACATACATACTGCCTCCCTTGCCCAGTCTGTAAAGCAGGTGTAATAAAAACCTCAGAGAGTTGTGAAGATGGCATGAGTTTATCTGGGCAAAGATTTTAGAGTGGTTCCGGACACCTAGGAAATGCTCAATAGATGTTAACTTTCGTCAATAATAGTCACCTTATCAGAAAGAATAGAGTTCAAAGCCCAGGATGACTTGGATCAAAAGGCCACGTGCATGTTTCTGCTCCACAACCTATTAGTTGAACCATCTTGGAAATCACCAAACCTCAACTTCAGAATGAACAGTCAATGAGATGTTAGAGAAAGCCGACACACGTAGGATGGAGAAGTTGGAAAAGCCTCCATGAAGGAGGGACCTTAGAGGTTGAGCAGGGTGTTGTGTAGAGAAGGCAGTGAGAGAGGGTGCCCAAAAGCTAAGGTAGCCTATGGGAAAGATTTAGAGCTACCTAGTTTCCTCTTTCTGGAATGTTCTTTGAAGAATTAATAAGAATATTCTTTTCTCTTAGGGTGGGAAATACTGCAACTATTGTATTTGATGGCCCATTCTTTTTTCACAGAGACACCCAGAATTAAAATTTTCATTCTCCCAGGCATCGACAACCATGATGAAGACCCTTCTTATCATCAAAGGGTTGATGAAAAAGATGAAATTAATATTGCATATGGAATTAAGGGAGCTCAAGTTGTTTGAATGTTGGTCAGGGTCTGGAATTGTTACCAAGTATCCTTGTCAGACTGACCTGCCTGTAAAGGGCTCTGCAGGACGTGAACGGAATCAGGTGTGTGTTTGCCGATATGTGACGAGACAGAGGTTGTGGCTGCTTCGCATTCTCTGGATTTTGTTGCCCGAGATTAGGCTGCCATCTGGGTGATACTTGATTTCTGGAAGTTTGTCAACAGCTCCTTTTGACTATTTTTGTCTGGAGAAGGCATAAATGCTGGAGAATTAAGTTTATGAGAGGTGGCTAGTCCTGTGGGGCAGAAGCAGGAAGTCTGAGGCTCCGTGTTTTATGTGCTTGGGGGATCTTGGTACACCACAGCAGGGCTGAGTTAAAAAAAATTTAGGCATGAACAGATAAATTAGGATGCTGAATGGATAATCTGATTGATGCCCTTTTAGCGCAATAAAGGTCTTTGCACAGCTGAATGGTGGCTGCGGCGTTTGAGGTTGAAAGTGTGAGCAGAAACTGGGAAGGGGGGTAGGTTCATAACCTCAGCACTGGGGATCAGGTAAGCATTTTAACCACAGCATCTTGGAAATCCATCCATATGCTCACGTGCTCACTTATTCATGCAATGAGCATGCATAGAAAGACTCCTCTTTGTGCTGGAGACTGTGGATAAAAATGGTAAAGTAGATATGTCACTTCTCTGGAAGAGTGTAATCAACTGATAAATATATGTTGTATACCTACTGTGTGCCAAGTGCTCATGATAAAAGTGAACAAGACATTGTGAACTTTACTTTTAATGAGCTTACAATTCTGAAAAACGATTAACCAGATAGGGTATAATATGAGAGTACTAGAATATGTATTTGTGTGTGTGTGTGTATGTGTGTATTCCAAATAATAATAATAGTTTATATATATTTATTAAGCATTTGCTATGTGCAAGGCATAGTACTAAAACATTTTGTATGTACTTTTTCAACTAATTTTCCCTGCCTCCTTCTAAAGTAGGCAGAGTACAGTTATTATCCGAATTTTACCAAGAAGAAAATGGGCTTAGGGATGCTAAGCAAGCTGCCCAAGGAAAGAAAAGAATAGCAACAGAGTGGGGAACAAGCAGGTTTCTGTTCTGACTCCGCACCCTTTCTCTTAGCTGCTCTCCATTCGTCCTGTCCCCCCTTCCCATGGTAGGGGTTCTGGGGGAAGGTGCCCCTAACACGCTTGGGTTCTGGGATGGACAGAGGCAGGAGAATACGGAAGCTGGGTACCGGAGGTCTAGTGAAGTTCATCAGGAGGACACGTCTGGGAAGAGCCTTCCATGGTGTGAGAACAACATGGATGGAGGTCAGACCCACCCCAGACCTCTGAGGAAGAATGATGAACTCAGAGTAGACGATTTGGGGCAGCCAGGACGTCTAGGCAGGAAAGGGGCTTTCTGATCCCTCCACACAGCACAACCTCGGGCAGGTAGCAGTATGTGCTCAGGGTTACGACTCCTCAGGGAGCCAGTGAGGGAGAATTCACTGACCCGATTAGGAGCTACCCTACAGACACAGGGATAAAGAATGAGGAGGCCGATAATAAATGTAAAAAGCCAGGCTTTGAGGTTTAAGAACTCCTTTGAGGGTCAGGGGCAGCTTTCATACTGAGTGCTGTGCAGGAGGGAGAATTATTTTGGAAAAATTAGATCCACTGAGTTCAATGAGAATTCAGGGAAAGTGGGAAGTGGGAGTGGGGGGCATAAGGAGTGAGGCTGCAGGTGGGAAGGCGAGGAAGAAGCAGTTGTTAAGTTCAGGGTTTATGACATGAAGAACGTGACCCAGATAGCCAGCCTTCTCTTACTGATGTGTTTTCTCTGTTTTTTGTTTGTTTGTATTATTCCAAAGTTAGAAGCGGGAAGGCAGACAGACAGACTCCCACATGCACTTGACTGGGATCCACCAGGCATGCCCACCAGGGGGCGATGCCTTGCCCATCTAGGGCGTTGCTCCATTGCAGTAGGAGCCATTCTAGCACCTGAGATGGAGGCCATGGAGCCATCCTCAGCACCCAGGTCAACTTTGCTCCAATGGGGCCTTGGCTACGGGAGGAGAAGAGAGAGAGGAAGGAGAAGGAGAAGGGTGGAGAAGCAGGTGTGCACTTCTGTATGCCTGACCAGGAATCAAACCCGGGTCTTCCACACATTGGGCCGATACTCTACCGCTGAGCCTGAGCCAACCGGCCAAGGCTTTACTGATGTGTTTTTAATCAGATGTTCTTCTCCAATTTGCCCTTCATTGACTCTGGATCTCATCCCCTGGAGGTGGTGCAGAGCAATCTGTCTGCACCTTCACTTTATACAGCTGTGGGTCTTTTTCCTGGCACACCTGCTGTGTCACATCTTGGACACAGCACAACAGCCGAAGTACCATTGTGCTGAATGACCTGGAGGAAGCTCCACTTGACTCCATGCCCTGGTTTTCAGAGGAAACATTTATGTGCACTTCCTATATTTCTGGTAGCACGTCACGTGCATTCATTGATTTCATCCGGGCGATAATAACCCGCTGTATTAAATCAATCTCTACTTATAGCTATGTAAACTGAGGCAAAGAGAAATAGAGCCACTTGCCAAGGTCACATAGTTAACGAATGGCAAGCCTAGGATTCATACTGGGGATGTCTCCGTTCTAGAACCTTGTGCTGTCTCTCCAGTCTATTGCTTGCTTGGTGCTGTGCATAGACTTTGCGGCACAGGGCAGTTTTGGTATTGCTATATCATAGTTAGGTTTTAAGAATAGGAATGAAAGTCATATCAGGCCTTCACAAATACCAGTGAGTTCATTTTTCTCACACATCACCTGTCACCCATAGGTAGAGTCTTACTAGTCTCATGTCTAGAGGTCTCCCAGGTACTAAACATATTAATTCTGGGTCTGGCTGCAGGCCAGGATGCAAGTGCAAGTCAGATTCCCATTCTGCAGATACACAGATGGAGGCTGAGATGGCTGATGCAGCACTTCCAAGGTGATTCGGGTAGTTGGCAGGTGTGGAGTCCACACTGAGGCTGATCTGGCTCCAAAGTCCATGCCGTTTTTTTTTTTTTAATTTTAAAATTTTATTTTTAATTTAGAGATTGGTAGGGAGAGAGAGACAAGAACAGCTACCTGCTCCTGGATGTGCTCTGACCAGAGATGGAACCGGCAGCCTCTGTGCTGACGATGCTCCAACCAACCGAGCTCTCCGGCCAGGGCTCAGAGTATCTGTTCTTCCATGATATTTTGTGCAGACCATTATCCTTGTCTGTCTCTCTTTGTCCTTAAAACAAAGGAATAGGATTAGATCAATGTTTCTGCAATGTCAGTTTGCCACGTACCACGTTAATTTTTGTTTTCTTTTTGTCCTATCTATCCCACTTAGCGTTTTTTCTTAAATTAATCCACTCTTCATATAAACACATACATTTACAAAGAAGCTTCCTATCACTATGACTTTCTTTTTTAAAAACGTTCGCCAAATAGATGGTAACTAAGTAGACGGTATAAATGAACAAATAGTACAATTAAAACAAAAACAGTGCAATGGTATTCTAGTTTATAATTTTGCTTCAAGTATCGAATCTTTAGATCTGCCTTCCACTTGGTGTTAGAAAGGAATATTTAAGGAATGTTTGAAAATGTTAGGGAGAAGCTAGAGACATATTAATACCAAAATGAGCCTTTCTCTTTGACTTAATCAGGATGGAGACAGAATTGAATAGGGATTTTTTTTTTTAAACTGTCTGAGTTCAAGTTGCCTTATGAAAAATCATGTCTCCACTTATGGCGGTGTCTCTTCCAGCCAGCGTAGACAGCCCTGATTTTATAAAATGCTGGACCCGGAGGTCTATAGCATCCTCTTAGCTCTCCTTTCACTCTGAGACTTTGTTAAGGGTCCTCACGTACTTAGAGGTCCGTTTTGAGAGGATCAGTCCCTACTGGTGGGTGAAGTGAAAGCTCTGAGTCTAGACTGAGATGCGAAGACAGAAATGAAAGGAGAGCTGTTGGTGGCTATGCTGTAGCTGCCCTGCGACATCTAAAGGGAGGCAGGGATCCCTGTCCACCCCCTCGCCTCACACACACACACCCATACCCAGTACTGGAGTGTTCCAGGGCCACATCCTCCCATTCTAGCCTTTCACTCTTTATCATTTCCCTTGATGCCCATCAGCTCCCCATTCTCTACGGCCCTTTTCGTGATTCTTACCTCCCCTCTCTCCCTTGTTCGCCAGACACAAACAATATCAGGGCTGATACCCATTTCAAAAACTATGTCAAATGAAGATTTTAACAATGCTGTCAGAGGAATTAGCAAGAATCACAAGTTTTCTCTGTCTCCATCCTTGGTTGGGCATTTGTCATATATAATGTCACTTCCTCCAATCCCCACAATTCAATGCCGTAATCAAGGGTGAGCATCTCATTTGAGGCATTAGAAAATGAGCTATGGAGGGGATCAATTCAGTCCCTCAGCTTCTGAGGCATATGGAGTCCAACTATCTCAAAACCCGGGCTTTCCTTCTGCTGTTGTGACATACGGAAGATTTTCCTGGGTTGGGGAAGAGGAAGTTCTTGGACTGGGGACCTGTCCCTGCACCCTGGGGGTAGGACACACTGTCAGATCTCTCAGCTCAGCCTTCCTTTGTTCACTAGTAGAAGGATGATGCTAATGAGATCCTACTCATGGATCTGTGCCCCTTGGAGACCAATTAACTTCACTTTGCTTCAGCTGCCAGGGACCTCAAAACTAAATCCAGATCAATTAGCTCTTCCCAGGTGCCTGGTAGCATCTCTTCCTTCACTCATTTCAACTTTTCTTTGTTCCATTTTTATTTTTAATTGTCCTCATTTATATCTTATTTAACTTCGTAATATCACTTTAGCTGTGTCTGGGGCTTAGGTGGGGGAAGAACTCTAAATAAATAAGTAGAATCACTTTTGTGCCATCTCTAAAGAGGGAGAACAGCTAATGGGTCCTCTTCTGGATGGAAAAGCTAGGTTGTTCCTGAGAGGGTGGCTTGGGAAGGTGAATCCTTTCTGGAACTCCAGGGCACTTAGGGAGGGCCAAATGTGGCCCACTATGTGTCTTTTGCCCAATAAAGTTTTATTGGAACACAGCCATGTACAGTTTTACTGATTGTGTATGACTATTTTCAAGCTACAATGGTAGAATTGAGTAATATAGACAATATGGCCCATTAAACCTAAAATATTTACTATCTGTCCCCTTAAAAAAAAACCAACTTTTTCTAAGCCTGGTCTAGAGGAAAACAAGATTTTAGAAGCTTGTATCTAGGTAAAAAGAGAAGCTAAAGTTTCTTTTTCTCCCCCTCCCTCTTTTTTAGTGTCTTATTTTTCATTTCCTCCTTGATTTCTTTGCCTTTCCCTTCTTTTCCTCCCTCTCTCCCTCCCTCCCTTCCTCCCTCCCTCCCTCCCTTCCTTCCTTCCCTCCTTCCTCCCTCTCTCCCTGTATCCCTCCTTCCCTCCCTCCTTTCCTCCTGTTTTGAACTAAAACATTCCTTCCAGTTTCATCATTTTTATTTTTGAAGAGGAACTCTGAACTCTAGAAACTGGAAGTTTCAAGAGGAGGCGGTCAGGGGCACCACTTCCGCTGGTGCTTTTCTCCCTCTGTCTTCCCCTGTGCACACAGACCATGGTTAGGAGCCCCGAGGAGACAAGAGATATACGAATACAGGAAAAGCACTCAGCACAGTGCCTGGCGCATGATACACGATCAGCAAAGCTTAGCTGAGTTCAAGAAAAACCCCATCTAATTGTAGAGGCAAAACAACATATACCCAAAATCTGAATGCTAGAAAGTCATCATAGCTCTAGAAGCTGTTTTTCAAGATTGGTCTGAAAAGCTCTTCCTGTCCCTCAATACCCCTCCCTCCATCATGGTCACATCTGAGCCCACTTTAAAAACTGCTGCCCTACGCCAACATTCTTATTTCAAAAGTGGTGGAAATTGAGTCTCAGAAAGAGAAGTTAACCTGCCCGAGGCCTCTCAGAAAGGGGGGGGGCACAGCCAGGATGACAACCCAGGCACCCTCGGTTCCCACAGACTTGTTCCTGGAGGAAGCAGGGCTTAGATGCTACAACACAGGCATCTGCAAACACAGCAGTGTATTTCCCCAAGTGTTAGGAAATTGGACTTACCATGGTTGTAGTATCTATACTGTTGTATAGGAAGGAAAAGCAAGGCTAGGGAATCAGGTTCAACCTAGTTAAGGGTGAGTCTAGGGTGTTTAATTAAGATATTTGGACTTGATCCTAAAAGAGCAGAATCACAAACTGATGCACCTATTGGCACTTGGACGTGTTGTGTTTGACCCTTATGTGTCAGATCATTTGTCCATGCTTAAAAGTGGAGAGATTTTATGTAAAAATCTGGATTTCCTTCTGGCTTCTAGAAATCAGGTGACTGGCTACCTGGAGATGTCATTCCTACATGGAAGCACTCTGCTGTCCTAGACGGAATCTATGTGCCTACTATTTGTCCCCATGCTCCCTTCCTAAGCTCTCTGCCTTGCTACTCCCCTCCCTCATGTTTGAAATCCTGGACTCAAGGCTTTCGAGATTACATTTCCTGAAAAAGTGGTGATGTACTAAAAATTCGTCATTATTAACATGATGCAATCAATGTCAGAGGTTGTTTATTTGCTCATCAAACATTCATTAAGCATCTATTTCCAGCAAGGCTTTAGAAGGGAGGGATTGAGTTCCGGAGTTGAATCAGGAGGCTAGTCCCATGCTTCAGATCGTAGAGGATGACATCTGTTTAGGAATAGAGCCATGGTGACCAGGAAGCGGCTGGCCCCTTATCCTTTGATCCACACCGTCCCCCTTTTAAAGAGGAAACTGCCCTATTCCATTTCCACAGAATCGGGTACCGGTCCTTTTAGACCCTTTCACCCGGTTTCTTTGATATTTATCTGAGAAGACGGATTCATCCTCTTTCATACTCAGATTCTCTCTCCCTCTCTCTCATCTTGTCGAGTGAACGCAACCCATCTGGTCCCGATTCCCCGCACTTCAGCCCCTGCATACAGAGTAGACGGCTGTAAAGCTCGGAGGGCGGGTGTGCGCCTTCGCAGACCTGCCAGGAAGAGCCGGGCTGGCAACGTCGACCTCAGAGCTGCTTTTTCAAATCAATACAACTGCTTTGTTTCCATCTCTGCATCTGACTGCGGCATTCCTGTTCCCTCCGTTCTGCTCCCCCTGCATGTGCTCTCTCCTGCGTTTCACTCCCACTGGCCCAGCCCACCCCCTGCGTGGTGGCCTCCTCCGTGCCTGCCTTCCCCAAAAGCCCTCATGTCTCTCCATCCCTCCTGTATGTAACAGAGTGTTCACTCTCAGAGTAATGAGTGTCCGAATTTGGGGAAGTTGACTTCACCGGAAATGGTCCTTTTGCTAAAACAAAACCAAACCTTATTGAAAAACAAACAAACAAAAAACCAATGCCATAGGAGCAGGAGAGGATGCTTGCAATAGGGAAAACAGCATGCAGGAGGAGGCCCGAAGACTCCGCCTCCACCCTTGGGTTCTCCCTTAATTAGCTGTGGACGGTGCACAAGCTGTGGTTCCCTTTTTCACAAACGGAGCAGCTGGACTTGATCCTCCTTGAGGACCTTTCGATCTAAAGTCCTTCAGAGTATTAGGAGGACATTTCGAATGGGGTTTCTTTTCAGTCTTTTTTACGGCATGTACATATGTGGTGTTGCTGGTAAGACACATTTGTGTGCAGACCAGACTTTCCCCCCATGTGTTTCAGCCTCAGCAGGAACTGCCTCCAGGGGAGCAGGCCCGGCTCAGGGGAGCCTCAGCATAAGGCCCTCCTGCCCGCAGGGGGTCTCCGGGGTGCTTAAGGAAAGCCTTTGCCTCCATGGATTATGAGGAATAAGATGGACATCAGACAGTGCAATGTTAAGGTCCCGTGCTTGGAGAGAGCAGGCTGGATCAGATGACACCTTTAGGTCGTTCCCCGCTTTAGGGGAATGTTCATAATCTCGCAGAAAGCCGAATTTAAGTTTATGAGTGTCAATTAGCTCATCCTCTAGCATGTTGCCTGGCACATGAAACGTGTCCGATCAGTACCTGTTGAATGAGTGAAAGTCACTGATATATGATCATAGAATGCCACAGACTGCCCAAGTCAGGGAGACTCTTAGAGATCATTTAAAACTTCCAACTTCTGCTCAGCCAAATGGAGGTCCGTGGACAGACTGAACCTTGAGCCAGATCACGTGGTACAGTAGAGACCAAACTGGAGCAGGAGCCCAGGCCTCCGACGTCCACACCAGTGCTTTTCCCACTGACCACTCTCAGTGCATCCCACGTGGTTACTTGGCTCAGTCTCAGGTTAACCATTTCCAGGGGCCCTAGTGGGTTTTGTGTTAACAACCTCAGCCTTTCTGGGGGAAGCTGTGCTGGGGCCTTCTCTCCTGCTCCTGGGCTGGTTCTTTCTGTTGGTTGCTGTCAGGAGAACGTTATAAGTTTGTCCCCACTCTCCAGTAGCACACAGCCACCCCATCACTCACTCAAACAGACCCTGCTGAGCTCCCACAGTCTATCTGGAAGCCATTTTCTGTTTGGAAGTCAGTGGCGGTCAGCCAACATTTCCGTAATATTTGCTTTCCTAAGGCTTAGACAAATCAAATCCATCCACGTCCTCTGACTCTATCTCTTTTGTCTGGCATAATGTTCCCAGCATCCAAGGCAAGCCAGAAATAAGCACGGGCCTTTCTCCCCTTCTCTCCCTCCACCTCTTTCTTCTTCTTTCTCTTCCTCTGGGCTTCCCTCCTCCTTCCCTGTCTTTCTTCTTCTCTCTCTAATTATAGGTAAGTTTCTTATTTATTTCACCAGTATAGAATCATAACTAGAAACAAAATTAAGCATGGAAGAAATCACCCAAGTCCCCCTTTCTGATTCTAATAAGTACAGAGACCAAGTTCCAGAGACATGGGGTTATTAGTGACCCCATCTTGCTTCTGCAGTGGTATCAGCATGGGAGGGGGGGCTAGACTCTAGATTCAACCTAATCCAGTGTTAAATCTTACTGCTTCTTCTCCTTCATCTTCCATAAACTGCCCTGCTCCAGGCTGTATCTTTGCTGACTGGCCAGGGGCTGGGGTCCATTTAGGAAGGAGCTGGAAACATGTTGCATAATCTGAAGATTCAGGACTTGATCTCCCTGGAACTCGGTTTCCATGTCTAGGCAGTGAAGACTCAGTTTCCTCATCCTGCATATGACACAGTGTTGATGTGGGCACTGAATGAGGTCATGAGGTCATGTGCTCCTAACTGCTCTGGAGTGCTAGACATATGCCTACTCCTGCTGCTTGGTGTTATCAGGACTCTGTCTTGAATGGGGACTTTCAATACTTCAAAGTTGTGCTTATCCTATAATGAGCATTTGGGGCACCCCGGCAAGGAAGCAGGTGTGGTATTTTGGGGCAAAGAATCTGTGGTAGGAGCTCTCTCCTTCATTGAGATGCCTATGGCATGCTGGAGCCCCTGCCAGCAGGGAGGGCGCCCTCCTTCAGGCCTGCATTGAAAGGCACCTCCGTCAGGGGCTGCCTGGGCTAGGAATAGACCAGTGGTTTCCTTGGAAGTTTCACAAAAATGGATCCTTTGGGTCAAAGGCTCCTTAATCTGCAAAATGCAAGCTGTTTGCCTGACTTGAGGCCTCAGCAGACTCCCTAGGCTTGAAGGGGCTTTGGTATGGAAAAATGGTTTGTGTTTTGAAGATTAAGGGCCCTTTCATCCAAAAGATGCATTTTTTTTTCTTCTTCTTCTTTCCTCAAGTTCCCAAAGAAACACTATGTTCCTCTGTGGTTTAAAACCTGCAGCTTCCTTTCGTAGGCAGAGATGGATTAGGTTACTGGGCACACTCCCCACAGCCCTTAAGGAGTGAACCTCAGTAAACCTCAGTGCCCCTCCCTTAGGACTGACCCTCCTCTCCTATTCCCAGTACTGCCCCCACAAACTCACTGAAGTCACCTGGGAGCGTTTTACAAGTACAGATTCTGGGACCTCACCATCAGAATCTCCGATAAAGTCTCTACGAGGAAACACAGTTTAGAAGCAGAGACTGCTTGGGACTCACAAGCTTCAAGATACCTACCTGACTTGGGGACCACACTTCCCAGCCCAGTAGCTGGACTTTGAAGAGACCTAGACTCACATCACAGCTCTGACTCTCACTCTTCATGATGTGACTTGGAACAAGTTGCAGAACTTCACTGACCCTGTTTATTTAACTACAAAATGGGACTAGTGTGTCTATTAGCTACCCTCCTACCACCATGAGTACCAACGCAGTGACTTTAAACAACTGGCATTTATTATCACAGTTCAGGCATCTGTGGGTCAGCAGGGGCCAGCTGGTCTACCTTGGCCTCACAGATCTAGGCTGGCTTGCTCTTGCTCCTGAAGTTCAGTTGGGGCTGGATGGTCTGTTCTGTGTGTCTTTCATCTTCCTTCTGAAACCTCAGTCACGTCCTTGTGGCAGTATCGCAGAAGCACAGAGGGGAAGCCAAAACCCACAAGGTCCCCTGGGGCTCAAACCTGGCACACCATCACTTCTGCCTCTTTCTAATGACCAAAGGGAGTTACAATGATGAGCCTGACTGCAAGGAACAGGGAAGAGACTTTACGTCTTTAGTAGAAGAGGTGGAAAATGACATGGTAAATGGCCTGATTATAGGAAAGGGTGATTATTGGGGGTCGTTAATCTACCCCACCTATTCCACAGGTAGTTGTAAAAGTCAACTGAAATAATATTTGTAAAGTTCTTGACACTGGTCCTGTCATACACTAAATGTTCATTGACTGGCTCATCATGATCACTACTATATAAGGACTCAAACATGGTGGCTAGAATTATTAATCCAGAGTTCCCAAATCTAGCAACACAGATGGGAAAACAGATGCTCAGAAGGGTGATGAAACTTTCTCAAAATCACACCGATGGGGCAGGTTGAGCCCTTAGAAATCAGACAGTGCAATGATGTTTTCTCTGGGATCTGAAAGACAATGGGAAGGACCTTGATTCTAGCTTAGGATGGTATTTGGCATTCCAACAATTGCGAGGCATTTCTTAGCATTAGGCAATGACCTTCCCCTGCCACAACAGTGGGTCTTACAGGAGGATGTGACGTTAGTGTACACAATATTCACCTGGGACATTTATTTTAAGTGAAGATTCCTATACCTTTCTTACTAAAGATTGAAATTCAGAAGGTCTGGTGAAGGGTGTGGAAGGTTAAATATTTATTATGCATTCTAGTGATTTTGACCTAGGTGGTCTATGGACAACATTGTCTTTGAAACCCAAGGGCATACCAGAGGAAGGGCAATCCCTTGTATCTTTCTTTGGTTGATTCTCATATTAATAAGACCAGAGATCATCTGTGGCAGATTGACAGCTCTCAGGTCTGTGGGGGCATAGAGAGTGTTGGGAGAAGACAGTGATGATGGAGGAAGACAGACGTGACCATGCATGTATTTACCAAGGAACATTCAAGGCAGCAAGAACCCCTCCCCCAAAAACAAGAACCGCTGAAGGGTCAGTGAAATAACATTAGCTGAGTAAATTTTCTGTAGGTTTGCGGGTATGTGTTGAAAAATTGCTGTTATCTGTTAGGGCTTTGTGTGTTGGTAGCAATAGAGAGAACCAATCTCACACTGGATTGAGGTTTAAAAGGAAAGGCAAAGCAAAATAACACACTAGCTATTAGATCAAGGGAAAACTACTGATCCTTTTGAGTCCTGTTTCCTCTCTAATAATCATACCTCCTTCAATGGTTTTGTCTTGAGGGCTGTTTGAATTGTGTGTTTTAAATAATTCCCTGGTGTTACCTTGCCAAATGGGAGGTATAAATCCCTGCCTGCTGTATTTTGAAAGTGGCTCTGAGATCAAAGGGGAGCTCAGTTCCTTTGTAGCATGAAGTCTTGCTGGAATGCAAGGATGGAGTGAGGAATGGCTTGAGAGAGTGCTGGTGAGAGAGGGCGTTTACAGTCTTCAGACTGGCTCTGCTTTTCTAAAACTGTGATTGCCAACCCAGCACCTGCTGAAATAGACAAGCGTCCCCTGCCTTCTGTCTTGGGTTTCATGATTGTCATGGACAAGCAGCAGTAGTAGCAGTCCTTTTCATTCATCATTAAAAAAGCACCGCAGAAAGGATTGAACCCCTTGCGCAAACTAGCAGAGCCCAGGGAGCTCCTGTCCAAATGCATCCACCGGGAAACTCTGCTGTTTTCATTAGTGACCTATTAGAAACATCAAGCCAAGTGTCAGAGCTTTTGTTGAGTAAATGCTGAAACTTAGGTTCTGATGAAAACTTAAGTGTTTTATATATTTGCTCCACTGAATATTCCGAATAGATTAGCCACAGGGAAGAATGTAGAGCCATTAACTCAGCAGAACACTGTTTATTTATTGAACAATCATATTTTGAGCACTGGTGTGGTGCCCATTCCTGTCTTTGGCATTCCATTCTAACTCCAGGCTCTTCAGTATGCCTCTGGAGAGAGAGCAGCCTTTTCCCACTCATCTCTGTGTTCCATTATCATCCAATTTACTGGTTGGCACCTAATCGGTGGGCTTGCATGATTTGATACCTTTTGCTCACATGGTCCCTCTAGCTTGAATGCCTTCTATTAAAAGTCCTTTCTTCTTTGTTCAGTTGGAAATCATTACTGAACCATTAGAAATCAAGCAAAACCTCACTGTCCATGAGAAATTTTCTTGAACTGGCTCCGTTTGAGTTACTTGTCCCCTTCTGTTCCAACAACATTGTGTTTAGGTCTTTGATTAAACTGCATCTGTTATTTTACAATTTTAGGGATAAGAGTTTATCTCCCTTGTCACCTTCTGGCTCCCTAAATCCACGAGCACAATGTTATTTTTCTTGGATTTTCCAAAGACTGGGGCAGAGTTTGGCATTCCACCCCAATCCCAGACCTCATGCTGCTCTTATAATCACTACTAGTTTTCTTTCTCTTTAATATTTTTCATTTCTTCTTTAATTTTGTATCTCTTCTCTGATTTTATAAATATCCTCATCTGTCTACGAAGTAAGAAATTCTCCACTGACTTTTTGCTTTCTTCTTTAGTGGAAAGGACACGCTAGCTACAGCTTTTTGGATATCTTTCTATGCCAAATATCATACACTCTGTGCTTCCATTTATTCATGTCTCATTCATGCCTTAATCTCTTTCAATGAATCTTCAGTTCCCATTAAGACATTGAGCATCGTCAACCACCTCTGGATTCTTAAGTGCAAGAGGCATTTTGAGTCCTTATCATGTTGTACCACTCTGTAGTTGTTTGAAACTAGAGATCCTTCTCTTCTTGAATGTTTCTGCTCCTCCGGCTTTGTTGATGTTATTCTCTCATGGTTCTCCTCCTCCCCCCTTACAATCTTTTCTTACTGTCCTTCATGGGACTCTCTCCCTTTTTACCCTTCCTAAATGTGAGCATAATTGCTCCATATCTGTTTTCTCTACTCTTATCTCACATGTATTCGCTGGGTGTTCTCAACCACTTTCAGAGCTCTAACAACCACTCGTTCAAATGGATTGACAAATCTCTACTTCTGGCTTGACCTCTCTTTTGATTTGGACTCAAGGACTCTGTAGTGTACTGGAAATTCTGACTTAAATGTTCAACTGGCACCTCAAACTCAACAGATCTAAGAGGGAACTTGTCATAATTTTCTATAAACCTATTTTATTCTATTTTTATTATTGTTTATTAGCATGAATGACACCATCATCTAATCATCAAACCAGATCTAGGAGTCATCGGAGACGTTTTTCTTTCACCACCCCACCTACCCAGTCACCAGCTCTTGCTAATTTTGCCTCTCCTTTTTTTTAATTTTCACTTTCCATCAAATGTAAGATACCGTGTTCAAGCTATATTTAGCCTAAACTATTGTAATCTTCTCTACAATTTTATCCTTGTCCCACTTAAATCTATCTACTGCCCCTATGGTTAGAGAACTCCATCTAAAATGGAACTCTAGTGTAGAACTCATCTGTTTAAAAGTTGCCTGTGGATCCCTGTGATATCACAGGGATACTCCTAGCTCTTGATTTGTTCAGGCCATTCATTCAGGAAGTACTGACTTAGTGCCTACCATGTGATTGGTTCCAAATCCCAGGCATACGTGGGGGGAATTGGGCAAGAATCTATGTCTTCAGGAGACTGCCAGTCATGCATAAAACATATGACTATAAAACAAGTCACCCCATTTAGCTCTTTTGTGTCATCTCCGGTCACTCCCTCCCTCAAAATTCCTACAACAGTAACTCTGAAATGTTTATAGTCATTATATTCATGCCACATTCCTCTATTCTTCTTCCATGCTTTTGTCCTGGCCTGAAAATCAAGGCCCACATTAGGTCACCTCACCAAATTATCTTCTAAGTTCTTGCCTGGATGCCATCTCCAGGAAGGATGTGCAGAGACCCTAGCTTGGGACTCCATGCTCCATGGGACACTGGGTGTATCTTATCGCTGCCTTGTTACCTTATATTAAAATTACTTGTTTCTTTTTCCATCTTCTGCTCTGGACTATGAGAATTAATTAAAATAGGGACATAACAAACATTTGTTGAATTTTTATCAATATAATCCAGAAAAGACATTCCAAAATGATAATTTTACTTTCTTTTTTTTTTTTTTTGAAAGATCTCTGGCAAAGATGGCTGATAATTTTGAGGGAAAGCTTAAAAAGCAGTTTCCTGAATTTAGATCTTCCCATTTCTTAATGTGGCTCCAAATAAAATATTTATGAAGAAAAAGATGCCATACATAACTTACAGACACATTGTTAATTACAAAAATCTCTGGATAGTATTTAGGATTTCATCCCCACACCACAAAAATAAGTATTCCACTTACTTCAGTTTTCATCCAAGATTGCCATGGCCTTCCCTAGATTCAGCCTTTCCAGAACTTTCACACCTCAATTTGACTTATCACGCATTCTCTTTGTTAATATCTTTATAGTTGATTCGTGGTTGTTCACAATTGTCAAAACAAAAAACTACAACTAAGGATATATTGTGGTTTTTTAGCTTATTATATTAAAGCTGTGAGTCATAGAACCTAGTTAGAACTGGCTTAGATTAAAGTTTAATCCTGCTATTTTTACATAATATGACATTGGAAAAATAACTAGATTTTTTTAGAAGAATCCTAGTCTTATCATCTGCAAAATAGAAATAATGCTATTTATCTCCTAGAATTGTTCTGTGGATTTAATGTCATGGACCATGAGAAAGTTTGGCGTAGTCTCTAGCATATAAGTAGGTGCACAGTAGTCCTTCACCCACCCTTACTAATGCGTTTGAAATATAATGTGAAGCACTAATAGCCTGTGATAATGTTGGGAAATGGGACAGACACTTCAATAAGAGGGAACTGTAAAAGCAAGAGCAACAAGGCATAAGGTCCATAGTGTGTCCAGTCAGTGCAATTGGGGAGAGGACAGGGTGAACTGAGGGAGAGAAGTGGAAGGTCAGAAGAAGGAAAAGGTGAGCATACAAAGGATCCAGCTCACAGACACAGAAGGATGCAAGACTAAGAGGACAGGGCAATCAGCAGGGAATTGGTGAGTCTGTTTAATTAAGGGAGTGTCATGGTCATGTCTGTATTTAGAAAAATAGCTCTGGCAATTAGAGTGGTGCTTAGGGTGGAGGCAGCAGGGATAAGTGAAGCAGGAAGACCAGTAGGAAGATGGTTGTGATAATCCAAGGGAGAAGGAGCCATGTTGTTAATGACAGATATCAAGAGGGAATGGGCTTAGGAAAGAGATGTTTCTAAGGTAAAGTGTTGAAGGGGGAGAGAAGACAATGCAGGATTACACTGAGGTTTACAGAATACAGGAGAAAGATAAAGTGGTCAAAAAAAGTAGATGAATAAGAGAACAAAGAAAATTAACAGGACGTGGTGGTGGTGGTGGTGATGATGATGATGGTGACGGTAGTGGTCGTGGTGATGGTGATGGTGGTGGTAGTGATGGTGAAAGTGGTAGTGATGGTGGTGATAATGGTGATGGTGGTGGTGATAGTGGTGGTGGTGGTGATGGTGGTGGTGATGGTGGTGGTGGTTGTGATGGTAGTACTGGTGATAGTGGTGATGGTGGTGGTGATAGTGGTAATGGTGGTGATGGTGGTGATGGTGGTGGTGGTGGTGGTGCTGGTTGTGGTGATAGTGGTGGTGGTGGTGATAGTGGTGGTGATGATGGTGGTGGTGGTTGTAATGGTAGTAATGGTGATAGTGGCGATGGTGGTGGTGATGATGGTGGTGGTGGTGGTGGTGGTGTGGTGGTGGTAATGGTGGTGATGGTGGTGATGGTGGTGGTGGTGGTGGTGCTGGTTGTGGTGATAGTGGTGGTGGTAGTGATAGTGGTGGTGATGATGGTGGTGGTGGTTGTAATGGTAGTAATGGTGATAGTGGCGATGGTGGTGGTGATGTTGGTGGTGGTGGTGTGGTGGTGGTGATGGTGGTGATGGCGGTGGTGGTGATGGTGGTGGTGGTGGTGATGGTGGTGGTGATGGTGGTAGTGGTGGTGATGATGGTGGTGGTGGTGATGGTGATGATGATGATGATGGTGGTGGTGATAGTGACGGTGGTGATGATGGTGATGGTGGTGGTGGTGGTGCTAGAGGAGGATATTACTAAATAGGATTGAGGAGGACTTTAGAAAAAATCCTGAGCTTCTCATAAGCATGATTTGGGAGATTGTGTAGTTCACTTGAATGGAGAATACCAGGAGAAGGGAAAGTTTGAGAGAATGATGATGGCTGTCATTTGGGATAATCTGAGTTTGAGAAACCTATGAGATTTCCTAGGGATGTCTATTATGTAGTCGAACATAATGATTTAAAATATACAAATTATGATGAACACTCATTATAGTGGTTTCTAGGCTTTTTTGTAGTCACACATATAACTTTCAGTAAAAATTTTTGACTCTATACCTCCCTATGAATGTATGCATATGGATTATTTACACACAGTACCTTTACTAGTTAATATCACCATTCCCTAGTGCTCAGTTCTTACTTAGAGCAAGGATCAGCATTAATAATTGCATATGTAAATCTATATTTTAATTAGTCTTCTTGATCATCTTAAATTGTTTTGGCTAATTCATGACAAATCTAATTAGATCATCATTATTTTGCCTTAGCGTTGTAGTGTGGATGTTCATACGCCATTTCCGTGTTCATGTTGTCTCAAATTATTATCATCATCGTCATCCACAATTTTTTTTTAAAATAAATGACTTGCTCACTTTCTGAGAGTTGGTTTAGTTAAAATCAGATAATATAAAATCCTAAACTCCATATCTCTAGGCACAGATAAGCACCAAGGCATTCAGCTACACTGACTGGGAAGGATTGGCAAAGCCCAGCACCTTCAAGCTGTAGGACTCTCATTCACTCCAGTGTCTTCTGTGACTTGTGACTGTCCATTTGAGCTAAGTGTTGAAAGTGAGTAGACAACAAGTACACTAGAAGTTCTGATTCTGTTTCCTGCTCTGTGTTCCTTGATTAGTAAATTCTAATTGGACTTCATTGGATTTTTACATTGAATTGGGTGGGCACTGAGTTACATGTTTTAATACATGAAATATTTACTTTGGCCAAACAGGAGTCAGAGAGTAAGATGAGAAAAAAATAAATCTTTGATTCTTGTTTCCCACTGTTTAAACTTATTCTGGAATCAGGTGTCCCTGACATTTGGATAAAACTTTAGACATGTCCCTGATATTTTCAAGTGAGTCTCAACATTTTACTGTCTGTCTTTATTCCTCATATTCAGCCTTGCTTCAGCAATTAATGTGTCTGCATCAGTACATGATCACAAATCGAATTTTATTTTATTCTTATTTTAAACATTAAAATTTTTTTTATTGATTTGATTGATTTTAGAGAGGGGTTAAGGGAGAGAGAGACAAGAACATCAGTCTGTTCCTGTACATGCCCTGACTGGGGATTGAGCCAGCAACCTCTGCGCTTTGGAACAAAGCTCTAACCAACCAAGCTATCCGATGAGGGCACAAATTTTATTTAAAGCGGAAACTTCACTATTCCTCCAGATTCTTCTGTCTTTCCCCAATTTATGATTTTGCCATAGCTCCTCCATCCTGTTAACCTTGATCTTGACTTCTTCCGGATACAGTTTTCTCAAGGTGAAGAGGAAAGGCAGTAGCAAGGTGGTTCTTTGACTAGAACTATTTCATCAGCATAGTATCAGTGCTCCAAGGGCTTGGCAGGTATTCGGTACTAAAGGTTTTCACGTAAAGATTTTCACATGCAGGACTTTGAGGGACGGCATCTGGAACTTCTCTTTTTCCCTGAGATCTCTTACCTGTGACTCTTTTCAAGAAGGAAACACATCTCTTTTATTCATTCCTGTGTTCTTGGTAAATTGCAAGGCAATTTTAGTTTCCTTTTGCTGAGGTCCCCTTGCCTTCCAGGTTGGCATATCAGGCAACCTCTCCTGACTTTCTCTTCCATGTGACCCACCTCTGGTTTATGGGAGACACACTCCTTTCACATGTGAGCTAAATCATTTCCCCAATGGCAGCTCCTCCTCTGCCACCACATTCCCTCCGGCCCCTCTTTAGATTTCCCTTCTTAGAATATTCTGTTTTTGGATTTCTCCAGTGCAAGTCAGACACCAATGTGCCATGTTCTCCTACCCTCCTGGGACGTTTATCTTGTTCTTTATGTGGTCTTGTTGAAACTCAAGGTGAGGGGCTACTACCCCGACTCTCCCCCTGAGCGGTTTGGGAATGGGTGGAGGGTTCACAGCACGCTGTCTGTTCACACTCTGACTCCCTTTGTGATCTAACTCTTTATGCTGTTTTGTGACTGAAAGGTTGGGAATTGCAAAAAGCTCCTTTTGGCTACCTTTTGGGAAGTCATGAATAGCAGTCACCCACATCTCGTTAGAATAAGGTATATCTTGTCTTGGGCTTCAGCAAAAACCAAGACTAAAATAATTGTATTTAAAATCCTCGTCCCGTGCCTTGGCCAGTTGGCTCAATGGTAGAGCGTTGGGTCCCTTGCCCTCACCAGTTGGCTCAATGGTAGAGCGTCGGCTCAGGGTGTGGAAGTCCTGGGTTCAATTCCTAGTAAGGGCACACAGGAGGAGTGCTTATCTGCTTCTCCACCCTTCCCCATCTCCTCCCTCTCTGTCTTTCTCTTCCGCTCCCGCAGCCAAGGCTCCATTGGAGCAAAGTTGGCCCGGACACTGAGGACGGCTCCATGGCCTCCACCTCAGGTGCTCCGGCCACAATGGAACAATGCCCCAGATGGGCAGAGCATCACCCCCTGGTGGGCATGCCAGGTGGATCCTAGTCGGGCACATGCGGGAGTCTGACTGCCTCCCCGCTTCTAACTTCAGAAAAATTTAAAATAGATGATAGATAGATAGATAGATAGATAGATAGATAGATAGATAGATAGATAGATAGAATCCTCATCCCTGCCAGATAGCTCAGCTGGTAGAGCTTCATCACAGATTGTAGAGGTTCTTGTTCAATCCCTGGTCAGGACTCATACAGGAACAGATCAATGTTGCTGTCTGTCTGTCTGCCTCTCTTCTCTCTAAAATGAATAAATAAAACAAATCCTATTTAATCCTTGTTCGAACCCTTAGAGGCACTCATCCTCCTATTACTGCCTGCATTTTACAGATGAGGAGAATGAGTGTTCATGGCCACCCAGCTTTGTAGGTTTGCATCTCCAATGAGAAATCTTATTTGGAAATCCAGGTTTCAAAGTTGAAGCCTACTTAAGATCATCAAGGTGACCCAGTCTCAAGAGGCAGGCACTGTGAGTGATCTCAGACCTGGTTCCACAGCCTCAGGGACCCTGAGAGTGGGGAACACAAAAGGCCATCCCTCCCCCCTTGGCCCAGGATGTGGACCTGGCTCTGCAATGCATACAGAACCAGCAGGGGAGCTTGGTGACAAAGCTATGGGAAGCTCCCCTCCCTCATCTCCCCTCCCTCATCTCCCCTGCATCCTCCTCCTGGATGTCAGCAATTTCCACTGGCAACAATTGAGGATGTGCTCTGTGTGGGATGAACCTGATTCCCTTAATAACTCTGCAGGCTTATATATATCTCAGGTCAGCCGAGGGCCCTGCATGCTCTCCACTCTATAGCCTTTGCCAGCTGCTCTGCTCAGTGTCCACAGGGCACCCCGCAGCAGAGGGCCTGGGACTCACAGAAGGTCATGGGGGTGGAGGTCAGGGGAAGCACTGGGAATAGAACCGGCCTCTTTGTCTCAGGCTCAAAGCCCCAGTGGCAGGAAGTTCCCTTTAAGAATATTGGAAAAACATCAGTCCTGAAATGCATGGTAGTATTTGTCCAGGGCTGTCTCTAAGATTTGCAGATTGGGAGATGTGGCCCCTGAATGTGGAAGTTTTTGTTTGTAATGTACTTAATGTCTGTTTCTTTATTGATTTTGAAGGGAGGAAGCAAGTACACAGTGGATCAACCAAACAGTTGTAGGGCAGGGTCTTCCAAATGTTGATCAGAACGTGGAAATGGAAGCGTGACCCTCTCTGGCAGTGTCGTAGAACAGGGAAGGCTCATTCTACCCCTGCCCTGTCTGAGAAAAATCAAATACTATCTATGTGTGTGATTTTAAAATCTTAGAAGCCACATTAAAGCAATAAAAAATAAACAGGTCAATGAATTTTAATAATATATTTGATCTAATATATCTAATAACATAGTCATATTTCAACAAGTAAGCAGTATAAAATATTAGTGAGATAGTGTACATTCTGTTACTCCTGATAAGTCTTTGAAGTCTGGCGCGTGTGTATTTTAAACTCATAGCACACCTCAATATGATGTAGTTGACCCATTTCAAGTGCTTGAGAGCCACATGTTGGCTCTCAAGTTTATAGTACTTAGGACAGCATATTCCATATTAGAATTCCTCACAGAAAGGTCTGACCCCCTCACAATATATTGAACCTATGGAGGGCAGGACCTAATTTCAGCTGGGGTGACATGAGGATGTTGTTGAAATTACGCATACATTGTAATGAGAAATCCAGGGCTTAGAGTCCTGAATCTAATAGTTTAAGAGTTGTGAGCTTGGGGAAGTTATTGAAAGTCTTTAAGATTCAAGGTGCTCATCTGTGAAATGGGATAGCTGTGGCCACCTCATGGAGTAAACCTTTATTAATATTCATTCTGTATTGGGTGCTTTGGCTGCTTCCAAGAGAATAGACACAAGATCCAAGCGCATAATAGATACTCAATAAACACCAGTCACGTGACCTTTCTATGATCCCGTGTCTCTAGTTCAGTTGGTGCTGATATGGGCTTGTTTACAGAATGGGGGTCGCAAGGTCCATCATAATATGCCAACATGCATTTTCTTGCCCAACAAAATATGCAAGTCATCTTATAGAAACTTTGGTACTCATTGGTGGATTACTGTGATTGTCTAAGTCAACCAAGATATGTATTCAGACTTCTTCCATGAAGCACTCATCTCAACTTAATCAAATGTCAATTTTATCACAGGCCCCAACCACAAAGAAGGTTCAGACATGACCATATGCATCCACTGTGTTGTTGAGACAACATGTCAGAATGCAAACCAGGATCTGAAAGACAGAAGCCTAGTTCAATGGGCCTCTGAGGTTATGATCTGTAAAAAAAATAAAGAAAAAGAGAGTTGGATTAGAGAGGAGGAGTTAAAGTTTTGCACTGTTGCTATTTGGGCCCCGTATTTTCTGTTGTGGGGGCCATCCTGTGCATTTGTCGGACGGTTAGCAGCATTCCTGGCCTCCCGACTCACTCGGCGTGAGTAGCACCCCCTCAGTCAAGATAACCAAAGATGTCCCTCGAGGGACAAAATGGCCACCAGTTGGGAAGCACTAAATTAGATCTTTCAAATATCAGCTATTTCTGGGACCTTACTCTGAGGTCTCACTCTCTTGTCCACACACGTGTATGTGCATACACACACACAAAATAAAACACAAACACATGTTACTGTCCCATCCCTTGCTTCCTTCCACTTTGGAAAGCTGCAGTGTTTTGAACCATGCTTCTTTGCAAATAGTCAAGCAGTTTGGCATTCTCTCACAGGCTCCCACCACGCACCCACTGACGACAGAAGCCATGGGTACGGTATGTATGGGTGACATGCTGAGATTTCAGTGTGTTGTGACTCCCCACCGGCCTCTCTGAATAGTTGCCTCCACCCCATGCTTGCCACTCAGGTGGGCCTGGCAGACGGCATTGGCAGCTGCAGCTGTTACCTGTCTGCACTCAACACTTACGGCTTTGTTTGAGATGCTGAACAAAAGTTCAGGCCACAGCTCTGCCAGCCCGCTCTGCACTCATGCACCTCTCCCCTGGGCCGCTGGTGGCCGAGGCTGTGGGCCAGGCACATGACTGGAGCTACTCATAACAATGTGGTGTTTGGGTGACAGAGGGACACATCCAAGTATGGAGGAAATTTCCATCTCTCTTTTTTTTTTACTTTCTATTTTTAGTTGGAAAAGTAGACAAATAAGATATCATACCTATCATGTGTATACATAATTTTACACAAGGCAAAATGTTTGCGTCCTTGCCACATTTTTTAAAAGGTAGAAATAAAAATCTGAGATCTCTAGAGAGCACATTACTGCCCAAAGTCATGCAGCTAGCTACCTGTAGAAACAGTCTTTTAAATGTGCTTGCCAGGGAGAGTCTCACAGCCAATGAGCAAGACAGACACAGAGGCAATGACACATAATAAAAGATAATGAGTACCAACCTATAGTTATATGAAGTGAGCACGTAGAGCAGAGAGGAAGGGTCAGCTGACACTGCTGGAGATGAATAGGGAAAGGACGTGACCTGTGAGCACCTGACTCAGCTGGCTAATGAAGGATACACAGGACTTGGCTGGGTTTGGGGACAGGTAGGCAAAGACACTCTCAGCAGTGAATGAGTGGACACCATGGGTACTGAAATCCATCGTGGCCATTGTCCTCGCCATCATGCGACACATGCTAGATGCCAGGCAGTGGGTGGAGCACCTTATGTAAACCCGTGACAGCATTGTCATACTGGGTGCTATTGTTGACCACGTTTTACAGACAAGGAAACTGAGACTCAGAGAAGTTGAATGGCTTGCCTGAAATTGTACTGTCTATAACTGGTGAAACCTGGATTCAAAGCTGCCTTTCAATAGGGACTAAGATAAAGTTTTCTAGAGTAAGTGGGGTGGCTGGGTGGGGGGACCCAGACAGCACAGTTCTGGGCTCATAAGTAGAATTAAGATGAAATGATGAAAACAGAATGTATATACTTTCAAAAGGCTAGGCATGGCATGTAGTTTCTCTTCCCTCTTGCCCACAGGAGCCTCTTCCTCAGCTCTCCCTTAGTCTTAAGCCTTTTTCCAACATGGCACCAACACACTATCTACCATCCCCCACAGAGAGGTCAGCAAGACCCCACCTAATTTCCTGGCCTTCAGTTTCCCTTCTGAGCAACAGGGAACCTCGAGACTTAGAATCTTCGAAAGGTGGATTGGGGTGAGGCAGACATACTTCCTTGGGGGGATGGAGACACTGCATTGAGTCCTGTAGATGTGGACTCTCCGGACTCCACCAGCTCTTCATTTGTAAGGCATCCGACCCAGAAAGTCATGCTCACAGTCCATCCTGAGACTCTGTGCACTCGTGTGAGGACGCAAAAGCAAAGTGCATATTCAGCAGGCACCTGTCTGTGTGAGAGGAGGAGAGTTCTCATTTAATGAGTCCCTGTCATGAGAGGCAGGCTGTTTGAAGGTAGCAGGTGGGGCCGACACTTGAGTTCTGTCTCCACATCCCTGAGACTTTGTTTCTGCATTCATTCCTTTCCCACATTCTTTCAACACATATGCCTTGAACACCTTCCATCTCATAAGTGCCAAGATATAGGCACTTAAACCCATCCTGTGTGCGACAGATGAGGAAACTGCATCTCTAAGAAGTCAAGCAATTCATGTGTTCATGCAGCACATGAACTTCAAAGCAGGAACGTGAGCCCAGCTCTCCATAGATGTCTGTTCTTAAATAGACACTGCACTGAGTTTTGTAAACTTTAAAGCACTCTACTGATGTACGGTAATATTAAGAAGATGTGTTAATACCATGTTTCCCCTTTGTCTTTCTCTCTTTTTATTTCCTCTCTCTCTCCCTCCCTCCCTCCCTTCCCTCTTCTTCATAGGACTCCAGAGAATGGAGCAAGAATGAGAGGAAAAAGGCCGGCAGAAAAGCATGAACTGGAGGTTTGTTGAGCTCCTCTACTTCCTGTTTATATGGGGCCGAATCTCAGTGCAGCCCTCCCACCAGGAACCAGCTGGGACAGACCAACATGTCTCCAAGGAATTTGATTGGCTCATTTCAGACAGGGGGCCTTTCCACCACTCCAGGAGCTACCTATCCTTTGTGGAAAGACACCGGCAAGGATTTACAACCAGATATAAAATATACAGGTAAGACCTGGCCCTTGCTTTTCATTTATAGGGTACTTTTGAGGTTCATTCATTGGCCTTGTCCCCCTTCAGCAAGGATCACGTCCCTTTAGCAGGCTGTCAGTTACATTTCTTTCTTTTTCTTTTTTTTTTTTCCTTTGCACAAGAGATTAACAATGACAAGGGAAGAAGGAACAGATAGATGATATATTTATTGACTACTTGCTGAGTACTGGGCATGGTAGTGATAATTTGCACATACTATGCAATTTAAACTTTATCAACCATCAGAGATAAGTTCTATCTGTTTTCTCCACTTTATAGATGAAGTTGACTGAGCTTCAGCTAGGTGAAATGACTGGTGTAAAGTCACAATGTAAATGGTGGGGCTTGGACTCAAGCCTTCACAGTATTTTTAGTCAGCTACATCAGGTGTTGGTAGCATTGCTTTGCAAATGCTGTTAATGCACCCAGTAACCTACCTAAACATACGCACACATTTGGAAAGAAGGAAGGACACTCAGTGATCAACGTTTTCTTGAGCAGATCTGAACTGGTCTTTGGTCACTTGGAATTCTATTTATGAAAATGGGACTTAGCCCAAAGTTCTTTTCTCTTTAAAACCACCTTAGGGTATCCTCATTCCATGAGATCACCCTCTCTTTGGCATTTCTACACTTATGCCTCTTTAGTTTTAAACTACTTAGAATTAAAGTGCATTCTTTTTTTTTTTTTTTTTTTTTACAGTGACAGAGAGAGAGTCAGAGAGAGCGATAGATAGGGACAGACAGACAGGAACGGAGAGAGGTGAGAAGCATCAATCATTAGTTTTTCGTTGCCGCTGCGACACCATAGTTGTTCATTGATTGCTTTCTCATATGTGCCTTGACTGCAGGCCGTCAGCAGACCGAGCCACCCCTTGCTGGAACCAGCGACCTTGGGCCCAAGCTGGCGAGCTTTTTCTCAAGCCAGATGGGCTCGCGCCCAAGCTGGTGAGCTCGGGGTCTCGAACCTGGGTCTTCCGTATCCCAGTCCGACGCTCTGTCCACTGCGCCACCGCCTGGTCAGGCTAGAGTGCACTCTTGTACTTCTTTCTTACCTAACTGGAAACTCTTTGAAGGCAGGGCATATATATTCATTTATATGTCATTGAATTCTTGATGCCCAGAGTCATTTTTGTTCTGCGTTGTATCATATGCACATAATAAATGTTGTGAACAGAAATTAATCTTAGAAGGCCAAAAACTCTCCAGAGGTGTGATTTTTGTCTTAAGGTCAGGTAAGAAAGACAAACCCTCTCCTTTCTGGGCCAGTTAGGCTTGGAGAACCAGGAAGCATGGTGCAGAAGAGAATCCGGGAGGGCGTGGGTTCAGGTCTTCTGTTTTTATCTCTATTTGGTCTGGACACTGGCATGCCTCCTTTGCACATTTAGTGGCATTATGGGCTGAGAATGGGTTCTTTGTGAGACCTCTATCAGCTGCCAACGGCTCTGATTTTATGATGAATATTCAAATCCCAGTTTAAAAGTTGGCCCACTCGTGACTGAGGTCCTGCAATGGCTCCATTTATCCAGGAGTTCACGGATGAACTTCCTGGGGGCCTCGAGGAGCAGGAAGTCACAAGTTATTGGGGAAAGGAGCTCTGGCCATGACAGAAACAGGAACAGAAGGGAAAAGGAGTAGGGGGTGTGTTTGAAAAGGAAAAAAGCACAGGGACGAGAACGATGGGCCATTTCTCCTTTCAAAAGAGAAGGATAGCAGCATATCAAAACTATAGTTATTGATTCAAAAGTATAGTTATTTATTTAAAAGTCCACATTTTTTTTTAAAATTTGACAACCTCTTTCTTAGGAAAACTATTTCTAAATCACCCAAGAACAATTAGTTATCTACTTAATTTCAAATTTAGATCCTTAAAATAGTTTCTGACAGTATATAGTCATCGCTTTATGTGAGTATGCATAAAGTAAATGCAGGTGCTTACTGATTGCTCAACAGAATGCGCCAATAGCTGAAATCCCTGGTATTGGGAAGGGCGTGGGCTTGGGATGTTGGATTTAGGGGAAGAGAAGTAGAAAAGACCCAGATGTTTGTGATGCACCAGATAATAAAAACCTCTTGGTCTTATCTGTGGTTTTCTCTGCCATTCAAGCCTGCTGAAGGCACTTTAAAGTTGGGGTAACTGGGGCTCAGATATCCATTTTAAAGATCAGGAGATGATTGACTTGAGAAACGTTATGTGGTTGAGACAAGGTGGAGCCTGGACCGAGAGCAGAATCTGATGATAAGTCCCCACATGAATAAGTATGCTAGAACCAAAGGCATCCATTCATTGTTTACAAATGTTCCATAGCAACTACTGCATGCTGCCCCTGTGCTAAGCACTAGGGCAGTGGTTCTTAACCTGGGTTTTATCGAACCCTAGGGGTTTGATGAGTCGGTCTCAGGGGTACGGAGAAACCTCTGCCATGGAGGCCAGAATAAAGTAATACCGTAATTTGTTGTGAGTTCATGCACTTTGTTGGTTTTGTTCTTTGAGCAAGGTGATGTTCATGCACGGCTCATTTTCTGCACCAGTAAAAAACATATACCTATGTCTTGAATTTGGAAAACAAATCATATTTTATTTATCACTAAAGAAGGGTTCGGTGAATGCGCATATGAAACTGGTGGGTTCGGTACCTCATAAAAGGTTAAGAACCACTGCTCTAGGGATAAGTTGGCCTGAACATAAGTAGTCATGACATGACATGGCAATGGCCGAAATGGTGGTTTGCAAGGAAGCTGTCACGTTTGGTAGATGATTCACAAGTGTTTGTGATTACTGTTGAAATAACCTAGACTTCAATGGGTGTACTTAGCAGAACCAAAGGGTCAGGGGGAGGTAATGAGGAGGGACCCCCAGCCTTACCTGGCTCTTACTCCAGAGGTTTGCTTCTCCTGGCTCGGCGTGGGGGCGTTCCGTATGCTTTCCTTTGGATCCTGCTGCTGAAACAAAGTTTGCCGTCAGACTGATTTCTAAGCTTTTTTCTAGGTCTAAAATTAAGTGTAAGAGTTAACTAAGGTCACATGGTTAATTAAATGATGGAGTTCAACCCAGAAGTCAGGCCTCTGGTCATCTAGCTATTTCTTCCTTCTTTAATTTAATCCTCAAATAATTATTAAGCGCCATCCACAGCCCTAGTGCTGTTTTGGGGCAGATGATACAATGATGAGTAAAACAAACACGGTCCCTGCTTCACAGGGGAGACTAAGATTAATTCAACTCATACATACATCCGCGTGTGTGTGTGCGCGCACACACACACACACACACACACACACACACTCACACACTGCTACAGAGAAGAAAGAGCAGGATAGGCATAACTTGGTCAACATTAGTACCATAAACACTGTTCTGGAACCTCTGATGTACAGAGATTTGGTGGGGCTTTATTTGTGATCTGCACATGGGCATGCAGATCGGTACCCAGAGACAAATGTGCCTTCCCAGACCGGAGCAAAAGCCACCGAGGACATGCTCATCCTGGTAGCTGTCAATCAACACTTCCTCCCCGCTGCATGCTCCTTTGTTGAGTCACTGAGCCTGTCCACCAGTGATTTCCTGTGCTTCCTGTGTGCAGATATGGGTATAGCATATTAGAAGCGTGACATTTTCACCAGGAAAGACAGGCTTTCCTACTGGAACGTGCCATGTTGTTGTATGCTAGAGAGCTAGCCTTATTGAAATGTTCTAGACCTCTAGCTTTGGCCAGGTTCTCCCACCCTGAATCCAGGCTAGTGTCCTGCGTAATCTGGAAGCTTCAGAAAGAAACTGGAAGTCGCCTCTTCTCATGTAAGCGGTTAAGGCCTCCTCCCTGCTCATGCGTATGCACGCAGAGGCTGGTTTCAGCTCATAGAGTCCTGGCGGGGCCACCGTGCCACTGGCAACGATGAGAACCTTTCAAATTAAATCCCAGCGGAAACCCTCTCTCATATTGCTTCGCAAGCTGAGCAGCAATATGTGCACAGGCAGTGACATGGGAGCATGAGGCGCCTGCTCTGTCAGTCACAAGCCTCGGCCGCCACGTGAAGGTGGGGAGAGGACATTTCTGCTGGCTCCTGCCAGGTTGCAGTGGCAGCGTCCCTGATCTTGGGGCTGGCCCAGATCACCCGCCTCCTGGCCTGAGTTCAGCCAAGTAATGAAATTTTTTCGAGCCTCTGTTTCCTCATCTGTAAAATGAGTGTTAAGGTGATTTCCAAGGGCCTTCCCTTGTCTGAAATTCCATGATTCTGCGACACGTTGTCTTTTAAAGTAGAACGTGGGGTAGCAGAGAGGACTGAGCTCAGAGCCTGGAGACTCTTGGTTGTGGTTATTTTGAAGCCACTGTCTAGCTTTGTCATCCTGGACACATTCATTCATGTGTTCATGCCATTCACCCATTCTTACATCCCTTGCTTTAAAGCCTAACACAAATCACACACCCTAACATGTGCTGTGATTGGAGATAAAGAGATGAACAAAAGAAAACAATAAATAGCACGCATATACACACACAAAGTAAACACCCCAGAAACCCACGGTGGAGGGTACAGGAACAAAAGAGTCAATGAGCGACCAAGTATCTTTTACAGATGCAGATGATACTCTGTTCTCTCTGTAGGAATGGATAATGATGTCTGTCCTACCTACTAGGTCAAATGATAGAAACTTGTATGAGACTGCTTTGTAAAATTGAAATTTTCTTATACCTGGAATTTATTTTCATCAGGTTCTAAGTGACCATTCTAATAAAATCATTTATTTTTAACTTTCTATTAAGCCCATTAATAGTTAAGTCATGAAATACAGCCATTCTGTGAAGGAGATACTGTTTTTGTCCATATTACAAATGACACAACTAAGGCACCAAGAGGCTAAGCCCATTGCCCATGTCAGACATCTACGAAGTGGCCCAGCTGGGAATCAAAAGCAGGCCGTAGAGAATCCACAGCACAAGTCCCTAACACTATGTATTCATGACCTCCTCGGTTCTTAAGTTACACAGTTTATTAGCAAATGCCGAGAGACTGCCTTTGTCCACAGACAAGTCACAACCTCTCTGAGACTCAGTTTTCTCATCGGTAAAATGCAGGCATATTAAATATGTGGCTGTAGTGAGAAATAACTTCATTCTCAAGCATACTGAGCTTGGAGATTTGCAGGAGTTGTATAACTACGTACACACACTTTCCTCTCTGCAGAAGAGCTGATTGCATTGCTAGAAATTATTTCTTTCCTGTTCTTATTTTTAAAAAATCAGTTTGCTCCAAAGTTGTTTTCTGTGTTTCCACTGCCTTTTTGCATTTTTATTTTTTGTTTATTTTTTCTGACTTTGAGATCATTTGTAGCTGCTGTAAATTTAGCAATTATTTCTAAGGTAGATTTAATAGGAGTATTGTGGTAGCTTTTGTAGGCTTTGTTCTGGAGAGTCAGAGCAGGGGAGAGGTACTGATAATGGCAGCCCCCATTTCCTAAGAGGTGGTTTTGTATCGAGTGGCTTTCCCTTATAGGGTGCAGAACAAGTGGTTTGTGGCTTATGGTACCCCTTTCTCTGAGCTTTAAGTAAGTACCTAAAACTAGAGTATATATCAAATTTTGGTACACCAAGTCTGGTGGCCTTTCTCACATGTATTTCAGAGTTGTATGAATCTCAGGTTAAATTGGCTCTCCTGACAGTTCCTTCCTGTGTTTTACAAAACTATCTTAGTAGGCTTTGTGGTAAAGCTACTAACTAAGTGGGGCTGGGGCCGAGTGGCTGGTTCTGTTGAGAGAGAAGAAACGTGGTCCTTATCCAGAAATCACTTGAGCATGTACACTGGGCACCTAGGTGTGCTAGCTGCTGTTCACTGGGGAGATTATGACGGCCAGAGTGGAGAGGTCTTTGCCTTCAAGGAGCTTACTGACAAGTGGTAGGGAGAGAGAAGCCCACCACTCCCCCACTCAGGATGCCTGGGCTTGAACTTGAAAGGAAACCACCAACTTCTGGATTCCAGACAGAATCTAGGTATCATATGGTACAAAAGTGACGTTTTTATTGGTGTGGCTAAAATTAGTGTACCTTAGCGTTTCTTAAAGCATGGCCCTGTATTCAAATAAATAACAGCAACAACATGATAATGATAAGTTAATTGCTAACACTGAAAACCTACCAAGCACTTAGTGTGGACGCAATGTATATAAATGATTCCAACTGACTGAACCTTACGATAACCCTGTGCCTAAGGCATTGCTGTTGTCTCCATTTACATAACCTGTCCAAGTAAAGAGCTGATTCACTGTAAAGGAAGAGATGTCACAGGCAAGCCGACCCCAGAGCCCGCATGGTTGACCATGCTATGTTGTCTCCCAAATGACATGAATATATGTTTGGGAAACAGATCATTACCAGAATGTTTAATAATATTTGACTGGACCTCTTTGACCATACATCCTCTCCTTAGAATGACTGGGATTCTAGGGAGCGTACCTCAGAAGTCACTGGCACACTTTGGCATTGGAAGCTCGAATGTGGCTTCTTTGGATACCAGTCTGTGTCAAAGCTCTCTTAAAGGGACACATCTTCATGTTGGGAAGCTGTCACCTGGCCGAGGAAGCTACCCTACCTGTTGAGCTTATGCTTTGAGCACTTGGGACTCAGTCTTTTTCCTGGTTTATAATTAAAAAGACTGGAATTAGTAGCTTCAGTGTTCCTGTAACAAATAATAGCCTTATCTTTTTTTTTCTTCTCCCTCTCTGTCTTTTCATTTCCTCAATTTTTGCGTTACTATTTCTTACTCCTCTGTTCGGCATTCCACCCTGTGGTACAGGGACAGGAACTTCAACAGAGGCCAGAGCCACAGCTGCGGAGCAAGGAAAGACCTCGAGTCAATATGCAGAGAAGAGGCTGCACAGTAGAACCACCTGTAAAACTTGAAAATACTAACGCTTGGGTCCTTCTTCAACTTAATGGACCTAAGATAGACATGAGGACCTCTGTCCTAGGGCCATGTTTGTCAGTTAAGAGTAATTTCTCTTCCTCTGGGGACATTTAGAAATGTCTGGAGGCATATTTGGTTGTGGCATCTGGTGGTCAGAGGTCAGGGATCGGGGAAACTGCAAACCATCCTACAAGGCACAGCCCCCCCTCCCCGCCACCCCACTCCCTGTGGCAAACAGTCACCTGGCTCGCGATGTCAGAAGTGTAGAGGCTGAGAAACCTCTCACTAGATCAAGCATTTTGGGGCATAAAGGAAAGGGGTGGTGGGAAGGATGTCAGGATAAATGGTCTTTGATTCTACTCTTCATGAGTTTGAGTTGGAATGGTTGGAGAATAGGCACCAGCATGTGGCCCTGTTCCAAAGAGTCTGGTCGCAGGACCAAAGGGGAAGGGCTTTTCCATGGTTTTGCACATGGGGGGAAGGATGGGAGGAAAAGGCAGACCCCGGAAAGCATCCCAGAAGAGTGCTGAACTCAGTCTTCGAGGAGGGTTCAGAATCAGGAGGAGGCAGTCAGGAGAAGTGCAGCCTGGCGAAGGAGCACAGCCTGCAGAGGTGAAGAGACAGGAGAATGTGGGACTGCAGGTTGATTTCCGCTAACCTTCAAATTCTAGTTCATTGTCAGGGCATTACCAGGTAGCTGGTTAGAGCTGCGGGGTTTTTCTTTTTTTCCATTTCTTGACCCTAACTCATGCTGCAAAAATACATTTTATATTGGCCCTCGATATACCTAGAGAGATGAAAATTCATGAAAAAACAGTTGATCTTACTACACGTGATGAATCGTGATATTTCATATGCTATTTCATTCTAACCTAATCTAGCCCTTTCTGATTCATTTATTTTAAAATGCGGGTATGCACCAATTAAATCAATCTCCACCTCCACTAATGGGATGGGCCTTGCCGTTTGTAAAACACTGACTTGGAGTCTATGTGTGGTCACATTCTGGCCCAGAGGAAACCTGTACCGTGTTTGGTTAGCAGAGTTTGCCATGGGTTCAGGTTAAGTGGATTAGAACCCATGCCTTGTATGATGTAGGCAATAGGAAATGAATGGAGGGTTTGAAACCTGAGACTGACATGGTCTGACATGTTGAAGATCCCCCCCCCCCCGCCACAGCGGGAAGAATGCAAGTACGGGACTAGGAGAGACAGGTTAGAAAGCTGTGGCCATAATTTAAAGGAGAGGAAGGGAGTGCTGGAGCCCAGACAAAGGCAGTAAAGATGGAGTTCATTGACCTCTAAGATTGCTGGGGCTACCTGTCAGACAGCTCTCCTGGGCTGCAAGCAGGCTGATCTGCCCCAGTCCCATCTGGGCAACCTGGGGCAGGATGCATTATTTTATGTAGCATTCCAGGGCAGCTGGGTACCTTTGTGTCTCTCATGAAAGGAAGCACAATGCCCACGCTTCTGCCTCTAGGCAATTCCTTTCTCTCCCAAGACCTCCTATCTGGGCATAAGAATTACTGAGTCTCGTTAGCAGTGGATTTCCAGACTGGCTTGCATTCATTCTGTATCTACACCTAACCTGTCCCTTCAAACCTTGATGGAAACTTACTATAAGCAGGTGAGCTATGTGAACCCTACAGCAGTCCCTATAGTTTAGTAATGAAAAGCAGGTCTTTAGACACGGGAAGACCATGGTTTGAGTTCTGGCTCTGCCAACTTCCCACTTATGCAACCCTGGGCATGTCAGTTAAACTTTTTGAGCCTCAGTTTCTTTATCTGCACAATGGGGAGACATTCCAAGATTGTTGTGAAGATCTAAGAAGATAACATATGATGGCATGGAGCACAGAACAATGGTTGGAGGACCGAGGCCTTAAATATCTGAAGCACCAACCCCTGAAATTCAGCAACAGGAATATCTGCAAAGGCTTGTAGGAGGCTCCAACAACCGACGGGGAGTTTGACCTGTGTGCTCTGCAGCTTAGGTGCCCTGGGAAGCCAGCACTGTTCTGTTCTTAGAATGAGAGGACACTTGTTAGGAGGAAGACGGAGAAAGAGAAGCAGAGAGAGAAAGATTTCTGATGCCCGAGGCACATGTAGCAGGAATCCAGAGCCCTCCGCCCTGGTAAGGTGCCCTTAAGCTGGCGGCATGCATTGATTCCTATAAACATCACACGTCCCATGATTTGCAAGCATCTAATTTATTAATCAGCCTAGGTGACGGGAGCAGTCTGCAACATCTCATTTCCCAGTTCCCCCTGCATGGTACCCGCCAGGTTGTCTTTGATGTCTGATGCTCTGGAGACATCAGCCCCTCGGGGACCGCATTTCACCCAAGCTCCTTCATGCAATCGGTGGCATTACAGGATGGGGAGTATTTGTGAGGCGGGGGCAACTGTTTTTTCTTAAATCAGGGGCACACTGTTCAGAGGAGGCAGCATGGTGCAGCCTTCCCCCTGAGCACTGGTGACAGCCGCTCTGTGACTGCGCTGTGATACCGGTTTTATATCACATTGATGGGGGGTGTGTGGTTTGTGCGAGAAAGACGGAGGTGAATGCAACGAGAAGGTAGTCTTGGCTCCGCTGAAATGTTGGGGATTGTTTGCTTTGGGAAGGCATCGCTCACCTGTGCATTAATTGAACAAATACGTGTGAGTGCGTCCGGGTGTGGGGACTACATTAGCCTCTGAGGACACCAGGCATCCCTGGTCTGTGTCCTTGAGGAGTACCATGCGGACCCAGGAGGGGCAGGCTATAAGGAGTCAAACTGTTAATTTGCATGAGGAGCGCTGGAGTCCTAGTGCAGAGAAGGGCACTGACGTGGGTCTCGCAAGATTAAGAAAGGCTTTCAGGAAGACGAGGTTTTGTCTGTTTTGTTTTAAAGTTGGGATCTCAATAGTAGGAGTTGGGTAAAGGAAGGTAGAGGGGTGTGTGTATGTGTGAACTTGTGTGTGAGCATGTCTGTTTTCAGGTGGGGTTCAGAAAGGAACAGACATGAACGACAGAGAACAGTCGCTGCTGGCCAGGGAGGTCAGTAGGGGGTTAGGTCATGAGGGAGTCCTATGCATGTTGTATAAAAGACTTTGAACTTGATCCTCAGGTGTTGGCTCCCACATTTCCTCATTTCAGAATGTTCTCGCAATGTCTCAGTGACTTTGTTATGGGTCCCCTGGGCCAGAGAAATATTAATAATTCTGTTTATTAAGTAATTAGGAGTGTTTATATCCCAATAGGTTTGGTGGCCATTTGAAAAATAATACGTGCAACTCTAAAGAAAAACAGTGTTTTTATTTTATTTGTAAATAACCATAGTTCCTACTTCTCAAATCTTGCAATTGGATATTGCCCACCCTCATCTGCTCATTAATTTTCTTGCAGTACTTGGTAATTGTACCAACTGCCTAAAACCCAGCTTCACAAAATATATGCCGTCATTGAAAGGACCATAGTGTGTTTGAATGTTGAAACTGTGAAGTACCTGAAATTAGTGGTTTATTGCGATATCCCAGAAATGTCAAGTTTTCCTCATTTCCCTTGGACGTTTACAATATCCCGCTGTGCCCCTCTGCACATGCACTGAGGTGCTGGGCAGAGGCTCAGCGCACAATGTAGGAACCAGGTTCCAAGCATAGTAGGAAGCTTGTTACAGGGTTTTGCTCAGAGACAGAGGTTGTCCTCTTAGAAAGATCATTCCTGCTAAAAAGGAGAAGAATGGATGGATGGGAGAACATTGAGCAAGGGTGCACAATGTGTACCAGGAAAGTAGAATGTAACCCAGGTGAGAGGGGAGAGTATCTTAGACTAAAGTAGTGTCAATGGGGATTTCAGATATATTATTATTAATTTTTTTTTACTTTGAAGTAATTGTAAATTGGCAAGATGTTACAAGCATGGTACAGAGAGATCCTACGTACCCTTCACCCAGTTTACCCCAATGATCACATCTTACATAACTGTACTACAGAATCAAAACTGGAAGGTTGACACTGGTACAACATGGGTGCATAGTTCCATGCGATTTTCTCACATGTGTACAGGCATGTCATCGCCACCACAATAAAGATACAGGATGCTTTCTTTACCACAAAGAGCTCTTTGGTGCTGTCCCTTGAGAGTCACACATCTCCCCTCTCCTCTACCACCCCTAACTCTGACATGTGTTCCCCATGCCTATGATCCCATCCCTTCAAGAGTGCCACATAAATGGAATAATAACTAGAGATACTCTAAGGAAGCGGAAGACAGTATCTGGGCATGGAGGCTGGAAAGGGAAGGCAGACTGAAGCGAGGGACTTGGCACGATTGTCTCTTAAGTGATGCATCAGAGGATCTAGGTTAAATAGGAAAGAGAGGAGGACATATTTTAACTTGGTCAACTAGAAGGGTGTTGGTCCTTTTCATCAAGCTTGGGAGCCCTGGGAGGAAGAGAGGATTTGGGAGGCTTGTGTATGTTTAAAGATGAGTCAGCTTTGGAAATGTTGAATTTCAACTACCTGGAACATCCAAATAAAGACTTAGTAGGCAGTTGTTTTGTAAATGGTCCTGACCCTCAAAAGAGAGAGCCGGGATAAAAGATTATCGTATTCAGAGTCACCAGGTGAGCAGTGGTAACTGTGCTCTCTCCCTGGGGAATGGAACGCGCTCACACATGGAAGAGGCTATTTAGCATGCACAGAGAGAAAGGCACCGCAGAATTGAGGAATGGCCAGTGGTCAAGAAGGGAGATCAGGGAAGTTTAGTGCCGTGGAAGCTAAAATAAATGACTGTTTAAGAAGGAAGGTGGAGGTAATCAGAGACCGTGGTTTCTGATATATTGCAGAAGATGAGAACTGAAAATAGTCTCTTATACTTAAATCTTGACCTTGGCAAGAGCTGTTTATATGGAATGTGAGGAACAGAAGTCAGATTGCAGTGGGTTGGAAAGGTCGTGTGAAGCGAGAGAGTAGACTTTTATTTTTTTAAAGAAGCATAGCTATGAAAGGGAGCAGAGATTTAAAATAAAAAGGGGATTTTCAGTTGTTTTCCTTTGATTTCTAAGGGGGAAGAGGCCGTTAGGGAGGGAGAGACTCATGCTCAGGGGAAGGCTAGGGTCATTATTGATGAAGCACTTCCTCAAGAGGCAGGGGGGGAAAGGATAAGAAGAGCACAGAGATGGAGGTAAAAGGAGGGACACCTTTCTGTCAAAATATAAAGAAAGAAAGGACAGAGAGGTGTGGGTGCAGATAAATCTGTCAATCTTGGGGATTTGAAGGGAACTCCGATAGCTTCCGTTCTCTTTGTGAAGTGGGATGTGACACTAATCACCGAGGAAGGGGTTCTGGGAGTGCAAGTAAGGTTGGTAGTATGTGGAGAAACTCTAAAATAGTTCATCTGCAGAATTTTGGAGAGATCTGAGTAAAGAAATGTAAGAGCATCACGAGGAAGAGAATAGGGTTTTGGTCATATTGTTGACCACCATTTTATAGCAGCTGTAGCCTGTGCAGCTGGGATATTATTCCCAAAAAGGACTGAAAAGTCAAGGAAAGAAAATGGATCAGGGATGTGGGTTCAAACAGAGAAGGGTTGGTCAAGGAGATGGAAGGATAATTGAGTAAAGGAGTTAAAAGTATTGGCCAAAAGTACACGCAGGGATGGGTCATTGGGTTGAAATTGATCCAGAAGAAAGGGAGGACAGTAGATCATGGATAAAGGGAAAGGAGATTGTCATGGGCCTTGAGGTCTTGAAGAGGAAGGGAGTAGGTGAGGTGAAACATAAACCAGAAGTGGGAATGTATTAATACAATATGTCTGACTTAGAGGGGCTTTGGAGATGCCACATTCTAGGCATAGCCTTGGAAGGAGGAAGGAGGCTGGGAAAAGGTGGGGGTGAAGATCATTGAGAAAGAGTATGTCGAGGGGCAAAAAAGGGGCTGAAGGTTTTGGATATTAGGCACTTGGGGTTAAGACACAGTCTGAAAATTAATTCTGAAGCTTTCAATTAACCTGAGGGAGTACCTTGAAAGTTGGTTGTTGAATACAAGGAAGAAATGAAGGAAGAGGAGGGGTGGAGGTGAACTCCATCTGGAATTGCAGATTTGCATTTGTTTTACTGCATTAGATCTTTGAATAATTATCTCTCCTCTCTGAGCCTCAATACCCTTCTCCTTACAGAAAAAAACTTACCTTTACCTCTCTGTAGAGTAGTGATGCTCAAAAGGGAACATGGAAGTAAATGTTCTTGGTAAGCTCTATACCTCCAGGTAAGCATGGGCCCTGTTGTTCCTGCTTACAGGCCCCTGACCCCCAGGACTGACTTTGCCTGCCTCCCACTATTCAGATGGAAGATAGTGGCTTTTGTACCTAATAATTGCACTTGAATGGCCCGGTTTCAGAATATCATTTCAGGATAAGAAAATGAACAGCAGCTGTAGCATTGAAGACAGCTGTTAGATGTCCTCTCTTTTAGATGTCCAGAAAAATGTGTGAGGACAGTTGACCCAGACAAATTGACCAATGAAAGGATAACTTATGCTTCAATATAATGAGTTTAATATTCTTTTGATTTACAATAAGGCACAGGGGCACCAGGGCCTGGGATGCTTGTCAGCAAAAGGGAAATGTTAAGCGTATTGCACTTCCTGTAAACATCAGAGTTCTCACTCTCTAACAGCTTCAGCTCAGCCTGCCTTTTAAATGATAATAACAATTATTAATAGTTATTAACAATTATCATTGTGGCTAATAACTGTTATTATTATTAAGAAGGGCAAGGAAAGGGACAACTGGGAGCAGGGTTTCCCACAGGGAGAGTGTTTGGGAGGCAGAACCATGTCACCCCCACTCTGGATGTTGCAAGTGGAGGTGACATGAAGAGCATGATGGGAGGAATTCCAAAATGGAATCCACTTGGACTTTATTCCAGAACCCAGAACAACATTGAAAAATAAAACAAAGCACACACAGAATGGAGCTCATAAACTAGTTTTATATGATACAGAATAAATATCTAGATAACCTCATAGCGTAATTAAATCATTCGATCCTCACAACAGTCCTCTATGGCAGATGCTACCTTTAACTCCATTTCACAGATTGGGAAATGAAAGCTTACAGAAGTATTTTGCTCACCATCACACAGCTGGGTGGGGCAGTGGTGAGGGCTGTCACATAACTAATTCAAAACCAGGCAAAGCTCTGTAACCACCAGCTCTACAGAAAGCTGGGAGGTGGGGATGGTCAGGGGCCTGGGGCCCACTCCATCCTTGACACTGAATCACCTTGCAACCTGAAGACATTTTTTACCCCTCTAATACCCCACAGTGCTCATTTCTCCTTTGTGCTCTCCTTTTCTCTTTCCTCTTTCCACTCTTTTTCTTCCTGCTCCTCTTCTGCCTATTCAGACATACATTCCATGTGGAATGCTTTACCATCCACAAGGCACTTTCCATGGGAGGTAGGTAGCATTGCCCCATTAGAAAGATAAGGTAGCCAGAGCTTTGAGTGGCTGAATGATTCATCCTGGGTGATATGTCTGGAAAGTGAGGGAACAATGACTGGCATCGAACCCTTCTGACACATATTTCTCTCTCTCTCTCTCTCTTTTTTTTTTTTTTTGGTGAGGAGACAGACAGGGATGGAGAGATAGGAAGGGAGAAAGACTAGAAGCATCAACTCATAATTGTGGCACCTTCGTTGTTCAATTAGTTGTTCATTGACTGCTTTCTCATATGTACCTTGACTGGGGGATTTCAGTTAAGCCAGTGACTCCTTGCTCAAGCCAATGACCTTTAGGCTCAAGCCAGTGACAATGGGGTCATGTCTATGATCCCATGACCAAGCTGGTGTGCTCATTCTCAAGCCAGATGAGCCTACACTCAAGCCAGTGACCTTGTGGCTTTGAACCTGGGTCCTCAGTGTCCCAGGTCGATGCTCTATTTACTGCTACACTGCCTGGTCAGGCCTGACACATATTTTAATACTTATTTTAACTGTACCACAGCTGCTTTTTTAAAAATGAACCTTCTTATCACTGGTACTCAGTTTAGGTGCATCATTCATGCTGACTGCAACACTTTGAAGGGAGAATGGAGGAGAGTTTTTGCAAACATGAAGTGCTTCCCCTTGCATAAGCAGAAGGATTCAGAGGTGATGTTTGAAAGGAGGAGGAGTGAGGCATATACAGTTCTTACCTGGTGTGGTTCTTTGGATCCTTTGGTTTCTCAAAGATTTCAGCAAGTTGATTCACAGTGGTTATCATGCCCTGACTCTGGAAACGAAGTATTCTTTCTGAGATTGTTTTCTTAAAATGAGCAGGTATCATACAAAGCACCCAGCTCACCACACTTCAGAGTAGAGATCCTTTTGTCTCGGGCTGATGGGGGACAGTAGACAGGAGGTGTATAGCTGTACCTATTACACTGTTCTATTTCAGTCTGTGCTATAATTCTCTTCCTTTTTTTTGACTCTTATTCTTTTGCTGAGTACCACCCACCTCCTTCTGGGAGACAAGGCCAGGTGAAAGACATCTTTAGATGTCTCTACTTCCTCATCTACTTGTCAGTGGGTGCTGGATGTTCAGCAGTAACTTGGAAGCCTGCCTCTCAAAGGGAAGCTGAGAAAGTAACCCTGCCACTGGACCAATGCCTGTCATGTGCAGAAAGCTTGTGAACTTATATATCCGCTGGGATCAGACAGTTCTTCACCGGAGAGAATTAGCAGTGGTTACTGGAAGGCAGTCTTCCAGGTGAGAAGAAGTTTTTAATGGTCTCAATTGCCAGAAGACGGGAGGGAGCACCTTGATGGAACTGAGGGGGAAGTCACTCCTGTCACCAAAGCGATTCTAATTAGCATAGTCTGATCAAAAAGAATGTACGTGCAGGTGGGCAATTGGTTTCAGCGAGCGTTGATGCCTTTGACAACCCCAGGCTGCATAATTACTCCTAAAAAGGATACTTTCCTGTCATTTGTCTGACTGGAGAGGGCCCTGTTTTCTAAGTTTCTTATGGAGTCTGTTGTGGGAATGCAGTTCCAGAGAGCCCAAAGGACAATTTAGAGGACACACCTACTGTGTTAGGGATATTTTAGCTGACTTTTCCCTGGGGGCCTCTCCTCATAGAGCAGACATCAACCCAGTGCTGCCCTTGCACTCTCACAGGGTGGTCACACTCAGTCCCGTGTCTCCTTTCAGTGCCTCCGTTCCAGCAGGTCCCAGATACCTGTTTTCAGCCTTCGTCCTTTCACCAGCCTCCAAATGGGTGTTTCCACTGGACTTTTTCATGAAGTCACAGAATTCTCACTATCTCCCTTCTCTGCCAATCTTCTCTTCCCCTGTTCTCTCTAAAATAATAATGGTACCTCATCAGTCAGGGCTCCAAGCCAAAGGGTGGACAGTGTCCTCGGGTCATTCATCTTCCCTACCCCCAAATAGTAATTTCTCTTCTCTACATCATCATCACCATCAACATCACCAATATACAATATAATAATTACTAGGATTGTTATTTTATAGTAACTGCTAATAGTTGAGTGCTTACCATGGTAAGTACATTGATGCTAGCACTTACTTCCTCCACTAGCCTGTGCCTGTTGCTCTGCATCATAAATGGAGGAGAGGGGTAGCTTGCCCAAGATTATGCAGTTAGTTGGTGAAGAGGCTAGGGTTCAAGACCTTGGAATTTATGTTCTTAATCTCCTCTGCTTTCATATCTAATTAATCACCATTCTCTCTCTTAACTGCTAGATGTCTTCTAGCTCATATACTTGTCCCTATGGAAACTTTCTCTTTTCCAGCTTATTTCTCTATTTCCTATTTCCTAAGTCAAGAGGCCCTAATGATTGTGCATCTTTAGAGTTAAAATAAAAAGAAAAGAAAAGCTCATCCCACCATATATTGATATCATTTATATATTACAAACATGTAAGAAATTTATGTTCATATACATATTATAAACATGTACTAATATGCAATTATACAACCACAAACATAGACATTTTAGAAGATATAAAGGAATAAATCAAAACAGTTAAAATTAATTTTTATTTTATTTTATTGCTTAACAGTGCATTATCGGTGATTGTGGATAGATGTAAACTCTAATGTCAAATAACCTTTTTGATTATTTTAAATTTGGAGGAGGAAATTGGCAAATACAATGGCTCTGTCGTGATTTTTTTTAGTTTATACTACGGCTGCTGAAATGCTTACCGCAGGGATAAGAGATTATCAGCTCTACTATTTTCTTTTGTTTTTGTTATTGGTCTTATCTTCAATTGGTAGTCTCTGCAAGAAATTTTCAAAGCTATTTTTGTCCACTTTGGGCAAGCTGATGTAGTTAAAACAGGATAAAGAATGCACAGATCCCACTTGACTACGCACATGTTAATTGCAACAGGTTGCATAGAACTGAAAACAGAAGAGCCAAGGAGCTAATGCCCACCTGTCTTGGTCAGATATGCAAGAACTGCCTGAGACATCTCTGTTCCTATATTAGATAGTTACACGTAGACCTGTGGTACTTGGGCCGAGTCATTTCAAGTTAAATTGTGTGTGTGCGTGTGTGTGTGTGTGTGTGTGTGTGTGTGTGTGTGTGTGTGTGGTATAAGGTAAGGGTCAATGTATATATAATTTCCTTAATATGACTATCCATTTTTTTTCAATTCTATTTATTGAAGACATTCCTTTTCCCATTTATTCCATTGACATTTTTCTTGAAAATCAATTGACCATTTATGTGTGAATACTTTTATATTCTTTATTATAATACTACACTTTCTTGATTACTAGTTGGAAATTTGATTGAGATTTTGTTTCATCTCTAAATTTGGAGAGAACTGGTATCATAACAAATCTGGTCCATGAACATGGTTTATTGCTTCATTTATTTAGGTATTCAATTTAATTCAGTAATATTTTACAGTTATCAGTGTGTAAGTCCTGTACATGCTTCTTCAAGGATATTCATATTTTTGAAAGGTATTGTGAATAAAATTCTAATTTTTATTTTAATTTTCAATATTTTCATTTCAAGTATGTAAAAATATAATTGAATCTTATATGTTATATTTTCTGACCTTACCATTTTTACTAAGTAGTTCTAAGCAGGTTTTTTGTAGACTAGGGTGTTCTATACCATTGATGAAGAGTTTTACTTCTTCTTTTCCAATTTATATGCCTTATATTTCTCTTTCTTGCCTTATTGCACTGGCAAGAATCTCTAGTAAAATGTTGAATAAAAGTGTTCAAAGTGTAAATCCTTGCCTTGCTATTGATTTAGAAGGGAAAACATTTATTTTTTCACTACTAAATATGATGCTAGCTGTAGGTATTTTGTTGATGCCTTTGTTTTTATTCTGATTGAGCTTTTCTTGCTTCAGGTAAGCTAATGTTTTTAACCAAGTTGGAAGGTTTGCTATTATTTTAGTAGATAATGTTTTTTCCTATTCTCTCTCCTTTTTTTTGGTATTTGGATTACATGTGTCTTGGACTACTTGTTTGCAGACATGTCTTTTAGTTGCAGTCATTTTCTTTTATCTTGTTTCACGCACTTTTTAGATTATATATATTGTTCACAAAAATTAGGGGATATTTCAAAATGAATATGATGCTATAAAATATCCTCTAATTTTTGTGATCACTGTAATTTTTTTATGATTTATCTTCAGGTTTACTTCTTTTCTGCCATCTCAGTTATGCTGCTAAATCTGTTATAAACTTTGAAATGTTAATTTTTATGCTTTACATCTCTAGAATTTTCATTTTTATATGTAGTTTCCACTTCTCTGTTGTGTTTTCCTGTTTTCTTATTTCCTTTAATCTTTTATAAATATGTATATATAAATATAAATATATATCATGCCTGACCAGGCTGTGGTGCATTGGATAAAGCATCATACTAGGACACAGAGGACCCAGGTTTGAAACCCTGAGGTTGCTGGCTTGAGTTCGGGCTAATCTGGCTTGAGCAAGGACTCACCAGCTTGAGCACAAGTTTACTGGCTTGAGAATGGGATTACAGACATGACCCCATGGTTGGTGGCTTGAGCCCAAGGTTGCTGGCTTCAGCAAGGGGTCACTCACTCTCTTGTAGCCCCCTGGTCAAGGCATATATGAGAAAACAATCAATGAACAACTAAGGAGCTGCAATGAAGAATTGATGCTTCTCATCTCTCTCCCTTCCTGTCTGTCTGTCCCTATCTGTCCCTCTCTCTGTCTCTGTCACTATATATCTATATATATCTATATATCTATCTATATCTATATATCTATCTATCTATCTATATATCTATATCTATATATATCTATATCTATATATCTATATCTATATATCTATATCTATATATCTATGTATATCTATATCTATATATATATCTATATCTATATATATATCTATATCTATATCTATATATATATATCTATATATATATAGATATATATATAATATGCTTTGAAATCTTTGTCTGGTAAATCAAACATCCAGGGGTTATTTGGAATTAGGTTCTATTGTCTGATCTCACTCCTCCCCGCCCTTTTATGGACTACATTTTCCTTTTTCTTTCTAAGTATAGTGATTTTTGTTAAAACACTAGACATTGTAAATAACATGGTGCAGTAACTTCAGGTTATGTTGTATTTTTCTTAATATTTGTTGTTGTAGTTTTTGTATGCTGTTAACTTGCCTGAACTTATTGCTGCAAGATCTGTCTCAGCTATGATGTGCAGGTACTAATATTACTATTTTGCCTTTCTGACTTATAGCTACTGCTCTATCCGCTTGGCTCCCTGCAGGTCTTCTCTGTATCTATACAATTTTGTAGCAGCCAAACATTTGGTGGAGGTTGGGGAGATTGCAGTTCACTTTGGAGGAGCTCTCTCTCTCTTTGGTTTTCTTGTTTCTAAGGATTCTCTCTACCCATTTCATTTTCAGCTGTAATGTGTACCTGTGGTTTTGTCTTCCGAAACTTCAAGCCCATAAGGGTTCAAACTGCCACTTAAAGTGTGCGTATGTAGGTGATGAACTTACCATATTTTTTGCTCCATAAGACGCACCTGATCATAAGACATACCTAGGGTTTTAAGGAGGAAAAGAAGAAAAAAAATGTTCTGAACCAAATGGTGTGTTAAAATATTTAATAAAATACTGTATTATTCGCTCCATAGGATGTGCGGGCATTTCCCCCTCCACTTTTGGGGGTGAAAAGTGCGTCTTATGGAGCGAAATATACGGTCGTTTTTTAAAAAAGCAGCCTATGTACAGATCTTTCCTTGTGCAGTTTTATGACGGATGGGTTGATTCCTTTCTGTTTTCTGCCATTTCTTTTACCAGGTCCCGCTGGGTCTCTCATCCACATGTATCCTTCAGCCATCAGCAAATGATCTGGGCAGAGGTTTTTTTTGTTTGTTTGTTTTTTTTACAGGGACAGAGAGAGAGTCAGAGAGAGGGACAGACAGGGACAGACAGACAGGAACGAAGAGAGGTGAGAAGCATCAATCACTAGCTTTTCATTGCTGTAGCGACACCATAGTTGTTCATTGATTGCTTTCTCACATGTGCCTTGACCACGGGCCTTCAGCAGACCGAGCCACCACTTGCTGGAGCCAGCGACCTTGGGTCCAAGCTGGCGAGCTTTTGCTCAAGCCAGATGGGCCCGCGCTCAAGCTGGCAAGCTCGGAGTCTCGAACCTGGGTCTTCCACATCCCAGTCCGACGCTCTATCCACTGCGCCACTGCCTGGTCAGGCTGGGCAGAGGTTTTTTAACTCAGTGTTTGGTTCTCACACCTTTTGCAGTTGTTCCTGCCAAGACTCTCCCTTATAATGTCCTCTTGCTCTTCTATTCCTGACCTCTGTTCTCGGCTGCAGATTCCCAACACTGGTGCCTTAGGGCTGAGGAGTACGTTCAGGCCAGAAAGCCATAGACTTGCAATTCTTACCTTTTTCAGTTTTAGTTTTTGAAAAATTAACTTTCCTATGGGTTTTGTCTGCTTTGGGTTACTTTCCATTATCTTTAAATAGTTGTTGTTATCGTGTTTATTTTAAAGTTTATCTTTTTTTAAAATTATCTGTAGAAGGTTTTGCTTGATGACTTTCCTCTGATACCTTTACCAAAAGTTCCTGATTTACTTGTTTAAGAGTCACTGTGTGAAGCCTGGACTTATAAAAGAAAGAGGCTATCAGGATTCCCCAGGCAAGAAATAGTAATGGCCTTGACTAGGCAAGTTAATGAAGTCTATGAGAAGTCATCTACTTCAGAACATTTAAGCTGAAAGGATTGAGCCAAGCCATGGGTTCAGTCACAGACTGAAAACTCCATAGTCTTCTGGTCCATGCATGGGCTCTTCAAGGTGTCTGAGCTGATGGAAACTTAAAACAAGTATCTATTTGGACACTCAGCACTCTGCAGACATTATCTGTGGTGGTCGGGGCTCTGTATGACATGGTATCTTTAAGGAATTTTGCAGCCAGATTAGTGGAGATCTTAGACACGTCTCTTCTCACTTTCTACATATTAAATGGGGCACCAGACGCTACTGTTTCTGGTTTCCGCTTTTCGCCCTCTTATTCCATTCCCTAGCCCTGATGCACGCCATCAGCTTCTCTCAGTCCCATAGGTACAGTAGTCTCCTAATTAGATCACTAGCTTGCACAGAATAGCTAGACTTCACTATTTCCCAAAATGAAGGTCAAACTATACTTCCCCCCCTCTCTGTCATCTTCAGTGGCTTCCAGTACTTACAGATATAAAATCCAAATACTCTAGCGTTGCCTTCCAGTTATTTCCTTACTATTGTATTTCTTTACAAAGGCAAGGCCATACCTCGTTACTTACCACTCCCTGGATTTCATTCTTCCTGCTCTGCCTCCGCGCCTTTGTTATCCTGTCCTTTTGCTCTTTCTCCTTCCTCTTCATCCTCTGCCTTTTGAAACTGTATTCAGACTTTAAGAATGGGTTCAAATGAAACCCCCTCTTGGGTACATTCGCCCCTTTTCCTTCGAGTCACATATTTTATTGAGCACCTACTGTGTTCCAGACACTGTGCTCTATCCTAAGGCTATGAGATGAATTAAGAAGCATTTCCCCACCTCTTATTGGAGATATCACCAGTAAATGGCTTGATCCTATTTAAGATTTAACACTTTTCTCCTCCAAAGCCTATTATCTCCACTTTTGTTTTAATTTGATACATAACACAGAGTAGGCACTCATTGGTCGTTGTCTAATTGAATGACCGCTGAAAGACACTCGTTTGCTTTCTGTATGATATTATTGCTATTCTTTTCCACTTCCTCTCATTGCCCCAAGGACTCGACTGGTTGATGAGGTCAAAGTTTATGTTTTAGTTATCCATTTTTTCTCTAGAGCATTTAGTATTATATTTGTGTATATCAGGTCACCAATTTATATCTGAGGTATGCAAAAGTTATTAATAAATAAATAAGGGAAAAAAGAGTAAGGAGTGGTGACTGTTGCCTCACATGTCTGGCTGCCAGGAGGCACATGCTGAGAACATCATTCACAGTGAATTATTAACAAAAGCTACTTTGAGGTTGAAGTCATTTGTTTTTCTTAAATTAATCTCTTCAGGTGAGATGAGAAGAAAGAAGGATGGTGGGAAGAAGTTCTTGCATGCAAATAGACCAGACGTTTAACAACCACCCACCCATCTGGTCTGGTTCTGCAATGTCATATGTAGATGTTGGCCCAAAGACAAAACATGTATTTGCTTGGTCCATAATAAGTTTTTAAAAGGAATGATGAAAAATCCAGATATCTTTGTTGTCGTTAATTGATAAGTCTGGGAAGTCTTTGCCATCATTTGTGTCTAGTGACAATGGGCAAGAACTCTGCTACAGCTGTGGACGGTGCGCAGATGTTACCACTAAGAAAGTGTAGTGAGTACACACACACACCTGAGTATTAGTTCCATGGCCTGAAAGCCTTTGGGATTGTGATTTCCTAGGTTATTTATATTGCCTGTTTATATGTCTGTTTCTCTGATCTTCAGGGAACAAGTCCAGTGCGAGTGCGGCTGGCTCAGTGTTCTGATCTATGTTACCGATCAAAATATTACAACTACTCTACCATAGGGATGTGACTATAACATTTCTAGTGATGAGGTGTTTACAGTTCAGAAAAGTTAATGAACTTGTCCCAAGCAACGCAGAAAATAATGAGGAGAGCGAAGGTCCAAACCTAGAGCTGTCTCCTCTCAGAAGAGTATGTGGAAGACAAGTTAAAAAATGTACTGTCTCTGAGCAAGGATAATGAGGAAATTTCATCTGCAATGATATATGAAGGATGTTATTCAAGAACTGTTCCTTGGAACCAGGTCCCTTTTATAAGTGAACACTCTCAAAAGAGAGAGCTTAAAGTACCATGTATGAATTATTGAAAACTGAAGTGTTCCATACCCTGTAAACTGAGAATTTGGAATAATCCAAGATTGGGTCCCCAGGGAGGAGAAATAAATCAGATGAGGTGTGTTAGGTGGGTTTTTTCCCTCTCTCCTATCTCAAATTTCTATCTCTGATTTCCTTAAGGTGAAATCAACCAGACAGTTCAGCTATTTGGGGGAAGAAAATGCAGCCAACCATGTTAGTGCAGTTCAAGTGTTTGAAGAATTCTGAGCTCTGGAAAAGGCTTTAAAGTCTATGTAGTATTTACTTCTCATTTCCCATTGATTAAACAGAGATAAGAGTGGTTAGAGGGCTTGATCAAAATTCTGCACGTATAAATGATGGACATAAGGCTAGAACAGCCTGCCCACCGAGTTCCCCCTGTCCTCTTATGTGGCCTCTAATTGCATGTTTGACTGGCTCTGATCTTTCAAAATGCCAAAAAGCCCTCTTTCGACATTTAAAATCAGACCTTGTATTGTTAATTATCTTGTCTACCCAGCCACATCAAAATTTCATATATGCAAAGACTGTACACTTTCTTCTTTGTATTTTCAGAACCTAGTAAGTAGGCTTGCGTGCAATTTGACGCTCCCCATTAAAAATGGTCATGATGATGACCGTCATGATGCTCTCACACTCAGGATGCCCTCCACGTTGCAGAAAATATATGTATATGATTTATGTTGGAAAAACTTGCTGATAATAGTAATGTTGGCAATGACAAAGAATAGTAGTGATGACAATTTTGTTGGTGATAAATATAATGTCTCCAGCTGGTTCCAGCGCTGATGTCCGTATTAACGATGACGAAGATGATGGCAGCAATGGTTTTGAAGGCGCTGCTAATCGGCGGCTGGCAATAAGCAGCACTCTGTTTCCAGGTTGCTCAGCCTTCTGCCCAGCCATGTTTGTTTGTGGTGCTGTTTGAACCCATTTGGTTCTCCTGTCTAATACAAACAGAATCCTACTTCTTAAAAAAAATAGGAAAGAAAATTAGTTAGTAGCACACCACCACTGAAATCAGAAGGACCCTGCTGGAGCCTTTGGGAAGTTGTGTTTCTTCCTAAATGATAACAGACATCAGTGTTGAGGCATCAGAAATCCATGGGGGATACAGAAAGCCTGGTGGGTGGTCAGAGGAGAAGGAAACATGGACAAGAGAGAGAGAGAAAGGAAAAGAGGGGAAGGAAGGAAGGGAGGGAGGGAGGGAGGGAGGGAGGGAGGGAGGGAAGGGACGGAGGGAGGGAGGGAGGGAAGAAAGGAAGGAGAGAAAGAAGAGGTATATAGAGTCTGAGAGCCAAAGGCTTGACTTTGGCATTCTTTCTATGCTATTAATCCCTAAACACAAACTCTTGGCAGTCTCGTGGGTAATTAGATTAAGGTGTAAGAGGATGCCTCTGGAGTCAGAGCTATCTAAATTGAAGTTGTATCTCTACCACTTGTTAGTCGTGTGGACCTTGGGTCCATCAGTTAACTGCTCTGAGCTTCAGCACCACCCTATCCATACAACGAGGACAATATTATTGAACTGGCCAGCTGGCGAGGGGTAAATGTAGGTAAGTGCTCGAGGCCCAGTTCTTTACTGGCAGCTGCATGCATGCAGGTCCCTCCTATGCTTCATTCCCACTGTGGTCCCTGCTCTGCTGGATGGTGCAGGTCCCTCCTGCTCCAGCCCCACAAGAACCAGGATGCGCTTTCTCACTGGTTTGTTTCCCATCCTGATTTTAGCGACTCTCTGTAACTTTCTTTTCTTGCCTGCTAGAACTGATTAGTATGCCAGGGAGTGGCCCATGCATTCACTCTGCAGCAGGAACCAGGGCGACCACAGGCTTTGAGAACTGCTTCTCAATGGCAGACAAAGCAAACCTGAACCTGGGGCGAGCAAAGCTTTGCTTGTTTCAAAATCTCTGTCATAAATTAACGTAAAGAGGGTCCTACCCCCTCACCAGCCAGAGGATAGGCGCTTTGCAGTCGGCAATTAATCTTCGCTGATCTATATTAAATATTTATCTGCTGAAATGAGTCCAGTATTGTAGTGTTATTTTTCATTATAGGAGTTTTATCATTTCCAAAGAGATTTCCATGTGCTGGCTCCCTTGTACATATTAAACCCAAATTTCCTGTGGAATGACATCTTTCGTCTCGACATCCTTTTCTCTCTGTAACTAACTACTGATATGTTGGGATTTTACAGGGACAGGGCGAGAAATACATTTATTGAGAAGGAGGGAGTGAAACAATCCAATATTTGCTTTCTTATTAACAACCCTGGGGACAGGCTCTGGAGTGTGGAAATTGGTGTCCAGTTCAGCAGCAGGTGGTGGTGGGACAGACATTGAGGTATGCTCTGGAAAGCGCCCTGGGGAAAGGGCTGGGTGGAAGGGTTGTTTTGGTGGTAGTTATTACAATCCCTTGCATTTGAATAGGGTCCTTGACATTCATTTGCATTATCTCACTTTATTCTCACGACCAGCCCAAGGAAGAGGCATGTGCCATAGGTAGCTCCATGGTCAAAATGAGTCTCCCAAGGTTAAATGTTTTGATTAAACAGAGATGGGGCAATGCTGGGACTGGAACTCTGATCTGATGATGGCCAATTTCAGGACTCTGGCCTGTACCGCACTGCCTCCCACGGAAAGAAGAGAAAAATGCAGCTTTGTTAGCTGTCCGTGGTGAACAGGCAATCTGGTATTCAAGTCGTTGGGAAGTGTGCGGTTTGTTCAATGTGGCAGCCGTGGCAGCCTAGGTCTGGGTTGTGCCTCTAGAAAGCACAGGCATTTCCCAGGCTAACGGAAAGGAAAAGAAGAGAGATGCAAAATGAGTGAGCGGAAGAGTCAAGAAAGGGAAGACAGGGAGAGAAACAGAAGAGATCTGGTGGCAGGCTTCTCAAAGGGGGCTGTGCGTTCACACAGGCTCAGCATCTTGTTTAAAAGGCAGATTTGGAATCTGTGGTCTGGAGTTGACCAAGGATTAGGAATTTCTAACAGGCTTCCTTCCAGATGACTTCCAGATGCTGTTGGTCCATGAGGATTGAAGAGTGAGGTGGAGAGAAACAGGGATGCAGGAGGGGTGAAATGTCACCTTTGGCCTGGAAGACCCAAGACTAAGAAAGTGTTGTTCAATTTCATTCCCCCCACCCTGCCCCTTTTTTAATGCTTAGGGCTGAGTTAGGATTCCATGAACTTAGCAGGTACTTTTGTGGTCTCAAACATCAGCCTGCATCCTGATCTTGCTAGAACAGATCACTGGACCCCACTCGCAGACCTTCTGAGCCAGAAGGTCTAGGGCAGGGCCAAGGATTCTGCATTTCTAGCCGGTACTCAGGTGAGGCTGATGCTGCTCATCTTTGCATTCAGTGATGGGACCACTGCGGGGTGGATGCAGGCCTCAGACACTAATAACTGCCATCCCACACATCTCCCTAGTTCCCCGTAGCTCTGCCTGCATCCTTGGTCAGGTCCTTGCATCAATTTCTCTCCCTAAAAAGAGGGTTGAAGAGGAATCTAGGAAAGGGTGGTCAGTGGGGATGATGACTTAGGAAGCTGTGATTAATAATAACCTTGAAGATAAAAGAGCCCGCCTCCCTCCCAGGTGCAGAGTGCGTCTGTGTCTGCATGCGCACGGAAACACGCAGCCTGGAGAGGCGATCTATCACCCCGCTCTCCTCTCCCCCGTGATCAGCTATTACTCTCCCCGTGGTCTCTTGCAACATGAAAAACGCCATTTCTGGGCAAAATTAAATTTGGGGGTTTTGAAAATAAAAGAACAACATCCTTGTTCCTCACTTCCCTTTCGGAATCCGTTTCTCTTTCTTCTAGAAGTTATAGCTCCTAGCATTGCTACATATTGAATTTTTAAAAGGCTTTTCTGCAACAATGACAGCAGAGATGGGCTAATTCTTCACTGCTTCCTTTCTTTGGTTTCTCCGTTTTTCTTTTGTTATTCATTTTTCTCTGTCCTCCCCATTGCTCTTTTATGTTACCCCTCCTTCCCTCTATCCTTTCTCTCCTTCGTTCCTCCTTTCCTCCAATCACAGGACGTCTGAGCCAAAAGCCTCAACCATCAAATCCAACTTACTTGTCCCACAGGTGGAAAACCAAGGACCAGAAAGCTTCAGCCTTAAGGCTAGGCTTTCTTGAAGAGGCGTGGTCAGGATCTCGGCCCAGCTCAGCTGCAGCGCAGGGCTGGACCCACGTGTCTTGGCGCCTTTCCACCATGGATCTCACCGATTTTCCATCTCAGCACAGGACTCAAGTTTAGCACACTCCTCAACAGCGACACCTCTTCTGCATGTAGTAATTCTCGGGCAAGGAACACGAGCGGGGGAGACGGGTTGAAAAGTCCTTGTCAGACTGTCAGACCCTTAGAGGATGTGGAGAAGCCAACACTTTCTCACCATCTTGAGAGAAGTTCAAAACCGTACTTTGGAAAATTCAGTCTCTCTCTATCCAATGGCTCTGGGATTACACTTCAGGAATCATTGTCAAGAAACACAATATGTACAGAGATCTGTACGTACCGTGATACTTTCTGCAGCGTTGTTTGTACCAACCAACAAGGGACAGAAACGGAAACAATCTACCAGAACAGCTTCTTCAAATAATTAGGGCCCATCCTTGTAATACCACAAAGCCAGTAAAAAGAATAGAGACAATCTGTGTGTACTGATCTGGAAAAACCATGCTACGTTGTCTTGTGAAAAATAAAGCCCTTTACACGTACATTCATGATCTGATATTTTGTTAAAAGAATTTAGGTGTCTATAGGCATGGATGCTAGATTTATTTACGCATAAGTAAAAGAAATAAAAGAATGAAAAATGCAATAAACTCGTACAAGGATAGGTAGTTTTAATGTTTTTCAAAATATCTCCCCTCCCCCAGTGTTCGTAGTCCTTGACAATGCTGGTTTGCACTTGCCCGTAGAAAATCCTGTTCAACCTTAATATCTCTCCCTCCCTCCATCTCGCTGTCTCTCACTCCATCTCTCCATCCCTCCTTTCCTCTGTCCCTCCCTCCCTTTCCCCCCATACACACTGCGTAAGTGATATTTGAGTGCTTATTTCAATGTTGAAATACCCACAGAGGAAGCACACAGGTTTCCTGGTAGTTCTTCCGCAAAGCCGGCTGATTGATTTCAGATCGCAACCAGCTCCAACTTCCTGTCCCGAATGACAAATGAAGAGCTTTTAAAAACAGAATAAAATATCCCATATGAGGAGAACTCTCTCTGCCAGGCCAGGCATGAAAGGCAGTGAGCAATGAGAACCGTGTGTAATTCCTGACCTAGCCGTAGCCTGTCTGGTTTCTACACCCCCAGCACCAGTGTTAGCCGTGCTGGCTGGGCTGCTCGGCTTGGCTCTGCTCTCAAGATCCCTCCGCCGTTCATCTCCAAACCACAATCATCTCCACCACCTCCCTTTCCTGCACCATCACACTGGTGGCTCTGTGTATGTCCCCGTTGCCTAGACAGCACTCTGTGGCTTTACTCATGTTTCCTCTATCTGTTAAAATACTAAGCAAGCTGTCTTCCAAACCGGGCTGAGTGCTTCTCCTCTGTGAAGTCTTCTTTCAGGATGAAACCAAACCTCACTTGCTCTATTATTAGAGCAGGTATTTAATGTTGCCCTGTCTTACACTCAGAGGATGCCCGTTCTCCCTGAGGACAGGAATCGTGTCATTTTCTTTGTATACTGCCTACCTCCTTATACATAGTAGATGTTCAGTGAATGAAGTAAAGGATGAACAAGGGGAAATGATTAGGCAATACATTGAGGAGCCAGATTCCTGGTTCAGTTAGGCCTACTTAAATAATGACTGCTAAATTTCCACTGGACTTAAGTCAATGGCATTTAGAAACATGAGCTATTTTGCCCGTGTTGTCACTGTCGGAAGCCACTGTGTTCTTTTTCTTTGTGTGTTACCATACATCCATAGCTCTAACATTAATTTTCTCAACACTCGCCTGGGTTCAGCAATGTCTCTCCTGAGATCGTCTACCATTTTCCTTATGTTGGACATTTTATTTTATTGCCATCTTTTCAAAATTATAACCGAGGCTGCTGTGATTCTCTCTGTGCACATAGCATTTTTCATCTTTTGAATTATTTCCTTAGGAGAGATTCCCAGGAGAAGGATTATTAGGTCAAAGCATATGAACATTCTTACAAACCTCATTAATTTTGACCCCACTAATTCAGGATTTCTGCTGATTTGGGCAGGTAGTGAGTTTTCTCTTACTCTCTCTTTGCAAGAAAAACTGTGAAATTTCCCTTGGCACAGACACAATTTTTAAGGTGCTATTGATGATTTTTCATGCACTGATTTTAAACATTTTTGTAGACATCTCTTCCTTGCGTATGGAATTGATACATTAATTATAATTTATTCTCACCAGTTTCTTAAGGCAGCCTTCAATGAGCAACACTTGGTTCTCTAATTCCCGCCTTTTTCTACACCGTTGATGTGACTGAGGCATCGTCTACCTCCGAAGGGTCCCCCCCCCACACACACTGGTTTTATTTGACACACATGTACTAAGCAGCTGAGACTTGCTGGGTACTGTTTTAGGTGCTGAAGCCTGGTGGATTAAGAAAAGGCCGCTTCTCTCTAGGAGCTCAAGTCTCTCTAGGGCAGTGGATCTTAACCTGGGTTCTATCGAACCCTAGGGGTTCGATGAGTCGGTCTCAGGGGTTCGGAGAAGCCTCTGCCACAGGGGCCAGAATAAAGTAATACCGTAATTTGTTGTGAGTTCATGCACTTTGTTGGTTTTGTTCTTTGAGCAAGGTGATGTTCATGCACGGCTCATTTTGTGCACCAGTAAAAAAACATATACCTATGTCTTGAATTTGGAAAAGAAAATCATACTTTATTTATCACTAGAGAAGGGTTTGGTGAATGCACATGTGAAACTGGTGGTTTCGGTACCCTCAGAAAAGGTTAAGAACCACTACTCTAGGGAGACTGGCAGGGAGGTGAATGTAGCACGGTGGGTCAGGGAAGTGATGGGAGGAGGCAGCAATTCAGGGGAGCACCTCACAGAGCCAGGGCCCAGGGAAGAATTTCTGTGGCTGGTCATATGGCTGAGTCGGGTCCTAAAGGAATGGGAGTTTACCAAACACAGACTTTAAAGGGGATACATGTTTGAGTTACTGTCTCTACTAGGTGGTAGGTGTCTGTTTGCTTTCAAATATTAAATTACCCAGCCTTTTCACGAATTTGAACTAAACTTTCCCCTAACAGCCTGAATTCAAATGGCTTTATTTCTCTGCTCTGCCAAGAACATTGGGGGAGAGCCTTAAGATCAGAGTTCTCAGCTTGGCTCTGTTCCGATTTGCTCTGAACCCTGGCAGATTGGGGTATATATCTCAACCTGTTTTCTCATTAGTAAAATGGGCATCTATTTCTTTAGTGGGGGTATTATGAGTATTAAAAAAAAGCCATTGAAAAGAGAAATGCTTTACATTAAAAAAGAAAGACTCAAGATAAGTGCATTTGTCTTCTTCACTCTGTTGATACAGGCCCTCCCATGGCTCTACAGGGGTCCCTCATCCCTCTCTTCACTGGAAGCTCCCCATTGGAGTGGTGTCACAAGCGTCGTCTACAGCACATGAAAATGGTTTCCTAATAAGCTCTATACGGGGCCAGAAAAAAGCGCCAAACAAAACCAGCCAACAATCAATCAGGGAGGTTGCGCTACCTCTGACTGTGTGGGCGTGGTTCACTGCTCAGGAAGGTGGGGCTCTGAGCTCCGAGGCCAGGCTGTGGGAAGGCCGGCAGCGAGGCAGCAAGGCAGCGAGGGGTCCACGGGAGGGAGGACAGGTGGGCACCCAGGGCAGGCAGGGGGCCTGGAAGGGACACAAGATGTCATCCAGTACCAACTCCAACTTGCAAACGCAGAAGAAGGCCCCAGAGAGGGAGAAGAACAGGGACAGGATTTGTCTCCCTGGTCCAAGCGCTGGGGAGAGGGACAATGGGGAAAGGACCCAGAGGCAGCCTGAGTCGTTAGAGACGAGACTCAGTCCCGAGGAGGTTTTGAGTTGCCAGCTACTGGAAAGTTCTCTTCCCACACCCAGTTCTACTGAAATAAAATGGACAATTAAAAATTACATACAGTTAAGGTATACAATATGATGTCGTGATAGATGTATGCATTATGAAATGATTACACAGTCAAGATATTAATATAGCTATTATCTCATCTGGTTATTGATTTTTTGTTGTTTTTTTGGGGGGAGGGGTGTTTCTTTTAGTGAGAGCACCTAATATTTACTCTCAGCAAATTTCAAGTATACAACACAGTGTCATGGATTATAGCTACTGGGCTGTACGTTGGGTCTACAGAATTTATTCACGTGAATAACTGAACCTTTCTAGCCTATGGCTAACATCTCCCCCCTCTCCCCAGCCCCTGGCAACCACCACTTTACTCTCTGCTTCTAGGAAGAGGTCGGTGACCTCTTTTGAAATACCTCCAAGATGGGAATTCGGGAGTAAGTGAGGAGTGGGAGATGGGGTGGGCTTTCCTTTGTCATAGCTGCCATACTTCCTTCCTTGGGGAGGGGGGGGGGTTCTTAGTCTCTTTAAATTCCTAGGGACCTGTCTCTTCTTCTGGAAAATGGTAACTTTTTTGTTCTAACTCAAGATGCAAGGGACCTAACTCTACCCATCAGTTGGAGGGACTTTCCCTGAGTTGCCCAGATAAAGGATGCATTCATTCTTCCAGCTCTGCACACGGTCTGCCCCAAGTCAGAGCCAGCCAGGGTTCCATCCAGTGAAATGGATCGAGGCCCATCCAGCTATGTCCATTGGCAGAAATGCGTGGGCTCTTAAAGGTTCCCTGTAATCTCCACTGAATCCAGCTCTTGGTTGCCATGTGGACCATTTAACTCTGTTTACTCTTCATTTTGTTTTTACTTCAAGAGTTTGCTTCTCTCTCTCCTCATGTCCTGCTTTCCAGGACTGGCTCACTCTAGGCCAGAAGAGAGAAGCCAGCTTTCTCTCTAGCCTCGTTTGCTGTGATGTGCTCTCTATTTTTCTGGGCTGGGAAACACCTCCCGTGGAGAGAACACCGCTGGTGCGGTGGGGGGAGGGTGGGGGGGGTTGGGGAGAGGAGGGCAGAGGTTGCTGTGGCTGGGCAATCTGGGGGCTGACTCAGCATAAACAGACTGTGATGGACTCAGAAGGGGAAGCTGCCCATCACATGTGCTTTCCGCTTTTAGCATCTAGCCTTCTGCAGTCTGTATCTAGGCCTATGCATCCAGTATTATCTGAGATGAGCTCACACTTTGATAGCTTCAATGTCAGGCCGTGACAGTCCAGAGGTTAAAGTGCCTTGTCCTTGGGAAGATATAAGCCATGGACAGGTAGAATGAAGAGCTGCAAAACGATTTGGTCTAATGGGGTGATCTTGGACCAGTAACCTAACCTCTCTGAACCTGATCATTTTTGCATCTTCGTCCTGGCCTTTTGGCTGAAACAGTTGAGTGATACACTCTTTACAACACCTGGCTCAGTGTAGGTGGTCAATAATTGGTATCGACTAGTAAGTACGAGGAAGGTGATCATAAGGCAGTGATTCTGGCTGGGGAGGAGGGGCGGCTATGAGACCTGGAGGGGCTCCCAGAGGATGCAGCGCTCCGCCTCGCAGGATGAACTGGACAGAGCAGCCTGGCCCTGCGTGCCCGGGTCACCCCTTCCCATCCCCCTCCCTCAGTGCTGCTGTCATCCAGCCTCTGTGCCTTGCTCAAGGTCTGTACCGCTGAAATTCCCTCCTTCCTTTTCTTTGCCCATTCACATCCTCACAGGCCCTGAAACCCAGCAAAATCCTTCCCTTCCATCTGCCCATCTGAACTCTGGCCTCATCTTGGATTCAGATTCAGAGTCACTCAGGGTTTACACTCACTTATTCTCTACTTCTGTCTGAGATTCATCATATGTATCAACAAGGACTTCGGGGAAATATTAGTCAAGCTTTCGATTTTACAGAGAGATGAGGAAACTGAGACCTAGAGAGGAGGAACCACTGGCCCAAGTTCATAGAGCTCTTTGACATGGAACCAGAAGTGACCCCAGATTCCTTCTGCTTTCCAGAGCTTTCTGAGTTTTATTTCCCTGGGTAGACTGTATGTTTCCAGAGACCCAGGCTTATTTTCTACTCCCCGAGCAGTGCACTAGCTGCTGGCAGCTGCTGGACCTGCACTCAGTATTCACAGCACCCGGAGGTGTGATCTCAGCACCTGCTCTTTGGGGGAACCAGGAATTCCGTCTGCACTTTCCTCCCGGGTCCATGTTCCCTGAGCTGTCAGCTCCCTCTGAGGACACAGGCCCACACAACAAACTTGGGCTCTAGTTACTTTCAGTTTCACTTATAAACATCTGAGTACACGTGACAGAAATGCAGGCTGCCCTGCAGCAGGAGAAGAGAGGGAGCTAGAGCAGGAACCGCTTTGAAGGGGGAGGGTAGGCTTAGGGTTGTGGCTGCCCAGGTCCCTCCTGTTCAGTCACTGGGGAAGCTGGTCTTTCGTGTTTGTCGCTAGCACAGGAAATGGTGCGGAAAGAAAATGTCTGCAAGTAGCAAGTTCAATACACAGAGGCCTGAGTCCCCTTTGGGCTGCGCGTTGTGCCTGGGTAGCTGGCTTGTCAGGACTCCCTGGCAGGCAGGGTCCCCGAGGCACTTCCTTGCACCCTAAGAAGTAACGGTTCTTCTATCTGCTGTAGGAATTTGGCACTGATCAACTCCCACACTCCCCCCCCCCCATGACCCCTATCAACCCCTCAACAAGAGGTCACTGGGAAGTGCAGTACATGTAATTATCTCTAAAAAAACATTTAACGTTTTATTTTGAAAATATATCCACAAAAGTCAAAAATCTTGAAAAGATTTTGAAAATGAAAGAAAAGGAAAACCAGCAACTACAGACTCTTTACCTAGATTTAAGTTGATCATTACTGCTTTCCCATATCTCCTCTCTTTTCTCCCCCCCCCCGAAATAATGGAAGTGCAGAGAGCGTGTCATTCCCCCCACAGTACTTCAGCACATCTCTTCTAGGAATAAGGCGTGCATAAATAATAAAGAAATATAGTTATTAATATACATAATGCATCCTATAAATAATAACTACATAAATTCCATAGTAAAAATAATTAGACCAGTAAAACGCCCTAGAAAATTAGCAATAGTTCCAAATGCAATCTAATAGCTGGTAGATATTTATTTAAATATCCACAGTACTGTATTCTCCAAGACTCTTTCTATGTTGGTTTTCCTTTGTGGGATCAAAGTTCACACTTGTTTATTTGCTTGTTTTTTTTTACTGACTTTGCCTTTGTGAAAAACCTGGAGCAATATGTATAGAGTTCCCATTCTGGAATTGTCTGATTGTTCCTTGCACTGTTAACCTGACCCTCCATCCCCTGTATTTCCTGGAAACTGGAAGTTAGGTCTGGGCTCTTGACTAGATTCAGTGTCTACCGTTTTGGCCCGAATATTTCATGGGTGACATTATGAGCCATCTGGCCTGTATGGCTGGGGCTCTTCCATTTTCTCTCATGTGATCACCTCTCCTACTATGTGTAGGCTACTGGACACAAATGCTTCAGGGACCTGGGTGTCTTGGGAGTGGCTTCCAAAGTTGAATGGGTGAATCCCGCCTCAGAAGAAAAGACACTTAAGTTCCCAGACTGTAAATAATTTTTGGCACCTCTGCCCCCCTGCCCCCACCTCTCCTTCCCTTTCCTCTTCCACCAAGGCTACACGTCTGCATCTGCTGAGCGTGACGTCTCAGTCGCTACCACCTTTAGCAGGACATGCCTGTTCCACCATGGATTCTCGGTGTGAGTTCCCAGTCATCGTTCCCCTCGATCTCCGTACAAGTCCCTGCCGAGGCTTAGCCCTGGGCATGCTGAAGTAAACAGAGCAGTCCTGGGGGGTCCCTGATGGGACAGAGCTTAGAGCTTAGCCTTCTCTACTGCATTCAGTTCCTTGAGAAGGAGGACTAGTCTTTTGGACCTTTATGTTACTAGCACCCAGCAAAGAGCTTACGGGGCAAGTCATATTGGCCACCAGCTAAACCAGCCATATCAACCCCGGTCTCTGGTGCAGTTCCTAAGGGGTAGTAGACAACTACTGGTTGGTTGAATGAATCTTCACTCAGATAGTTTTTGAACGTGAGTGAGTGTGTGTGTGTGTGTGTGTGTGTGTGTGTGTGTGTGTGTGTGTGTCGGGGGGGGAGGATCAATAATGTTTTCTGCTTGAGCCCCTCTCAAATCCAGATTTGTATACCCAGCTGCACATTGGACACTTCACCCTGATGTCAGGCGGATGGCTCAAATGCGTTGTGTCCAGACCTGTACTTCCGACTTCCCTCTCCCCACTCCCAGCCGAATCTATCCTGTCTGTAGCTTTTCCATCTCAGTTCACGGAAGATCCATATTTCCCATTGCTCAAACCAGAGAACCTTTTGTACAGCTCCTTGATTTCCCTTGTTCTCTCCCATCCCTCATCTAGTCCATTAGGAAATTCCTCTTTGAAAACATAAATCCAGAATCTCACCATACTTTATCTCTTGTCCTGTGTCACTCCCTCGGTTCATGCTACCAACTCATTCATTGCTCCTGCTCATCCTCTTTTCAGTCTCCACATGGAGTGGTCCTTGTCAAAGAGGAGTTAGGTCCTGTCACTCATTCAACTCAGTGCCTTGCAGTAGCTCCCCATTTATTTCCGGATAAAACCCAGCATCCTCACAGTGGTCAAGAAGGTCTGATATGGTCAGACCCCTGTTTTCTGTCTGGCATTTTCTCCTACTATCCCTGCCCTTCAATCACTGCTCTCTAGTCATCAGGACTCCTACTAGATGTCAATATACGGAGCTCACTCCCCACCGCCTTTCAGGTCATTTCTCAGTGGCACACTGACCCTGGCCATCCTATTCAAAATTGCACCCCCTTCCACCAGAATTCCAATCCCCCATATCCTGCCCCACTTTTATTTTTTTCTATGCTATTAATCGCTTCCTATTTTACTTGCTTAAAACATGTATTTTTTTATGTCGCCTCCCACTAGAAAAGAAGTTTCACATCTGTGACTGTTTTTGTTCATTGATATATCTCAGGCACTTAGAAGAGCCTTTGGTGCTTCATCAGTATTTGCTGAATGAATGTATGCACGCATGAATGAATGACAAATTCAATTACTGAATGAAGGGTGTGGCAAAGTGGAGAGATCAGAGAATTCAAAGTCACATGTACCTAGAGTCATGTTGACTATGGAGCTTCAGTTTATGCATTTCATAAATAGAAGAAATAGCCCTGGCAGGTTGGCAGTATTGGAGCATCAACCCAGCGTGTGGAAGTCCCAGGTTCAATTTCCGGCCAGAGCACAAAGAAGAAGCGCCCACCTGCTTCTCCACCCTTCCCCCTCTCCTTTCTTTCTTTATCTCTCTTCCCCTCCTGCAACCAAAGCTCCATTGGAGCAAAGTTGACCCGGGCACTGAGGATGGCACCATGGCCTCCACCTCAGGCGCTAGAATGTCTCTGGTTGCAACAGAGCAACTCCCCAGAGGGGCCGAGCATCGCCTCCTGGTGGGCATGCCAGGTGGCTCCCATCCAGGCGCATGCAGGAGTCTGTCTGCCTGCCTCCCCGCTGCTTCTCACTTTGGAAAAATACACACACACACACAAAAAAAAAAAAAAAAAAAAAAAGAAAGGAAGAAATAGCCCTAGCCTGGTGACTCAGTTGGTTAGAGCATCATCTCAATATGCCAGGGCTGTGGGTTCAAACCCTGGCCAGACACATACAGGAACAGATCAATGTTTCAGTTTGCCTGTCTGTCTCTCTTCCTTTCTTTCTCTCTCTAAAATCAATAAATATATATTTTTTAAATGGAATAAATAAAAATCTCTACACATCAGACAGCCTTGAGGATTAAACTGAGGTATTTCAGATGTGCTTTGCAAACTGGGAGACATTGTATAAATGCTAGCTTAAAGAGGGGGAAAAAGAATAGAAAGAGATTGAGAAGCCGGAGTGGACAGCAGGGGATTATAAGGGCAAACTCCCACAGTCCCGACAGAACACCAAAGGGGATAAGAAAGGAGGAAAAATGAAATGGAAGAAACTTAGGCTAAAAATGCTTTCTGCCCCCAGGAAAGGAGGATGATTCATTCTATAACTGTTTACAAGGATTTGGAAAATGCAAGTCACTGCACTTAGAGTTGAACTGGTATTGATAATTTCAGTGTTTGATGGGGGTCAAATCTCACATGTAAAAGAACTCTCATTCAGGGTCACGAAAGGTTCAGGTGCCTTCCTCGGGAATGCAGAGCAGGGAAAGATAATGATTACAAGACAATAGCCTTTATGGTCACCTCTGTGTGCCCAGTCCTTTATGCATGTCTTGACTAACAGGAAACCTTTGGAGGAAGGACCTTTATGATCCTCATTGTGCAGGAAACAAGCTCAGAATATTTGTGACTCGTATAAAGGTATCCAGCTAACGATTAGGAGTATTGGGATTTGAACTCCCTTTCTGTCTTGATTTCCAGGTCTCTCCTATTTCTGCCACACGTTATTGTCACTCATATTTTGCTTTGAGATGGAGCTGTTAGGGAAATTTCCATAAATGAAGTCAGATTTTATTTTGGCCTTGATGGGTGGGATTTGAACAGGTGAATTCTTTCCTGTGTTCAACAAGTATTGACTGAGCACCTACTAAGTGCCAGACACTGTTAATAGGCTCATGCAATGAACCATTCAGAGAATAAGACAATGTTTTTGTCCTGCTGGAGTGTATGTTGTAGTGGAGGAAAGGGCTGAGCCCTAGAGAGTATATGGAGAAAGATACTAAAATGTAAATGGGTAAAATAATTGCAGATAGTGACACAATTGTCATAAGTAAAAGATAATCTGGATAATGGGATGGAGACTAGTTTAGTCTTGTTGGTCAGTGAGTGATCACCTCTCTGAGTTTTGACTGAGCTTTGAATGATGAGGAGGCAGCATTGCAGATATCTGAGAGAAGTGCTCCCCCTATGGGCTACAAAAGCAATGAACACCAAGTATGTATTCAAGCCTAGTGGAGGATTAAACAGGGCCACTGTGGTTTGGAAGTAGTTCATGGGAAAAAGATGATAGAAAATAAAATTGGAGAGGTGTACAGAAATCAGTTCATATAAACCATGGTAGAGAGTTTCGGCTTTATGTGCATTAAAATACTTATTTTACTCAAGTTCTCTTTCATTGATCCTCCTTGTTGGCTTGGATCACCTTCTCAGTGCCTTTGCTGGGTCCTTCTCTTTTCAATTTCTAGATATTGGAGCACTGGGATCTCAGTCCTTGGGTCTCCTCTCTGTATATCCATGTTCTGATGATTTCACCTGTCCTTATTTGTTCTTCTGGCCTTATAGGATCTATCCTGATGATTCACATTTCTATCCCCAGCTGAGATGTCTCCCCTGAACTCTGGACTCACATACCCAGCTATGTAACAGCCTCTTAACTGTGTCATACCAAAGTCTGAAATCTTGATTTATCCTTTCTAATGTGCTGCTCTACCATGTTTCCAATTTTCTTTAATGGCATCACTGTTGACCCAGTTAGTGTACCCCAAGCTCAAAGCATTCAAGATTCTTCTCTGGCTTCCATGTCCCACACCAGAAAATTCTATAGGTTTCACTTATAACATAGATCTTCAGTATTATTGCCACCTTGGCCACTGCCACCCTCATGCAGGCCACCATTAGCTTCTATCTGGACAACTGCAGTGGCCACCTGGTGCCACCCTGGCCTTCCTTAGTGTCCTATCCCCACTCTCAGCTCTTCTCCATAGAGCAGCCTGAGTGATCTTTGGAAACTTAAATTTGTTCACCCTTCCAGACTCCTCCAGTGGCTTTTCACTGCACTTAGTACAATCCAAAGTCCTCATCACAGTTCACCAGGACCTACTTCAGGAAGCCCCTGCCACGTCTCCCTGCCTCTCCAAACTGACCTTCTTACTATTTTTTAAGTATTCCAAGTGTAGTCACAACATTGAGCATTTTGATGTTTCTGTTCCCATTGTCTAGAACAGAGCTAACTCTTTATTTCATTCAGGGCTGAGGTCAGATTTCTGCTCTTTGAAGAACCTTCCACTGCCCCCATGTAAAAATGAACCCTCTCTCTCCCTGCTATTTTCTGTGTTCTTACCTTGTTTTATTTGTCCATGAGACTTAGCATTGTCTGGCATCTCATTACATATTCACTGGGTTGCTTATTAACCATTTGTCCCTCTTGGAATATAAGCTTGCCATGGACAACAGTATCTACTTCCTTTACCTGAGCACCTTGAACATAGCAGGTGGTCAAGAGTTGGTGGAATGAATGAGTACATGGGAAGTCTTGGAGCCAACTGAGCATGATAGCAACATAGTCATTGTTTTCTCAGCTGTTTCAGAACCTACCCTATGCCCGGCCTTCAGCTAGGTGCTGAGAGTTCCCCAAACAAGCTTCCTTTTTCATTTTTATGCAGAATGCATCACGTAGCCGAAACAGAAAGAAGTAAACAGACAATTTTAGTACACGGCAATGCACCCTGTGTTTAATAAGAGAAGTGCAAAGTGCTACAAGTGAGTACAAGTAAACCAGCAGAAGCAGGGGAGTCTTTTCAATAGGCAGGAGAGCCTGGAGCTCAGAGTGGGCTTATACACTTTGATGGAGTGCAATAAGACAATATAAAACACGCTGTGGACCTGCCGGGACCTGGGGAGACTGGTGTCACAAAGAAGCTAAAAGGTGCAGGTCATGGAAGACGCAGCACTCCGCATGAAGTGCTTTGGGCTATATTTTAGGGAGTGGCTGGCCTCCGAAAGTTCATCAGAATGTCAGGAAAAGGTGAAGGTGGGTGCTCTTGGCTCTGACGGGGTCCGCAGAGCAGTTCAGTTTGACTGGAGTAAGAATGCGGTAATAGAGGGATTAGCTGGGAGTTTGATGTTCAGCTCTGGGCATGGGGAATCTCGAATAGGAACTGTGCAGACAGTGGGGATTCGCTGATGGCTTCCCAGCAAGGTGGTGGAGGTGTCATGAGCCCTGTCTGACTCCGAGAAGAGAATGCTGGCTGTAATATTGAGGAGAACTGGAGCATTTTTAAGGTGGAAGCAGGGAGGCCACGTGGGCATCATTAGCACCTCCATGTGATTTGGCTAAGAACCTTGTTTTATTTAATCCCACAGGAATCCTTTTCTTCGGATCTTTGGGCTGATTAGATGGGCCACTGATTGGAAGAGGGATAAAGGAAAGCACTAGGGTATTCAGGATTAATTCCAAAATTTCTCACTCCCGAGGTTAAAATTGGCACCTTTGTCTACACATGAAACAAGTGGCAGTCATAAATAGAAACAGGAAGTCGCTAAAGACTTGGGTAATTGGGAAACAGAGTCCTACAGTAATTTGCCAGATTCCAGGGGCTGAGCATTTGCAGTGAAACAATCTGATTGTGTATTTGAGGGAGGTTGGCTAAAAACATGAGTTTCTTCACGCTATTCAGGAGACATCTATTTATAAGCTCACTTGCACCGCCTTTATTTATTTAGTAATTATTATTGGATATATATTTTTTTAAGTTCTGGGAATGTACCAAAACTGAGCAAAACAGATATAATCCCAGGGAGGTTGCTGTCTAGTAGAGGGAATGACAATAAAATCATCACACAAGAAGATAATTGTCAGCTGTGTTTAATGGTGCAAGGGACTTGAGCTTGCTGGGGAGTCAGGGGAAGTTTCCTGTAGAACTGACTTCCGGTCAAGGCTCAGTTAGTTGAGAAGCGGTTTCCAAGGTGGGAATGTGGGACAAGATTGTCCAAAGTGGAAGAGAACCTCAGAGGCCCCTTAGTCCTGAGGGTCTCAGTTTTACTTTGTAGAAGCAGCACTTGGAAACTTGTTCAAAAGGTAGAGACAGAGACTCTGAGCTCTTCTTCCTGTATTTTAACATAAATTTTCAAGGAAGTCTGATGCAGGTGGCCTGTGGACCTCATTTCACAAAGCACAGGTAGACTCCAACTCGGATGGAGCTGCTTAGCCTGGAACACAGGGTGGTCAGGAGAGAGACAGGATTCTGCAACCATCCCCATACCAGAGGACTTCTACTTATGTCTTCTCTACATATTTTGCAAAATATTTATTGGAATGGTATTATTATCGTTGTCCTCAGCAGAACGCAAGTTCTTTGTCTCTGTTGCCTAGCACCGAAAATAAAGACAGAATCGCCGTAGATGCTCCAAATTAAACAAAAATACTTATGCGAAAGAATGAATTGATGAATCACATGTTTCACATTGTGACAAAGCCAGTCCAGCTGTCCATTTTACAGATGGGAAAGCTGAACTACGAAGAGAATTGTTGTGTAAAGCAGTCCAGCGTATCATGGTAAAGGGGATGGTGGATGTACGATGCCTTTGCTCAAAGTTCAGAGCTTGTTCCTCTAGACCCAGTGTCAGCCATTAAGGAGCACTTGGCCACAATGCAACAGGTAAATAAGAAATACAAATAAGTTTAAGAACAGTTTGAATATATTCATGGACTAGGGGTTCATAATGGTCAATTAGCTTGCTAGACAGGATCTTGTTGTTGAAAGTAATTATAAGTCAGAGCTGGTGTGCACATAGTGCAGTGGTTCTCAAAGTGTGCACCAGGGCACACTGGTGAGCCCTAGAAGATTTCCAGGTACGCCCTATGGTATTGCAGAGAAATAGGTGCCTGTTGGGGACCAAAAAACCAACAGGGTTTTTGGAGTTTAGATTTTTGGGGCACAGAGGTGTGGGGAATTGGCTGTAAGCTGACAGTCTGCCCAACCCCCCACCTCACTTGTCTGATTAGGTTGCAAAAGGCTGTTAAGCTGTGGTGCTGGATTGTTCACACTACCCGCCATGTTCCCCGGAAAGACTGGAAGCAAGTTTCTTCTATCCTTTGTTTGGTGTCCAATTAAGATGATATGTATGGTGGGGGTTTTCTGCACTCAACACAATTAAGAGTAAAAAGGGAGGAATTCTTCAATGTACTGATAAGAAAATGAGAGTCTGCCTTTCAAATATATGTTCAAACATTGAAGAAATCTCTAGGACACATCAGGCTCATGTTTCTCATAAACACAAGAATAAAAAAATTTAACACATTTGCTCTGGGACCTGCTGAATTCACTAAATCTTACTAAGAATGTATCTATATGTATAAAAAGATACCATTTTTGTTGTTCTTTTTTTTTAAATTTCTTAACCCCCCTTTTTTACGAATTCTAAAAAGCATAACTCAAAAAATGTAACATAAGAATGTTTTTTAATGTCAGAATGAATTTAATTTTGTCGTATTTATTTTGTTTAATTACCATAAAAGCATGCTTGGACTTTATATTTTTTTCTTTAATATTTGACTTAATTATTATAACATATTTTTCAGAAATTTGTATATAGTGTGCCTACAATTATTTGTAGGACTTTAAATGCACCCCAACATCAAAATGTTTGAGAACCACTGACATAGTGCAATAGAGAGAATTAAACCTGGCTGGGCCCTGGTTTAATTCTCTCTGAGTTTCTTCAGATGTAAAATGAGGACAAGTATAACTACCTCCCAGTAGTTGTGAATATGAACGCAAAGTGCTGGCCCATCTTAGGTGGCCAGTGTACATTTATGTTTGCACATATGGATCTGAAGAATCAAGCATGACCCATGTTGGAAACAGGTATTACTTGTGGTTGAGTCTATGGATGTAGGTAGATGCACATCTGCTTATGAGAGAGGGGTTGGTACTCTTTGGACAGTACCAAGCGAGCTTGCAGAAGAGTGATTGCCAGGCAGTGGCTCTCATAGGATGTGGCCACTGAAATGCCTCTGTGCCCAAGAAAATGCGATTTGCTAGTTGTTTGTGGGGACACCAAAAGGGAACAAGTGAAGGACCATTTGATGGAGAGGAAGCATTTTTATGTGCTTTAGAAGAGAGAAGAGAATTAAAATTCAGATTCTAGGGGGGGGGCATGGGACAGACCAGAGGGCTGACATCTCTCAGTGTGTGTTGGAGGATCATCCAACTCAAAGCTAAAAACACATAGGTAGCTAATCTCCCCCCTAATGGTCAGCTAGTATCCTAGTGCTGCCTATGGAAGATGAACATACCTGTCTGGTCAAAGTCGCTGGTTTCTGACTGAAACACCTCCAGCTCACCTGGGCACTCAGAAGACAGTTTCTAATGTTCCAGACACATTTTTCTTTCCTGAAACTCATTGGTTCTCCTCGTCAGTAAATACGGCAACCGCAACACTTTCCAATCACTGTGTGGGTTCTCGTTTCCTCCTATAAGCATCGCTAGCAACCAGTTATTCAAACTCTACTTCCATGTCTTCAGACAAAGGTCTGCCTCCTTCCCAGGGCTTGCTGCTCTATACTGATTGGTCAGAAAGAGCTTGCTTTATTGGGCGGGACTTGACCTTTCTGCCAGTGCCTCCCAGTCATTCTAACCTCCAGAGCCATCTGCTCAGTTTTTCTTTATTTTTTCCCCCTTCTTTTTCAAATGAAAGGAGAGGAGCGACAGATACTGACTCCTGCATGCAACCTGGCAGGATCCAACCAGTGACCCCTATTTGGGGCCAATGCTCTGCCCATCTGGGGCCATGCTTGCAACTGACCTATTTTTAGTGCCTCAGGTGGAGGCTCCATGGAACCATCCTCAGCCCTCGAAGCCGATGTGCTGGATGGAACCAATTGAGCCATGGCTAGGATATGGGAAGAGTTAGAGAGAGAAGGAGAAGGGGGAGGGGTGGAGGAGATGGTTGCTTCTCCTGTGTGCCTGGACTGAGAATGGAACGTAGGACATCCATACTCTGGGCCAATGCTCTATCACTTAGCCAAGCCACCAGGGCTAGAGCCATGATTTCATGGCATCACAATCCATCAAGTTGCAGTGAAAAACCGGTGCTCTCCTTCTTGTTGCAGTGCTTGGGCAATCAGACACCTCTGAAAATGCCCGAGGGGGCCCCAGATGGTATTTTTTTCATCATTGCATATATTAAATCAATTACCTTGTTTAATCATCAAATCATAAATTCCACTTAAAACGTGTTTATTTTCATACTCAGGTGTGATCCTGGCATTTTTTTTTTATCAGTTCTTTCTAATTTATATATAAATAGTGACTTTATTTAGGCTCAAAGGTGCTCCAAGCAAGCTGTATGGGAAAATATTCTTGTTTTCTAATTTGCTTTGGCCCAGTAGTGTTCAAATATTTCTAGGGCCAGGAAATCCTTTTGCCGAAAAACGCACAGAATTTACTGATCTGCTTGGTGAGTAGTAGTTCAATCCATAAATCTTTGATCTGTCACCCTCGGTTATTCCCTTAAAATACATTATTTGGCTGACCGTATCACTGGGATCAACTAGGGCCAGCACACTTTTTCTGTAAAGGGCCAGACAGTAAACATTTTAGACTCTGTGGGTCCTGTGGTCTTTGCTGCAACCATTCTACCCTGCAACTGTAGTGTGAAAGCCTCCGCGGACAGTACATAAACAAATGCATGCGACCGTGTTCCAATAGAGATGCATTTACAAAACATACCGTGGAGCGAAGATCTGTGAGCTCCACTTGGCCAAGCCCCTGAATTAAATGATTTTTGAGGACTTTCATTTGTTTAAGTAAAGGGTGGCTTCAGATCCCAAGTTTTTTGACATAGGACCAAAAAAAGTAAGCAGATGTGTATTGAGTGCATAGAAGAAAAAGCTGTATCTTAGCTAGTTTAGAGCAGGAACAGGGCAGCTTCGTCCACAGGGAAACAAAAGAAGATCCCAAGCGAGAAGGTGGATTTGGGAGAGGCTCGGAGATGTCGGCCCACTGGCTAATCTAACATATTTTAACAAAGAGACTTGGCAATTAAATGGAGTGTTACTTTCTGAGGAAGAGGTTGTTCATTTTTCTCCTGAAAAGATACACTGTAGAAGAGGGAGGTGAGCAGAGGTCATTGTGTGTATGAAGTGGGTTTGGAAAACGGGCTCTGTGACAGACAGCTGTGTGTCCCTGGGAAGACAATCTCCCCTCTCTGAGTCCCCACCTACAGATCGAGGGCTGCGCAAAGATGTTCTCTTTGGTTTCCTGAAGCTCTCGAATTTTGTGATCTAAAAGAAAAATATTCATATAATTGCAATGTTTAATGGGATTTATGATAATTGGAAAATAATTGCTGCTCCACACTTTTATTAATCTATATTTAGTTATGAGTCATGCTTTCACAATAGATGCTTTGGAGATGAACATAGAGACAAATTGAGTAAACAGAATTTTAAATAATTTACTTGCATGCAGTTTGTGTAATCCCTGGAGCCCGTGGGCATATTAAGATCATTTAAAATCTCCATTAAAAGTTGTGTGTTATGCTTCAAACTCCACTTTTAGCAGGCCTTGCTGAAGGAAAAATAGCGAACATTTATTGAGTGAGTAGCTACTACTGCCAGATTAATTGCATTTATGATGCTTACTCCTTCCAGCAACCCTGCAAGGTAAATACCAGGGTTCCTGTTGCACAGGTAAGAAAGCTCAGAGAAGCTGGGCAGTCTGCGAAGGACCTCTCAGCGGACAAGTGCTTTCTGCTAGGATTCAAAGCCAGACCGCTCTGGCTTTCGTCTCAGCGCATCCCACAGTGCCACGTCCTTGGGAAAGGACCCATTTTGTGTCTCCTTTTCAGGTGGTCAGTGAATATCATATATATCAATCTGTTGATATATCCTTTGATATCATATATATCCTTTTCTTTGATATCATATACAGTGTGTCCGTAAAGTCATGGTGCACTTTTGACCATATGACCGGTCTAAAGTGCACCATGACTTTACGGACACACTGTATATCAGTGCTCTTCTGCAGGGCACAGACGGTGCTCCTGGGAGGGAGGTTTGTGAGAGGTGACATCTGTGCTCCAGTGGATGGTGACATGTGGCTAGAGGGGGTGGCAGTGGAGGAGGAAGCAAGAAGAAGCAGGGAAGAGCACAGGCAGAGAATCCTTGAATCTGAGAGTTTGTTTCCCGGCACTGGCATGGGTCTGCCCTGTGGCCTTCACCGGCCTGGGCCTCAGTTTCCCCCCACTTCTGATGGGGAGAGCAATACTCCCCATCTTCCAGGTAGTCAGGAAGATAATGTATATGACGCCAGAGTTGGTAAAGGAACAAGTGCACTACGGACCGCACAAAATCGGGATCATGGGACGGGACAGTGGATCAGGATGGGGAGCACTGGATCTGAGCTCAGGGACCCAGAGTCTGTCCCCTCTTACCATGTGGTGGCCTTGAGTGGGTCCCGTTCCCTCTCTGGGCGACAGTTTCCTCACTTGCAAAATGACTGCGATGTCCTCAGACGATCACATCGAAGCCCTTCCAATCTGATGGTTTGGATTCCATATGACAAAGCAGCGAGGCAGTGAGGCAGCTCCGGTGACTGAGAGCATCTCAGGAAACTGTGGCCGCTCTGAGCAAAATACAGCTGCTTGTCCTGGATGAGTTCCCCTGACCCACAGTGTGGCTTCTTCCCTCGATAACGCTGCTCCCTGAAGATTCCCGTTTGCTTTTCTGAAAGCGGTCCATTTATGTAAAAGTTGAGGTAAAATTCCAGGTGTCCTTGTTGTGTTTCTATTGTTACCTCTCAAGCGTCACTCGATGACAAGCCAGTAGCTCCATTCCAAGACGCTTTCCCTCGATCAGCGAGCTGCCCCCATTTTTCTGACCTTGATTCTCATGAGAGCCTTCAGATCTGCTCCTGGGGTTGGTACGAGCGTAACAATGCTATTACTTAAGTGAACACACTTTGGAAAATGGAAAGGCTTACATGCATATGCATATTGTAAGCAAGGATTATTTCATTCTCTAAAGTTAAGCCAATATTTCATAATTAAAATATAGCTATTCATAAGCATGTTTTAAAGACAGTTTTTGTTTTTCTTCCTGCCTTTCTTCTCATCCCTCTGGGGTCCGTACACGCTAGAGATCCTCTTGCCTCTTTCTAGCGTACTGAGGCATGGAGGCAGGCACAAGACCTATTGTGGACACTGGACTTGTTAAGATGCATTGTTTTTTCACTTCACATATGCCCTTGGGTTCACCTTTCTCCAAGCTGGATAGGGGTCATGTGAGGAGAAACTGGAAATAGTGGACAGAAATATTCTTTTTCTCTCTCTTTTTCCTCACTGGCCTCTTCTGTGACTCCCCTCACTCATCTCTGGGGATAATTTGCTGCAAACAATAACAGAAGTGGTCCTAGAATCTCACCCTCCCCCCAAGCACTTGATACTCAGAAGCTTGTTTTTATTCCACTTCCAAATTATTAGTTAATGCAACCAATGGGATAAGCCTCCCAGGAGTAAAAACATCCAAACATCCGATAACCATAATTGGTCATGCTTTCAATAAACATTTATTGGGACCACAGTGTCTATCAACTGTTTGAAAATGTACCTTGGATTAAATCAGACCACTAGAGAGTTACATGTTTAGATTAATATGTTTGACTCTCAAGGAATTGCTTTAGTCAATGGTGCTTTGGCATAACGATTAAGCTATATTGAACCAATCAATCAATGGGGTATTGTCGAAGACACCCCCTACCAGCATGCATTACTTCCATTTCTTTATTTAAAACCATGGGAGATTCTTGTGGCCTATTGTAGCATCCAGGAAATCTATGTTTCTCCAACAACCTTGAACAACTGCTCTGTTATTTTCTCGACTGTATGGCTCTTTTAAATGGAATTCCCCTTTTCTGTTGGCTGCAAGGAAGCTCGGAGACATTTGTAGTTCATTTCTATCAAGTGTTCAGGACTTGATAGAACTAATTTCACATGCGAGTATGAACCAAAAATATATATATTTTTTTACTTTTCCGGTTTTCTGAACACTTAAGTCTATATGGTATGTGAGTTCTTGGAAACTGCCTCCAATTGTTTCTATTAGGAGATCAGATTTAATTTAAAAACAGCAAGCTGCAAAACATGCTTCTTAAAGAAGAGGAAAAGCAACCCTTCACTTCTCCACACACCATTCGTAGCCTCAGTTCTCTAGAAAACAGTGGAGGAAACTCACATTTACCTAACACCCCTGGGGGTGCTCTCCCCACAGCCCAGAGAAGTAGAAATTGTCTCCCGTTTCTCACGAGGAATCAAAAAGAAAAATTTAAGCAATCGAAACGTGGTTGGATGTGTGCCCTATGCAATTAATAAAAAATAAAAAATACCAACAGCAGCTTGCAATTATTTGTAACTTCTTTCAATTTACAATTTTTCCACTGTTATTTTTTTGAATTCAGCACAAGTTGGGGCGATGCACGCTTTTGGTCTTCATGGCTTCGATGAGGATATAGGCTTGGAGGGAGTTCATAACCCATTGGTCCATTTCTTAAATTCAGACTCACTGCCTTTAGCATATACCTCAGAAGATTGAAATCCCAGCAAATGGCCTACCTACTGGCGACATTTGAAAGATCATGATTGTTTCCTCTTCTCTTTCATGACACCATTTATCCACTGTAACCCAGCGTCCCATTGTAGCTTCTCATATCAGCATAGCAACAATGGTGATATTGATAGTAACTTTAATGCTGTCATTTTATTGAGGGCTTATCATGTTCTGGGTACTGACTGTGCTTCACGAATGAATAGAATCATAAACCCATCCCTCTAAGGTAGGTAGGCTTCCTCTGCATTGCATCTACCTTTCACAGACTGTGAGCAAACTTGTCCGCTAGCGCACAGCTAATCAGTGGCGGAGTCAGGCTTTAACTCAACATTTCCACCCGCAGAGCCCAGGCTGAGAGTTACAGAGCCGAAGACCCTCTGCTGCATCAGCTTGTTCCCCAGGGGACTGGGCACCTTCCCCAGGACATGGAGCCAGTTCTCCATGCCTGGCTCACTATCCTTTCTCCTTCAGTGCCTCCCTGGTGCTCAGAGTGCCACTGAATGTGTGTGCACATCTGTGTGTGCAGGTGAGCGGAGGGTTAGTAAAGAGGATGAGTGAGCATCCCTGTAAAGACAATGCTAAGCTTTGGACTGCACGCTTTTCTCTCCAGCCTTATCTTAAATTCTGCCACTGTGGCGCCAGTCTTCACCCATTCTCAGCCTCTGTCATCACCAGCCTCCCGTCTTCCGCCTCCTCAGTGGGACCGGCCGTGCTGCAGCCGCCCCAAGCCTCCCGTCCACGATCCTTTTTTAATCTCAGTCTAATTGGTTTGCCTGTCCTGCTGGGATGCTTAATTGGGCATAAGCATATTCCGAGGATCCTGTGCCTTTGTGCGTTCTGCCTTCTCCTCCAAGGGAAATTCACTGGTCTGTGGGCTCTGAAGGAAACATATATTTTATGTTGTGCTCAATTTCACTGAGAATTTACATGAAATTGTTCCTGGGCCAGCAGAGCAGTTAGGCAACATGACAAGCAAGGTTTTCTCACTCTTTTTTATTTTTAACTCTTTTGAAACTTTTAATATATCTTTATTGAATTTATTAGGGTGACAGATTAAAAAAATTATATAATGGAATTTCTTTTTTTGTTGAAATTAAATTTAATGGGGTGACATTGTTCAATAAGAGTCCATAGGTTACAGGTGAACACCTCTGAAGCATTTGAACTGTTGATTTCATTGTATGTCCATCACCCAAAGTCAAATAATTTTTTGTCACCATTTATTTGTCCCTCTCTACTCCCTTCCCCCCTATCCCTCTTTTCCAGATAACCACTTCACTTTTTTTCTGTATCCATGAGTCTCGTTTTTATATCCCACCTGTGTGTGAAATTATATAGTTCTTAACTTTTTCTGATTTGCTTATTCCACTCAGTATAATGTTCTCAAGGTCCATCCATGCTGTCATAAATGGCAATATGTCATCATTTCTTACAGCTGAGTTGTATTCCATTTATATATGTGCTACATCTTCTTTACCCAATCCTCTATTGAGGGGCACTTTGGTTGTTTCCATGTCTTGGCCACCAATTATAATGCTGCAATGAACATGGGGCTGCATGTGTCTTTACATACCAATGTTTCGAGTTTTGGAGATAGATACCCAGTGAAGGGATTGCTGGGTCATATAGTAATTCTATTTTTAATTTTTTGAGGTACCACCGTGCTGTCTTCCATAATGGCTGTACCAGTTTACATTCCCACCAGCAGTGAATGAGGATTCCTTTTTTCTCCATGCCTCTCCAACACTTGTTATTACCTATCTTTTTGATAACATCCATTCTAACAGGTGTAAGATGGCATCTCATTGTAGTTTGATTTGCATTTCTCTAATAGAGAAGATGAGCATCTTTTCATATATTTCTTGGCTTTTATAGGTCTTTTTGGGAGAAGTGTCTGTTCAAATCCTCTCCCATTTTTAAATTGGATTGTTTGTTTATTTGTTGCTGAGCTTTGTGAGTTGTTTATATATTTTGGATATTAGACCCTTATCAGAGTTGTTGTTTGTTAATATCATCTCTATTTTGCTTGGCTGCCTTTTTGTTTTGTTGTCAATTTCTTTTGCTGTGCAGAAGCCTTTTAGTCCCATTCATTTATTGTTGCCTTTACTTACCTTGCCTTTGGAGTCAAATTTATAAAATATTATCTATGGCCAAGGTTCATAAGTTTAGTTCCTATGTTTTCTTCTATGTAATTTATTGATTCAGATCTTATATTTAGATCTTGGATCCATTTTGAATTAGTTTTTGTGCATGGGGACGAACTATTTACAAGTTTCATTCTTTTGCATGTAGCTTTCCCATTTTCCCAGAACCATTTATTGAAAAGACTTTCTTCTCTCCATTGTGTGTTTTTGGCTCCTTTGTCAAATATTATTTGTCCATATATATGTGACTTTATTTTTAGGCTTTCAATTCTGTTCCATTGGTTTGTATGTTTGTTTTTCTGTTAATAACATGCCATTTTGATTATCATAGCTCTATAATATGATTTGAAGTCAGGTAATGTGATACCTCTGACTCCATTATTTTTTCTCAGGATTACTTTGGCTATTCAGGGTTTTTTATGGATCCATACAAATCTGGTGATTTTTTGTTCTATTTCTTAAAAAATGACATAGGGATTTTAATGGGGATTACATTAAATTTGTATATTGCTTTGGGTAATATGGCCGTTTTGTCTGTGTTAATTCTTCCAATCCATAAACATGAAATATTTTTTTATTTTATTTTGTCTTTTTCAATTTCTTTCAATAATACCTCGTAGTTCTAGTATAAAGGTCCTTCACATCCTTTGTTAAGTTTATTCCTAGGTATTTTATTTTTTTGTTGTTGTTGGTGCAATTGTAAAATGAATTGTTTATTTTTACACATTTTCTGAAATTTTATTGTTGGCATATAGGAAAACAGTAGACTTTTGTATATTGATTTTTGTATCCTGTGACTTTACTGTATTGGTTTATTGTTTCTAACAGTTTTTTGGTGGAGTTTTTGGAGTTTTCTATATACAGGATCATATCATCTGTGAAAAGTGATACTTTTAATTCTTCTTTCCCATTATGGATGCCTTTTATTTCTTCCTCTTGCCTAATTGCTCTGGCTAGAACTGCCAATACTATGTTGTTTAAGAGTGGAGAGAGTGGCTATCTTTGTTTTGTTCCTGATTTTAAAGGAAAAGTTTGCAGTTTTCACCATTTAGTATGATATTGGCTCATGGTTTATCAGGTATGGCCTTTATTATATTGAGCTATCTTCCTTCCATACCCATTTTATTTGGTATTTTAAACATAAATGACTGTTGTATCTTATCAAATTCCTTTTCTGCATCTACTGATAGGATTATATGATTTTTGTTCATTGCTTTGTTTATGTGGTGTATTACATTGATTAATTTACATACATTGACCCTGGCTAGTTGGCTCAGCAGTAGAGCATCGGCCTGGTGTGTGGAAGTCCCAGGTTCAATTCTGAGTCAGGGGCACACAGCAGAAGTGACATCTGCTTCTCCTACTTTCCTTCTTCTCTCCATCTCTCTCTTCCCCTCCTGTAGCCATGTCTCGGTTTGAGCAAGTTGGACCTGGGCGCTGAGAATGGCTTTGTGGCCTTGCCTCAGGTGCTAAATTAGCTCGTTGCCTAGCAAAAGAGCAGCAGCCCCAGATGGGCAGAGCATCAACTTTAGGGGGCTTGCTGGGTGGATCCTGGTTGGGGCGCAGGTGAGGGTTTGTCTCTGCCTCCTCACCTCTCATGTACTAAAAAAATAAATTTATGTATGTTGAACTATTCTAGTGCTTCTGGAATGAATCCCATTTAAACATGATGTATTATTTTTTAAATGTATTATTGTATCCGATTTGCTAGTATTTTGTTTAAGATTTTTGAATCTGTATTTATTAGAGATTTGGTGTGTAGTTACTTTTTTTGTATTGTCCTTGCCAGGTTTTGATATCAGGCTTATGTTGGCCCTGTAAAATGTATTAAAACCCCAAGGTCACCAGCTTGAGTATGAGCTCATACTTGGCTTGAGTGCAGGATCACCAGCTTGAGCATAAGATCATAGACATGACCCCATGGTAGCTGGCTTGATTCCAAGGTCACTGGCTTGAACAAGGGGTCACTGGCTCATCTGAAGCCCTCAATCAAGGTGCATATGAGAAGCAATCAATGAACAACTAAACTGCTGCAGCAACAAGTTGATGCTTCTCATTTCTCTCCCTTCCTGTCTGTCTGTCTCTGTCTTGCTAAAAGAAAGAAAGCAAGAAGAGAAAGAAGAAGGAAGGAAGGATGGAAGGAAGGAAGGAAGGAAGGAAGGAAGGAAGGAAGGAAGGAAATTAGAAGAAAAAATTTCTGAGAGAGTTAAAAAATTTTTTTACAGTTGGTGGAACTGGATTACAAGTTTTAGCTCTGTAAAATCCCAGCCTGAAGTCTGCTGAGAAGCTCCTGTCGTAAAAGTGGAGTGCGGTCACAATGATGGATGGGACTTGTTGTGAAGGCTTTATAGATTTAACAATGGCAGTCTCAGGCCTCTGGGTGCTCCTTCCTGTATCCAAACATAGCAGGTTACCATACATAGAGCACCTCTGTTTTTGAGTTGTGGTTTATTTCTCTGCCACTCTCTGTACGACGAGGGAAGGGAGGCAGTATCTGGGAGGCTGTGGGGCCACACTTTATATTTCTGTGTCTATCTGAGTGTGGGCTGCTGGCAGACCATGGGAACACTAGCGGCGACCCCTTGCTCTGCTGCTTTGGTTTAAAATCACACCAAATTCCTTTCCCCTCCCTTTGTTCCTCCCAGTAGAAGAAGACTCAGTCATTCCAGACCTCTCTCCTCTCCTGAGCTGACCACAAGTGCTTATCATCTGCCCCTGTTTTCTACCCTTTTCCCCTTTAGTTGATTAGGTGCATGGATCTTTCTGGCATGCCTGTGAGCCCAGCTGGTGTTCCTTAGCTGAGTTATAGTTGTTCAATTTATTGAAATTTCAAGGGTAGAGATCAAGGTAATCTCTTACACTGCTATTACTCTGACCTCATACAAAATTATATAGGTTTCAGGTGCACAATTCTACAAGGTGATATGTTGCATTCGAAAGGGCACTGTTTTTGGAATCATGAGCTAGGCTCTGATTTCAGCCCTGCCAGTCATTTGCTGTGTGATCCTTGAACAAGTAACTTAATGTCTTTGAAATTCAGTTTTCCCATCCATGAGTTGAATGAGTTGAGTTTGAAGGAGTCAGTGATGCTTTTAGAACAAGGGTCACACTTCCTATGGACCAAATCTGGCTTGCCATCTGCTTTTGTAAATAAAGTTTTATTGGAACATAGCCATACTGACTTATTTATGTATTGTTTTGGTAGCAAAACAAAAATATTTACTATAGATCCCTTTATAGAAAAAAAACATTGCCTGCTCCTCTTTTAGAATATAAGTCAGATTGGGTGTTTATTCAAAATCTTGTTTTGACTTTCTATACTGCTTAGAATTTAGAAGTAAAAAATCTTAACCAAATTTAAATAGTGATCTTTAATTCCATATTTTGAGGAGTTTTTCCCCTCGCTCCCTTTATTTTATCACCTCTACAAACCTAGACCTACCTCCTTGATGTTCTCCAAACCTAGAAAACACCTCAGGACCTTGACACCTGCTGTTTCTTCTTCCTAGATCACTCTTGTGTTGAGTGACTCCATGTTCTCTTCTTTAATTCCTACAAGTCTCTCCTTTAACATCATCAAGTCAGGAAGGCTTTATCTGACCATCTATATAAAACCACACCTTCCCCCAACCCTGGACATTCTGACCTCTTTCCTCTGCTTTCCTGTCTTCATAACAGGTCTCTCCCACTAACACATTACACACTTGTCTCTATCACCTATACACTCTCACCTGCATACACTCTCTTGGATAGCAGGACTTTAATTTGTTTATTGTTATATCCTCTGACCCGTAAAAATAGTTGGTGCTCAGATTTGGAAAACATAAATCAATTGTTTCAACTCCAATATTGTTTAATTCTACTTCCAAATAAATCTGAATACTATAGAGCCCTCTCACATAGATATATTTTGGTAAAGAAGAGACAATTGTAGAATCCTGTGACTATTACAGTCTTTGCTCTAACATCACTGTGACAGTCACAGAGTCACATGAACTTGTTCTTTGAAAGTATCATTCTGGATTTTTGGTCAGTAAAAACAGTTTATAGATGGAAATCTAATAATAAAGTTTGGCACATAGGCCTATGGTCATGTGGCCCCTAACAACCTGCCTCTTTCTACTTATGATTTTATAAATCTAGACACACACACATACATACACACACACACACACACACACACACACACACACACACACACACACATATCCCCCTCTCTTTAACTGTCTTCTCTCATTGCCCTCCATTATTCCACATAAAGCCAATTCTTCCTGAAATATTCTCTCACTACCTTGCCCAAATTCTCCATCCCCTCCAAGACTCACCTCATGCAGGAGAATCTCTGACATTTCTACTCCTACCCCAACCCCACCTTGAGACTGGGTCAGGGACCTTCCTGTCTGACTGCTCTGTGACTAAACTGACTGTGGCAAAAAGCACATTCTAGTTAAAGAGCTTTCCTAAACATTCTCACTGTTCTCTAGTAAGTGGGCTTCCTTAGGCTCAGGAACTCTGTTCCTTATGTTGAGCACATAGTGCCTGGCTCAGAGCCAGCACTTCATAAACATTCCCCTGGACTGAGCTCGCCCCATGAACCTGGCACTGTGCTCAGCGGGCCACATGCATCCACCTGCCAGGAAGGAACCGGAACCCAGATTTACCTTAGTTATTTTAGGAAGCAATACAGATGGTGGGCCTTGGGTGTGTAGCTGGTGAACACCAGGAAGACTCTGGAGGCTGTTGAAAAGAACAAAGAGGAACTGAGTCGTGGGTCTATAATTTGGTAGAGGGGGTGGCTTATTCCTCTGTTTCAGTACTGGTTCTCATATGGCTTTTATATTCTCCTTCTCAATATCTACAAAAGAGTCATTTAAGAATCATATTGCCAGTTTTGTACTTTTAGTTCTATGACTAACTATTTGTATGACTCTGGACATGTTGTGTATTAGTTGGGAGAAATGTAGACATAGTCACATAAAAAAGTAGTAACCCAAGGTCATAAGTTATAAATAAAAGTGATACATATGTAATATAGTGATATAATGATAACATATATCAAACTCTATATTTGCCTATTATATATCTATGAAATGTATGCACATTTCTATGCATATATGTAATTCCATAACTAATGTATATGTAATCTAATAAATTTCAGAGATAATCTGGTGAGGAAAGACTCTTCCTCAGAAATACAATGATTCTTATTGCCTTTTATCGGTCATCTAATGTCGAGTAACAAATGACTACACAGCTTAGTGGTTTGAAACAGAAGTATGTATCATCTCGCATTTCTGTGGGCCAGGAACCTGAGTGTGGCTTAGCTGGGTGCCTGAGCCTTGCCCGTGCCTGGTGTGGTCATTTCAGGCTCTAGCGGAAAGGAACTATTCCCAGCTCACACACGTGGCACTCTTACCATCCAGTTCTTTGTGAAGTCCTAGTGCCACCAACGCTGCTGGCTGCAAGCTCCCTGGGTTCCTCTCCATGGGGCTCTCTCCACAGAGCCACCTCTCAAAATGACAGTGGATGGTGGGGAAAGAGAGACAGGAAGAGAGAGAGAGGCTGCCATCTTTTGTAACCTAATCTTGAAAGTAACACTTCATCACCTTCATATCTAGTCTTTAGAAGCAAGATGCTGGCTCCCCTTCCATACTCAGTAGGAGGAGATTACATGGTGGGGGTGGGGGTGAAGACCAGGGGGCTGGGATCATTGGGCTTCATGTCCAAGCTACCTATCACAACAATAAAATTCTCCTCAACTAGCTCTCATGTTCCCTACCCTATCCCCATATCTGGTCACCCCACTTGCCCCTTCTTGTCTCCTCCAAACCCCTTTCTTCCCAAAGCTCCTGTCCTGTTCTGCTCACTCACTCTGCTCCTTCCCTTTCCTCCATGTGCTGTGTGTGTGTGTGTGTGTGTGTGTGTGTGTGTGTGTGTGTGTGAACAGCATTTCCATTTAAGTCCCACGCAAAATTTAAAGCTATAATTCAGCTGGTACCTCCTTGCTGCAGCATCTCTGAGAGGCTGGAGAAGTCTGTGTTCCTCCTTCTGTATCTTGTAGTCCTTGATTGGCAATAAATTGGAAATTTCTCTTCCCTGCCAGACTGTGAGTTTCTTCTGTTCTTTTTTTTTTTCTTTTACTACAGAGACAGAGAGAGAGTCAGAGAGAGGGATAGATAGGGACAGACAGACAGGAACAAAGAGAGATGAGAAGCATCAATCATTGGTTTTTTGTTGCTGTTGCGACACCTTAGTTGTTCATTGATTGCTTTCTCACATGTGCCTTGACCGCGGACCTTCAGCAGACCGAGTAACCCCTTGCTGGAGCCAGCGACCTTGAGTCCAAGCTGGCGAGCTTTAGCTCAAGCCAGATGGACCCGCACTCAAGCTGACGAGCTCTGGGTCTCGAACCTCCGTCCTTTTGCATTCCAGTTCGATGCTCTATCCACTGCGCCACCACCTGGTCAGGCCATACTGTGAGTTTCTTAAGGATATGGGGCTATGACATGCCCATCCCCCTTTTGTAGACATCATACTTTGTGCCCTGCCTGGGCTCATTCGGTGTAGCTGATTGACTTAATAAATACCTATATGTAAAGAATTGAGCTTACTTTATTTAGAATTTGAACTATGCTATGCATTATGAACAGAGATTCCTTAAGCAGACACAGACCGTAAGCTCTGAAGCTTGGAAATGTATTCTGATGTGAAAGCTTTCTTCAGACCCATCTCCTCTGCATCAGGTCAGACTCCACCCCTGAATTACCTGGGCATACCCCTGTGGGATTCCCACCTCCGTTGGCCTCTTCCTGCTCCGTGCCCTTTTCTTCATTTGTCTCCCCCATCCTGTGGCAGGAGAGGAGCCCTTTTCATTAAAGTCTGGTTCCCATCATTTAAGGCTGATCTCTAACTCCTCTTGGCTGGTCTATTTCTCCCAAAGGACCCAGAGCCTGTGACTCCAGCAGGTGGCAGAGCTGGTTCTTCCTGGGCAGCATCGTCTTTGGCAGGGACGGAGGTCATTACTAAAGCAAGAGTAATCTGAACCAAGGCCCTCTGCTGGTCTTCAGTGTGCATGCTCCTTGTTCATTGTCTGTGAACCTTTCATGGTTTATGCGTCTGGGAATTGTGAGAAAACAATGTTGTAAAACTATCTTTCACACTGAATTAGTGCCTGGCAGTTTCCTAAGGCATTTTCATGCCCTGTGTTTCATGGAAGTTGTGCTCCATCACTAGAAATAGAGAATATTCTTTGGGTTATATAGGTAAGGAAAGGTAGGTCCAGAGAAGTGGCATGCTCCGCCCAAGTTCTCACCACGGAGTTTGCAAGAGATGGAGTGAGAGCCTGAGTTGGACTCCCAAGTTCAGTGCTTTCTGGTCTTGATTCGTTCTACCGTTAATGAAGGAAGCATGGAAATCCCCCAACACAATCTTCAGAACACAGCTTAATTTCTTCCAAATTGTAGTGGCATCATGCAGTCATGTGAAATTCTTGAATTAAACTGAGCTCTGGGCTTAGTCTTTGCTTTTGTGATTGTCTTAGAACAAGTGTCAGTCTGCATTGTGCCTTAGATCTTGTGCCTCTGTCCCTTCCTCATCTCTTTTCATTTATTCATGTGTTCCCTCATTTGTCCAACTAGCATTCTTATGAATTCTACCACGTTACATGCACCACGTGCCTGGGAAGGTTCCATCTCTCTGGTATCATTCACAGTCTACTGAGACAAGTACCTGGACAGCAGTGATTTGGGGGCATCCCTGTTGCTCTGTACACAACACAAGAACACGACTGTGTCTACCTGGTTTATCAAAGTATCTCGGTGATGAGACAAGTGTTCAGTAAGTATCTGTTGGCTGCAGAGTTTTGGAAGCTCCAGGTCTAGGTATCACTTGACAAATATTAGAAAACAGTTGTAGTCAGTCTCTCGCCTGAAGAGGGATGTCTGGCTGGGATGGCGGGGTAGACTTTGACTTGGGGGTCGAGGTGGGAAGTTAAAGATTCTTGCTCCTCTCTCCTGCACAGGGAGTTTGCCCGTTGGAAGGTGAGGAACACAGCCATCGAGAGGAGAGACCTGGTCCGCCATCCAGTGCCCCTCATGCCGGAGTTTCAAAGGAGCGTCCGCCTGCTTGGCAGGAGACCCACCACTCAGCAGTTCATCGATACCATCATCAAAAAGTACGGCACACACCTCCTCATCTCTGCCACCTTGGGAGGTAGGTCGGCAGCCTTGCCATGACTTTGGTTCTGGGATGGGGGCAGGAGGGAGGCCCTGGGGTCAGAGCTGAATTAACATCTCTGTCGCAGCACATCACTCAAAGGCATCTATTGCCAGATAAGCTGAATTGTCATGGTTCCTGTGATTGTATCAGAGCAGTTGATCCTATTCTCTAGGAGAGTCTTGCTTGAGAGTTGACTAGCTTCTGTGGAAGCATAGCTTCACCTTGGATTAGCTCAGTTTGTTGGGAATGCTCGGTATGATTTTTATATTAGTTCCTTTTGAAATGTAGTCTAATCTGGGAGTAATTAAAATTCAGATGTTGTTCAGAGAATTGCCTTTGTTAATTTAGGTGTGCTTTAGGGACTGGTAAATTGAGGTTGGCGTTTTACAAAGGGGGATTGTTTGTATCTTCTCCGGGCTGGAAGTAGGTTCCTCAGAAGGTGGACTAACTGCTCCATCCTGGTCAGCCTGTCCCATCCCTCCCTCCAGTCCAGTCAGTCTTTAGGGAAGTAAGGAGAAGACGGGTAGAGAAAAGGGAGCACAGAATTGCAATAACAGGGGTGTTGGTGGGGAGAATGGCATCTGGATGCTTCTGGGTCTTGCCTGCATTCATGGTTTATATTACAAGTTACACTTATTCTGTCATCAGTCTTCTACCACAGAGACTGGCTCTGCTGACATTAGGGAAAACCCCTTTGGTGGTAGAGTACTGTGCCACCTTCTCAGGGAGCTGCTAAGTGGCATTTGGGTTTGACTTATGGCAGTGAAACAAGATTGGTATGTTGAGGGAGGATGGCCGGTGGGAGGAGGTATAGTTGATTATAGTAGATGGCCATCTCCTTCAGAGGAGGGTGAGCGCCATGAGCTGGGTTGGTTGTTCAGATCAACAGGAGGCAACCAGCCAGATGGAAGGATGGGGCGAAATGTTCTAGGCTGAGTACACAGGGTGAATTTGGAGGAAGCTCAGGTTGGAGATTTGATGGCGTGAGGAACGTGGATTGGTTTGGCAAATTCATTTGTTCTCACAATAATCTGTGATGCTTATGGAATATTGGACCATCACAGGCACTGTACATTGTCCTTAGTCCTCAGAAACTGCACATTCAGTCAAATCCACATTTTATAGACAAGGAAGCAGAGATTCAGAAGAGTTGTGGCTAGTAAGTGACAGAGCTAAGTTTTGAAGTTTTGGTTTTATAACATTCAATTTATCTAAACAAAAGTCAAAAAAATAAAGGTTAACTTTTAATTTTTAATTTAAGGCTTTCAGTTCACAGCGCTTGCATTAGTCCTTGACCCAACAACAGGCATGTCTTTAACTAACTAATCTATCCACCAACTCGCTCACTCCCCAGAACAACCAGCATGTATGTGTGTGTTGCTTGCTGCTAGTCAGAGAATCGGTGAGGTCAGACTTCAGATGTTAAATCGTGGAGTGTAAATTCTATTCTCTTGTACAGTGAAAACAAAATCACTTCTACATTGAGTGTTTCATTAACCTGTACCCTTTTCTTTGAACTTCTCCCACTTCCCATTTTACCTGAAAACAAATTATTGCGACCAATTCAGTTCTTTTATTAGAGGCTGTGTTCTCCTTGAGTCCCTGGAAATCCCAAATAACAAAGACCTTTCTTTTGCAGTGAAATATATTTTTAATTTCTCTAAGGCGAGATGGTGAATTATTCACAGAGCCTTGTTCCTCTGCTGTTTTTACAGCAAAAACACTTTAAAATATGCAAAGCTTTGGATGGAGTTCTGGTGTTGGACAGTGGGTCCTACGTGTTCCCTCTACATGGAGGAGTAGAAAAGATTGACTGTTGATTTTGAACACAATGTGCCGGAAACCCTGTGAGCTCCTTCTTACATCATCATTTCATTCATTCGTTCATTCATTCATTCATTCATTCATTTCATTCATTCATAGGAAGTATTTCTTAAGGACCTCCTCATGCAATGGTGGAGATGGGAGGTCGTAGTGAAGAAAAGGGCAGGCTCTGGCGTTTGATTGCTGGGCTTCCCATTCTGCCTCCTGCCCCTCCTCAGGTGTCTGTCACCTTGGCAACTGACTCTTCCTCTAAGCCTTGGTTTCCCCTGGTATTGGTAGTAATAACTAGAGTACTTCCTTAATTTATATTGTGAGGATTAAATTAAATGAGGCATCAGCAGTGCTCAGTGCAGTGTTTGCTACCTGACAAATTGTCGCTGCTGGTATTATTGTTATTATTAATATTATCATTGTTATCATTCAGTGGGGTTAAGGAACTTGGGGACTTAGGATTAAGGCCCATTGCTAGACCATTCCCTGGATGAATGGGAGAACATTGAGAAATTCATTTTTCTGTCTGGATATGAGTTTTCTTGTCTAAATAGAAGGTGGTGCAGGGAATTTTATTCAGTATAATTTTTCCTAAGGAAAACACGGCATCTGTTTAGGAGAAAGGCTTTGATAAGCTATTTGAGGTGTCAGGTGCACTACTAAGGGCATACTCAGACAACAAGGATAATCCGCAGACCGTCACATACAGGACAAGTAAGCACATTTGTATGGCTCCTGAGGGAGAGGAAGGTGGAAGAAAGGGAGTGAGAAAGGAGAAATGGAGATTGAGGGCTGAACTAAGACGTATCCATGGGGTCCTCACATTTTTGGTAAAATTAAACTCCTAATAAGATTGGTGTGAGTGATCTCCTTGTGGAAGTTGGGTAAGGGAAATTTGGGGGGGGTGTGTAGGATGACACACAGGAAACCAGTTTATTTTGGTTCCTTGGAAGATTATATTTTGACCCAAAGGAAGCATCTTGATATGCATGATCAAGCTTGCATGTGTGCATAGACAGATGTGTGCACACGTCTACTGTACTCGGATATTAACTTAAACTATATGTGCTCATACATACACACTTAGTACACACACGCTTACTCATTGGACTCATGAATCTGGATGCCATGTCCACATATATGAGTATATATGACCTTGTGCATGCATGTAAATGTGTGCATGTCTCATGAATGTCTATTTTGCATGAGGGCTCATGTTCTTGTACCTGTGCGTATGTTTGTGTGTCTGTTCATTATTCCCACCCTGCATTTTAGGACAACTCCGCTTGGCTAAGAGGAAGGCTGAAAGTAAAGCCACAGGGGCTCCACTTAGAAAGGGGTGAGGGTCACCCCAGCATTCTGCAGTGCAGACACCCCCTTCATCCATCTGGAAGTAGTATCCCCTGTTGTCTCAAAAGGTCACATGATCAGTTCCCACCTCCACCGCCATCCCTGTGTCTGAGTCCCACTTTGTTTCCCCCCAAAAGTCACGCTGCCAAGAGAGGCGGAGCCCCTGGAGGACAGAGACCGAGGAAAGGCCTGTGTGGGGTGAAGAGGCAATTTGCAGAAATGCCCAAGTGGGAAGGCAACTCTAAACAGAACATTCCCTTAATAAACAAGAAATTAAGTCTTAATAATGCAGCAAGGAGCCCATTAACCCCTCTTGATCTAAGGTTTGCTGCTGCCAGTTCTCAGTCCAGAGGGAATGGGGCTGATTTCACCTTCTCTTCCCTTGGAGAGCCTGAGCTGACAGTTGGAATATTTATTTCCTCGGCTGCCTGCCTCTAACATCTAGCATGTTCACTTCTTTAGTAATTTACCTTCCCGCCTGTCTATCTTTTCATCTACCTGTTCAATCATCTATCCACCCATTCATCCATCTACACGTCCATTTATTCTTCCAATGGTGACTGAACATCTGCTCTTCCTCTGACCTAGGTGAAGCGGATCGAGTCCTTGTTTTCCCAGGCCACCACCCACCACTCTTGAACTTGAAGTCTAGTTGGATATAAAGTCATTTTTAAGCCAAATCTATTCAGATTGCTATGGCATTCAAAGGATCCAAGATCATGTCCTCTGGGATAACCGGTTGAAGGCTTCATGGGAAACTATAAACATGAGTGTCTTCTTCTGAACTCAACTCAGATCTAGACAGAAGGAACCCAGAGATTGATTTTGATGATGACAAATCTTATTGGGATATTTCAGTCTAATCATTAAGGCAGAAATGCGTATTAATAACTACTGGGGACTTGGATCATTTTCCATATTTATTCATTCATTGAAAAATACCGTGATCATTTGTTAAGCAGCTAAACTGTACCCATATTGTGCTAGGTAATGACAATGAAATGACAAGAGACTCTTGCATCCTCCCTGAACAGTGCTTCTCCTCTAGGGAGGGAGGCAGCTCAACAGGCAATCACCAGAAAATGTGGTAGGTGATGTATAGAAGAAATAATAGACTGTGGGAGCATGTGATTAGAGTTCTTAATCAGTGGAGGATTCAGGGAAGATTTCCCAGAGGAGGTGTCGTCTTTGGCAACACTTAAGGGATGAGTAGAAAAGTTAGCCAGAGAAAAGCAGAAAAGCAGACCCCCTAACAATGAGGGAAAACAGGGCGCATTTGTTCAGGATAGAGCACACCTGGAGGGTGGCAAGGGAGGCAGCTGGAGAGGGTAGGTCGGCAGGGCCCTCGGTCTCCTAGCAACAGGGATGCAGGCACCCTTCTTCGGGCTCCATCCCACTCTGTGCATCCCAGTACCTTTTCTGTTCATGCAAGATATTCACATGATCCCTGTGGGTTTCTGTTTCCACAGACCAGCATTGTCCAGTGGGAGTAAATGTGAGTCACACTGTGAGCCACACACACAGGCCATTTATAATTTGATCATTTTCAAAAGTAAAAATAAAAAGGGAAGAATTAATTTAGAAATGTATTTCACTTAATATATCATCCAAAATATTATCATTTCAACATGCCATTAATAGAATAAACTATTAACTAGACATTTAACTTTTTTTTTTTTACACATTTGGGGTCACCCACTGTGTAGCTTATACCTACAGTACCTTTCGGTTTGGGCCAGTCATGTTTTAGTGTGCAGTAGTCATACTTGGCCTGTGGCTCCTGTACTGGGCAGCAGGCATGTAGTCCTTAGTGGCTCAAGAAGGGGGACAATGTCTTTATTCATTTGTCACCCCAGTGCCTGCAAAAAGTGCTGAGCACACACGAAATGGCCGGTGCTTGCTGAGCTGGACTGAATGGACAGGCTAGGGAAGGACAGGGGAAAGGTGAGTAGGTGAGTGTACCCCTTGGGGGAGGGTGTGGGGGGTGATTGGGGAAGCTCCCCAGGAAGTGTGTGCCTGAGTGGGTCCTGAAGACTGTCTAGGAGTTTGCCAGGTCTGGGACAGAGGAGGGGTGGTAAGAGGAGGTAACGTGAATTGGGCCCAGAAAGCATACAGGCTGTCAATAGCCAGACATGTAGGGCAGAAATAGGATGGCATTCCTTGCAGAGAGAAAAGAGGCCGAGGAAAGCCTGGGAGAAAAATGAGTAAGAATAAATCATGGAGGCGGAGGAATGGTGTGGGTAGAACACACAGACAGCGTGGCACTCGCATGTAGGAGGCAGCTTGTGGGGAACTCTCAATGGAACCATGTTCTAGAAGCCACCGTGGAGGAATGGGAGGCAGCGGAGTTCACCTGTGTGTCATCACTGTGCCCACTTTCTGTGATAACCACTGTCCTTCTGAAAGTAAATTGTTTTGTTTTTCTCTTCAGCTGGAAAAACATCAACATTCTAAAGAAATTTCAGTTATCTTAGATATCAGGGTTTGTCCTTAAAAAGGATCAAGGGCATTTGTTGTCCATCTAGCCTATTGTTTTGGGTTGATTAGAAGAAGGGATAAATCTCATACAATTGGTATTTTACAGTGATCAAATAATGGTAGTTCACCCTTCCGCAGTGCTTACTGTGTGCTAGGCAGGAGACAGCAACCTTATATAATTAACTAAGTTAATCCTGTGGCAACTGTGTGAGTCAAGTACAGTGTGTCCCCAGCCTTGCACAGAAGGGACTGAAGTGCGGAGGGGGAACTTGTTCATCCAGCTCCTGCAAGTCTAGGCACTGCTTTTTCTGCCTCTCCAAACGATGTTCAATTGCTGCAGTGCATTGAACACTTATGCGGGGACTTTACATGTATTAATTTATTTCTCTTTCTTAATGACCATGTGGGGTAGGTGCTATTCTTCTCCTAAGATTTTAAAGAATAAACTGAGGAACAAAGAGGTTAAGAAAAATCCCCAAGTTCACTGTTAGCAGAGGGTAAAACCGGTTGTACAATGATCAGATCTATCTAGTAGGCATATCTGAGGCTTTCTGTCTGAAGTTCTCATGAAACATCTTGTCATGCAAAATAAAAGGCACCAGAACGTAATACTGTTATTAACCTATGCATGTGTTTCTAAGCAAAATTCCATGGAGTGAAATGATCAGTTTCTATATTTGTCTCTGTCTCTTTCTCTTCGATCTTCCCTTTCCTTGTATCTAACTTTCCTGCTGTCCCTCCTCTCCCTCCGATGTAACCTCTTCTCCATTGCATTCTCAGAAACACGGTCCCGCGTATGTGTAGGTATTTAAGGGGAAAAAAAGATGTATTAATTATTTGTTGACTACTAGGTATATACTAAGTACTGGGCTTTGTTTAAAGGATAAAGAAGTGGCTGATATAGAGAGTCTGATTTCACAGAGCTCACAGTTTAGATTTTTTCTCTAATAAGCACATAGTTTTTCCCTCCTATCTTTATCTCTAAACTATGTCTTATCTCTCTATCTCTCTATTATATCTATCTATCTATCTATTATCTATCATTTATCCATCCATCTATCCATCTGTTTGTCTAGGAAGGGGTAGCAGAAGAGAGAGAAAGGAATGGAGGAAGGAAGGAGGGAAGATGATAGGGCAGAGATGAGAGGAGAAAAAGGAGGAAGTGGATGATGAGAAAGAAAAAGAGCAGGAGGAGAAAGGAATGAAAAGGGACCATCTCTGGCAGATCCACCTGACAAGCCCACCAGGAGGTGATGCTCTGCCCCTCTGGGACATTCCTCCATTACAACCGGAGCCATTCTAGCACCTGAAGCAGAGGCCATCCTCAGCACCTGGACCAACTTTGCTCCAATGGAGTCTTGGCTGAGGGAGGGGAAGAGAGAGATAGAGAGAAAGGAGAGAGAGAAGGGTGGAGAAGCAGATGGGCACTTCTCCTGCGTGCTCTGGCTGGGAATCAAACCCAGGACTTCCACACGCTGGGCCAATACTCTATCACTGAGCCAGCCAGCCAGAGCCTCTTCCATTGTGCTCTTGATTTTCAGTGGCAGGAGGAAACTTGGGTAAGAAAAGTGGGAAGCTTGAGGGTCCTTTCAGACTCTACACTTTGGAGCTATTTCTCCCACCCCCAAAGCTGGCTGGACAGCCTGCCTGAGCTTTTTTCCTTTTCATGCAGGGGAGGAGGCCTTGACCATGTACATGGACAAAAGTCGCCTCGACAGAAAGTCAGGGAATGCCACTCAAAGCGTTGAAGCTCTGCACCAGCTCGCATCGTCCTACTTTGTCGACCGGGATGGCACCATGAGGAGGCTCCATGAGATCCAGATATCAACGGGAGCAATCAAGGTACAGCTTGAAGGTGGATTGGGTGGGGCGGTTCCTATGGCAACAGCACTGAAACCCAGTATTCTGAAAGTTGATGGGAACATACAATCCCTGGCTTTGTACCCATGTACCTAACAGTACCCCTGCCACCACCCTGATTAATGCTGTCAAGTGCCCCACAATAGTATTGGCATTGGCCATAGGCACAGATTTACTGGGCAGCCCCGGCTCTGGCCACAGTACAATTAACAACACTCCTCTCATTTCCTCTGAAAATTCTCCTGTGTGGATGATTTTCCATCTTTCTTCCTAAGTGAAGAAACTGAGACCACAGTGGGTAAGTGATTTTCCCACAATCACAGACCTAGCAGGAGTCAGATTACTGAGTGATAGTAATTTTTTTTAAAGGTTTATTTTATTATTTTTTTACAGGGACAGAGAGAGAGTCAGAGAGAGGGATAGATAGGAACAGACACAGGAACGGAGAGAGATGAGAAGCATCAATCATCAGTTTTTTGTTGCGACACCTTAGTTGTTCATTGATTGCTTTCTCACATGTGCCTTGACCGCGGGCCTTCAGCAGACCGAGCATCCCCTTGCTTGAGCCAGTGACCTCGGGTCCAAGGTGGTGAGCTTTTTGCTCAAGCCAGAAGAGCCTGCGCTCAAGCTGGTGACCTTGGGGTCTCGAACCTGGGTCCTCTGCATCCCAGTCCGACACTATCCACTGTGCCACCACCTGGTCAGGCTGAGTTATAGTAATTTTTTAAAGACCTGCATTTTTTACTTCCCACTTCCATTTTTTTGTGACCCTATGGTTAAAGACATTTGCTGAGGGTTTCACAGATAGAGAGTACCTTAACAGGGACTAAAACTCTAGTCTCTAGACCAGGGGTCAGTGAATATTTTCTGTAAAGGGCTAGATAACAAATATTTAAAGTTTTAAAGATCATATGGTTTTTGTTGCTATAGCTCAATTCTGCTGTTGTTATATAAAAATCACACATAGACAATAAGTAAACAAATGCATGTGGTTGTGTTCCAATAAAACTTTATTTACAAAAGCAGGCATGCTTATCTCCACCATGCTCATCGACACCAGTGCTAGCCAACAGACCTTTCCAAGATGATGGAAATGCCTTCGTCTGTGCTGGCCAAGATAATAGCCACTAGTCATTTAAGGTCCTGGAGCCCCTGAAATGGGGCTAATGAAGAACTAAATTTGTAGGTTTATTTCATTTTAATTAATTTTAATTTTCATGGCCACACTAAATCGAATACCTATAGACTTTTTTTTCATGAAGTGAAAAACAGTGAGGCAGACAGATTCCCACATGTGCCCGGATGGGATCCACCCGGCATGCCCACCAGGGGGCAATGATTTGCCCTTCTGGGGCGTTGCTCCGTTACCACTGGAAGCCATTCTAGAGCCTGAGGCAGAGGCCATGGAGCCATCCTCAGCGCCCAGGCCAACTTTGCTCCTGTGGAGCCTTGACTGTGGGAGGGGAAGAGAGAGACAGAGAGAAAGAAGAGGGGTAAGGGTGGAGAAGCAGATGGGCACTTGTCTTGTGTGCCCTGGCTGGGAGTCGAACCTGGGACTTCCACATGCCGGGCCGATCCTCTATGGATGAGGCAACCAGCCAGGGCCTGAGGACCTGTAGACTTTTAATCCAGTGCCTTACAACACAGGAACTAAAGGAAAAAAAACAGATTCCATTTTCAGTGCAGTAAATTCAGGGATTGCCTTTATAAAGAGAATAAGGGAGGGCATTTTTGATAAAAAATTGATTAGTTCTTCTGAGGGTTTCAATACCAATTTTTTGCATCTCAATTTTTTTTAAACCAGATTATACCTGCCTTTCACTTCTCAATCTTAAGTCTAATTTTTTCCTTTTGCATAAAATCTAGACCCAGCCTTAAATTGAGACTTTCAGAGGTATCTCTAGGAAAAAAGTATATGTGTGTGGGTCAGGGAGCAGTGCAGGACCATGATGGGGGTGGGGAGATCAGGCACAGGAGTCCCAAATTGACCAAGGCAAGAGAAAAAATGTGGGGAGGAGTTACTGAGGAGGGTGGGGCAGAGGGGGAGAGAAATAAATCAGATCCACAAACAAAGAGCCACTTATCCGAGAAGAATCGTCTGTATTGTGGGGGATTATGTTGTTAGGCACAGAGAGATGGATCTTGATGAAGCCATCAGAGTCGGAGTGAAGCAAAGGCCTGGGTTTTATTATCAGCAAATGGTTCTCTCCCCACTGGCTGGGGCCCAGAATTGAGATATCGAACCCGTCACGAGATAATCCTCTTCTGTGCACCCTGGAAGCACAGCCGGCCCCTTCTGAGTGCCTTCTCAGGGGAACCGCACAGCGGCTGCCCAGGAAGCTGTTCCTACAGGGGCATTGTCTTCTACACGCAACCTGGGACTTTGATTTCTTTTTTTTATTTATTTATTTACTTTTCTTGACACTTCCTTGAGAACCAGCTGGCTAGAAGAGGTCTCTCTGCCAGCTGTGTGACACAGCTGGCCCAGGTGGGGAGGTTTCGCCCACGTTATTTTTTTATTGTTGTTTTTATATGTTTTTGTTTCTGTTTTTTGTTGTCCCCCGCCCTATGTCTTTAGCAGAATGAATTGGGAGTTTTTTACTCTCGCTCAAGAACATCCATGTGTTAATGACTATGTTATTATACTGTTTAAAGAAGAATAAATAATTTGTTAAAAGGACCAAAGCTAACGGTGCTCCATTTACTTACTGTTTCTTAAGTGCTAAATGCTTCGAGCATATGGCCGGCCCCTTTACCTATTGAGACGGGTGAGCGGGTGAGCGTGTTACTAACACTTTATAGATGGGGACGTTGAGGCTCTGAAAAGGAGGTCACAGACCCAAGGCTTCCCAGCTGGAAACAGGCAGAGCTGGCATTTGGAGGTCCCTGCGGCTGATTCCCAAGTGATCACTTCCTATGACAGCCAGTGTCGTATCTTTATACCTGGGTGTAAATCTCCAAACAGTTCCACATGTGCCCGTGTTAAATAATCAGAAGTGAAGGCCGACAAGATAGAGAAACCTCTTTTCACACGAAAGCGTTCCTGTGGCAAGGTTGTCTTTTTGGACAGCAACCCCCCTCTTGCCCATCATCTATATCAGGGGTAGTCCACCTTTGTATGCCTACCGCCCACTTCTGTATCTCTGTTAATAGTAACAGTTTCTAACCGCCCACCGGTTCCACAGTCATGGTGATTTATAAAGCAGGGAAGTAACTTTACTTTATAAAACTTATAAAGCAGAGTTACGGCAAGTTAAAGCATATAATAATAATTACTTACAAAGTACTTTATGTTGGATTTTTGCTAAGTTTGGCAGAATAAATCTTTATAAAACAACTTACTATAGTTAAATCTATCTTTTTATTTATACTTTGGTTGCTCTGCTACTGCCCACCATGAAAGCTGGAATGCCCACTAGTGGGCGGTAGGGACCAGGTTGACTACCACTGATCTATATTATTTTAAGGCAACATTTTGGAAACACACTCACATCAAATAGGGATGTTTTGTTCTGTGGTGGCATTGATTATGCTCCTTGCTGAAATTTTATTTTCTTTTTTTTTTAATAGGGGTAATTTTATTGTTCTTGCCTTATAATAATGCATATAGGTGTGTTACAGTTTGTAGAGATTTTTGGTAGTAAGATGCCCAGTTTTGAACATATGCCATGTGTTAGGCATCTATACCCACCATGCCTAGCCTCACAACCTTTCTTGAAAGGATTGACTACTTCTAGGTTAGAGAAGTTAAGTGACTTCCTTAGGTCACAGAGCAAATAAATGGACCAGTCAAGACTTAACACCGATTCTCCTGATTCTAAAGCCCATGATTTTGAAATGTAGTATACTGTACTGTTTTTACTTATTAGTTTGTATAATGCTTGAAGTGACTTTGTGCAGTGGGTACCATGGATAGAAAGAACCTGAGCATTCTGATTCTAGTCTGTCTGCCTGATGGATCTGCTACCTTGTCATCTGCTTGGTGACAGCCAGCCAGGGTCCTTGGCACAGGCAAGATGCTCAGGAAGCAGAAGGCTTTCTGTGGGCTTTCCTCTGCTGGGGGCTGACTATGCAGAGTCTGTTTCATACGAGGGTGTCTCTCTCACATCTTCACCCTTGATGTCCACTCCAGGTCACAGAGACACGCACTGGGCCTTTGGGCTGTAACAGTTATGACAATCTGGACTCTGTGAGTTCTGTCCTTCTGCAAAGTACTGAGAGCAAACTTCACCTTCAAGGTAAGTGCCAGTGGCAACAGTGGGACCAGAGGGTGGAGGGGGAGGCAGCATGGGGGGCGTGATGTGCAGGGAGACGGAGGAAGATGAAAGGCAGAGCAGTCAGTGGAAACTAAGACAGTCATGACATAAAGTCCTTTTAAAAATTTGAATACAGACAGGACAGTAAATTCATGGTTATTAATTAGTCTCCAGATATCAAGTATAAAAATGTGAGCTTTATCCTATTATTTTGGTGAAAATGTCTAAACAGTGCTATTTATAGATGCTCCAGATCTAATATATACAGTGTGTCCGTAAAGCCATGGTGCACTTTTGACTTTTGACAGGTCAAAAGTGCACCATGACTTTACGGACACACTGTATTAAAGTTTCATATCCCATCGTCTGAATTTCCTGTATTATGGTGTTTGATTTTCAGTGTATTTTGGCAGGTGCTATTTGAAATCCAAGAGCTGTAGGGCAGTTTATGGAATTCTTGATTCTGTATCATCTTCTTTTTCCTTATTTGTTCATCATTTGTGGTCTTCGGTATATTTAGACACACAGACACACATGTGCTTGTGTAAGTGTGTGTGCTTGTAGCGGAGCTGACAAACAAGAGCCCTCAACGCTGCCTGCAGTGCCAAGAGACAGACGCTCTTAGGCATTGCTAGGGAGAATGTAACAATTATAAGGATTGATTTGTTGCTATAGATAAATTCTGTATTCGGTTAATGTCTGCCATATATCAGGTCCATGTTAGGTTCTTCATATATGCTCATGACCTTAGAATAATATACCTTTTAAAAAAGTAATTTTACCCCTATTAATTCATCATAAAGTGGAGAGGAGATTGTAGGGAGAAACTGACATGACTCTAAGTACAGGTAGTGCTATTTTAAGAAGCATAATTTATAATAACAGGAAAAACAATATAAGGATCCCAATTTTGCACATGAGACTAAGTGAATTAATGCAGCGCTCATATAACATAATATTAGACTGGTACTAAAATGTTGTTTCTAAAGAATTTCCAAGTAGCCTGACCAGGCGGTGGTGCAGTGGATAGAGCACCAGCCTGGGATGCTAAGTACCCAGGTTCGAAACTCTGAGGTCACCAGCTTGAGTGCTGGCTCACTGGCTTGAGAGAGGGCTCACCAGCTTGAATGCTGGGTCGCCGGCTTGAACATGGGATCATAAATGTGACCCCATGGTCACTGGTTTGAGCCCAGAGGTCACTGGTTCAAAGCCCAAAGTTGCTGGGTTGAGCCCAAGAATTCTGGCTTGAGCAAGGGGTCACTGGCTCAGCTGGAGCTCCCTGGTCAACGCACATACAAGAAAGCAATCAATGAACAACTAAGGTGCCACAAAAGAAGAATTGATACTTCTCATCTTTCTCCCTTCCTGTCTATCTATCCCCGACTGTCCCCCTCTCTCTCTGTCTCTTGTTTTAAAATAATAATAATTTCCAAGTATATGTGGCAACTATTTGATATCACATTAATTTAAAGATGGATGGTTTCTGATTGAATCTATGACATAACAACATGAAAGAATAAAGGGAAACATTACAGGGAAATATGCCTAGATGTTGAAAGAGCTTACCTCTGGATGGAAAGGTTATTGATAATTAACTTTAGGCTTCCAGTTCCTTTTCTAACTTTTCTTCCATGATCACGTATTAACTTGATAATCAGAAAAAGAATGACATGCTTTAACTTTGAGCAGACTAAAATTATGACCTTCTGGAAGAGTCTATGATAAAGGTGATTCTGAATGTCCGTGGGAGGAAAGCGGGTTGAGATTGGCAGGCAAAGGTAAGCAGAGCTGAATATGACTTTTATATTCCATATTCTTGGCAACTCTGGTTCATGCTTCTGTTAGAGAAGATGGTCGGCAAATGGTTCAGGAAGGATTTGGAAGTGTCCCTGGGGATCACTGAATGAAAATCCTCAGGGAAATCCAGGCCAAGGAAGTAGTTTAGTGTTAAAACAAAACATATCCTCAAATACAGGAAGAATCACCCTACCTCCTTTAGTAGAGAAAAGAGTTAGACAGATGGGTTTGGTAACACCTAATAAAGTCAGAACTGCCTTGGGTGTGCCAGTGATGTTAGTTCCTGTGACACCTGCAGTGACCTTGAGGTGCCAGCAGGGTTTGATCCAGGAAGTTTGACTTTGGTCTGCATTGATCACCCTGCTGTGCACGTTGGAGGTGGAGAGCCCTGCAAGTTATAATTGGAATAAATTTAGAAGGGATTCGCAGGATGTTACTAGGAAGTTATTAAGATCACAGGGACATTTAGAGGCTGATTTACCTTCAGCTAATGAAGCTGGAGGTCTAGGGTTCCCTCACCTTCTCAGTCCTCATCTTTTCTCATTCTGAATATTCACTTTCATATTTGATTTTGAAACACACTTCTCAGTGAGCAGCTAAAGTCTAAGTCTCAGTCCCCCCAAACCCAGATCTGCCATTTGTGACATTATTAGAAGTATATTATCCACATACAAAAAAGGAGGCAACACTTTTGTACTATTCTAGATTGGTCAGAGAACACCTGGAGGATTGGATTTAACTGTGTGCATCACACTTCAAGAGGGACATGAAGAAACTACAGTATGCCTGAGAGAGGGTGTCTTATGATTAATAGTGGACGAAGGTTGACTTGGAGCTGAAGCGCTTGACTGCAGATACCTGAAGGATTGTCTTGCAGAAGAGACAGTCAAATTCATTACTATGGGCAAGACAAACTAAACCTGATCTACTTACAGGAAACCACAAGGGCCCCAGCTTTAACTGAGATAAAATAGATCTCACTTTAAACTCCGGATAAAATAGATCTTCTAATGCACATTCATGACAAACCTTGAATGGCCTGCTGAATGGCTTGTGTATAGTGACTGACTTATAAGTAGATAACATTTGGTAGGAATGTCACAGAGGTTATTTAACCATTATCCATTGGGTTGGGTGATTGAAGTAACTGGCCGTTTATTTTTTAATTGAATTTATTTGGGTGACACTAGTTGATAATTATACAGGTTTGAGGTGCTCAACTCTACAACACATCTCTGTACACTGTATTGTGTGTTCAAGCCCACAAGTCACGTCTTCTTTAAGACCTCTCAATACACATTCAAGGGTTTTATGCAGACTTTTCTTGAGCCTGGTTATGTGCCCAGTCCAATGTTAACACATGGGTATAGGAAAACAAATCAGTTCATTGCATTTGCTATGTAAAGAGTGTGGCAAAATTCAATTTCCAGTGATGAGGACCCCAAACAGGTTATTCTTGTAATATTAGTTATCGATTATTATATTACTTTTCATACAAACAACTGTAAACCTATTTTTGTGCCACTCTGTATGTATTTTTTAAGAAACCATATTAGCATTGAGTTAGGCACAAGAATAGAGGAGCCAACAAGACACTATTTCTACCCCAAGAAAATCTACACTCTTATCAGAGAAGATGAACTTCAACAAGCCATAATAGGCATAATGTATTTTAATGAAGGAAGAAATAGGAGGGTTTTTTTTAAACTTTTTATTTTATTCATTTTAGAGAGGAGACACAGAGTGAGAGAGAGAGAAAGAAAGAGAGAAAGGAGGGAGGAGGTGGAAGCATCAACTCCCATATGTGCCTTGACCAGACCAGTGCAGGATTTTGAACTGGCGACCTCAGTGTTCCCAGGTTGACGCTTTATCCACTGTGCCACCACAGGTCAGGCAGGAGGGTTTTATGGTACCAGTTAGGACGGGGACTTAACTTACTGGGGAGTCAGGGAAGTTTTCTTGCTAAAAACAATGCACGGGATGAGACCTGAAGGAAAAGGATGAGGCAGCACCATGGATAGGGAGACAGCATCATGGATAGGGAGGCAGCATCATGGATAGGGAGGCAGCACAATGGATAGGGAGACAGCATCATGGATAGGGAGGCAGCACCATGGATAGGGAGGCAGCATCATGGATAGGGAGGCAGCATAATGGATAAGGAGGCAGCATCATGGATAGGGAGGCAGCACCCTGGATAGGGAGGCAGACACAGAGTATTTATATAGGGGCACCGGAGTTGCTGAAAAAGTCAGGAGATTAAAGCAGAGACATCAACAGTGAGAAAGACAGAGGAAGCCTTCACGCCCTAGAATGCCTCTGGTGGGCAGTCATGAGTCGAACATTCATTTTAAAATAATGACACCATGGAAGGGATTTTAGTAATGAAGTAGCATGAAGAGGTTGGTGTTTTGGAAGACCAGGTTGGCTTTTGCGTGGTCAATGAATTAGAGAAGGGGAGGTCATGGGTTGGTGACCAGGTAGTGGCCATTGCCATCCTTAAAATGAAATGTCGCAAATGTAGGCATGGAGGTAGCAATTGGGGCGGAGAAGACCCATTTAGAGTTACTTAGAAGGTATCATAGCCAGGATTTAGTAAAGAGACTGTGATGAATTTAGATAACTGAGGGAATGGACTGTGGAGATGAGGTAGAGAGGAAGGACAGGAAAATGCCTGTGATTCAGGTCACATATAATAGAGATCATAAAAGTAATGTGCACTATTATGGAGAACTCAAAAAGGGAGTGCTTCATTCTCTCTGTCTAGATGAAGGAATCATAGGGGGGAAATGGTATCTGAGGGAGGATTTTCCTCCAGTGCTGGGAGGTAGGAGAAAGAGGTTTTGTAAATATAAGACAGTAGGATATCTCATGACTTTACAGCAGTCTGATACTTGCTCGGCAAATTATAAAAAAAAAAAAAAACCCACTAAATATAAGGAAAAGATTGATAAGTTGGACTACATTGAAATTAAGAACTTCTGTTCCTTGGAAGCTGCTATTTACAGAATGAAAATGCAAGCTACCGAGCGGGAGGAAATATTTGTGATATATGTGTCTGACAGAGAACTCCCGTGCAAACACATAAATAACTCCTAAAGTCAATAAGGGAAAGACAGACAATCCGGTGAGACAAGGAAATGGGTGAAAGATGTGAACAGGCACTTCACGAACCAGAATATCAAAGTAGCAAATAAACAGCTGAGAAGGTAATTAACTCTTCTAGTCCTCGGAAAATGTAAATTAAAACCGCAATTCAGCATCATAGCACAGCAGTCAGTCTGGCTCAAATGGTAAACACTGACAATAGCAAGGAGTGACAGTGCAGAGGCTGGGGGACTTCCACGCATTGCCTGGGGTGGGGGAGCATTGGGGAGTACCATTACTTTGGAAAACTATTCAGCAGGATTTACTAAATACTCAATATTTCCTCACCATCTGACCCAGCAATTACAGCTCCTTGGACTGTGCCCAAATGAAACGTTACCCATGATCGCCAAAAGACATGAATATTCATAGTCACTTTCTTCAAAATGTTTAAATGGAAGCAGCCCCAAATGCCCATCAACAAGAAAATGGATAAATAACTTGTCACACATTGACATGATGGGCTACAACCATAGATGTGAGAATAGAATGAAGCCCCTTTCAGGCCACAACATGGAAGAATCCCACGGAGATAACATTGCATGAAAAGAAGCTAGACACCAATGAGTATGCACGGTGATTCCATTCCAAAACAGGTCAAAACCAGTGAAAACAAATATCTTGTTTTAGAATCCAGAGAGCATGAACCTTTGGGGAGGATGACTGATGGGAAACCAGAGATGTTTCTGGAAGTATTGGTAATGTTTCATTTCTTGCCCTGGGTGAGAACACGTAGGTGTGTTTACTTTGTGAAAATACGTAAGGATGTACACACTTGATGTATAATATGCATACGTTTCTGTGTATATAACATGCCGCTTGTAAAATTTTATTTAATAATGTGCTCCATCTTGCCATCCTCTGGAAAGAGAAAACACGAACCAACCGGAATGTAAAAAAGCAGGTGGTCCAGCCCAGTGAGGAGACAAGCTGCAGGGACTGAGACCCGGGACCCAGATGTCACAACAGATACTCTTCATTAGGCTCATTTGTTTGAGACAGGGATTGTGCTAAATTAGTTTGTTATATTTACTTCAACGTAGACGTATTTGTATGATATAATTATATTTATTACATTTTTGAACCTTATAATATTGCTGTGAAAAAGGTGTAGATAGCACCCCAGTTTTATAGGTGAGGAAACAGGTCTGAGAGAGCTTGCTCAGTAAGTGACGGAGCCAGACTCTGAACCCTGACAGCCCGACTTCAGAGCTCCTCCTTTCCAGAGGGGTGCTCCTCCTTCTCAGGGTGATGCTACTCCTTCCCAGGGTGCTGCTCCTCTTTCCCAGGGTGCTGCTTTTCCTTCCCACGGTGGTGCTCCTCCCTGCTCCTCTCCTGGTCCTTCTGAATGAGGCTGGGAGGGGAGATCCTGCAGAGGTGTATTCTGATCAATAGACATATAATGAAAGACACTCTAATGACATTTACCTTATAGTGTTTCATAAAATGTCCACGAAACAGGGCAAAGGGAGAGGGAATAAAGGAGAAGATCAGAGGAGACTAGAAAGGAGGAGAGAAAAGAATCATATAAATAATCAGAGTTTATTAGTAGTCAAAGAAGCAACAGCTGATAGTAGTAATAATGCTAAGAATATAGTGAGTACTTCTTTTTATCCTTCCCTCTCCAAGAATCCCATTGACCATCTCACAGACATTGTCATGTAATTTAATATAGTGGCCATCTGGTAAGGTGGACAGAGGGCAGAACTCTGCCTCAGTAACTCATCGATGTGGGAAAGGATGCAGAGAGAATATTTTGCCAAAACCTAGGGATGATCCAGAAGTTGATCCATTCATACATCCATTCATATTAAGCAATATTTATTGAACATCAACTATGTGGCAGGTATTGTTTTAGTAGATGGCTATAAGCTAAGTCTCAATGATTTTGGAGCTTATATTTAATATATGGAGGGGGTAAACGACAATAAACAACTAAACAAAGAATATATTTCTACATAAGTAGAAATTTCTAGACCGCAGAAATGACCTCAGATATCACTCAGGATGAAATGAGAAGCCATTGCAGATGTGGACAGTGGAGTAATGACCTAACTTACATTTTAAATGAGTGACTATGACTTGAGTAGAAGAGACTATTGAGGGGAAGAATACATACAAGGAACCCAGTTAAGAGGCTATTGTGTTTATCAAGGTGAGGGAAAATGGTGGTCTGGACCATGACAATGGCAATGAGGGTTATGAGACGTGATTGAATTATGGATATATATTTTAAGTAGTGCTGACATTATTCAATCGTGGACTAAGAAACTTGTGAGAGAAAGAAGCAGAAGATGGTCCCCAAGTTTTGCCTGAATAAATGCAATGATGAAATTGCCTTACTGATACAGAGAAGACCGTGGGAGGGGATAAGTTTTGATGAGACATGAGGAATTGGGCTTCTTCCAAAGTTTGAGAAGTCTATTATATATATAAATGTATATATTAAATGGGCATCCAGAAAGTCAGAGAAGAGAAGCAGAGGTATAAATTAGCATAGAGATGATATTTAATGATGTGAGATTGGACAGATCACCTTGGGAGAAATGGTAGGCAGAGAAGAGAAGGCATCTAGCTATTGAGCCATGGAGAATTTAACATTGAAGTGTTGGGATAATGGGATGATAATGAAGAACAAGAAAAGGGAGCTAAGAAGTGGCCAAGGATGTGGGAAAAGAGCCAAGAGGGTGTAGTGCCCTGGAAGCCAAATAAAGACTGTTTTCCCAAACAGAGATGGTGGTCAGCTGAAAGATGCTGCTGATAAGAGAATTAAGATGAGGACTTAGAACAAGGAAGTGGATTTAGCAACATGGAGGTCCTTGGTGACCTTGACAAAAGAGATTTCAGTGGAGTTATAGGGAGGAAAGCGTGAGTCACATGCGGTCTAGAGAAATGGAAAATGAAGGCAAGTGATATAGCAAACTCTACAGAGGAATGCCGCAGTCAACGGCACAGTGACAGAGAGTGATGTGGTGTAGGTGAGTTTCCTTCTTTTTAATGCGGAAACAACAAAACTTTTATACACCGATGGAAATTATTATTCAGAGAAGGAACATTGATTCTGCAAGACAGAGGGGGTGATTTTAAGGTCTAAGTTAAGTGGAGTGGAGCGAATAGGGTCTTGGGTAAGAATGGAATTAGTTGCCTTACCTACTAACATCTGCTGGTTCATCCACAGTGAGGGGTGGATGGGAGAGCATAGGGGTCCAGAGGGGGCTGCAGTCCATAGATGTGGTAATGGGAGCACTTTCTTGACCTTTTCTCTAGGTTTCTTTTCTTCATAGATGGAAGTTTTGTCTCTGACATTAGAATGTTTCTATAAATGATGATGTGTCACAGTTTAATGGGCAGGCTGTTTCTTTCTCATTGTACCTAAAACAGTGACATGTCTCGCAGGGAATGGCATCTTAGATCCTGTAGCATGGGATATTTTTCTTCATGAAAGGGGGACTGAGGTCATTAGCCTATTCTCAGCTCCCCAGGGAGAAAGGTAAACAGGAAAAAGGTAGAGATCTTTAAAAGACAGGAGGTTGGGCAGTGAGGGGGTGTGGGGTGAAGGACTAATACCGTGAGGTATTGTCCAGCCTCTGCCCCTCCAGACAGGACCACCTGAGACAGGTGTGTTTTGAGAGCCTCTTCTTAACCAAATGGTCCATTTCACTTGTTGATCTCTCTTTTATTAAGATTTTATTTATTAATTTTAGAGAGGAGGGGGGGGGAAAGGGGGAAGAGCAGGAAGCATTAACTCCCATATGTGCCTTGACCAGGCAAGGCCAGAGTTTTGAACTGGCGACCTCACACTTTATCCACTGTGCCACCACAGGTCAGGAGGTCAGGCCACTTGCTGATCTCAAATCAATTTCTCTTCCCCCTTCTCCTTCTTCCTTCTTTTCTCCTTTTCTTCATTCTTCTTTTCCTCCCCACTCTTTTTTATTTATCTCTGTTCCTGCTTGAAGCCTCAGCTCCCTGCAGACTAGGGTCTATCCCTGTCACTCACACACTCAGAGTCTCGTCATGCCTTGAACGACCTCTGTCCTCTCTCTTACTGAGTTCAGTGCATCTTCCAGTGCCCAGCACAGACGTCTGTCTCACAGCAGGGATCCTTCCCTCTGCACCCTGCCCTTCCTTGGACGCTACAGTGATTGCCAGGCTGCCTCCAGACTGATCACTCCTGCCCCCACCGCTGTCTCAGACGCAGGTGTGCTCTTCTTAAAGTCAAATCCAGTGTTGTCACTTCTTCTGCTTCAAACCCTTCACTTCCTCAGTAGAGATGTTGGTATAAAGTTTAAACTTCTTAACTTGGCCCAGAGCAACATAATCAAACCTTTGCCTAATTTCTTGTCTTTGTCTTATTCTACCGGCCTGCATACCTTTACCCCAGTCCTGTGGACTTTCTTACCTTTCACCACAGGCATCTTTTAAAATTTTTATTTTGTATTCCTTTGTACCTTTGCACAGCATCTCTGAAATTCCTGGACTTCCATTTCTCCCAAGGAGGATTCTCTGCCCTTTTCTCCCCAGGTTATCAGGCCTCCTACGCTCCTTTGTACCTAGGGCTTGCCACACACACACACTCACACACATACACACACCCACGCACACATACACATAAACACACACACTCACACACATACACACACCCACACACACACTCACTTTATTACCAATCTGACTCCCCCAGTGAAGTATAAATTCCTTAATGATAGGGACCTTCTCTATCTCTCTCATAATATGTAGAACCTGGTACATAAATTGTGCTCAGAATATATTTGTTAAATTTATTTATAAATGAATGAATAAATAATTAAATGAATTTCCCAGAACATAGTGAGCTCTCCTTTCTCTGCACTCTTACCTTTCTCGTACCACGTCATAGTGGATCCAGTTCAATGTAACAACCATTTCCTGAGGGCCTACTGTGTGCCAGCTGCTGTGCTACCTTGCGTGGATAGCACTCATAGTACATGTTCCTCTTCTACAGAATTGGATGTTACATCTTCCAGGTGGGGGCCATGTTCCTTCATCCTCCAAATACTATCTCTTCTGAAAAGCCTTTTATTTTTATTTTTGGTTTATTTCTGAAATGAGAAATGGGGAAGCAGAGAGACAGATTCACGCATGTGCCTGACTGGGATCCACCTGGCATGCCCACTGGGGGGCGATGCTCTGCCCATCTGGGGCATTGCTTTATTGCAACCAGAGCCATTCTAGCATCTGAGGCAGAGGCTATGGAGCCATTCTCAGTGCCTGGGCCAACTTTGCTTCAATGGAGCCTTGGCTGCGGGAAGGGAAGAAAGAGATAGAGAGAAAAGAGATGGGGAAGGGTGGAGAAGCAGATGAGTGCTTCTCCTGTGTGCCCTGGCCAGGAATTGAACTCTGGACTTCCACAAGCCTGGCTGGCACTCTACCACTGAGCCAACTGGCCAGGGCTGAAAAGCCTTTTTTAAAGACCTTTCTTATGGCATATATTTACTCATCTTGCTGCAGCATATTCATTTGTGTTTCGGTTTTATCTCTTCTCCTTAAGGGAGGGGTCATGCCTTGCCATCTTTGGGTTTCATCACACTCAGCACAGTGCTGTGGACATAGGAACTCAATATGTATTTGTTGAATTTGATTTTTGTACATGATCAGTCCTAAAGTGACACCAGAAAGAGGAAGATTAGGAGGAGGATGGAAGAGGGAAAAAGAGGAAGAGAGAGAGGGAGAGAAGAGAAAAGGATGGAGGAGAAGAAGAGAGGAAGGGGAGAAAGGGAAGGAGATAGAGGAGCAAGAGGAGGAGGCCTAGAAGAGAAAGAGCACTAACAGTCTCTTTCCTCAGAAGCTAGGCATTGTAAATGAAGTGGAGATGATAATTTTCAGAATCATCTTTCAACAAGAGGTAGAAAGAGAGGAACAGAGATTGTAGAAGTATTTGAAATAACAAATAATTGCTGCTCCTTCTTAGGCATGTGCTTTTTTTATCCACTAGCCAGTTCATCCCTTCCACCAACTAAGAGATAGGGATCATTCTCCCTATTATGCAGATGATGAAACTGAGGTTAATAAAGGTAAAATCTCTTTTCTGAGATCCCCCAGCTTTTGGGCCTTACTCACCTGGGCTCTGAAGGCTGCCTTACTTCTCTGGGAGAGCTCTGAGTCAGCACAGCGCATTCTAGGTGTGAGTAGAGTCGTCCCTGCCCAATGGTAGCAGTAGAGGAAGAGGGGACACGATGTGATCAGGTCACCTTTTTATAAGCTCCTCCTATTCCAAACCCCTGTGACGTCATGTGGCCTTATGATCCCAGGGTGGACCACCGAGTGACCGTGGCCTGTGCATCATGGGGATGAGTCCTCATTAGAATCACCCCAGGGTCTCGGTCAATGGCTCGTGTCCCATTAGCGGGGCCTGGGAGGCACTGAAGAGAGTCCTTGTTTCTGCCTTCCCGTGGCTCTGTCTGTAAGGCCTGTTGGGTAAAAGAGCAGCAGCTCCATGCCTGATAGGGTTGCTGATGTTCACATCGCTGCGGGCACCCGAGTGCTGGTTTTCCTTATGAGCCGAGTCCTGTCCTCTGCATTGTCAGATGGAGCAGTGGCCTCCCTCTTGAGAAGGGGATAGAAATGTCAATTACAGAGTCAACCAGAAAACAAATAAAATGGGGAAGATCAGGAGAGCACATTTAATGGTGGTAAGACCGTGGACTAGTTACGTCGCTGGGCTTCTTCGGCACTTCTGATCTGCAAAACAGGAATAAAAATCCCTCTGCCTGGGAGCCATTATTCTACATTTAATAGGAAAATATATAGCAAGCACCCAAACTAAAAACCAAGGAGGCTGATATAAAATAGTAATTATAGCTACAATTTACTGAATAACTCTCATGTGCCGGGTAGAGAAGTAATTTGTCTTGTGTACACCTCAACTTGGGTCCATTTTCCAGATTTGAATGTTGAGGCTCCCAGAACTTAACTCTCTTGTATGTGGCAGAGCAAGACTTGGAACCCAAGTCCACTCAATGCCAGTGCTCTTACATTGTACACCATATTGTATATGAACTTGGAGCATAGAAATCATAATCGTGTTTCTTTTTTTTAGAGCAAGTGGTCATAAGCCCTGTTTCTGTGCTTATAGGTTCTGCTAGTTACTTTAGAAAGTCTGTGATTTTCCTAAAATTACTCGCCCACTGTGTAGGTAGGTAGGTGTCCCATTTTCGTAACTGTTCTCATACTTTCCAGAGGATCAAATGCCTTAATAACAAACAATTCCTGAGGCCTCGCAACATCCTGGGTGTTCAGGACCAAGGACAGTGCTGCCTCCAACCTGGGGAAATCTGGGAACATTTGGTGACTCAAGACTTAGACTTGTACAGTGAGGTGAAAATGCTTATGGGGTATAGGCTGATGTTGAGAGAACAGATAGCAGAGCACTTTCCAGTTGCTGTGTGGTCATACGGGGCTGTACCTTTCCATAAACTCTTGACTGAGTATGCAGCATGGAAACCCTGAGTGATGCGTGCTCAGTGTGGGGATACAATCTTCTCTGGCAACCATGTCCCTCCCATCCAGTTACTTGTTGCGCTCATTGATTGTGCAGAAACCGGACATCAGGATGGCAGAAACTGAAATAAATCACTCGTGGATGTTAATTCACTGATTCTAATAGATGTGGTACTTTTTAAGATTATTAAGTCCATTTTTAGTCCTCACTCCCCAGATCATCTCAGTCAGAATCAAGCTCTCCTTTGACACTGCAAACGTGGAGTTTCAACGCACCTCTGTTATATTCTAAACACATTCTACCTTGTCTTATGGGCATAATTGTACATATTTGCCACCAAATTGTCATTAAGATCCCTGAGAGACATGACCATATCCTTTTTTCTTATTTGTTCATTATCTTCTTCTTCTTAGTTCAGCATTTTGCTTGTAGTGGGTATTCAATAATGATGTATTCAATTTAAGTTTCTTAGAACTGTCAAATCAATTTGTTTTGAATCTTAGTTTTTATTGGTAAAATACACATAACATGAAGTTTATTTAACCATTTGAAAGTGCACCATTCAGTGGCATTGAGTACATTCACACTGTTGTGCAACCACCATCATGGTTTAATTCCAGACCTTGTTCGCCACCCCAAATGGAAACTTTGGGGTGTATCCGTGAAGCAGTCACTTCCATGCCTCCTTCTCTATGAGCCCGGACAAGTATTAATCTGCTTTCCGTCTCTATGGATTTGCTTATTCTGGATATTTGATATAAACGAAATAATACAATATGTGGGGGATTTCTTTTGTCTGTCTGCTTTGATTTTGCAAAATGTTCTCAAGGTTCATTTCATCCACATTGTAATACTTATCAGTCCTTCATTATTTTTTTTCGTGGTTAGCTTACATTTCATGTTATGGTTGTACCACATTTTGTTTACCCAGTCATAGGTTGGTGGACAGGTAGATAGCTTCCACTTTTGAACCACTGTGGATATTGCTGTTATGAACATTTGTGTGCATGTTTTTGTTTGGATAGCTGTCTCCAATACTTTTGGGTATCTATGTTAAGAGTGGAATTGCTGAATGATATGATAATTACATTTTAAAGAAGTTTTGGCACAAAAATAAGTTTATTTTGCAGTAGATTACACAATCCCATTGTTGACTTTCTCTCGGGATCAGCAATGCATTGCTACGTGACTGGCGGTGCTGTCCTGCTGAAGGTGTAATCTGTTTTATCTACATAGTTGACATTGGACTGGGCCATGTGATTTCCTTTGGTCAATGGAATGTGAGAGGACCAAATGCAGGCCTCATCTTAGCAGACACTAGAGGGGCATCTTAGCAGACACTTGAGGGGCACTGTCTTGACTTTTGCTCTTTCCCTCTGTCACACGAATGGTATATGCTTGAGCAAGAATGGCTGCTCCTTCAGTCTAGATCTGAGATGAAGAAGACTTCTAGGGAAGAGTCAAAGCCCAGCCAACATGAAGCATGAGCAGTAAATAAACCGTGTGGTTTATAAGTCACTGAGATTTTGAGGTTATTCATTACCACACTGTAACTTAACAAAAGCTCGATAATACTGAAGCCTCAGATTAAATGACATAAACCACACTTGCTTACCGTAGGCCTTCTCAGTGCCTCAACTGTGTTCATACATATTACGAGTCTCAAGAAGTGGATTCAATACACAGTTTTCCGAATGGGTTTGACTCTGGGTGCATCTGCAGATTGATGATGCTGTGACTTACAACTTGGCAAATGCTGGACTGTCCATACCATATGGATTCAGTCCTATTCCCTTGCTTCTTGAGGTCAGAAATCATGTCTTATTCATTTTCCATATCTCTAGCATCTAGGACAACACCTGCCTTTATAAAGTGATGGAGGAAAGGAATTTCCAAATAATTGCCGACTTGAACGTTTTATCTTTGCATGCCTACTATGATCTAGGACTGCGCTTGGGATCTTGGAAAAAAGGCAAAAAAATGTTAAAAATAAAATAAAAACAATTGAAGTGCTCAAGAGTTCTAATTATAGCTATGAATCCCCCCTCCCCAAAAAAACAATGTGTGCTGAAATTAGCGGTCAGTTCCTTTTGTATCCTTGGAGCACCTGCCTGTCCCTTTCAATACTGAGTTGAAGTTAAAGTCACTAAAGGTTTCAAGCTGTGATGTTGGGAAAGGTGACACAAGTCCTGCTCAGGAGAGATGGCTGGAGAGAGATGGAACTGGCCAGGCACAGAACAGGGACCACAGTCCCCAAAGAAACACGTGATGTCTATGGTCACCTTCATTCAAACACATTTACTGGTCTCATTTATGGGCAGGTGACAGGGACGTGGGAGATGAACGAGGAGCTTGCAGACTGGGAGGAACAGGAATCTGAACACACATAATACGATGCCTTCAATGTTCTCCTACCATCTGCAATACAGGCAAGGGGTTTTTGGGTGCCGACAGGGGATGCCAGCAATTGCCAAAGGCCTCCAGGGAAAGCAGCAGAAAGCAGATGAAGATGGGGAATTAATTGTATTATTTGCACAACTGTCGTGAACAAAGACTATGATGTGTGTTCTACAATGAATTTTGTTTTCCAATCCATGAAGTATCATTTCCATCCAGAAAAGTTTACCCTTTTGAGGTGAACAGGTTCTCTGGTTTGACAAACATATCCCATCACGATATCAAGATGCCGCCACAGTCAGGATATGAAATGAGTTGTTTAAGTTTTGCTCCAGTCCTACAGTGCCAGCTTTCATGAGGGAACTGAGGGTCAGAAAAATTAAGCCCCTGAGCCCACACTTCTCATGGCCATGCTGTTAATAGCAGCTGGGCCAGCGTTTGAACAGGGCAGAACTTAGCACACAGAGACAGCAGTGTTTCAGGATGTAGCATGGGTAGGGTGCTAGGTGAGGGGAGAATTTGGAGACGTCTGCTGTTCCAGGGATCAGGCGACACAGACTCTTGTAGGTATCAAATTTGTTTTTTTTTTTTTTTTTATCATGAATTCTACGAAGAAGCTTTTATTTAAATGAATCAACCTCTCCTTAAAGTTTCAAGGGTATCTTCATGTTGGAATTCTATGAAATTTAATTTTAAAAAGTATGTTTACCTCTTTATCCTTGGCGATTTTATAGTTTAGATCATATTCTCTTTTTGAAAGTGAACACTGTCACTTAGAAGTCACCCTGCCCCTCATGCCTTTAGTTGGTATATATCCTCCTCCATTTTTAGTTATTCATTTACGGTGTTTCTCCCTCACTGAGAGGTGGGTTCTGTGAGAGCAAGGATTTGTTTTGAGTTCCTGGTCCTTTCTCCAGAGCTTAGAAGAGGACCTGGCACAGAAAGATGGCTAATTGATCTTTGCCTAGTGATTGAATGAATGACAGCACAGAGTAGACTGTCAGCAAGTCAAGGTTGAGAGAATCTTAATGAGCAAAGTCCAGGGGCTGGCAAACTTTTTTCAAAAATGAGGCAGATGGTGTTAGGGTTTGTGGGCCACACTCAGTCTCTGTTGCAAGCAGTCAGTTCTTTCACTGGAATGTCAAATCAGCAACGGGCAATAGCTAAATCTTTGTGTTTGTGCTCCAGCACAATTAATTTACAAAAGTAAGTGGTGGGTTAAGTGGTTGGCCCTTGGGTCATGGCTTTCCCGCTCTGGTATCTGTCAGTGTGGACTGGGTTATGTTGTGCTAACAAGCAACCCCTGAATCTCAGTGGTTCGCAAAAGTAAGCGCTCCTTCCTTACTGATGCTACAGTGTGGTCCCAGTCAGTGGGGATTCTACTTCTCTGGTGGCCTCGATATGGAACATTGCTATTCCTGGAGGAATGGAGAAAGACAGACTGATAAGCTCACATGTTGGGTCTTACAACTTTATTTTAGAAGTTTTACTTATCATTTCCACTCCCATTTGATTGGCCAAAACACATCGTGTGAAGCCACCTGGTTTCAGACAGTAGGGGTGTACAACATTTTCAAAGGGAGGACACTGAATATGTATCAATGACAATACAATGTACCACACACCATTTGGATCTTGGGTTATTTAGAACATTCTTACTGTGGCAACTTTCCAATCTGGCTTGTGCATTTTTAGTGAAGAGGAGGGATTTCTCTACCCACTAACGCAATCTGTTCCATCGAACCCCGGAACTTCTGATAGTTATAAAGGCATTGATTTTGTTGTGCTGAATTTCACGTGCCTGCATCCTTCATCCAAGTCTACTCCTTAAGATCCCACAAAGTAGACGATGATCCGTTGGAACAGAAAAGGTTAGTCTCCTCAGAAGGGGGAGCCAGAACCCACCCACTTTCCCTCCCAGGTAGCTGCCTTTCTTTATTTCCCAGAGAGCAAATGACCCATCACCGAGACAGGGCTGAACTTCTGAATGAGATCATAGCCTTTTTGCCCTTTCTGTACAGTTTCACCTGGTGAATTATCGTCTTATTTTCATTCCACTCCAATGAGCTGTCAGCGATGGATACCGTAACTCACAGCAATAGAAACACAAACAGATGGGTAATTGACCTGCATGCCTTCATTACGCTGGAGTTCACAATGGCTGTTGGAGCCATAAAGTCCTCTATCTGCCAGTCTGAAATCCCTGGCATGCTCAGGGAAGGGTATCAGGATGTCTTTTTGCAAAAGGTGCAGTCTTTGTGGTTCTCCCCGCCTCATGCTTTTCAGAAATAGAATTTGACAAGCAGAACTTAACAGGTACAAGACAACAGCTGGGACTCCTGTAAGCTTCAGAGGTATCTATGGGGAGGGGCACATTCTGATGCAAGAACAGGACAGAAAAATATTTATATTCAACCAAAATAGAACCTAACCTCCTGCCTCCTCCTTCCTCCCTCTTAGCACTGTGCAGGATCATGCATTCACTAGCTAATGAAATAGGTCAGAAGAGAGCGAATCCATCAAAAATAGTACATGTTAAGCAATTAAGATATAGACTAAAATAAAACAAAGCTGAGAAAAGAAAACACAGGAAGATATATGGTCCTTGACTTGAACAAGACTTAAATTGATCCAGGGTTTTCACATACAGTGCTAGTCTTTGCGCATGCTAAGCCCTCTGCATGGAACAGGGTGGATGCCCTTTATCTATTCAAAGCCGTTGCCTGTGTTTCAAGACTCTGCCCACATTCCACACACATCATAGTCTTCCATAATTATTGTCTCCAGCCTTATCCTCTTTCATCTTCATAATAGATCGTTGACATTCCGTACTTGAAATATATTTATTCAACACAGTCTGCTACTGTGTACCAGACATGATGCTACTTTTTATTATCAGTTAAGCTCTTTGTGTATTATTTTTGGATTTTATGCCTGTTTTGAATCTCCCAGTAGCCCCTCTGTGTCCTTAGAAAGGAGGAAACATCTTTTTCAACATTTCGCCATGTAGTACTTGTTTCAAGGGAGGAGGAAGAAGCTAAGAGTTTCTTATCAGCAAAAGAGCAGGATCATGTTCAGAGAGGAAGGTTGGACTGTTATTGCCAGGTGTTAAGGGCCCCTTTCGCTTTTGTTGACTGGGTCTTCTTTTCTTGATGTTAAATGTTCCCCAGCCTCAATGAGCACAGGCAACTAAACCAGGTGCTTTCTTTAGACAGTAACAGTAGTAACAATGTTATTGAAGTTCTCCAGGGATCCAATATAAGGTTTCCCTGTAAGTTCTCATTACTTTAGCACTCCCAGTGGTTAAAACTCAACATCTCAGTGATTCCTCTTTTATTATCATTATGATTATTTTATATTTTATTTTTCCTGACTCTCAGGCATACTCCCTGCCTGTGAGGAACAAGGACCCTTGACTTTAGTTGCTGTAAGAAAGGCTGTCCTCATGAGCTGACAGATCTCTGCTCTAGGTCATTTCTCCCTTCAGAGTCATGATCGTCTCTAAGGCACGAGAATTATTTCTTCTCTTCCTAAGGGAACTTGGAAACAAGTAAATAAACAAAAATGATGAACGCTAATTAGAAAGGAAGGTGATTGCTAAGTTCATTCTGATTTGGAAATTCTGCTGCCTTAGGTCTTCGCCCATGTAGTTTTCATTTTCTAGATGACTCTTTCTGTGGATTCTTCATCCTCCAGTTCCTCTTAATTCATTAGGTCTCAGCCTAAATGCCTCTTGCTCTAGGAGAGCCTCTTTGACCATCCCTACTCCATTCTGGGTTAGCTTTTCTTCCTCTTGTTCCCTAACAACCTTGTGCTTCTGGTACAGTGCTGGTCTAACTGCGTCCAAGCATCTATCTTCTTCCTACACTGTGAGGTCTGCAAAGGCAGGGAGTTACCTGCCTTATTTACCCTGCTATCCATGACAGGGTGCCTGACACGTAACAGGGCTTCAGCGATATATGTGAAAAGAAGGGAAGAGAGAAGAAGAGAAGAAAAAAGGAAGAAAGGATGGAAGGAAGGAAGGAAGGAAGGAAGGGAAGGATGGAGCAAGGGAGAGAGTTTTCTTGTCTCTTTCTCTTCTTATAAGGGCACTAATCCTATCATGGAGGCCCCATTCTCATGGGCTAATCACCTCCCAAAGGCCCCACCTCTTCACATTATCACTTTGGGGGGGGGTGGTAAGGTTTTAACATATGAATTTTGGAATTCAAACATTCAGCCATGGCAGCCAGGTTTTTGTTTAAGTAGTGTTTATGCCTTTTCTTCCATAATTTACTTTTCATAACAGCCCCCAAAGGTGGTCTTTAGGATTTTAACTTCACAGGAGAAAGAAACATGAGTTTGGAGAGGCTACAACATTCTCAGAGGCCACTCTGTGCTGGAGCTGCCACTGGAACACTATGCCGGGACTTTGTCTCAGCTTTCACACTGGCCCCTGGAGAGGTGGGAGGACCCTCAAGTGTTTCAGACAGAACCCTGTTGGAATTCCTGGATTTGAGTCCTGAGTCTGTCACTTTAGTTGTCGAGCGTGGGGCAGGCCACCTAACTTTTTGATTCTACCATTTTCTAAAATCTAATGGGGCAACATTTCTTTCTAATGGAATAAAAAAAGAGAATAGGTATTTTTATATGTTTGTTTGTTTTTCCATTCAAATGACTTTATGGACACTACACTGGCTCAGTTTTAATGTACACTTGGGTCTGTTATGGACAGGCAAGGCATTGGCCCCTAAAGCTCATTCTCTAATGGAGAGATGGAAACATAAACATTAAAAACAAATTCAGAGCAGAATTTCAGTAAGTGACACATCCTCTGAAAGAAATGGAAGAGGCGTTTTAACTTGGGTGGTCCAGGAAGGTCGGAATGCGGGACAAGGCAGGCATTCACAGATCGGAGAAAAGAATATCCTAGGCTCACTGGAGGACAAGTGCAAAGACCATAGAAAAGATGTGACTGGCACACGGAGGGGCTGAAAGGTGGCGGGGCACCTGGTGTGTTCTGAATATGGAAGAGAATGTTAGCAGATCAGAGGAACGAAGGAGGCAAGGAGATAAAGCCAGTCCACCATGTGCTAGTAGGCAGGAGAAATCCTATCTCAGAGGGCATGGAAAATAGAGAAAACATTGTGAGATGGATGTGTGGAACGTGAGGGGGGAGGAGGGACTGAGGAAAATGGGGCAAAAAGCCGGAAAAGAGAAGACGATGTGGGTGTTCCCACACCGACATTGCCCACTCACTCTGCGTAACCCTGAAACATTTCATTTTAAAGTATAACTAGATGTTTTTGGTGTTTTTTTTTTTCCTCAAAGTATAATGAAGTTGAGGGGGAAATATTCCATATGTGCAGTGTGGGTGAACTGGTGTTCAAATGAAACTCCTAGCTGTATTGCCTTCCTGGGTTTTGTGAAGCAAAATTTATATGCTCGGTAATAATGGTGGCCTTTCTCTGTCTTTCTTTCCCAGTATGCCTTTGTGTGTGTGTGTGTGTGTGTGTGTGTGTGTGTGTGTGTGTGTGTGTGTGTGTCTTTGGAAACTGTGGGGACAGAATATTCCAACCCCGCCAGCAGCTGTATATCTTTCAACAGTGCCTCTAGAGGCCAAATCTCCCTCCAAATTATTTACGACTCCCATTGAAGCCCGCAGGACTTGGGCGCCCATCTTGGAGGTCAGCAATGGGCCTCTTTGTTGGACGCAGGTCATGGGGAGACGACTCCGGCGGTGACTTGTATGTGAACCTCCGCTGCTGTAGAAATGCTTATGTAACTTTAAACAGTAACGACATTTTTGCAGAAAAGTGCTTTTTAATTGCTACGTCTTCATTATTCTCTTTCAAATTTGCCCAAGAGATTCTGCCTCAGAGACAACTCACGTGTTCCGAGTTTCCATTTTTAAAGAGCAGCCCGTTTTGTGTTTCAGCTGCTCCCAGACCCCCCCCCCAACCCCTACACCCCAAACTTCATCTGTTTCTGTTGCTTTAAATTGGGTAGGTAATATTGCCTTTTGTATCCTTGCCAAACGGAGAAATGATTTGACGCAGTTTTCTAAAAATGTTCTCCCCAAATTCCTTTTGGGCTGGGACCAAGAATAGAATATTTTATCCCCTACAAAAGGGAGAAAGAAAGTGATGAGCAAGCTAGAAAAATAGGACTGCGAGTATAGTCTATAGAGTTCCTTTAAGCAACAGAAACTTAACCCCAATCCATAGACTCAGATGCCTATAGGGGATTGAGATCAGCTAAAAATAAATTTTGCTTTGGAAGTGAAAACTGTGATACAGATAAAATGTTTCAATAATGCAGACTCGGAAAAAAAAAATTGTAGACTTGGTTGAGAAGGGACTTTTCTGCTTGGTTTGATTTATTTTGCCCACCTTTTGGTATTTGAACGAGATCCCTGTATAGGAAACCCTTCTGAGCAGTCACTCAAACTCATATGGACCCTCTGCTCATCAGCGTGGACCTCACCCAGGCTTGCGAGGCACATCGCCCAAGCTGTGCAGCTTTGTGTGTTAGAACCCCTCCATGCATATGCACGTAGGCTCCACCATCCTGAATAGCCCTCCTTTGTTGGACTAGGGTCCAACAAACATAGAACTCTCAACCCTCCTTCTTGTGAAATCTCTCCAAATATCTAAGGACTGCCTTCTGAGTATTACTTTCTTCTGATTTACCTGCAGCTATTGTTTCTTTATTCGGTAGGTTCTGTTGAAACTTTTAAACACTTTAGTCAGAAGGCTAACACTATCACCTCCATCATCAAAGATAGGAAATACGTAATTAAACATTTACTGTTTGCTTGTTTTGTGCCAGGAACTGTTTGAGACATTTTGCAGGAATTCTTTCCCTTAGTCCTCCCATCAACCTTCTGATGTAGGTACTAAAAGTATTTTCATTGTATTAAAAAGAAAGTGGATGATGACATTTTGCCGTCTACAACAACATGGATGGACCTTGAGAACATTATGCTAAGGGAAATAAGTAAATCAGAAAAAGCTAAGAACTATATGATTTCACACATAGGTGGGATATAAAAATGAGACTCGTGGACATAGTTAAAAGTGAAGTGGTTACCGGGGAGTGAAGAGCGTAAAGAAGGACAAATATATGGTGACAGAAAATGATTTGACTTTGGGTGATGGACACACAACACAATCAATAGTTCAAATGCCATTGAAATGTTTACCTGAAACCCATGTTTACCTGAAACTTTGTATTGATCAATGTCACCCCATTAAATATAATTTTCTAAATTAAAAAAGCAAAGAAAGTGGAGGTTTAGAGAAGTTGGGCAACGTGCTTGAGATGACCCGGGTAGTGAGAGGAGGAGCCCAGCTTTTAGCTACCTTATTACGGTTTCCTACATATGCAATGCTGGCGGCACCAACTCCATTCCCACAATGCCCCCTCTCAAATAGTTGTTTTGAGATGCCACGTGAAGACAGGTTGAAGTGATGGAGCTTCATTTTCTTAAAATAATACGCAGCTGAACGAGGGAAAGATAAAAGAATCAAGAAACACAAGGGTGAAGCAGAGAGTGGGAGGAATGCTGAACTTATTCAGTGGATCCCCGATGAGGAGGGTACAGGGTGTCCCTGAAGCATGAATGATAAAATAGTTTAATCCAAAGAACAGCTCTCTTTTACACAGTGGGTCGTAAAACCATTAGGCTCATACGCATTGGTGGCTAAAGCTGTTAGCAGCCCCAGATGAGGTGGAGGGAAATGTCCCAGGCGAAACTACGCTAATGAACTAATTTAGCCCAGAGTTGCCCTTCCGTCAGGGCACCATAGGCAGCGGCTTGCTGTGGGGACATTTCCAGTACAGGAGTAGTGCTCGTGCCCTGATACGCATTTCTCCATCACTGCTCCGAGGACGGAGGCTTTGATTAGTCCTATATAGAGACAAAGGTCATCCATCAGAGGTGGTCCAGAGGGCTCACCCTGTCACTTCCCCTTGGTGGGCCCTGGGCCTCTTCATTTTTAGAGCAAAAGAGAGAAAATTAGTTTGCTCTGATTTCATTTGCACTGGTATTTTACTTTTTATGATGCAGTGGTCTTATGCAATTACATCACTCTTCATATATCGTTCTTACCCTTGAAACTTACCAGAGCGTCCCCGTCATCCGTGGAATGCAGTTCCGATTCCTCAGTATATAATTAAGCACTTTGCCCCCTGGCATCTGATCCTCTCTAAAACCTGTTCCAGAGCACCCCCCACCCCGCTGCCGCCATCCAAATTCGTGTCATTCACAGATGCATTATGTCTTCATTCTTGCTGTTCCTCCCTCTTTAGAATGTGCTTTCTGTCCTTTTTACGTGACGATCTCTTACTCACTTTTCAAGCAGCCCCAATACCACTCCTCTACAAAGGTTTCCCTGCTTCCCAAGCAAGGTGATTTGCAGTCTCCGGCTGCCCGTCGCCTCCCACGGCGTCTTTGCTCCTGGTCCATAAAGCTGTGTTATGATGATGTGTGCCTATGTTGATCCCTGCTGATGATACTGTAAACTCCCCATGGGCTGGGGTTGTGGTTTTTTAAAAATCTCTACAGACCTAGTGCCTAGCTCGGGACTTGTGCTTCATAAATAAGGTTCATAAATATTTGAAGAAAGGGAAAGGAAAGAAATGAAGGGAATAAGAAAAAATAAATACACAATAATCTTGTGCTTTCAATAAGCATATGCTCCCCAAATGGAAAAGGTATGTACCGGACCTCAGTCCTCATGGACTGGAATAGAGTGAGCATTTCAGAGATAGCCGAGGTCATGACCTGAGACGTCCCGGTGGAAGCAGCGCCCCTGGAGGCCCCGCCCATTGTGATGGTGCCTTGTCTGGGGCTGGGCGGGCTCGGGGACATTTTGGTTACAACACACAAGGAGGAAGCTAGCAGCTTCGGGTTCCTACGCGCCAGCTTTCGAAGCTGCTAATGAAACACCTTTTCTAACCTTTCTGTTTCCCCTCCTCGCTGTTCTCCATCAGGCCTGCAGATCATCTTCCCCCAGTACCTGCAGGAGAAGTTTGTGCAGTCGGCCCTGAGCTACATCATGTGCAACGGCGAGGGCGAGTACGTGTGCCAGGACAGCCAGTGCGGGTGTCGGTGCGCCGAGGAGTTCCCGCAGTGCAACTGCCCCCTCACCGACATCCAGGTCATGGAGTACACGCTGGCCGGCATGGCCAAGTCTTGGGCCGAAGCGTATAAGGACCTGGAGAATTCAGGTAGAGAGCCCAACTTAGTCCTGCTGCACATATGGCCTCGAGCCAAGTCTAGAGAACTCACTGACTCCCCACCCCGGCCCTTTCACTTGGGAGGAGTCCAGAGCAAGGGCTGGTGGCTGTCATGGGGTAGGCACATAGCACAGCTCCATGGGATGGAATAACGAGTCATGTAATCAAGGTTGCGGTCCCGTGATGCCCTGTCCTTTGTAGACCCTGGAGACAGAGGGTGTGATGCCACACAGCACCTAGGCAGCCCCTGGAGAATGGAGAGTGAAAGGTATTTGTATTAATTCCCGAGTTTGTGTCTATCTACCTCTCCAAGTAAACACACGTATATGTGTAAATACATGTATCTGTATCTATATGTGTATGTAGATATTGATACAGATATCCAGAGCATTCACAAACAGTCAAAGTTAGAAGTCTCTGCTCAGGTAACTTCACTGTTTCCTGCTTGTCATGGCTCAGGGGAGAAAGGTCAGTCACCTAAGCCCTTAAAATGGGTCGGAGTCCTCACGCGGCTTCTAGTGAATGGGAAAGCCAGGCATTCGTCATCTAACCATGCAGATAATTGGCATGTTGATTATAGCCATGTGAAGAATGAGAAGCTACTGTGAGCAGATCCTGTAGAGCTGGAGGGTGAGGTGGTCAGGAGAGCCAGGGAGGCCACCCGAGGAAGTGCTGACATCTACGTGTCTGACCGTGGCATTGAGATGAGAGGGTCAGCTGGCTGGCTGGCGGGTGGCCATCACCAGGGGCCTCGTGCCTGGGTTGGGGCAGTGGAAAGGGGAGGGGAGAAGGGAAGTCCGAGAGACACCGACCTGTTCACAAGGGGCTAGCGAAAGGGAGGGTGAGATGAGACCCCAGAACACCTTGCCGGCATGTTTGTCAGACACTTTGACGGACGTCGGTGCCGTCCACCGAGCAGAACACCCTGCAAGGTTTGGAAAGAAAACCATTCAGTTTTGGACATGAGAAGCTCGGGAATCCTTGAGACTTCCACGAAGTGATGCCAACTACTGGCATATGATGGGTGCGCAGATATCTGTTAAATAAATGGACGTGTACGGAGAGCATTACTGTTTTTAAAACAGCTTTATATTCTTTAAATCTATTACAAGAACTGCATTAAAGTAAGTAATGATGTTCCTATAGTACGGAGGAGGGAGAGCGCCAAGACCCAGTGTCTTCCCCAGGGTTACATAGTAAATGACTGAGTCGGTAATGGAATCCCTGGTTCCAAACCCAGTGCTCACAGCGGCTTCTGCGCCTTATTAATTCTGCTTTACCTTGAGACCTCAGTTCCCTCATCTGATAAGTGAGAGGACATGTTTATGTGTTTAATTTTGGAATTTATTTAAATATGTAGCCAAGAAACCCTTTGATCAAACAAAATCGTACCTTGGAGCCACTGTGTAGCACAGATAAAAGCTGGGCTCTGCTGAGCTGCATTTGAAAACCACCGGTTTCCATGAACCCTGGCTCCACCACCGGCCCTGAGCGCACGCTCCGCCTTGGCGATTCTGCTCCAAGAAGGTCACACAGCTCCAGGGGAGCTGTGGATGCCTCGTGAACCTGTACCCATTAGTGCATTTCACATCTGGGACGTGCGTACAGGAGAAGAGGGTTCAGGATGGAAATGTATCGTCTTGGTTATTTGGCCTTCAACAAAAGAAGCATTTGGTACAATGCTTTTGCCAAGGGATTCTCCCCACCTCTAAAAAGCCGGGGAGAATGTAAGCCATGTGCACCAGCAGTCAGGGCCTTTAGCACATGATTCTTGTTCCCCAGGAAAGAAAGTACTTTGAGTGGGCTGGTGGCAAGGCCGGGGGTGAGGAGACACATGAAGCTGAATAGTCCATGGCCACGATCAGTGCTCTGCTCTCTCCTCATCGGGCATACTTACACGTGTCGTATCCTGTCCTGACACCCATTTGAAACGTGTTCACCCACTAAGACAAATCATCCATCCACACGTGTCTGTGTAGCTTGTGCATGTGTTCTTTCTTCCTTCTCAAGTTCCTCCTGGAACCAGGGAGTTTGGGGGGGATTCAGCACGAGGTAGTTTAGGGGGATTCCTGACCAGCCAAAGGTGAAAGTCATTGGTTCGTGGATGGCAGTGGTTAAACACCGATTCCCAGAGTGGCGGTGATCAAACAGGACCGCGCTGACACACACTAATGGGGATCTGCGTGTCCTGATGTGGAGGCAACCCTTCCACCTTCCCTCGAGAAAGTGAATCATTTTAACTTTTAAATTACCGTGTTTCCCCATGTATAAGACACACTTTTTCCAAAAAATTCGGGGTCTAAAAAATCGGGTGCATCTTATACAGTGGTGATAGATTCTTTTACTTGCATTTCCCACTTTTTTGCACTTGCTTTTGTGCTCATTGTTGAAGACAGTGATTCATCATCAGACACAGGTGAGGACAAGCTAATGGATGGGAGTTTTGACAGTGATGAGGAGCTGTATGAATTTTATGATGAATAAAACTTGAGTTCATAAACTTTATGTAATACATTTTTTTTTCCAAATTCTGGGCCCCACAATTAAGATGCATCTTATACATGGAAGCATTTTATACATGGGGAAATACAGGTGTGTTTATTTTATCTGACCCAAATTCGAGTTCATTGAAAGGACTGTTACATCCTTTGAGGTCAGTGGAGCCATCTCTTGGGTGAGCTGCGTGTCCTCCACGGGACCCCAGCACCCCGCCTGTCGCCTGCCACCTGCTCGCGGAATGAACTGTCAGTGCAGCCCTGGGTTAGCCTGTCAATCTTCTGCTGCCATCCACTGAGCCCTTTCTGTGTTTCGGGAACTATTTAGGCAGATACAGCCCCATGTCACCCTCTCCACATTTGAATTAGATGCTCTTATGCCTACTTGACAGATGAGGAAATGGAAGCATTGCGATGAGAATGGTCAGGCAGCCGTTGGGTAGGAGAGATGTAGTTGGCAGGCATGTGTGTCCAGCTGTCTGGACTGAGGTGCTTGGATCCCCAGGAGTCAGAGAGTTTTCCCGTATGAATGCTCTCAGCCCCTTTTATTTCTCTGTTTCTCCCAGCACACGGGTCCTCTTGTTGTGTCAAGGGTACATGTCACATACTAAGTAAGAGCACTGGATTCAGAGCCATTCTTGAGTTCTGATTCTGTCTTTACCGGCTATATGGCCTTGGCAAGTTAATTAACTTCTTGGTACCCTAGTTCCTATGAAAGGGGGCACTAAGCCTGACCAGGGGGTGGTGCAGTGGATAGAGCATCGGACTGGGAGGCAGAGGACCCAGGTTCAAGACCCCGAGCTCGCCAGCTTGATGCAAGCTCATCTGATTTGAGCAAAAGCTCACTAGCTTGGACCCAAGGTCACTGGCTCCAGCAAGGGGTTGCTCAGTCTGCTGAAGGCCCACGGTCAAGGCACATATGAGAAAGCAATCAATGAACAACTAAGGTGTCACAACGAAAAACTGATGATTGATGCTTCTTATCTCTCTCAGTTCCTGTCTGTCTGTCCCTATCTATCCCTCTCTCTGACTCTCTCTCTGTCCCTGTAGAAAGAAAGGGGGCGTGCTAAAAGTACCCATCTCAAAGGTTTACTATATGTGTTAGGTGTTTAAGGTTGCACCTGGTGCTTATTGAGAGTAATGTCAGCATTTTCTTAAAAAATAAAATGAATGACTAATGTACCTGACATTTCCTTGGAGGTCTTTGGAAATAATTCGACTCAAAATACATACGCATATTTATTTTATTATATGTATAATCTAATCAACTTTACCATCTTGCCTGCAATACAATTCACCTCTAACTCTTTAATTTTTCCTAGTGGTTGCAGGGCTCGGGGGGGGGGGCACGGCAAAGGGGGCCCAGTAAGAATCAGACGAAAAACCAGCAGCTCTGGCTGCAGCCCTGCCTCTCGGCACCCACGGGCTGTTCCACCTTCAGAAAGTCCTCCTCCCCCTTCGCGCTTCAGTTTCCCTACGTGCAGAACGGGAGCGCTGACCCAGATAATTTCTAAGTCTATGTCAAGTCGTAGCACATGCTGACACTGGGAAACTCAGTGTCACAGAGGCAGCAACCTCCCCCCGTGAGACACCAGGGTTTTTCCAATACGGTCCACGACGTCAGAGGGCATGCACATACAGCTTCCCGCAAGACCGGATCACGCAGTGGGGAGGTCGATCCATTTCAGCTCCCTGTCAGACCTGAAGATCACATCAAAGGGAATGCTCTAGTGGGTGCAAATATGCCTTTACTACCTGTCCATCACTTGCAACTTCCCTGTAATTCAGAGTGAGAGCAAGTGCCAGGGTTTGGTCATGCAGCAGGTAGCAGGGTCTGGCTAGAATCTATTAACATTGCTTCCATCGTACTTAGCTGTCTAGCCCCCATTCTACTGAAGGCATGTGGCAGTGGCTTTCCAGGTAGGGTTGGATAAAAATGAGGTTTGATGGATTCGGAGGAAACACAGACCCAGCGAAATGTGGACATTGTCACCCAGCTGACATTCATATGACAGGAGTTTGGGAAACCCAGTCTTCACCAGGATGCAGTTCCCTCCTGCCTCCGCAAAGTAGAAGAACCTCACGCAGAACACAGTGTCCTCTGCACCCCATCCTGGGAGCGGAGCAGGCTTGGCGCCGTGTTCTGCGGGCCTCCAGCAAAGTTAGTTTTACTTGCAGGCCTGCTTTATTGGTGGGTGGGCAACCTCAGAAGGGGGCTAGCATGCTCAGCCCTTCTCTCCTGGCCTTTGTCTCCCGCTAGATGAGTTTAAATCATTCATGAAGCGTCTCCCCAGCAACCACTTCCTGACCATTGGGAGCATCCATCAGCACTGGGGCAACGACTGGGACCTGCAGAACCGCTACAAGCTCCTGCAGAGCTCCATGGAGGCCCAGAGGCAGAAGATCCAACGCACCGCCCGCAAGCTCTTCGGCCTCAGCATTCGCTGCCGCCACAATCCCAACCACCAGCTGCCTAGAGAGAGGTAAGGGCTGCCTGCTTCCACCGCCCTGCAGGCTCAGGCCTGCTGCCAGCCCGCACTCACTGAGGGGGGAAGTGCCGTGCAGCTGATGCACTTGCGGGTGGCAAGCAGGGCCTTGTGTGGACTCCCCACTCTGCTTCAGCCAAGGCAGCTATGCTTTCATTTGTCTCGTATTTACTGTTTGCGAGGGGTGGGGGAGAGGGGGCTCCGCGTTCAATATTATTTGAAAAGAGATATACTCTTAGAAAGATTGAGGCTAAGTCATATTCACTGAACAGATTCTATGCCAGCCACATATTAGTTTATATGATTGTCACCCCGTCACACAGACCAGAAATCTGAAGCTCAAACAAGGTCAGTGATTGGTGTACAAGTCAGTGGTTCTTAACTGGAGGTGATTTTGTCCCAGGGTCCATTTAGAACTGTCTGAAGACATTTCTGATGTTCTTATCAGGGATGGGGGAGCTATTGCACAGAGAGGTTCCCACAACACAGTTAGAGAAGTCAATGGCACTGAGGTTTGGGAACCCTGATGTAAGAGGAAGAGACAAAATGCCCCAACTTTGTGAATCTAAATGCTATGTTCTTACTCACCATGCTCTTTGTGCACTTAATTTATTTTTACTTATTTTAAGAAAAGAGAGACAGAAACAGGTAGGAAGGGAGAGAGATAAAAATCATTAACTCTTAGTTGCGGCACCTTAGTTATTCATTTTTTGCTTTTCTCATACATGCCTTGACTAGCGGGCTCCAGCCAAGCCAGTGACCCCTTGCTTAAGTCAGTGACATTTGGGCTTAAGCCAGCAACCATGGGTCATGTCTATGATCCCACAAGTGGTCCAGCTGTTGAGCCCGCACTCAAGCCAGATGAGCCCGCACACCAGCGGTGAGCTTGGGGTTTTGTACCAAACCTGGGTCCTCAGCCTCCCAGGTCTACGTTCTATCTACTGCACCACCACCCCATGGTCAGGCTCTGTGCACTCAATTCAAAAATCACTGTACTTGTCTAAGCAACACCCCCATGCAAGCACCCATTTTAATCTCATTTTTCTAAACATTTCAAATGCTGCCTCTTTCATGAAGTCTTCCCTGATCGCAGCAGCCAATACATACGGCTTCTTATTTTAAGTTCCCATTCATCGAAAGCCCTGCCTCAGTCAGTATATTTTTCCTCCCTTTTCCCATTATGAAACCTCTTTCTTCTACACTTGCTCATGCTCCTCCCGGTTTTCTCTGTTCCCTCCATCTCTGAGCCTGTTGCTGTGCACTGAGTTCATGGTAATTATTTTGTGGATCAGATAGAGTTTCTCTGGCAGTTGCCACCTTGTTGCAAAGCTGCAGAACCAGGGACCGAGAAAGAGATTTAGTCACAAAATGGCTTCCTTGTCATCTGCAACAGATGCCCCCAACTGCTACCATGAGTGAGTGTCTGAAGTAGATTTCACTTAGATCCGTCTGACATCTGTTACGTGACCTGCAGCGGGCAGTCTGAGAGAATTGGAAATGAACACAGTAAACAGTGCTGTGAAAAATGTCTTTTAGAGGAGGAGTGAAGAGTTCTGTTGGCAATGGGGAAAATTTTCATATATATATATATATATATATAAAGTCTGCTAGAGCGGCCACAGCAAAGTACCACCAACTAAGTGGTTTAAACAACAGCTATTTATTTCTCAAGCTCCAGAGGATAGAAATCTGAGATGGAGATGTTGGTAGAGCTGGTTTCTTCTGAGGCCTCTCTGGCTTGTCAGTGGCCATCTCCTCCCTGAGTGTCCACGTGGCCATCCCTCGGTGTATGTCTATGTCCTCAACACCTCTTCTTTTAAGGACACCAGTCCTTGTGGGTTAGGGCTCCCCTCAGGGACCTCACTTTAACCTCATCACGCCTTTAAAGACCCTGTCCCTAAATAGAGTCACACGCTGCGGTACTGAGTGAGGTCCTGGACACATGAAATGTGGGGAGATATAATTCAGCGTGAACACCATTTGGTTTGATAGGAGTGTTAGGGGAAGAAGCCGTGCGGCTCCAGGACCGACCACACTGGCAGCAAACCTGGTGGCGAAGGGTCACCATTACCAGGTGTTATGCACGGCTATCTTCAGTTTTGCTGATTGTCACCTTAGAGAATGAAGTGCAGGGTCCAAGGGCTCATAAACACCGGGAAGACATTTAGAAAAAATGAGAAGAAAGCCCGGGTAGCGAGCACAGAATACAGAGCACCACAGGGCATGCCAGGTCCAGGGAAGGCTCAGGCGAGTTCCAAGGTACTAAGTAGCTAGACAGGCATTAGCAGGGAGGGAGGAGGAACAAAACTGGGGGATGGAAAGAACGTTTATGATACTGTTAACCAATGTCACCCCAATAAATTTAATAAAAGAAAAAGAGCACTAGAAATAATCAGGAGACTGGATCTGAGATCGTGCCCTACCATTTGCAAGCACTGTGACCTTGAGCAAGCTACTTCACTTTCCTGAGCACAGATGTCCACTTCTGAGAATAAGTTTCTCTTCCTGCACAAGCTGTCAGGTGTAGACAGCTAGCGATGTCCTGCCACAAGCAGAATCTTCAAAGAAGGAACTCACAGTGTTGCCTTCTCTCCATCTGAGATGAGAACACCTGCCGGAATCATAGCATCCATCCTCCGCTCACCGGGGTAGAATGTCTGGGATTCCATCTGGGCCAGTCACTCAATGACATATGTTTAAGGAGGGTGGAATGCTTGGTCCTGGGGTAGGCGTAGGGGCATAGACACTTGGCCTGTGCTGGCCCCTTGGAGGCTGAACCTCCTTGCTGGTTGTTGGGCAGATAAAATATAATGTGCTCACTTTGTTAAAGATGGCACTGCCCACATGGAAGCCCATCACCCAGGTGATATTATTTGCCCATATGCTTGGGATGGGTGTAGGGGAAAGGCTGTAATGTGGGCAGGCCAGGTTATATAAAGCCTTATAGCCTAAGGCTTTGTTTTAAGAGTAAGCTTTTCCCCACACCCTTGACTGATTGGATGATGTAGGGTGGTGCACTCTCCTGAGGAATCCCATTGTGCCTCGGATGGGTGGCTTTGTATTGGAGGTTTCCTTGTTTGTATAATTGGATTAAAGGTTTTGATTCTACATTAAAACGTCGGACAGACCAGGAGCTTGCTCTCTTGGTTCCTGAGATATCAGAGAGGAGAGCAGATTAAGGCCATGTGGAGGAGAGGAGGCAGCCAAGATGGTGGAATGCTGAGGAAGAAGGCAGTTTGAGCAGAGTTTGTGCAGGAGGAGATGGGGAACAGAGGTGAATAAGTCTGGTGAGCTAGAAACCTTTGATTCTAGGAAACTCAGATAAGTCAGTAGCTTTGTGAGCACTGAATGAGTGGGTTTTGGAGCCCAGTGTGTGTTTTTGCTTGCCCACTGTGTGCAAGCTAGAATTAAAGCTGATGGCTCACCAGTTCTTGGCTCCATTGTTTCATTACCGACTGTTTGAATCTAATGGGAACCTGCATGGGCCAGGCTGCTGTGATAGTGACCCTGGCTACTGGCTTTACACTGGTCATGGTCTGCTTCCTGACAACTGAATCACAGGCTTTCATGAGCATTTCTCTCACCGGCAGGCAGGACACCTCCCTGCCATGGAGCAGGGTCAGACAGAGGGGCTAACCCGCTGAGTGAGCCGGAATTGTAAATGAACTGATTGTTAGGCTTCCATTTGCCTGTGTGCCACACTCCGTGGACCACGAGTCCACCGAGCAGATGCCCTCCCGACCACGTGGGTCACAGGGACTTTGACTCAGATCACAGATGGGTGGCGCTGTGGAGTCTGCGTGGGAGAGGGAAGAGCCACCACTGCACGTGGTCTGGGTCTGAATTCCGGCTCCATCATTTCCCAGCCAGGAGGCTCCTCGTAAGCCCCTCAGCTCATTTGCAATGTGGCATGATAACACTTGCCTTCAGGTTGCATAGGAGAATTAAGATTTTAAAATTTAAAAAGTCTAGTAAGTGTCTGGCTCAGTTAAATCAAAGTGGAGGAGACACTGAGAAGGTGGGGGTTGGAAAGACAGGAAGAGAAGGAGAGAGAGTTGTCACTTAGTCTACATATTTGAAATGTCAGGCACTGTTCTATGCATCTTATATGAATTAACTAATTTCCTCCTTAACTGTAACATTGAACGAGGTGATCTTATGGTCTTAACTATTCTTATTTTGCAAATAAGGATACAGAGAGTTAAATAATGTGCCCAACATCAACAAATATTGTTTTGCTGTTACTTGAAAGAGGTGTTTACCTATAAACCTTAGTGAGAAGTCAAATATAGATAAGTAGAACTTTGTTTCAAGGCATGCTGGGACCTGTATATTGATGCTAAACAGTTCACCCCAAGACTGTAGAGGCTCAAAACAACACTTTATTACCATCTTGCATGGTTCCGTAGGTTGACTGGACACAGCTGGGGAGGTCACTCAAGTTCGTTGGTGCTGGAATCTTCTGGGGGCTTGACTGAACTTGATGTCCCAGATGCCTCACTCCCGGGGCTGGGACTCAATGTAGGCTGTCACCTGGGAGCTCAGGTAGGGCTGCCAGTCAGAGTGTCAGTACCCACCCTCTCCATGTGGCCTGGAGTTCTTACAGAATGGCAGCATTGAGAAATGAAAAGGAAGCTGTAAACCTTCTTATGACTTAGTTTTGGAGACAGAGAGCATTGCTTCTATCATGTTCTATTGGCCAAAAGTCCAGCTCAAAGAGTGTGAATACTGGGAGGCATGGGCCACTGGGGGTGAAAGGAGTCTTTTCTGGGGATTAGGTACTGCAGGATAAACTGAGTATAACTAGAGGTAGAGGTGACTATCCTATATGGGGGGGGGGAGGAATAAGATTAATGATGATAATAACAAACACAAAACAACGATTGCTTAGTTAGTGGCTAGTATAATAGGCACTAGCACTGGCTAAGGCAAAGTGTGAGAGCCAGACCTCCTGGGCTCAAATTCCAGCATTCTCACCTGCTTACACTGGAACCCTGAGGAATTTACTGCCATCTTTGAGCCTCAATTTTCTCATCTGTAAAATGGGACTAATAATAATGCCAACCTCATAAGGCTGTTTTGGAGATTAAATGTTGTAAGGTACAGAAAGTGCTTAGAACAGCGTCTGGCAGGTAGAAAACACTCTTGAGACATGTTAGCTGCTTTTCATATTCTTATTTTTACCAGGCATTGATGTTTGGCATAGAAAGTGTTTAGTCCACCTGAATGCTCAGTAATATGTGACGGCATATATTTTTTCATCTAGTCCTCACACTGTCTCGGTGAAATTTATGCTATTGGGTTTGTTTCATAGAATAGGGAACTTGATGAGTCAGTGATGCAGATAACGTGTCCAAGGTCACAGGGCAGGTAAGCGATAGGATTGGAATTGTCTTCCTGGCTCCACGGGTGGGCTTGGTAATCAGGAGCCCTGCCCAGGCTGTAAGCAGTGTGTGGCAGCAAGGCGAGGCAGCTGTGCTTGGTTGGGTTCCCTGGTTTGCAAGTGTGTCGATGCCAAAGGCAGGGTTAGCTCATCAAGTTCATGTGGCAGGGTGGGGGGCATTAGAGTTTTATGGTCTCTAATGTGGTATGCTGAGAGTCAGGAAATAGCCCCCCTTGTGAAGCCCTGAATCAGTTCAGACGCCCAGGCAGAAATCCAGGCAGACACATAAGTCACGTCTCCTATAGTTAGAGGGAAGAGGTCAGGTTCAGCGCAGGTCAATGCAGTATTTCCTCTGAGCTGGGCTTTGGAAGTTTCAAGATAAGTAAGACTCATTAACCTAAAGCTCAGTGCTTGTCAGGATGAGGGCAGACAGACTCTTTCCAGAGCACACTTGCCAATGGGGTATCCAGCACCCGATCACATATTTATTAGCTGTTCATCGTGTATAAGGATTTTGGGGGGGATGCCAGGGACACCATGGTAGATTTCTTTTCGCCTGTGCAGAAGCTGGCCCTAGTGTCAGGCTGTGGCACTGCAGTTAGACAGGTCAAGGGAAGGCAGGGACCCACAGGGAAGGTTTTGCCCTCCAAGCCCCAGTTTCTAGCCTCAAAGCATGCTGAAAAGGACACTGGTTTGAACCAGAGGGCCTGGGTTCAAGTCCTAGCTCTTCACAGTGTGGGCCAGACCAACTCTTTGATCCTGGGCTGGTACTCATGGGAACCCTGGATGCAACAACCCTGCCTTTTATCCATTTTCTTTATGGAATCCTGAATTAAATCTCATTTGGGAAAATAAAGTGACACTTTTTTTCTTTTCTAAAACGAATTGAAGACAACCCGGCTCAGTTTTCTCTGAGGTCCTTGCCAACTCTAGGAGAAAGGTCACAGAGAATGAGAGGGTAGCAGTTCAACTCTAAGATATTGCTACAAGGTCAGTATTTGGATCTCTGAACAGCACTGCTTTGAGATTATGCTAATTAGTCCATTTTGATGAGTATCCTAGAGTTTACACTAAGAGATCTTTCTTTCCCCAAAATACAATGGCCTTTTAACTAAGTCTTTCCGAATCTAATCCCTTTCCGATCTATGTTCCAGGAGGCAGTCAGAATTATTAAGAATCAAATTCTATCTTGTTCCTACCTGCTTAAAGCCTTTTGGTGACTGATGCCACTCTTAAGAAGAGCAAATACTTACACTGTCCTGCAGGGCTGCCTTGACAATGGCCCCACTCACCGCTGACCTGCCACCCCCATTGACCTAGCCCCGCCCACCACTGACCTGCCTTCCTCCCCCACTGACCTGGCCCTGCCCACCACTGACCTTGTCCCACTCACCGCTAACCTGCCTCCCCATTGACCCGGCCCCGCCCACCACTGACCTTGCCCCGCCCACTGCTGACGCTGGCTTTCTCCGCTTCACTCTGTGTTCACGGCTTCCTCCCACTCCATGGGCTACATACAAGCTGAAAACCCTCCACCTGAAAGGAGTGTGCCTTGTCCCTCCGCTGCAGGAGCATCTGTGTCCTTCAGGGCTCAGCGTAAAGGGCTGTGATCCATGCAAAGAAAGCCTGTGTGGGGACCTGTTTTACATGCTTTCCTAACACACTGACTTCCCAAATGAGGCCCAGTCTCGGTTTACCATTGTTCCTTTGCTTATCTCTTTATTAAGGCAGGTCAGTCCTGTGAGACTGTCAGCTCCTGGCATGCGCCTGGGCCACGTTCCACCCCATCATCAGCGTCCCTCCCTTCCCGGCATGGTAATTGGCTCACAGGAGCTAGTCAAAAACCTTTGTTCATGAATAGACAAATCCATTATTTTCTACTTAGAATGGGGTCCCAAAGGCATGTCGACATAATCTTTTAAAATTGTGTTCCGTTGCTGTATAAATAACCTACAGATCTTCCACCTGTTTAGTATATGTTTCTGTCATCCTTCTCATTCACAAACGAAGTAACTAAGGCCAGAGGGAGTTAAGGGACATGCTCAAGGTCGCTCAGGACATTTGTAAACATGACCAAAAGGCAGGCCCTAAGACTGTGGTGGTCCAGACAGGGTGGTAGAATGGGAGCTGTAAGAGGGAGTTGTCTTCAACCAACCTGGATTCAAATCCTGCAAGTATTTCTTGTTAGGTATTATTTTGGGAAATGTACCTCCTGAAAAAAAGGGGGGGGGCAAAAATAGATACTTCTCGGGCTCTATTAAATTCAATGAGATGAAGAAAAATTCCTAGTACCTAGTATGTGCTTAATGTCTGTGAGACTCAATGTTTCTTCCCTCTGTGCCATCACCTGGTCTTTGTAGAGGTTGCAGTATCATGAGGCAGAGCAGATCCTCGGAACCTTAACTCGAGAAGGCAGGCAACGTAATTATTGGCATTTCCAATGACTCATGGTCTTTGGTTTATTTTTGCTTCCTGTGCTCACACGACCTTGACCCAGCAGTCCGGGCCTTCGCCAACCACACGTAATTATGCATTGTTGAGATGAAGTTCTCTTAGGGGCGTCCACCTCAAGCTCCAGTTCTGGGGCCATAGCTCCTGAACCCATGTCAGCTTTTAACATATTTCCTGTCCTCACAGTGTTTAATTGGTGTCTGTAGGAAGTGCCTGCCTACCAAGATAATCATTATCTCTATTATGATGGCCCTCAATATCCACGCTGATTGTGATTCTTCTCTCTGAACCTTTTACCTACTTGCCTCTGGATTTCGTTTCCATAGACACACTCAGGGGGCAGATGATGCGACGTTTTACATTACTGAAGTCAAGTTTACTTTATTAGACAGACAGTTCCTGCTTGGCCACTTATTATATGCATGACCTCCAAAAGTCTCTAAACCTATCTGAGCCTTCTGTTTCCGTATCTGTATGACCAAGATAATAATAGTAGCTTCCCCGTGCGGTTTCATGCTCCAGTCAGTTAGATGATGTGTGTGAACACTCTCCATAAGCTGCGAAAGAAATGAATAGATACAATGTTAATATAATCAAGAGCACAGCAGTAGTAGACAGCTGGGTGTTTGGTGAAGACACTCCCTGCTTCCAAGAAATGGATGTTTCTATTACAGAAGATCAAACAGGAGCCCAATAAAATGTAACAATATAGCAGAGGCAGTGGGCCTTAAGATACTTAGACTTGGGATTCTGAAGTCTGAAGGGCCAACATGTGTGACTGCCATTACCAGCTTTGTAGCCTGAGCATGTGATTGAATTGTCTGAGATTCAGTTTTCTAATTGGTATGGTGGAGAAAAAAATAATACCTAACTTTTGGAGTAATTGACAAAAGAACATATATGCCACTTTTAGCATATAGTAAGAACCCAAAAACACAAGGCTTCTTATCAGACAAATTGGAGACCAATAAGAATTTGTCGGTTAATTGAAAAAGTATATTAAAATAGGGAATCCTAAAATATATACATGCTACACAAACATATGCACATTTGACTTTATCTTAAAACTTGTAAATGTGTATTCCTGGGCCATCCTTTTCAAAGAGGGCCAAAATCTTTGTGGAGAGTGTGGATATAGTCTATTTGACATGTTACTGGCTCCCTTGCATCCACTTGACCATTAATTGTATAGTATTCCCAACTTTGGTTTATTCAAAGTGGGGCAGTAGTTTAAAGACTCTTAAGAAACAATTTAAATCTTTGTAGAATTTTATAAACCCTTCCGACCTTTCTCAAACACACCGCTTTTATTTAAACGGATGGGAGTTGTTTTCAGCAATTAGTCTTTGTTGAATTTTTTTCACAGAATTCAAATTAGTTTCCATGGAAAAGGGCTCATATTTCATCAACTTATTTGCTTTTAATTCCATGATAAAAATAATAGCAAATATAACTGACATTAACGGGTTTAGAAACACACAAAACTGACTCCCTGACAAGTGTGCTTGTCACCAGCAGGGAACAGAAGCCTGAGAGCTCTGCAGGACCACGACCAACCAGCAATGAGTATTAAATGTGCTGGGATCCTCACCCCCCCACACATTTACCTGAAGAAAGGGAGGGGGTCAGGTATGTGGCAGGTCACTCACGTGGAGGTCAGTTATGAGCTTGCCCTGAGACGGAAGCCCTTATTCTTAGTAATTTGCCACTATTCCTGGAGCAACTTGCTCAAGATCACCCAGTAAGAAAAAAATAAAAAAGATGTAATAATATTTAACATAGATTGACCATTTACTATGTACCAGATGTAGTTGTCAAAGCTTACATATATTTATTTCTTTAATCCTTACAACATCCCTGTAAAACAGATCCTATTATGCTTTCCATTTTCTAAAGATAGAATTCGAATAGCAACAAAGGTAAGAAGAGAGAAGTACATTCCTGCTGAGAAGGCAGGAGAATTCCCTTTCTTCTGTGCCTGGATTCCTCTATTTCCCCTTTGACTTTTATATCAAACCCCCATTCCTCAGGAATGCTTGTCCAGCTCACGGGCCAGTCTGTGCTGCCCTACAGTGTATCTGACCTGCATGCTGCTCGGCACTTTTCTGACACGTGGCACATTCGCCATTGTCTGTTCCATCCCAGACTCTCCCTACTTGATCACAGATACATGGCAGGGACTCTGTTTTTCCTTGCTCACCAGTGTACTTCCCTCCCAAAGTGGCAGGTTCAGTGCCCGATCCCTCATGACACGGCATTTGCTGAACTGAGGTGAAGGAGCATTTGAGATGGGAATTGGGGGACGATAATGCTTTGAATTTAGGGGGGGAGAGAATCATTTTCCATTTCAAAAAACAACATTTACTTTTGGAAACTTGAAGGTGAGATGAATTTCATCCAGAAATGGGAATCAGAGAGAGCACAGAAGTCAATATTGATCACACAGGCTTTGGAGCCGGATGACCTGATGTTAAATCCTGGTGAGCTGTGTCGTCATCGTCTTGTGGCCCTGCATATCCTCCTCTGTGACATGGGGATCACAACCAAACTTTTCCTGCACAGTTATTGTGAGGATTACCCAAGCTATATAGAGAGTCCTTAGCATATGAGATCAGTAAATATTAGTCCTTAATGTATAGTAGTTGTCCTTAATGTTACTGAAATTAAGGTTCACCCAGTATATTAGATAAACTATGAATGGATTGACTACTTATGTGCAGTCTGCATACTATCCTCTAGGTCTTGAGTAGCCACTGGGGGGGAGGGGGGGAACAGAAGGAATGCATTTAGCAAGTGTTCTCTGGTAACCATTTGAATGAAGAATCCGAGAATCAATGGGACCTCTTCCCTTGGGTGTAAAAGAATTCCTGTTTCCTTCCTGTGCTGGTGTGAGCTTTACCACAGATCTCTGGGTTACAGCGTGGTTCCCAGACTGGGGTGGGCACCACAGTCCCCTGGAAGGCTTTTGAACACATATTGTGGGCCCCACCCCAGGGCTTCTGATGCAGTAGAATCGGGGTGGGTCCTGGCCCCAGGTGATAAAACATTGCTGGTCTGGGGACCATACTAACCTTGGGTTAGAAGACTCCCCTCACCATATAGGCACTTGGTAGAAACCAAGCAAAAAAAATGCGTTCTCCCAAATGAATTCTATAGAATATTTTGAGGGGGACATAGGAAAGGAAGCGATGCCCGTGAATTAAGAAGTTTAGGACATGTTGAACTTAAAAAAAAAAAAAAAAAGTAGAAGAAGGGGTCAACTATGCATCTATTTCAAACTAATTTGGCCAGGGAACCCATTTCAAAGTTTTTCAAGAGATTGGTTTCCCCAGTACACCGCCTTGGCAGAGAGTGACTGACACCAGATCAAGAGGCAGTGACCCAGATGATCTGGTGTGCTAGCTCAGTCCCGATTTCCCCTCCTGTCACTGGAGAGCCTCCTCCTTCAGCTGGTGGTAAGCAGATGCTAATGGCTTTGTGTTCCAGCAGGTACCGCTCCCGCTGAGGGCTGGTGTGCCCGCTAACCAGCGGCAGCCCCGGTGACAGTGGGAGGGTGCTCATTTTCTGCTGTGATTAGGGAAGAGATTTATACCATTTGGCTTAGGGACATTCCTAACCTTAAAAAGTAAGCTATTACTAAGACACGTACCTCGTGCCCAGGTACCTTGTTTGAGAGTTTACAAAGTGCTTTCACACCAAGAAGCTTATCTGAGCCTTACACTTACCTGTGAGAGGGCTAGAGCAAGGGTTGGTCTCCCCATTTACAGGTGAGAAGACTAAAGCTCATGATAATTAATGGCCGGCCCTCTGCTGCTGTCCTACATAGGCACCGTTCTTTGTTCCTGTCAAAGAACATTTACAGGAATATTTTTACAGAATCTTTATCTATTTATTGCTTCATTCAACAAGTATTTAGTTGTTGGCTTTTAAGTTCCAGGCATTATGCAAGGGGTGGTGGTACAGTGATGAACAAGACTAAGGGTATCTCTGTTCATAGAGGGGTTAAAATTTAGTAGCTAAGGTAAAATTGGCTCTAGACGGGCCCTGCATCAATGCTTTACCTTAGGAATGTGAGGCTCAGGAGGGTTAACTAATCTAAAATTACAAAATCATAAAATGTCAAGGGAATCAGGGAAGCTACACTATCATCTAATCCAGGGGTGCCCATACTTTTTCAGCTTGCGAGCTACTTATAAAATGACCAAGTCAAAATGATCTACCTACAATAAAAATGCAAAACATAAATTTATTTCTTCTATATTATCATTATTGAAGTTACTATTATTACTATTTAATATTGTGTATTCTTCTTTCACCTTTCTCCTTCTCAACTCTCTTTTCGGAGGAAAATCAATGTTATAGTTTTTATGAATAGTCTGAAAAAGCCGCTCCACATTTCCCTTCTTTGGAATAGCAGTGGCACACAGACAGATGAGGCAAACGCACTTAGAATATGTCATAGTGAAAAAAATCCCCTCCTATTCTGCATGAAAGTGGTAGGTTTTAGGCTTCTTACTCGGACCAGCTACGGCACTCATTTTTATACCCTTTGTTGTATTTAGTTTAAATAAATTGAAGGCTAACTACGCAGCAATGTAACTGAACAAGTTAGCGCGGTTTAACGCGCATGTGTAGGGTGTCAAAAGTTCAGACGTCAGATTGGCTACCCTGTATGCCAATCAAAAAACAAATGTCTTTTTAATGTCATGCGATCTACCCACACTTCCTTCACGATCAACCAGTAGATCGCGATCGACGTATTGAGCACCCCTGATCTAATCTATTTCTGTCATTTCATTAAAGAGTAAAGTGAAATAGAGTGGGGAGGGAAGTGTTTGGGCCAGAGTAACTGTATTAGTTATCTGTTACTGTGTAACACACGGTGTATCAGCGCGGATGTAGAGGCTTAAAGAAACATGCCTTCATAATCTCACCATTTCCATGTGTCAGGAGTCTGGGTGTGAGGTAGCTGGACTTTTCGCTTCCGTGTCACAGGCAGAAATCAGGATGTTGAGGATCCAGGGAAGAATCCACTGCCACGCCCATTCAGGTTGTTGTCAGAAGTCACTTCCTTGTGTTTGCAGGACTGAGGTGACCTGTTCCTTGCTGGTTGTGAACCAAGAATGACCCTTAGATTCTCCAGTCCCCACACATGAACCCCTCCATCTTCAAAGGAACAGAGATGCAGCGAGTCCCTCTCATGCTTGATCTCTCAGAATTCTCTGTTTGTGGCAGCCAGGAAAAACTCTCTGCTTTTAGTGGGACACATCTGATTAGAGTCGATCCACTTCAATAAGCTCCCTGTCTTTAGGCCAGCAGTGCCATGTAAGAGGACACAATCCTAGAAGTGATATCATACTCACAGGTCCTGGGGATCAGAGCCTGGAGTCTTGGAGAAGGAGGGGTTGTTTGTAGAATTCTGCCAGGTACAGTAATGTAGCTTGGTAGTAATGGAATAGGGAAGAGTACCCTGAGTTTTCTATGGGGCTTGTGGGATACAGCAGTTTGAATATCTATTGCTGTATAACAAATTGACCCAGACTTAGAGGTTTTAAGCAGCAATTATTATATTATGCTCATGGTCTCTGGGTCCGGAATGTGTGCCAGGATTGGCTGGGCAAGTCTTTGTTGCATATGGAGTTGACTGAAGGCGCTCATTGAAATTCAGCTGGCAGCTGGGCTGGGCTGGAGGTTCCAAGAAAGCTTCACTCACGTGACTGGTGCCTTCACAGAGATGGAAGAAGGCTGGCCTCAGACAGTACTTCCCCTTCTCCTGGTCTTTCCAAAGCGGTCACTCCAGCAAGGGGGTCAAGGTTGCTTGTAAGTGGTCTCAGAGCTCCAAGAGGGAGTTTTCCAAGAGACAGGAGGTGCAGCTGCTAGTCTCTTGAGACCCGAGTCCATGAACTGCATGAATCATGACTGCCTTTTCGTAATGGCCAAACCGTGCTAGAATCTCCCAGATCCGAGGGGAGGGAATACAGCCCTCACGTCTAAGGGTGGCATGTCAGAGGATCTGTACCTACCTGCCATACACTGTGGGTTTTCCACTCATTTATTTTCTCCATTATAATATACTTTCGTACAGAGGGAACTTTTCAGAGACCCTGTGAGGAGGCATTTTGTAATATAAAATTGGCCCGTGGAACCGTTGTCAGTCAAGACTGTCATTTACTGGACTTACCTTACTGTCTATGCGCCTTGCTACATGTTCCCACCCAGGTGCATGTTTGTTGTTTTATTTTCTTGCAAGCTAGTTAATGGGAGAGAATGTTCCATAATGTTACTTTATTATTTGGTGGGTATATGTATACTGTGGGTACCGGAAGTAGGGGAGAAGATGATTCTGCCAGGTGCTAAGTATTCCCGTTATGAAATAATTCCAAGTGGGGAAATTACTACAGGAAACAAACCCTGGACCCACGGTGAGAGGGACCCAAGCTAAAACTCCATCCATCGCCTGACCGCCCTAAACTTCTATTCTGACTAGCACAGCACAGTGACATTTTGTATCTCTTGGAATTAGTGTCAGCTCAGAGTGAGTGTCCAGTCAGACTTGGAGAGTGTGACATTTCCTTTTCCCAATGCACAGTCACCCATGTAAATGATGCCAGTCCTTTTCAAAGAGGCTAGGGAACATTAAAGTATCTACATGTGTGGCCTTTCCCAAGAGGAAGCTCCTGGTTCTGGGCTTCCAGGTACTACCTGTGTGACCTTGAGCAAGTCACATAACCTGTCTGGGCTGCTCCCCATGGACCAGGCTTTGTCTAAGCATCATTCAGCTCCTCAACCCAGCTTCCCCTGGAGTAAATTGCCACTGTGATAGTCTCTGGTGTAATGATCTGGGGGTGGGGGAGGATGGAAAAGGAGGGTGGCAATTTGGTGACAAAGACTTATTTTAAGTGTTTATTAAGTTGTCCTACTGAAGAAAATGGGAATAAACCCACAAACAGCCCCAGGCTACCTGGGGGAAGCTGGCTGTCAGTCACAGAAGCTTACAGTTGCCTTTCCCACCATAGGTCAATGAAGCTTTTATCTACGAATATCTTTGGCAGCTCTTTCATAGCTGATGGGGGTAAAGAGAAGATAATGAGTGAGGCTGACCCCAAGGGTGTGTAACCTGGTGGGGGTTTGGGGGAGGCCAGCAGCTGAGCTTCGAGGGGAGTGACGTGTGGGGTTTGTGCAATGCCACATTCGGCCGAGCTCTGTTCCCATCCCTGGTGTCATTCTGCACTGCTAGCGAGGGGACAACTGACGCACTCGGCCGGGCTGACACGAGGCAGGAAAGTAAGCATCTCCCAACCCTTTTTGTTGTTTTCAGGGTTGTTTCTTTTTTTTTTCCCCTGGGGCTCAAAAGTGGCTTCCTGTTCAGAATAGAATCTGGAGGCTCAGAGCACTGAGTCAGAAATAGAACTGGGTTCTTAAGCTCCCTCATTTTTTCCTCTGAGCGACCTCCCAGCCCACCCATCTCCACCGGGCCAGTGAACTCACAGTGAGTGACTGACAGTCCCAGGGATGTGGCAAGTCGCCGGTGACCTTCAGTATGTGTCATGCCTGCTCTCCAAGCCTCCTTTCTCCTATCATTTAAGTGGGATTCAGGTTACCCTCTCCACCCTTCCCCTGACACCAAAAACTTGTGAAGATCAAAATTAGAGAACCACACAGAAGAGCTGTATGTAGGAATTTTAAAAGTGATATAAAAATGTACATTATCGCTGCCTTAATAATATTATTCTGCTTGTCTTAAAGGACAATTTTTTGGAGGTAAGTGTTTTATGAGAGTATTACAGATATATAGGCAGTGAAACATCACAAGTATTCAGCAACAAATAGCATAAAAAAGGATTCGCACACGTAACTAACAGCACCCAGATTTTAAAAAGTCAGGCGTTATCAGCACCACAGAAACACCTCGTGTCCTGTTCTGGGCACTGGGAGCCTTCTGCTCCAGGGGACTCTTCTCACTGTTACCTCACTATGGCTCAGGTTTGCCTCTCTTTATACAGTATGAGCTCTTTTGTGTCTGACTTCATTCACCTTATTATTCTTCTAGGCCATCCCTCCATGTAGTTTTGTGTAGGTTGGGCTAGTTTATTCTCAAGAATATTGTTTTCTTTGTAGAAGTCTATTGTACTGCTGATGGTCACTCTCATAGGCTCCAGTTTGAGGCTGTGATGAATGGTGCAGTCATCTTACACATGTCTTTGGGTGACTCCCCTCCCCCCATGCATTTTTGTTGGGTACATACTAAGAGTGGAATTGCTGGGACATAGAGTATGTTCAACTTTGTAGATTCTTTAGTAGGTACTTCTGGAAAATAGGTTTTTCTGGAAAGTTGCTGAACCAGCCAGAAGCATCCTGGCCAATACTGTTTCCCATCTTTTTCCATTTTCATTCACTGTGAGCCATCCTGCTGCGATATTATCGCATTGCATTTTTAACTGGTGTCATCCTGATGGCTAACAAAGGGGAGTTTCATGTGCTTCTTGGCCCTTTTGCATATTATCTTTTATGAAGTGCCTGTTCATTTACCTATTTTCCCTTTTGGTTATCTGACTTTTTCTTACTGATTTGTAGGTTATTTTTTTCTTTTTCTGGAACAAATTACATTTATTAAATAATTCAGTGAGAACCTTCTCAAGACAAATATAAATTGTGATAACTGCATCTACTGTGGTTTAAAGAGACCCAGAAAAAGTGGCAAACCTCAGGCAGCATAAAATGCCTTGACTAGCCCCAGCATCCAATCAGCGCAGGAGTTATTTGTGTATTACAAATAAATACAGGCTTTGATTGGCATTCTTTAATTAAGGTTTGTCTTTTCATTTTTTGAATGGTATCTTTGATGGATATGTTTTAATCTTAGTATATCCCTATTAATAATTATTTTTCCTTTATGGTGAGCCATGTTAAGAAACCTTTGCCAGCCCTGGCTGGTTGGTTTGGCAGTAGAGTGTCGGCCCCCTGTGTGGATGTCCTGGGTTTGATTCCCAGTCAGGGCACACAAGAGAAGCACCCATCTGCTTCTCTACTCCTTCCCCTCTTACTTCTCTCTCTCTCTTCTTCTCCCTTCCTGCAGCCAAGGTTTGATTAGAGTGAGTTGACCCTGGGCACTGAGGATGGCTCCACGGACTCTGCCTCAGGGGCTAAAAAAATTGCTCCAGTTGCAACAGTGCAAGGGCCCCAGATGGGCAGAACATCGTCCCCTAGTGGGCTTGCTAGGTGGATTCTGGTTGGGCGCTGCAGGGCCCACCCCACCCTCCTTTCACTAAAAAATAATAATAATAAAAATAATAATAAAATTAAAAAGAAATCTTTGCCTCCTCCAGTCTCATAAGGATGTTCCCCTCTATTTTCTTCTAAAAGCTGTTTTGCTGATGCTGGTACTGTTATTATTATTTACTTTTCACATTTAGATCTGTAATCCACCTATGAATGATTTGGGGGTACAGAAGAGCTCAAGTGTCAAGAAGAGGTTTTGTTGTTGTTGCTATTGCTTTAATATCAATATTCAACTCACCCATTAACATTTATTGAACTATGTCCCCGGATTTTTTAATCTATAATTACCTGTTTCAAAGGGAGCGTTTTCCAGGCAAGCTCAAGGGGAGCACAGTAGCTTATTTTCATGAGAGACGTTGTGCTCCTACCATAGGTCGTAAGCTTTCTATATCTTATCTGATCCTCAAAACAAGCCTGTAGGAACAGTGCTGTTATTCTGTTCTGTAGCTGAGAGAACTGAACCTTAGAAAGGACAAGCAATTAGCTCAAGGTTAAGAAATGAGGAACAGAGCTATGATTCAATACCCAATCTTTCTGACTCCAAAGCCCACGTCCCTAGGTCTTTCGTCAAACACCACGGTGACAGCTTTCATTATACACTGTGGAGGGTGAGTGGCCGGTGAGACTAGAATATTAAGCTGTAATCAACTTGGCTTTCTAGTAAAAGAGAGGAATATTTTTACCTGGGACATTTATAAAATAAAGTATTCTTTGCCCTCAGTAACAATAATAATGGTCATTCATAACCTCCCTTCCCACAAACCTCCCAGCAGCTTTGTACAATCAATTCTAGTTCTGAAGACAAAGGGTAAGGTAGGCAAATCCCCATGTGACAGATGAAAAACTGAGGATCAAAGGGGTGAAGTGACTTAACCCAAGGTCAAACAGCAAGATCAAATATCCAAGGCCAAATTGTGGTAGGGTGGGGTCTAGCATGTCCTTAATTGACTCCCACACCTGTGCTCACCCCACCTCACTGCCCAGATCATTGATCTAGAAGGTCATTATTGTACTTCAGCATCAGCCCCCTTCTTACTTTCTAGCCTTTTGGTCTGAGTCTCTTACTCTCCTCCTGCCTGTGTCCCGCCCAGGAAGGATGAGTCACTCTGACAGTCCTTCACCTGGCGCTGCCCACTGCCAGCCCCTGAGCCGCTCTGGGCTCCTCCCTTCACCTCTCTCCAGCCCATCCATGCCCCACAGCAAAATGCTGAATTTGAATATGTGGCTGACATTGCCTGTCACCTTCTTGCAGACATGGAACTGAATAATTGCAAGAATTGTTTCATAATCCTCCCCAATTAAGCTCCAGACAACCTAATTTGAAGGAGTCCCCTACTGGAGTTTTACCTGCTCTTATCCCTACTCCTCCCTCTCCGCTTTGCCTCTGTCCTCTTGCAGACAAGCCCAGATGTCTCCACAAAGCCAAAGTGGGGAGTGCCTTCGATGTGGCAGGGCACCCCAGAATCCTTCTTGCGGTCTTCCCCGCCTTATTGCTACGAGCCACTCAGCGCGGCTCTGACATCATGTGAAGACCTGGGAAGTAGGGGAGCAGATTGTTAAGGCAAGGATAGAAACGCAAGAGGGGCAGATTCCAAAGCTCCATACTTTTCTGGGAGCACTGATGAGCACAGAGTGGGTCTGACGGCCAGTTATAATTCATGCTAGTTTATCCTGAAACCATGGTTGCTGGCAGCTGAGCCGCAAGCATTCAGACCCCATCGATGTATTCATCACTTATCAGCACGTTTCTTTAACACACACACATGCACGCATGCACACACACACACACACAGAGTCACACACGGCACACCCAGAGAAACAGCGCATCATCATAATCCCCAACACTGCTGTTTGTCTTCCTACCCTAGTCTAAAGTCTACAGAGTGTATTACACTTCATGGGCCTCACTCAGACACCAGTTACAATGCTAAAGAAATAGCGAGGATGAAGCAGAGGGCATAGAAAAATACAGAATAACTCAGAACGCCAATATATATATTTTTTTCATTTCCTCTCCACTTTCAAATAAACACTCCTGGTAGGCAAATGAGAAATACGGATCAGAGTTTTCTATTTTAGCCTAGGTCGCCCCCCACCCCGCCCCAACCTCCTTGGCACCCCATTCTATGATCTTCCCTAAAATGCCACTGGCCCACACTGCATTTCTGTCTTAGGCAAAACCTCCAATTAAAATCAGCAGGGAGTTTGCTTGAATTAGGACTCCCAGCCTGGGCTCCCCACCCTGGTGGCTCTGAGAGGGAGATGTGTGCCTTTGAAAGCGCTGATGGGAAGCCCTGGGTGGCGGAGCCTCCATCCCCGTCCTCAAGTGACGAGCGACTCCACGCTGTGTCACCAGGAGACCTGTCATGCTGGTAGAAAATCCGGGCTGAGGCAGAGGCAGGGCCTGCAGGGGAGTGGAGGAGGTGTCTCCATGTCCCGGGGCTTCGCTTGTCCTCATAGCCGGGTTTAGCGGGCGAATGGAGGGAGCATGGGACAGGTGTGACCATGGGAAGGGCACTGTCCCTCTCCGGCCTTCAAAACCACATCAGTCAAATGGAAATCACCAGGGAGTCCTAGCTCACAGGCTTAGGCTTGACGGGAGGGTAAAGGGGGGGGTGGGGAGTGGGTGAATCTGCCACAGTGGAGTAAGCACTCGAGAAACGTGGATTTCCGCACCAAAGCATCCGAGTCTCCAAGCTCAGGTTTAAATGGAGGGCGGTGGGTTGACCATCTCCAGGGCTGCTTGTGGGTCTTCGGCTTCTATGACCCAGGCTGGCTGCTTCGTGCGAGTCTCTGTGGGTGCCTACCAACTGGGTAGAGAAATACAAGTACCTCTTCCTGCCCACCCTTCCTCCCTCCTTCCACCCTCCCCCCCCCATCAGAATGTATTGAGATCCCGGTCAACAGGAAGATGCTGATTTAGATGTACTGGAGTTCAGCTCTGATGGCAAACAGAAGATGCTCTGGGTCCCCAGGGACACAGAAGAGCATTTTAAAACTTGGTCCTCACTGCCTCAAACCGCTTGCCTTGCAGGGTGGCTGTGTGAGCTCTTGGGGGAACCCCTCCCTCCAGCCAGTCTGGTAAGCCACTCCTCTGTTGCCAGGGTTGAGGCAGGCGGTCACCAGCTAGCCTGGGAAATGGTATTTGTAGACTGCAGTCCCTCCTACCCCTGGTGCCCATCCTCTCCCTATACTTGTTGTGAGCTCCAACTATCTGTGCATGGAGAAGAGGGATCTTGGCAGGTCCAGAGGAAGTGAGGGGTGTGATAATAAGCCCTTCCCACGCTCACACATCCAGTATGTTTCCATTCCTTCCATTTCTCTTTCTGTGTCCTGCTTACTTCTTGCTTGCCTCGTCGTTATACTTCTACGTTATGGTTTGTCGCGGAAAGTCGCCCGTGCTGGAGTTGGAGGCCCTGGGATCGGAAGGTGGAGTAACTTTGTGATCTGAGACAAGTTATGTCCCTTTGCCAGGCCTCGCTGCCTCCATCTGTGATGCAGGTGGTTGGTCCTGCCGCTGGGGGAGAGGCTCCAGCACAACTGGTCGGGAGCTAGGCCGGGGAGGGAGGAAGGCGTGACTCTCAGTAGTGTCACGCCACTGAGCGCCTGGGCCAGTGTAGGGCGCCGCCTTCTGATGGGCATTGCAGAATCTCCGAATATCAGTGGTCACTACCTGGAGTGGCTGGAGATAAAGAAGGTGTAGGAGATTGATTGGATTCAGGTGGGTTTCTCATTGTTGGAAGTTGCTTGTTAAGAACTAACACATTTCAAACTGGAACGAGCTTGTATTTCTGGTTTTACTCTTCTCAAAATCATTGAAAAGCAGAGGAAAGTTCACTGACCTCGGGCATCAGGACTCAATGCTCAACATTGCTTCCCCTCCGCCCCCTCCCCCTGCCTCGTGAGGAAAGGACGACTTGCCCTCAAAATGGCCCAGCCGGTGTCCACATTGCCCGAGTCTGTGAGTTATGCCAGTGGGGGTGTGACTGCATTTCTTTGCTTCTGTCCCGCCCGTGCACATGTCGCTCTGTCACCTCTCCCTGTCCCTCTCCAGGTGCCTCCTGCACTGCCCTGTCTGCCTGTCTAGCCTGGGCTCCTTCGTTTCCCCCACCAGCTCCAACACCCCATCCTTTCCTCCTGTCTGCTCACCCTTCCCCAGGCCGCACCATCTCCCTGCACGCCTTCCTCCCTCCCCGGCCTCGCTCCCGACCCCCTCTTTCTAAGTACTCCCGCGCTATCATTAATGCCTTCATTGATACAGCCCACAACCTCATGATTATTCTGAGGGCAGGAGATGCAGGTGCCACGCAGCTCGCTAACGCGCCTCAGAGGGCCTCTGTCCCTGGTGCCTGCCGCTCGACAGGGCTGGAATCCTAATGTGCCGCCAGCCCTTTGCTCCTTCCAGCCTGCCCAGGAACTCTCATCTTTTCGTTCCCCCCACCGAGGATGCTGAGAGTTCAGCCACAATGAAGCATTGATTCCGGGTGAGGGGGGGTGTGGTCCTGTCAAAGGGCCCCAATGAAGAGACACGAGAAAGGGGGTGCTCTGCGGGGTTAGAGGATGCCTTGCAGATGGGGACAGAGAAGCTCTAAATGGGGTACTGTCCTGTCACTTAAAGAAGGACTGACAGGGGCAAGAGTGGGCCATTTGAAAGAGGCATTTTGAAATGACGCTCTCGTCAGATGGAACCGTGCAATCAGAGACGTGTGGCGGGTCCCTGCAGCTCACGGAACTATCAGATGACTCATAGCCAATATTCAGTCAATGTTCTGGTCTGGGAGGTGGGAGCCACAGAGCTCATTCTCATTCCAGCGCCGTCTCCTGAAGGCTGGGCCTGCTGCTGTTCTCCAGGCTGTGATAGGATTGGGCTCACGAAGCAGAGACTGGGGGTGAGCTGTGTGGGTGGGCGGGATAGAAAACTAATACTGCAGTCTGGAGGGGAGAAGAGAAGTTGGGTTTTCTTAATAAAAAATAGGAAGAAAAATATATTAATTTGGTTCCTGCATTCACTCAGCAAACACTAATAGGGAGTCAGCCTCTGGGCTAGATACTCAGGGAAGGAGGGATCCCCCTTCTTAGGCCTTACAGCCTTGCGGGGAGGGGACCAACAAGAAAACCAGGAGTTTCAGTATAGTGTTTTGAGTGTTGTGAGGGAGGTTTTATTGCCAGGGGCCGGATGGTTCTGAGGATTTAAAAGGCAGAGCAATTTCAAGAAGCGCACTAATTATTCCTCCATTTTCTCCCAGCTGATAAGCAACTCCTTCAAAGCAGAGCATCCTGGGAAGCCATTTCAACAGTATCCATTTTCAAATGTCCTATACGACAGAATGGTTTTCCTCCAACTCCAGAGAGATAGTGAAATCCCCGAGAGTGTCTCAATACCTTCAAAGGAATAGCTTATTCCCCGGGATAAGAGTACTTATGATTATTACCTATCAATGATTGCTCTATGCCGGGCTCTGTACTTTAAATATATTATCTCATTCAATCCTCTCACCCACGGCATAAGATGAGCTTTTATTATTCTCATTTTAGGTACAGACACTGGGGCTTAAAGACACAAAGTGACTTGTTACTGGCTATAGAACTGAGCTTTGAACTCAGTTCTGCTTGGGCCAACACACACGCCATTCAACAGTAGGCTCAACTGCCCGCCCTGCGGTTCTTGGGGTTGGCCCTTGTGGCTTGACTATGGAAATGACAGGCTAGATCATTGCTAACACTTCCTACCCTGGGAAGTACAATGCAAAAGCTTGTACAGCTTCTTCAAGCGGGAATCATGAACCACCACCACCACCACCACAGCCCATTACCACAGCACTTGGGAAGGGCTTTCTTGACTTTTGCTTGACATTTTAATGAAAAAAAAAGTCACAGTTATGGGCCAGGAGGCATCTCTCACTCACCGTGTGGCTTTTAGTTTGTCATTTCACCTCTGAGCTTCTACTGGCATGTTCATAAATGGGGTGCCAGTCCCTTTGCAGGAATAACGAGAGCTAACTTTTATGGAGCCCTTAATACCTACCGAGTTTGGGGCTAAGCTTTCACATAAAAATCCCCATACTCCTCTCAGCAGCCCTGCCTGGGAGGGGTGGTTAGGGAGGCGAGGAATCTGCCCAACATCGCCTCAGCTCCTCTGCGCAGGAGCCAGGATTCCAAGCAATCTCTGGCCGACCTAGGGTCCCAAGCTATTTTCAGGGTGGTGTTGTGAGGCTCACCTGAGAAAATGGGAGCGACTATGCCCTGTGCAGGGTAAGAAGTGTGAGACACACCTCAGGTGTTATGACTAGCAAGAAGACAGCCAAGAGGTGGCTTGCACAGGGACAAGGAAAGACGAGGGACCGCTAAGCCGACCGCCTTGCACACTTTTACCTATTCTCTGTTACTGCTCATCTGATGGGCAGCTATCTGACCTGGGATGTTTCAGTGGCCGGAATCTGGGGACAGGCTTGGCTCTAGTTTATCAAAGTGTCACGGGCAGTGGGGAGGGAGACCTAGAGACACATGTCATGATGGAAATTCCACTGAATTGAGAATTAGGAGTGCTGGAAAAATGGGAGTAATAATATGGTTTTTTTTTACATGTTTTGAAAAGGTGCTATCAGGACCGTGTAAGATCATCCATGTGGAAGCATCACCCCATCTCTCAAGTGATAGCAAATGGAATTTATTTTTGTTGGGGTCGCATGTTATATATAACCTCATGGGAGAATCCATGTGGAGAGTTCAAACACCTGACGCAGGCTGAAGTTCCTTTCTGTTGCTGATTTTGTTTTTTTACACTCTGTAGTCATCCAGCAGGGGTGTTTGAGTTTAGATGTTTAAATTTCCCAAATCGCACTAATTTGGGGTTAATGTATAATAGGTTTGTAGAGTTAGAAGGACCCCCCCAAACAACAGGTACTCTAACCCCTTGACTTGACAGGTGAGGATGCTGAGCATACAAGTGGGAAGTGACAGTGTCATATAGCTGGCCTGTGACACTGCAAGAACTAACAATGTCATGCTCATAATTTATATTCAGAACCCTTTCTCTTTTTTTAATTTATTAATTTTAGAGAGGGGAAGGGAGATAGAAAGGAAGAGAGGGAGAGAGAGGAACATTGATCTGTTCCTGTATGTGCCTGACTGGGGATCGAACAGGCAACCTCTGAGCTTCTGGACAATGAGTGCCCTGATCTACTCAACTATCCCACCAGGATCAGAACCCTTTCTATTATAATTGTTCTACCCAGTCCTTTCATTCTTTGGGTGGCTACTTGTGCATTATCAGTTGGATGACCGTCACTCACTGATTGCCCACAGTGGTTAACACTCTCCGTTTTCCCTCTGCCCCCCAGGACAATTCAGCAGTGGCTGGCAAGGGTCCAGTCGCTTCTCTACTGTAATGAGAACGGGTTTTGGGGAACCTTCCTGGAGAGCCAGAGGAGCTGTGTGTGCCACGGGAGCACCACGCTGTGCCAGCGTCCCATCCCCTGCATCATAGGAGGGAACAACAGCTGTGCCATGTGCAGCCTGGCCAACATCTCGCTCTGCGGTTCCTGCAACAAGGGCTACAAGCTGTACCGAGGCCGCTGCGAGCCACAGAACGTGGACTCGGAGCGGAGCGAGCAGTTCATCAGCTTCGAGACCGACCTGGACTTCCAGGACCTGGAGCTGAAGTACCTGCTGCAGAAGATGGACTCGCGCCTCTACGTCCACACCACCTTCGTCAGCAACGAGATCCGCCTTGACACCTTCTTTGACCCCCGGTGGCGCAAGCGCATGTCCCTCACTCTCAAGAGCAACAAGAACCGCATGGACTTCATCCACATGGTGATCGGCATGTCCATGCGCATCTGCCAGATGCGCAACAGCAGCCTGGACCCCATGTTCTTTGTCTACGTCAACCCATTCAGCGGGAGCCACTCGGAGGGCTGGAACATGCCCTTCGGGGAGTTCGGCTACCCGCGCTGGGAGAAGATCCGCCTCCAAAACAGCCAGTGCTACAACTGGACTCTCCTGCTGGGCAATCGGTGGAAAACCTTCTTCGAGACGGTCCACATCTACCTGCGCAGTCGGACTCGGCTAGCCACCGTCATGCGCAATGAGACCGGCCAGGGCCCCGTGGACCTGTCCGACCCCAACAAGCGGCAGTTCTACATCAAGATCTCGGACGTGCAGGTGTTCGGCTACAGCCTGAGGTTCAACGCCGACCTCCTGCGCAGTGCAGTGCAGCAGGTCAACCAGTCCTACACACAGGGAGGCCAGTTCTACTCCTCCTCGTCTGTGATGCTCCTCTTGTTGGATATACGGGACCGAATTAACCGCCTGGCCCCCCCTGTGGCCCCGGGGAAACCCCAGCTGGACTTGTTCTCCTGTATGCTGAAACACCGCCTGAAACTGACCAACAGCGAGATCATCAGGGTGAACCACGCCTTGGACCTCTACAACACCGAGATCCTCAAACAGTCGGACCAGATGACAACCAAACTCTGTTAACCTGGGACTCCTGGTCACAGACTTTCCCTTTTGTTGTACAAACATAAGAGGACCAAACAAAGCAAAATAAATTAAAAAAAAATTTGTAAAGTGTAATTAATATTCAAAGAAAAGGAGGAAAAAAATCTTCATTTGTTGGAAACGAAAAACAAAACAGAAACAAAAACCGTTCTAGCAACTGTATAAAACCGTGGGGCATGTCTGTTATTTCTATACTCTGCCATGGACAAGGGTCTCAGCCTTTGGAGGAGCTTGGAGGGGGTGACTTCTTAGGCCTCAGGTGCTGTTTGGAGGGGGAGGCGGGGGAGAGCATATGCAATGAATTGTAAAGGTCTCTGCTGTGCAGGTGCTAAGATGAAACGCTAGAGAGAGAGAGAGATATGTAATGGACAACCGACACTGCCATTTTTCCTTGTGGGAGGAAATGGACATAAAGAAGATATTTCTTCGGTTAACGGTTTCTTCCCTCTTGATGTTTAATTTCTTTGTGGTTCTTTCGACTCATTTGCACACGGGGGTAGGGATGCCAGGACAGGGCTGTCTTGCCCGCCTAGCCCCTTTCATGTCTAATAGCCGGAAGCTCACAGAAGCCAGGCCACTGTTAGGGCTGGGGAGAGAGGCACTCACATAGTCACGTGGTTTTTAAACAGTAACGACCTTCGATACCAGGGTGGAATACCGCGATTGCGTTTGGGAAATAGAGAGAAAGGCATGCCCCTGGCTGCACAGTTCGTGGGGGAATGAGGACTGAGGTCCCTCATCAGTCCCCTCCTGAACCATGGTGGCACATTTGTGTTTTCTCTTCCAAACAAACTGCCCTGGGACAGAGCAGATTTCAGTCTCAGGTTGTTTTGATAGGTTTATTATTATTATTTTTTTTGGTCTTTTAATCAAGAAACTCTTTTCACCTACTTTCTCTGAAAAGAAATGCCAAATTTCCAAGACTTGCTTCACATATTAAATTTTAGTTTGAATAAAAATCAATAACCAAAATGAAATAATATGGGGTAGGTGTAAATATTGCATCGGTCTGCCAAACTGACTTCCCTAAGGATGTATTTAAAAATTATTTTTTTGATCCACTCAGAATACACACATAAACATAAAATAACTCTGCCATTTCTTTGGCGTCTAGGAAAACTGAGAAGTCTTGTGTGGGATGTGAGGGTCAAATTGAAATGAGAGACTTGAGAAGGAAAATGATTTGAAAGCACACCTGTAGAGGGTTTGGGTAGGGCCCGCTCTGTCTCCAGGAACACCGTGTATGTCTTTTTTGCTGAGGCGGTACCTGCCGGGGGTGCTTCTGAGCACCTGCGTCTTCATTTCTGGATTGGCAGAGAAACAGGATCATGCATCAGAGGGCTGGGAGAGAGAATAGATCACCTGTGGTCTGCACTTCTGTCCAGGCAACTGTCCCCTGTCCCACCTTAGGGAGAGGACTACAGTTGGCTAAGTGGGCCGTTTCAGGGACAGAAACTAATTAGCTCTACCTTCCACAGTCTGTGGGTTCCTGATTCACTGAAGGGGAGCAGTAGTGCTCATTCAAGTTTTTCTTACAAAAAAATCTAATTACTAGATAGTCCTCCCCTACACCTTGACCTGCTTTTGTATCCCTCCTACCCACTGGTACCAGTCCGGGAATATAGATTTCTCCCTCGTAGTGATGCTATCCTAGATAAAATACAAAACCCTCTCTCAGAGGTCACCAGCGTCTATGATAATGTGACTCAAAGAGAACACCATTCCCAATACAGTTTATTTTAAGATGAACGAAGGTGAGGGCCGCAGTGCGTAAGAGGTAAAGAATTATCTAGTTTATTTGTGTGTCTAGGGGCTAATCCCAACGTTAATGGTCCAGCTTTGTTTTTAGTATGAATTAGCATACATTTCAAACCAGTTGCACCACTTACCATGTACTTCCTAGTAACGTAGTTTTTTGGACCTCAGCTGATGAGGGGATTCGATGTTCATTTAGGTTGGAAAGTCATCCTTCCGAGAGGGCACATAGCAGCTCTTCATCAAGCAGAAGATGTTGCAGGTCGGTAAATCATGAAATATGTTTCCAACATGTAGGCCATGAATGGGGTGTGTTAGAAAAATGGAGATTTGTGAAGAAGTGGTCCATGCTTTTGTGTCATTCCCAGACTAAAGAAAAAGACAGACATATGCACCAATTAAAAAAATAATAATAACAAACACATCATGGGGCCAGGCACACAGAGAGGAGCCCTGAAGAAGTGACTCACTCTGTTCATAGGCTTGGTAAGAGCATTGCATGGACATGTGCATTCTGGGTGTTGAAAACAGGACTTGGAAAAAGAGCAAGGAGCAGAGGGCCAAGAAACAGAGAATGCAGAAGGTGTAGACATGCACGGTGCCCTTGAGGATCTGTGAAGAGCTAGAGAAAAAAGTCATTTTAAATGGCGAGCCTCCAAGGAGGTATTGTGGCTCTGTATCAGAAGTTGAACAAACCATCCCTAACCTTTATGGGCTGAAGAGTGAATTTAAGATTGATCATCTCTCGGTCACCTCTCTTTTCCCTCCCCTTCCTCCCTCTCTCCCAGAGTCACCAGCTGGTAGCCCTCTATTTGCGCTGTATTTATAGATTACTAGGCTAGCATCAGAGATGCCGTGCTGCCTAATTCTTGTCACAATTCAGTTCAGTTAGGGCCTGCAGCCTGTGTTCTTCCCCCAGACGTCACAGTGTGTGTGTGTGTGTGTGTGTGTGTGTGTGTGTGTGTGTGTGTGAAAGCCTCTTCCTGCCACTGTGAAAATACTAACTCCACTTCATATTACAAAGAGAATACATTGAAAAGGTCAGGGAAATAGAGAAATTTTCAAGGAGAGAGGAAGATTCAGACATCAAAATATTTATTCAAAGGTGAAAGGAAAATATTTTGCTGTAAAAGGACCCAAAGTTCTGTGCATTTCCAGATGTCTCTTGTTTCATTCTGGCCCTTTCAGCTGACAAGGTCCCCACTGCCCTCCCCCAAAGCAAGAGGGAAGAAAAGCCTGAGGCCTTCAACTGAGATTTTAATTCAATTAGGGTCTTACCAATTGGATGCAGCAACAAGGACCTAGGGTGTCTGATTAATATGCTGATGCTAAGGCAAAAGAGTGAACAGAATGCCCATTTGGATAAGGCCTGGCAGCAAAGCGTGGCATTGCCATGGCAACCACAGAAGGTCATTAATTAGCTATCAAATAAAATCATTGGAAATTTCTAGACCCTGGCATATCTGCTCCCTTCAAAGAGAAGGCCAAGAAGAGGTCATACTAACAGCAAGGCTCCCTTCAGTGATTAACATCATAGGAGCACAGAGACTGCATGTCACCAAGTAGGAGAAAAATTGAGAAGCACAACAAATGGACACAATGGAAGGAAAGTGGCTTTGGGGTAACCAGACCAAGAATATAACTAAATATGGAGTACCCTGTTCGGCTATCTATGCTGATGAAATGATCTCAATGACAAACATTTTCTCCTATCCTCTTTTCTGTGAAAAGAAAGAATAATGTGGATCCACTAGATGGTGATAAATGACTGAGGGCAGATATCATATGGCCACAGGGTGGGAAGTGATTAACCTCTAAAATAACAGATACAGCTTATATAACTTATCAATAAATAGGGGGAAATTTTACAAAAGAAAAGAAATCAGAAAAGGAGAAAAATTATTAAAGTAGCTGGACACATAGACATAATAACAAAACTTACCACACAGATAATCACAATAAATGTAATTGGACAAAACTGATTATTAAAAAGACAGAGGTAATCAGCTTACAAGTTATTTAAAAATAAAAGGAAAGAAGGGTTAAAAATAAAAGGATGAATAAACTTGTAAGGTGACCAGACATCCCGCTTTTGGCGGGACAGTCCCAATTTTTAACAATTTGTCCCACGTCCCGTGGCATTTTTAAAAAGTCCTGATTTAAAAAAATATATTACAATACTATTTTTGCATTCTAAGAAAAATATTTTTTGCTCCATATAGACCAAATTTTTAATCAAGAACCCCCTGGCAATGGTGTTCTGCTTTACCAATTTTAAAATCTGGTCACCTTAGGACATACTAGACAAACATTAACTAAAGGAAATTGAAGTAGCACTGTTAATGTCAGTCAAAACATATTTTAATGCAAAATATGTTATTAGGTTTAAAGATGGCCTATTTACCAGGGAAAGTGGAGAAGGGAGTAGACAGAGAACCACAGACTTGTAGGGCTAGAGGGGTCATTAAAGATTTGCAAATCTTTGGACATAGCTGGTTGGTTCAGTGGTAGAACATCAGCCTGGTGTGTGGATGTACCGGGTATGATTCCTGGCCAGGGCACACAGGAGAAGTGCCTATCTGCTTCTCCACCCTTCCCCCTCTCCTTTCTCTCTCTCTCTCTCTCTCTTCTCCTGAAGCCAAGGCTCCATTGGAGTAAAGTTGACCCAGTCACTGAGGATGGCTCCATGGCCTCGGCCTTAGGCGCTAGAATGGCTCCTGTTGCAACAGAGCAGTGCCCCAGATGAGCAGAGCATCGCCCCCTAGTGGGCATGCTAGTTGGATCCCGGTGGGGCACATGCAGGAGTCTGTCTGCCTCCCTGCTTCTCACTTCAGAGAAATGAAAAAAAAGATTTGTAAATCTTCAGCCTTCATAGATGAGAATTTATGCCCAAAATTATCTTACAAGTTTGAACATTGAACATGAATTTAGTTCCTTTTTCATGGTCTCAAGCATATTTTGGCCTAGATCACATATCAAGTTTATGTAGTTTTTAACATAAGGCTAAATACCTTGATGGTTGTTATGGTCACTGTAATAAAACCCAACATATACAAAATTCCAAATGTTCTAAGTAGGTATATTCTTTGTAAGTACTAATAAAAGAAGTCTCTTAAATGGAACATAATGTGCTTGGTTAAAGGATGGGCTGGAATGTATCGATAAGTATTGTATCACCAGTAGTTACAGAGCCTAGTTCACTGAACTTGGTACAAGGGTACATGAAGGTTGAGGGACAGAGTGCCTGTCTTAGTAAATTCACTGTAGCAAAACACAATACCACAAACAAGGACCTGGCCAGGTGGCTCAGTGGATAGTGCATTGTTGTCAGGACACACCAAGGTCATGAGTTTGATCTCCAGTCAGGGCACATATAAGAAACAACCAATGAGTGCACAACTAAGTGGAACAATGAGTCAATGCTTCTCTCTCTCTCTCTCTCTCTTTCTCATCAATGGAAATATATATTTTTTATAGGAACAGAGAGAGAGAGAGTCAGAAAGAGGGATAGATAGGGACAGACAGACAGGAACGGAGAGAGGTGAGAAGCATCAATCATTAGTTTTTCATTGCCGTTGCAACACCTTAGTTGTTCATTGATTGCTTTCTCACATGTGCCTTGGCCGCGGGCCTTCAGCAGACCGAGCAACCTCTTGCTGGAGCCAGCGACCTTGGGCCCAAGCTGACGAGCTTTTTGCTCAAGCCAGATGGGCCCGCGCTCAAGCTGATGAGCTCGGGGTCTCGAACCTGGGTCTTCCGCATCCCAGTCCGACGCTCTATCCACTGTGCCACTGCTTGGTCAGGCATCAATGGAAATATTAAATAAAAAAAATAAAATCTATAAAATACCACAGACAACATTTATTTTTCACCTTTCTGAAAGCTGGGAAGTCCAAGATCAAGGTGGCGGCATATGAATCCATTTCCTGGCTCAGAGAGGGCTATGTCTCCATGGTGTCCTCATATGGTAGAAAGAGAAAAAGAATTCTCTTTGGTCTCTCCTATAAGGGCACAAATACCATTCATTAAGACTCTACCTTATGACCTAATCACCTCTTTGCTACTTCCAATACCATAATCACCTTAGGGGACAGGATGTCAATGTATGAATACTGAGGAAACACATACATATGACCTATAACAGTGTTAAATTATTAAAAGAAAAGCCTCCATTAAGTAGTTTGTAATAAATAAATGAGCTTTATGAATCACAAGTTGCTCTCTGAGTTGAGTACCTGACCTCTCCTCTTGCTTGCTTAGAGGTGAACACCAAACCTGTATTGGCTCCACTGTAGGGCCCACATTTCCCTACGAGTGAATTAAGAGCCTCTCGTTGTCAAGGTTTCACAATCTCAATAAAATTTCTAAATGGAGTCATTTACCCCAATAAAAAAAATGACTCTGATAAAAATTTTAAATAAAAGCTTCAGAGCTGATGAGAAGGAGAAATAAGGGATAGATAGATAAGCAAGCTGCAGGTCTAAATTTTCATATTGACGTCACCAGGATGACTGTGCTCCCCCGTTAAGTGACTGAGGATTGGGCTGACTTTGCCACAGGCTTGCACGAGTGAGAGAACTCTTATATTCTTATAAATTAGAGGATGATTATAAACACTGCCAAGGGATTGTTAATTATATGGTATTAATTATATAACACATAATTATACATGAATAATTATAGTCACCTAATATTTTGTTACTGTGCAAAAAGATGCTGAGCTTGAAACCTCGACCCAGGAGCTAGGTTTTTCTGAGTTATGAGGTACCTGCAGAACCAGGATTAGAACTCAGATATCTCCGTTCCTAGATGAGGGATTGAACTATTGCATTCAACATTATTCCTGACACACACAAAAATACTGGAAGCATAGTGCTCTGGCTAACAGCACAGACCTGGAGACAGGAGCTGGTGTACTGCCCACCTGTGCAGTGACTGAGAGAGTGAATACTCCTCCCTGGGCTTCAAGTTCTTCTTCTGTAAAAATGAGGTTCTTAATAAGTCCTGTTCAATGAAATTATGAGAATTCAGTTCATTTAAAGAGCCTAGAACAGTGACAGGTGTACTGAAAGCTTATCTGCTGATTAAATAAGTGACACACAAAAATATACTTTAGATAATAAGCAAATTAGTACTTTGAATAACTAAAAATCAATTGACCTCATTTCACAGGCCAAACAGTATAGTAAGAACTTGATATGAGTGACTCATTTGGCTGCATGGCAACCCAATGGGGTGGGTCTAAGTATCATGTCAGTGTCACAGAGGAAGAGCCTGAGTCTTAGAAAGATGAAATAATCTGTCTGTGGACACACAGCTAATGATGGAATTTTGACATGTAAGTCTCGAAAACTGGGTCCCCTTATGCCACACACTTTCCCCAATAAGAGCATACAAGTGGTCTAAAACAATGACTTGTAAGAATAATCCAGACCTTAAAAGGTACCTAGCACCACTCTTAATATATAACCACTGGATTCCTCTGTGAGCCAAAGTCAGGGGCATGCAGATGGCGTTAAGTTGACCACAGCGCATCGGTAGGGACCCACGAGGAATGATCAGCCTAAGACAGATTTTCCATCTGCAAGGGGAGGATGAGGCTCAGAGCCCACATACATTTTGTGCACGAATAAAACACCTTCTCGGATGCTCAGAGAAGCCCAGTGGCTCCAGGTAGGGTCACAGACTCTTTAGGCAAAATGCTATTGACTTCTCTGGGAAAGAGGAGTCTAGGTTATCTTCCAGTTTCCTGGGCAGCAGCATTCTGGGTTATCTTTCTGTTTCTGATCACCAGCATTCGGGGTGAGCTTTCAGTTTAGTGGGCAGCAGCATTTGGGGGTTATCTTTTAACTGCCTGGGCAGCAACATTCAGGGCTATCTTCCAGGTGGTGAAAACCACAGAGTCTCACAAAGAGGAAGCCTTTGATCTCCTGCCTGGCCACATCCCACATTTCAACACAGAGGTTGGAGATACAGCAATCTGATCCAAGCCTCCTGAAAGCCCATCCAGCGCCCAGTCAGCACCAGCGTAGACTCACTCTGCTAGAAAGGATCTGTAGAAGGAACAGGAGGAGGGGAGCGACTCCTATAAACAGTGGGTGGGGCTCTCAAAGACCTCCTCATTATCCTGCCGGGCTTCCTGCTGTCACTGTACTTTCTCAAACTACGTACTTGCATCTCCCTTATTCCAGAAGTCCCAGAATTCTCAAGTCCAGAATTTTCATCCGCAAGATACAAGGCTATTTTCTTTCTCTTACAGTGACATGGAGACTTCGTTGATAGAAAGGCAGAATGAATGAACTATATTGTCATTAGAGAATTTTAAATGGTTACAAAAACATCACTGCTGTATGCATTTCCTCCAGTGACGTCTATGGAGACGGGGCTATAAATGCCCACCTCTACTTCTGACCTTGGAAGGCTAGCCACGCCTTAGGAAATGGGACTCAGCACATGTTTACGGAAGGGGAGAAGAAGGCATGTAGTACATATCGTGTCCCCATTTGTATCAGGTAATTAAGGTGCATCTAACTCATTGCACCTAAGAAAAACTTATTTACCTTATACCGGTAAAGAAACGAGGGCACCAGAAAGGTCAGGTAAGTTCAGGTCAGCTTCACAATTTACTTAGTTTGCACGAAACTAAGCAGGAAAGTGGGGGAGCTGGCAGCATGAGATCTAGGAGCGGTTCAGTTCTTGGTTCCCTGTACGAACTTCAGGACCTTGGAGAGTTACTCCACCTCTGTGTACCTTTGATTCTTCGCGTGTCCTGTGGGGAGAAGAGTAAGTCTAACTCCCACTTAGTAGGGTTGCCATGAGAACGTTCCTTTTGCCATATGTCCACCCTTCACATGAGTTCGTGCAGGGAAGGGCCTGCCGACAACTCCCTGCTACCCAGGCAGCACTCAGTAGAAGGTTTTTGTTCTTCCTGGGGCTCAAGACTGGTGCTCACCTTCCCCTGCTGCACAATGGCTCCTACGGCATCAACAGCATAGTAACATAGTAACAGAGTTAGACAAATCTCTGTCTCCCAAAAGCTCACAGGCGATTAATGGCAACGCATACATTTAAAACCCAAACTACGGGCAGGATGCAAAACAAGACGATATATCGTTTTTCAATGATACAAATGGAATCAGGGGAAAAAGGAAAATGAACGCCTGAGTTTGTAAGAGGAGCAGTGACCAGAAGCAGCTCAAAGTGACTGCTCCCCGCCTTCTCTCTGACAAAGCCTGGTACAGCATCACCCCATTTCCAGGCAAAAAGGGATGCTGCTGAGCAACCCAGCCTGGAACAACAGAGTGAGCTTGGTGCTCACTGGTTCATTAAGGGTTGCTACTGCTGTCCTGAAAAAGACCAAACTTTCACTGAAACCTTACCTACAGCACAAGGGATACCTGCAAATTGGAAGCACCTGGGAGGAGTCTCTTCTGCAAAGTTAGGCGGAGCAGAAGGCAGCCAAAGGGAGAAAACTTCAGTCTAAATTAGTGGGAAAAAATAGAGCGTCTTTCAAACGCTGCAGGCACTTGATGTGCTAAGAACAATTTGCCAGGCAAAGGACCTGGTGAGTGTGCTTCATTGAATGTCAATGTGGCAGTTAAGGCCAGCAGGAAATGCCTGGCTTTCCATTCATGTAGGCCACTTCTCCTGATAGCGTCTGTCACTTGATTACCACCCACAAGTTCAGTCTCAAACTCAGATCTGGAGAAAATATTGTCCTGAGCTAGTAGAGACTGAAGGTGTTAGAATCCAACTCTGTATTCATTCATCCAACAAATATTTTTTGAAGTTTGCAGTTTGAAGGGGGGGAGACAGGCATTCGTTTTTCAGTGTGACGTGTGTTAAGGAGGGAGGAGTAGAAGATGCTATGGGAGTTCGCAGCATAGCTCTCTAACCTAGACCAGACAGGAATGAAGTAACGTCATGGAAAGTGCCAGGGGAGCTGACGTTTAATAAAAGTCTTGGCCTAGCCTGTGGTGGCACAGTGGATAAAGCATTGGTCTGGAAGGCTGAGGTACCGGTTTGGAACCCTGGGCTTGCCTGGTCAAGGCATATGTGAGAAGCAGCTACCAGTTGATGCTTCCTGCTCCTTCCCCCTGCCGACCCCCATCCCCTGCCTTTCTCTCCCGCCTTCTCTCCTCTCTCTAAAATCAACTTAAAAATCCAATAAGAGGCTTGAATGATAAGTCACTGCTGAACAGAGAGGAAGGGAACGTTCAATGTGGAGTAAACAGTGCATGGCATCGTCCAGTCCAGCTGAGCGAAAGGGAAAGAGAGAGGCAGAGAGAGAACTGGGGATGGGATGTGGAGGAGGAGGAGCAGGAGGTAAGGCTATTATATAGTCATGTGATGAGGGCTCTGCAGCTCATATGAGGATTCTGGGCTTCATCCTCAGAAAAACTGGCGGCCATTGTGGAATTTCAAATATAACATGTGATCCAATGTGCTAATACCCAGTCAGCCTTTCTACTCCCCTACTCTACGCTGGGGTCCCTGTACTGGGGTCCCTGGTCTATTCTCTTCCTGCCTCAGTCTTCTGCCTAGTTTCCTGAGAAACAGTGGTTTTCCTTTTGATCCTGAGCACATGTGTCATCCGTTTACCTGCCTTTGCTTCTGACTTACTGGCCTGTTTTAAGACTCAGCCATAGGCTTTCCCCTCCTGTCTGCACCCATGTGTCTGTGTCGTTGTCAGTTCCCCTGATGCCATGTGCTTAGACTGCCTCTCAATCACCCCCTATTGCTTTCTGCATCCTGCCGATACCTGGTGAAGCCCACTAAGTGCTCCTCTTCCCATAGGCTCCCGCAGCTGTATCTGAACCAACCACGTGCCCGGGAAGCAATCCATGTCAAGGGAGTTGTCTTACATCAAGTTCTGGTCATCCCGCGGATGAAGCAGCGAATCCATCTGGTCCATCAACTCTTTAGAATAGTGAATAGTGGAGTCAACTCCCCTTGAGGGTGAACCCGGACTGCACCCCGACTTAGCTGTGTGACTTTTAGCAAGTTAGTTCACCTCTCTCACCCCGCTGAGTCTGCTTTCATCATCTTTATGTGAAGCCACCCACTCATGAAGGCTGTCAAGAAGATTAAAAAAAAAAAAAACCAAATGGAGAGAAAATATCTAGAATAGCGCCTTTCACAGAATAAGAGTAAAAGAAATACTTATTACTTATTCCTCTTCATTACTCCTTAGAAAGAACATTATCTGCTTGCATTTCTGGTTTGGATCCTTACAATGACTTCTTAAGGCTGGCGAATTAAATGAGATTATGCATATAAAGCACCAGGTACATAGTAAACACAAGTTATTATTTTTAATTATTACCATTAATGGAGCCAAGTATCCTGATTGAGATTTAACTGTGTCTCCTTTTCCTGAATACAGGCTCATCATAAATGAACCATCGTCATGACTGTCCATTCTGGGCATTCGCATATATATGCCCCGCAAAGTGCATCTTTTGTTCCCTCGGGGCCCTTGAGCATGGCCAGCCGCCCCTTTGGTTTCAGAGGCTGTGCTGCAGAAGGTTCCAGTGGGGAGGTGAGCAGGATGGCTACATGGCACCACTCCTTGGCTACTGTTCTCAAAAAAAAAAAAAAAAGAAAGAAAGAAAAGAAAAGCATGACATCTCAGATGTGTCCCATAAAATTGATGTTCAAACTCCCAGTACCTCAGAATGTGATTGCATTTGGAAAAAGGACCTTAATAAAGTGATTAAGGAAAAATGAGACTGTTCAAGGTGGGTCCTCCTGCAGTCTGACTGGTGTCATCCTAGGAAGACATTTGGACACACCAGGAGACACCAGTGATGTGTGTTCACAGAGGAAAGATTTTGTGCGGACACAGTACACAATAGCCCACTGCAGGCAAAGGATAGTTTTCTCAGAAAAAGATGAACCTGCCGACCCCTTCATCTCAGACTACCAGCCTCCAGAACTGTGAGAAAAGAAGTTTCTGTCGTTTAAGCCCCCCAGTCTGTGGAGTTTAATGTGGCAGCCTGAGCAAAGTCCCCCAGTGGCCTGTCCCAGAATTGGGCTGCAGTCCTTGAGGAGGTGGGTGGAGAGAGACGGGCACTTGAATCACTAGAGAGAATTGGTTCTTTGGAGGATAACATGGTGGCTTGGATTTCCTGAGAAAGAGACTAGACTGCCCCTTGCTTCCCCACAGAGGCCTGGATCTTTGATGCTTCTGCAGGCCTTGATGCCTTGGAGAACGGACAGCTGGTGCGTGTCCTTGAGGGATGTATTCAGGTCACCTTGTGAAGACTCGGGGGTAGGAGAGGATACCTATGAATGACTGCAGTGTGACCCTGTGTAGAAGCAGCATACAGGAAACCGCCACAGGGTCTTCAGATAATAACTGCATAGCGGAGGTCAGTGGAGACTGAGGACCAGGTCTCTGCCTCAGTCTGTTGGACCCACGTGTGTGCACGGTTAATCCAAGCTAGGGTTGAAGGGAACTACATGAATGAGCGTGCCAGTCATCCTACCACTCAGGTAGGTACCAATCGGAAATATATAGTTTTCTGACAAAAAAGTAATATAACATTTCTAGCATCTGTGTGTTGTGGAATAATTTAGTATCCACTGTATATACATAAGTAGTCAGGGAAGCTGTGAAGTCAGAGCATTAGCATAAGGGCTCTGTTTATCCTGATCTCTATTGCATCCTGAGTATTAGCATAGCACCTGGCACCAGGTATGTGCTCTGTAAAAACCTGTGGAATAAAAAAATGGACTACCCACAGGCTATTTTCTCTATTTCAGACATGCATGAACACAGGCCCAGAGCAGTAAAAGAGACCCAGTCAAGGTCACACAGTGACCTTGAGTCACTGGCAGACAGGAGGTGTCTTGGTCAATTGGGGCTTTCATAACAAAATATCTTGGAGTGGGTGGCTTAAACCGTACACGTTTAATTCTCACAGTTTTGAGGGCTGAGAAGTCTAAGATCAAGGTGCCAGAGATTCAGTTCCTGGTGAGGGCCTTCTTAGATGACAGATGCCCATCTTCTTGTTGTGTCTTCCCAGGGGGGGGGAGTGAGAGCTCAAGACTCTTCTTGTAAGGACACTAATCCTACCGTGGAGGCGCTTTCTTCTCATGGCCTCATCTAAGTCTAACTACCTCCCAAAGGCCTCACTTGTAAATATCGTCACACTGGGTTATAGGGTATCAACAAATACACTGGGGTCGGGGGACAGGCAGAAACATTCCGCTCATAATACAAGTCAGGAATGAAAACATTTCACACCCAGTCCAGTGCTGTGCTCAAAACCTGTGTGGCCGCTCAGCCTCTTTTCTCCAGAAGCATCTGGTTCAGGATTCTGCCTGGCTAGAATGAGAGATGGGCAGAACGATCTCACGTGACAAATCCTCTTTCCTTCTGCCCCCTTCTGAAGGGAATTAGCCATCTTCTGTGATCATCAGGCTGGCAACATCAATCTGGGAGTTCGTGGACGACACTGACCTAAATCTGTCACATTGCCAGGAACCCTTCACAGCAGTTACGGTTTGCCGCCGCGTACTGGTTTTATCGTATGTGGAAGTCTCTAATAAGCTGACTACAAAATAAAGTTTTTTGAAGTCTTACTATGTACTTTTCAGACATCTGATAAGAAGCCAAGTGAATGGAAGCACCATGCTGAGCCTAGAAACAGGAATCCGGTTGTGTTAGAACGGTGATTATGAACCGGTGTGCTGCAAGGATTTTTTTTTTTTAACGTGTTTTTTTTTAAGCTCTTTTATTTTATTTTATTTTATTTGATTCATTTTAGAGAGGAGACACAGAGAGAGAGAGAGAGAGAGAGAGAGAGAGAGAGAGAGAGAGAGAAAGGGGGGAGGAGCTAGAAGCATCAACTCCCATATGTGCCTTGACCAGACCAGTGCAGGGTTTTGAACTGGCGACCTCAGTGTTCCCAGGTCGACGCTTTATCCACTGCGCCACCACAGGTCAGGCTGCTGCAAGGATTTTTAAAACAAGCACCTGATCGGTTAGTTGGAGGCACTGACCTCTTTTCTCTTCTATGGCCAAATTAAAAAATGACAACAGTCAACACAACAATAGCCGTCCAGTGTAAATGGATAAAAAGTATACCTACTTTTTTTTGGTCAGATCAGCAAAATATAGATTTCTTGGTGCACTGCAGAATCCTAGTCATTAGTTTATGTGGGCCATGAAGTGAAAAAAGTTGAAAATTGCTGTTTAGAAGATGAAGAGCCCTGGCTGGTTGGCTCAGCAGTAAAGCATCAGCCTGGTGTGTGCAAGTCCTGGGTTCAATTCCTGGTCAGGGCACACAGGAGAAGCAACCATTTGCTTCTCCACCTCTCTCTCTCTTTCTCTATCTGTATCTCTCCTCCTTCCTCCTGAAGACATGGCTCAATTGAAGTGAGTTGGCCAGGGTGTTGAGGATGGCTCTGTGGCCTCTGCCTCAGGCACTAAAAATAGCTTGGTTGCTGAGAAACAGCTCCAGATTGGCAGAGCATTTTCCCATAGGGAGCCTGCTGGGTGGATCCCAGTCAGGGTGCATGCCAGAGTCTGTCTCTGCCTCTCCTCCACTAAATAAAAAAAAAGAAAGGTAAGTTGAAGAAGCTCAGACTTGGAACATGGTGCTCTTCACGCAGTTGCTACAGCCAAGGTTTGGTGTAACCATATCCTCACTTAAGCCTGTCTTTAGTTTGCTCTCATACCAGTTCAGCACATGAGGACTAAGTGGCAGGCAAGCTGTGGGCCTCCCCAGGATAGACTGACTTCTGACTATGCCTTGTGAAGTGGGGTCGTTTCATTTCTTAAGTGCCGGACACTGAGCTGTAGGTTCATCTCTAATTTTCCAAAAGATTACGCAAGAAAGGTAGGCATAACCATCCTCATCTGCATTCTGACCACTTTCATTTTAAGGAGACAGAGACTGGGTCTCAGAAAACGTCTTTGTCTCCAGGACTAACCAGTCAGGTATTGCTTGTTTTAAAAATCCTTGCAGCATGCCGGTTCACAATTACCATTCTAATGGAACAGGATTCTTGTTTATAGACCCAGCATGATGTTTTCATTCATTTTGCTTCTTATCAAATGTCTGAAAAGTACATCGTAAGATTTCAAAAACCTTCATTATTTAATCAGCTAATTAGATTTTCACGTAAATAAAACCAGCTCTGTCTGATACTTAACCTCCTATCTCACTGAAAAAGGCAAGCTAGGAAGATACAATTCAGGTATGCGTCAGAATTATGGATATGAGCGGTAAAGGAAATACCTTGGATAACATCAGAGTAATGGCAGCATGAGATATAACTTTGATCTCTCCTTTTGAAATTTTAACAAACTGAACAGCTGTAACCAGCGAAAGAACCCCACCTTGACTTGCAGGCTTGCCTCATAATATCTATATGTGGAACTGACTAAATGTGGGAAGGGTTGAGAGGGGGAAGAAGATAAGATGCATTGGTGGTCAGCTCTGAAGAGTAAGGAAGCCCAGACTGTCTAGGTGTTTTTCGGGGCTCTGGAGAGGAGAGAAACCTGAAGTGATTGGGTGTTTCTCTGCCAGGGTTAAGGAGAGGAGAGAAACCTGCAATGACTGGGTCTCCTACTGCAGGAAGGAGCAGTGAGGAGGGGCAAGGGGGAGATACTAAACCAAAGCCAAAGTGTGGTCCCAAAGCCTTCTTGATTCCTGCCTCCCTGACCTCACGGGGTAAAGAGAGTGGCAGAGACAGAACCCATATCTAACCCTCCAGGGCCACTTTCTCCCCTGAAGAATGTAGGTGCTCTGAGCCTGGTCTGCTGGTCTGTTGAGACTTGGGAAGGTGCCTGGAGGCCTGAGATTGCCATTGCTAAAGCTTTAAAGACCTCACAACACACTCCTCCCATCAACCCAAATGCAGCCCCACCTACATCACTGCAATAACAACATCTCAGCAGAGGTCAGCTTAGGAATTCCACAAAGCTAAAACTTGTAATACAGCACCACCTACTGGAAGAAAACAGAACAATCTCTCAAAGCTGAAACTGCTTTTTCTTTTGAATCTAATTTTCTTTAATTTTTATATGTTTTATCATTTTTGTGAATGTTTTGTTTCTTTTATGTTATTTTTTTTGTTATTGCTCTTTGTTTTTTGTGGTTTTTCTCTTTTACTTTTCATTATTTTTAATTTTTTAATTTTTCATTGTATTTTTTATTTTTTATTTATTTTAGTTTTTTCTTCTTAGGTTTCTTTGTTAAGAAAAAAACCTATAGGCCTGACCTGTGGTGGTGCAATGGATAAAGCATCAACCTGGAATGCTGAGGTTGCCGGTTCAAAACCCTGCACTTGTCTGGTCAAGGCACATATGGGAGTTGATGCTTACTGCTCCTCCCCCCTTTCTCTCTCTCTCTCTCTCTCTCTCTCTCTCTCTCCTCTCTAAAATGAATAAATAAAAAAAAAATTTAAAAAACACAAAACCTATCATTCTCAAATACCATCAAGGAAGAGAAAACAAATACCATGGCTACACAAGAAAGAGACATAGTCCAGAAACAAAATGAAAAGTATTCAGAAAGCAATCTCAATCACATGTAAATCTTGGATTTAAATGATAGAAAATTCAAAATTGAAGTTCAGAAAATACTCAATGAAATGCAAGAACACACTGATAGGCAATTTAATGAGCTCAAAAAACAAATTAATTAACAAAATGAGTACTTCATCAAAGATACTGAAACTTTAAAAAAGAACCAAATAGAGATGAAGAACTCAATACATGAATTGAAAAATGAGGGAGCAAGTTTAGCTAATAGGACAGACCAGATAGTGGGAAGAATCAGTGACACTGAAGACAGGTAACTAGAGATGATACAGAGAGAAGAAGATAGAGACTCACAAATTAAAAAACAATGATAGAGCTCTACAAGAATCGTCTGACATTATCAGAAAGAGCAATATAAGAATAATGGGTGTATCAGAAGAAGAGAGGGGGAGACAATGGAGAGCCTAGTTAAACAAATAATTGATGAGAACTACCCACGCTATGGAAAGAGTTAGATACTTGAATCCAAGAACCAAGCATAACACCAAGTTACCTCAACCCAAACAGACTTTCTTAAATGTACATAGTAATAAAATGTTAATGACAAAGAAAGAATCCTCAAGGCAGCTAAGGAAAAGAAGAACATAACATATAAAGGAAAGGCTCATAGTGTTGTCATCAAATGTCTCAGCATAAATTCTACAAGATAGAAGACAGTGAACCCAAACACTTAAAGTACTGAAAAATTTCCAGACATACAGAGCTGTGGGAATTTATTACAAAATATAACCCCACTGCAGGAAATTCTCAAGGGTGCTATTCTACGGGTACAAAGAACAAAACAAAACTACAAGTAAAAGCTCCAACAAGGTTATAATAAAAACAAGGATAACCTGTGACGACAATAACACAAAAGGGGAGAGGATAAGGATCTGCAGTAGCAAAGGAGGATGGAGTGCAGAAACACTTATAAGACAAAGGACTCTTGTATATATGAAAATTTTTCTATTAGTAACCTTATGGTAACCACCCATGAAAAAACCAGTACTGAAACACATAGCTTAAAAAAATAAGAAAAAGGGGAAAGAAGTATTGAATGCCACCAAGCAAAACCAACTGGCAGAAATACAAAAGAAAAGAACCAAACAAGGCACAGAGCTACCAGAAAACAAAACATAAAATGGCTATGGAAAATCCTCAAGTGTCAATAATTACCCTAAATGTAAGTGGACTGAACTCACCAATAAAGAGGCACAAAATAGCATATTTGATCAAAAAGCAAAACCCAACCATATACTGGCTTCAAGAGACACATCTAAGCTGGAAGGACCAAAGTAGACTCAAAGTAAAAGGTTGGGAAATGATTTTTCAAGAAAATAATACCCAAATAAAAGCAAGTGTAGCTATACTAATATTTGACAATGCTGACTTTGAAAAAACAAAGGTAACAACAAACAAAGATGGATATTTTATAATGATAAAGGGGATACTATATCAAGAAGACATAACACTTTTAATATATATGCATCAAATCAGGGAGCACCAACAGATATAAAGCATCTACTAACAGATCTAAAAATAGAAACAGACAAAAACAGAACCATACTTGGAGATCTTAGCATACTATTGACAGCTTTAGATAGATCATCCAAACTGAAAATCAATAAAGAAAGATCAGCCTTAAATAACACACTACGCCACATTCATCCCAGAACATCAGATTATACATTATTTTTCCAGTGTGCATAGAACATTCTCAAGAATAGACCATATGTTAGGCCACAAAACTAACCCCAACAAATTTTAGAGGGTTGAAATTATACCAAGCATATTTTTTACCTTAATAAGGCTTTTTTTTTAAGTTTATTATATTGATTTGAGAGGGGGGGGGAAGGAGAGAGAGACAGGAATATCAATCTGTTCCTGTATGTGCCCTGATGAAGGATGGAACTGGCAACCTTTATGCTTTGGGATGATGCTCTAACCAACTGAACTATTTGATCAGGGCATAATGTTTTGAAATTAGAATCTAATTGCAAAAAGAAAGCAAAGAAATCCACAAAAATGTGGAAATTAAACAATATACTTCTAAAAATGACTGGGTCTAAGAAGAAATAAGAATAGAGATCAAAAGATATATACAGAGAAATGAGAATGTCAAAACGACATATGAAGCTGGGATGCAGCAAGAGCGGTAATACAGGAGAAGTTTCTATCATTACAGATTTATATAGAGAAACAAGAGAGATCCCAAGGAAACAACCTAACATCACATCTAAATTATTTATGCTATAGAAATGTTTACCTGAAACTTATGTACTGTTATTGATCAATGTCACCCCATTAAATTCAATTTTCTAAATAAAATTAGAAAAAGAATTACAGATATGCCCACCCAATCACAGAATGGCATGGACAACCACAGGCCTCTCTCTTTGTAGAGAAAGCTTTCATCCCAAGCGCTGGCATGTTGGGGAGAAGACCAGCATACTACTTTACAAGTATGCCAATCCAGAGAAGAAAGGTTTCTCACTTTTCCAAACTCAGTGATTAGAACACTCACTCCGCTGCCCTGTGAAGAATATGTGACGAGGTTGGGAGTGGCCTGGAGCATGCTTCTAATGAATGGATGGCTTCTGCTTGAAAAAGAGAGCCCTACAGTCAGTGATGCTACAGGGACTAGAATCCCTTGTGGTCTTGGAATCCAGGCTGCATCACCATCCACACTGACTTCATGCCAAGCACTGTGCTTTCCATTTTGACTTCCAAGTCTCAGTGTCTTGCAGGTGTAAGATACTATAGAAGTTTAAAATGTAAAAAGCCCTAAGTCACCTTCCTTGAACTTAAGACTACCTAATAAGGAAAACAACTCCCCTCCCTTCAGACTCAGAATGAGTTCTCAGAGTCAAAACTGATACATAAGATAAGCATAAACTTTTAATTGTGCTCATATTATGCCATGTCATAACACAATGCAGCCAGATATTCTAGACCAACCACCTCATAGCTCTTTTTCAGCTCTCTCCCCTTTAACTAAAAAGAAAACAAAAACAAACAAGCAAACAAAAAACCCTGCTATTTTGAGATACAGGGTTTCTATGTCTCAGCTCATTCCTTCCTTTATGATTAAATGAACATCCATTAATATCCGTTAAGTGTTAGATGTTATTCTATTTTTTGGAGATACAACAACAACTAAGTCTTTGCCCCAAAGGATTTACTTTGTTTTAGGAAATTGGGCACGCTTATAAACAATGCAAAGAAGTTCATGGACCATGGTGACAGAGCCTTTGCAGAAGAAAGTCAAGGTGGAGAGATGGGAGTGGTCCATCCTTGGGGCAATCACCTCCTAGTCACATCGCAGAAACATGGATTCTTTTGCTGCCTTCTCAACCTCTGTGTGCCTCTTTTGCTCCACTCCCCAATTATTTCTGACACCTACTTGTGATTTGGCCGCTGTCCTCCGCATCTAGATCCCTCACCAACAATGATGGTTTATGCCAGATGCTCCATTGAACACCAGCCCAGTGTTCAATCTGTTTCAAGTACAAGTGCCATTCAGATTTGTGCTGGGCCTGCCTTCTTGTCGTTTGCCGCAAGGTTGTTGCTGACAGAGCCCTGACTGTACCTCCGGAGCCTAGTCCTGGAGGGCACTTTTCATGGCCAGTCTGTGCCCTGGAATTACTTCTCCAAGCTGAAACACGATCCTCTTCCTTCCTGGTTGTGGGGCGAGATTTAAAATAAAGTCTTAGTGGTGTCTCATTGATTTCTTACGGCGTGCCTAGAGCCGGTGCTCTGCAGTTGCATATTTTAATTCTTACTGTTTTGTTCTTGCAACCAAGGCGATTTTATCAAGAGAAACACATGCTTAAAGAAGCTGAATTCAATGCAGGCAAACCTCATTAATTCAGAAGCCACTAATTCAGGCTCGATGGAAACATAACTTCGTGTTACTGAGAAGTAAGAAGATTTCCTAAGGAAATTAATGATGGGAAGAAGACTACAGGAAGGAGAGAAGGTGTCACCTCTTTTAAAGGCCGTGTTCGCAAACACCTTGAGGGATTCTAGAAGGGCCATTGACATATAAACAGGATGTCCTCTCTGTTTGTTCATTAAAGCTAAAGACTTGTTCTTTAAAGACTAATTTCCTATTTGGCAGATGTTTCCTCTGGTTTGTTCATCTGTAGAGTTGAAAAACAATAAGATTATATGTCTTTCAAAATATTTATCAAATCCACTCTCCTCCTTAATGCTAACTATATTATAGACATATTGCATCCACATGTAAATATGGGTGTATGCATTAAAAATACAATGCAAAAATCTTAAAATGAAGCAGAATATTTAGGATTGGTAATATTAAAGGTGATTTTTATTCTCTACTTATATCTGTAAGCTTTTTTTTTCTAGAATAAATTCTTATTTTTTATCAACATTAAAATGTAAAAAAAATCATTAACATTTTCTCATTTTAACAGATGTTCTTCCCCAAATAGTTTATCTAGAATTGCCAGGGAAGGGGAATCTCCACATTCTTCCTTCCCCTTGAGTTCTATGGCTAGACAAATCATAACCTTGACACAGACCAGATTCCCAGGAGAAAACCTCATTTCCTATGTGCACATGGGAGATCATAAATGAGTGTCAGAGAAATGATCAACGCAGGTAGCTTTTTATACTTTCTAGGCAAAGAAACAATGAATTGGTGGAGATTGGAGAAGATAAAGAAACTTAGGTTTGGGTGCTCATTAGTAAGAAATCGAAACAGAAGGTAGGCTTGGGGGTAGTATATCAGTAAAGAAGTAGTAAGATCTGTTTATACAGGCTGTTTGGCTCTGAATCCCTTTATCAGGTGGTTAGAGTGTCCCTTTCTGCCCCCATGGAGCAAGGAGGGCACCTTTCACAGGGGAGATTGGTTTTCTACATTCAAGGAGGCAAAAGAGGGTCAACACGCCCTTCAAGTACAGGTGGCTTTTCAAGTCAGATTAACTCAAACTGATCAATATGCCATTGTGGGCATATTTTGGGGTGACCTTCCCGGGGTCTTCTCCAGCAGAATAAAGTTGAATCATATTCAGCATTTATGAATAAAAAGACTTGGTGGGTGGAATAAGAAGGTGGCTTACCACAAAGCCACAATGTACCTTCTTGCTATTCCTGTTGGAACTGAGAATTGTATCCGCAATCATCTAGCGTCCTGTGGTCAGGATTGTGTTAGGGAAGGAGAACACGTTGACGCTGCCTTTGTGTGTGTTCTCCTGGAGCTCACAGGTATCACAGTCACCAACAGAGGCAGTCCACACAAAGCGTAGTAGACCACGTGATTAGTTGATGCTCTGCAGGGGGCGTGCGAACCCTAACTACCTTCAGGACACCTCTGCCAACTATCACTAGTTATTACAATTATTGCAGCTGTATTAGAAATCGTATTTGTGCTGGGTAATTTTCCATGCTTTTTCCAGACAGAATTTACTTTTTTTTTTTTTGCTACAAATCATCACAGATGGATGCTCAGGGATATCAAATAAGTTGCCCGGGTTCCCACAGGTGATACAAAATAGAGGTAATATTCCAACCCAGTCAGCCAACACGAAGGCCCTGCCATGAACACCATGAGGCACTGTCAGCCACAAGCCTAAAAGCCAGACTGCTTTCTGATGGCCTCAAATATCTGTCTAGACAAGTGCAGTGGGAACTCTAAAGAGCCTTTAGTGTTTGCTGGTCATTCTTCAAGATCAGTGCTTTATTTTGGAGATAAACATGGGCTTGGATTAACCGGACAACTCCCCTCGAGACTGGCACATAATTTTAGGCTCAGACAAAACAAACAAACAAACAACAAACCCCCATCATGTAGAACGAGCACTGGACTAGCAGTCAGACATTTTGAATTTCAAGCGCTAGTTCTATCAATCACATATATAATTTTGGGTTTGTGCTCAATCTCTCTAAACTTCTCTAAATTCTACAGAAAAACTCTCTAAAGTTTTCTCTAAAATGGCCAACGCATACAGCTGATGAGGAGAAATAAATGAGACAAAGTGTTTTATAGCAGCTCAGAAAGTTTTCTTATTAATATAATTTCTAATTAGTAGCGCCTTCATCTTCACGATCACCTCCTCCTCGCAGGTCTAAGCGTGCAACGCAGGGTTCTCCGTACACATAGGCCCAGGCGCGACAACTTGATCTCCTGGAGAACCGTGTTCACATGCAGTCTCTTCCTCTTTTGGCTCTCAGACTCTTCTTGTTTCCAAATTAAGTCAGCGTTTCCCGTGCACCACCACCTTTACCGGGGCCGATTCATACATTTGTAATACAGTTTAATTCCCTTGTCACAGTGTGCATTCCTTCCTGGAAGGACCAAGCTTTTAAATTATTTTTTAATTTGCATATATTAAGGTTTGCTCGCTGCACCGTCAAGTGCCATGCGTCTGGCTAAAGCATAATGTCATGTATCCGCCATTACAGTTTAATGCTGAAGAGACTCGCCTTTCTAAAGATTCCCTATTTGACTCTTCCTCTCCCCTGGAAACTACTAATATTTCGATTGTCTCTATAGTTCAGCCCTGACCAGGACAGCATAAAGTAGAACTCATTCAGTTGGAGCCTTTTGAGAATGGATTTTTCACATGGCAGATGTGTTTAAGGTGAATCCATGTCCTCAATGGCTGAACGGCTTATTTCCTTGAATTGCTCCATTTTATGATTCTACCACAATTTGTTTATCCATGCTCCCATTGGAGGACATCTGAAAAGTTCCCAGTTTTTGACAATTATAATACAGCTGCTATAAGCATTCACGTGCAGATTTTATATGGGTATACATTCTCAAATCAACTGAGAAAAAACCTAGGTGCACAAATGTTCGATTGCGTGGTTAAGACTACAGTTGATTTTGAAAAAACTGTCAAACTATCTTTCAAAGTGGCTTCACATTTGCATTCATAGCGGCAACTAAAGAGTTCCCGCTGTTCTGTATTCTTATCAGCATTTGATATTGCCAGCTTCTCGTGTCAGCCATTCCAATAAGTGTGTAGTGGTTAGGTATGCTTTTAAGCTTCAACTATTCTGGAGTCATTGTGGGAATAGCCCGACAGTGGTTTAGCCAATGGCATTGGCATTATTGGCTCTAGGAAGGGGTGGGTGGGGGGTAGCTGGTAAGGTGATATTGTGAGGGATAAGATGATTTAAGTCATGACGACTGGATGAACTACTGCACAAAGGTGTGCTATATAAAATCCTCATTCATTAAAAGGCTGAAAAACCAGCTGGCAAAAACTCTGACCCGACCCAGCTCTCAGGAACCTCAGCACGCCCTTGGCAGTGGTCCCTGAATCCATCTCCTGCACACCTCTTTGAAACGCACGATTAGTGCTGGAGCATCTCTGTAAATTTTTTTCACGTGGCGTAATTAGCTGAACAAAGATCACCAGAGATAAATCCTCACCTAGAAAATCATGACCATATAGGGATTCCAGAGAAGCACAAGAAACATTCTTACAGAAATAAAGAAATCGATCACTAAGGAGAAGGATGAACCCAGGGAAGAGAACAGAGAAAATAACTAGAGGAGAATAAAAATAATTTATTCTGTTCTAAAAATTAAATTATCATGAGAAGTTTTAAAAAAAAAACAGAGTGAAGATTTCACTGAATACCAAAAACAAACTTATGGAGGGCAGATTGTTTTAGAAAAATAATCTAAAATAATGTGAAAAAAAAAAGAGAATAGAAATGATTGGAAAGAAAAATTAGCCGTGAAATACAGAAGAGGAAAAACTATGGATGATTAATGTTCCTGAAAAAGAGAACAAATTAGACAAAACCCCCCAATATTTTTATAATGTAATGGAAGAAAAACGTTGACTTGAAGAAATACCTTCTACAGGCATGCTAATACTGAGACATTCTCTTACAGAGAGGGGCACAAGGGACAGGCTGGCAACATAGTGCTAGCAGGAGAGTGAAGCAAAGCACTTAAGCAATGTTTACTCTGGTCCAAGTGACAGGAAGTGTGACATAAGAATTTCATACCATGTCTGATTGTTGTTTAAGCATAAAGGCAACTGAAAGCCATTTTTGTACGTGTAGAACTCAGGAAATGTCACCCATGAGTCCTTTTTTTTTAAAAAAAAGACACAGTCATAAAATCTAGTTGACTATGAAATGCAGAAAAATAAAATGCATAGAAAAGGGGAAACTATGGAAAGAAATTCTTTTGCATTGATTTGATTTCCTCCCCATAGATTTGAAAGGAAGGGGGAGAGAGAGAGAGAGAGAGAGAGAGAGAGAGAGAGAGAGAGAGAGAGAAAGGCATCAACTCTTTGTTCTACTTAGTTGTGAACCCATCGATTGCTTCACATATGTGACCTGACCAGGGCTTGAACCTGGAAACTCTTGGTTGAGCTAGTGCCCTCAGGATTGATCTGGCGACCAGGGCAACCGTTCTATCCACTGCACCCCTGGCCGGGACATGCAGTGACTTTATTTTTGTGTAGAACTAAGGATAAAAATTTGTGACAATTTTGGTTACTATGCAAAATGTAACTGCTATAAGCCATGAAGATACATGTGACAATGAAACGAACAAAAACTGGAAGTGGGAACATAGAAGTGGAAGGACAAGTGTGTATATGCATGTGCTGACTTATTTTCCTTGTGGTGGGAGGAGCCTATAAATATTACTCATATTTGTTAATGATGTATTATTACTAACTAAAAATGCAACACCGTGGGTGTTATTATTATTGTCAAAGAACTTGGCAACTTATCAGAAGAAAATCAGAAGTACAAAATTAATCAAAGAAGCACATATCCAAAAGCAAATAAAGGAAACTCTAATGGGAACCAAAACAAGAAATTAACATAAAGTAACACAATAGAACAAAAACAAAAGCGAGACATATAGTTAATTACAATGAGATAAACCCATGCATTATTTAAAAAGGCCGTCAGATTGATTCAGAAAAAAGCATGGAGTTAGAGGCAGTTAAAACAGGTGCCTTTTAAAGACTGTAAACTATTGAATAAAGACCTTTTACTCAAAATAAACCAGGGATTAAGTTGCAAGCACAAATTAAAATCAGAGGAAAAAGAACTAAATAAGACAGAGAGGATCTCACTGCCATGGAATTTCATTTGTCCCTATGAAGGAAACAACTATTCACAATTCAGTATTAAATTAATATTATTAAATATCTTAATAAATCAAAGGAAAAGGGACTCTCCTCATGCGATTATCTCAATAAATACTTAAACAGAGAAATATTTAAATTTATCCATACCTGACTTTTTTGACGCTTAATAAGACATGAAATAGATAGCTACATTCTTGACCAGGGGTCCCCAATCTACCACCTGCAGGCTACAAGCTGCCCCCTGAGGCCATTTATCTGGCCCCCGCTGCACTTCCAGAAGGGGCACCTCTTTCATTGGTGGTCAGTGAGAGGGGCACAGGATGCATCTGCACCAATAGTTCCCATTGAAATACTGGTCAGTTTGTTGATTTAAATTTACTTGTTCTTTATTTGAAATATTGTATTTATTCCCGTTTTGTTTTTTTACTTTAAAATAAGATATGTGCAGTGTGCATAGGGATTTGTTCATAGTTTTTTTTATAGTCCGGCCCTCCAACGGTCTGAGGGACAGTGAACTGGCCCCCTGTATAAAATGTTTGGGAGCCCCTGTTCTTGACCCTACATCAAGCAAAATGTTAATTTTGTAACAATAGAAGCATTTCCATTGAAATAAAAAACAAGGCATGGAAAATACTGTGTTGCTATTTAGCATTGTTCTGGAAATATTAGCCATTGCACTTAGATAGGGGAAGAAAATAAGATACATAAAAAGGAAAGATGGAAAATTATTATCAACACAGAAAATAACTGTGTATCATTGGAAGCTCAGAGCAGTGACTTAAATCTTTAGCAGTAAGATCATTTATAAGGTGATTGGTTAAAATTATTAATAAAAATCCAATAACACATAATTGATAATATAAATTTAATATAAAAACAAACCTCATTTATCAAAGTAATAAAAATTTATTTCCTAGATAAATTTAACAAGATATGTACAAGGCCTATATGAAAAAAAAGCTTTAAAACTTACTGATAACCATGAAAGACTTCAGTAAATGAACAGACACATACCTGATTATTGTATAAAAAGGTGTAAATGGTTTAAAAGAACAGTTATATTAATCTAAATGTTCAATGTAATTCTAACAAATACCTCACAATAATATTTCACTTCAGGACTTGAATATATAACTCCAAAATTCATCTGTAAAATAAGCAGGAGGAAATTGCCTGAACCATTTTAAACAAGAAGAGAAATGAGAGGAGCTTAGCACATCAGATATTGAAATGCATTTCGAGAATATATTAATAAAACAATGTGTTCCTGAAGCAAGAACAAACTAACAAATTAGTGGAACATAGTAAAAATTCTCCAACTAGGACCAAATGTACATTAAAGATAGATTACTGTAGACTTTCAAATGTGAGGGAGAATGATGGTTTACCGAATAGATTTCTTTTCTTTTTGGACAACAAACTGGACATTTGGTGTGAGCAGAGGAGTGAAAACTCAATTCTTATCTTGCTTTCCACACCAAAATAAATTCTAGATGGAGGAAAGATTTAAGATAAAGTGTCAACTTAAACATAAAGAAAAGTATCATTAGAAGACATTTTCAGGTGGGAAGGACTTACTGTATTTACAAACTCCCCATCTCAAAATTATACTTTATTATACTAAATTTATATTGAAACTATAAACTACTCAAATCCAGATTATTAGGTATACATACATAAATACTTCTGTGTAATATTTTAAATTATAGCTGAAATAAAATAAAAGTAACACCTGGAAATTTGATATGCAGCACACAAGGAAACTAGCTAATTTCTTTAATGTATAAGGAACTCCTACCAACCAGTAAGAAAAAATTACTATTCCTCAATGGGAAATTGAGAAGGACATAAAAAAACAGTTCACAGAAAAAGTTACTCATGCACAGATACACACAAACAGACGGGCAACACAAAGAAGAGAAAGATGTCCAAATTTCTAAGAAAAGTGAATTAAAACACCTTTTTTATTTATCATTTTGCCAAAGATCAAAAAAGTGTTAACAAGTATATAGGAAAATTGGCATTCTCATGTGCTGGGTCACATGCACATAAGAATTTTCTTTGAATGTCCATAAAAGAGTAATCACATTAATTAAGGTGTATATATACAATGGGATCTTTTATAGCCATTCAAAAGATTAATAATTTTCTTATGTGCAATTAAAGAAGAATCTTCAATCCACATTTAGGGAAAATAACATAATCAGTGTACAAAATATTGTATCATATGATCTCTACTGTTTTTAACAAATTAAGTTAAGGATACATACATATGCTTGCTCGTGCTTCCCACATTTCTGGAAAGATTCACACACACACTCACACACACTCACACTCACATACACACACACACACACACACACACACACAAAGACAGTTCATAGTAGTTTTCTTTGGGGAGTTAGCTATGAGGCTGACTTTTTAAGGGAAACTTGTTTTACCATCTAAACTATTTAAATGTTTACCATATATATGCATTTATTTTATAATTAAAGTTTTTTTTAAAAAAACCAATGGCCTTTTATTTCTATGAACAGTGAGAGGGAGATGATAATATTATTTGTAAAGAATTATATTTGACCAGGTGGTGGCGCAGTGGATAGAGCGTCGGACTGGGATGCGGAAGACCAAGGTTTGAGACCCCGAGGTCGCCAGTTTGAGCGCAGGCCCATCTGGCTTGAGCAAAAGCTTGCCAGCTTGGACCCAAGGTCACTGGCTCCAGCAAGGGGTTACTCGGTCTGCTGAAGGCCCGCGGTCAAGGCACATGTGAGAAAGCAATCAATGAACAACTAAGGTGTCGCGATGGCAATGAAAAACTAATGATTGATGCTTCTCATCTCTCTCCATTTCTGTCTGTCTATCCCTCTCTCTGACTCTCTCTCTATCCATGTAAAAAAAAAAAAAAGAATGTTTTCTAGTGATTTTCAATGAATGCACCTCAAGAATTTTTTAAAACATGCAATACCTGGATATTTAGTCGAGGGAACTGACCTCTTTTCTCTAAGATGGTCAAATAAAAAACCGACAACAGCCAACACAACAATAGCCATCTGGTGTGAATGGCCATTTGTGCTGTTTCTATATATTGAGTAGCGTAAATAATGCTGCCATAACCATAGGTGTGCACAGAGCTCATGGAAATTCTTTTCAATTCCTTTGGATAGATACCCAGAAGTGCAATTGTCGAATCATATGGTAGATCTATTTTTAAATTTTTGAGGACACTACTACATTGCCATCTTGGTTCCAATGTCTCCTGTAGTACGACCATAAGAAATACTTGACCTTATTTACTAATCAAATTTGTTTTCATGAGGCAAACTTCCCTTGTCTTGACATCAGAATCATTATTGGGTTTATAAGCCAGAACACAGTGATAATTAACAAAAGTACAGGGTTCCTCACATAGTAATAACTACCTAAATGTTTTTCCTTTAGAACAGCTGCACTCGGTCTCACATCTGGACTTGCCTTTTTACCTCCACCATAAGCACCTCAGTTCCCTTGTTAACCTACCTGGATTATCACAACAGCTTTCTAACTGATCTACAAATCTCCATCCATCCCTCTTCCTATACTTTCTTTTAGATTCATTTTTTTCTAAACATTTCTTTGACCATGTTGCTCTGCTGTTAAAATACCTCCAACCACTTCAGACTAAGAGTCAAAAGACTCTTCCAGCCCTGTGGCCTTCCCTTTCCCTATCTTCACCTGCCTTCCAGCATTCTCCAGACCTTCCCCATCCCCGTGCCTATGCTCAAAGTGTTGCCTGTTGCCAGATTGTTCTCACTCTAACCACTGTCTGCTGGGACATCACTTCTCCTTTATGCTCACATTGCCAACGTTTCCATGAATTGGGCTTTCACATTCTTATATTGGCAGAACATTGAGTGCTTCCCACAGGTCTATTTCATGTACCACCTTTCTGAACATTTCTCCTTCCGTAGATTGGGAGCTTCTTGTGAAGAAGGGGTTTGACGTTCATCTCTGTACTTCTATCACCTGGAACCATACTTGGACCACGATGGTAATTTAAAAGAATGCTCCTTAAATGCAGTGAGTGAATAAATGGCCCACCAGCATGAATTCAGCTCTAACTCACTAACATTGTGCAGTTGAAATACAGTTTAATAATGATTTTAGTGCTGTTTTATTGTATAGAGGGCATAACGGTAATAGTATCTAACAATTCGGGGGGCACTGGAGTAGACATATCATATCTATTATCACATTTCATCCTTACCACCCGTCTAAGGTCCATTTCATGATCCCTATTTTACAGATGAGAAAACTGAGCAGTTAAAACCTGGCTTGCCTGCCTCTGCCACATACGTTAGCTACATCGATACATCATATAACGTGTGGAAATAAAGTACTTTTTCACGGCCTAGCAGTGAAACACCAGCTACTATGCCTTGCCCTTCACATCCATTTATTCTTATCCTTGTGCTTATTGTGGGACACAGGATTTCAGAAATTAAAATGATTCCTCTCAAGGTCCTTCCCTAAGTGAAGAAACAAAAATTTAAGTTCCTATCTGTCTGGCTCAAAAACTTCCAAGCCTTGAGACTGTTCAGCTGTCTGGAAAGACATGCCCTAAACTAGTTTATTCCACCCAATGAGATATGACATGATCATTTATTGGTTAAGCTGGTTCATGAGGTTCATGGGGGAGCAAGTCAAGAGACAAGGTAAAGAAGAAACAGATCGCCAGGGGCTTAGCACGCAGAGGGTGCCATGTGGACCCACTCCCATAAGCAAGGGAGAGACACAGTGGGAGCTGCTTTCATAGTCACAAGACAAGGAGATGGTGGCGAAGGGACAGATGATGGAGAGGAAGTGATGGTGTCAAGAGATATTGAGGAAGTTGTGTATTGAGCAAGTTTGGCAAATTGCCCCTTGAACAGATTTCATGCCACAGGGGAAGTTTATTACCACCTCCAAGGTAACTGTTAACACCAAAGTGAAATTTGTGGTCATGATTGCCCTTAGAGCCTGAAGTTTATTCTGTCACCATTAGTGGGGATAAGAGGCCCTATAACAAAGAAAATGATCCTTTTATTTCCCCACATTGTTACATCACTTTAAAAGATGTCGGGGTGCAGCACTCACGTGGGTGTGCAAGCCCGCCTTCCCTTTGTGGAGGGATCAATAGCTGTTTTCCAAGCAATGGCTACACAGCACCTTTTAAAACTAATAATTGTGGAAGGGCTGAATCCTCCATAATAAAATCTTTAACACCTTTACAGAATCTCTCTGTTCAGGCCATTTTCCTGGGGAGACCTATAATTATTGAAAAGCAAGACGAGAGCCTCAGCCCATTTCATATAAATACGGACGGTACACGCCTCTGCCAGGAAAGCGGAGAGGAGAGAAATAAAACCCAGATGAGAAAATAAACCGGGATCAATTTTTCTTCCCGATGTCTTTTATTATATACAAACGATAAAGCATAAACAGCCTCTGATTTCCCACCAGACTCTGATGATTTTTCCCCCTAAAAAGACTGGCTAACACACTGAATCTCAAACCCCATCCTTCAGACCCACGCGCCACCTCACCCTCAGCGCATTCTGCTCTGAGCCCTATTCTCGTGTGACTGTCTCTTATTTTTTCTTGAATTTTAAATTCAGGCGTTTAGTTAGCATTCAGAATATTATTTTCTCTTTGATCTCTTAAAAATCACAGTGGCGAGAGTAATTATACCTCTCCGATCTCTGCTCTATATACTTTGTTCCAAAAGCAAAGAGACGAGACTGGTTCAGTTCAAGTTCACCCAAACCACCCTGCTAAGCAACGCTCATGTTTTCGTCAAGCTTTTCCAAGGCTGTACTTCCAAGAAAGCCTCCCAGGACTTGGGTAAGCCTGGCTAATTTACACCACAGGAGCAGAAGAAGGAACAAGAGAGAAGAAAACTAAAACTCAGTGTGGCCCGGGCAATCTACCTCATCTCCTGGGGTCTCAGGATTCTTATCTCCAAAATAAAGGCGTTGAACCAGAGCCTGGAGACAAGGCGATTTTAATGTCCTGTTACAATTCTGTTCCTTCAATGGAGACTGGAAAGTGTTGCCAAGGTTCTGAGGTGGACACCTGGTTCCGGAGGAAAGAGTATAGTGATTGGTCAGTGAGGCCCATGAAGAGTGCAGGATGTGGGAAAGTCAGCCTGAGTGACACTATTTTGATCTTCCTAGGCTATGGTACTTTTTGTGCTTATGTGATTCTTATTGCCTGTTAGAAAAAAAGAAAAAGACTGCATCTTGGACTAAACATGATGATTTAAGATTTGTGGGAAGGGGAACTCCGTATTCTAGAACAAGATGACTAAATAGGTTTTAAAAATAGAAGATAATCCAGAGATGAATTATTGGTCATGAGGCAAGAGAACCAAGGAGATAAGAGAGAGATAAATATTATGCACGGGCATGGAGAGGGGCTGAATTTTGAGCTAAGGTCTGTTGTCTGCAATTGGTTTCTCCCTAGAGCGATGCTTGAAGACAGTTGTGTACAAACAGCAAGGGAGGAAAAAGACTTCTGGTATCTTTGAATCAAGAATTCTGTCACTTACCACTTGAGCAAATAGGAGATATTCCATGTCCTTCAGAAGATACTCAATAAAGGAATACTAAATTAAAGCAAGAGCCGTCTCCCCTCTCCACCACAGGACACACGGACATATTTGGAAACATGGTTGATTGACATTATGAGGTAGGGGACTGCTATCTAGAAGGCAGAGGCCAGGAACGCGAGCATACGTTCTACAGAGCACAGAATAGTCCTGTATCTCACAGAGAAGTCCAGGATTCAAGGCCTGTGTGAAAGAGCAAATGACTGAAAGGTCTAGCCTCCATGTGCTCTATTTTGCTAAAGACTCTGGTTTTCACCAACGTGGACCAACACGGTCTCCTCTTCTGCTTTAACCCACATCGGGGCCACGTTTTCTCGTGGCCCTTTAAGGTCAAGTGGGGCCAGATGACTAGGTTTGGTTCAATGGGATGCAACCGGTACTTACATCTGACACTTCTGAGACTAGCCCATTAGTAAGCCTCCCAGTCTCTCTCTCTCTCTCTCTTTTTTTTTTCCTTTTGCAATAGCTGAATGGAGAGTTCTTCTATGACCTGGAAGAGGAATAAGACAGACCCAAAATGATGGAAACAATGAAAGTCTGGGTCCTTGAGTGACTGTGTAGAGCAAAGCAGGCCCTCGACCCCTGATTCTCTACATTGGATTGGACTGTAAAGGCACATTAACTTTAAACTTTTATCTCGTTAAGCAGTTGAAGGTTGAGGGACATAGATTACAGGAATTAGAGGGACAAGTATGCAGTAATAGAGAGTGATTTGACTTTGGGTGACAGGTACACAGCACAATCAACAGTTCAAATGCTATAGAGCTGTTTAGCTGAAACCTATGTACTCTTATTGGTCAATGTCACCCCGTTTAACTTAATGTTCTAAATAAAAATCAATAAAATAAAAAAACAAAAAAAGGAAATTGAGTGTTGTAAGTTACAGGAATTAGACAGCTTTGAGTAATGCATCTAAAATCTGACCAATTGGACTTGTGCTACTCCCTAGCATGAAAAGCGGATCAGCATTTTCCAGCCTCGGTCTGCCTGTCTGTCTGTCTGTCTGTCTCGCTCTCTCTTTTGCCACCGTCTTGTATATGGGTATATGTTTTATTAACTTCTCTTTTATGGCCTCTATTCCAAGTTTAAGCTTTCCTATTCTTAGGAACTCGTTTTTCATCTATTTCTTCCCTGTCCAAAGCTGTTGACAGCCTACATTAGTAGCTACAATATCACAAAAGCAGAGGCAAGGGGATAAATGTCTTCCATTTATATATCAGGGTTTATGGGATCCCTGAAGCAGCACGGCTCCATAACCGATTATAGAAGCCTTAAATTATTTTATATTCAGAAGAAAAAATATGTATGAAGCACTATGCTAGGCTCCATGAGTCATAAAAACATGTTATATATGATGCTTGTCTTCAAAGAATTTATATTCTGGTAAAATAAATGAAAATAATAAAGAGAAAGCCAAGAAAAATACATTATAAAAATAAATTCCTCTAGAATTTCAAGATAGAATACCACATGTAGTTAGAGATGTCAGGAAGGGATGACTTGATGCTATGTTCTTTCAGGTGGGTCTCAGGATTTTCTGACAGATGAGCATAGGGTAAGATGTGTGGTCATTAATATGCTAATTATACTAGGGGGCAGCAGGAAGTTTGGTTGGCTAGCACCAACTGACTTTGAGTGATGGGTACATAGCACAGTCTATTGGGTGGCACCATCCAATAGAAATAAACATAATGAGCCACAAATGAAAGCCAATTGCATTTTTTTTCTAATAGAGACATTAGAAAATTAAAAAGAAAGAAGTGAAATTAATTTTAATAGTATATTCAAATTAAATATATATAAAATATGATTATTTCAACATTTAATCAATGTAATATAAATTAATAAGCTAGTTCCCATTTTTTAATTCAAAGTCTTAAATTCTGGACATTTAGAGTACATCTCAAGTTGGATTAGTCACATTTCAAGTGCTCACTGGCCCCATGTGCCTTGTGGTTATTACATCAGGCAGAGCAAAACCAGAGACAATGTAGGTTAAAGGGCCAGGAGTTTTATCTGAACATCACCCATGCTGCCCAGAGTGCAATCATTTGCACAATGGCGCTCAGTGAAGTCTATTGGGAAGAATTATTTTAATAAATGTTTCCATGGAAGACATAGGTTTCTAAAGCTTTGGAGACAGACTGTTCTGCACTGATGTAGAAACTGATGTGCTGTGGAAGAATGTCTTAATTGGTTGCCCTCTCACCTTTTCTAAATGCCAGTCTGATATTTGATGTTGACATTTTAATGCCTATTCTTCTGCCTGCTTAACTACATGACACATATTGCAGCAAAGTGACCAACATTACCAACTCTAGGCTCTGAACATTGTCCGGGGCTTCTGGCGCAAATCCAGTTATCCCAGAGAGTTGCTTTGGACAACTTTCGAACTTTTACAAATTTGCGATTTCTTTTATTAGAACGATTGTGTGGATTGTATACGTTTCAGTTTTGGCTCTGCCTCATTTTTCCCTGTGGACCCTGTGTTTATGTCCTGGCCACCACCATCCACTCTCCCCACTGTTGCTTGAATAATATTTTCAAAAATAAATTGGAGTGTGATGTTTTTCCAAAAGATCACCCCTGTTTCTACAGAACTCTCAGATTAGGTGCCAGAGGACTGCTTTTGACTCTTAAAGAAACTTTGTCTTATTTCACGATGAACCGTGTTTAATGATAATCATAAAAAAATAATACTACTTTGAGATTTCCTACTGAATTCACCTCAAAACTACAACTATTTAGAATCTCTCGCCTAGTGCACCCAGCCACCTTGATGTGAGTTTAAAACCTCTCAACTATGGAATTGGGTCCAGACTCTTCATATTCCTAACTTTCACTGACCTGGTCTCAGATGACTTTTTACAGACTCATATCACTCTATGTTCCTTTGGTGACATACTTCCCCTACTTACTGCTTCCTAAACCGGAAGGAATAAGGGCTGACATCAGAGATACTGTGCTTTGTGTGCAAGGTTCACATAAATTCCCAACATGGTCCTATGAAAAAAAGTGGCTTTTGATAGAAGAAGGAATTAGATCAATGACCTTGGTCATAGGATCACAGAGTTGTTATTACTCAAAATGGGATTCGAATTCTGTACTCTATGTGACTCTAGAGCTCAAGCAGTCAAGCATTCATCCGTGTTTTGACACCTCTGTTATGTTCCTCACAACCTTCATCACCCTGGAGCAGGGGTCGGGAACCTATGGCTCACGAGCCAGGTGTGGCTCTTTTGATGGCTGCATCTGGCTCGCAGACAAATCTTTAATAAAAATAATAATAACATTAAAAATATAAAACATTCTCATGTATTACAATCCATTCATTTCCTACTGCTCATGTTCAAGGTTGCGGGTGGCTGGAGCCAATCACAGCTGTCCTCCAGGACAACATCAAATTTTTATTGGATAATGCGTAAAGTACACGGGTTGTTGTGAGGTCAGAAAGTAAACTTCCCTCCTTTTAATCAAGTAGTCAGCTAGCTAATTGCAGAAACCCTTTTGACAAAGAAGATTGCTAAAAGAAAAAAAGATGAGGAGTATTGTACTTTTCAGCAGGAATGGACAGAGGAATTCAGCTTTGTGGAGAGAACAGGTTCTGCAGTGTGTCTAATATGCAATGATAAAATTGCATCAGTGAAATGGTCAAATATAAAGTGGCACTTCGACACACGCCATACTACATTTGCATCGAAATATCCAGCCGGGACAGCAGGAAGAAAGCATGACAAGAGCTACTGTGCAGAGTGCAAGCTAGTCAGCAGCAACTCCGTGTTTGGACCCAACAGGTGACTGGAATTCGGCTAGCTTTGCTGGTGTTTTAGCAATTGTGAGAAACAGAAAGCCATTCACAGATGGGGAGTATGCCAAAGAATTTATGCTTGATGTTGCCAATGAACTTTTTGACAACTTTTCGGATAAAGGCAAGATAATCAAATGATAAAAAACATGGCTCTGTCGGCAAGAACTGTTCACGGTCGTACCATCATGATGGCAAATCAAATTGAGGCAACACAAGTGAAGGACATAAATGCAGCACCATTCTTTTCTCTTGCTTTGGATGAGTCAACAGACGTAAGCCATTTATCCCAGTTCAGCGTGATTGCAAGGTATGCTGTCGGTAACACACTACATTTTCCTTTACAAGAGGAAAGTCTTGCTGTTTTGCCTATGAAAGAGACAACAAGAGGGGAGGGTTTATTCAAGTCTTTCACTGAGTTTGCTAAAAAAAAAAAATCTACTGATGTATAAACTTATATCAGTGTGTACTGATGGTGCCCCGTGCATGGTGGGGAAAAACAGAGGATTCGTAGCGCTTCTTCGTGAACATGAAAAGAGACCCATCCTAAGTTTTCACTGCATCCTACATCAGGAGGCGCTTTGTGCTCAGATGTGTGGCGAGCGGCTTGGTGAGGTGATGTCACTGGTCATTCGGGTGGTCAACTTTATTGTTGCCCGAGCTTTAAATGATCGCCAGTTTAAAACACTGCTGGATAAAGTTGGGAATAATTATCCTGGTCTGCTTCTGCACAGCAATCAATGTGTGTTTGTTGTCAAGAGAGAAGGTGCTCAGTTATTTCATGGCTTATCTGAGTGAAATCCGAACTTTTCTTGGAATGAAAAACATCGAGCATCCTGAGTTAGCTAACACTGAGTGGCTCCTGAAGTTCTACTGTCTCGTGGACATGACTGAAAATCTAAACCAGCTCAATGTGAAAATGCAAGGCATTGGAAATACAGTCTTATCCCTTCAACAAGCAGTGTTTGCATTTGAAAACAAGCTGAAACTCTTCATCGCCGACATTGAAACAGGTCGTTTACTACACTTTGAAAAACTGGGAGAGTTTAAAGATGCACGCACAGCAAGTGACCCTGCTCAACATCTTGATCTCCAGCAGCTAGCGGGCTTCACATCTAATCTCCTGCAGTCATTGAAAATGCTTTTTGGAGAATTTCATGAGCGCACTCATCTTTTTAAGTTCATCACCCATCCACACGAATGTGCAGTGGACAGCGCCGACCTGAGTTACACCCCTGGTGTCTCCGTCAGAGATTTTGAGCTACAAGCTGCTGACCTGAAGGCCTCAGACATGTGGGTGAATAAGTTCAGGTCACTACATGAAGATTTGGAAAGACTTGCACGACAGCAAGCAGAGTTGGCGAGCAAACACAAGTGGGGAGAAATGATAAACCTTCAACCCGCGGACCAGCTGATTGTCAAAACTTGGAACACGCTTCCCGTCACATACCACACACTGCAGTGTGTGAGTATTGCTGTACTGACCATGTTTGGCTCTACGTATGCATGTGAGCAGTCTTTCTCACATATAAAGAACGTTAAGACCAACCTACGATCACGTTTAATGGGTGGAAGTCTCAATGCCTGCATTAGGCTTAACCTCACTACATATCAACCAGACTACAAAGCCATCAGCAAAACCATGCAGCACCAGAAGTCACATTAATGGTAAGAAGTACTTTATTCATTATTGGTTAGCAACAGCATAACACTGTTATTAAAAAGAATTCAGGGACTTATTGTACTTTAAAAGTGTTGGTCTTACATAAAATGAACACATTTACTTCTATTTAGTGTTAAACATATTGTATGGCTCTCACGGAATTATATTTTAAAATATGTTGCGTTCATGGCTCTCTCAGCCAAAAAGGTTCCTGACCCCTGCCCTGGAGAGATCAGCACCCTCGCCTGCAGGCAGTGCTACTTTTCTTGTTTCTCCAGACACAGACCCAATGCCACCCGCCTCATCTCTGAAGCCTGCTCTGACTTGTCCTCAGAGATCTGTCCTCTCCTTCCGTTGGACAAAGAGATGTGGTAAATACTTCAGCAAGACTGTTTTGTTTTTTTTCCCCCTTTTTTACATCAGTAGCTGTTTGTAAGTATTTCGCCTACTTGCTCTCGGTGAGTCACTCTCTTTCTTTGCGTCTCAATTTTCTTTTCTTAAAATAGAGATTCTAACAGTACTTAGGGTGTTATTGTGAGAAAGAAAGGCCAGTGGATAATACACGCAGAGTCCTTAGAATAGGGCCTGAACGAACACAGGAAATGATCAATACTAGTTAACAGGTTAGCTATTATTACTCTCCCCACTTTTAGCACTCGACTGAGTCCAAGTGCATTTGCAGTAGACGTTTCTATATGCCCGGTTCCTGGCGTCCCATCTTTTCCCCACTGAGTGTTCCGTAAGCATCTGGTGAGCTGAAAATGGTACTGCTACTTCCTTCCTCTCTCTTGGACTTCCGCTCCGCAGAGAGTCCTATATCTCACACGGTTCTGCTGCTTTGACTTCACATGAGTCTCTAGAATTTTTGTTTTAAAATAGCTCTGCCTGCTTAGCACGACTCTGTTAATGTCTCAGTTTATTCCTTTCTTTCTTACTTTTTTTTCCCCCCTCCCTCTGCTATGCTTCTATTCTGAGGGCTGTAAACAAATTAAGACAACAAGAGAGGTTAGTTTCCATTTGTAGGTAGCTTATTTCCTAGCAGGTGAGAAAACTGTATACAAGGTTACAAGTAAATATACAGACACTAAAAAAAAAAATCGAATCGTGTCAGATGATAGAGACTACTGATTAATTAAAGGAGGAGGCTCTTTTAATAAGGTGGAAGGTTTCTCTGATGAGACTTGAGTGATGGGAGAAATCAATCAAGCTGCCAGGTGAGAGTGTCTCCAGGTAATTGGACAGCGTGTAAAAGGCCCTGAGTATGAACTTGGTTTGGAGTTGACCGAGAACAGCAAGGAATGGCTGCTGTTGAGAGTAAGCAGAGGAAGCCCATGAGCTTGGTGATACCAGTTTATTGATGGTCATTTTATACACTCAGGTGTGGAATCTTCTAAAAAACGCTTGGGTTTCCATAGCAGACTTTAACACAGACACCGACACGATTTCATTTTCATTGTAAAGGAATCCCTCTTGCTTAAGTATAGTGAAAAGGGGGTCGGAGGACAAGAGAGGAGGCTGGAAGGACAGTTAGAAGCCATTGAAGAGTCAAAGGCGTGGGTGACCCTTTGCTTTGGGGAGTTATGAAGGTGATGGGATATGTTGGAATTTAAGAGAGAAAACATTATTATGGAACTCTTTAAATATTTACAAGAGTGGAGGCACTAGAAAAATACATTTGGATATAGCCATTACCCACTTAATCAACATTCTGTGCTTCTCTCTTTGTTCTTTCTCCTGCACCTTTTCTTATTCTGCCCTTCCCTTCCCTCCACTCCTCTCCCCTCCACTCCTCTCCCTTCTCTCCACTCCCTTCCCTTCCCCTTCCCTTGTCTCCTTTTCTTTTCCCTTTCCTTTTTTCCTTTCTTACCTCCACCTTCCTACAGCCCAGATAGTAAATATTTTCAGCTTTGAAGGCAGAAAAGACTGTTACGATGATTCAACTCTGCCCTTATGACACAGGAGCAGCGCTGGACAATATGTGAATTAAGGGGAGTGGGTGAGTTCCAACAATACTTTACAAAAATAGGTGGGAGCTTGATTCAATCTATGAGCCGTAGTTTGTTTATCCCTGGCTTGGAGTCCTGCTGAGGGTAAATACCATCCAACATTTCATGTTTGCCAGCAAGTAATGCAAAAAGTATCCTTAATAGATTAGAACTGTCTCTTCCTCTTCTCCCTCCCTCTCCTGTTCATTATTTTGTTACTATAATACTATTATCACAGAATTTTGAGGTTCTTATTATTATCTGATGTCTGTGTTCAGTACTTTACCATTGTACCAAAAAAATGTTTGTGTTTTGCCAGTTATTTTTATAACTTATTATACTTGTGTTTATTTTTACTTAAATTTATTGGGGTGACATTGGTCAATTAAATTAGATAGAAGGTGTGTTTTTTAAGATTTTCCTCCCAAATTAGAATCCAAATACAATTTGCACATTGCGTTTGATCTGTCTCTTAAGCATACTTTAATCAATAACAGTTTCTCTTCCTCTTTACATAGTTAATTAAAATGTTTTTATTTGAGATATAATTTACACAAATTGCAAGAATATAGCTCAATAGGTCTTACATACCCATGGCCGATTATGAGCCAGATTATTTTAAGCCACAGACCTGTCCCTAGCCATCCCTTCCCACAAGGAACCACCATTCTATTCTTTGTAGTACAGATTGGTTTCACCTGCTTTTGAATTCCTTGGAAAAGAAAACTCTTCCATGTTTTATAAAATCAACATCTTTACTTTTTAAAGGCTGGGTCTCTTGTCATGGAGACTTTCTCACATTCCATATTTATTTGATTGTATAGTCATGGTGTCATCAACATATTCCTGTCTCCCATGTATTTCCTGCGAAGATTGATTGTACTCAGGTGCATAGATGGTGACTGGGACTCCATATTGCATCTCAAGGGACACATGCTCTGGCTGTCACTCTTTAGGTGATATTAGGATGGATCAGTGCATTCTGGTGATGATTTTATGGTTCTCCCTTTAGTAAGTTCCCCGTCCACTTCCTTCCTAGTAGTTTTAAAAGCCAAAGAAGTGTGGTGCCTAGATCAGCATTGTGCCATTACAGTGACCCAGTAGAGTAAAGATATTTGGGGGAGCAGAGGGGCTGGCTGTGACAAGGGGGAGGAGAACATGAGCAAAGATTTCCGAGTTGAGCAACTACATGTTTGCACCATTCACTGATTAGGAGATGACAAAACTTTGAGGGGGAAAAGAAATCAAGATTTTGATTTTGGAGATGTTATATACATTGGAAATGTCTATTGGATATCCAAGTCGATTTATTGAGTTTCGTAGATGAATCTGGAGGTAATGTGTGACTGAGTCAATCTGGGTGTCTCTGGTGATCTATGAAACCTTGGGATTTAGTGCAGTCCCGAGGAAGGGATACAGACAGTGAAGAGAACCCCAAGGGAAGACCTCCATGCAATTGCTACATAGTCCATGAAGGTTCTTAATATCCAGGATAGAATGCACCTTAAAAAATAGACTATCATCAAAAATAAATAGACTAATATTGGGGTGTTTGAGCTAAATGATAAGGAAATCTAACACTCAGATTGGACAGAAAGAATATGGAATCAGAACTACCTTGCTTGGTCATTTAGACACTGCCGGACCCTTGATCATAGGATGGTTCATGGAGCCTCAGCCTCCTGGCAACATAGCAATGTCCAAACCTACTAAAACAGCAAGTGTTGATTTGTTTGGCCAACCCCCAGTTGTATTTTAGGGCTCTGTGCATTTCTTCTATCTCCGGAGGAGCTTGGTGTAACTTTCTCTAACCTCCCTTCCACTGCACTGTGCTGCCCTGGCATCTTGGGGCATCTTCATCTCAGCATTTCCAACCCTGCATTGGGACAGTCTGTTGTAAATTATTTTTCTCTTCAGGCTGAAATCTCCTTCAGGGCTGGGTCAGCACCTATGACATTTTTGAATCAAGAACCTGGGGCTTTCTCTGGCACAGAGGAAGCACTGAATGAATAATGATGAAAGAAATAAGTGCAAAAAGAATTGGAAAAAAGGAAGGAAGGAAGAAAAGAAGGAAGGAAGGAAGGAAGGAAGGAAGGAAAGAAGGAAGGAAAGAAAGAAAGGAGGAAAAAGGAAGAAAGGGGTATAAAAATCTTGTTACAATGAATTTCTTAAGACTAGGGTCATTTTCTAATTCAATTTTATATCTCCAGCCCTAACCACAGAGTAATAGTAATAAAAATAATTTTAATATTTACCAATAAAAGAAAAAAAACACCCAAATTATTACAGGATCATTGTTATTGGCCAATATTTTATTTTATTTTACATACTATTTACAGAAACTTTTTAAATTGAGTAACTCTTCTAAACAGTTTGTTTTCAGAATCATAACATGAGGCCCTGGGGGTAAAATATAATGCCCCTGGTCATTAGTTAAAAGTGCCAGAACTAGAATTTCTTTCCTGAAAGCTTTCAAAATGCCTTCTTTGGGTCAACACTGGAAAGTGTTGGTCAAATGAGTGATGGAAGTTCCAACCCAAGTGACTGGAGCATAGGAACTGCTCCACAAACGTTAGCTAATGCCATCACTTATTTTCTGTGTGTCCCTGAGTGAGGCCTCTCACACCACCCGCCTATCTGTAATGATCTTGCAGCTCTCATACTCATATCTTATGAAGTAGTTTGTACATTTCCGTCTCATCTTTGAATACTGAAACGGGAACCAAAACACTATTACATCGGTTGCTGTTTGAACTGTAGTACCCGCTCAAAAGTTGGTGCTCCATAAACGCTTGTGATTGGGTTGGCTGATTTGTAACCTAGATGCAGCTTAGTGCAGAAAAGGGAACAATAAATTGATTGGAGAAGTTTCTAGTACTGCTTCAATTACCAGCTGCACATGGGGAGGGGCCACAGGAAAGCCACTAAAACTCTCCATGTTGTGACTTCTGATCTACAAAAGGGGGATGATAGTCTGTCTCCATAACTCTCAGGGGTACAGTGGCTTAAATAGGACAACACAAACCATGAAGTGCATGCAGATACCAGCTTTGATTGCCCAGTGATTTTCTATCTTCCTCTGCTTCTTGCCACAAATTACCTAGCTTCCATTCAAATGAACATTCAATATTCACCAAATGATTTTCCCTAAATCAATAACATAAACAAAGAAAACAAGATGATCTTGTAAAAGAGGCTCAGAAAATTGACTCTCAGAATGTGTGTACAGTATTCTTATAAAGGTAGGCTGATATAATGCGCCACAAAGTCTCTAAGTCAGAGAAGAATTTATAGAAAGCTTGCAGCAAATGCATTTTCTACAATTCACTCCAGCACAGCAATTCTCGGGAGATAACACCATTCATACTCCATTTCAAATTAAAAAACATATGCTTTCTCCTCTCTTCCAAAAAGAAAAAATCAAGGGAACATGGCCCATTTTCTTTCCTCTATGAAAAACAAAAGCTTTTAAAATGATAAAAATTGCCTCTGCTTGATAAAACAGCCATCTGCATCTGATTTAGTTAAGTGTTATTCTTGTATTGTTTTGTGTTATTATTATTACTGCTGGTTGGAGAAAAATGCATAAATAGAAAGAGGGTGTTTTGGAAAGGTCACACAATTTCAAGTTTAATTATCCCTGAAACTTGGCCTCACCTTTAGGTTGACCCCAAACTGGAATCTTAGCCTTTAATGGAAGGATTTAAAACAAAGCTTGAAGAAACATTTCCAATTATTTATGGATAATCTCTTGCTTTCCCTCTCCCCCACTTTTATGATGTTGGTGGAGAAGAGAAGTTGAGAAACTTTGGAATGAAGAATAGCTATTGCATTTGGCATTTATATGACCCTTTATTATTGTCATCATTTTTATTAGTTATTTTTCATGTCGGTCATGGAAGAGAGATTGGGTAAGCTTAGTATTCAGAATGGGTGAGCTCCCATATGCTGTAACTCTCGTATGATGGTCATAAACACCAAATGGCATGCCATATGAAAGGCACAGGGCGGGTTTCCCAAATATGCAATTAAGATAAATGAAGATTGCATCACCTATGCAAATGCTACAGCAGTGGAGATGGTTCCTTTGAGTTTAGGACCAAGGTGGAGGAAAGAGGGATAGTGGGCAATGTTCTGAAACAGGCTGCATTCATAGTACCAGCTGACATCTGAAAAAACCATCGCTGTGAGAAAGGGGGCAGGGGGCAGTTTTGACTATAAATCTGACCTTGACTAACATGGGTTTGAACTGTGCAGGTCTAGGTAGAAGCAAATTATTTTCACTACATACTGTAAATGTATTTTTTCCTCACAATTTTATTAATAAAATTTTGTTTTCTCTAGCTTAATTTATTGTGAAACTATAGTAACAAAATATGTGTTAGTCTACTGCTTGTGTTATCAGTAAGGCTTCTAATCAATACTAGTTTTGGGGGGGAGTTAAAAGTTATTCTCATGGGAGGTTGGTACTCTTAACACCCATGTTGTTGAAGAGTCAACTGTCCATAGTCACATTTGAATTGTGGGGTAAAAAAGGATGACTAACATTACATCAGATGACAAATTAGAAGGCTAGAAGACATGGGTTTCAGTCCTCTGCTCTACATCCTACAAATGGTGTGACTTGAATCTTGTATCTTACAACTTTGTTCCCCTCTTTGAACAAAAGTAGGTGCGATAATTTTAGCCTCTCAGGGCAGTATTGGGGAAGACAGTAGGCTTGTCCAAACAGGGCAACCTGGACACACAGAGTCACCAGGGAGCATCTTAATCAGCGGGCGTAGGGCCGGCAAGGACAGTGGGGGACGGTCCTGATCAGAATGGTGCATAGGCTCGGTGTGGGGGAATCCGGCAGGCCCAAAGGGGAGCAGTGAGATCTAAGCTGGGACCAGGCCACAGAAGGATGGGGACAGTGTGCCAGGGGCTTAGTGACAATGAGACAAGAAGTCATGACCTAGTTGCTTTTTATTCTAGTCCTTTATTTGTTCATTTCTGTTAACAGAAAAGTCAAATGTCAAGTGGTTGAGGGGAGAAAAATTAACCCAATTAAGTAAAGTGGATTGGAGAAGAAAAAGAAGGAGCAGAGAGACCAATGGGGAGTCTTTTGAAAAATGGGATCCAATCCGGTGCAACTGCGGGTGAAAAAGGAAGACAGAGGGGAATACAGGGATGGAGTTAGAATTCTCAGCGCAGCACCTGTCTGTGTAATGGATACACAGGCACTAAGTGTTATTTGTTATAATTTTCTCTGCTGGGCTGTCCTTTGCAATTTGGAGATGACCCATCTGATGGCGATTACTGTGTTATATGCAGCTGTGGCTGAAGACAGTGGCTTGAGGGAGGAGGATGTGCCACAATTCAGAAGGTGGCTCATGAGAATGAGTATGAAAGGCAGATGCAGACTTTCTTCAATACCTTTCCCTTCTTTCTGCACAACACTCAGCCAACCTCCACCTTGTGCTGCCCGTGTCCGGTATTTCTGTTCTCGTGATTGAGAGAATCCTATAAGGATAGAGCTCCATGAATGGGCTCATAAAAGGGGAATGACATAGATACTGGCAGACATTGGTCTAGAAAACAGGACTGCAGTGGAAGTTTGGGTTCCAACAGAATATCTATGTCATACTTGCTACAGGAATGCAGTAGTTCTGACCTCAGCTGAGAATAAAATGCATCTTGGCTTCAGTCCCCCCTCCCTTGTAAAATGGATAGGCGAATTCAGAGATTACACACATTACTGTGGATTCAATAAGGTCATGCACATTCAGCATTCGGCACAATGCTTGTTCACAGAATGGAAGCCCAGCAAATGATACTATTGTCATGAATGTGGAGAACTCTGAAGATCTCTGTTTGCTCCCACATTCATTTTCCCCCTCTCATTTCTCCCCTCCACCTCTCTCAGGAGCATCAACTACCTTGAAACAGGTGGCCTTTCTTAGATAGCACCTTTCCAATTTGGATACTGAAGAGCTACCATGGTAGAGAGTAGCATGGTTAGTACGAGGAGAAATTAGGGAGACAGGTAGGTGACACATAGACATTGCAGACTTTCTTTTGATATTAAGAAACAAATATCCAAGAGACTAGTTAGGTCATGCAATAGTCTGGGCATACTATGATAAAGATCTTGCAAGTTTAAAACATACATTTTAAAACAAAAGTTACTATTTCAAAGGTGTATTTCTCACAGGAGACAATTTGTGAAGAAGAGAGGCAGTTGTTTATGGCTGGCACTGAGGTTGATTCTCAAACACTCAAGTCCCTTTGTTTAAGCCAGTGGTTCTCAACCTGGGAGGGGGGTGACTTTATCCTCAAGGGGACATATGACAGTGTCTGGAGATTTTCTGTTTCTTACAACTGGAAGGGATGCTACTGACACCCAGAGATACTGCTCCTTCAAGTCACAGGATAGTACTTCCAAAACAAGAATTATCTGGCCCTAAAAATGTCAATAGTGTGATTGATGGTTGAGAAACCTCGGTCCCAGCCAATCATAGTGATTCTTCCCTCTTTGCCACAGATGGGTCAGTGAAATCCATACAAGCCATTGCGCATGGCGCGTTCTGTTCGGGTCTATTACACACTTTGGGGTCAGCATACTTTCTAAATTGGTGAAAGGGAAGGACATGTTTCAAGACTAGGAATCTTGTGTCCCCACTTAGTATGAATAAGGAAACACACTGCCCCACGTGCTGCTGGCCACAATCAGGCAAACTTGAGAAGCATGAGTCTGAGGATCAAGCATATATCCTAAAGATAGCCAAGGAAAGAGATGGGGATAACGCAGGTTCTTGGAATCTATTCAACCTTCAATCTACCCCTGTTCTGAGTAATTTATGATATGAAATAATAAATACCATTTTGCGTATGTCAGTTTACATCAGTTTTTCTTTCTTTTTTTTTTTCTAATTTAAATAAATCAGTTTTTCTTTTTTACTTCTAGTATAATTCTAGCAACTAAAATGATGAACAGGTAATCTACATTTTTTAAGGAGTTTTACCTTCTTCGATGGATTTTCTCGTTTGGAATGCAATAGACCCTAGAGGTATACTCCTCTAATTCAAGACCATGGCCTACCAGTGGGCAGGCATTAATGGAGTTTAGACCAGCTAGGATATTAACAAAAAGAAAAAAACACCGGAGAGAAAATGGATATTTTCAAATGAAAGTTGTTATAAAGTCTCTAGCCCTAAAGATTGTCACAATTCAGCTCAGTTAAAAAGTATTAAGCATCTATTAAGAAACACTGCAAACTCTGCTAAGGGCTGAGAGTACCTTGATTAGAAAAGGTCAAATTCTACTTTTTTTTTTAAGGAGTTCACAGTCCTTCCAAGGGAAGAGATAAGTGTGGAGTTACGAGAGCCTGGAGGGGGGGGGGGGCAGGAGCCATGCAAGCCATCAGAAAGCGAAGCAGCTGGAGGAAGAAGTAAGTTAGCAGGACACTCTCCTGGCTTCTCCCTGCATCACCTGATGTATTTCCAAGCTGACAATTCCATCCCACAATCCATCTCCGGGAACTACCGTTCAGCCACCTTGCCGCCCCCCAATCAAGGGCACAACACATGCTTTCTCATCATGCTTCCCTTCTCTGGCTCGTTCTTTCGGTTCCTTTCTGACTGGGGAGACCCGGCAGACAAGGACACCTGAATGACTGACTGCACCTTTCAGGGAGGAACAATGCAACCCCCACCTGGGGGAGGAAGCACAGGCGGGGCCACCTCGCTGTCCTTTCATTCAGATTCAATGCCAAACAACAGATGAGTATGCAGCATAAGAAAATGGGATTGAAATAGCAAAGATTATACAAACGGACACCGGAGACTCCCCTCCTCATAGACCCAGAGTGGGAACACGCAGTGGAAATGCAAGGAGAGGTGAACGGAGAGCATGTTTCTAAGGACGCGTCCGTGGGATGGAATGACGTGCCGAATGAAACAGAGGGTGCAGTAACAAGGACACCAGCACTTGAACAGCAGGTAACTTGGAGAGTGACTGTCACAGAGAGAGATGGACAGGGAGAGCGGTTAGAAGGAGCCAGTGTAGGAGACTAATGTTGAATCTGTTCCTGGTCTTATTGTCTTCAGAAATCCAGTAGGATTTCAGCCTACTTTGGAAATATTGTCATGATCCAGGCCTAACTGAAGGAAGAACACATGGGAATCGACATAAGGAGGAAAATGTAATAAATAAGAAAGACAAAGCAAGTTTTTCCAAACTCTATCTACTAGTGGTCGAAGATATCATGAGTTAGTATGTCTCTCTCGTTTCCCACCCCTATGATTTCTGTCAAGCTTAAAAAATAGACCAATTTGTCATTGTGTCTGCATAATATCAGGATAAGAGTGCACTGTTCCCTTCCCTTAGCAGAGGTCACCGGGAAGAGTGTCTTCAAGATTGTCTGAAGGGAAACAAATGAGCAAGCCAAGAAATTGGAGGCGAGGTGCTCTGCGGTGGCGGGGGAAATGCCGAGATGATGACTTTTGGAAAATTGCATCGGCTTTATCCAACGTAGGACTGTTTTAATCACTGCACCAGGGGACCTGCTTCAAGGACGGATGGATAATGCATGTTTCAGAGAGGCTGATAGGGAGATAGTGTGGATCCTTAAACGTCTGGAGCACGGTTTTCAGCGGGCGGATGTCCTTGCACATCTGCTTGGGGGTGTGGGGTTTGCATTTCAAAGGAAACCTCAAGGTTCCCAGTGGGCCCAAAGGAGCACTTGAGGAGGCAGACTATAGCAGGGCTCTGGAAAGAAGGAGTGAGGAGGCATATTTTGCAGCAAAGTCCAATCATGGCTTAGCATGCCCCCATTCTTCCCCCCAGCCCCATCCACTGGAAGTAACTGAAAGACAAACGATTGATAGGCAGAAAAGCATACACCTTGACAGTTACATTGATCTTGCAACAGTTTCATGTCCAAATTTTCCAAACCTTTGTTATGTAATTGACACATTTGTTCTTAACCCTGTGAACTTAATGGAATGGGGAGAGGCTTCGGCATTATGTTATCCAGTTTCATATCCAAGCTTTACTGTGACATGCTTGTGTGACCTTGGGCAAGTAAGTCACTTAACCTCTCCAAATCTGGTTCTTCCCTTGCAAAGTGTGAAAAGTGTCCCTCTCTGATGACACTTACAAGCCTAAGATGTTATCATGTATCAGTTGCTGTGATGGTGAGTCTTCTTTTATATTTGCATTATTTCTCTAGTCATATCACTTCCTCGGACCTTAGGTTTCTTCTGTTAAATGTAGCACTTTGGTTAATAGTAGGTACAAGAATAATATCTAAGCAGCTCTCAAAATATTCCCGGACTACCTTAAACACCATGCATGCATTTCCTTAAAAGGTAGCTTATGCTGTAGGTACCATTACTGTCCCTTTTTTGATGTTGAGAAAAATGGGACAGAGTTGTTAAGCTTCTCCCCTCAGGTCACACTGCTGGCAGAATTGAGATGTGATATCAGACTTTGTGACCTCAGGGCCATCTCTCAAACTTCTCTAGTACTCGTCTAAGAACACAAAGCATCAGAATAACGTGGGGCCCAGAAACCGGGCATTTTCAGGCCTATTTATTTGCCAGGGACACATCTTACCCTCACAAAAATCTTATGAAAGCCTTTGCTTAAAGAGAGAAGGCTCTGGTGTCACGGCAGCTTCTCTTCGTGTTGATACCTGAGAGGTTAGAAGGGGGTTATTTCAACTTGAGGTAAAGAAAACAGCACGTAAGCAAGACAAAACCAAACAAACTTTTGAGGAGGGAGCCTTAGAACCATAGATCGTATCAAGGATGGGCGAGGCCATCCAGATAGTGCCTCTCAATTTGGAGATAGTGAAACTGACATACACAGGGAGAGTCTAGTTCAAGGTCACACAGTGGGAAAGTAGCAGAGTAAGGACTGGACCCTGATGGTTTCTAGCTGAGCATGCTCTGTCTCACTCTAGGTACTCAGCATTGAACTCAGACCTGGGTACAGCACTGAGATGCTGCTGTGACCTTTTATGTGCATGGCATTTAAGCACAGAGATCCAAGTACTAATATATTTTTATTTACAGATTGGAAAATTTTCTTTGAATTAAGTGGACCACATCTATTGAAGCAAACACACGGTTAATTGCTTAGTGCAAGGTTGGGTGTGCAGCAAGTATTTGATTGATACTTAAGTTAGACTGAACCTTTTTGATGGCAGACATGACTTTCATTCATCTTCTAGTTGTCCTATCTCAAGGCCTTAGCTGAGTCTGTGCTTTTCTAGGATATAATTTGTTGTTCCCATTATTTGTGAATCAGTGAATGGATCGTTCTTTATTTGTTGAGCAACTTGGAATAAAAACAAAAAACTCCATTAAGCCCCTACTACCCTACCATTGAAAGGACACCCTAGCACAATTCCTGGCTCACAGCAACCTTCCATAAACATTAGCTGTTAGTACTGCTGCCCAGAGAGCTTGTAATGGCCTCAGGGAACACATGATGATGACTGAAGGATTTCCGTCTTCTCCAGGAAGCCTCAAAATAAAAGGGAGATTATCACATTAATAAATAATTATATCAAAGTACAATGATTAATGGCAAAACCACAGAGAATTGTGGATACTAAGAAAAAGAATAGTTAATTATTCAATGCTATTGAAGACAAGCTCAAAGTAGACCTCAGAGATTGGAAATGCTGGATAGGGTTTTGATGGTTGAATATGAGTAAGAAAAGCTACTCAAGTAAGAAAAAGTACAGGATTATTCAGAACATTTACAGAACTGCAAATAGTCCATTGGTCATTGAACAGATAAAAATGGGAGAGTTATTTTGTCATGTCTGCAATATAGGAAGAGGACTTTGCCAGCAGCCCAGGTACTAGGCAGGAAGAAAGAAGTTGCAAAGGAGAGGAGAGTATTAGGAGGCTATTGATATAGTAGAGACCTGATACAACAATCCCACTTCTGTGTATATATATCAAAAGGAAAACAGGATATCAGAGATATCTCTACTCCCATTTCTATTGCAGCAATACCATTATTTGAAATATCTAAGATACAAAAACCAACCCAAGTGTCTGTCCACAAATAAACAAATACAGAAAATAGGGAACATTATTCACATATTACCATTCACATATAAGGAATATCATTCAGCCACAAGAAAGAAGGAAATTATGCCATTTGCAACAACGTAACTAGATCTTGATGGCATTATGCTAAATGAAATAAGCTAGGCAGAGAAAGACAAATACTTTATAGGATCACCTATACGTGGAAACCTTTTTTAAAAAGTCAAAATTACAAAAACATGAGAAAATATTCAAAAGTGGTGGCTAGGAGCTAGGAGGCAGGGGTGCAAGATAGGGAGAGATTGGGAAAGGGTAGAAGTTTTCAGGCATAAGATGAATATAAGGTACGAGACTGATGTATATAACACAGTGACTACAGTTGATAACAACTTATTGTGTCCTTTAAATTCTATAAGATAGCAAGGCTTAAAAGTTCTCACTAAAAACAATGGTAAACATGTGAAGGTGATGGGTGTGTTAACTAACTACTTAGATGGGGGAATTCCTCCACAATATAGATGTATATCAAATTATGACAATCTACACTTTATCCCACAATTTTATGTCAATTATCATTCAATAAAGCTGAAAGAAAGGATTATCTTTAGAGCAGATGTAGCTACAGATATAATGTAGGTGTCACAGTTTACTTTGTGCTCATTTGAGGTGGGGGGTGGTGCGGTCTTGAACATTTAATTATTGAAATTGAGAGATAATGAACAACGAAAAGAATCAAAACTTACAAAAAAGAAATAAAATCGGCAAGAGCTAATAGAGGCTTGAATAACTTGGTAGAAGGAGAGAGAGAGAGAGAAAGAGAGAAATTGAAGAGTCCAACATGATGAAATTTGGTGAGAAACTAGATATAGACACGGAGGGGCCCCTACCTTCCATGGCATGATGGACGTGATGACACCCATCCCAGCAGGTTTCCAGGCTCTCTGTGGGGCTCACATTCTGTCCCATGCCAAGATCTGAGCACCCCTCCCAACATCTGTAAAAGCAGAGCCAGCTATGAATGGGGATCCTGGCAAATCCTTCCTCCTGCACCTCTCAACCCTGTTGTGTTTATTACTGGAGCTATTTGTCTTCGCTGAGTGAACATGACCATCTGTTACTGTAACTCAACTCTGAAAAAGGGATGCTTTTATTTTTTTCCCCGTGTCACTTTGTACTGCTTGGGTGACACCTCAAGGAAGAAAAAAGGCAGAAAGCAACAACAAACGGCATTGGTGATGAAAAGGGAGAGGCTAAGCTTCCATTCCTCACACATTTCCACAACCAGCCACATGAAAGGCCCCACAAGATGTGTGGTAATAGCAATGCTGATATTCACCCAGCTGTCAGTGCACATTGTGTCCTTCACAGAGTCCATTTCTTAGAGTAAAGGCTGTTTTTCTTCTTTTTTTTTTAATGTTTTTTTTTAATCTTCTCACCTGGCAACCAATGTAAAATTGTAAAAGCATGCTGCAAGGTCTATAACTTTTCGGGCTCTCTCTGTCATCCCTGGCACCTGAGCCCAGGTAATTTTACCTGTCCAAAAGACCTCTCTATAATACCAACTCAGCGTGCTCTTTTATTTTTTCAAAAACTTCTTCTCTTACTGAAAGCCTATATCGAACACAATTACTTGTAATTCTCAGGCCAAGTTATATTTATTTCCACATCTATTCTCTTAGCCCAGAATGTCCCTTTTCAGCGGCCCCCTCCTGGCTCCTGGCACCAGCCTCATTGACCTCGTTTCCATCCCATTAGGGTGCCATGCTCTCTTCCTCTTCAAGACCTTTGTTCTTCTTCACTCTTCAGTCCCTCTTATTGCAGGAACTGTCAAATATCAATACCCCATCACATCTTTAAGGAAGTAGTCCTACCCTGACAACCCTTCCTCCCTACTGTGTTATTCAAGTCACAGTAGAGTTTTCTTATTGTGTAACAGTTATAGTCATCTGTCATGATACAAACATGTGACTATCAGATTAGTGTCTACCCCCTCTCTGGATTACCAGCTCCATAATGTTCACCACTATTTCCTGAATAACTAGCATAGCGCCTGGCACATAGTAGGATCACAATAATCGCCTACTGAATAAATGAAGCCCTATAGGAATGAATAGGTTAATCAGTGAATGTGAAAATCATATCCACTCCTCAAGGACTATCTCTAAGGTCGCCTCTTACATAAAGACTGGTCTTACACTTCCTCTCACCCACAATCTCTCCATCATTTGAATATTTAAAACATACTTTCTTTATGTCTCTGGTGAAATTTATGGAGAATGGCTTCTATTGCACTAGGGGTGCTATAGTTTTATTTTTTAAATTTATTTTTATTTTATTCATTTTAGAGAGGATACAGAGACTGAGAGAGAGAGAGAGAGAGAGAGAGAGAAAGGGGGAGGAGCTGGAAGCATCAACTCCCATATGTGCCTTGACCAGACCAGTGCAGGGTTATGAACTGGCGACCTCAGTGTTCCCAGGTCGTGCTTTATCCACTGCACCACCACAGGTCAGGCTATAGTTTTGACCACCTGATTAATGATAGAATTGAAAGGAAAAACTTCTCCCTAAATCTGGGCTCCCCTTTTTTCTTCTGGGGTTTGACACAGATAAAGCTTCTGAACGCTCTTTTTGGCCGTATTCGTTGACTAGAGCCCTCTAGAGCATTTCTGAGGGATACTCAGACTCTGTGCACCTATGTAAGCACTTCAAAGTAAAGATAAGGTGTCTGTGATTTGTATAAGGGAAATAAGGCATCAGGAACTTAATAGCAGAACTTTATCCAGAACCCAGGTCTTCTGATGTCCAGCCTAATCCCTCCTCCAATATTCTGTGTTTATTGTCACATAAAAACAAATAGGTATGGCTGAGAATAAAAAAGACAGCTTATTTATTTCCCTCTATTGGAACACATTCCTAAAATGGGACAGAAATGTGATTTATCCCAGATGGTAGGTTCCAAGTTTAATAAAGCAAACCTTCTTGCCAAAACCTGGCAGGGTGATTCTCTCCAAAGTTGTGAAGAATCACTAAATTAGCCACATCCATCGCACATGGACACGTTCCTGGGATGACACAACATCGAGAACAAGAGGCCCCAAATGTAGGGGTTATTAATAACCAAAAATGATTTTCCAAAGCAGTATATTAACTAAAAGGTTTTCACAGTTTTAGAGCTTGAAATTGCTTTGGAATCAGTACATATTTTACTTGAATCTGTATGTGTGGAAATGGTGGTAATTGAAGCTGTCTTAGAGTCAATCTATTTCAGCAAGACAGCATGGTCTGTTCCAAAGATGTCTCTGCTCTACCACAGACTTCCTGTGTTGCCTTAGGCAAGTCAATCCTCCTCTCTGTTTAACCATCTGTAAAATGAAACTCACTCTGGGATTATTTTAATCGGATTATTTTAGTCGGTCCATAAATAACCCAAAGTCTTTGCCATTTGTTTGAACATAGAGTTTGTTAAGATCAACAATGTGAATGGCATTAGACTAGATGTTTTGGACACAGAATATAATTACTGACTTCAAGGTGTCAGAGTGGAAAGAACAGGGCTGAGATATAAACAGCCAATTGGAATGCAATAGAAAAATGAGAGAAAACTCAAGCAGGTCATCCTAGAAAAGAGAAAGAACTTATAATTAAGAATACAGAGAAGTTATTTAAATGGATAAAAGAATACAATATGCAACTTTTGCTAATGAACTTTAAAGGATCTAGAAAATTATTTTTCAAGTAAATATACATGATCAATATTGATGTAAGCAGGTGCTGAAAGTCTGAAATGTGCCGTGCTTATGGATGGACTATGGAAATCACCTGAGTAATACAGAGGCACTGCAGAACAAGAGAGTTTAACAGAAAGGTCTGAAACTCTTGCAGAAATACAGTTTCCGCATTATTTCGATAGTTCTCAAGTTCATGAAAAGAAGGGGACGTTTTAAAATTTGTTTTACGAGTTTGTAATAAACATTATGCTTCTTCCAAAATGTGGGAAATATAGCGTGTAATTTTACCTACACGTATAAATGGAAACTAGCATGAGGAAAATACTATTAAATCAGAACCATGTCCTTCAGTAATGGCCACATGATGAGGACAGGTGCTTTCTAACACAGATAATAATGACAAAAACTCGAGAAAATTGATCAAAACAACCATCTGAAGACACTGCAAAATAAAAAAAATAAAAAAAAAAGAGCTAGTCAAAGCTGCAGAAGAGCTTCGGCTTCAAAGACTGCTTCTGCAGCAAAAAAACAACAACAAAAAACCCTGTTATATCAGTGCTTTCTTTCCAAAGGGTGCTGCCCAACCCTCGTGGATTTCCAGTGCCAGAGAAGTGGAATCCCTCTCCGTTTAAGGTGATAATGGACAGGAATGAGAGGTTACAAGAACCAGAAAATTAAAGGAGACAGTTTAAGTTCATGGGAAACACAAAGAAGGTGAGCCCCCAAAACTAGGCATACGGTCTGCCCTGAACTTTGGCCGACCACTGAAATAAGCAGATACAGAGAATGCCCAGAAGTCATGTCTAAAAAAAGCAACAGCTCATAGCCAAAAAACTGAGCAAAGTTATCAGTTACTACACACCACAGGGAGAAACAGTTCAGAGTGAATACAGCCCCGTTAGCTGCCTGCCTCTTAGAATTGACAGTACTCATAAGAACACAACAGATTCCACAATCTCCATAACATATTACCTGCCATGTTCAGTTTTAACCGAAAATTACCAAATGTGCAGAGAACCAGCAAGCCTGAGTGATGTGCAGGAAAACAAACAAGAAAAACCCAGTCAATAGAAACTAAGTGCATCCAGGTGTTGGAGTGAGCAGGAAAAATATCAAAGCAACTAATATAAATTTTATTATAAAAATAATTAGACACCTAAATGGGTTTAGAGGTGATAGATTCTTTTAGGGAAATGTTTGTGAAGATTTAGTAAATAACGAATAGGCAGAAAGCCTTAGACTACAGGGCAGGTCCAATATTTGTGAATAGAGAGAAGAAAAGATGAGTTGGGTAGAAAAGGCCTCAGCCCACAGTACATTTAGGAGAAAATCTCAGCCAGGTTATTTCTCAGATTTATCCCACACTGAGCAGGGATACGCCATCACTAAGATCTCCAGCTTGCTCAGTTGTCTCTCTAAGCAGCCTGGGGGAAGAATGCCTGAGGGTGCTTGGGAACATCACCTGGAACTGTTAGTTAACTGTCCTCCCATCAGCATGTATTCTTTTTTATTTTACAGGGACAGAGAGAGAGTCAGAGAGAGGGATAGATAGGAACAGACAGACAGGAACGGAGAGAGGTGAGAAGCATCAATCATTAGTTTTTCGTTGCCGTTGCGACACCATAGTTGTTCATTGATTGCTTTCTCACATATGCCTTGACCGCGGCCTTCAGCAGACCGAGCAACCCCTTGCTGGAGCCAGCGACCTTGGGTCCAAGCTAGTGAGCTTTTGCTCAAGCCAGATGGGCCCGTGCTCAAGCTGGCGACCTCGGGGTCTCGAACGTGGTTCTTCCGCATCCCAGTCCCACGCTCTATCCACTGCGCCACTGCCTGGTCAGGCTCAGCATGTATTCTTGATGGAGAATCAGTCTATGCATTTTCATAGTTAGCACACTTGACTCCTTTACAAATATGTGCCTATCTAAAGCAAAAATTATACTCAAGCACTGTTGCGTATAATATATTTGTATAACATATAGATGTAGCTAAAGGTATAGCTATAAATATCATATTTATCAATCAACCAATCAATTAATCTATCCATCTGTTTATCTATCTAAAATTCATATTTCAAAATAGTACAAAAGATGGAAGAAAATAATTATAAAATCACTGGAGCCAGAATCATCTTTTTTTGTTTTAATTAGTATAAATTCAGTATTAATTTTAAGTAGAATTAATATGCATATTCTAATTCCAAGATCAAACAAAAATCACAACGTAATGAAATATAGCCAAAAAATTCATTATAGGAATTCAAGTTGTATACTAAAAGAAATTTCTTTAGCACAAATGTATAAAAAACAGCAAAAGTGAGAAGTTATTTTAAAAAACTTAAATTGGTAGACTTAAATTATCTACTTTAATATTTACATTACATGGAAATAATTAAATACTCCTATCAAAAGGCAGCAATTATAAAATGCAATACAAAAGAGATATTCAAATATATCCTGTCTATAGAAGACATATTTTAGACACAAGATAGAAATATGTTGAAATTAAATGTATATATAGCCTGACCTGTGGTGGCGCAGTGGATAGAGCGTCGACCTGGGAACACTGAGGTCGCCAGTTCAAAACCCTGCACTGGTCTGGTCAAGGCACATATGGGAGTTGATGCTTCCAGCTCCTCCCCCCTTTCTCTCTCTCTCTCTCCTTCTCTCTCTCACTCTGTGTCTCCTCTCTAAAATGAATAAAATAAAAAGAAATTTTTTTTTTTAAAAAAAAGAAATTAAATGTATAGAAATAAGAATCTTGCACACAGTAAGTAAAAGAAACCTGTAGTAGATAAATTAATATCAGACAAAATAGATATTAAAACACATGTATTTCTAGAGAAAAAGAGGAACATTTTATAATAATGAAATGATAGCATAAAAGGTTGACAATAAGAAAATATAAAAATTATCATTTATATATTTTTAACAATACTATAAAATACATGAAGCAAAACGTGAAAGAATTGAAAAGAGAAAAAGACAAAAACTATATTTGAGATTTTAATAATTCTATCTCATATAGTGATAGAACAAGCAGAAAGAAACTTACCAAATATATAGAAGAATTGAAAGGTATTAATCAATTGAACTTACTTGATTTTTCTAGAACATTCCATCCTAAAGCAAGAGATTATACTCTTTTCAAGCATACTTGAAAATTTACCAAGATAATTTTCTAGACCACAGAAGTTTCAATAAACTCAAAATAAATGAATTCTACAAAGCATAATCTTTGATCATAATTAGGCTTTAGATCAAAAGAAACAAATTTGCAAGTTCTCCAAATACTTGAAAATTTAAATAACATACTTCTTTCTGGTCCTGGCCGGTTGGCTCAGTGGTAGAGTGTTGGCCTAGCATATGGATGTCCTGGGTTAGATTCCCAGTCAGGGCACACAGGAGAAGCACCCATCTGCTTTTCTGCTCCTCCGCTCTCGCCTCTCTCTCTCTCTTTCCCTCCTGCCACCATGGCTTGATTGGAGCAAGTTGAACCTGGGAGCTAAGGATGGCACCCTGGCCTCAGCCTCAGGTGCTAAGAAGAGCTCAGTTTCTGAGCAATGGAGCAACACCCCAGATGGGCAGAGCAATGAGCTTGCTGGCTGGCCCAGTTGGGATGCATGCAGGGGTCTGTCTCTGTCTCCCCTCCTCTCACTGAATAATAAATAAATAAATAAATAAATAACACACTTTTAAACAATGAATAGATAAAAGATAAAGTTACATGTGAAATTTAAAAGTAATTTGAATTCAAATATACATCAAAACAACATATCAAAAGTTGTGAAAAGTCAACATACTAAAAATGAGTGCTTATAGGAAAATTTATAGTTTTAAATGGTTTATTAGACCAAAAGAAAAGTCTAATAACAACAATTACCTAACCCTCTGCCTTAGAAACCTTGAGAAAGAGAAGAAAAGCAAGTCCAAGGTAAGTAGAAGTAAGAAAATTTTCAAGAGTGGTAAAGAAAAAAAAGAGAACACCCTAATTATTGGTATCAGGAATAAAAGGAGGTCATCCCTTAGATTCTACAGACATTAAAAATTAACAAGTGAATAATATAAACAACTACAAGCCAATAAATTTGATGATTTAAATGAAATGGATAAAAGTCTTGGAAGCAATATTACATAGAAAATGGAGACTTCTTTTCAAGCTTACATAGTACCAATCTCCCACTGAGAAAAAGTAGAAAAAAAAAAGTAGTCTTTTTAAAGACATGAGAGAACTACTGAGGGAAGTGAGACTTGAGGTTCCCAGGATCCACAGTAAAGAGAATCAGAGAGGTTAGCTCAAACTCACACAGCACCTACATTATTCCTCAGGGCAGCTGCCGGTCATTGGAATATGGAGGCAGATGGCCATTGTTAGATGATAAAAAGTCCAGCACAATTTTGGTGAACTGATGCACAAGAGGGTTAAAAAAAATGCTTTTATGACTATCTCGGTAGCCAAGATCTAGGAAGCCAAAGGTTCTAATAAACAGAAACTATCATAGAAATGAGAACAATTGTTGGTTTTTCCTGGTGACATCTGCTGAATTCTTGAACTATAGAGTCAGGAGAACGACAAGCCATGCAGAAGGCTTTTACGTGTTAAACAGAGTTTTCCAAGTGTCTCAGAGCTGACCAGACAGAAACTGGAGACCAGAAAAGATAGGGGCCGTAACCAGCATTACAAAAATAATAGTACTTCATATCGATCTATATGAGATTCATTGTACAGTGATACCTTGAGATACGGGATTAATTCGTTCTATAACCGAGCTCGTAAGTCAGTCAACTCGTATATCAAACAAATCTCTCCCATTTAAAATAACTGAAATAGATTTAATCCATTCCAGCCCTGTGAAACATCCCCAAATCATCTTAAATTATAAAAAAAGACATGTTTTTAATTAAGAGACACACATGTATACTTTACCAATGCATAAGAAAATATATAAAATAAAAGAAAAAAGTGTTATTTAGTACTGTATTCTTACTTTGGAGACAGACGAGTGTGGCTAATGGAGGTGAATGGCAGAGGAGGAGGGAGAGAAGGAGGGATGCAGTCACTGTAGACACGTAAACTAAAACCGCACTTTCTTAACACTAAATATAAACTAAAACTGCACTTTCTTAACACGAAATATAAACTAAAACTGCATTTTCTTTACTTTAAACAAAACTAAAACTGCACTTTCTTTACTTAAAATGAAACCACAAAAACTTAACTTTTAAAAAAATGCACTTTCTTAACTTGAAACTTAACCAAAGCTTAACATTATGTATTTTTCATTTAATCATCACCTGCTTTTGCCTTTTTGGCTGCACTTTCGGCACTTTCACTTGCAGGACTTTTGAATAAAAATCTATCCAAAGAGGTTTGTTTTTGCCTGCCTTTTAAAATGTTACAGAAATGTGACAAACAAGTGTCATTAAAAAGTGCTGAAGCACGACAAGTTGAAACTTTTTCTGGGTGTTTCTTTTCAATGAAACTTGAAAGCTTCTCCCACATTGCCAGCATGTCTTTAATTTCACTTGTAGAAATCACTTCCTCCGACTCTACCTCCTCCTCACTACTAATCTCTTGTAGAAGCTCCGTATGTTGCATCATCTGTAGCTCCTTCAGCTCCTCAGTTGAGAGTTCCTCCTCATGTTCCTCAACGAGCTCATTTATGTCACCCTCATCTACCTCCAGACCCATCGACTTTCCGAGGGACACAATCTCCTCCAACGCTTCTCCCTCGGTCTCAGTCTCTGGTTCGAATCCTTCGAAGTCCCTGTCTGCAACAACATCAGGCCATAACTTTCCATGCTGAGTTCAAGGTTCTTCTTGTAACCTCTTGTCATGCCAAGTCAATAATGTGTAAACATATTACGATGTTGCAGCGATCTTTCCAAAACTCTCAAAGGGTTAGAATTGTATTCTCAGTCACTTCAAAGCAGCTGCAAAACAAGTGCTTTGTGTAAAGCTTTTTAAAGTTGGAAATAACCTGCTGATCCATAGGTTGCAAGATTGAAGTCATGGTGTGTGGGAGGTAGAGGACTTTCACGAATTTGAACTCATCGAGAATGTCATCTTCAAGACTAGGTGGGTGGGCTGGAGCATTATCAAGGATTAGTAATGCTTTCATCAGGAGTTTATTTTCTTGAAGATATTTCTTCACTGCAGGACCAAAGATGAGATTTACCCATTCAATAAAAAACTACCACATAACCCCTGCCCTAGCATTGGTGTGCCATATAACCTGAAGTTTTTCTTTAAGAATATTGAGTCTTAAAGCCTCGAGGATTTTCGGAATGATACACTAGCAGTGGCTTTACTTTACAGTCACCGCTAGCATTTGCACACAATGCAAGGGTCAGACAGTCCTTCACGGGTTTATGGCCTGGCAGCTTCTTCTCCTCTGCGGTGATGAAAGTCTTCTGGGGCATTTTTTTCCAAAACAATCCTGTTTCATTACAGTTGAACACTAGTTGGGGGATGTAGCCTTCCTTAGTGATAAGCGCAGCAAAACGTGCGATGTACTCCTCAGCTGCCTTAACGTCAGCATTCGCAGCTTCACCATGCCTCACCACTGAGTGGATGCCAGATCTCTTCTTGAAATTTTCAAACCAGCCGTGACTTGCCTTAAATGTATCTTCTGCTGCCTCTTTTGAGGTTGATGGTTCTTTCTTATTCAAGTCGCCATAAATAATACGTGCCTTTTTGCATATTACAGTCTCCGTCACTGTATCTCCTGCCAGCTCTTTCTCTTTCACCCACACCAGCAGAAAGTTCTCCATTTCTTCATGGATATTTGTCCTTAATTGGGACAGAATTATAGTTCCTTTCACTGGATTTGGGCTTTTGATGGCATCCTTTTGTTTAAGGATGGTACAAATTGTAGATGTATTGTGGTCGTACAGCCTTGCCAGTTCAATCACTCGTACACCACGCTCATGTTTTTCTATTATTTCTTGCTTTATTTCTATTGACATCATTCTCTTCTTCTTCTCACCACTGTCCTTTACACTGGCTTTCTTCCGCCCCATGATAGCACAGAAAAAAAGTTAGTAAAAAATGCAAAAATGGCCTGACCAGGTGGTGGCGCAGTGGATGGAGCATTGGACTGGGATGCGGAGGACCTAGGTTCGAGACCCCAAGGTCGTCAGCTTGAGTGCAGGCTCATCTGGTTTGAGCAAAAGCTCGCCAGCTTGGACCCAAGGTCGCTGCCTTGAGCAAGGGGTTACTCGGTCTGCTGAAGGCCCGTGGTCAAGGCACATGTGAGAAAGCAATCAATGAACAACTAAGGTGTCGCAATGAAAAACTGATGATTGATGCTTCTCATCTCTCTCTGTTCCTGTTTGTCTGTCCCTCTCTCTGACTCTCTCTCTGTCCTTGTAAAAGAAAACGAAAGAAAAAATGCAAAAATGATGCAAGAACAAGTACAGCACATGAAATTCTACTTGATTCTGAGGGTAACATGTGAGAAACAACGAGATGCTGATGTTGTGTTGCTGATACTGGACCCATGCACCAATGCGCCAACTGGTGGCTTCCCAAATCACGACTCATATCTCAGAATTTCACTTGGATCTCGAACAAAAATACGAACAGAGTCGCAGCTCGTATCTTAAAAAAAAGAAAAATTGTATGTTAGTTTGCTTGTATCTCAAGGTACCACTGTAATCTGAAACATAAACCTAGCAGTCATTTTGTAAATAGAAATTGACAAGCTGATTCCATAATGTATATGGAAATGCAAAGGACCTAGGACAGTGAAACAATTTTTGAAAGTAAAGAACAAAGTTAGAAACTTTTGCACTACCTGATTTTAAGAATTAATATATAGTTTCAAATAATCATGTGCTTTCAACAAGAGAATAGATTTACAGATCAAGGAAAAGAAGAAAGTGTTAAGAAATAGAATCACATTTATATATGTACAACTGATTTGATAGAAAGGTTTCAGAATAATTCAATGGAGACAGAATATTTTCAATCAATGTATGAACAACTGTATATCTCTGTAGAAAACAAAACAAAACAAAACCATGACCAGTAACTCAGCACAGTCACAAAATTATGCTGTCAAAATGGAACATATGTAGCTAAACATAAAAGCTAAAAATATAAGTTTCAGAAGAAACATAAAATAATTCTTTAGGATCATTGGATAAGTACTTACAATAATGAGAAAAATGGATTAGACATTGCCAAAATTAAAAGCATTATCTTTTTTAGAAAAAGGACTAATATCAGGAATATATAAAGGACTCAACTCAACAATGAGAAAAATAAAATTTAAAAATAAACAAGGGATTTGAATAGATATTTCATAAAGGAAGATAAAGAGCCATAAGGCACATGAACAGATACTTAACAATATAAATGTAGATGTATGTGCTTCTTTACAAAGACTTGATTTGGGAGGTGTGGATATACAATATGGTCAATGGGAATATTTGGTAGAATTGGGCACCTGAAACCTGTATAATTACTGATATGTTAAACAGTGTTACTCTACTAAAATTCAATTAAAAAAGAAAGTCAAAACCACCTGACCCAGATGTGGCACAGTGGATAGAACATTGGATTGGGATGCAGAAGACCCAGGTTTGAAACGCCAAGGTCACCGGCTTGAGCGCAGGTTCAACAGCTTGAGCGAGGGGTCCTTGGCTTGAGCATGGGATCATAGACATGACCCCATGGTCTCTGGCTTGAGCCCAAGGTTCACTGGCTTGAAGCCCAAGGTTGCTGGCTTGAGCCCAAGGTCATTGGCTTGAGCAAGGGGTCACTCAGTCTGATCTAGTCCCCCCCAAGCCCCCCCCCCATTGGGTCAAGGCACAAATGAGAAAGCAATCAATGAACAACTAAAGTGCCACAACAAGGAATTGATGCTTCTCATCTCTCTCCCTTCCTGTCTGTCTGTCCCTCTCTCTGTCTGTGTCAAATAATAATAATAATAAAAAGTCAAAACCAAGTAAGACTAATGTTCTGACTAGATGTCAGAACAGTGTTTCCCTGTGGGAGGTAGTAATGAATGGAAGCTGGGCCCTTCCGTGCCGATGAAATTCTTGGTCTGGGTGCAGGTTATACACATTTGTTCGCGATGCTTTATGTACATATGGATGTTGACACCACAATAAAAATTTTTACTAAAAGAATGTCAAAGTCTGGTTTTATAAAGTTAACAAGTTATTATAAAGTTTACTTCCAAGAGTAAGCCATCTGAGAATAGACACAAGATATTGAAGATGAATAAGGAGAAAATATTTATCAGCTATACTTTGTGAAAGCATTAAGCAAAGTATATTTAAATATTATATGTTGGCCATGGGCAGGAAGTGGTAGCTACTAAAATAATAACAGTGTTAACAGCAATAATCACAATAATATTGATATGAACTGAAATAATTTCAAAAGAGTGTAGTAGTCAAGAAACTGGCTGGCATATTATTTTTAAATGTTCATAAGCTGATCTTAGGATATGAGGGGTTGAGCAAAAGTAGGTTTCTATTTGTTTTTATGGAAAATAGTGCAATAATTAATAAACAGTAATATAAGAATAAACTATTCCCTGTACTTACAACTGCAACCCTACTTCTGCACTGCCCTGTATATGAATCAATATATACAATACTGGAAACATCCCAAGTCAATGAAGATTGGATGAATTGTATCATAAATCATTTTCAGATTCAAGGGAAGACATCTAAAAGAGATAAAATTTTTGTGAGGCGTATGTGGCAGACCAAGGGAGATGTATAAAACAAGACAGAAAACCAACCAAACAAACAAAAAATAAGCACCACAGTGGAAAATGAATAAAATGAATCAGAGGAACCAATTAAGAAAATCACAAAAGAAAAAAATATATATCAGTTCAATATGAAGGGAACATATACATCACAGAGGGGTTATGTTAAATCAACAAGGGACAGCGTTTTTTGTTTGTTTGTTTTTTAATTTATTTATTCATTTTTATTATAAAGAGAGAGAAGGGGGGAGAGATAGAGAGAACAGGGGGAGGAGCAGGAAGCATCAACTCCCATATGTGCCTTGATCAGGTAAACCCGGGGTTTTGAACCAGTGACCTCAGCATTTCAGGTCGATGCTTTATCTACTGTGCCACCACAGGTCAGGCTACAAGGTACAGCATTTTGCTTATTCAACTGTTCTGAAGTAGCATAGATTTAGGTTACCTCGGTGAGGGAATGGGCATACTTTGCTTTTGGAAGTACAAATTAATAGAATCTTTCTGAAAGGAAATTTAGAAATGTATATCAAAAGGCTTCAATTTGTACATCCTTATTGATCCAAAAATTCCTCCAATCAAAATTTGTCAAACAGAAGTAATTGTAATCACGCTCAAAGATTTAGCTTTAAAGAGGGTAATTCCTCTCTTGTTTGTAATGAGAACACTTGGACATAACCGTAGTTTCCATAATAGGAGATTGTTTCATTCATCCAAGGGCATTCTTTTCAACATTGATGCTGAGATTACAAAATAATTATAGAGGCAGGCAATATTTTTTCCTGGATACTCTTTCATTTCAAAAAGCCGCTTGCAAAACAATATGGACGGTGTAATTATAGTTTTTTGCAAACTAAATACTTATATACATGGAAGAAAAGACAAGAGGAAGAGTCCACCATGATGTTAACAATATTTGCAACTGAATGGACAAAATTGTGAATCGTTTCAATTTGTTTTCTTCTGCTTACCTTAATTTTTCAAAAGACCTTAACAGGTGCCTATAATACTTTACAATAAAAAAGAAAATTCTAATATTTGAATGCAATCCATGTAAAGGTAGCAGTGCCCATAGGTCCTTTAGTAGGAAAAGAAAGAGTCATATAGTAATAAATGTATAGTATACTAATAAATGCTCTTTACAAGGATATAGGTTACCTTTAAGTATTGGCAGTTAGAAAGAAAAATGACAAGAGGCATACAAAAATTGTGAAGACTTCCAGCAGGAAAGGAAAATGTATGTACTAAGAAAAAGGAGGTTTAGGCCATTTGCAGGCAGTGAACAAAACGAAATGTCACCTTTTAGTTGGTCTGGGCTAGAGGCAAAGTTGGAGACATAAGCAGTCTGGGATCCCAGACTCAATCCTCAGTCTAAGAGTTGGGAACCACTGAATTAGCTGAGCATGATCCTATCCGGGGTTTGGAAAAGTCCCTCTGGCAGCTTTGCAGGGGCTCAATGGCATCGCTAGAAAAGCAAATGGAAATGAGGGGCTTCATTGCCGTTGCCGTGGCCCGTGAGGGTTTGCAACAAGGCGTGACTGGTGTTGGTCTCAGAAAGAGATGGAGAAGAAATTAGAGCACAAAATTAAGAAGACTTGGTGACTATCCTGATGTGGATAGTGAGTGACATCAAGGAACCCCTAATATGTTATTTTGAACATAAGATGCACAGATACATAGATGAAGTCAGGTTTGCCTTATTTTGCCTATATACTCTCTACTTAGACAAATATGGATACACACACACACAATTAATTAAAAACATTGATGCATCTTTAAACTTAACAGAATCAAACCAAAAAATAACAAAAGACTTTAAAGTAAATAAGAAAGTGAGAAATGAGAAAAGCTAAAAAAAACAACAACAAAAAAACCCCTACAAAGAAAAATCTACAAAGAAAATAGAAATTAGGTCAAGCTTGTTTAGTTACCAAGTAAGACTTTTGGCTAAGAGAAAATATTAGCGAGTATGATTCAGACCATTAAGAGAGGGCAATGTTTACTTTTCCACACTGGAGATTGCAACTGGATTTCTCCCATTCTTTGTTCCATTTTTATTTACAGTTCTTTCATGATGGTTGCCGCTTGATGAGGGCGTGACTCTAGCATTATATAAGCTTTTGTGATAATCATGACTTTTTGAGCTGGTGTGGAAGAAATGAGTGTGGGCAGGAAGGCAATTTGGGTGGAGCAGGTCTTTGTTGCCTATTGCACACACTCTCATCACAGCTCTTGATGTAACATACATGCCCTGGCCGGTTAGCTCAGTTGGTTAGAGTATCATCTCCATGCGTCAAGGTTGTGGGTTTGATCCCCAGTCAGGGCACAGACAAGAATTATGCATAAATAAGTAGAACAACAAATTAATGTTTCTCTCTCTCTCAAATCATTTAAAAAAACTTAAAAAGACCACACAGTATGCTTTCACACTTTCTTCTCTATGTGAGAGTATGTTACATAAGACAAGGCGGGGGCTTTGTTCAGTAGGTCGATGGAGAGAGAGAGAGAGAAAGAGAATGAGTAGATACGTGTGTGAATGCATTCATCCAGCAAGTGCTTAGTGAATGCCCACTCTGTGCCACAGACAGACAGGGTCCCAATCCTAATGTGATGGGCTGTGCACACTTTCCAGTCTCCGAAGCCAGGGCCTAACATGGGCCATGGCAATTAGTGGGAGCTCAACAGTCAGCAGTCATCTGACTGTGCCCTAGATTTTGGTCTTGATCATTTGTCTCCTGACTGTTTGGCCCTGCATCATGTTGCTTCAGCAATGAGCCTTCAGTTTTTGGATGCAAAGCCTGGATGTGTTGAGGGTAGATGAAGGAAGTGGGGTGGATGCAGATTTCTCATAAAGTGAATGAAAATGAGACGTAGCTCGTCCTCTCTCCGATCTGACTGCTGCCTGGCTTGCGGAGTCATCAAGTATGTGTGTCAGATAATGACAGTGGGAAGGACTTGGAGGTGGAAGTGTTTCTTATTCATGGGGGAAACCAACTACCTGGTCATGAAGAACACAGACTGTGGAGTCATCTCAAAATTCTGATGCTTAAAGTCCTTGTCCCACCAGGTCATTCAACCTTGGTCAAGTTACATAACTTCTTTCTTCCTCTAGAAAGCAGAGAAAACAATGACCATTTATTGAGTATATATTATATATCAGGCACCATGTCATAAACTCAGTCTTCAAACGGTTTCTGTGAGACAGACGATGCCCTAATCTTCAGTTTATACCTGAAGAAACTGAGACACACATAGGCCATATAACTTGCCCAAAGTCATACAGTTGTAAGTAAGAAGGCTGGGTCCAGGACTGAGCCTCAAAGCACCACATTGCATGGCTTCTCTCCATAAGCAATGCGATGCAGTAACAGGACGCGAGGGTATAAACATGAGAAAGTGCTCGGGGAATTATTTAGGTTAAGAGGCAGTAGAAGTGAGCTGCTGGCACAAGAAAAGCATCATTATTATAATGATAACTACCATTTCCTGAGTATATATAATAGAGTAGGCAGTAAGTTGGGTGCTTTATACATTTCATTTCATTAAATCTTCACATATCCCTTGCCAGGTAGCAATTTCTTTTCTTATTTTATGGGAGAAGTAAGAGAGAGATTAAATAACCTGTTAATGTCCCACTAGTTAGTAAGTGGCAGAGCCAGCGCACGGTCCTGACTGCCTGAGGCCCCCCCGCACTTTGCTCTCTGCCACAGTTCCTGTCCACAGGGACGGACCCGAGGCAGGAAGTGCAGGCATGCCAGGACTGAATCTTAGTCCCTGGTTACACAAAGAGGCAGTGATGGGTAATAATACCACGTGTAAGCTAGCTCAGATGCAAAATGCAAACTGCAAATCCTGAACTTTACCTTGCAGGCGATAGTGAGCTATTCAGATATAAACAAGAACATGACCGGAAATTGCCCCACAGAGATGTCTGGATAGCCTCTGTCCTTGTTGTTGCTGGCATTCTAACCACCCCAACCCCCGAATGCATTCCGTAAACCCAGGCAAAAAGGCACTCGCTCAACACGCGGTCTACACCACTTACCTTTCCCCTGAATTTTTTCAGGAGTGACTGAAGGCACTTCTCTGTGAACATCAAGTGGTACTTTATTTTACTGCCTATTACTTGCTTTTCATCTAGGTTGTCATTTCCTAGAGAACTGGCCTTGTGTCTTAGGTTTCTGTGTGTTAAGTGCCTGTCCTCATGTTTGTACACAGTGGGAACTTTTAAAATGCTTCTTTCTGGCGGCTATGTGGTGGGTATGGCATCATTTTAAAAGGGCTGCCTCATCTCCAAAGGAGCAGAAACTAGGTGAAATAGACAGTTTCTTCCAAGTCCAGAGTCAGGAGACCTGAATCCATCCCAAGGTGACCCACAGTGACCAACCCGGGAGAAATTCCTCCTGAGAACATGAACCCCAGTTTCTTCATCTTTTCAAAGGAGCTGACACTGCCTCTGAGTACTCTATTTTTAAAAGGAAGGAAAAAAAATACCAGGCATGGCGCTGATGATACCATCAAGCTTTACTAATGGCTAAAAGGAACAAGCATGTAGGCTTGGAATCAGAATATCCTTTACTGAAACCTGGGCTCCACCTGGGTATAAGCGACTTGCTACAGGCTGAATTGTATCCCCCTACCAATTTGCATGTTGAACTCTGAACCCCCAGGACCTCAGAAGGGGGACTGTATTTGGTGAGGTAACCTTCGAAGAGGCGAGTAAGGTAAAATGAGTTTATACGAGGAAGGCCTTCATCCCAGATGACTGGTGTACTTATATGCAGAGATTGGACACACACACACACACACACACACACACACACACACACACACACAGGCACACCCAGAGGGAAGAAGATGTGGAGACATGGGGGGCCGACCGCCATCAGCCAGCCACAGCGGGAGCCTTAGGAGAAACCAAGCATGCCTACATCTGTGACTTCCAGCCTCCGGAAATGAGGAAATAAATGTCTGGTGTTAGACCACCCAGCGTCCGGCAGCCCGAGCAAACTATTACACCACTGAACTTCTTTGGACCTCAGTTTGTTGTTGTATAATAGAGATAATCAGAACCCCAGGGAAGTGCTCTGAGGCTTAGGTACGTAAAGCAGGGGCAAGTACTTCATAAAGGATTCCCAGAAGCTGTAGCAAGGGCAGGAATAGTAGCAGCAAGGTTAGCGTTAAGAAAATCATCATTGAATCTGGCCCCCCAGTAGAGATGACAGTTTTGATATAAACTATAAACTTCACTGGACTCAAAGAAACCTGACCGTGAACCCTGGCTCTACCACGGACTACGTATGTGACCTTGAGTATTCTCAGTATCCCAGGCCTTGCTCTCCAGCCCCTTAAACAGAACTCACTGCCTACCTCCTTGAGTTGTTCAGAAGGACAGAAATGGTTAACATCATGGACTACTTATTAGCATGTCTCAGGAACGAGCCTAAATCCTTTACCTCATTAATTAACTCATTAACTCATTCAATATGCAGAAAGTCTGGGGATTTGGTAATACTACTTTCTCCATTTTTATAAAGTGATGAACCTGTTGTAGAGCATGAGAAGCAGCTTGTTCCAAGACACAGAGTTAGGAAAAGGTGGAGCTAGGATTTGAACTTGGGCAGAAAACAGTACTAAAAAGAAAACATATGATATTAGCTTTTTAAACACTACTTATCTGACTTTATTGTCCATTCCCATTATCAGTTTCCTCTAGAACCCTAAGGAACAGTGGTCTAATTCCTACCAGGACTAGAATGTTTTCTTTTTCTTTCTGTAGGTGGAAGAGGGGTTGATGAATCAATGTCCAATGTCACCCCAATAAATTTTTTTTAAAAAGGACTAGAATTTTTTATTTTATTTTATTTTATTTTACAGGGACAGAGAGAGAGTCAGAGAGAGGGATAGATAGGGACACACAGACTGGAACAGAGAGAAATGAGAAGCATCAATCATTAGTTTTCCATTGCCATTGCGACACCATAGTTGTTCATTGATTGCTTTCTCACACGTGCCTTGACCGCGGGCCTTCAGCAGACTGAGTAACCCCTTGCTGGATGGAGCCAGCGACCTTGGGTCCAAGCTGGCGAGCTTTAGCTTAAGCCAGATGGGCCCGCGCTCAAGCTGGCGACCTCAGGGTCTCGAACCTGGATCTTCTGCATACCAGTCTGACGCTCTATCCACTGTGCAACCGCGTGGTCAGGCAAAAAGGACTAGAATTTTAATCAGAGAGTGTTTGGAGATCTTTCAGAAAACAATATATAGTAGCATAAGCAGCTGTGAGGATTCTTCTATCCCCAGGGTCCCCCAGGGTAGACATTCACATTCTCTGAACCCTGAGCATGTGATTGTGACCCCTTGGAGGTGAGCGACACCATGTGACTAGTAGGTCATTCAAGGATGACCAAAACTGTGCATGGCACCAGTGGGTTCAGAGCATTTACTTGCTAGGGGGAAACCTTCTGAACTCAGGTTTTCTGTGATGGGGGGAGCAGCAGTGATTGTAAGGCAGCCTGCTTTTCCACCTGGATTGCTGAGTGAGTGTGAATGTGAGGACAGCACAAGTCTCCTGGCTCACTACAGACATGTAGCATAAATGAGAATTAAACTCTTGGTGATTTAAGCCATGAAACTTTAGAGCTGTTTGTTACTACAGCATAGCTGAGCCCACAATGACTGATGCATCTATCCTTTTCGTTAATTGTAATCTCCTGCTTTTTCCTCCTGAGATGCTTCCCTGTTTGATCCGACTCTCCATCCCCGCCCAGGACTTTATTTCTCCTCCTCTGTGGCTTTCTCTCCCTCTCCACCTTCAACGCTATTGCTCTATACTGTACAATTCCTCTCTGCAAGCCTCCTTATCTGGGAGCACTCCCAAAAGAAACGTAAGTGTAATTGAATTTCAGGGAAGAAACACTCTATCTCTCTCCCCTTTCTGTTTAAATGAGGGCCAGAAAGTGGAATGAATCCTAGGTCCTGCTCGTGAAATGCAGCCATTTCTCCAAGTGGGATAAAGGCAGGCTAGTCTGGGCCACTCCAGCCACTCTGTCCATGTCAGACCTTATCTTCCCAATGAAGAGGCTGTGTCTTTCCATGACCACACTGAGTATGTCCATTTAACAAGGACAAGAGTGGCCAATGTGTCCCTAATGGGCCTTGAAAATTCACTCAACTAGCGTGAAATGGGTCAGTAAAAACAAGAAATGGAATTGGGGTCAGAGGCTTTCTCTGGAGAGGCCGGAAATGGCATCAGTACATCCTCTATGCTTCTGCCCCACAGTGCTGCTGCTGCTGCTGAATGCCAGGGGAAATGTCACACTGCCTGGTGCCCTGGGAGCCAGGGTGGGCAACAGGGAGCTTTGAGGGGACCTTGCAAGACAGGCAGCATCCAGAAAAGGCAAGCTTGTTTAATCAATTCCTGACTCAATCCTTGTTGCTGAAACCCCAGGGTTTGGCCTACTGAATATGACAGGGGATCTGGCTAGGGTGCAAGTATTGTAAGGGCAGGGATCGATCCTGTTCCAGATTATACGTTAGTACCCAGCACAGCCCAGGACGTATGATAAACAGCTTACAATTTCGGATGAGTGATTCAGTGGACATAGGAACGTCGTAATCCATTTGGGCTGCTATAACAAAGTACCACACATTGGGCAGCTTATACATCACGAACCCTCATTTCTCACAGTTCTGGGGGCAGGGAAATCCAAGATCATGGCACCAGTAGGCTCAATGTCTGGTGAGAACCTGCTTTCTAGACAGCTGCTTTATTGCTGCAACTTCTCCTGATAGAAGGGGCAGGGAGCTCTGTTGGCCTGTGGTATAAATGCGCCAGTCCTGCCCAAGTCCTCATGTCCGAACCACCCCCCAAAGGCCCTGCTCCCTAACGCTCTCACACGGCGGGGCTAATATTTCAACACATGAGTGGGAGGAGAGGGTACACAAATGGATAAATTTCATACGTTGCTCTCTTTATCTCCCCCTCCCCCGCCCCCACAACCCCCTGCATTCACCACAGTGTCCTGCTCCTGGAACCTTTCTCTGCGTGTGTCAATGTGACTGGCACTGTGCTAGGCAGCAGGGATGGGGACACCAATAAGGCAGCGCTGTTCTCATTTTGGTGAGGAAGCCAGGCCTTCTCACCAAGGATCTCAAGGGCAGCGTAAATACAGGAAGTACGGAGGCCAATGAAAAAGAGAGGGAATCTCCCCCAGACAAGGGAGGGCGAGGCAGAGATGAGCTCTTGGATGGAGGCATGATCCCCTATCGGAGGGTCGGATGGATGGACAGGGGTTTGCTCTGCTCAGCGGTGGCTCCGTCAGAGCAATGGCCTTCCAGGCGGAGCGTGTATTTGTCTGCACTTCTGACCTTTCTGAGAACCCGGAGTATGGAAATGGGATGGAGAGGGTGGCCCATCAGAACATCCTCACGGGAGGCACAGGCAGAATCTCGTCTTCCTGAAACTTAACAAGAGGCACTGTTCAGTCGGGTTGGCTCCATCCTTTCCGAGCTGGCCCAAGTCTCCTCCCCTCTGGGAAGCCTTCAGTTTAATTGAGTAAAGATTTCTACCAGGTGGGCTCCGAGTTTATCAAATGTGTCTCCCGCAAGCTGTGTGATCTCAGGGAAGTCACCTTCCATTTTTTAATCTGCTAAATTAGGTTTTTAAGAACACCTTTCCCTTCAAATTATAGTATAATTAATGACACCGCACCTGGTAGTTCATCAATCTCTCGGTTTCTTGTTTGTTCTAACCTATGAAATGTTATGATAATAAAATGTGTCAATAGAGGTAAAACACTTAGAGCTGTGAGTGGCCCATAGTAAGCATCCCTGAGTGTTAACTCTTATAATTCCTCCCACGTGTTCCATCTCTTCCTTCACAGGCATTGCTTGGTCTCAACAAGAAAACTCATGGACGCATGGGAACCCTTTGCATTCATTCCTCTGGACCTCCTTCCCACGCTGGTCTCAACTGTTAGAGGATCGGGCGGCCTGAGATCGGGGTCCTGGCCCATGGTCCCTCAGGTAGGGGCACAGGCCAGCATGCACCTTGATTAAGAACGGAGGCCTGCGACTCTTCCTAGCCGCAGGCGCTCTGCTCCTGTGAGCCCTGTGCTCTCCTCCGTGGCCGGAGGACACTGTGGGGTCATCTGCCTTGCTCCCAGTGAGGCAACATACGCTTTACTGCTGCTAAAAATATGCAGCGCGAGACTCAAGGTGAACCAAATGCATAGATTTTCAACCTGGACAAAGATGACAGGGAAAATAGTATTCAGGGACTTCCGCTTGCAGTTGAGAGGGGTAGATGGAGACTTGAGGTTTTATTTAAAATGATAAAACATATCTTTTAGCCCGTTGGAGTTTCTCACTGGTTTGATAAACACTTTTTGTGATTATTATGAATTTAGGTTCCTCAGTAACGCCTTTGTTGAAAGGAGAAGGTAGAAAAATTCTCAATTTAAGGGACAGTCCCTCTGCATGAAGGGGTTAACCATCCTTCAACTTGACCTTTATCTCCCTGGGGTTCTTCTTGTGGGATTCCTTGTGCTTGAAGGTCATAGAGGCCTACGATTCAGAAACATTTGAAATTCTCTTCTCTGGGGAGTTTGGTGAATCGTGACGTCCAAACCTAAACTGTGCGTGTAGTACCTCTCTAATAATATCGATGGTAGCGTGGGTGGGGCACATCGCTCTACTTCATGTTCTACGGGAGACACGCAGCACATTTTTATCATCAGAGCTGCAGAGATTTAAAAAACAAAAAGACGGCAAAGAAAATGTGACAGTGCTTGGTATAGTTAGTGAATAAAAAATAATAAATAAATGAAAAGGAAGCCAGGAATCAGAAAAATAATCTTGATAGCTTTCCAAAGGTGAGAATCAATATCTCTTGAGTATTTTAGCCAAACGCTGGCTAGACACTGTTCATCAAACACTTCATAGAACCCTTACCAACTGGGTGGTGACAAAGACAGCAAGAGTCCTGTTTTGCAGATGAAGATATTGAGGTCCATAAGGATTAACCAGCTTGCCCAGGACCGCGGGGCTAGAAATAAAGAAGGAAGGGTCAAACCGGATCTCAAAGGTAATGCTCTGAATACTAGCGCAGGCTCTCTCTCTTAGTCCTGGGAAGTCAGAGTTTAGATTCAGAGTGCACACAGTGAAGTGTGTCCAGGTGGGGTCCTGGACCTGTGGCATCAGCATCAGCTGGGAACTTGTCAGAAATAGAAATCTCTAGCCCACTCCAGACTCACTGAATCAATAGCCCTCGGGTAGGACCCAGCGGTTTGGATTTTAGTCAGCCCTCTGGGTGATCTGAATGGGTGAAAAATTGAGCCTCAGAAAGGCAAAGTCAACTGTCCCCATCCCTGGAACAGAGCTAGGTTTTGAAATGAGGTTTGTCACAAGGTTTTTTTCCTTCTCATACAGGATAAATTCTTTAGCATCAGAGTTTTAAGGGTTTTTTTTTGTTGTTGTTTGATTTTCTTTCTTTCTTTCTTTTTTTTAGCTACCAACTAAAAATAATGGTCAAAGGTGATGATTCTAGAAATCAAAAACATTTGTCCTACTTTGGAGCTAAGTGGCTTAGACAATGCATTCATCACTTCTTGCTTATAATTTCCTTATCGGCTAAATGCCTAGTTAGGCTGTTATGGTAATCAGTGAGAAACTGCATGTTTACTGCTTGGCATAGAATAGATGCTCAGTAAATGGCAAGGCTGTCATTGATGCTAATAGCTCAGTCTCTCTCTCTCTCTCTCTTTCTCTCAGTAAAGCAGAGAATATGTTTATCCATATTCTCTGCTGGCAGTATTGTCTGGGACATAGTAGGTGCACAATAAATGCTCAGTCCTTGTTGCTCTTTCTAATGCAGACTCCTTTTATTCTTCCTGACAGACTAAGTACCTTCCCAACCAGTGTTTCACCTGAATTTTCTCTCTGCCGCCAACTCCCTCAACGTCAAGCAGTGAAAATGGGTCCCAGGGAAATAAATTCCAGAGCTATTGTAATGAAAAGAGTTCGTTTCCCTCAACTTTAGCCTTGAATTTATTTATTTATTTATTTATTTATTTATTTATTTATTTATTTATTTATTTATTTATTTATTACAGGGACTGAGAGAGAGAGAGAGTCAGAGAGAGGAATAGATAGGGACAGACAGACAGGAATGGAGATGAGAAGCATCAATCATCAGTTTTTTGTTGTGACACCATAGTTGTTCATTGATTCCTTTCTCACATGTGCCTTGACTTAGGGCCTTCAGCAGACTGAGTGACCCCTTGCTGGAGCCAGCGACATTGGGTCCAAGCTGGTGAGCTTTGCTCAAACCAGATGAGACCGCACTCAAGCTGGTGGTCTCGGGATCTTGAACCTGGGCCCTCTGCATCCCAGTCCGACACTATCCACTGCGCCACTGCCTGGTCAAGTTAGTCTTAAATTCTTAACAAGAGGCCTAACCTGTGGTGGCGCAGTGGATAAAGCGTCGACCTGGGAACACTGAGGTCGCCAGTTCAAAACCCTGCACTGGTCTGGTCAAGGTACATATGGGAGTTGATGCTTCCAGCTCCTCCCCCCTTTCTCTCTTTCTCTCTCTCTCTCTCGCTCCATGTCTCCTCTCTAAAATGAATAAAATAAAGATAAATTAAAAAAAAATCTTAACAAGAGCTTCTGTCCCATAAAGAAGTCATCTTATAGCCCTTTGTCCTAAGAACTCAGGTTATTAACCATTACCCCTTGGAGCTGTGTCCCCACGTACACACGTGGATGCACACACACCCTTTCTGAGCAGCCCTTACTGAAGCTCTGGAGAGTTGCTACATCCCACTTGGTAAAATAGCAATTTAATAAAAAGCTTAATTATTTTTGGACCAACAACAGCATTATGCTGAATACTGTAATTGCATTTCCCATTTTGCAAGAAAATTGAATGCTGAGAAGCATGTGAACTTGTCATATCAGTGAATAGCCTAGAAAATCAACAGACTCAACAACAAGGGCTGTGGCTCCTTTTGCAATCATTCGTAATACCCCCAACTCTGAGCAACAGGTTTTGAGGACTCTGAACCGAGCTCAAGTGGAAAAATTCAGTGTAACTGGCAATAGAAGGGGGTTGGTGACTGGCTGGACCGGCCTGGGTTCTACGCGGTGATTCTACCATTAGTGATGTGATCATGTAATAAAATTGTACCACTTCTCTTAAGTCTTAATTTACCTGTTTCTGAAATGAGAATAATAATGCCTGCACTGTTGGTCATGGAGGACCTTAAAAAATACCACAGCAGTTAACGGCTGACACCTAGTAGGCATTCAATAAACAGAGCCTTCCCTCTGACCCAAGGAGATACCTGGAGAAATTGATTTCAGCATTTAAAAAAGAAACCAGAATGAAACAACCAAAAATGGGAGAACACATGCCCTTGGACTTGGCATTAGAGTCAAGTCATTCTGCTGTTTCGCCCATCTATGCTTATCACTCAGTTCATTGTCACACTTCTGTGCCGTCTCTATACTTTTGTCCTTTCCACGCGGCAGATAGCGCCGATGACAAATTGCTGTTTCCGTGAATCACAGGGCTGCTAACCCCCACCACCATCTCCTTAGAACACATCCCTGCATTTCACACGGTGCCATGCTTGCTTTACAAATCTTTTAGTTGCCTAGTTACTGGTCTCCTAATGATAACACCTGCTGCATCTCCTGCTCTTCCCTGCTGCAAGAGAGTTTCCAAAGCACCCTACAAGGTCCTTCTGCCCACGCTGCCGTTGCTGGGGTGTGTCTGCCTCTGGTTTCTCCTGCCTTGGCTTCTACTCCTTCACTCCCCTCAACAACCCCCTGGGGGTTTTCCCAAGCACTGGCTCCAGCTCTCTCAGCTAATAATACTCTCTTCATGTACGTCCAGACATGCCCATTATCAGTGTCAAAGCAGTTTGATCTCTACCCATGTGTCCCAATTTGGAGACCATTTGTAGTGCTAGAGTCTCATAGAGTCTTTGCTTTTTAAAAAATTCTACTTTGCTTTTACAAAACAAACCAGATTGTTATTTAAAAATTAAAAAAAAAATATTGCCTGACCAGGCAGTAGCGCAGTGGATAGAGCATTGTACTGGGATGCAGAAGACCCAGGTTCGAAACCCCAAGGTCACCGGCTTGAGCGCAGGCTCATCAGCTTGAGCATGGGGGGTAGCTGGCATGAATGTGCGATCATAGACATGATCCCATGGCCACTGGCTTGAGACCAAGGTCGCTGGCTTGAGCGCAGGCTCATCAGCTTGAGCATGGGGGTAGCTGGCCTGAATGTGGGATCATAGACATGATCCCATGGCCACTGGCTTGAGCCCAAGGTCGCTGGCTTGAGCAAAGGGTCTCTAGCTTTGTTGTAGGCCCCTGGTCAAAGCACATATGAGAAAGCAATCAATGAACAACTAAGGAGACTAAGGAGCCGCAATGAATAATTAATTGATACTTCTCATCTCTCTCCCTTCCTGTCTGTCTGTCCCTATCTATCTCTCTCTCTGTCTCTGTCACAAAAATATTATTTTAATTAAAATTAAGGAAAATAATAAAATATTATATGTATGTAGATAGACATCTAGATAAATAGGTAGATAAATAGATACAAAGATACAAATATAGATACTGTTATCACCTAAAATTCATCAGAATGAATGCCATAGCATATTTCCTTGCAACATTTTTTTTCTATTTATAGTTATGTTTTCAATTTTGGCATTTATAATACTATAATCCTTATTTGCAATTTTGTATTCAGATTTTTTAACATTATCCTCCCCATATATCAGCTGTCCTTATTAGATTCTCTCCAAAAGCAGAAGTTAAACGGCTGCATACTATTCCCCTGAGTAGAGGTATCAGCTTTCTTAACTATTCCTCTAATGTTGTTATTTCTAGTTTTTTAAAACCATTTCTTCTTATTATAAGAAATTCTGTGATGGGCTACTTTGCCCATACAGCTGCCCTTCCAGTAGGAGGCAACAGGTCATAAATAAGAAATATAAAATCAGTGACACAGTACAGAAGTTCGGAGGGGACAGGAAGCAACAGCATGGCAGGTGCTACTTTAAATACAGTGGTGGGGTAATGACACAGAAGACAGAGCAGGTGAGGGCGCCAGCCATGCGGGCAGCTGGGAGAGGATCCGCCCGGGAAGAAGGAATTGAGAGCATGAGGATTTGCAGCAGAACTAGAAAGTGGACACAAAGATAACTTAACAGAACTGTCCAGGTCCCAAGTGGCTAGAATTCTGTCGAGCGTGTCTAAGTTTTCAAACCTGGAAGCATCAGATAATAAAAAGTGACCAGGATTGTCCCAACACTACCCTCAGCTTGACTAGATTTGGGGCAGGTTCCTCCTAACCTCCCTTTCTCTAGGTAATTTACTTTAGAAAACTTACAGCCTTAAATGATTTCTCTGCCCCTTTGAGATGGAAATCTTCTCCTAGACTCTTGCAAGATTCACATTTCAGAAATGTCTCTCTCAAGGAAGCAGGCGCCATGACTTCAAAATGTAATCATCTAACAGGGTAGTGCCCCAGCTCCTAGTCTCTGCAAGGATAGGAGCCTAACCTTGATGGGTGCTGATTAGAGAACACAGGTGGTGCAGGCACAGTGAGTGACAACACTCCTGTCCCCAAACTGTCCTCCAGCACCTTGCCACTAGCTCATCCCACCTCCCAGCCTCCTGCCTTTTTTTTAACCAGCAGAGTTCAATTCAGTCTCTCTTCCCTACTGCAGTAGTCTTGAATGAAGTTTTCCTTTCCTGCTTAACTCTGTCTGGCATTCTTTTCTTTGACAAAGGGTACAATCTGGCATTTCCCTGAATGCGTCCCTTAGAAGTCTGGTCCTCAGGATTTGCCTTCAGTTGGTCACCTGGCTCTTCATGATGTGCACTAATTTATTTAAGGCTACTTTCCCACAATCCCTGGCCACATAGACCCGACATCTAGGAGGCGTTTCTTCTTTCCCTCCCCTCCCCTCCCCTCCCCTCCCCTCCCCTCCCCTCCCCTCCCCTCCCCTCCCCTCCCCTCCCCTCCCCTCCCCTCCCTTTCCTCCCTTCCATTCCCTTCCTTCCCCCCCTTCCTCTCCCCTTTCCTCCTTCCTTCCCTCCCTCCCTCCCTCCCTCCCTCTTTCTTTCTTTCTTTCTTTCTTTCTTTCTTTCTTTCTTTCTTTCTTTCTTTCTTTCTTTCTTTTCCTTCCTTCCTTCCTTCCTTCCTTCCTTCCTTCCTTCCTTCCTTCCTTCCTTCCTTCCTTTTTTCTTTTTTTCCACGTGCCCCAATCCATTCATCAGCAAACCCTGTCAACTCTATCTCCGTAACACCTCGCAAACCTGGAACTCCCTCTCCACTTTCACCTCCATCACTGGTCATGCCATCCGTCATCACCACCTCAATTGCAATGGCTTCCTAACTGGTTTTCTACTTGTTTGCCCCTTGTTGTTTATTCCTTATAGAGCAGGCAGAGAGAGAGAGAGAAGAGAGATCTTTCACAAGTGAGATGACATCCCATCTTTGCTCATGAGCCTGCAGTGGCTTTCCATTATCTTTCCAATAAATGTCCAAGTCTTTCCCAGTTAGGGTTAGGGTTAGAGTTAGGGTTAGGATCTGTCTCTGATCTCAACTCTACCCACTTAGGCGCTCCTTCCCTCCTCCCAGGCATTTTGGCCAATAATGTTCCTACTCTGGTGACCGTGGACCCTGCTGCTGCTTCTGGGTAGACCCTCTATATGACTTCCAGCCTTACTATTCATCTGTTTGGTGACAGATGTCCTTAATTATCTGATTTCCCTATCAGGAAGAGTAAATCTTGTCATTCCTGATTACTACAACTTGCTTTTATGATAGATACCAGGACCTAACATTCTACATTTATTTTATTATTGTCCAAACCCCCATGATTAAAGCTTCATTTTGTCACTGCCACATGTTAGAGCTGGTAAGGTTCAGATACAAAGTAAACAAAAAGTCTTGAGAGAATGAGGGAAGTTTGTGGAGCCTTACAATTAAAAACAATTGCTCAACTGTCTGAGCCACTATTTCCCAAACGTACTCGTCCCCCAAATCCTTTCCCATGTAGCCGGTCTCCGTGCAGAACAAAATCAGAAAGCACAGAGAGCAGTAGATTAAGGATGGCTGAAAACTCTTTGATCTTGCTTTCTTATCAAGTGGCAAGATCTACGTTGCCTCCTTGAACTCAGGCAGTCCCTGTGACTGCTTTGTACAATAAGATGGGCTGGAAGTGACGCTGCACCAGTTTCTGGGCTCACACCTTCAGAAAGTGGCAGGCTGCTACGTCCTGTCCCAGGCAGAGCTCCCTGTTGGAGCTTGAACCACCGTACATGCAATGGGCCCATCCCGCCATGCCTGCTGGAGCAGACACAGGCCAACAGTCTCGGCAGAGCTCGGCTCCGCTGCCGTTCCCCTAACACGCCTTCCTGCCACCTCACACCTCACAGGTAAGGCAAGGACGGTGTCTTGCACTTTCTAAAGCAGCCTATCTACCAACTGAATATCACTGAATGGTGCCCTTTGCCACCTCACGGAAGAGAAGAGTCTGCCGCGGAGCCCTGCCCCATCTCCTCATCCACAAAATCACGAGATGCAATAAAATGATTTAAGTTTTAAAAAATAAATTAATCAAACGTAAGCTCTCCTACGTTTTGGTATTTTCTTACGTAGCAATGCGTAACTAAAATATTGATATAATCTGTTCTCTTATTTTTTTTAAATGGGAAAACTAAGCCCCAAATTCTCTTAGCTAGTCCATAGCAGAACAGAGACTAGAACCCAGACTTTCGGATTCCGGTCCAGCATTCTTCCCATGACAAACAGGTTTAGGCGTTGCTCTGACTCCCTGTTGCCCCTTCCCTCACGTGCGCTGTCTCTTCCAGTTTAAGCTGACATTGCAGGTGTCCAACCACAGGTCTGGGAGCATTCACATACCCATTTCATCCAGTTCCTTTAGCCTGGGAGTTCTTCAGAAACCAGACTGTGCAGACCAGCATAGAGGGGTGTCAGCGAGGCTATAAAATAAAAGGTAAGTCCAGTGAGGCTATAAATTGACCAGAATATATTTTATTCTCCTGGCTGCAAGGCCTCAAGCTTTTGAATGAATATGTGTTTAACTATTTATAATTGACCTTTGCACAAAGGAACATGAAAATTTTATAGCTCAAAGCTTCATTTATTAACTTTACTGGAGTGTAAAATATTGCTGTTTGCCATAAATTTGTACCAGGACAAACAATATATATGCTAATTAGTAGTCCTGTCATCGTCTGCATGTGGTTGTATTGGCTGGTCATTTCCAACAAGCAAAATAGCACAATTCAACCAACAAATGACAATTGAATCACTTGATACATTCAACAGTGAAGTCTGAAGTGAAGAATTAATGGTGTTCATTATAACAAGTCCATTGCCTACTCATTTCCTTCATAAATTAGTCCAGGTAACACACTGAGTCCCTTCAAGAACGGCTCCTGGGACTCTGCGGAGACACACCTGCAAATCCCACAACTTAGCAGAATCCCTTCAGCTCACATCTTGAGGTTTTCATGTTTCTTCTGGAGTTTCCAAACCTCATTGGTGCTTTGGGCTTGGAAGGGGCCTTAGAGATTGCCTGAGCCCATATGTGCTTTGCAGGAAAGGAGACCAAGGCTGATGGTGGTTAAGCATATTGGTCAATCAGAAAAGGAGAGATGGAATTAGGTCTCAGGAGTAGATCTCAGAGAAAAATAAGTCTGGAAAGCCCTAGCAGTTATTTCTTTCTACCCACTTAAAAGATGGGTAAACTGAGAGCCAGAGAGGGCAAGTTAAATGCTATAACCTTCATGTAGCCTGACACACCTATGTAAAACTTGTGGGTTCATTCTACCCATTCATGTATCTATTCATTCAATAGATTTTTATTTAGTGCCTACTATGTGCTAGGTGCTAAAGATAAGATGGTTATCCAAGCACATAGCCCCTTCCCTCATCAAGTCTAAAGTACAGAGTGAGAGATATATATATTAATCAAATTGTCACACAGCTAAATAATAGCAAGATGTGACAGGCATTATGAGTGTTAACGAGAGTGGTGAAAAGAAATATGATCCCATCTGAAGGGCTAGATGTCCTATTTGAGCTGAGACCTGAGTGGCAAATAGGGATTGAGAGGTGACACATCTTGAAGAGGTGGTTAAAACATATTCTAGTCAAAGGAAATAGCATGTGCAAAGGTCCTGAGGAGAAGTAAGTTTGGCCCGCTAAAGAAAGGTTGTCACAGATATGTGTACTGAATGATGGAGAAACAGCAACACAAGATGAAACTAGCAAGGTGGACCCAAGTTTTTGTTTGTTTGTTTCTTTTTGTGGCAAAGACAGAAAGAGTCAGAGAGAGGGACAGACAGGAAGGGAGAGAGATGAGAAACATCAATTCTTCGTTGCGGTTCCTTAGTTGTCCATTGATTGATTTCTCATATGTGCCTTGACTGGGGGCTACAGCAGACTGAGTGACCCGTTGCTTGGGTCAGCAACCTTGGGTCCAAGCTGGTGATCTTTGCTCAAACCTGATGAGCCCACACTCAAGCTGGCAACCTCAGGGTCTCGAACCCGGGTCCTCTGTGTCCCAGTCTGACGCTCTATCCACTGCACCATCACCTGGTTCAGTGGACCCAGTTTTAATCCCATTGAACTTTGTGGGTTTTAGTTGGGAAGACAGAGAGAGAGAGAGAGAGAGAGAGAGAGAGAGAGCAAATAAACACTTTAAGGAACAGGGGACTGACGGGCACAAATAGAACACTTTGCCTCTCACGGCTATATCCTTGAGTATAAACTGAGGACTTGGAACATGACTATTTCTTCCTGCTATTTGTAGCATCTAGTTCAGTTCTTGCCATGTAAGGGAAACTTGAATACTGCCTGCTGATGGGAAGATGACTTTCCCACCATCACCTATAAATACCGGCAAAGACGAGCCTGCTATTTTGTTTTTATAAAACACAGATTATTTCTTCCCTTCCCTATGATAAGTGTAAAGATACAAAACATTCCAAAGCTATCCCTTCTAAACCTTTGCTGCTATAGTTCCCTTTATTTCTGAGAGCAAATTTCCAGCTCAAGGCTGCCCAGGGATATGTAAGCCAAAGCCCGCTGAAACTTTCTGGGAAAGCTTGTGTTCCTCAATGAACAGAACAAATGAAGCTGGCGAGTCTCCCCAGCTTGCCGCTTGCACTGAATTCAAATCCTGTGTCTGGAGCAGCAGCAACCACCTCGTGACCATGAACTAAAATGTCACAAAACAGCAAAGAGAACTATTAACACAGAGACATCTATCTCGGTATTAGGTGTCAAAACAACCCCTCGCTCTAGACGCTTAGTAGACAGACAGATGTAAATAAATAAACTATTAGTTTTAGCCTCTCTAGTCAGGTTTTCCATTATTTGCAGACAGTCACAGTACTAACTGGTGCAGAGCTCAAATGTAGTACCTGTCACAAAAATAGAAAATCAGTTCATATTTACTCTTTTTCCAATTCAGTCTTTTCCCTTTCCACCAAGGCATTTTTCATACATTTACCCTCTGTTTACTCTCTTTACTTGGTTGATCATGCACATTCCAATACTGGAGAGAGAGAAAGAGAGAGAGAGAAAAATGATGCTACCTCGGGAAACTTAAAATCCTGTTGGAAGTTGAAAGACTCACACGAACAAAATAGGGACTCCACAGACCACCAGGTTGAGAAACAGGGCGAACATCTGCATTCTAAGCCCAGTCCTGCTGTTAAACAACAGTGGGAATTTGGAAAGTCATTCCTCATTTGGGACCTCGGTTTATTGCATTTCCCCATGTATAAGACTCAGCCTTTTCCAAATAATTTGGGCTCCAAAAACTGGGTGTGTCTTATACAGTGGTTGTAGATTATTTTACTTGCATTTCCCGCTTTTTTGCGCTTGTTTTTACGCTCATATTTGAAGACAGTGATTCTTCATCAGACACAGATGAGGACAAGCTAATGGATGGGAGTTTTGACAGTGAGGAGGAGTTGCATGAATTTTATGATAAATAAAACTTGAGTTCAGTAACTTTATGTAATACATGTTTTTCCCAAATTTTGGCCCCAAAATTAGGGTGTGTCTTATACATGGGAGCATTTTATACATGGGGAAATACGGTACTCCTTTGGAGAATGAGAAGATTTAGATATTCTCTAATGTAGTGCTTCTTGAAGGTGAACCTCTAGTATCTAAATCCCCAAAGGTGCATGTTAAATGCAGATTCCTGGGCCTGCCCACACACTAAGTCAGAGTCTCTGGGGCTAAGAACGAATGGTCAGCATCTCGAGTGTGCTCTTAGAATTGCTATGGCACTGAAGTTTCGGAACCACTGTTGGGCCCTGGTCCTGATTTAGCTAGCATTCTCTGATTCACTCGGAAAGAAGCTCAAACTCTGTTTCAGACTGTGCAGAGAATGCGGAGATCTGAGGGTGTGAAGCACTGCGGTAACTGGCGTAAAATGCTTAAGTGCTCGGCTCCAGTAAAGCTGGAGATCCCAGCTCCTCCTGAACCGGAACCGAAGTCTAGTGACAATCGCTGACTTAAATTACAGGAATTTTCACAGTGTTTGCTGCTGGAGCTGTTCACAGTGTTGTCAAAATACCCTCTGTGCATATGTATGTGTTTGCACAGATGCATGCCTGTGTATAAACATGCATGGCCACATATGGGTGACACATGGCATGTGCATAAGCATATATTAATATGTGTGCACAGAGGCCGAATGTGCACTTCTGTATGTGACTACATGTGTGTAGAGACGTACACATTTCTGCACATCTATGCTTACAAATTCAATGAGCATACACGTATGTACATAAACGTATCATTTCTTTACACCATTTGCTATTGATTCCAAATTGAATTATGAACACAAAACCATAATCCTCCTCATTCAGTGGTCCCTGAGCTGTAGAAAAATAAAAGAAACAGTGATTTGCAGAGGTTAGACTCCAGATATTAATTTCACTTAGTTTCTTCAATTATCTTCTTAGAAAGGTGTAAAATAAATGATATGAAGAAAACACTAGACTTCTGGTCCTAGCACACTGGATAACGCATTAGATGATCTTGAGCTAGTCATGTGATCTCTGTGGCCTCGGTTTCTCCTTCATCTTTTGTAGTCTTGGTGCTTTTTGTTCAAACCTAAGGAATATTTATATAGTGTGGGTCTATTTTCCTTAGAATATTAATGTCCCTTGATAATAGGAAATACCTGCACTATATTCATTTCCATATCACCCATGTCTACAAGAGAGTCTAGCATATGATTATGATGGTGTTGCTAGTGGTGGGGGTGGTGATGGTGATGGTGGTGATAGTGGTGATTGTGGTGGTGATGGTGATGGTGATGATGGTGGTGGTGATGGTGGTGGTGGTGATGGTGATGGTGATGATGGTGGTGATGGTTGTGATGGTGGTGGTGGTGATGGTGATGGCGGCAGGGATGATAAAAATGGCAGCTAACATATATTGAATGCCTAGATTGTCACAGTACTTTTAAGCACTTTACATGGATTGCTTCATTTAATTTTCACCACAAAAGTGAAGTAATTACTACCATTCTCTGCATTTTGGAAAAATAAGTCAATTAGCCTGTGCAGTGCTGGAAGGCTAGGAATCAGCATAAGGAGAATATAAGTCTGCCTGATTCCAAGGGATTACAATGGGTAATGGTGCAGCTGCATAAAGGGTTATATGATATTCTAATGATATTTAGTAGAATGCCATGTTTACTTGGAATCCCCCAAAGCCTTGGATACAGAGAATAGAATCAGGTTTAGAATCACATATGAGAGGCACATGTTAAAGTTGGAAGGGATCACAAGGGTCTCTAGACCCAAATGGCTTTATCATATATTAAGGAATTTGATGTCTAGAGAGGTAAAGTGACTTGCTCAAGGTGACAAATTACCATAGCAACAGTAAAAAGAGAATCCTGTGATTCTCATGTCCAGTACAAGACTCTCTTCTTCTCTCCCTGAGGACTTTGTAACCCTTTATACAAAAAGACAAAAAGCCTTCAAGGTTATCTTTTGGTATAACAAAGATCAGTAGAAATTTTCTCTATACAAACACTAGTTGCAACTCCCACTGTCATTATAATTATGCTGTCTATGCCTCTGCTCCCCATTCTTGCTCACACCCAGTGGACAGGCACCAGGACTGGATAATTAAATGCACTCAAGTGCCTGTCACGACTCCCCGTGAATTCAGGAGACAGGGCTTCCATGGACCAATCACTTCATTCCTCCAAAGTGCCCCAATCCCATAATTAAAAATTAAACCGTTTTCCAATGAAATAATTTTGTTCATTCTTCTTATTCCCGCTCTGGTGCCTGTGGCACCCACTAAATTTCGAATTAAATAATTCAACTGCAATACATTTAAAATAGATCCCATTTAATGCCATGCTTCTGATTGGCTGCAAAACCAGGCCAATTGAACAAGACTCTGGTGGCTGTCAGCCACCAAGGGCGTGCAAGGCGCGTGTTTCCGTTAACAAGGGCTGGCTACATCTCCCTTTTTTCTCATTCTCAGGGTAGAGAAGCACAATGAACCCTTTCTTCCCCACTTCGCTATTTTGTCTCATGTCTATTTCTTTGTTCTCCTGTTCTCACATTTGATCAAAAACTTCCTTTAGAAAACAGAATCCTCCAATTTGCCTTTTGGGTGGGCTGCTCTCAGCTTGCATGCAGAATCTGCTGGCCTGCAAAGGCAGCAGGGACACACTGTGACTCTCCCCATGCCCCGCTAGAAGGAGGTAGGAGGCAGGATGGATTAAGGGACTGTGCTGAGTCAAATGCTCTCTCCTCCTGGGGCTGCCAGTTTTCATATGGCTCAAGCTGCCAGGGCCTCAGAGCCATTATTCCATCTGACAGATAATACTGTAACAATAGCCTGCCTGCTAATGGTCCTCACCTGGGAAGCTAGCACGGCAGCATGAACCCGAGATGGGGAGGGGTGCGTGGGTTGGATATCCAGGTGTGTGGCCTAGGGGGAGGCACTTCAGTCACTCGGGACCTCAAGTTTCTCAACCGAACTCTTTTCTGCCCAGATATCATAGTTTTTATCTGTTCTCGAGCACAGAAGGAAAAGGGAAATTTGAACCGCAAATGACTTTCAGGAGAGGTCAACCAGGATGATGAGTTAATGAGGACAGACGAACAAGAGATATCAGTTGCTAGAGGGGAGGCAGGGAGGATGATCTTCCCCACAACTCAAGTATTCACGAAGGGAAGGAAATTCTGATTTTGATGCCTAAGAGAGTAAGGAGACTCAGCTGCACTCTGGTTTCATGATCTGTCTCCCCAGAGGACAGGCATTCACTTATGTGGTGCTAAGTTTGGGTGAAGAAGCCAGGCTTGTGTGTCTTGGCCCTTCTAAGTAAGCTATCACTTTTCCAGGCAGCCCGTCCATCCGTCTACAGAGCCCACCAGTCTCCAGTTCCCAGTGCTCAGCATACAGAGGAAGCCTCTGCCCAGATGGGGGAGGGGCGTGCCCAGGTCCCCTGCTCCCTGTGATGGGCTGGGAAGCTTATTCAAAGGTGATGGACAAGGACTGTGGACATGACTTATCTCCCAAACAACCTTATATCAGTGACAAATTTGGGGTGTTTGATTTTCATTGTTGTCTTTCTTGAGTTTTATTTCTCAATAAGTTCTGGACAAAAAGGAGTCTTGTTTATTTACTTTGCAAAACTAATTTATTTTCCTGCAAGGGCCTGAGGGAAGATACCAAATGCCACCAGGGAGAAGGGATGAGTTAACTCCTCAAAGGCCCATGGGGCCACTTAGGACCAATAGAAGCCTACAGGAAATGGCCCCACCTTACAATGGTACAGAAGAACTCCCCCAGGTCGTGAGCTCTGTCATGAGGGTGTGTCCCCTCCGTGGTGCCGTTAACCATTACTGTGCACCTCAGACACTGGTGCTTTGCTTTGACATAAAGTGGAAAACGATTGTGGTGGGTGTTGGCAACATCCCCGGGTCCTGCTTCACCTGCACCAAGTCGTGCCACCTTCTTCCACAAGGCCTTTCACATGCCACATACCAGCATAGCTGAGCTATTGAATAATTAATGATTGCATTTGTCATTTGCAGATATGTGTTTACAGAGAGAGAACACCAGTTTACAATGTGGTGCTGAGGACCTAGTGAATGTCTTTCCTTCCTGTCAATGCACTCGGTGAGGGCACACACATGCACACACACTCGTGAGTACTCACACATATACACAATGCACACACTCACATGCATATGCAGGCACACCTATGTGTTCACTCAAGCATATGATGCATGAATGCGCATGCATGCTAGGTTCACGTGCATGTGCACACACAATGCACACACATGCATACACAAGTGCTCACTCACACCGTGCACACGTGCACACATGCACATACATGCACATGTGTGTGCTTATTCACATGTACACAATGAAAACACACATACACACACTTGGTGCACAATTGTACACACTCACACATACACAGTGAACATGAACACACATGCATACTAGTGTGGCCCACACATACGGAACGCTCACACACACATGCATGCTCTCAAAAACATTCAGAGAGGCCATCTGCTTGTCTTATTTACTAAAATGTGCCTGAGACTCATAGCCCTCTTGGAGAAAATACAAGAATAAAAAATGAAAAGCTATTAAAATTAAAAGCAGAATCTAGGTCCAGAGAGACTGCCAAGTTATGCTCACACCACTCAGGCCCAGCAGTCAGGCAGGGCGTCCTGCAGAGAGAGAAGATTGGGCACTGCACTGTGTGATGTGGCTGCCCAAAACACGGTGGCCTCCATGGTTAGAGATGGGGACAGGAGATCACCCATCACCATATGTTATCACAAAGCAGCCAGTCTTTGCAGTGCACTGGGGAGGCTCGTGGTTGGTTCTGGGTGTGGTTAACTGGTAAGCCCCAAAAGGGCTTTCTTTCCTCGTAATTTCTGGCTCTTATGGGACTAGATTTGGAGATGAGAGAACCAGCCAGCCTCACAAGGAAGGAAAGGCCTGGGACTCCTGTTGGACACTGAGGCGGCCCCTCATTCTGCATTTCCTGTGTTCTTTGACTCACAAGGGTCATTAGCATATGAGTGTTAAAGTCAGCCATGCATTTCCCGTGTCCTTTTGTTTTCCATTCCATGTTAATTACCAATAGGGAGAGCACAGGATCCAGTCCCTGGTGAAGGGTTGAGAACCAGCAGATGCCAAAACAGTTTATTCATAGAGCCTCCATCTGAGGTGTTAAAACACTCAGCTTTTTGTTTGCCGCCTTCAAGTTGGGTCTTGAGAAAAAAACAAAAAGTGGAAAGTGATTTGGGTAAAGGTGCAGAACAGAAAGTGTCCCTTTCCTGAATCAGACTGCCTCATTTCCCACGAACCAAACTCACAGCCTAGTGGGAAAGAGCCCCAGATTGGGGCGCTGAAGACCTCGGCGTAAGAGGGCTTCATCCCTGACTAGATCAGTGCTTCTGAGAAAGTCACTTCGCCACCCGCACAACCCGCTCCTTGTTCAGTAACTGGGAAAGATTATCCTAATAACCCTTTCCTCACAAAACAGTCCTTGTAATTGCAGGGACTGATGGGTATAAAGGTACTAGAACACTTAATAAGCTAGAGTCCCTGTTGTTTACCCATCTAGAGATTTGTGAGATTTTTGTGCTCACATAAATCTTTTGATATCAATATTAAAGGCCCTGATGAGCCTCGCTATGAATAAATAGATCCTGGTTGTTTTAAAATATAATTTTACCCTTGAACTTGGTCTGCTGGAAGCACCATTTAACACCCTGTGTCATATGTTTTGAAGGATGCGAGGGCATACAAAAACTTCTTCTTTGACAGAAAACCGATCATTGAGTAGGGGTGGGACTGATATCCAAATCAGGAAATGCGCTGAAGATCATAAAAGCACTTCCCTCTGCCTAATATTCTGCTTGACCCTTTTTTCATAAGTCTGATCATGGTTTGGCTCAATGACTGATTGAAAACATTATGGCTCCATCCCCAGAAGTCAGGATTCAATGGCGATTTGAACAAGTTCTTTTCCTAACGAGGACCTGAATTTCCTCAGTTGACCAAAAGGCCCAGTCATCCCAGATCAGTGGAAGCCACACACAGACCTTCAGTGTCAGAATCAGTAGGGTTTAAAAATGCAGGGTCCTGAGCCCCAGACCTCAGACAGAAGCAGAACACCTGCATTGTCAACCGACTCCCTTGCGGTGAATTTTATACACACCACGTTTTAAGAAGCAGTGTTCCAGAAAAATCCCAGAGTCCTACCAATGCTAACATCCTTGGCTTTCTTTACTTTCACACACTTAAATTAAAGAAAAAAATAGAAGTCAGAGGCCCTGAACCAAAAGCAACCTCTCTTCACTGGGAAAACCACCTAAGACCAGGCTCGACGCCTGGACAATTCTGCAAGCCATGTATCCCAAGCCAAGCAGAACCAACCCGTTATCACAGCCTTCCACCACCGTTCCAGGTAAGCTTTGTGCACACAGACACCAGATTCCACCCTGGACTAGCCAGTCGGAAGCCAGGGCTGTTGGAGTGAAGCATAAAATCTCACAGCTTTGATTTAATGGCCTTTAAAAGTCTCTCCTGTCTGTCTCCCAATGCATCACCGGGCTCGTAAAGCTGTCACCATTCATTAATTGCTGCCCCCTATCCCAATAGCATTCAGGTCACACATCCAGGAAAGGGATGTGGTCTGGTATGTGGTTCTGGCAGCCCTAACCTGAGACCACATCTTCCCAAATTCTCAGTGTGGGTGTGGCATCTAGCTTCTACAATATTAGACACCTCATGGAAAATACTGGCTCTGCCTCTTAATTTGGACTCTTCACTCCCCAAGCTGCCTGCAGCCAGAATCTGAATTTATTCCAAGTGTTTTCTGCTTCTACCTGGGCCCTACTATTACTTAGCCTATCCACACTGCATATTTCTTGGAAATTTGTTTATTGGGCTATTACTGTAGACTGGTACTGCCTGACAGGAACACGATACAAGCCACAAAGATGAACTACATATAAAATTTAAACCTTTCTAGGAGTTACATTTAAGAAGATTTTCAAACTGAAATTAACTTTTAAAATATTTATTAATATATTTCATTTAGCCTAATATAGTCAAAATATTATCACTTCAACATGGAGTCAATGTAAAATTTATGAATGCAATATTGCACTTTTTTGGGGACCCAGTTACTGAAAGCCAATGTGCATTTTATGCCTACAAGCACATCTGACTCTGAATTAGCCACATTTCAAGTACTTCATAACAGTGTGAAGCTGCCACATGGGACAGACCAACAGGAGTGAGGCTGCTTAGCTAACGATGTCTTATCCACTCACTCAAACGTGTTTCCGGCACTGACTGTCATTGATATAGATCTGGGCACTAGATGGAAGGGATAAATGGCCTCCGACATCTTTGCCTTCTTGGAATGTAATCAATTGGGTGACAGATGATACGCAAGTCGAGGAATAAGTGGACAAAATAATTTCAGACTTTAATAAAGAGTACTGAAGAAGATCAAACAAACAAACAAACAGGTTGGTATGACAGACAGTAACCCAGAGAGAGGATGGGTTAGATGAGATAAAATTAGAAAGGAGGAATCTCAGAACAAAAGCCTGAATGACAAGTATTAATTCATTTACCTTTTCATCACAGTAACAACTTTACAGGCATTGTCTTAAGACCTCGGTGGCAGAAAGTGTTGTATGGATAATTTAATGGAACTTCTGGTGTGTGAACAAGCACCCGTAGTGAATACTAGACTATAATCCCTATACGAGCAAGACACATATTCCCAGGGACCAGAAAAGTTTCTAGTTCATGGTACCTGTGCAAGATATATTTAATGATTGGACACATGAAGAAAGGAACAGCAATGCCTCACGCACCTTGGCTTTGAGATGAAAAGGTGTAGTAGAAGGCTAAAGTGTTCATTTTGTGCTGGTTAGTTTGTTCATTGGGGTGGGGGGGCGGTTGTAAGTCTCACCCAGTCTCTAAACAAGGGCATTCTCTCAATCTATAGGTGCCTCATCCCTGCAGGTGATGGCTGATCTACCCAGTGGTTGGGAAAAGGGAGGTCATTTTATGATCATCCTTCCTAAGACGTATGCGTAGAAGACCAGGCTCAGAAAAATGCGCTCTTAAGTACCAAGGTCATTTGTTAAAATGTCAGGTCTTTCTTACTCTTACTCAAACAATTTGACAAGATATGCAGAAATAAAATAAAATTTTAAAACATAAGTAAAGCTATTGGATTTCCAATCAGTAAGAGCTAGCATGAGTGTTGTTATGTTTTTGTTGTTGTAGTTGTGTTTGTTTTTTTTTAAAGAAATACAGTATTTTATAAAACTATGGGAGAAACTGCCTTAAGAGATCAATGTTTTAAGAACCATAAAAAGTGATTCAGGAGATGGGTCACCCACCAGAGCGTGGTTGTACTGCAGTCAAATCTAGTTCATTAAAGAAAAAGATACTTTTAGGACTCTTCTTTATGGTGTTTATTTATTTTTAGTACTTTTCTTTACCGTCCTCTTTCCTCTGTGACTTTGATTTAACCAACCTTAGTTCTGCCAATAATAATGGCTAGCACATGTCATTGCTCACCAAACACCAGGACCGTTGCTGTGTACTTTAAATGAGCGACCACATTCTATACTCAAAACTGCCCTATTGGTCTAGGGAAATTGTTGTCCTTATTTTACAGATGTAGAAATTGAGGCTATTAAAAGTAAAAACATGTACCCAAGATCACAGGAGAGCCTTCCTTAAATTTTTGGTCTGAGGACTCACTTATATACTTGACAATGAATGAGGACCCCACATTAGTTTTCAATTTCTACCATAACAAATTACTACAAACTTCATGGCTTAAAGCAACAACTTTGCCACAAATCAGTTGAGAATGTTTGTGTAGTTCAATTCTGGGTTCTCTAGTCTGTTCCATTGATCCCTGTGCCAATATTAAGCATTTTAATTGATGTAGCTTATTATAACAGTCTGGGGATCAGGTAGCCTCGTTCCTACCACTGTGTGCTTCTGTTAAAGAATTTTAAAGTAATCCTGCCTATGTCAACACAGTAATCTCAGTGGGATTTTGACAGCAGTTAAGTTAAAACTGCATATAATTTGGTGAACCCGTATCTTTGCTATCTCGAGTCCTCCAATTCATGAGATTGATGTCTATTTACTTAGATCTTCTTTGATTCCTTTGTGCTGCATCGTGCAGTGTTCCGTACATCTTGTGTTAGATTTACACCTTTTGTCAGTCACTGTAAATGGTGTGATAGTATTAATTTTGGTGTCCGCATGTTCATTTTTACACTTATATTCTGTAACGCCTTGTTAAACTCACTTATTACTTATAGGGTTTTTTTTTTCTTTCTTTTTAATGTTTTTTGGAATTGTCTATGTGGTTAATCATGTCATCTTCAAGTACAAAAATTGTTTATTGACTCTTTCTGATTTGAATGCTTTTTATTTTATTTTCTTGCCTTACTGCACTGGCTGGAACTTCCAGTACTATGTTTAGTCAGAGGGGTGAGAGTAGACAACCCTGCCTTGCTAAGAATCTTAGGGGAAAATTTTTGAGTCTTTTTCTATTAAGTATAATGTTGGTGTTGGTTTTTGGTTTTTTTTTCTTTTTAAACAAATATTTCTTATCAAGCTGAGAAAGTTCTCTGTTTCCATTTTCTAAGAGAATTTATCACGAATGTTGAATTCTGTAAACTTTTCTATGAATGCACAAAGATATGATTATGTAATTTTTTTTCTTTTTCTTGTTAAATGGTGGGGTACTACTCTGAGTTCAATTTTCTATTCAATCCTAACTGTTCTAGCACTAACTGGTGTGCTACAATGTAATTTTGGAACTAAATCCCCAAGATTCAGCATATACCCCCACCAGGATCCACAAGAGTGCTTTCACTTGGGATGCCAGCCACAATTAGTGGGGTCCCCAGGCCACTCACATTGTTGACTGACTACAAATCCCAAGGTTTCTAAGATCCCTTTAAGTTTAATAATTTGCTATAATGAGCCACAGAACGCAGAGAAGTGCTCTATACAGCAGGTCCTCAGAAAACATCAAATGCCACAGAAACTAAACTCTTGTTTATATGAATTAGCCTATGAGTGTTGTTTCTCTTTAAGTAGCGGAACCTATAGACAATATTAAGCGAGTACTTGCCACACTTATGAGTACAGTGTTCTTATCATGGGTACAACTCAGAAACAGCAAAGTGAATAGACACAGGGTGGGGTCTGGCAGAGTCCTGAACACTGAGCTTCCATGCCCTTTCTCTGTGGGACCAGAGCCTGCTACCTTCAGTATAGTGATGTGCTCACCCACCAAGAAGTTCTCCTGAGCTTGGAGTCCATAGTTTCTATTGGGATTTGTAAAGCCAGTGGCCAAGGCCATCATCACAGCCACCTGGCTCATGCAGGTTCACATTAGATTCGAACAGATGGTAATGAAACAATGGAGCCAAAAACTGGTGAGCCATCATCTTTAATTCTAGCTTGCACCTGGAGGGCAAGTAAAAACACACACTGGGCTCCAAAACCCACTCATTCAGTGCTCACAAAGCTATTGACTTATCCAAGTTTCCTAGAATCAAAGGTTTCTAGCTCACCAGACTTATTCACCTCCGTTTGTTCAGGGCACTGAACAAACACTCACCTCTTATTCACAAAGTCTGCACAAACTGGCTTCTTCCTCAGCACCCTGCCATCTTGGCTGCTTCTCCTCTCCTCCACATGGCCGTAATCTGCTGTCCTCACTAATGCTAACCTCAGGAACTGAGAGAAAGCAATCTCCCAGTCTGCCCCACTTTATAGTGTAGAAATTCAAACCTTTAATCCAATCTACAAACAAGAAAGTCTCTGATACAAAGTCACTCATCTGAGGCACACTGGGATTCCTCATGAGAGTGCACCACCCTACATCATTCAATCAGTCAAGGGTGTGGGGAAAAGCTTACTCTTAAAACTAAGCTTTAGGCTATAACGACCCGGCCTGCTTACAGCCTGTCCCCCACACCCAATAATATAATTATACCCATCCCAAGCATAAGGGCAACTAATATCACCTGGGTGATGGGCTTCCATGTGGGCAGCGCCATCTTTAACAAAGTGAGCATAATATATTTTATCTGCCCAACAGGATTTCATCTAATTATCCTAATATGGGATACTGTTTTCAAAGCTAGGATACTATCAATAACTCTTACCAATTAACACCCATTAACTTTTAATAACTATTTATTACTAATAATAAACATTGATTATATGTGTATACACACAAACTCATACTACAGGACATATAATTGTCATTCATTAAATATTATTCAACAAATGTCCATTTGCTTCTTACTTTCTTATCAGAACAAGACAGTTGTATCTTGCTCATTTTATCACCGACGATAATCATAATTGCTATAATTTATTGATTTCTCTTATCTGCCAGATTGATCACATATATACTTCTCACAAAAATTAGGGGATATTTTATTGCTTCATATTCATTTTTAAATATAATTTATCACTTTATATTCATTTTTAAATATCCCCTAATTTTTGTGGGCAGTATATTTTACCTTCATAAAAGCCTCATAAGATAAATATTATAATCTTTAACTATCAAGGAGGGAGGCAAGTCTCAGAGAGGTGATGTTACACACTCCACAATCACACAGCCAGTGTTTACACCGATGGTCTTTTTGCCTTTCCTGTTGTAACTGTGTTACTACCTCTTATCAAACACAGCCTGCATGGTTCCCGCATCCCGGGCTCGGGCATAAGTAGCTCCACTGCTCTCTGTTAAGCCGGTTAAGCCAGCAGAACAGACGTTGGCTTAGATTTGGAAAAGACCTCTGGAGATAGAGAATCCTCTTTTCCCCCTTAGCCTGTTAAACCAGGGGGAGGGGAACCTTTTGAGTTTGCCAGAGTGCTCACTTATCTTGCCTGTTAATCAGCCTTGCATTTCTGTATCTGGCCTCTCTGAGGGCCATCTTGTCCTCCTGAGCCTCATATGCATTGATCCTTCAGCTTAAGCCCTGGGAGATAGCTGTCTTATCAACAAAATCCCTACTGTTATTCCCCCCCTGAGTTATCAAAGAGGAGGCTATCAAAATGGGAGGTGTGGTGAAGGTGAGAATCCACAGGACACGGTGCCTGCTTAAAAGGTCAGGGAGACACGGAGGAAATGGAAGAGCCTATGGTGACTCTGTGTGGTGCTGTCTGTGCAAGACCCGGACAAAAAGAAATCATGCTATTAGCACTAACAATAGTAATAATGATGATTGATATATGGATAAGTTTTATTCAGAGCTTAATACTTATCTGGCCTTATTTTGCAAGTTTTACCATGTTAGCTAATTTAATTCATACATTGACCCTTTGAGAATATACAGTGGTATATACAGAGATACAAACAGACCAACAGACTTTTTTTATTTTGATACGAGCAGCAACTCGGTCGTATTTTTGTTCGAGATCCAAGCGAAATTCCGAGATACCAGTTGTGATTCAGGAAGCTGCCGCTAGCTGGCGCGTTGGTGCATGGGTCCAGAATCGGCAATTATTGATATAAGAGTTGATTGATTTACGAGCTCGGTTACAGAACGAATTAAATTCGTATCTCAAGGTACCACTGTAATTGCTGCCCTCATTTTCCAGATGTGAAAAAGGAAGTAGGGGAGGTGAAGCCACGCCTGGGGTAGCGAGTGAGAAGGGGAAACTAATCAGCAGGCTGGTTCTGTGTTTCAGCTCCAGGGAGTGGTAGGTCTCTAGCTAGAATGAACTAGGCCACCTGTGCCTGCTCTGTTTTGCGTAAATGAAGGAGGTGTGACCTTGTTAACTTGTGTCACTTCTAACACTGCCCTGAACATCACCCTCCTGATCAGGGAGTTTCCTTAACTGCAGGACAGGATTAGTGATTAGCCCATGGCTCCCACCGGTGTCCTGAGGACTGAGTGAGGTGAAGTGTGTTGGACACCTGGCCCTCTGTGGCTTCCTGCCCAATGGCACGTGTCCTTCCTGCCTTGACTGTGTATGTGTGCGCTGTACACAGACACAGGCGGTCAGTAAGCAAGCGTTCTCATCTGTAAGCAGTAGCAGAAAAATAGTGAAAGGCAGGATGACTACGTTCTTTGGAGGCGTGCACACAGAATCTCCCAATCCAGACGATGTAAACAGGCAGGGATCACGGTGACGGTGAAGTGAAGAGCCACCCCACCTGCTTTCCTTAGGTGAAGGGCCGCCGCAGCCCCCTCCGAGTGGAGGATGGGTTTGCCTGCGCGGGGACCGCACCACTTCAGTCCAACCCCCTCCGGGGTGTTACTCTCAAGCCGCCAACGCCAACGAGCCAGCACAGTAACACCCCTGCGACATTGCTGCTCCTTCCCCAGCTTGGCAGGCTGCGAGCTAGCGCGGATCTGGCCCCGTTCGTCCCTAACCCTCTATTAGTTCACTTTTCAAATGGCTGAGAGCACGTGCAAGGTAGAAAAGTTCAGTTCCTTTAAAAAAAATTTTTTTTAGCCCCTTTCCCCTTCCTCACCCTTCTAGAATCCTTCAAAGCAGCCAGGTTGGGAAGCAGCAGTAATTCAGATGCGAGGCGCTGCCGGGTGCCCCGAGGCTTGGGTACACCGGATCCTGGGCCTCTGGCAAATCGCCTTTAAACATCAAAACTTAAATGATCATGACTTCTCTACGCATGCTTCCCGCCTCCCCAGCTCCAGTGCTATCCACCCCGCATCCACCCGTCTGCACACACTCGAAGCCTTTATTTTTAAAACATGCACTTTGTGCGACTTGACGGGTCATCCAATACTCCTTTTCTCAGTTTTCTGAGAGCCTCTGTCATTTCCTTGTTTAAAATCTTGTGCTATTGGCCCTCTATCACAGGATAGTGACTGAACATTTCAATACGGCCTACGCCGCTGTTTCCTGCTGTCTTCGTTGGCTTGTCTAGCCTCCCCTTCTATCCTCGCCTCTTCCTTCTGAATGCCGTTCAGGTCCTGAAACGTAGCCTATTTTTATGCTCTCCAGACATTGGCACAGTAACGTGTTTTGCTGCTTCTCATCACAGCTTTTCCCTGGTTCACCCCATCCAGTGCTCAGGTCTTAATATGGCCCTTGCTTCTCCACTGACCCCTGCACGCAGTCCCATTCACTGTCCATGGTCCATCTCCCAGCTGGGCCATAAGAATCCGTGAGAGCAGGGACGGGGTGTAGGTCTGACTTTCACACTGTTGTCTGTCTAGTATACTTCCTATGGCAGAGATTATTAATTGTTCACCAATATCTACTCCCCTCTTATATAACTGAGAAAAATCTAAAGTTTGCACACTAAACGACCAATAAACTATAGACTATACATTGTAGCGACCCTGGCATCTTGTTACAATGAAGGGATTAAATTTTAGTCATTAGTATATAAGTAGAAATAATGTATGCTACATAAAAGAAACGGTTGTAGACAAAACGGCCCCTTTCCTCTTTCCTTAATTCCTGGAAGGTGATTAGAATCAGAGAATCACATTAGACCTAAATGAATGACAAGTTTTGGGTATACAAGAGCTGCCCTATCAGTCGGTCTTGGACAGCTTAATTCTACATGGGGACATGAAAAAAGAAAGATCTGGTGAAGCCATTATATTTTGGGGTCTTTTGCTTGTAGCTTGGATCATGATTTTGGTTGGTAGACCTTCAAGATTTTTTTAAATGAATCATGGATGGATGGAATCTGAGGATCAGATGAACTTAAACTTTACTCTTTTCTGACATCAATTTTTTTGTCTTAGTCATTGTTTGCTTCCCATCTTAGAGCAAAGGGTCCGCCAGAGTCAATAAAACATAAAAGTTCACAGGTATTTGACTAGATATAGATATGCAGTCATAGACATAGACAGAGACCTGGGCATAGATAAACACAGAGAAAGATAGAAAGACAGAAACAGAGAGGGGGAGAAGAGAACTATAAAAAGGAGCAACCAGTGGTTGGTTAATCATTTCAACCCCGAACTTGTATTAAGTGCTAGATAGCTATATGCTAGGTGCTGATCTGGGCACTCTAGGTGCATTAATGCATTTAATGCCCATAGCCACTGTATAGGCAGTATTCTATATTACTGTCCCCATTTTACAGATGGGGATAATGAGGGTCATCTCGGGTAAATGGCTTACCTGCAGTTACACAAGTTGTGATGCCCAGTTAACAGCCCAGGTAGTCTGACATAAAAGTCTAATTTAATGACTGTCATGCTGCCTTCTGAAGAATAAAGGTCAGTGAAAGCATAGCACGTCAGAGCTGAGGAAATGTTAGGAAACACCGAATCCAGTTTCTTCATTTTACCAATGAGGAAAGTGTGGTCCAGTGAGGGGAAAATAAAATGACTTGTTTCAGGTGACACAGACAGGAAGCAGTTTCCTATGGCACAGAGCAGTGAGCAACTCCAGGGATGGCAGTGCCCACTGACTGGCATGGTGAGAATAAAGAAGGAAGAGAGTGATGACAGGAGCAGGAGTTGCCACACATGTAGGGGGAGTACATGGAAGCATGCCTGTGTGCTCGAGGAGAGACTGGCTCCAGTTCTTCATTCACTGTCATAATGCGGGTTGAAGGCACATTGCTAATGCTTATCACAGTATATCATTTTCTCAGTCTCATATATATGATTATTTGTGCTTAAGGACGTACACTGGCATGCAAACTCGGTAAGGGCTTGGATTGATTCCTTCTAAATTTTAATGGTAGCCTATGGAGTTAGGCTCAGAAATCTAGGACTACCTGATTTCTATTGTGGTAAGCACCTCCACTTCCACGGATCCCCAGGAGTTCCTAGTCATGATAACACAACTGGACTAAAAATAATTATTAATTGCCCACACACCTGCTACTACGGCACAACACTCTAGGGAAAGACTGGGTTGGTGCACATGTCTTTGATTTAAGAACTCAGTAGAGCCTTTTACAATCTTCTATTGTACAACCACCTCTCCCCCAATCTACATCTTGGCATCTTGTGCTGTTCTCTACCTGCTAGACGGAAATGAAGTCGGAGATGGGCCACGACATGGCCTGGTCTGAGCAGCTCATGGCTCAGCTCATCAAAGGCATGGACAGAAGACCTGCCGGCCCCCCATGGCCCACTTACTCTTTGTCTGAGTAAGGGTATGAGAAGGATGGGCTCCTGCAGAAGGCGTAGACTCTTGTTTCCTAGAGAAATGTGGCCTCTTTTCCTTCCTCGCCGAGTGCCCCCGTCATGACTGGCAGGGAAAGAAGTACTGCTTCTCCTACATAATAGATCACACAGGTCATTGTCTATGTTAGGTCCAAACAGAGTATAAACACTCAAGCGTGTCTTTTGATGAAATAAAGACTTGTGCTAGTGACAGTGGAGGCCAGCAAAACTAAGTAACAATCCAAAAACCAGAATTAAAAATCTATCAGGAGGGATCAGACATGCACAATTAGTTGATCAATACCTATTTGTTGTCCTGTGCGCTAGGACTTGGAGATACAAAGGCAAATGAGATAGACTATCTGTCCTCCATGAACTCTTGTTCTGGGGGAGTGAGAGAGCGAATTATCCTGGTTACTCTGGCAAAAACCATGACAGAGCTAATCTAGGACCGCAAAGAGAGGGATTAGCCTCGTGTCAGACAGGCAGGGCTTTCCAGAGGAAATGAAATGTAAACTGAGTTTGGAGAAAGAGCTGAGGTGAGAAAGGGAGATAGGTAGGCAAAAGGAAGAGCAAGATAACATCAGGAAGGCTCGCAAAACCCTGGCGTGTTTGAGAATAAAAGCAGAATTCTGGATGGTTAGAGTGTAGGTTATATACATGCCTACACATTGGGATGTTGGTCTGGGAGGAAACATGGGAAAGTCAGACGGTCAGAAAGTGGCAAATGATGTTTAGCTACAGCTCAGGGCAAGGTCAGATGAGTAGAGCGTGGGCATGCAGTCAAAGAGTTAAAAAAAGAAAAGAAATTCTTCATGAATGAGGTGATAATAAAAACAATTCTAACAAAAATGAACCGAAGCTACTATTCTTAAACATGTACTATGTCGTACATGTTGGACACATACCATCTTGTATCCTCACACTCTCTGATTGTCCCACTTTTTATAGATGAAGAATAGGAAGCCTAGACAGGTTGAGGGACTTATCCAAATCACACAGCTGGTAAGGGACATAGCAGCAACTTTAGCCCATGTCTGCATGCCCCCAAAACAGATGCTCTTAATGTCTGCCTCATATAATTATGGAATGTGCTTTCAAGATAGCCAGACGCGAGAAGATGAACAGATGGGGTTATATGTATTTTATAAAGGCCACAGCATTGGCCAGCTCCAGCGTCCTAAAGGACTGGGCCCCATTAGGGAGCTGAGAAGCTACAAAGATGACAAAATGAATCCCTGGGAGTCTGCACTTTCCTCCCTAATGCATTCCCCTGGGAGAACCTGCTGCCATCTCTTCCAGGGGACAGATATTCACCCTGAAGTTGTAAAGAGCAATTGATAAAGAATGCACCAAAAAAGTAAAACCTATTGGTCATACCTGCCACTGATGGTTTGGACAAACTGGAGCAGAGACTAGTTTATTACTAGGATTTAATTTTCCAAAACAGAGGGCACAGTTCCCTCCTATTTAGAATAAAAGTCACTGCTAGAACAAAAGCACCTCCTCAGCAGTCACTTCTACAAATAGAGCGCTGACGCTGTAGATATTAACATGTGTTATGAAATGTCATTGATATATTAAGACTTTTCAGACTGTCTATCTAAAAATAGAGGGAAAGCCAGAGGGAGGAAGGAGGAAGACACGGAACTGACTAATTCAATCAGAAAATGGGAGCCCATTTTTGCCCAGTTAAGTCTGATTTGCGAACCACACAAGTAAACGCCTGAGTCTGATTTATGGTTTGAATTCTCTTCCCCAGCAGAGTGAGGCAAAGAGGGGGAAAGAAGCAGGAAAAGAGGGAGGATGTAGGAGAGGAATAAAAATATGTGAAATGAAGGGATTTCAATATTTTTTAAAAAGACTCAAGAGATGATGCTCTCCAATCTTCTCACTTTGCATGTGGGGACGACTGAGTCTTGGGGCGGCTCTACATACAGTTTGACTTGGGTGAATGCTGTTGGTGTTAGAAAAGAAACACTTCAGAAATCTGAGCTCTAACTCAGATATTCAAGGAGAGAATTGGTATTTTTTTTTCCTTTAAAAAGTGGAAAGCTCTGTTGGCAGGGGAAACAGCGTTGGGAAGGCTTGGGCATGGGGGTTAGAAAGAAAGAGCACGAACAATGTTTTGTACCTTCCTGTTGACAGGAGTGTTACATATACATGTGTTATCCAACTTGGTACTCATGACAGTCCTGGAAAGGTGGGCAATCAGACCCATTTTATTCATGAATGCTCAGGGAAGTTAAGCTATGTGCTTATGAATAAACAACTAACCTGGCTTCCCTGATCCTTGTCCCCAGAGGTGCCAGGCCCATCACCAGCTGCACAGTCATAGGACCGAGTTCCCACTCTGCAGTTAAATTTATGCCTTCATCTTGGCATCTCGGAACCATGAGTGGTGGTGCAGTCACCTGGGCCAACCTACTCACCGCACAGAAGGGCTCCCCTCAGGGTGACAGGGACTGTGGTAGGAGTTCCCTCTCTCTGCCTTGCCTCAACCTGGGCACTGATGAATGCCTTTCCTTTTAATTTTGGGCAATAAGGTAGAGCAGGCCTTTTTGGTCCTGTGTTACACACAGTGTTGCCGAATTCAATGAGAAAAATAACAGAAACCAGCAATGTAGAATTAAGTCTTGTATTGATGAACTGTACACATAACTCAACACCTTAACATTTGCCTTGTTTTGAACTCATCATAGCAGATGTTCCAGAGCAGGCCACGGAAGCATGCCACGTGGGGTGGCAAAGGGCACGTGGAGGGAGGGAAGGAAAGAGAAGAGATTTTGCGGGATTTAAAAAAATACGATGAAAAAGGTGGCTGTCGTCTGATCTTGCAAACTAGTGCTTTGATGTTGCTGTTATTATTTTCAGGGGCCTCTTAAGTGTCCGTGGAGCTCTATAGCCATAGAGAAAGAAAAGGAGGTGAATCCTTCTCTCCTCCTCCTCCTTCCCTCTTTCTCCTCCATCTTAACCTCCTCTTTTTCTCGCACTCATCTGATCATTGAAATTTCAAATATGTTTTTTTTTATTTCTAGATTAAGACTTAGCTCATAATAACTTAAAATAACCCTTAATTCATTTTGCATCTGCTTTTCAATTACTTAAATATTTATGGATTGATTTTTAGAAAGAGAGGAAGAGGGAGAGAGAGAGAGAGAGCAAGAGAGAGAAACATCGGACTGTTCCTGTATGTGCCCTGCCGGGGGATTGAACTGGCGTCTTCTGCGTTTCAGAATGATGTTCTAACCAATTGAGCTATAAGCCAGGATTGCTTTTTAATTTTTAAAAATACAAGTTATTGTTCTGATAAGGCAATAGTTGCTTAAAGTAGAACTGTATTAAACGACATGGGATTCTATGAAATAGAAAGTGGAAGTCCTTCCCCGGTCTTGCCCAGGGACATCACTGTCTGGGAAATCTGGTGGTGAGCAGCACGTCTCTGGTGTCCTGCTGCTCAGGTGTGTGTCCCAGCTCTACCAGGTCCAAGCTGTGTGTCTTCAGGAAAGTGACTCAACTTCTCTTTGAGGGTCTCAGTTTTCTCAAGTGAAAACTTGGGACTCCATGTCATGACTGATCTCTCAGGATTGCTTTTGCAGATTAAATGAAATAATGTCTATCAGACCAATTCCTGGCCTACAGTGAGAGCTCCCACATGTTGCTGCTCCAGCCTAGCCTTCCAGATATACAAACATATGCAAACAATTGGCTAATTCTACATATTAGATGTAGAAACTGTCCTTTTCCCCTTAAATTATTATGTGGGCCTCTCCCAATGTCCGCTGACATGAACTTGTCTTTTTAAAACATCTGTTTCATTTAATGATGTACCTACTTGGTGCTTCACGAAGACTAATCACGAAGGCCACCTCTGTATCCTGGTTTTCTTTTGTAAACAATGCTGCACCAGATGTCATAACACAGTCCTTTAAAAGACTCCACAGCTGTTATCACTTCAGTGGTCCATTTGCTATATGAAGTCCTACTGGGTGGCCTGATCCCCCCCTTTTTTAAAATTTCTTTTTATTTTATTCATTTTAGAGAGGAGACACAGAGTGAGTGAGAGAGAGAGAGAGAAAGGGGGGGAGGAGCTGGAAGCATCAACTCCCATATGTGACTTGACCAGACCAGTGCAGGGTTTTGAACTGGCGACCTCAGTGTTCCCAGGTTGACGCTTTATCCACTGCATCACCACAGGTCAGGCCTGGCCTGATCCCCTTTTGAAAAGATGAGGCAAAGAGTTCCAGTAGTCACTTCGCTTGGACTTTCTTTCCCTGACTGATCCTTTGGCAATTCATTCAGCAAAGATTTACCTGGAGCCTCGTGTATCCAAAGATGACCCAGCACAGCTCTGTGTGTGAGACCTCAGGGTGTGACAGAGAACTGAGACACAGATACTACGGAGACATTGAGACGTTCAGCATAACACAAACTTAAACTTGTCTCCCAATTTGGGTGGAAAATCACTGAAATTTATATTATTGCTGCTGTCTAAATGGCTCTTGGTCTTTGGCTACTCTCAATACTTTTTTAAAAAAGGATAATTTGGCATCAGGATCTTTGGGGCCTGAGCATGACCCAGGTCTTGGAAGGGCCTAACTGGGTCGATCTATTCCTATCAGTGTCTTGGCTCGTGGACACCCTATTGCAACCACAGCCAAAGGGCCCTGTTAGACACCTCAGATTTTGGAGTTCTCAGCTACTCAACTCCCCTCTGATTAGGGAAATATGTATATCCCTGCCACTTTCCGATTTCAAAATATCACAGGCCAAAACCACCGAGACTTGGGTCTGCAGCAGCGAACAGAAGGAACACCAGAGAAAACAATAAATGGGGAAAAGGAATAAAAAGAGCTGACATTTCCTTCTAGGCTGAATAATGCATCTGAATGTTTCCATTTTCTGTAGATTGAAAGGAGCTTTAGGGGGAAAGAGGTGAGAGGGGCAAGAAATGAGAAAGACAGAGAAATGTGGGAGCCCCAAGAGATGGACTCTATAATCTAGAAAGTTATTTCTCAGCTGAGCTCTGTTCTAAAGTTCACCGCTGAATTATGTGCTGGATGTTTGGAGAATGTCCCCTGTGCTCTTGTCACACCTGCAATAGGATGTGCCGGGTGTGAGATGAGATGATGATTCTGTCTCAGGACTTATTGCAACCTGTCTATTCACCCCTCTGCGTCCTGTTTCTCTCGTTCTTTCTTTCTTTCTCTCTCTCTCTCTTTCTCTTTCTTTCTTTTTCATCTTCTCTTTTAAAACCTTATTGAATTCCACATCTCTTTTTTTCTTCTCATAATCATTTTTAAATGACAGAGTAGAGGCTCAGCCAGTTTGTATACCACCATGTAAACATTCCCTTCCCATATGGAAATTATATATATATATTGAGATGAAAACAACAGGACTGACTAGATCAAAGCCTCACTAAAAATAATTAGGACAATACATGGACTCTGTGAAAGAAAATATACTTCAGCTTCACATGATCTCAATGGATTGTCCTTAAAAAATGTGTGAAGGAAGTCTGCACACACCTACGTAGACTGATGTTCTCATATATTATAAAAAAATTTTTTTTAAAAAAGAACATTCCTAGATGAATGCAAATTATAGTTAAAACTTCTGTAACTTTCCTAATTAGCTTACAGTATTTAAAGAAAAATATGATTTCACCAATTAAATTTTAACAGCACTCAAAATAAGTTGCAAACTTGAAATGCAAAGGAGATGAAAATTTTTATTAACATTTGGCACAATTGCTTAAGAATAAATTCTCCCTACCAACTTCTAGTAAAACTTAGCCTGTAAAAGAGAACCTAAATATGTGGTCAGGAGGAAGCAAAGAAAGACAGAAGAAGGAAAGAAGGGAAGGTGTTAAAGAAAGGAAGGGAGTGAATGACAGATGAGGGATGGGTAAGGAAGACAGGAAGGCAGAACATATGTCGGAAGGTGCATAATCACCTTTACTTTCTGACATCGCATAGAGGGAAAAAACATTTCAAGAGAACAAACCTTCACTCACAGTGGGTGCTAGGGGGCAAATCTCTATGGAGAGTCCGGATGGAAATTATTTGGAAATTTAGAAGAGCCTGGCCACATCAACAGCAGGAAGTCACAGGGAATGTTTAAGTTCCTGGTTTAATGAACAAGCTACGATATCGGACTAGGTTAGCTCCTTCCTCACCATTTCTACTCACTAAAGACATGGTCTTGGACCAGATACTTAACTTCCTAACTTCCCTGGGCTTCAGTTCCTTCATATGCAAAATCTGAATGACAATTTCTAGGGCTATAGAGAGGATGGAATGATATGACACCTGCTGAGAGTTTAGCACAGAGTCTGGGTATATTATGCCCATGTTGCTGCTACACTTCTCCTACGATTATAACTACTACCACCCTTATGGAAAATACCGGTTCAGACTTTAGAAAGAGCCCTACCTGTATTTATTCCCTGTGCCTCAGCTATCCCCCTGCTGGAAATGAATTTCAAGAAAATAATCCAAAAACAAAAAAATATAAAGCTAAAGTGCTCATCACTATAGCATTAATCATAATTGTAAAAAAAATGCAACTTAAATGTCCATCAATAGGAGAATCATTTATAGGAAATTATGATGTATCAACATAATAGGGTATTAGGCGACCATTACAATGATAATTATGACAATGTAGCATCATGAACAAATGCTTACCATTTAATGTTAAGTGAAAAGAATATAAAATGATATACACAGTACAATTGTAGCATTATAAAAATATGCATGCATATTGGCAAGTACTGGAATCTTACATGCAGAAATTGGAGTAATCATGTATGGATGTGCACTTAAAGATTTTTTTCTTCCTTTTTACAAATTGTTTTATAATATTGTTTTGAAACCATCTATTCAATAATAAAAACATGCAGCAGTAGATTACTAAGCAGGCATACTTGTTATAAATCATATCAGTGAATTAGTGGTAAACAGATTTGCTCAGAGATATGCATACAAGGGCTTTGGGATATTTATGTGGGCAATATTTATAAATAATAAGCAAATAGCTAACACATATAACTTTTACTGTGTGCCAGATACTATAGACTGAGTGCTTAATTCATTTTATACGTTGAATATTTTATAATAACATATTTTAGGGGTAAGAAAACTAAGGCACGGCATGCTTGTAGCTGTCCATAAGTAGTGGCGTGGGATTGGGACCTACCCCCAAAGCCGTGCTCCTAACCAATACATACACTGCCTTCAGCCAGGAATGGCTTGGTTGGGTGTGTGACCAATCAAGTGACGCCACACAGAGGCCTCTGCTCAGAAGGATCCCAAGTATGGGGTTCAATGCTCTGTTGTCACTGTCTTGAAGTTCTTAATAATTCTATTGTTGAATTTGTGTTTTGCAAGCAAACTCTGATGGGACAGTGGAACAGATGCTGAAGTCTTAAAGCCACTGCTCACGTGTGAATCTACCTCCCTGAGATGTGTTCACAGATGACCCTCTCTACCTCTGGTGCTCCGGGCCCTGCCCAGACTCCACCTCTCTACCCCCACCTCATAGCCACCGCCACTGAGCAAAAAACATGTTTCATCATCATTCTCTATCCCCAGTGGGGACCTGCAGGAAATTGGTGGTATCTTTGGGTGGCACAATGCTGGCGGTATCTTGCGTTGGTTGGTATTACCACAATCCATTCAGTGGGCAACTCAGCAGTAGCCGCTTATCTACCATTACTCCAAGTATTAAACCCCCTCCTGTTGCCATGAGAGGTGGGAGCCTCTTGGGTGTTGTCCCTCTGCTATAAGTTGGGGCAAAGGATTTTTGGAGAGTGGAAACTGACTTTTCCGATCAAGGCCCCAGTATCTATTTTGAATGAAGCACAAAAGTGACCCAACATTCTGATATGGTTTTATATATTAACAAAAAATCATAAAGGTGATTAAAACAAAAACTCCTGTCCTTGACCTACCACAAACCAGAGGACACAATAGAGGAAGAATCACAGAAAGGATGTTTTTGCCAGGGACCTGAGAGCATGAGTTCTGTACAACTGTATTCAGATGGTATGGGTTGGTCCATGGATAGAAATTACATTCTCTTGGCTGTCTACAAAACCAGGAGCATGAGCCAGCTTCTGTGTCATGAGGCAGACACTGTGTCACCAAGGAGGTAATGGTCCTCTGCGGTTAACAGACATGTTTGTCACCATTCCCCTTGGGTTAGAATTCAGCTATGCCATAACCATGTCACCTATGCTGCCTTTCCTTAGTCACTTCTCTCATTCAAAACAAGAACAAGATCATTTGTTCCCACATTGTTTTGAGAAGTACATTAGATATGGTTTATAAAGTAGTGACGAGTACAGTGCCGGGTACAGAGCAAGGACCCAGGATGTTACCTGTTACACAGAGCTGAGGCTTCTACAGCGTCCTGGACATTGAAGTGAGAACTTGATGCTTCAAAGAATATATAGGAAAGAGAAGATGAGGAATGACATTATGGTACAAAAGTTTAAGAACCAGATATTTTAATCTTCCCTTGAGTGAAGCACAGGTAGAACATATATATATATTTTCTCAGAAACATTTCGAATGTGTTCACATACACATTTGAATTCCCAAAATTATGTGAAATGCCACATGGTGGAGATGACTTTGATTTGAAAATTAGAACAGGTAGTGTGAGTTTATTCTTTGTTCATAAAAATAACCTGAGCATTTCCAAGTGGAGCCTGATATTTTTAGAATTTTAAATGAATTATTGGATGCATAAAAACTCCCCATTGGAAGTTCATGATAAGTTAGTTAGGCAGTGAGGAAAGAAGCCCATATTGTTGACGTGTGTGTGTGTGTGTGTGTGTGTGTGTGTGACAGAGACAGAGAGGGACAAATAGGGACAGACAGACAGGAAGGAGAGAGATGAGAAGCATCAATTCTTCATTGCAGCCCCTTAGTCTCCTTAGTTGTTCATTGATTGCTTTCTCATATGTGCCTTGACTGTGGGGCTACAGCAGAGTGAGTGACCCTTTGCTCAAATCAGCAACTTTGGGCTCAAGCTGGCAATCTTGGACTTCAAGCCAGTGACCTTTGGGCTCAAGCCAGTGACCCGTGCTCAAGCTTGTGAGCTCGCGCTCAAGCCGGCGACCTCGGGGTTCTAAACCTGGGTCCTCTGCGCCCCAGTTCAATGCTCTATCCACTGCGCCACAGCCTGGTCAAGCTATTGTTGACTACTTTTAACTGATAAAAATCTCTATATACAATTTTAAAATCAACTCACTGAGGTATAATTTATAATAAGACAAATGTGCCTGTTTTAAGTATACAAATCAGTGAATTGTAACAAATGTATACATTCCTGTGACCACTCCTTCATCAAGCCATAGCACATGTCCCTCATTCCCCAAAGTCCCACTTTGTCCCTTCCCAGTTTATCCCCCATCCTCTACTTGAGACAACCACTAATCTAATTTTTATTACAACAGATTAATCTATCTAGTCTAAAACTTCATGTATGTGGAACCATACACAATATATACTCTTGTTTTGGCTTCCTCTGCTCAGGACTCTTCAGAGAAATAGAATATATACATGATATTTTTTACAAACTTATGGTTCACACAGTTATAGAGGCTGAGGAGTCCATGATCTAGAGTCTACAAATTGGAGGCCCAGGACAGGTGGTGATGTAGTTCAGAGGTCTAATGGCCAGAGAGCCAGTGGTGTAGATTCCAGTCTGGGTCTGCAGGCCTGAGAACCAGGAACCCTGAGAGCAAGAGAAAGTTGATGTCCTAGCTCAGGTAGTGAGGCAAAGAGTGAATTCAGTCTTCTTCCATTGTTTTGTTCTATCCTGAATTTTCACACGTTGAATGAGGTCCATACGCATAGGGAGGGCCCTCTGCTTTACTCAGTCAACCGATTCAAACACTCATCTCATCTGGAAGTTAATCTTATCATAGACACACCTAAAAATACTGTTTAACCCAATGTCTGGGCACTTTGTGGCCAGACATGTTGACATGTGAAATCAACCGTCGCACTGATGAACTCCAAGTATTGGTAGTTTCTTGTATTGTTAAATATTATTACATATTATGGATAGTTCATATTATGTTTCTCTGTTCACCTCGTTTATGGCTATTTTTAGTAAAACCGCGCCAGCATTCCTGTATCAGTCTCTTTTGCAAATGCATATTTTTATTTCTTTCAGGTACAGACATTTTCTTGCCTGCTGGGGGGATTTGGGGTCATATGGTAGGCATACAATTTTACCTTTAAAAGATACTGACAAACTTTTTCTCAAATGCTTATGCCATGCTGTACTTTCACCAGGCACATGAAATAAATATTTGGAAATTTATCATTTCTTGATTATTTATTGGAAATAAATAGAAGGGTTTTTAAATTTCCACAAAATAACCCCACAACAAATTTCTCTGTGAAAATTGTTTCTTTCTTCTTAAAAAGTAGGAAGAAGGGTCGTTGTACATATCAAATTGATCGCGAAACTGCTTTCAGAAATTGAAGTTCTCAGATTTACGACTGTTGTAAAAATAAATTTCTGCACAATGTTGTATATGTAAAGTTTAAAACAGCATAAACTTGATGAAAAGGATTCTAAGTGAGCAGTGGAGGTAGTCTGTTATCAGCCAAGAAAAGCTGCTTATATTCCAAATACAAATAATAGATTTGGGATATATATATTTGCTTCCCTTTCCTGTAATGTGCTCGTAGGATCTTATCCTGTATCATAGAAAAATAAATAGCCTTGCCATCGGGGCCAGTTTTCTCACTGCCTTAGACCATCTGGACTGCTCTAACAAAGCACCACACACTGGTGAGCTGATAAACCACAGACATTGATTGGGTGAGGGCTCCCTTCCTGTCCTAGACCTCTCACTGTGTCCACACATGGTTGACAGGGCAAGGGAGTTCTATGGAACCTCTTTTATAAGAGCACTAAACCCATCCATGAGCACTTCACCCTCAGAACTCAATCACCTCCCACCAGCCCCAGCTTCTTACACCATCACTTTGCAGATTAGGATTTCAGCCTATGAATAGGAGGTGGTGAAGAGGGACACAAACATTCAGACCGGAGCAATCTCACATCGTAGTTGTGGTCAGACTTTCCATGACAAGCAAAAAATAGAGCATGTTTACAGGATTGCAACCAGCACTGATTATAGTTTCAAAGTCTGTCTCCATAGTGTCCTGGCATAGAACCAGGGAGTCAGGAAAGCTTCAGAAAACAAACTGTGTTCTTCCTTGTACCTCTCCTGTCCAGAAACTCTGCAGGGACCACTGGGTGCTCAACAGGTACACAGTAAAGTAGCCTAAACCCATCTTTACGCCCTGCAGGTCACCATGAGCTCATATAGTGGTGACATGCAAATACTAATCCTTGGGTAACACTACATAGGCCTCAGAAGGCATTTTTATTTGTGATCAGCCTTGATTGAAAGACTCTTCTACGAAGCCAGTAAAACAAGAACTCTATTTTCACTATTCCTTGTAAGAATGAAGGCTTGGGGGTTTAATTGGCTTTCCTAAGGTCACACTGATGACATCACTGCCATGAACCTGGTATCCACGTCGCACTGAAGAGCTTCTGCCCTCCAACTCTGGTGTTCCATGAGTGACCACTGTGATACTGATGAATTTTGTACATTAAAAAAAATATTTCTAGTTTTGCTCAACAGTAGGAGTTTTGTGATCTGAATCATAATGTCACCCTTTTTCATCTCTTCTTTCTTTTTGCCTTTGTGGAAGTAGCCTGGGGTCTGTGGTGGAGGTGTGAATTAAACTTACAACTCCTGATGACAAAAGTCCCCGGGCCATGCAAGAGACTGTGTTTATACATAACAATCTCATCAGGAGGTTGTGAGGGCTAATTAATTACTGTTTGCAAAGCAGCCTGAAACAGGAGCATGAAAGGTTTTACCACACTGTACAGTATGGATGGCAGTTTAAGTATGGTGTGTACAGACCCAACAAAAATGACACACAGCTAGTGAGGCAGGGAGAGTCCGGGGGGGGGGGTTAATTAGACGAACATCTGTATAACCCTGAGATTCCTGGGGGCCACGGGTTCAAATGCAAGCAGATAACACTGTCTCTTCGTCCTTTGGCTGTAGTTAGATGAACGGACCACAAACACAGTCCATCTTAGCAGTAGCTGGGATGTGACCTAAGAGGTAGACCCTGTTTATCTTTTCTTTTGAAGGATTGAGTTTATGGCAGACAGAGCAATGGAGTGATAGTTCCCCGGTCATCCTGTCACCTTTATTTGTAAGACCATACCTGGAACTGCTGTTTACATTTTAATAGACATTCACACTCCCTTGGAAAGAATATTTAAACTGTTATATGGAATTGTGATTAAGCCTAAGGTTGAGGTCTATGAAACAAAAAAAGGAGGATGTACCAGTTCAGTGTCCAATAGTATCTTGCACAGGGTGATCGGACTGTAAATTCCTAACTGGGCAGGTGATGGTGGGCCGTCATACCTCAGGCCTATAACTCCTTTAGTAAAAGGTTTGAAGTCATCCCTGTCCTTTGTTCTTGTGTGTCTAGGTTAACATACCTTTGACATGCCTGAAGTAATACTCTTTCCCTGACCCTCAACAGCCTGGCCCCTTCTCAAAGGAGCACAAAATGGTGTGAACTGTCCTCCACCTTGCTTTCTTCTACCCTCGGTAATCTTCCTGACATTCCCACCTTAATTCCAAATGTGTATATATATATAAAACCCTGCCACCTTAATTCCAAATGTGTATATATATAAAACCCTGCCAAACTCTCATTCCTGGGAGCATTTTAGATCTTGCTTTCCACAACGTCATCAGTTGGGCTCAAATAAACTCTTACGAAAATTCTCTACAGGTTTGAGTATTCCTATGTCGGCAGGTCATATCTGGTTAGATCAAGTTAAGAACTGGAGCCCCCTTTTTCTGAGCAAGATGTGGGGAGAGAGAGAGAGACAGACAGACAGGAACAGTATGTGCCCTTTCTGGGGATCGAACTGGCAACTTACGTACTTTGGGACAATGCTCCAACCAACTGAGCTATCCAGCCAGGGCTTGTGGAGCTCATTTTCATCATCTGAAAATTGTTTTGTTGCCAATGGGAGATTGAAATGAGTGCTGAGTAGGGTATCTGGCACATGGTGACCACCCACAAAAAGGGATCTTTAATCAAACCAGAAAAAGACCTTACATAGCACCTCCTAATGTCTTTATCTAGGAAATGAGGAGGCCAGAGAGGGGTGCTGGTTTAACCGAGGTAGAGACAAGTCTAACAACAAAGCGATCACAATTCTCAACCCAAGTTTTACTTCCCACACATAAAAATACCAGGATGTTTTTAGAGAAAATGAGCTCCCTATGACTGTAAGATTTCACAAAGAGCTTAAATTTTATTATTTTAATAGGTATTTTTTCTTTCTTTCTTCCTCCCTTCCTCCCTTCCTTCCTTCCTTCCTTCCTTCCTTCCTTCCTTCCTTCCTTCCTTCCTTCTTTCCTTCCTTCCCTTCTTCTCTCCTCTTTTTTTTAAGAACCAGCTTTAAATTATTGCCAGGGTTGAAGATAGAGAGATCATTTGAAACCCTTACACCCAATGTGATGATGTTAGGAGGCTGGCCTTTGGGAGGTGATTAGAATTAGATGAGGCAATGAGTGTGGAGCCCTCTTTAAGGGATTGGTGTCTTTATCAGGAGATGAGGGGACTAGAACTAGCTTTTCCCCAGGTGAGGTACACAGAAGAGAGCCGCTATCTATAAGCCAAGAAGAGGGCTCTCACCAGAACCTGACCACACTGGCACCCAGACCTCAGACTTCAGCCTTCAAAACAGTTTAAATTAAGATTTTATTGTTTCAGTCACCAAATATAGGGTGTTTTGTTATAATAGTCTGCTATATCTACACATAGATATTAATATAGATATGGAACGATGTCATTTTGAGACTCAAAATGTTCAAACATCTAACCCAATACTGACGTGAAGATGGTCCGTAAACACTAGTTCTAATCTCCTTTTTTCTTTTACTGTGAACGCTAATCTTGGAGCTTCGGTTCCTACTTGGTTCTTGGACAACAGAGTTGAATGCTTGCCAATCCTTCCAGAAGCTGAAATGTTTAGGGATAAAGAGGGAAACCTTCAGAGGAAAAATGTATTGGTATGTGCAATTTCCTTGTTATTATTATTTCCCTGCACTCAGAGCAGCTGCCGAGGAGACAAAGGCACCAGCAGGTTAGCAGGAGTGTGACTTACTGGTACCCTCCCTTTGGCAGGAGCCCAGCACGCTCTCATTTGCCGAATGTTGCTTTTATTCCTTGGAACAAAGTTGCGAGAGACAGCCACTTCCTCTATTGGCCACCGAAACAGCAGTAAGGGTTCATGTGTTTCACGGTGAATTCTGATTTACCAAATATGCTTAGCAACTTATGAATATGGATATGATCTCTGCAAACTGAAGGCTGTATAGCTCCCAATTGGGGAAGACAATATTTAAGAATGTCATGCCATGGCCAGACCTCAGGTGAGGAAGGAAGTTTGAGCAGGAAGGACTACACAGGGTCCAAGAGGAGGCAAAACCAGATGGAGACCAGGAATAAGGCAGGAAACAGAGGCTGCCCTGATGTCAGAGGGCGACTGGCTGAGAGGAGTGCAGGAGGTGTGCCAGGAGGGATCAGAGGAGGTGAGAAAGGGAAAGGGGAAGCCCGAAGCAGTTAGGAAAGAGAAGAAGGAAGAGAAAGGTCAAGGCCACCTTGAAGTATTAATGTCTTCAGAGAAAATTGGGGTGGGGGATCTTCATAATAGATAGAGAAAAAAAGTTCTGAAAGTCTTTCCTGTGGCATTTAAACTAATAAATATTTATAACTGTTATGGGCTGTATGGTGTGTGGTATATGGAAACACAGCTATTTTTGGTGTATTCAATTAAAGAATTCTCAGTGGGACAGAGTAAGGCTTCCTATAGGACTGATCTCATGACCAAGGTTAAAGAATTCCTCAAGTGCTTGGAAGTTTGAGTTAGGTTCTAAGATATAATACTTGGACTGATCCTTGGGTATGAACAGCATCATCTGCATGGCTTGATGGGCCCCTCAGCCACTAAAAGAGCATGCGGAGATGAAAAAGGAAAGCAGACTGGCATTTCACGAGGACCTATTATGGCCCGGCCTTTTAGGTAACCATTATTTCCCAAAGAATGCTGTGACTTTGTCTCATTTGATTCTGTTTTTCCCAAAAGGAGAGGACCATGATTCTGTAGCACATATCATATTATCTCTAATTTATTTGTATTCACCCTGATAAGGGGGCAAAAATCACTCCTTTCCTATTTAATCCATGTGGGTAGTATGGGAATGACTTCATCCTAAATTCCAGGGATGGCAAACATTAATCAGAGCATCATATGCATCTGACTAGAACCATCATTGTTTAGTTCAGGAATGGATAAAGAAGCCAATTCTCTACTCACAGATAAAAACGTAGACCAATAATCAGAACCTAGGAATAAAAAGGGACACAGTTTTGATGGCTACATTTTATTTATTTATTTATTTATTTATTTATTTATTATTAAGTGAGAGGCAGGGAGGCAGAGAGATAGACTCCCATATGTGCCCTGATTGACTGGAATCCACCTGGCAAGCCCCCTACGGGGTAATGCTCTGCCCATCTGGGGTCGCTGCTCTGTTGCATGGCAACTGAGCTATTTCAGTGCCTCAGGCAAGGCCAGGGAGCCATCCTCAGACTGGGGGCCAACCATTAAAGCCATAGCTGAGGGAGGGGAAGAGAAAGAGAGAGAGAGAGAGAGAAGGGAGAGAGGGAGGGGTGGAGAAGCAAATGGTCGCTTTTTCTGTGTGGCCTGACCGGGAACTGAACCTGGGACATCCACATGCCAGGCCAACACTCTACCGCTGAATCAACCAGCCAGGGCCTACATTTAATCTGAGTATAGTTCTTCCCAGAGACCTTTTAGTTAAAAAACCAAATATATCTCTTTTCTCTCTCTCCCTCTTTCTCCCTCCCTCTCTCCATCTCTCCTTTCATCATTCCCTTCCTCTCCAGTTTGAGTTGGGCTCCATCACTTGTAATCAAGAGCTCTGACTACCACAGATTCTATGACCAATATTATATGTTTGGGAGACATTGCATCTTACATATCCTTTCTGAAGATTCATAATGCACATTGACGTATAAGGTTTTATAAAGTTCTACTTTAAATAAATCTGTTTAATTCTGTTTCATCCAGCAATTCCCAAACATATTTGACCATGCCAATTTTATTTTATTTTTTACAGAGACAGAGAAAGAGTCAGAGAAAGGGATAGATAGGGACAGACAGACAGGAACGGAGAGAGATGAGAAGCATCAATCATTAGTTTTTCGTTGCCGTTGCGACACCATAGTTGTTCATTGATTGCTTTCTCACATGTACCTTGACCGCGGGCCTTCAGCAGACCAAGCAACCCCTTGCTGGAGCCAGAGACCTTGGATCCAAGCTGACGAGCTTTAGCTCAAGCCCGATGGGCTCGTGCTCAAGCTGGCGACCTCGGGGTCTCGAACCGTGGTCTTCAGCATCCCGGTCTGACGCTCTATCCACTGTGCCACTGCCTGGTCAGGCGACCATGCCAATTTTTATTTTCTTTCCAGAATACCTATTTACACTCTCTGTGATTAGCATTTTACAGCACATTCTTAAGGATCAGCTGATCTACAAGAATTTTTATAAGAATTTTACAGGGAAGGTATTATTGCTATTCTTTCATATAAGTAAACCAAAGCTGAAAGAGGTGATTTACATAATCTAGATCTCACAATAAATGACAAAGTTGAGAGATAAGAAGCTAAACCCTGTGAACTCATGCAGGTCCCCTTTCATTTAGTATTTATCAGACGCACTTTGGCAAACCCTGTCCAAGTCCCAGCACCTGCCTTCCAAAAGCTTAAGCTCTAGCTTTTTAAACATCACTCAGCAAACAAGTAAAGAAGATGAGATTTCAATTCCTATCTCTAAAAAGAGCACATGCACTTGTCTAACAACTCCGCTTGCTCTATTTCCTCCCTGCAGGTAAGATAAGAAATACACAGCTAAACCTTTTGTCCCAAGTGAGAGGTGCTCATGGAAGATAGATAAATATGTAGAGAGGAAGAGTTCAGGAGGCAGTCCTCATTAGGGCTGGAAATTATCAGGGACAAGTTCACATGGAGGTGGCATTTGAGTTGGGTTTTAAGAGATAGATGAAATTTTGACAGATAGTGGCACTCACAGGAAGAAGCATTTCAGAGCCTCTGCTGTCATCTGCATAGACTATTTCATTTCTCTTGGGCAATGAGCACAGTGACATCAACTTTAGAATACTTGAGTTTCTTAGTTAACAGGTACCTTTTCCTAAAAGAATGGCTGGCAGAAACCATGGTTCAGATATGTTCTTAACGAAGTTTTAGTTAACCTACCTTAACCCAAGGACTTCTACAATGCTAGAAGAGAATAGAGTTTGCTATGTGCTAAAATGACAGAAAAATACTCATTTTGATAAGTTCTATAGGAGGGTCTCCTGGTAAGTCTTCCAAACTATCTAGAAATAATTCCCAGCCTAGAGTTTTTTTAGCTCAGCCAGCAATACCGAAATTAATAGAAGAGAATAAAGATTTCTGCATTAGGGTGTAGGTATAGGTGTGTCCATAATTAGTATTTATGAGTCAGCTATATTGTATAGATAATATCCATTCATTATCTCAATACAGCTCTTGAAACATAGGCCATTATCAACCTCCTACTTTCCAGATAAGTAAATTAACCTTTAGAGATTAATTACCATAGCCAAAGCCACAAATTAGATATAGATCTTGAATTCTAACTCAGAGTCTTCAAACCCAGAGGCCTCCTCCATAGGTTTCTGCAGCTGTGATTGGCATAGTGACTTTTAGCCACCCTGAGAGTCACAACATTTTAACTAGTTACTGTTGAGTAATGTGAAGCAGATCTTCACTATTATTTCCAATGACAGTGGCGGTGGACAAGAAGTCAGAATGAATGAAAAGTCAGGTCTATAGAACTATTAAAAATACATAGAACTGTACTAACTATTCATATAACCTTTTTCCATTTAAAGAAAATAATCAGAGGCAGTACTGGAATAGGGGTAAACAAATTGTTGTGTTAGGCCCATGAAAGACATACTTAATAATGATCTAAAACAATCTGTAATTATCTTATAGATTCAGAGCAGTTGTTCCTTCCATGAGGGTTAGCTTCCATAGTGCTGAAGGTAAAAATTGTGTATAGTCTCAATTACCCTTGTAAATCCCTCAAATTGTAACAATACAACCATATATGTATAGTACTTACTCTGTGCCAGGTACTTATGATAAAAGGACAGTCAACCCTCAGAATAATTCTATGTGGAAGTCCAGTCGTCACCCACATTTTATAGATGAGGAAAGTGTCTTACAGAGGGACTGAGTCATTTGCCTAATGTCCTATTGTTCTGAAATGGTAATTCTTGGGTTGAAATTAATCAGCCTGGCTCCAGACACTCTGTGTTCTTAACCACTATGCCTACTGCCTATTATCCGTAAGATAGCACGTCCTTATCTTCAGTGTCTGATGTGGTCTGAGAGTCATCATGTCAAGTTGCTTCTTTAAACATCAGAAGCTCACTCATCATGGCAAGATGCTCACACCATGATGTGGAAACAGCTGATGCAGACACCTCGTCATGATGCGATAACAGCTGATGCATTCCGGAGTGTGCACGCATCAAATGGAGTGCTTAGTAAATTTCCCAAATTAAATTAATTTTCTACATTCTCTCTCTCTCTCTGTGGGTGTCTATCTCAATCTCTTTCTCTCTCCGTCTTTCTCCTCTTGCTTTCTCAAATACTTGGCGTTTGGGTACATTCAGTGTGTTTACCGTTGTCTCTGCAGAGAAGACCCGCCCACCTGTGTGCCACTATGACTGGAAGTCCCTCCAGATAAAATGTGTTCAGGCTGTAACTTCGCTTTCTTTTGTGAATCAGTCTCCTCCTACTGGAAACTAACAATAACATGATTCCAGAGTTCTTCATGAAACGTCCTGTTTCCCCCTCACTATAAACACTATGGCTTTCTCTATGAATATGCCCCACTTTCCCCTAAACACACTTGAGCTGATGGCCTACTCCCCACAAAATGCAAACTTGGGAAGTTTGAATTAGTGAGTTAACTGTGCTCAGACCTCCTGGATCGGTTCTTCAAATATCTGCAGCACACTTTCCATGGGGGTGGGTGCAACTGGTGATAAAACGAATCCACGCAACAGTCCTTGCCCTTAGGGGAAGGCAAGACTTACAAATATGAATTCATGAATGAATTATAAAATGCATACATTTTATGAGGTTGAATATAATATGCACAATGCAGATCATTTGTCATAAATGGAGGGCATCACCAACAAAATTTTGCAAGAAATTATCTTCAGAGAAGGCCAGAGATGGAGCAAAGTAGAAACCAACATTCTCTAAATATCTGCAATAATAATAAAAGAGGTAATAAATGTTAGTGAGCACCTTAAAACTCTGCTAGCTGCTTTATGTACAGAATCCCTGACAGTCACAATGATGCTGCAGCTTCAGTGTTGTGATCCCACTTAGCAGATGAGTAAACAGAGTTTAAATGTATTTAAGGAGCTCAACCAATTGCCACGGCTGGATGCAAACCCGAACAATGCCTCCTACCTCAGCCTTTTATTGCCCCTGCTGCTCAGCCAGTGTGTGCTGGTTCAAGGGCGATGCTTTATTTGTTTATGTTGTTCTTTAGAACCCACATGTCAGTGAAATCATGTGGTATTTGTCTTTCTCTGACTGGCTTATTTCACTTAGCAGAATGCCCTCTAGGTCCATCAGTGCTGTTGTTAATGGTAAGATTTTGTCCTTTTCATGGCCAAGTAATATTCCATTGTATAGATGTACCACTGATTTTTTAAAATTTATTTTATTTTTATTTTATTCATTTTAGAGAGGAGACACAGAGTGAGAGAGAGAGAGAGAGAAAGGGGGAAGGAGCTGGAAGCATCAACTCCCATATGTGCCTTGACCGAACCAGTGCAGGGTTTTGAACTGGCGAACTCAGTGTTCCCAGGTTGACGCTTTATCCACTGTGCCACCACAGGTCAGGCAACCATAGATTTTTTTATCCACTTGTCTATGGATGGGCACTTGGATTGCTTCCATAGCTTGGTTACTGTAATCTAAAAACAAGTTAAACAAACAAACAAAAAACAGAAAGAGACTCACAGATCCAGAGAACAGACTGATGGTTGTCAGAGGGGAGGGAGGTTGGGGACTGGGTAAAAAAAGGTGAAGGGACTAAGATGTACAAATTGGTAGTTACAAAATAGTCCCAGAGATGTAAAGTACAGCATAGGGAATATATTCAATAATGTTGTAATAACTATGTATAGTATCTGTTGGGTACTGGAAATACTGGGGGAACACTTTGCAAAGTACACGATTGTCTTACCACTATACTGTACACCTGGAACTATACAAAATACTATGGAAAGCAAGCTGTAATTAAAAAAAATTATTTTAAGAAAAAAACTTAAACAAAGATGATGCTTTATTTGCATTGCTTTTATTAGACATACTATCTCACTTGTCTCCTCCATGTTTCTTTTCAAGGGGATGGACGGAGTAGTATCAGCTCCATTTCTAGAGGAGGAAGGAGAACAATGCAATAGGATACACAAGTTGCCCATATTCCTGTCCCCTCACTCACAAATATGCTGTGCCATGTACTGTATCAATACCTAGGACTATGGTCAGCAAATCTATAACTCCTGCACTCTCAGAGCTCAGAATCTTGTAAGCCATTAATTACAGGGGTCCTCGGGTTATGACAGTCTTGCCATATGACATTTTAAGTTTATGACGCTCACTCCTATAAAAACTTTAAAAAAATTGAGACATGAGTGTTTCGGCTTATGTAGTTAATGAACCACATGGGAGAACTAGCTTGGCTGCGCGTGGCGGAAGAATACACAGTACAGTGTACAGTACAATATATTTTTCTGTGGCTTAGTTGTGTTTTTATGTTCTACAGGATTATTTTAGATCTGTGTTAGGATAGGTAAGTGACTTAGGCTAGGGTGTGTACCACCAAAATTCGGGTTTCGTCACTGTCGTAGAAGAGGAACTGTGTCATAGCCTGAGGACCATCGTGTGTCATCACACAAATACGGATTTAATGGCAAGCTGATGAAACTGCCGGACAGGAAAAGTTGAAGTGCCTTGAGCAGGCAGAGAACCGGTTCTGAGAAACGGAGGAGGATGCTCCAGGTGGAAGGACCTGTGACCTGGTACCTGCAGGATGAGGACAGAATAAATTAGCTGCAAGTGGGACAAACTAGGCAGAGGAGGAGGGGCTTGTGGAGACATTCCATAAATAGACTGAAGCAGAGGGCACAGGTCCCCCAAACAGAGGGTCACTGATTTTGGTGCTCAGAGGGAGTATTGCAGAGGCTGAGCGGATAGCTAGGCAGTGAGTGATCACGCGGGGTCCAGTGAGCTGTGTGAAGACCTTTGTTTTTTAACTGGAGAGACGTAGCAAGATCTTGAGGAGTTTTAAGCAGAGGAGTGACTATTGCATTTTAAAAAGGCCCTTCTGGCCTGACCTGTGGTGGCGCAGTGGATAAAGCTTCGACCTGGGAACACTGAGGTCGCCAGTTCAAAACCCTGCACTGGTCTGGTCAAGGCACATATGGGAGTTGATGCTTCCAACTCCTCCCCCCCTTTCTCTCTCTCTAAAAATGAATAAAATAAGAAGAAATTTAAAAAAGGACAAATGTAAAAAGGCCCCTCTGTCTGCAGAGTGAGAAGATATTAAATGAATGTTGGAGGGGGGACAGGGAGGCTGGGAAGGAGGCAGTTCTAAGAGTAGGGGTGGGGGAGGGTGTGGGAGCCTTAACTGGGTAGAGTCAAAGGGACAGTAGAAAAGTTGGTGGATTTCAGGCTTAAAATTAACATAACGAAGACTGACCGACTTGGGGATCCAGGAGAAGCTAAAACGATGCAGAGCCATTCACCTGGGATCTGAGTCTAGGGCTGTAGGCAACGTGACAAGGACTGCTGGAGCCAGGGACTCATTCTTAATTTAGATCTTCACTGTATGTGGGCAAGGGGCAGGGCGCGTCGGGACTGGGAGACAGAAACTGGTTAGGAAATGAGGCCACTTCCTAAGTGCTGCAGTGGCATTTTGGACTTGTGGGATCCGTGCGGGAGGTGAGTGTGTGTGTGTGTGCGTGTGTGTGTCTGTGTGTGTGTGTGTCTGTGTGTGTGTGAGCCTGTGTCTCTGTGTGTGTGTGTGTGCCTGTGTCTGTGTGTGTCTGTGTCTGTGTGTCTGTGTGCCTGTGTCTCTGTGTGTGTGTGCCTGTGTCTGTGTGTGTCTGTGTCTGTGTGTGTGTGTGCCTGTGTCTGTGTGTGTCTGTGTCTGTGCCTGTGTCTGTGCCTGTGTCTGTGTGTGTGTGTGCCTGTGTCTGTGTGTGCCTGTGTCTGTGTGTGTGTGTGCCTGTGTCTGTGTGTGCCTGTGTCTGTGTGTGTGTGTCTGTGTGTGTGTCTGTGTGTGTGTGCCTGTGTCTGTGTGTGTCTCTGTGTGTGTGTGTGTGCCTGTGTCTGTGTGTGTCTGTGTCTGTGTGTGTGTGTGCCTGTGTCTGTGTGTGTCTGTGTCTGTGTGTGTGAGTGTGCCTGTGTGTGTGTGTGCCTGTGTCTGTGTGTGTCTGTGTCTGTGTGTGTGAGTGTGCCTGTGTGTGTGTGTGCCTGTGTCTGTGTGTGTCTGTGTCTGTGTGTGTGAGTGTGCCTGTGTGTGTGTGTGCCTGTGTCTGTGTGTGTCTGTGCCTGTGTGTGTGTGTGCCTGTGTGTGTGTGTGCCTGTGTCTGTGTGTGTGTGTCTGTGTGTGTGTGTCTGTGTGTGTGTGCCTGTGTCTGTGTGTGTCTCTGTGTGTGTGTGTGTGTGTGTGTGAGAGAGAGAGAGAGAGAGAGAGAGAGAGAGAAACAGAGAAAGACACACACAGAGAGACAGGGTGTTAGCTTTCTCTTCTGCCCCAATTTCTATGAGCGGCTCTGTCTTTTGTGTTCCTTGCCAAGAGGAAAGAAAACAGATTGTTCTTGCTCAGAGCATTCAGCTGACTCAACTGATGCCAAACCAAAAAAACAGAAAGAAAAAAAAAGCCCTAAGAACATTAAAATTTCTCATGTGTACAGAGCACTGCACAGTTTAGAAAGGGTTCTACGTTACACACATAAAACTGTAAACCCTGTGTGTCAAGCATCCTACCATGGATTTTCCTTCAATTTGAAAGACAAAAATAAAAAAAAAAAATGTTGTGAGTGAGGGGTTCAATGACTGGCGTAGTAGGCCTTACAATGTATTCGCATCAATTAGATCTGACTTCAGTTCTCTTCACTGGTTATATTGGGCTTGAGTTCACCGTGAGGGGGCCACCTACGATGATATGAAGGACTGCATATAAGTCCTTTCCTATTCACAAAGCCCTTTCCCCCTGGGCACTCGCTTTCTTCATCACAGCGAGACTCATGTTATCACCTCATTTCAGATGAGAAAAGGGAGGCTCCCACGTGCCCTCTGTCAAACAGCCAGCGAGTGGGAGCATTGGAATCTAAACCCATTTCTTCTTCTCTTGCCCTTTGCCTCCTCCCAGGAAATACTGTTAAGCTGAGAGGAATGGGACCTTTGGTTCAGAGAGAGATTTCAATAATTCAGTATGCTGGGTGTTGAGGAGGCTCTCACAAATCTCGAGTCCAAATGAAAGCTCTCCACAGAACGAGCCCTGGTCTGCAGCGGTGAGGAGTGGTTGGGTCCAGAGCAGCTGTCATCACCATCTCCTAATTGGAAATAATTGGGATTGTGTCTCAAACCACAGAGCCCTGATTAGGCAACTCAACCTCAACCAGAAAGTATGTTACCATCTCCAATGGCAACAGTTCAATCCTCACTTCCAGCACACCGTTCTTCCCTGCCAACTGGCAGGAACTTACCACCCAGAGGCTGCCGGTCTCTTGATCCAGCCCTGAAGCCTCAGGACAAACCAAGGTAGATCAACATCTCAAGTTAGGGTCAGGCAAAGAGGTTCAGCTTAGAACAGTGCTAAAGACATTTTTGTGGGGTAACGTAACTACGGATTCTGAGGATGGTCTGGGAGATGCATGCATGCAAATTTATTTCATAACTCCACGAAGCAGGGGATCATCCAAGTGCCCAATTGGCAGAGGAAAACATAGACGCAGAGAGGTAATACTGCTGGTCCAAGGTCATGCAGCCAGCGAGTGGTGGAGCGAGGATTCCATGTCCTGTCTCCCTGGTGCAAAACGCATGCGCTTTTCACATTTCCCCTCTCCTACATATTTTTCCATTCCTACTGTTTTAAGACTCTCTCTTAGACATTTTCCCAGTCTCATTTCTATTTCTCTCTCAGAGCAAAGATCAAGAAACACCTGCTCTTTAAACCTTGCCCTTTCGACTTGACTTGGAGTGGTGAGCGCACAACGCAGTATACAAATGATGTATCACAGAATTGCACACCTGAAACCTGTATGATTCTACTAGCCAATGTCACCCTAATGAATTCAATAGAAAATTAAAAGAAAAAATACAGCCCTCCCTTTCCCCTCAGGTGAAATTATGAGCAGAGAATAGAGTCCCAGAACTAAGAGAGCCAGGAGAAGATGAAGACGTTGGAAAAGAAACCCACAGTTGCTGAGCAGCCAATAATTGGCTGTTTTTATATCATTGCTTGTGAATGCTGGAAACAGACTTCTGTTTATTATGTTAATAAATCCTCTGTTATTCTCCATTGCTTATGTATAATTAAGCAATACCTCCTTCTAGAGTTTGGGAAAACTACAGTGTTTGTTGGGCTCGGTAATACCTAATAACAGAAAATATGGGAACGGCTACCAAAAGGGCTACAAGAAATGAGCTGCCTGAGGACCCAGGGAAGAGACTGAGAGAGAACCCAAAACACTGTGGGAGGTAGGTAGGGCTCAGGATAAGGGAGGCGGCCATCCTAGTCTCTTCTAGTCAGCCTATTATGAGGTATCCCCAGTGACACATTTTGGAAAGAATGCTGACAGTTGGTTCAGGTCCAAACGAGAGTTCCTAGATAACAAGAGGGCTGGAATGATTCCTTATAGGGCTTGTTAAAATGAATGAACTCCTCTGAGCTTCATTTTAAAAAATGGACTGATTCAATGCACTTAGTGTTTCCCAGGTGTGCTTCTTGACTTGTTAGCTGTTTGTTCATTTAAGAAGCATGACATGGAGTAATCAGTTGCCGGTCACTTTGCAGCTCTGTGCCTCAGACACATCTCAATCACCTGCCATGTCTGGGATGCAATGGCAGAAGCTTGGGTGACCAATGAACATGGGTCTGAGCTTCACAGAGCTCACATTCCAGTTGTGTGAATAACCTGAGCAAGGAGAGCAAGATCCAGAGAACATAATTTCAGATGCTGAACAGGGATACCAGGAACTCAATCAGGATAATGAGGGTAAGGTGATAAACAGTGATCAATGAAGTCAATCATTTGGTGCCAGGAAGGTGATATTTAAGATCTGAATGACCAGAGGGAACCAGACCAGCAACAAATCTCAGGCAGGGCGTTCCAGGTAGAGGGAACAGCTGGTGCACAGTTCCCGCAGAAGAATCACTGTGGGGTGTTCTTGGAATAGAAAGAAGGCTGGGGTAGCTATGGCTCAGGGAATTATGGGCAGAGCAGTAATGAGAATGGACTTTATTACCAAGTGCCGTAAGAGAAAGGCTTTGCAGGGTTTTCTATAAAACACTGACATGATCTTTGTGTCTTTTACTTGCCATCAAGTCTGCTCTGACTCCTGGTGACCCTAGGAGAGTGACGTCCATAATGTTTCATCCTCATCAGCCCTGCTCAGCTCCTATAGACTCACACCTGGACCTTCTTCTGTAGTGTCAATCCATCTCATAGTTGGTCTCTCTCTTGTCCTGCTGCCTTCTCTTTTCCCCAGCATTGTGGTCTTTTCCGAAGAACTCTGCCTTCTCTAGATGTGGCCGAAGTAGGGTAGCTTCAGTTTTGTTAGTTTTGCCTCCAGCGATGTTTCAGGCTTAATCTGCTCTAGGACCCACCTGTTCATCCTTCTGGTGGTCTAGGGTATCCATAGAGCTCTCCTCCAAAATCTTATTTGAAATGAATTGAAGTTTTCTTTTTGTTTGTTTTCTGTTTTTGCTATCAGCCTTCTTCACTGTCCAAGTTTGACACCTGCACATAGTAACTGGCAGAGGAGGGTATGGATGATCTTAGCCTTGGTCTCTAACGACACATTGCTACCCTTCCAAGCCTCAGCCTTCTTTGGAACTCTATGATTAAGACATCAAAGAATCACCACTTGGTAATAAAAAATATGGACCCTATGCATAATATCATATGCATAATTACAATATTGACTATTGTTTTAGAGGCTCCTGACTCTCCATAAATCCCATCCATGTTCCTCCTCAATTTCACAAACTTCTAAGTCTCCTTCTAGTTCTCACCTGAGCACAGTTGAGAGAATGAGGATCATTTAGCTAAATGGCAAATATTAACAACAAGCTTTGATCATCAATGAGCAAAAGAGAGTTTATATTTATCAACAGGGGTGAGGCCATCTGAATACCAGGCTCCCGTTTCTTACACCTCCGCCTCCCCACCCCTGGCCGTACTGCTGTGCTGAGAGTTTACTGCTGGCTGGGAGGACAAAAGTCCTAAGGACAAATGTTTGTAAGGGACAGGAAGGAAGGATATACAGCCTTTTATTTAACTCTTCACCTTCTTACCATCTCTGCCATGAAACATGCTTGCTTACTGTTTATTTGCAAATATATTTTACTAATAAAAGCTTCTAAAGTGCTGTATCCTTGCCTGATTTATATTTAGATGGGGCCCTGCCTTTCCTACAAGCCTGAAAACATCTCAAAAATAGGATAATGTTTTCTGTGTATTATGTTCAGCACAGTGCCTGTGTTACAGGAAGAATTGGGCATACCTCCCTAAATGTGTATAGGGAAGTACTAACTCAGAATGGAACTATATTTCCAGACAGGGTTTTTGAAGAGGGGATTACGGTAAAATGAGGTCATATGGATGGTCCTAATCCAGTACAATTGATGTCTTTATAATAAGAGATTAGGACACAGACATGAGTGTGCCTGGGGGAAAGACCATGTGGTGACAAAGGGTGATTGATGGTGGCCATCTGCAACCAAAGAAAAGTGGCATTAGAAGAAACCATCCCGGCTGACACCTTGATCTTGAATTTCTAGCCTCCACAACTGTGAGAAAATAGGCTTCTGTCGTTTCAGTCACCCTGTCTGTCTGCAGCCATTTTGTTAGGGCAGCCCTACCAACTAACACAGCCTGTCCCAGTGAATATGATCTCCAACCTCCCTTGCTCAATTGTGAGCATCTCAAGGACAGCGGCTGTTAAGCTTTGTGCCCAAGGTTCCCCAAACTAGGCTTATTGCAGTGGTTCTTAACCTGGGTTCTGTCGAACCCTAGGGGTTCAATGAGTCGGTCTCAGGGGTTCAGCGAAGCCTCTGCCGCGGAGGCCAGAATAAAGTAATACCGTGATTTGTTGTGAGTTCATGCACTTTGTTGGTTTTGTTCTTTGAGCAAGGTGATGTTCATGCACGGCTCATTTTGTGCACCAGTAAAAAAACATATACCTATGTATTGAATTCAGAAAAAAATCATATTTTATTTATCACTAAAGAAGGGTTCGGTGAATGCGCACATGAAACTGATGGGTTCGGTACCTCAAAAAAGGTTAAGAACCACTGGCTTATTGGGAGACATTTGAGAGATGGTCATGAGGGTATGATTCAAGGTGACAGCACTGAGGGTTTAGGACGCACTGAGAATGGCTACCAGGAGAAGCTCAAATCCATTCAAGGGGACAAGTGATTAGGGGACAAGACCCAGTTTCACCCATGCTGCACTGTGTGTGCTTGAAGGAGACTGTCGGGGGTGATATGGCAGATGGGAACAGTCTGCCCCTCTCTCCACAAGAGACCTGTCACTTTCCATCCACTTCTGCTCTCTCCAAAGGTCAGAGAAGCTGTTCATCTGATTGGTCAAGTCTGAGTCACTAATTGAGCTGCGATGAATAGACAGGATAATTGTGCTTTAGAAAAGCAGGGGCCAGATACGAGCATCTTTCTTACTTGCCCTTTCTCGCATACCTCTTCCAGGGGTAGAAAGCACAAGCCACACCAGCATCCCAGCTGGGATCCAGCCAGGCTTGAGTGTGTTAGCACAAGTCAGGGGCCAGACCAGGAGGATGGCGACTTAAAATTCGAAGCTTGGCATCAACGCCAACTTAGCCTTTTGTCATGGTGTTGGAAACCGGCACACATATTCACACAAAGTAGGGAATTAGATTCTCGTGTGGTCACTGCTCCTTGTCGATTTTCAAAACACAGTGGGTGGAATAGGGACATATGTCAGGTCCCTCTCGCTATAAACCCTCTCTTTAGCTACCCTGTCACCTCACAGCCCAGACCCCTCCCATCACCAAGCTCCGTGATGTTTGCACGGAGACAGCTGGGCTGCACGTCTGTGGGTGGTTTAAGATCCTGTGAATTACGCAGATCCTGGCTCTTATATCATCAATTATTCTGGTCCTTCATGTGGGCCTGCGTGGGCTGCAGCGTGTGATTTCTGGTTCTCACCCTTCGGGGACTCTTAGCGGCCTGACCTTTTGAGTCACTTCTTCACTGAATCACTTTTCTTAATCCCTAGTGCCCCCCAACACCCCCCCTTGCTCTTCGCCATGTTCGTTTGGCTAGCACGCTGATCTCTAACGTGCACGGCTGTGTCTCAAGTCCTCGTCCTCCCTCTCAAGTGGGAAGCTCATGGCCTCAAAAACAAACCGAGTGCGACTTTTCTCCCTTTTGTTTCCTAATCATTTTAAAGCGCTGATTTATTTCCCAGAATAATGGGGACTGTGCAATGTTCTGAAAATATAATAAAAAAACAGAAAACTTTCCTTGCTTTGAGCAATGAATTCATTTTCACTTAAAAAAAATTAAATATATACATGTAAACATACACACACACACTCATAGTATATATCCTGCAGAAAGAACAGGGTTCATCATAAAAACAATTTGTTTTGCATTAAAATGGCAAAACAAAAGAAAGTAAACTATATAAATGTATGTGTAGCTATAGATGCAATTTTATTTCACAACCTACTGGCAGAAGTAGCCTCCTGAGGTCAGCGGCGCGGAAGCATCCCGTTCTCGTTCTCATCAAACCCCAGTAGCATTTATGCAGGATGTGCTGCCAGGTGACTCTGCTGCTGTGGCTTCATTCCTATAGTTTCCGGGAGCCAGAATAATGTCATCTTCTCTACAAGCTGGAATGTGCGGAGAGCAGGAGCAGGTCCCAGAAAATGCGCCCGCGCCCCGTTCTGCTGCATTTCCGGGGAATTGGGGGAATCGTGCCGCCCAGCCAGGGGACGGGCTTGACTTCCTCACCAATACAGGTCTGTGCCAAATCATAGGGTTTGGACATCTGCATCTGTATTTTCACTGTAATTGCCATCCTTTCTTTACCTGTAAGTTTCTCTGTTGAAATATGCAAATTTATCAAATAATAATGAAATATTGCATTAAAATGGCGTTTATCTCCCAAGACCCTCTATGGGCATCACGCAATAAAATCTATATTTAGAAGTTGTCTACAAGACCACCTTCTTGGAGAATGCACTCCAGTAACATTTTTTTGTTACTTTTTTAAAGGTTTTATTTGTTTATTTTACAGAGAAGAAAGAGAGAGAAGGGGAAGGAGCAGGAAGCATCAAGTCCCATATGTGCCTTGACCAGGCAAGCCTGGGGTTTCAAACCAGCGACCTCAGTGTTCCAGGTTGATGCTTTATCCACTGCACCACACCAGGCCAGGCTCCAGTAGCATTTTAATCTTCATATATCTGGGTCTTTACTAATAGCTTAAAGTCATTGATTTTTAATATAGTTCCATTTGATTAGAGACTGTATTTATCTTTTAAAATTATGGAGACCTGTTTAATAGTGCAGCATATATGATTTTTCTTTTTATTGTGGCAGAGGTAGAGAAATAGAAAGAGGGACAGATAGGGACAGACAGACAGGAAGGGAGAGAGATGAGAAGCATCGATTCTTTGTTGTGGCATCTTAGTTATTCATTGGTTGCTTTCTCATATGTTCCTTGGCTGGGGGCTACAGTAGACTGAGTAACCCCTTGCTCAAGCCAGTGACTTTGGGCTCAAGCTGGTGAGCCTTGCTCAAACCAGATGAACCCACGCTCAACCTGGCAACCTTGGGGTTTCAAACCTGGGTTCCTCAACATCCAAGTCCAATGCTCTATCCACCGCCCCACTGCCTGGTCAGGCTATATGGTCTATCTAGATGAACACTGAATGTACACCAGAAAAGTTTGCATACTCTGTCATTTCTAGGTGTAATGTGGTAAAATTGTCATTTATGTCAATGTGATTGACAGTGTTTCAGTTACTGATTTTTTTGTTATCTACCAGTTATTATTTTAATGTTCTTTTAATCATATTTTTAAATTACAGATTACTTTCAATATTATTTTGTATTAGTTTCAGGTGTACAGCAAAGTGGTTAGATAACCATGTACTTTACAAAGTGTCATTATCTACCAATTACTGAAGAGGAGTATTAATCTCTTCTATTATGATTGTGGTTATCTATTTTTAATTCTGTCAGTTTTGCTTCATGTATGTTCAAAATTGTCGAGTTGATTGAGGATTTATCGCTTTTCCCCTTTAATTTAGTCAGTTTTGCCTCATGCGATTTGAAGCTCTCTAATTGGGCAGATATACATTTAGGATTACAGTGTCTTCTTCATGAGTTGATCATTTTTCAGTATTAACTTTTGCTCTTTCTCTTTGGCTACAGTCCCTGCTTTCAGTCAGAAATTGCCTTGCTAATAATTGCTTCAGGTAAGGATCAGCAATGGACGTTAAAACCAGTTAAGTGGAAGTTTGAAGAGAAACACAATACCTGGTCTCAAAGAATCTCCCAATAAAATACTTATTAATAACAAATTACAAAAATAGTAACTTTATAGGCACCACCATAAGTGAATGATCAAAATTAATTACCAGAAATCAGACAAATAGACATCATATTTTCCGAATATTTTGCCGAGAAAAGGACACAGTGTCACTCCCAAGGTCCTCCTGACCAAAATGCATAACCTGGGCCTTATCATGAGGGACCATCAGACAGGCCTGATTTGAGGAACATTTTACAAAAAAGACCAGTGATTTTTTGAAGCCTCAAGGTCATGAGGACAGAGACTGAGTAACTATTCCACACTAAAGGTAAAGCACAGGGGCAAAACTGAGTGTAACATTTAATCTTGGATTAAATTCTGAACTCAAAGAAGAAATTATTTTGTTATAAAAAAAAAGATCCTAATGGGACAATTGGGAAAATTAAATAGAATGTCTAGACTAGATAATAATATGGTAACAATGTTAATTTCCTGATTTTGAGAATTTGTATTTATGTGAGTGATTGGTTTTGGGGAAAACACACAATGAAATACTTACATGTAAAAGAGAATTATTTATGCAGGAAGATTAGCTGGCTTGGGCATGTGTGTCCAGATCTTAACACAGGTAAGAGAAAGGGAAAAGGGGGAAAAAAGAGAGAGATGGAAAGATGATGGTATGGAGAAATGTGGTAAAATATTAACATTTGGTGAATAGGGTGCACTGCATATAAGTTTTTCTTATTTTATAATATTTCTAGACATCTAAAATAATTTTAAAATAGAAAGAAAATCCTCATCTCAAAGTCTATATTTTCTTTCACATATAAATATAATTACTTTAGCTTTCTTAATCTTAATGTTTGCATGGTGTTTCCCCTATCTTTTAACTTTTAAATGATCTGTGTTTCATGTCTAAAATACCACACAATTACATTGTGCTTTGATTTTTTATTTAGTTTGACAATCTCAGCTTTTTAAATTGTAATGTTGAGTCCATTTAGAATAATATTATTATTTATAGAGTTGGATTTAAGGCTACACTATTTTTTTTATCACTTTGCTATTTGTCTTTTCCTGTCTTTATTTGGGTTAATCAAATATTTTCTAGCATTTAATTTTAATTCCTCTACAGGTTTTTCAGCTATACCTCTTCACTATGTTTTTTTACTGGTTGCCTTAGGGATTGCAATATGTATCATTAAGTTATTAGAGTCTGCTTGGAGTTAATGTCATTATTTCTAAAAGCGAAAGAACCTTGCAGCAGTAGAGTTCTAGTTATCATCTCTTTTAAAAAAATGGTGTCACCTATCTCCTAGAAAATAGAAAAATAGTGTTATATTTTTTGCTCTAAATAGTCATATGCATTTTACATATATTAAGAATTTTTTTTTTTAAAAAATTGGCTTTTATGTTAATCTTACCACGCCTGGTACTTGTTATTGTTCTCTGTAGCTCTGTCCATTTCCTTTAGCAAAATAATCTTCCTTTAGCATTTCTTGTAAGTACAGTCTTCTGGGGACAAATTATTTCCATTTTTAAAAATCTAACAATGCCCAAAATTTGCTTTCATTTTCTATGGATGTTTTTGCTGGATATGAACTTTTAGGTTGACTGTTTCCTACTCCCACCCCCAGCACCTTAAAGATGTCTAATTGTCTTCTGTCTTCCACTGATTCTGATGAGAAATGAGCTATCATTTCCTATTGACATCTTTGTCTTACTGTATCTAATGTGTCATTTGCTTTAGATCCATTCAATATTTTCTTTTAATTTTTGATTGTTTGACTATAATTTCCTTAGATGTCTTTTTTTTTTTTTTATCCTTGTGGGTGCTCACTTATACTCTTATATCTGTAAGTTTGTTTTCTACCAAATTTGGGGACAAGAAGGGAGAAAGATGAGAAGCATCAACTCTTTGTTGCAGCACCTTAGTTGTTCATTGATTGCTTTCTCATATGTGCCTTGATCAGGGGGCTGCAGCAGACTGAGTGACCCCTTGCTCAAGCCAGTGACCTTGACTCAAGCTGGTGAGCCTTGCTCAAACCAGATGAGCCCGCGCTCAAGCTGGTGACCTTGGGGTCTCAAACTTGGGTCCTCCGCATCGCAGTCCGACGCTTTATCCACTGCACCAGTGCCTGGGCAGGCTTTATTGCTTTTCTGTCTCATTATCATTCCTTTATTTCTGGAATATCAATTATATGGATGTTGTAGTGCTTGACATTGTCTCACAAGTGGTGAAAGTTTTTATTTTTGTTCACTCTTTCATTTTATCTGTGCTTTATTGTAGATAGTTTCTGCTATTATTATTTGTTTTAGAGAGTTTCTGCTTTATTTTAGTTTCTGTTATTTAAATTCACTGACTGATCTCTTTTTCTGCTGTCTCCAACCTGCTATTAAGCCAAATCAGTGAAATTTTATTATAGATATTATATCTTTTGTTTCTAAAGTTTCTACTTGGTTCTTTAGTTTCTATTTTTCTGATGGAGATTCAATTATTACGATCATATATTCCCTTCAGTCCTTCATTATTTATAATAGCTGATTTCAAGTACTTATTACTATTGCTAATTTTAATAGTTGGGTTAGCTCACTACCTCCTTGAAGAACTCGACCTATTAAAAACTGACAGCTCTGACTATTAAAAACATCTTGCCTTGTGTTTAACGATCACATGCTGTCTTTGTCATTTCCTCTAAAAACACAGAGAAAAGTCTACCGCCTTTTTAAATGGCAGTCAAAATTTTCTGGGAGAGGCTTTCATGCCTTTTAGCAGATTCTCAAAGGTCTCAGTATTGTTAAGTAGCACTTCATAGAATGTCATTATTCAAATCCTCTCTCTTCTCTAGATTATTTGAGATACTATAAATAGGGCTTAAGAGGAAAGACTGGCTTCAAATCCTAACCCTGTTCATGACCTTGGATAATTTACTTACCTCTCTGTGTCTTAGTTTACTCACCTGCACAATAAGGATAACATGAGCTATCTATCTGTTGGACTATTGTGAGGAGCAAATCAATTGATACACGCAGAAATAATTAACAGCGTCTGGCTTACTGTAAGTGTTTGATGAAGACCTGGTATTACAGAATCAAATTTTCCTTTGGAGCCATTCTAATAATAGGCATTGCTGAAAATCCAGTAGAGGAATTAAAATTAAGTGCTAGAAAATATTTGATTAACCCAAATGAAGGTAGAAAAGAACAAATAGCAAAGCGACTTAAAAAAATAAAGTGTAGCCCTAAATCCAACTATATGAATAATAATATTAAGTCTAAATGAAATTCTAAAGCTGATATTGTCACACAAAATAAAAAAGTGAGGCACAAGGCAATTGTGTGGCATTTTAGACGTGAAGCACAGATAATTCGAAAGTTAAAAGATGTGGGGAACGTGTTGCAAACATTAAGATTAGGAAAGCTAAAGTAACTGGTATGTCACCTATACTCTACCTCAATAGGGCTTTTTTCCCCCCAGTTTTTATTGAGAACAAGCAGATGATCCACATTTAAGAGAAATATGGTGGAATTACTGGCATGAGAGAAAGGAATGGGGAGAAGCCACATGGGGCCCGAGCAGAAAGCGTCATTGTGAAAAATGCAAAGATGAGGAGAGTTTAAAACTTCTCCATTCCTGCATCCCATGTCATTTCTTTTCTTTAACCATAGCCTCCATTCTGGTTTCACAACTCTTGGCAGGGTAAGCATTCCCCTGACAGACCGTCCCTTCCCGCAAAACACTCCGGGAAAGAAGACACAAGTTATGTGCAGAAGCATGTTTGAACATTGCAACCTTCATAATTCCACCAACCCTTTCACCGGGACAGCAGCCTTTATGTTCTGTCCATCTGAGTGGAGCCCATGCCAGGGCTCCACTAACGGATTTGGTTACCATGGTTTATGGGGCTCCCTCATCAAGGAGTCCAGAAACTTCTCTACCTTCTGACCATTTGACTCACTCTGGGGCAAAAACTCTGGGTCCCCATTGAGAGGCAGAGTCACAGATCTACTAAATTAAAATCACTGCAGGGGGGTAAGGGTGGGGCTAGGCTATCTCTATTTCTTTCAAAGCTCCCTAGCCTAACCCTCCTACCTCATGCCTACCCGACAAGATGATTCTGATACATCCTGGCAGCACAAGTCCCGACACAGAACTGTTTAGGAAATGAAGGACAGATTGTCTTTAAGAACCACATTGGGATGGGAAGTAAGTGATTCTAAGTAAGGCCCTGATCAAGCAGTCCCCTTGTTATACTGATGGGTCCATGGAAAATTAATTCTACTCACCATGATTAAAAATGGAAAGGTCAGGCCAAAAACATGTTTACTGGCTTCAGTGTGGGTTTGTTCCTTGACATTCTTATCTAGGGATTGTTTCATTTGATGTAGAGAGACTGGGCCTCTGTTATCTGCTTCAGAATCTATTTTGACAAATGATCCATCTTGATTTTGCCTAATGAGAGTCATTATTATCTCAGTGTATCTCCCTTTCTTTTTAAGAGAAATCCTCTGGTTTGTCGTGCATTTAAGAAGCTGCTGCCAACTGGAAACATCAACGTGGCCGATCCCAGCGCATGCCAGCGCCCTCTCCTCAATAGAAGCACCTATAATCTTTGTAACCTAAACTCTTAATTCTGAAGCTTCCCTGGTTAAAAACGGGTGTCAGAGAAAGACAAGTATCATGCGATTTGACTCATAGGTGGAATCTAATAAAATAAAAAGTTTATCTCTCTTCAAAATTGGTGAAGCCCTGGCCTTGAAGAATTAGGATGCTGTGAAGTTTAATTCATGTCGGCAGAATCCTCAAATGCCACTACATAAAAGACACTGGGCTGATGCAAAGGATTACTATGACTACAATTTACCAGTTGCTGGCTCTGGTCACTTGCTGGGCTGCGCATTATGCTTGCATTTGAGCAAGCACATCAGCGGCCACTTGGAAATCCAACCTGACCTGAGGTTTGCCCAAGCCTTACACCTGAGCATCAAAGCCATCTGACATCCTAGGGGGCATTCAGAGATTCCTACAGCTCCCAGGGAAAGCTTGTTGAGATGCAGCAGGATAAAAAGGATAATAATGGTGACCCTGGATTCTGGGCCTCCCACTTGCTAACTAACTCTGGACCACTCTCCCCCACCTTGTAATAATAGAGAGAATGCCTATCTTGGACAGCATGCAGAGGAGTAAATGAGGTGACATAGGCAAACTGCCATATAGAATATGTGATAGTTAATCAAAGCTGCCTCAGTGATGGATTCTAGAGAAAGAAACTGATGCAGAAATCTGAGAGAGAAAATAATGATGAGAGAGAAGACTAACATTCCAGACCACATCCATCTGTGATAACTGTATCGGTACATTCAAGCAGTCAAGAAAATCATGTTTTGCTAATGATATTTTGAGATAAAATAAATGCAGGCATGTTTATGAGATTGTTCTGTTTATAGCAACACCCGGATAGGTGACTTCGACTGTCTTCATTTGACAGATGTGACTGAAGCTGACAGATACACTTGAGATCACACATGATCATTGAGCGTAAAGATGCACAGTGACCAGACTTCTCTTAGCCATATGACAGCTGTCTCTCACAGCTGCATGGTGGACAGAATGTGTGGGTTAGTGCTCATATGTGTTGTTTTGTTTTTAATCCCAACATATGATAAAAAGTTACTTTTGAGATTTTTGAAGGAAGTAAACAAAGTGTCATTTTAACATTTTAATGCTAACTTTATTCTTTTACTCTCACAACCATTCTGCCAAAAAAGAAAAAAGAAAGAGAAAAAGAAAGAGTGGTCGTAATTCCCAATTTATTGACATGGAAATTGAGGTCCAGAGAGTAGTAACGCCAAGAGAATAACCAATTAACATAATTTATATAAAGATCAAAGGCTTCTTGGGGGTTTACAGACAGTGTGCTTCCCTGTTTTATTTTTAACCATATTATAATCTTTAAAAAAATTTTATTAATTTTTTGTTGATTAATTTGGAAAGACAGAGAGGAAGGAAGAGAGAGAGAGGGCCAGACAGACAGAGAGAAGTATTCATTTGTTGTTCCACTTAGTTGTGTACTCATTGGCCGCTTCCTGTATGTGCCCTGACCAGGAATTGAACCCACACCTTGATGTTTCTGTACAACACTCTAACCAACTGTGCTAACTGGCTAATGCTATATTCATAATCTCAAGGCAGCATTTCCTAAAGGTGGTATATTAGACAGGACATCCATGTGAAAACAAGCTGCCTTCTTACCCACCTTCTACCTAAAGCAAAGGAGGCTCTGGCAGATAAAGAATGTCTCTCACAGCAGTCACCGGAGCTCCCAGGTGGGATATTTGGTGCTCAAGGTAGTCATTCCCTGGTTTTGCTGCTCTCCTGCTCTGCCTTCAGCAGCAGCAACACAGCATCTGCTGGGATGAACCAGCCTCCCTCCCTGTGCCCCTTCACAGGCAGGGATGGCCCCAGAGGTCCTGAGAAGGCCGGATCCTGCAGGGTAGGCATGGTTGGGCCTGAGCCACGACAAGTATCATCAAGGTCTAGGATTTTATTCTGCTTTCTTTCATCCTGATTTATTTTATAGCTAATGACTCTCTCGACTTGGTGATGTATGATGCTATGTCAGGGACAAAAAAAAATTGAACTTTGACTAATTAAATACAACATCTTCATGCAGTGAAAGGTTTTGCAGATGAATGTAACCCACATGAAATTATGTTGGCAGGAGAGTCCCATGGAAAAAAGTCCTAAAACAAGGGAACAAGGACAGGGAGACTTAGGATAAGAGAGGGAGGGAGACTTCAAAAGGCAGAGAAAGAAGAGAATATTTACAAAGATAAGGAGAGACATACAGAAGAATAGATAGCTTGAGATGGAGTCTCAAGGACTAAAAAGTCTAAAGGGCAGCATTATAGACAAACTCAGACATATACAGGATGCATTCGGTTATTTTTGTGAGTAGACTCATATAGATATGCAATAATATTCTGCAGACATGTTGAGTACTTTTCACAAATAAAGCTATCTGCTATCTATCTGTTTATTCAACAAATGTATGCATGGAGCTCCTTCTGTGAGTAAGGTACTGTGCTAGAACCCAGGGACACAAAAAAGCAAAACCCCCTTGTGCAAATCTAATTAGAAAGACATTCATTAAACAGGAAGAATAAAAATAAATATCCAATTTCGATGTTGCAGTTACAGTGAAGGATAAAATCTATGGTCGTTGAAAGGCATGTTTAACAAGTAAATTATTTTCAAGTGTGATAAAAGTAGCAAGAAATAACAGAAGCATAAAATCTATTTTTCTCCTCATACAGCTTTCAGGCTTAGAGAGGTGGAGGGGTTTGATCAAGCTCAGAAAGGAAAATATATCTAGAATGAATACCCATTTCTTAAGTAGGATTTCAGCAAGTCACACTTTATTTATTTATTTATTTATTTATTTATTTAGAAAATAAACAATTGTGGAACAGTTCAAACACGTAGAAAAGCATAGAAACTGACACAATGGCTATCCATGTGCTCACCAGTAACTACCATCTTTTGTAAGTCTACATTTCAATCACTTAAAAATAAAAGGGAAACTTTCCAGCCAGGTACCCTGCCTGCACTACCCTTTGGTCTTCTTGACACCATCAGAATGCAAATTTCATACCATTTTTGCAGATGAGATAACGAAGATTCAAAGATTTTTAGGGAACTGTCCCAACTGTGAACAGCCTAGAAGTGGTAGAGTCAAAATTTTTCTCCCAGGATTATCTAATTCCATGCTTTTTCTGATGTGCAACACAGCTCAAGGGAGAGAAAAAAAGTCACAGAAAGGATCAAGAATTTTCAACACTCTGACATCTGGAACTAGGACACAGAATACTTTTACTATTTCTCTTATCCCCCTCCCTATCATCTTCTTATTGGCTAGGAAGTTAGGAGATTTATTTTTGTTCCTTGGGGGTTATTCACATGTTCACTCCCACATCATCTCAGGTCTAAGGAATGTTGGCAGGAAGAGTAGCACACCTGTTCCACCTTTCCCACGTCTTCCCCTCCTGTTCACATCAGCCTCTGAAGCTGTCCTCCTTTGTTAACTCATTACTGTGATCCCTAACCAAGGGTAACATGCTGCTAAGGCACAGCTGTTGCCATGGTAACCATGATGTCATAAGGTGACACTACGTGTTTGGGGCGAGTGTGATGCTGAATTCTTTTTGATTTAAGATATTAACTTCATACACATGAAAAATAAAATGCTAGGTGTAAAAGTACAAAGGAACCCAACATTAGTGCATACTTTTCTTCCAAGTAATCAAGTTGGACGTGACAACCTCCATATGGTCTTTTCCTGCTCTAAGATTGTATAATTATGGGGAAAGATGAATAATTACTTTTTTCGGAAAGAAGCAGCATCATTGGCCTAAGATCATAAAGGTCATGATTTAAATAGGGCTCTCAGCTGAAAAGCAGAGTAGCCTTCTGGAAAAATTGTTAAGATCTCCGTTCACTTCCATTGGGCATCCATAAGGCCTCCCTTTCTTCAAGCCTTAGTCACACCATCTGTTAAATAGGAATGAAAGCTTGGAGCCTTCTGTAAAGATTGGATGAGAAAACATGTTCAAAGTAGTTGGCACATAGTGGTTCTACTTAAATATTATTTTCTTAGTTTTAAGTATGTGCATGGGTACGCCATTTCTCGGTATGAACTCATGCAAGTCATTCCACTTCTTTTAGGCATAACAACTTTATCGTCATTTATAAAAATGAAGACAGAAGATATACGAACGCAGATGAAAAAGAGATAGATGAAATCTTATTAAAGTCTTTCAAACTCTAGACTCCAGAATCGGGAATCTAGAATAAATGATTTCACACAATAGGCGTGCAAGTATGCATTACCATGCAATCAGATTAAGTTATTGTTAAATATGATAACTGATTAACAAAGTAAGATATTTAAGGCTTCTTAGTGAACACTGGTGAGTGGGATTACACCCATGGGGGTGGTCTGGGATTTCAAACTAACTGGCATGGGTGATTGGCTCCAGGGATATTGGACTTGAAGGTTGAGAAGTTACAGGAAGAAGTATGATAGTAATTTTCAACTCTGTGAAGGTATTTTATATCTAAAGGGTAGAGACCTGCTTGAGTTGGCCCTAAAGTCAGGAAAAGGGACACTGGATAAAAGTTAAATCATATGAACTTGAAGTAACATTATCATATATTCAAATTTCACAGCAGGTGAGTTCAAGAGACTGAAATATCTCTTCCATGAATAAGGCACATGTTGGAGAATTGGGGTACACAGAAGGGTATAACTCATTAGAGGAAGGTATATACTGGCAGGAAAAGGAATTAGAAAACAGTGGGCAAGACATTTCCAAGATCGATAGATAGTTTGTATTTGTCCCAGAGAACAAAGTTTAAAATTGATACCCACACCAAAATGCCTGCAGTAGAAATTTCTGTATAAATGGAAAGTTTTCTTTTCCTCCAAGTTCAATTCAGCTGCTAAGGTTTTTACATTTTTTGAGCATCTTCAAGAATTGTGATATCTGCTTGGCTATGACTATGAGAGCCATTTCTAAATAATGTAGGAGATAGGATAACAGCTGGGCATTGCAAAAAGTGAAAAAATAGTTTATCTTTGATTAAAAGTATTTTCCCACAAATTCATTAACTAGCCATGATCGTATAAAACTCTGTTGATACCCTGAAGTCCCATGGTGATATTGGGGACTAAACAGGAAACATATAAACACAATGAAATCATTCTTTAAAAAAATTACCCCAGCAATCTTACTCTAATATGATGGACTCTAATATGATGGGTTTAGGGTAGAAAATAAGATTGGCCAAATATGGCTGAATGGGAATTCCTTGCCTCATCAGTCACAGACTTGCTCATCTATGAAATGCTCTAATGTGTTTTTAAAATTTTATGGGTAGTCATTAGAAAAACAACAACACGAAACTATTACGCTGATCCTCTTGAACCATAAGCCAGGAAGATGCTGATGGATTAATAAAAGATAAACACCAAAGGGTATTAAAAGCTCTTTTGTGACCATCAACTTTTGGGGTGGTCCAAGCATTTTAGCTTATGCCTCTGTGAGGTGCACACATCACTTACAAGGCTCTGACCTTCAGTCAGCCTGGTACCAACCCAGTGCACACCAGGTATATGACTTTGGGTAATCTATTCCCTTCTCTGGACCTCAGTTTCCCTTTCTGGACACAGCCATAAACATCTAGTAGTGAGCACAGAGCAGGGTTACAAGATCCTAGTCTTAGCTCTGGGACTGTGGCTCACAACTCTCTAGTCAATGGCCACTCTTGCTGGTTCTCTGATCTCTTTGAATCGACCAAGATTTCTGACCCCTGCTTCTGCCCATTGGCTTCTGTTAAAGCTGGCAAGGCGCTAAGTACAAATTGTTGATTCTGGCTATTTCTGGTCAGTCTTCTTTCACTCAATAAATAGGTCCCAAGCATTGAGTTTGATTGGTGACACTTTCTGAGAAAGGCCAGATAATAAATGTCTTAGTCTTTAAAGGTCCTAGGGTATCTGTTATCAACTACTCTACCACTGCGTGCAAAAGCAACCACAGATAATATGTCAGACAATGAGACTGTCTGTGTTCAAATAAAATTTTATTTTTAGAAACAGGCAGAGGGTCAGATTTGGCCCAGGAGCCTTCATCTGAAGACATCTAAACTAGTTTCTGGGCTTTACAATATGAATACAATCTGGTATTTGATACAGAGTTCAACACTCTCTAGCCCAAGCGTTCTTGTATTGTATATTGCTGATTTCATGGCACAGGGGCAGGGCTCACCAAAACCCCACGGCCCACAGAGCCTAGAGCATTTAATATTCTCTCCCTTGTAGAAAGTACACAGATCCCTGGTTTATAATAATAAAAGGGTTATTATTGAATAATAACTGAGAGCAAGGAATTAGACGTGAGACAGTTACTATTTCAAATCCTGTAAAAATGCTATGAATAATAACACAAATGACTGAGCGTCAACCATGTGATAAGCATTTCACTAATAATTTTTTAAACTTGTCCTTAATGTGCTAATCATAGCAATTCTAGCACAACTCTTGCTGCCCTCGAGTCACAAACTCAGAGGCGGTTTACCTAAGCCCTGCACCTATTAGAATAGAAGAATTCAAACCCAGTGTCATTGTGTCTGCAAAGCTGAGGCTTAATTAGTGTGGATGATGAGGGATGAGTAGGGGGTTTGTTATGTTGGGGGAGGAGCAGAGGAAACAGCCCCTGCAGAGACACAGAAGTGTGAAACATGTTCAAGGAACAGGGGAGAAGCCTTCAGACGCTGGACCAGGAAGGACAACGGGGCTGGCTTCTGATGAGGCTTGAATGTCAGGGGAGAGTTAGTGTTTGTAGCGTTGTTAGCCAGGGCTGGTTGATGTGGATAAGCTACTTAGCTAGGCTAGAGAATATTAAACCCCTGGGTCATGGGCTTCTCTCACTTATTAAGCCTTTCATGGCATCATGGTGCCCTCCAAGAGGTCAGCTGAGACGAGGGATGGCATAGCCAGCCCTCTCTTACTGTCCAGATGCCGTATTGGAGCGAACAGTGCCCCATCCTGCTTAGGATGCGGCTCTTCTGCAGTCCCTCACCTCTGATATTTATTCAGAGAAATTAAGTAGCCAAAATATTAGCCTTTAGGGGTTACTGTGAAATTGGAGGCCTGGCTCGTTTTAGAGGTGCCAGATGTTCTTTTAAAGTAAGCATCGGAACACAGGAGGACACTCACTTCAAGGGCAATGCCGAGTGCTTCAGAATGACTCAGCTCTGAGCTTCTTTCTGCTCATGATCCAGAGCATCCAACCTTAGACATGACCAGTCTCCGCCCCGATGATGCCCAGAAAAGAAGACAGGGACTCAAGGAGAGACTGGCCTTCCTTGAGTCCCAGAACTGGTTCAGTACTGGTTCTGTGGCAAGAAAGCTGTGAGATCTGGTTTCCCAACGGGTCTGACTAGTCCAATGATCTGCATACAGCTGGTGAACCATGTGACTACACAGATAAAAACAGCTCCAAGATTTGGGCAGAACAAAGGGAGGGTGTGGATTCTACAGATCATGCTTAGTAAACGGATTGGTCGTTTCCACAGAGGAAGTTCAATACTTAGAGCTGCAAGGAAAGGCAGACCTCAGCTCACAACATGGAAGCACCTCTGCGGATTAGAAATGACAGTGGGATGATCAGAGACACATGGCCTCTGAGTGCTTACGCATCATTTTCTTTTTAAAGTTTCCTGCTTTATGGCTCCATTTCATACACACTTTGCATTGAATCTAATAATAAGTCCCTTTGTGTTTAAGATAGCATTTTCACTACTTACTATCCTGTAAACTTGCTCCTTGGCACACTTCTGAAGGTATCTGAGAGGCAGCAACTGATATTATGTAGTAATTAAGGTTATAACATCCAGATTTGAAACAGGGTCTTAGGGTAACCTTTCCTGGTTACCATCCAGTGCAGATATCCGAGTACAGGTAATTTAAAGGCCATCTGATGTCCCTTCTAATTCTGAGACTCTATGAGCCAAGAATTGATACCACTACATTCCCAGTGAGCTGCTGTTTTCACCTATGTTACAGTAATTATGGTATAATTTCAAATATTTTATATTATCACCCATGCACACAAACTTACACACGTTTCATAAGAGAAAAAGCTTTAGCTGATAGGCTTTGGAGTCAGGAAGACCTGGTTTCCAATTTTGGTTCCCTATAGCTGGTCAGCTCTGTGCCCTTAGACAAATTTTCTAGCCCTGCTTATCCCCAATTTCCTTATAATAGAACAGAAACAAAAAGACCTTCCTGCCAGAATTGATGCAAGCATTGAAAGAGTTAAGGGACATAAATCTCTTATCACAGTAGAGTAAGTCCTTGAGTTACAAATGTCTGATTTAGACACAACTCGTACTTAGGAAGAGAAGGCCTTAAGGACTATTGGTAATCCACTGCAGTTGGACATCAGTGAACATAATATCATAGAGTTACTAGACTTTCATAGCAAAGAACTAACTGATGAAGACCTTACGGAACTAGAGCAGCAGATGATACCCTTAGGGAAGAAAACAGGGACCTAGAAACTCCAGAACCAAAAGTTTTCTACATAGTAATTAGATGATGCTTTCTGTCTCATTGAAGCAGGAATGGCAAAGTCAGAGGAGCAAGATCTTGATGCAGAGAGGTTCAACAACAGAGTCTTTTTCTTTACCGTACAGTTACTGAAGGCCTGTGATGCTATCAAGCAATTTATGAGAATAAGAAAAGCTTTGTACAAACCTCCCTTGGTGCTGACTTCAAGAAACTGAGCCCAGCAGCAGAATCAAACCCTGACTCTCTAACACTAGTCCCCTCTTCTCCAACAAGTCCATCATCTTCTGCATCATCCAAGACTATTTAAGGTGGTATTGGGAAATTTTTAAGTATTTATATACACAGAAAGATAAAAATAAATACTATGCTAAGAGAAACATCTAAGTGGCATTTGATAGATAAATGCACCTGTTCCAATTGAAATACAAATCCAACTTAAGAAGAAACCTACAGAACCCATCTCATTTGTAACCCAGGGATTGCCTATAACTGGAAAAGGAAAAACATATAAACATGGTAGCTGGTGTGTGACTCTGATAGTGAGTGTCATAAAACAAGGAGCTTAATAAAAATGTGTGGACTTGCACAGAGTTGAGTCACATGCTGAGAATCAAAGGATTTATAGATTCCAAGGCTGAGCTTCCAACCGAAAGAACAGTCCCCTGACAACATTTGTTCCTTTACTTCTTGGCTTCAGGAAGCTCCTGAGACACAAGAAATTCTGGAACTTGGTTTTGAAAAGAGAGTCTACATTTCTTCTCCTGTACTCAGACATATGCACTTTTCCTGCACCCCAGACACAGCAGATGGCCAGCTCTCTGCACACAAACCAGCCCTGTAGAACAGCACTGGGCATAGCGGGGGAGAAAGAACATCTCCCACCAGTTACTCTTTTTGAATTTAAAAACAGGCTCCTCTTCCTTCTTTTTATTGACAACAAGGAATTAACTGGACTCTTGTGGTGCCCTCCAACCCCAGGCTTACTCATCGTTAATTCATGTTGTTCAAAATTTCTTCATGAAAGCGTCTGCTCTCCAGCACCACAAAAAAGCTTCAGATTAAAGAGATAGAGCTAATTATTTATTTTTCCCTGGGAGAAGGATGGCGTCTGGGTGGTGCTGGATCTCAGAAGTCTTTTATCCACTTCAGGTAATGGAAACATCAACCAAGTCATTGGGCTTGCCTGCAGTTCAGCTCCCTAGATGACCCCTGTCTCTGGGCAGCTGACAGCATGTCCTAAATCATCAAAGTACTGGAGATGATCTGTAGTACCCATCAACTTGGGGAAATAGATTAGCAGGCGCTGCATTCCATATGCTGAATGTACATATAAAACACAATTCTATTTATAAAATCGTTTTCCTGCTTTTTTCCCCCAAGATGTTCTACTTCTCAAACTGAGCAGATGGATCTCTTGTTTCCCACTGGCAGCTCAGGAACCCTGGGGAATTTCAAGGTATCTGTATATATGTGGGATCCTTGTTACATGAGTGCTCATTACTTGAATTTGGATAGTGATGGTTGTCCAAAAAAAGTCTTCACTGCACAAAAAGCACTTTTTTTTTGTCTTCAAAGACTAGCGGTAATAAAACCAGTCTTGACCAAGGCATGTACTTGGCTATTTCTTCCCACCTTTTCAAGATGATGTGTGGTGGTGTTTAAGCTGCCACTGGTTATATAAAGTATTTTGAGTACCCACATCATAATGAGAACACAATTCTCATCACCTGCAAAATGAAGCTGCAGTCCTGGGAAAGTGGCACCTTATCAGGAAGTTGATGGAGGTGAGGCTAAGGCTGACCGGAATCACACTCAGGCTCAGAGCCATCGCAAATGAGAATTAGGCTGAGTTGGACCAATTAACAATTGAAAAAGAGAAAAATCAACAAGGACGATGATTAGAAACTTCAAAAGGGAAATATTTGAATATCAAAGGATTAGGAAAAAGCCTTGAGGGAAAGAAAAAAAAAACCGATGAATCTCTCAAATATTTTTACAAAAATTACCTTTCTCCTAATCATGATAGGAAAGTTAAATGCAAAGTGAAGGATTTCATTTCATTTGATCATACAATTTTGTCAGAAAAAAATGTCTGTTAAAAAATCAAGACCTGGCTCATTTTCTGATCATTTTACGAATTAGCATGCAGTTAAAATTATCAAATAAATTCTGACTGTAGAAGCTAAAATAAACTTATGTTAGTGCATTTTAGTTTCATCTGCCAAACTTCTCGCATGCTCTCCTCTGAAACTGGGCTTCTATTTGAGGTGAGATTCACTTTTGAGCAGATCTGATTTCTGAGAAAGATAGTGCGTGCTACTTGAGGGACTTAAGATTGTGTTTAGAATCTGGAGCCAGGATGCCTTGGTTTTGAATCCAATTTCTGGTTCTCATTGTATAACATGGGAAGATTATTTCACTTTCCTGTGCAAAGGGTTCTTCCTCTAGAGAACAGAATTAATAGGAGACCTATTTGAATAGACAGCTGGGAGCAAGGCAGTGGACATTGTAACCAGAGGCATCTGGCTTATCCTTTGTGACTGAGTGTCTTCTACTTCTTCCATGGGTGTGGGAGGTCTATACTTTCTTAGTTGGAATAACTAATTTCATTCCTTTTCAGAACCACTTCTCCTACTTACCTCCTTTTTTCTCTGCTCAGCCATCAACTATTTCTAGGAGCCATCTCTAACCATTTCTCATGCCATGCAAGGTTTTGCCAGTCCCTGTACTATGATCCCTATAATATTATCAAATATCTCTATAGCTCCTCTGATCCAATAATTTCTTGCTCTCCCCAGTCTGCTTCAGGAATACACGTGTTGCTAAGCTATGAGGAAAAACATCACGCTCATCTCGGTATCGCTAGTACCTGGCACAGAAGACCCCTAATCATTAACAATGAATGAATGGTTGCCTCAGTGAGGCAGCCTTGGCAGCAAAAGAGAACTTGAGTGTGAAACGCACTACCCAGGTTGATTGACCACGAACTCGCCCTAGAACTTGGAACAGCTTTTTTATCTCTGAGCTTCATTTTCTATGAATTCTGGAGCAGAGCAGCTGAATTTGTTAAACCCTTTGGGCTCTTTCAGCTATAATGCCCTGTAATTTGATGACACCCATAAAGCTTAAGGGCTAAACCTGGAGGGGGCTATGATAAGTTTTTTTTTCCCCTGGAGTTATAAAAGGTAATTTTTCTAAAGCTCTGAGGATGACTCATTTTTCTGCCCCTGGTTGCCCATTGATGAATAATTGGGGCTGTCAGCCTTTCAATTTAGAACAACCTTATGCTCTCTGCTCCACTTGAATGAGCTCTGGCTAAGGTTTCTGGGGTCATGAGTCCTGGTCCGAGGGCTTGCTCCTGTGGGTGTGCATTCTGATCATCACCACCACCATTGTTGGTACCTTTTGTTGTGAGCTAGCCCATGCCAGGCAATACCCTAAAAAACACATTTCAAACATTGTCATGTAATCCTTGCTCAAACTCAGAGGGAGAAAAATTATTGTTTCTGTTTTAAGATCAAGACTGCTGAGGCTTAGAGGAATTAGAAAATGTGCTGGAAGTCTCCTTCACAGTAAGTTGCAGAAACTCAAACCTTGTTCTTTCTGGCATCACAACCTATGGTCTTTACCACCACATTCCATGACATCCCAAGTTGTAGATAAACGTATTACATTGGGCTCATTGTCTGCAGCACCATGTGCTGTTAGCACCTCTTATTCCAGGTCACAATACATTCACTTCTTACATTTGTGTGTGTTGTGGGTGGAATTGGGTGTGTGTTGAGTTACTTTCTAAGCCTTCCAAGGATCTATAAATATGCAAGATAGTAGACCTAAGAGAGGCAGAATGGTGTATTCATTGAAACTATGAGTTCTGACTCATTTTATGTGGCCAGCATTGTCCTAATCCCAAAATCAGATAAACACACTACAAAGAAAATTATAGACCAATATCCTTGATGAACATAGATGTAAAAACTCTCAACAAAATATTAGCAAACCAAATTTAGCAATACATGAAAAAGATCATGCACCATGATCAAGTGAGATGTATTTCTGAGATGCAAGGTTAGTACAATATCTGCAACTCAATTGATGTGATATAACAAGTAAACAAAATAAAGGATAAAAGTTACATGATCATATCAAGAGATGTAGAAAAAGCTTTTGACAAAACCCATCACCCATTTATGATAAAAATTTTCAGGAAAGTGGGAATAGAGAGCACATAATTCAAAATAATAAAGGCCATATATGACAAACCCACAGTTAACATCATATTCAATGTGGGTAAACTAAAAGTATTTCTTTAAAATAAGAAGACAGGGATATCCACTTTCATTACTTTTATTCAACATAGTGCTGGAACACCTAGCCACAGCAACCAGACAAGAAGAAATAAAAAAGCATCTAAACTGGAAAGAAAGAAGTAAAACTGTCATTATTTGCAGATGACATGATACTGTGTGTGTGTGTGTGTGTGTGTGTGTGTGTGTGTGTGTGTATATATGAACTACTAGAAATAATAAATGAATTCAGAAATTAGCAGGATACAAAATTAATATTTAGAAATGCATTTTAATAATACACCAGTAATAAACTTTCAGAAAGGAAAACTAAGAAAACAATCTCATTTACAATTGCATCAAAAAATATTAAGAACCTAGGAATAATTTAACTAAAGAAGTAAAGTTCCTTACTTGAACAATTATCAGATTCTGAAAAAAGAAACTGAAGATGATACAAATAAATAGAAGCATATACAATGCTCATGGATATGGAGAATTAACATCATTAAAATGTCTATACTGCCTAAAGCAATCTATAGATTCAATGAAATTTCTATCAAAACATCAGCTCTCGTCTGTGAAATGTAAAAACATATATTTTCTACCTTACACGATTGTTCTAAGAATTAATGAGTTAATAAACATGAAATATGTAGAATGATGTCTTGTGCACATAAAATATTTTATGTGTTAAATATCATTATCCTATATGCTTTTGTGAATGCAATTCTAATGACACTTTTCTCCACAAATTTTTCCAAAATTCTCCCTTTGAATTTTCATTCTCTGGTATTTCAGCAGGAAATTAAAATAAAATAAAACATCTCCATTACCACCGTCACCACATAACAACAAATAACACCTTTATCTTATTTAGCTTCCTGATATTAAAATTATATATTAATTAAACAAATCCTTGATTTCTACATGGACTCAGACATAAGTGACATACATTTTATTTTTTGTTGGCATTTCTTATATGAAAAATCAATATCCTTTTGAGTTTTTCTCCTTTGTCTTGACTGCTAGGACACTTACATTTTGAATCAGTTTTACTAATTGATAAGATCATAGTATCTTCATAATTTAAAATTTCCTTGATCTTGAATTTTCATATAATATTTAGATTTCCTGGTTTTATTTTTAATCAATTCATGTTGTTGTTGTTTTCCATTGCCTTTTTAATTTTTTGGTCTGTCTTCTCACATTCCTTATCAAATAAAATAGAATATCAATGAATTAAGATAGTAAGAACTGTTTTTGTCTTTGAAATCCCATACTTTCAAGCTCTGTTTTATAGTTCTAGAGTGAACCATTGTTAAAGCAAATCAGAGCTGTATAGTAGTTAAAGTGGTGAGAGCAGATTTTAATCCATAATTATTGTAATAAAGGAAGAGACATCAGTATAAAGTAGGGCTAAGTGTGAAATATAGGGAAAAGTGTGAATTTAGAGCTAAGATATAGAATCGGTGGATAGAAAATATTGAAAGAATAGGATAATTCTTGCTAAACTGATCTAATATGGTTCTTGATGAGGGCAGGCCAGGGTGGTTGGACACCACCTAGGGAATACTGAAGGATGAGAAGGATGATCAAATATTGGGGGTAAGGGAAATTTAGCAAAAGCAACTTGACTTGATAAAATTCTTGTTAAACCTGGAATCTTGGAGGACATGTCCAAGGATGGAATCTAATTGATCAAAAGACCCTTATTAGAGTTTGGTCAAGGAGAGAACCTTTGTCACCATAGAAATATGCCAACATCCAACTACTTTTTACCTATGTAAACAATAGGTTCAACCTAATATGTTTACCCTATTGTCTCCCAAAGAGTGTTTTTTTCAAACAACCTTAATACTTTTGAAATATTAGTCATACAACACAAAAGTATTATTTCTTTGAATGACGTTTCTTGAATATCCACCCTCCTCGCTGCTTGTTAATAGTGGCAACTTGTTCAATAACTAGTATACCTGTCTGCCTCAACTCTAATGTGACCTGAAGTTGATATCTTGAAGCACAGTTACTTCCAACTACATTTTATATTTAATTTATTACATAATTCTCCATTACAGAGTTTATTGATGAACTGTACAGTGTAAAATTATTATTTGTTCAAGATTTCACGGTTCTTTTTAAAACTTCATAGCTACCCTGAAAAAAAAATCCAATCTTCTATAAAGGTTTCAGAGAGAATAAATCCAAGATAAAGAACTTCACAGGATTAAGGATCTGTTCTGCTCACTGTCTTCATCCCGTTTCACATAAACACAGTGGCCTTATTTTTCAAATAGGCTTTCATTTAGAAACAGATAAGAGGGATTCAATTTAGTTCCACAAATATCGAGAATGCTCTATTGGTTAGGTTGAAGATAAAATGTTAAAAAAATAGCCATATTTCCTACCACAGAAGAACAGCCCATGGGTGGGTGCTGGGGAAATATACAGTTTTCCATGTGATGTGATATGTGCTCAAGGTTTCTTTTTTAAGTTCATGATATTTTTTTGAGAGCTAAATGTCTTCCACTATTCTTCACCATTACTTGTAATTTAAACAAATACATTGAATGCTGTTACTCTACACAAACTAATAGGGATTCTATTAAAATGCATTTTTATGTTTAAATTTCTTTTTCCTTTTTATTGAATTGATTGGGTTGACACTGGTTAACACATTTATACAGGTTTAAGGTGCACAGTTCTATAACACATCTCTGTACACTATATTGTATGTCTACCACTCCCAGTCAAGTCTCCACCCATCATCACTACACCCTCCTCCATCTCCCCAACCCCTCTCTTCCCGGCAATCACAACCCTGCTGTTCATGTCCATGAGTTTTTTCTCTTCCTTTTCTCCTTTTTTGCTCATGCCCTCCATCCCGTCTCCACAGCCCCTACCCCCGACAGCTGCCAGCCTGCTCTCTATCCATGAGTCTGTCTCTATTTTGCCTGTTAGTTCATTTTGTTCATTAAAGTCCACATAGAAGTGAAATCATACAGTACTTGTCTTTCTCTAACTGGCTTATTTCACTCAGCCTAATTCTCTCCAGGTTCATCCATGCTGTCACAAAGGGTAAGATTTCCTTTTTTTTTTTTTTACAACTGAGTAGTATTCCATTGTGTAAATGTACCATTGCTTTTTAATAACAAACAGTTGGCTAAGATGTAGAGAAAAGAGAACCCATGTGCACTCTTGGTGGGAATGCAGATCGATGTACCCACTGTGGGGAACAGCATGGAGTTACCTCAAACAATTAAAAATGGGTCTGCCTGATGACCCAGCGATTCCACTTCTGGGAATAAAATGCATTATTGAACTAGCCCTGACAGGGTCTCTAAGGAAGTGTCTGCTAGGCAAGCCCCACCCCCTTTCCCCTGCCCTGTAAGAATCTAAGTAAGTGACAAAAAGCACAGGGGGCCAACGTGATCCTTTCGGAAATCAGAAAAGTACACAAAATGCCACATTAAAAATGGCAAAGAAGCCCTGGCCAGTTGCCTCAGTGGTAGAGCGTCGGCCCAGCATGTGGAAGTCCCGGGTTCAATTCCGGTCAGGGCACACTAGATAGGTGCCCATCTGCTTTTCCACCCTTCCCCCTCTCCTTCCCCTCTAACTCTCTCTTTCCCTCCTGCAGCCAAGGCTCCATTGGAGCAAAGTTGACCTGGGCACTTAGGATGGCTCCATGGCCTTCGCCTCAGGCACTAGAATGGCTCCAATAACAATGGAGCAATGCCCCAGGTGGGCAGAGCATCGCCCCCTGGTGGGCATGCCAGGTGGATCCTGGCCAGGTGCATGCGGGAGTCTGTCTCTCTGCCTCCCGCCCTCTTCTCACTTCAGAAAAATACAAAACAAACAAACAAACAAACAAAAAACACACAAAAATATGGCAAAGAAGGGGTAAATTCCAGAGCAACTGATACAACCGTTATTTGAACAGAACGTGTGCCTTTTGCTCACTGATTTGTGGACAGTCACAGGAATTTTTATTTGTACAAGATCATTTTATACTGAACTTTGAGTTTACAGATAATAGAAACTGAGGTTCAGAGAGCCGCAAAGTCTCATTCGAAATTAGGACCTGGGCCTCTAACTATAAGTGCTCTGTCCACAGTCTCAGATGTATTCTGTGACAACCCCCATAATCCCCCATTGTGACTTTCTCAGCTGTATCCTACTCTGGTTTTATTTCACATAAAATAACTTTATTTATTATGAGAAATTCTCCTTTCCATATCGCAGTTTGGTTCTCATTAGCTTATCATGGTGAAATAACATTAAATATAATGTTAAATATAACATTAAGTATAATAATCCTATACAAGTTTTTAAAGAAGTGGGTGCCTTTGTGTGCCTCCGGGCATCTCTCCCCATTTCTCCCATTATCCCCATCTCCCTGCTTCTCCACTCCTCAGAATGGGAGGAAGATGAAGGCACGTGACAGAGAAGGAGCAATGCCCTGCCTTCTTCCAGCCTAAGGGCCTAACAGACTAACTGCGGCCGCAGAGCAGGAGGCCTGGTGTGAACTGAACAGCAGGAATGATACTCCCGAGCTTTCTGGCCTTTCCCTGAGCCCGCCAACGTGGAGACGACCCGAGTGTAGAAGACCTCCCTGGACAGGTGTGCTAGCCAGTGAGCTTCTAGAACATTCACATGTGCTGGGCCCGAAAACAACTGTAGAGGATGGTGCCTAGACTCTATTTTCAGAGTGGGACCATGAGTCAACGACAAGGATAATGTTAGAGATGAGAAAGAAGATGGAGGCACAGAGGAAGAAGATTCTTTCCCACACATGTCCACCTCCACAAGGACTCATAATTCATGGTAGCATTTCATTGCCCTCATCTTTAATGCAAATAACCACCGTATATAAAGTAACATAATTGCTACCAAAGAACCAAACAGAGGCACCGCCACGTACGTGGAGGCAACTTAACAGCCTTGGGGTGTAGGGTTATAAAAATAGCATCTGAAGGTCTGATCTTTCAAACCCAGACTTATAATTATGCAAACATCTCCTTAAGACATTAGTTCACTTTTTAAAAATATATATATTTTAAATATGTCCTTTGACTTCTGAAATAGCTTAAGGTGACTGAGCAGTTAAAACAAGTAGGAGAAACAACATTTAAGGTTATTTGAAAAGGCATTTAGAAAAGAAGTATTGGCACTCCCCGGACCTTGGGCTGAGAAGATTATAGTACAGGGACAATTAGTTTATTTTCTGGCAGCTAAGCTATAAAGGAAAACATTTTGAATTACATAATAATAGAAATCATAAAAATTCATCTATAGAGAAAATTTTTTTTCTGGACTTTAACCCAAGAAGAAATTTAGTTTGTACAACAGTATTTTAAGAAAAAAAAAATCATTCAGTGCACTTTATTTACAACAAGAGTTTTACAAAAGACGGAAATGCTGTTCTTCCGGGCGATTCACAGACGGGCCCTCCATAAAGGCAGAGGGTGTGACATTGAATCCTAGCTCAGGGCAGGCAGTCTCATTAGAGGCTGATATTAAGGTGTCCCAGCACTCACTCGACTTTCTGAGGCCCTAACTTACTGCGTGAACAGAACTTGGAGACTTGCGTTGAATGGCTAGTTGAGCATTTCCTCTAAGCTTCTTTTCTCAAATGGAAGCTGTTTCAAGCAAGCTTTGGAAATAGACTGTCTCATTCTATGTCTCTCAATCCTTTCCTTAAATTTCTCAGCTTTATTGGCATATGCTTATTATACAGAAAGTTGCACAAACTCAATATATATAACATTTTGAAAAGTTTGGACAGATGCACACATCATCCCTTATACCATCATGATACACCTTATACCATCAAGGTAATGAGCGTGTCTAGCACCTCCAAAAGTTTCCTCCCATCACCTTGCTTTAATTTTTTTTTTATTAATTGACTTTTAGAAAGAGAGAAAGGGAGAGAGAGACAGAGATAGAGATAGAGAGAAACATTGATTTGTTGTTCCACTTACCCATGCCATTATTGGTTGATTCTTATGGGGTTTTTTTTGTTTGTTTGTTTATATGTCTGTTTTTTTATGATAGAGAGACAGGAAGAGAGAGAAATAAGAAGCATCAACTCATAGTTATGGCACTCTTAGTTGTTCATTGATCACTTCTCATCTGTGCCTTGATGGGGAAGGGGGTACTCAAGCTGAGCCAATGACCCATTGCTCAAGCCAGTGACCCTGGCTTCAAGCTAGTGACCTTTGGGCTCAAGTCAGTGACCGTGAGTTTGATTATCTTAGATACCTCAATAAGTGACACCAGGCATTATTTGTCCTCTGTGACTGACTTATTTCACTTAACATTTAGCAAGTACTTGCTTTACCACAATCCTATGATGTTTATGAAAGAGGATATTTGGTTAACCTTTTTACTCACACATTGCAAGCATGGTTTTAAAAATGCAAAGCTAGGTTGTGGTGAAAATACTCATATCAGACTTTACCGTTTTAAATGTGTGCTTTGGCTCAAAGGTAGATAAGTCATTGGCCATTCATTATTTAGTCATGTTTATGTTGAGAAAGATTGCTTATTAAAAGGGATGCAATCTATTTCTTTTGTCCACACTCTAGGCAATGTGACCTTGTAGCACCTCCTATCAGGAGATGGAGTTACTTTCCATGCTGCTTGAAACTGGACTGGCCTTTTGCTCTGACACATATGCTGTGATTGAGGAAATTGTGTGTGGAATCTGAGTATAGAACTCAGGTCTTCCCCACGTCGCTGGGTCTTTTGGAAACCTAGTGATAGCCTGTGAGAATACACAGGATCTAACCTGCTGGAGGATGACAGACACCAGAGTAGGCATCCCTGGGGACAACCAGCCGGTAGCCAGCCACCCTGCAGAAGCAGAGCTGCCCAAGTGATCCACAGCTTGCTGTAGATGCATGAGGGAGCCAAGCCAATACCAGAATTGCTCAGCTGAATCCAGCTTAATTTGCTGATCTACAGAATTGTGAGCTAAATAAATGGTTGTTTTAAGCCACTAGCTTTTGAGTGGTTTGTTTTCCACTAATTGCTAACTGTTATGTATATTAAGAATTACCAACCAGAGGGAGAGGGTGGGGAGGAGAGGAGTAGAGGGGGCCAAATACTCAGTGACAGAAAGTGCTTTGACTTTGAATGATGGGCACACAATGCAAATGGATAAGTCACATGTCATGGAGATGGACACCTGAAACTTATGTATACTTATGGACCAATGTCATTCCATTAAATTTAATTTCAAAATTTAAAAACAATTACCAATAACAACACCTTATATTTGCATAGAACTTTACCATTTAGTATTTTGCGCATATCGACTCAGTTGTCTCCTATCCCAAGTCTTCTTATTAAATAAAGAAACTGGGTGGGGGGTGGTTGAAGAGGGTAAAGGGGGTCAAATATACGGTGAGGGAAAGAGATGGGACCTTGGGTGGTGAGCACACGATGCAATGTGCACATGAGGTATTATAAACTGTACACTTGAAACATACAACGCTACCAACCAATGTCACTCCAATAAATTGAATAAAAAAGCGATGCACCTCAAAAAAAAATAATAAAAGAAGAAACAAAAACCATGCCTATGGTTTCCTTGCAAAGAAGATAGTGAAGGCGTTGGGGCCAGCCTGCAGCTGCCCAGTGCGTGCTCCTTCCCTTATCCCCTCAGCGTTCCTCAGCTCTCCTCTTCTGTTCTTTTGGCCACCAGCATGCCTCCAGAGGATTGTCAAGACTTTCTTGTTTTCAAATTGCCCCTCCATAAAACCTTAATGCTTTACAACTGTTTCTGTACAGTATATAAATTTGTGCTTTATACATAAAGAGCAAGACTTTTTCACCCCATAAGAACCAATTTTAAGTCCTTTGGGAGAGTCTATCATTTCATTACCATTGAGAATGCATGCTTTATTGGCATCATGAAATGCACTTTATTTTTTTATGTTGACCCTAGAACCAGGAAATGATTTGCATTAGGTCACATCACTGAAAAAACACGCCGGCCTCAGGGGTTAACTGAGGGCACCGGCGCCAAACTGCACACTGAGAACCTGGGTTCAAACGTGCAATTAACTCTCAGGTTGGATAAATGGAATCATCTATCTTTACAACTCTGGGGTGAAAACCAACTAATTAAACTGCTTGTAGCTGTTATAGTGAAAGAGGGGAAAGCTCTATAAATGCTTAATAATCGCGTTGACAGAATTGAAAGATGCCATTTGCCTCTCTGTGGATGGAGAGTATCAGACAGAGAGTCGTCTTCTCTCGAGCTATCCATCCAGCCCCTCAGTAAATTCACTCACACTCCATCTCTTTAAGGATTTATGAGACAGAAAAGAAAATAGCGGAGAGACAGATGAAAACATTTCCTTGATATGGGCAGAAAGCTCTAAGGACTAGGAGTCCGGAGGGGTGGGGAGCCACCCACGGGGAAAGATGGCAGGAGATTAAACGTGTGCGTCACTAGTCACTATACAGTATTCCACCATTGCACGTGTTCTTTGTGAGGGGAGACCTGTGCAGAAAAGGGGGTAGGAAATGGGACGCTGACCCAAGCCACAAAGTCCGCAGGAGGAGTGAAATTGTTATTAAGCTCCAGCTGGCCTGTAGCCAAGTGCCAAGAGTGCCCACGTCCAGTCCATTTAACCTGACCTTAGTCAGAGAAGCAATTTTTGCTTATGTATGTTAGGAAGGGGGCTTTCAGGGAACTGGATTATGAAAGCACCCAGAATTTTCTAACGTTTAGGTTAGTTCTCAAGGACCCGGAGTCTGACTGCTTTCTCAACCGTTGGCAACATGTTCCTAAATGAAGTTCTTCCCAGAGACTCCTGGTTCTCTGCTGGAAGAGCCCCGATGTTTTGATCCAGGTAAAATTAATGAAATGAGAAGTAAATTTTCTATCCCCAGAGATAACTTGATCGTGATAGAATGACGAATGTTGTAAACATTTACTAAAAAAATTAAAATTAAAAAATAACACTATACAAGGAAGGGCCTCAGAAAACATCAAAGGCACTATCTTTTTAACAGATAAGGAAACCGAGGCTTCGGGGCAGGAAGGGATTTCTCTCCAATTCACAGATGCAGCGAAAGCAGAGCGCATTTATCCAAAGCTCATTGTTCCGCACTTGCTCTTACCTCCTGTGATACAGTCGTCTTCTGCCCTCTCAAGTATTGATTCAGTTCTGCAGTGACTTGAAAGGAACACACTAACAAAAACCCATTTAGAATTACCTTTCTGCTCTCTTGCATTCAGGGTGATTTGCAAGAAGATTCATCTTGCCAGAGAGACCATTGCAGCTCATGCCCCTTCAACTGTGGATACTTGCTCAAGTTGAGAGATAACTCAGGAGAGACATCACCTACTTCTGTGTCTGTTCTGTGGATGAAAAAACAGAAAAAATATTTTTTTCTTAATTAATAAAGATGGGGCCATGAACTAAGCCTGACAAGCTCAGGGAAAGGCTACACAAAGGCCTTGCAAACTCAGAGACCTAAAGGAACACACAGGATGGTCTGAATTAAACCTTTCTAATTAAAAGTGTTTTATGGTGGGTAGTCATGTCCTAGGGAGGTATTCTCTCTCTAAACAAAGGTCAATGCTTACTTTTCCTCAAGCCTAACTGTTGCCCTTTGCATCTACAATAATGTACCTGATAACATGCCTTTGGAACATAGGGGCCATCTTCTTTTCCCATCAGGTCAATCAGACATCCCACCAGTGGGAACCGGCAGACTCCTCATTGTTATTGCTAGGTGAATCATTAACTGTTAACTGTCCTATTCGGGCCTATGTAAAAGAAGTTTCAGCATGTACATTTTTACTGTTTACCCAATCCCAGAGATTTCCCAACTTTGCTTTCTCTTACCTCCCTTATCAGTCACCAACCAATTTCATGGAACTCCCTTATATCTTCTTCCCTTTAATTCTGATGTATAAAATAAGTGGTGAAACCGCCATTTTCTGGAGCACCTTCTCAATCCATTGAGACTTTTCTTCCTGGCAATTGTCAACAGTTGGGCTCAGATAAACTCAAAAAATATTCTTACAGGTTTGGAAGTTGTTTTACGTTGACAATTCCCATTGGGTCAAAGAGCAGGCCAGCCCAGTGCCTACTGACCACACCCTTTCTTCCTCGTCCCCTTAGAGTGAAAGGTTTTTGCAAGTAGTGCTCTTTCAAACATCTTCCTTCCGCACTATTTCTTGCTGATGCCAGGTTCCTATTGCACAGGGAACCCATTCCCTTTGCTTGGGAGTTTTTGATTCCGGAGGAGCCTGCTATGGGGGCTCAAAATTATTAGTACTTTTCCTCTCCTCTTTGAAGGTCTTCTGGGTGGGCTAATATGCACATTACCAGAGACAGATTAACAGGAGAAAATCAGAGTTTAACACCTGCACATGGTGAATTCACAGAGGCATAAAAATTCCAGACAAAGGAGAAAGAGGTGAGGACCAGGGTCTTAGATTTCAGAAGTGAGAATAGGTGATTTCCAGGTAGCTGAGGAAGAGCAGAACAACCATGGCAGGAAAATTATTGCTAGGTGACTCAGAAATAATGGGCACAGGGGTTTTTAGCTCACTGGCACCTGTCTGAAACCCTCCTGTTGACCATATTTAATTTGAATTAGGCTAAGGTGGCATTTGAAACCTACCTGAAGCAGGTTTCTCGGCCTGAGTCCCTTGGACAGAAAAGGGGGAGAGTCAAAGGTTCGTTAGAGTCTTCTGTTTCATAGTAAATAATTTAAAATCAATAACCCCCCCAAAAAAACTGCAGCTTCACGATGGCAGAAATTTTATCCCTTCACCACAATTTCTTTCTCCGCTGCTTCTCATTCATCCTTCTGCCCCGATCACCTTCTTGGTTCTCTTAGCAATTCAGCTGGACGGCTTCATGGGGCCAACTGGTTGCCTTATGTGAGGTTTCTTCCTGAGCGCAGTCTGCTGTTCCTGCTACCCTTCCTGTCCTACTGACCCTGGGAGCGCTGACCTCTTTGGGTTGATCCCATGATTCATGCTCGCTCTCTTGTTCTTTCCTGTCTCTGGAATCTTCTCATACCTGGATTCTCTCAGTTTACTTCTAAACTCACTAGCATGGATGGAGACGGAAGAGTTTAGATGAAACACTGCGTTTGGCGTTTTTATGATATAGCTGCATTAGATGGTCCTTAATCCCTATCCCGGCCTACTGGGACAGAACCCCTTCTAGTTCAGGTAGAGTGCTTAAATATTTATTTATTCATTTATCCGTCCATCCATCCATCCATCCATCCATCCATCCATCCATCCATCCATCCATCCATTGACTCGGCACTCATATTTTGAACACTTATTCTTTGCTAAGAAGCTTACTGATATCAGTTTAAGGGACCTTCAGGGTGCCTTCAAAGAGAGGTCATATGAGGTAACCTCCCTACCTATTCCTGCAGAAGCCAGAGTGACTCATTCTAGACAGGAAGCAGGCTGTCTCAGCCAGAGCCTGTGTGGTACCGAAGCACCCCTTTTCTGCAGCAATAAGCCAGAACTGGAGGTGCGGCTTGCAGAAGGGGAGACGGGGTAGGAACGGAAGAATTGAGGTAACAGATCTATCTTTTCACAAGTCCTTCCTGCAGTGAAGGAGGCTGCATCCTGTGGTTGAAAATAGAGTAGGACAGAAATAGCAGCACCTGCCTCAGTCTGCAGTCCTGGAGATGTGCCTGCAGGCACCCACGCCTGCCCCTGGGAATTGCAGAAGTGCAAGGCTGGCCCTTAACACCCTTTTAGTTACCCAGGGGACTGCATCCCTGAGTCTCTTCCATCACAGATGGGGGGTCAGAGTTGCCACACCAGGCAGAAACCTGGGCAGTGCTGGACTTTGGCCACAACTTGCTGTGTGATCTAGACAGAGACAGAACTTTGATCCTTTGCGGGCCTCATTTTCCATCTAGAAAATCAAAGAGTTGGTCTTGACATTTTACTTAAGTTCTAGAGGGCTGAACCAAATGGGCCTCCTCACTGCCTTTCTTGCAGACTCCCCATGTCCCACCCTACACGCATATTCTTCTATTCCTTCCTTCGCCCTCCGTGTTATACATATACGGGGTCCTCGGGGGATGACAGTCTCGATACATAACATTTCACGTTTACAGCGCTCACTCCCATAAAACCTTAGTACAGGTAGAAGCATCTCCAGCGTCTCCTGCGTGTTCCTTAGGCAACCCTGACTCACCTGACCCAGTATCTCCAGCACCTGCTGCAGGTTCTCCTGCCTCTCCAGCTTCCTCCTCCCAACAGAAACCTCTCTGCCGCCTTGCAATGCCCCTTCTGGTGTGCAAGCCAACCACAGGAATAAAGGTAAGGAACGTTATTTTTCACTCATTTTTTCTGTTAATGCAGCACAGTATTTTTATGTCCTTTCCTTTTTTCTGTGGCTTGGTTGTGTTTTTATGTTCTAGATTGTGATTTTACAAGTGTGTTAGGATAGGGAAGTGACTTAGGCTGGGGTGTGTTTCTGCTTACACCAAAATTTGCATTATGTCGCTGTCATGGGAACCAAACTGTGCTGTAACCCAAGGACACCCTGTAATCCCTCCTTTCTGTACTTCCCAGACCCCTGCCGGACAGGCAGCTGTGTGCTCAGAGCACTAATGCTGTCCGGAGCGACAGTAACGGTGATGCATGGACTCCTATCTCACTTGGTATATTTTTTCCTGTTGTGGGGACCTTCAGAGCAGAGGGAACTCTGGATTCCATGGAAGGGCCAGGGCCAGCCAGGGGGACACCAGGGCTTTTGAAGCCTGACATTTGCCTTCAGGACTCCCTCAATGGTGTCACTTCTCCCTCCCTCTCACTGTTCCTTTTCCTGCTTATTTCTTTCATCTCGGACCTTCCAGACCATCAGCCCACGGGCAGTTTTTTTATATTCTGTCCTTGGCATCCATGCCCGCTCTGCTCACTGATTCACTGCCATGGAAACCTCCTCTTCTAAGGACCACCTTCGTTCTTCACCACATGTCCTCACCCTCCCCCTTTCCTCTCTTGCACACTTCTCCATTCTCTCGTCTGCTGTAGATGCCCCCTCCTGTCTCATTCTTCTTTGTTCTTTCTTCCACCCACATCCTCTCTTAGAGTCTTCTTTTATTTCTGACTCTCATCCTTCTTCCCTGCTCTCCTGGCCTCTCTTCAGCACCTTAGTGCCGTGGGAAGACCACAGTCTTGGCTATAAGATGGACAGGGGTAAACTTACATTCTGCAGCCTTGAGGACATCATCTACATCTCAACTGCACCAGGCACTCATCTTCAAAACGGGTCCATAAAAAGTGCTATGCAAAACTTCTGCATCAACATGACATGATATCGGTGAGGAAACTACCTAGTCTAGGGGGGTAATGGTAATTACAGTGCCTTAAAAATAACCCTTGGCTGACCTAACAATCACCATCACCTCATCATCTGCATCATCAGCAACAGCAACAATACCCCTACTTTCCTGTCTTTTCATTCTCCCAGGCTCTCTTCCAACTCTCATTTCCCCTGGACGAGGTTCGGTGTCCCTGTTAAACGTTCCTATAACCTCCTGAACGTCCCTTCTAGTAGTTCTTACCACACTATTTTTGTTTGTTTGTTTGTTTGTTTTTTACAGGGACAGAGAGAGAGTCAGAGAGAGGGATAGACAGGGACAGACAGACAGGAACGGAGAGAGGTGAGAAGCATCAATCATTAGTTTTTCGTTGCCGTCGCAACACCTTAGTTGTTCATTGATTGCTTTCTCACATGTGCCTTGACCACGGGCCTTCAGCAGACCCAGCAAACCCTTGCTGGAGCCAGCGACATTGGGTCCAAGCTGACGAGCTTTTTGCTCAAGCCAGATGGGCCCGCGCTCAAGCTGGTGAGCTCGGGGTCTCGAACCTGGGTCTTCCGCATCCCAGTCTGACGCTCTATCCACTGCGCCACCACCTGGTCAGGCCTTACCACACTAGTTTATAGTTGCCTGTTTGACCTTCCTTCTATCTTTTCCACTAAGAGCAGGAACCCTGTCTTGTTGTCTCTAAGGCCTGGGACAGTGTTGGTATAAGCCCCAGTGCCAGGACTGGTGGAGGCACGTGAGATGCCCAGTTCATAAAATTTAAGGAGCCCTCTGAGTTGTGCCTCTGTAATGAAGACGACGTAAAATTGTATTGAATGGCTTAGTGGGTTAATGCTGTCTCCCCTTCTACATTTCGTCAATCACATTAGTGTTTCCTTTGTTCGTGCTCTGTGCTCTCGCCTTCTCTTCTGATAACGCCTGTCTTTATCCATGACCTTCACTGCTCGCGTCGGTCCCGTTAACAAAACCTGTCTTCTCCCCCCCCCCCCAGCTCCCATTGCTCCTTCCCTAGACTCTCCCCAGCCCCTGCTCTTCTACTTGCTTGAATCTAGCAAACTTTCTTCTCTCTGCCTCTTGCTTTATTGATTTATATAGGGTTATTTTGTCCATGGAGGGAAAGGGATTTCTTTGATAATCCAAAAATCAGACTGGGCACAAAGCCACAGACAGCTTTTGTTTGATGTGGACAATTTTATTCCCATTCAATTCCCTGAGTTTTCAAACAGCTGCAGATCTCTGAACTCAAAACATCTGAGCTCGTTTGTCCTCCCTCTCCTGAAAGTGCATGGGCATTTTTAAAAGTCTTTAACAGCCTGTCCTGTAACTCACTGAACAGGGGTCACATCATTAGTAGGGCCCTGAGTTTATCCTGAAAAGTTAAAGTTATTAAATTAAGAACAGAGCTAGGTGCTGGTCTCTAAATAAAAGTGAAAGGTACAAGCTACAAACCAACCTACTTCCTTTTTCCTGTCCCATGTCTGGAACATTCTCTACTTTCTAAGCCCCAAACCTTTGTGAACACTCACATCTCCCATCTGAGCTACATTCACCATTAGCTGAGTAGCTCTTCTCTAATTAGGATAGTCTCCAAAGTAAAATTGCTTTAGAAAATTATAAATGTAAAGAATTTATCAAATAGGACATAGGTGGCTTAGCAGATTCTGAAAACTGATACAGAAGTTTGTATGAGCAATTTGTAGACTATGGGGTAAGCGATGTCTTGTACACCATCTCTTCTGTTTGGTATCTTTTCACCTCCTGCTTCTGGGACTTTCCGGTGGTTTATTCTATATTAGCTAGCAAGCCAGAGATTGAATAAAGTATGACACTGGACTCAATATTTGCTCTAACCCCTTGTATAAAAGGGTTTAAATTCAAGAGAATAAAGATGTCAGCTCATAGGAAGGCACATACTTTGACAACATCGTCTCTGCCTGGGGAAGAACAGGGCAGTGCCAAGCTGGGTGAGAGAGACCAGGCAAAGAGGGAAGCAGGGTCACCTCGGGTAGAAGACATGTCAAATATTTGGTAGAAGGCAAAGCTGCTGCTGCACCTTCTCTGGTGAGAAATTTAACAATATATGACACCATTTTAAAATGCATGTATGACTGTCCCAACGTTCCTCCCCCTAGGAATGTATTCTATGAATATATTGGCACATGTAAGAAAAGACGTTTATACAAGGTGAACACTGAAGCATTGTGGGAAGTAAGAAACAAGACCAAAAATGACTGAAATGTCAATCAGTACAAGAAATTATATTACCCACCATGTCTTGAAATATTTTGCGTCCACTAAAAGGAATGAGCTTTTCTGTCCCAGTATGGTAGCTCTTTCTGATATAAGACCAAGTGTGAATAGCATGCAGTGTATGGTTAGCATTGTGATGCTTTGTAATGTGTCAGCTTGGCTAGCCTGAACTATGGTCTCCATGAGGCCCTTACTACAATGTTCTTGGGTAGAGAGTGGTAAAGAAATATTCTCGCAGGACAGCTGGAGAGCAGAATGAAAACTGTGGTGATTTCGTAGCATATATGGATCTTCTCCCAGATACTCAAACACTAGTACAGATATTGCTGTAAAGGGGTTTTACAGATGTGACTAAAGTCTCAATTCAGTTGGCTTTTAGTTAATTAGAAGGTAGATTATCTGAGACCAGACAAGATTAGGTGCATTCAGATTGATAAAGAAGATGTGGTTCAAATATACAATGGGATATTACTCGGCCATAAAAAAGAATGACATCTGACCATTTGTGACAACACGGGTGAACCTAGAGAGTATAATGCTAAGTGAAATAAATCAGAAAAAGCAAATACCATATGACTTCACTTATATGTGGAATCTAAAGAACAAAATAAACAAACAGAAACAGACTCATAGACACGGAGAACAGACTGGTGGCCACCAGATATGAGGGAGTGGGGGGACTGAGTAAAAAAGACAGAGGAGTGAAGAAGCACAGGTCGATAGTTACAAAATAGTCATGGGATGTAAAGTACACCACAGGGAATATAGTTAATAAGACTGTAGTCACCATGTATGGTGCCAGGTGGATACTAGGATTATGAGAGTAGACTCACTTCATAAATTATATAATTGTCTAAAGACTGTGGTATACACCTAAACCAATATAAAATACTATTGATTGCCAACTGTAATTGAAAATTTTAAAAATCAGAAATACATAGACACTTTTTAAAAAGGGAGGTTATACAGAGTGGGCCTGGCTTAATCAGTTGGATGGCCTTTAGTCTAAAGCATTCCAGTGACATACTTCAAACAGCCGCTGGGGCTGCAGCTGCTCTTTCTTCTCTTTAAATCTTCCTTCCTGACCATGACCAGTGTACTCTGAGCGTCAGCTCATGACTGTGGGGTTCTAGTCGGCTGTGACCGGCCCTTCCTGACTGCTTGTTGTAAAAGACTTCGGGGATGGTCAGCCAGCATGCTCAACTGCCTAAGTCCATTTCATAAAATAAACCCCTCCGTCTCTGGCTGAGTAGCTCAGCTGGTTAGAGCATCATCCTGATATACCAAGGTTGCAGGTTTGATTCCCCAGTTAGGGCACATACAAGAATCAGCCAAGGAATGCATAAACAAGAAAAACAACAAATCAATGTTACCCTCTCTCTCCGCCTGCCTCTGTAAAAATCAATCAATTAAAAAAATCCCTCCGTATGTTTGTGTGTGTGTGTGTGTGTGTGTGTGTGTGAGAGAGAGAGAGAGAGAGAGAGAGAGAGAGAGAGAGAGGTTTTCCTTGTCTGGTAAAACCACGACTGATGCACCTGTCATACAAAAATAAAAAAGAGCCGCATACTAGATCTCTGATAGGAAACAGAGAAATCTGTAACAGCATTTGTCTCTGTAGACGGGATCCATGGGATTTGGAGACAGAAACAATGGTGAGAGGAGAGGTGCTTCTACCTTTTATACTTAACCTTGTGTTTTAAGTTATTCAAAAGGTCATACTTAATCTGCTTTTTATTGTGCTAAAAAAAAGGTACAACATAAAATCTGCCATCTTAAAGACTTTTGAGTGTACAGTTCAGTAGCGTTACTGTGGTAAAACAGATCTCCAAAATGTTCTTTGATCTTGTAAAACTGAAACTTCGTATCTCCATATCTTTTCAACAATTGCCCTTCTGCCCACCCCCACCCCCACCCCCACCCCCCGCCCACCGCATCCAACCATGGTGGCCACCATTTCCTTTCTCTGCTTTCTCTGTCTGTTCTATGAGCTGGATGACTTTAAATACCAGCTCTGGCTGGAATTGGAACCATTGTGGCCATGCTTAATTTTAATGACTATTTGGAAGTGCTGCACAGTATCTATCCAGTCATTCCCTTCCTCTCTCAGGAGAGCTGGGTGCCTGATTGCTTGATTATTGTCTGTGTCACTTAAGCACAGACTTATTTTATAATTAACTTCCATTTATTCGGCAAATACTAATTGACTGTCAAAAAGTATGAGCTACCTGGGAACATGAAGATAAAAAAGTCACAGAAAGCTTGTTGTGAATGATATGGCCCTTAGATTCCACCAGACCCGGGTTCAAATACTACTCTATGTACTTAACTTCTCTAGAACTTAAGACTCCATGTCTGTAAGAAGGGAGTTTATACTGACCTACAAACCGTATGAGGTTGTTTTGATGAGAAAATGAGAAACTAAAATGATAAAATAGATTAAAGAAAGAAGCAGAAAAAAATGATTAGCATCATGCCTGGCAATAAATGCTTACTAATAAGATCTATGATTTGTTCTTAATAAATGATCCAAAAGCATTCTGAATGATTGAGCGAACAGATTCTCCCACAAAAGATTACTTTGTAAAACATCATTCCATTGTGTGGATGAACTCAGGTGCATATGTTAAATACTGAGTCATGTTTCTTTAAAATTCTGTGCTGTAAAGTGAAAAAGAGATGGGTTATCTATATTTGGGATAAAAGAAGAGAAGGAAGGTCTGTTTTTCTGTAATTCCCTTTTACCCTCAGTGAGAGAGTGGTCTAGAAGATGAAAAGGTATTTTGGTAAACTCCGAACCAAGTAACAAACCTGAAATAATCCAAGCTTGCTCTGCCTCCTGGGGGTGGCAGGTCTGGATTTCACCTTCTCAGACCCTGAAATTTCAGCACTGACAAGTTTATCCCTCTCTTTCCTAAGCCATACCACACTTACCAGCTGCGGGCATTGTATTTATTTGACCCCTTTGCTCAGTTGCTGATACAGAAGGGGGCTGTGAGTTTGTCTCTGAATCAGGGATGAGGAACCTACATCCACATGCAAATCAACTCGGTTTCCTAGCAATTTCCTCCCTGCCTTTCCCCTCCCAGATGCAAGCTGGAGTCTGGAAGCTGCTTGAACATTACGGCTGTTAGAGAACCAAGCTATAATTTTCAGGCTAATGGAAGACGTATTGGCAAAAGTTGACATTAAGTGGAACTAATTGCACTGTAACTGCTAAATAACTAAGAAATAACTACCCTGTAATTTATGGTTCAGTGTGGACTTATTCAGTAACTTTGGAGCTCTTTTCGTATAGCAAGGAGTTCAGTGATGCATGAGCTGCCAAACTTTCCACCAGTCAGGGGGCCCTGGAAACTGAAGATTGCGCATTGTACAAACATGCAAGGCTGCAGTTTACAAAGGCAACCTGCCCTACTTTGTGAATAACGTTTCACTCCAGTGCTTAGTGGATGAGAATTGCGCCTGGTAGAGTCTTAGCTGTGGGCCCGCCATAGGTTGAAATCCCAGACATACTTAAGGAGTATGTCTTTTATGCAATGATTCTGCTAATGGATGGACATTCTGCCATGAACAAAATGAATTAAAGGAGAAAGTAAGGGCGAGTGATGAGGCATGAAGAATATGACTCTCATCTAGGTGACAGCTCTCATGTCTAGTTAGGATGTGTACAAATTTTAGTCCTTCCAAATCATCTTCTGAGCAACAAAGTTAATGCAGGACTCCATTAGATTTTCATTAACTACCACGATGATCTTCTAACTGATATCCCTGTCACCCATTCTTCTGTCCCACTCCACCTGTGTCCCCAGTCCTCTTCCGCATAGTTAACACTCTTTCCTCCAAAACCCAAAAATGTGCTCAGACCACTGCCCCCTGCTTAAACTCCTTAAGTGACCTCTTGTTATTTAAAACACTATTTTTAGAAAGCTGGGATCCATACAACGCTAATCACAAGAAATGCATTTCTAAAAAAAATATTTACTTGGTAAGTATATTTCAGAAATGCTGAATATTGTATCCCCTCTTAGAAAGTCACCTCTTAAAGCTCTAAGAAGTCTTATAGCAAAGACTTTGATTAAGTTGGTTTTGCTCAAAATTTGACCACTGAAATTAATGTATGTGTGTATGCGCTCGCGCACGTGTGTGTGTGTGAATGTGTAGTACCTCTTCTTATACCCTATGATAGCATGAATTCTAGTATTTCTCTGGAAAGGGATTTTGAGAAATACTGGTCCCCAATTCAGATCTTAGCTTCTTAGGGTACATTCTTCCCTAAGGACTTAATTTATAACCATTCTTTTAGACAGTGTCCTCATGAAAATTTCTCTATCCTGCACGACCAAATTTAGTTATTCCTCTAGGTTATTATAGTGGTCTGTTCAGGATATATGCACATTAATTAATAATTATTCACCCTCTTGACCTAAGCCAGGATTTTTCAACTTGGACACTATTGACATTTTGGACTTCATAATTCTTTGGTGGGGTGGGGTAGGGGAGCTGTTGGTCAGTGTATTGAAGGAAATTTAAAAGCATCTCTGGCTTTTTTTTTTTTTTACAGGGACAGAGAGAGAGTCAGAGAAAGGGATAGATAGGGACAGACAGACAGGAACAGAGAGAGGTGAGAAGCATCAATCATTAGGTTTTCATTGCCGTTGCAACACCTTAGATGTTCATTGACTGCTTTCTCACATGTGCCTTGACTGCGGGCCTTCAGCAGACTGAGCAACCCCTTGCCAGAGCCAGTCACCTTGGGTCCAAGCTGACGAGCTTTTGCTCAAGCCAGATGGGCCCGCGCTCAAGCTGGTGAGCTCGGGGTCTTGAACCTGGGTCTTCCGCATCCCAGTCCGACGTTCTATCCACTGCGCCACCACCTGGTCAGGCACATCTTTGGTTTTTATCACTAAATATCTGATGTACCAATGCACATTCCCACCCTGCTTATGACAATCAAAATATCTCCAAATATTATCAAATGTCCTCTGGGACAGAAATCATCCCCTGTTGAGAATCACTGGTTTAAACTGTGAGGTAATAGAGTCCCAAAGTTTTATCTTGCTCATTTATGCATCTCCATACCTATCACCCATGGTGGCTTATCTATGAATATTTAGTAAGCAACTGTATTTCCTACAAATCTTTTATAAACTATACAAACACAGACAATAAAAGAAATTCATTTATTTGAAAATACTTCTCTGCCTATATTATTTTAGTAATTTAATCGTTTATTGTCTTCTAACCGTATTTTCAAAAATTTACCTGTTTTTAAGATTGTTTTTTAAGAAATCAAAGAAATAAAAAAAGTAAAATGAGAGTGTTGATATGGTTAATAGTTTTGGCAAAATATTAGAAGATAGCATCTCTGTGAGTTTAGTGTTCTCACATTTGCCCACAGACTTTCTTACCCTCAGTTTCTTCATCTATAAAATGGATGCACTGTTATTTATTCTTTTGTTCACAAATATTTCCTCTGATGATACATTACATACATATTTTAGAAAGACTTTGAAAATTCTAGAGTCTCAAGAGAACTCAAGAAAGAAGGTTATGATCTTTTATTCAAATGTTTGAGGACTAGAATATGCTAGCCCATATACATTTATTTTTCTCCAAATAACTAAAAGTATCAAAAGAGCAAAAATGGTTTCTAAAGTTTAATTTGACATTTCAGTAGCAACTGTAAGTTATTTTACTAATTTTCTTCTTTATACTAATTGTATCATATTTGCACATAATTGAACTATTACTACACAAGATAGATCATCATTATAAACACTCATGCATACTGAGTTATTTCAACCTCAATCTAGAAAATTCATAATGTTTTCAGTTCTGCTATGGTCCCCTGGCTCTACTTGTTTTGTGTCATTTCTTACTTTCTTCCATCTTACTGCTTTTATTGTGTCTTTGCCAAAAACTATTCTCAAAATATACTGACCCTACTTGCCTCCTATCACAATTAAGGACAGAAAAATGAATATATTCCATTTACTTAATAGTGAAGGGAAAAGTAATTGGACCTGAAGAACTTTTTTCCTATAAAGAAAATGTGTGGGCATTACTGTGCAGGTATTAAGATTCCTTTTTTTTTTTTTTTTTACAGGGACAGAGAGAGAGAGAGAGAGAATCAGAGAGAGGGATAGACAGACAGGAGCGGAGAGAGATGAGAAGCATAAATCATCAGTTTTTCGTTGCGACACCTTAGTTGTTCATTGATTGCTTTCTCACAGGTGCCTTGACCGCGGGCCTTCAGCAGACCGAGCAACCCCTTGCTGGAGCCAGAGACCTTGGGTCCAAGCTGGTGAGCTTTGGCTCAAGCCAAATGAGCCCGCGCTCAAGCTGGTGACCTTGGGGTCTCGAACCTGGTTCTTCCGCATCCCAGTCCGATGCTCTATCCACTGCACCACTGCCTGGTCAGGCAAGATTCTAATTTTAACTTCTCAAAAATCTTTTATTATTCCTCTCCTTTTACTGTACCTGACTGTATTATTATGAAGAAATGACCTTGTTGTTTGGGTGGCCACCAGATAACAGAGGGATGAGGGAACGTTCTGTGTACAGACAGAGGTAGAAAGAGTGAAAGGGTTGGGGAGGATGGAGAAGATGGAAACAAGAAAGGATGAACACATGAAATATCTGAGTCGAGAGAAGGAAGAGAAGAAGTGTTTGGATATTAACCTTCTCCGTTAGATGACTTATTCCACCTGTGTCAGAACCATGTGGTAGAAGAATATTCTGCAGAAGACTCTTCCAGTAATGATGTTCCTCATGTGAAGTTCTATTTTAACAAGTTTCAGGAAAACTAATATTTGGCAGATGACATAGTGGGTATCTTGCAAAATGAATGCCGGCATTCAAATGTAAAAGGATCTTCCTTGTAGCAGTCTCCTTGCAGAATAAATTGATCCCCCACCCCACCCCTGGGGAGGGGTAAAAAAGTAGACTTAAGTTCTTAGTTTCCCCCTTCTTCCAGATCAGGCTTCTGTTAAGGAACTTCAGGTATTAACTTCTCCATAAAGTCTCCCTGTGCTGCTAGAATGAGCTTTCTGAAGAAGAGAGCTGGTAGTAATAACACCCTCTCTACATTGTCTATGCAAGGAATTGTCTCCATTCCTTGACAAAATTTGAAAAGACTTTTCCAGTCTGAGTCTGGAAACCTGTTTTTCAGGATTTTGACCTGTAAGGAAGGAGTGATACCTAATTCAGTGCTTTTTGAATTTAATGTGAATTTGGATCATGTAGGGATTTTGTTAAAATGCAGATTCTAGGTCAGTATATCTGGGACAGGGCCCGCAACTCTGCATTCTTATCATGGTACTTAATTTATAAGTTTATGCATATAAAGCTGAGGGTTTCTAATGATGGATATTAGAGCAGAACATCCAAAGTACAGTTTAAAGACATGATGAGAATTTGTTTTCCTTAAGTACAAAGGTTTGGGGATTTAAAAACCTGGGTTCTAGTTCTGTTGCTTTGGGTAGACTACCTCTTGAGTCTCCACTTTCTGCCATGTAGAATGGGACTGGCTGTCCATTGCACAGGATTAAGTCAGAAAATGTATGTAAACATCCAGTCATTGCTTCTGGCACATAATAGGCAATCAATGCTCCAGAGTTGTTTTATTATATTGTTACAAAAGGCACAAGGTATAGATAACAGCATCTCCTTCATTTTGCACAACTTGGATGTTTCAAGATGGCTTCTAATTGGAGCCAGAGACTCAAAATAAGGGGAAAAAAATGATGAAAGAGACTGTTACTATGATAGATGGAAACTTTTTACTTATAATTGCAGCAAAAGATGTTTGTATCTAAAATGACAATGAAAAACAATTTGAGAATGTATACCCAAATTCCCAATTATTTTCAATAAGATAATAAAAATAAAATGTTTTCACACCAATTAGAATCATAGAGTTTATAAATCCATATGCATTTTATTTATTCAGAATGGGTCAACCTGAATTGAGTCAAAATTTCCTTTGGCGCTACCTAAGATGAAAAAGTTTTGCTATTGAAATTAGGAGTGTGACTTATACTATATGGAGGAAGGGGAATATGGAGAGGGTACAGGTATAGCAATGCTGACCTCTAGTAGATTGAACTATCACTTACTGCTCACATTTGTTTGTTTGTTTGTTTTTAGCTACAGCAAGCCTCTTTCCTGGTAGTACCTTCTAATCAGAAATTTTGAAAGTAGTCCTTGCCATAGCAGGTAATATATAAATGTCTTCTGGATCTGGGGTTGGTAACTATGGCTGTCAGATCAAATCTGGCCCGCTGCCTGTTTTTATATATAAAGTTTTATTGAAACAGAGCCATGCTCATTCATTTACATATTATCTATGACTGCTTTCATATTGCACAGCGAAGTCAAGGGGTTTTGATAGATTGTAAGAATTGCAAAGTCTAAAATATTTACTATCTGTCCCTTTACAGAAAAAGTTTACTGAAATATGCTGTAGAGAAAAATAAATGTAACATATAGCCTCCTATTTGCTGTACACTTCATTCATGTTATTTTAATTAAAACCATTTTATCAAATTTTCTTCAGTGAATTTTATTTGCCAGGAAATATTTCAGATGCAGCAATTATTAGTAAGACTTGCTCACTGCCAACTTATATTATATAGGTGGGTAAAGTAATAATGCCTAATAATGTGAATTGTAAGATGCTATGGACTCACATAGTTAGGATATCTTATTAATGAGGTCATGCAACACAACACAACTTTGCAATAAATGTTATTATTGCCATTTGAACAACAAAGAAACTGAGACTCCGAAGAGTTGAGAAACTTGCCCAAAGACAAGTACCTAATAAGCATCAAAAAGAATTTGCCTGGGGCAAGTGGAGGAAGATGTGGTGGATAGGTGGTATTCTATTGAGTGACACACTTGAAACCTTGTCAACACAATAAATTAAAAAAATATATACTTCTAACTAGAACCCCATGATCATTGCTAGCCAACACTGTGCTTCCAGAGTTTATCTCAGAATTGCTTCTCTAGAGCCTTACCTTTCATTTTTCCTGCCTCATCCCGTTCTCTGGCTTCAGAAACATTTCTGTAATTCCAACCATCTTTCTGGTATGTTATCATCCTTAACTCCATTTTCTCTTTGGATCTGTGCCTTCCTAGTGCCGGACCCACCTACTTTACGTTCTCACCAGTATCTTATGTGCCTTGATGTGAAGTTTCTCATGATCTTTGGTTGGCTCTTCTCTGGCCACATTATTTCTACTCTCAGCATTCCTCTCTGCATTCCTGAGCAAAAGAATCCATGATCCCCTATTAGTCAATCACTTTGGATCAATAATAAACACACACTGAATGACTTCAATCAGTTTATCATTTTGGATGCAGATAGATATGGCTGATTATCAGTCTTGCCTATTTCTTTAGCAATTACACTAGAACATCACAAGGGAGATGCTTGGGCATGGAATCGGTAAACCTGGATTTAGGTCCTACCACTGAGTGTCATTTTCTTATTTTTATGATTCAGATAATTGTAGGTATCTTACAGATTTACTGGGAAGTCAAAATGAGCCAAATCTTGTAACGATACTTTGTGTAAATGCAGGTAATTGCACATATATAGGGTGATGGTATTTATATTAATCTTATTATTAGATATTGTATAAATGCATTTCAGATGACATGCTAAGCATTTAATATTTCAATATGATAACAAAGACAAAACTTTCAGTGGAAGATTAGAAACAAAATATTATTACAAAGCACTGTTTTAGGAGAAAAAAAAAAAAGCAAAGCATAACTTGGAAGAGCCAAATGACACAACATCAGGTGACTCCTAATCTATGGAAAGCCAGGTGCCAAGGAGAAAACTCACACCCATGCCCAACTCTTTCCTGAGGACCTAGAGTAGCTTCTCTAACTCAACACAAAGGAACTAAATGTTTCCTCTTAATGAATATTTTAGTGTTATAAAATCCAAGGTGTTTTGTAAGTACAGTAGTTCCCTATTATCCATGGTTTTGCTTTCTACAATTTCAGTTACCCATGACAACAACCATGGTCTGAAAATATTAAATGAAAAATTTCAAAAATAAACAATTTTTAAGTTTTACATTATGTGTTTTTCAGAGTAGCATAATGAAACCTCACATTGTACCACTCCATTCTGCCCACCTTGTGACTCATCATTTTGTCCAGTATATATACCTTGTATATGCTACTTGCCCATTAGTCACTGAGTAGCCATCTTAGTTATCAGATCACTGTTGTGGTATAGCAGTACTAGTGTGTAAGAAGCACTTATTTTAATTAAAATGGCCCCAAAGCCATTTCCATAACTTTTATTACAGTGCATTGTTACAATTGTTCTTTTTTTTTATTAGTTGTTTGTTACATGGCATTACCTAGCCCATTCTGACTAATAAATCCAGCAAATCACAATCAAGCCAGATGATTCAAAGTCTCCCTTGCAGAAGCACTTGCTTTGGTAAGAGAAAAAGAAAGCATCCTATTCTTAACCTCTAAGCCACATTGAGAGTAAGTCATGTTGCATATTGTCTCCCTAAATTTCCCAAACTTTAATAAAGATGACTAACATTACTCAGAGTTTATGCTCAGGTCTGCTTAATTATATAGTATATTTGTACATTGCTATTTACAGTACAAAATCCAACTTAGATTTCTCAGTAAAGAAAATGACATGCAGAAAAAGAAGGATGGAGAAAGTGAGTTGATGTGAGAAACGTGGAGGCTGAGCACCACAGGAGGTGGTGTTCAGTTCCATGTGCCATAGTTGGCATCCCAGGTAGCAATGCCACTGAAGTTGGAATTTTTTTTTTTGTAACAAAAAGAAATAAAATCAGTGTTATAAAAATGCACCTGCCCCTCTTGCCACCAAATGAAAAGAAACTAGACAGACTAATTCAAAGCTCTTTTCAGATTTAACATCCTGGTTTTGCTTTTAAGTTAAATTGGGACAAGGGTCAAGAAAAATGTTGCATTTTCATCTTTTTTTTAAACTTCTCCTGAGAAAAACCTGCGATTTTAAAGGAAGGTTGAGCACACACATACACAGACCCCCTACGTCAGAAAGAGAGACTCATTACCTATAGAAACAAGCACAGAGAAGGTTGAGAAAACAAAGGCCGGGTTTGAGTGTTACAACCAGAAAGGCAATGAAGCAGCTCTCACTTGAATGCATTTTCTAGATGTGAACTGGGAACAGCACAGTGGGAGCTTCCAGAAGGTAAAGCTAATCTATCACCAGTGATATGGAAAGATGAAGAGAGGGGTCTAACACTTATTGAACACCTACTATGCAAAAGGAATTGCATTATATGCTTATGAGCCTCTTTTTCCTAGAAATTTTTATGAAATGCTTGTTTTCCAATGGAAATCTGCCTGGCATTTTGCACATCTCATGTCATTCATTTTTCAGTACAAGTCTGAGTGAGCTATCTCTATTTTCAGGGGAGGAAGCATAAAGCTTAGGAAAGTTAAGTGAATCGTAACAGCCAGTTGGTCAACCGGACAGCAAGTTGGGAATGTTAAGCTTTGAGTCCTAATATAGTTGGCATTGAATCTCAGGCAATTGCCACAGTGCCACCCTGTCTCCTGGAGGGTTTCTGGTCTCCCCTGCTATTGTGTACAAAGCTCTGCCACACCACCCTTCTGCTAACATAGGACTGACACCAGGACTATGGACTGCTCATAACAAGTTGAATTTCATGGATGTTCTGCCTGCAGTTGGAACAGAATCAACTTCCTTGCATCTTCCACTCATTGCTACTAATGGAGTCGTCTAAAACAACACAGAACAATAGTCATTTCTAGATGGAAAATAGCAATTTAGTTGCTATTCAGTCCTCACTAGGCTATTTCCTGACCCCTTCAATCATTAGTTCAATGCTCCTTTAAATGTGGCAGCTGGAAAGAGACCACTCTGTACTCTGTGCCCATTTAGTCCTTCGTCATTCTCTGAGTACAGTATTCAGATTTTAAAGTTTCACTAAAAAACTCATAAAACAAATTCTCTACCACTGAAGACTTCTCTGTTTATAATCATTTGCATTTTCCAATCACTAAAGAAGTGATATAAGCGACAGTGAAAAAAAAATGACATTTCACTGACACACAGTGGACAATAAAATGACATAATTACGTCCAACATGCATGAATATTTTAGAACTATGCCCCGAGAATGTTAAATAAATCCCTTGAAATTCTGCAACTGCAGCAAGCTTTTGGTTCTCTCATTCCACTCAACTTTCTGCTGTTGGCTTTTTGAAGAAATTTTGTCAGTAGAATCATGAGGGCTGTTCCTTATACTTTGTCATCTCCAACCTATTCTCTTATTCTTTAAGGAGCTCAATGCATTTAACTGTTTGATACCTATGCATTATTTATTAAATACATTTTTAACTTGTATATTTATAAATTCCCAATTAGAAAAAGAAAAAATATTCTTTAGGGGGTGTACAGAAATATAAACATTTTACTTTTTTAAAACAATCTTCTTACTCTCATTGTATGACCACTGCAGCTTAAGGGGCACATCAATGCCTCCAGTTCTTTTGCAGAGGGTAGGTCATTTACATGGCCCTCCATAAATCTGGTAATTAACACATTTATGGGAATTCTAATCTGCTATAGGAAAGGTCCTTAAATGATAGGCAGGATGTCTTTGATTTTCTAAGACTGAATTTCTAATACTGGGCACTATAGATCATCAATAACTGCTGGATGGGTCCCCATGGTCTCTCTAATACAATATAAAGCTTCTGGCAATGTTTCCTAGGTCTAGGATCAACTGGCCTCTGTCCATGTCTTCCCTCCAACCCATCTCACACTTGTTCTTGTCACACAATCCTCACTGGCCTCATTTCAAGTTTCCCAGTGAGTTGACCTTTTGCACATCAGAAGCTTTTCACAAGCTACTCTCTCTGCTTGGAATGCCTTTTCCCCACTTGGTTAACTTCCTCGCTCATAAACTCTCACTTAAATGTCACTGTCCCAGAGAGGCCTTTCCTGTGTATCCCCAGCTCAACAACATGCACAAGTCCTCAATAATAATAACCTGAATTATTAAACTATTACCACCCATAATGTGCATTATCTTTGCTAGACTAAAGAGAGACAAAAATGAATGAATGAATGAATGAATGAGACATACTGTTAAAGAAGTTTTATATTAAGGCTAAAACCAAAAACTATTTTAGCTTGTTTTTTTTTTTAGTCTTTTTATTTTTATTTTTATTTATTCATTTTAGAGAGGAGACACACATACACACACACACACAGAGAGAGAGAGAGAGAGAGAGAGAGAGAGAGAAAGGGGGGAGGAGCTAGAAGCATCAACTCCCATATGTGCCTTGACCAGACCATATTTTAGCTTGTTTTGATGAAATCATTTTAATTATTTCTTCTTTGGGGGAGGAGGAGCTAACTTCTCCTTTTATAAAATCATAGGATAAGAGGTAAGGTTTAAATATATGTCAGTGAGCAGGAGAATATACATCCCCTCATTCCAGAGATCTAGAGCACATCTGAGTTGGTGACTACATTCATCCCCAACTGCTGCTGGTACTTGGAATTGTGCCATGGTGGGATGGTCAGGTCTGTTCTCATTATCTCCCTTAGTGGATAAGGAAGAAGTAATTATGTGAATTTGTGTGCACTTCATCTAAGAGATGGGACATAGAGGAGACAGGATGCAATTCTGCTGAATTTTTGTCTCTGGACTTTATTACTTATAAATCACTCAAGAGGAAGGGCAGTGCCTGTTACCCAGAGTGGCAAAGAAAGAGGTCAGTATGATGGGAGTGGCCATAACCCAAAGAATGGTACCAGTCCAGGCATGTAAATTCAGATGATGGTTCATCTTTATCAACCAGAAGAGCCCTTACCTTATACCATAAAGTAAAGGTCATTCTATAGTTGAAAGAAAAGTGTATGTAGACTGTGAGACAACATGAACTCGTGCCTATGATCAAGCCAGGATAGATATGTTACACTGAGCAATGAACAGCCAGAGTCTGAACACAAGAGGTTTATTGTTTTCCTACACTACATGTCCATCTCAAGTCAAAAGGAGGCTCTGCTTATTATAGTCATTTATGGTCACCGACTGATGGAGGGCTCACGCCCACATATACTTCCAGGATCACTATACCACTGCAGTATCTGACACTGCCCTGACAAAGAATTGCTTCTACCTCAAAATGACACACTACATATCATTCATTTTTTTTAGGTGAAATTGAGCCACATGACAATGTCTAATTTGAAAAGGTACGAAAGTATAATTTTTTTCTTATGTGCCAAAAAGGTAGAAAAATCTGGAATAGTTAAACAGGCTTAATAACTATTATAATCTGTTTTTCTAACGGCAAATAATTTTTTTTCTTATTCTTGCTTGGAAGACATATTCATTCTTACACTACGAAGAGAGAGAACTCAGGAGCTCAACTCAAGAACTCACAACTCCTCTAGGCATAGGATCAACTTGAAGTCCAGATCCCTGAGTGGTTCCCTGTTGCGGACTTCAAGTCCTGAGGCAGTCCCTTTTAGTCCAGAGATCTGAACTAAAACACTGACCTCAAAAGACATATTATCAGCCACTATACAATAGAAGAACACACTCCAGATTACCACAATAAGCACTCCCAGTTACAAATGACGGAGGCACAATAGCTGTTCTATCGCACTTGTGCAATCCTACTGGAGAGATGTGACAGAGTCCCCTCTGGGAGGAAAAGATGTTCCCAGATTAGGGTCTCATTCTGCCCCCTGGACAGCACCCCATTCTTTTGTTTCTATGGTCCATGCACCTCTCATGGTTTATTTCCTGTTAATGGAAATGGGATTCTTCTATTTCCATCAACTTTCTTCACCACATCAAAAATGGTCATTGAAAACATAGTCTATTTGGCAGCTGAGCATTTTCTCAGCCTCTTTCCTGCTTAGGAGTTTGAGAGCCCTAGTGTTATTTAAAATCTCAAACAGCCATAGACTGTGATTTATTTGCAGTACCACTCACTCAAAATGTTAATAGCCTTCATATCTCTTTGAATCCAGTCATTTCTGTATGTCAATACCACTCTCAGTGTTCTTTTCTAGATATAATCCTTAGATTTGTTATGTCTTTGTTTGCTTGCCTCTCCCCCCCCCTCCACCCCCTGCCACCTTAATTACAACAACTTTAACTTACAAAGTTTCCTTGGGCAAGCCAAGCTTGTAGTCCTTTTTTCCCTTTGAGCCATTTTGTGCAATTGAATGCATTTACTGGATACCAAGCTCCTAATAACACGTTTCTACTGAAACACCTTAATCCTTTCAGAGATTTTAACAGTGGTTGTGATGGCTATTCCTTTCATCTGATCATTGTAGCAAGTCTAAGTCTTCTTTGGCATTTGTTAGAGTCAGTGACTATCTTAATCTCTTTTTATAGATTAGGGTGAAAACTAGTTTCCTCTCTCATTCCTTCAAGTTCCTGAACTCCTTGCTCCTCTCTATTACCTTCTATTTAGGGTCACTTCTTTTATAAACTCATGTCTTTCTTGTAGTATCTTGCCAAATATTTTCAAAAGCACACACATCATGTACCAAATGACATAGGATGATGATGATGATGGTGATGATGATGAATTGTGATGAGGAGAAGGAGAAAGAGTAGGATACCCAATATATCTCAAAACCTCAGCATGAGTTCAAATGTGGAACAACAAGGGTTCTCTACTTCACTGTAGTCTCCCAGGGTGGATGCAGGTGCCACCTGTACACAGGCTTTTACTGTCACTGTAGACATGGTCAGAGACTATGGTGTGTCTTATAAAAGCTTCCATCAGTGAAAAAACAGAATGCTTCTGTTCACATTCCATTAGCATATTCCATAACCTTGTTCAACTTTGTGGAAGCAAAGAAGCCCAATAGTAATGTGCTTCTCAGAAGGGGAATGAAAAGAAATATTTAGTGACCAACCCTAAGAACCACAACATCTACATTGCTAAAGAATATCAAGGAAGATTCTTCTTCTCTTGTTTTCCTTTTGTTTGTTTGTTTGTTTGCTGTTTCCCCGCCTCAATTTGCCGGTGAATAACACTTGTTTGAGAGGGTCCCCAACTGAGAAATGTAAGTACCTGTTTGCTCTGTTGGAATGCACCAATTTCTGTTCAGGTGAGACTGTGGGATTTGGCTACCAGCTAGAAAACTTCTCTGTACTCCCCCCCCCCCCAGATCTGGCTCAGAGCAGTGATAAGTGATATTTGGAATTTAAATTGCTATACTGTACATTCTATCACAAGGCACAGTCCAAACTAAGAATTCTGAGATAGTGCTATAAACATAGCTGTGACCTGAGTAATGGTTCTTCTGGCCATGACCATGATTGTGACACTTGTAGTTATGTGATACTGACTACATTGTTAAATCTTCCAATGCCTTGATGTCCTCATCTTTGAGATGGCATAATCAATTATGTATATCTATCAAGGTTTTTATTTTGTTTTGTTTTTTGTTTTTAATTTTTTTTAATTTCTTTTTATTTATTCATTTTAGAGAGGAGACACAGAGTGAGAAAGAGAGAGAGAGAGAGAGAGAGAGAGAGAGAGAAAGGGGGGAGGAGCTGGAAGCATCAACTCCCATATATGCCTTGACCAGACCAGTGCAGGGTTTTGAACTGGTGACCTCAGTGTTCCCAGGTCGACGCTTTATCCACTGCACCACCACAGGTCAGGCTATATCCATCAAGGTTTTATCTCTTTAAATGTCTTTCAGACATTTATGCAATACTAGCTATGTCAACCAGTATGCTTATATTAACAATCATTGCTTTGAATAATAATACTAACATCATTGCCATTGTTGTTTGTTTGACCTTGCAGAGCAACGAGGAAAATCCGTATGGGTAAATGGAAGGAGAGATTAATATCACCCTTAAATTATTCCACTCATTTGATTTATGAATCAACAGAAAACTGTTTCTAGGACCAGCTATCTGATGGGGGGGGGGATAACTTGGCTTGCACAGAGAGCTAGAATTTTACCCTTACATTACTGGTAGGGAGAGGTGGTTTCTACTTCTTCTGGTCCTAATTCCAACATAAATATTTAGTATATAGAAGGATTTTATAGCAGTGATGTCTGGTCATTATAATATATAACAGGCTCTTGAAAGAGTCACTTTAACTATGAATAAAGTTGGGGCTAGCCTCCTGTCTGAAATGGTTTAAGTTGAACTTTCCTGGAAACAAAATGAGTAGCTCATCTGTCAGGTCCCAGCACAGATGTTACACCCTCCTGAAAACCTCCCATGAGTTCAAAGTTATCACATCCTTATTTATCACAGAAGCACAGTAAAATGTGGACCACCTCAGCTCATATGCAACTCTGCCAGTCACTCTCTGTGTGGCCTTGGGCACATTATTTAACCTGTGCTCCTTTGTGTCCTTGTTTCCATACCATCTAGAACTATATTATCTGCCTCACAGGGTTTTCATAAGAATTAAATACTATTTTACATATATAACACTTAGAATGATATCTGACATATGGTATATATTCAATAACTATTTGCTATTTTTAATAGCATGACATCTCAAATAGGATATAATTTAAATGTCTACATATCTGTTTTCTATATTCAGTCTGTGAGCATCTTGGCATTGGAGAAAGGAGTCATATGGTATTCTTATAAAATAACAACAACAATAATAATAGTAATAATGATAAGTAGCATTAATAGCATACCACATCCTAAGCATTTCTAGGTAATTATTATGTAGTATCTCATTTAAACTTGTTACTCTTAATAATTTTGAAGAAATTGAGGCTTAGATAATTTAAGAACCTCATTCAGAGAAAAGATATAGTGCTTGCTTGATAGTGAACTTAGGTGTGCAAGGTTATAAATCCAAAGCTCTTAACCACGAGACTTGATCATTCCACAGTGTACAGACTGCTTTGAGTTTTCAGCCCCTAGCATAGCATTCACACTTTGTGAGCATTCCATAAATGCCTGTAGAATTAAATGAGCTCTTAGTTTGGGGGAATGGTGATTAAATGTGGTTGCTTAAAAATGAATTACTTGACTATACTGAACAGATTTCAAAGATTTCTTATTGTTTGTTTTTGCATCTCATCCAATATATATATATTTTTTCTATCTAAAATCCAAATCTAATGTTGTCTCTCCTCTCTTTAAAACCTTCAGTAGCTCTCAATTTCTTACCAGATAAAATCCAAACTTATAGTGTGGAGCAGGGGTCCCCAAACTTTTTACACAGGGTATCAGTTCACTGTCCCTCAGACCATTGGAGGGCCAGACTATAACAAAAACTATGAACAAATCCCTATGCACACTGCACATATCTTATTTTAAAGTAAAAAGACAAAATGGAAAAAAATACAATATTTAAAATAAAGAACAAGTAAATTTAAATCAACAAACTGACCAGTATTTCAATGGGAACTGTGGGTGCGGATGCATCCTGTGCTCCTCTCACTGGCCACCAATGAAAGAGGTACCCCTTCCGGAAGTGCTGCAGAGGGGGCTGGATAAATGGCCTCAGGGGGCCACATGCGACCCGCAGGGGACCCCTGGTGCGGAGTGTTAGCTTTTCACAGTCTCTTCCCCTCCCTATTTCAGCTTGAAAACAAGGCTGATTGAAAAGAATAAAAATGGTTACCATGCATTCAATGTTTGACCCTGGTTTTCGCTGTTTAAGTAAATTGGCTCATTTAACCCTCAAATATCTAATCCAGGAGGTGGGTGTTAGTATTATTTCTAACTTCTGTTCTTATTTTCTGGACAACTGGATTGACTTGAACAAGGTCACAATGCTAGGAAGTGGTGAAGTGAAAAGTTAGCCTGTGAGAATCTGTACTTAAGAGCCCCAGAAACTGGATATGAAGGGACTGTGCTGGGTGGACCGGTAAGAAGTCAGGAAAACTTCCCTGGTGAAGTATGGTCAAAGAAGAATCTGGTGATGAATAGAAAGTCATCAGGTGGAGAAGACAGGGAACAGAATTTTATTCAGAGAGAATTACGTGTGTGAAAACTTAGGAGAGAGAGGAGAGAGAAAGAGAGAGAAAGGAAGAGAGAGAGAGATGTAGTCAAAATTTTCAGAACAATGGCTATCTTATTGAAATCACCTGATGTATGGTTTTTAAATTAATTTTTTTTCTTTCCCTAAGATTTATCTCTTTAAATGTACATGGACAATACATGCCCATATAGACAATAATCTATTTAACAGTCTCAGGGGGCCATCCACAGCGTCTAAATTCATATTGCTTTTAAACGGAGACCTGCTGGCTGTTGTGTGCTCCTTTTGATTTGATGTAATAATCTGAGCCATCCTTCTCTGTATCTTTCCAACACTCCAGTCTCATGATCTCCCAGTCACCACTTCACCCCTGTCCCTTCTGGATCTGGCTCCCTTCCCGACATCCCTTACATTTATGCTCCACTGAGACAGGAAGACACAGACCCATTTCCCGCAGAAGGCACAAATATGGAACTAGAACAACATTTTTGTTAAACAGATTGAATGTTGCATGGCCTGGGACTTGTGAACAGATCTATTCAACCAGGCTTTTTGCTAAATTAAAACTTACTGAAACCAGGTCAGCAGAACTTGGTGACACTGGGTCTTACGCAGGGACAGGGAAAGTGCATTGCTCAACAGAGGCCCTCATGGGGAGCTTTTCATGGAAAGGTTTATTCCTGCCTTTTGCTACAAGTATGCATGTAGGTATGTACACATCAAGTACATATATTTAGCATTATTAATATTTCAATGTTAAACAGTCAAAACGTATGAATAGCAGGTGTTAACTAATAGGTTTCATCAGTAGCTTACTGATGAGGGGTGAAACAGCACCTTACTAGGTTTTAAGAGGGAGCCTGCATCCCTGAACGCCCCCTGCTTCCCAAGTAGAGGAGCCTCCACTCCAGCAAAAACCCCAACTTCTTGCAAGAATCTTTTTTAGACCCCTCAGGGCACATCCTCCCACGGAAGCAGGAGACCACAGAACCCCTCCCTGTTAGAGTCATCATGTTAATTGTTCACCTTTAACTATTCTTTCCCCGCCAACATAAAACAGGTATGTATCTATTGGTTTTACTTGTTATGGAGTCCCAGAGATTTCCTGCCCCTCAACTTGGCTTTCTCCCGCCTCCCTCATCTATCACCAATGGATTTCATGGAACCCCTTATGTCTTCTCCCCTGATTCCAACGTAGAAAATAAGGTGCAAAACTGCCATTCTTGGGAATATCTTCTCAATCCATTGAGATTTTGCTTCCCGGCAATTGTTGTCAATTTGGTTCAAATAAATCATAAATAATTTTTAAAAAGAGAGAGAGAGAGAGAGAACATTTCTTCTAAGACTCTCAGAGAAATTTGAGTCGGTGACACTGGGTAGAAGACATTGGTCTATGTTTCTCTGGTATTTAGAGGTAATTTACAAGTTAGTAAACAGCAGGGATTCACTCTGTTCCTCCCTCTCACCTAGTGATCCTGCTGGGCGGAGTCTGTGCATCTTCCTGTTTTGCCTGAGCCCTTCCCTTGCCCGCGATGCTTTTCCAGTGTCTTGGGAGGGTTGGGGAGTGCAGCAGTGGGTGTGGAAAGTCCATATAGCCTCCCATTACACTAGAACACTTTTTATTTTAAACTGGCTGATTCCTAGGTCTATGTCTCCCTTGAGTCAGAATTACGGCTGATGTTCTTAGAACATATATATAACTAATATCACATATATAGTCATATACACACACACACACACACTATATATATATATATGTATATATATATATATGTATATATATATATATGTATATATACATACACATATACATCTTAAAGTTATAATGTGGATCAAATTGTATAGATGCACATGTACTATACATTATATATAAGTATCACCATGAATACAACTTTGAATATGAATTTATGAATATGAATATAATCTATGAATAGGACTTCTGGACATAATAAGGTATAATAAAGCTTTAAGATAATATGTATTGTTATCTTTTTTCAAAGATTACCGCTCACACAAAGAGACCTGAAGGATCTCATTGGCAATTGTGCAGTCAGTCAACTAACATTCAAACCCAAATTAAGGCTTATGCTCATCACCAGGCACATTACTTCTTAACAATTACTTGGCACCATTTAGAAGCTGACCGAACTGTTTCTGGGTGTGGGAACTGTATCTAGGTGCTGACTGCTGCTTATTTTCCATGCGATTTGCTCACCATGAGACCTAGGGTGCATTTCAGTGCAGAAGTAAACAAGGTGAAAAGAGTAATGACCAGGGAGGCCCTTGGGAATGAAGGCACATAGTATTCATGTGACAGGGAGCAGCTTCATTGAGCGGCATGGAGGGGCTGAAAGAGAGGTATTCTGGCAAAACTGTCGGGAGATGAGACTAGAATCTGAGACTGAAACTTGACTCTGAAGCATTCTGCATTTTATTTAAAGAACACTGCACCTTGTATTTCCTGGTTAGTAGTAATACTACCAAAATTAATACTATTTTTTTAGTATTATCTCTCAAATACTCTGTTAGGTCTCTTACACATTATCTCTGATTTTAAAATTGACCCTTAAATATAAAAATGATGATTCTCACATTCTTGGTAGGAAAATGGATGGTCAGAGGGAATCAGAACTTTCCTAAGAAGGAGTGACAATCTGCTGAGAGCAACCAAATCTTGATGTGAGGCTATGAAAATATGATTTCATGGAAACTGAGACATGTATGGTCAACCTTGAAGAACTGGAAGCGATTGAATGGGACAGCAACATGAGAAAACATCACTTTAGACTAAGGGAACAGCCTATGAGAAAGAATGGAATAGAAAACTATTGAGGTTTCTGAGAGTTGGGAGATGGTAGCAGCCTAATACATTGCCCTGAAACTTCTTCCCAAGGGGCACATGCAAGAAGAAATCTTGTTCAAACATGTTCTTCTGAGTCTAGACACATCTCTCTTTCCCATCCTGAGAGGTACAGGATTCATGGAGGAATTCTGAGGAAGGTTTCCTATTACTGAATTAGATGCACATCTTTAAAAAATGAAAAAACACAGCTGTATCTTGATAAAAAAACAAAACAAAACACAACATAACATTAATTTCTCCCGGCCTCAGGAACTCATGTAAAATGTATGTGCTGATTTTTAATTTTCTTTAGTGCAGGTGGCATGCCGTGGTAGGGGCGGCGGTATGGAGGGGAGGGAATTTGTAGCAGAGTTAGTTAAGTCACGCAGCCCCATGCATGGAATGACCTTGCTTGCATGCCAAACTTCAGGCGGAACAATAATGAGAAGGTAGCAGAACTAATCAATTTGGAACAGGGCCCATTCCCTCCATCACTCAGGCCACTTAGAATGCAGGCAGTGTCCTGAGCGTTTCCTCAAGCTTGCCCTATGAACACAAAAAAACAATGCCTTCTCTTACATAACTCCACAGAAAATGTAGGCTTGCCATCTAAATTAGAACCAGAATAAGTCTCCATGCTAATGTATCTATTTTTCCTTTCAGTACCCTTTTCTCTTCTTCAAAGTCTCCCTGTTCCTTCCTTCCTTCCTTCCTTCCTTCCTTCCTTCCTTCCTTCCTTCCTTCCTTCCTTCCTTCCTTCCTTCCTCTTTCTTTCTTTCTTTCTTTCTTTCTTTCTTTCTTTCTTTCTTTCTTTCTTTCTTTCTTTCTTTCTTTCTCTCTCTCTCTTTCTTCTTTCTTTCTCTCTCTCCCTCTCTCTCTCTCTTTCTTTCTCTTTCCCTCTATTTCTTCTTTCTTTCTTTTTTTTTGACCTTATAGAATATTTAGGGCATCTTACTAAACCCAACTCTGTATCCTTGGTGATCTTGGTAATCCAAGAATTTTTATGTGTCATTCTCATTGGACATTGTATGATCTCTCTGAACAAATTCCAAATTTCCCTGGACCTCTTTTTACTCATGTATCTAGGAAATGAAAACAGAGCAGTTAGGGATTTTGTGAGATTAAAGGGGAAAATGTGTATCCCACACTTCCCCATGTTATTTACAACCCTGTTCTAACCCTCCCTCCAGACATATCTGCTTTGGAAATGTCCCTTCAGCAATATTAATCTTAGGTAAGTTTCTTCCTCTTTCTGAGCTCAATGTTGCCTTTCATAAAATAAAAACAAACTTCTATACTTGTGAAATTGCTGCGAAGATTTGCTGAAATAATAATATGCATGAGACCAATAGTTAGTCAGTTGTCACTCATCTCTATCATTTCCACAGCCATTTTCAGAGAGCATATTACTTGTACCATTTGAGAATCTTAGGGATTTAAAAAAGTAATAAAATAATCATGAATTCAGGCCAAAGGTCTGGAGCCTGGGGGTATCTTTTAATATATGCTGTTCCATCTGCATTGTAGTTGGATGTATTTATTGCTCACAGGGGTACTCTGTCATCCATTCCAAAGACAGAAGCCCAGGAGACTCTGCCTCTCCTGAATTGCTGAAACCAGGAGTTTTAAGAGATTTCTAACCCTTGATAGTTAGATGGCATCAAGTGGCTCCAATCAGTGACACTGCTCGACCATGCCCAGAGAGCTACTGCGATGACATGATTCTTCACAAGATCTGTTAAGAATGTGAATTAGATGATAATAGGAAAGCTTCTCTGCCTTAAGATTTTCAATCCAGGACATTTCTAGATAGAGACCAAGGTTTCCACCAAAGTATAAACAAAGTATAAACATGAAGGCTCTCTGTTCACTAGTCTCAAATAGGAAATAGGGCTATGGGCAAATATTTGCCCATATATATACACATACATACACAAACACACACACACACACACACACACACACACACACACACACACCAGATCCTTTTAGAACCAAATGCATTCTTTGATAGAGAAGTTTCAGTATTTTTAAATTCTCTAGAAAGCACACACACACTGTTCCGGGTTATGTCAGAATACCCATGTCTCTATCATGAACAAATACCAATATATGCTTTTTGATTTGTGATATTTTGGTATTCCTTATGCTTTTCTGCACATTTTAGGGATACTACTGAGCTTTATGAGGTTGAGAAGCCTCCTAAACACTAATATAGCAACAAGTTTGGGGACAAATGAACCACCAAGTCCAGTCGCTTGAGGAGAAAGAAACCAGTACACATGGAGCTTCTACTAGGCTATTCTGTGTTGGGTTATATGGCAGGTTTTTGTTTTTCATACTTAGCGATTGTCACAGCTCCATGAGATCAGAATCTTTTGGGACATCTTATAAATAAATGAATTTTCAGATGCTTGAAACAAGTTAATAGTGATTCAGCTCCTTGGGATTTGCTGGCCAAGCATAAAGAGGTAACATGCGCAGGATGCATTTTCTAAGGATGGTGGTTCTGTTCATTGGAAGAGCCTTGGTTTTGCGGAACGACTGTGATGACATTGGATGAGTGTTGTTGGAAGTAGGAGCTAGTGTAGTGATGAGTATTGGTGCCTCAAAAAGGAAAGAAGAATTCAAAATTCTTGAAGAAAAAAACACTCAAAAGAAGAGCTCTAAGTCAATTAGAAAGGTTTATTTCATTCATTAAAAGGAAGAAAACGGAACATCTGGTGACAAGAGGAACAAGGGACTTTAGAGAAGTTATAGCGTTATACAGGAGGATTGCTAAATTGCTTACTTAGAGATGAGTGATATATTCACCTCCCTGTCCTTTTTTCCCTATGATATCTTAAATAAAATATGTGTTGCTCACCAAACCTCTGGTGCAAGTGAATTAGTCAAAGGATTTTAAAGAGAAATAGGTTTCTGAATTTAGTTGCATGTAGGATGAGTCATTGGGAAAGCACTTGCTCTTATGAAATGCAAAATGAGCCATGAATTAGAACTCACAATTATGTCACAGATATGACATGTGGCCTTCTGACATAAGGGACATATTCTTAATGTCTGGCATGGGACTAAGAAAAAAATAAATAAAACCTATCAAGATATGTTGAGTTTAATTGAATTAAATGGGTGAAAAGAACAGTAGGATGGAAGAAAAAGTCAAGAATTCTATCCAAGAACAGAGAGGACATTACTGAAACACCACTGGAAATTTCATCAGTGATGTTCATCTGAGATGTTCATCAGTGACATGAGATTTTTGGATGATATGCTTTCAAAGACTTCATTCAGTTTGTGCATCCTGTGTTTCTATAGCTCCTTCAGTTTTTCTCAGATATGGGAAAAGCCACAAATCTTAAGGTACTTTCCACTGTGGTAAGCAAGACATCAGAATCCCTTACTCTGAATAATCCACTATGTTCAATACTTCTGATACAATCAGAATTCTTGTATTGATAGATCAATTCCTTGGTTCCTAAGCCTATCACCAAAAGTTGAAGAGAAGGACCCAATTATATTCTATGACATCAATATCAAAAAATAAGCTGCATATCCTCAACTTCTATCTCCTCAGTTTTCAGTAGTTTTGTCACAGAATAGTGAGAGTGAGACTCATGAGCAGAGTTTTAGCATGAGAAATAATACCCAAGGTGCTATCTCCAAAAAATAAAAAAAAATAAAAGTCTTTCTATTTAACTGACTGTATATTTTATCTGATCATTCAACAAATGCATTTTGAGAAATTGCTATAAGCCAGGTTTTACATGCAATGCCTGAACCACAAGAATGAAGACCAATCCTTTTCGCCTTGTTATTGCTTACATCTCGTGGAAAGGCAAGAAGTCATACAATTGCAAGTCACACTATGGGATGCAATGTGAAGGGCAAATGCAACATGGTGTGAGACCTCAGAGACAAGAACCCAGCCCAGACACAGGGATCAGAGAGTCCTTGCTGGAGGATGTGAAGTCTAAGAAGAGACCTAAAAGATAACTATGAATTAGCCAGACATTGAGAGCAAATAAAACACAACAACAAAGAAATCACCTCCTCAGTGTCTAAAGAAAAGATGAAGCAGTGATCAAAGTGAAGGAGACCAGTTGGAAAGAACACTGAGCTGGTGAGAATTACTGAGAACCGGAACTAGAGAAGAGGATAATGGCCAGCTCTGTAGTCTCTGGGAGCCACCTGAAGATTTTAGACCTTATCTTGTAGTCAATAAGGAGTAATTGAAGGGTTGAAGCAATGAAAGACATTGTCTAGTAGGCCTTTTAAAAGACTCGCCCTTCCTGGACTTTAAACAAATGTTTGAATGGCAGCGAGAGTGAAAGCGATGAAATGGGAAATGATGGCACATGGCCTGGATTGTGGGTGGAGAGAACAGAGAAAAATGGGCACTTGAGGTATAGAAAGGACATCGATGTTGAGTAGGAGTTCATCTTTTTGATTATTCTTTTGATAGTATTTTTCTGGTTTGTTCTGTATTTTCCGGATTGTGTTGCTTAAATAAATGACATGTTACTAACCAAGAAAAAGGTAACATCTGTCAGTGATTTCTTAGTGCCAAATATTGCTTACCTCTCCTATCCCAATCGCCTAATTATTGTGTTGATATTTTCATCAGTTCCTTTGTTCCTTTATTCAAAGGTACATTTCTTGAGAACCTACTATATGCTTGGCACAGATCTAGACATAGGAGGATACCTAATGCTGAAGTGGCAAAAACCTCGTTCTCATGGAGCTTACTGTCCACAAGCATTGCAGACAAGAGCAAAGTACACACAGAAATGAAAAAAGCAGCCTCAGCTAGGGTCTACGTGCTACTGCAGAGTATGGCGAGATAGAGGAACTACAAGTTCACACTGGGGGATTAGGAAAGGTCTCTCTGAGAGGTGACATTAAGCTGGCACTTGAGTTCTGAGGAACTAATGGAAACATTGGGATCAAGGGTGTTCTGAGAGAAGGAGCAGTAAGAGAATGTGCCTTAACATGAGACATTTCTCCTGACTGCTTCTTTTAATGTTCCAACCGAGCTCTTCTTTATACTTAATCCTGACCCCATTTATACTACTTGACTTTCTTTCTCTCTCTCTTTTTTTATTTTTTTGTAAAGGACTTGTCACTTCCTAAATGCTATGCGTTTTACATTTTCATCTTCTTTATTGTTGGTTGTCTATCTTCCCTGATTGGAACACAAGTTTCAAGGGGTCAGGGTGATTTCTAATTTGTTCACTGGTGTATCCCCAACACTTAGGAAAGTTCCTGTCACATACCTGATGCTCAAACGGTTTTCTTTTTTCTTTTTCTTTTTTATTGAGTGCATGCATGAAAGAATGAATACTAAGTGATTTGAAGCAGAAATAAGAATAATGTGAATGTAGGAAAGTAAAGTATGATTTGCAATAGGTACGGGGAGATAAACCTTGCAGGGCTGTGTAGCCTAGAGCAAAAAGTCTCACTGTTTCCAAAACCTTCTACTAGACAGTTTCGAGTAGAGAAATGGAGGGTTGGATTTGCATTTTTAACAGATCAGTCTGGGTGCTGTGTGGAAAATGAATTTTCGAGTGTGAGGAGAGAGGAGAGGCAGAGATCTGCTCGGGAGCGAAGACTTCAGTGACTCATAAGCCCATTTCCTCAGCCCTAATGGATTGCTCCGTGTTCACTATCCTTCAAGTACAGTTTGCATTAGCCTTACAGTAATGTGTTATGGGTAAGCTGCCAACTTCCCGTCTTCTGGCATAGCCAAAAGTAACAACAGCCTGAAGCCGGGTGTGCAGCTAATCTGAGGGAGCATCTTTTATGCCAAGAAAGCATAAACATACTTCAGAGATGCAGCCTTGATTAAAAATACATGGACACTCTGTGGATCTAAGCTGAAGACATATGGCCTTTGATTGCCTGGCATTTTCAATTCATACAAGAACATTATGGTATTGCATTATGAATGAGAAGACACATTTCACTCTCTTAAATGGAGGGGCGTTATGTGCTTTTCCCTTGCCCTCCCCATCCTCTGTCACTCCCACCCCTCAGTCAGAGATGGAATTGTTCAATTAAGTCCTGATAAATTCTACTTCCAATTTTGTCACCGGAGTATTTGCCGTAGCCTGAGAATGAGCTGTGTCCCAGAGATGGGGAAGTGTCCATGCCACCAGCTCTTCTTGCTGGCAAGGTCCCTACATGTCTCCTCCACTTTCTACCTTCTGCTGCAGCTTTCCCTCCAATCTTGAACAGGTGACTCAACTAACTTATATGAAGCATCTGCCACCTGAACTTTCTCTGTGTTTTTCACTTAAAATTTACTGAAATATTCTGATGCCTTCCTCACCTGGAGGAGCAAGACAGCAGGTGGTTAAGAAAACAGACTCCATCATGATGCAAAGAAACCAGCCAACCAACCAACAAAAAAGACCAAGGTCTGAATCTTGAATTTATCACAAGCGAGGTGTGAGACCCTGGAGTAAATTGATTGATGACTTTAATCATAAATTTATTTTCTATGACTGGGATAATTATGGTATCCATAAAGTTGAGTGGATATCATGAGGCCATGCCATGAAGTGATACTATTATATCAAGTGCTTAGTGCAGGGCCAGGGACATAGTAACTTCCTAAAAAAAAAATTCTGGCTTTTGTTAGTGCTTCAATATTTCTGTGTAAGTGTACAAAGAGACGACACTTAGAGATACCTATGCAGGTAAGACAGCTAGCTACATGGCAATGGAACCAAGCATTGCCAGCCATCAGCAGAAGCTAATCAGATGCAAGGAAGAATTCTATCCCAGGTCTTCAGAGGAAGCATGGCCTTGACAACACTTTGAATAGAAATTTCTAGCCTTCAGAAGTGGGAGCAAACATATATTTTCATTGTCTGAAGATACCCAGTTTGTGGAAATTGGTTAGGCAAACTCATATAACAGGTAATTGTAATATGAAGCCACATGTGAGAACTGCTGCTCTGAGTAGCTTAACCTCAAATCACGTTAGGTCATCTTGACTGGGACTCCTTCTTAATTCAGGTCATGACTGTTCTTTACAATGTCTCTCACAGTTGCCCTCAGCAGGGTAGAAGTCTTACACAACAGTGAGAGCAAACAAAGAGGTCTCCAGGTTGGCCTTTGCTACATTAGCAACTTTCTAAAGAGCTCATATGACCCTCGTGGGGCAACAGGGACTCTCGCACTTCAGAAGTCATGCACCCAATCCAGGTCAGTGTCTATAGGTTTGATTTTCTCGCTTTAAAAAATACCCCCTCTATAAGAATTCCAAAGAGAACTTTTTCAAAGAGAAAAGCACAATCATTACAGTTGAGAAACTGCTCTTGAAACTTATTAGCTCGTGACTCATACTCCTGAAAGGAGCTAATACCTTAATTTCATATTTCTCTGCTCAAATGCAAACCAAGGCGTAAACCGAAATGAAACTTTACACTAATGGCTTCTTAATTATACCCATCTAAAAGCAATTACCTGAGTTTTAGCAGATACAAAGTTAGGGTTGATGGGACCAGCAGATGAGAAATAACATGAAAGGTCATCTACAAAAAAAAGATCAGTGAAGAGAAGATAAAACAAGAGAGAGGGTAAAAAAAAAAAATCCAGAGATAAGTAAATGTTGATAAATTCCTAATAGTGCCGCCTGCTTTCTAAAGCAAGCTTGGCCCTTGCTCTCCTAACTGTTAGAAGCTGAGCCAAAAAAGAAATGTTTTATTTTAAGGTAGACACTGACTAGATGTGACACTTTGATACCTGAATACAATTACTTTCTGCCCTATTTTGAGCCAAAATTTTCTAAATTGTAGAACAGAGATTCTAAAGCAAAAGTGATTAAATAAACATTTTGTTTCGTTATCCGTTAGAAAGGAGCATGATGACATGAGTTCAGTTTGCAGAATCACACAGTATTGTGTGTGTATAGCATGTGTGTGCACACATATGTGTACAAAGAGATGACACTTAGAGATATGTGCACACACAGAGGATATTCACCAAAATGTCTAGATGTCCTCTTTGAGTACAAGGTCTTGATGACATTCTATTTTAGGCCATATGCTTTTCTATTTTATTTGGGCTATTTTCAATAAGCTTCTGTTCATTATAAATAAAAGAAAAATGTTGCATGACCTATGGTGGTGCAGTAGATAAAGCATTGACCTGGAACTATGAGGTCACTGGTTTGAAACCCTGGGCCTGCCTGGTCAAGGCACACATGGGAGTTCATGCTTTCTGCACCCCCTTTCCCTTCCTCTCTCTCTCTCTCTAAAAATGAATAAATAAAAGAAAAGTGCTTAAATTTTAAACCAGATATAAATGAACCGATCTAGAGGGCGGAAAGGCACGTTAACTTGATTGTATTTATCTCCATTATAAACTGAATGGACGTGGATTCTCAGAGCAGGCTCCACACACTTCTCAACATAGATTCTTGTCTCAGACTGAGAGCCATAGAACAGAATCCATCCAAGGGGAATGGGGAATAGGTTTTATTTTGGTCTGCATGAACAGGAAACATTTTAAAATGTGACTGCCTTTGGACACATTCTTCGACTTCATTTGCTACATCTTTCCTCCTTTCTCTGTGTCTGTGTCTGTCTCTCTCACATACACACACAGCCTATTTTACTTATTCTTTTTAATTTGCTTAACACTTGGCACTTGGCTCTAAAACCTCCTGCACAGGTGGAGTCTTACTGTCTGGTCTCTTAGAAAGTAAAGTTAATACCTACGTAAATAAAGCAGTCTTTGAAGACAGTCAGTGATAAGACTCCAAGTCCTCAAAGATTTTCCAATATCTTCTCTCAATCCTCAATTATTTGAATATATTTTCACTATTTATTTTTCAAATGCTAATATCATATGTTCTCTGTGGCCAGGAACCAGTTACAGGTTAAGCATCATGAGCTCAATTCCAGTCATTGACGTCTGTCCATTCAGAAACATGCATTTTTGCAGTTTCTAGAGCAGTGGTTCTTAACCTGGGTTCTATCGAACCCTAGGGGTTCGATGAGTCGGTCTCAGGGGTTCGGAGAAGCCTCTGCCGCAGAGGCCAGAATAAAGTAATACCGTAATTTGTTGTGAGTTCATGCACTTTGTTGGTTTTGTTCTTTGAGCAAGGTGATGTTCATGCACGGCTCATTTTGTGCACCAGTAAAAAAACATATACCTATGTCTTGAATTTGGAAAAAAAAATTATATTTTATTTATCACTAAAGAAGGGTTCGGCGAATGCGCATATGAAACTGGTGGATTCGGCACCTCAAAAAAGGTTAAGAACCACTGTTCTACAGTTAGCATAAGGAGGAAGAGTTGGTTTCCCATCAGATAAAACTCTACGATCAATTACAGCATTTCCGCTCGTTTTCATTTCTGTGACCAAATTCAAAAGGCAAGAAAACTTTTCTGTGAACAACAACAAAATTAAAACACAAGCTAATATATTGTTAGTTGTTTCCTGTATTCCCTACTTTGTTGGTTTCTATATCAGAGATAATTCACTTTAATTTTCATAAGAACCCTCTGCAGCAATGATTACTCTTATTTTATAGATGAGGACATTGACACTCATTGAGATAAATAAATTTCTGAAGATTGCAGCTTTAAGTGCTAGCAACAAATCATCAACCTGAGTTAGTCTAATAGCAAAGCATGGACCATTTCCCTAGATAGATTTCTGCAACAGATCCCCTCTCCTCAGTGTGCTGGAGGCTGCTGGCATCGGCTTATGAGATGTGTTTTTGCGCATGCCTCAGTTCAGGGATGTCACATTTGTAGCCTGAAGTTAGCCACAGTGGGAGTATCGACACACTGGGAATTGGCACCTGTTAAAAATCATGGCTTTTTATTGCCCAAGAAAAGTCACTTGCTAAATGTGTACTGGCATACTTGTGCTTCTAAATTAGATTTGAGTTCCTTCCTTTCTTTTAGTTTTTGTTGAGGCCCCACTATTTGTGAGGCATACTGTTGGTACCAAAAGAAAAAAAATGGCACTAAGTTGATCCACAACTTCAGAAATGCACAGATCAGTGAAATTTGACATGGAAGAGAACCAAAGACCACAACATCCAACAAACAGCAAAAAGTAGTCATCTCACTGTGCAAGAAGGAAAATACGGACTGGGGATTCTATATGTAAATTGCAGTTAAGGGGTAAAATTCTAATAAGAATTATTTATTCATGCCTGACCTGTGGTGGCGCAGTGGATAAAGCGTCGACCTGGGAACACTGAGGTCACCAGTTCAAAACCCTGCACTGGTCTGGTCAAGGCACATACGGGAGTTGATGCTTCCAGCTCCTCCCCCTTTCTCTCTCTCTCTCTCTCTCTCTCTCTCTCTCTCTCTCTTTGTGTCTCCTTTCTAAAATGAATAAAAAAAAGAGAAATAATTTAGAAAAAAATTATTTATTCAGCCCTGGCCAGGTAGCTCATGGTTAAAGTGTCATCCTAATATGCCAATATTGCAGGTCTAATCTTGGTCAGGGCACATACAAAAACCAACCAAAGAATGCATAAATAAATGGAACAACAAATCAATGTTTTTCTTTCTCTCTCTGAAAATCAATTAAGAAAAGAAATATTAAATGCATCCTACTTATTTAATTCTTTAACTTTCAAGTTATAAAACATACAACTCAAATGAACATAAGCAATAAAAGTGTTATTTTTTATAGTTGCTTTTTGGTGTTTTGTTTATTTGTTTTTTTACCATTACACGTACTAAACAGTAGGCATTAGCTTTTCTCTCTTTCTAAAATGATTATTTTCCTCCCTTAATAGTCATATCTAGTCTTTAAGTTTCATTTTATCTGTTAATTTTGAGTAAATGACATCCCTTCAGAAATGCATTTCATGATCAAGATACCCCTAAAGTGATTTCTAATCCCATATTCGTGTTATGGGTTGAATTGAATTTTCCTCCCCCTCCAAAATAAGAAGTATGAGTCTGAACACTCAGTGCCTCAGAATGTGACTTTATTTGAAAATAGGATTTTTGCAGATATATCTAGTTTAGTTAAGATGATGAAGTCATTAGTGTGGGGCCAAATTCAATATGACTGTTATCTTTATGAAAAGGAGAAATTTGGACCCAGAGAGGGATACAGAGAGAAGACAATGTAAAATATGGGAGAGAACGCCATATGAAGATGGAGTCAGAAATTGTAGTAATGTGTCTACAATGCTGGTAATTGCCAGCAAACCCCTGAATCTAGGAGAGAGGCATGAACAGATTCTTTCTCAGCATATCTGCTGCTACCTTGATCTAGGACTTCTAATGTCCAGAACTGTGAGGCAATAAATGCCTGTGACTTAAGACCACCCCCCACTCTGCAGTTGGTGATACTTGGTTATATCAGTCTTAGGAAATTAATACCTATTTCAACTTATTGTTCTATCTTCTTGTTTCCTTATTTGTTAGTTTTCCTCTTTCTCTTCACACTGGAATCGTGGGACCTCGGATTCAAAGTTATACCTGGTTCTAGATAAATTGGCTGCCACCTAGTAAGTACTCAGTAAATATTTTTGGAAATAATAAAGGGAAGATTGGTGACTCCCATCGCTTAAGAAAAAGCTAGAAGTATAATTTTAGGTGACATTGGATCAAGCAACTAGATAAAGTTACCAACATCTGTGTCTTCCCTCTCTCTGGGTATGGTGCCAATGTCATCCAAGTTCTGTGGAAGAAATCAAATAAGTCTTAGTCACCCCATACTCCATCAGTCAGGATCTTTAGTGACACACAAACATTAACGACATTAAAAGAGACCCCCTAAAATTAGAAAGGATTTAAAATAATTCTGAGTGGAAAGATAGGCACTTTGCCCCATTAGACATCATGGGACCCCATTTCAGTGCAGCAGGAGAGAGAGCATGGAGTTCTCTGCTGAATCAGAGAAAGATGGGGAACCGAGTGTCATTTGCTGTCATTGACTTGACTTGGGTAGGTCATGAGCTTATCCCAGGCCCAATGATGTCATTACTGTGGCCAGGAGCTAGGAGTAGGCAAGGCTACACTAATAAGCAGAAACCATGGAGACTGAAGGTGGGGGTCACTGTTACCCTTAACTGAAGGGTTTCTTAGGGAGGAGAAATGGGGAGTTAGAGGCTAAGACATAACCAAGAACGTCAACCGCAATCTCCATATATAGAAAAAGCATTTTCAACTTTTGGAGCCATTAGCTTCCACCAGCATGAGATAGGGCAAAAAGACACCTAGTGATCCGAACTAATGTCTTTTTTTTTTTCTGTTATTTTTCTCTACTCTTTCAGATTCATTACTTTGTTTACTTGGCAAAACTCAAATTCAAATTAAACTGACACTTGAATCTCTCACAGTCTTTTTTTTTCAATACGGGATGACTCATTGAATGGATTAGAATGGCTTCAAAAGATTTTCCACATCTCAAAAGCACCCAACTGACCCTTTAAAGATAGGAAGTCCCATTTAAAAATGGACAGATTCCTGAATACGGGTCTCAGTATATAAACCAATCATTAAGCATGGCACTCTCTATAATTCAGAAAGAGAGAAGGCAGAACATTTCTTCAAATTTATTTTTTGCTATTGCCGTGAAGGGAGGATTATTCCCTTCACCAATTGGTTTCATGTTTTTTCGTTTTCTTGATTGATGCTCTGGGTAAAAGCTTCAAATGAACAAAATTTCTGCTAAAAGCCGTACTTATGCGATTCCCTCCAACCACGAGCATTTAAACGCGAGCATGCACTGGTTTCTAGGGTATAAAATAAAAGGATTTAAGAACACAATTAGTAACTTGTTCCAGCAATTAGATCTGAGTTTAATTACAAACTAACCTCTTGATAGACCATTTGACAGTCAGTGCAAAGTGAGGAAAAGAGATCGGAAAAGTGCTGGAAGCAGCAGCAAAAGAACTTTTCCACGTGTTTGTCTCTGCGCAGGTTGCCTTTGTGGCTGGTGTTGCTTTTGTGAGGGAAGAGGTAACAGATTTTGTTCTTTAAAGTGTTTGGGTTTTTTTTTTTTTTTGCAACGGGGTTTTATTTTTGCATGCGTTCTCTTCCACTCATCTGAGAGGCAAGTTAGGACCCCGCATTTCCTCCTCCACTGACAGTAATTGTTTCCGTTGTGCTTCCTTTCCATCCCCGGGGACACAACTATCTTCTTCGTGGGGGTGGGGGTGGGTGGGGAGAGGGCACTGAGCATGCTCAAAACCTAACACATAAAGCATAAAGGTACTTTGTGATCATGTGGTCTAACCCATCCCTGTTACAGATGGGCACACCTGAGTCCTGGAGAGCCTGTCCCTCAGCCAAGGTCACAGAGTTGGGCTGGCAGAGAGCTCTCCATATAGATTTCTGTAAGGTCAGAGGAACAGAGTTCACTCTTCGGAACAAAGGGGAGGTGTGTACTTCCTGCGGTTGTGCTGGAGTCATTCATTTTCTTCCTGTTAGCATCTCAAACTAGGAGCCTTTGAAAAGATAAATAGGAGGCTGTTGTTGCAACGCTGCATTTTTTCTCCCCTGGTAAGTACCAGGCAGGACTCAGCTCCATTTACTCTGCATGTTACATCCAATGGGCTTTAAGCGGAGCCAAACACATCAGAGGCAGGATGGAGCAAGTGGGAGGAAGCGTGTGGTTAAGAATTAGGAGAGCGGCCATGATGAGCTACTCTGGCATGATGCCCAGTGTACTGGCCAGAGCCAGGCCCTCTCACCTCAATTATTTTACTGTCCTGGGCTTCTAAATGGGAAACAGAATGTCTTGGCCAATGTGGCTTTTATTCAGCAAACATCATTGAGTAACTACTGTGTGCCAGAAACTACGCTAGGTTCTAGAAGTATCGTGGAAACCAAAGCGCCTGATCTCGCAGAGTTTAGATGATGTCCTGGGAGGGCCTCTCACAAGGTGGACATTTGAGCAGAGAGGAAGAAAGTGAAGAAATGTATTTTCAATGACCCAAAAGAGAAGGATTCAAAGTGGACAGGTGAGCCTGTGGGAGATCCCTGGGCACGTTGGACGCAGGGCAAGGAAGCCACGATTTGAATGTGGTTCAAACACTTAGCATCTGAAATAACAATGAAAACGTTGCGAACGTCCATGCTAATAATATACTGTGCTAGTTTTATCCATGGGAACAATGTTCTGTTAAGATTATACGAGTGATCCATAGTTCTCTGAGTTTTTCTCAATTTTCTAAAAATGAATGAGTAATAGTTTTATAATTTATGTCTTTTAAAAAGTTATTAAAAATATAAAAATGGATCCAGGAAGCACTCTGCTTGAGAGAGTAGACTCTTGAGTCTGACGGGCAGGTTTGAATCTTGACTTCACCATTTGCTAGCTCTGCATATTAGACCAGTTTTTATTTAAACCTTAAAAATGTAACTTGAAGGGTTTTTTTGTTATTTTTTTTAGGATTTGGTGACAAACTGAAAGTCAGGAATATAAGAATATAACATAGTGAACATTCGTGAGAAGGGCACCTCTTCTAATAGTATAATCAGGAGGGTATGTTCACTTGTCCCCATTTGTCTTATAACGAAGTACTCCACTCCCATGGGGAAAAAGTGTCCTTAAGCCAAAAAATTTGTTAGAATACCCACCACTCACAATGTGCTTTCTAAAGAAAATGCCGGAAACAGGTCCAATTCAGTGTACAGGTCTGAAGTGAGCTGTTGTCTCCCTGTTTCTGTTGCTGAAAGACAGAATGGGGTGACCTCTGCTACACTCCCCACCTCTGGTCCAATGTCTTCCTCCTCTAACCCTTTGATCTGTGCAGCACTGTGGGGTTTCCCACAGTGGAGGCCAGTTAGATTAGTCTATTCTGTGCAGAAGTGAAGTCAGGGGTAGTATGCAGACCTTGTAGCTCCCAGCCCAGCACTGTCTGCCTTCACCTGCAATGTCACCATCCATGTGTGTGACAAGAGGTCTTTCACTGATACTGGCCATGTTTCATAGGAATACCATAGTCTCTTTAAAGAACAAGATACGGTCACAATCAACTCATAACCAGTATATTATATATCATATCTAGACCATGCTTCCTGCTAAAAGAAGACATACTTAGAGCCTAACAGTCTGCTGCTTTTCATAGAGAACTAACTCTCTTTAGGAGCATATCTTTAAAAATATTGGGTCAGAGGGTTATCTGAGAATCTAACTGAAGTCATGAACACTGGACAGTTCCCCCAAATGCCCTTTCTAACGCAAACCCCATACATTCACATGTTTGCCTGAGACCAGCATCCCTATCAAAACAAACTTGGCACCTAGGGTAATAATTTTATGCTGGATAGTATCTTGGTTTCCATTGTCTTTGACTATTTTACTATTTATAGGATGTCTTAACCCAATCTTCTAAGGGTTTTGGTTAACTTTAGATTGGGAGATTCCTGGAGCAAACACATCTGGGAATCTCTTCCCTTGCTCCCTGTCCTCCCTGGGCCTCTTCAGTAGTTTTGCCAAGACTCCTGAGCTCCCAAAGGTCCCACTGAGTCACACAGCCTGGAGGGGCCATTAGGCTAAGCCCATAAGCACTAGCATGGGCCAACGTGAAGCGCTTCGTTGAAATGGTTGTGGCAGGATGACACCCACCACTTCCATCAAGTGTCTGCTTGTTTTAATCTCCTGTATATTACGTACTAATTTTATTAAATTAATTAAGCTTATGTATCATTTGGTGGATACAAAATAGAAAGGGTTAGCCCCTGTCCTAGAAGAGTTAAAAGGCAGATTAAATTATCATTATTAGCAGTACTATTATTCTCTGCATTTAATTAATAGTACATCGATAATTCATAATCAGTGATGGCGGCCAGGATAGAGGGACCAAGGCAGAGACTGTTTAATCCTCAGAGCAACTCCACGAAGCAGGCTTTGTCATTCTTAGCTCACAGATGAGGGAAAGGAGAAAGAGACAGGGTTAATACTTTGCTCGAAGTTACACATCTGCTAAATGGCAGTATTTCTGGGTATTTAACTCTAGCCCTTTGTCTCAAACCACTGTGCCCTTTTGCCCCTTGTATGTGTTACAATAATTTTTAAGGCACGCTTGATTTCTTTCATTTACCACATCTGTGTTATAGGTTTTATTATAAATATCTCCTTTAAAAAAAATGAAGTATCTCTGGGACAGTTCAATGACTTAAACAGCAATTTAACTAGCAAAAGTAGTAGACTCAGGATGCAAACACCAAAACCTTGGTTTTAATTTGAGGACACACACATCACACACACACACACACACACACACACACACACACACACACACACACACATGCACACACTCCAACTAGGGGAAACATGCAAAAAATATATAAATTAGGAAATAATAAATTTCTAGGTGGCCAAGGGATCATGGGAAATATTTGGAACTCCAGCAGAACCTTTGGGAGCTCAGGAGCCTTGGCAAAACTACTGAAGCAGCACGGGTGGGCAAGGGAAGAGCTTCCCCGACGTCTTTGCTCCAGGAATCCCAGGTCTAGTCAAGCCCCCTCTCCCTGTTGCCACCACTACTTTCTTAAGCAGAGTGTTTTAGACATAATTGCACCTTATCTAAGGGTCTGATGGTCATGAACACTAATAATTACTCTTGCTTTTTCTGCAATGCAGTAAGACTCTCAGGACTCAACACTTTGTAGAAAAGTATCTATTCCTCCAATGACTAACCTCAGACTAATCTGATTTCTAAGGTCTTTCGTTGATTTTGGCTTTGTTTGCTTAGTTTCCATCCTAGCTGACAAACTTCTCATCAATTTTCATCTGCCAGCATCAGGACGGAGGAGGAGAGAAGACATTGTAGGGGGAGGGGGCGCAGCTGTAATTTGAAAAAGACTATAAAAATTGCCATTTCTATGGCTTATTTATAATCTCTTTGGGTTAAATTTTAGTTCCTTTGATTTTTTTCTGACTCTGAAAATATTTACTTGGACATCTGCAATGATATTAATGAAGACAATACAACAATTTTTCTTTTTAGCCCAAAGTAACAGAGATTGTAAGAAGATTGAGAGACTTTGTTCCAGGGCAGCATCCCTATCTTTGCCCCAAATCTGCTTCCTGACTTGGCTGTGTACTTCTCCTCTCCCCCTTTGCCCTCAGGGAGTTCTGTGTCCAGGCCTGGGCCACTAGAACCCTATAGAAAACACACTGCCTGGAACAGCGGCCATTTCTGTAGGTCTATTTGAGCTTCTGTACTGGCTCTTGACTGTTTCAGGTACGAGAGTTCGGAATGAGTGGGGCTGACAGTAGCAGTCTGTGTCCATAAACAATGCTTTTAATATAAGCCATTCCTGGGTTTCTATTGTCCAAGTGACCACAACAGCACTCTTCTTACTTGATCCTCCTAAAAAAAAAACTTGCAATGATACAGTGTATCAGACTTGTCCTTGGGCAGGTGGCCTGTCCTAGTTGATTAATTGGTCTGACTGCCATTTTGTTCTTCAGCATCCATGTAAATGAGTTATGCATTATTATTTGCATAATCCCCTGAGAGAGATGGCAGGCATTTTCTCCCACCTGTGTAAGGTGTAAATGCACACTTGTCCTAAGACTATCTCTTCCCAACATTTTAATTTGTTTTCAAGTGGGGGGTGAGCTAGAAATGGGAAATATGACAGAGTATATTCTACTTATTTTTCTGGGAGAGCTTAACTTGTCCCTTCTAACAGCATTCTGTGATCATCATACACTTGCTGCTTCATGCAAATAAATACCATTTCCCCAAGTTTGGAGCACCTCTTAAGGTTTATTTATAAATATGGGTTGTATCACTTGTAACGGCATGCATGTCATTTCTTTACTAGATTTAAAGTTCTTTGAGGGCAGAGAACTGGTTGTTGATTCCTACTACTTATTTCCTTGTCTCCAGGATGTACAATGGAGTTCAATGTTGAGTCTCTGATAATGATAATTACACTCACTTTATTCACACCTGGCATTGTCTTATTAATTTGAGTTTTATCCCCTGCCCCCTGCTCTTCTCAAAATGCACAGGCCGTATTTGCTTTCTGGATCAGAAAGAGTGGGGATTTGAAAAAAATTAACATTACAAATCAGCTAAGCCTAGTGAACCATGCAAAATGCTTGTGGTCATGCTATTTTATGGAACAAGGGAGTGGATGGTTAAAATAGACCCTGGAACCTCACTACCTGGGTTTTAATGTTAACCCAACCACGTATTAGCTGTGTGGCAAGGTCAAATAATTTAACCTGTCTGTACCCCACTCTTTCCATCTGTGTAATGAGGACAATAATAATGCCTATTTTATTACTAGTTAAAAGTATTAAAGGAAATACAACATGTCAGTTGCTTAGTACAGGTGCCAAGCACATAGCAATTTCTAAATAAATAGTAGCTAGTGTTATTTTGTCTAAATGGACCATTGTAAGTTAAGTGTATCTATACTGATACCGTTTACAAAGGATAGAACTAACTCAGACTCATTAAGGAATATGGTTAATAAGGGATAAAAGCAGCATTTGAACTAAGTTCTAGACTTTGCTAATAAAAATGACAATCATGATGAAGAAAGAATGGAGAGGAACCACCTGTGGCCAGCAATTTGCTGAATGCTCTGAGACACTACTTCATTTACCTGCAACAATAAAATGAAGTCGTTCCTGTCACTGTCCAAATTTTATTAACAATGACTTCTGGTCTCAGAGAGGAGATGTAACCTGTCAAGTCTGTGGTAGAGCCAGGGAAAGGTGGTTGTACCTGATCCCAAAGCCCCCATACTCTGCTTCAACTCTACCAAGGTGCTAGAAATCCATTTCTTGATCTAAAAGGAAAAGGGTTCAAACAGTAGCATGTGTGTGTGTGTGTGTGTGTGTGTATGCGTGTGCGCATGCATGTGTGGTGGGGGTTGGGGAGGAGCTGGGCAAAGAATGAATATAAACAGCATTTTGAAAGCGAGCCATTTATAAGCAAGATTATACAATCTGTTTGAAGATTCTCCCAGAGGACATGTTATAAAGATGACTTGCACGCAACTTAACGAGAGGTTAGATGAAACGCATCAGGTTCTGTGTAGGCGGGATGCACACCGAAAATTAAATGCACGCTGGAAATGTTAATAAATGCATACACATGTTCTTGTTTGTAATGTGCTCCTTGTTTTGCTCATTTTCTCCATGTTAGAACAGTGAGGAGATCTCCGTTGGGTCTCCTGGGACCTGCTATTTCCCCCTCTGGTTGTTTTGCTTTCTCTCTGTCTCTCTCCCCACCCCACTCTATGCCCTCTGCATGTGCTTTCATGGCCTGAAGATGTCTAGGACCCAGGGGTGTGACTATGCATGAGAAATGAAGAATGACGACAGAAGACTCTTGGGGCTTCCAGACCGTATATCTCATGGTAGCCATAGTGATGTTAAAACCAATAGCATTGCATCACTCCCTAATTCAATATTTTGGAGGGTTTCCTTTGGTGGTCCATAAGAGTTCAGACACTTTTTAAAGATGTTTAAGGCCCTAGTGTGTTGGCCATCCTCCAGGACCACCTGACCATTGTGACTTTTTAAGCCCTCTACCTTTTACCTAACAAGCCCCTTCTTTTCCACTATAAACCTATTTCCTTCATTCCTAATGTCTAATCCAAAGTGATCCTCTTGGTGAAGTCCTTCCCTGCAACTCCCCAGGGGAAGTCAGTGGCCATGAGTGCTTGGTCACCCTAGTTCTTTACGTTTACCCTTTGTGCACCCTTAATATTACTCATAACAAATAGTTACCATCTATTAAATGCTTAACATGCAAAGAACTGGGCTAAATAACTTACATCAATTTTCCACTTTAATTCTGCCAAATAAATATATTACACGTTTTATCCCTCACCTAAATATGAGAACACAGAGACATTTAGAAAATGTTTTAGAACATGCCCAAAGGTAGAAAAGCCAGAATTAATGCTCTGGTCCTTCTCACTTCAATACGTATACAATTATCAATTATACTAGATGACCATTTTATATTAATGCATAATGGTTACTTACGTATAAGACTCATTTCACTACTAGTACTTGATATATTTGAAGGCAGAAATGTTTGCTTGGGCTTCTGAAGAAGGCAGGTTCATGTAAGACAGAGAGCACTTACTCTAGGCAGGGGTAGTCAGCCTGGTCCCTACTGCCCACTAGTGGGTGTTCCAGCTTTCATGGTGGGTGGTAGTGGAGCAACCAAAGTATAAATAAAAAGATAAATTTAACTATAGTAAGTTGTTTTATAAAGATTTATTCTGCCAAACTTAGCAAAAATCCTACATAAAGTACTTGGTAAGTAATTATTATTATATGCTTTAACTTGCTATAACTCTGCTTTATAAATTTTATAAAGTAAAGTTACTTCCCAACTTTATAATTCACCATTACTGTGGAACTGGTGGACGGTTAGAAAATTTTACTACTAACAGAGATACAAAAGTGGGCGGTAGGTATAAAAAGTTTGACTACCCCTGCTCCAGAGTTACACAGACCTGGTTGAAATCCTAGTTCATTTATTAGCTGTGTGTGCCTTTTGAACAAGTTACCAAATCTCTCTGAAAACCCGTCTCAACCTCTTTCTAATGGAGATAGCGATGTCTATTTCACAGCGCTGGGAAGAACAAAGGTTACAGGTGTAAATCCTGAAGCGACTGCCACCACTTGGTGAAGGCTGCTTCCTTTTTATCATCTTTCTGCATGTCTGCCCAAGATCCTGGCCCAGGGTGCAAACCCAATAAAGGAACTCTTTTGTTTTTTAGAAAGGAAATAAAACATAAGGTATAATTTCAACACAAGACTATGGCAAGGGAAAAACTGGACCCATCCTCATAACAACTGATTTATTAGCTGAGTTCTCAACAAGCCCCGGGCAGATGGACAGCTTTGCCACTCAAGGAAGGGGGGTGAGAAGGACAGGAAATGAGAATCGTTAAAATAGGGAGATGGGAAAAACTTCGCCCAGGTGGAAAGGAAGGCACACAAAGCATTTCTCAGGGAGAGGAAGAAGTTAAATACATTTCCAGAAAGCCATTTTTAGTGGTCAGTTCCCAGAGTATGGTCGAAAGGACTCTGAAATCAAGATCTAGATTACTGGGCATGTTACCATTATGCAAAAGGTGAGGAGGAGAGAGTGTGCACTAGAGTTGCGGAATAACAATGAGATAGGTTAGAAAGTAGAATGTTTAGGTCCCAGATGCCAATTCTTATCTGCCGCTAGCTAGCTTCAGAATTGACATCAGTCTTTTCCCCCAAGAAAAGGAATAAGTAATAAATACCTTGGGTCAAATGCAAAACAAAGTCAACAGAAACATTTTTATCACATCGACTTAAGTATAGTGGACACTTACTCAATAGATATTAAATTTGTTTTGCTTATTTTGTTTTTTCCCACATGCCTCACTTCCTTTCTGTTCTGGTCAGGTGCCTGGGTAGAAAGAGAGAAAGGAAGAAATGCACTTTCTGTTCTATTTGAATTTTATTTTATATATATATATATATATATATATATATATATATATATATATATATATATATATATGGCCATTATGCCTCGGCGTGAAGCTTCAGGAGCTGTGGGCAACTTCAAGTTACCATTCTCCTTCCAAACAATAGAAAGAACAAGTCCAGCTTGTTTCCTATCCTGTTTCCTTACGTCACCACCAGAAAGCCAGGTCCCTTGTGTCAGGAGCCAAACACGTGTCACTCACAGCAGATAACCAGAGAAAAAGGATAAAGAGGCAGACCCATCAGCGTTGTGGCATTTGCATTGAGCAACAATCATCTGATCATCCTTCATTTTCTCCATAGAACCCATTCAACGACAGGCTGCACTGGAGCTTGTGAAGAAACAAACCCCAAATCAAAACAATATGTTTGTCCTTACAGCGATATTTGGCCCAATTAATTGTAGCCAGCTCACCACCCTTCTCTGAGCTTCAGAAATGCCATCCTCCTTCTGCCTCTATATGTTGCATTTTCCTCCTCTGTAACATGTGGAGAAATAGTATATGCCTCGTAAGTATGATATAAAGATGAAATAAAAGTAAATTTCAAAAAGTTGGTAGAGTTGTTAGCACAGAGAAGTATTTAATGAATGACAGTCAAACACCAGTGGCAACAGCGACAGCAATGAAAGGAGTTGTTCCAGTGATAAAAGAGAGCATCACTATTATTCTCCCCCATGTCTACTGCTACTTTCCTTAAGTCTTCTTTTCTGGAAGTAGCAGGGAGACAAGGAACCTACTGTTCAATAACATCACAGGAGAAACTGGCAAGGGAGTTGACATAGAGGAAAGCCTTCGTCGGAAACAGAAGCCATCAGAAACCTCTCCATGGCTCATTAACAAATCCACCGCCTACCTGCTTCTGAGCACGTCTTCTCCCTTCAAAAGCAAGTCTCTCTCTATGATCTCCAGATCTTGTGCATGCTCATTGTTTCCAGGGCTTCCCCTCTATACATACTTCCTTTTCATTCTCTCCACAACATCAATACCCCCCTTTCTATGGGATCATTCCCATCAGCATACCTGATGCAGCACTTCCTGTTACACAAAAGGAAACCCCTCTTGACCTCAAGTTCCCCTCTAGCTACTGTCTCATCCTACTCCCCTTCCCAACATTATCCCCTTGCTAATTCAATGTCCTCATCTTCCATTCATTCTTCAAGCCACTCCACTTAGGCTTCTCTCAACATCATGCTAGAATATATGCAGTCAAAGTCATTGATAACCTCCATGTTCAAAACCAACAGAAATAATTTGTCATCCTTCTCCTTAGTACCTTTTCACAGTCAGTGATGCACTCCTTTAGACACACGATCCCTCCTCCACTTCCATAAGTATTTTGAGTTTAGGGTGAATAGAACTGAACCAAATATGTTTTCTTGCAAAACTTATTTTCCCCCCTTAACTATCTATGGTTTATTTCCCTTCCCCCCTTAACCAATATAGACCTGGCTCCTCCACAAGTAGAATCTCTGTGGTTCCCAGTCCCTTCTCTCTCTGCGTCCCTCCTTTTCTCTCTCTTTATTTTCCAATTTCTCTCTTATCACTCACATTCAATCCACTATCAACCAACCAGTAAGTGTACAATTTCTTCTAAAAATGAATGCTGAGTCTATTATTATATTTTACCTTCACTGCCACTATTCATATGTAGGCCATCTTCAACTCTCAGTAGCATACACACTTCATAACTGTTCTTCCCCATTCCCCTTCTTCACTAGTCTCTCTCCATCCACCTTCTATGTCAACTCATATCCATCTAAACATTGCTCAGTCTTTCATTGACTTGACATCATTTAAAAGACACTCATTTGCCAGAACACAGGTCCAAGCTCCTTGAAATGGCATAGATGCCCATTCATAACCTGCTGCCTTGACTTGCTCTTCAATTTCCTCTCCTGACACTTTTCATTCCCTACTTCTTTTGGGCAACATGGGTAACCTTAGGCTTCTTGCCCTGTTCTCTCCCTCTTCCTTATTCAGTCAAACTTAGCTTCTCTCCCAAGAAATCTTCTGAGACCCTCTTCAAAAGGAGAGTTTATTATTAATTTCTCTGCAACATCTGGATCTTGTGTACATTTCTGTTATTAATTATTTTTAATATGTTTGTGGCCTGTACTATAAGTGGGTCCCCAACCTGGAATTCCCTGGGAATTTTAGAAACAAAATCCCTGAACTATTGCCTGGGACCCTTCCTGAAAGCTTCTGACTGAGCAGTAGGGTGGGTACCACCTGAGAAGCTGGAATTTTTAAAATTCCCCAACGATTTCAGTGTTCAGTCAATGTGGAGAGTCCTTGAGGCTTGAGATGTTCTATTTTTATTTTTAATCCCTGAACCTCAGGTATTCTACATTCTGACACATAGTTAAAATTCAATTTATTTTGTTAAAAAAAGTCTTTACCAATGAATTGAAAAGCTTATGATACAATACAATATATAATTCCCAAATGAAACGGGGAAAGCTGAGTTAAGGAAGGTGAATTTTCAGCAAGATTTGGAAAATGCCTAAGTGCCCATGTGGGATAGACTTGCAAGAGCCCAGCAGTGTTAAAATCTGAAAAGGCAAATAAAAGTGAATGCGATACGTGAATAGGGATGTTCATAGTGGACACGGGAGAAGCCTGAGGCCACATGCAAAGTGAACAGAAGGAAATGGAGAGCAGAAATGCGGTGACAAGACTTTGTAAGTCTGGGAACAATAACATGCGGTCAAGACAGATATCCACTGTGGTTTTCTTAGAAAAGGGAGCACTGAATTGACATAAGGGTTTAGGAGAAAGACACATTTAAATTATGTTGGCCTCTTTTCTAACTTCCAACAATAAGTGGGGACTTGCATTCAAGTGAACAGAATATTTTTTTGTTACCAACTATTATCAGTGGTGATGACAGTATCATGGCTGTGGACGGTGGGATTCTGTTATTGTAAGAAAACAAAACAAAACATGAACTTTGGAGAAACATGACATGGTTTTTGCCAGTTAACAGCTGTGTGACTTTTGGCAAGTCACTTAAGCTCTGTGACTCAGTTTCTATATAGGTAAAGAGAAGATAATGATTATGCCTTTCTCTCGGAGTACTTGTGAGAAATAAATGTGCTAATTTATGTAAAGTGTTTAGATGATCCCAGCGCTCAGTAAGTAACAAGAAAGGTTAGTTCTATCATGATAGATGGAGGCATTGCTGACCACTTGGACAAAGCATGGCTTCCGTATGAAAGTGTTAGAAGGGAAAAGCAAGATTGTGTTCATTTAAATTATAAATATAGAAACTGATTTTCATTTTGTAACTAAATCTATAGATATGTATAAAGATGGGTTTGAGCTCACTCTCTTAGACATATACACAGACCACTTTACAATTAGAGTAAAATCGCCAAATTAGTGAGCATTTAAAACGATTCTCTCTAAGCCCTTAATTATTATCAAATTTATGTATAATTTCTACATAGGCTAACCAATGGTTGCCAAGGAGAGGTCGTTAAGGCCCCAATGATTAGATAAGAATACTGTACAATTAGCATAAAAATTGTTAGTATGAAAATGGGCCCCTCTACATTTTTTAAGTGTCCTTGAAACTACTGTTCTCTTAGGTAGTCGAAATATTAATGTAATCCGATTGACATGGCTAATAAATTTGATTAAAATTTTTAAGTTCCCAAGTTTTTTTATATCAAAATTTCTCTATCCAAATGATAACAAATTATTCCTAAATGAGGCCCAAATTAGTCAGGCTTAAACTTTTGTATGAACCTCAACATTCCACTAAATACATCAAATTAGCAGAGACAACATACGGTATTTTTATCAAAGACTTTGTGGTTGACTCTTACTCTGTATCTCTGCCAGTCTGCTTGAAGGCTGCCCACTGTCCACCCCTCTGGGGTGCCCACATCCCAGAGCTTCAGAAGCCCTCATGGTCTGAATCTTAGATCAGTTTACAGGAAGAAATAATGGATCCTGCTCCAGTCCTGGCATCAGACCTTTGGTAATATCGCTTTTGTTCACAGACTATTGTACATGTTTAATCCTAAGCAAGCTAAAGAAATTCTCTGAGAAGCAGCAACCCCCCTCATCATAAAATATGAATAATCAGAGTTTCTATCTGCAGGTTTCCTGGGAGGGTCACCTGAGATCATTCCTGGCATAGATGACAGGCTCAAAATATGGCAACCATTATTAGCTCTTATATACTTATTGATTTGATACAGTTAAAATTGTGTCTCCTCTGATATTTCGTAGGTTTTTTGAAGAAAGAACAAGTTTCTTCTGATTTGGAATCTTCTCTCATTTCCATAGTTCCTGGTGTGAAGCATGTGATTGACAAACATGTCTTGATTCTAAGAAAGTTCCTAGTCTGAGTAATTTCCTGTAGGTAAAGTATGTTTTTTGTTAAAAAGCAAACTTATTTATTGATTTTAGAGAGAGGGGAAGGGAGAGAGAGAGATAGACAGACAGACAGACCATCAATCATCAGTCTGGTCCCCTCAAACCTACAACCTTTACATATCAAGATGATGCTTTAACCAAATGAGCTATTTCATTAGGGGAGTAGTGCACTTTTTCAACATAATAAATATTGTATATTTTATTTAGGATATGTAGAAAATGTGTGTATATATGTGGAACTGTGTGTTTATGTGTGTGTGAGTGTGTGTGTGTATATATATAAAAGTAACATTTATAAAAATATAGCTATGTATTAAATATACATCTACATATAAGCCATATACATAGATTATACATATACATAGATGTATTCACATCATAGATTCTGAAAACAAATACACAGATGGAATATACAAAAAGATGCTTTATCTTGGCCAAGTGTTATTAAGGTCTAAGCCTTAGAGTACCTATTTTATAAGAAGGTTTTGTAATGAGTACACACACATACGTGTGTGTACAGCTTTGCCTCTATTTTTTGCCCCTGCCCCCATCTTAGTGAGCCCACACCTGCTCCCCACCAATGACGGAGGACAGGAGTATTCAGCCGCGGGCTGCCATGGGCTTGAACCAGCTCACAGCAGAACCATGCCTTTCTGGGAATTTTGCAAGTCAGTTGTGACACAGAGCCATAAGTAAAACTTAAATTATATCAAGTTTGATTTCCATTTAAGATATTTTATTAGACGTCACTACATCCTCAAAACTCAATGCTTATTACTATTTTTCTTTCTACACATGCTGTCATCTATTCTCCGGGGTTTCTTGAGGCCCACTTTCTCTGCGGGGTGTGGCACCCCAGGCCTGTCTATCCGCCTGCTCTTGCCCGTCTCTTCCTGCTCTTGCGTCAGTGACATCTTGGTCGTTTGTACTGAGAGTATTGATGCCACAGAAATTGGCTAATGCTTAGGTCAGTGCTTTTTATTTTCGCTGGAGAGTTGGATGTTTACTATTTGTCATCGCATCCCTACAAGGGCCTTCCCCCTGCGTGCTGTAGATGCTTCTTGGAGACATGAGGGCTAGTAGCTAAATAAGGTCGTTGCGAAAGAAAACAGCATCTGGGTATGAGCATATATATATTTTTAAAAATCCACATAAACCTAGCGAAATTACACCTAATAAAGAAGGTACCATGAATGGGGGGGGGCGGCTCCCTGGAAACTGTCACCAAACGCACACACATGTCTTTGAACAATGAATTTCATTTCCAAGCTTTGTAGCAAGCTCTCTCTCCTGCCTTTACTCCCCTTGAACCTTCCCCTGCTGCCTTTCTCTCAGCCCTCTACCTGAACTTCTTAAAGAGCTGTAATTCTAACCTGTTCCCTCCCTCTCTATTATTTCACTAATCTGTCTCTGCCCACATGATTAGGGCGCTCACCGCCCCCTGCCTCCCGCCGAGCGCTGCTAATCGCCCCTCAGTGCATGGCAGGGTGACCTTCCAGGCCCTTCCCACACGTCTCCAGCCTGCCCATCTCTCCCCGGTGTCTCTGGCCAGGTGCTTCTGCTGCTTAGAAACCGTCTCCAAGCTCTCAGCCCTTCTCCACCCACTACGGTGTTTATCACCTTTGGTCAGAAAATCAAATTTTTTTCCACCTATATTTTTCTCTAATTACTTCCTCCAGTCCTCTTATGAGCTTCCAGGAGACTGAATTAATCTCATCAAAAATCATGAGAGGACCCATTGAAGGAGTTGTGGGTGTTTACCCATGCAGACTCGATCCTAATTCTTAAATATCCCCCCAAAGGGAGCAAATGTGCTCTGTGAAGTCTTCAAAGAAAGAATTAGGAACCACAGATGAATAAAAGAATAAGATTTCAGGTCCAAGTTAAGAACTGACATCCCCGCCTGGTCTAACCATCCCTGAGCGCACCCGCCCTGATGCTGAGATTCTGAACTCAAAGACTGAAGGTTATTTAAGAGCCCTCACAAAAATAATACCGGGATAAAGCGGGAGGTTGGACAAAAGGTCCTGCAAAGTCCCTTCCACTCCAAAATCATCCCCTTCCACAAATCTCTGAGTCCGATCCTGAAACACCAGCTGTGGGACCAATATTTTTGACTTGTATCCATCTCTCATTTCTCACCCCCCACCCCATGCCTTCCTTGTATTATTTAGAGCAGAATTTTGTCTCGCTGCTTGAAAACCAAGCAGGGCTTCTTCATCACCCCGATCCCCACCAGATTTGGGTTGGTTCCTCTTTGAAGTCACCCTGCCTTGCTTTCTTTTTTCAAATGGAACAAAAGGGTAGGACTGTCCCCAGCGATATAATGATACATTTCTTAAACTAAATAAAATAAAATAATACAAAGTAAAAATAAACTGTAAAAGAGCCTTAATCAAACATTTCAAAGAAAGAGAATAAAAGAGAAGAGCAAAAATTGGGGACTTGACTATGCAGAGATAATAGCGGTTCTTACAATGCCTTTCATTTCTGGCTCTTACACGTCATGTGAAGCAATATTATTGCTCTCATTTTTCATCTTATTGTTATTTAGCATTTAGATTTGCAAGGAGTTTAGGGTTCATTTTTACCAGCAATCCTTCATAATCTCATGGTGGGGAAAGCAGAGACAGGGGCTCCCTCTGGTTCTGATAAGATGAATGGGCTCAGAGAAATTAAAGTCTTTGATCCAGTTTCTGTCTGTAGACCCGGGACCAAGGTGAGTATTTAAGCTCTTGACCACAGAGTCTGTATTCTGAGCAGGGGACATTGAAGCCAGACACATGGAAGGAAGCCTCATGTGTGGGAAAGAATACTGCCTTTGGAATCGAATGCTTGGAATGACCTTAGGGACTTCATATATGTTTTTTTTCCCTCTCACTGAATCTAGGTTGTTGTCCTCAGTAATAAAAAGGAGAAATAAAACCTACATCTCTAAATAGAGTCATTTCGAGAATATGTTAAGGTTGGACATTTGAAGCAGGAGTTGGTATGCTGTAAAATTTAGTTCCCTTTTCCATCTCTTTGATGTGTGCTTAGGGTGTGATTGTAACTCCGCCTGCATGAAGACTGAGCCCCGGGCGGGAGCTGTGATGAGTGGTAAGCACCGGGGAAGCAGAGATGACATGGCCGGCCCCTGCCCTTGACGACCCAACTCCACACACCCCAGATGGAGTACATGAAAGGTGGGGGTAAATTCTTTGCTTCCCACCCCATGGACAGTTGGAGTCTGATAATGTTAATGACTTGCTTGAGCAACAGAGAAAGGGGAAAGTGATACTAAGCCAATTTCAGGACTAGCTTTGAAGAGGCGGGGCAGCTTCCCCTCACCCATTGGAATCCTAACCTCAGAGACATCACTTGTACATACCCTAATTGACAGTCCCAGCTGACTCCCCCCCCTTTTAATTTAAACAGGAGTAAAGCATTCTGAGATCTTCTATAACAGCCCATCTGCCAACCAAATACAACCAAGTCACCTTTGTTGGTACCACATGTAACAAACCAATCAACTGAGCCCTGATCAAATTCCTTACCCTCAAAAACATACAACATAATAAGTGGGTTGGTGTTTTAAGCAAGCCATTAAGCTTCGAGCCATTTGTTATGCAGCAATAAATTTAGCTGGGGCACCAGCTAAATTCACACTACCCAACTGGAAAGCACAACAATAGAAAAATGGAAGGCCAATTTAGCCACTTCCTGCTGAATTTTCCTGAATACTAAGCACACCTCCTGCTTTTCCAGAGAAGGTACCTCTTCCAGCAAGGTCTGTCTGCATATCATCCTGCCTTGTGGAAGTCTCATTTCTTTACTGAGTTATTTTTATTTTTCTTAAGTGAGAAGCAGGGAGGCAGAGAGACAGACTCCTGCATGCACCCCGACCAGGATACACCTGGGCAAGCCCAGTATGGGGGGATGCTCTGTCCATCTGGGGCCATTGCTCTGTTGCTCGGCAACTGAGCTATTTTAGTGCCTGAAGTGAGGCCATGGAGCCATCCTAAGCACCTAAGGCCAACTTGTTCCAACCAAGTCATGGCTTTGGGAGGGGAAGAGAGAGATAGATAGAGAGAGAGAGAGATGGGAGAGGGGGAGGGGTCAAGAAGCACATTGTATCTTCTCCTGTTTGCCCTGACCAGGAATTGAACCTGAGATATCTCACGCCAGGCTGATGCTCTACCACTGAGCCATCTGGCCAGGGCCATTACGGAATATTTTTTGCAGTCAGAATAAATAATGTTGTCTTTTCTAAAATACAACACAAAAATCTCAGTGACATGACTTATTTTTCCATGTCACAGACTAATATGGACTAGATTGTCCTCTGGAGAGGCTCTTCTCCCAGAGGTATGATGGGGCTCCAAGCTCCTAACCTCTTAGAGTTCTGTCCCTTAGGGCCTCCTTGATGTTCTCCACTGGGTCCTCTACATAAGGCTAGATGAAAAAAATGCATGAGCTAAGAATCTCATGGGAGTGTATAGAGGCCGTAAGTGACAGTGACTTATATGTTTTCCCCACACGCCATTATCTAGAATTAGTCATGTAGCCTAAGTCTAAACGCAATGGCAGTGAGGAAATATAGGCTTCCTGTGGGCCCAGAAAAATGAAAGGGCCTGGTGAGCACCCATTCAGGCTCTGCTCTACCACATTTGTCAGGAGTAATGCGTTCTTTCTCCTGCACATCGGGCGGAGTTTGAGAGCGTGGGAGTGTTTAAATCCATCTCGATTTTAGATTTGTGCCAAGCCACTTTTCTTGGCAGATTACTTAACTTCTCTGAGTTTCAGTATCAGTTTGTAATACAAATAACAATATGCATGCCATCTATGGCATAACACGAGGAAAATAAAGATCTCATAAAAATATTCAAAACTACATCTCACCCTTTCTTTCAACACACCTCCTAAAATCCTCTGTGTACCAAGGATGGGCCTTCTCTCCTTCTGTACCTTTGGCAGACTCTGTCGATCAGTTATGACATTTTATTTTCTACTCATTGTTATTGGACTCGGAATTCTTCCTAGTATGCCTTAGAGGCAGCCAAGATGAACATATCACAGTGAGTTTTTTAAGACAAAAGCTTATTTGCGATCTTTCATTTAACACATTCCCTTGACAGAAAATCTTGCTCTTTGGTTTCCATTATCTTTATGTTCTTATGTAGGCATGTTGCTACTTCAGTACACCATTAACTCTTTGGGGCAGAGATCCTGCCTTTATTATAGGCCTCTCATGTATGGTGCCCAACACAACAGTGGTCACTTAATAGAATAACTGTGTCTGAATTAAATAGATAGCACAGGAAATAATAAAAACTATTTATTGAGAATGTATTATGGTTGGATACTTTAATTTTTCTTTTTTTATTTTATTCATTTTAGAGAGGAGACACAGAGTGAGAGAGAGTGAGAGAGAGAGAAAGAGAGAAAGGGGGGAGGAGCTGGAAGCATCAACTCCCATATGTGCCTTGACCAGACCAGTGCAGGGTTTTGAACTGGCGACCTCAGTGTTCCCAGGTTGACGCTTTATCCACTGCGCCACCACAGGTCAGGCGATGGTTGGATACTTTATACAAATGATTTTACTTATATATTAATAAAAACCTTATGAGGAAAGAACTATTATTATGCTGATTTTATTGAAGAAAAAAAAACCCTGGACCTTAGAAAGGTTAAGGAACTTTACCAAACTTACTTAGCTAATAAATGAGAGAATGTGAATTGAAACCCAGAACTCTCTGACTCCACAGCCATGACCCTGACCACAGCTGCTAAGGTCACGTCAAGTCTGACTATGTTTGCCTACTTCTTCCAAGATCATTCCTGATTATGGAGAAAGAACTGATTTAAGGGACAAGAAAGGAAATGAGGGTCACAGTGGAAATAGACTGCTCAGGGAAATGAGGGCTTTAGGGAGACAGACCATTGTAACAAAGGGAAGGGACATGTGCCCAGTCCTAGACCAATGGTTAAACAGAAGAGGAAACCTTAAAAGATAGGAATTTTTATTAAAGTTTTGGGCCTGCATAATTTGCTTTTAAATTGACAAAAATTTACTCCTTAGGAAAGGAAGATAAAATATTACAAATGAATATTTAACAAAAAACTCAAATTTGAGGACTCTATTTGGAAGAGTCTTTCCGCTACCATGACCTCTCTACTTGATAGTCCTTCTTTGTACTTGCAGAAACAAAGAAACTAAAGTGATTTCATGAGTGCTAAGTGTCGGGCACAAAGCTAGCTGCTTTTCATGTCTTCGTTTATTTAATTTTCAATAAAACCCTGAAGGGTTGTTGGTAGCATCCATTTCCACAAACAATGAAAGTGAATCTTAAAGAAAGGGTCCCTCATGCAGCGCCCACAGCTAGTAAGGGGGAGATTTGTGTTCTGGCTGAGACTAATGACTGTATTTTCTTTTCCATACAAGACACACTTCTCAAATACCTATACCTATCGCCATTACATGACTATGTGACTTGTTCACTTGTTTAGTTTGTATTCACACAAAGAGAACTTCATCCAGAATTCTCTTCACTGATAGATCAATTTCTGGCACAGCCAGTAGGTACTCAGTGTTGAATTGAGTAAGTACAACATCTGTTCTTTTAATGGCATAGTATGTTTTATGCATAGAGGAAGGGAGACCTGAAAATACCACCTTCTTTGGATCTGAAGATGATGGTGGGAGGTGCATGGATAGTAGGCAGTGGAGTAAAATCTCCTGGAATTGACCAGAGGCAAATTTAATGGTGGGCACACTGGGCACAAGCCCTGGGCCCTGACTTCTGAAGGCCCCACAAAACCCCAACGTTATACCTTTTTCTAATGTAAAAGGCCCAATATATATTTTTCAGCTCCAGGAGCCTCAACCGACCTTAATCCGCCTCCGGAATTGACTGTTTCTAGCTGTCCCTCCATGTGAACGATGTCCTTTCCAACTTGCCTTGGAGTGTAAGTGTTTGCGGTTTCCACATATTACTGCAGAACTTTCTGTGCCCGGTGTCTCTGTTCTGTTCAGAAATGGAAGGGCAATGCAACAGGAAATGATTAAAGGACTGGAAAAGGGAACGTGGGAGGAGAGATGAAAGGAATTCAGCCTGGCGTAGAAAAAGATGGAGAGTTGGCCTCGCAGGCTTCAATCACCTAAGAGGATGGTATAAGAAGGAAGGTGACCAAGTTCACATCAGAAGAGAAAAACTGCACTTAGATTACAGCTTTGAAGACTTAGAGGGGAATTAACAAAGAAGTGCCTGGCTCCAGGTACTCAGGCACAAAAGCGATCTGTATGGAGGAGGCTGTCTTATTCCCCTCTAGATTGACTCATTAAGTAAACAGATGTTCTCATGCCTGGGATTAGGGTTAGTGATGTTTTGTAATAAATTCATTAATTACTCGCGTCTCTACCATGTGCCAGGCATGGTGACAATACAAGTGCTAGACGTTTTTTTTTTCTCTTGCTATTCACTCAGAAAGGAAGCGTTATCTATGTTTGTACAAATGAAAAAGCTGAGATGCAGAAGCAGAAAGTAATTTTCCCAAAGTCAGACTGCTAATAAGTGACAGGGTCAGGATTGAAAACCAGGTCTGTCTGGCTCCAAGTGACAATGAGAACAATGATAACAATCAACAGTCATAGATGACTCCTTATGTGGCAGGTGCATTGTATTAAGGGCCTTTGTGTGTTATGTCATTTTAACTACCTGACAACCTTATTTAGAAAGATTTTAAATTCATAATTTCCCAGCAAGGGAGCTCTGCAGAGTGGTAATGTTACCTGCCCAAGGCAATGCATTTAGTCAGTGAAAAGCCTGGGTTCAAACTAAAGTCTCTCTTGTTCTCAAGGCCCTATTCTTCTTTCTATTACATGCCACACACACCCAAGCTGATACACGAATCGAGTTAACAGCCTTCAATGCATATTATCAGTATTTAATATATACTGCTCACAAAAATTAGGGGATATTTCAAAATGAGAGCAGTATATATAACTCAGTCCTTCACAAACATATTTTCAATAACAATTACGATATCTTGTAAAATTTATTTTTTATAGAACAGCATAAGGAATTTAGTTCCAATCAATGTGAATCCATTGAAAATGTTTAACCAGGTATGGAAAATAATGATAACTCTGCAGAAAAGTGAACATTTCATTTCTTCTCCCTAAGTCATCTAACTTCAGGATGTGATTACTTTATCTTAACTTGTCAACTTCCCTCTAAGGAAGGAGAGGCTGCTAATCTGATTCAGAGTTCAAATCTTGTTTGAGCCATGCTCACGATAAGAAATCATGATATGCTTATGATAAGAAATCATAAGATAAGAATTATAAAAAGTCACCTTTTTTTTTTTAAATTTAGTGAAAGGAGGGGAGGCAGAGACAGACTCCTGCATGCACCCAACTGGGGTCCACTCGGCAAGCCCACTAGGGGGCGATGCTCTGCCCATCTGGGGGTCCTTGCTCCACTGCAACCAGAGCCACCTTTTAGTGCCTGAGGTGGAGGCCATGGAGCCATCTTCAGTGCCCCAAGCCAACTCACTCCAATTGAGCCATGGCTGTGTGAGGGGAAGAAAAGAGAGAAAGTCAAAGAGACAGAGAGAAGTGAGAAGGGGAAGGGTGGAGAAGCAGATGGGTATTGCTCCTGTGTGCCCTGACTGGTAACTGAACCCAGACATCCACACACTGGGCCGATGCTCTACCACTGAGCCAACTGGCCAGAGTAATAAGAAGCCACTCTTAAAGCCCACATGTATGGTCTCTTCCAGTATAATCTGTTTTGTACACTCATGTGACAAGGTCTAGAAGAGACTGACTATCTCTCATTCTGGGTAAGAATTCCAAGAATATCTGAAAACTCCAATTTCAAGATTTGTATTTTGAAGGAAGGGGGATGGATAGGTGTAGGAATTTTTCCCAGTTGAGGTCGAGAGATGTAAAATGACTTCCCTGAATGCACTGGGTAAATTGGTTAACTGCAAAACTCCATCATCCCAACCCTCATCCCCTAAATTTTTCTCCTAGTTAACCACTATAACTTTGTACATGGCCACTGTAACCAACTCTCCTCCCAAGGACTGAGCAACCTGTCATTTTCCTCCTTTGATCAATACTGATTTCCATGTGATTGTAGTAAGAATAAAAAGATAATATTATTATTATTATCTTTATCATTAACATTTTCAGATATTCAACTCACTGTGCTCTAGCCTGCTTTGAAATAAAGCAATTTTGCCTGCTGAGTATGTCCAATGATAATTAAAGCCAATTAGAGGAGTCATAGCTTACACATCTGTCCTTTTAGTTGTACTTTTACATGAGGCAATATAACACTGTCAATTTCATTCCTTTTAAATATAAATGATTGTGAGAGAAATTAAGCCCAATTATGAAGAAGGCTCATGTATCAGTAGAGGCTAGGCTACATAATGCTAATAGCTTACATTTGCCAATCATGTTTGCTGACGTCTCTTCTGAACCTCAGGTTCACCTGTGAAATACACAGGGCAGGGAATCATCCTTTTTTCTGAAGATGAGAAAATCAATACCTTGGAGGATAGCAATGATTTTCCCAAGGCCAGTACGAGGTTGACCAAAACCTACAGTCCAGCCCCTTCTCAGATTCATGATCTCACTTTACCATTATAACGGATGGATAGAGGGCAGTGGAGAAGAGCCTGTTGTTTGGTATGTAACATGTCTGCGTGTGGATTCCCTGGCTCTGGCTGCACTAGCTCTGTGCCCTAGGGGAAATCATTTCACCTCTCTAAGCCTTTATGCGCTCATCTGTAAGATGAAGGAAAAAAAAGTACTCTCATTGTTTCCAGTATTAAATGAGATATCAGGTGTCAAATCTTTGGCATATAGAAAGTTCTCAGCACATGTTAGTTCTCTTGAAATAGTAACAGTGTGGGACTGTCTTTGGGAGAATTCTGATTTTAAGTTTAAGGGGAAACAAGCCTCATGTGCTGGTCGGCTCTAGAAAGACAGAGCTTAAACTCTTACGTTGCTTAAAATATTTATCTTTACTGCCTGGTCCTGAGCATGGTGCCTAGAAGGTGCTTTGAATAGATTATTTTTCTTCTTTTATCCAAGTGAGGGGAGAGGAGATAGACAGATTCTTACATGTGCCCTAACTGGGATCCACCTGGCAACCCCCATCTGGGGCCATGCTCACAACCGATTTATTTTTTGCATCTGAGGTGGAGGCTCCATGGAACCATCCTTTGTGCCTCGGGCTGATGTGCTCAAACCAATCGAGCCATGGCTGTGGGAGGAGAAGAGAGAGAAAGAGAAGGGGGAGGGGAGGGGGAGAGAAGCAGATGGTTGCTTCTCCGTTGTGCCCTGACTGGGAATTGAACCAGCACATTCACTCTATGAGCTGATGCTCTATCCCTGAGCCATCCAGCTAGGGTCTGAACAGATTATTTGTGAAGACTGAATAGGTACAAGCTGGTATTGTCTTCTTCAATTTTTACTAAGTCTTGTTCACATTATGATGCACAGTCTGAAAAGCTTTTTGGATACAAAAAGGTCCAAAACAAGGTCCTTGGCTTCAGAGCCCTCCTACAGGGCACGCAGTGATTGCACGTCCAAGTATAACAGCACATAAAGACATACAGCAGGGGGACTGGCCCAACAGGAACCCAAAGCATGGCAATTTAGCCATCTCTGTTCTCAGAAGCACCTGCAGGATGTACTTTTCAAGAGACCTCATCTGTCAAACTCCCTGGCCTGTCCTTCTAGCAGCTATCGCTCTGAATGAAACCTTCTTCAAAAAGCTAGTCCAAGGATCTCAGCATCTCAGTCCTTGATGAATAAGCCCCTCTCTCTGAAAGCCTCAGTGACAGATAAATCTGTCCACCCAAGGACATCTCCCAAGCGGGACGGGCTGTTTAAACTCCTCACCAGACTGCAGCTGGCACCCGCCACGTTGATTTTTCCCTCTCCTTATAATCATAATGGGATCTTAGCAATAAAGATGGATTTGTTAATTTCCATCCCCTTCTCACTTTCTCTTTTAATCACTGTCGAGCATAAATTAATTTCAGCTTAAAGAGCTTTCAACAAGATTTTGTCATTGTCTAGGGCAGTAAAGGTCAAAAAACAGAAGCCTCTGAAATATACTCATCAGCTGTTTGCCAGGAATAAACTTCAGTTATTGACACTTAATTATTTCTATTTTGTTCATGGCGAGCTGGAGTTAGAGCGAGAGAGAGAAGTAGGGAAAGAGAGGCTACTCAACTTGATCACCCACCTGCTAGTATGTCGGGTGCTACATATTTCCCTGAATCTTTGATGAAGTGGACTAAAGTTCAATATCAGGTTTGATATCATTTGTTCATATCTTCAGAGAAAGGTAGAGTCAAGTGTTAGGTCACTAGGCCTGTTTATATCCCAGTTCTACTTTATATCAGCTGGGTGCCCAGGAGAAAATATTCAGAACTTTTACCTGTTCAAATGCAATCATCACTCCATCTTGCAGAATCACTCTGTAAAATGGATGACAGAAAGACTATTAACATCTAAGTACTAAGCCCAGAATGTCATAAGTATCCCACAAAGTATAGCCAAGTAGTGGTATTTCCTTCACAGGTCTGTCAATTGAGAGTCTACTATGAACCAGGGACTGTGATAAATGCAAAGAAGTATGGAAACATAAAATACCGTTAAGGTATGCTCTTTTCTCTCTATCATGGGTGGAGGAGTGTGAGGAAAGTAGTGTAAAAAAAATCCTTCTCAAAGTGACCTGTAAATATAGACAGTCTTCCCCTCAGTGGAATGTTGGAGTGAAGTTTAGAGTGACTCAGACTGGGCTTAATACTTATCTCTGCCACTTCGTAATCAGGTGGGATCTTGGCAAGTCAATTATTTCTGTGGGCCTTAGTTTCCCCTCAACTGTGTAATAGGAAAAAAATTTAATTGTTGATAAAGATTAAATGACGTGATATATATAATCAATGAACTTAAGATATATTTAGTAATACTGAGAGCAAAAATGCTTTATACTCTATATATTACTAAACAATAAAAAGCTAATAAAATAATTAATAGTAATATCTAATACAGACATCATGTTCTATGTCCTAGGAACTTCTCTGGTCCTTATATATAGGGTGAGGCAAAAGTAGGTTTACAGTTATTCATATGAAAATAATATAATAATTAATAAATAATAATACAAGGGTAATCTCCATGTTCTGTGTATTTATAGCTATAAACCTACTTTTGTCCTACCCTGTATAGTAATTCATTTAACACTTCCTAAAGACACTATGGTGAAGGTATCAATATTGTTCTCATCTTACACATGAGTAAATAGAGCAGGCCAGAAGGATTCTCACTTGCTGAACAAAACATAGGTAGTTACTAGCACCTCCAGGACTGAAAACTCATGCAATCTGGACCCACAGTCGGGCTCTTAATCATTTTGCTACCCTGTTTTGAAGAAAGAGATGGTGGGCAACTTGTCCAGCTCCAAAGACATTGTTATGTAATTCACACACACACACACACACACACACACTGGTATCCAGTTCCTGGCCAGGATGTGCAAGGATGAAATTATAATAATAATTTTAAAAATCACAGGTTGGGCACTTCTGAAGCCTAGCCATAGAGCAATGCCACACACTCAAAATTCCCTGTAAGCCCCCACACTGCCGCGAGGAACTTGTATGTCATTCTCATGAAACACCTGGGAGGCGGTATCGCTAATACCTGCGTTTGGTTTATGAGAAAACCTGCTGCTTGGCAGGTGGCATCACCTGCAGAACATACACAGGAAGCACTGAAGCTAGACTTGGGACTTGGGTCTGTCTACACAGGACCGGGGGATTTCCAAGCTCGGTTAGACAACTTCTCGTTGACAAAACAAGCAGAGAGGCAGGCTACTTTTAGAACAGTCATGCTTAAGCCTTTAAAAATATACTGTCTTTCCAACTCTTTGTCTTTGTCTCATTCAGCTTAGCGCCATTCCAACCACGGCACATGCTAACAATTTGCAGATTTCAAAACAAGCGGTATCAAACTATTTCTCATTGTGCTCCCGACTCAGAAGTGTCAGACCCAGGCATAACTTCTCTCTGAGAAGTGTAAATAAGGATGTAAGCGGTGGAATGTGTTACTCTGGAGCTGGTGGGGCTGGGGAGACCTCTGGGTAGTGGAGATGAGGGCTTCAAAAGGATAAATTTAACTAGTGTTTGGTGAGTTGGGGGTGATGTGTTTTGGATCTAGCTGGACTTGGCTGGTTATATTGAACCAGAGCCCAGGGTGAGGGCACTGGTGTTTGTAAGGCACATTGTGGAAATCCCATTCAGCTCATACCAGTGCCTCCAGTATTCTAGGCCAGCCTGGCAAGGTGAGTTTGGTCAAGGGCCACGTTCTGCATTTCTATACATGGCAAGGACCGATAACAGCTTTTAGAGTTAAAAACCTGCATTCACAGGCATGGTCTTATCTTAGTTCAATCTGCCAGTAAGAAATGAGAAAATTAGAACCATGGCCTTCCTCACCCCCACACACAAATATACTCCATCGAACATTAGGGGCCCCTAAAGAAAGAAAACAGGGTGACTGGCTGAAAAGTCTCCCACTCCAGTCTCAACGAGAGTAATCCTGCTTTGAGTTTCACACACAATATTTATTATCTACTGTGTAAGATGCTGAGGACAGAGTTTTGAGCAAGGCAGAATTGCGGGCTCTTTCTTCTTAAGAGTTTTTTTTGTTGTGGGGAGTCAGATAAATGCACTAGTCATTATTCAATTATATTCCTAGTGAGTGCTACAACAAAAAAGGACAATAGGAGTTGTAATAGGAGCTGATCTGTGTAGGATAGGGTCATGGTTGTTCAATAAAATCTGATGTTCACAAAGGACCTTGAGTCTTTAAATAATTGAAAACCCACGAGATTAAGAAAGTAACTCCACATTTAATGAGGCATCTTGGATCATTTTTAAAAAAATAATCTATTCTTGGGAGAAAAAAATCTATTACTTTATCTACTTATGTAATTTCTCATTTCTCTGAATCTTCACTGTATTTATGGTCCATACCACTCATTTACATACTTTTATACACTTCCTTTGAGTTTTTGATTGGTAGTACATTTTTCTTTTTCACTGGTGCCCCACCTCCCTGACTCGAGAGCGGTGTCTTAACATTTGGTGACTTTCAAAGCTCCTGACATTGGGTTGGCGTAATAGCTCTTCACGTTCATCTTATCAACTCCCATTTCATCTCACTTCATCTCGTACCATTCCAGTTCCTTCTAATTAATAACTACTGACTTCTTGGTGGGCACAGTGCTGGTTGCTGCACCTTAACTTTAAGGAACTTAAATTCTGAAGTAAAGGTGGGGTGTTGGTATAGAGGCAGGGAAAGAGCAAAGAAAGAGGCCTACATATAAGAAACAAATCTTTTCAGTGGATGTAAAAAAAGTCAGAAAGATATGGTGGGAGGAGAGATTAATCTGCCTAGATTTTTTGCATAAAGGTTGAAATATTCACCCAACACTCTGAAGACTGAAGAAGGTTGTGGGACGTGAGGCAGACCATTTTAGACAGGAAAGCCAGTGTAAGCAGAGATACAGAGGCGTAGGGGACAAGAATGTCGGCTGGTTCAAGATTTGAAACTTCACTAGGAAGTCAGATGTTATTGACTTGTGAAGTTATGTGAGTTATATATGAGAATTCATTTTAATACTTGTGTGCAATTCACTGATAAATATATTTTGGATCATTTTCATTTATGTAATCACCTCATCACCAAGCACAACCACACTATTTCCATTCCTATATTTTATCAATCTATTTTTGCCAAGTTGGGGGTGAATGATGATGTGTCATGCTGTAGAAAACAGGTATATCTTATCTTTTCAAAAGAACAACAATACAAAGGAAAATTGAGTTATCCAATTGTGTAAGGTAGTATAGTCATATAGAATTGAAGAGGATTTGTCAGACTGATGGTCACATTTTGAACAGATATATAACTGAATGCTCTCTTTGTAGATATCAGCATTTCATTAGAAGGAACTGAGGTAGTAAAAGGAAATAATTGTTTTTTCCTTAAGCACAATTAATTTTTTAATTTTGTGAGAATTCCATTATATTGATTTAGTCTTTCAAATATGACTGATTATTTAAAACAATATGAATATTTAAAAGGAAAACACATAGCAATAATAAGAATTTAAATGGTGCTCTATGAAATAAAAATCTAAAACGTAACATCTGGATGATAAAGTAGGACTCATTACCTTAACACAGTGGTTCTCAACGTGTACACCACGATGCACTGGTGTACCCTAGAAGATTTCCAGGTGCACCCTATGGTATTGCAGAGAAATATATGCCTGTTGGGGACCAAAAAACCAACAGGATTTTTGGAGTTTAGATTTTTGGAGGGACTGAGGTGTGGGGAATTGGCTGTAAGCTGACAGTCTGCCCAACCCTTCATCTCACTTGCCTAATTAGGTTGCAAAAGACTGTTAAGCTGTGGTGCTGGGTTGTTTACACTACCCCCCATGTTCCCCGGAAAGACTGGAGGCAAGTTTATTCTATCCTTTGTTGGTGTCAAGTTAAGATTATACGCATGGTGGGGGTTTTCTGCACTCAATTTTTACAATTAAGAGTTAAAAGAGAGGAATTCTTCAATGTATTGATGAGGAAATGAGAGTTTGCCCTTCAAATGTATGCCCAAACATTGAAGAAATTGCTAGGACACATCAGGCTCATGTTTCTCATAAAAACAGAATGAAAAAACTTAACACATTCATGCCAGGACCTGCCAAATTTACTAAATCTTACTAAGAATGTATCTACATATTTTAAAAAATTAACTTTTTTGTCATTTTTTTATTTTTTAACTTCTCTTTGTTACAAATTCTAAAAAATGTAACTCAAAACATGTAACATAAAAATGTTTTTTAATGTCAGAATAAATTTAATTGTATTTATTTCATTTAATTATCATAAAAGCACACCTGGACTTTATATATTTTTCTTTAATATTTGACTTAATTATTATAACATATTTCTCAGAAATTCATATATCATGCGCCTACAATTATTTGTAGGATTTTCAATGCACCCGACTTCAAAGAGTTTGAGAACCACTCCCTTAACACATCCTGCTATCAGTAAACCCTTTAAAGACAACATGATTTCAGGACTAATGATCAGATCGACATTTGCTTTTCCTTTTGGTTTCACTCTATTGTGTTTCACAGATAATAAGTTTGATTTGGAGGTAATGTAGCATTATAATGTAAATAACTGCACCTTCTTGGGTGGCCCACAGTAAATATTTGTTACTCTTTAAATGCAAAAGGTACATTCATGTACAGTTAAAAAGGAGAGAGAGAAAGAAACCACTGAATAATTTTTTTGGTGGAGAAAATGTCAAAATAAGATAATAAATACTTCAGTGACCACTGGGAGAATAGATTGAAGGGGAACTAAGGGAGGTGGGAGACCAGAGAGAAGTAATTGTATTATTTGTCCCAGATAACACAAGGTCTGGATCAAGATTGCAGTGGTTAGAATGGACAAGTAGACAGATTCTAAAGACATTTTGTGCGAGAATAAACTTTTGTTACTGGTAATGATGATGATCATTTAGCAACAGAGAAGTTAGCACCCCAGTGCCAAATTCTTCCAGGGTCTGTCGAATTCAGAACAGAAATTAGTAAAGGAGTATTTTGTCAAGCTCACTTCCTTGTAATAGTTGTCCTCAATGGGTATTTGTTGATCTGATTTGATTACATTGTGTGGCATACAACTCAATTAAATCCAAGCCAGGTCTTCACAGAAAGGCAGGTCTATGTAGGAAACGCAACAAGGAAAATTTCCAAGATATCTCTACTTCATCTGCATGATTCAGGGCAAGAAATCTGATTCAGAAGAGTGTGATTTGGAAGGCGGTGGAGAGGATTGCTGAATGAAAAGATGCCCAGCCAGAATTTTATTTCCCCTAATACTAGTATCTAATCTGGGAACCACAGAGGGAGAGAAATCACCAAAGGGAGAGCTTGTTCCCTCTTCACAAATATGAATGAGTAAGTGGCAATTTCTGTTCATTAAAATTCTATGGAGATAAAGAACAGAAATTTGTAGATAATTAGCCAATTTCTCTATTTGCAGAACTCGGCTGAGCATAAATAAAAAATGGTCGTGCTATCAATGCATGTGGTCATCATCTACAAATGGAAAAATATGCTCATCACCATTAAAGAGGATTTTTCATGTCATTTGCTTTGAAGCATTAACAATAACCAAAAAAACTACAATGAGATGGAAAGATGAGGTTTCTCTGTTCACTGCCCTCGATTTCCACCTCAGACACAGCACAATCGGAAACAATGCCATTGTCTCCGATTCTGAAAATAGAGTGCGAAGGGTATAGAGAACCCCATCGCGAGCACTTCTGAACACCATGTCCTTATTAGTAGGTATCAGGGCCACGAAGACCCCAAATAAAAGGTCGTGCCTCAGTAATTTCAATCTAATCTCAAATTTGTAAAATACCGTACACTTCTCCAGTTATACCATAATTAGCCACCTATCATGCTCAAACCTTCAAAAGCAAAGGGGAGGCGTTGCTGACTCCATGTGAGTCCGCGCTCCTACGTGTCCTCTTCCTCTAGCCAGGAGTGACTCACAAAACTACAAGTGGCCTCCTCCTTAGTGTTCAACTTCAGACACATCAAAATGACATATTTTATCTGAAGCCACCTCTCCTATATCTCTTACCATTCATCATTGCTTTCTCTGCACTCTCAAAATCTACAATTTACTACAGATTCCTTCTAATGTATTAATCAGGGCTGCCAAAAAAAAAATTAAGGTAGTGTCTGTACCTTTTCCTTGTTTATTCTTTTCTGAGACTCTGCCAGAGCACTTGAACAAAGCCAGGCTCCGAAAGCTCTGTTAGTTTTCCCGTAACAGATGTCTTTCGTATGCTTTTGGTTTCATTTGATTCTTTCAGAAAAACTCTGTGACACACCAGGCCTGTTATCATTTATTCTAATTTAATAACTAGGAAACAGGTGTCTCCAAGTAGTATTAGCAGAAGCCCCAAATCACACAGTTTACGGGTGATGTGATGTGGTAAAATAATAATTATGTTTATTTGATGCCAAGATGCCAGTATGCTCTCCTCTAAACCATTTGCACAACGTTGGAAGCATGAATATCGGTGGTGCAGGAGATGTGGGCCTCAGTTTATCTATCATCATGTCTTTACCGGCTCCATTGCTCAGGAAGTTCGAGAGGTCATGTTGCTATATCTAGGACACAGTTCATATTTGTGTCTGCAACACTTCCATTTTCTTCAAGTAAGAGGTGGCATATATTTACTTAAGAACCCAATAATTTTATTGTAAAATTAAGATGGATCATTCAAGATAAGTGAAGATCTTGCAGGTGCTCATAGAATAAGGTCTAAGAGCCACACTCCTAATACCTACTGTATTATTTATGATAATACAAAAGCTAAGGCATTTCAAAATACAGTGGATTCAGTGAGTTACTATTTCTTTATCATAGAGAGCTCAGAGGCTAACCAGTCAAGGTTAGCATGACAGCTTTCTAGTTTTCAACATACCATTCCAAATGTTGTGGTGGTCATTGCCATTGAGGCTATACTAGATAAGTGGTGTAGTTTCAGTCCTCATCTGTACAATGGAGAACACCCACCTTATTAAGGTGTTTTGAAAGTGAATTGGGATAAGGTTGATAAAATGATTTTTGGTGCCTGACACATCATGGACACGAAGCTTATTGCTTAGTCTCAGGGTTTTTATTTGTTACAGTAATGGTGTGGTGGTTGACTCTTTCTCTCTTTTCTTCTTTTCCTTCTCTATTATTTTTATATTTTTCATTTATTAAAACCTAACTAGATAACATGCTTTCCTGGATAAGGGTTTTAGCATCAAACACAGAGTGAGGCATTTAATTAGATGTTCAAAAAATTCTTAGTCAACTTTTAACTGGGTTTGCTATCAGCCATAATTCCCACTCCCCACCTCACAATAGGTATTACACAGTATGTACGGAGCTTCCATAATGGTAATATGCAATTGGTTAGGTGCTGTCACTTATTCTAGAATCACTTTTTTACCAGTTCTTCAATATGTGTTAAAACAAAACACAACAGCTCAATATTCGAAGTCCACAAGGTGCACAGTACACAAGGATAAGGTGACCAGATTTTAAAATTGGTAAAGTGGGACACCATTGACAGGGGTAGGGGGATTCTTGATTAAAAATTTGGTCTATATGGAGCAAAAAAAAATTTTATAGAATGCAAAAAAAGTACTATAATATATATATTTTAAATTTCAACATAAGTACAATTTACAAATATAATACATTAAAAATTATGTATAGTATTATTTTATTCTTTGGCATATTTCTCATTTGAGTGGAATTTTTTTAGTAAATTTTTGTCGTTGTTTAAAAGGTCATGAAATTTTTCACAAGAATTTATTAAATTATTTTTCACACATAAAATGGCTGTCAAAGTCTCAACACTTAATTGTGATTTTTCTGATGTCCACACTTTATTTACAGTAGAAAAAACGCATTCAATCGTAGCATTAGTTCCTGGTAAAGACAGCGCGTATTCCACAATTTTTAGTGCATTATTGTATGGAACATGGTTTGTTTCAAAATGAAGAAATATTTCTAACCATTTGTTCTCTATTGTGATTTTTCCTGATGCCCAAGATTTAACCTTTTCCTTATCAATCTACTTTTTAAATAATGATACCTCATTCAAAAGATCATTTTTTGAAATATTACTATATGGGAAATTGTGAGTGAGTCAGAGGAATTGGGTTACACGGTCCCAAAACCGATGCCGGAGCTGCAGGAGCGCTCCCCATGTCCAGCCCCGCCACCCGCTGGAGACCGAGCAGTTTGCACCTCACGGGCCCCAAGCCGCATGCTGGAGTCCAGGATGCGGGCCTATGGGTAATTAGGGGACTTGACACCGCTGCCTCAGCAGGTACGTCCCACCCGAAGTTCTTTGTTGCCGGCCAGCACGGGCAGCCAGCTCTTGCGGCAGTGTGGGCACTTCCAGGTGGAGGCGGGGAATCCCCCGGAAAACCATATATTCCTTTACCGTTCTCCTGCCGTTCCCTAACTTTTCTTGCATTCTTTCCCAAAACCGGGACTTTTTAAAAACGCCGCGGGATATGGGACAAATTGTTAAAAATTAGGACTATCCCGCCAAAAGTGGGACGTCTGGTCACCTTACACAAGGAGCCAGTCAGTTATACATTGTTCAATTAGATGCTGCTCACTCCTTTGACGTATAAGTCGTGCTGAGCTCTTTACCTTTCCTACATAAACTTATCACAAAAAGAAAAAAAAAGATTGTTAAGTTTTGAAAATTAACTTAGTAACTTTGTTGTGCAGTTTTAGCTATTCTTCCAAAGGATGCAAATTTTGACCTATGTCCACAGCATTTTCTCTAGACTTCTCTCTTATTCCCTTCTATTTAAGACTAATGACTTGCTTTCTTAGAATGAGCTCCGTCTCTCTTTTGTTCTTCTTCATCATAGCTGTCAACTGCATATAATAACTGCAGTGTCAGGAATCCTGAGCAAAGTTTAGATTAAGGGAAGGAGGACTTGAATATTATTCTAGTATTCTGAGTCTGAAATCCATGAATTTCCAGGGACCCTATATAAATGATTTCTTCTGAGCCATTTGGAAGTGACTACTTCTAAGTCACTTCCCTGGTACCAGACTATTGGGAGTCATTTATCCCAGATGAAAAGATAAACAGATGACAGTCTGCCATAATGATTGTTAAATAGGTTTGTTCCATGGACCTCACATGTAAAGTGAGGACTTCTTCCTGATTACTTTTTATCTCATATAGAGTGTGTCCATAAAGTCATGGTGCATTTTTACCTTTGACCTGTCAAAAGTGCACCATGACTTTACGGACACACTGTATATATAGCAAAACAATTGATAAATAGTAAGTATCTAAAAGCAGTCTCATAATGACAGTATTTAGAATTTATAGACAAGGAAATTAAATTAAATTGTGGGTCCCTACGGATCTCCTGCAGTGGAACGGGTAATCCCATGACTTAATGATCTCCCTTGAGGAAGTATTTAAATTGAGATTAAGGAATCATTTCCCAGAAAGCCCATATCATCCCATTAAACCTGTTATTCTCAAATTATGGCGCATAACTCATCAGTGGGCTACAAAAGAACTTAGGCTGAGAACTGAAATAAAGAATCATGTCCATTTAGTATGTCAAGGTGAATGATAAAGAATTCCATATTTTTCCAAGGTTTATTCATGAATAACACAGTCTAAGAAAAACAGAATTGGTCACCAATGCTTGATCTCAATATTTTTTTGACATGTTTTGCCAAACCTTTTTAGTTTTAAGTGTACAACTCAATATAACAGCATCTACAGACTGCATCACTCATCCTTCACCCCAGGTAAAGTCTTTTTCTGTCCTCAGTGTCCCCCAATTTACCCTCCTCCCCCCACTTCCACCCCCCTTTCCCTTGGGCTATGGCCACCCTGTTGTCTGTGACTATGTGATACACACACACACACACACACACACACATATATGTGTATATATATATATATGTTTTTTGGCTAATTCCTTTTCCTTCACCTTGACTTATATTTAATGCCTGATTTTCCAGTGGTTTTCTTGCAGTTGGTTTCCTAAGAAAAAGGGATGAAGAGATTTGACCAAATATAAGGGACCATCAATCAACTGTCTTTTGAGACATTTTCTCCACCATTAGCCAGTGTGTTTCTTGCTGCTTTCTTGGTGCTTAGCATAGTTCTCAGCACTGAGTAGAATTTTAATAAATATTAAGTAAATTAATACATATTAATATAGCACTCTAAAAAGAAATATAGGTACATATTTAAATATGCATTTTAAACCTGTATAGTAGTATATCATTTTCAGTCCAAAATTCTGCCAATGCTCAAAACAAACGTAAGTAGTCAGCAACGCAGCTGATGTTATGATTCTGTGCATTTTCACAGGATGAAGTTCAAAGCTGGAAACACTTCCCCTGGGTTCAGAATCTAGTTAGTGACAGACTGAGCCACAATCTCAGGTTTTCCTAGTCTTATTCTGGTGGCTTGTTTCATTAGCTTCCTCCCTCTCACCTCTCAGATTTGGTGATTCAAAGTGGAACCCAGGATGGCTCTCTGAATCCCTTTGACCACACTTCCCTCTCTCCGGTCCCCTTTAGTGACATATTGGACCACCCTTGAGCTTCCTCCAACTGGAGCATCTTTAAGTGCTGAAAAATGCGGCTCTGCTGAGCCCACTCATCTGCCAGTTGGCACTTTTTCAAATGAGCCACTGAATGGCAAATGCACAGATAACAGTGGGATAAAATGAGCTCCTCTTATTGATTTTCCAAACCAATATGGCACGGGTGCTCCTTCCTTGTGCCATCTCCTCCCTCTGCCTGGAGGCATTCTCCGCCCGTCCATCATTTTAATTAGACATTACACCTGGCACAAATGCTGAGTTGATTAACCTTAAAGGAGCTGAATAGGTTTTCTGATCATTAACACGGGGCCCCTGACATATTATAACTCATGTTAACATGTTCTGTTGCACAAACTCACAGCTTCTTCAGCCCACTTTCCAAAGCCGCCGTGCGGGGTAATAGCATCTACAGAGAGCTCTGCACAAAGCGTGCTCCCATAATAATGCCATGAAAAGCCAGATTTAAAAGATGGATTGGTGTGGACTCTGGAGATACCGCTTTTTAATGTTTATATAAACACCCTTTCTGTGTCAAGGGGCGTGCTAAGGGACGGGCCTTTGTGTGCGAGTGTTGTAAAGCAGGGTGATCCCTGAAGAGTCTCAGTTCCACTGGGTCTCAAACTTCTTCTATGGAAAATGGAGATTGTAAAGAACTCCAAGGTTTCCCTGCATTGTCTAGAACTGGGGCCCATCAGCATGCTTCTAGCCGAGGGTGCAGAACTCAGAGACAGGGCATGGAGAATACTAGCAAATCCTTCTTCTTCAATCCTGGTTAAGTAGTTCCTGCCTCAATTAATTTATTTTTTGCTGGTGAGAGACTCTGTCATAAACATATCAAGAAGCCCTCTTCTTTTCCCCTTCCCATCTCCCAGATATACCGTATGGGTCAGCTCTTACATATTGTCCCCAGGGGTCCTGACTAAATGTCCTCCCCTCTCCAGAGCCAAGACATCTCCCTAATGAGAGCCACTCCTGGAGCTAACCTCTTGCTAAAGCAGACTGGAGAGACAGAAAAGAAATAAGCCCATGAGGAGAAGCAGGAATTTTTAAAGACCCCTTTCCTCTCTCATCAAGTTCCCTCCTTCTAGTCTAAGAAAAGGATCATTTTTCCAGGGCAGGTCAGAGATCAAAGCCATGGATTCACTCCTCTGACTTGCTCTGAGGATCCAAATAACTGGTAAGTTAGGCAGCGAGCTTCAGGCTAACAAGCTGGATTGAATGGATTTTTCTCATATCTCTGATGCTGATAACAGTGACACATATGTGACAGACACAAAGCAGGTGTGATTGAATTACTTAACATAGTCAGAATTTCAAGCATAAGCAAAGACTGAGGAAAAAACATATTTGTATCTGAATATTTTTTTTATTTCTCAAGTAATAGTATTTTTGTGCTAAATGATTCCAATTTATCGTTGACCAATTATTCTACTTATCATTATCTTTGGGTAAGGGAAGGAAGAAACTCAGATCTGTGAGAGGTAGTTTATCCCTTTAGTTAGGCATGTGCACTGGTGTGCTGGATTTTCCTAGCTGTGTGACTTTGGTCAGGTTGCTTGTCTTTTCTTCCTTTTTCTTTTTCTTTTTAAGTAAGAAAAGGGGAGGTAGACAAATTTCCTACATGCACTCCAACCAGGATCCATCTGGCAAGCCTCCCAAGGGTGATAATCTGCCTACCTTGGGATGTTGCTCAGCAACAGAACTATTTTTGGCACCTGATTTGGAGGCTCCAAGGAGCCATCCTCAGCACCCAGGGCCAACTTGCTGGAACCAATCGAGCCATGGCTGCAAGGGGTGAGGAGAGGAGAGAGAGAGAGAAAGAAAAGAAGGAGAGGGAAAGGTGGAGAAGCAGATGGTCTCTTCTCCTCTGTGCTCGGACTGGGCATTTAACCTGGGACATCTATACACCGGGCTGACACTCTACTACTGAGCCAACCTGACCTTTATCGTCTTACTTATTGAGTTGTGAAAAACGAATGCCCTAATAGGCACAGAGTCTTGCACTGTTGCTACTAAGTAAACAGCACTTCATTTTAACACACTAAAGTAAGACAGAGGGGGGAAGCAAGGTAGAGAGGCTGCAGTGAATTGCTGTCAATGAACCCTATAAATGAGCAGGGGATGGGAATGAGTTAACTCTCCGTGTTTTGCCTTACAATCCAGGGAGAAATCAGTCTTTCTGGAAGGTCCTAGAAATGAGAATTTGTGGTCTGACACAATGACCTTATTTCTTATATTCTTGTCTGAGAATCAAAGGCAGACCCAGAAGATAGGCCCATAAGCACCTCTTTTTATCTGTTGAAACTTAAGAACTTCAAAGGTGGCCCACTTAAACAAAATCTCTGACCTCTTCTCCATGTCCATTTCTGTAGAAAGGTCAACCTCTCTCTGGCTTGTGGCTTGTGGTGAGCAGAGAAACGTCCAGCTTTGCAGGGAAGCTTCATAGATAGGTGCCTGCATTGTGCCGAGTTAATAGGGCTTCATCTTCAAGTGGTACAAGAGCTGCGGGTGCTTAGAGGGCTTTTATCATACTACCTCCCTGGCTAATAAAATGCCCATTAGTTCTCAGTTGCCACAGTCCATAGCCAGGGCCACAGCTCCAGAGTCACCAACTCAGGGTGCTCTCTTTGACATCTACCCTCCTGGATAAATGCTCCTGGATCCCCCAGAGCACACCAGATACCTCTGTTCCAGTACTGATCATTTGGCATGACCATCTGGCCACTGCTTGCATCCCTGATTTGACTGGAGGTTGGGATCATTTTATATGTTATTAGTCTTTTCACTGGCACCAAGCAAGCCATCGAGTCTCTCCAAATCATAGCCTTGTTATTTACAAAATAAGGATAAATATGCAAACTGTGTCATAAGCTATTTCTCTCTCAGCTCCAAGCTAGCCATTCTATGCTGTGCAAAACATTTATTTTCTTGACTGTCCGGGGTTGGGGGGTGTGGCGCTGGAGGGAGCCCTAAAATGAGAGATGAAAGATAAGATACAACCTTTCCTGTTCTATTCTCTTTCTACTGTGAGTGTGACTCAGCAATACTTACTCACTCCAAGCCGCAGCCCTGCTTCCCACTTGCAGATTTCCCACCACTGTCAGAAACACTGAGAGACACCGGCCACTGCCCCTGGAGGTTCCAGCTCCGAGCGCTAAACCTCAGCTCTGCGGAGCCCCTTAGGCTGCTCGGTTTGCGTAATTCTAACCTATTTCCTTCGGCCCCTGTCCTAGGAGATACCTCAGTCTTTTAGTTTTCCATCCCCCTTTTCCCTTTTCATTTCTCCGTAATACGATCAACAATTTTTCATGTTAAATTTTCTCCATTTAAGTAACTGATGGAGTTTCTAATTGGTCTTCTGATTGAACACAACTGATATGCCCACCTGGGAGAATTGTGGTCTTTGTCAGATATTGTGCTCATCAGGCATTAAATGTAATGCTCATCTTGTAGGACTGACTTATTAAATAAGTCTTATTATTATTATTGTTATTATCATCCTTATTTTGGCTTGATTTTTTTGTTATAGTAAGATACATATAAAATTGACTATTTAAACTATTTCTGAGGGTACAATTCAAGGGGTACTAATTGCACTGACATTATCATATAACCATAGCCACCACCGACGTCATGAACTTTCCATCTTCCCAAACTGAAAGGGTGCATCCATTCCACAGCAACCCCTCATTCTGCCCTCCCCTCAGCGCCTGGGAACCATGGTGCTCCACTCTTTTTCCATGCTGCATTTGACTGTTCTAGGCACCTCATACAAATGGAAACACAAAATCTCTCTCCTTCTGTGTCTGACTTCTTTCAATGAGCATATTGTGAAGGAGCCCTCCATGCTGCAGCATGTATCAGAGCTTAATTAGTCTTCAAGGTCAAATAATATTCTACTATACACATGTAACCCATTTTGTTTCTTTATTCATAAACTAGTGGACATTTTTGTTGTTTCTACCTTTTGGCTATTGTGAATAATACTGGTATGAACATGGGCGTACAACAGAGGACTCTAGGAAAAAAGTTGATTTTACCTCTTGATGGAAACACATACAGTCTAATTTGAAAAACGCTTAGATCCAGGGAAAAGAACAATGGCAACTTTCTTTGCCAATTATCTCCCACAGGGTCCAACTAATAAAATTGTCTTCGCCCTACAAAACGCAGCTCTCATGAGACTGTGGCTTCAAAACCTTTTCTGATCCCACATCTGGGTAAAAAACATTCTTTTCTTTTGACACATAAAAATGTGAATGAAAGAATGAATTTCTCCTCTGTGAAAACTTATTCCTACACTTATTGTACATATTGCCTTCCATTGTCGCCGCCTGCCTTTCTTTTGGAATGGAGAGCGTTCTGATGAAATAGGACGCTGTAGCTTTCTCATCTTTCTTTCCTCAGTGTCTGGTTGTGTGTAACATAGGCACGCAGTGGTGTCAATGAACCCATCTCTGCCTTTAGGGAACTTCAGTTTACTCTCTTTTGCACCAAAAAATGACCTGCTGATATGGCCAGAGACTGTTCACTGTCAAATCGGATTACATTGGCATTTCAGAACCACACAAAAGTACAAAACTCATAGTGGACAGTTAATCATAACAAAATTAGCTCAGTGAGTCTCCATCTAAGTCAAATCTAATATCCGTTTGTTGTAGGCTTGAGGACAGATACAATCATTCTTGTGACCAAAAGTGAGCTAAGGGGAGAGCAAATGCCAGTGAGGATGGGAAAGGGCTGATGGATCCTCCGGTGACACAAGGGACTGAGAGGTAAAAATAAGTAAATAAAGGCCCACGTAAATGAATTGCAGAGGTTTGGTCTAACCCAATCAATCTGTGACTGGGCGGATGATGGAGTCCAGGAGGCTGTGCCAGAGAGTGGACAGAAATAAATCCTTTCATTTCAGGTTAGAGAAATAGTATAATCAGGGATGTATGAAATTCGATGAGAGACAATTTGTAGCACTTGCTGTTCTGTTAGCATATACTTTGTCGTGTGTGTGTGCGCGCGCATCCGTAGGCACAGTTTTATGATATATATTTACATGCTTTTAAGTTAGACACCTATTTTGGCATTTCTCCAACATGAAAAAAGATGCTTAGAAGAGTTTTTACATCATTATTCATGTGTGGGGGGAACAGAAGGGTGGGAACGGGGAACGGAGAGGGCGAAGTGGGTGGACAGTGAAAGATTGAGGAATCCTTGGGCAAGAAGTCAGGGTTGGTTTCAGATATCAACAGCCTCAGTACAAATAATTTATTTAGCTCTTATTATGTACTGCACACTCCTTAGCATCAAGGACAGGCCATCCATCTCAGTTCATTGCTTTCAGACTTGAGGGTTATGCCTCCATGACCTCCATTTTGCAGCAGGCTTCCAACAGCAAACTCTGGGGTAGCAGTGCTGATGTTCGTACTTCCTCTACTTTTATTACCCACGCTGGCATCTGTATTAATTATAGTAGTCATGATGATAATAAACTAGAATCATCACTTCATGGCTTACAAATGCTTTTGTAAGAGTGATTGCATTTTAATGCTCACCACACCACTACACCATGTTGGAATCAATATACCCATTATAGAGATGAGAAAAAAATGAGGCTAATTGGCATGACCAATATCACAGAGCTGCATTTATGGAAATGATGGACCATTACCACAGGTTGCTTTAATAATACTAGATGGTCACATGAAGCACATAAGGGTATTAGAACCTAAGTCCAGAAGAGTGTTTTTCTATCACTTGTTTCCTATTAGTTCAATTCAGTGAAATTCAATTCAACTAAAAATTTATAAATATACAGTGTGTCCATAAAGTCATGGTGCACTTTTGACTTTTGACTGGTCAAAAATACACCATGACTTTACGGACACACACTGTAGAGTATTTTCTTGTCATTTTCTTTTAACCAACCCCCTTTCAATTCATTCTTCTTTTTTATTAATTTAAATTTATTGTGTTTACATAGATTCTAGTGTCGCCCTGAATGCATGCCCCCTCCCCCATATTCCCCTCCTTACAGCGCCCTTTTCCCTTCCCTTCAGGTTTATCCCATTCTATTATCCCCCTTTCCCTCTGTTCTCCCTTCCCCTGGTCCCTTTGATCCCCTCTCTCTCTCAATTTCATTCCTCAGTTTACATTATTCATTGAATTCCTCAAATGAATGAGGTCATATGATCTTTTGCTTTTTCTGCCTGGTTTATTTTACTTAACATAATAGTTTCCAGGTCCATCCATGTTGTCGCAATAGGTAAGATTTCCTTATTTTTCATGGCCCCATAGGGTTCCATTGTGTATATGTACCATAGCTTTTTTTTTTTTTATCTCTAGAGTGGTCTCTCTAAAATGCCAATCTGAACATTTCTCCTTATTGGGTAAAAATATGCAATGTTTATCAATTTTATAGAGCAGGGGTGCCCACACTTTTTCAGCTTGCGAGCTACTTATAAGATGACCAAGTCAAAATGATCTACCTACAATAAAAATGCAAAACATAAATTTATTTCTTCTATATTATCATTATTGAAGTTACTATTATTACTATTTAATATTGTGTATTCTTCTCTCACCTTTCTCATTCTCAGCTCTCTTTTTGGAGGAAAGTCAATGTCATAGTTTTTATGAACAGTCCGAAAAAGCCGCTCCACATTTCCCTTCTTTGGAATAGCAATGGCACACAGACAGATGAGGCAAATGCACTTAGAATATGACATAGTGAAAAAAAATCCCCTCCCATTCTGTATGAAAGTGGTAGGTTTTAGGCTTCTTACTCAGACCAGCTATGGCACTCATTTTTATACCCTTTGTTGTATTTAGTTTAAATAAATTGAAGGCTAACTACGCAGCAATGTAACTGAACAAGTTAGCGTGGTTTAACGTGCATGCATAGGGTGTCAAAAGTTCAGAGTCAGATTGGCTACCCTGTATGCCAATCAAAAGACAAATGTCTTTTTAATGCCATGCAATCTACCCACACTTCCTTCACAATCGACCAGTAGATCGTGATAGATGTATTGAGCCCCCCTGTTTTAGAGTTTAACTATTCAATGTTTCTAGCAAGGCATTTAGATTTATTTCTAAACTCACCATGATGTTTCTCAGTTTCCTGATTCTGGAAGCATCCTCTGTCTTCAGTCCACTGGGCAAATGTCTAAGCTTCTTCCAGGTTTCTATCGAAAATTATATTCACACACTACTTCATTAAATCAGTCACATGTTCATGCCTTCACTTATCCCTTTATTCCTTAAACTAATGTTTAATGAACACTACCTGTATTCCATGGACAAACACATACACAGTCATCCTTCGGTATCCATAGGAGGCTGCTTCCAGGACTGCCCATGGAGACCCAAGTTCACAGATGCTCAAGTCTCTTATATCAAATGGTGTAGTATTTACAAAAATACTATACAATCCTCCCATATACTTTAAATCATCTATAGATGTACTATAATATCTAAAACAATGCAAATGCTACATAAATAGTTGTTATACTGTTTTGTTTAGAATTGACAAGAAAAACAAATCTGTTTATGTTCAGTACACATGCATCCATCGCAGGCCTAACCACATAGTATGTGTCAGCAACAGCATAATTTTCCTTTGGAATATTTTTAATCTCTGGATGACTGAATTGCGGATGTGGAACCTACAGGCACTAGTCATTCTATTTCATCAGATTAAACAAGCTATTTAATATATGAATCTTTATCAGGACACTTGATATTTAATATACATTAAGTAAATAATACCTAATATTATCTAAGAAATAAAACCTTCATGCATTGTTACAGGACAGGTTTCAAAATAGTAGTAGGCAATTGTCAAGCATGTGGGTGAGAAGTGCAACAGTCTAGGTTTAGATTTTCAAACGAGCAAGATTCTTGTTTTTTTCTCCTCACATATGTGTTCTGGCTTCTTTATCTGCCTCTTCTTAAGACAGAGAGCTCTGTCTGCGTATACATGGGAGTCCGTCACATAGCCCTCCTCCCGCCCCACTCTCATTTCCTAACTCACTTTTCAAAGGTCCGCCTTAAATGCCACAAGACAGCCAGTGGCGTGAGGGAAGCAGGTCTCATTAGCAGAATAGCCCACTTACATCCAGCCTTCCCCACACCGCGCAAGCGGCAGTGCCTGCTACACAGGCTATCCCGAGATGAGGGGGCTTTCAGGATGACAATGAAGATATTTATGTTCAGGGTTGTTAGAAGAGGCTCTAAATTGGAAATATCAAAAGAAGGGAGATCTGTGCAAGCTTTTCTTAGCAGTATTCTTGGGCTCCGGTAAATGATGACTTCGTGTAATTAAAATGAACCAAGTGTGTGACCATGCCCCGTCTTCACCATCACAGCACTTCCTCGCCTTTGTTTAACTGCTTTGTTCATCTGGAACGGGTATGAAAAAATAACAGAAATAGAAGTTGAATGTATTCCTGCAGGGCTGTATTTTTAGCAGCTCATCACTTTGCCGAAGGGGCCTGAAGGTTGAGAGTCTAATTATGAACCACAGAACGCAATCACAATGTTGGGGAGAAAAGGGACACGGGTGAGGATGGGAGGGAAGGGTGCAGCGTAGGTTCCAGTGGGTGGCCTGCTTCCTTTTTCATTCCAACCAGAACAAACCACACACTCCCTGGTGCGTGGAGGATTAACAGATATCAGGAAACAGGAAGACCCTCTGGGTTTAAATGTCGTTAGCACGTGAGTTTGATATAATAGGTTGAAGGAGGAAAAGTCACCTCTACTCTATACCATCCTCCCCAAAATGATATTCCCTAGTAAAATGTTTCCAAAAGAAGATGACGCAAATGAAGCAGACCCTCATCGGGATGTTCCACAGAATGATTAAGAGAGAGTAAGAAACTCTATGAAGATGCTGAGAGGGTAACCTCAGCGAGGGTGCTGGGAGAAACTTTTTTATATCTGTATTGATGATCAGAAAGAATTAAATAGCACTTGAATATAATTTATCATCGGTATTGATTTATGAGTTAGCATGCATATTTATAGCTCCTTTATATCTGCCAAGTCCTTCTCCGTCATCAGTTTTAGTGGTTTATGCCACAAAGAAAGTATGGTGGCAGGTGGTGACAGGTGGGTGCAAGGCATTGTTAGAACTTCATTGAAGGGTAAACTGAGGCACTTAAGTAGTGATAAGATAGGTCACAGGGAGAATTAAGAACTAAGAACTTGGAAAGCAATAAAGTAGGTCAACTAGAAAAGAAGTAAAAAAAAAAGAAAGTTTTCTATATCGATCTAACTCTGTGTGGACAGAAATAGGCACAGGGAAATGTGCAAGACATGCAGCAGAATGAAGCGAATTACAGCTGGCCCAAAGATGAAGGAACCCAGGTATTGAATTGGTGAGCAGCGTTTTTGTCAGCGCAGCCAAGTCTTAATATATTCAGCAAGTGTCTCCTAACGCCAGACCACCAAGGTGTTGTCATTCTAAAGAGAGCTCCACCGTGTCCGCTCTCTCTAGCTGATGTTAAAATAAACAGGTGCCTCATTATAATAGAACATAGTTCAAGCCTCAAATTAATATTTCTTTCTTGGCTTATTTCAAACACAGACTCAGCAGTCATTTATCAGATGGTTATTGAAAGAATGAATGAATAAATGGTGCAAAAAAACACAACTCAATAGGCAGCATGGAAGGAAATATGTTTTCACTATTGCTCTCTTAATGTCTAATGTTCTTATTGTTGCATCAGAAGTCACTCTAAGAAAACTGAAGGCTCAGAACAACCAACCACCATTTAATATTGCTCATGAGCCTGTGGATTAACTGGTGGTTCTGTTGATGTACATAAGCTTGATTGATCTCAGCTGGGCTTGCTCATGTGTCTGCAGTCAGTTTATAGCATAGGTACAGACTGGTCTGAGGCCTCGTGCTTATGTTTGATAGTGGCCAACTGTTAGCTAGGGCTACAAGGGTGACTGGCCACATGGCTGTGACCCTGAAGGCTACTTGAGATTGCTCACAGGGCACAGGCAGACACTGAGGGAACAGATGTGTGCCAAGGTTCAGGATGCAGAGGACCAGAATGGGAGCAGCACTGTTTTTGCTACTTTGATTGCCTACGGAAAGTAACAAAGCTAGCTCCAATCCAAGAGGAGCACCAACAGCATCCACTTCTTGATAGAAATTGATGCAGCAGCACCTGGTGAAGAGCTGGAAGAGAAATGACTATTGTCTTTTTGCAAACAATCTGTCATGCCTGGATTGAATTTCTTGACGCTCCGATAGATGATCATAAAGCTCATTCTGGCAAAGCCTCTCTGTGTTGCACAAACAGAGAGTTAGACTGAGCCAAATTATGCATCAACTGAATTATAAAGTAACTGAACACATACCTTTATGTAGACACTCTGATGTGACTACATTAGGACTAAGTACAATTGAGGCAGACTAGTAAAGCAACATGACCCATGCTTGAAGGCTTACAGCTTCAATAGGCTTTCTTACTTTCCCTCTCACCAGTTCTTACTTATCCCTTTTAATTCTCAACTTTCTAGTCTATAAATGGTAAACATACTAGTTCCTATCTATAGGCTACCATGGAGCATTACATAAGGTAATGCCAGTATGCCGTTACGCCCAGTGAACTGGCCAAGGTGGACAATATATACTGGCTCTCATTATTATACTTAAGGGTCACACTTTGATGGGAGGTAAGAGTAATGTTCTTACAGACACTGATATCAGGTATATATTGTATTTTTTCCTTTAGAAATTTTTATCCCTTTTCATGATCTATGCATTGAGCAAGACAAAACTTCCTAGATATTTGTAAAGTAAACATCGTCAACATCCGGGATAGCATATTTCTCACTAATTGAACCCAAATTGATAAGGCTCGTGCGCCCTCATTGTTAATCTAGCCAAACAGTTAAGGTATTGGAAATAGCAAAGCTGTCCCTTTTAAAGAGTGTGATGGTTTTCCCATCGAGACTGGAAATTAACCTAGTGGTAAAGGAGAATGAGAATGTGTAGATTGCTCCAATATTCAGTTGAATCTTTTGTGCATCTGGGCTATTCATCTGCTATATATGATGTGACTTCCTGGCTCCACATGTTAGAGCAGGTACATTGAGGGGCTCGGGTCCCATCTGCCCACCATGCCAGCGACAGCAAGAACAGAAGGAAAGGAGGGAAGGAGAGGGGATCACCAAGGATTTGAACCATAATGGGAATCACAATGTTATCCAATTGTTCCCATGTCATTTGTTATTCCAAGATATACAGGCATTCTGAAAAAAATAAAGTTTCATAATTTCTGTCTCACTAAGTAAAAATTATTTAGCAAATAGAATCTGGGGCTCTGTGATATTGAGGGAGTTGTCAATGAAACTAGAGCAAATAGGTGGCAGAACCAAGTTCCTATAAATCTACAGTTTCCATTTCAATCAGTATAAATAAAAAAACAAAAGAAATAGGAAAAATCAGTGTTAAAGAAATTTCTCCTTTTACTTCCTTATCATTACAGAGCTTTGGACGACTGCCTCTGTCTTACTGTATATATGAATAAATGTACATATGCATGTTTTTGTGTGATGTGTGGGGTGTGTGCATGTGTATCTGTGTAGTATCTGACAGTGAGAGAGACTTTTAACCGTGTAACTGTATAGTATTATTGAAAGCACATGAATTGTGAGTCTGAAGATCTAGCTCTAAATCTTAAGAGATTTATCATTTTAAGTAATAACCTTGACCACTCTTATCTCTCTTATCTTCATAGACCTTTTGGATAAAGATTAGGTAGGTAGGTGAACTTAATTTTTGAAATTTATATATATTCCATCCTTTTAGTTTACAAGGTTGGTGCAACTATTATTAATTATTATTCTTCTTCTTCTTCTTCTTCTTCTTCTTCTTCTTCTTCCTTCTTCTTCTTCTTCTTTTGATGGAGAGTGAATGTGACTATTTAACTGAAGGTATCCAAAGGCAAATGGTGATTCTGGTTTAGACTCTTATACTCCAAGGATAGCCTATGGATTCTGGCATCACCAGGGGCTAGCGATGTAGAGCTTCAGGCCCCTCATCAGGTGTACTGAATTACAACGTGTTCATCTGATTAGGATCAAGTAATTTGTATGTAGGAGCAAGGCAGCACTGGAGTAAGCTGCACGAATGAGACTTATGGTGCTCTAAATGAACCCCTAAATATGTGCCCAGCCCTGCTGGTGCATGCGCAGAGGGGCACTTCCTGGCTAGAAGGCCGATTGCACTCATAGGAGGTCAGAAGGGTCTGGGAAACAGAAAATGTTTAAGAACCCATACTCTATTGCTATTTAATTGCGTGGAGATTTTCTCAGTACCAAAGGAAATGTAAATTTAATCAATACTTAATGGGGCTTTTTGTGACATAAAAGCAACAGAAGAAGGAGTGGTGGAGAAGGAGGGAGAGGCTGAAAAGAAGAGGAGGAAGAGGAAGGGATGAGAGGAGGGGAAAAGGGGGGAGGAAAGGAGGGAAGAGGAGAAAGAAAAAAGGGAAGAAAAAAGGAAGAAGAAGAGCCCAAATGATTAATCCTCAGACCTTAAACAAATTGTGAATATGATGGAATTTAGTTAAAAGGATGCAGGACTAGGAGACTGAAGGCCTGGCTTGGATTCTTGCCTGTAAGCAAAAATCTGTTTGTAACCCTAGAAAAGTCAATTCCCTATTCTAGACCTCAGTCTCTCCTTCTGCAAGATAAGGTTCCGTGGGTAACTGCTCAGGTTCTTTTCAGTGTTAAGATTCTGTACATGACTTCTGCTCTCACTAGGAGTTCAGCCAGATTCTTAGTCCAGAAGCCAAAGGATTGTTCCCTTCCCACTGCTGGAGTGGGGAGAGACGGACTGCTCCTCAGAACTGGATTATGGAGTTGGAATGGCTATGTTTTAAATACAGCTTACATATCATAATATGGTTTTTGTAGAATAGAAACTTAAATGTGCTATACACACACACACACACACACACACATACAATAGAATATTATTCATCATAAAAAAGAAAGAAAGCCTGCAATTTGCAACACCATGGACAGGCCTTGAGGGCATTGTGCTTAATTAAAATAAGTCAGACAAAGAAAGAGGCCATATGATTTCACTTATATGTGGAATCTAAAAACAAAACAAAAAAGGAACTTACAGAACTCATCAATACAGATTGGTGGTTGCCAGAGGCAGGAGTGGGGTGCAAAATGGGTAAAGGTGGTCAAAAGTTACAAAGTTCCAGTTATAAAATCAATAACTACTGAGGATGCAATATGCATCATATTGACTAGAGGTAACAATATAGTATATATAAAATTTATGAAGAGAGTAGATCTTAAAAGTTCTCATGCATAGGAGGAAGAGGATGTTTATTTTAAGGGGTTACAGCTTTGAATTGAGGTGTGGAAAAAGGGAAGATTTCAGTATCAGGATATCCTTGGTCCCCAGAAATGAACCCCAACCTGAAGGAGCTGCAGCAGACAGGGGGACTGATAGGAATGGTAGACGTGGTGCCCGTGAGGAGGGAAAGCTTAGAGGCAGATGAGTTCTGCCACAATTCTACTCAGGAACTCAATCACCACTGGAATGTTTACTCTGTTCTCTCTGGATGTCTGCTTCATTATGCTTTCTCTCAAATATCTATTGCCTCCCTCCACTCAGCAGGAAACCTAGTCAGCAGCAGCTCCAAAGCCTGGCATTCCTTCTCTCTCTGCCAGAAAAGAGCTATCTCTTTTTCTTTATTTCCAGGTCACATTCTCTTAGGGAATGCCTCTGATTGGTCCAATTGGCTCAGGTAACTTGACCATCGGTGGGCAGAGGAGCAGGATCACCTAACACAGATATGACAGCTGACGCCTCTGATAATCACAGATGAGAAAAATCACTGTGAGCTGGGAAGTGACCCTAATGATCAGCATCAGTAAGTTGAAGACATGGCCAGAATTTTTCTAAGATACGTTCAGGCAGCTAGTGTGGATAAACTAGAACTGGTCAGTTGAGTGGGTGTTTTAGAGGTCTTTTGTTGTTCAGATAAAGGGCTCTTATTTGATCCATTCATTATTATTATTATTATTATTTTGTCCAGTGGTTTTAAAAGTCACGTTGCATGCACAAGAATTGCTTGGGGTGTGGGAGTATGCTTACTAAAATACCAATTCCTGGGCCCATTCCTAGTTATTATAACACAGTAGATTGAATTGAAACATGGAAATCTGTACTTCGAAATTCTCTTGGCGACTCCGAGAATCAGCACATTGAAGGAGTCACTGTGATTAATACTGTATAACTCCACTGTGAACAAATTAAATACAATATATATAAATATATATTTGCTAGTTTCTGAGAGACAGAATTTGGCAGTTTCTGAGACACATATTCACGAGACACATATCCTCTCCCTATGATCTTTTAACTTTATTAAGAAACATATAATTTTCCTGAACTGTGGTGGCGCATTAGCTAAAGCCCTGAACCGAAATGCTGAGATCACTTGTTCAAATCCCTGGGCTTGCCTAATCAAGGCACATACAGAAAGCATCTACTACTACTATGAGTTAAGGATTCTGGATCCTCCCCTCCCTTTTTTTTTCTCTCTCTCTCCTCTCTCTAAAAATCAATAAATATAATCTTTAAAAAAGAGAGAGACATATAGTTTGTATGTAAATAGCTATAAATGGTCAAAAAGCATTTGAGAGTTCAGAGGGATGGTTAGAACTGGACAAGGTGTGGGCTTAGCAAAGATTTGGATGAGGAGGTAATACTTGAGTCCAGTTCTTAAATGATAGATTAAGATGGATTCACAGGAGAGAGTTTATTCAAGGTGAAGGAGGAATATGAAAAGTCCCGAAGGAGGAAAATCTAGAACAGGTATCCAAGGATAAACCAAGGGTTCAGCAAGTTTGTGTGGAAAAATATTTCTCTGTTTTTACTAATTTTTAATGGAAATTGAGTAAGTCCTTACATTTAACAGCAACTGTAGGTTAGTAGTACCTGCAAATTTATCGCCATTAGAAACTAGATATTTTTATATTTAAGATTATAGCAGATATTTTATGCTGTCATTAATTTTGTTCATCACTATTTCAAAATTATAGTAGTTGTAGATCTACAGCTAACTCTTGACCTTTAATAACTTAAGAATAAATGATTTTAATGATTTAAAATCATAGTTGTTTTAGAAGTATTTGGTAACTATTTTAATGCAATTAGTTTTCTTTGTAATTTGAGAAGCTTATTTCATGCATTTAAAAGGGTTACTCTGAGGAGGTGTTCAGGTTAGCTACTGCGGGGTAACAAATTATACTCAAATTTAGCAACTTACAATAACCACTTTATTTCCTTGTGATGTCTGTGAAGCAGGAATGTACGAAGGGCCCAGGGAAGCAGATTCCGTATGGGAGCTCTCGTGTGGTTTCAGTTCACTATTATCTGGGGTTGCAGTCATTGCGCTTGACTGTAACCTGGTCCCCATCCAAGGTAACTGGGAGTTCAGGTGGGGCTGTTGACCCATCTATCTCAGCTCCTAACATGGGTCTGTCACATCATAGTGGCTGAGTTCTGACAGCAAGCATCTCAGGAGGTCATCTTCAGAAAGAGAGTGTTCCAGGACATCAAGGCAGAAGAAACAAGACTTCTCCTGATTCTCTTCACACGTCTGGCAGCATCTTCTCCACTCCTTTCCTTTGGTTACATATAAGCAACCCATTTTGAGGGAAGGCAACTATTTTCCTAGCTTTGTTGGAAAAAGTGTCAAATATTGTGTCCATCTTTAATCTGCTGCAGAAGGATTCCATAGGATTCACTAGGAGGTCAAAATACTTATGGCATAAAAAAAAATACCTGCCTGATCAGGCAGTGGTGCAGTGTATAGAGTGTTGGACTGGGATGCGGAGGATCCGGGTTCGAGACCCCAAGGTCACCAGCTTGAGTGCGGGCCCATCTGGCTTGAGCAAAAGCTCGCCAGCTTGAACCCAAGGTTGCTGGCTCCAGCAAGGGGTTACTTGGTCTGCTGAAGGCCCACAGTCAAGGCACATATGAGAAAGCAATCAATGAACAACTGAAGTATTGCAGCAGAAAACTGATGATTGATGCTTCTTATCTCTCTCCATTCCTGTCTGTCTGTCCCTGTCTATCCCCCTCTCTGACTCTCTCTGTCTGAAAAAGAAATAAAACCACACCTTATCTAGAATATGTGCTTAAGTAAAGAGTATAATTCAATAAAAGATGAGGGTTCCTAAATTTGTTAACTTTAGAGGGTATCCAAGGAAGCTTCTGGCCAGCTACTGAGTCATTATGTATAGATTTTCCAAGTTCTATTGTTCTACTATCGGTTTAAAGAAGAAAAATAAAACAAGGAAGAAAAACATTCTCTTTACCCTTGATGGGTCAAAAATGACAGAACTACACTTTGCCTCCAAACCAGAAGAACAAGCAAACAGTTTCATAATGGTGAAAGCATCTTGCTTATGGGGAGATAAGTCTTGTCTTTCTCTGTTGAATATAATTAAAAGAGATGGGAAAGAAACAAGAAGAGGTCCTGGATCTCCTCTCAAACATGCTGCCGTGATGGATCAAAGAGATGAGACCTGACACCTTCCATCTCTCAGACACCCAGAGTAGAAATGCAGTCAATAAGACAGCATGTTCATTGATGTGCAAGGTGTCTTCTCCTATCAGAGGGAGAAGGATGGAACCTGACAGCACTCCCCTCACTGATTCCTCATCTCTTTCCATCACTGGCTGGAAGTGGAAGAAGCCTTTGGGTAAGTAAGACTCGTAGTTTGTATCTATGGGATATTTGGGTGGGATTTTTATCCAAGTCCTTAAGCCAAGGGCTTTTGCATATTCATTTATAGCCTCCAGCTAAAAGATAGCTAAGGAAGTTATGAGTCTGTGAAAGAAGTAGAACTCCTGAGGTTAGGAGACTTGCAGGCATATGAATCTGATGTGTCTTTAACTGCTGCATTTAGGAGATGTCTCCTTAATGGATCACAGTCTGCTGGGGGTTGTGAGAACACATGGTTCGGGATTTTACATTTGCTCTGGGGATATCGAGCATTTTAGGTTCTCAATTATAACTGCAAGCCCCTTAAAGGCAAAGATAATTCTGCTTCCCTAGTATCTATCAAAGTCTGGGAGATAGTAGGCCTTAAATAAATGATTGATGAATGAATAAATGATGGCTGAATGAAACGATACCAAGCTCCGCAAAACTCAACCCAGACACCGGAAGAATAAAATCCAGCTACTTAGCTGATTGAGCATGGATGGCTTCTATCATCTAGCCTTCTCCCTAGTTGTCTAGTCCACTATTATATCACTCCTCCCTCCCCCCTTGCTCACGAAAGAATCCATAAAGAAACATGTAGGTCTCAACAACTTTGTCTACACTGATCCAGCACCCACGGGGAAGAAAGACTACTTCTGACTCAGTGGTTAGAGAAGCTTCTCTGTGAGAAGGCAGTACCGGAGCAGAGACTACAAAGGACAAGATGGTGCCAGCCACATGCCAGTCTGGAGGTGCCAGTGGGAAGCAGAGTCCAGATCAAGAGGAAAACAAGTGTGCAGACATAGAAACAGGAATAAGCTTGTATTAAAACAAACAAAGAACCCCCCAGAAAGACAGCTGGTGTGGTTGGTGAAGGAAAGTGAAGGAAGGGGCAGAACAAGACGAGACAAGGTTGGAGGTAAAAGAGTTAGGCAGGGGTCAAGTTACCATGAACTCGGAAGGCTATCAGACTGCACTGTAAGAGGAATGAGAAGCCCGATTGCACTAGCAGGAGGGGGAATTATGCAGTTTGTCTTAGCCTGCAGACGAGTGTGGATGCAGGCAGTTCAACTAGAAGGCGATTTCGGCAGGTCACAGGAAACAGTGGTCCAGAGCAGGGTGACAGCTGGGAAGCCAGACAGACATGGTGAGATTTAGTACATATTTTGAAATTGGAGCCAATTGAGATTGTCTAATGAGATGGAGGAATAAAATTTAAGTGATCCATTAATGAGAAAAGTGTTTACATGTGCTGGAAAACAACAACAACAACAAAACATATAAATAATACAACACTGAATGGCATTTTCCCCCCTCTATTCAGTAGGCAAGTGTTTTTAAAAAAATGGTAAAAATCCTAAAACCGCATGAGTTTTGAAAACCAACTTAATTGTCCACCCATTGACGATCAGTTAAATAAATTATGGGGCATGCTTATGTCTAAATGCTCCGTGGCCATTAAAAATGATGTTGTGGAAGAACACTTAATGACATGGAAAATGTTCACGGAAAGTTTTATCTCTTCAACAACCAGCTGTCAGGGGCTCTGCTTCTTGTTAAATACCAAATGGATTTGTAGTGAAGGGAAATCTTTAAAATGTGCTGCAGAATTTCCCGTAGGGAGGGGACATTTTTATTTTATTTTTTTATTTTAAGAAATATGCCTGGCAAATTCTTTGGCTGAAAGAGAGGCCCTGAAGACACAAGAGGAGACTAAACTCTTTTGCAGTAGAAATGGAAATGCTAGGAAGATATATACCTTGGGCCAATGGCCTTTGGTGGGGAATTTCACTGTATAATTTTTGGTCTGCAGAGATGCAGAATGGGCCAGAATCCCCAAATCTAGGACTGCGAGGCAAGCCATAAACTTACTCAGGATATTCTAACGCCCTGAGGACAGAGCTCTTCCCTCTCTCTCATCCACCACCTTCCTTAAGAATTTGCAGAAAACCTGGGGAGGATTTTGAATTTTCATGGTATATGACATGGTAACATGTTGCTTTGAACCAATTTTTCAAAAGGCAAAGAGGTATCAACTCAAGTTGTTAAAAAAATAAAAATAGTATCCCAGGGTATTAAACTTTATTCTAAGAATAAAAACTTAGGATGCAACCAGCAGAGTCTTTAAAGAACATGTAATCCAATCTTACGGTTAGTAAGGGAGAAACTAAGGCTCCCGTAAAGGTAGAACACAAAATAGTCACTATCCAGACGTGTGGCAGCAGGATAACTTCAAGCATGAAAAGTAAAAAAGTGGGCCCTAAGTTCAAATTAAAGTTGCTTTTAAAGTGAAAGGCAGTGTCCGCCACTCAGGGCTCAGGCTGGTCATTGCTTCCACACAGTAGAAAGCTTATTGTTCACTCCCCATGTGTAGATGACTTCTGCAAACTCATGGGAAGAAACAAGGACTTTGTCTTCATTTGCTGCTTTCATTCTCTGCACTGCCTGTGGTTCTAGGCAGCCCGGAATCTGAGAGCCCATGGTTCAGTGAGTATTTCATTTTGGATATACCACCATGAGCTGGTGTCCTGCCATCGCTGAAAGATTAATATCAATGCTGGCTGTCATTTCTAGCAAACATGCTTGAGGAAGGGAGCCCAGTGTGAGGAAACATACAGGACCAGCCAAAGTCAGAAGTGTAACTCCGTCACTTTTGAGGCTGGTGAACTTGGGCAAAGCCTTCAAAGTCACAGGTCTTAGTTTCCTCATCTGAAAGTGGAGACAATAAACATGTTCAACTTGTGAGTATTTTTTAAATTATTTTTATTTATTTATTCATTTTAGAGGAAAGAGAAAGAGAGAGAGAAGGGGGGGAGGATCAGGAAGCTTCAACTCCCATATGTGCCTTGACCGGGCAAGCCTAGGGTTTTGAACAGGCAACCTCAGCATTCCAGGTCGACGCTTTATCCACTGCGCCACCACAGGTCAGGCTCAACTTGTGAGTATTTGATAAGTACCTAATAAGCAATTAAAGAGTGAAAAGTTCTTTTGAAGTCTAAATGTTGATTCACATATATATATGATGTTCTTAAACCTAGGGGGTTGTCCTTTAAATTACCAGTCTTTGGTCCTGGCCAGTTTGCTCAGTGGTAGAATGTTGGCCCTGCATGTGGATGTCCTGGGTTCCATTTCTGGTCAGGGCACACAGGAGAAGCGACAATCTGCTTCTCCACCCTGCCCTCCTACCCATTCTCTCTCTCTTTCTCTCTTCCCCTCCTATAGCTATGGCTTGATTAGATTCCAGTGCATCAGCCCCAGGCGCTGAAAATGGCTCTGTGGAGCCTTCTCCCAGGCACTAAAATTAGTTCTGTTGTGAGCACTGTCCCTGATAGGCAGAGCATCATCCCTAGTCAGGGGTTGCCAGGTGGTTTCCGGTCAGGGTGCATGCAGGAGTCTGTCTCTCTATTTCCCCTCCTGTAACTTGGAAAAGAATTTTAAAAAGTATCAGTCTTTGCCATTAAAATGCCTCCCATGTACACCTGCCACTGGTCACTGCAGTGCTGACTCCTTTTGTACTACATCTTTAAATAGAACCTCTCTTTCCCATGCCGACCTCCACTGGGTGTATCAAATTCTGCTCACCCCCTTAATCCTTTAAGTTATTGCTTGCCCTCCAATTTCCCAAGCCACATTACTGGAATATCTTCTTGAAATTAACATTTTCCACCATGTGTCATAGAAATGTATGATAGGAATAGCTATCAGCCACTGGGCTGAGTTTTATATGCATCATCTCATTTAATATTGACCATCCTAGAAGGCAGATGGCACAAGCTTTCTCCCTCTCATAAAACTGTAGTCCTATGACTACAAGGTGATGTACAATGTATTTTTATATCTTCACATAATCAAAATGGTACCCAATAAATATACTATTATTATTAGGATTATTATCACTATTTTACTATTCATTATTTATTATGAATAATGAATATATATCTTAGGTTCTTATAACATTGACATATTGGACACTGTGCTAAGTGTTTTTCATGCATTCTCTCAATTAGGCATAATTATTCCTTATTTTATACATGAAGAACCAGGGACTTAAAGAAAGACAGCTACTTTTATAATATCCAGGCCAAATCAGGATTGAGATCCAAGGCTGCCTGACTTCAAAAATCAGAGTTTTCTATCGTTACTGTTCACTGGCTCCTTCAGAAGGATCTGGGGAGAGTCTTGGCCCATTGTTACCTAATGGAGTGATCTTGGTCCAAATTTATACATCAGGAAGTCTTACTAAGACATTCTGCTCTTCTCTATGCAGAGTGAGGTCTGTCTTCTGACACCTCCAAATCATGTTGCTCTTTGCCCTCCACAAGGTGATTCTCAGACCACCACCATCTGCCATATGCCCTCCCTGTCTGAAGGTTTATTGTTAGAAAAGAGATGCCAATGGCAAACATATCACTTCTGCTACAGAGACGTTCACAGTAGATCAAAATTCTTATTCACCTGCCAACAGCCCCATCTCTGGTGCCATTTCAGACACCCTAAAAGTAACATAACTCATGAATATCTAGGTTGTTCCAGAAAAATGCTACAGCCTCTGATCACTGGCTTTGAAGATGGTGGTCAGTGCAGATGAGCATACGACAGTGGAGGCTGGTTCTAATATTGATTAGGAATAAAAGTGCTGCCCAGCATCAGCCTGGCCAACACATTCTCATGGCCATTAAACACCCTCAGGGAGAAAAAAAGAATGTGATGTACCCTTCGAATGGAGCCTGGAAACCCTGGTGAGGAAAACAACTCTCACTGCAGCAGAAACCAAGAAAGTGTTTCATCAGAAACAGGGAAAGTAATGAAAACGAACACCAGGACAGATGTATTACATTTTCTGAGAGAAATGGTTTGCTGAGCCTCATATTGACATATGTGGTATAAAATAAAGCTAATTTAGAATAGTGATTGTTTTTTCTTTTTCATCTATATGAACATGTTAAATTTGCAAATCAAAATTCTGCATTTTGCATAGGCAAGAGTTATAACTTTTTGGTAAAAACCAACAAGAGATAGACGAATCATAGGCTTGCTTACTCAATTATGAACTCATTGGCTCACTGATTATTCATTCATGTCATCCTTCATTCTACCACTAATTTCTAAAGAGATTTGGGGAAGCATGCAATAGAAATCTGCAGTTAACAAAATCAGGCTTCTGCAGAAAACAAACACAAAAGCTTGTAAATATACCATGTATGCCCAGGAAATGTGTATGCATTTTGCCACGTTCTTGACCCAGAGCCAGGAAGAAAATGAAGCTGACATACCCCAATCAACTGGGAAGTAATTTTCTAAAGATGCAGGTCTCTTTGTCAAGAAAAGAATGGTTCTTTGCTGAGAATTACAACAATATTATTGAAGGAGAGAATAATTTGAAACATCCAGAAAGATTCTAATATTTGTCTCCCTAAAGAACAGTGGGCCAAGGTAAGGGTGCTATCAGCTATAATGAGGTCAGTCTGGAACTTGTAGCGGATTTATAATTTAGGATTATTTAACATGTAATATTGTGGAGTGAGTTACATTATTTCTGGAAAAAAATGTTTTTGTTTTAAATTACAGTTGTTCTGATACAAACAGCCATACCATCTTTCATGTGCATATTTTTTAATCACTTCAATTCAGTTTCTTTCAACCCCCCTATGACTTCGCATGTTGAATGGGTCTCTTGTTAACAGCCTGGAGACATCTCCAGTCTAATTTCTGCCTTTTGTTTGCAGTGTTTAGATCCTTTATTATATTTAATATAAAATGACATTACAATGTTTGAATCTACTAACATTCTGTTTATATTCTATTTTACCCTGGCTTTGTTTTTTCTATATTTCTATAGACCCTATAATTTTTCAGTGATGTCAAGTACATTCACATTGCTGTGCAGCAATCATGACCATCCATTTTCACTTATCATCCGTCCGTCCATCCATCCATCTGTCTGTCCATCCATCCATCCATCCACTAAGAGTTCTTGAACAATGGCAGAAGTTAGGGGCACAGATCTACTATGCACACAAAAATACACATATAAATTAAGTTAACCCTCTGTATTTGCAGATCCCGAACTACAAATCAAAAACACAGTGGACCCTGAAACAATATCAGCTTGAAATACATGGGTCCACTTACACACAGATCTGTACACAAAATAACTTTCATTGGTTTATTTTGAAATTATAATATGCTTTTTCACTTTTAATAGTTTCACTTGAACTTATTATAGCCGTATACATTTATTTATGACTTCTATTTGCTATTATTGTCGTACATTATTTTTGCTTTATTCAATTGATTTTAAATGAAATTGAGGAACACTTTTATATTGACTTAGATATTTATTATTTCTTGTGCTCTTCATTTTATATCCAACTTATCATACTGCATTATATCCCTTAAATTAGGAATTTCAACACTTCATGTAGTCAATCTGTCATGAGGATGTGTTCGGTTGTTTATCTGCAAATGACTTTGTTTTGTCTTCATTTGGACACACATTATTTTATGTTTTCTTTTTTCTCTTTCAGATGTTTTAGGATGTCACTCTATTACCTTTCAGTCTCCTTTTTGTATGATGAAATAACAGCCTTCATTGTTATTATGGTTTCTTGTATATAATGTCACTTTTTTTTCTGGCTTTTAAGAATTTTTTTTCTCCTTTTGAAAAACAATTCCTGTCCAGTTTCTTCCTGCTTTTGACTCTTACTAGTGTCTCAAAATAGCTATTTTTTCTAGTTTTATCACTGTAATCATCTGGACATTTAGTCTTACATAAGGCGCTCTCTCACTACCGAAATACAGAACTGAAGTTTGTTTGTTTTTAATATTTACCCATTTATTGGCTATGGACCTATGTTTTTGTCATGTCATTTCCTTCTGCCTGAAACATCTTTTAATTTTTTTAAAAAATTTCTTTTTATTTTATTCATTTTAGAGAGGAGACACAGAGTGAGAGTGAGTGAGAGAGAGAGAGAGAGAGAGAGAGAGAGGAGGAGCTGGAAGCATCAACTCCCATATGTGCTTTGACCAGACCAGTGCAGGGTTTTGAACTTAAAAATTTCTTTTAGAGAATGTTCGCCGATGAAAAAATATTCTCAGCTTTTTTTTTATTATTATTATTTTTTATTTATTTTATTTTATTTTATTCATTTTATAGAGGAGACACAGCGTGAGAGAGAGAGAGAGAGAGAGAAAGAGAGAAAGGGGGGAGGAGCTGGAAGCATCAACTCCCATATGTGCCTTGACCGAACCAGTGCAGGGTTTTGAACTGGCGACCTCAGTGTTCCCAGGTCGATGGCTTTATCCACTGCGCCACCACAGGTCAGGCCAAATATTCTCAGCTTTTATTATTTGAAAATGTATTTCACTTTTATTGAAAAAATGTTTTTTTATTTTTTGAGAGAGAAACATTGATTTGTTGTTCCATTTATTTATGCATTCATTGGTTGATTCTTGGATGTGTCCTGATAGGGGATCAAACCCACAACCTTAGCATATGGGGATGATGCTTAAACAACTGAGCCACTGGGCCAAGGCCCACCTTCATTTTCAAAGATGTCTTCGCTGGGTATTGGCTTCTTAGTTGACATATATGTTTTCTTTCAGCACATCAAAAACTCTGTTACATCATAGTCTGGATGAGAATAGTTTTTTATCCCCTTTTTATTGAATTTATTATTGAAATGACACTGCTTAAACAAATTTACAGGTTTCACATGTCCAATTCTACAGCACATCTGTGTACACAACATTGTATTTTCACCATCCCCCTCAAGTCTTCATCCATCACCATTTATCACCCCTATACCTTCCTCCACCATCCCCCTCCCTCGTTATCACCACACAATTGTTCATGTCCATAAGGTTATTACTATTTTTTGTCCCTTTTCACTCAATCTTTCAACCCTACTCACCTATCCTCCCCCACCCCCTTCAACCCTGCCGTACTGAACAAAATGATCTAATAGGTAAAATAGTGTGTCTCTTTCTCTGGTTGATTTTAAGAACTTCTCCTTCATCCTCGGCCTTCAGCGACTAGACTATGACATGCCCTGCTGTGGTTTCTTTTGTCTTCAGTTTTCCTAAAATTTTTGAGCATCTGGGATATGTCAGTTTACGGTTTTCCTAAAATGATGAAAACCTTCACTCATTCTTTTTTCAAATATATATTTTTTCTGCATTATTTTCCTTCCTTTTCTCTTTTTTCATTTTAAGGCCTATATGTGAGACTGCTTGTAGTCCCCAGGTCACTTTGGAACATTGCAATTTTTAGCACTCTGTACTTAAGTTTTGATGGTTTCCTTGAATTCAATTTTTTAAAAATCTTTTTGTGCCCCCCCCCCCACTCCCACAGTCTCTGCCAGAAGTTTTAACTTTTTTCATCTCTAGAATTGATTGGTTGTATTTTGTCTCTTCGATTTCCCTCGATGGTGTGTCCACATTGTCCTTTACGTCATCAAGCATGCTGAATGGATTTAACATTCCTGCTTTAACGTCTTGGTCTTGAATTGAATTATTTCACTCACTGCTGGATTTCTGTCTATTTACTGATCCTCTCCCAGCTTTTGTGTCATATTTTCTTGCTTCTTGACACACCCATTTTTCAATGGATGCTGAATTTCTTCGGATTCTTCTTCTTTTTTTAAAGAGTATTAGATTTTGTTCTTCCGAGCAGTTAAGTTACTGGTGGAAGAGACTTACCTTTTTGAGAGAGGCATTCTTTACAAAATATAATTTTGAGTGGAGAGAAAGAGTGCCTTTCGACTCTAGGACTAGTGAGGCTCCACCACTGATGTTTACTCTTCCTTCTGCATGATTAGAGCTCGAACATCTCCCATCCTTCTGTTAGCTCCGGGAACCTTTTACCTTCAGCACCTTCATGCTTTGACTAGACGTTCAGAGTTTCACCCTTTGCACATATACCTTATTGTTCAAAATGACCTAATGATATCCCTAGGCAGATATTTTTTCTTCAAAGGAAAACATGGCTCTATCATCGTATATCGAACAATACCTGTCTTCCTTCCATCTTCCCTCCCTCCCTCTCCCTTCTTTTTTTCCTTCCTTCCTTCCTTCCTTCCTTCCTTCCTTCCTTCCTTCCTTCCTTCCTTCCTTCCTTTTTTCCTTCCTTCCTTCCTTCTTTCCTTCCTATTGATGTAAATACTTTGTACTTTCTAAACCACAGTACACATTAGGATCTGGTTGTGTAATTTTTAACATCCTTTCTTTTTCTATATTCTTTTTCTTTTAATCTTACTTTTTTTTTAGTTTTTTTAAATTTCTTTTTATTTATTCATTTTAGAGAGGAGACACAGAGAGAGAGAGAGAGAGAGAGAGAGAGAGAGAGAGAGAGACAGAAAGGGGGGAGGAGCTGGAAGCATCAACTCCCATATGTGCCTTGACCAGACCAGTGCAGGGTTTTGAACTGGCGACCTCAGTGTTCCCAGGTCGAAGCTTTATCCACTGCGCCACCACAGGTCAGGCTCTTTTTCTATACTCTTATAAAAAAAACATTATTTTACTAATTGTAGATCTAAAATATTTTCAATATTCATGTGATGGAACTATTTTTTAATCTTTTTAAGAATTATAAAAATAGATCTTGTATAATTAATCTCCAAGATGATTTTTTAAATAATTTGATCAAGATCATCTTTAATTTTCTTTGGAATTGATAGTAGAAATGCCTGTTTTTTTAATTTAAGAAAGACTTGACAGCTTTAAAAGTTTCCATTCAAGAAAATAATATATTTTAGTTTCTTCTTGGCTATAGTATTATTTTAGAATTTATGCTTTTTTCTTGTTATATTAGTTTTTGTATTTTTCAATGCTTATAATTACACTTGATCTTAACCAAAAGGCCAAGAACTGTTGAATGCTTATACTTATAAATTCTATCTTTCTTCAGTTATGTTTTCTTTTTATTGTTTTTACATATGACAGTGACTGATTTTATCTATTAATTTTAATTTCTATAATTGATTAGTTGATAAGAATTTTTGAATAAATTAAGGACGGTTTAAATTAAACAATAAAAGAATCATCTAGAACTCTAAGAAATTGAATGACATACTCACATACCAATAGTGTATTTTGGCACCTCTCATGACACCAATTGCTGGTTTGCATGATTCTTTAAATAGAACTTTTTCACACTATTAACCTTATTCAATCTTTGACTTCATTTCAGAGATAAGAAACCTGAGACTCAGAGAGGTGACAGAAGTTACCCAAGATCTCACAGTGACAGAAAGGCTAAACTTGGGTTTATATCAAAGCTTACAGACTCCAGACTCGGTGCCCTTTCTAACACACCCCACTATTTCTCATCAGATGTCTGCCTCCTTTGAAGACTTATTCCAGCATTATACAACTTGAAATTGTAATAATGCATTTGAGTTTTCCTTGAGATTGTGCCAATGATATTTTTTTTCAGAGGTGGAGCAAAGACAATCCTGAAAGTGCCGGCTGAGTTGATATTCAGCCTCTAGAGAGAGAAACAGCAGAATCTGGGATTATAGTGAGATGGAATATGACAGACCCACATAAACTGCTGGAGATGAGATGCATCTCATGTGTCCAGGTGTATTGAAAGACCTGTCACTCACACATTGGCTTATGAGCTGGAGGTAAGTTAATTCAAGTTAATATGCAGAAATGTTTCTAATAACAACCTGTCAAGAGTGTAGAGGGACATATCAGGAGAGAGAAATGAGAAGAGAAAAGGAATACTAGAAAAGAACTGATAAATTAACCACAGGAACAGAACAATTTTCTATTATAATCAGAAGAGTGGTGACTAGAATTACTTTCTCACTAGCAATTCATCTTAGAGTTAATAATGTTCTTTATTTAGGAAGCTGAATTATAAAATTACATATAGCAGGGTTTAGATCCCATTTAAGCTAGCTACCATTTCTAAGCATTAGGTTTTTTAAAGATAAAAATAACTATATCTAATATAATTGAGAGGTTGTGATGATTATCTGATGTATGTATTAAGGACGTAAAGAAAATACTACCTGATTTTTAAGAAAGTAGAGTGGCAGATGTTCTCTAGATAATCTATCTATAATGATGAAAGATTCAATAATTCTATAAATAAGGTATGGTGTTCTTAAAATTAAATAAAGACACAATATGGTAATAAATGATAATGACTGAGTCAACAAACATCCTTTGGTTACTTATCTTGTGCTATTCACTTTTAGGGTGCTATATTGGTAGAAAAATAAACCCACTTAATATTTGACACAAGTAACTAATAACCTTCAAAGTAGAACACTTGAAATAAAGTTGAAGGATCTGGAAGTTAAGCCTAAGTACAAGAAGTCTCAGAGGGAGTAAGTGGCAAGCTTTAAATAATTTCAGGAAGGACAGTTCTGTGTTCTCAATGTCCCACAGGCATAGAAGCCTATGTATTTTAACTTGTATAGTTTTTATTAATTTAGAGCTGTCTAAAGGTGAATAAACAATAATAATGGTATATGCTAGAACTTACTGTATGCCAAGATCTCTGCTAGATAAGAGGTAGGCATTATCTCATTAGATCCTCAAAATAACCCTATAAGGTTGGTGTTGTTTTTCTCAATAAAACCAGTAATGAAACTGAGATTTAGATAGGCTACGTAGCTTACTCAATGACTCGGGGCTAACTGTAATAGAGCCAGGATTCATGCTTATCTTAGACCAGAGATCAAGATCCTAATTTCTAATTTATGCATTTTTCCTTGGGAAAATGAGCAACATGTCACTCAGGTTTTCAAGTATAGTTTTAAAAGGTCTCTTGACTACCTGAGATGGTGTGAATGACTGAAAGTGAGTTAAAGAAAATAGACTTTATAGGCCATGGCTAGGTGACTCTATGGATAGAGTGTCATTCCAACGTGCTGAGGGGGTAGGTTCCATCCTGGGTCAGGGCACATATGAGAAGCAGCTGAGTGCATAATTAAATGGAACTAATTTGAACAATAAGTTTATGCTTCACTCTCTCTCTCCTTTTCTCTCTTCCCCCCTTTTTCAAATCATGGAACAATTAAAATAAATTAAAAAAAAGAAAATAGACTTTAAAATATCTTCCAAACTTAAAATCGTAAGATTCTATGCCTAACACATACATCTTACTATAATTTAATGCTCTGTGATATTAGAAAAGTAACATTATCTTCCAGAGATTGATCGATTATCTGTAAATTGCAGATAATATTAGTAACTGACTCCAGGAATGTTTCAACAAGTAAGTGGGACAATGCCTATTAAGTATTCATGTGTATTTATATTATAAGCTAGTGCTGGAGGGAGCCCTGGTTAGCTATAAATGTCATGTGTTTGCACACAGTGAATACTCAGTAAATGTTAATGCTCGCCACTCTTTTTATTATTAGGAAATTCATATAATAAGAATAGGAAAGTATAAAATAAATCTATTAAAATATATAGGAAAAGATTGACAAAAAGGATCCCAAAGTCACGTTTCCATCTCTTTAACAGGAATGATTGGGTTGGGATGCATATCATTAACGGAAAATCATCTTATTAGGATTACTCATCATTCCAGGGTTAGACTAGGCAGAACCCAACACAAGAGAAAAACTAATGAAGTCGATGTTATACATTGATTAAAAACATTATTTGTGAAATGTAAAGTGAAGGTTTTCCCCACAAATATGTGGTCATTTGATTTTTTTAAAGAAAATATGGCACATTGCAACTCAATTTGGAAAACATAGATTTTTCAAAAGCTGGCAAATGAACAATTACATATCTGTAGAGAAATAAATAAATATATATATTCTTAAATCAATATGGGGTAGACAAAAACATCTTAAATAGGACTCAAAAAGCACTGACCTTAAAATAAAAAGGGAAGGAAAAGGGTCCTTTTCAAGTTTAAGAACTTCTGCTTCTCAAGCAACATAATTAGGAATCTGAGTAAAAAGAAAAATTACAGACTAGAAGTAAATATTTGCAATGCATGTATCAGACAAAGTATGTATATCTAAGTTACATAACAAACTTCTACAAATCAAAAATAAAACCATAAATCCATTTAAAAACTAAACAAATGACTCAAACAAGCACTACATAAAAGGAGTTATATAGAAGGCAATAAACATGAAAAGGCACTTAGGATCATGAGCTTTCAGAAAAGTGCAAATTAAACCATAATGAGATGCCTCTTTATAATCAGAAATATATCAAGTGTAATTACTACTTTGAAAAACATGGGTATTATGAAGAGTGGGTTAAGATGATAAGGGATAACCGGAACCCTCTTACATTGGGAGAGTAAAATAGTGAAAACACTTTGAGAAATGAAATGACAGTTTGTTAAACAGAAATGTCTACCTTACACCTGAGGACTCCCACTCTTTGGTATATACCTTATAAAAATGAATGCAGGTGTCCAAACAATGTTGTAAAAAAAATATTTATAGATTTAATTCTAATAGACAAACTAAACAATCCACCTGCCTTTTACCTACAGTGGATAAATGAAGCATTATATACTTATATAAAGAAATATCAAAGAGAAATAAAACAAACTGTTGATCGTAGAGGTAAAACCCCAAAACATTTTTAGTGAAAGCCAGCAAAGGAATGGCATATAATGTAGATTTCATATGCCTTCAAAGAAAGTGAATCAAATTCAAGACAAGTGATTGATAAAGGTAGAAGTCAAAATACTGGCTACATCCTGTGGTAGGCAGGATAATAACCCCCCCCCATGATATTTACATACTCATCCCAGAATTTATGAATATGTCAGGTAATATGGCAAAGGGGGATTAAAGTTGCAGATGGAATTAGGTTGTTAATCAGCTAACCTTTAAATAGAAAAATTACCATGGATTATCTGGATGAGTCCAATGTAACCACAAGAGTTCTTATAAATGGAACAGGGAGGCAGAATAGAGTCAGAGGAAGAAATGTGATGATGGAAACAGTGTCAGTGAGATGACATGTCACTGGCTTTATGGATGAAAGAAGGTCATGACCCGAGAAACATGGCAGCCTGAAGAATCTGGGAAAAGCAAGGAAACAGATTTGCCAGTAAGCCCTCTAGAAAGGAATGGCCTTCTGTCACCACCTTGATCTTAATGTAGTGAAACGAGTATTAAACCTCTGACAATAAATAAGTAAATTTGCATTTTTCAGTCACTAAGTTTGATTTAAGTTATAGCAGCAATAAAACACTATATAGACCAGACAGGGTCACAAAGGAACATTGCTGGGTGTTGCAAATGCTATGTCAATCTCTGATGGTTATATAGGTATACATCAATGCAAAGAATCCTTAAGTTGTACAAGTATGATCAGTAATATTTATGCCTGTACTCTTCTACTTATTTCAGCCCTCAATTTAAAAAAAAATCAGTCATCAATCAGGCAATTTTTATTTAAATTAACATCAACTTTTACTGCCAAACTTTTTGGGGAATGGTCACTTTAATTCACTGCCAAATGGATTGTGAAGTAGTTCAGTCTCTCTGGTGGGCAGTTACACAGTCAAGTTGAAGATGCATTCCCATCTAGCAGTTCTATTTTTAGAGGTCATCCCTTAGAGGACTTATTTTGTTTACATCAGTAAGACCTATAAGCAAGAATGTTCACTGCAATATAGTTTGTAAAGGTAAAATAAGAGAAACAAACTAAATACTTATCAAGAGGGAAATGAATTAGTAGATTTTGGTATGCTCAAATGAATAAAACTGTTCTCATCATGAGAACAAAGGGAAATTGGTATACAATGTTGAAAGAAAAGCATTTTTTTTAGTGTGATACATATACATACAGACAGATATATCACATAGTGATATGTATATGATATATATGTAATTTAATAGCATTTATAAAAATATACAAAGCATACTAGGCATTGTTTTACATATATATGCTATAAAAGCATGAACAAGAATAAACATACACATTCAAGATAAGGTTGAACTCTGAAGAAGAGAAGAAAGGAAGAGGGAGAAAGGTAATTTGAAGGTAACTTCAAGTGAATGTAGGATGTTTTCTTAAAAATAAATATATGAGAAAAACAAGTAGAAGGAAGAGAATGGAGTACAGAGCTTTGGAAAAGATGGGAGAAGTCTCTACTTGTCATAGGAAAATATTAAGTTTGAAGGTCTTTATAGGAGTGGTTCTCAAATAGGAATGATTTTGCCCACCAGGGTACATTTAGTAATAACCTGTAAATGTCTTTTGCTTGTCTCAACTGGAGGAAGGTATTGTGGTCACCTGGTTGGTAGAGGCCAGGGATGCTGATAAACATCCTACCATGCAAAGGACAGCTCCACTCAAGAATTATCTAGCTCAAAAACAATAATCTAGCTCAAAATAGTGCCAAGGTTTAAAATATTTGCTCTTAATTTTTTTCTAGTGGTAACTACCATGCATAAGACAACATCTAGAGGAGGATTCTGGCCTTTTATTGTGAGCTTAATTTTTATTATTTACATTTTGAGCTGGGCTTGGTGTAATGCATAAACTAATAGGGTTGGTGATCGCAGAGTAGAGAAATTTTCAAGAATAAATGCTAGCAGAAAATGGAACAGATTCAATAAAAGGAAAGAAGACAATGTGACAAGAATTGGGAAGAGGGCCCAATCAGTTCAGTCTTGTCATCTGGGTCTACCTAATTGTATAAATTTGTCATTAATTGACCCTGCTAAGTATACAATCAACTCTGAAGACTTAGTACACATGACCAGAATTAGTGCTGAGTTCAAGTACTCTACAGAGTGAAGTTAAGAAGAGGGGTAGATGGGTAATCACTTATTTGGGAGCATAAAGACTTGGATTCTAGTCCTAGTATATTCAAGAATTCCCTTTGTTGATAGGTCCATTTGGAGCTGAACTGTCATTTTCATACTTTAAAAAACAAGAATGGTGAATTGAATGATTTGATGGGTGATGCAAAGAGCTATCCAGATCCCTCCCACCCCCACATCAGGAATAAAGAACTTCATCTTTCTTTTGAAGGACAAAAAACAGCTCTCAGCTCCCAACCACCATTGGGATTTTCCTTGGCTAAAGAAAGCTTCCTCCTTAAAGGCTGTATTCCCTTCCTGGAATGGCCTCTATCCAATGAATGATTAACTCGTGAGAGTGTAAAGGCCTGGCTCTCTTGCTTCAGCTCAAGACAGATCTGAAGATCATATTATCTTCAGCATATCCCATCAGCTTGGCAAAGGTGTTCCATTGAGACTGAACCACAGGTTGACTTTTCCCTTTGCCCCATCCCAATCCTATTTCCATTCCTTCTCTTCCACAATTGCTGATACTCAGAGCACATTCTAATGAACACTGTCCGTGCTCATTCCTATCTCAGATACTGTTTTCTGGAAAACACAACATGTAACAGATGACCTCCAGGTTCTCCTCTATCTGTCACATTTCATAATCCCATTATAATATGTGTTAATGCAAAGTCTAAAATAGAAAGTACATGTTTGAGTGTGTTTACATAAACAGTCATGAGACATAACCTTCTTTGTCTCTCCAGTCTTTTGCAAATGAAAGAGTCATAATTTTAATACAAATAAATGTTTGTTGTACTCTTTGGTGAAAGACCTTATATATTACTTAAAAATACTAAGCCACTACACTTCACCACCAGCACATTAACAATATTTTTCCTTAGTTAAGTATGTTGATGCCATTGACTCACTGTAAGTGAAGTTGATACAATAGACCATTTAATTATCCATACTTTACAGATGGAGAAACTGAGGTTCAAATACCTTGAAAGGCCACTAATTTTGCACAGCAAATAATTTCAAGGGCTACTCGGTTGTCTTTATTTTAAGTCTACAGTTTCTATTCCATATGGTGCACAAATAGGTTCAAAAGTATTTAAGTAAATTCATAGATGATAGAATTGTAATCATTTTCAACATGACTTCAAGAACAAACATCTTCTTGTATAAGATTCTATTCATCTTAAGATACAAGAAAATTTAGTTTTAACCCAATAATTTAGAATTAGAAGGGACTATAGAGGCTACTCAGTACAGAAAATGCAGATAAGCTCTTTTCCACATTCCTACACTCTACTGTGAGTGTCTGCTGGAGCATCACATGGAGGAGGATAGTAAGGCCACGTCTGACTCAGCAAGAAAGCATGGTGGTTGCTTACTGATGTCTGCTGTGAGGATGGAAATCAGCACTGGAGGCTTCAATGCCATGGGTCTCGAATCCTGGATCTCATGAAGCCCTTTTATTCAATACTAGGGGTACTTAGCCCCAGACAGAGCAGACAGAGCAGGAAAAGTGTTTTCTCATGCCGCTACACACAGTGGTAGGGCCAAGACTACAATACAACCACTTGACTCTGGGAGCAATGCCCTGTCTTTGCTACCTGTGCTGCTTAATACAAAACCCACTTGCCATTTGTAGCTATTTAATCTTAATTTAATAAAAAATAAAATGTAGTTGTTCTGTCCTACATTCTATAATCAGTATGGGACAGCGTGGAGAACATTCTCATCTTCGGCAACAGTTCTATTGGACAGCATTACCGATGGGCCTCTACAATTATTCTTATGTTCATATATTCCCATAACTTAGTAAATAACCAACAAAAATTAATTGAAGGGGATAACTGATCTTAAGAGAAATCTAAAAGTTATATACATAGTCGGCATCAAAATTATATATCATCTGGGACAATTATGTTTAAGTTTAACATTTTACCTTTTGAAAGTACATAGGGATAAAAGCTACATTTCAACTTTATGTGTACCATATGCTTTGTGCCATCCTGTTTGAGACTTATAATGGCACGGTCTGAAGTGAAACATACATGAGAATTTATCCACAGTATAAGAACAATGCCAGCCAGTATGTTACTTGGGTGAGAAGAGCAACATATATTTATTGAATTGATTGGTACTTATTGATTTCAATACTGATTATAAGTCAGTATAAGAAATATTTCTATATAAGGACACACACATAGAAATTTCTAAGTTCAAATCCACAATGTAAAAACACTTTCTTTTGTGAAAGCTACCATTTAGTGGGTAAAGGGTGATACCTCTAACTACATGATTAATTTTCACAATGACCCTGACAGGTAGTATTGTATTTCTTTCACATATGAGCAGGTTGAAATTTAAAAGGTAATTTTTACCAAGACACGTGAGTGGTAAATGTCAGGGAATATGACCTCAGGTCTGTTTATCTTTCTTCTAAGCTCATGAAACCTGCCATGAGCCTGTTCGTTCTGCCATACCTAATAGAATACCCTATACCCTGACTATTTTAACCAATTCTTGGTCTTCAAATAATATCAGAGAAAAATAACTTTGAAAATCGCTGCTGGAGATACTAGCCATGTGATTTGAATGTATCATTTACATTATGAGGGGTTCATCTTCTAATGTATCCTATAAATTTGTCCATATTGTCATCAAACACCATGTAATAGATGAATTATATGATTAGAGAAACAGTCAAATTAAAATGGAAGGAAAACTGGATGGAGGGCCCCAGAATTTGATTCAGACCTCAGTTCTTACCTTATTAGCTGTTCATTGTTAGGTAATGCACTTACTTTCCCTAAACCTCAATTATCTTCATACAGCAGCAGGGCTATGTCACTGAGCTGCCTTTAGGCTGAAGAGTCCATACTAAAACACAAACTGAATGCAAGGCACATTTCTGGTGCTCCAGCATATGTGTAATCTCATTTGCTGATGTGTGAGGCAGACAATCTTTTGTTCTTGTCCCAACTTCCTAACTTACTTTGCTCTAAATACCACTAAGCTGTGGTTTCCTCAGGTGCAGCATGGTGATCATCTCTAGCCTACATCGGAGAGTTTTGTGAGCATTAAATCAGATGATGTAGGTAAAACCTGTAAATAATATACAATTAAAGGTTGGCAATAACAACTAACTTGATAAAAGCTTAATATTACTAGACCTATGTTAATCATTTTGTGAACATTATCTTGTTAAACCATTCCAATGATCCTATTGAAAAGGCACTATCATTATATTCACTGTAACAATGAACCACTTGAGTTATACAGTTAGAGAGTAGCAATGACAAGATTCAAAACCGGGCTGAGTGCATAGCCAGCACTCTTAACCATTAAACAGTACAGCCTCCATTGCAAGGGGTGGTTATCGTGGATATACGTAGAACAAGAGGGTCTCAGTTTTCTACTGAACATTTTAAAGTACTTTCCAGAGACAATGAGTCAGGCTACTCCAAGCCATGCTTCAACTTCCATACCAACCCCATCCGCCTCTCATCACACTGGAGCTTGATTTCCTCATCCATCATTTCCTTTTTAATAACACCCTCCCATTCATCTGCCCTTCCTTCTTCACACCTCCTGGCATGTTGACAGTGGCTAGAGTTTCCCATTAAAGCAGTCATTCTTGTAGAAAAGGGAGCTGACATGATTAATGTCAGTCAGTGACTAAAGGCAACATCATGCATCTCTGCACTCAGGTAATTGGGAGAATGCTATGTCCCAAATATATCTGAAGTATTTTCCAAGAGTTTGCTGTGAAACTGAGAAATCACATCCTACCGTTTCTGGGGTTCTTTCACATACATTAATGTTCAGGAACTCTGAAATCAGGAAATGTTAAAATCGACCATGGCATTTGAACTAGTCTGTTTTAATATGCAGAGAAAAACGACACAGAGGGAGGGTCACTTGCCCAGGGTCTCTCAGACATTTCAGTGCAACAGGCAGGATAAGATCCTGTCTCTCATGACTTCAACCACTGCCTTCGTGATTTTCATTAGAAATCCTCTCTCTCTGCCTCCACCGGGAACAGTAATGTAGTTGAATTGACTTCCATAAGTGAGTTCTCCATTTTCCCCTGGAGTGATACTCCTTAGGTATCTAGCTGATAGAATTTTTAAAAAGCATCTCTCCTTTTAAAAGACCCACTTCTTTCCTTGCCCAACATCTTCCTGCTGGTCCCCCATGAACAGACCATTCCAACTGGCTGCAGAGTCTCTCTCTGCCTCATTGCTCCACTGCATTCTTTAACTTGATCCTTTCAAAGGCACAAAGCAGTGTGTTGCCCTGAATATAGAAAGGAAAGTGAGAACTATCCGGACAAAATAAAAAAGGAAGAAAAGAAAATAAAACAAAAGCACTTCTGCCATGCAATACTTTCAGATACAAAATTAAAAAAAAATATCCTTGACTTCCCTGGAAATGAAATTTGCAAAGTAGACACAGAGTTCTTTAGGGTTTCTCCCATCCTGTTTCTACTATTATGTAAACTACTATACATGTATTTTTAAATGTAATCCCATCACATAAACTCAAAGTTCAAAACAAACCCACAAGACTCCAACATTACCTTATCTGCTATACCTATCTACACTCATTAGATGGTGTGTTTTCACACTGAACTAGTCACTTGATCTTGCACAAGTCACTTCACCTCTCTAGACTTTGGTATCATTATCCATACAATGTGTAGGAATGACTTGATATTTTGTAACTTCCCTTATGTTCTGATAACTTACAACTACATGTGCTAACTAAGTACCCAAGTGCTTAAAGGAGGAATAGGAGAAGAAAGAAAAGCTAGGGGTGGTGATGATGGAGAGACAGGGAGAAAACATAATTCTGAAAGACATAATCCCCCATTATTAGTAGGTTAAAAGTGTGGCAAAAGGGAGTAGGTATTTTTCCCTCATGCATTCTTTCATCATTCAAAAATGGATTAGTCTTCTCTTATGTAGTCCCAAGAAATTAAACTAGAGTCAAGGTGAGTTGGTTCATAATGACATATTTTAGATTAATATATGCAGCACTTTCCTAGCTTTCACAGCTATCCAGAAACTGGAAGCCCCACAAGACAATGCATTTCTGATCAAGGAAATATTCAAGTAGAAACAAGGTGGTCAGTTTTTTACAGATATATTCAGCAAGAACTTGGTGATTTTAAAAGTTGATTCTTAGTGCTATTGAGTGAAGGTGTAACTTAATAGTATATGAGCCTGTGAGTCCTTGATTCCAAGGTATATCTGATTACCTAAATCCATGATCCTCTGACTCAATAAGTAGATTCTACATGCTGCTATCCATCAGTGTGCACCCAGGTCAATTCATTTTTCATTGTTGTAAAGCCAGTAGCCACGGCCACCATCACTACCACGTGGCTCATGCAGTTTCACATTAGATTCGGACAGTCGGTAATGAAACAATGGAGCCAAGAACTGGTGGGCCATTAGCTTTAATCTTAGCTTGCACCCAGAGGGCAAGTAAAAACATACACTGGTCTCCAAAACCCACTCATTCAGTGCTCACAAAGCTACTGACTTATCTGAGTTTCCTAGAATCAAAGGTTTCTAGCTCACCAGACTTATTCACCTTTGTTCCCCATCTCCTTCTCTCTGCACAAACTCTACACAAACTGGCTTCTCTCTCAGCTCTCCACCATCTTGGATGCTTCTCCGGGCCTCCTCCATGTGGCCTTTCTCTGCTCTCCTCTCTAATGCTAATCTCAGGAACCAAGAGAGAGCAAGCTCCTGGTCTGCCCCACTTTATAGTGTAGAAATCAAAACCTTTAATCCAATATACAAACAAGGAAGTCTCTGATACAAAGTCACTTCTCTGAGGCATAATGGGAGTGTTCCTCATGAGAGTGCACCACCCCACATCAAAAAGGGTAGGAAAGGCTTAGTCTTAAAACTAAGCCTTGGGCTATAACAACTCTGCCCACTTACAGCCTGCCCCCACCCACATTAATATAATCATGCCCATCCCAAGCAAGAAGGGCAACTAATATCATCACCTGGGAGATGAGCTTCCACTTGGGCAGCACCATCTTTAACAGTGAGCATAATATATTTTATCTACCCAACAATTGTCTTATGTTTTGTTTTGTTTTCCCTAACCCTTGACTAAGGACCACTTGTATGGTCAGGAGCTGCCATCATGGCCATTCACATGCAGCTTCCCATTGGATTCGGGCAGATGGTAAAGAAATGGCGGAGTTCGAGGATAGTGGGCCATTCTGTTTATTGGTGTCTCACCAAGACAGACAAGCCACAAGAAAAGACAAGGGAAAAGCAGAAAACCTGCTTTTTCCATGAAGGGAAAGAGATCAGGGAGGCCCCTGCAATGGTGATAGCAGGAACCAAGAGAGAGCAAGCTCCCAGTCTGCCCCAGTTTATAGTATAGAAATCAAAACCTTTAATCCAATATACAAACAAGAAAGTCTCTGATATAAAGTCACTTATCAGAGGCATAATGGGATTCCTCATGAGAGTGCACCACCCCACATCATGCAATCAGTCAAGGGTGTGGGGAAAAGCTGTCTTAAAACTAAGCCTTAGGCTATAATGACCCAGCCTGCTTACAGCCTGTCCCCCACACCCAATACAAACAATAAGCTAGCAAACATATATATCATATTTACAAACTTATTTGACCAACACCACTCAAAAGGATTTCCTTAGTCACTTCCTAAATTCTGTATGCTTGCTTAAGACTTCATCTTTGCAATTAGAATAATTGTGATAATAAAAGTTAACCTTGATTACATGCTTACTATATGCTCAATATATGATAATGATTTATATATCATGCAATTGATTAAAATGCCTCTTGAATTTAATGCTACTTTATTGTTACTCCCATTTTATAGATGAGATCTCTAAACACTATGTAGTTCAGAGTTCAGTGGAGATAAAGGAAATGATAGACAAGAGCTCTGTAACATTTTTTTCTTAATCACAGTCTTACCAAATTATATTCACCATACCATTTGTGAAAAGAATTGTGGCACAATTAAAGAAAGTCATGAATTTAAATTTTGATTCTGCCACTGAGTATCCACATTGATAGTTAATTTATCTGTACTAACCGGTTTCCCTATCTGTGAAATGGGAATAATCACAACTTCTTATCTATAATCATTGCAATAATTCATCAAAATAAGACAAGTGAAAGTCAATGGAAAGCTTTAGACTGTTAGATAATACTAAGTTGTTGCTGTTATATTATGTTATATCTATGGCTTACAATGCTATCTTCCATTTAATTTTATTCAAATGGCCTCTGACTGTTCACACCGCTAAATCTTTTTTTAAATCTTATACGTTTCTGAAATGTGATCAACATGATATTTTTGAATGTACATTTTGGAGCATAGTGTCCAGAATAAAATCTCTACTCTAAAACTTGTCTACTGTATCTTTAAAATATCTAAAGTTATCATTTTTATTAATTTCTAAACATAGAATGATCTTGAAATCTATATTTAGATTTCAAATAGAAATAAAATCAAAATATGTAAGCAAAATGTCGATGATACTATATGGGAAAGAATAAATGTTTGATGGTGTTTGCCATCATCATTGTAATCATCAGCACTTTTCATATTATAAAAAGTAGTTTTGGTCCAATAATACACCCTCTATATTTTATGTCTTTGTCTCACATGAAGCATGACTTTTACAGGTGTGATTAAGAAAATATTGCTTAAACAATTTTAAACCTTCCAATGAATTCTGTATCTTAGAATCATAAACTCTCAAAATTTGAAAGAATATTGATCACTGTTTTTGTCTGCATTTCAATCTGGCATTTAAATTTTCTTTTTAATTTAAAATTATTATTTTTAATGTATTCTGTTGATGTGGTTTCAAGTGACCCACTCAATATAACACTTTCTACACACCGCACTGTACCCTGCAATGGCCCATGAAAAGTCTCTTTCCACCCCTGTCTCACCACCTTTGTCCCCCTCTCCCTACCACTTATCCCCCTTTCCCTATGGTGATTGCTACTCTGTTGTCTGTATCTGTAATAATGAAACAGTATAAATTCAGTAATAATGCAATCCCGTTGTCTCAAGATGATGTTCTTCTAGAGTAAGTCAGTTTATATATAATTTGGCTAATCCCTTCACTTTCTTTGATTCTGTCCCCTTTAGAAGAGTTTGTTAAGGGTGGGTATTAATTATTTAAACGCTTGGTAGAATTCATCGCTGAAACCATCTGGTCTTGAACATTTCTTTGTTATGAGGTTTGAATACAACTCAGTGTCTTTAGCTGTCATAAGTCTGTTGTTGAAATTTGCTATTTCTTCTTGAATATGTTGGGTCATTTGCATATTTTGAGAGATTTATCAATTCGTCTAGGTTATCTGATATGTTGGTATAATATTGCTTATGGTATTTTCTAATCATTTTTATTTATGTAAGTTTGGTAATAATATTCTTTGATTTCTGATTTTAGTTATTTACTTTTTAATTTTTTTTCAGTCTAGCTAAAAATTTGCCAACTTTGTTGATCTTTTTACAAAAACAACTTTTAATTTTATTAATTTAATTATTTTTTAATTCTCAATTTTATTTGTTTCTGCTTTAATATTTACTATTTTCTTTCCTCTGCTAGCTTTGGGTTCAGTTGGTTCTTTTCTATCTAGTTCCTCAAGGTGTGAATTTAGGCTTTTGACTTTGAGATCTTTCCTCTTTTGTTTTTTTAAATTATTTTTTTTTTTATTTTATTCAATTTAGAGAGGAGACACAGAGTGAGAGAGAGAGAGAGAGAGAGAGAAAGGGGGAGGAGCTGGAAGCATCAACTCCCAAGTGTGCCTTGACCAGACCAGTGCAGGGTTTTGAATTTGCGACCTCAGTGTTCCCAGGTCGACGCTTTATCCACTGCGCCCTCACAGGTCAGTCCTCCTGTTTTTTATTATAGCATTTATAGGTATACATTTTGCTCTGAGCATTGCCTGTGTTGTGCCCTGTAGGTGATATTTCTTTATAGATATTTTTATTTTTTGTTGATAATTTTCCTGATTTTCTTTTTAGTTCTTTATGTTTTTCTTTAGCATTTTGAGCATATTTATGAGAGTTGTTTCTTCGCTTAGTAAGTCCTATACTTGGGCTTCCTCAGCAGTGATTTCAGTCAGTTTATTTTGTTCCTTTTACTGGGTCATACTTTCCTTTTATTAATGCATTGTAATATTTGTTTTGAAAACTGAACATTTAGTGTAATTACGCTGGATGTCAAATACCCTTTCCTTGAGTTTTCTGGGTTTTTTGTTGTTGTTGTTGTTGTTGTTGTTGTTATTTTGTTTTCATTTTGATTGTGAAAGATTATAGCAATCCATTACTTAGTGAGTTTCCCAAACTATTTTTGCAAAGGCTGTATTCCTTGTCATGTATAGTTATTGCAATTTCTGTTCCCTTAGTTTATGTTCAGCTAATAATTTGACAGAAATTGTCTTGAAAGCCAGGAGCTTTAAAAAAATCAAAAACAAAAAATAAAGACACACAAAAATTAAATGACATCAAATACCTTTCTCAGTCTTTGCTGATTGGTTCTGCTGAGGCCCTTTACCACTTAGCATGGGGCTTCTACTTAGCCTAAGGATCTATCCAAAGTGAAATCTTAGGGTCTTCTTAGGTCTTTGAGCATGCATGTTGCCCTGAGTATGTACACAGATTTCTATAAATAGATAAAAATAGGTGTTACTGGATGATCTAATTTTCCAAATAACATCCTCCCGTTTTTCTTTCTGGGCCTTAGGCAGTCTGTTCTATGTCCCTACCATAATCGTTTTCCCTAAGCACCTGTGAGTTGTTAGTTCACCTTGTAGCATTTTCTGGCAGTGCTCACATTTCTTTCCTAAGTTCCAAGTTAGGCAAAACAAAGATGAGCACCATAGTCTCAGTCCTTCAGTAGCCCCCACAGATTCATTTAACTGAATTCCCATTTCTATTGATAGTCTTTACTTTTTTTGAAAGCTATGTTCAGATACTTTTTAATGTTTTATAGGTGTTTCACCAGAGCACAGGTGGGGGAATTGGATAAAAGTCTGCTATTAAGTTTAAGGCAGTATTGAGCTTGTCCATTTATCACATAACCATTTTGTTTTCTGAGCTCATCATGTGCAATAAAGAAAGATTCTATCCATCAATATTTACAAAAAATATCCTGAGGAAATAATTTCCTTTACTAACATGGCCAACTATTGTTGAAAGGAATGCATACCTTATCCTTTCTTGAATACTTGCTAGCAGTGAATGTATTCTAGATTCTATGAATCCCTGTAATAAATATATAATTAAAGGTAGCATTTTACAGATGCATTCACCTACCAAATTTTATCCATTTCTTCTCATACCTCAAGGAATATCTAGCATTCATTGGAACAAAGCAATTCAGTAATAATGAAATCCCATTGTCTCAAGATGATGTTTTTCTAGAGTAAATCAGTTCTTACTCAAAAAAAAGTAACAACTTCAACAATCTACCTTCTAACTGTTTGGCTAGGTCTTTCTCAAAGCTAGGTTTTATATGATTTGGCCAAGAAGTAAATTTTTTATAGCGACTGTGCACCAATGCTGACACCTGGTGGTTTCATGATCTAACATGTAGGTGTGACCCAGCTGACCTCCTATTTGCAGGGTTTGGGCATGAGGCTGGGCTGGTGGTTAATCAGGTCACCTAGAGACTGGTCTTATCAAATGCATTCTCCTTATACCTCTCCAGTGCAGACTGTGGGTACAAAGCCAGAAGAGCCATTTTTTATGTTCTCCATTCTTACCTGGTGGTGCACTCTGTGATCTCACCCTTGTCACCCATGGGATGAATTACCCAGACTAACTAATTTCACAGACCGTAAATTACAGACAGAGCCAATGAATCTCCATCTCATTAGGGAAGGTTCATTGAAGTAGACAATCAACAAAAATACAGGAGAAAAATTCAGGTTGAGTAGATTTCTGTACATCTAGGCCACACAATGAATTCACAACCTCAACATCTGCCATTACCAGAGAAAACACTTAGGGGAAAAAAGAGAAAAGGGGAGAGGGAAAGAAAATTGACTCATTGCGGTTTCCTCTGGTGAAAGTTAAATTTCCAATTAGCATTTTAATTACTCAAGCCAGACTCTCCGCTGTCTTGAAGATAACAACAAAACTCAACAGCAAATTTTCACAGTAATTCTGAGAAGGCAGATTGGCCCCTGACTTGGAAGCACAGTCACTCAAGGTTAGTCCATCTCCTTCCTTGTAAGCTACTTAAACAAGTGCTCAACGAAAACTTTCAGATTTGCATCAACTTGCTGGTAGCACTATTTTGCATACGTGTTCCAGAAAACATAATCTTTCCTCTTCCTTGCCATATCCCATTGGGCAAGATTCTACAATCATTTGGGCCTAGAGTTAATCGTGTGATATAATAATAATGTTGGGAAAGGTGATATTGAATGTCTTCTGGTCAAATCCCATGAAGGTTCCCAGAGTATCTTTAGTTTTTTCTTTACGTCAGAGCATTGAATTTTTAAATAAAAACATTCAAATGTCCTTTGTTCCACCTCACTGCTTTGACATGTCTGAATCATTCACAAAACGATGAGTTTTTCTTCATTCTCTGAAGGTCTCATGAAACCAAAATTCCATGCACATCCATACTACCAATCTCAATTCTGCATAATTTCCATCCATTTGCTCATCATTCTAAACATTCATTACTAGACTGTATTGGAAAAAGGAAGGTGTCTAAATCACTGGACCAGAAAAACATCATGATATTCAGTGATGGTCATGCCACAAATGAAGAACTATGTTCAGTTTACCTCATTAAGTTACCTGAGGGAGAGTATCCAGGTTGGTCAAGGTTTAGAAATTCTGATTCATAAGAAAAAAAGGAATAGATTTAGGGATATTTAGCTTGGGAAAGGCTTGACTGAGAAGGGAACGAAGCAGGAATAATAGCTGAGTTTGATAATGTAGACATATATTTTAGCAGGTGAAAGATACAAAGAGAGGAAGTTTGGCTTAATTCTTTACCATTAAAACTGTCATCTTTGAATGACAATATGATGCAACCCCAGCATGATTTTCAGGCAGAGCAGTGACTTAGACTACTTCTACACTGGACAGGAGGTTGGAATAGAGAGTCTCTGACATTTTTGTCTTCCTCTCTAAAATATTGTGACTTCTAATTATGCTGCAATTAAAAATGATGATGCAGATCTATATTTATCGACATGGAAAGATGCCCATGACATATTGCTGAGTGAAAAATAAAACAAGATTTTAGAACATTATGTTCGATAATATTTCATTTACATAAAATTTTGTGCATATTTCTGTATCTTTTCAAAGAGAAATGTTTAACGGAATGCTCACTCAATCATTAACTGGTTATCTCTGGATGGTGGCTTTCAGATGATGCTAATTTCTTTCTCTTTATATTTAAGTGGTTTCGATTCATATAATAATCACATTGTTTTTTAAAACAATAAAGTTCATTTAAATTATATATATATATTTGAGCCTGACCATGTGACCATGCGGTGGCGCAGTAGATGGAGCATTGGACTGGGATGCAGACGGCTCGGGTTTGAGACCCTGAGGTTGCCAGCTTGAGCATGGACTCATCTGGCTTGAGCAAAAGCTCGCCAGCTTGGACCCAGGGTCGCTGGCTCGAGCAAGGTGTTACTTGGTCTGCTGAAGGCCCGCGGTCAAGGCATATATGGGATGGTGGTCAATGAGCAACTGAGGTGTCGCAATGAAAAACTAATGATTGGTGCTTCTCATCTCTGTCCGTTCCTGTCTGTCCCTATCTATCCCTCTCTCTGACTCTCTCACTGTCCCTGTAAACTGTATATATATATATATATATATATATATATATATATATATATATATATATATATATATATATATTTGATAAGTGCACATCCTATTGTCAATCTATCTGTGTACTAGCACACGTTGCGGATAACTGAAATTGACTTGGGACCGGGGTAATCTGATTTTCCACTCTTTTGCCCACTGTGTAGTTTTAAGAAAATAATCTTACCTCTCTGAGTTTTAGTCTTCTTCTTGGTAAAATAAAGATTAAACACTGCCACATAACCTCATGGTGAAGACTGATGAAGGTAAGATATAAAGTGACCTTAATTAGTCCGAGTGCCTCCAAGTACTTAAATCTGAAATGATTACTCGTGATAAATGCTCCATTGCTTCACCAACGTTAGCTATTTCTGTTGTTAAATTAACAATCATATTGTTTTCTAATTCTTTGCAAAATATTTATTAAGCATCTGAAATGACTTGGCAGTTGGCAGTGTTGAAGATTTCTCTTTTGGGTTCTATGAAGTTTTATTTCTTTTTTTTTTAGGTGTTGGGAGCCTCATTTATTATTATTATTATTTTTAACATAGCCTTGCAAATAAGTCCTTGGCTCATCAGCCCACAGACTAATTTGCCCAACATTAATTTTCTTTCCCGAAAACCCCAAACTAGAAGAACCCCATTCTCCATTTTTGACATGCAAATTGTCTATGGAGACACAGGAGCTGAGTCTGAGGCATAATGATGTCCCTCGCATTTTCTACAGGCCTCAGACTAGGAACTCTGTCACCTGCAGGTGTGCAACAAGCAAAACAGCTGCGCAGAAGTGACAGCCCAAAGGCATAAATTGCGGCTGGAGAAATACGGGGCCTGCCAGGGTCTTCGAATCAGATCTCCGGAGTCATCTGTCTCATTTCTCACCGGCCTGAACTTGGTGTCCTTCCTTCCGCTTGGCTCTTTTAAATTTCATCATCGCTTCTGCTCAGGGTACGGATTCGGTAGGATTTATCAAGAGGCCTGCTAGAGGAGCCTTCACTTCTGCTTGCCCATCAGGGCTGGGGCAGGGCAGCTTTTATTACGCCATAAATTAGAGCAGGGAGAGCTCATCTACTCTATACATTTGTCAAAAAAAGAAAAAAAAAGGCAGTAGCTCTTTACACTGAAGTTCCCCGTAGCAAATCTGTCACCTCGGTGAGTGGTTTTTGAAATATCAAAAGTATTTACTGTCAGATGCAACCCTGGGATGGAACAGCAAAGTGCAGTGCCTGTTGGAGGGCTGCCTGGGCGCAGCGAGTTCTCAGAGCAGACAGCGGCAGGCTTTCCACAACGCCACCCCGTGTGCGCGTGCGCAGGGAAAACCTCCAAGTGGACTGAGTTGTGTTGCGGGGGTGGGGGGTGGGGGATCAGAGTCATTACCTGTCCCTGCGATAGAGCGGTGTCCCCCACAAGGAAGGTCTTGAAACTTAGGCTCAACTATTTCAGAGTGACTCCACGTGGCAGGGCCAGGCAACATGAGGCCCCAAGTTTGGGTGTTTGTCTGCCCAGCCTAAGGTTCAAGGAAAAGCCTTGTATGAAGTTTCATGTGCGCCATGTGAACTTTCAGGAGTTACTCCGTTTATAGAGCAATATGTCCTCAATGCGAGTCTGTGTGCTGGGACCCGACTCATGGCCTGGGCATTGCGAGACAACTAAGACAACATTCCTGCCTTTCAGCGAACCTCATGTCTTTACTTAGGAGACAAGTACTCCCCTTAGAGTGCATTATGGCAATTACTGTTGTTGCTTCGGTGTAGGATGAAACAGGAAACTAGGTGCACACAACCTTAACTCCACTTGGGGAAACTGGAAAAAATAACAGAAAATATTACTTAAGGTGAAATTTGAAGAAATTCAGAAATTTTCTTGAAGCATAAAGAGAGGACATATTCTAGAGAAGAAATATCATAAGTAAAAGACCAGAGATGGGATAAAATTAGGAAAACCACCTAGTTGATTCAGCATTGTTATGATATAAAAATGACAAAGAACTAACTTAGATGGAACGTGCAGAGAAAAAGTGTCTTCTCACAATAATTGATCTGTGTTTCTTGAAATGGGCTATTATAAGTGATGGACAGATTTGTATGAAGATTTCTGTGACCTTGGACGAACTAGGTAGCCTCTTGAATCTCAGTTTCCTTACCTAGGAAGTGGGAATTATAGCACCAACCTAAAGGGGCATTGTGAGAATTAAGTGAGATAACACGTCGACATACCTAGCACAATTCCACAGTCAAGTAGGCACTCAGCGTGAATCTGGATCTTGGACAAGCTCTTTCCTCACGTGCAGCTGTCATCAAACTCTATCTACCTGGGACTTCATTCTTTTTCTTTTGCTTTGTTTTGTTTTTTTGGTCAAAGGGCATAAAATTAAATCAAGATTAGTGGTATCATCTTTCAAATATCCCTACATACGCAAAAACCAGCATAAATAGACATATCTTAAGGGTCTTGGAATAAGGGACTAAGTTATAAATCAAGCCTTTTATCTACACCTTCTCCCTAAACCTCCATAACCCTGGGCAATCACTGCTACTAATTTTGTCCTTTGATGTGTTCAAATAAAAAATGTGGAATTATCCTGGACCCTTCTCTTTCTCGCTCACAGCGAGGTGAACAGCAAATCTACTTAGTGCTCTCTTCAAAATGACCCAGAATCCATCCCCTTCTCACCACCTACACTCTTGCCGACATGGCTCCAGTCACCATCACCTCTCTGTAAAATACTAAATAGTCTCTGTTCCCTGATTGCCTTGCTTCAGTATATTTTTAATAAAATGGCTGGAATGATCTTATGAAAATATAAGTCAGATCATGACACTTTTGCATCATTTTCATACACCTTTTGGCTCTTCCAGATCATTTTTTAAAAACATATCCTTCATTTATATTATAAAATATATTTTTATAGATGAAAGTCTAAAATATATATGTGCAGTATAATAAATGTAATAAATCAGCACCTTCTACTCACAATAGCTTAAGAAGTAGATTATTACTATTTGTTTTGAAGTCTTGTTTCCCTCCCTAGCTGAACTTTCTGTGCTAGCCCCAGCACGAGTAGCTACTATCTAGCACTACATTTTGTGTTAATTAGCCACTTACTTTTTTTTCATAGTTTTAGTAGAATTGCTAGATATGAGGCTATATGTATGTTTGATTTTACTGGGTAAGGCCAAACAGAAGGATCAATTTACACACCCATTAGTGGTGAATGAGAATTCTTTTTATTCTGCATATGTTTAAATATTCGGTATTAAAGATTCTTAGATTTTGTTCATCTTGTGGGTGTAAGGAGGCAGTTATTGTACATGTACCCCATCCTGATCCAGGGAGTATCTTTCCAAACGTCATGGGACAGCTACATTTCCTTTGTAGTGAAAAGCAGGATCATGTCTTTTCCCATTGTTTTCCCCTTTGTAATTTGTGCTTAGTCTTCTTCTTATTGATTTGTTAAAGATACTTACCCATTCTGCAAGGTAAACCTTTGTCAATTATTTGCTTACAACTGTTTCCTCCCTGTTTGTGGCTTGCCTTTGTACCTTCTTTATGGGATTTTATAATAAATAATGTCGTTAATATTTAAAAAATCAAATTTAGGATTTTATTCACGCATTGTCTGTCCTTTTAGGTTTTGTTGAAGAAGAATTTCCTTATTCTGAAGACAGAAAAATATTATCTATTTACTGGAAAAAATTTTTATTGAGTTAGTTATCATAGTTAAGTCTTTAAATTACCTGGAAATAATGCCATTTATGATGGAGGATGAGTAGAGAGCCCTTTCCATTTCTTCTTCCCATGTGGACAACTGCTTTTCATAGCAGCCACACTTCTTAAACAGACTATAATTTTCCTGCTAATCTGTTTTGCCATTTCTTAAAATATAGTAGGTTTCTTCTTGTATGTATAGATTTCTTTCTATTCTTTTGTTCCGGTAGAATTTTTAAAAACTCATTTATCCAATTAAGGAAGTTCCCTGTTAGCCATAGTTCTGTAAGAGGTTTTCATTATGAACAATTGCCAAGTCTTATGGGAAGCTTTTGTTGCAGCCACTGAGATCTATTTATTATTCCATCAGTTAAAATGATAGAATACATTTAAAGATTTTCTAATATTAATCATCCCTAGAACAATCTCATTAATCATAATGCATTTCTTTATTCATTGTTGAAGGCAGTTTGCTAATACTTAATTTAGAAGCTTTGCATATTCCGGAGTGATAAGGCCCTGTTATGTTCCTATCATATACTATTTCTTTGTGGTTTTGGTTATAAAATTATATTATTTTCAAAAACATAAAAAAAAAGAGTGGGGAAGTGACTCTCTCTCCTTTATTTTATTCTCTGAAAGGCATTTGGTAAGGTTGGAATTATTGGTCTCTTAGATATTTTATACAATTCACCTGTAAAATCAACAGGACCAGCTGCTTTGTGCAAATAGATTAAAACATTGTTCAATATCATTCATTTTATTAAAAAGCATTCAAATTTTCTACCTATTTGCCATTCTTTTTTCAATCTGGCTTAGTAAACTATATGTTCAAATATTTCACTCATGTAAATGCTTTCCCATTTGCTCAGATTTTATTTATTATATGCATTGCCTCATATTTCTATTAATCATTGTTGAAATTATAGTTATGTCTTCTTCCTTTTTCTTTTTTTCATTGAATTTTTTAGAGAGAGATGAAGAGGGAGAGAGATGAAGAGGGAGAGAGAGGGAAAGAGGGAGAGAGAGGGAAAAAGGGAGAGAAAGGGAAAGAAAGAGAGAGAGGGAGAGAGAAACACTGATTTGCTGTTCCACTTATTTATACATTCATTGGTTGACTCTTGGATGTGCCCTGACCAGGGATCAAACCCACAACCTTTGCATACTGGGATGACGCTCTAACCACTGAGATCCCAGACCAGAGTCCTCTCCTTTCTTAACGTTGTTATCTATACCCTTTTTCACTTTCATTTTCTCCCTCCTTTTCTTTCTCTCTCTCACACGCAGACATGCACAGATATTGTCTTTTTTTCCAGTTGTCATTTCTTTAGATTTTTCATGCCATTATTTTACTGATTTTTTTAAATCAATTAATTTTTATCCCTTTTGCTTTTTAATATAAAAATTTTGGAACTAAAAACTCCTTTTACATATTATTTTAGCTATAACACAAACTTTTGATAGTACTTCCATAGTTATTCAGTTCTAAATATTTTTTCATGTCCATTATAATTTCTTACTTTACCCATTTTAAATATTTTTTCATATTTACATATTAAATAAAATTTTAAAATATTTAAAATTGTCCAGGAAACAATTGTTAGGACAGTATCCCACTAATCAAGCTTGTTATTTCTTTTTTTTAAATTTCTTTTTATTTTATTCATTTTAGAGGGGAGACACAGAGTGAGAGAGAGAGAGAGAGAGAGAGAGAAAGAGAAAGGGGGGAGGATCTGGAAGCATCAACTCCCATATATGCCTTGACCAGACAAGTGCAGGGTTTTGAACTGGTGACTTCAGTGTTTCCAGGTCGACGCTTTATCCACTGTGCCACCACAGGTCAGTCAAGCTTGTTATTTCTGTTGTTTGAGTCACCTATATGCTCAATCAGTTACTGAGAAATGTATCACAATTACTCAATACGATGGGGATCTGTCATTTTTTTCCGCTTGCAGGTCCATAATTTTTAACTTTACATGATAAACTGTACTATTAGCTAATTTTAAGTTTAAAACTGTGACCCTGGGTGGTGGTTCAGTGGATAGAACGTCAGTTTGGCCTATGGATATCTGGGTTCAATTCCCAATCAGGGCACACACGAGAAGCAACCATCTGCTTCTACCTTCCTCCCTTTCCCCCTTCTTGCCTTCTTCCCCTCTCCCAGCCAGTGGCTCAATTGGTTTGAGCATGGCCCTGGGAACTAAGGATAGCTCACTTGGAGCATATCAACCTCAGGTGCTAAAAATAGCTTGGTACTCCAGCATTGGGACTAGATGGGGTTACCAGGAGGATCCTGGTCAGGGCACATGTGAGAGTTTGCCTCACTATCTCCCCTCTTCTCAGCTGAAAAGAAGTTTAAAATTGTAATATTTTCTTAGTAAAGTGAATCTATTTCCTCTACAGGATTACAGAAATTTTTACCCTTAGTATCCAGGTTCTCTGAAATTTGGACATAATGGCAGCTCCAAGGCTGCCAGCATTTTCCTATTATATTTTTCCATTGTGATTTTTCAAACTCTGAGTACATTTGTGTTTTAGATTTCCTCTAAGCGTCTACGGCCATACCACCCTGAATGTGCCAGATCTCCTCTGATCTTGGAAGCTAAACAGGGTGGGGCCTGGTTAGTACTTGAATGGGAGATTTCCTCTGATCCAGCATCTGCAGGTGGATTTTTAAATGCATTTTAATTTTTTAAGTGCACAGTAATATATTTACATTGATGATAATTACTGATATAGTTGGAATTATGTCTTTATAATTGTGTGCTTTCTATTTATTTTAATTTTCTACATTTAACTTTCATTTCTTTTTTTTCTCCTTTCTTGTGAACTGAGTTAATTTTCTTCTTTATTCGTCTGGAAGTAACACACTTTACTGTTCTTTTAGTGGTTACCTAACAAATTTTAACATACAGATTTCAGCTAATAAAACTTAAAGTTAATCAAAATATTCACCTCTCCATTAAAAAAATTCCCTGAAGCATATTGATAAACTTTAATTTTGGCCACATCCCTACTGATTTATGAGCTTTTGATGAATAGGTTCAGACATCAATACATGTCTTGTATGTTTGAAACTCTGTGGGTATTTTTCCTCCTAGTTCATCCACTGATAGTGTTACACTTTGGGGTTTTGGCTTAATCAAAGATCATCTATCTGGCCTCACATTATAGCCCCCTGGCTTTCTCTTTTCCTTAGTTTCCTTAATCTGAGTTTAGGTCCCCAGGGACTCATAGATGTTCTCAGCAGAAACTTGTCTTTTATTTACCCCTTGTGTTTACACTGACATATCGTCTCTGGCCTCTATTCTTTTTTTTTAATGCATTTTAAGGTACATTAAAAATAAAAAGAGTTAAGATTTATTTACTTTACCTCAGTACACTAAACTGTGTGTACTGACAGAGGCTTCTGAGGCCATCTAGTCTACCATATGGCCAAAACTATATGTCTTAGACCTTTTATGCTTTCATGAAAACTATAAGATCATTGCATTAATTTTCAAGAAATAGCAATATAGAATTAAAATTAAGAAAATCAGTTAACTCTTGAAATTATCGTCGATGGTCAATGGATAAACTATTGAGTATGAACTGAAGTGACAAATTCATAACCTTTTCTCCCCAGCTTTCTGGTTCCATGTCCAGTATTGGGAGGAGTTGACAACTGATTGAATATTAAGCTACCACGATGCTTACATTAATAAGCACCTTAATGAATTCATCTGCATTAAATCCCTAAACTCAAGAGTTCTTTCCTGCTGGAAAATACAGGAGCCTTCAAAAACAAGCACAAGCAAATGATATTAGACTTTCAATCACTGGGAAGATAATTAAGTATTAGAATCCTTGGCTTTTCTCCTTGTGTTTATTAGATGTTATTCATTAATGTGACATGGAACTGAAGTATTCCACCACTGTCAGCTGGTGTGACCACCTGGGAAGCCTTACAAGCCTTTGCTTCTGGTGTGAACTATTTCACCAGGGAGACACCTTGGCAGGTTCTTGTTTGGGTCTCCAAGACTTAGAAACCATGCCAAGCTCTAGTCTCCTGGTCATCTTTTTCTACAGCAGTGGTTTTGGACAGACTTGTGCTCTAGTCCTAGAGATCTGCTATTTTAAATCATATGATCATAGATAATTCTTTTTCCTTGTATGCGTCTGTTTTCCCCTCTCTTTAGGTGAGGGGTTTAGATCTTAGTCATTCCCAAATGTAGAGTCAACTGAAAGATTTGAATGACTATTGTCACAGTCTTGATATGAATCTCATTTATTTTTCTATGCATAAGCAAGAGAGTAAGGACAGTTATGAGTTAACAAAGTGAAGTTACTCAGTTCCTATATATATGTGATGGTTTCCCCGTTTCTCTCCTTAGGGGCTGAGCACCACGGAACACTGAGATAAGAAGGCTCGGCTTCACATATATGTGTCTACAAACTCCCTGCCCTGATTCTCTGAGGGGCTCACCCAGTCCCAAAATAGCTCTCATGAACCTGGGAAGAAAAACTGATACATTATGTGTCTGTCATAGTCTAACAGAGAAAATATCAAATAACATCTTTGCTCAAATCCTGTGAGATAGGCATTCTCATCCTTATTTTGCAGATGAGAAAAACAAGGGCTCAGAGAAGCTAAACAGCCTAAACCTCGTGAAATGACTAGAATGTAGCACTGCCAGAGGTCGGATGGCACCCTAACCGCTACAGTCACTCTGTGACTGTCAGATGGCACTGCTGATGGACTTGAGTTCTGGTCCTGCACCTCACCTCGCAGAGTACTGGGTGTGGGCAAGGACCATAACCCTGTTTTGTCCTCAGTTCTCCCCAAATCAAAGATGAATCAGAAGTACCATTGTTGGGCAGATAAAATATATTATGCTCACTTTGTTAAAGACGGCGCTGCCCACATGGAAGCCTGTCACCCAGGTGATATTATTTGCCCTTATGCTTGGGATGGGTGTGGGGGAAAGGCTGTAATGTAAGCAGGCCAGGTTGTTATGGCCCAAGGCTTAATTTTAAGAGTAAGCTTCTCTCCACACCCTTGACTGATTGGATGATGTAGGGTGGTGCACTCTCCTGAGGAATCCCATTATGCCTCAGATGGGTGGCTTTGTACCAGAGACTTTATTGTTTGTATAATTGGATTAAAGGTTTTGAATCTATGCTATAAAGTGGGGTAGACCAGAAGCTTGCTCTCTCAGTTCCGGGGTTCCTGAGATTAGTATTAGAGAGAAGAGCAGAGTAAGGCCACATGGAGGCCAGGAGAAGCAGCCAAGATGGTGGAGTGCTGAAGAAGAAGCCAGTTTGTTAAGAGTTTGAGCTGGAGGAGATGGGAAACAGAGGTGAATAAGTCTGGTGAGCTAGAAAGCTTTGATGCTAGGAAACTCGGATAAGTCAGTAGCTTTGAATGAGTGGGTTTTGGAGCCCAGTGTGTGTTTTTGCTTGCCCGCCAGGTGCAAGCTAGAATTAAAGCTGATGGCTCTCCAGTTTTTGGCTCCATTGTTTCATTACCGACTGTTCGAATTCAATACTGTAAAGCCAATAGTCGCGGCCACCATCACAGCCGCCTGTCCCATGCAGGTTAGCATTGGATTCGGACAGATGGCAATAAAACACTGGAGCCAAGAACTGGTGAGTCATCAGCTTTAATTCTAGCTTGCACCCGGCGGGCAAGCAAAAACACACACTGGGCTCCAAAACCCACTCATTCAGTGCTCACAAAGCTACTGACTTATCCGAGTTTCCTAGAATCAAAGGTTTCTAGCTCACCAGACTTATTCACCACTGTTTCCCATCTCCTCCTGCACAAACTCTTCCTCAGCACTCTGCCATCTTGGCTGCTTCCTCTCCTCCATGTGGTTTACTCTGCTCTACTCTCTAATACTAACCTCAGGAACTCAGGAACCAAGAGAGAGATCAAGCTACTGGTCTCTCCCACTTTATAGCATAGACTCAAAACCTTTAATCCAATTATACAAACAAGGAAGTCTCTGATACAAAGTCACCCATCTGAGGCATTTTGGGATTCCTCCCTACATCACCACCCTACATCATCCAATCAGTCAAGGGTGTGGAGAAGAGCTTACTCTTAAACTAAGCCTTAGGCTATAACGACCCGGCCTGCCCACAGCCTGTTCCAGAACACACATTAATATCAACAAACTTCCATGTGGGCAGCGCCATCTTTAACAAAGTGAGCATATTATATTTTATCTGCCCAACAAATACGAACCTACATGGGCCATGCAGCTGTGATGGCGGCCTCGGCTACTGGCTTTACAACCATCTTCTCCTACATTATGGTTTTTATAATGATTAAATGAGAAAGTAGAGGGACACAATCTTTGAAAGGTTTAAGTGCATCGGAACCAAGCTTAGTCCTTGGGAGATGGTTCAACTGTGATGTAGAGATTAGGGACCCACACTCTGGTGTTAGATGACCTCGGTTAGAAGCTGGGCTCACTCTCTTACTTCCTCACCTACAAAATGAGGACAATAAGAGCAAGTGCGTGGAGAGGCTTGAAAGACCAAACCCACATGAGGTACAGAACCTAGTCCTGGCACATAGAAAACACTCACGGAAGTCAGCTATTACACATCCCACCATGTGTCTGGCTCCAAGGAGTATTTAAATAATGCTCCTCTCCTGTCTTCTCATGTATAAAACTACTTCCATGTAGTTGTGACTCATATATAGAACTTTGCACATTTTTCTGGCAAAGCTAAGTGGCCCATAACTCTTTCTTTTTATCCACCTCTCTTCCTTTATTAATGCCATTATTTATTGCATCTTTCAACAGATAGTAATCTCATGCCTGCCTACGGCCTGCAGAATTCTCCCAGGACACTCTGGGAAAGTGAGGAGGAGGAGGGTGGGGCATGGGAAGGTAAGAAGGAGAACAGCGCCCCCAGGTAGGAGAGCTGAGTCCTTCCACATAAGACAGTGCCTCTGGGTGGAGGTGGGGGGAGGCGGGGCTTGAGCTGCAAAGGATTGTGTTCCTGGCAGAAGCAAAGCCCTCGGGGGATTCCAGCCAAAGCTTCTCTTTTCCTTTTATTGGAGTTTGTGCTGGAGCTATAAACCCTCCAAATGAGTTGAGATCATTAGGGAAGCTCCACTGATCACTGGTGAAAAAACATAACAATTAAAACCAGAAGCCTCGGAGTGGGACGCCTGGGGAGAGGCACAGGGGAGGAGAAGGAAACGGGGTGGCTTTTAATACTTAATAACAAATACTAATAATGGCAGCAAGTCGGGGGCTAATTAAAAGTTTTCTAAAAACAGAGACTGAAAGAGATCGAGGAAGGAATGCATCCGTAGTACTTTGCCTATCTAGTGTCAGGAAGGACGAGATAACCTGGGAAAGCAAGGAGCCTGGGGTGTGGGTTCAAGGCCCAGTCTTGAGTGACTGAGTGACCTTAGCAAGCACCCCTTCCCCGGCTCTCAGAACCTTACTTTTCTCATCTGCAAAATGGTGCCTCGCTTTTTAGCTCATTGGGCTCAAATGAGAGCTGTATTGTACTCCCTCCATGAACAACCCACTGTCCGTCCTCCAAGGAGACGCATTCCTAAGAGCTGTTATAAATGACCTTGAAGTCCTCTACAACTCGACAATTTTACGTTTCCACCAACACAGATAAGCAAATAAAAGATGTGCTATCTGAACTGGTATTTCAACTAGATAGAAAACGTAATGGAACTTGGAGTTTAAATGATATTCTTGAAGGACTTTTGCCCCCAAAATACTTCTATTACCCATCTGTAATAGTCTCTGAATTTATTCCCATTAGACATTCATTCCTTTGGTGTAATCTTGCATGTCTTCATCTTTCTCTGAGGAAAGTGCAAGTGGATGATAAGTCATCAGCTATCGCGAGCAATGAACTTCGCATTAGCAGGCGAATTCTTTCCTAAGGAGAGAGTTTTATGGTCTGAAGGAAAGGAAATAATTGATAAACTGGAAATTGGTAATGGCTAGTCTGCTGCAGGCTTGGGTAGGAAGAGCACTGGCCATCAAATTGATCTCAGAAATGTCGCTGGTCCTGAAACGTCATAGGCAAAAATAAATAAATAAATGAATAGATGAGTTAATTAATTAATGACTATTGAATACCTACTGTGTGTCAGCTGCTTTATAGATGCAGGCCACTAACAACTGCATAAAAATCCATGAGGCAGATAGCTTCTAGAAAGAGAATTTAAAATGCAGAGAGAATATGCAGCTCACCAGAAGTCAAAGGACAAAGAAGAGTGAGAGGCAGGAACCAACCCTGGAGCCTGTTCTCTGCGCCCCACGCTGCTGACCTCGCTCCTGCCTTCCACGCTCCCAGGCCCCACGAGGCCTTTGGGATTGATCTCAAGCCTGCAAATGAATCTGGACACAGACTGTGTGCAGAATCATCTGATGTTCCGATCTGTATTTCTGCAGCTGTCTCATTCCTCTGGGAGTCCACACTCACAACATTTCCATCTCCTAATCGCCTTTTAAATGCGTTAATAATAGCCTTGGTTGGTGGGTGCCTCTTCCTCACAAGGGGTATTTGATAGCATTCAGCCTCGTGAGTCAGAGGTTTGCAAGGATGGTCTAAGCTCTGGGCAGTGTTTTCAGCAGTGTGGCCCCAATGACACCACCCTAGGCAATCCCTATGTGGCTAACCCACATCAGGATACTCTGGGAATGCAGAGTAACCTGATGGGGGTTAATTCAAATCCTGGGTCCTGCCATTCACCAGTTCTGTGAATTTAACACCATTTTCAAACTGCTTCGGAGACTGAGCCGTATCATCTATAAAACTACTGGAAGAAGAGTTACCTTACAGTGTAACCCTGAGGATAAAAGGAAGGAGTATATTAACTCTAGGGTAGAAATAATTGGTTAGTGGCAGTGGGGTAGAAGGGCAGAGAAGTGTAAGAATGCTGGACTCGGATGGCTTGGGTTCAAATCCCAGCTGACCCATTTGTTGGCTCTGTAATGTGGGATGAATTCCTTAACCTCGCTCTGCTTTAGTTTCCTCACTTGGAAAATGCCATAAGGGAAAATGGGAGCATAGTTAAAGAAATGAGAATAATGTAGTACCTTTCTAATCAGGTCGTTGTGAATATTCAAGGTAGTGATACCTACGAAGAGCTTAGAATCCTTACTGGCACTGACTTTTATTATTGATATTAAATAAGTAATAGTTTCCTGAGGATAGGAAATCCATCTGGTTCTCTGTGGCACAAAGCCCAGTGCTGTGAGCAAGGCAGGCAATGCTACCAAGCACTGTTGTGAAATATAAAAGGATTCAGCATCAGGAAGATGGGGGAGGTGGGCCCAAGGGAAGAGCCGTTCTTAGACGGTGTCCATTGTTTCCAAAATCAAGCACGTGCCTGGCAGAGACTTTCTCAATCAACTTTTATCCTATTTTCTAAAACCAAAGCACATTCCAAGGGGGAACTTTATCCATATGCTTCTCATTTCCTCATTCCTCTTAAATTACCCAAATATTATTGGATGAAACTATTTGATGCCCAGCGAGTAATAAAAAAGAATCACAACATGCTTTCTTAAAAAGCTTTTTACTGCCAGACAAGAAGCGGCATGTTGGTAAACAAACTTGCCAACCAAAATAAAGTGATGGATATCATCATCCTGATTTCTTCCCACAGCCCGACCATCTCAATGTGTACCTCCACCACTTTCACTATGTTTTTCTTTTCTCTCCCTACAGTCTCTGCATTTCATTTTTCTCACCCCTCTTTCAACAACACCTTGAGGGTAGGTAGCTTTCACTCTCCAATTGTGCGACAAAGACAAACAGGTCTGACACTGGTTTCTACACATATTTATATGGGAAGGAAAAAAAAATGCCAGGAGGAGTTCTGCTGTTCAGTGGCAGATAATTGCATATTCTAAAGATCTGAGTAACAGAACTAAGTTTGCTAATTTTATTAGGAAGTGTTAGCAGAAATGTGGCAGGGAAGGGAAATCCTCCGAGACCTGTGCATTCACCTGCGCATGTGAATGTCTCCTCTATTCGGAACTGGTTGTATGTCAGACTGGCAACTAACTTTTTAATATAAATTAGAAGACAGTGACGGCATGAGGAAGGGACGACTATTCTACAGACATGCAGAAGAGGAAAGAAACAGTTTTGTTGGGTTTGTTCATTAAATATTTGACGTGAAAGCTAGCTGAGCAAGGTTTCATGAAGGATGACTAGGATTTTAATACACACGATTTGGGTGAGCTGTGGACTGGCAGCATAGAAGACTAAAGGCCCAGAGGCACAGAAGGTCAGACAGTAATCAGGAAATCACTTGTTTTGTTGGGCCAGAACAAACTTCGTGGAGCAAACCTAGGAATCAAAAGTACGTTTGAAGGGATGTAAAAGTCAACCAGGCCAAACAGAATGTGTGGGTGAGTACTGTCGACAGCGGCTCCAGACAAAGGGTCCTCTCAAAATTCCAAATTTGGTGTGTTTGCCACCAGTGATAGGAAATGCAGTATCTGTCCCAACAGTCCATGGCGTATGGAGAAACATGGGATGATTTTTCACCTGCAGTTGATATGTTTGTGAATCAATTAGATTACACAGAATAAATATAAATGATTATTCCGTATAAGACCAACAATATTTAGAAGAAGAAAAAAAAAGACCAATTTATGTACTAATCAATTCATTGATTCCATGCTCCAAATTTGGAACTAATTTCTGGGAGGTTGACGGTGATCAAACTAATTCAAACGCGGCCCTTCTATAACCTGTTTTGAAAACACCCTTTGAGGGCTACATGATAAGTGAGCTTCAGGGACTGAGAATTACATCAGGGCGCTGTCTAACCCTGATGAGCGGAAGTAGCATAATCCTGGTCTCCAAAATTATGCTGTCTCTTGTTAGGACTAAATCTCCATTCCTTCAATTCTCTCTCATTATCTTATTTACTCTTCTGTGATCAAGTTCAAGTCAGCCTTCTCTTTCTAAAAACTGTAAATAAGATCCTGAGCCCCATCTGAATAGGAGGATGTATCATCTGACTCTTTTAATATGCTAGAGTTCTATTTATGAGGATTCCGTTTGCAGCAAGCGTTTGTGTTGTATAGCCATCTTTCATTATTTGATTGTCTGAATTGAGGTATAATTGATATATAATAGTACATTAATTTTTGATGTACTGGACATAATGATTCAATATTTGTATCTATTACAAAATGGTCACAATTAGTCTAGTTATGATTTTGATGTCTCCATTCACTAAAACTCCAAAGGTTATCCACACACAGACACACACATACACACTTCCACCCATTTTGTAATTATAAAGTTTTACAATTGGTACGGTTTCTATTTCCAGATATTTCCTTTTATGTTACCTCATTCCCCCATTTTAGATACAGCTTTATTTCTCCAGGATGTTCAGATCACTTTGACTTCTGATTCTGCCACCTGACATATTCCTACCATCATGTCACCTTCATATTTGATGATCATGAGCCCTCACTCTGTATCCAAGATATTGATAGAAATGTTGAACAGAGCAGGACAAAGGACCAAGTCTGTGGGCTGTTGCCAGTCCCTGTCCTCAAAATTGGTATAGATCCATTAATTAACACTTCTGGGGACCATCTTTCAACCAGTTACAACACTGGTCCATCATACCTTCATCAAGCCGCCATTCCTTACTCTTTTCCACAAAGACATCAGGGAAGACTTTGTGAAACAATGTGTGGAAAACTAGATTGGCTGTGTCAACATCCCTGATCTGTAATCTGAGGCTATAAATACTTGGGAGTTAAATGGGGTCAGTCTGATTTTACTCTTGGAACGCTCATGCCATGACCGCAGTGGACGTGGTCCTCTTTTTGCAGGATCAAGGCTTCAGAATGTATGAGTTGTAAAGGATTGCAGAGATTAGCTCTTCCAGCCCCATCATTCCACAAGTGAGTCTCAAGCTTGAAATAGCTCTGCCCCTGGTCACACAGCCAGTCAGAGCTTGAAATGTAGTTATCATGTATATTCCCCTTTTCTCACTTAAGAGGAGTGGAATTGACTTTAGAAAAGCATTTCTCAAAATATAGTCTATGGAATATTACTTCTAGGCTAAAAAAAAATGTTTCCATTTTCAAATGCATCTGCAAAACCTCACTCATCGCTGTGTTAGTGGTTCACAATTTGTTCTATCACTAAATGACTATTTACTAATTGTGCCCTCTGCATTAGCCACTGTATTAGGTGTAGCAATAGCAAATAAGACTCATAGTTTTATTTCTAGGGGAAGAGAGATAACCATTAAATTAACTAATTATTCAAATAGAAATATCACTATGAATTATAACTTGCTCTGAAAAAAATTTATAAGGTGCTCTAACAGATGGGAAGTATGTAAGATACGGCTTATCTGAGGAAGTGATATTTAAATATGTAAGAAAGTACAGATAAGTGATATCCATCCTGTCATGTACAACAAAATGAGAGAACAAGGGAGGCCGTCAGTCTTGATCCTGGGAAGAACACAGAAGTGCTCAAGGAAGCATTTGTTGACAATGTTAGCGGGAAAAGTATAAATACAAAATAAAGTGCACTGATATATTTTGAGCAAGAGAATGACTCAGCCTCATTAGCATTTTGAAAATATTGCACTTGCTGCTTCATGGAGATGGTATTATGGGGGGCAAGTATTAAGAGGGCAAACACAGGAACCCATTAGGAAAATTTAGGCAGAGTTCTAGAATAGAAAAAAATAGCTGCTTGAATATTGACTTATTCAAATCAATCTAGTAAAAAGAAATCTAGTAAACAAACTTCTAGCCTCAATCACTATTTCCCAACATATTCCAAATGCACTGGACCACAGAACCATGATCTAAGCCACGCCTATTTCACTCCATGAAATTCTGAAGAAGACATTGAAGAGATGCTGCTTTGGGTTTTCTTAGGGTCAAGTCACACTCCCGGCCCTTCTAACACGATAACAGACCCTGCCATTGGCTTGATTTGAAGTTTTAATTGTTTCTTTCTTTTCTTTCTCAGGACATGAGTCATTTGTTTATGAGGGTCACCCTTGTGCTCCCTGGTTTGCTTTCATTTAAACTGCCAGGTGTCAGGCATAAAAAAATACAAACCCATGAAGAAATCCCCACATAGGACTATGTTTATTCGTGGAACCTTCCTCAGCTCACAATGTTGTCTGTTCCCAGAATAGAATTTTAATTGCTCATTAATATGTAGGAAAACTAACTCCTACGTAAAAAGAATTACCTTCCAGACTAATTAACTGGCAATGAATTTCACATTTGGGTACATTTCCATGTGCTGATGTAATCTTGTTTTAAAATAAGGAATGAGTAATAAGAGGGCTGGGAGGAGGCACCAGGGTGTCCATATAAAATAATAATCAAATTCGACATGGGCCGTGTGGTTCCCATACATCATCTCTGTAAGACAGGGCTTCGGACACTTTAATATGCACATGGGTTACCCAGGGGCTGGTTGAAAAAAGCTCCTAATTCAGTAGATCTGATTGGAACCTGAAACTCTGCTCCCCAGCAATGCTTCTAGACCTCAAACCCCACTTTGAGCGGCAAGAGTGTTAAGTGCCATTTCAATTTTGCATTTCAGGGAATCAGCGCATCAATTGTTTCAGCAACCGGAAATAGAAAACCTTACTTCTGACAGTTTTCAACAATGACACCATTTGTTATCTCGCACACAATACACCCCGAGATCGGGCAACTCCTGCTATGCCCAGGCCCAGATTACCTGCAATTTACTGGGAAAGCCCCTTATGTGCCCTGATTTCTTCATAGGAAAACTGCATCTCTGAGTCTGATGACTAATCTGGATTGTGCTCAGCTTGTGCGTGGGCCAAGCTGGAAATGCGCGAGGCCAGGTCCTAAGTAGCAATCTTCAACAAGTGAGGACAGGAACTAAAATCCTGGCCTCTCAATTCCTGTGCGGGTAAATCCTGGATCTTATATTAGGTCTGCAGCAGCAATAACTCTCAGTGGTCCTCAGAGGAGACTGACCCATTCATTCATTCACGCTGGGTGACTTCTTTTGCTTCCCTCTCTCCCTCATGACTCCAAAACACTGGTTCCGAAAATCATGCCCCAATAAACTACTTGAGTCTATAACCTGTGTTGGGTTCTATTTTGGGGGAATGAGTTAAAACAAGTTAAAATATCACAACCAGACCAATCAGAGAATGGGAATACCCCAATGGACTTAGGTGGGTGTTTTGAAATTGGGGGTACCAAACCAGCAGCATGAACCTTCTCTGTGAACTCATTAGAAATGCAAATTTCCAGCATCATTCCCTAGGCATACGAGGCCAGAGTCTCTGGGATTAGAGTCCAGACATCTGCATTTGAACAAGCCATCCAGATGACTTTGGTGCATGTGAGGTTTCAATATGATTGGATTCAATGAATCAGAATATATCCCTGGTTCTGGGGAAGAGTCTCCTCCCATGAATCATCTGATCATGAAAAAGATGGATAGATATTTGAAAAAAATCATAGTTCCATTAAGGAGAGTTTGGTGTGCTGGGATGGGGCAATGCATGCCCCCAAAGCATCATTTCTGCTTCCTTATAGGGACGTAAGAGCAAATTGCCCCACACCTCAGAATTGCAAGCTAGGAAACATGGGTTTCATAATCCAGGTTTATGAAAACAGGCACGGCGCTCCTGACCCAGATTCTACCGTTCTGCAGTCACTGAGGGATGGTGAGGCAGGGCCGCAGAGGAAAGGCCACTGAGGACAAGTTTTCCCTCGCCAGAAGTCACAGCATGTGTTCCTTCAGTGGCGATCAATCTCACGAGAACCCAGATAGATAAAGAATTCTGACATTTCCACCTGGCGTGAAAAACATGCACACACTAAGAGGAGAGGGCAAGAGTGCAACACAAAGCTTTTGTTAATGTTAGACTAACTCTGTAGGGGAAATAGTTCGTTTTACTGCTTTAATGTCAGGCTTTCTCCTTTCCTCCAATGGGCATCACCCTGGGGCAACCTGGGATGCTCCGTCAAAATGTGAGAAAGCCACAGGGGAGTGGTGTGTGTGTGTCTAGTAGGACTGTCTGAGCCAGGGGGATGTATGACGTGTGTGTGCAGAATTGTGCAAGACGTGGCCCATTGCTGGAGCTCATGATCTAGTTGGGAGAGCCACACAAATAAACATATCCAGATTTAACATTTATGGAGTGATAGAAAATTAATTAAAAACACACAAATTAATAAAGTATAAACAGAATAAAAGAAGACACTAAATTGTGTCTAAAATGGATCTGAGAAGAGAAAAACTAGCAGAAGGAAGAAAAACTATTAAGAGAAAAACTATCATTGATTTACTACATGATCTTGGCCAACTCATTGCTTTCATCAGATATTTCCTGTCTAAAATGAAGACGTTGGATCAGATGAGCACATCCTCGAACTGCATTCTGTGGAAAACCCCTCTTTAGGAAATAACTATGCAACAATAACATCAAAAAGCTTAAAGAGCCTGACCAGGTGTTGGCGCAGTGGATAGAGCATCGGACTGGGATGCGGAAGACCCAGGTTCGAGACCCCGAGGTCGCCAACTTGAGTGTACACCCCTCTGGCTTGAGCAAAAGCTCACCAGCTTGGACCCAAGGTCGCTGGCTCCAGCAAGGGGTGGCTAGTTCTGCTGAAGGCCCGCGGTCAAGGCACAAGTGAGAAAGCAATCAATGAACAACTATGGTGTCGCAACAGCAACAAAAAACTGATGATTGATGCTTCTTATCTCTCTCTGTTTCTGTCTGTCTGTCCCTATCTATCCCTCTCTCTGACTCTCTCTCTGTCCCTGTAAAAAAAAAAAAGGTTAAAGAGAAGTAGCAAAAGTCAAAAACAATTAGGAAACATTTAGAAATATGGTCAACAACATTGAGATGTATTTCCCGATAGATCTCTCAGAACCATGAAGAGGCATTCTGTGACTCTTCAAGAGGAGAATCTTATTTGTCTTTTGAATCTTATTTTGTTAAATAATTTTATTATAAAACCTGCTACTATGTGGCACTCAGTAACTTTTCTTATGTTTTAGAACCAGTGTGGAAAATGTCAGAAATCACATCTGAGGGCCCTTCCAGCAACATGGTTTTGAGAGAGGGCAGCTCAGGTCAGCTTGCTCAGCCAATCTTTAAAGGTTGATTCAAGTTCATTTCAGGGAACAGCAAGGACATTTGCAGCGTAAAGGAAATCTCCAAGATAATGTCTTCCTTCACTAAAAGCCTACGCAGTTACATATCTCACATTTGTCCGATAAATTGATGGCATGTCAGAAACATTGGCTAACTTAACCCCCTTGGAGCCCCAGATTTCTCTTTTCGTTCTCCATTTTTATTTATTTTTCAGTGAGAAAACTGAAGCTTGTAATGATAGCATCGGACTTTCTCAATGCACTTTCTCCATCCCCTTCCCCCGATTCCTTCATTTCTGCTGAACTTGTTTGCTTTTTGAGAGTTCTGCATTTTAGAGCATACTGGGATTTGCTTTTTGTTTTCCACAACATCCTGCTGTGTGGGCTAGAGCCCAGCCCAGGTAATGCTTATAGCATGTTCTGGGGATGAAAGCGATCTCACAGGCAGGGAGGGTGTTCACAAGGAAACCTGGCTGGGCTGCCTATGTCACTTGGGTCCCGTCCTCCTGAAACCTCTGGCCACCCACCAGCCCTCAGCTTGGTGTCTGTAATTGAAGGTCCCCAATACTGTATGAGTTAATTAGTTGCATGCTTATTAAGGTCTTTGAGAAACCAACATCCCGCCTTGTAGGGAGGGTGTTCTAAAGGCAGATGTCTAATGGGAGAAGCAGGAAGTTCAGAGTTGGGCCACCAGCTGGCCCAGCTTGGTCCCAGCCCCTCTCCTTCCAGCCTTTTGTCTCTTTGTATTAAAAAAAAAGGGAGGGGGTTGGGGGAATTTGCTAAGCTCCCTCCAGATCTCATGTACATTTCTTTTTTAATGTGAATTGACCAAGTCAAACTTAACAATCAATGAGGTGACCGGTGTCACGTCAGATAGCCCTCATGGCCATTATTTGAATCAGGGCACTTGAAACCCTCCCAAGACCCTGCTCCTGCCAGGGAAGATGAAAGTGTCATTTCTGACCTCAGCACAGGCCTTTGCCTTGAACTCTGCCATGTCTTTCCCATTACCATTTCCAGCTGGTTCTCTGCCCCCTGGCGAGACCAGACTTTCCTGAAAGAATGTAAACTTCTCTGAATGATATTTGAAAATAAAATATAATTGATTTCACAGCTCCTTGAACCTCTCCTATCAAAAATAGATTCTTTACCCCCTCTTCTGTTTTACACACTCCAAAGTGATTTGACTGATGACAGTAGAAACTTCTATACATAAATGTTCTTTGCCTTTGTTCCTTCTCTTTAAATCTGTCCCCGAGAAAAGAGTGTGCATGCAAGAGCATATATTGGGACAAGCGTCCTTTCACATGTATTCTTGTCTGTATTAACCTGTGTTCACATACATTCATCAGTCTGCATGCACAGTGCATGTGCTTTTGTGTATCAATGTCAGTGTGTGCTATGCATAAGCAAACACGTGTATTTATGCATGCATGTTTTCTGTACATGTGTATCCTAATGCATGTTTGCATATGTACACTTATAATCATGCATATTTTAGCCTACAGGTGTTTTGTGCATACCTATATGACCATTTGTGTGTTTGTGGGACATGCATAAATTAGCTTTTATATGAACAGGGAGATTTGTGTCTAGGTTCTGTGCAGGTGTGTGTATCCAAATGCACTGGTCTATGTAAGTGCTTAGTACGTAGTTAGACTGGCATTTCAAAGCACACTGAGCCTTACTATTCGCCCTTCTCCCCAAAGAAAGAATAAACAAAAGTTGACTTTCCTTGGATGCACCAGAGAGCTCCTGCAGACTTGGAAAGCCATTATGAACCACGCAGCTCTCTCCTCTGCCAGCCCAATATAAGCTGTCACTTCCTCGGGCAGGAGAAAGGCACCCAACTGGACTGTGTCCTAATTGTCTGGCAAGAGAAGGAGGTGTGGCAGCTGCTGCTGCTGGACCTGGGAGCCCCTCTCTCTGTGGCAGCCCAGGACCTTGGTGGGTTCCCTCTAAGTCACCCCTGGAGTACTGAGCTGGGGCTGGATCCTGGTAAGCGATGATTTCTGAGCGACACAGAGCTGTCTGAACATGGTGCTGATTGAAATGCTGGTGGAGCAGGAGCTGTCGGTGGCAGACAGGCCCAGCACACCTATTTTCCATCCCTTGCCTGCCTGTATTTGTGTGAGTGGCAGATCTGGGCTTCCTGTCAGTCAGCCTGTCCACTTGTAGCTGGAAACCCCGCCAGAGAGGTCAGGTTGTGACAATGATGTTGGTCGGGGAGGAGCTGGGCTCATGTTCAAAGAGGCTTTGGCTTCCCTTAGCAGAGAGAAGGAGCCCCCACCTGGGGCTGTGTCCTTACCTGTGGGGGGATGTAGCAGTCATCACTTAAAGGTAGAGTAAGACACAGAGGCTCAGCACAGGCACTGAGGATGGTTGGCTTATGGGATCAGGGGAGGGAGGGCTTATGAAGGTAAGGAGCTAGAAATAGAGAAAAAGCATGCCAGGTTGGTAGCGTGTAGACCTAGGCTAGTTCTCCACTCGGGTCTTCATTCTGCCACTAGTGGGCTGCAAGACTCTGTGCAGTCACTTTAGACAGATGATCGAACAAGGTTGCCATTGACCCATCTCCAAACAAAAAACACATAGTAGGGACTTACTTCCTAGACACTGCTTTATTCTGTCTTCACTGCCACCACCTGGGCTCAGCCAGGCTAGCATCTTCTTGTCCCTGGGTTTTTCAGTGACTTTCTGAATGGTCTCCCTGCTTCGACTCTGTGCCTTTCAAATTGATTCTCTGCACGGAAGCCAGAGTGATCATTTAGAAACCACATTAGTCATGTCTTGCCCTGACTTAATGCCCTTTATGATCTTTCCATCATGTTTCAGATGGTGTACAAGTCCATTAGCATAGTCCGTGAGGATGTCCATGGTCAGATCTATGCCCACAGCCTCATCTTTTCACACTCTGCTCCGCATGGTGCATCTAGCCATTATGAAGTTCTTTTATCACTAGCGTAAGTCATGTATCCATTCAGCTCTCAGCCTCTCTCATTCTGTCCCTCTACATGAAATGCACAGTTTCCTACTCTGTCCATATGACCAGCTCCTATATATCTGTCCAGCTTTGGCTTAACCATCTTTCCTTTGGGAGGACTTTTATAAACACCCTAGCCAAATTTTCTTATACCAAAGTCTACACTTGCATAAAATTGATTGCATAGCATCAGAACTTACTCCTAATTTTTTTAACTTTTTTTTATTGATTTATTTAGAAAGAGAAAGGAAGGGATGGAGAGAGAGAAGCATTCATTTTGTTGTTTCACTTAATTTTGCATTCAGCATTTATTGGTTGCTTCTCATAGGTGCCAACCAGGGATCAAACCAGCAACCTTGCCATTTCAGGATGATGCTCTAACAGACTGAGCTAACCAGCCAGGGTTAGAACTGATTGCTCAGTGGATAATCTTCCTTGTTGAAATTCATGCTGTCTCAGGGCCGAGGCCAATTCTCCAGTATTCACTTCCATTGCTCTATTGACTAGCCAGTTCATAGCACATAAAAATACCCATAAATGTGTGCAAAGTAAACAAATAAATGGATACCAATTAATAATCCATTACAATACATATCATTGTTAAATTACTGTATGTAAAACACTTCATAAATATAATATAGACTTTGAATGCACGTTACTGAAAGTAGAGACTTGTGTCGGATATCACTGTACTTCATTCACTCCAATAAAAACGTGTGGTGAAGAGTCGGCTCTATTAATATTTAATCAATACATTTTAAAATAAATATTTCATTTTATGCTATGCACATATTTAGAATAGATCGACTTTGTTACCTTTTTCCACCTAAATGCCTGTAACATCCAGAAAGGTGACCCTAGATGTCCTGGAGATGCAAGTCAAGCTGGCATATTATAAGGAAGAAATCTCTTTCAAGTCTTGAGTTCTAGCTCAGCATCCATATCCTATACCACATTGTGTCAACGCTGGTTTTATTATAGAAATAAGTTTGCCTGCATTGTCATGAGCAAAACTACTGATTGAGAAATACATGCCATATATATCATCTGGACCTGTGTGCTGTCTGGCGTATGACCACATGCCATTGCCAATAGGCTAATTCTACTTTGAGACTGAATGAAACTCCAGGGGCTAGGTAACTCAGAAGCCATGTTGTCGCCAGAGATATGATGAGGAGCTGGTTGCCTGCCAAATATCAAAACCTCAGGTGGGGATGAGGTTTTGGGGGTGTCTCTGTAGAAAGATATACATGGGAAGTCTCCTAGAAACAAATCCAGGAGCTAACCCAGACAGGAATAATTGTTCGCTCTGCTATCACACAGCTATGAGAGTCTGTCTCTTGCTGCTATCCAATAGTACTTCCCCGGCAGCCTCCCTTCTGCCGTTCCTCCTATCTGCCAGTTGCAATTGCACACACTGACTCATGCCCTTCCATTCTCTCATACACAGAATGCAAAGCTTTTGAGGCCGCTTACATTATTATCTTACGCGCATATACCTTCACTATTGAATACATTCTGCAAATTTAATTAGCCGGCAATTTATTCCCTCTGCCTAATCATTTGTGAAGTTGAATAACTTGATGAAAAAGAAAAAGAAGTAACTTTCTTTAATGCTCTGTATAGAATAAAGAACTTTGGCCTTTTTTAACCTTCCCAGCTTACTGTGGTGGAGGGCTCAGGTGATGGAAGCCCGAGCCAATCAGAAATCAGATAGAAAAATACAGTAGGATTCAATGGGAATTCTTAAAGTAGTTCTAAACAAAGAATACCAAGGAGCTTATCTAGAACAATGCAGTTGTTTGTGGTGCAGGGCTCTTCCATTTATTTCTGAATATTGTTTTCTTCTCTAAATACTAGGCAAGCACTTTTCAAAACTATTTAGCTATTTTTGCGGCTTGCAGAGTATTGTCATTTTCTGGGAGACCTCCCTAAGGAGTCTGGATTCCTACTTTGATTGTCCTGGTCTCAAAATCACTTCTCTTTCACTGATTTCAGAGCATCTTTCTTTTCTTTCCCTTTCTGAATCAGCAAGCAATTACATAACCCTGTCCTCTTTCCAGCTGCGATTCCCTGGGAAATTTCTTCTGACCTTTAGGAACAATCCAGCCCATGGCCCTGGACAGAAGGTTACATTGTTTGAAACAACAAAGACAGTGACACAATACATTGGCCATTGGACCTAGAGAAAGTAGCACCCACAAAAAAGTCAAGTACATTTTTAGATGCGGTGTTCTCTCTTCTTCTATGATGTATTCTGATCTATAAATAGATGTACGTGAATTATTTGACTATCACTAAAACCTAGAGTGATACGAGGCAGTAAAAAGACGACTGGTGTTAAGGTTAGAACAAACAATCTCTTCTACTAAATGAACTACTTGGCTTCTACTCAGTAATTGTTCTCACTGAGCCCTGTTTCCTCTCTTAAATGAAATAACACGAAATGTCCATTTTGCCCCATTGGACTTTGAGCTAGTCAGGATAAAGACTGTAGTTTCCTGATTACCGATTTTTGTCCAAACAGTGCCTAGAACAATATAAACAGTTGAGGGTAAATTCAGGTTCATAGAACAGGCACACAATGAACACGACTGTTGGGCTGGCTTGTGGGGTTGTTGTGAGGCTGCCTTGAATAAAATGCAGGAGTGCAAATGATGACTGGTTATTATCCTCGCCGTTATTAGTAATGGTGACAGTGGTGGGATTGCCTTTTACTGTTCATAGAGAAGAATCTGGAGTTAAATTTTAAAAAAAGAATTTCAATTTCTGAAACATTTCTAAACTATGTGCCAAGTTCAGTGTTTTGTTAGTTTGCTCTGGTTGGCCCAAAGTGAATTCTTATTTCTGGAGGTCAGTGTGTGACCAAAACTGATGGTCATGGTTAAGAATGCCTGTAGATTTTTTGCCAGAGCATAAAAGGATTGTTGCTGAGTCCAGCACTGTGGCCTTACGTAAACGTGTCATTACCCCAAGAGAATCAGACGTGTGGCATCCCTGAGGGTGAAAGAGCACACTGGAAAAGAATATTACAGTTGAAGCCAGAACAGATGAAGCACTGTCCTTGTTCTGCCAACCACAACAGTGACACCTTGGTTGGTGGGCAGAATGCCACACTGGCTCTTGAGATTTCTACCTCATGGTACATGCATCCTGTGTAATCCTCTTTCTCCCTGAATGTGGGCGGAACTTGTGATTATGATGAGATACCACTGTCTGGATTAGGCTACATTATATGGCAAAGGTGAGGGATATTCAGATGTAGTAAATGCCCCTAAGAAGTTGACTTTAAGTTAATCAAAAGAGAGACCATTGAGTGGGCCTGATCCCGTCAGTTGACTGCTCTAAAAGATTGGTATAGAAGTCAGAGATTCAAAGTAGCATAGATGCTTGCCTTCTGGTCGTGAGTAGCAACCTGCCATATTCTGGGTCACATGGCAGGGACTCATGGGCAGGTGAGGGCCTCAGTCCTACAGCCACAAGTAGTTGAGTTCTTCTAACAATCAGAAAATGTAAAAGAGGATCATGAGCTTCAGAGATCACCGCCCTGGCTTGAGCCTGGTGGACTCTGAACAGACCACCAGCTCACCTTCACCTATACTCCTGACTGACAGAGCTGTGAGATAATAACTATATGTGGTTATATGCTGCTAAGTTTGTGGCAATTTATAATGCACAGATAGAAAACTTATGCACTTTATACAACTTTTCATCCTTGTTGCCTATTAAAATAGTCAAAAATACAATTTCTTCCAAGGTTTTGAAATGTATAGGACTGCAATGCAAAAATATATTCATCATTAGTATTTCTCCAAATTGTGCTTAAATTCCATTTTTCCCCCCTAGATCAACTTAACACACTCTCAACTAAATGTTCCAGCTGTCTTTTCTTCTCTTGGTTTCTAATCAGCTCTACTACATATGGCTGGCTCATGTTTTGGTTTATGGCTTCACAAGCTATCCAGTGCCCAAAGCTAGATATCCCAGGGTCATGCCTCCTTCCTCCCTCTCCTGATTCTCCCATGGAGCATCAACTGTCATCTCATCCAAAAAATTTCCCTCAACTCTGGTCTCTCTTGTGCTTCTCTACTATTTATCTGGACAACTGCTATGGCCTCCACACAAGACTGTCACATACCATTTGCCCATTTTTCCCCCTTCATTGCCCTTAAGTTACCTTGATATGGAGAAAGCTGCTTTACTAGCTCTCTTGCTGAAACATGCCTAAGGGCTTCCCCCCAGAGCATTCTGTGTTCTCCAGAATCTGGCTCCAGCCCTCGTCTCCTCTCTAAACATACTTCCTAGATGCCACACTTAACTTTCCATGAATGTGATGGGCTCAACCCTGTCCACCTCCAAAAAGGGGTATTTTGTCCTAATCTCCGCTACCTAGGAATGTGACCTTAGAAATAGGGCCTTAGTTGATATAAATAATCAAGTAAGATGAGTTCCTTAGCATTCGCCCTAACCCAATAAGACTGGTGCCCTTATAAGAGGAGAACTTGTACATCGACACAGAGAGGAAAAAGCCATGTGAAGAAAGAAAGACACAGAGACAAGACCGCTGTGTGAAGACGGAGGCAGAGACCGGAGCTATACAGCCACACAGCAAGGAATGCGTGCGGCTAATAGAAGCTGGGAGAGCTGAGGAAGGACCCTCTCCTGGAGATTTTGGATGGAGCACATCTCTGACAAGACCTTACTTTTCTACTTTTAGCCTCCAGAACTATGACACAGTGTATTTTTGCTGTTTGAAGCCACCAGTTTGCAATACTATGTTATGGAAGCTCTAAGGAATTAATGCCATTGGATGTGCCAACCCCTTTCAATGATCTAGGACAGAGGTCCCCAAACTTTTTCCACAGGGGGCCAGTTCACTGTCCCTCAGACCGTTGGAGGGCCGCCACATACAGTACTCCATACACTGACCACCAATGAGAGAGGTGCCCCTTCTGGAAATGCGGCGGGGGCCAGATAAATGGCCTCAGATGGCAGCAATTTGGCCCATGGGCCGTAGTTTGGGGACCTCTGATCTAAGACTTTGAACAAGCTACTCCCTTTGCCAAAATTCTCTGAACATATTTCAGGATCTAGTAAGTAAACCAGAGCTTCAGAGAAACCTTCTAGGACAGCCTCCAACCAAGTTTGTCCTCTTTTCCTGACTTCATCAAAGCACTTTTTCTGATCTCTGCTATAGGACTTCTTACACTGCCTTGTGCAGTCGTGATGTTTTTGGCAGTCTCCTGTAGTGGACTGAAAACTCTTAGCAGGGATTATGACATTTAGTTCTACAGTACACAGTATTGTTGAATAAAAATACAGTATACAGTGTTATTGAATAAAAATAAATAAATACAATGAAGAATGAAAGCTTTGGCAGCCTCATATATCTACTGAGAATTAACTTTGAAAACAAGACATTCTCTTTTTTAAATGAATTTGTCCTTTTGACACCTTGTATGGTAGGATTGCTATGCCCAATTTAGAGATGAATAAACTGAGGCTCCATAAATGTTGGTTCCATTTATTCTTTTTCTCCCAATAGATAAACAAGCCTGAGAGGTGAAAGGCTGGGTACCAAGCCTAGCTGAGATTTTACTATGCCACATTAATTTGGGAAACTGAGTAATTTTTTTTCATGATCATGAGGCTGATCAGTTGATGGCATTTATAATGGAAATTTAAAAAATAAAAATTATTTTAAAAGGCTTGAGGTGAAATATGCGATATGATCCTTGTGAGTAAGTCCAGTATTCATCACAATTTCATTGACATGGTGAATAATTTATATCTATAGCATTATAATGATGTAATATCTCACAGTCCTTGATGGCTTGTGGAATTGAATGGTCTGTCTGGGTGCAGTTTATAGAAGAAAAAAAAGAGACGAGAATGAATGCTGAGTCATTTGGCACACTGCTCAGGGTTTCCACCGGCTATAATTTCCTTGTATGATTGCCATTGTTTAAATAATGGACTATAAGCAATACACATTCACTTAGGCAATGAGGAAACACTCAATGGGAAATAAACTCATTAAAAAAAAAACCCCAGGTATTTATTTTCCTCTCTCAACTCATTCTCTCTGTCTCTGCATTGCTCTGTCTCTTTAATGTTTCAGCCTTTACCAATCATCCAATCCAATGGAGTCCAGTTCCCCAATTTGTAGATTTGTGGCTAGGGGCCCATAAACTTATAGAAAAAAACACCATCAGTGTGTTGACATGGGAAAATATGGTCTTCTGTTCTGTTCCCCCCTCAAGATAAATGGGCTTGAGAGAGAACTTTTCTTTCCTATATGAATGACTTCGTGCCCCACGGAACTGAAGTGGAGGAATTAACCTGAACACAGCATGGCCAATAGTAGTCTTCTGAGTACAGCTCAATACTCGGTGGCCATCTAACAAATGTGGGATGAATTCAGGCTTCCAGTTTTATTTATGCCCTGGTATACAGAGAATGGTAGAAAAGACATTTCTGTGCTAAATAAAATTTTGCTTTGATGTTGGATGTCCTCATGGCCATCTGGATAGAATAATAATCAAAGCGTCAAACAATAATGGCAATAATAGAATAATAATTGCAGCAAAAATAGTCGCTAACAATTACTGAACACTTATTCTTTATGGGCGCATTTTTTCCCCCTGCATAATACTGACTTTCTAATTCCGAATGTGAAATGAGAGCAGGTTCTTTCCTTCTGTTCTAGTGGATTTGGACAGTGAGTGCGCAGACCATGTCCTTTCCATGGATATGTTAAACCAAAGCAGGCTTTATTGTCAACTCTCACCACTTCACTGGGGAGGAAGAGGAGGGCCCCATGTCTAGGGTAGAACAAGGACTAATTCTTAGCATTCCAAGTTGGTCACTATTGATGAGGAAAGCAAATACTATTCATGTTCCATAGAGCATGTGAATTCCCAATAAGTGCTGAGCATGGTGCGGTCAGTAGGTCAGTGTATTACAATTCCAGCAGGCACAACAGAAGCACAGCTGGTCACATGCTGTTCTATTAGTTGGATTAATCCCAACGAGGCGGCAATAACCAAAGACCCCAACAGTTCAGTGGTTTGAACAATAAAGCTCATTCTTCTCTGTCATCATATGAACATTACACATTTGTGGAGGATTTCATTCATATCTATCTGACCAAGGCTAATAAAGCTTCTTATTGAACATTGCTGGAAGTGATGCCTCTGCTTGGAATTGATACCTGTCACTTCTGACAATTCATCTGCCAAAGCAAGACAAACGGCCGGACCTAATTTCAAGACAGGGAGGGAAGGTGGTCCTCTTGGGTGCTGGAAGTGGGATTTCATCAGAATTATTGGGAGTAGCACTGATGTTTACCATAACTGAGACACCAGGCTTTCAAGGACAGAGGGACAGAGGGAGCTCTATAACCATGGCCTCCAATTTGTCTGCACTGTTCTCTGTGGTGCCCATTCTGATACGGCTTCCACCTGCAACCCAGGCAAAACTGTTCTTGTCAAACTCACCAGCAAGTTCTATACCTCTAAATCCAATGGCTGGTCTCAGGACTCCTGTCAGTCCTATGAGCACTGCACGGCACACTGTTTCTCTAAGCTTCTTCTGCATTTTAATTTCAGGTGAGCACCCCTTCTGGTCTTTCTCTTATACTATAGGCTTTTTCTTCACGGTTCCAGTTGTCAATTCGTGCTTATCTCCTTGACCTCTTCTTCATCTTCCAGTGCCCCTGAGACAGCAGCAATGGCTTTCTAGTTGGCTGACAGTAATTTTTCACATTGAATGAATGAATGGATGGAAGACAAATAAATGAATGAAGGAAGGAATGATTTGATGTAGTTTGGGTTCTTAGCAAGAACAACCTGGGATTAAAGGACTAGTTTGCCATTCACATAAAGAAAATCCATAAATCTTCTTAAGTAACATCACCAAAAACCAATTCCTCTCTTACTATTCAAGCATAGCCTATGCAGTGAGGACCACTACAGTGTTAGAGCAAACCACATCACATTGTGTGTAATCTACCGTCTCCAGGCTAAATACATTTAAGGGAATGGTCTAATGTCCTCAGGGAGAAAGCCTCATTTCAATGTTTCATTTGATTGGATGCTCTGCACCACAAAAGGTATTTTAGATTGTCTAATTTACTCCTTAACCCCAAACATAGGATTCTGGGGAAATTGTAGTTAAATCCCCAGTATGTCTCTTCTAAAAGAGCTCACTGATATTTGCCATACAATTGAAGCTTGTTTCCTCTCTTAGGAGAAAAAGATAAAACGAGCAAGGTGTACTTATTAAGAAGAAAGCAGAAACTTTTGTGGTATCATTAAAAAATTAAATTCCATGTATTTTTTTAATATGAAATGCCTACCATGTTTCTGTGATAACTCTCTCTAGAAATTATGCTTAGGATGTGCTGATAACATGGTTATTAGAACATAGATAAGGACTTGATCAGTGAACAGAAGGAACAGGTTGGAGCTTTCAGCAATCCCAGAAGAAACATGTCATTATTTTCCTGACTATGGCTACATTCAGAAATAGACAAAGGAATCAAACAGACATCAAAGTGTCAGTGCTGTTTAGGTAGAAAGTCATGTTAGAACAGGTAATTTTATCTGCAACCACAGTTGTGTTTTCTAAAAATGTATTCTCTAAAATGTATACCAACCTTTTGGAAGTTCGGGGGTCCACTCTTATCTCCTGATCTCCTATAAATTTAGAACACACATGAACAAAGAAGGCTATTTCCTGATACTGTGAATGAAAGTTCCACAGAGGGCCTGAGGTGACCAGGCTGAATTCCTTCTCTTATTTCTACCAATTAGGAAATTGACTTCTCTCTTGATAATAAGAGAAGGGTCCAGCATATCAGAAACATTTCTCAATTTTGTTCCCTAAGGAGAAAAATTCTCTTATATGGTACTGTGAAGAATGGGGATGTGTATTCTTCCTTAGCAAAATCAGCCCTAATCAGTCTACAGAAGAGGTAATAAGATGGGAGGAAAAACTTCACAACTTTCAAGTAATTATCTAATTGCAACAGAACCATCTGTGACTGACCACTTCACACTTAACAAAATGTGTGTATGGATAATGAAAATAACTATATGGCATGTTTTTTTTAAAATTAATTTTAATGGGGTGACATTAATAAATCAGGGTACATATGTTCAAAGAAAACATCTCCAGGTTATCTTATCATTCAATTATGTTGCATACCCATCACCCAAAGTCAAATTGTCCTCTGTCACCTTCTATCTGGTTTTCCCTGTGCCCCTCCCTCCTCCCCCCTCTCCCTCCCCCTACCCCCGTAACCACCACACTCTTGTCCATGTCTCATAGTCTCACTTTTATGTCCCACCTATGTATGAAATCATGCTGTTCTCAGTTTTTTTCTGATTTACTTATTTTACTCCGTATAATGTTATCAAGGGTATGGCATGGGTTTTTAATAAAAAAGAATATTTGGTAGAGAGATGAAACCATTCAAATTGGTGGAAGCTTGAGTGATAGCCAGATGTTATCAGCTAGTTTGGAGTAGAGAATGACTGCAAAATATGGTGCCAGTCAATATCCGCCACCAATGTACTTAAAAGTATTATTTCTGTATTATGAATAATCAAAATTAAGCCAACCTTAGGTAGGCTGTCTAACCTTATTTTGGCAAAGTGATAAAATAGGTAGATTCAAGAGTTACCCCGTTGAACATGTCAGGAGGCTGGAGCTGAGACTCACTAATCTACAGAAGGACTCTCAGTGGTCTAGCACCCAAACCTTTACCTTTATACCCGATCCCAATCTTCTAACCACTTCTTATTTTTACCTGTCTTTCTTGCTCATAGCCTTTCCTCTTGGTATATAAGTGTAAAGGATGGACCAATGCTCCTTGCGAGCATAATCGCAGAAAAGACATGGTGAGTTTCAATTTCATGGATATCAAACTGAAGGCAGTCTATTTTACTCTCTTGAGTTACCAAAGGCAATGAACTAGATGGTAAACTTTCTGCTGATAGGGGCTGAATTAGCAATATTGCTTAGGTAACAGACCTTTAACAGGTACTTTTGTAACGAATGAATAGAAGTTCTGTCTTGGATATGACTATGGTTTATGATGGGTTGTGACAGACTGTGTGGAGTTTTGTGGGACTGTTGCCTCATTATATGTATTTACTTGATCTCTTAGAATAACTCCTGATTTAATCAATTCTCATGTTTCCTTACAATGGAGGACTTAAAACATGTGGTCAAGTTTTGAAACTTAACTATTACTTACATCTGCCACTGAAACTTGCCAGTTATTTAATGCTCCTGTATTCAAACCTTGTTCTCATTTTGGAAAAAGAAATAAAAAAGTATTTTCATATTTCCCCCTTTCCTTGCTGGATAAGTTTTGCTGGGAGCTGCTTAGGAAAGGCAATCAGATGGCTCTACCCATGACTTTGACTCCTGATGGACTACTTTCTTCAGGAATGCTTAGATACAGGGGTGGTAATGGTCCAATGGCAAATGGCAACAGCCAGGGTCCCACCACTGGCTGCAGCATTGAGCTTCCAGCGTGTGCAGCCCACAGATGCATCTCCTGCTGCCTGGCCTCTCTTGATTTATGTATATTGTAGGATCCAGGTGGACTTGACTACTGTTGAATCTATAAGCAACCCAATATTATTTTAATAAATGCTTTTATCACCACAGTGTCTATTTTCTTTATGTTGTTTGCGAGCAAAAGCCATGACTGATACAGAGATTAGTATCAGTGAGTAGGTTACAGGCAATGGTCCCCAAGAAGAAAGGAGGAATTTGTGATAGATTACCTGACCAGTTGGAGCTTAAGGCAGTAGTAATCCTGTTAGAATTTAGGAATTCCATGGCGGGAAGCAAGTGGCATAGCTCATTAAAGTATCATCTGAGCGTATCTAGGATAAAGTAGCCATTAAAGTCAAAGCTTTGAGAACTGTATTGTCACAATCATAAAACAGTATGAAGGACAGGAGCAGCAGGGTGAAGTGTCAACGCCTAATAACACTTCTAACCATAAAGATGTCACCCCAATAAATTTAAAAAATAAAGATAAAAAATAAACCATAAGAAAAAATAAAAATGGCATTTTCTCTGCATTAAGAAATTAAAAAGAAAAACCAAACAAAGAAATGTTTCTTCTTCAGGCACAAAACTAAAGTTGATGACAACCAAAGCCAATGTTATGAGATGTCACATTTTAACATGGAGGAATTAACATGTTTATATTTCTATGTAAAAATTTAGCATCAATTTGTTTCAAATGGTCTCTGTTTGTACTATTTGCTCTATTACCTTGGGCAAGTCAGGTAGTATAGGGGTTGAGAGTATAGGCTTTGGAGCCAGACTATCTGCCTTCATATTACAATTATACCAGATAATAATAGTGTGAATTTGAATGAGTTACTTAGTATCCTGTTGCCTCAGTTTTCCCATCTATGAAGTGGAATGGCTAGTAGTATCTACCTCATAGAGTTATTGTGAATTTCTAATTAGTTAATCTGTGTAAGGTTATCAGAACAGTGCCTAAAACATAATAATCATTCAATAGATCACAGTTAGAGCTACAATACAATGGTCATTGGGATTAATTGTAATCACATTGGTGATGTTATGCTGATATAATTTGTAAAGAGGGAGCAGCATATATGACTTGGTCATGAAAAGAGACATGCATGTCAGAGGGTACACAATAAAATTAGTAAAAGATGGACCTCAGTGTAGGTTCTAGAGTTCTGGGGATCTCTCCAGCAGAATAATGATTGGGTTAGGGTTTCTTGTGCTTTGTACCATCACAAAAGGCAGGATGCTCCATCAACCTCATGGTATTTGAAGTAAAAAAAAAAAAAAAAGGCTGCTTTTCCATATGTTTCTCTGATTCATTTACTAGGTGGATTAAGCTTACTTTGTGTGGCCTCTGGAAGAAGAAACATGTGATCTGGACTATTATGATTGGAACTATTATGAGAATCACATCCTAATTGGCACTTAGGACCTAGCAGAACAGTGTTGCTTCAGATGGCATTGTGTTTCCAGGTAGAACGATTCTTTGTTAGGATCCCAAAGAATTGTCAGAAAACAAGGACATAATGTCAACTGCAGACAAAGCCTCATTCCACCATGTTACAGAATTTTGCCTTAGTAAAAATGGTAAAGGTTCTTAATCTTTAAAGATTTAACTTGAGACTCAGTCTAATCTTAGGAAAATGAATAGCTAAACATGATCAGATGACAGGGGAAGTGGTTTTGATAACTTTAAGTTTCTGTTTGTTTTTCATTCTGCCATCCACATTTTCTCTAATACCAACATCATTCAACCACCCAAAGCTTTGCCAACAGCATTTTATTTTCTTGTGGAAGGATGGGAGTTGTTAAAATCTCAGTTGGTTTTATATTTGCTTTTTTCTTTTTTGGGAAGTACAATGTATTAAACATATTTTTTTTAAAAAAAAAAGAAAAGGAAATGCACTGACCTAAAAAGAAATGAAAGGGTGATTGGCTACTTAGAAGAACATAGCAAGTAACCTCAAATTTGAGGACTCACCGTGAACTTGGGAATTTTGAAGCCAGTAATGTTTTTCTTCTTAAAGCAGAGGAATGTTTCAAAAGTGTTTTGAGCTACCAGTGACTTCCTAGCTCTGGAGATGTAAAGGGGATTTTCTGAAAACTTGTCACTGAACAGTCTTCCTTTGGTATATGCAGTTTAAAAAAAGACACTAACATCGGTGAGTGGACTTTGTCCAAATTCCTTTGGCCTCCCAGGGGCATTTGTCCAGTGGATCATGGCAGTAGTGGGGAGAGCAAATTTCATAAAAAAAGGAAATGTGGGTAGTTTCATTACTGGCCCGGCAGCCTGGGCTATGTGATATGCTTAATTTTCTGTGAAGTCTATTTTTTTTTCACGTCTCAATGTAAATTGCAGGACTGGAAGGGACTTCAAAAGTTATAAAATCCAAATTCCTCTGAAGATTTCTCCAAGCCATGCTAGCTAATCATAAATGTTGATTTTCTATTTTTTTAGAACACTGTACTCTTTAATGGATGAGAGTAATATTTCTGCTCTACATTAGCCATAATGGGAAGAGAATGATGATAACATCAACAGAAATGTTTTTAGGTGTTGCCATGTCAGGCATTGCGCTAACACTTGACATTTGTGAGTATATGACATATGACTTTAACATAGATGATTTTTTGTCCTATTGTACAGATGAGGAGCTGTTCCTCACCATCACTACAAATGCCTCTCTTTCACAGAGTTGTTTTTAAATCATATGCTTACTACACAGTTTTTTTAAATACCACCTATTCATTTTTCAGGAAAAGTTTTTTTTATGCAATAATTAATTTTTCCTACCAAATATTTAATGAGCACTTTTCATATGTCAGGCACTATACAAGGCAGACAGTACACTTGTGGGTGAAAAAAAATACATATTTCTAACCATGTGGTGCTGATAGTCTAATAGAGTAGACAAGAATAAAGTAAACAAGCAAATGAATATCTGAAGAAAATGACAATCTCTACTATGAAAGGGAATCAATTGTGCCCAGTGGTCAAAGGTGAATGCCCTCTCCACTTCTTATTCCTAGTTGGAAGCTTTATGCAAATTAAAAAGGTCATCTTTTGCTTAAGGTCCATTATCGACAACTATCAGCAAATTATTAGAATAAATACACAAATCAATGAAGACTAGCAATGTGACCAGCACACCGTAGCATCTATAGTATAGAACCTACAAAACTCTACAGCTCCCAGGAGATGACAAATGAAACAAGCTGTTAAGGATGAGACGTGTTCGCAACGGAGAGAAGCCAGGAGTGATGTTACGAATAGGGGAGTAAGCAGTTATGGAGACTTTGAGATGGGGAGAACATGGGGCTTTGAGAAACTTGGCACAGGGAAACGCTACTACGGCATTATAAACTAGGAAGAAATGACACTGGGGAAATGGGCTGGGATTAGCTATGAAACTGGGGCTTTATTTCAACTGCAACAATGTTTCCCTGAGTGATTTTAAGCCAAGAAGTGACAGTATCAAGGTCCACATTGCACCAGTCTCGTCAAGGGGTAACAGCAGCCTAGAGTATGTAGTCCTTTAGCATCATGTCCATTCTTGTCCATCTCTAATACCAGCCTAGGATCTCTAATTTGACGGGGACTGTATTTTACCCAGTGGACATGTTCCAGTTTTGGTACTTTGCAGGAGTGAAGTACACGGAAAAATAGGGGAGAAAGAACCTCACCCTATGTTTCACCTCCTCACCACTACAGGGTGAGTTTCCCTGAAGCAGGCACTAAGATGATATTAGGATTTAATACCTGTTGAAAAGATGGGAGGAAGGCAGGACTGGGCAGAGGGAGAAATTGATGCCACGCTAACCTAACACAATTACAGTCTATCCCTTTAGGAACACTGTCACCGAAATTGCCTGAGGAAGTCAATTAATCAAAGGCACAGAAGTCATGGAAAATAGTTCATGTTTGAGAAAGAGTCCATCTCTGGACCAGATAAAACATGATCACATCTCCGAGTACTTAGTCGAGGCATGGGCCTGTGAAAAGGATGTAAGTCAAGAACCAGAATGGTTATTGGAATGGGGCTTGGAAGTGAAAAAAGTTACTCTCTCAGCAGAGATTTTATTACATGATCCCCCTTCTCTGCTTCTCAGTTTCTCCATGAGCAGAAGTAGACTGGAAACAGATGGCCTTCAGCGACCCTCCCAGTTCTGAAACTCTGATTCTGAGTAAGGAAGCCCTGTTCAGGAAATCTATTACAGCCAGAGCTGTCCTGTTCCATTAGGCCAAATGCATCTAGACTCATCAAAATGGGTTTTGACTCACAGGGACCAAATGTCTTCATTTAGAAGAGACGGGAAAGGCAGCCTTGCAAATTACACCATTTCTCCCACCTCCATTATGCTCTGAGCATTCTGCCAGTGCCGTGACAACCCAACAGCACGCAGCCAATTGGAGCAGAAAAGACAATAACCTTAATGGGGAGGAATTGGGAGCAGGGAGACGCCACAGATTGTATTAGGAGAAATGAAATAATATTTAATTTCCCTGGTCATAAATAATCTGTCTGCCCACATTATGAGCATATCAGAGTTGACAGGAAAAATATTCACCAATATGGGAATAAAGGTCATTATTTCTTCATTATTAGTGGGTAATGAAGGTGGGGGGGCATATCAGATATGTTTTTTTCCCCCTGACAGATGGAACTGCAGGAGCAGAGGAGCTCAGAGTAGCTGGTAATTCTCACAATTTGTCATCAAGAGAATAACAATGATTGTGACAATTCCTCATTCATATTGGTAAGGTTGTTTATAGGTTTCCAAGTGTTCCCCCATTTGTTTGCTCAGATGCTCCTCACTATGTGAAAATGGCTAGTCTCTTTAGAGATACCGGCACTGAGGCTCAATGACTGATTAAACATTTTGGCAGGTTACTCAAAAAAAAGAGAAGTTACCCCAAAACTTGACTTTCCTTTGTTGCTTTAAGATTTTGGCTATGACAGACAACAATCTGTACTATGTACATGCTATTTACTGGTTTTTATTTAAATAAACTTGTATTTTTACTTTATTTTAAAGAATAATTTAAATAGTGCCGTCATAAATGGAAGGTTCAGATTACTTGCCTAAAACAGAAGTATACTCAATTCTCATTATTCATCGTAGTTCTGTTCTATAACAGTGTTTTTAACCACCAAGCCATGGACCAGTGCTAGTCTGCCAGGAATTTCATGCTGGTCCATGAAAGAGTTAACCAACCTGATGTTATATTAAGATTATAGACCAAATGATCTTAGTCCAATTCGCTTATGCTCAGGATGATTTCTGCCTTAGTGGTGCCCGAACTAATTTTATTTTCACTGGTCCCCATGTGTAAAAAGGTTGAAAACCACTGTTCTATAAAATCTCGACACAAACAGAATTGGCAAATACTGAACCATTGTTCCTGGAGGAAACGGAATGTTAGGTTCCCTTAAGCCTCAGGTCACACAATTTCATCACTACAGAACCTTTGTTTTTTGTTTTTTTACATGTTTCTGGTATTAAGATGCCTTATTTAATATATATTGTTGACTTAATGCAAATTATTGTTTTAATATACATTGTTGACTCAAAACATTCAATTCATAGCCAAGTACACTAACCTTCATGCCTGAATGTAGCTTATCTAAGACAAAAATTTTCTTTTCTTTTTTTTTTTTATTCAGTGAAAGGAGGGGAGGCAGAGACAGACTCCTACATGTGCCCCACTGGGACCCACCTGGGAAGCCCATTAGGGGGCGATGCTCTGCCCATCTAGGGCATTGCTCCGTCGCTCAGCAACCAAGCTCTTCCTAGTACCTGAGGTGTAGGCCATGGAGCCATCCTTAGTGCCCTGGGCCAACTCACTCCAATTGAGCCATGGCTGCAGGAGAAGAGGACAGGAAGAGAGAGAGAGAGAGAGAAAGAGAGAGAGAGAGAGAGAATGGTGGGGTGGAGAGGTGGATGGGCACTTCTCCCATGTGCCCTGACTAGGAATCAAACCTGGGACATACACACACTAGGCCAATGCTCTACCACTGAGCCAACTCTCCAGGGCCACAGATTTTCTCCGCTAGGCACATTCTTTTGCTTAGGTAGACAAGCTAGCACTTTTAGCACTATGGTTAGGGGACATATTAAACAGAAAAATCACTAACAATAAAACCCCCACAAAAATGCAAAATTTGTGGCACTAAACAGACCATGAAAAGGACACTTGTTTACAGTATTGGAGCTAAAACAAGAAGGCAGATTGTCACCAAGTTCAAACTCAGGTGGGAACAGATGAGCGTGCTGATTCATTTTTTTACCCACTCTGCATATATTCACAAGTGATTACAAAACATGGCAAATATTGATTTTGGAATTGCAAATAAGTTTTAACAAGTTGGTGAATTCTTGTATATGAAATATACAAATAATGAATATTGACTATAGTGTTAAAATTAAACCCAATGGAAACAATTCAATCTTATTGAATCCTAGGTAGATAGTCTTGCTGGTCCAAGACTCTCAGTATAAGGCCTATATTTTCTTTGTTAAGAAGGAAGGATGAAATTAGATATTAAAGATTGATTCTTCTCTAACTGGGAATTTCTCCTGAACTTAATACAAAAAATTGGAAGACAATTAAAATGAAAATAATTTTCTCATCATGTGATTCACTCTTTCTTAGTGTTAAATTTATGTACCCCCTGCAATGATTTTGAGGATCTTTTCAATCACCATAAGCATTATGTATGAACATTTGGAAGGCACCCAAGCTACAGGTCATCTTTTAGGAAGCATTGTGCCAGAATATAAAAATCACCCAGATGTCCTGAACCTAAGGTTGTCTTCAATATTGTGGCAGAAAAAAATGGCTCTTTTCCCTCCCCTTTCTCTGTCCACAAGTTTGAAGCTAGCTTACCTGTATTAACAGCTCCTTGGACCACTGAGCATACTTTGCATTCCACTGTAGTTCCTGAGATAAACTCTTTATTTACGAGATGTGCAGAAGATGGCAACAAATCATGGGAGTTCAGCTGGTTGACCCTGCCTCTCCTTTACGTCTAATAATTTTTTCCATGCTTCAAAAAACCCAAAGAAAGAAATATAGCTCTCCTTTCAAAATGTACTTCAGAAATCATTTCATTCCCTTGTTTTCTTTTGCTGAGTTCAAGAGCTGAGGCTGAACTCAGGGGAAGAAAGTCATCTTTTGCTATCAATTTCTCTGCCGGTGGGAAGGGAGCTTCACTGGACTTGGTTCTTGTATTATAGCCCAGGCGCAGAGTCTCCTTTTTCTTAGATTTGCCCCAAACTGCTTTATGTTACCAACTTGTGTAACTCCACAGAACAGACACTGAGTCTATTTATATAGACAGTATGAATGAATGAGAAAATGAGACTTGAAGTGCTAGTCATAATAAACAGAGCCACATAGCCTTTTCATGATCAACATTGCTGGTGTGGAAAGAAAGAAAATTAACTAAGGTTAAAAAAAAATGGATTCTAGGTTTAGATATGTCAAGTATTGACAGTTCAAGTAAGTCATTTAGCCTTATAACTGTGGCTTTGTCCAGTTCTATGTGCCAAGTCACAGTGGTGCATGACAAAGATGTCTAGGTTTATGAAGCTCTTCCAGAACTGCCAGTTACCACGAGTGACCAAGGGAAATACCTTCAGTCTCTTTACGTCTCAGTTTTGTAGTTATAAAATAAAGAAATAATAACTATTTCAGAGGACCACTGTGAGTATTAAATGAAGATTCTTAGGTTCAGTGAGAACATAAGGCACCTAGAAAATCATTGGTTCGTGAGAGGTTGCTTTTAATTTAGCCTCAGATTTATTATCAATAAGGGGGAAATTTTACCATTTGGAGGGAAGTGATGTAATAGAAAGGTAAGAAATGAGGTGTAAGCAGCAGCTGGGCTTGGGTTCCAATTTCTCTTTTGCTGCCTAATACACTTATGAACTTGACATAAAACTCCAGTCACCCGGCCCCCCTTTTATAAAATGATTATAAAATAGACTTTCCAAAAAGTTGTGATGATTAAAGGATATAAAGCACTTAGCGCCTGAAACTATGCAAGGGATCAATAAATGGTGGTTTTTATTTTAACTTATTTATTATTTTTCTCTTAGAGGTTGAGAGATGTTGACACCAACCTATCTGAATCAAGAGAAATACTGCATGTTTTATGGGGTCTTAAGACATTAACTGATAAAACACATGAAAACTTAGCAATCAAAGAATCATAAACTCTTAAGGTTGAAAGGATGCGGGAGATCATCTAGCCCACTCTGCACTATGCATGAATGGCCATCAGGATATCCCAGGCAAATGTTTGGCTTGCTTTTATCTCAATGTCTCCAGTCAATCCCAAGGACACTAATTCCATGAAGGCAGTTCCTTCAATTGGCTTTAAGCTTCATTTGTTAAGAAGTTCATAATTAAGTCAGGTATATTCTGTCCCCACATAAAATCACCCACAGATCCTGGTTCTGCCGCTAGATACATACAGCACCTCTGGACAACATGTAGGACTTGAAGACTATTATTGCCTCCTTACTCCGCGGCTTTTATGAGTTAGGGCTAGGATTTTGGTCAAACAGACACGGCTTAAATCTAAGGCATCCTCTACTCTTATGTGATGTTAAACATAGTTATAGAACTCATCATATCTGTTTCATCAGTTTTATTACAGAGATGTGTACATGCACACACACCCACACAGCTCCCCTTGGATCAAGTTGTGAAAATTAAATGAAATGGTGCACTCAAAGTTCCCAGGACAGTGCCTAGCACAAAGTGAGTTTTACTGAACTGTAGCCATGTGTTAACCATTGTTATAGTAACATAAATACAGCCTTCTCCCCTGGTTTTCTTGACTCCAGCTCGCATAGTTCCCTGATTTGCAGCTACCTCATTCACTCTCCCAGACTCTCTTTCTGGGATAGACCCTCTAAAAGTATAATTCAGAACAAGTCTTTGTATTTCAAACAATTTGACCAGATCAGAACAAAAGAGAACAGATGACTCTCTCTGTCAGAGGTCTAATATTACCTTACTTTCATCAGAATTACATCATGCCATGGATTAATACTGAGTTTATGGTCAACTAATCATCCAGGGCTTTCCTTTCCTTTGTTGCTTAACTTTTCTTACTAAAACACATTTCATCTGATCCAACAGCAGGAAGAAGCAAGGGCCCAGAGAGATTCTGTGACTTTCCCAAGGTTATTGTAAGGTTGGACCAAGGTTTCAGGCCCAGCAAGCAGGTCTACTGATGTCCCAGACCACAGCCACTTAGAACCAAGTACGCTCTCTCTGACACTGCAGTTTCACAGGGATTGCTTTAGCAGTTCTAAATTCTTCTGCTGTCACCTCACCTCTGAGACCCATAGGCCATTCTCAATGTGAGAAAAGGAATGGACTCAAGGAGTGAGAATGTGGCCCAAATAAGTGAGAAGTGGCTTTCCTCTTCCTGGAGGCAAGTCACTTTCACTGGGGTGACTCTGGTGACTGATGTCTACTGATTGCAATCACGCTGACCCTCTCTGTCCCTTGGCCAATAGGTCTGGACAGCTCACAGTGACCCATACCCAAGAGGTGGAGAAAAGAGGCAGAGACTTCCCCTATGCCTCTTCCTCTCTGATTGGCCCCTTGATACCTTCCACCCAAGGCCCTGGGATGTCTTCAATGCCTCTACTTTTTCTCTTCATCAGCATGGTGTCACTTCCAGATTGTCTGACAGCTGCTCCTGATAAGCACCCAAGCAGCTGAGTTTCTATAAGAAATGAAGCATTACCAGCAGCTGGCTGCACTTACTGCAGAGAAATAGAGACACCAAGCTCTTCATTGGAAACTCAGAGAGAGAACTTGGAGTTCAGCAGAGCAGGGGAAGGGAACAGGATAGAAGGATCGGAAGTCAGGTTCAAGGAGTAGAACACCAGAGACCTAGCTGATAATTTCAAAACATTATGATCATCAGATTAAAAAAAAATGCAGATCTGTGGATTTCAAAAACAAAAGGAATATCATCACAAATAAAGAGGAATGCAATATAATTATAAAGAGATCAATTCCTCAAGAAGAAATAACAATCCTAAATGTGGCTGCGTCTAACAATAGAGCCAAGTACAAATAAGAGTAAAAGTTCACGAGGCAAAAACTGAAGGGATAAAAGTGGTAAAAGATACATCCACTATTATATTTGAAAAAGTCAGTACTGCTTGTTTTTTAGTAATTGGTAGATCAAGTAGATAAAAAATTAGTAAGGCTATAGTTAATCTCGGTAGCACAATCAACTTTACCTAACTGACATTTACAGGATAATCCATTAACAACAACAGGACAGTCATCACGATACCACATTCTGTGCCACAACACATATATTAAAAAATTAAAATAATAGAAAAAATACGAAGCATGCTGTCAGAGTGCAACGGAATTAAGGAGGACATCAATACTTGAAAGATGCATGTGGAATCCACAAATATTTTGAGATTAAACAACATATTTTGAAATAGCACATTGGTCAAAGATGATGTCACAAGTGATATTTTATGTAAATTTGTTTTTATTTCCCACCTGGTGACCCAATCATTTTGCATTAAGACTGAAACAAGTGATATTTTAAACGAATTTGAATAAAAATTGAAATACAACTGATCAAAATATTGTGGGGTGCAATGAAAGCAGTGTTAAGAGTAAAATTTATTAATATGTATTTTAGATTAAATATGTACTTTAGAAAATAAGAAAGATCTAAAATTGAAAACATAATCTGTCATCTCAGAGAAATAGAGAAGTAAAAGCAAATTAAGTCTGAAACAAGCAGAATAAAGTAATTAACATAAATCAGAGCAAAAGTCTATGAATTTGAAAACAAAAGAAATAGTCAATGCAACCAAAAACTGTTTATTTGAAAAGATCAATAAAATTGATAAACATCTAGCCAGGCTAACTACCATGAGGAAAAAAAGACACAAATTACAAATATTGGAAATGTAAGTTGTGTGATTACTACCAATACTTTGGACTTTAAAAGGATATTAAGGGAAAGGTACAAAAATGATATGGCCACAAATCTGATAATCTAGATAAAATTGACAAAACCTTGGAAGGGCTCAATAGCAAAATTCACTCAAGAAAAAATAATCTGAATATAACTATACATATTAAAATGGAATTAATATTAATATGCTTCTCCTAAAATCACCAGGCCAAGCTGGTTTTACAGGTGAATTCTACTAAACATTAAAAAAAAAAACAACAATGATACCAATTCTCCACAAGCTCTTCCCAAAAACAAAAGCAGAGAGAACATTCCTTAGTTCATTCTATAAGATTAGCATTATCCTAGTAAGAAGACCAGGTAGAGACAAGAAAGAAAAACAAAACAAAACAAAACTACAGACCTTGCTCATGAATATAGATGAAAAATTCCTCAGTAAAATATCACCAAACCAAATGTACTCATGTATATTAGGGATTAAGCAATACCACTATATGGGACTTATCCCAGGTAGGTAAGGCAGGCCCCCAAACTAATCAGTGTTATCCACTAACCAGCAAGCCAAAGAGACAAATCATGTGACCATATCAACTGATGCAGACAAAGCATTTGACAATTTTCAACACCCCCTAAGGATAAATACTCTCAGCAATCTAAGAACAGAGGGCACAGTCTTCAACTTTATGAAGAATAGCTACAGAGGAAAAAAAAATAGCTATCGTTCAAATTATTCCAATTGATCAGAAACTGGAAACTTTCCCGGGATCAGAAAATGGCAAGGCTGATATACTTTATCACTGCAAATATTATATCCCCAAATAAGTTAATCCGTTATTTTTATATATAGTAGCAATTTTTGAATGAAAATCTATAATTTTTGATATAAAAGTTCATGCTTTTCCCAAAATCATATAGTTTATATATTTGGAGTCATATTTAAGAAGAATTTCTCTATCACAAGATCATAATTCTCTGAGACTGTGAATTATTGATTACATTGCTTTCTTCTTTTATATATGAGCCCTTGATCTCTCTACCCTGTGTAAGGCAGAAGTCTAACATTTTCCCCACCAGGTAGTGATTCCGTTTTTCCAGGAACACCTGTGAAATGATTTGTCCTTGCCCTATGGGTTGTTAGTACTATCTCCATCATATACTAAATTGCTATGTATAAATGAGTCGGGTTTAAGATCTTTATACTCTTGATCGAGAACCTTTCAGTTCGTTTCCTTCACTAGCCTGTCTAACTTTTGTTACTTAAACCCATCACTTCTAATGACTATATTTTGTCTTCACATCTGATTGGAACAGTCTTTCCTCTTTGCTTTTCTTTTACAAAGTTCACTTAGGTCTCTGTGAAGGTTTTATTTTATTTTTGTATACTTTAGAAAAGTTATTGAAGTCTTCAACAATTTTATTTTATTTATTTTTTTATTTTATTCATTTTTTTTTAGAGGAGACACAGAGAGAGAGAGAGAGAGAGAGAGAGAGAGAGAGAAAGAAAGAAAGAAATGGGGGAGGAGCTGGAAGCTCAACTCCCATATGAGCCTTGACCAGACCAGTGCAGGGTTTTGAACTGGCGACCTCAGTGTTCCCGGGTCGACACTTTATCCACTGCGCCACCACAGGTCAGGCAGTCTTCAACAATTTTAAAGTTAATGTAAACTTTCTAGATGTTTCAGGATGGATGCCAGTTTTACCAATTTCATTCAGCATCTTTTTATTGTTTGGCACAATTGGATAATATGTAGGGGTCACTGGTTGGGGATCAGATTCTGTGCAGAATGCTTTGCATGTTTTACTGCATAGATTTCTCACAGAAAACCCACGATAACAGCGTGTTATTAGCCCCGTTTTATTTAGGACATGTAGAAAAGTTAAGGGAGTTTGTCAAGGTCACTTTCTCAAGAAACATCACATGAGATTCAACGCAGTCAGTTTGGTTTTAGAGCAAGTTCTTAGTCATGTATTGTTTTTTAAAAAATAAAACAATTGGACTTTGAAACCCTATAAAGAAGGCTCCATTTTCTCCATTTCCTCCAGGAAGCCAGTCTTCAATACATCCATACTCTCTTATCCCAAATGGAAGTCACAGTTTCTTCCTTGGAACTCCCATGACTCTTTGGGGCCATGTGTTTACAGCATGAAGAATTGGAATATTCACATGCATGGCAGCTTTGGGATAAATAGAATAACATCTCTCTTAACCCCTGCCCCCCAATGGTACTTAGGTCTGCGTGAATTTGACACGCAATTCAGTGGGAGGAGTATTAATTTTTAAATTGCATGGGTAGTGAGAGGTTAAAACAGGGGTCGGGAAACTTTCTGGCTGAGAAAGCCATGAATGCCACATATTTTAAAATGTAATTCTACGAGAGCCATACAATATGTTTAACACTAAATACAAGTAAATGTGTGCATTTTATGTAAGACGAACACTTTTAAAGTACAGTAAGTCTCTGGATTCTTTTTAATACGTTGTTATGCTGCTGCTAACCAATGATGAATAAAGCACTTCTTACTATTAATGCGACTTCTGGTGTGGCATGGTTTTGTTGATGGCTTTGTAGTCTGGTTGATACGTAGTGAGGTTAAGCTTCATGCAGGCATTGAGACTTCCATCCGTTAAACATGATCGTAGGTTGGTCTTAACATTCTTTAGATGTGAGAAAGACTGCTCACATGCATACGTAGAGCCAAACATTTTTAGTACACCGATACTCACGCGCTGGCGTGTGTGGTATGTGATGGGAAGCACGTTCAAAGTTTTGACAATCAGCTGGTCTGTGGGTTGAAGTTTTTTCATTTCTCCCCACTTGTGTTTGCTCGCCAACTCTGCTGTTGTGCAAGTCTTTCAAAATATTCATTCAGTGACTTAAACTTATTCACCCACATGTCTGAGGCCGTCAGGTCAGCTGCTTGTAGCTCAAAATCTCTGCCAGAGACACCGGGGATGTAACTCAGGTCGGTGCTGTCCACTGCACACTCGTGTGGATGGGTGATGAACTTAAAAAGACGAGTGCAAAAAAAAAAAAAAAAAAAAAAAAGACGAGTGCACTCATGAAATTCTCCAAAGCGCACTTTGAATGACTGCCGGAGATTAGATGTGAAGCCCACTAGCTACTGGAGATCAAGATGTTGAGCAGGGTCATTTGCTGTGCATGCATCTTTCAACTCTCCCAGTTCTTCAAAGTGTAGTAAATGACCTGTTTCAATGTCGGCAATGAAGAGTTCCAGCTTGTTTTTAAATGCAAACACTGCTTGTTGAAGGGATAAGACTGTTTTCCAATTCCTTGCATTTTCACATTGAACTGGTTCAGATGTTCAGTCATGTCCATGAAATAGTAAAACTTCAGGAGCCACTCAGTGTTAGCTAACTCAGGATGCTCGATGTTTTTTAATTCAGGAAAAGTCCAGATTTTGCTCAGACAAGTCACAAAATGGCTAATCACCTTCCCTCTTGACAACCAACGCACATTGCTGTGCAGAAGCAGACCAGGATAATTATTCCCAACTTCATCCAGCAGTGTTTTAAACTGGCGATCATTTAAAGCTCGGGCAACAATAAAATTGACCACCCGAATGACCAGTGGCATCACCTCACCAAGCTGCTCGCCACACATCTGAGCACAAAGTGCCTCCTGTTGTAGGATGCAGTGAAAACTTAGGATGGGTCTCTTTTTATGTTAATAAAGAAGCGCTCCAAATCCTCTGTTTTTCCCCACCATGCACGGAGCACCATCAGTACACACCAAAATAAGTTTACCCATCGGTAGATTATTTTTCGTTAGCGAACTCAGTGAAAGACTTGAATAAATCCTCCCCTCTTGTTGTCTCTTTCGTAGGCAAAACAGCAAGACTTCCCTCATGTAGTGTGTCACCAACAGCATACCTTGCAATCACGCTGAACTGGGATAAATGGCTTACTTCTGTTGACTCATCCAAAGCAAGAAAAAAGAATGGTGCTGCATTTATGTCCTTCACTTGTGTTGCCTCAATTTGATTTGCCATCATAATGGTACGATTGTGAACAGTTCTTGCCGACAGAGACATGTCTTTTATTCATTTGATTATCTTGTCTTTATTTGAAAAGGCATCAAAAAGTTCATTGGCAACATCAAGCATGAATGTTTTGGCATACTCCCCATCTGTGAATGGCTTTCCGTTTCTCAGAATTGCTAAAGCACCAGCAGAGCTAGCCAAATTCTAGTCACCTTGTTGGGTCCAAACATAGAGTTGCTGCTGACTAGCTTGCACTCTGCACAGTAGATCTTGACATGCTTTTCTTCTGCTGTCCCTGGCTGAATAGTTAGATGCAAATGTAGTATGGCGTGTGTCAAAGTGCCGCTTTATATTGGACCGTTTCATTGATGCAATTTTATCATTGCATATTAGACACACTGCAGAAACTGCTCTCTCCACAAAGGCAAATTCCTCTTGTCCATTTCTGCTGAAAAGTACGATACTCCTCATTGTTTTTTCTTTTAGCCATCTTCTTAGTCAAAAGGGTTTCTGCAATTAGCTAGCTGACTACTTGATTAAAAGGAGGGAACTTGCCTGACCTGTGGTGGCGCAGTGGATAAAGCGTCCACCTGGGAACACTGAGGTCGCCAGTTCAAAACCCTGCACTGGTCTGGTCAAGGCACATATGAGAGTTGATGCTTCCAGCTCCTCCCCCCTTTCTCTCTCTCTCTCTCTCTCTCTCTCTCTCTCTCTCTCTCTCTCTTTGTGTCTCCTCTCTAAAATGAATAAAATAAAAAAAAAATTTTTTAAAAGGAGGGAACTTTACTTTCTGACTGCACAATGACCCATGTACATTATGCATTATCCAATAAAAATTTGGTGTTGTCCCGGAGGACAGCTGTGATTGGCTCCAGCCACCTGCAACCATGAACATGAGTGGTAGGAAATGAATGGATTGTAATACATGAGAATGTTTTATATATTTTTTTAACGTTATTTTTTTTTATTAAATATTTGTCTGGCAGCCTGATGCAGCCATCAAAAGAGCCACATCTGGCTCATGAGCCATAGGTTCCCGACCCCTGGGTTAAAAGGAAAGAAGACATGATTGTCCCAAGAAAAATGGTTTATTCATCTTTAGGAAATTGATTATTGTTAATTATAGATACACTTCTGTGTCCCTATTCCTAACCATGGAGGACACACCTTCATCCCCCTAAATTCCATGACTGCCTGACTGTTTGTTTTCACATGACACAATTGCATCCAAATGGGGACATTACGTTCACCTCCCATTCTCTTTTTCCCTTCTATGTGGGGCTACATTATAATCCTTGTGCTGGTAGCAATAATAGTTGACATTTTTATTAATTTAAAATTGGTGTTTCCTTTCATGTAACATCCAATATCAACAATGTATTTCATTATTTCTCCTAAGCTCTCCAAGCAAAAAAAAAAAAAATTAGTGGCTGAAGTCAGGACATACAAAGTCTTTGCTGGCCTCACCTCAGCAACCCACCGATTCAGGAGCCAACTTTTAACATAATAGAACATATGCTTATGTGTGTCCAGGTCTTGCCTTCCCCAGACTCTGAGTGGCATCTGTGCCATTGAGGCTGGTCTCCACTTTATTCATGATCGGTGAACTCCCATTCAACCTTTCTGACAGCTCAAGAATATAAATAAAATGAGGAAATTGTTATTTAATATTATAATGATAATTTGTATAATTGGCATGCAAATAAATAAGTAATCAATATTATAATAATGGAATAAAATATTATCGAGAAAAATGTAAACTTATAATTACTGCAGTATTTTAAGATAGTATTTACATCCATAACACATTTTTAAAATAGGATTAATTACAAAGAAAAGAGTCCACAGAAAATTTTCAGAATGACTAAGTGGCTCTCGTTGGATGGTAGAGTCATGGGGATTTATTTTTCATACTCTTATTTATTTTTTAAATTTTATCCATCAAACATTAATGCAGAAGTGGATAGCTGTTCACAAAATACATGCTCTCCTTCCATAGCATAGTATTTGCTCAGAGAAGTCTACTGAGCAGGAACCCCTCATGTCTGGATAGGGTCATGGGACTCCGTGCCTGCCTGTGGATGAAACACAGGCCATGTAAGACCTGAGCTAGTTAAAGAAGCAGGTGCCTTTACTACCCACTGTTTCCTTTAGAGGGAACTCTGAGGTCCTAAAAGATGTCCGACTCACACAACAGAAAGAATCTATGTCCAGGAAGTTGCCTGCTAGACAGAAACATCTACACTGGCAAATTACCTAGGCAAAATATCAGTTATTGACAACCGCCTTTCTTTTTCTGAGTTCTCCTGGGAATAGAACATTTAAGAAAAAATTATTGTAGGTAATTTTTAAGGAGTTGATTCACGGAGCAAGAGCAGAAAGGTCAGTGGTGAGTCGGAGGGGAGGTAAAGGTAATGGCAGGATGCCTTAGTGAGTTGACCAGCCCGCAGAGAGGTGGTGCTCAATCCCCCAGCATGCACTCCCCTCAAACTTTCTACCTATGGGAGGGCAGAGAAGGCATTCATATATATATTTCCAGCTCCCACTGGTCAAGAGCTGACCATTTGGACATTGACTCTGGCTTACAAATGGCACGTATTTCCAGGCACAATATTTAATGTAAGTATCCCTTTTAGCCCTGGAGCAACAAGCTAGCACTGCCTAATGCATGGTTGAAACAAGGTGCGGCTAGGCTGCACCTGACATGGCTGGAATCAAAGTTGAGGTCAAAGGATTTGAAGTGGTGCCAGAGGTGTTTCCTAGTCACTTACAACGTATGTATGATTGACCGATTATGGTATCTTACCTTAACTAGAATAAGCTATATTAGCCTTGTAACCAGAAAACTCCCTCTCCACCCCCCCCCATACACTTTTTTGTTTGGTTGTGTAAAATAGTTCAGAATCCTTACTACACTCAACTCTTTTGATTCATTTGGAAGCAAACCGCACAGCGAAACATGCTCCGCATCCCAGTCTTAATTCATTTCTAACTTACTTAACTATTCAACCACCAAAGCCCATCGCTTCACCTCCAAAACAACATTCAGAATCGTCCCTGCTTACTTACTCATCTGCGGCCCTTGCTTTAGTTGGGGGTCTTTCCCAGTCCATGCCTTGACTATTGCTAGAGCATCCAATGTCCCCTACTTGTAGTTGACACTTAAAATTAAATTTTGGTGTGGTTAAATTCTGCTTAGAACTTATTTCAAGGGCACCCCATTGTTAGAAAGCCCAAGCTCTCCAGGAGGAAGTCCACACGCTTCATCATCCAGCCCTAACACACACCTCAGGTCAACCTCAGTCATGCCCTGGGTTACACCCTAGGTAATTTGCCAATGTAAATGTTACACGGCACTTGGGGCAGACAGGAACAATAAATACTCAGGGCACCCCAAGTCCTTCCATGCCGCTCTATACTGGAAATATTTCCCCTCACTTTTACCCAGAGCAGGGGTTTGTCAGCTACAACTCTTAGGCCAAATCTCTCTTACCACCATGAGCTAAAAAATTTTTTTAATCTTTTCAAATGATTAAAAAATAATTTTCAAGATAATAATATTTTGTGTCACACAAGAATCATACAGGATTTAAATTTCATTAACACAGCTTTTGGGAACACCTTCATACTTGTTTATTTAGTTACAGGCTGTCAGTGGCCACTCTGGTAGCACCAAGGCAGAGATGAGGAATTGGCACAGACCCGTATGGCACAGAAACCAAAGAGCATGTGCTGCCTGTCCTTTACAGAAAATATGTGTTGGGAACTACCCAGTCTATGAAGGGCCATTTCACACATCGCTGTCCCCATGGCATTTAGTCCTTCACTGACGTTGAAGAAAGCTCTGTTTCCACCCATGTAAACTGTTTCTTTACATAGCTTCTCCCCACTGTTGTTCCACTACCTTCTGGGGAGCCAAGGTGATGCCTTATTCATCTCTGATTGTCCCCTGCCCACCAGGAGGGGGCCAGGTACATGTAGGGGCTCAGTTAACATTGTATGCCCCGCTTCCAGATGCCATGCTGCCTCTTCTGGACCTCGGTGGTTAAGAGGATAGGCTTTGAAGGTGGACTGTCTGTGTGTGATGCTGGGGTTAGCATATGATGCTGTGCAACCTTGGGCAAGTCACTTGAACGCCTCCAAGCCTCTGTATCCTCATCTAAGAACCAAAGATGATAATAGAAACTGCATCATAGCCCTGTTATGAGAATTACACGCAATGACATAGGCAAAGCACAAAACACGGTGCAAGCACATAGTATATCTTCAGTTGACATTATCTATGATGGTGATGACTACGTATTTCCCTAAGCCCCGGGTCATCCAGGAGACATTGCTGAGCAAATACTATCCTCCCCCTCCGCCCCCCCCCCCCCGTCCCCTGTACACAGCTTTATAGTAGTAGTACCTGCATTTTTTAAAGCTATTTTAATGTGCTCATGCATTGTTCAATAAAATGACTTGTTGAGGCAAGGGGAAGCAATAGGCTTGAAAAAAAAATAATATTTTCATTTTATCTAAGAATCTGTCTCAATCTTGTTTTGCTTACATCTATCTTCTTCCTGCTGGGTTTGTTTTCCTTCTTTCTCCATACTTCTTCCCGCCGGCGATCTGTGGCTTTGCTGCTTGCCCGACTGGCTTGATTACTTCATTCTGCTTGTTCGACCCCTTCGGTCTAGCTGGACTCCTCCCACCTGGGCCCCTCGCCTTCACTGTTTTCCCCTCTCTCCTCTGCCTTCTCCTTTCTTTCTTTTTTTTTCTTTTGTTGTTTCTCGCTTTCTATTTCTCTTTATCACCTGTCACTTATTTTCCCTCTCATTCCTTTTTTATTTTTGCCTTTCATCCTTTCCTTTTTGTCTTGAATTAGACACTTTCCTCTCTTTATTCTTTTCACTCCTTCCATTCTCTGCTCCTCTCATTTTGTTTTCTTTTTCTGTCATCTCCCTATTGTATTCCTGGTCTTTCTTCCTTTTATTTATTTGTTCTTTTTACATTTTTTTTCCTGTCTGCCCCTGCATGCCACCCATACCGGGTCCCCTCTCAGGGTCCTGTGCAGGGTAGATGCCAGCCGGCCCCTAGGTGGCTCGTGGATCAGCAAAAAGTGATTAGTCACCCAGCAGAGGAAGAAGACAAGCTGTTGGAGAGAAGCTGGTGCTTGGGGAGCATCTCAGGGCCAGGCAGCAAATAGAGTGGTCAGGAAGGAAGAGGAGGTGGTGTTTAATGGAATGGAAACAAAATAGGTGAGAGAAAATGCAATGGAGAAAGCAAAGCAGTCCGACACAGGAGAATTTAGTCAGAATGAGATTGTCATCAGATCAGCTGGGGGCAGAAAATAGCAAAACAAGACTGTCGGAGTGAATCCTTTGTCAACTGGGAGCTTTTCGTTCTCAGCTCCCCTGCGTGGCTTCTCAACACAGTTTTGTTCTTTCCTAACCATTTTGTTTGACTCTTCCCACCAGACTTTGCTGTTCACTCAGTCCTGCCTGATTCCTGTTTGTTGATTTATGTGCTCGGGCACCAGGGACTGGCCCAGAGTGAAGAAAGAAGCTATGTGACACGGTGTTAGAGGTGCAGATTCAGCAGTCGTAGTTGGCTTGGCACTTGGCTCTAAAAATGAAACTGTTTCTGTCGTATAAGAATGGTGTAGAAGTGCCTTGGCTGGGTGACTCAGTGGATAAAGAGTCATCTCAGTGCATGGAGGTCGTGGGTTTGATCCCCAGTCAGGACATACATGAGAAGCAATCAATGAGTGCACCCGAAATGGAACAACTAAGTGGAATAACCAGTTGATGCTTCTCTCTCTCTCTCCCTTATCATCCCACCTCTTTCCTCCAAATCAATGAAAAAAATATTTCTAAAGGTATAAAATTACCTCTTCCTATTACCTAACACCAGCCTTGGAACTAATTAGCTTGGGCTACAGTGCTATTTCTCCTCCTACTACTTTTGTGATCTTGGCAATTTAGTAACTTCACTGGTCCCATTTATCTTTATCACAGGGATGACACAGCACTACTGACTCTCATAGGTAAGGCTAATGTGAAGATTGAGATACCTGAGGTCCAGGGCCAGGTCCAGTGCCTGGTACATATGTAGTCAAGCTCCATCAGTGTTTGTTGGCTAACGAGTAATATCCTAATAGGTTGTTCCATCGCTCTCTTGCCATACGTTGGCATCAGCCTTCTCGGATTACCCAGTCTCTGCCCAGCCTTCTTACTCTAAACAAGTGCTCCTTGCATTGAACAGCTCTCTGCTATTTGGGCCAACTGTCTGAGATTGGTGCCTGGGAAAGGCCATGATTTGCTCAGCAACAAGAGCTGTATCCTGGCAGACTTCACAGCTGCGTCTGACCCCACCCACACATCCCCACATCCTCCTTTCCTCTTGGTTTCTGCTGGGGAAAAGAAAAGAAAAAGGTTGAACCACCTCCCAGCCCACCCCAGGAATTCACCACTCCGGCTTAAATAGATACCCTAGTTAAATATACATCAAAGGAGCCCCCCACACTGGATCAGTTTGGCTCTCAGTGAGAGTCTCATCACAAAAACCTTTTCTCTCCAACTCTCTCTTCTCCACCCCCAACCTTCTCCCCCACCCCAGCCTGCCCTTTGGAAGTGCTCTTTACACCCACCCTGTGCTTATAACCCTGGTATTATGAGGCTGCAACTCAGCAGGAAATTTCCAAAGATGATTTCACTGATTTCTCCTGAACGCTTCATTGCAACACAATGGGGTCACCAGGCTGTGAACCAAAAGAGACAGTCAGGGTTGCCTGACACCCTGCCGAGCGGGTGCTCGGAAGCCACTCATCAGCAGGCTCACCCTGCTGACCTCTCAGCTGTACTTTGCCTCAGTTTCCTCCACAGGCACAATACCAATGATCCCTGCCATTGCTTCTGGCTCTAATATTTAGAACTCCCAACTCTTCCCTGCTTAGTACAGATATCTGCAGAGCCTTTATCTCTGCTCTGTGTATCCATGATGTGGACAATAGCATCCGTTTTTGGAAAATGACCCCCCACTTTTGTCCTGTTTCCTCAGATAATAACATGCAAATTCCAAAAGCATATGAGTCTAATGAGGGCTATGCAGAAGAACCACCTTTCTGAAGGGCGAACACAGCAACGGGCATGTATGACAGTGAATTAGGGATGGCTAAGTTCCAACACCAAGCCATCAAATTTTGAAAAAAAACCAAAAACAAATAAAAACCATTGGGTACCACTGCTTTAGATTTGAATTAATATATATATATATATATATATATATATATATATATATATATATATATATTATTATTAATTCTAATGGGGTGACACCAATAAATCAGGGTACATATGTACAATGAAAACATCTCCAGGTTATCTTATCATTCAATTGTGTTGCATACCCGTCACCAAAAGTCAAATAGTCCTCTGTCACCTTCAATCTGGTTTTCCCTGTGTCCCTCCCCTCCTCCCTATCCCACTCTTCCCTCCCTCCCCCCATCCCATAACCACCTTTTAGGAATATACCCTAAGAACACCATAGCACTGTTCGAAAAGAAGAAATGCGCCCCCATGTTCGTGGCAGCATTGTTCACAATAGCGAAGATCTGGAACCAGCCCAAGTGTCCGTCAGAAGATGAGTGGATTAAAAAGCTATGGTACATATATACTATGGAATACTACTCAGCCATAAGAAACGATGACATCGGATCATTTATAACAAAATGGATGTACCTTGATAACATTATACGGAGTGAAATAAGTAAATCAGAAAAAAATAAAAACTGAGAACAGCATGATTTCATAGATTTGAATTATTTTTAAAAAGCTAAGAAATATTAACATTGGGGGACAAATAAAGACAAAGGAGAAAGTGGAAATGAGTTTGTAACAACTTTGGTTATTGTAATACCCTGAGGAGGATCCAAAACAACCTAATGTCAGTGGCGGGGGGGGGGGGTGGGGGGGAGGGGCGCTGTCTCTCTTTGGTGCTGAGTGTTAAACTAAAGACTGTGGCTTCATCAGGTGGCCTTCTCTCAGATTTTGGAAAGTAGAGATCTGTAGTGATGCTGACCCCACACCCCAAATGTATTCGTGGCAGGGAAACAGTGAGCGGTGACAGAAAGAACATGGTAGCAAATTAAGAGATTGATAATACAGAATTTTAAGTCCTAGAAGGAAAAAAATTAAAAAGATATTCAAAGAGATATTGGGAAGCCATGAGAGAAGGGGGAACTGTTAATAAAATTTAGAAAAAGAAAGAACTAGAGGAGGGAAGGTGTGAGGTGGAAGCTGTGGTATAAGACCGAGGGGCGTTGCTTTGGGAACAAAGAGACCTAGCATCTGATAGAAACGGTCCCAAACTCCCTGGTGACACTGTGAGCCTCTCTGCACCTCAGTAGAAGCATATGTTAACACAGGGTAACAAACAGCCTGCCCGCCCTTCCGAGAAGATAAGTTATTGTGAAAATTAAACAAAACGAGGGCGATGAAAGTAATTTGTTCGCTATACACAGGTAAGAGACATGTTTATCACAAAACGTTATTCCTGAAACAGCGGTGATCCCAAGTTCATTACTGTGTGGTATATCCCAGAGAGGCAGGCAGGCTTCCGGGGTCTCGGAATAAAATGACAACCTGCAGATGTGTCTTTGGGAGCATCTCCACGCGGTGGCCGTCCTCTTGCCTGAGAAGAAGGAAGACTCGCAGGGTTAAGCGTCTCCCAATAGGATGTGGGAGGACAGGGAGAACTTAAAGCACTCCCTCTGCTTACTCGGCTTGAGGGGGCCTGCTTCAAGGAAGTGTGGGTTTGTTTTACAAGTACATGGAGCACTGAGCGTCCTGCTTCTCTTCTGCGCCTGCCTTGAGGTTTTGTTGGTAAGTGGAAGCATGGCCCTATTTTTCCATCTGACAGTATCGCAGTTCTCACACTAACACTGTTGTCCCGCGGTAAATCCATTTGAAGTAATGCTGTCCTGTGTGGGACCTCTGCTCTCGCTCACGAGGGTCTTGCCACTCACTTGAAAGAGCGTGACCTTATGCATTTTATTTCTTTCTGCTGATTGAACTAAACAGAAGCACCTGAACAAAATGGACCTAATCCTAAATCGTTCCTGAGAGTTTGAGAAGATAGAAAGAGAGAGAAGAAGGATCTTCAAGTGACTAGACATGTATGCCCAGCTTCATTCTTCAATGGGGCATCTTTTACCTTCACGTTCTGAGTGGACTGGAAACGTAAAGGAAGCTTTAGGGATGGGAGAAGACAAAACAGACCAAGAGACAATCAAGATGGTTGTTGACCCCATTGTAGTGCCAGCATCATGCCAAGTCTCAGCTGCATCTTTGCCGCAAGCATCCACGAGGGTCTCTCTTAGGCCAGTAATAAGATTTCTTTTCATTCATTATCTGGAGGTAGTTGTTGTCCTTTGAAACAGCAACATAATTTCTTCAGCAATTTGCATTGACCTCAGGTGAGGAGTGAAGCGGGAGTGAGTTCTAGTCCTCCACTCTCACACAAAATTTCCTGCGAGATTGTCGGCAACTTGCTTACCTTACCTGAACCCCCTTTCATCACGTATAATCAGCAAAAATAACCTGAGCCACCTTGACCGCTAGCTGGGATTCATGGACCTGGAAGAGTTTTACAAGTTACCCAAATGTGAAAGACGACGATAAAAGATGTCTATCTAAATAATTTCTTCTAAAATGGATCTCTGGTCTACATCAGAGGCCCTCTAAACCCTCAGGCTCTAAATTATATTTTGGATGTTATTCTGTACAAGAGATAAGGTAGTTTGCACATGCAACTCTTCTTTTAAATGCCCACGTGTTCCTGCTGTTGTCTGTTCCTCTGCTCTCCCTCCTTTCTGCACTGGTATCGTGAGAGACTCGCTCACTCCTTCCATGCCCACCACATCCCCTCTGACCAATGTCATCTCTGAAGGAATTAATGTGGTGTTCTAGCTTCCGTGTGTAATTTTTATATATTCCCAGTGAGAACTCTTGCCATCTGCCTGAATAGCATAGATCCTGTTTAACACACCTAACATCCTGTTTTATGGTGGTCATCATCCTATCAATGTGTGGTGGAGAACCCGGACTTAACAGACAGATAGACAGACAGACATGAATTTGAGTCTTGGTCTGACCTCTTTCAAGATGGATGACTTGAGGACATTCTTAACTGCTTCAAGCCAATTGCCTCATTCAAAATAACAGTGGATATAATAATAGTTTACCTCAAGGGTCTTCTGGGAAGAATAAATAGCACAGAGGATGCAAAATATTGAGCACAGTCTTTGGCAAGTACTAAGTAATAAATTATAGCTATGATGACAGTCCCTGTACTGGTCCTGACCTGTTTTCCTTGAGATCCACTTTTGTCCCCCCTCTTTGGAACACAGCCCTGTACGCTGCATACTCCAGATTCCCATATGAACTGAGAAACAGATGTAGTCAGCCAATAGGAATTCTAAAATAAGTGAGAGAGCAAGGTATTCTCCCCTTCGACTTTGCACCTCCTCTACCTCCACCTTGTGTGGTGTCTACATTAGTGGATGGGTCTCTTTGATTCTTCGTCCTTTTGATAAAGATTTTCTCTGGTTCCTTGTAACCCCGGCCCAGGGTTCTGGTAGGACAATTTCTTGCTGTATCCCTCAGAAGCGAAGAAATGGTAGATTTCAGTTGTGGCTCAATTTGGGGTTGCCTCGCCAACCCTCTTTGACTTCTGATGTCTTCCATCAGTTGTGTAATGCATTCCTGGCACCACACTTCCTCTCACTGCCTCTCGGAGTGGTGTCTGTTTTCCTGGCGAGACCTGATTGGCACAGCCCACCCTGCCCGCATCCCAGGTAGACTGTAAATGTATTGCAAGTAGACATGATGTTTCCATCATCTAGATTCTCCTATAGAAAATTATGTATTCAGTTTGTACAAGACAGCTGTTTATTGAATTCAGTGTCTTGGACACAATGGTCTGCCTGTTCTTATCATGAAGTGCCTCCTCCCCTGTGGGGGTTAGGTCTAAGCCAAGAAGGCTGGGTAGGCAATGTCCCCATCTACCCTGTAAAGTCATACAGACATGCAGTTACCAATGATAAGGAGAGAGAACTGTGTGGATCACGGGCGGTAGCCCATCTTCACAGCAGCTTGCTCTGTAATATTGTTACTTCCCAGATGTAATAAAGATTTTATGCATCACATTTAGTTCTGTCTCGCTTCATTTGCTGTGTTAAATATATTTCATTTTCATTTATTCTAGTGTGTCTATAGCAAAAGTGTTCAGCATGTGAGAAGCCCATTCAGTACACATAACTTGTTATAGTGCCAGGGTCCACGTTACCAGGCACAGGACTGGATGCTGCCCAGTGATACCTTCGTCTCTTCTGGATTCTGAGTGAAAGAGACATCATCAATTAGGCGACACATGTTTCTTCTTTGTAGTATAATTTCCTGCTCCATCAAGAATGGCAAAGCCATGTGATGCAGGCTGCCCCTTTCTGTGCCCAGAGAAGAGTTCCAATCAAACAGCACATTCTCATGGGGTCTTGAAGGATTTCTCCACACATCTTTCCAAGTGACCATCACAAGTCACTTGGAGTTGGTTTCCTTGATAAACTCTCTTCTTAGTGTGTCCCCCTCTACAGTGTGGGCAGGTCTGTTGCCTCCCAATACCCATGCTCCCTCTCTTCCACTGTTGAGAAGCCATAAGCTTAGGAGAGATTAAGTGTCCCAGCTTTTGTGTTATTGATCTAACTCAATAAGAAACCATCACCTCATTGATACAATGACTTGTTTGGGTGACAAAGACAGTCCACACCCAGGGCCAGCAGTATTGATTTAGGACTAGATGTGTGACAGAAGTCGGTTCAGTGAGTCATGAAACATTTTCCAAGGGCTTTTGGGAAATAGCCCCCTTGATCTCCTGGCAGAACTACTGCACACCAGCCCTCTGGCTCTTCCTGAGCAATGTGGGATGAGAAACAGCTTAATAACTTTGACTCCAGGAGCAAAGCCAGCTTGATCAGGAAGCAGAAACCACCACAAAAAGAGGCAGCACAGACAACCGGAAGGAACCTACATGCTTTTAGAAATCTCTGAGCCCCGAGTCAAAGCCCCTTAAAGAGCTTTCTGCTTCTGGATTTTTTCTCGATGAGCTCATAAATTCCCTTTGTCACTTTAGTCACATTATCTGTGATGTGACGAAAAGCCCTCATCAGCAGCACATCCAGCCTTCGACTTCAGGAACTTCCGCCGGACTCACCAACAGCTCTCCACACAGAGACTGACTCCGGGCCTCAGAGCTCACCAGGCCCATTCTGTTCCTTCTTCCTTGTTCTCACTGAAATGCGCATTCTCCGCAACTCTCCACTGCCCAGTGGCACCTGATTCATCATCTTCACAGTTGATGTTCATTTCTTTTACTGGCCTGAATAAGCTTATTACCCTTTCTTCATGTTCTAATCCTCAGTCAGAACATTCTTTGGAGATGGAGAGGAAACAGTGTCGTATAGGCTCTGATTTAAGATGCAGAGTTGGAGCTGTCTAGCTTGGATTCAAACTGCCCAAACTGGCAATCCATTCTTTTGCCTTTTTGTGTGTCTACGTGTATATTCTTTTACATGAGTTTCAAAGAAGTTTATAGTTGAACGGGACCTTGCGTGATGTGAAGCCAAAGCCCTTTACATAATAATTAGGAAAACAGAGGTCTAGAAATGCCGAATGACTTTCTCCATATCACATAATTGGAAATCTTAAAGAAGGACTATAACTCAGGTGTGCTGACTCGCCTCCCCCACCCAGCGCCCTGTTTCTGAGCCTATGCCCACCTTTCTTCACAACGTTTAAGTATTCTCATGGAAGCTTCAGTTGCAAATTTTCTGCGTGGAGCTCTAATAATTTTGGCTGCTCTCCGACAGAAAAGAAAGTGGAAATAGAAATGGTTCTTCTGTCATTCACCCACAGGATAAGAACTGGGTCAAGCATACTGACAGGTTCAAGATTCTCCCATAATTCCCCAGGTCAAGAACTATGGAGGCTATCAGGTTGTCTGTGACAGCAGGAATAGCTATATTGGTTCAGACCTTTAAGCCAATCAAATCCATTTTCAGATTGATAATTGGAAATGAATTCTCTAAGAAACTGGTAAAAGAGTAACAAAGAAAATTTGAAAGACATCCAACCCTATTTCGGTCTTTAAAACTCCAGAGGCTTCTATGATGTGCTATTCCAGGCTATTGAGGTTTCTGGGAGGCTTTTCCACCTCAGTGGTTCAAGACTGTGACTTCTGGAGTCAAATCCCCTGGTATACTGCCACCTCTGCCACCCACGGTCTCATAACCTGGGACAACAAGTTAACTCCTCTAAGACTTGGTTTCTACTTATGCAAACTGGGCATTAGAGTTAGCATCTACTTCTTAGGACTTAGGGGAACATTAAGTCAATTAATTTAGGTAAAATGCTTAGAACAGTGTCTGGCAACTAATATTCTCCAAATCAGTGATTACTATAAAGGTCATCCTCATTATCATCACCATAATCATCCTTACCATCATCAAGTATAATTTTTTGTAGGAAAAATGGAAAGCATAAAAAATGAGTGAAGTAAAAAAAAAAAGAAAAGCAGACTAGCAGGGCAACCCAAATAAGAAATATGAGAAGCACAAGAGAAGAGGGGGAAGAAAAGGTGAAAGAGAAGAAAAGGAGAGAGGGAATAAAGGAAGGAAAGATGACTACTCGTTTGTTCTATTCGTGTATATTGAGGACTGGTGTTTGTTCCAGCAATGGAGCCCTTCATGTAGTTTATCACAGGGGTAAATATTAACTAAATGATTATAATTGTGTTTATAATTATAACCTGCAATAAAGGCTACATTATATGATCAAGGCAGACCTCTCTGTGGAAGGAACGTTTACGAAGACATTTCTGGAGTATAAGCATGGTATAAGGCACATTTGCATACATTATATATTAATTCATAAAATTTGTCATCCTTTCCTTTATTTGTTCACTTATTTTATTTCAGTGATACCCCTGACCTTTAGCGTCATGCTCTGCATACACAATTAGAAGGTTTTCCATTTGGTCAAGAAGCTCCTTATAGAGAAGAACTTCTTGAACATACATACAGTGGTAGTCTTAAAGCAACATCAAGAAGGGAGGAAATTATTCCTGAAAGGTAGTAAGGAAAAAACCCATAAGAAAAAGAAGCATTGTTTTCACCAATGACTTTGTGACTCTTAACCAGCCTCAACGTCAATCCAGAGATATCCCCAGCATCTGTGGAGAGAGGTCATGACATAGATCCTGGAGTTCCAGAGTCAGAGAAAGGGCGGCAGTCCAGGTTCATAATGCCTCCGCTCCACAAGAGTACTTGACACAGAAGGAGGGATGGGAGGTGGTGCTCAAGGGAAATTAATGCTTAGAGGACCAAGAATAGCACTCTTGGTTCTTTCAGGCAGAATGTGACACAGTCAGTGACAAGGAAGGTCCCAGAACCCTGCCATTAGCAAGAGTGATAGAGGACTTTTCACATGCTACGACCCACCGTGGCCAACCCACTGTGCTCTCTTACTTCACTTGCTTCCTTTAAGTTTCTGCCAAGTCACACCCACTCCATTTCAAAGACTTACAAAATACTAGCTCTTTCTAAAGCTGATGCCAGAAAAAGAGGCTGGCATAGCTATCGTGGAATAACTCTACCCTACTAGGCTTGTGGTGACTGTCTGAACTAGAAAAGTGGAGATAGATTGAGTCTTAGTCATCTAGGTCCACATTCAGGTGGGTTTCAGGGTCTATATGATTCCAGAGAAATCCAGATCTGATTTCGTGAGCATGTGCCCATGTGCATTTTTCTGTGGAAAGGGGGAATTTGTGTCTTTTGTCATATTTTCCAGGGGCCAATGACAATAACATGCCTATTAATTAAAAACTGATCATATAACTTCCAACTTTTACAAACTAAGACCCAATTTGACTAACAAATCTAGTCATATTCATCAACAAGTAGAAAAAAAGAGAATTTATATACATCAATTATGCACATTAGGAAGGGAGATAAAGAGACTCCCACATGTACTCTGACTGGGATCCACCTGGCAACCTCCATCTGGGCTGATGCTCTGTCAACCTGGGGCCATGCTCATAGCTGAGCTATTTTTAGTGCCTGAGGTAGAGGCTCCATGGAGCCTTCCTCAGCGCCTTGGGCCAATGCGCTTGGACCAATCAAACCATGGCTGCAGGAGGGGAAGAGAGAGGTGAGGGGAAGAGAGAGAGAGAAAATGATGAGGGGTGGAGATGTAGGCGGTCACTTTTCCTGTGTGCCCTGACTGGGATTTGAAACCAGGACATTCACATGATGGACTGATGCTCTACCACTGAGCCAACCAGCCAGGACCACCCTCTCCTTTTAAAAAATTATTGACTTTGTTATAGAATGGAAATAAGATGGAATTCAGAAAGAAACAAGTTCACATTTGATGCTGGACCCATCATTTCATTGCATCACTAAGAAGAAGAATAAAATAGAATGTTTATCATTTATGTGGTAGTTGTTTTGTGTCTGAGGCTGAATTAAATATTTTATGTTCAGTACATTTAATATCTCATTTAATCTTCAGAGTTATACATAAGAGTTAATCCTCTTGTTATTCTTATTTTACACATGGAAAATGATGGTGAGGATTCACCAAACATGTTGTGTGCGTACACACACACACACACACACACGCACATGCACAACTTATTTAACGTGACACAATTCTGTGGCAGAGGACTAGATTCAAACTTATTCTTGGACAGTTTCAAGTTTCAGGGTCTTAAACCAATTCAATGGATCGTTTCCTTTAGTTTCTGGCTCTGTTCCTTAACTTAGCTTCCTTGACTGTCATTATCTTTTTTTTTTCATTGAAGACCAAGTCAAAAAGGTTAGCCAGTTATCTCAGCCCATGCTTTTGAGAATAAAATGGGATCGTGCATGTAAAATGCCTGCACCATAGAAGTTTGCTTACAGAAGGTGTTCCCTTCCTGCTTCTGAATCATCAACCTTCTCTCTCCTTGGAGTTCCCTCCACTAGCTCCACTCGCTCATCTTTTTTCTGCCCTCCCCCCTTGCTTGGGCACAGATGGCAGAGAAGACCTATGGTATAGGTCATCGTTATTGCTAGCTGTGTGTCTGGGGTCAAGTCATTTCTTCATTATCTTCCCTCACAGTGGACAGCTTTTGTATGAGAAAGGGTCCGTAAGTAAATATTGATGCCAGCAGGCAGGCAGACAGTGCAATCTGTTGAGCTGAAATGAAGAACTGTCAGTTCAGCAGCAAGCCCAGGAAAGGCAGTTTAGCACAACGATTGGATAGAAGTGTAACGTAACCAGAAGAACAAGCAAACATTCATCGATGATGAACAAAGACAAAGAAAGTTTCAGGTTGTGTGTGTTGGGAGAGGGTATGCCACTTTAGGAAAGCCCGTGCTCTATGAAAAAATTCAGTTTAAATCAATTTGCAAATAAATTTTTTAAAAAGAAAAAAAATGGAGGCAATAATGCAGGATAATAGCCACGTGCAATGTGAGAGGAATTAAACATGATCAAGATGCAAACTGTGTTTCCAAGAAGCTTGCCGACTGATATAGTGTGGGTATTGAAAACAGTTTTTGCATTTAGAATGTAAAACCCAGTCGTTTGACCTTGAGTTACCTACTATATAAATCTCAGTCCCTTACTTGTAAAATGGAAATTTTAATGAAACTACGCGAAGGTTAGGAAAGCATGCAACTCTGTCTCTAGCACGTGTGCATGCCCTCACTATCACTGATTTTGAAGAGTGATAAGATATTATCACATAACATTGAAAGACAGAAAATTCTAGGAGTAAAGCAATAGCTTCTGAGACGGACTTGGAGTTCAAAAATAACATCTGCTTGGATCAGGAATTAGAAAATGAAGTGGGAACATTTATATTGTTTATGGAGAAAAGGGTAAGATTGGGCCATGCTAATTTTGTCAAGACTTATAGGCAGGGAGAACAGTGGAAATAAAAGCGGGGAGCTGAGAAGGCTTGGAGCAGGATAAATATACAGGCAGCTGCTGCATTTTAAATATAGGTGGAGGTAGTCGGAGAGAGGACGCTAAACCTAATTGCAATCCAGACCTTTAAAGACCTTAGATGCTATGCCAGTAAATTAGGACTTTAATGTCTAGGAAAAAAGTTGCCAATGGTTGTTTGTTTTTGGGGGGTCTTTTTATTTTTTAACAAGATGGAAATGTCATCATTTCCTTTCATCAGGGCGCAGTTCCATTGCTGACCTTAAATATGCATCGTGTGGTGTTTGAGAGCACTGGTTTTGATATCTGGTGGTTTACTTTTGAGGCTCAACTCACTGCAGAATTCAGTCAAGTTATGTCACCTCTTTTTACTTCAGTTACGTCATCATCAGTAAGCTGAGACAATGACGATCTCTAACTCACAATAGCGGTATACACATTTTATCAGTTAGAATAGAGCCTTGCTTGCATCGTCATTACCTAGTACCAAGGTTGGTCAATTCATCAATAAGGCTCAATACTATGGTGATCACTTACTAGTGATTGACCTGGGTGGTTGGTGACAATGATGCTTTATCAATCTTCTTTCTGCAGCGGATGCCCTATATCCAATTTCATCTTTGACAATGGATATTTCTATGACATAAATCTGTGTATAAACTCTCATGGTATAAACTGTAATGGCTTTGGTAGGGCTGCAGTTGAGGTGGCACAGCAGGGATGATAAAGGAGCTAGGGCATCATGAGGGAGCCATGCTGAGAGCCAGGTCCAGGGTGGCCAGGCAGAGGAATCAGAGCTCAGAGAAACATCTGCCTACCCCCCAAAATTACTGGTTCGTTTGCTGGAGGAGAAGTACTCCCATTTGAAGTTTGGCTCAACAAACCATGAATTTCCCTGCTGGTCTGCCCTAATTGTGTCTCAGAGGCTGGCCTTCATGGAGTAATCTTGCAATTTTTATCCCCAGGCTACTGATGCTCTACTGATTCTCTATTACTTTCCATCAAACCAGCCTCTTGTGCTTCCAACCCCTGAAGTTGAGATATAGACTGAACTTTACACTTTCCAAAGTCCCTTGTGCTGTGCTGATTGGAGCTTCATAACTGCTGAAGTTTAAGTAGACTATATATTGCCTTCCTTGTAAGTAATTAAACAATAAGAAGGGAAAACAGCTTGGTCCAAGTCTCATACCCATTTGGTAGAAGGACTGGCCCAGAGCTCTGTGTTGTTCTGTTTGACTGTACAAAGTTTTACCCTGGCACTGCCCTGACTCTCTATCTGCTCAGCAACATCAAACTCCAACAGAATTGTGTGCAGATCAGACATACGAGAATATTACCCTCAAACTCAGATCCTACCACTTGTGTGGGGATTCTTCTCAAAAAGGTGAAATGGCTTTCATTACACCTCATATAACACGGCGTAACAATGGGCTGTTAGTCTTACTTCAAAACCCAGGCGACTATGGTAGAAAGGACAGTTTGGAGAATGAAGCCTATTAGATAGCTTGGAGATATTAGGACTGTTTAGCCAAGAGAAGAGAAGTTGGGTGAGTAACTTAATAATAATCTTCAAGGGTTATTAAAAGACCAGCTGTTACCCATTTTCACTGGGGTAGTAGGAAGGAAATTGCAGCAGCGAGAATTTCGTTACAGTAATATGAAGAACTTTTTCTATAATTTTCTTCAGCTATAAGGTCTATCAGACACCAAAACAATGTCCTAAGCAAAATTTCCTGGAACTATTCCAGAATAAAGTATATATGCCTTCCAGTAGTTCCTAAGCACTTCTTGGACCATTAAGATCAGCTTACTAGGAACGTCTCTCTCCCTCTCTCTCTCTCTCTCTTTAAGTGAGATGCAGGGAAATGGAGAGGCAGAGAGACAGACTCCTGCATGCATCCTGACTAGGATGCACCTGGCAAGCACCTTACAGGGTGATGCTCTGCCAAGCTTGGGCAGCTGCTCCATTGCTCAGCAACTGAGCTATTCAGCACCTAAGCAAGTCCATGGAGCTATCCTCAGTGCCTGGGGCCAACTGCTCGAACCACTAGAGCCATGGCTGAGGAGGGAGGAGAGAGAGAGAGAGAGAGAGAGAGAGAGAGAAAGAGAGAAAGAGAGAGAGAAAGGAAGGGGTGGGGTGGAGGAGTAGATGGTCGCTTCTTCCGTGTGCCCTGACTGGGAATCGAACCCGGGACTTCCACACACCGGGCCAACATTCTACTGCTGAGCCAACAGGCCAGGGCAGAACATCTCTTAAAAATATAGATTCTTGGGACCGATTTTAGACCTTCAGAGTCACAATCTCTGGAAATGGGGACAAGAGTCTATCTATTTTAACCACGTCTAGAGTGAGTCTTGTGCAAAGTCACATTTGGAAACCCCTTGTGCGTGCGAAATTAGTAAGACTGAACACAGCAAGAAGGTACTGAGTGCTCGCGTGGCGATCCTATCGCTGCTGGCAGCCTCAGGGAATAGAGATAATAAAATAATGCGCTATAACTTCAGTCCTTGTGGAGCTTTCTGTAAAGTAATTAAAGACTGATGATGAATTAGGGCAACTGTTTTACCTTTAACGTATTGTGATTTGGAGGAAGTTTCCTCATTCTTTTGCCCTGATGTCTTAAATTGTTAAATTAAGAAGTTTAAAATGGTTTTATAAGTCTCTGTGAACCTTTAAAATAACACAAGACAGAATACAACTTATTTTAAAACAATATCTAAATGCTAATTCGAGAGTATGAGAGGAGCTATCAAGAGGGAGACTGCTTCACATGAACAGGACCTCGTGGGGAAGGATTCAGGGACAATAGATTTACACTTGGCATGGAAAGGTGAATGAATGTGACAGGAAGATATATGCATATGCACGTGTGGGGGCTGCAGTTTGATAATACTACCTGTGCATCAAGTACACACGTTATGCCATTTACGACATGATTTCACAACAAAGGCTTATGTTGTGAACATAGAGACAAGTTTTAGAGGATGTTACTATATACGAGTCATAGGTGCTTTATCAATGTGATCTGATTGAATAATTGCTATTATGTCATTTTCCAAATGGAGTGATAGAGCTTTCTCTGTCTTTAAAAAAAAAAAATCTTACATTTGCATGAATGGGGATGAAAATAAAAATTTTTAAAAAAATAAGAAGAAGATTAAAAAAAAAAAGAAGGAAGGAGAGGCCTGACCAGGCGGTGGTGCAGTAGATAGAACATTGGACTGGGATGCAGAGGACCCAGGTTTGAGACCCCGAGGTCATCAGCTTGAGCGGGGGCTCATCTGGTTTGAGCAAGGCTCACCAGTTTGGACCCAAGGTCGCTGGCTTGAGCAAAGGGTCACTCGGTCTGCTGTAGCCCCCCGGTCAAGGCACATATGAGAGAGTAATCAATAAACTACTAAGATGCCACAACGAAGAATTGATGTTTCTCATCTCTCTCCCTTCCTGTCTGTCCCTATCTGTCCCTATCTGTTCCTCTCTCTGTCTCTGTCAAAAACTAAGGGGGTGGGGTGTAGAAAGGAAGGATGGAAGAAAGGAAGATGCAGAGGGAAAAATCAGAGAGTACAGAATAGTCAACTTTGAGTAGAGGATGAATGCTCAGTTGATTTTAGGACTCTTTGTTATTAGAATTGGATTTAACTAATTCATTGGGGAGGAGTGAGAAAGATGGTGTGTGTAGATTTCAATATGGCATTTTTTTTAAAGAACCTCAAGATTTAAAAGTCAAAATATATATTAATGAAGTTATTTTAGATTTCCTAAGTAGTTGAATATTCCCTTATTGAGTGGGTTTTGTTTGTTTTTTTTATTGTTTTCTGCTTCTAGGAAGGAAGGACTGTCATAGTGTCTAAAGGATTTAGGCTTGGGGGATAGCTATCTCCCGTCTTCATTGAAAAACTTGGTAAAGTGATCACATCATAGTGATCTCTGTTTGGATGCTACAAATTCACAAGGATACCCATAGTTAAGAGCATGAATTTAATTCCCCTTGAACATAAATGTAACTTTGTTCTCTCTGAAGAGCTGTATGGTTTTAAATAAAAGTTGCCTCCCTTTCTGAAAAATCATTTACCTCATCTATAAAGTTGGTGTGTTCCTATTAGAATACAATGATACAATGCACACTAACCTTTCATTGATCAGTATGTATTATGAGATGATGAGATGTAACCATAAAGAATCTTCCAGTGCATTCTTGTACATTAGTGGCTTCCCACCCTCAGACACCCAATTTATTCTGGTCACCACAGAAAAAGTTTCAAGATGACTAAGTTATAAAACCCTGACTTGATTTTATAATTAATGTTCCCTGTCCTGTGTAGTCCTTACAACTGGGAACTTGATATAAACTTAAGTTTCCCCCCTCTCCTCTTCTAAGCATGCTTTAGTCTAACACCCTGGAGGGCTGAAAGGGGATGTGGACAGTGTCTGCTCCTCTCCATTTTGGTTCTAAACACTCATGATTGGAGTGAACGTAGGAGAAGAGAAAATAGAGCAAACAGGAAAGTTCTTCTTTGGCACTGGTGGGAGGCATGTCTAGCTACAGTGCTCTTCGGGCATGGCAGAAGCTAAATGTGATCCGTGCCCATCATGCGTTCTTCTGGCATTACCACCCCAAATTTTCAATTCCTCCCTCCCTCCTTTCATTCCTTCCTCTCTCCTTTCTTTTCTTCCCTTCCTTCTTTATATTTTTCTCCATTCATTCTCTCCTGAATCACAATATCAAAGCCATGACGCGAGATGGACTATTTATGTCCCTTGGAGGTAAATGCCTAATAGGTGTTCTGGAGCCTGAATGGGTGCAGAGGGTTTTGGGGAACAGGATTTGATGGCATGAGTAGTTATATACATACATATCCTATGTCTGTCCACCAGGAGGGCCTGAGAATAGTGATACCCCACAGCAATAAACACAACCAGTAGCCCGAATTTTGTCTATTAAAAATTGTCCAGTGAAAGGCACCAGGGATCCTAAGAGGTGGCTGATTGCAGGTTTGTGGAAGCTCCACTTCAAGGTGATCCTGATACAGCCTGGTGTTCCAGAAAGAATGCAAATATGAGAAAGAATGTGGACTTGTAAATAGGGCAGAGAAACCAAACAGAAGAACCTCTCACTTGAATAAGCGAGGCATCAAATTAAATGGCAATGATAATGCATTATGCCCTATTCAATGAAATAGGCACATGTTCATTCATTCTGATATAAGTAAATAAGCAAATGGGAACAATGTAACATTTGTCTTTATACCAACATGCCAAGTAATGGAGAAAGAATGATGATGATAGAAAAATCACCATTTGGCAACCCCAGTAATTAATGTCTCCAACTAACATTAAATGTTGCTGAAACTAGTGGGTGAAAGTTTGATGAGAAATAGATTATTTGCCTGGTCACAAAAAAATTCCTCATGTATTTTTAATTTTAAAAGCAAGTTTACCGTGGAGAAACTTTGTAGCCACGGCATAAACTAACATTACCAGTAGTGGGATAATTGAAATTGTATTACCACTTGATAGAATACAATGAGAAGGATACAGAATCTCAATTTTTTATATGTTTGCAAAAAATCTATCATCTAAATGCAATCACAAGGAAATATCAGACAAATCCAAATTGAGTAATAGTCTACAAAATAATTTGCCTGTGATATTCAAAAGTGCCACAGAGTCATTACAGATGAAGAAAGGTTGAGGAACCGGTCCCCAAGTGAAGGATTCTAAAAATATATGACAATTAAGTGAGACACAAAGTTTTAGATTAGACTCTTTGGCTATAAAGGACATTTATGGAAATTAAAGATATTTGGAAGTACCTTATGAAATTAGGTGTTAGGGATATATCAGTGTTCATTAGCTAATTTTGGACATTCTATTGTAATTACGTTGGAGAATGTCTTTTTTTGTAGGATTCATAAATTAAAATGTTTAGGGTAATGGGACAGCATGTCTACAACTTAGTATGAATTGCTAAAGGGAAAAAATCTTTATAGTATTGTTGCAAGTTTCTGTAATTTGAAATTACATTTTTTTTTAAATAGAAGTTACATGGATACTTTCTCTGGTAATAACAATTACATATTGTTCCAAGTCAACCAGAGCATGGTCTGATGGAATTCAGCTGCAGACTGGTGGCATTTAGCAGTTAATTAGCTATTTTAAACTATCCATATGCATAAACTAATTGACATGCACAAGATCACTTCGTAATTTGTTTGATTTTTGAGTCATACCATAGGTACAGTTCATTTAATAAAGAGAAATAAAAAGCATTATGGTTGCTTAATGTATGTTGGAAGTAAAGTTCTGGTTAAATCTTGAAATATATTAAGTTCCTTTTGAGAGAAGAGTAGTTGTACTCATTTATTTTTTCTTCTGTGGGCCCCAAAGAGAAGCCAATGGTTGGTAGAGTGAGGTTTCCAGTGTTGATTCGAGATAACCTTATGATGAATGTTGGTGAAGAAAGTTACTGCCTTTTGAGGTACTTAGTTCCCCCTAGAGAGAGGTAATCAAGGCAAGTTTATGTGTTGACCTGTTATAGATAAGGCAGAACAGAAAAATACATGAGGCGATATGTAAGTTACTGGATTTCTAAATTCTCCTCAAACTGAAGTCCTTAACAGCTATGATTTCTTGAGCAATGGAAAAGAGAATTAATTAGGTTAATCAGATGTGCTCAGTGAGGTAGAGCCTCAAATATGGGTGTTTTTATTCTGGATCATGAACATATCAAAAATGTTCCAATTCTTCAAAATAAGTAAGAACTTAAAATGTCTATTTTCCCTCTATAGAGCCCACGACCATCTCGTGTTGATGGACCTGACTTCAGAAAGAAGAAGGACAAATTCTTCTGCATGGTCAGCATGACGAAAATAAGGAGATGATGGAAGAACCCTGAATGATCATCACTTCATAATTGAAAGATGGACCTATTATGGGGACACAGCAGGCCTGAGGCATTGTGTGATCATTTGCACAAATTACTAATTTTGATATGTGGTTCTCCATGCCCATAAACAGAATGCAGCTGGGCTGGCATGATCAACAATGCATCCTTCCCCCAGAAGGCCTGTTCCTCTGTGAACCAGTGTCAGGAGGATCATTTGCTGGGGATGGGCAATGGGTATTTATTTCCTCTTTTCTTCTTTTTCAATTGAGAGGAGGGGAGATAGACAGACTCCTGCATGTACCCTGACGGGGATCGACCCAGCAACCCCCATCTAGGGCTGATGCTCTGCCCACCTGGGGCCATACTCGCAACTGAGCTATCCATAGAACCCGGGGCCAATTCACTCAAACCAATTGAGCTATGGCTGCAGGAGGAAAAAGAGAGAAATGGGAGAGGGCAGAGTGGAGAAGCAGATGGTCACTTCTACTGTGTGCCCTGTGAATCAAACCTGGGACACTCACACACTGGCTGATGCTCTACCACTGAGCAAACTGGCCAGGGCCCATTTCTTCTTCTTTTGTCCATGCGTTGAGCCAATCTGAATGGCCAGGATACTGCCTTTATAGAGACAGTCATCTTCTTTCCCAAAGAAACTATCTTCCTCCAGATTATGAATGGCTGTATACCTGCAGCAGGAACAAACCACTGCTCTTTTCTGGCCTTTGTTTCCTCATTTATAAAGTATTTGGGACAGATGGGCAAACCATGTCTCTGTAGTGACTCTGCTTGACAGGCAATGTGACATAAGAGAAAGAACTTGGGCTTTTCTGTCAGAGAGAGCTGGATTCAAATCCTGCCTCGTCCTCTTGTGAGATAATTATTTCGGGCTCTCTCAGCAATACTCTCCCCAACTGAAAACAAGTGAAAATAGTAATACCTTCCTTCCAGAGTGCTGGCTTTGCTGGTGGGCACCACAGCCCTTGCTAACTATTTGCTGTGTGGCTGAATTTTATAGATGTTAATTTATTACACACCAAGATGTGTATTATCAAATAATCAAACATTTACATATATGCATATATCCTTCTGCAAAATCCAGAGAAGACAAAACTTGGTTGAGTAATAAAGTACTACGGATCCAGGTGAGTGTGAGGTCTCTGCCCTTATCCTATCCAGCCCATCAACATAATGTAGGTCCTAGTAAATGTTTGTCACATGAATAAATGAACCAAGAATAGCACAGGACAAGCCCCGGGCTCATAACTGGAGATCCACAGTTTTAATAAGTTGTAGGGAAATAGAATTTTCCAAGAGGATGCCGACTTGCCATGCGCCTCCTATGTATCCTGCTTTTTCTTCTTTCCTCACCTCTACCTGGCCTGCTATGATAACTTAATGGAAGGCTCTGAGCTCTGTTCCATCTAACCCCCAAGGAAAAGGCCCATGGGTCTGTGCGCAACCCTCAAGTGAGTTTCTTATGAGCATACACTGAAATAAGTAATTCAGGGCCTGTCCTCAGCCTCACATGTGGAGACCTCCGTTCAATCCACTGGTGACTGAGTGCAGTGGTGGGATCTGAAAGTACACACATTTCTTAAAACTCCTGTCACATCCTTTTGTAAAAGATAATGCACTATAATGTTAAAAAAATATTCCAATTTTCTCAAGCAGGCAAAAAAGAAGATTGGATAAGCTGGAAAAGAAAACGGAATTTAAAAGATACAGTATTTGATGTCTAAAAAAAAATCAAATAAAAGGTCACAAATTGAATGGAAAACTTGTGTTCATGCTGAAACTTGCAGGGCCAGTTAGAGCTCATTAAGAGGTGATGGGAGCTATACAGATGAGGTCAAGTTTGGAAATTGGCTGGTTCTGATCCATTAGAAAGGTTACAGGGTTGTTTGGGTGGGTTATGCTTTTATAACAAAAACAATTAGAAGTGTATTAATGGGCCAATGGGTTATAAGGCTGGGGTTGGTCTAGTGATATGATGGGATTAAATTTAGGGAACAGGTCGGCCACAATCATACTAGGTAGGCTAGGGTTATACAAAGTGTCCTGTGTTTGATGACAATAAGAAAATGAGAATCTAATTTGACTTCACTCGCATCCTTAGCACCTTCAACACTCCACTGCTTTTATGTATAGAAACTGCTTCCGAGATTTCATGTGATCCCTGGACCAAGATTGCCCCCCAACCACCAATGAGCTCAGATATCAAACAAAGTCCCAAACTCCCAGCAGAGTTAAGGTCTTCACTGATGTGTTACCAAGACATAAAGAAATGCATGCTGGGGAAAGGGAAGGCCTGACATAGTGCCGTAGGAATTTCTCAGGAGAGGGTTCGAGAGGAGATGGCACTTAAGCAGTCAAGCTTGAACACACACTTCTGACCTAGGTAGTGATAGGAGGCTGAAAAAATAAGCTAGGGAAAGTGTGCATCCTGTGAAAACATGTGGGCACAGAACGCAGACCAGGGTCTTGTTCAAGAGGTCATTATGTGTGTTTGTTGGAGAGAGCTGAAAATAAAAGCAGCGGGTTGTGTCGATGCGTGTGTTTGTGTGGGTAGAAAAGAATTGGGCAAGAGAGGTTGGCAGGAGCTTGAATTTGAAGAAAGAGTGGTTAATACATTGTGCTAGTAAGTGTAGACTTGATCCTTACAGTCTGTTTCCGAATGCATTCCCCAGCCAAGAAATGTCATAAGTATACAATATGATAAAAAAAAAGAATTGTGTGGACTCAAACATGTTTGCTAATGCAATGTTTTAAATTCTCAGCTTCTGCTGCTTCTATAGATGTTTCATTCACTTCAGAATTTTGAATGTGCTGAGGAATCCTGCAGTTACAAAACCGTGATTTCTTACTGCACCATGTTATAAGCTTTTTTGATCACAGGTACCTTTTTACTTACTCCGACCTCAAACAGAATGGTTATTAACATCCCTTTGAGTAAATGTTCTAAGAAACACACATTGTGAAAACACTGAACTCAAAAAAGAGAGACCCTTGTAACAAAGGCTAAGAAACAAGATACAAGAATACCTTTCCCATTTTTTTAAAAAAAAAGACAACATAATGATGCCGAAAAGATAGTTAAGCTAAGAAAATGAAAAAAAAATTATTGACGTTGAAGTCAAACTGTCAATTTGAATTACCTACTACTAAGTAGGTCTATGACCTTGAGAAAATATCTTCTTTGTGTGTCTCGGTTTTAAGTATATGATTAGGATCAAAAATATTCAAGACTATTATATTAGAGGATGTAGGTAATGATGAACACAGAGCCTCGTACATAGTACGGGCCTGATTAATGTTAACAGCTGCAAAACTTTGAACCTTTCCCATTGTCTCAGGTGCTTTTGCATGCTCCATTTAGCTTCCTTTTCCTAAATTCAACTGTGGGAGCTCTTTCCCATCTTGTGTCCAGGATTTTCCTTTTAACTATTGTCATTGTTGGGTCATTGAAGGGAAGATATCTTTATAAGATAGACCAAGGGTGATGGAAGAAAGCTCGTGGACTGGATATCGTTTTCATGCTTGGCTGCTGGATAATAAGGATACTTAATGCTATAGGAATGAGATACTTACATGGGAAGTCTAAACACCTAACCAGAAAAAAAGCTGGTTTCTTACAAGAAATGAGCCAATAGCTGATAAAGATTTCAGCCAAGAAAGATGCTAAGCTCAAATCATGGACTTACTGGAGGTCCACGTCCTAGCCTCTTTGTTTATTTCTTCCTGGACAGCCATCTTAACTGGGTTCTCTTTTCTCAGTTCTCAATACTTTTGCCTGATAGACTTTTTAAATGTTCCTTCATACCCTCACCAGGCTTCTTGGCTATCCCACTTTTATTAATTGAAAAAAAACAACAACTTTATTTTTATTTAAAAATTATTTTCCTCAAAATCACCCTCAATAGCATAGCAGAAAGATTCTGGATATAAGACAAGTTCAAATAATTAGCAACAACTAAAGTGGTTTTTTACCTTTCTTCTAGGTGTTGCATCGGTGTACGTAAGGGAAAAACATCTGATAGTCGGGTCTCTGCTTCCTGGGGAGAGGGAGGGAGGAAGACTTGAAATTCACCAGGGGTAAGTTCCCCGCCCATATTATCCACTTCACAGCAGTAAGACAGTAGTGATGTTTCTTTATCAAAATGCTCAAAATTCAAATCCTGTCTCACTCTTGCTACATTCGGTTCAATAATAGAGAAACAAAAATAGATCATTCTCTTTTTATGTAACCTTTTCCTTTTTTCTCGGATGCCCATAGCGATCAATTAGCGCCAGGGACTATTCGCTTTGACACTCTCACAATACTTTATCCACATTTCTGTGTTTGTATTTTATTTCTTTGTTTGTTTGTTTTACCATGGTTGTAAGTGTCCCTCCAAATTTTAAGCTATGCTAAGACAATAACTGCCTTTTTTTTCTGTCTGCTTCTTTCCTAGCCTAGTGCCCAGGGCTAAAGAACTGTTCAATAAATAACTGTTGGATAAATATACAAATGAACAAAAGCATGTTCTAGAATCTCAGCAGTCAGCCTCACTGTACCCATCATTTTAACAAGAGGGCTGAAGCTATTGATTGCTATTGTCCGTTTCAGTTAAGATCATAGACTATGTAGTCCATGATCACAGACTGAACATTATAAATAACCATCTGTTGAACTAATTCAGTAACTTGCCTTTATTTCCTTGTGAATGTGAATCTAATAGATTTTTTTTTTAACGTTTGAAAAGAAAGCTTGGATTGTAAGTTGCGTCTGGTGCGGGAGTGAATTTCTTTCACTGCATTAGAAACCTGTGAAAACACAGGGTGCAGATGAGGACAACTGACAGACCCTTAACTATGAAAGCACAAGTGGGCGCCACCATAATAAGCAGGTGTATTTATAAATCAGGGACAACGTCCGCAGCAAGCCTGCCTGCCCTCTCTTCCCATTATTGCTCCCTGCCAAGCTGTCAGCTTGCGCTCGCATTGCTAATTAACTGCACCGTCAAAGCAGGTGCATGACTAAAGGAAAGAACCCACAATTCTCCCTGTGATCACTCGTGCTTCAGGTCCCTGGACTCTAGGACTCATTCCGTTTGACTTGCTCCTGACTCTCCGTACATACTGAGCACGCACACACATGCTCACACCTGGGGCCACTAGGAGGAGTGGCCTCCACAGATGTCATACCTTCTGCCTGAAGACTCCTTCCTCCCATCCTTTACCTGTTTTCCTACTCATCCTGCAGGCCAACGCTCAAATGGTACTGATCCTCAGTAACACTGAATCCAGTGGCGATCCACTCCCACCAGTGTCAATCATTCTCCCCGGTTCTACTCTTAACAGCTCAGCTTTCCTCTTTCGCCATGGTGTTCATCACAGTTTACAGCTGCGTGCACATCTGCCTGCGCAGTGACATCTGTCTCTTTCCCTAAACCAGTGGTAATCAACTGAAAGTGATCTTGCCCTCCAGGAGACATTTGACAATGTTTAAAGATAACTTTTGGTTGTCAAAACTGACCGGGAGATGAGTATTACAGGCATCTAGTGGACAGAAGGCCAGGGTTGCTGCCAAAGGTCCTACAATGAACAAGATGGCTTTCCACAAAAGAAGAATTATCCAGCTCCAAAGGGCTATCATATCAGTAGTGGAGCAACCATGGTATAGACTCTCAGTTCCATGATACAGGCAGAAACCATGCCTGCCTTAAACATTTATTTCTGTCTCTTCAGAGCTTAAACTTTCCTTAACATATAGTAGGTTTAAGAGATGTTGGTTAAATGGTTGGATAATCCCATTTACTGTATCCCAAACACAGGCCATCCCCTCAATGATTATCATGAGCATCATGGTTTATTGGGCCAGGAGTGTGTCAGTGGTAATGCAATGGTAAAGACGAAGAGAGCTTCTGCTATCAGACACCTTAGAATCTATAAGAGAAATAAGAGAGTAAGCAATAAGTTAAAACTGAGAAACGTTTTAATGCATCACACTCTATAGGATATTATGTTACCAGCTGAGTGACAGAGGATGTTCAAAGAAAAAGGCAGCCTAGGTCTTTCATTCGCTCAGTTAGTGTTCACTGAGGACTCGTGGTGGGGATGTCACAGAGAATAAGGCATAAAGGACTCCTGCCCAAATGAAACATACTCTCAAGGGGAAGACACACATTACAAGGTAAACTATAAATCAACAAGATCATTACAGTTGAGCTTTGGGCTATAAAAACAAGATGATAAGATATAACAGAAAGAGTTCAGTTTAAATAGAATGATCAGATAAAATCCTCTCTGAGGAGGTGACATTTTATATGAGACTTGAGTATAATTGTGAGCCCACATAATTGTTCATCATTATAACAATTGGGCACATATAGGGGAAAAGGTGTATAAAATCCCTTTCCAAACAAATGCAACAGCATATGCAGCATTTCAGGTGTAAGACAGACCTCTGCATGTTAAAGGAAAGAAGAGAGATTAATGAATTGTCTAGGAGCCAGTGAGATTCAGGGAAAAGAGTATCAAATGAAGTCAGAGGACATAGAAGCAAATCATGAACGTTCACGAGACCACAGTAAAACGTGTGGGTTTTCATCCTAGAAGCAACAAGACACCATGGATGCATTTTCTAAATTTAAACTCGTATTTTAAAGGCTTACTCTGACTGTCTCACGAACAGTAGAGGAGAGAGCAGAAGCCGAGAAACTGGTGAGCAAGCCAGCGCGACAGTCCCCGTGAGAAGTGGCTGATGACCTCCTGATGGCAGCAGACGTGGAAAACAAGAGAAGTCAATGCACTTGAGATGCTTTTCTGAGTTATGATAGACGGGAGTGTGTAATGAATTAAGCCTGAAAATGAGGGAATATAAAAGTCAAGGTAATGTCCACGGCTGAGCCAGAACAATTAAGGGTAGGAAGTGTTGGAAAAGCAGGAAAGGGTGTAGGAGAAAGAAGCTTTAGTCAGTTGTGGAGAATGGCCACGTCCTAGAGGTTTAAGTGTGATGGAAACATATGAATAGCAGGAACATGTACGTGACACGCATTATGTCATGTCAGGCATCCTTCTGTGCATTTTAAGTACCTTGGCTGTTTGCATCTACGGAATAGCTCTGTGTGTGAGGCATGTCCAGTCTCCTCCTTGCCAAATGGAAAAAGCAAAGAAAGTTGAAGTCACCTACTTTAGCCCAAACAGCAAGTCTCGTGGAAGCGGGTATAGGAAGAATGCAGTTATATAGATGGATCTAATTCAGAGCATGGCTCTCAGATGGGGATGTCAATTTATAAGCCATCGGAGTTCATATGGTCAGGAAATTTTATGGCTGTGTAGAAAAAGAATATAAACAAAAAAAAGCCTTTAAGTTTTGGTATTTTTTTTTTAACAGGGACAGAGAGAGAGTCAGAGAGAGGGATAGATAGGGACAGACAGACAGGAACAGAGAGGTGAGAAGCATCAATCATTAGTTTTTCGTTGCCGTTGAAACACCTTAGTTGTTCATAGATTGCTTTCTCACATGTGCCTTGACCGCGGGCCTTCAGCAGACAGAGCAACCCCTTGCTGGAGCCAGCGACCTTGGGTCCAAGCTGGCAAGCTTTAGCTCAAGCCAGATGGGCCCATGCTCAAGGTGGCGAGCTCGGTGTCTCGAACCTGGGTCTTCCACATCCCAGTTCGATGCCCTATCCACTGTGCCACCGCCTGGTCAGGCAAAGTGTCGGTAATTGGATTAATTAAACAATGTAAAGAAAGATGGAATGAGTCTTATTGTCTTATTTCTATGGAAAATTTATAGTCTGTACTATTGGAGCAATTAGAAATATAGGTAATCTTATGATTTTTCAGTGCTTTGAATGCAAGGGTATGTAACTTTGTTTTCTGGCGTATTCTGAGATATTCGAGAATCTTTGTGGGGAAAAAAAAGCCTGTATAAATTAATGCTTAGAGATGGCACACCAGGCAGTAGTGAATAGAACAGTTAAAAGTGGGTAGTAAATAGAAGTTTTGAAATCATTTAAAGGCAAGCACAATACCAAATTTCCTCCCAGGGACAAGGAATAAAAGAACAGAGTAAACAATACATGGTGTTAGCAAAGGGGGATCGCGAGGGGCCAATAAATTCATTTTAGCAGAACAGCCCAATTTCCCAGGGGATTCCGTCTCTCAAAATGATATTTCTCCTTCATGCCTCCAATGCGTCCCTTCTCTTTCATTTTCCTTGAAGACAGATGATTTAAAAGCTGGTGGGATTTTGTCAAAGGAAACACACTCAGGGTTTCAGGTTCTCAACAAATGGAGCTTGGATGAAAAATTTCAGTCTGGTATAGATAAGATATAGTGTGCATAAATCTCGGCACATAGATTTGGAGATCTAACATATGCACATCTAAAATCCTCAAACACTTAAAATCTATTTTTCAGTGTCTAAATACAAGTACTTGCTTCTAGCTCCTTCTTTCGGAATAATCCTTATGTGAAGTTTGGCTGAAGAATGTGGGAAGGTAACTGATATTTATGACTGTCTTCCATATTTTAGGCTCTGTGTTCGGCATAGCACTTCATGACTACACAATTTGGCAAGTGGATTGTCTATCTAGCACAACTGAAATCTCTACTTACGAAAATTTCTCATTAGACAACAAAGCTTACACGACAACAATATAATTGACAACATGGGTCACACAGACACAATTTTCTGGGTGTAAGTCCCGGCTCCATCTAATTTATAGGTATATAAACTACACAAATTTATAGAAAAGGTGATTTAAAAATCTTGGCTTACTTTTTTCACTAAAACCCAGAAATATTGTATGAGATCATGATGAGGATTAAGAGTTAATAAGTGTAAGTTGCTTAGTATAGCACCCATCATATTGCCTCAATAAATAGTGTTACTATATCTTCCATATATAATTAGAAAGCAATTTGATGTTGATCTTGTTGGATGACAGTATATTCTAAAGTGGATTGCTTAAGAGAGTGACTTTGAAGACTATTTGATTTGAGGAGATTGAGACATCTTGAGTATCCTATGGTCGGACAACAATTTGACTCAGATTGAAGGTAAGGGGCAGAGTTCAGAGGAAGACAAGAAGTTGGGTCCTAAGTGGTATGTGCAATGATCATGTTCGATCTGTGACATTAATAAGCCATAAAGGTCGCTTCAAAACCAGGAGTTCTGGCCAAAGGGTCCATGTCCTACTGTGACTTATATATTTATAACTAGAAATTCAATTTTGACTCACATAATTATTTCAAAATCATTTGTGCTTTTAGAAAAAGATGGGTCAATTACTTATATCATATATTAAAAGGGGTCTATAAATCCACAAAATGTACATTTGGATGTTGTGAGAGAGAGAAGACCTATTTATAAGAAAACAGAAGGGAGATTTGTAATAAAAAAGCAAAAACAAAAACAAAAAAGACAAGCTAGAGAATGGTGACATCACCTCAGAGACTAAAAGGTGAGAAATAATAAACAGCTTTCAAAGAAGAAGCATTGTCAGGGGAGGGCTGAGTTCAGGAACAAAAGAAGGCAAGTGAACATTCTGTGAGAAGGTTCCTGATATAAAGGGGGAAATTTATAATGGGGTTGGGATTATAAGTGGCACAGAAGTAAGAGTCAAGGGAAATTTCCCGAAGCAGGAAGTATAGGTTATTATAAACGAAAGTGCTTATCGCAGGTAGCTAACTGTATGTGTGTAAGTGTGTGGTGGGGAAGAACAGACTGGAGAGCTTGAAATTTGATGGTGGATGAAGATGCCTGTGATGAGAACAAAAGGGCGCTGATTGTTCTTTAGATTTCCGGACAATTGAGCTGAGATTCCAAGTGCTTTTGAAACCAATGCAGTGGCTTCCCAAACCTCAACAGAAATAAGTCTATGTGCCCCAAATTTGATTTACACATACTGATAAAGTGAAGGTCCAGAGTCCCTGGCATTAAAAGAGATATGCAAGATGAAGGTAAGCAGTAAAGAGTTATAAAGAACAGTTTCAGAGATTAGTTAGGGTAGCCTTTCCAAAAGGCTTAGCATCTTATTTAGCAGTGTGGACTTTGAAGGCAAACTATTGGGATTCAAACTTGATTTCATCACTTTGTAAATCTGGGATCTTAGGTAACTTTTAATCTTATGATACTTTTATTTCCATATCTATAAAATGAATATAATAACAACAGGAACAAAATAATTTATTTTTGTTTTACAAATTATTTTAAACAATTCTTGACAAGTAGAAAGTACAACAGAAATGTCTTGGAAGTACACAAAAATACAGATAACATATATAATACTTTGGGCAATTAATACAAGCCTGCCAAGTCTCAGCTATCATATCTATAACATGTGCAAAAAATTATGCCTCAAAATTTGTGAATATTAAATAAAAATTAAGGCCCTGGCCAGCTGGCTCAGTGGTAGAGTGTCGGCCCAGCATATGGCTGTCCCAGGTTCTATTCCTGGTCAAGGCACACAGGAGAAGTGCTCATCTGTTTCTCCACCCCTCCCCTTTTCAGTTCTCTCTCTCACTCTTCTCCTTCCCTCCTGCAGCCATGACCTGATTGGAGCGAGTTGGCCTCAGGTACTGAGGATGGCTCCATGGCATCCGCCTCATGCACTAAAAAATGGCTCTGGTTGCAAGAGCAAGGGCCCCAGGTAGGCAAAGCATTGCTCCCTGCTGGGCTTGCCCGTGGATCCTGGTCAGGGTACATTCAGGAGTCTGTCTCTGCCTCCCCTCCTCTCACTAAATAAATAAATAAATAAATAAATAAATAAATAAATACATATTAAATGAAATAAAACATAAAAAACATATAATACTATGTCCTGAACATAGTGGTAAACAATATTTTCTATTATTTGTTATTATCACTTTATAATTACTCTATACTATCATACATTACTTTGAATTTAAGGTTTTTATTTTACTTATTTATTTTTATTAAATTTATTGAGGTAAATGTTTGTTAATAATATCATGTAGGTTTCAAGTATACATTTCTATGATATATGATCTGTGTATTGCACTGTGTGCCTACCACTCAAGAATATAGTTTCCAGATTTCATAAAAACCACAAGCTATCTGGAAGAAATCACTGCACTTAAAAACAACTAGTATTCTTTTTAATTTACAGTGTTTATACTTTAATAAAATGAACTACTGTCTCAAGTAATATTTTTCTAATAACACACTGTTATTTGTTAACATCATAAGAGATAAATATGTATTAAACATAAAATAATAATAAATATATTGTTATTAGCAGAAAGCAGAGCTCTAAGGGAAAGATTATATTTTAGTGGGGAGTATGAATTTTCATTCTGCAGACATTAGAGGGCTATTCAGGTGCACAGGTAGAAATGACAGAACCCAGTGAAAATAAATAAAACATGCATTTTGTACATACGTATGCAAACAAAGAGAAGACAATCAGTATTTGTTTACCTCCCTCCACATGGATGCCCTGCTCTTAACCGATAGAACTGTCTCTATTTTCCAGAAGCTGAGTTCCTATGGGATCTAACTCTGCCTTGGCTACTCCTGCAAAATTATTACCTATCAAAATTCTTAAAACATAGTAAGAATTTAATAAATGTTTTCCAAAGGCCAAGTGTTTACAAAGAAATTAACAGAGGTATAAAAATAATAGACTGCCAGCTTCATAAGGAATGCACAACATAAGGGGAAATTATGCATTTATATAATCAGTTTTACAGGTTGGCCATAGAATAATCTGTAACATTTAAAAAGTAGTAACTCTAAAACATTAGGGAAACAACATTGTAGGATTGTCTTCAACTTCAGGTCTCTCCAAAAACAATGCATTTCCATTTTTTCATTTTGCATTTCTATTTTTTCATTTTGTATTAGAAGATATTAGGAATTCCTTTTCCATCTACAAGACCAAATTCTTCAAACTCTTTTTGTTAAACCAAATATAAATTTCACTTTCTTCCATGCTTGATGCAACTTTGGTGACAACACTGTCAGTGTCCGTTCTACATCTATAAAATAAATATAATATCCATACTAACCACCTTCCTGTTCTCTGACAGTTGTCTGTGTACCTCCTCTAACATCTTCTATTTGTTATCACTATCACTATTGCCCCCATTTATATTTGAGAGAGAGAGAAGGGAGAGACAGAGACATCAATTTGTTATTCTACTTATTGATGCATTCATTGGTTGATTTTCGTATGTGCCGTGACTGAGAATCAAACCCGCAACCTTGGTGTATCAGGATGATACACTTACCAAATGAGCTACCTGGCCAGGGTTTGCCTCTGAAGGTCTTTACACACTTTCTGGGATGTCAATTTTTGAATCCTGCCAAAGTACTTAAGGTTTCCCCTAATCTGCTTTTAGACCATTTCCTTCCTTTTAAAATAGGTTGTTAAAATTCAAGATGTCTTTTAACAAACCCTCCTGCAATTAAGAGACAGACTGGTGTCTGGACATTTTAGTAGGGGGAAAATATAATTCAAGAAACAGTTCAGAAAAGAGCAATTCTGCTCTGTCCGTGGTGCTGAATGCTTTTTTTTTTTTACATGTCTGGCAAAACATTAATTGCTTGTTCAAGAATCCAAACAGAATTTGATTTCTACAAATCACACGAACCAGTCTGGAATATATAACAGAAAACTAAATGTATGTAACGATTCAAAGTAAAGTATATGTCATTTTACAGCATTAAGATGTGACAGTTTCAGCACTGTTTTCTTTCCTCCTCCATAATTGGACATGTTTTATTTAGGTAATGCAAACAGATATAAATTTGATTTCCATCATTTGGGCTAAATGTTTCTTTATGAGTAGGAAGTGTTCAAACTTTCCTGCATTACTTGAATTCTTAAGGTTGTGGGACTTCCTGGTCAAATAAAGCATACTTTCAAAGACATTTTATTTATGACAAAGGCTTTTGTTGAGGACCAAATGTGTAATATCTTATACCATATAATTCTGGAGACTCATATTTAAAAATAAATTAAATGTCAATAATGTTTTTTAAATCTTACACTTTTGTGGAGAAGCCATATGACTACAAGTTCCTTAACTCAACATACCTTGATGAGTAAAGGGATGTGGATACTGAGTGTGGGACTAACCAGGCTCTGACTTGAGCCACTGATGCAGAATATGAAAGGGCCTATTTTAAAACTTATGCTAGTGCTTTGCCCAATGCTAGATAATCCTGTCAGGATCTAGGGACAGGAGAAAAGCAGAATGGAAAGAAAGATTTAAATCCAATTGAATGCATGGAATTTGTCTGCAACAAGGCAGATATGGCACATGGATGCTCTGGTGAGATCAAATGGCTTAAGGAATATTTGATCACTGTTGTTGCCTTACCCATGGGTTCCTTTACTTTGAATGATTCCAGTATGAAATGCTCATTGGCTGGCTGCAGAGAGAATGACAGGAATGACAGAGAGAAAAGAAACATCTTTGCCTTGTCTATACTTTGTGGCAAGGATGCTGCACACAGGTCAGGCTTGTCTCCTCTCATTTATGTTACCAGGCCCTAAATCGTTCTTTCAATTCACTGCCTCCCACCGAGGAGACCTCAGCTCGTCATTTCTGCATGACACAGAATCACATGGTATGTCTCTATAGGGTCGTTTGTAAGGATTTAAATAAACTCTCCTTCACTCCAGCTATTTCTTTATCCTTTAACTTCATTACACACACAGACACACACATCACACATACACTCACTCCATCAAACTAACAAAACCCAAAGTTAATTGGTGAGTAACAGCCTTTATCAAATCAGATTGTGCTAATTAACATTCACCAGTGTTAATATGTGGGGTTCAACCTCCCTGGACTGTACAATTAACATCTCTAGCAACAAAGTACTCTGAGTATGTATTTTCTTTGGACTTTACAGCCTGACCTTTTCCTTTATCTTCTGAACTCATTTTCATCCAAATGACCCTGTTCTATCATTGACAGTGAGTACTTCTGTCAATGACAGAGCCATATATCAGTATTCCAACGAGCTTTTTTTTTCTTTCATAATCTGCCCCAATGACTCTCAACAAGCCAGAGTCTGTCTGGTCTAGTAGAGTAGCTTCTGTCTGTACTTTATTACCTATCCAGTGCAGGGAATTTTGCAATCCTGGTCTCTAGAATTTAATTTCCTGTTAAATATTATGCATCCATACAAAAATCCACACCCCTACACAGTTGCATATGTACTTAGGGGAGCTGTAACACCCTAAATTGAGAACCATTGATAAACCCTTCTCCCAGTGATGTTTTCAAATTAATTATGCAAATGGCTTCCAGGACTGTGGTTAAAACTCAATATCCCATATTTATTTTTAAGGCTGTCTTAGTGGCATGAGAGTCACATACAGTGGGAGTATAGAAAGAAAGTCAGTGGAAAGTACTGTCTGCACATTTAGATGGAGGTGGTTACAATGTTTTTAGTTCATTAACTGTGTGCAATAAAATCTGAAGATCTGGAAACAGCCCAAGTGTCCGTCAGAAGACGAGTGGATTAAAAAGCTTTGGTACATATATACTATGGAACACTATTCAGCCATAAGAAATGATGACATCGGATCATTTACAACAAAATGGATGTACCTTGATAACATTATACGGAGTAAAATAAGTGAATCAGAAAAAAAAATACAACTGAGAACAGCATGATTTCATAAATAGGTGGGACATAAAAGTGAGACTATGAGACATGGACAAGAGTGTGGTGGTTACGGGATGGGGGGAGGGAAGGGAGGGTGGAATAGGGAGAAGGGGAGGGGTACAGGGAAAACCAGATAGAAGGTGACAGAGGACAATTTGACTTTGGGTAATGGGTATGCAGCACAATTGAATGATAAGATAATCTGGAGATGTTTTCATTGTACATATGTACCCTGATTTATTGGTGTCACCCCATTAAAGTTAATAAAAAAAAATCTGTTCTACCTAGAGTCAGAGTTCTTGTGCTCTTTCTTTAGTTTGGTGACGTACCTGAGGAAACGCCATGGAATTCAAAGAACTATTACAAGTGACACTGTGTTAATTGACTTGATAAATTGTTAACGTATATGCTAAAAAGCATAACGTTTTATCTTAGGAACAGTTCTTGCTCATTTTGTTTTTGTTTTGCTTTCCTTCATTTCCTTTATGGTTCAAATTTGAATCTTTCAAACTGGCCAGTCCCTCTCCGAGCTGTTTCTTCAAGCCATTTGCTACCAGAAGTCCTTGGGAAGAACTACTTCATAATGGTTCTGAAAAGAAGCCCATGCTATCAAGTTCTTAATAGACAGTTGTGCAGCTCTAGGCATGATCGGCACAACTGGTGGGTGCTTTCTGGAGATCCCCCAAGGATTCAATAAATAGAATAAATGGGCAATGGATAATGAAGTGAATTGGGAAAGTGCCTGGCTGACTTCGTAAACACTAAACGAAAAGATAAGGCAGGATTTATCTTCCAAGAATAAATCTGTTTTACCTGGACTAGTGTGCACATATTCACATGCATCTGTGCACACCTGTGCACACACATACCTACACCTGAGTTAGTCTTTTGCCTTAAATTGATCAAGCTTTTTTTTTTTTTTTTGCTTTATTCTGACAGTAAGATGACCCACCTGGGTTCCAAGTGTAGTTAAGGAAAACTCTACCTTAGCCAGAGCATAATTCGTGTCTGTGTCTGTTGCTATAAGGAGCCATATCTCTGGGGTTTGACAGTCTAACCAAAGAGAAAGAGAAGACAGCCTAAGGGTCTCGGGCTGAAATTGCTTTTACTTAGAACTATTTATCAATGTGCTTACTGCACTTCCTCAGCAATTTACTTCTGTGGCTTAGATTTGTAATGCAAATACCTTCAAGCTACCCTCTAGAAACCTGAATGTCTGAATTTGATGTTTCTTCTGCTAACCTGGAGACACCTGTCCTTGCATTAGTATGTGGCTGCATTACCCACTATCTATTAAACTATCTGATGTGAAATACTTAACAGACATGACTTATTTATAGTGCATAACAAACCCATGTGATAAATATCAGTATTGGCCCCATTTTACAGTTAAAGATACTGACAACCACAAAGATCAATAATTGATAAGACCTCAGTTATAATATAGGTAAAAACTGAGACTTGAACCCAGTTATTGCTGTTAAAAATATTCTAGCATCCTTTGGAAATCAGTTCCAAATGGTCTTTCTTTCTCTTTTATTTCTACCTTTCCCAGGGGTTTCTATATTACATTAAAGCAGAAGCAAAAATACAAAAAGTAACAAATGGCACTACATCAAATTGAAATCTTCTCAACAGCTAAAGAAAAAGTCAACAAAGTGAAAAGGCATTCTATGGAATAAGAGAGGAGAATATCTGGAAATTATATATGTGATTAGGGTTAATATTCAAAATATATAAAGAACTGATACCATAACCAAAAATAAAAAAAATAAAAAGAAATAAAGAAAAAAAGAAAGATAGAAATAAAGAAACAAAGAAAGAAAAAGAAAAGAAATAATCTGATTTAAAAATGGGTACAGCCATTTTCCAAGAAGACATATAACTGTCTAACAGGCACAACAAAACGCACCTGACATCACTAATCATCAGGGATGTAGAGAAGGATGTAGAAAAAAAGCAAATCCTTGTGCACTGCTGGTGGGATGCAAACTGATACTGTTACTGTGAAAAGCAGTATGGTGGTTTCTCAAACAATTAAAAATTAACCTACCATATGATCCAGCAATCCCACTTCTGAGTATATATTAAAAACAACAAAAATAGGATCTTGGCCTATTTTTGGTAGTGCAGTGAGTAGAGCACCAGCCTGGAATGCTGAAGTTGCCGGTTCAAAACCATGGACTTGCCCAGTCAAGGCACATACAACAAGCAACCAGTGAACAACTAGAATGAAAGCAACTACTTCTCATTCCCCATGCCCTCCTCTCTCTGTAAAATCAATACAATCTCAAAACAAAAAACCAAACAGGATCTTGAAGAGATATCTGCGCTCCATGTTCACTATAGTAGTACTCACGATAGACACATCATCTGTCAATAGATAAATAAAAATCTCTCTCTCTGTCACACACACACACACACACACACACACACACACACACACACACACACACACAGAGGAATATTATTCAGCCATGAGAAAGAAGGAAATCCTGCCATTTGCAACAACGTGAATAATCCTTAGGCACACTATGCTAAGTGAAATAAGTCTAATAGAGAAAGATAAGTATTGTATGATATTACGGTACAGAGAGAATCTTAAACTGAAAAGTTGTTGGTCAAAGGGCACACAGTTTCAGCTATAAAATGAATAAGTTCTGGGGATCTAATGTACAGTATGGTGTTTATAGTGAACATTGCTGTATTATATCCTTGAAAGTTGCTGAGAGAATAAATCTTAAACATTGCCACCACAGAAAAGCAGTGGCAATTTATGACAGGCTGAAGGTGTTATCTAAACCTATGCTCAAGTCAACAGGTTGTAAACCAAAAAAATTATACAATCTTATCTATATAAATTGTATCTCGGTGAAGCTGGAAAAAGTTTCAGAACTATGTATCATGCTTGAAGAATGTAGTGAGTCTACGTTCAATACTTTTTCTCATTTCAGCCAATATTGTAAAAGTACCTCTTTGGAAAGTTAAGATAGTTTTTCAGTAATTATATATTAATGGAAAGTTTTTTATCATGCTCGTTGGTCCAATACCGCATTTTTATCTGGGTGTAATATAATCACATGACTCCTTAAAAGGAAGGACTATTTCATGACTCTGGGAAAAGAGAGAAGTGACCACAGAAATGCGGTCAGAGAGATGCAACGTTGTTGTCTTGGAAGAGGAAGGGAGCCATGAACCAGGGAATGGGGCTGACCTCAAAGCAGATGCGCCCCTAGGGCATCCAGAGAGAAATGCAGCCTTGCTGAGCCTAGATTTTAGCCCAGTGAGACCCAGAGTCGGCCTTCTGACCTACAGAACTATAAAACAATACGTCTGTGTTGTTATAAGCCACTGAGTTTGAGGTAATTTTTTTTTGACAGAGACAGAAAGAGTCAGAGAGAGAGATAAATAGGGACAGAGAGGAAGGGAGAGAGATGAGAAACATCAATTCTTCATTGCAGCTCCTTAGTTGTTCAGTGATTGCTTTCTCATATGTGCCTTGACCAGAGGGGGGGGGTGCTCTACCAGAGTGAGTGACCCCTTACTCAAGCCAGAGACCTTGGGCTCAAGCCAGTAACCTTGGGCTTCAAGTCAGTTACCTTTGGGCTCAAGCCAGAGACCATGGGGTCCTGTCTATGATACCATGCTCAAGCCAGTGACCCCTCACTCAAGCTGATGAGCCTGTGGCTCAAGCTGGATGAGCCTGCACTCAAGCCAGTGATTTCAAAATTTTGAACCTGGGTCCTCCACATCCCAGTCAGATGCTTTATCCACTGCACCACCGCCTGGTCAGGCTGAGATAATTTTTTATGACAGTTATGCATAACTAATAAATATGACCCTTGTTCTAGGGAAAAACAAGCAATAACACAAATATGTACAATTATGAAGAACATTATGAAGAAGAGGTTGAGAGTATACTGAAAGTGTTTTAAAGTGAAGAGATAACATTTAAATAATCAGTTGTAACCAAGACTAAAGAATGCATGAGTTAACCAAATAAAGAAATGATGAAAAGTTAGAAGAGTCCCAGATACACGTGTAAATAGGCCAGAAGGTGAGAACAGACGTGACAGATCTGACAGTAAGCAGGAGAGAGGAGAAAAAGTAGAAGAAGGGCCCAAAGTGGTGCCAACCCGTTAAACACAGTAGAGGTCATATTAAAGGTATTGGATTCCATACAAAAGGCAATAGGAAGTCAATGGCTTGCTTTAAACTGTGTTTCCCTACCCAGTGATTAATGTTCTCATCAGCTTGAAATCTTCTCCCAATCCCTAACTGCTTGGTTGTGGTTCCTATTATCTGCTTAGACCCAGCAAATTCTTTATTCCAGAGACCTTCATGTTGTTTTCTTTTATTTTTTTAATTATTTTTATTTATTTATTCATTTTAGAGGAAAGGGAGAGAGAGAGAGAGAAAGAGAGAGAGAGAGAGAGAGAGAGAGAGAGAGAGAAGGGTGGAGGAGCAGGAAGCTTCAACTCCCATATGTGCCTTGACCAGGCAAGCCCAAGGTTTTGAACCGGCAACCTCAGCATTCCAGGTCGATGCTTTATTCACTGCACCACCACAGGTCAGGCTCATGTTGTTTTCTTGAAAACAATATCCTAGGTTCTTGCTGACATTGTAACTGGATCTTACATTCATTCTGCTTTGTACCCATCTTCTTGTACCCACAGACTTCCGGGGCACTTATATGACTATTCCCTGAGTCACAGGTCACTGGACTGCCACAGAACTTCTAAACTTTATGTATCTCTGCCCTCATTGTGTTGGAGTCTAGCTCTCCATCATATTATAGAAACAGACAAACCAACACAAAAAGATAGAGAGACAATAGTTATCTTGACTTTAAGCCCTGGCTTTCTAACTTCATAACTGTGTGATTTTCAATAAGATGTGACCTCAGAGGCCCTGACCAGGAAGCTCAGGTTGGTCAGAACATTGTTCTGATACACTAAGCTTACAGGTTCGATCCCCAGTCAGGCCACATATAATCATTACCAATGAATGCATAATAAGTGGAACAACAGATTGAAGTCTCTCTCTCTCTGTTTCTTACTGTCTCTTAAAAAAATGTCACATTGAATGGTTGCTAAGCTTCTTCATTTCTGAAATGGGCATAGAATTTTTATTAGGATTAATTATTCTTACATAATTAATAGGTAATTATATATTTAATTTGTTATAGAATAATATATATTTTAGAATTATATAATTAATTCATAAGAATTAATTAATTCTTATGTGGATTCTAGGAAAGAACGCTCTGGTAGACTGGGAGCATCTACGGACCCTATTAAAGGCATTCCTGTTTCCACAACACTCCACTCTGACTTTGAATTTCAACTTGTTTTTCTGGGGGGAGGGAAATAAATGTAACACAAGCAGAAGCTCCAAAATGTGCTCCTGTGTTTTAGCTTCCCCTCTCTGCTGACCACAGGCACTTAGCGAGCCCCCAAGTCTAGTTAAGGAGAGCAGAATGAACCGACTGACTGACTTCAGACTTGTGCAGAGAAACAAATGTTTGGTTTGTACACCTCTGAGTTGTGAGGTTGATTGTTTCTCAACAGCTGCTGCAGTGGCAACTTCTGGTGCACATAGCTATAGCAAGGGGGATAACCCTGAGCCAAGCATACACTCAGCCCTCAATAACTGGTAGGTCTTGAACCACTGCCACCTGTGTGATGGAAATCAGAATGTGGCAACTTAGTGTGTTGTCATTCTTATATAAGGTACACTTCTGTTTCACTCCTGCTGGGTTTTAAGACACCAAGCTTGCACATGCACACATACACACACACACACACACACACACACACTTAAATAAACTGTGGGTCCCCCCATCTTCAATCGGTACCTGCCTGTTGCAGTCTAAGGGGCTCTCCCCAAATCTCACTTTCCCTGCCCTTTGGTGCCCTCCAAGCCCCCACAGACTCCTTTGCCCAGCAGAACTGAGCAAATTCCATCTTGTGGGGTCAGCACAGCTTGGCTTCTGAAGCAGGTTTGGAGACGGTTTCCAAGAGACGTGTTATTAAGGAAACAATGTCTTTGTCTGGGCTGCAGGGCTAAATGCTGGTTATTTCCAGGTGCTTTCCTGGAACACAGGAGGGAGCACAGCTGCCCATGTTCACGGAGCAGCTGGGACAGAAAGCGGGCAGCCCCTGGTGAGCAGGGCCAAGCTCGTCGGGGCTGGGGACAGGAGGCAGTTTCCTGTCCCTGACAAAAAACAACTCAGATTCCTTCTTCATTGGCCTTCACCTGCTCCAAACTTCCACATTCCTGTTTGTGTGAATGACAGCCTCCGTTTCTCCTACACCTGACTGTCTAAATTTTAAGCATTTTTTACTTCTCCATATAAACGTCTTCTCTGCTCCACACTGTTTCTTTTGGCTGAGGTAAGTAAAGGACAACCAAGTGGCTCAGACCACAGGCTTGGTGGGTCAGAAAAACAAAATAAAGAAAAAAAAAAACTTGCTCTGGTTAGAATCCTGTTTCGAACATTTAATCTCTATGTGTCCTTGGATACTTAGATGTTGGAAGACTCATGTTCATTATATTAATAGTATAGTTAAAAAGTAGTCGCTATATTCTAGATGGGTTCTTTTGAAAAAAAAAATTAATTCACCATAAAGTGTTTATCTCAGTATTTGACAGAGAGCTGGCATAAGGAAATACTTGTTCTTATTCTATCATCCTCATTATCCTTTTAAAATTATTATCATTATCCTGACTGAGCCCGGGGATCTGTCTGACCGGCCCTCTCATGTCTGTTCTGCTCATCTGCCTGAATCTCCCCTCTTTCTACTCCCCATGGAAACCTCTGCAGCAGCCTCTCAGCTAGCTTCACCAGCTTCTCTCTCTTCTCTCTAATCCTTTCCACTGGATCACCATCTCTCTGAAAATAACTCTCTTTTTTGGTAACGTGGTGTATGAATTTCCTAGGGCTGCCACAGCCAAGTACCACAGGCTGTCCTGAACAACATAAATTTGTTTTCTCCCAGTTCTAGAGGCCAGACTTCTGAAACCAAGATACATGCAGGGTGGCCACGCCCCCTCTGAAACCCACAGAGGAGTGCTTCCTTTCCTCTTTCTAGCTTCTGGTGTTTTCCCATCCATTTTGGGTGGTCCTTAGCTTATAGATGGGTCACGCTAATCCCCCATCATCAGGTGATATTCTTGCTGTGTCTGTGTCTTCATGTAGTTTTCCTCTTATATAAGGATAGCTGGCATTCTGGATTAGAAACCCATCCTATTCCGATAAGACTGACTCTTAACTAATTATATCTGCAATACTCCTACTTCCATATAAGTTCACATCCTGAGATGCTAGAGGAAAAGTCTTCCGCACATCAACACAGAAAGCATGGCTCTTCCGGATCTGCCTCTATTTACACATTAGTCCCTATCTTCCACCACTCCACATACTATCTCCTCCCGCCATAAGAAACATTTTTTAAATTAATTAATTATATAAAGCCCTCTCTGTTGTCTCAGGGACTTTCACAGGTTGTTTTTACAACACAGGACTGGCCAGGATATTTTTAGATGATTTCCCCTATTTTTGTCCTACTTAAGCTTTACGTATTCTTAAAATTCTCAACTTGGTTATTACCTATTATAAGAAGCTTCAACTAAAGATCACTTAATACCCATTAGTATGAGAGGGAAGGAAGGAGGGAAGAAAGGAAGGAAGGAAGGAAGGAAGGAAGGAAGGAAGGAAGGAAGGAAGGAAGGAAGGAAGGAAGGAAGGAAGTTAGTTGGTGTGGTGAGAAGAAATTAGAAATTTAATATTTGAATTCCTCAAGCCATGGAACTATTCCTAATATTAAACATTATTCCTTCATACTCCCTGACATGCTGCCAATCTGAAATGTTCCCTTTGTCTTTGCCTTTTTACTTTACCAATTTCTGAAACTAGGTTAAGATCTCCCACCCCTTGTATGATACCTTCCTCAAGTTTGCCCACGCACTGCTTCTCTGAGTGCTTGGGGTATGAGGGGTAGAGGAGTGGAGAGGGTAGGAGGTGGCGGTGGGGTAAGATAGGGTTCTATGAAGCATTGTGCATTTGATTAGAAGAGAATCTAGAATAGAAAATAAACAAATAAAAGAACAAGAATAATTTAGGAAATATACAGAAAGAGACAAATGGTTAAAATTATGGCACATTTGTATTAGGTTATTTTGCATGTATTTACTCATGTTGAACACCATATAGTAACAGAATTAATGCTTATAAGATGTTTTAGCAAAGAAGGCCATAGTGTTGAATGTATACCATAATTACAAGGTAAAATAATGAGTATTAACTTAAAATTGGAAAAATAGAAAAAATAATTTCTCAGTTTCAGTGTGGTAGGATTCAGGGCGAGATTTTTTTTCTTTTATAAGTATTTACATAACTTTTACAATTCAAATAAATTAAACATTTTCCCCTATTTTCTATTGTGTGTGTGTGTGTGGCAGGTAAGGAAAGGAAGCAAAAGACGGGAATCTACAATCACACCTTCACTACTTATTCTGTAATTTTCACAAGATTTTATCATCTGTAGTCTCAATTTCACCATCTGTGAGATGATGGTGAATAAAATGGACCCAGGGTTCTAAACACAACAGCCTACTTCTCTTAATATAAATAAATTATGTGCGCTAAGTGTTCACTTACTCAACTGTTAGGGCTCCTCTTGACTTTCTCACACAATATCTCTGCTTTCATGTTCTTGATACACACGAACCCCTCATACTATTGTCTCCCTTATCATAGAGAAACACATCTCTGCCTTAAGGATGCCAGTGGGACAAATATATGGAAGTCCAATTCCTTATGGCCTTCAGTGTTGAGCCCACATGGAATAGTTGAGACTGCTGACTTGGAACCTGTGTTTTTGATTGAAGGAGAAAGCAACTGATCATCCGTAGCTGACAATCGCCAACTCAGATGTTGGTTCAGAGGTGTTCCATCTTTCAATTGCTTAGGAGAAACTCTGAAAATGTGGATTATATTAAAAAAAATTCTAGATGTTCTATATATATTAACTCAATTCACAATACGAAACAACGTTTATAAGTCTTAGAAAATACATCTTTGGGGTCAATCCAGTGCTTAGACCATGAATTTGCAATCTGTCAATTGGGTGAGATGTAAAGGCTCTTTCATTTCTGTGATTTATTAGAAATGAACTGGTCTTTATTTCTGTGAGGTCTTTTAAAAGGACAGGTGCATTGGACACAGTTTGTTTTTATTACCCTGCATCCATTCTTTCTCCTTTTGTGAAAATCCTAGATTTTCTTTGGAAACTGACACCTCTCCTCCACTCTGAATCCACTGAGTCCATCTGTGACTCTAATGGTGCCTTAAGGAAGTCAACTGGAATACAACCGACTTGGAATACAATGGCAACGTTGTTTCAGGCAGGCATAGACACATGGTCCAGCCCAAGCCAATCAGAGGGAATGCATTCTGGGACTTTTTACTACAGCTATCTAAAAAGTAGACCCACTCTTTTCTCTATTAGACAAGAACTCAGAAAGCTGTAGCCCCAGAAGATACTGGAAGCAATGCTGAAACCATGGAGCAACAAAAAAATAAAATAGATCGAATCAAAATAAATAAAGCAAAGACAACACAATTGGGAGAAAAAAATTGATCATTATTGTCTATTTTGTGACCCTGTAACCAGCAACTGAATTTAGTAACCCTGGTTTCCCTTTATCATGAGATCTATTAACTCCTTTAAGTACTTTTTACCTATTTATTTACTAACTTATTTTATGTTTTAAAAGTGTATTAAGTAACATTAGTTAATAAGATTCTATAGGCTTCAAGTGTACAATTCTCTAATACATAATCTGTACAATGCATTGTGTCCATCAAACCAAAGTCCAGTTTCGATCCATCACCATTTATCCCCCTTTACCCTCTTCTACCTCCTCCAACCCCCTTTCCCCGTGGTAAACACCTTACAGCTATCTGTGTCTATGAGTTTTTTTCATAAAATTTCTTAGGGTGACAAGGTTAATACAATTATGTAGGTATTTATTATTTATTTATGTATTTATTTTGTATGTGTGTGAGAGAGAGAGAGAGAGAGAGAGAGAGAAAGGGAGAGGGAGAGAGACCGGACAGGGCCAGAGTGATCAGAAGGAAGAGATGAGAAACACCAATTCTTTGTTGCAGCACCTTAATTGTTCATTGATTTTCTCCTACACGTATTGACCAAATGGCTCCAACCTATTTAGTCACCCGTTGCTCAAGCCAGTAACCTTGGGCTTCAGCCAGTGACCTTAGGCTTCAAGCAGGCAACCTCTATGCTCAAGCCAGCAACCATGGGGTCATATCTATGGTCCCAAAGTCAAACCGGTGACCCCGCACTCAAACTGGTGAGCCTGCACTCAAGCCACCGATCTCGGGGACTCCCAATGCTCTATTTACTGTGGCACTACCTGGTCAGGCGTAAGTTTCTTTTTAACCAGAGCTATATTTCATCTGGTTTTCTGTTAATAGCAGCCCAAAGCCCAAGCTACTACACAGAGGGAATTGAGATGAGATAGGAAAACCACCTTAGTCCATATTTTGTTCTTTTTTTTAAAGGTCATAATAATAGCACCGTGTAAGGCATTGGTGGTTGACTTGACTTAGGCATGGCCAGGTATAAAGTCGCCATGTCCAGAACCATTTCCAGATACTACTCTTTTGATTGAGTTTCTTTTTGTTTGTTTGTTTGTTTTTTTACAGGGACAGAGAGAGAGTCAGAGAGAGGGATAGATAGGGACAGACAGACAGGAACAGAGAGAGGTGAGAAGCATCAATCATCAGCATCAATTTTTCATTGCGACACGATAGTTGTTCATTGATTGCTTTCTCACATGTTCCTTGACCACGGGCCTTCAGCAGACTGAGTGACCCCTTGCTGGAGCCAGCGACATTGGGTCCAAGCTGGTGAGTTTTGCTCAAACCAGATGAGCCCGCACTCAAGCTGGCAACCTCAAGGTCTCGAACCCAGGTCTTCTGCATCCCAGTCCGACGCTCTATCCATTGTGCCACTGCCTGGTCAGGCAGAGATACTACTTTTTTGAATAAGTATTGCTAGCACCTTCTCTTAGTATAGTGGAAAAAGGAATGCTGCTTCTCTTCCATCCCCATTGCCATATTCCCCTGCGGAACCATTTCAATTTGGTGAAGTCGAGAGGGACCCAGCAGTTCGCGTCTTCCGTTATGAATGTGGTGCTTGAAATGCCAGCGCCAATGACATGAGACGCAGGGCTTCATTACTTCTCAGGGCACCCAGACTCAGGCTTCCCAGGACCCAGTGAGAGTCTGTTGCCAGAAAGACACATTTGAATTTCAATGTGTCAAGTACCTCTTGCTGTGCTTTCCATGTTGCAGACTGCAAATGGCTTTTAGAAATCTTTTAAACATCCCAGTCAATCAGCTCCTTACCTCCTGCCACTGGTGAACATGAAATTGGACACATTTATTTCCAGGTCATAATAAATTAAGGAATAGGTGGTCTAGGGAAGAGCATGGGTCTGCAATCACAAACACCCAACAAATTATAACTCCTCAACAACACCGTCACACCTGAGATGAGGCAACATGGAGAAGGTGGGGAACAGATTGTTTGGCTTTTGAAGGCCAGTTTTGGGTCTCTGGGCCACCTTTTTCTAAACAACTGAATCTGGGGCAGCTTCCAAACCTTCTCTGAGCCTTAGCATCGTCACAAAATGAGAAGGATAATGATGCCTATCTTCACAAAACGGTGATCTATATTTTTCATTAAATTGGAAGCCATTATTAATCACAACCATTTTGCAATGAAGAATTAGTACTAGGAAAAGGGGAAATTTATTCATTCACTCAACAAGTATTTAAGATAGATCATAACTGTTTAAAATATATGGTATCTTTAGTCAGAATGCTGCGATTCAAATTCTTGTACTAGTTGTTAATAATTATCTGACCGAAGGCCTAATTTCTTGTGCTTGCCCTTCTTTTTTGATAAAAATTATCCCCTTTTCTAAGAAGCTCGCAGAGTTATAGTGAGGATTTATGAGATTAAAATCATTAAGTTTTCAGGACTGTGGCAGTCACACGGTAAGCACCTAACAAGTGTCATTACTGTTATTCATATTGTCGCTGTCTAGTAGTCTGTGCAGCGTCTGACACGGTGCTCAAGAAAAGACAGTAAAATGTGGCTGCTTTGTGTTGAGGTTCTGAATTTGTATTGAACCACCTAATTTTTTTTTTTTTTTATTCTCTAGCTCTGGGTCTTTGGGCAAATTAGCTCATCTCAGTACATCTTTGTTTCTCACATCTAAAAGCAGACTATTGATGGCATATAACTTATGTAACCATGTAGAAACTTCACTTCTTTAATATGACCCTTTCTTCTTTCTTTCCTTTTGATTCAAACTGGCCTCACCCAGCACCCTGACTCACCTGCCTCTTTCTCCCTTACATGTCCATTCCTTTAATCATTAAGCCCTCGGGACAATGAGGTTCTGATCAACATCAAATGATTTTAGGAACAAAGCCTCTGGTCTATTGACCACAGAGACAGAATTTTGGTTAAGCTAGCGATAACATCTAGGCCTCAGCTGTGTTTCAGTTTCAGGCCCAGAAAAGTTGCCAAAACCAGATGAAGGAACACCATGGCTGACATGGGGACCAGATGCACTCACTGATCAGCTACCCCCTCCCCTAGCACAAACCAATCAGTAGAAACCAGGACCCTAAGGACAGCCCTAACTTTCATAGTCACTATGATTAATGACTTTTCCCCTATATAACCCATCCCCTGGAAGCCATCGGGAAACCAGGTCTTTGAGCATCAGCTCACCAGTCTGGTCTCCGGGCTTTGCTCATTTCCTAAAAATAAACCCTTACATTCTTTGCGGCAAACTTCTGTTCATTCCTTATTGGGCTTTGATGTGCACAGGCAAATGGACCCCTTTAGTCCAGTAACATTTATTGGGTAGATATGAAGACTATGAAAAAGTTATTTCATGTAAATCATTTAGTGGAACACCTAATAGACACTATACAATACTCAATTACTCTTTTATTACCTTTATTAACAACAATGACTCTTTCAAGGTCAGATAGGAAAACAGAGGCATAAATGGGGGGTTTGTTCCTGTTGCTTCAAAGAAGCTGTTGATCAGCGAGGCTTCAAAGTCATGTCTGACTCCAAAATCCACATAGTTGTCATTATACCACATTGTCCCCCTTTTTAAGAAGATTGTGAGTTCACCACCCACCGCAGAGCAAAGCCAAAGGCAATGTTAGATTTATTTCACTGCCATTTCAAACAAATCAGTGCAGGTGTCATATTACTTTTGAAATGCATACATTTTTAAAAAGAAACAAAAAAAATAGTGGTAATAACCACCAACTGCTTACAAAGTGAATTGCGCTCACCCCTCTGCTCCCCATTTGCAAACATATTTGGATTACATCTGGAGCAAAATCATTAGTGGCAGGAAGACAGATGTTCAAAGTTTGGGTATGCATGTAGACATTGAATATTGATGTTGACATTATTTACTCATTTGATTCTTTACTCTTTTCCAAAAAGGATGAATTTTGAGCTCTTTCAAAATTTATTTTCTCTTTCTTTGATTCCCAAGGTGACAAATCAAAGTTCACCCTAGGAACTTGCAAAGTATATCATGGTGGGAGAAATTCATCAGACGTGAAATAATATTAATGACTAGTATTGTGCAGTTGTCAATCAGCGCAGAGCCTTTTCTCTGAAATAATTTCAGGATCTTCTTCAAACCAAAGCCGTATGGATATGGCAACAAAAGAATAATGCATACTACTATTAATAGATTGACTAATATAGCAAATTTTACCCTGGATTTTAATCTTAAATATAATTCATTAAAATAAAATGAAATTTTCACTGCATTCAATTTGAAGACATACACTTAAGGGAGAAAGTACATGCAATATGATAGTCTATAATTAAGGAAAGCACATAATGTACCATGGTTACACAAATAGGAAATTTGATGAGGGTGGGAATAGAAGAATATGAGGCAATGTCCTTGAGCTATATCTATTTAGAGTGCCATAATAATCCATATTTATTTAATAGAATACATTGAAATTTGTTTTACCCTGAGATCATTAACTACTGAAAGTGAAAATGGTTTTCTTCTCAACAGAAACTAATAGTTATGTTGCTTGGTAGAGCCCATTTTCAGATTACCATATCAATTTCTCTGTGAACACTAATCAATGAATGGGCTCTTTATGTCTTCTCTGCTTCCATAGAGAAGAACTAAATTCCAACTTATATAATAATGGTTTAAGATTCAGGGAGGAAAGACTATGGGTAATGTGCAATAGGGTAGATATTATAAATGAAATGTTTACGACCCCCTCCCCAAATTCATATGTTGAAATCCTCACTCCTAATTTGCTAATGCTAGGAGGTGGGACTTTGGGGACAAAACAGGTCATGAGGGTAAAGTCTTCATGAATGGGATCAGGGTCCTAATAAAAGAGAGCTCTCTTGCTTTTTCCACCATGTGAGGCTACAGCTAAAAGCTCTTGGGAAACCAGGAAGAGGCCTCTCACTAGGCACGGAATATGCCAGGGCTTGATCTTGGACTTCCCAAACTCTAGAACTGTGATAAATATGTTTTGTTTAAGCCACCAAGACTATGGTATTTTATTATATGGTATGCACTATGTTATAGCAGTCCACACTGACTAAAACAGAAGCCCAAGCAAAGTAATTTTTTCCCCATGATGCACAAGATATATTCCTTTGTACATTTTCTGGTGCTGTCACTCAATTTGGAGTACATTTTCCATTCATACCTGAATGTCTAATATGTGCCAGTCTTGAAGTTCCAGTCTCAACTTCACTTTACGCAGAGCTTTTTCTAAATCCCTCATTTAATTTAGAACTTCCTTCATCTTAACTCTTAAAGCACTTTTTATATGTCTATATTTTTAAGATTTAAAGCTGAAGATGACTTTTTTCTTGTGATTGATTTATAATTTCATACAATTATGGTCAGAGAAGATGCTTGATATGATTTCAATCTTTCTAAATTTATTGAGACTTGATTTGTGTCCTAACATGTGATCTATCCTAGACAATGACCCATGTGCACTTGAAAAGAATGTATAATCTGCTGCTCTGGAGTGAAGTGCACTGAAGCTATCAATTAAATCCATGTGATCTAGCATGTCATTTAAGGCTGCCATTTTGTTGTTGATTTTGTTTGGAAGATCTATCCATTGATGTCAATGGGGGTGGGGGTGAAATTCCCTACTATGACTGTATTACTGTCAATATATCCCTTTATTGTTCATCAAGATTTGCTTTATATATTTAGGTATTTCTATGTTGGGTACATAAATGTCTACAAAGGTTATGTTCTCTTGTTGGACTTCTCCCTTTATCATTACATAGTGTCCTTCTTTGTCTTTGTTTTAAAGTCTACTTTATCAGATATTACTATTGCTACCGCTGCTTTTCTTTTTCATTTGCATGAAATATCTTTCTCCATTGCTTTACTTTCAGTTTATATGTACCTTTTGTTTTGAGGTGGGTCTCTTGTAGACAGTATATAAAGGTATTATTTTCTTATCCATTTAGGTACCCTATGTCTTTAGATTGAAGCATTTACATTTAAATTGATTATTAATAGCTATGTATTTACTGCCATTTTATTCTTTTAACTATGTTCATCTTTTTTTTTCTCCTTCTCCTTCTCCTTTTCCCCTTCTCAAAGAAGAACCTTTAACGTTTCTTATAATACTGGTTTGGTGGTAACAAACTTCTTTAGCTTTTTCTTTCCTGAGAATCTGTTTATATCTCCTTTAATTTTAAATGATAGTCTTAAGGGTAAAGTAGTCTTGGTTGTAGGTTTTTGCTTTTCATCACTTTGAATATTTCATGACAATCCCTCTGGCCTGAAATGTTTCTGTTGAGAAATCAGCTGACTTTCTTATGGAAGCTCCCTTGTAAGTAATGAACTGTCTTTCTCTTATGCCCATCAGTATATGAGTGAATTTGAAAAGCAGTGGTACAGGCTCTGGCTGATTGGCTCAGTGGTAGAGTGTTGGCTCAGTGTGTGGATGTTCTGGGTTCGATTCCTGGCCAGGGCACACAGGAGAAGCTCCCATCTCCTTCTCCACCCCTCCCCCTCTAACTTCTCTCTCTCTCTCTCTCTCTCCCCCCCCTACTGCAGCCATGGTTTGATTGAAGTGAGTTGGCCCAGATGCTGAGGAGGGCTCCATGGCCTCTGCCTCAGGCATTAAAGTAGCTCAGTTGATGAGCAATGGAGCAACGTGCCAGATGAGCAAAGCATCCCCCCCTAGTGAACTTGCTGGGTGGATCCCGGTTGGGCATATGCAAGAGTCTTTCTCTGCCTCCCCTCCTCTCAATGAATTAAAAAATAAAAATAAAAAAGCAGTGGTACATTTACACATGGAATATTACTTGGCCATAAAAAATAATGAAATCTCACCTTTGCCACAGCATGAATGGACCTGGAGAATATTACAGTAAAGGAAATAAACCAGTCAGAGAAAGACAAGTACCATGTGATTTCACTGATATATAGAATTTAATGGACAGAATAAACTGACAAACTAATTAGAAACAGACTCACAGATACAGAGAACAGACTGACAGCTGTCAGAGGGGAGGGGTTTTGGGGTGCTGGGTGATAAAGGTGGAGAGATTAAGCAAAAAAGAACAAAAACATGTCATAAACAAAGAAAATAGGATGGTGATTACCAGAGGGAAAGGGCTAAGGTAGAAGTAGTAGAGGGTAAAGGGGAATAAATGGTGATGGAAGTGTCACTGGTTTTGCAGTATTATCCTGAGTCCTTAGTTTTTATCTTCAGAGAGAATGATTTCAAACCAGAGAGGCAAAAAAAAAAAAAAAAAATCGGCCACTGATTTTTCACAAAAGGAAAGTACACTTGGAAGATTTCTAAGTGGGCAACTCAGACCAATCTGAGTGTCCTGCTTGGTTATATAGTTAGATTTTTATGCTTGTCTGGGTATCCTCCCTGCCTCCGGGCTCAGCCCCCCTGGTGGACTGTTCCTTCCCATTGCATGATCACTATTCTTCAAGAAGCAGGTATTTGGTCACATGCACTGTTCACGTTTTAAGATACATACATGTGCATTTCTATCCTCTTACCCTTTTTCATCTAGCATCCCCAGTGGAAGGTCATATATTGGTCATTGCCTTACTTGTAGGTCCTTTTGTGCATAATCCCAACAGGTGTGCAACTGCCCTGGGCCATATCAGGAGCTGGAGAACCATGGTCAGCCATCTGGTTATTAGCTGGTGCTTATGTTTAAGGATGATATTTTCTTTTCCTCTCTGCTCCTTCCCCAGTTCGTGTCTTATTAGCTATCTACTCTAATAAAAGGAGACTTGACTTGGGGTGGTGAACACACAATACAATATACAAATGATGTATTATAAAATTGTGCACCTGAAACCTATATAATTTTGTTAACTAGTGTTACCCCAACAAATTCAATAAAATTTTCAAAAACTGAATATGATTGTTTGCTAACATGCTTATCTCCAAAATTCATTGGTAACTTCTTCAGGAAAAGAGCCTGTGATTTATTCATCTTGCTCAACATGGCACACTTTGTATAGTAAATATTCAACAAACACTCACTGAGAGATAATATGTTATTTTTTCCTTTATTAAACTTTTAGCATCATTTGGCCCCATGACTACCACGTTTAACAGAAGCAAAAGGAATGTTAGGTAAATATTGATATTTGAATGTTGACCAAGCAAAATCAATTTCCATTGTTTTACCAACCTTATAGGGAAGGAAAGTCATTTTTTCAGTTTATCATGATTCAGTTCAAAATTAGCCTTTTTGGCGGGTTTTTTTTTCTCTTTGACCTTTTCACATCCACTTCTAAGAGGCCCTTTTGTTCCTCGGAAATATTTGTTGTTCAGGGAAATAATGGCGCAGGGTGACTAATTGTGTACTGAATGAGAAGAATCCAACATGGTCTTTTCCACTCCCAAAGAGTGACAGTGTTTTCTCCCGTTGCCCATTGTGCTCAAAACACAAAACAATTGTATTAACTGAAGACTTTGGGGGAAGGATTTTTTTTTATTTAAAAGAATGTTAATTTGCTATTAAATCTCCTGTTGGAAGACTAATAGCTTAATGAACGCATTAAACATGTGCAAATTAGGGCTTTTTTTAAAGGCATTACTTAGTTTCAGATTGAAAGGGGTGATGCATCACCGTCATCTCTGTGGGAATTAATGAGGCATCAGGACATCTCCTGTCATGGAGGCCAGACTTATGAAGGATCTACAGAATTGCACATGCGAGACTTGTTCTGTTCTCTCTTTCCACCCACTACATGCATCTTTCCTGGGCCACCTCCCTCTGCAGCCTGAGCTTTTGCTACTCGAAATACAAATGTCGGCTCGCCATCAGTTTGGAAGTGAAAAGTAGTCTATTGCAAGTGACAAATGTTGTTTACCGGGACTAGAAAAGAGGGTGGAACAATGAGTGCATATATTAACATCACAGGGGATGGGTTTGGTAGTCATTCAATTGCCATCCTGCCCTGTGAAGACACATAACCTCTCTCCATTTCCCTCAATCACCTACTCACTCTCAGACATCTACATTAAAATAAAGAGCCCAAGGCAAGGCAAGTTATCTTAACTATAATAAGTGGCAAGGTGTTCTCAACTCAACAGCTTTTGTCACTAGCTCTCGATCTTTTCCCATCACAAGCACGGCTTTTTCTCAATGTGCCTTTTGATATATTTGCCTTATTGTGCATTTCCCAAATCAGCAATTCCAAACCACCACGAACAAGCAGCATTTAAAAGCCATCGGTTTAATAACAGGACATAAACTCGCTCTTACCTACATTTATTTTTATAATTAGCAGGTATGACATTTAATTCTGTTTCAAGAATCTTGGATAAATTTTCAATGTATCTTGAGATAATTGAAGACGTCATGGCCTACTCAAAAATCAGGGACAGAGATCGCTAGTATACACATTAGTGTAGGCATATAAATAACATCAATGTAGGACACAGAAACTTAACAATGTTAAGTAATAGTTCTTTTACACTTTAAAAAGTGTTGCTTTGCTCTGCATGGCTTTTTAAAGAAGATATCTATGAACCATCCCAAAGAATGTAACATTTTTCCCTACCTACTTGGCTAGAATCACAAAACTTTAGGCCCTAATCTATCTGTGCCACTCACTAGTCACCAAATGTGTCCACTGTCTTCCAAGTCTATTTATATCCATGATTCACACTTACCACATGCTGGTTTCTCTTCTGTGACATAGCCCCATAACAGTAATACCCTCTCAGGCAACTATGAGTAACTTAAGAGCCAGTAAAAAGTCCATTCTATTTATCTATACTGTTTCCTAAAAGCAGATTTGAGGTAAGTACATTTATGTCCATCACCCGTGACATAGTTGAGGAATCTCATACTCTTCATCCAATGGCCTTTTTGATAGCCACATGCTTCATTAGGTAACATTCTTTGGTTTTAAGCAACAGAAACAGACTCTGTGTAATCATTAGAATAAAAGGGGGCTTACATATTACAAAAGAAATGGAGTAGTTCACAAAATGAGAGATGGGATTGAACAATCAAGCTTTCAGAATCAGAGCTGACCCTAGGACCTCAGTAACTGTGGCTCCTGGACCTTCTCTTAGGATACGACAAGTCCTATGATTACAGTTGAGATGCATAGAACCTGTGTCTTGAGATTTGGCTTGCATACATGACTTCCCAGGACATGTACCTCCACGTTGGTCGATAAGCTCTAAAGCCAGGAAGATAGCATCACTTAGTGAAAACAAACTTTCTAGGGTCTAGTCTCTGTATTAAGGGCCTTGCTGGAGTAAATATGCATAGGACAGTCTCTACACACATACCCATTTGGGAAGCATGTATGGTGTGCTTCCCATTGGTAGCCATATAAGACCCACACTTCATCTAACCCCCCAAAACCTCTCTTCACCTTCATGTCACATTTTCTTTCTCATGACATTCAGTGTATAAAAAGAGCAGTGCCCAAAGGACGGGAGTTTTGTTTTATTTTCTGAGATTAAAAAACAAGAGTTGATTTGACTTGAAAAGTCCAATTTTTACTGTTGCTTCCTTCTCCCCAATTAATGTAAAAAGAAAGGCAAACATTAACATGTAGCAGATGACTTACAAGATGTACAACTAGAAGACTCTGAAGATCAAGGAATTATCCTTTCAGAGTCTCTCTTTGGAATATCATCTACTCAAGAGGCGATAAGAAAGGCTGTCATCTCCTAAATTGTGAATATTGTTCACTGAATAATATAGATGACCCTCATATTTCATTGATGTATTTTAGTGCCTCTCTTCTAATTATAAAAGTAATATATACTCAATGCAGAAATGTTAAAAGACCAAAACCTACAAAATATAAAAAAACATTACTCATGACCCACTCTCTATTCACACACTGCATTGCCACTATGTTCTTCAGACTTTGTATATTGTTTTGAAACCATTATTATTACTATTATTATATAAGTGGTATATATTAATCATAAAGTAATGTGAATATACAAAGAAGCCAAGAAGAAAACTCACTAAGAATCCTATCACTGAGGGATAACTTTTTTTTTTTTTTTTTTTTTTTTTTTTTTTACAGGGACAGAGAGAGAGAGCCAGAGAGAGGGATTGATATGGACAGACAGGAACAGAGAGAGATGAGAAGCATCAATCATCAGTTTTTTGTTGCAACACCTTAGTTTTTCATGGACTGCTTTCTCATATGTGCTTTGACCACGGGCTTTCAGCAGACCAAGTAACCCCTTGCTCGAGCCAGCATCCCTGGGTCCAAGCTGGTGAGCTTTTTTTTTTTTGCTCTAGCCAGATGAGCCCGCACTCAAGCTGGCGATCTCGGGGTCTTGAACCTGAGTCTTCCGCATCCCAGTCCGATGCTCTATCCACTGCATCACCACCTGGTCAGGCAAGGGATGACTTCTTTAAAAACAATGTGGTAAATACATTCTTTCAGGTTTATTATAAAATGACTTTAATGTCTGCAGACATTCCACTACATGAATGCATTTCAATCTACTTAATAATTCCCTCTCACTGAGTATTTAGCTTCTTTTCAATTTTCTTATCAATAACACTACTGCAATTACCTGCTTTATGAATATTCTGTATGGATTCCTTTCTAAGATTTTTTCCAGTTAAATTCCATAAAATAAATTGAACTGTTCATTAACGATACATGCATTTTTCAGCTGCCTCATGGTACGTGTTCTCATATTTGTTTTCAATGTTCCTTCAGATTTATTATGTCATTTGACTCTCTCACTTGGGCTGAAAAAAAGGCAAGTGAGACATCATTATCTTCCTTCGCAAGTGGGAAGACTAGATCCAGAGGGCTCTGCCCAGATCATACAATCCTTAAGTGGCAAAGCCTGGCATCTGTTCCAGGTCCTTTGTCTCCAATTCATATTTAAACACAGATGTGCAGCTGAAAGAATAAAGATCCAGCTGTAACTCTAAAAGAAAAAGATAGCACAATAAAATAGCTGTGTTTATTTTCTCACTATTCCATACCGGGCACTCTGTTAGATTATTTTGGAGACATGGCCTCATGTAATCCTCACAGCAAACTTGCATGATGCGCTTTATTGTCTCCTTTACAGATTACAGGACGGAGGATTAGTCAGGTTAAGTAATTCCTTCAAAGACAGAGCAAAGAGGTGGAGTCAGGATTCCTACTCCAAATGTAATATCCATTCTTTCCACTAAGTACAGGTTACAGCACTTAATTACCGGACAGTTGATGCCAATGTCTAAATGAGCCTGGCTTCAACTAAATTTGAGAGAAAGAGGTGAGTGTTGGTGGGGTGGGGGAGATGTGTGTGAAGAGTCAGAGAGAATAGTTTTTAAGGTCAGGCACAGAACTAACTAAGGTTAAAGAGGCAAGAACTAAACCCACCAGATCCTCCAACTGCTTGCATCAGAGAGCAGGACAAAAGGAAAGGGAGCTGGGGAGCAAACGGAGGAGCCACAGAAGTGCCATGCGGGTCAGTGTTTAACAACCAGCTTCCTACTGGGTGGATGGAAGTTGGCGTCATTAGTGATGTTTACTGATCTCCTTGGTATAAACACTCCCACACAAAGATTGATTTCAACCTACCAACTGAACTTGTGATGCAATGAAGGGTGGTGATTTTTTTTAAGTGCTCGATTGAAATTTCACTGGGTCTTAGAGGTACAATTCTTAGAATACAATATTCATTACAATGAGAAATTAATACTTTTTTGTGTGTGCGTGACAGAGAGAGTGAGACAGAGAGAGGGACAGATAGGTTCAGACAGGCAGAAAGGGAGACAGATGAGAAGCATCAATTCTTCATTGAGGCTCCTTAGCTGTTCATTTATTGCTTTTCCATATGTGCCTTGATTGGGGACTCCAGTAGAGCAATTGACCCCCTGCTCAAGCCTACAATCTTGGACTCTAGCCAGTTTCCTTGGGCTTCAAGATAGTGACCTTTGGGTTCAAGACAGGGACCATGGGGTCATGTCTATGAGCCCACTCTCAAGCCAGTTACGTCAGGGTTATGAACCTTGGTCCTCTGCATCCCAGTCAGACGCTCTATACACTACGCCACCACCTGGTCAGGCAACGACAAACAATTCTTAAACCTTTATTTTGTATTAGGAGATATGCAAAACATTAGGAATACAAAGTAAAACCAGACTTGGCCCTAATCTAAGAAACAAAACAAAACAAAAACAATGTTTCAGGCTAGTAGAGAAAAAGACATGTAAACAAGCTAATATGATATATGAATAATAATAGAAACATATCTTAGTAACAGTGATGATATATTAGCATATTAAGGTAATCAGCTCCACTCCAGTAGGCCATCTGATTCTCCTGCACTTTCCATCTATAAATTTTGCCCCTTTTTGACATTGCACAATCTATAGCAATTAAGAAAAATACTGTAAATAATTTGCATTGAGTAAGCAATCTGCACTTTCAAAGGTGTCATATTTCAAGTGATAGGGTTCCCTTCTGTCCCTTCACTCTGCTAACAAACATGCACCATAATGACATGCTCAGCGGCTCTTCTAACTGCATTAAGTTTGCAGATGAAGACTGGACCTATTTTCAGAAACTTAAAAATATTACCAAGGGAGGCACTTTCATCATTTATTCATATGCAGGCTCTTTATTTTTTATTTATTAATGAAGTTTAGAAAAGGGCTCCTGTAGCACATCAAGCTGCTTCTTTATAAAAATAAAATATAAACAACCCAGGCTCCAATAGTTCTGTCCCAATCTAGTGTTTACGTTAGAAATATATAGCTCTTCTCCAGAGAATCACAAAATACGATGACCATTTCTGTGCTTCTGGGTAACATCAGACTAAGTGAAGACAACTGACATAAGTTCACAAAACTAAGATAATGAGGCTGAGCACGGAGTACTAAGTGTTTCACTTATTTGAAAAAAAAAACACACACATTGGGTCCTTTTCTCATTCATTGAGGATATTCAAGAAAGATCTTAAGAGTGACTTGATGGAAATGTCTTAGAGAGACTTCAATCCTCGGAGCTTGCAGGGTGGGGTTAAACTAGATCATTGTTTCCCAGACTAAATTCAGGAAACTGAAAAAAAAATTAAGAGCTGTAGCACAGAAAAAAATAAAAAGATACTATTCAAATAAGTTTAGGAAAAACCATGTTCAATAACTCTTAGAGATTCACAATGTACTTAAATGTTATAAAGGATCCAAAAAGTTCTATAAGGAAGAAGCTAGTTGGACTCTGGATTCATTCAGGATTTTCCAAGTTGTTTAGTTTCGGAAACTTGGTAAAAAACAGTGCACTATTAATGTATGACACACCCCTGCTCCAGACACAGCATAGAGATCAGACAACTGTGAACTAGAACATCGTTAACGTTTACTCAAATTTGCTGTGTCTTCATCAATTTCACATCCTATTAAGACAATGGCTCAACCAAGAGCCATTTAGAGAATTTGCTACGGATAGCCAAAGCGAATTTGTTACAAAGGCTGGTCAGCGTTTCTCCCCTCTGTTTACCTAGTTAGTACAGCTCATTGTTTAAATCTCAGTACAACCATTATTTCTTCAATTTGCAACATATGGATCCTGAATAGCTCTTTCAGGATACTTAATAATTTATATTATTATTGGATTAATGTATTTCTGCCACTTGAAGTTGAAAACACCATGAGGAAAGAGAGTTTATTTTTGCTGTAAGTTTTATTTATCATGGCTACTAATGCCTGCTGTTATACTGGTTGATTAAAAAATTTCTATCGAATGCTTAAAAAACGAATATCCTCTTAGAAGTTTAAGGATCCCTCCCCTCCCAAGGTATACATTCAAACGTGTGCAAAAGATTTTGTAAATGACTTAGAGGAAGGCCAGAAGATGTGGTTATTATTTCGGTAATCAGTGCGAAGTTTGGAAAGTGGGTCTGGAGTGATCAGTGAAACAAGTCTCACCAGGCTGAGAGTCAATGGACTAAATCCCTGAATCTGGCCTTTAATAGGGATAAATGGTTGGCCTGCAAAAAAATCCCACTGAACAACTGCCGTACAGTGAAGACAGGGCTTCACCACCTGTTGTTTCCGTATAAAACAAAGCATGCTCGCACCCGTCATTGAGAGTTCAATAGGCACAAGTGAGATATTGCTGACACAAATGTGAGTTGACTTAACTGCATTAGAAAATACAACATCAAGATTTAAGAACACAGGGTTGCAGCACAATGCTCTCAGTTACAGGCGCTAGAAGCAGACTTTCAGGCTTTGAATTCTGCCGGCCAGTTAGCAGCTACACCACTTTGGGGAAGTTACTCAGCCTTTCTGTGCCATGATCTCCTCATTGCTAAAGTGAAAACCCACCTCAAAGCTGCTGTGAAGATTATTGGTCATAATAATAACTATTATGGTACAGTAATTCTGTTTTAAATTTTGCATAAAAAGTTTCAATCAAAGAGGGCACGAGAAGTCAGCATGGCCTGGATTGGAATCCCATCTATGCTCTTACTAGTTGTATGAGCTTACCCAGTTTACTTAACTTATCTCTGCCTTCACTTTTATCTCCCCTGGGCAATTACAGTGAATGAGTGGCATCTGAGAGTCACCCCAATGGGTGCCCACAATGAGTGCCCCCATGCACAGAGAATGAGAATTTCAGAGCAGAATTACAAGATGGTTGAAGATGAGAAGCCAGTGAGAAACCTAATCGGCGTTTTAAAATGTTTGAGGGTTTCGAATAGGATAAAACTTTGGCTTTCACCAAATGTGTATAAACTACAGGGAGACACAATTTAGGATTGGTGTAAAAATAAAAGACAATTTTCACAGCCATAGCTGTCAGAAGATGGGATGGGAGGCCTCAGAAGGTAGTATGCTGTTCACGGCAGAGTTTATTTGAGCTTCCACTGCACAACAATGTGTGGGCATGGAATTAAATGTTTTAAGGCTCCTTCAGACCCTCTGTACTTTGGTGCTTAACTTGTCATTAATGACTGCACGTGAATGTTTCTTAGGGCAGAGACACGTCCTGACCCCTTCTTGGTGTGAGAAAACGTGGGAAGTAAGTCCAGGAGAGCTAATTTGGGCTGCCTTAGACCAAACCTTCATTTCACCATGTCACCCGTAATCACCTGCACAGTAGAGTATCTGAACATCCTGGCCCTGAAGCAGGTGCTGTGACTCATCACGGGCTGGGATAGTGGCATTGATTCACTTCCACATGAGTGTTGTATATTGAACCAGTGTTATAGAGCATATTCCATTCTGAAAGTCTGCAGATCACATCAAAATGCCACTCGCAAGAAGGCAGGAAGGGGCGGCTATGCTCAAGAACATCAAATCTCCCTTCAATTTGAAAGGAAGATTGCTTTGATATTGAGGCAAAGGCAAGGGAAATCAAGGAAACAAAATGCAAATGTCAGGCCCGAATGTGCCCTTCACACAGGGTGAAAGACTTTGCATTCACAGGAACACGGAGATCAGTGAGTAGGAGCCCGCAACGCTCTGCAGAAGAGCAGCAGCAGCAGCATAAGCAAAATATAACAGCAATGTTGCTTTTTCTCTTAACGTGTACCTGGTACCAGGCTAACCCTTTCACCTGCATTATCTTATTTCTTTTTTCATCAAGGATGAAATACCTAAGATTTCTCATGAGATCCGTAAGGTTTTCAATATCATTTTCAAGCTGAGGATACTGAAGTTCAGAGGGGAGAAATTGCCCCAAATCACAAAGCTTGGACATGACTCAGCCAGGATGCAAAACCAGCCAGTAGATTTCAAAGTCCGTGTTTTCAACTTTAAGCCATATTACAGTGGTTCTCAAAAGTGTGTGCCAGGGTGCACTGGTGCACCCTAGAAGATTTTCAGGTGTGCCCTATGGTATTCCAGAGAAATATGTGCCTGTTGGGGACCAAAACACCAACAGGGTTTTTGGAGTTTAGATTTTTGGGGGACAGAGGTGTGGGGAATTGACTGTAAGTTGACAGTCAGCCCAGCCCCCCACCTCACTTGCCTGATTAGGTTGCAAAAGGCTGTTAAGCTGTGGTGCTGGATTGTTTACACTACTCCCCATGTTCCCCAGAAAGACCGGAGGCAAGTTTCTTCTTCTATCCTTTGTTTGGTGTCAAGTTAAGATGATATGTATGGTGGGGGTTTTCTGCACTCAATACAATTAAGAATAAAAAGAGAGGAATTCTTCAATGTATTGACGAAGAAATGAGAGTTTACCTTTCAAATATATGCCCAAACATTGAAGAAATTGCTAGGACACATCAGGCTCATGTTTCTTATAAACACAGGAATGAAAAAACATAACATTCGTGCCGGGACCTGTCGAATTTACTAAATCTTACTATGAATGTATCTATATATATAAAAAGATAACTTTTTGTCATTTTAAAATTTTGTAATCCCTTTTTTATGAATTCTAAAAAGCATAACTCAAAAATTGTAATATAAAAATGTTTTTTAATGTCAGAATAAATTTAATTTTGTCATATTTATTTCATTTAATTATCATAAAAGCACACTTGGACTTTATATATTTTCTTTAATATTTGACTTAATTATTATAACATATTTCTCAGAAATTTGTATATTGTGTGCCTACAGTTATTTGTAGGATTTTAAATGCATCCCAACTTCAAAAAGTTTGAGAACCACTGCCATATTACCTCTTACTCTCTCAAAGTGCAGCCCATTTAAGTTCCTCCAGCTCCTTCGCAAGTCCCCCCTGCATCGCCAGAAAACATTCTGCATGCTTCTAAATTACTGTCTCCTTTCTAGACCTTCCCAAAACACCTTGCACATAAAGCAATTAGTTCTGCTGGGAGTTTCCACTAGTTGAGACACCAGCTCCATCAATAATTTCTGCCCCAGCCAGTGGCGGACATTCACATATTCTCATATATAAGGAGCTACTGTAGGCCAACTACATAGAAATAGTTCTAAGACATAGACTAGTATAAAGAAATAATATTTCTACTCATAAATAGGTAAATAATAGCTAATATCCATGGAGGGATTACCATGTGCCGAATCCTACCCTAAGAGCCCTTCGTGAAACTAATTTAACATTATGAGAAATCAATGTGGTAGGTATACAGGCTTATCATATCCATTGAGCAGAACATTTAAAGACCTTCGATACTTAATTACATGAACATGTCTTTTCTTAGCCTTGCAGACTGCACCGATTTTAGTCTAAGTTTTCCTCACCTATTGTGTTCTGCTAAATCATCATTTACAAGGCTCCCATCATTATTTTATAAAAGCTGGGGTGACATTAGCACATTCCCCTTGTGGTCCAAACTCTTTAGTCTGTCAGTCCAGCCCTTCCTCACCTGACCTCAGTCTTTCTTGTTCCTCCACTTCAGCCATGCTGGCCTTTTGTTCCAAGACAACGGGCTTACTCATTTCTCCACCTATCATTGACTTAGGGACACTGTGATTTACAATAAGAAATATCTATTTGTTCTTTGTCCCAGTCTCTAGCACAGAGCTCCTAAAATCCTTGGAATTTCCCAAGGGTTCATTTGGGAAACACCAAATTATGGGGGCTGGCTGCACCTAGACTCAGCCCTGTGATTAAATTTTAGCCCTGCTACCTACCTCCAAGGACAGGACGGGAGAGGGCCTGGAGGTTAAGTCAATCTCCAGTGGTCAATGATTTATTTAAATATGCCTATGTCACGATGCCTCTGTAAAAACCCGGAAGGCCTGGGTCTGGAGAAATCTGGTTTGGTGATCATGCGGATATTGGGAGAGAATGGCGCACTGCGGAGGGCATGGATTCTCTGGGACCTTTCCCTACACCCTGACCTACCCATCTCTTCAATCTGGCTGCTCCTAAATTATATCCTTTTACAATAACCTGGTCAACTAAAGAGTAAAATATTTCTCTGAGTTCTGTGAAGTAATCTAGCAAATTAATCAAACTTAAGGAAGGGGTTGTGGGAACCTTTGATTTATACCTGGTCTGTCAGAAGTGCAGGTGACAACCTGGGCTTTGACTGGCATCCGATGGGCTGGGGCGATCCTGAAGGATGGACCCCTTCACCTATGGGATCTGATGCTGCCATCTCAGGATAGGGAGTGTCAGAATTGAGTTGAACTGTGGGACTCCCAGCTGGTATCCAAGCCTTTCCTAAGCCCTTCCTCCACATTGGGATCCATAACCCCTTTATCACCCCATCTGGGTTTTCAAATGTGTCTCTCCCTGACTTCATCTCTCTGCTCACATGTCACTTTTTCGGCCAGATCTTCCTCGGCTCCCTGACTCCTCACCCTGATCTAACTTTCTCCACAGCACTTCTGCCACACAAAATCACAGTGCGCATACATTTGTGAGCTTCTACTCCTGTCTGACTCCCCACTAAAAACATCTAAGCTCATTAGATACGAGGACTCAGATTATTATTCTGTTTTTTTTTTGTTGTTGTTGTTGTTCTTAGAAACTAATGCTAGGTACAAAAATAAATATTTGTTAAAAGAATGAGTGCTGTTCCGTGGCATTTTCCCCTTCACGCTAAGAAAAATGCTGTGTTCCTTATCACTCTTGTCCCCGTCTCAGAGGATAGCGCTGGGTAACCCATTCTCTTCACCTCATCACACACTTTTATGATTTACCCTTACAAGAACCCACTCTTATTTTATTTATTTTATTCCCCTGCACCCCCGTTTCCTTCCCACATCATAGGCAACCAGTCTAAAGTGTTTAACCAGTACCCTTTTGTTTATAACTTCCTGTGTATATGTTATCATGCTGTGACTCATACATTTTAATGTATCTAGATGAGTACTTGTTGGGTTGCTCTTTCTGTGTTGCTCTGTTTTCCGAACCCACCCACGTGGTCATTGCACCCTTAGGATGCTGTGTGACATGACCTTCTGGCACCTAAAACATACAGCTGCCACACTGTACTTGCCTAGTTCTCCAAGGAGAAGCTCTTATACTCACTCCTTCCCCCTGACCCTGCCATGGACACCCTTTGACTCATCCTCTTAGATATACGCACCTTCCTTTCTTGAATGTGTATCCAGGAAAGACTTGCAGAACGAGAGTACTGCAACCCTCAATCTGACCCGATACAGCTGGAATGCGGTGGAGGGTGCCCAACCCCATCTGTTCCGTAGCCAGTGGCTCATGGTGGCTTATAGCCTCAGATCCCCGGCAATATTTACAATAATTGAACTTTTCAATTTTTTTTCAATACACTTTCTCAGTCCCAGTCCTTATGGTACCCAGTACATCATGTTACCAGGTCCCCATTTCTGTCATCCTTTTAATCCCGTGCTTCCTAAGCACGCAATTACAGTTATTTTTGTATTCCAGTCTACTCAACTGCCTATTAAAAAACACACACACTTGATAAAAACGTGTTGAATAAGAAATAAGTGGTGCTCTATCACTTTGCTCCGATTTCATTTATAATATTTACTTACTATAAAAATGCTGCGTGCCGAATGTCTTTAGTTCTTTAAGGAAGTTTTTTTTCACTCCTCTTTGCATATGAGGACACTGAGACTGGGCAAGCTTAAACAACTTAGCTGAGATTTTCCCAGGGATATACAGGGTAGGGCAAGAGTATGTCTGCAGTTGTGACCACAAAAAACACAGTTTATTCCTGCGTTATTATTTTTTAATTATTGTATTATTTCCTATGTGAACAATTGTAAACCTGGTTTTGTAAACCTATCGAACACAGGGTTTGAACCTGGGTCTGAGTGACTCCCATGTCAAAGCCCCCAGTTTTCTATTGATGCCAATTGACTCTTGTAGTAGTGAGATAAACGGGTCAACTGAAACTTGTTTCTGCATTTTTTAATATGTATTCCATCCCTCCCCCACAGGTGACATGATATTTTTAACTGTGCTATAAACCACAGCTCATTAACTCATAATATAATGATTTCCCACATTCAAGACCTCTTTGAAGTCACCATTCATTGAAATAATCCTTAGCATTTGGGGTGTATGTATTTCTAGAGAGCTCTTTTCTTAAGGGATATCAACTAAACAAGCTATTAATCGACACACAAAACCTCTGCTCGCCTGCGAGACGTTAGGGGATCTTCACAGTGCTGGTGGAACTAGATGAAATCCATGTGGAAGTGTTAATTTCTTACTTTGTACTAGACGCTGCGAAGTTCTGACACATGATGACGAGTGAGCCATTCATAGTCTGTTTCTTCGAAACTCACTGAAGGACATGAGCTTGTAGAAAATATCAAGACAAAAAGCAACAGAGAAGAAGTGGCAGGGAAAATCATGGAACATGACAGGGACATGCACCAGCTCTGGGGCAAAGGGAGCTTTTGGAAGAAAATGATGGAACTAGGACCTAGGCAATGGCTGAGGGAGAAGGAGGCATGTGTCCCAAGAGGAGGAAACAGAATGTACAAAAGCCTAGAAGGGAAACAAGGCTTGAGTACAGCTTGCAAGGGGAAAGGTAGCTATCTGCATGAAAAGCTAGTGAAGTTCAAAATTCGCAATTGGAATTGAGTAGGGGCCAGGTTACACAAGTCCTTGATGTGGTACTTGACGTCTACATATGAGGGCAAGGGAGAGCCATGGTTAGCAAAGCAAAGGAATGTTGGGATCAGATTTCTATTTTGGAAGATGCTCCCAGCTTCAGAAAGATCAGAGGTTATGGGGACGGGGATGGGGACAGGGACGAGGATGGGAACTGAGAGTGGAGGTAAAAAGTAAAGGCATTCGCAGTGATCCAGGTAAGTGATAATGAGGGTGCGGAAAAGAGCATAGATGTGAAACATGGAAATAACCGAATAAATTCAAACACTTTAAAAATAGGACAGAACTAGGGACAACTGGATGTGGTAGTGGGATCAAGAATTACGCCCAAGTCTTAATACCAATCTTGTGAAACACACCAAAGAATGGAAATTCCAAGTGCTCCGTCTCTGTACTGAGCATCCCACTGCAGCAGGTACCACATTAAACTAATCTGTAGAAGAACGAAAAACAGAATGAACCTAAGACTAGGAAGGGGATGGAATCAGATGTTCTTATGCCCTGGCTTTCATTTCAACTCTTCATTACAGGTGAGTCCATAATGCCTGAACTTCTTAGTGGATGATCCTGATTCCCATTTCCTTCTCACCCAAATCCATAAAGCAGACGGTGAGTGAAGCTGATAAACCCGTGATCTGGATGGCTTAGCAAGACAGTCATTAGCAGAGAATCTGTTTGTTTGTTTGTTTGTTTTACTATTTTAAATTAGTTTATTGTAAAATATACAAACATACAGTGTGTCCGTAAAGTCAGGTGCACTTTTGACCGGTCACAGGAAAGCAACAAAAGATGATAGAAATGTGAAATCTGCACCAAATAAAAGGAAAACCCTCCCAGTTTCTGTAGGATGATGTGGCAGGATGTGTGCATGCACAGATGATGATGTAACACCGTGTATACAGCGGAGCAGCCCACAGCCATGCCAATCGAGATGTGGATGGTACAGAGGAAAGTTCAGTGTGCTGTGGCTTGCTAAATTCGAATCCGTGACCAAAGTGCTACGTAAATATTGGCGCGTTTATAATGAAGTGCCACCACATAGGAATAACATTACTTGGTGGGATAAGCAGTTGAAGGAAACTGGCAGTTTGGTGGGGAAACCCCGTTCTGGTAGGCCATTAGTCAGTGACGAGTCTGTAGAGGCTATATGGGATAGCTACCTAAGGAACCCTAAAAAATCTGTGCTTGCGTGTGCTCAACTATTATACCTAAGCAAGACTACAGTTCATAAGGTCTTAAAGAAACGTCTTTGTTTTACGGGGTACAAATTGCAGCTGTTGCACGCTATCAAACCCACGGATAGACCCACACAATGCACATTTGCTACAGATATGCTTCATGAGATCGACAATGATGCAAGATTTTTGCAGAAGATTGTGTTTAGCGATGAGGCGACCTTCCATATCTGTGGACATGTTCATCACCATAACGTTCGAATATGGGCTGCTGAACATCCTCATGCCTACGTTGAGTATGAACGTAACACCCCTAAAGTGAACGTGTGGTGTGTCCTGATGCATGATAAGGTGATAGGCCCATTCTTTTCACGGAGCAGTCTGTGACGGCAAACACCTATCTTGACATGTTGGAATTTATGCAGTGCCACAATTTCCAGAAGGTGTCATAATTCAACAGGATGACGCTCCTCCACACTACACCACCATTGTTCGTGAGTTTCTGGATAGAACATTTCCCCAGTGGTGGACAGGCAGGAGTTCTGTCAAGCCATGGCCACCATGATCCCTGGATCTGATACCCTTAGACTTTTAATTTTGGGGTTATGTGAAGCAACATGTGTACATTGAATGTATCAACGACATTAATCACTTAAAACAGAGAATCACAGACGTTATTCACTCTGTTACACCAGATGTCCTTACCCGTGTGTGGCAAGAACTTCACTATCGTTTGGATGTGTGTAGGGCAACAGATGGAGCCCACATTGAACTGCACTGAATAGATATGAAACTGGGAGAGTTTTCCTTTTATTTGGTGCAGATTTGACATTTCTATCTTCTTTTGTTGCTTTCCTGTGACCGGTCAAAAGTGCACCATGACTTTACGGACACACTGTGCTCTTCACCAATATTCAATAACTGTCAAGATTTTACCAATTGCTACATTGATGGTACAGATTTCCATTGGTTGACAGCTACTTTTGTATTTTTTAAATATGTCTAAAAACTTCTAGATAGAATTTTTACAAACTTTATTAAGTTTATGGCTAGGTATTTTTTCTTGATTTTGTTACTATAAATGGAGTTTTCTCTTTCATTAACATTTCTAATTAGTTAATATTTGTATATGACATGATTATTGATTCTATTTTTTTTTTTGTATTTTTCCAAAGTGAGAAGCCGGGAGGAGGCAGACAGACAGACTACCGCATGCACTCAACAGGGATCCACCCAGCATGCCCACCAGGGGGCAATGCTCTGCCCATCTAGGGCATTGCTCGCTGCAGTCGGAACCATTCTGGCGCCTGAGGCAGAGGCCATGGAGCCATCCTCAGCACCCCGGCTAACTTTGCTCCCATGGAGCCTTGGCTGTGGGAGGGGAAGAGAGAGAAAGTGAGAAAGAGGAGGGGGAAGGGTGGAGAAGCAGATGGGCGCTTCTCCTGTGTGCCCTGGCCAGGAATCAAACCCAGGACTTCCACATGCTGGGCCAATGCTCTACTGCTGAGCCAATGGGCCAGGGCCTGATTATTGATTCTTATTACTTTATTTTATATCCTTCTATTTAACTAAATTCTATTATTGTTTACAGCGGTTCTTTTCATTGGTTCTTCTGAGGTTTCCAGAGTCTTTATTTTCTGGGTGTTGGGTCTCACCATGGAGGACTAGCACCACCTCATGACCTCGCTGTCAACCCCTGGCTCCTTTTCCTCACACAGGTAGGAATGAAGTATTTGATTGAAAAGTTTGAAAGGAGAAAGAGTGTGAATGGCTTAGACCTGCTTCTCAATTTCATAGCTTCTATGTTATTTTCCAACCTCTCCAACACTTCCTAAATGTCACATGTGAATCCTCTAGAGGATATGGCCCCAATTAGCTCCCAAGACCCTGAAACATGGGTTTTTCTCATAGCTCATTTCTAAACATGTTGTTATCTCTTCCCCGTTTTACCATTTTTTGGTTCTTTCCCTTTATCTTTCATTTATGTTTTCTTTTAAACTTCCATTTTTCTCTTTTAATTTCTCTCCCTTAACACTTTGTCTCACTTTTTTCCTCTTGAATTTGGAGGTCTAACTCCTGTTTCAACATAAAAGATAGTAATTATTTGTATTTATTTAAAAACAGCCTCTCTCCTCTCAATCTCTCTCCTGTTCTCTCAGAAGATATCAGAACAATACAATTTCATACCTATTAATTAAACAAGTCTTATTTTGTCATCCTAAACTACTTTGGAACCAGTGTTAATTCCTAAATATCAATTTTCAAATAACTATGTAGTTTTGTAAATATGATTAATTAGGAAATATCAAACATTCAAGGTCTTCCTTCATATAACAAATATATACCTTTTATAACTCATTTTTATTGCCTCCATACTTCAACCTGTTCACCCTGCCCTGTAGCCTAGCAGCCTATAGCAAATCCAAGATTTTATGAAATATTTCCTGGACTGTCCTCCATCTTTGGGTTATTGTACATCCTTCACTACTTACTAGAAGAAACTCAAAACACACCTTTCCCAATACTCTGCTTTTGATCCACACTGCCTTGATCATTTATATACTCCATTGCTCCATAAATACATTCAACACAAGAACTTCACTACATGTTTCAGACTTTTTCTAAATATGCCCCTAATTCTGAACTTGTAACATAAAATTATGATTTTCCTCCTAGAAGATTTGAGTCATAAATCATTAAAATTAATGACTGAGTCTTAGATAATAAGAGAATAATTTCCTCTGCCCACAGTGTACAGATGTACAAGTGTGTTTGCTGTGATTAAGCCTACACTGGTTTTACTACAGGTTATATAATGCTCTTGGCTTTAGTGGCTCTGTGTTGGATATTTACTATGCCCAGAGCAGCATTTAGAAACCATTAGTTACCACAATTCCCTTTGGTCCCATCATTAGAAATGGCACAGAATTATAATGAAATATAATAAATCTTTTTATATTTGCATCTTATTAAATTATAACCATTCTACTTTTGTTCCAAGAGTAATTTCTGCTCCCATTAGTGTCTCTACTTTTGCAGGTACCATGTTTGCTATTTCTTCCTCATCTTCCAATGCAATTTATTTGGCAGTCTGTACTCAGTAAGTGATCAATAAGTGCTTGTTAACGAAACTGGCAGAAAATGGAGTCTTTGGCATCTGCTCTTGCAAAGGAGAGACATTTCCAGCCCAGAAAGTGTGAAAACAAGGAGTCCACGGAGAGGGGTCATTTGGAACCTTGGCAACTCAGATTTTGTCATATTGCCTCGGAGTCTTGTGCCCTGTGCTTAGGGGATGAAGGGAAGATGATCCAAACTCTGATCAAGGACAAAGGATGGCAGGGAATCCTCACACCAGCAGGCGGCAGAAAGGGGATGCTAGACAGGACTTCAATCTCCCAGGAAATCTCAGACACTGGAAGGCACCCTCCCTGTCTAGGCAGCCCTACTCTGTCTGGAACCACCACCATGGGGAATTCAACTATGAGAAGTTACAACTTCAGAGCAACAGCTATCATAGATGACTGCTTCTACTGTGAGTCCCTGTGGCTCCCCAAGCTTATCATCTGTAATTAGAGACTAACAAATTTTTCATCATTGGAATGTCTACTGCCTTATGGCCAACTAATGTAACCCCTTGAGCCTTAGATGACAGGTTGAGAAAAAAGATCCTGAGTTTTTGGACCGCTCGTCCTGTACAGACTAGAAGTAACCACTTACTATCTCCCACACCTCTATTATGCATCCTGAGCTGCCCACATTCATACTTCCGCTCCTGGTATTTCTTCTGCTTGATAAACCCCTGTCACTCCATTTCTCAACCTTTAAGATCCAGCCTGAAAAAATAAAATAAGAAAACATAACAAAACTCTCTTCTTTAAACACAGGCAGCAGAATATAATGACTTCTAGTTTGAACCCAAGAGACAGACTTCTAGGATTAATATCCCAGCTCCTTTACTGGCTAGGAGTATGACCTTAGGCAAGTTACTTAACGACTCTTTGCCTTAGTATTCTAGAGACAAGAGAACATGTGGATACTAACTGAATTACCTCAGGGTGCTGTGGAAAAGAAATGATTAAGCTATATGTGTATTTATGTACATCTGTTTATGTAATACGCACAATAAGTGCCTGACACTTAAAAAATGCTGAGTGTTTGCTATTGTCATGACCTTTAATTTCTTACTTCTTTGAATTTCTATAACTCTTTCTCCCTTCCCTCCCTTCTACACTCCTTCCCGTCATCTCTTTCTGTCTCTCATATGCCCCATTTCTCATATGAATTCTATCACAGTATAGCACTGAAGTCTGTGTTACTGATAAATACCACCTAAGTAATATTAGGATTAAGATATCACTCTCCAAATGTGCCCTTGAAGGGGCCCCTCACATGTGCACATGGAGAAGTCAGGAGATGCATTCACACCCATAGGTTGCCTTCCTGGCCTTTGCTTGCTGCACAGACTCTTCAGTTGTCTCTACTGCTGTCTGCACTAGAAGAAGCCTGGTTTCTGCTGCCATTTTCCACCAAAGGAGTCCTGCTGTTCTTGCCAAAGGTAGTGTCTCCGCATGCTCCCAAATCTTCCAATCCTTGTATTGCTGAAAGAATGTTGGTTTTACTATGGTGAGGATTGGAGGACAGGTAGTGAAGGACAGGGATGGGTGGGAAAGAGCCCTTCTTTCCAAGTTCTGCATCAAAGTTTGGCTCCTGGTCTATTAATCTGTTCAGGCTGCTAAAACAAAATGCCAGAGACTCCGGCAGCTTATCAACAACAGAAAAGTTTTATGTTTTTGGTTTTTTTTAACAGATTTGAAACCTGGAAGGTCAAGATCAAAGTGTCCACTTCAAGGTCACAGAATTCTCACTGTATTCTCACATAGTGGCAGGAGCTAGGGAGCTCTATAGAGTTTCTTTTATAAGACCACTAATCTCATTTACAAGGGCTCCACTCTCATGATCTAATCACCGCCCAAAGGCTCTAGCTCCTAAAACTATCACATTGGACATTAGAATATCAATATATGGATTTTGAGAGGACACAGACATTCAAACTATAGAACCTGGTATCCAAATCATTAATTCTTTGTGTTCAGAGTAGCTCAAGTCCTAGGGACCCCCTACTTACTTTTCAAGATTTTTGTTTGTTTGTTTTTCCATGAATTCCTTCAAATTCTTTCTTAATTGGATTGTTATTTTTTCTTTCTTGACTATAAAGTAAAAGGCCTTGGACATGTGAATAATAGCTATAGGTGTGTGTGTGTGTATGTGTGTGTGTGTGTGTGTGTGTGTGTTGTGTGTGTGTACATGTTTATTTGGTTTTTTTTGGTGTGTATAAATGCTGATTGTTTATTATCAACATTATGAGTAGTTTTGAATATGTATAATAAAGATATAAAATTAAACAAAAATATCATTGAAAAACACCAAACATTATTTAACTCTTTAAGAAATGTGTCAAGAATTAGAATATTCCTAGAGTTTTATGTATGTGTTTATACTTAGAGTTAACATCAGTACAATGACTTATAGTTTCAAAGCAACTCACATATTAAGTTATGATCTTTATAACTTAGGAAGTAGTCAAATTTGATATTATTTGCTCCTTTATGAGGAAACTGGTAATTAACTTTCCTTCTGGTGGCCGAGTCTTCAGATTAAGTAGACAGGCTAGGAGTTGACCTTGTCATTTGATCCAAAATCCAAAATCTACTACCGAACATACTAGCTCCCCAGGACAGCAATGGCTTTCATTCTTCTAATACTCAAATAATTTCCCATCTGTTTTCTAATTTTATTTATAACTCATAAAACTTGAATTTGCATGATACAATCTTGACAGAGCATTGCATTCAAAGAAGTATAGTGTAGCAATTATAGGTAATTATATGATTGAAAGGATTTCCTGAAGGACTTGAGAGACGATCAAAGAGGACAGATTTTCTTCCTTCCGGCCTGCAAAGGTCTTCTCTTTCTTACCCATTTTCTTCCACTCTATTATCCCTGTCCGAGGTAAGTTTTCACTCACTCCAATCCAACTTCATCATAGTACCAGAAAGTGATACCAGGATTAACACCAGAAAAAGGGCTGACAAAGATAAAAACCCACCATAGAAGCTAGAAATACATAAGAAAATGAGTGGGGAAAGATATTTTTCTCTCGGAATTAGAGAAAGGCAGATGGCAAGCATTTGCAATTTAATCTCTTATTTAAGCTCTATCAGCTATCCCAATGTTTGCTGCCAGACAAATTGTGTCTGGCATTATTACTGCTTCATTTTACAGAAGAGGAAATCAAGTCTTGAATATAAGTGGAAGATGTCTTCCAACTGCAAAAATAGAAAGACCTGAGAATATGCAAATACAGATTTGTAGACACACATCCCATTACACTTCATTTCTCTGACTGATCCACCAGCACATGCACTTGAGATTTTGTCATTTAAGGTTCAGAAGATGTAGAGGAAGTAACAGATCCTGTGTTTATTTGTGTACCTTGTGATGGACATGGAGTCCTGAAATTATAGCCTTTTCTTATGACTGTGCCAGTCTCCAATTCCTGGTATTAACCAAAGGCTGCTTCAATGACAGACAGAGGCAGATGCAGAGGAACAGCTAAACTAAGGTCATAGCCCCAGAACTGTAACTCCAGAGGTGAGACTACACTTCTCAACTCAGGCACAAAGTGATGAGGATACTCAGAGGAGGGCCAATAGTATAAAATATCCTGGGACTCCCTCCAACTGTCATCGGGAGCTCCAATCTCAAGCTTGACCACAGCTTCTGAAATTCGTTTAGTCTCAGGATTTGTTAGTTACCTCTCTTTCCTCTGGTCAGATTGACCATTTTAAAAATTCTAGGATTCTAAAATGAAATGCAGTAAGATCAGGCATCTGACTCCAAGCAGACGTTTGCTTTCAGAGAGCAGAAGATGCAAGAGCCTTGTCTCCTAGAGATACTTTTGTCCGATACTTCCTTCCTCAAGCCCCCTTATTCTCCAGTCATAGTGGCCTCCTTTCTGTTACATGAGCATGTCTTCCCTAGCCATTGGCATTAGCTCTTCGCTGTGCTCGGCATGTTTTATCCCTTAAACCTTTAGACAACATCCTTATCATCATGTAGTGTGTGTGTGTGTGTGTGTGTGTGTGTGTGTGTGTGTGTGTGTGAGAGAGAATATTTTTTCCTCTCACAGACCTTAGTCTCCACCTCAATTAAAGGACCCTATGTTAGACTGAGCCCTCCAAGAAACAGATGCTAAGATGGAATTAAATATGCAAGTAATTTATCAAGGGAAATGCTTATGAGAGAAAATGCAGACGGATCTTCCCAGGAGAGGCTGGGAGAACTATTATACTAATGCAACTCTGACTATGAATGGAGAGAGGGAAAGAAAAAAGGTTGGGTAAAAGCAACTTAAGTTGCACTGCAATTGAAAGGAAATTTTGGTGTGGCCCTAGGGGAGTCCTTGGGCCAAAGTGGATTGATAGGGGATTTAAACATCTCTCTAAACTTGGAATCCCTGCCAAGCTCAATCACTAACTGGGAATAGCCCCTGGAAAGTGCAGCCTTGGTGCAAATGGGGTGATGAATATCAGAGGGTAGCAATGCCACACATTTGGAAATCTAAGTAATGCATTCTCATGGCTGCCATATACCTCTCCCTTCAGCTTCCATCTTCATCCTATTCTTCCATAATTGCTTCTGCAATTGTATTCGTTATTACTTATTCTTTTATCATTTGTCTCCCTCACAGGCTGAAAATTCCATAAAACTGGGAACACTATTTACTTTCATGCCCAAAATTATGTATATCAGGCACAGAGTAGGCAGTCAGTAAATATATTTGACTTGTTGGATGACAAAATCCATGATTGATAGATTGTCATGAAACCTGTGACCATAAAATATGCTTCTGATCTTCTATGAATTATTTCTAGAAATCTTCTCTCACTTGTTATGGCGTGGAAGTCTCCTCCCTTAACAGTAATGTTTGTTCCTTTTCATCCACTTCCCAATCCAACACAAACTCCAAAACTCGCTTAATTAGTCCTGTTCACCTCATGTAGCTAAATTCAAACCTCGTCTCATGCCTAACAATGAGGCTAGTCTAATGATAAACTTTGGAAGAACTGTAACATTTATGAAATGCTTACTTCTGAAAGAAAAGCAGTATGGAGCACCCATTCTTAGTACCTAAGTGTATAGTGAGTACTTTCCAGCTCAGTTAATGATCCAATGCTTCCATTTTATACTGAGATCTCATAGCGACCCAAACCTTTCTGGCTAAAGATTGACATTACTCAAAATTTAGACAGTGAAAGGGTACCCCCTGTCTCAGTTGGTTTCTAAGCCATTTTGGCTGTGCAGAAAGTCCATATCACTTCTATTTCTCTCTCTCCAGTTCTTATTAATTATTATTTCCCAACCTGGGGCTAGCACTAGGTTCCACACTTACAGAATACTGAACAGATTTAAAGTCAAATGTCAGCAATCCCAAACTTTATGCAATAGCTACATGCAAAGCTTTGAATTTCCATCAAAACTTACCTCTTTCTGCCCCAGCAAGTTGGTTCAGTGGTAGAACATTGGCCCGGTGTGTAGAAGTCCCATGTTCGATTTGTGGCCAGGGCACACAGGAGAAGAACCCATCTGCTTCTCCACCCTTCTCCCTCTCCTTTCTCTCTCTCTCTCTCTTGCCCTCTTGAAGCCAAGGTTCCATGGGAGCAAAGTTGGCCTCGGCGCTGAGGATGGCTCCATGGTTACCACCTCAGGCTCTAGAATGGCTCTGGTTACAATGGAGCAATGGCCCAGATGGGCAGAGCATCGTCCCCTGGTGGGTATGCCCCAGGGATCCCAGTTGGGTGCATGCTGGCGTCTGTCTCTCTGCCTCCACACTTCTTACTTCAGAAAAATAAATAATTTACTTCTTTCTATTATACTATACATATGCAATGCTTCTTATGTTGCCACTGAGATAATTAATTATGGTTTTGAGACTTACTCTTAGCAAGTGTCTTTGAAGCAATTTCATTTTCCACTGTTTTATTCACTGATTTTAAAAATATAAGGAGATCGATAAAAAACTGTGCTTATTGGTAGTCCTCGTATATGCTGCAGCCACATAATTTCTTCCCCAAAGACAAATCCAGCCATGTCAGAGCCCTACAATGACTCTCAATTGTCTTTGCCCATAAAATAAATTCCCCATTCATTATATGGCTTCAGCTTCTCACTCCCTTCTACCTCTCTGAGTGCCTTAAATCTTAATTAATTTTAACAGCACACAGTTGATGTTTCCCACACTGAATTTCTATTTCATCTCCAGCCCTTCCTTCTTGAAAGCTCCCTCACCCCCACTGTCACCCTCCCCCCCCCCCCTCATCTGGGCTGCTCCTGTCAATGCTTGAGGTCACCTTGGTAGTCACTAGCGTGGGAAAGCTGTGTTTCTTCTCCCGGTCTCCCAGGTTATACCCTGTGTCCCTCTTCTGGGTTTTCATAATAACCTTTACTTTCCCATCATTGGATATTTCACACTGTGTTACAATTAATTGAGTGTATTGCACAAAAGGTTACGAATCACATCTGTTTTGTCATAGCTCTGGGGCTCCCAGAGTGCCTGATAGCAAGTAGGTATTTTTAAAGGAAGGAGCAGTGTGAGTAAGGAAGAAGGAACAAAGAAGAAAGGCTGTGTTAAAAACATGACAACCGGAGCAAGATGGCGACGGAGTAGGCGGACGTACCGACTTCCAACTCCCAGAACCAAAGTGGATTACAACTCAATTTTAAGAACCATCACCTGGATAAACCAACTTCCAACAAAACTAAGTGGACTCTTCAACCAAGGAACACAGAAGAAGCCACATTGAGACTGGTAGGAATAGCGAAAACGCGAAGGGGGCTGCCCAGCTCCCCGGAGCAAACGGCAGCCCGGAGAGACCCGTGTGGCGGGAGGAGAGTTTGGCGGAGAGGGAGGGACCTGGGTCCCAGGAACCAAGCCCCAGCCTGCAGTCTCAGAGCCTAGAAAGGCGTTTGGACAGTTTTGAGTTGTGAAACAAGTGAGGGAGCTCCCAGGCCTACAGTGTGGAGTATTAGGTCCCTTCCTACTCTGCTGAGGGCTGCTTAAGGTTTTGGGGCGGCAGGACGCTGAAAGGCGGTTCTGTCGGCGTGGGCAGAGGCCAAGCCGGTGGGAGATCGGTCTAGCCCAGAGGGTCAGAGGGGACGCGCGAGAGCGGTCCGGAAGCTGCGGGCCCGCCTTTAATCCCACTTACGGGGAAAAAGCGGGAGGCCAGGAACGGGCAGGCCCTGCGCAAGCCGGCCCTGATCGCGGGGACCGGGCTAGGACCAGGGACGGGCAGGGGCTGTGGCTGAGCTGACGCTGCCAGTCCCCCACTTCCCCACCCCACCCCCACCCCCGGCCGGAGAAACCGCGGTTGGCCAGTGTACGTGCGCGAACGGGCTCCGAGCGAGGGAACGGGGTGGACCCCGAGACAAGTGGAGGCTCGCAGCTGAGCCCACGCTGCTATCCGCGCCCGGCCGGAGAAAGCCCGGATAGTATTCATACGTGCACGAGCGGGCTCCGAACGCGGGGGCGGGGTAGAGTCCGGGACGAGCGGAAGTACGCAGCTCGGCGGAAGCCAGCAAACACGCCCGCCCCAATAAACCTTGGTTTCCGACCCTGCGCAGTAGGGCCTTGGCCTCGAGGGCGGGGCTAAAGCTCCGGACGGGCAAAAGCTTACAGCTGAGAGCACGTCAAAAGCCCCGCCTAACCCGCGGAACTGTAGCGAGCAGGCTCCGACTGCTGGTTCTGGGCGGAAGTCCGGAAATAGGCTGGGTCCACAGCTGAGCAAAGGTGCTCACCTCTACCCTTGGTGCTAATCTTGTGGCTTCAGTCACAGCCCCTCCCACGGAGGAGAGGCAGAAATCATAGCAAAAGCCACAGTGGGCCGGCGCTGGCAACGCTCATACCCAACCACCCTAGGCACCGGCAGAGGAGGTGGGGGGCCTGCAGATAGACCACACCTAGGGAACACAAAGGCAACACCTACTGGACTCCAGTGGCCACAACCCGCTTATACACAGAAAAAATGGGCAGGCAGAGGAATGCAAACCAAATGAATCAAGAGAAATCCCCAGAGAAGGACCTGAATGAACCAGATATAACCAAATTACCAGAAGCAGAATTTAGAATAATGATAGTTAGGATGTTCAAAGAAATTAGAGCAACAATGGATAGTCATTATGAACACCTAAATAAAGAGATAACAAGTATAAAAAATGAAATTGAAATAATAAAAAAGAATCAGACAGAAATGACAAATACAGTATCAGAACTGAAGACCACAATGGAAGGAATTAAAAGCAGGATGGATGACGCTGAGGATCGAATAAGCGAGTTAGAGGACACAATAAACAAAGGCACAGAAGCAGAGAAGAAAAAGGAAAAGAGACTTAAAAAATGTGAGGAAACTTTCAGGGAGCTTTGTGACAACATGAAGAGAAACAACATTCGCATCATTGGGGTGCCTGAAGAAGAGGAGAGAGGACAGGAAATGGAAACTTTGTTCAATCAAATCATAGCAGAAAACTTTCCTAAATTAAGGCTGGGAAACACTCCACACATTCAAGAAGCACACAGAACTCCATTAAGGAGAAACCCAAAAAAATCTACACCAAGACACATCATAGTTAAAATACCAAAGCTAATGGATAAAGAAAAAATTTTAAAAGCTGCTAGAGAAAAAAAGACTATCACCTACAAAGGAGCCCCCATAAGGATGACATCGGACTTCTCAACAGAAACACTTGAGGCCAGAAGGGAATGGCAAGAAATAATCAAAGTAATGCAGAACAAGAACCTACAACCAAGACTACTTTATCCAGCAAGGCTAACGTTTAAAATTGAAGGAGAAATAAAGAGCTTCCCAGAAAAAGAAAGCCTGAAGGAATTCATAAAAACCAAACCAATTCTGCAAGAGATACTAAGGGGCCTCTTGTGAACAGTTTAAAGGGAGGAATGAATAGAGCAAAAGAAGAATACAGCTTTAAAGAATAAAATGGCAATAAACAACTACATATCAATAATAACCTTAAATGTAAATGGATTAAATGATCCAATCAAAAGACATAGGGTAGCTGCATGGATAAAGAAACAGGACCCATACATATGCTGTCTACAAGAGACACACCTTAAAACAAAAGATGCTCATAGACTGAAGGTAAAAGGATGGAAAAAAATATTTCATGCAAATGGAAATGAAAAAAAAGCAGGGGTAGCAATACTTATATCAGACAAAATAGACTTTAAAACAAAGGCTGTAGTAAGAGATAAAGGAGGACACTACATAATGATAAAGGGAACAATTCAACAGGAAGATATAACTATTGTAAATATCTATGCACCAAATATAGGAGCCCCGACATACATAAAGCAGACTTTGATGGATATAAAGGGCGAGATAAACAGCAATACTATCATAGTAGGGGATTTCAATACTCCTCTAACAACACTGGATAGATCCTCAAGAAAGAAAATTAATAAAGAAACAGCAGACTTAAAGGATACACTAGATCAACTAGATTTAATAGATATCTTCAGAACTTTTCACCCTAAAGCAGTAGAATATACATTCTTCTCAAGCGCTCATGGTACGTTTTCTAGGATAGACCACATGTTAGGACACAAAAATGGTCTCAATAAATTTAAGAAGATTGAAATCATATCAAGCATTTTCTCTGATAACAATGCCATGAAACTAGAAATTAACCACAAAAGAAAAAATGAAAAATACTCAAACACTTGGAAACTAAATAGCATGTTATTAAATAATGAATGGATCAACAATGAGATCAAAGAAGAAATAAAAAAGTTTCTAGAAACAAATGATAATGAGCATACATCAACTCAAAATTTATGGGACACAGCAAAAGCAGTTCTGAGAGGGAAGTTTATTGCACTACAGGCATATCATAAGAAGCTAGAAAAAGCTCAAATAAGCAACCTGACCCTGCATCTAAAAGAACTAGAAAAACAACAACAAATAAAACCCAAGACAAGTAGAAGGAAGGAAATAATAAAGGTCAGAGCAGAAATAAATGACATAGAGGCTAAGGAAACAATACAGAGGATCAATGAAACAAGAAGCTGGTTCTTTGAAAAGGTAAACAAGATTGATGAAGCTTTAACTAGACTCACCAAGAAAAAAAGAGAGAGGACTCAAATAAATAAAATTAGAAAGGACAGTGGAGAAATAACAACTGACACAACAGAAATACAAAGCATTGTAAGAAAATACTATGAAGAACTATATGCCAAAAAATTAGACAATCTTGGTGAAATGGACAAATTTCTTGAATCATATAACCTTCCAAAAATCAATCTGGAAGAATCAGAACACCTAAACAAACCAATTACAGCAAATGAGATCGAAACAGTTATCAAAAAACTCCCAAAAAAGAAAAGTCCTGGGCCTGATGGCTTCACAAGTGAATTCTATCAAAAATTCAAAGAAGAACTAACTCCTATTCTCCTCAAGCTATTTCAAAAAATTCAAGAGGAAGGAAGACTACCAAACTCCTTTTATGAGGCGAGCATAATTCTGATCCCAAAACCGGGCAAAGACAACACAAAGAAAGAAAATTATAGGCCTATATCCCTGATGAATTTAGACGCTAAAATTCTCAACAAAATATTAGCCAACCGGATCCAGCAATATATGAAAAAAATCATACACCACGATCAAGTGGGATTTATTCTGGAGAGGCAAGGCTGGTTCAATATTCGCAAATCAATCAATGTGATTCACCACATAAACAAAAGGAAGGACAAAAATCACATGATAATTTCAATAGATGCAGAAAAGGCATTTGATAAAATCCAGCACCCATTCATGCTCAAAACTCTCAGTAAAGTGGGAATACAGGGATCATTCTTTAACATGATAAAGGCCATCTACGATAAACCGACAGCAAACATCATACTAAATGGACAAAGATTAAAAGCAATCCCCTTAAGATCAGGAACCAGGCAGGGTTGCCCACTTTCACCACTCTTATTCAACATAGTTCTGGAAGTCCTAGCTACAGCAATCAGACAAGAAGAAGAAATAAAAGGCATACAAATTGGAAAAGAAGAAGTAAAACTGTCATTATTTGCAGATGATATGATATTGTATATTGAAAACCCTAAAGTCTCAGTCAAAAAACTACTGGACCTTATAAATGATTTCAGCAAGGTGGCAGGATATAAAATTAATACTCAGAAATCAGAGGCATTTCTATACACCAACAATGAAATATCAGCTAAAGAAATTAAGGAAACAATCCCCTTCACTATTGCAGCCAAAAAAATAAAGTACCTAGGAGTAAATTTAACCAAGGAGGTTAAGGACTTGTACTCGGAAAATTATAGAACATTGATAAAAGAAATCAAAGAAGATACAAACAAGTGGAAGCACATACCGTGCTCATGGCTAGGAAGAATAAACATCATTAAAATGTCTATATTACCCAAAGCAATTTATAAATTCAATGCAATACCAATTAAAATACCAATGACATACTTCAAAGATATAGAACACATATTCCAAAAATTTATATGGAACCAAAAAAGAACACGAATAGCCTCAGCAATCTTAAAAAGAAAAAATAAAGCAGGAGGTATCACTCTTCCTGATATCAAGGTTTACTACAAGGCCATTATACTCAAGACAGCCTGGTACTGGCATAAGAACAGGCACATAGATCAATGGAACAGAACAGAGAACACAGAAATAAACCCACAGCTTTATGGACAACTGATATTTGACAAAGGAGGAAAGAACATACAATGGAGTAAAGACAGCCTCTTTAACAAATGGTGTTGGGAAAATTGGACATCTACCTGCAAAAAAATGAAACTAGACCATCAACTTACACCATTCACAAAAACAAACTCAAAATGGATAAAAGACTTAAATGTAAGCCGTGAAACCATAAGCATCTTAGAAGAAAACATAGGCAGCAAGCTCTCCGACATCTGTAGCAGCGGTATATTTGCCGATTTATCTTCATGGGCAACTGAAATAAAAGGCAAGATAAACAAATGGGACTATATCAAACTAAAAAGTTTTTGCACAGCTAAAGACAATAGGAACAGAATAAAAAGACAAACCACACAATGGGAGAACATATTCGACAGCACATCTGATAAGGGGTTAATAACTAAAATTTATAAAGAACTTATAAAACGCAACACCAGGAAGACAAACAACCCAATCAAAAAATGGGCAAAAGAAATGAATAGAAATTTCTCCAAAGAGGACATACAGATGGCCAATAGGCATATGAAAAAATGCTCAACATCACTAATCATTAGAGAAATGCAAATTAAAACCACAATGAGATATCACCTCACACCAGTCAGAATGGCACTTATCAGCAAAACAACACAGAATAAGTGCTGGCGAGGATGTGGAGAAAAGGGAACCCTTCTGCACTGCTGGTGGGAATGCAGACTGGTGCAGCCACTGTGGAAAACAGTTTGGAGATTCCTCAGAAAACTAAAAATCGAACTGCCTTTTGACCCAGCTATCCCACTTTTAGGAATATACCCTAAGAACACCATAGCACTGTTCGAAAAGAAGAAATGCGCCCCCATGTTCGTGGCAGCATTGTTCACAATAGCGAAGATCTGGAACCAGCCCAAGTGTCCGTCAGAAGACGAGTGGATTAAAAAGCTATGGTACATATATACTATGGAATACTACTCAGCCATAAGAAACGATGACATCGGAGCATTTATAACAAAATGGATGTACCTTGATAACATTATACGGAGTGAAATAAGTAAATCAGAAAAAAAGAAAAACTGAGAACAGCACGATTATATACATAGGTGGGACATGAAAGTGAGGGTATGAGACATGGACAAGAGAGTGGTGGTTATGGGATGGGGGAGGGAGGGAAGAGTGGGATAGGGAGGAGGGGAGGGACGCAGGGAAAACCAGATTGAAGGTGACAGAGGACAATTTGACTTTTGGTGATGGGTATGCAACACAATTGAATGATAAGATAACCTGGAGATGATTTCATTGTACATATGTACCCTGATTTGTTGATGTCACCCCATTAGAATTAATAATAATAAAATATATATTAAAAAAAAAATACAACTCAATAGATATAAAATGAAAAAAAAAAACAAAACAAAAAAAAAAAAAAAAAAAAAAAAAAAAAACATGACAACCGGTCCAAAATGGAGTCGCTTGTGCTAAGCTCCAAGTCACCAAACTGAGACTTACTGACACTTGACGTCATTGATAGGATGTCTTGGGAACCACGACTTTAAGCAACAGGGCATACAACAAAACAAATTTTACCATAAGAAAACTGATAGTAACAAGAATGAGGATCTTACTGACTATTTCTGGCCACAGAAACATCCCACTTCTAAGTAGAGACCCAAAACACTTCTAATACTAAGCATAGAGATAAATGCGAACTACTCATACATACATTTCAGAAAGATTAATAAGAACAAGTAAGATAATTATTTTCCAACCCACTTATTACAGTTCAGAATCATGGTGGGCTGGACCCCATCCTAGCAACTCAGGACACCAGGCAGAAACCCACCCCAGACAGGATGCCCTTACATCCCAGGGCCACGCACACCCACCCACACACACTCGACTGTGGACAATGTAGACACACCGATGTGCCTCAGGCACGCCGCTTTGGGACGTGGGTGGCAACCAGAGTCCCAGGAGAAAACCCGCTCAGACCAGGGGGGAATGCGCAAACTCCACATAAGCAGTGGCCCAACGTGGAATCAATTTTTTTCTCTCTCTCCCGCATCAACACTGAAAGAAACGACATTATCTGAGGACCTGCTGCCTAACCTCCATGTTCCCTCCCCCGCCTGCCTGGAAAAGGCATTTCGTACAGCTCCTCGGGGCTCCTTTCTATCTGCTAGATATGGTGCTGCCAGAATCCAATTCAATTTTGCTCAAATAAACTGTTAAAAATTGTAATGTGTCTCAGTTATCTTTGAACAGGCCTGGTGATAAAAGATGGAACCAAAGAAGACCCAAAAAGCCTTAGCAGCAAAGAAGAACACGGCACAGGTACCTGCGGAGGCCCTGGGGCTCGCTGCTCTCCTGCTGCCTTCTTGGTGCCTCCGCAGGTGGCGGGCCGCGTCCCTCTGGATCCCAGCGCCACAGCGTGTTGGTTATGAACTTTCAGACTTTATTTGAGCATTTTCTTTTCCAAACTGCATCCAAAACCCAGCCAGGGATAGACTGAGTCCGACTTAAAAAGCAGACCACGTCCACAGCACACTGGATCCAACTTAGAAACTGGACTGGATCCCACGTAAACTGAACTGGGTCCTGTGTGAGGCCTCCAGGTGAATAAAATTTCATTTTTAAGTCTGAGCAAGTAGGAAAACCATACAAAGATCGTCCTGAATTACAGTGGCCACAGCGGAGAACTTTTAACCAGCATAGGTAAGCGTCCCTCTTGACCAAGTGCCCTAGAGGAGGGGCGGGTGTCTCAGTCAAACACTCACCATAGAGGCTAGAGGAAAAATTGTTTTCCCTCCTCCATGCTTTCTGGTGACAAGGATGAGACCTGCTGGGACACGCTGCTCACTCAGGAGCCTGCTGATGGCATTCTGGGGAAACTAGCAAAAGAAAATAAAGGGTGAGAATTCTACCCAAAGTCAGTTCACTTAAATCTTTATCTGTAGTGCCGTGCTGAGATAGAAAGGGACAATGTCACGTTGTCCCTTCCTTTACAAATTTAGATGGGCAGGACAAAGAAACATCTATGCGAATCAGATTTTGAATGGCAACTTGTGAATTTGCTTTCAGGTACCCATTGGAGGTGGGTCCTTTCTCCCTCTCATTTTCTGTCCTGAGAACTTGGCATGCCAATAGTCAGTTTGGGAGTCCCCAAAATAAGGCCAGACAGAAATATAGGTTGTGGCTAGGGTTCTACCAACAATTGGCAGCTTTCAGGGGAATTATCTACATCTTTCCTTTGGTTACCCGTGTGAATGGCCCTATATAATTGGCTTAAAGACACACAAGCATATATAAATCAGATATGTTCTCAGGAACATAGAAACTAACTCATCCACCAATTGGAAGAGCACTGGGTTGTGATTCCAGAATCACATACTTGCTGTACAGCTTCGGGCTTCTCACATTCCCTCTCTGGGTCCTGACTTGAATGTATACCAGATGAATGCATTTTACTAGTGTATTGTTGCTGGCCGAGGCCAGGCAGGTTCACATTGAACTTGGGCAGATGGTAGAGGAACTGCAGAGCTGGAAAGCATCGTGCCACTACCTGTATATTGGAGGCTCGCAGATACAGGCGAGTGAGTGAATAAACAAAAGAAAATTGCATTTCGCAGTTGGGTCAAGGGATCAGGGAAACCCCCCATCATGGTGGTGGCTGGAAGGAATCAGGAACCACACCTCACAGTGGCAGGAGAGCGATCTGGGAGAATCGACCCCAAGGGAAATCACCCATAGCTTTCCATAGAGACACACACGGCTTTCTGCCATGTGCTCATGCACTAATTGTGCAAAGTGCTTGCAGCCTGGACACCAGCGAGCAAGCATAACACAGCTGTTATGCTTCTTATAGTGCTGATATACTGTTAGGTGGCCCAGGCCCCATATTCCCTCTAGAGCTGACTTGCCTTCTGTAGGGAAAACAGCTGTGTTAGGTTTGCTCACTTGCACTTTGCATGATTAGTGCACGAGCAAGTTGTAGAGCCTCGTGTGTCTAGCCTACGTAAGGCTACAATAGGTGCTTGGACTTGGGCGGTGTTTGCCTGACCATTGTGAGGGGCTGTTTTCCTGTGTATTCACCTGCTACCGTGAGAAGCGGTTTCCCCCTGCCTGTCTGCTCCCCCCGCCATTGGGAAACTATTAAACAGGACTGGCCCAACACTTTCCAGCTCCACGGCTCCTCTACCATCTGCCCAAAACCAGTGTGAATCTGCCTGGCCTCATTCACCAGCATTACACCCCCTTCCCCTCTGCCCACATCCCTTTAGGACAATGCATCATCTTGGATCCCCAAAGTGGTACCAGGCATCCAGACAATCCCATTTACCCACAACTATGTCCGTCATAAGGACCCAGTATATCCAATGGCAATTTACCACACGTCGTTAATATGTTTGCTGTATTTTGTTGGCAGAATATGAAAGTTCATCAGCAAGGCTGCACACAGGGAAAGCATATTGAAATGAGCATTAGGGATCTGTCAGGCTGGAGTTTATGGCCTTTTCTCAGTACTAACACTGTAAGTAAAGCAAGCCCTGATTGAGTCCGCAGCCTCCTGGGTACTAATTTGCCAAAGTGCGGGGAATTTTAGTGCTAGGCTTATCTGCCTGCATTAGGCAGGCAGGAAGGTGGGTGGGGGGGAGGTGGGTAGATTGCTTTGGCTTAGGGGTATTATGGACCAGCCTGCGAGTTTCACAGACACCAGGAGAGAAGCTTTCAGAGGGTTTGGCCTCTTATCTTATCATTTTATAGATTTTGGAGATGTAGTGTCCTGGAGTTCTAATACTCAGTTTGCAAATCCTCCTTTTCAAAGCAATGCATTGAAATGTAGTGGGAAAGAGAGGAAATAAACTATATTCACTGAGGAGTGTTACTACAAAGAAAGAATGAGAGAAAAAGAGGAAGGAAGGAAGGAAGGGAGGGAGGGAGGGAGGGAGGAAAGAAGGAAGGAAGGGAAAAAGGAAGGAAGGGAAAAAGGAAGGAAGGAAGAAAGAAGATGACATATCATAAAGGGGGAGAATCTTTAAAATCCCATTTCTTAATATGATTGATGCAAATCGCCTTACAACCTTTTCAGGCAACTTCCGGTACAAGTTCAGGCATCCTTTCTGGGGAAGTGCTTTACCGAATAGGACTTTGTATATGCTGATGCTGTCTAAGGGGACTACAAAGCTTTGTAAGTCCAAATTAATGCACTGGGGAAATGAATTTGGAACAAGATTGCTGTTCTTTTTCTTTTAGGCAAAGCCTAGGAAACACAAAATGAGGGAGCACGCTTTTGCCCACCAGAAGAGATCTGCTTCCCTGATTTGGGGAGCGTCAGAAAATTTTCAGCAGGTGATTCGAAGAGGTTGCCTGGGTTTTCTCAGGTGTTATTAGTATTAACAGATAGCTATCTCAGAGCAGCAAAGTCAGGTGCCACCGTTTCTCCTTCCTCAGTGGGAAGGCTTAGCCAGTACCTTTCCCTTGAGCAGGTACTTAGTATTCTAGGAGCCTGAATCTATTTCTCATTCCAGTGGCATGCAGCTGTGGGTCACCTGGCTAATGCTGGGGCCATTCCACATTCCACAGGCATGGAGCTGGGGTCATTTGGCATTCTGGAGGCATGCTGAAGCTGCAGGTCATTTATTATGCCAAGGTTAGTTTGTCGGCCTGCAGAGCCAAGAACCTTATGCTATGCTAGTTGAGACTGGATGCCACAAGGAAGATGTAACTCCATCAGCATCAAGAAGGATGGAGATGGAGGGAAACAGAGAGAAAATAACAATTAACCACAAAGAATTATCAACTAGTTCTTAGTGTGACAGGAATAATAGGTGCTGTACATATAGTCCAAGATGGCAATTTTCTTGAGAGGGAAAAGGAAAGTATAAACAAATCAGATTATAAATTATTGCTCTGACTTTCTTAAATGAGAAGCAAGTTATAACATAGTGACAAGGTAGGTCAGTCAAAATTGGGTTCAGATCCTGAGTCTGCTCCTTAATTGTGTGACTTTGAGTGAGTTATTTATCCTCTTAAACATCAGTTTCACCATATGCAAAATTTTAAGGTGAGATAACACCCTTAAAGGTGTTCAGAACAGTCTTTACCTCAAATAAAATACTCCATAGAGGCCTGACCAGGCGGTGGTGCAGTGGATAGAGCATCGGACTGGGATGTGGAAGACCCAGGTTCGAGACCCCAAGGTCGCAAGCTTGAGCGTGGGCTCATCTGGTTTGAGCAAGCCTCACCAGCTTGAGCCCAAGGTCTCTGGCTCTATCAAGGGGTTACTCAGTCTGCTGAAGGCCTGCGGTCAAGGCACATATGAGAAAGCAATCAACGAACAACTAAGGTGTCACAATGAAAAACTGATGATTAATGTTTCTTATCTCTCTCCGTTCCTGTGTCTATCCCTCTCTCTGTCTCTCTGTCCCTGTAAAAAACAAACAAAAACTTTACAGAGTTATTATTATTAATGTTTACTGGGAAATTCTTGAATTGCCAAGATGAAGATAATGATAACTTTTTAAAATCTATCCTTGATGCCCATTCACTGTTTTCCTTTATCTTTTACCCTAACATCAAGCTCTGTGTTATGCACAGAAATTGTTTTGCTAAATCTGGACAGATTGATGCGATTTCCTAAATGACCACAGACTCAATTCAATAGGCTCTCAGTGAATATCAGCTGTGAGCAGACCCCTTTTCTAACCCCTGTAGTTAACATAAAGATCAAGGGGTTTGCATTTTGCCATTAAGAAAACTGACACATATTTAGATAAACAGAGATGCTAAGAAAGGGGAAAAAATACATGTAGCAGTAGGGGGTAGTGACTACAGGCAATCTGTGTGTGACCTGATATATTGTTGGGAGCCACGTCCTTAGGGACCGGCTACCCACAGGAAGCCGGAACTGTGCCGCAGCCAGTAAGCCCAGATAAGCCAGAGGGTGTTTCTATGCATGCACAGGGAGCCAGGGCAGCTGCAGAGCCCATGCAGAGGGGCATGGAGGGAGGCTTGGGAATGCACTGGGGTGCTTGTTAAAAGTAGATTCTGTAATCCTCACCACGAGCCCATTCCCCTGGGGCAGTTCTCTGTGGCCTTCAAGAAATAAAGGTCAAAGTTTCCATCATAACATTCTCAAGAACAAGAGCAAATCAAGTTGAAAAGGGATTCGTGAGGCAATGGGGTGATTCTTCCAAACATGTGTTGCCTTTCTCCTGGTTCTTAAACAACTGATAATACAGGCTTTAGGGAAAAATACAAGATCCCTACCAGAGCAGACCTGATAGCCTTTAAAATCTTGGAGCCCCCTTAAGAAAAAGTATACAGAAATAATAAAAAAACACACACACAAAACTTAGACATGAAAATAAATCTCTATTTAAAACTAGAAAAGAAATCATAAATTACAATGCTAATCTGTTTGCAATGCTGAAATATTGACATGTTTTCACATAAGCCAGATAAACAAACATTATTTTTCTTTATAACCTATACACCATACCTCTCTAATGTTGTCTATATTTTACCTGTATACTTTGGATACTTTACATGATGTTGTTATATTACTTTCTGTAGTTAATTCAGGTTTTTCCCCTCTAGCACTATTTTTTCTTAATTGACAACTTGAAAAAGTTCCATGCAGCTTCACAACTCATTACTGATGATCAGTATGTAAATATTTAGCTTTGATGCCATTATAGGAAAACTACCATTAAAGTTTTTTAATAACAAGCATTAAGATTTCACAGAATTCCAACTTTTCTTGTGAAGAGATATCTCTTAAATATCCTTTGCGTTGACAATACTCATTAACTAGTTTGTGATCAAGGGCCATATTGAATTGACATGTATGTTAAGACATGTATGCTAACTCTTTTGATGTGTTTAGTTCATGTCAAGTCAGCAAAACCAGGCAAAGTTTTAACTGTGCCAGGCAATCTTGCCCAATGAAAGAGATGGACAAAGGTACATACAGTCTGACAGAGTCAAGGAATATAGCTCAATACAGTGCAGTGTGCAAGCTCATGGCAGCTGTGGGTGAGGAGACTGGAAAACTTGTCTTGCATCCAGAAAGGTAGGTCTGGAATGAGTGTCTGACTTGTTACCATGCTTTTAAATTTTGGAAACAGACAACCTGTTGATTTATCAGTGAATTTACAAAAAGGCAGTAACGTGCTATGCTAAGGCCATTAGTCCTAGAAGACTACAAATACCCATTTGGATTTGAGCCCCGCCCCTTACTAATCTGTGGAATCTTCCTCAAAACAATTTAAGCAGTCAGAGAAGGGGTGACCAACAACACAAAAACATACTCTTCCCAATCCCACAAATTACATACTCAATTTAAATTTCCTTTAGCTAATGCATAAAGGTCCGCGCCACTGGACATGAAGCAAAATGAAATGGGGGAGAGTCAGGAAAAAAAGAGACGGTGATCTTGACCAATTATATAATGGAATATACTTCTTCTGAATTTTTCGAGATAAAGATAAATAATAACATAACCAGGTGATCACATTACTGATGCAACCCCTGCGGGGGGAGGGGGCGGGTGAAGCTTCAACTTTATTTGCCTCCTGGTACATCTGAGTCTATACCCTGTGTTTTCCATGGAGCTCCCCTTGTAGTAAGAGGAGACAGACAATAAACACACAAACAAAATAATAACAGAATTTCAGATAGTTACTGTTCTATGAAGACAGTAAAATGGTACCTGTGATAAATAATTACTGCAGGTAAGGGCAGAGGCATTCCTTAGAGCAGTGGTTCTTAACCTGGGTTCTGTCGAACCCTAGGGGTTCGATGAGTCGGTCCCAGGGGTTCAGAGAAGCCTCTGCCGCGGAGGCCAGAATAAAGTAATACCGTGATTTGTTGTGAGTTCATGCACTTTGTTGGTTTTGTTCTTTGAGCAAGGTGATGTTCATGCACGGCTCATTTTGTGCACCAGGAAAAAAACATATACCTATGACTTGAATTTGGAAAAAAAAATCATATTTTATTTATCACTAAAGAAGGGTTCGGTGAATGCGCATATGAAACTGGTGGGTTCGGTACCTCAGAAAAGGTTAAGAACCACTGCCTTAGAGGGAGGGCTCAGAGAGACCTGGTGAGCAAACAAGGTTGGAAGCTGAGGTCTGCATCAGGAGAAATCCAAACTTCCACGTCTGCAGTCTGGATGGTGAGGCCCAGAGAAGGGCAGTGATTAGTCCAAACTTCCACAGCAAATCAGACCAAGTGCAGCAGTCAAGACATCCTGAACTGAATTCAAATGCCATTCAGGAATTTCATGTGACGTTTCACTTTAGATATTCTAGACATATGAAAATCAAGATAGCCCTTCCTGCTTACACTAAGTTCCAGGTTAAAAGGATTTAATATTTCTTTTTTTTTAATCAACAAAAGCCAAAAGCTGAGCAGTCAATTTTATAGTCAAACTGCCATTGCACTATTTTAAGATCATCACAATGATTAGAATAACTCGTTTAAGGACCATAAAATCATTTTAAAAGAAAAGGGAACTATAAAAGGTCTTCAAGATTAATCAGGGAAGAAGTCTCTAGATTATTTTGATTACTTGTCTCTATCAGCATATATAAAGCAATCAGTTAAAAACATAGAGAGGTGGGGAGGGTGGATACACATACAATATAGGCTTGTTTATTTACCTGGTAGTTATATATTATGTGCATTACAAAAACACAAGGGACACATATTTTAAAAGATGCACTAGAAACAAATGAAAGTACAAGTTCCAGAATTTTCTTTCTTCACACCAGTGGATCATGCGCGCGCATTATGATGACACTCTGTCTCTCCGTGAAGACAACCCATCCAATCTACCACTTTCAGTTCAAGCAGAGAGGAACTGAGGCTGGAGGAGGGAACAAGGAGAAGAATCCTGATAGTGCAGCATAAGAAGTGAGCTAATGAGCTTTAAAATAAATTCAGTTTCATACATACACAGAGTCTACACTATTCCTATTATTTGTTCAAATTGTAATGTTTCAAAGGCTTTCACTGAAGTCTTTGCAATCCTCTTCCTTACTCCGTAGGGGTTCAGGTCACCCCTCAACAATGAGCAATCAGGGATGTGCAAACCTCTGTCCCCAGTGCCCAGCAGAAAGGAAACCCCCTGACGTCCACAGGCGCTGCTCGATTCCAATGCCTTCCCCTTGAGGAGTCCCACCACAGATGTGGGCTCCCAGCCTGCTTGAGGATGCAGCGCTGCGTGCGCTTCTCAGTAGCATTTTATGACACATTTCTCAAATCAAATCTAAAAGCATAACTGAGTGGAATGAAATTAATGCCGTCTGGTAATGTCAGCAGCACCAGAGCTGCAACAGGCTGGCTTAGCTCCTAAACCTTCTAGAGCTGCATGCTATGTGCTCAGCTCAAGTATTACTGAGAGAATGTGTAGACAGTGTGTGTGTGTGTGTGTGTGTGTGTGTGTGTGTGTGTGTGTGTGTGTGTGTGTGCCTATGGTGTGGGCTGGTGAGTGGCTGAGCAGTCTTTTTAGATCATTAAAGGAATTAAAGATCCTTAGTGATCTCACAGGTCCCATGACCTTGATCAGCTCTTTTCAACAAGTGTGCCATAAGAATTTTTAAAACATGCAATACTTGACTATTTCTTCACGAGCACTCACCCCTTTTCCCTTAGATTGTCAAATAAGAAGACAAGAGACAACACAGCAATAGCTGTCGGTGTGAGTAAGGTACAAGTCATATCTATTTTTTGTCAGATTGTCAAAAAAAACAAATTATATTTTTGGTGTGCCGCAGACTTTTCGTAATCAGCATTTGTGTGCCATGAGATGAAAAAGGTTGAAAGTCGCCGACCTTGATGTTGACATTTGTATTTCTCTTCATGTTGCATAGAATACATTTAGCTTTGTTCCATCATTAAATCATCATAATCACCCTGTAAGGAAAGCACTCGTATTTTTAACCTCCTTTAATTATTTTTTATCTGAACCCAAGTGTCTTGTCTTTAAATTCAGCATTCTTTCCACTCATTAAGTTTAATCGGAAGGATAAACTACCTGACTTTTCAAGGTTCCCCTGTTGCTAAATTCAATAACCTGTCCATAACTTCCATCTTCACTGACCCAATAGCAACATCTTACTCTGTTATCACTTCCTCATTGTCGAAGCATGTTCCCTTCACTTAATTTCAGGGTATCTACTTTCTTTTGTCTTCCTACATCACCAGACACTCTTAGTGTCTTTTTGTCTACGGCTTCTGCTTTCTCATTTCTGAACATTTGATGTCCCAAGGCTCCTTTTCTCTGTCTAAACTCACTTTCATGGTGACCCCATCCAGCCAGGGCCATACAGGCCATTTTACAGTAACAGTCTCTAAATTTACATCTGAGCTTAAGAAGTCCGTCGTGAGCTCCAGGTCCACGTATGTGACTCCACCAAGCATCTCTACTTGGATGTCCAATAGGCATATCAATCATAATCAATATTACAATCTTGGCCCGACCAGACCTGCTCCTGACAGTCTATCTCACGTCTGTAAATCCAAATCGCAACCTTTCAACTGCTCAGTCCCCATGCTTGGGCTATCCTTGAGTCCTCTTTTGTGTACTTCACCCGTCATCTGTCAAGCAAATCCTGTTCCCTCTATCATCAAAGTGTGCCCCAAACCGATACTTGTCGCCTATGCGCTGTTCTAACTCAACCCCAAGATACCATCACCTTCTGACACAGGATCCAGAGAATTTCTTTAAAAGTTGGAGAGATGATGTCACTTCAATGGCTATATCACTCACTCAGGGTGAAAATCAAAGACCTTGCAGTGACTTACAGGACCTGACTCTGTCTTTTCCCAAACTCTGGTTTTACTTCCAATACTCTCGCTCTGGTTCATTCTAATTCAACCCCAGTGACTTCTTTGCTATTCGAATGTGCTATTTTAAAACCTCCTTTACACCTATGTAGCTGTATATTGTTGTTGTGGCTATATTGTTGTTGTTATAGTACAGACTTTCTCACACTGTGCTAGTTATTTCTTATTTGTTTGTTTACAGCCCACCTCCTCTCTACCAGATGATAAGTCCCACGAGGTCAGGCAGTGCCTCAGCCCTGTGTCCCCAGTTCTTGCACTAGTGTCTAGCATGTGGAAATGGCACAAAACTGATTTTTCATTGCAGCAATACATCGTTCACTCCCACATCATGGATTGTATGTTCCAAAGTTCTTTCCCATGCATTATCCTGTGCTGAGCCTCAAAGCAATCCCAGGAAGTGAACAAGGGAGACATTTTTGCATTTTCCAAAGGAGACAATTGAGATTCAGAGAATAAAGCGATTTGGCCAACTTCACTCAGGTACTAGAGGAAGAAGCCAGGATTAAACTCTCCATATTCCCATTCCTAGGCTGCTCCTCTTCCGCTGTGTAGTGATTTCTGTCACAGGGACTGGGTGTACATGACGCTCAGGAATAATACTGTGCATACAAACTCTGGTGTTTGGTTGCTTGGCTTCAGTTTCTGGTTTTATGTATTCCTACATTGGTTATGTTACTTACGCTTGTTTTCCTTCCATGAAAGGGTTAGCATCCTGCTGTCTTCCATTAGAGGTCATAATGTATTAAATGAGATAACATGTGTGAAATTGCAGAACAAAGTAAACATTCAATAATAAGTAATCACTGGCATATGAGATTGTTTCTGAGCAAGAAAAACATGAATTTGGAGATAACCGAATAGATTCATGTGAAGAAATGATCCACAAAAGTTTGAAAATCCCCACACCATTTGAAGGGATACATGGATATTAGAAGCTCCATCTCCTCTGGCTGGTTATAGAGCAAGCCGAGTGCAGTAAGGAGAACTTAACGCTAAATGCCATGCTGCTCAGAATTCAGAGTGACAGTGCTATGGACATCTGAGAGGTCAGCGTACCCCACAGAAGTCCGTAGAATCTCCTTGAGCAGGTGCAATTTGACATGACTTAAACCTGACAGGTCCTGACAGTTCTGCCAATATCTAACACCGTGCCTCCATGCAGGTGGCTCGTGTAAATGTTTGTTGAGTGAAAATAAATATTTGGGTAACAGAAAAGTGGGGATAATGAAAGCGAGCACAGAGCATGGAGAAAAGGATGAGGGGGCAGGGGGAATCTATTAGCAATTTAATGCTATATGATAAATTACCCCCCAATGTAGCAGCTTACAGAAAAAGAACACATAGACATTTGTTATCTCTGGAGGGTAGCTGACATGACAGATGACCTTCAATGGATATTCCTATTAGAACTAGTTACAGATAACATGCCAAAACTTAGAGAAGTAGGTCTCTTTGTTTTGAAAATAACCAGCCAGGGAGTACAGAAATATTCCCATGTTATCAAATTTATCATCACAACACTTTTATGACATAACTGTCACCCTGTCTTATTAATTAATTAATGTATTTATTTATTAAGTGACAATTTATTAACCCTCTACCATATACCAGACTCTGTGAATTCAGAAGCAAACCATACAGATAGATATTGCAACCTCCGTAGAGCTTATAAAAATGAATGGAAAGACACACAATGAATGTATATGAATACAAAGTAGTATGTCAGAGGGTGGCGTGCTGTCAGGACAGTAAAGCAGGGAAGGAGAAAAGAAGCACCCCAAACACAGGGAAATGAAGTCACTGCCCAGCATTGCATGCCAGCCTGGGGCGGAAACAATATTCCAGTCTGAGTCTGTGCCCACAGTGTGTGCCTATAACCACACACTCTATCATAACAAGAAAATTCAGAGCATCTTTAGGACACTTTATCAGTTAATATTCCTCAAGCAGCTAGTTAGGGGAAATCCTAACTCCAATAGGAAATTGCTTTACAAACCTGGAAGCCCAGATTCCAGTTCTGGAATGCCAGAAACTGTTTCCCGCAAGCCCCACCCCCTACTCTGAACAAGGCACCTGGAAGTGTTCCTTCTCATCTACATACTCCAGCACAGACTAGAACAAAGTGAACATCTTCTTGGCAAGGAAATCTCTCTGATTAGGCTTGACCAGATCTCCCCTTATTGGCCAGAGTATGATCAGATGATTGCCACCCCTAGGCACATTCTGGGCAAGGCAGTGCATACCCTAGGTATTCTGGATTTATTCCTGGGGGTAATGCTGATTTGGAGAAAATCTGTCAACAGAAAAACTTGGGACTGGCAACTGCCAGCATTTGCTATTAATATGAACAAATCCTTATACTCCCGGTCTACTGATCAACAGTGGATACCTAAAAGAAATTTAAGTGGTTATTGATTTGAATTAGAATAAGATATAAAAAAATACAAGGAATAGAGAAGGGAGGGAGAAGTAGAGAAGGGGGGGAGAAGTAGAAAAAATAGAGAAGGGGGGAGAAGTAGAAAATTTTCTGATCCAAAAATAAAGAAGAGCCTGACCAGGCAGTGGCGCAGTGGATAGAACATTGGACTGGGATGCAGAAGACCCAGGTTCGAGACCCCGAGCTCGCCAGCTTGAGTGTGGGCCCATCTGGCTTGAGCAAAAGCTCGTCAGCGTGAACCCAAAGTCGCTGGCTCCAGCAAGGGGTTGCTCAGTCTGCTGAAGGCCCATGGTCAAGGCACATGTGAGAAAGCAATCAATGAACAACTAAGGTGTCACAACGGCAATTGAAAAACTGATGATTGATGCTTCTCACCTCTCTCCATTCCTGTCTGTCTGTCCCTATCTATCCCTCTCTCTGACTCTCTCTCTGTCCCTGTAAAAACAAAACAAAACAAAAAGAAATATAAAGAAGAGATAATGCACAACACTCCTATTCAAGAAAGAAAAGACTTGGTACCTCCTCATTGCCCAACCATTCAATAGCTGTGTGACTTGAGGCTAATCACTTACCCTCACTATGCCACTGTTATACGAATAGCAATTCTAGCCTAATAATGCTCATCAGTCACATTTCATAAACATTAGAAACTTTAGTAAAATGCCCGTGTGCAGTGAAAAGGAAGGAATATATGACATTCCAGTTCAAAGTAAGTTTGCTCTCCATTTACAGACATAGAATTAGGAAGAGTGTGTTCTCCTACACAAAGAAAACTTAGACAGATGCTTCAAAGAGGGCAAAACACACATGCGCATGGATTAATATGAGCGCACACACACCTACAATCCTTTCTCACTCTAAAACACTACTGCTTATTGTTCTGGGAGCAAGTATTGTTTGCCAGGTACTGACTAAAGCATTTATGAACGTTGTCTCATTTAAGTTCACACAACTCATGAGGTCAGTGGTACCACACAATGGTTTTCTGTTTGAACGATCTGGGATAGATTTTTCACATTTCCACTTCATTTTACATATATGCACTTTCACGTCGATATTAAATGGATGCCATTTCAATGAATGACTATGGTCTTCAGGTTATTTCCCCTACATTTAAGCACAGTACTTCAGTCATCTTCCTTGCACCAGTGAACCATTCCACAGTGCTTTGAGCTGATCAGATCAAAATTGTTCAGGGACAGTTAGCAGCGGCCAGCTCCTAAATGCTGAGTTGGCTCTGATTATTTCTTGACTGTCCTGCATTTGCTCATTCGGTCCCAACACCAGAACTTGGTGCCTATCAATCACTTGTAACATGTCCCTCTCAGCAATTCCTCAACAGAAACCTTGACTGAGGAATCTTATTGACAATAGCTAGCTAATCTTTCACGTTGGAGCCGCCTTCAAAGCACTTTATACTCAGATGGTGTGCATATCTGATAGGAGACAGAAAACCAAGGTCAAAAAGAGACTCAGAGAGGATGAACAGTTGGGCAGGTTTCCTGTGAGCGCCCCGGGGGGAGGGCCAGGCCTAGGCCAAGAGCACTGGGTATGACGTCAGGAGACGTGGAGACTTACTATGGCTCTGCCAACACCATATTGCGTGCCCTTGGGCAATTCTTTTTCAATCTCCCAGAATCAATTTTCCCATCTTTAAAAATGGGGAAGAGAACTCTGCTGAGGTTGGAAAGAGCCTGGCATCGGTGCCTGTGGTCGACATCAACAATCAATCATGGTCCTTTTCCCCACTGAGACTGTGATGGGTCCCACGTTCTCTTCAGCACACACCCCAGGTTCCCTAGAGCAATTACAGCTGCCCCATCATTTAGAATAAGCCTGTCATTCCTGATGAAATAATCTCCAACATCCAATATTTTAGGAATATATAGCTGCTGTAGAAAGAATCATGAACTTGGTGTCTGAAGACCAGGTTTAAATTATGGTTCTGACATTTATTACTTCGGTGACCTTAAGCAAATCAATTTATCTTTGATCTGTTTTTTTAATCTGCAAAATGGGAATAAAATATCAATGTCTTATGGTCAAAGTGAAGATCAAATGAGATATATGAGAAGGCACCAGAAAGCATAGAGCATATCCTGGCACCTTGTAGACATTCATCCACCCATGAAAGTAAATATTTTACAGGTGACATCTGGTGAGATAAATGCATATGTGATGAAATTGCTAAAAATGCTGAAAGTCAAAAGGAAAGTGAAGGAGAAAGGGCGGGTCATTCCTCCTAGGATATTTCAGCCCTTTCCCCTTTTCTGCCACTGCTGCCGATGGATCCTCCAGTCCTAATCCTGGCTTGAGTATCGGCAGCCCTCCCGTACCTCCTGTCCTCCACTCAGTCAAGAGGCTGGGTCTTCCTCTTCAGCTCTAGATATCGGGCTCACAAATCAATCTCTGTATCAGAAATAGTATCTTTCAGATTCCTCTCTTTTTCCATCTCCCTTATGCCCCCACTCCCACACACAAATATTCCGTTAGTGTCTTAACTCAGTGAAACACTCTGGCTTGGCTCATCTACAGTCAGCCTTAATTGTGTGTGCAGGGGGGCAGCGTAGTGTGAGGTCAGGGGATGATGCTGGGTTGTTCTTTGTTTTTTCTTTCTTTCACTTCACCTGCACAACCCTAGGTGTCTAGGGCCTCAGACTTTGTTTCTGAATTTTGTAAATCATCCTGCTGTCAAGATGGTTGTCTATACAGGATAATTATGGTCAGGGTATTAAAATATCAGGGCATCAGCCACAGTCAGGGCTCACTGTCAGGTATATTGATGCAATTACAACTCCTCCTCCGGAGCTCCTCACCACAGGTGAGATGTGGTGCTCATGACAGGAATAGAGTTTGGACGGCTTTTAGTACACACACACCCCTGCACTGGTGGCCAGGGCTCCAGGCTCCGGTTAAACAGGGAGATATCTTTTTGATGGCTATATCTGGGTGTTCCTCATCTCTCCTCTGGCCCCAATCTATATATAGGATCCTACTGAGTCTTGAGAATGTGTTCTGTGAGTGTGTGTGTATATATACCCATTATCCGTGCATATGCATATTATCCTTATGTTTTGTTAGGTCTGAATCAGTTTATGCCTCTGTATTCTAAAAATATAGTGTTTCTGAAAGCAGGCATGGGCTTATGTCTAGGAGTGAATGCTGGGTAAAGGACTGGTCCAAGGTCAAAGGGAAGACATTTGATGAGTTCCCAGTTGGGTAAAATATTTCTCAGTCATTATTTTTACTAGGATATCTTTTACTCTACTATATCCAATGACATAATAATTACTCTGCAACTCATAAGTGTATGCTAAGTAGGGAAGAGATTGTTGAATGAATTTGGATAAACCAAAGTGGGCACGGAAATGAGTCTAGGAGTCGGGACTGGAAAGATCAGAGTTATCTTGCAAAATAGGTAAGTGCGACTGAGAAGTTCCTGAAGGCATCCTGGAGGAGTGAGGGCTGAAGTAGATGTAAAAAGAAAAAAAGGAGGTGGGGGAGAAGTGAGAAGGGAAGAATTGGTGTGAGGCTGGCACACTTTGTCGGATGAAGCACCTTGGTTACTTTTGCAACCAAAAACATCTAACACTCAGTTTGAGGAGGCTTGCATTTTTGTGATGTAAAACTCCTCTAAGTTCCCCCAATTTCTCTGTACCTCAATGTGGGTACAAGTGAGTGTGAGACAGTGTATGTGAGTATGAGTGACTGAAGAGAGGGCAACAGTGAGTGTCCAGGTTGACACAGCTCAGAGCAAACTCCAGGTATGGGGCACCATGTATGCGAGGCTGTGATGACTCATAAGGCTGTGAGTTCAAACATCTTGACAAAGTAGCATGGTTCAGCAACTTGCAGAAATGTCAGGAGAGTTTATGACTTCCAGAGGGCACAAAATTTGGGACCCAAACCAATCTTATCTTTAATTCAAAGATCAGAAAAGTTCAATGAACATTGGCAGTTTGACATTTTTCTTAACCCAGACCAAATACCTTTTTCTCTGTGGCATCTTCTTCAAACACTATCTGAAAAAAAAATTAATTACTTCTCCAGACTCTTACATAAAGTTTTTTGTACAGAATATGTTGTGATGGATTTGTTTGTGCCCATACTCTCATGCTAATCTGCTCCTCAATTCTCTGCCTGTTTGTATTTCTTCAGAACATACTTCCATGTTTAATGCAATGAATTAAAACTACTTAGAGTAATTTCCATTTGCTTCCTATTAAAAGGCTAGGCACCTCTGTATTGGTTCAGAACTGGGAGAATAAAGGAATCCAGCCAGTATGGCAGAAGCTATAACAGTATGTGCACATACTCCAGTATGTGCGGGAAAAATAGTACTGACTAGCCTAACCATGGTAAACCCAAAGTGGAACCTAGAGATGTTGCTGACTAGAACCAGGATCTCTATAACAGCTCTCTGCACTCAAATGGAAGCATCTTTCCTTTTCTTTTTCTTTCATTTTCCTCCCCCATCGTTCTGGAACTTGGATGAAAGCTAAAGGCTCCATCCACAGTAGCCAGGGTTTAGATGAGACCGACTTCTATGGTGATGAAGTAGTCAGGGTGGGGTCCTGTACGCCATAGTAGCAGGAAGATGGTGTCCATGTGGAGACCGGGGTGGACATGGCAGACATTTATTCTCAATGATATTGTCTAATTAACGAGGGCCAGAATCAATTCTATGTCAGGCTCTCTGCAGGTTCAACAAGTTTTGGTGGGTGGGTTGGAGGGACCCAAGACATAATACACAACGCTAGTTCCATGTTGCAAAGAACTGCTAAGTTTTAAATAACCCACCTAAAAATAGACTTTCAGTAAAAACTCCATCAAACCTGCAGGTTGCAGCTTTATAGAAAGAGAGCTTAAATGGTTAAATTGCCTCTTTTTTCCCCCATTTCCAAACCCTAGGGAGTTCCCACACCACCTCAGTATTTGCTGGACATAATTTTCCCATTTTCATTCTTGGCAATGTTTATAAAACACTCTGTGGCCTGCCTTATTCTAATTTGGCCACGAGAAGATGTTCAAATTGATTGTTCAAAATCAATTTAAGGGACCATTAGTCATCCAGAGGCTAATTGCTGTTATTATCTTATTATTCATCATAATCCCAATAACACAAGAATAATGCAAAATTGAAAAGGTAAATCCAATTTGCTATGCAGTCATCAGAAAAGATCGTAGCAATTTTTAAACACAGCCCTTGGGAAGCAGTTCCAGTGCCCTTTGCTCCAGTCAGTTAGCCAAATGTGTGCTAAGCCCTTCCTGTGCATCAGGTCCTAAATTTGCTACTGAGATGGGGGCCTTGTAGGGGGTGAGTAGTGGGCTGGTGGGAAGATATAACAATAAAAAGCACATGATCCTTGGTTTGATGGAGCTTCCTGGCCACAGAGGTGATATGCTTATTCACTACTATTATAAAAAGAACAGAAACACTAGTTGGAGCAAAACAATTCATTTATTATTATGGTAGCATAGTGTAGAGGGTAAGTAGTTTTGTTGTTGTTGTTGTTGTTGTTTTCAGGGATCGAGCAAGGCTCGATTTAAAGTAAGGTCTTGAATTCCTAGTGTTGCATTATTCCATCAAAGAAAAGAGAAAGCATTGTTGGCCAAGGAAATTGTACAAGCAAATGCCCAGGAAAAGTATAGGTGGTTTTGATTAGCAGTGGCACTCTTGTTGGGTGTGAGCATGAAAAGAGGAGGGCAGTAAATGCGGGGCAGGGAGACTTTATTGTTGGCAATGAGACGAAGGTGAGTATTGTGGTGGGACTGTGAAGGGCCAGGACGGCAGGGTCAGCAGGTTGAGAGCAGAGCCAAAACCACTGAGCATTGACAGTGGGCAAATACTGCGAGAGTCCTCAGATCTGTATCCAGGAAGTGAATTCTGATGCCAGCTGGTTTAGGGTGGAGGATTCTGGAATCCAAAAAGTGACTAGATTTTTGTGGCATTGCAAAAACGTGGGTGAGATGAAGAAACTGGATCGATGCTGTGAAAAACAATATTGTCTCAAAAATTCTTCTGCATAATTCCACACAGTAGAAGAGTATGCAGTAGTGAAACTGACATACATGAATTTTAAACAGAACATTGAATCAGAATAAAATCAAGTTATAGAAAATGGCCTACACAATGATCCTGTTTTTTAACAGCTCAGAAATAAACAATTTAACAGGTTTGGAGGCTGTATATATACTCACAAAAATTAGGGGATATTTTATAACTTCATATTCATTATGAAATATTTCCTAATTTTTATGATCAGTATATATGTACACTATAGTTGTGTGTGTGTGTGTGTGTGTGACAGAGATAAAGAGAGGGACATTGAGGGACAGACAGGAAGGGAGAGAGATGAGAAGCATCAATTCTTTGTTGTGGCATCTTAGTGTTCATTGATTGCTTTTTCATATATGCCTTGACGGGGGGGGGGGGGGCTACAGCAGAGCAAGTGACCCCTTGCTCGAGTCAGCAACCTTGGGCTCAAGCTAGTTAAAGCTAGTTAGTCTTGCTCAAACCAGATGAGCCTGTACTCAAGTTGGCGACCTTGGGGTTTCGAACCTGCGTCCTCCACATCCCAGTCCGATGCTCTATCCACTGCGCCACCGCCTGGTCAAGCAGTTTTTAAATACAAGAAAGTCATACAATATGTTTCAAGGCTCTGAGTGGGTGCCTAAAGCTACAGATAGTACTTTACCCTATATATACCACGTTTTCTCCTATATGTATGCACTTATGATAAAGGTTAATTTATAAACCAGGATCAGTTAAAAAATTAACAAGTAATAAAATAGAACAATTACAACAATATACCGTAATAAAGTTATGTGACTAGGTTTGAGACCATTACTGAGTAACATAAGGGTTACTTGGACACATGCACCACAGTACTATGATACTGCATATGAAAACAGCTACTAAGTGATGGGTGGGCGGGTGGTACATACAGCACGGATACACTGGACGTGGATGATTCACATCATCCTGGAAGAGATGGGGGAGGACTGTGCGAGATCCCACCATCCTACTCAGAGAGGCACACAATTTAAATTTTTGAATTGTTTATTTCTAGATTTTTTCATTGAGGCTTTGCAGACTGAAGTTGACTGTGGGTAACTGAAATCACAGAGAGAAAAACTGGATAAACGGAAAATACTGTACACAATTCACAACAGACGATGACAGGGGAGGAGGCAGGGGGAATGTCTCTGGATGGGACACATTCGGGTTCATCAGTGACACTGCAGATGCTGTCAGAGGGAGTGGGTTAACAAGTATTTCTTGTATATGGTACTTCTTAACTTACATCTGTATATGTCATCTCTTTGTATGCTTCAAGTATTACATTAATAAAGAAACTGTTTACCTACAAATATTAATTTTAGGAAATCAATTTCCCCTAGGCAATAAGCAAGCAAGTGATTGAGCAAAATATCCTTCTCTTCCTTGACCTCCTCTTATCTCAATATTTAAGATTATTTGAGGCACATGCGTCTCCTTATTTTTTTTTAATTTAATAAATATAATTTGGAGACACAACGATGGCTACCCCATTGTTACAGAGAACACAACTATGGGCAAGAAAGGGCTCCTGTGCCCCACTTACATACTCAGTCCACTGCTTCTCATTCTCAGATCTTCAGGCTTCCAATCCCTGATTCTAGACCCTGGCTTTTTACATCTGCTGCCATAAAATATACAGAAAGGAGGTGGCAGGCCTCACATGTACCAGGCAAACAAATGGAGTATTTGACTAGATAAAACCCACTGCAATTTTGTCACAACCTTAGGAGACACTGTGATAAATTTACAGATGATAGTACTAAGGCTCAAAGTGATAAAATGACCAACCTAGGTTAGGCAGATGGTAAATGGTGGGACCTGGTTTTGAACCCAGGTAACCTGAGTCCAGAGTCCATGCTTAAAACCACTTTGATAAATGTCTTTGATTAGCGCTGCAACATTCTCTCCCTTTGGGTTTTGGGTAACCTTTGTCATATTTAGGAAGAGCCATGCACTCATCCAGCCCATGAACATGTCTAGATTCTCATAGGAGAAGAAGATTCAGATAATATCAGCCAGAAAATAAAAAATAAAGACAATATTGTAAACTCACCTATCTCAGATTTTCAAATCCATTTATCGGGCATTCCATGATATATAATACCAAGGAGACTGAGAGAGGAAATAAGATACAGCTGGGCCACGATGTGGGCTATTGAAGGACAGGAACAAGGGAAGCAGAAGGGAGAGGGGGTGTCCAAATCATCGTGTTCTCACTGTGAACACTGCGATAAAGGTCTCCGTTGGAACTGGCATACATCTTCTAAGAGGTAAATTAGGAACAGTCCTGGCAAGAGAGAATGAAAGAATCTAAATTCTGGATCATCTGGTGTCTATGGAACATAGACTAAGCAGTGACTCCTTGTGTTAGAAGTGCCTAGCAAATGGAAACTAGGTTCATTAAGAGCAAACACAGAAGTCATTGATTCAACCAAGCCAGCTGGAGCTCATGATTAGTGTCCAATCCTGTTGACCAAAAGCTTTTATTCCAGGGGCTGACAGCCTAGATCACAGGTTGGACTCATCACTCTGTAGTCAATCTGTTTAATTAAATGGTGTTGATCAAAGGCTCACAGTGTTACAGACATATGGTAAGTGTTTACTATTTGGTAGATTAAAAAAAAGAAAGAAGTATGGATGTTTGGGCTCAGAGAAGATTCCATCCAGATTTCAGGAAATATTACTTTTAAGCTCAGTGGCTTGGGCAGAGTTTGAAAGCCATACACTGAATCTTTGCTTAGGATTTATTCAGTCCTCCTGGATCTAATGGGGGAAAATACTGGTTGAATGCTCATCAGGTCCTTACTCCTGGATGGGACCAATGAAGGTAGGGTCAAATAGAGGTCAAAATCAAAAGGTTTCACCAAGAAGAAAACAATGACAGCTTGGATAAAACCAGCCAGAAAGGTTGCTCTCAAGCCTAACTTATAATTGCTGTTTTTGTTGTTGCTTGTTTACTATCCTTTAAGTGATAAATCTGGAAAAAATACCTTCTGAGGTTTGGTGGATTTAACACATCACAGTTTATGAGGGGAGATTATGCTTCCATTTAACTCTACTGATTACCTTCGTTTCTGGTCAGAGAGAGAAAGTCGTAGTCTGGTCCCTCCTGGTTATTGCTCTCATTGTGTACCTTTGGCTCTTTCTGCTAGGAATCAAAATATCAGAGAAGCTCTGTCACAATTACAGCCCTCTAGACTGTGATAATCGCTATGGTAAGTTATTGCAATGCAATAAGAGCTAATAAAAGGGAAAAATCAACTAAGACTGGCAAGAAGGCTTTGTGGCAGAAGTGGCTTGTAAGGTGGGATGCAGAGGGAGAATGGTTCTGAAGATGTTCAGAAGACCATCAAGAGTCCTGGAAACAAGGCCAACAACTTTGAATTTTATCCTCTAAAGCAGAGAGGTGGTGCACTGCCTGGGGGGGAAATGAGCAGGTCAGAAAAACTAGAATCCTGATTATCTGTGTGCCCTTGGGCAAGCCATTTACATTCTCTGATATATGTAGGAAGAATAAGAAAGTGCAGAACAATTTTTGTTTGATTGAAAGGTCTTGGAAAGAGAAGTTTCATAGTTACAGATGTGTATGTGCTCTTGAGATAGGTAGCTACTCTTTCCTTTAAACCATAAATCATCCCTTTAATTGCTGATCAGCTGTCCATCAGGGCCAGAAGATGCTCTTGCCTGTCAAGTGTCTGTTTCATCCCTGTGTAATTGGCTCCTGACTGTTTTAGTATGTTGACATCCAGGACCCTGCTAGTAACTTACAGGAAAAGGAGGAATGAGGGGGATGAACAAAATGGCACCTTCAGAAGATAAAATGAGAAAAAAATAACTCCACCTTTTCCTAGCACTCTGGTTTCATAAAAACTTAAGGTAGCAGATAAAGTGTTCTTGAGCAGTAATGCTAGATGAGGCCCATGAACTGTAAGATATCAGAATCCTAGGCAAAATGTACATAAGCAATTATTTGATTGTGCCCCTGAAAACAAAAGGGGCTTAGCACACCCTGAGGAAGGTGTGCGGTGTAGGGAAAGAGCCATGGTATTGGGGTCAGAAGACCCGAACCTGAGTCCCAGGTCTGCTGCAAAATCCTGCATGACTTTAATAAATTACTTATCTCCACGCAGGTTCTGCTACTTGAATGATGGTCATAACAATGTTTATGATGCAAAATTTCTAGGACATCTCAACAAGATAATACATGTAAAGATACTGATAAAGCATTTGGCATAAAAAGGAATCAGTAGTGTTGAGAAACAATGGTTGGTGTGAGTTCTCTAAGTATAAAAAACAATGACTGTATTTAAAGCAGGTGGTTGAGGGAAAGGATAGATTTTAAGAGTAACTGTGAAAAAGCCCACAGTCTTAATGACATGCCAGAATAGAAGAAAAATTCACATATAAGTTGTGTCTTCAGGTTTCTGAGCAGGAATTTATATTCCCTTCCCCCACAACAGGTAATGGCTCCAAGCTTTTTCCCTGCTTCTTTATTCTTTAGACCTGTTCTCTACACCCATAGCTTCCATCTGTTCTTTTCTATTTACTCAACTCTGTAACTCAATAATGTCCCCCATAGCTGGTTTTCCTTCATCTAGCTGCACCTTTCATTTATGTATTCATTTGCATATTCAAACAATATGCAAAATATATTTATCATAATACAATGTCTGCCATGCTGGTGATAGAGTGGTGTCATAGACAGATAATACCTCTGCCCTCTAGTTGGGAGAGGCAGACAGTAAATAACCTATTAGACCAGAAGATGATTCATGCAAGGGAGAAAAACCAAGCAGAGACTGGGGATGAAAAGTTACCTAGATGGGGATGGGAGCTTGCAGTTTTTAATAGAGGGTCTGAGCAGGTCCTGCTGAGAAGATGAAATTTGACCAAAGGCCTTTAGGAGAAGAGGGAGCAAGTCATTCAGATAGAGATGGGAAGAACATTTCAGAGAAAGGAGCTAATGTGAAGGCCATTGCATGAAACAGGGGTTGGGGATATCAAGGAACAAAAAGAAGGAGAAGTGGTGGAGTGAGGGAAGGCAATGGACATAAGGAAGACAGGGAAGGAGGTGAGGCAGAAACTCTCACTGTATAAGGCATGGTTCACTATTTTAAGAACTCTAGTTTCAGTGAACTGGGAAACTATTGAACAGAGGAGTGATGATCTGGCTGCTATATTGAAAATAGATCTTTATTAACCAAGGGCAAAGACAACAAAATACTTTAAATGAGAAATGCTGATGACTACAATGAGCAGTAGGAGTGGTAAGAAGTGGGTGGATCTGAAGTCTACTTTGAAGCAATTGCTGCCAACTTTTGGTGATGGCTTGGCTGTGGACTGATAGAGAAAAATCAAGACTTTCATTGCCTTGTTTAATCTGAATTCATAGGATACATTTCCAAGAGTGAGCATCTGATAAAAACTTTTCCTACCCAACTAGTTCACACTGCACTGGCTATTATATGAATTGGCCACTCCCTCCAGAGCAAAGATGACAGTGACTCATGGGAGTGGACTGTCTGAGCCTGTTCCATGATGGAAGTCAATGTTACCTGGGGCTGTCCTTTCAGGAGGGGGTGTGGCCAGGGACAGTTTTCCATAGAAGGGTCTGGGAGCATTCTCTTGGAATGAAGTGAGTTGTCGCCATTATTGGCTCACCTTGTTACTAGCTTACCAGTCTTTGTATCTGCCTCATTTGAGCAATTAGGGTATAATAATTTCAGTGGTGACACCACAAACTCAAGTTTACACAGCTATGTTACAGTTTACGTGAGAAGGGAGCCTGAACTCTCTATTGTTTCTTTTTTCCCTATACGCCCATATATATATTTAGCTGTGGATATTTTCCCGCCTTGTGTTTACTCCCCAAACGACAAAATCTCCAAGTAAGAGCTCCTGTTTTTGATGCCGGCAAATGCATAGTACAGTTCAATAGTTGTGAGCATGGCACTGGTGTCATCTGCAAGGGTTCACAACAAAGATCTTATTATTATGTGTTCTGTGTTCTTGGGAAAATCACCTCACTGCTCTGAGCCCTCAGTTTGCCATTAATATTTGTGCACATTTTGCCGGGCTATTGTTTAAAATAAATAAGATGATGCAGGTGAATAGGTCAGCATAGTACCTAGACTCACATTAATTTCTTTAAAAATGTATGAATACCATTTATTAGTAGTAGTAGTAATAGCAGTAGCCATATCTTGGATAGATAGATGAATGAATACAGACAAAGGGATGAAGGAATGCCCTATGACATCTCTATAAGAAGCCACTTCCCTTTGATGAGGATTTCTTGTTCTTTGATCAGCTTTGGCATCCTAACTAAAAGGGTGGGGATTCCAGTTTTAAACTATTACCCCCTGGGCTATCTGAATAGAATGACTGAAACAAAAAGAAATGGCCATTAATGTTAAGAATAGAGTCCATCTAACGGAAATGGCTACAGCTGCAAGATCATCAGCCCCATAAATTATTTACGCTATTGTTGATATAGAATCCATTGCTATAATTTTAAAATTAATTTAGTCTAATTACCCCCACTTAATAAGATAACTTGTCAGTTATCACCACTCCCATAATCTCCTGCATTTCCGTCTCTTTTTAGCCTAAATTATCTTCTTCTAAGCTTGTTTTTAATGTATTGAAAAAAAACATCCTTGGAGGTATAATTGCTTTTTCATTCAGAATCCTAATTTCCTCTCCTGCTCTGTTTCTGCAGTATTTAAACTATTTATTATGCAAACTTGCATTATATGAATTATGAATTATGTACAAATCTCTGGATGCAAGCTCTGTTCTAATCATGGTTTCTTGGTGCTTTTTTTAGTTCAAGGTAAGCAAAATGTGGGTAAAATGAATGTTGTAATTTACAAATGGGTTTATATTTAAGATTAGGCTTTTGAAGGGTGATTTCTCTATGCCAGTTATTATTTTTGAAATCATCTTTAGATTATAATTCCTTCACTCTTTTTTATGTACTTTATTTGTTGTTGCAAATGATGATTTCGTATAGCTTTTTCTTATGCAGGTACCAATTGGTGTTATTCATTCATTCACTCACCCACTCACTCACTCATTCATCAAATATCCATTGAGGAATAACTCAGTGTCAACTAAGGCATAGAATTAAAACAGTAAATGCAATGTGCTTAGTCTCAACTCTAAAGGAGCTTATACTTTAGTAGAAGACATAGACATTTTAGACAGCCACAATACAGCTTAGTAAGTGCTGTAAGTGTGATGAAGAGAAACAAGACAGTCTTGGAAGACAGACTGAGGGTGGTTGGGACAGCAAAAATGTCCTCGAGAATTTGATGTTCAAGTTGAGAATAAGCTGTAGGAGTCCACTGGGCAAAGGAAGTGGGTAGGGGTTGACGAATTTATATATGTGAATGTGGGAAAGAGTGGGGAAGAGTGTGTGGGCAGAAGACAAGCATGAGTATGGCAAAAGGTAAGATAGAACATGGCCTATCCAAAGATTAGAAAAGATAAAAAATTCAGTATGGCTAAAATGCAGAGTGACGAGAAGAAGAAAAAATGCCATAAAGTAAGCAACTCATAGCCATATGCTTACATATCTTACACATTGAACTATTCAGTTAATCCCACCTATCTTTCTAGAAGTACTATGGTAAAAGATCATTAGACTGAATGCTAGAATCTGGAATTATCTGGTAATACACATGTAATCAGGCAAATTATATGTGTGTATCTGCAACTTCAGAAAACCTGGGGTGGGGTGAGGAGGAGAATACTCTGAATCTTCTAATCTGTGTGTTTTATGAAAGTGGTGTAACTTCTCTGAGGCTCAGTTTCCTCATTTGTTTTCTGGAGAAGGTAATGGTATTAGTACCCTGTGAATAGTCAGGTGACAAAACTGTTACCTTCTTGACTTAAAGTTCAAATGGGACAGCTAACTCCCCGAATATATGTTCCCTGCCATCTTCTAGCAATTCGCCTCCAAAGTTAAGACAAAACATAGAATTTATAACACACTATACTCACTATGCTTAAACATGCTCAGATTACTGTTCTGCATGGTTTGCATTTATCAGATCACTTAAACGATGACAAACTATACAGCAGATACTATCATTCTCACCATTTTACATATAAGAAAAGGAGGCATGGGGAGTTTTAAGTAATCTGTCTAATATTTGTGGTGTGTCTATAGTTTGAGCCCAGGCTGCCTGGGTCTGCAGCACCCCTGCTTCACTACCACGGGATACATCTCATTGGAGCACACATACATATAATGAAGACTGTACCTTATGGTCTATGCTGAATGGACAGTCATTGCATTTTCCAGTTCTATTGAGACATAACTGACATATAACATTACAATGTGATGAGTTGATGCATGTATATATTGTGAAATTATTAACATGGTAGGGCTAGTTAACATCTCCATCACCACACATAATTACCAGTTCTTTTTTTATGATTAAGAATATTTACAATAACCCTCTCAGCAACATTCAAGCATACAGTACAGTATTATAACCTATAATCAGAATGCTGTACATTATATTCCTCAGGACTTATTCTTCTTATAATTGAAAATTTGTATTTTTTTTGATCAACATCTCCTAATTATTCCCATTCCCCAGTCTCTGGCAACCACCATTTTAGTCACTGTTGGTTTGTTTTATTTTTATCCTGGCTTTTTTAGATTTCATCTATAATTTATATCATACAGTATTTATCTTTCTCTGTCTGGCTTATTTCACTTGGTGTAATGATCTCAAAATTAATACATTTGTCACAAATGGCAGGATTTCCTTTTATCCCAAGTAGGGATAATATTCCATTGTGTGTGTCTGCCTATCTATCTATCTATCTATCTACCTATCATCTATCTATCTATTTATCTATCTATCATCTATCTATCTATTTACCTACCAATCAATCAACTCACATCTTATTTATCCATTCATCTGTAAACAGACACTGATTTTTTCTCTGTCTTGGCTATAGTGAGTAACACTATAATAAACATGTGAGTATGGACATTTAAGATCTTTGTTTCATTTACTTTGGATAAACACCCAGAAGCAGGATTGCTGGGTCATAATGGTAGTTCAAATTTTAAGGTTGTAAGGGTTCTCCACTCTGTTTCCCAAAGTGACTGCACCAGTTTAAAGTCCCACAAACAGCGATCGAGGGTTACCTTGTCATGTCTTTTGCTAACAGCCATTGTAACAGGTGTGAGGTGATATTTCATTGTAGTTTTGATTTACATTTCCCCAATGATTAGTAATGTTGAGCATCTCTTCAGCTACTTGTTGGGCATTGTATATCTTCTTCTTCAAAACATGGTTATTCCATCATTCTACCAATTTTTAATTGGATTTTTTATTTGTTTTGTTTTGTTTTTGCTATTGAGTTGTATGAGTTCCTTATACTTTTTGGATATTAACCCCTTATCAGATAAACAATTTGCAAATATTTTCTCGCATTGTGTAGGTTGCCTTTTCATTTTATAGATTCTTTCTTTTGCTGTGCAGAAGCTTTTTAGTTTAATATAGGCCTGCTTATTCATTTTAACTGGTGATTTTGGTGTCGTTTCCAAAAAATTTTGCCAAGACCAAGGTCAAGGAGATTTTACCCTGTGTTCTATTCCAGGAGCTTTACAGTTTCGGGTCTAACATTTAAGTATTAAATCTACAGGTATTTTGAGTTAACTTTTGTGAGTGGTATAAGATAAGGTTCCAATTTCACCCACCGCATATGATTATCCTGTTTTCCCAAAGCCATTTATTGAAGAAGCTATCCTTTCTCTGTTGTGTATTCTTGGCTTTCTTGTCAATATTACTAGCCTGTAAATGTGAGGGTTTATTTCTGGGTTCTCAGTTCTGCTCTATTGGTATTTGTGTCTATTTTTATGCCAGTAGCAAACTGTTTCTATTACTTTATCTGTGTAATATAGTTTGAATCGAAATGAGGAAGTGTGATACCTCCAGCATTGTACCTTCTTTCTCAGGATTGCTTTGGCTATTCAGGGACTTCAGTGGTTCCATACAAATTTTAGCTTCCTTCGTGTTATCCCAAAGGTGGAGCTTGAATTGAAATTTGTGGTCTCTCTGTGGTCTGCAGATTAGGCCTGGATTTTTGCATGTGCTCACTAGCTGCTTGCCAATGCTTAGCTTCTGCTGCTGTTGCAGTCACTCTCAGAAAGTCAGCTACAGGGGTGGGGGAGTGTGGATAACATGCATGGAATGCTGGGGGTACCCTTGGGCTAGATGGGGGGCCCTTGGGTGAGGCATCCCCAATGACTCATGGACTGGCTTCTTGATGGAGTTTGTGATGCATTAATAAGACCCATGTCCCTTTGATGCCTTCCCCAGAGTTATATCTGCCATTCTCCTAGCCCTTTTCTGCCTCCTAGTGGTGCCTCCCACACCTCAGTTCTCTGGATGGGGCAAGAGAGAAACAGCCTCTTTGACAGTGTTCCACGGAGCTGGAAAAGCGGCTGCTCCCTCACAGTCTCCCTTTCTCCTGTAGGAGGCATCCCAGGTGGAGAACGTCTCACCTGACTCTGAGCTGTGCTGCCTTGGGGGTGACAGGAAGCGAGTCAAGTCAAACTGCTCCACCTACCTCTCCAAGGCATCCAAACTTGTATGTTTTTTCCTCCAGCGGTGCGCTGGAACTTCTCCACTGGAATCTGCATTCCATACGGGCTCTCGCGTCTTTGGGTGACAACGGGCTAAGTGAGCGTTCCCTAGAGGCTTCAGGACGACAGCTCAGAGAGATGGAGCCTCTTAGACCACTGCAGGCTCCACAGACAGGCTGAGGTCTGTATGCCTAGTTCCCACCCACAGGTCAGGGACACCACTTCTGGGTGCCTTGGCTTATGGTTCTGGATCTCACAGCTCCCACAGAGGCACTTTTGTCCAGGAATGGATGCCAGCTGTTGTTGAGGGGGGAAATGATTGGAGACATCTTATTCGGCCATGTAACCGACGTCGCTCCCAGTGATTGCATTTTCACGTGGTTCTTCATGATTACAGAAGAGGAAGCCCCATTTGATCTTAACAGTGTGGGGGCCTGCTGTGTGACACAGAAAAAAGACTTCTGAGTATTTTTTAAAGAAAGATATTTAAGATAGAAAGGAGTATTCCAGTGAAACAGGAAGTCAGCTCAACTGGAAGTCCTGTAACTTGTGTCAGAATTTTAACTGCTCAGGGAGTTAGTTATCTTATGTGACCACCAAAAAGTTTCTTTCTCTGTCTGAAGCTTAGTTTGCACCATGGAAGAGCAGTTTATTGGAACTGATCACTCAGGTAAATTTCAGGATGGATAGTTAGTTTACTCTAAAGTTCCAGAATGATTAGTCCAACTAGAAAGGTAAACTCTGTTCTTCTTAAAGTGATATCCTTCAACTTAATATTGAAGAAAACACTTCTTGGCAACTTGCCTAATAGCATTGAAGGCAATTAAAATGGAAGTTTTTTTTTTTCTTTCTGGAAATCACATTTTATTGCACCAGCTGTGGAGTTTATGTGTTTGTGCAACTTTGCCCAGTTGGACTTAATATCTCTTTTCTTTATATCCCTATTATACTTTCTCAGTCCCTTTGTTATAACATGTCTGGCTAATATTAAGACAGTTGTGTACCTGCCTGTCTGTCCCATTGAATTAGAGCCCTGGAAGGCAGAGACTGCTCTTATAATCGTTTTCTCTCCCACGGTGGCTACCATTGTGCCCAGCATGTCATAAGGACTCAGTGAATATTCTTTAACTCAAATGAGCTCACATTTCTGAAACTTGATTTAAATTTTGGAAATTATTTCAGCTATTCTTCTGTTAATATATCCTTTACAATGGCAGAAATCACCGTGATTTTGCAAAAGCTTTGTCGCCAAATTTACTTTTTCTTAGCTTTTAAACTCTATATAAAAAAAATAGAACAAAATTTCAAAATAAAATCAGAAGGTGACAGCCATAATTAGATTGATTTACAGCAGCAGCAGCAACAATGCAAAATGCAAAAGAATCATGTGTATGGATCTCTTAGGTTTACTCATCGCTAAATTAAATGGTATTATAATATCTTTACATGGGTCTATATGATTGTGTACTGGTCAGTTTATACAAAGGGTCGGTTATCCTAATTGCATAGTATATTCTGGAAAGAAACACATACTCTAAATTAGAAAGCATAATTTCAGGTCTCTATTTCACTATTACTTGCTGAGTGATCAAGAACAAGCAAGGCAACATATTCCACATTTCATGATCAGTCAATACAAATGATAACATTGATCTTGTATAGTTACATGGGAATTAAGAATACATATTCTACAATTAAATTCAAAGTATGCAAATTCCCAGTTCCACCACTTATTAGATAGACCTTTACAATTGGAGTACTCATTCTAAAATTTTAGAGTAATATAAGTCCTGCCTTTAATTTTTTTCATCTACAAGATGTGGATGATAATAGTGCCATCTCCAAAAAGTTAGTGTAAAGTTTACATAAGATAATTTTTATATAATGTCTACCAAGTAATAGATCATTATGTCAGGAATCTTAGAAGTAATAACATTTTAAAGACTGCATTGAAAAGGGATGATTTTTAATGATATGTAGTAATTCACCCTTTTTCTTCTTAAAAGGAAATGTCTGTTTCTCTTTCATATAAATGGTTGGAAAATGTCCATAAGGATATGCATAAGTTGGGAAAGGGAGAAATATGCACCAAAGTTTAAGTAACAATATAATGATGAGAAGCATATGAACATTTACAGTAATAAATTTGATCAAAGTCCCATGACTAGGCAAAGATGAGATTTCAGGTATTCTACTTTTAGAAATGGTCTGGTTTCTATCATGTCTCATTAACTCTAAACCTGAAGAGGATTCTGGAAAAATGGTGTCTTGAACACGCTACTGTAGTGAGCAGAACTAAAACAAACAGATATGCAGGATACAAGACTGTTGTCAAGCCTCAGTTTCTGACATAATGAAATGTGAAAAAGAGCTTCCCCTTTTAAGTCAAAAGAAAGACTAGGGATTAGTGAGCAATCCCGGTGAAGAGTTGACCCATCAAAACTTGTGGGCCTTTGCAGAAGGTTCACATGTAAATATTACAGTAACTCTGCCCTGTCTCCTGACACACTGGGACAGAGAACTTGAAGTAAGGAGATAGTAAAGACCAGGGAATATTGGGGTTGTTCCCACTACTGCCTCATCAAGGCATGGACTACCAGCTGTAACTCTGTATTAGCTATTTCTGCACTCCCCATTTCTCAAGAAACTACCATACTGCCTGACCAGGCAGTGGTGCAGTGGATAGAGCATCGGACTGGGATGCAGAAGACCCAGGTTTGAGACCCCGAGGTCGCCAGCTTGAGTGTGGGCCCATCTGGCTTGAGCAAAAGCTTGTCAGCTTGGACCCAAGGTCGCTGGCTCCGGCAAGGGGTTGCTCAGTCTGCTGAAGGCCCGCGGTCAAGGCACATGTGAAAAAGCAATCAATGAACAATTAAGGTGTCCCAAAGGCAACGGAAAAACTGATGATTGATGCTTCTCACCTCTCTCCATTCCTGTCTGTCTGTCCCTATCTATCCTTCTCTCTGACTCTCTCTGTCCCTGTAAAAAATAAAAAAGTAAAAAAATAAAAAACTACCATACTGAAGGTTTTTCTGGTAGGTTGACTGCTCCCTTGGAACATAAGATACTCCATAAGACTTACAGCTGGATGGAAAGGAAGAACAGAGAACAAAATAAAGAGCTGAAAGAGAAAAAAATCCATTTAAACCACAAAATATACACACACACACACACACACACACACAAACACACACACATATTTAACAATTATGATTTTCATGATTTTTTAAAATTATAAACTATTTACAATATTAATGAAAGATATAAAATAAAATATGCCAGAGGGAAAAACATGCCTTTGGATGGGAAGATTTAGTATTGTAAAGAATCCCATTTCCCTTAATATAAATGAGAGAAGGAGAGGAATATGAGAGAAGGAGAGAGAGAGTGTAGCATAGTGAAGATTAAAAAATATAAGAGAACTAATAAGAAAATAGAAGTTTAAAAAGAAAAAAGAAATTAATAGAGAAAGATAAAGTTAAATAATAGGAGAAAATTTGGAAAATTATTACCAAGTAGAATTTATCCTTTGAGCATAAGCTTTATTTGAACATATCAACATAACTCTCTACATCACCATATGGGGAAGATTGCAGAAAACTGCAGAGCATAAAGTAATTGACTTCATCAAAAGATTGTAAAAAGACATTTAATGAATTACAGAAAAACATGCTTAAGGAAATATAGCTAAATAAGAATTGAATGGGATTACTTAATACAATAAGTTTCAGAAAAACTTGAAGATATAACTGCTATCCACATTACTATTCAAAAATGTCTTAGATGTTCTAGCAAATATCCAAAAGTAGGAAAATTAATATTTCAGGAGTAGAGATTCAAAACTTTTTTCTTCAACAAGATTGTGTACAGAGAGAGCCCAGTGTCTCCGGTAGAAGATGCGTAAAAATATAAGAAAATTTGATAAGTGGCTAGATATAAAATAAATGTACAAAATAAATATATTTTTTTCTACTCTAGTTATAAGCTACTAAAAGTAATAGAGATGCCCTGGCCAGATAGCTCAGTTGGTAAGAGTATTATCTGGACACAAGCACATCAAGGTTACAAGTTTGATCTCCAGTCGGGGCACATACAAGAATTGACTGATGAGTGAATAAGTGGAACAACAAATTGATGTGCCTCTCTGTCTATCTCTATCTCTCTCTCTGTCTCACTGCCTTCTCTCTCTAAAATCAATAAATAAAAAATAAAGAGAAATAATGAAAATGGCCACAAAATTTAAAGTTTTAGAAATCAATTAACATTAAAAATATAGAATCCATAAAATCCTATACAATATGATTGAAAACCACACAATAAAACCTGACAAAAAGAATGGCTTACCTTTCGATGAAGAGATTTAATACCATGTGCATCAAATTTTCCAGTAATTAATATAAAAATTAGGTCCATTCCAGTTAGAATAACCACATGTAAATTTTATTTACATAAATCTCTATCTGAACATCTTCATATCTATGCACACTTTGTTGGGAAAAGGAGATACATTAATAAAATGTTCTTGAAGATCACAGAAAGTCTAAATAATATCCAGAAAATTTGTCAAAAGTAGAATAGTGAAAGTTGACTGGCCTTGCTATTCAAACATGTTAAAACATCCCTGTGTCCGACTTAAAATAGTATTAAAGTAAGAATATAAAATACACCAATTCCTGAGGAGGCTGCTAAAAGCTGAAAGATTCTAACACATACTCCAGCCACATTAACTTTGCCAAGCACACTCCTGCTTACTGGTCTTGGTCTTGACATTTGCTGATTTTTTTCTGTTTCAAACACTCTGCTATTAGAGACACGCATAGATTGCTCCGTGGTATCACTCAGGTTTCTGTTCAAACATTATTTTATAAAGAACAGAAACCTCTGGGCCCTCTATTAAAAGAGCATTCTTCTTCACTCTACACCCTGCTTTATTTCATTAACAGTAAGCAATGATTGGTTGATGAATAGATAGATTGATTGAATTAGTTGGTTATATTCTGCCTTCCTCTATTAGAATATAAACTCCAGAAAAATAAGTTCATACTATTTATATCAGAATTGAAAATGTAAAAAATCAGCATTTCACTGTGGGGGGGAAAGTGAGTAATCTAAATAAAGCTGGCACAACTGGCTACACATTTGGAAGAAAATTAAGTATTTAATTTTCTGTACTTAATTTTAAGTATTTAATTTTCTGGAGCCTGTATCATGTCATAGAAAAAATAAATTCCAGATGACTGAGAACCTTAAATACAAAAATAAATAATTAAATAAATAGAAAATATATTGTAAGATATTCTAAGCACAGGGGTAACCTTCATAACCAAGAAAGGAAAGAGAGTAGATGAAAAGAAACATTTATTTGTATAAAATTCAGAACATGTATCTAAATCTACATGCCTATTTTTATATATACTATATATAAATTAGAGTATAATTATATATATATGTATATATACATTATGTATATATACATCTGTATAACTATAGTAAATAGTCAAATAATAAACTAGGAAAATATAAAATAGTTATCAACCTTATTACAGGAAAAGTTTGCCATAGTTTGTTTTAATTCTTTCAAGTTTAAATAAAACCTAACAGAAAAATGTAAACAGTCATAAATATCAAATTTAATAGTGCATAAAAATATAAAGAGATATTACATTCTGTAACCAAGAAAAAATCTTCCAGTATAATGAGATATATACCTTTATATTCATTGCATTTAAAACTTAAAAGTGATCACCTTTTTTTAGTGGAGGGGCATGATAAAAATGCTTTCATATGTTGTCTGTATAATTTTGCCTTGCTATAGAACTACTGTAGAATAATTTGGCAATATCTATTAAAGTTGAATATATTCATGCTCTATGTATTACTCAGCTTTTGTTGCAATATGAGAAAAGCCCCAATCACAGTTACCTACAACAACAAATATGTATCTACTAGGCATCAGGACCACTGTAGCTCTGATGGACCAGGCTCAAGAAACATCCACTTGGCTTTGGGAGGTGGGGTAAACACACAATATGATGTGGTGTACAGAAGATGTGTTATGGAATTATGCACCTGAAACCTGTGTAATTTTGTTAACCAGTGTCATCTCAATAAATTCAATTTAAAAATAAAGTAATATAAACATACACACACAAACAAAAGAAAAAAAATTATTGAAGGTCTGTTCTCATATATAATCTTTCATATATATATATATATATATATATATATATATATATATATATATATATGAAACTGAAGCAGAAAAAAATTACAAACATATGTGCTGCCCAGTAGAATTGCCTATGATTTATTTTTAAGTTTAAAAAAAGAAAATACAGAGATGCAAAATAATTGTATTTTTTTAAAAATAACAGACATATATATGATTATACATATTTATATATACCCTGAAAATGACAGAACTTTAGTGATGGGTAACAGATTTATGGTTGGTAGGGCTTAGAGACAGGGAGAGGGAGAAAAAGAAGGTGGGTGTGACTATGAAAGGGTGGCCCAGGGAACTTTGTGTGATGCAACACTTCTGCTTCTTGATTATGATGGTGATTTCATGAATCTATCAACGTGATAAAAGTGCCCAGAACTACACACACGCACAGAGGAATGCACATGAAGCTGATGAATGCTTCATAGGGTCTGTGGAGTGCACTGCTTTTGATTTTCACAATTTGATAATTATGGTGACAATTATGTAAGAGAATATAATATGATCCTATCATACATTTATTTTTATATTTATCCTTTCTATATTGAAATTAGAACATAAAATAATTTTGCGTGAAAAAATATATCTGTGAGATTTCTTCATATTCTAGGTGTTAGAAAACTCTTAAACTCATCTTTTACTTTTATCTTTTGACAGCTTATTGAGGTATAATTGATATAGAAAAACTGCACATGTTTAGTGTCTATAATTTGATGGGTTTCAACATATACATACACCCATGAAAGCATTACCACAATCAAAATAATAAACAGACTCATCACTTCCAAAAGATTGCAGCTGCCCCTTTCTTTGTGGTAAGAACATTTAACTTGACCTCTACCCCCTTAACAAAGTTTTAAGTTGACAATATGGTATTATTAACTATAGGCACCATGTTGTACAGGAGATCTCAAGAACTTATTTGGGTTGTGTAACTAAAACTTTACACCCCTTGAACTTCATCTCTAGTCCCCACTCCCCTTGTCTCTGGCAACCATTATTCTACTCTCCGCATTCATGAGTTTGCCTGTTAAATACTTTATATAAGAAGAGTCATCCAGTACTTGTTCTTCTGAGGCTGCCTTATTTCACTTAGCATGATTTCAAAATCGATTGCATTATAAAAGTATTTAATTTGGCCAGTATGTATTGGCTTTTCACTAACATCACGATAGAGGCTGGTGTGGTACAAGTTCACGAGGCAGCATCGTCTTGTTATAGATAAAATTTGTTTACAGGTTTTCACTGTAAATAAGGTTGGGCTAAGCATCTTAGTACATAAAAGTTTCTCTGAGTTTAAGATTATCATCTCAGGATATGTTCCCAGAAGCAAAAGTATTGGGTCAAAGGGAAAATTAATAATTTTAAGACCTTTGATAGCTATTGCCAAACAAAATAAAATGAACAAGTTTACAGGTCCATTCTGAAGGATCACCAAGTTCCTTCAGATCCAAGTGAGAGTCAACCACTGTGATCTTGATGCAAAATATATTCAATAAAAAAAGGTTGTCAACAACAAAGAGACACTTTTTTTCTCTTATAACTTACCCTATAGATGAGACCCAAGCAAAGCTATCTTGTCAACAGAAGGGAGAACATTTAATATTTACTTGGGGTTTATTATGTGTCAACTATTACTTTACATTTGCTTTCTTATTTATCACACATATTAGAGTCCCAACAAATCACTACTTGACTGATAAAACCTTTGCCTGTATAAAAGGCTATAGTTTATTTAGTGTTTTCATTTGCATGATTTCATTTATGACTAACAAATCTTGTCAATCTAAGAATGTGTTTTCAGTCGTCTGTTTTCCCTTGAGTTCCCGTTGAATAAACCTGCGAATGACTTTTTAGAATAATATTAAAAAATAACTTTAAAATGTGATTTACATCCCGAAAGGGAGAAAAGTAAAGAAAGTCAGCCAGAATGTTTTAAGGGAAATTTATAAAAGCATTTGAAGCTTTGAAAGGCGATTTCCCCTCCTCCTCAACACTTTCCTTCAAAAGCTCAATTTGGTACTTCTCCTTCATGCTTGTGTCCCTTTAATTTTACAGGACCTTAGTTTGCCTTCCTTTCTGATACAGCAATGAAAGGGAAATGCAGACAATGGAACTGTACTGGCCTGAAATGCTTCCTTCTCTCGTTCTCCTCCCACCTCCTCCTCACCACCAGCTCCCCATCCCAGAACGCCATTCTTTCTGATGACAGGGTTCCATTACTGCAGTTAATGCTGGCAGCTATGCTGCAAGAATAAGCGTGTAAAATAAGACAATCCTTAGATTTAAACGATCCACTCAAAGGAGATAGATTCAAAAGGAGCATAAAGAATGAAAATTGCATCCCACGGATAAATAGCAATCAACTTTTGTCCAGGGTGGCAGCAATCAAATGTAAATAAAGACCATTGAATGGAATCATTGAAATGCTTCCCCAGGGGGACAAACAGTGTCAGTGGGCTGTTCAGGCTGTGAGTTGGGGGAGAACAGAGAATGCAAGTCTGCTTAGTAGCCAGCTATGCTATCTGGTGCTATCGGAGATAGAAGGTATAGAGTGATAAGAGCAATATTTAGCTTCCTACTTTGTATGACATATACACTTTGCTGTCTTTAAAGAGCACCCACAAACAAAATCAAAACCTCAGTGAAGCACATTTTTCTGTTTCTCCACAGCTACACACACACACACACACACACACACACACACACACACACACCCTCCTGAAGGAGAATATTCACTATTTGTGCAGGTCTCCATTATCCATGACCTGTGCTGACTCAAGGATGGTGCCCCAGGAGACACAGAGACGGAATAGAAGATTAGAGGCAAACACAGATGTCCTTCTTCTTTTTAAAACACAGAAACAAACTGGTTTGACAAAATGCAAACTGGTGGTCTGAACACCCAACCTAGGCACAATTCCAGAACAATAAGTTGGTGGAAAGGTTGGGAGGCCCCTGAGAGAGCTGAGGTGCCTTCTCCGTCCTGTTACCTTCAGTTATCTGGGGCTGAGTTTGGCAATTATTAAAGGAAAAGTGATGATCCTTAGAATGGAGCACAACTTTACTAGATAATAGTCCTGGGGGTGGGCAGCGTCTTGAAGGTGTTCTGAAAGGGCCTTGGCTTCTTCATAATCTTAACCACTCACCTATAATTATCACTTACATACAGAAATATAGGATGCTTGTGTACAGATGGCTTTGGGAGAAGTCTCCAGCTCCACCAGCCCCTTCAAATTAATTGTTAGTTTCCATATAGAAATTTTGGAGCTGCCACAATGTTAAACTAACCTCATTTTCTCCTATATTAAGTTTACTAGACCAGAGAAAGTAGATAAGATGTGTCTGGACTGAAGCAAGACATTTGTCAAATGTCTATCCCAATATCCATGTGGAAAAGGCCGGTATAATTAGAAGAACTAGTTACTGGTTGAATGATTCTATCCAAATGAATTCATATAAATCCGGAGCGAAATTTCTAGTTGGATGCTTTAGGAAGGAAGAGGGAGTGAATTTATCTTTTCTTTTGTTTTCAGTCTCTGTCTCAAAAGAGGTGATAATTATTTTAATAGGTGTTAGTTTTTGTTTTTTATTGTTTATTTTAGTCTGACCATGAAAGACCTTCTTCTCCTTTGGGGAAGTTCCAGGAATACCATCAATCGTTTTATTCCCACCCCCTAACACCCTCACCCCTGGGAACTGCACAGACACATACATGATCCAGGCTGGCCAATGGGAAGAACCTGGAAGCCCTGGCCCCAGGACTTGGTGAGCACCTATTCTGCGCTCCAAAGCCTGCTCTACAGTCCCGGCTCTCCTTGTAGTCCAGTACACTCAAGCATCATTCTCCTCTCGTCTGCAGAGAAAGGAACGGCAGAGTGCACAGTTCTTTCCATTGACTCCAGCTCACACATTTAAAGTTTCGGAAAATGGGTTCACCTCCCGTGACACTTCATATCCCGAATTCTTCATTCGCAGTCAATGCTTTCTGTAGGCGCAACAGACACAGTACCTACAACCCATGGTACTTCTATGGAACCATAGAAAAACCAACAATCCATTTAAATTTCAGAAGAAAAAATAAATATAAAAGTGTTGAATTATCATAATGAAGTCAGTCTGGATTTTACCCACCTTTAGAGCAACGTAGTCATAAAATACATTTAGAAAAAATAATTATAGGTAGGGGGTCCTAAGGACAAAGTGCCTGGGACCCACAAAGGGCAGAACACAGCCCAGTCTTCATGCCAACTGTGTTTCGTCTACTTCTCTGGCACCATGCAAGATAGAAGAGGGAGTGTGTGATTGATGGGGGTGGGGGGGTGGTCATCAGAAGCAAACACTGGAACAGTGGGAGACATATTGGGACAGAATAATGAAGAATAAAAATGGCCACGCGCAGAGCAGAGGCGCTGCTGAGTGGCCAACACACGTGTTTCTTCTGCGTGTTTCCCTCGCTGAAACTTCTGCGGTCTCCACGTGCTGGTGACTGCAATGGAGGAACTTCTGTCTCCTCTAATTCCCACATAGGCACATGCGGGGCTTTCACAAATTTGCTTAGACTATGATCTGAAATGCCTCATGTCTTTGGGAAGTTCACATGAGACGAACTTCCCTCTTTTAAATACCCAGGCAGTTAGAATGCATCCAATAGCAATGACAACTGACATTTGTGTAATACTTTGTCATTGACAATTGCAGGCTTTGGGCTTTGGATGTCAATAAACCTTTGTCTAAATCTTAGTCCTGTCCTCTCCCCACTGATTCACAGACTTACAGTCATTTTTTTTTTTTTTTTTTTTTTTTTAGCAAGAGAGAAGGGGCGGTGCAGATAGGGATAGACAGACAGGAAGGGACAGAGATGAGAAGCATCAATTCTTTGTTGAAGCTCCTTAGTTGCTCATTGATTGCTTTCTCATATGGGCCTTCACTGAGTGTCCCCAGCCAAGCCAGTAACCTCTTGCTCAAGCCAGTGACCTTGGGCTCAAGCCAGTGACCTTGGGCTCAAGCCAGTGACCTTGGGTTTCAAGCCAGAAAACTTTGGGTTCAAGCCAGCAACCATGGGGTCATGTCTATAATCCCATGCTCAAGCCAGTGACCCCGCACTCAAGCCAGCGACCTCGGGGTTTCAAACCTGGGTCCTCTGCATCCTAGTTTGACACTCCACTGCACCACCGCCTGGTCAGGCTCACAGACTAGATTATATCTGACTTTATACCAATGTATATAGAATATTTATTTAAGTTTTTTAATGAAGAGAAAATCTCACCAAGTTAAAAAAAATAGAAGTAATTTAAGCTCCCTGGGTCCCTGTCCTCAGCTGTGGTTGAGGTGCACCGTACCCACCGCAGCGCGAAGACACAACACTTATTCTGCAAATGGCAGCTGCTGTCTGTATGTACACCCCCATTTCACAGACAAGAAAGCAGGTTCACACCACAGAAATAAATTACTCAAGGTCATATTCAAAGAGAAGCAGGGTTCATGTTTCATTACAGAACCAATTCTCTGGCTTTTCTTTGTGACCACACCCAACCTCTCAGAGCATGATTCAGAGTCACTATAACCACAGAGGATTCTTTGAAGATAGAACCATCAGCAGGGACATCAATTTTTTTTCTGATGGCTGTGGGAAGCAAGGATTAACATCAGCTTGAGAGCAATGTTCTGCCACTCCAGGTCCATTCTGCCGCTGCTATTATTCCCAAGCAACCGCAGCTCACCTGAGGTTTCCAATACATGTTTGTTCTGTCTCTGGTAACCTAGGGATTTCAGACTTAAGTTCTTATTCCATTAGGAACTTTGCAGAGAAATCAGAGTACTATGACTGTTTTCTTATAACGCAAGTATCTCTCATTTACCATTTACTAAAATATCTATGAAGTTAAGAATTATAGTTATTTAGACCATTGGAGACTTTCAATAGTTATGATGTAGTAATAATAACATAATACTAATAAAAACAATACTCAGCCTTGACCTGTGTATAGTAACACTGTACAGTTTGTAAATATATTTTAAAATGTGATCTCATTCACTCTTCAACAATAATATTGTGAAATATTCAGGACCAGGACTATGATCCCCAGTTCACAGATGAGAAAATTGAGGCCCAGGAAAGTGAATCGACCCCCTAATGCCACACATCCCTGAGCTGAGTCTCATCTGTAAGACTCCTGGCTCCACATCCTTTGTGAGAATATGATAAGAGTTCTCAACCATTCTCCGGCCTTTTTCTCAAATAATTCATAAACAGATACCCACATACTTTAGACTTGATGTCTGGGAAAACACAAGAAGTATTCACACTCACAACTAACTCAATTCAGCCAATGTGGACTAGGAACTCATTTCTAGGCAAAATGAATTGTGAGGTTCTGCTGAAAGATACAAACATAACCGACACATAGATCTTGCCCAGGAGGACTTGACAGCGTGGGTGGGGAGGTAGCTACCCCGACAGCTAATTGCCAAGTAAAAGCATGCTGAAGTAAAAGCTGCAGCAAGTGCTTACACAAAGCACCGGGATGAAGAGAGGGGAAAAAATAACCTCCGGGTGGGAGACTGGTGAAAGATTTATAATGCAGCAACATTGTTATGGCTGGAGGATAAGAAAAATGCTGGTGGTCAAAGAAATAAAAAAGACCAGACTAAAAGAGCTGCCACGACCAAATTTATGCAAGTGCCTAATAGGTTTGCAGATCGGAGAGTGAAATTCTGGCCCTGCCCACAGGAAAGCTGAGGTGCAGAGGGGTTTTAGCAGTTTTCCTGAAGTCATCACCCCTAGAAGTAACTTTAGATGCTCAATCTGACCAGACCCTAAAATACCTGACCTGTCTTCCTTCAGGGCTCATCTATTGAATTTCCAGATGTTTCTTCCACTCTCCCCCAAAGGATATTGTCTTCACTTAGCAGGGAGTCTGGGGTTCACAGTGCTTCCTCACCAATATCCATGTCCCATTTTAAACCATCTGTTCCCATTAGTGAGGGAAAGGATTCTGTACCTTACCTCTGTTTGCTCCTACTTACCCTATTACCAACATCCCACAGAGCAAATGGCCTTGTTATGTGGTAGCAATAGACAATAAAAATACCTTGTGTTTGGCACTTAGAGTACTTTACAACTAAAAAAAAAAAAAATCCAGGTAGTTTTTAAAACATTCTTTGTGTTTAACAATGGCTCGTATAATCACCTCGTCAACCTGTGAATAAGAACTGGGAAGGAGAATTGCGTTCTGGCCACAAGTCAGCAAGATGACCTTCGCCGAGTCCTTTCTCTATGGGCCTCAGGGGCCCATCTTTTAAAAAAAGGAAAAAATAATTTTTAAAAAGTGGACCAAATCCCCTGGGTTAATTTTCTAGAGAAAGAACTCACAAGGGCATCCATACAAAAATGTGGTTACACTTCAGATACCCTTGGTAGACTCAGAGTAACTGACCACTCTTTTTCCACAAAAGACATCATTTTATATTTTGGTCCCAATGATCCTTTGGGGAAAAGGGCTAAGGGTTTGCTGTCTTTGAGGTATTTTGTCCCCATTGAAGTAAGGCCAACTAAGTCATGCATGTGTCTAATTTCTCTCTCTCTAATCTCTCTCTCCTTCACTCCCTCCCTCCTTCCCTTCTTCCCCTTCTTTTTGTTGATTATGAGGCCACTGTAACACAGTGACCTAGAGTTCTGGATATTGAAGCCAGACAGCCACAGAGCCACAAGATTGCATCCAGCATTTGCCACCATTCCATAAGGCCTCATCTGTATTGCAGTTCATCTTGCTGAGACTTGAGTTTTTTTCTTTCTTTTTTTAAATTGAATTTATTTATTTACTTATTTATTTATTTATTTATTTATTTATTTATTTATTTATTTTTACAGGCACAGAGAGAGAGTCAGAGAGAAGGATAGATAGGGACAGACAGACAGGAACGGAGGCAGATGAGAAGCATTAATCATCAGTTTTTCATTGCGACACCTTAATTGTTCATTGATTTCTTTCTCATATGTGCCTTGACCGTGGGCCTTCAGCAGACCTAGCAACCCCTTGCTCAAGCCAGGGACCTTGGGTCCAAGCTGGCGAGCTTTTGCTCAAGCCAGATGGAACTGCGTTCAAGCTGGCGACCTTGGGGTCTTGAACCTGGGTCTTCTGCATCCCAGTCCGACGCTCTATACACTGCGTGGTCAGGCCGAGTTTCTTGTCAATGAAATGACTCTAATAATGTTTGTTTATGGAACTGTTGTGTGGGTAAAATGGGGTGAAATATTTAAATAGTTAATATAGTGCCTGACAAAGAGTCCAGAAAAAGCTATGACGAGAAAATCTAGTTAGACAGCTTCTTGTTTCTGTTTTGGAAGCATTCAGTAGAGTAACTAAACATGACATCAGGCAGGTCAGGCTTTGGGTCACTTCCAGGCCGTCTACCTCTACGTTTCACCATTTGTAAAATGTAGATCACTCTTTCTTGTGGGGTTGTTATGAGTGTGAAATGAGGTAATGACTATATAACACTTTGTATATGAAAATAAGCATGATAAATCTTTGAAAAAGATTGAACACAATCATTATCATTGATTATTCGTTCATTAACTCATTCACACCCTGCATCACCAATACTCTGCTCTACAAATACTTCCTGAGCACTTACCTCTAGGTGCTGGCTCTGTGCTGTGTGCTGGACTCATGAAGACAGATATTCCATTTGTTCCCTCAGTTCTAGGCTTACAGTCTAGAGACCTGTAACAGCAACAACAACAAAAAAGACATATAGATATTTTCAATCCTTTATTCCAGTATGCCACAAGTGCTATGGAATCTAGGGGAGAAATATGTTAATGTAGCTGGGAGTATGTTCAGAGATTATTTCATCAAGGGGGTGAGTCGATTGAGCCAAGAAGAATTAAGAGCTACAAGTTGGTCAAAGTAGAGTAAGAAAAGATAACTGTGTTCTAAGAAAATGGATATCAAGGAATAGTGACTCTCAAATTTGTGTCTCATTAGACTCTCCTGGGTAGCTTTGAAAACCATTGATGCCTGGGTAGCTTTTCACACCAATTAAACTGAAATTTCTGGGGGATGGGACCCTGGCAACAACATTTCTAAAAGTTCCCTGGGTGGTTTCAATATGCAGCCAAGTGGGGAACAATGGGGACAAAGTATGGCGGCATAATTAGTGTCTGGATGGAAAAAGTGTACTGACCTGGGAAAAGCAGAGGCCAATAGGATGGACCTAACTACTAGGACAATGAGTTTGGACTTGACTTATATGTGGTATTATAGCCATTGGAGAATTTAATAAGGGAAAACAGTGGTCATATTTTAGAAAGAGTTCTTTCCTTAGTATTGGATTCTAAGGAAAGCAAAAATGGGGGGTGGTGATACACAGTCTTTAGAAAGCATGTCACCTATAGATAGTTCTAGAAGAGTGTTCTCTGGTCATACTTTAATAACATGCGTGGTTTGTAAATATGCTAATGCCCGGAGTTTTTCTCAGACATTCACAAAAGTAGTTCTTGAGATATAAAACTTTGGCATTTGCATTTATTAAGTTCCCCTAAAAGGACCGAGGACACCTGTCAAAGGACTTGCATAAGCATACTACAAAGGATAGTCTGTCACCAAGGCAAAAATACTCATGACCTATGTGTGCATCCGGCCAGGTCAGGACCAGGGTCAGTTCTTGAACAGAAGGCTGCTTCATCTCTCAGAATTCCCATACTTGGCTGCTCTCTCCTGAGGTCACCTTTGCTCCTCGCTCTTCAACATGCCAGGTGCCTACAACTCCGCCTGTTCTTATTTCTATCAAAATCAGCATTCCCTTAGAAAAAAACAAACCTGAAATCTGCCACTGACCCTATACTGAGTGATGTCACTGAATCTGGACCGTGGGAGGGATGAGTGTGTAGGCGCTGACGATAGCTATAGGGCTCCACAGGCCCCGGGTGTCGGTGTTAGGGGAGACTGCCTTTGGCTGCGGGTAGGGGGTGATCACTTGCTGCATTGGTGCATGGAGGCAGACCCCTATCTCAGCACCACCAGGCAGATCCAGGACAGATCAGCTCATTAAGCAGTAGCTGAGGCCACTAAGGGACACACTGATATGGATGGACACATCTGACCTGATACTTATGCGGGGGAAACAGAGAGAGGGGAGATCTATCTTGACCCTAATAAAGAAACGCCAACAAGAAGGGAACACACAGCCATTCCAAACCTCCCGCTCCCAGCTTCTTTAAGGAGTCAGACTTCTCTCAGCCAGCAGACAGCTGCATTCGGATGACTCAACAGTGACACCCAGTGACTCTCTCTGTCAATCCCAAGTGACTGTTTCTGAAGGATCTTTGAGGGAATATATTTCAGCCTCCATTACCTACAACTGAAGCAGCAGCAGCAGCAATCACATCAAATTCAGCCCTGAATAAGACAAACACATTAATAAATCCCAGTTTGCATTAACATAATCATCTAACTGTTGAAGCATATTCCTCTCTCCTGTAGGGCCATGTCTGATGTCAAACATAATACCTCTGTGTAGTATTGTACTTCCTTGACTTTGGAGTCACAGGGTGGTGATTCTCTCCTTTACATCTTTTGTCCAAATTCCATGGCCCCTTATTTGCTGTCATTTTGAGACACACACACACACACACACACACACACACACACTCTTTCTTTCTTTCTCCCTCTCTCTCTCTCTCTCTCTCTCTCTCTCTCTCTCTCACACACACACACACACACACACACACACACACACACACACACACACTGTTGGGTTCTTGGAGATTTAGACTTTAATAATAAAATAAGACCTCAAAGATAAGGATACAACAGAGCCACATGGTTGCTTCCCGGGCCAGACAAATCTGGAGATGAGGAGATGAACAATTTTCGGTGTACCCAGAGGGAAGTGACCAGCAGAGTCATAAGCTTCCAAACCCCAGCATGTGACTAGTAAGAGGAACTGGGGACATTTACTTAGGAAACAAAATTTCATGGAGGAGAGAGTAGAATACGGATGGTTTCCTTCCCCATTGGATGGACAGGCACATAAAGAGAGATTACATTTGTTTTATTTGGTCCCAAAGGACAGAAAGAGAACCCATGAGTGTAAATTTTGGGGAAAGTGCTTTCAGCTCAACATAAGGAAACACTTTATAACAGTGGAATCTACAGGGAAATGAAAGTATTTCAGAAGGCAGGGAATTTCATGTTATCAAAAAAAATACATAGCTCAGATATTTGTTATGATAATTTCAGTTGAAAAAGAACAAAATCGGTGGGGGAGAGTGGATACAGAAAATTACTTGAGCAATTTAGGTAATTTTTTGACTAAAAAGACAGTGATATTGGTGATCAAGATTGCAGGGAATAGAGTAGGAGGTTGATTGAAAATTTTCTCCAGCTATCATTATTTTGTTCTAATAGAAATGTCTGCTGCCTAATTCTCATCAGAACATCTTCTTTGTTTCTTATTCTACCCAGTGCATAGAAGATGCTTACCCTCACTACCTGTGTTCTCTTGTCTGCTACATGAAAAAAGCTACTTGCCTTCTTCTTCCTCTCTTCTGTTTTCCAGCTTCCCTTTCTTTTCTTTTTTTCTTTCTTTTTAGCAAGAGAGAGAGAAAGAGAGAGAGAGACAGACAGGAAGGGAGAAAGATAAATAAGAATCATTGATTCTTTCTTTTTTTTTTTTGTACTTTTCTGAAGTGAGAAGTGGGGAGGCAGAGAGACAGATTTTCACATGCACCTGACCGGGATCCACCTGGCATGCCCACCAGGGGGCGATGCTCTACCCATCTGGGCCATTGCTCCATTGCAACCAGAGCCATTCTAGTGCCAGAGCCAGAGCCCATGGAGCCATCCTCAGCACCCAGGCCAACTTGACTCCAACGGAGCCTTGGCTGCGGGAGGGGAAGAGAGAGACAGAAAGGAGAGGGGGAAGCGGGGAGAAGTAGATGTGCACTTCTTCTGTGTGTCTTGGCAGGAAATCGAACCCAGGACATTCACATACTGGGCTGATGCTCTACCACTGAGCCAACCGGCCAAGGCCAGAAGCATTGATTCTTTGTTGTGGCACTTCAGTTGTTTATTGATTGCTTTATCATATGTGCCTTGACCAGAGGGCTCCAGTGACCCCTTGCTCAAGCTATTGACTTTGAACTCAAGCCAAGAGTCCAAGTTGCAAATAGAGTCAAGTCAATCTCCCTTCCTGAGCTTCCATTCCCTCCTCCGTAAAATGGAGTTATGGACACTAACCTGACACGAGCATATTAATCTGACACTCAAGGGATGTTATATGTGTAGTGCCTAATACAATGCCTAGAAAACTCTAGATGTTCTTTAATAATAACTGTCAATATTATAATGAACCTAAGTGGCAACTGGGAGGGATGGGCCAGGGAACCCACTCCAACAAGTCTGCGCATTTGTGGAAATGGCGGCTATCCAAGTTTTCAGACTCAGTCCCCATATATTCATGGCCCTGCTAAAGTTCAGTTGACACATTAAAATCTCTTGCTTTGGACACTTGGACAATGTTGAGAATGCAATGGCTTGTGCATGAGACACCTGTTCATTTTTCCTTTTCATAATCTCCTGCTCCATCCTTTTCCTCTGGTCTTTGCTATAGCAACCAGCTGTACTCAGCATTTAATCTCAGCTACGCTGGTCTCTCTTATTTTTCTTCCCCCAAGCTTACCTGCCTCACTTTCATGGGTCCCCTGTAGGAGCCTGCCCAGACATTCTGGGTCCTGCACACACTGGGAAGAGTGAAGGTGTTAACACTTCCTGGGGTAACCTTTGACCAACGGGCCAGGAGCTGGCAGGAAAGCAGCCCTTTTTCCTGAGTCTAAGACATTTCTGTGATCCATTTCATACCGTTCCTCCGAGCACCACTGAGATTGAGCTCTAGATTTCCACAACAGGAACCAGCTTAATCCCCTTTGGATTACCTTCTTTCCCTCTTTCTCCATTTTTGCAGCTTCCTAACCCCACAATCCTGGATTTTCCTGTTGTATTCTTCCAAGCCCTCCATTCATATACTGCAGGCTCAAATGATCCAAAATAAACTACCTCTGCAAAGCCCTTGCCTCAGACTCAGCTTTTTCCTTTTTTTTTTTTTTAAGGGGGGGAATGCAAGCTGCATCACACTGAAAGTGGTAGCACGAGTGCTACAATTTTAGCTCAGTGGGCTGGGTAAATATCCAATTCAGGGAGAATCTAGCCAATTCTGACTTATTATGGAAGGTTAAGCAGAAGCGACTCAGTGACTTCTTCAAAGTCACAGACCTCAGTAGCTCAGGGCCAAGGAGAGACCAGAACGTGAAAAGGACTATTGGGGGATGAAAAAAAAAGGGGGCTGAAAAGGAAAAAAAAAGTCTCCTGGGTGAAAAGAGAGAAGAAAGAGCAAGCCATTAAAACATCTTAGCACAGTGGGGATGACATGTATTGAATCTACCCTGTCAGCGGAGCAGAGCGCAGCGCCCACCCTGATAAATGCCAGGTTCCCTTGCTGACACCTGATAAAGGTTCCATCCAGCAGCGGAGCAGCAGCCGGGAATGGGGGGGGGGGGGAGTTCTGCTCAATATCTTAGCCCTCACTGCTGACCAGCGCGTGACAGGGCGTAGGTGCAAGCGGATGTCAGTAGAATAATGGGCCACTTACTGAGGTCAAACTCCGCAAATGTGTGCGTCCTGAATGTACACATTCCTAGCATTGCTGGGTGCACTCAGATATCTACCTATAGATGACTGCATCTATTTCCATATTTCCTCTCCCCTTCTTTCCTTGTTTTTATTATTTAGCTTCAACATACTAAAAAGATAGTTTTAGGTGTTCATATTACAGTCAGTGTAGGCATGCCCGAGTTCCTGTATAAACCTCCATTTCTGGTTACTCAAATCTTTGACATTCTGGTTATTCAAAATCACATGCTGCTACCGCCTTACTTTTCTTACACAGAAGATTCGGTGCTTTTTAAATGCTCATTTGTGTAAATATGCTCATTCCCTTTTCCTAGATTCACATAATCTTTTTTCTTATACCGATGCTGCTTTTTACAGGTGGCAAATTCGGAAAAATAACTTCTTTTATTCATTTAGAGAAAAACAAAGATGGACACAAAAGGACAGAAACAACCTACTAAGTGCCCCATGCCAGGTACATGCTGTATATAAGCGCTATACCAAGGAAGACACGGTTGCCTGGGTTTGGACAGATCAAAGACTGTTATGACAGAAATATATCATCATACTTGACCCCTGTCTCCCAGGGGTGAATGCCTTGACTTTTTCAGGTAGGCATTAACCTGAATTGATTTTCATTCTGAGTACTTCCAGGAATAGGGCTGGTCAAGTGTTCCTTAGGGACAAAGTGCTATACTTTGTGTCATGGAGAAAAAATGTCGAGCTGAATTAAAATTTGTCTGGTTAAAATTGCACAAACACACTTTCTTTAGAAGCCTATAACAGATACAGTAGGGTGTCTGGTTCACAGAATCTATGATCATTTTTATAGCTCTTAGCACATGTTGCATTACTTAGCCAATGTCTTATATCTTTACTATGAGCTACAGGAATATGGAGAACATGTCTGTTTCTTACACGACTGTACTTTTACCACTTGGCATGGGACCTAAGACGTTTGTTCTTAGGCTTTATCTCATATTGTGTTGCTTTCTGATCAAATCAATAAACACATTACATATTGTAAATACATTTTGAAACGGGGTGCAGATTTTATATATATATATTGTTTCTCACAAATAGTGAAAGAATGATATATTGACCAATGCTTTTCTAACTGACGGTCTCTGAATATGACTTTGAGGTGACCACAATGTATAGAAGAGAGATAAGAATCCCATGGCCTCTTCAACCTGCCAGCTCCATTTTTATATGATAAATTGCAGTCTGGGTAATATTTTATTGAAGAAACAAAAGTGATGGGTTATCAAGAAAATACTGGAAAAAGACCAACTCCAACAATTTCATTACATAATGAAAAACAAGGCTGGGTGGTACATAGTACCTGTCCCCAAACTCACTGCTAACCAGGAGAAATTTAGGTTTCAAGGTAAGATGCCCTGACTTTGGGGGTTCTTTCGATAAACCTTGCTGTTCCCTCTAAACGATTTATAGCTTTCTTGGTCACTAAATAACCAATGAAAATGTCTATTATACCAATCATATTAGTCTAGGATTTTTGGTATATTCACATACTCCTCTTTCTTTTTTATCCTAGTATTTCTATTTTAACGGTTTCATTCCACACGGACCTTTTATGGTAAGCAACATTAAATCCTTATTGGCTACAGTCTGAGAAACATAATAACTCAGATATAAATAAATTTGACTCATTAAAGTCTCCATACACAAAGCTTTCTCATTTTCCCTTGTTTATATACTTTTTAACAGTTCTCTTCTCTTTTCCAAACCCTCAGCCTTTACCTGTTGACAGCTATTAGGAATCTCAAAGTCGCTATTGTCAAGTGCCATCCCGAGGACTAAGAGAAGCAGTTCTACAAACGGAACGAAACTGAGCGGAAACGGAGACAGGACCACAGTGTTTCCTGAGTTACCTGGGGAAACGGAAGAACAAAGGCTCTGTGAAGGCTTGCGGCGCTGATGGTCTGCGGAGGACAGCGCAGCCACACAGATGACTGACACGGAAGAGCGGCCAGCATCTGCTGGCTGCTTACAGAGCACCTAGTACTAAGACCAACTCCGCGCACTGCGTCTCACTGAACCCCCACCTGCTGCATATAATACCATGACTACTGTGCTACGGGAGTGAAGAATGAGGTTCAGAAATGTAACACGGCTAACAAGTGGCAGGGCTGCCATTATAATTCAGGAGGTTTTGATTTCAAACCCATGATCCAAAGAGGCTGATTTTGAGGAGGTTGGTTCCAAAGTGTGGATGATGCTTTTGTCAAAACTCTTAAAAGAGAGAAAAATAAAGGACGGAAGCGTGGATGAAGCTGCTATATGCTCTCCCGGCAGCCTGCTAGCAAAATCCTCACAATTTGTGAAGAGAGTGCTGTACTTCTTGGACATATAAGGAAGCTTTAGCTTGGAGCTTCCCCAAATCACCTGGCTAGCATGTGTTATGGCCAGGATCGGAAGCAAGATTGGAAATCAACTCCACCACCATTTTTTTCCTTGACATCATTTGACATACTTCTCAACTAAAAGCTTAATTATCATCGACCTAGAAACTGTTGCCCCTTTGCCTCATTCCACCTCCTCCAAAACACTCACTCTTTCAAAGGATATTTACTAATCAGTTGCTCTATACCAAGAATTGAGCTAAACATTTCCATAAACACAAAAATGAAGGCAACTGTCGTGTCTCCTCTAGAGTCTGTGTAGCCTGAGTAAAGGAGAGAAAGTGTAAAAATGCAGATAATGGTAAAAAGCATTTCGATGATGCTGATTATAGCGTTCATTATGTGATAGACACTCTTCTTGATATTTAACATGCATTTTCTCATTTAATCCTTACTGCAGACAGCTGTTGATGTTCCACAGGTAGCTCTTTGGTCCACCAAAGAGCAACTGAATTGGGTGATTTCTAGGATGCCAAGGGCTTTTTTCCCTCAAGTGCCTACATCTCTCTGCTTTTCACTTGCCTTTATACAGAACCCTGAGACTTTGCTCAGGCAGCAACCAGAGTATCCAGGAAATGCCTAGGAGGTCATGTTCCCAGGGGCGACCCTTAACCAGTGAGGAATGGAAGTTGGTAGATGATTACCCCAGTTTCCCCATTCTTTGGTAGAACAATTCTAGGCTCATTCTGCCAAGTTACTCATAAGATTCCAGTAGCCCACAGGAATAACAGAATGATTAATAAATATTTTATTTCTTTCCTCCATATCTCCCTCCCCCCTTCTGCCAGTGCTTCTGATATTGTCCCCCAAATGAATTGTTTACTCCCAAATCTTTGTTCCAGCATCTGCTTTGGGGAATAGAAGTGGTTCTTAAAAATAATTCTCAGAATAGTATTCTGGAATTGGAACAATCAGTGGCCAGACACAAACAAGGGGCTAACTGCTATTTTTTTAGGGTGGTTATAACCCATGTCATGGTGTAGCACCATAATTTCTAAGACTTTTACCTGTGATGAATTAAAGTCATACACAGATGGAAGAGGGATAGCTCATGCAGCAGTCCCAGCACTTAAAATATATGAGGACAATGGTAGTTACAAATGTCATGGAATTGAATATATTTGGGTAAGTGCCCCAGAGATCTAGAGGAAAATAATGTAGGTTTTGTCTAATTACTGTCAACTGAGGGTGTACCATGAAAGCTAGAAAATCTCCTTGGCAATATTTCTAAACTAGAAAAGGCTGATTCATTATCAACACAGAGGTTGGACTGATGTTTTTCTCAAAAATCAAAACTATCTGAAAAGAAGAGTAATACAGAGGGAAGCTAACATGACTTGTATGTCTCCAGCAGCCAGAGGGCACACCACAATGAAAGTTAGTCACAATATTAGATATACAGCTATGTAAGAAACTACAAAGGAGAGAGAATAGACTATTTAGTCCCGTTAGATGCTGTATGTTAATTCAGTGTTCTGATGAGTGGCATTTAAAGTTTGGAAAGGGGATATCTGAGTAAATGCTTCTGAGAAAGTGAAGCCCCTACATGACCCTTCACTCTTCAGATTGGAGAAAATACCCTTGGTCTCTTTGCTAAAAAAGAGCAGACCCGCAATGCCCAGAGACAACACAAAGCTATCACCTAAGACACATCTCTCAGCATCAAGATGTTTGCCCATCTTCTCTTATTGCTGCTGCTTCACCAGTCGCCAAAGTCCTATCTTAGCATCGTCCCAATGGGCACATGGGAGGAGACAGCTTGCTCAACACAAAGAACACCAGAGCCTGGCTAGGAGATGATGTGACAGGAAAATACAGGAGTGAATCTTGAATATGGCATGTAAGGCTGGGTAAGGGAGAGTTTGTTTGTTGATATAGGCACTTTTCCAGGACTTGAAAGTTAGCATCATGGGAAAGTCACTCAGAGCCAGTCTAACTATAGTGTTAAGATAGATTATTGAAGCTTTGATACAGGTTGCAGTAAATAAGGTGACTATGCCCAAGTTGCCTGAGCAGAGTATTGGGAAAGGAGTTAGCCCATGTAAGTAATCTTTCTAGCAAAAACCTATTCAGTGAGACCAGAAAAGCTACCAAGTGAATTATCAGGTGTTCCCAAGGTGAGCCAAGGGGACACATGTCCTTCAAGAAAGATGTGATAAATGTGCTAAGGGGAGTGATGTGTTAGCATCATTGAGAAACTAAAGTTTTTGTTGATGTCATCATTGGCTGTACTCTGTTGATCAGAGTCAATTAAAAGGTACTAATGAAAAACTGGGATCCATAGTTGGCATTAGGTGATAGAAGTTTAGGATAGAAAAATAATGGTGAAAAGGAGTAAAGAGGGACAAATATCCAGTGATGGATAATGATTTGACTTTGGGTGATGGAACATAATGCAATCAACAGTTCAAATGCAATAGAAATGTTTACCTGAAACCTATGTACTCTTATTGATCAATGTCACCCCATTAAATTTAACTTCTACATAAATAAAGAACCACTATAATGATCAGGCTATGAAAAGAGAAAAAGACTCACATGAGTTTATAAACTATATAATTGTAGGCTTAATTTCCCTACTTGAAAGTCCTGGGAAAATGATTACATAATTGATTATAAAAATTGCAGTGAATAATGTTAAATATTGCTCATTAAGAAGAAAATATATATTTATATTGACTGCAGCTTTCTGTACTCACCCCATTAAATTTAATTTTCTAAATAAAAAAAAAAAAGCCCTTGTAGTAAATAGGGAATAAAAGGGAGTTTTCTTAGTGCGATAAAGGATAACTACCAAAAATCTACCAAAAACAGCATACTCAGAGATGGAATGCTGAGACTGTATTCTCTTAGATTAGGACTAAGGCAAGACTACTCTGTCTCCTATTCAATCTTAGCAATAAAACTATAAGAAAAAGAAAACATATAAGGATTGAAAAAGAAGAAATAAACTTCCGATATAGGTTATGATAAATAAGGTAACTAAGCCAGAGTTGAATAATTGTAGTGTAGAAAATAAAAAAGAAGCTACATTTTATGTTAGTAGAGTTAATATATAAATAGCAAGTAGCAAAATCTAAAGTTAGAAAAATACCATTTACCATAGTATCAAAAATTATTAAATTTCTAGAAGTAAATCAAACAAAAAGTATATAGTACCTAAAACATTATTGACAAAAAATTAAAGAAGACTTAAATAAATAAAGGTACAAACCATGTTAACTGGTTATAAAATAAAAGAAAAAACCAATTTCAGCATCACCAGACTCGAGGTGGGTTCACCATAATTGGAAGCAAGGCCAACTTGACATTCAAAAAGCCTTTAATACCTTGGATCTGTGGAAGTGGCTAGTAAATCATAATGTCTCTAAAACTGATATGAATTGGGACCTCACAAGCATATCTCTTAAGTATATAAACTAAAAGTTTTAAGAGCTGGTCATCAGAAAGCTATGTCCGCTCCTATAGTGGAAAATAGTGTTTACTTATTCAATTTCCAACTTATTCAGAGACCAAGAAAAGAAGGGAAGATAGGATCATCTTAGTATGGAAACTTATAACACTCTATCAATACATACAATAAATATTTTCCCTTGATTTTTCTTCAAAGCAACATACAACCAGTGCTATGCTAAAGCTGGCTTATACTACCATCCAGAGCAAATTCTTTTTTTGTGTGTGTGTGTGTGACATAGAGAGACAGAGAGAAGGACAGATAGGGACAGACAGACAGGAAGGGAGAGAAATGAGAATCATCAATTCTTTGTTGTGGTACTTTAGTTGTACATTGATTGCTTTTTCATATGTGCCTTGACTGGTGGGCTACAGCAGACCAAGTGACCCCTTGTTCAAGCTGGTGAGCTGAGCTCAAACTAGATGAACCCATGCTCAAGCCAGCGACCTCAGGGTTTCAAACCTGGGTCTTTGGTGTCCCAGTCTAATACTCTATCCACTGTGCCACTGCTTTGTCAGGTCAGAGCAAGTTCTTCATATTCCCTCCTCACTCTGTGTTCAGTGACATAATGCTGATGGCTTCAATTATCTATGAGTGAAGCTTCTTACATCATGGGTATTGAAAAATGCTATACATCAAAGTTTTATTATTTTTATTTTTGGGTTTTTTTCTTAATAATCTGATTATTAAACACTTAATAGGCCACCATTCCTATAACCATATACTAGAGTAATTGTATACTACGGAATAGAGAATATCTAGATATGTCTAGAGATGTTGAATATACGCTATGAATTGACACTGATGCCAGCGGATCTAAGTTACATCTTGTGAAACCCAAGTCATATGGTGGACAGGTGATAAATGGAGTTCTGGTCTAACTTTACTCACAATGGCCTCATTGGTCATGCTGACTTACCCTGTTGTAATGAAACGAAAACATATACCCCAAAAAAGTCTTGTATAGGAATATTCATAGTAGCATTATTCATAATAGTGGAGAACTGGAAATAATCCAAATACATCAACAAGTAATTGAATAAAACAATTGTATACTATTCATACAATGAAATATTATTAAGAAATTAAGAAAAACTTTGATACCTGCAATAATATGAATGAATCTCAAAACCATTATATTGAATAAAAGAATATAGATACACAAAAATGCATGGCTTATGATTCCATTCTAATTGTTTTCTAGAACTGGCAAAACTAGGCTAAGCTTAAGGAAATCAGAGAAATGTTCCTCTGAGGGGAGGGGTGAATCTACTGGATGGGGCATGAGAGAGCTTTGCCAGTATACGAAAATATGTTGATTTGGGTGTTAAGTATGCAGTGGTATACATTTTTAAAACGTATTAAATTGTACATTCAAAATATGTGCATTCCATCTAAATTTACCTCAATTAAAAATTTTGGATGGCATAGCGCATGTTGGTTGCTTGGTTGGTGTTTCCATGTGTCACTCAGTATTTCAGGTGCTTCTATGAATTAAATCACTTGTTTTTCAGAACAGTTGTATAGATACTCTCTTACACTGGACAGAAGCAGCAGCTGAGAGGTGGGTGAATTAGTCAAGGTCAAATAGCAAACACATTATACAACTGAGAGTTAATTTCAGGCAGTACTGGACTCTTAATGTCTATGTTGTCATAGAGCCCCACCAAAAGTCTACGACCTTAAATATCTACACTCATCTCAGAAAGGCAAAGTCCACAATTGTTGTCTGCCGCTGCTGAAAAGCAGCCATCATGTAACAGTTGCTTAGAATGGTAACCAACACTAAAAGAGACCTGCAATGTAAGGTGGAGAAGGATATTACAAGTTTAAACAGTGTCTGGAGGCTCCAAACAGCATCCTTGAGCTGCCGGCAGGGAGGCTGACTGTCAAGAACCATCAAGGGGAGAAAGCTGCTCAGTATGAGGCTGATAAGACAGCACCTAGAATACTGTAAACAGTTCTGGGCATCTCAACACAAGAGAGCTGTCAAGAAATTGGAAGAGACTCAAAGAGCATCAGGGAACATGATTAAAGGACTGCAGGGATTGATTTATGAGAGATTAGAAGAACTAAATGCCATTTGCATGGATGGAGCATAACTAAGGAGGGACAGACTAACAACATAAATTTGAAGGGCATGCACATAGGAGGAGAAAGATGGTTAACGTGGTCCCATGGAGATATAAATAGAAATGAGAGTATGGAACACAGAAAGAAAAATGTCCAAATATTAGAAAGCATGTTCTGACCATGAGGTCAATTAGACTTTGAAAGAGCTTCCCAGAGGACACGTGGAAATCCAGTTGTCCAAGCCACCAATGACCGGTCCTGATACAGAATAACTAGGTGCTAGATACTCTTGGACGTAGAAGCAGAAATTTCATTTTATGGAGGATTTCTCCATACCACCTTACATGTTAGGGATAATAAGAGCAATACTGTTGGCTTGCTTCAAATACTTTTAAATTTATGATGTACAGCAATTCCTTGTGAGACATTAGCCTCCCTTACAAATTAGGGGTGCTTAGGTGCAGAGACATTTTATTTACTTATATAGTTTTGTATTTTCTGAAGTGGGAAGTGGGGAGGCAGAGAGACAGACTCCCACATGCACCCGACCAGGTTTCACCCGGCATGCTCACCAGGGGGTGATGTTCTGTTACAACTGGAGCCATTCTAGCGCCTGAGGTGGAGGCCATGGAGCCATCCTCAGTGCCCGGGCCAACTTTGCTCCAATGGAGCCTTGGTTGCGAGAGGGGAAGAGAGAGATAGAGAGGAAGGATAAGGGGAAGGGTGAAGAAGCAGATGGGCACCTATCTAGTGTGCCCTGTTCGGGAATCGAACCTGGGACATCCACATGCCGGGCTAACTCTCTACCACTAAGCCATCTGGCTAGGGCCTATGGATCTTGCAGATATTATGGTACAAAGCCAGGAGTCCATTCCAGTTTTTAAAGCTTCAAAGTGTATGTCTTTGGCATGAATAGAGAGATATGAGTAAGTTTTCTGCTGGCCATTTTGAATATTGCCAATAGTTTGTTTTTCTTTTGTCACATAAGAACTTGTGTGGCTCAGTGTCTGATGTGCCCAAGAGAATGCTCATCTGGCATAGGACAATGTTAGGCAGCAGCTGGATGTGAAAACAGCAAATATGTTTACAAAGGAGTGGTTAAGCTTAAAAAATTATTCTAAGCAATGTGTGTTGCCTCGCAGACTCTGTATTGTGAAATTGCAAACTCTTATAAAATGTTATGTCTAGTTTGACTTATTCATTTATTTACTCAGAAAAATTTACTTGTTCATGAAGTGCATCTGAGTATTATATGTGCATTGGACATTGTGCTGAGGATACAGCTGTAGACAAGTCAAAGGCCCTCAAGGACTTCAAGGAGCTTATATTCTTTTTGGGGAGAAAGAAAATGGAGAAATACAGATTTAAGAAAATGACAGGTAGCAATAGGTAAAATTAAAAAGATCAAACAGCCTGAACAGGTGGTAGCGCAGTGGATGGAGCATTGGACTGGGATGCAGATGACCCAGGTTAGAGACCCCAAGGACACCAACTTGAGCGCGAGTTCATCTGGCTTGCACAAAAAGCTCACCAGCTTGGACCCAAGGTTGCTAGCTCAAGCAAGGGGTCACTCGGTCTGCTGAGACCCGCAGTCAAGGCACACATGAGAAAGCAATCAATGAACAACTAAGGTGTTGCAATGAAAAACTAATGATTGATGCTTCTCATCTCTCTCCATTCCTGTCTGTCTGTCACTATCTGTGCCTCTCTCTGACTATCTCTCTGTCTCTGTAAAATAAATAAATAAATAAGTAAATTAAGCAATAAGGAGAATGAGATAACAAGCCACAGAGTAGAAGAAAATATCTACAAATGGTATAGGTAACAAAGGACTGTTTACCAAAATATACCAAGAACTCCAAGAACTATTAAAACTCAACAACAAGAAAACAATCTTATTAAAAAATGGGCCAAAGATCTTAGGAGACACCAAACTAAAAAAAGGTACACAGTATCAAGTGAACATATGAAAAGATGTTTACTTCCAATGCAATTGAGGCAATGAAAATTAAAATCACAGTAAGGTACCACTACTCACTGGTCAGATGGGCCAAAACTGGGAACACTGACAATACCAAGTGCTATTCAGGGTGTAGAGCAACAGGCCCTCTCATTAATTGCCGGAAGGAATGCAAAATGGTACAGCCACTTTGGAAGACAGTTGGGAAGTTTCTTATAAAACTAAGCATATTCTTAACATATGATATAGCAATCATACTCGCTGATATTTACCCAAAGCAGTTCAAAAGTTATGTCGACACACACACCTGCACATTGAGGCTTATAGCAACTTTATTCATAATTCCCCAAACTTGGAAGCAACCAAGATATCCTTGAGTAAGTGAATGGAAAAATAAACTGTGGCACACCTAGACAATAAAATATTATTCAGCGCTAAAAGAAAGAGCTTTCAAGTCATGAGAAGACACGAAGGAATCTTAAATGCGTTTTACTAAGTGGAAAAAGCCTATCTAAAATGGATACATGGTTTATAAATGTTAATTATATGACATTTGAGAAATGGCAGAATTATGGGAACAGCAGAAAAGATCAGTGGTTTCCAGTGGTTAGAGGGGGGCAGAGGAGAAGAAATGAATAGGCAAAGCACAAAAGATACTTGGGGCAGTGGAACTACACCACATGATACGACAATGAGGGCTACATGTCATTCATTATGCTTTTGTATAAACCCACAGAGTGTAAACGAGTTGTCAATTGTAATGTCAACTGGGGACTTTGAGTGTGTGCTACTGTAAATTCACCAATTGCAACAAATGTTCCATTCTGGTGGAGGATGTTGATAACAGGGAAGTCTATATACGGAGATAGGTGCTTATATGGAAAATAAGTACTTTCCTGTTAATTTCGCTGTGAACCTAAAACTTCTCTAAAACATAGTCTTATGCACACATACACACACAATAAGGAGATGGAGTAGGATGGGGTTGTGATCAGCAAGTTTAGATCTGAAGGTCTGTGAAGCTCATATTAGGGAAGCAGTATTGGAGCAGAGGGCCTGATTGTGAAGTGAAGGAGGGAGTTCCATAGGAATCTAGGAAGAGTCTTATCAGGCAAGGGGTGGATGGAGCAAGGGAAATTGCCAGGGGTGGGATGGGTTGGTCTACTTGAAGAAAGATAGTCAAGGAATCAGTGTGGCTCAGAGGAATAAGGGAGCAAAAAATGTTAAGATAGGCGATGGCACAAGACAGATTCTAAAGAGTATTATTATGATTATAAACTCCTTTTCTTTGACCAAAGTCGGAAGCTATTGCAGGATTTAGAGAAGAGATGTAACATAATCTCTCTTATGCTTTAGAAGAATTCTTCTGTGTACCATGCTGAATGCAGACGATAGGGCAACGAAGAGGAAAGCTCTAAGACCAATAAATGGGCTGCTCTGGCTCTGATAATCTAGGGCAAGAGGTAACGATAGCTTGGACCAGGGTGGCAGCGGCAGAGGGAGAGAAGAAATGATCAGATTTCAAGGGTCTAAGCCAGGGGTCCCCAAACTACAGGGGTCCCAAAACTATGGGCCCCACAGGCCGCATGCGGCCCCCTGAGGCCATTTTTCCGGTCCCCACTGCACTTCCGGAATGGGCACCTCTTTCATTGGTGGTCAGTGAGAGGAGCACAGGATGCATCCGCACCCATAGTTCCCATTGGAATACTGGTCAGTTTGTTGATTTAAATTTACTTGTTCTTTATTTAAAATATTGTATTTGTTGCCGTTTTGTTTTTTACTTTAAAATAAGATATGTGCAGTGTGCATAGGGATTTGTTCATAGTTTTTTTTTATAGTCCAGCCCTCCAGTGATCTGAGGGATAGTGAACTGGACCCCTGTGTAAAAAGTTTGGGGACCCCTGGTCTAAGCCAACAGGATTGTCCAATGAGCAGGGATGTGAAATAAAGTAATGTATCATTTTATAACGTAGCATGTTACATGCAACGAGTTTTTCTCTGTCTTCCTTTCTAGGTCACAGATCCCTTAAAAACAAAAATTAATCACTGTACTTAGGGCACTTAGTAATGACTACAATACATTAGCACGTTGATGAATGTAAATTTGCTAAATCAAATTCTCATCTCCCTCCAGTGCTATGTAGCATAAAGGACACCAAACCGAGAAACCTTGCTGATGTCACCTCCCAAACCATTTGTCAGGTTCTTCATTTGCATTTTGAAGAAGTCTGCTGTTCACTGGTTTTGCCAACTACTTTCACTTTAAGGTTACAAACTTTTCCAAAGGCGAGATTACAGCATACTCCATAGGAATCATTATTTGAGATTAAGGCTTCCCAACTGGATCTGCAATTTATTTGCTGTCTGACTTTCACTAACATACTAATGCCTCACTTCTTCATCTGTAAAATGAAGACTTGCCCCCAAATTGTACAGGATTTGCAGCTGGGGCCAAGTGGATAGGAACAAGAACCTGGACTCTGATCCACTCGAGTTCCATCCACGACAGGTCTCCTTTTATTGGTCTATATATTTATTATCTGTGTAAAGTCTTATTAGAAGAATGAGTTTTGTGGGTTAAATATGAATGAGAAAGTCCTGGATTAAATAACACCAATTTTCACTCTAATGGGGTGCCCATTGGTTCTCTTAGTAAAAGTTTTCGGAACACCGTGATGAACCAGTCATAATCCTGGTGCTTCCGGATACAATATTGCACCCAATAAGCCAAGCCTCTGCCCTGACAGGTCTTATACTGTAGGACTGTGTTCTTATCTGGGAAGTCTGGGAAGCCCTAAAGAATTATATTCTTTTTCAGAGAGTTGTGGACCCTGATATTATACACAATATTTTTGGAAGCTTATATGTATCTTTGATTTTCCTAGAGAGAGTGTGCACTATTTTTCACTAGAATAGTTTAAAAAACAAAACCAAAAAGCCCCTATTAGTGAAATATAATTTACCGAATTCTTAAAATAATCTTTGCTCTCTAAAAATTAATCACTAAACATAATGATTAGAATCTCTACCAGTTCTCGTATTCTATGTTTCTATTCTTTTCTCTGAATTATGATAAGATAGAGGTTCTATGTGTAACAAGAAATATGTATTGTTATTTTCTTTATATCTATAAGCATAATTGCTACAAAAATTTTAATGCAGGTAAATTATAGATTAATCCAAATATAAGAAAACATCCCACACTCTCCTTCTCTACACATGAACATTGATAAAAAATAAAGTAGGATGTTACCTATATTGGAAAATGTTCATTCAATTCCATGTTTTTCCTTCAGTATCAATTTCCTTTTAGCAAATAAGTTTGTTTAAAGATCATCTGAGAATAACCTGGCTGGGAGGAATCTCTGTTCAGAAAAGAGAAACAGTTAAAAGTGTGTAGGGCCACTGCCCATTGGAAATCAATCAGAAGTAAAGATAAAGCATTTCTGTTATTACAATAGGAGTTGGTGGGAAATAGGATTCCATTAATGCAATTTTCATTTATAAGCAATTTTCTTTTTCTTTAGAGAGGGAGGAAAAGAGAGATTGAGAAAAATAAAACAAAACATCCACTCATTGTTCCACTTAGTTGTTCCATTTAGTTGTGTGCTCCTTGATTGCCTCTTGTATGTGGTCTCACCAGGGATTGAACCAGCAACTTTGGTGAACTGGGACAACACCTTATCCATTGAGCAACCTGGCTAGGGCCTAGGGGCAACTTTTTAACTTTCTTTTTTATTATCCAGAGACCTAAGGTCTCTTCCCAGCTATACTACAAGTAGTTTTGTGAAAGAAAACAACTTGGCTATTCTAAGCCTTAGTTTCCTCATCTGTAAAACCAGACTTTGTTCTCCAATGTCATTGGCAGTCTATCTAGATTTTTTAAAACCACAGTACTTAATGGGAACACAGTAATTCTTAAATAAACAGGTGAATGAGAGGTTTGGAAGTCAAGCAGCATGGTGGAAAGAGCTCAAGTCATTCAAGAAATAGAAAGATATGAATTGCTTATCCTGGGTTCCATAATTATCATATGTATAATGAGGGGACAGATAGTTATAATTTCAGACCTCAGTCTGCCTCACCAAGGTATGTGAAATTATGTGAAAATAATTTAGCAACAGAAAAATACTAAAGCAATCTTACCCATTTAATTGTTATCTCTGAAGTAGATTTTAAACCTTACTATTCTCTGACTATACCTTTCACTGGTCTACAGAGTTCAAGGACATGCCTGGCAATTTCTTGCACTCCCAGCTGGCTATTCAGTATGGAATGAATTTCATATAATAAAATTCAGAACAAACACCTGAAAGGTTTGGATACTGTTGAAGCCAAAGTTCTCTTCTCCACCCCCACCCCCCTTTTTTTTTTTGCTCATTCTACTGTCAGATCATATAAAAAATAATAAATCCTAAAGAACAAAATCAACATGCACAAAAAAATCCATCTGAACAAGCAGTAAATGTACCCAAATCATGTTAAAATAGATTAAATATAATAAATGTGTATTGCCTTTTTCATGTAAGTTGCCAAAGCTATTTTGGGGTTTGATTCGAATCCAACTTCTCCCTGAGACATAAAAGTTCTTAAAATGCAGCTTACAAGAGAAGAGAATGTGGTTTTATATAGTATACTTTATACTCCGGGTTTCCAAAAGAGCATCATAAAGCAACATGTGAGATCCTCGCCTTGTGAGAAGAGCAGCAAGATTCAGGAGCCTTTGTGAATCCAGCGAGGGGTCATGCTGAGCTCTGATTAGCTGACTTTATTTTACATAGTTGTCTTGCCAGGGCTCAGACAACAGAGAATGCCCAAAACAAGCAGTCCATTCACAGGACTAGTGCAAAGTAGGGTTTTGAGATTAAATCAGTCAGAGGGTGAAAGATGGTGTTGAGAAATGAAAAATACGGTAGGAAGCACAAAGTCTTTGTACTCTCCTGTGAGGCTTCTGCTGCTGCTCTCTCTGCTGGTGGGCCAGAATTCACCAGCTCTTCCGCTCCAGCTATGACTTACACCAGGCAATTAATTCATTATAAACACTCGCTGAGCTCTTTCCCTGGACCTACACATTTGGTCAAGGCCATTTCCCACACAGATTTGACATTATGTCCCTCTCACTGGTCACCCCTCACTGATCCTACAGTTAATTCCCTTAGTCATACCTTCCATGCTTCTCTCTTGAAATATTCACTTCTACTTTTAATGGTCTCTCTGTTCCCAAATCTACAAAACACAAATCACTAGATTATGGGAATCATGCCACTTTCTGGTATAGTCGATTGTATCTTCCAACAATTGTATGGAGTAGGTATTATGATCCCTTCTTTTTGAGTAAGGTACTCACTCATGAATTTTCAAACAAAAGGGGAAAATTTATTCTCCCTTCAGTGTGCTTCCTCAGTGTATTGTTTTCATATTATGGCTGTTATTACATTGTCATATGGTCTACCCATTTAAATGTCCATCTTCTAAACTACAACAGGAACTTTTTAGAAATGGGGATCTTATCTCATCCATCTTTATATCTCTGGCACCTACACCAGAGTGATTGCTAGTGAAAATTCTGAATGGCTATATAAATGCATGCATGAATGAATGCGTATGTATGGTTGAATGGAAATGAACAGTGTAAGGGGCTGGGGTGGTGTGAGGTAAAGGTGAAGGGAATGAAGAACTATAAACTGCCCATTATACAAGTAGTCACAGGGATGTGAAGTACAGCATTGAGAACAAAGTCAGTGTTATTGTGATAACTCTGTATGGTCCTCCATGGTTATTAGACCTATCAAGGTAATCACTTCATAAATATAAATGTCTAACCCTTATTCTGTAATCCTGACACAAATATAATATGGTATGTAATCTATTATTTTTTAAAAATGAATAATATAAATGTTTCTGTAGTTCTTTAAACAGGGGAAGAGTGCATTATTTCCTGAAGCATGTTTTAGAAAACTAGTTTAATGAGATGATCTATGGGAAACAAAAAGCTCCTGAGTCCAATAAGACTTTAAAATTTAAAGGATATTCTTAAAACAGACTCCAAGAAGTCATAAAGCACTGATATTTTAAGATTTTGTTTAAGAAAAAGTTTTCCAGCCCTGGCCAGTTGGCTCAGTGGTAGAATGTTGACCCGGTGTGTGGATGTCTCAGGTCCAATTCCCAGTCAGGCAGACAGGAGAAACAACCATCTGCTTCTCTACCCCTTCCTCTTTCTCTTCTCTCTTTCTATCTCTATCTTCCCCTCCCATAGCTATGGCTTGGTTGGAACAAGTTGGCCCCAGGCACTGAGGATGGCTTCATGGACTCATCTCTGGTGCTAAAAATAGCTTGGTTGCTGAGCAACAAAGCACCAGTCCCAGATGGGCAGAGCATTGCCCCATAGGAGGCTTGCTGAGTGGATCCTGGTTGAGGCACATGCAGGAGTCTGGCTTTCTGTCTCCCTGATTCAAACTTAAGAAGAAAAAAAAAGAAAGGGTTTTCCAAATGTACATGGTTGTACAAAAGGAGGTTTACCGTTGTAAGTACATGACAGTTTATCCATGTACTATTATTTATTGATTATTGTATTATTTTCCATACAAACAACTGTAAACCTATTTTTTGCCCCACCTTGTATTTCACCACAGCTGCCTCCTTCTCTTCTTTCTCCTCTTCCCCCTTTCCTTCCTCCCTGCCTCCTCTTTCTCTTCATCCTCCTTCTCAATTTCTTCTTTTTGCGTAAGAGGAATAATTGCTGTACAAATATAAATGAAGAATCACAATGCCAAAATGATATCTGTTCTGAGTCTTTTAGATGCTGCCTGTGAGCAGAGACTTCTCCAGGAGGTATCTTAAACTGTGAGATTCCCCAGAACTAGACCGAGACAGCTCAGAGGTTCAGAGGTTTAGTCCTGTGACAGCCCTGCCTTCAATCACTTGTCATGTTCTTGAGAATGTAATAGGAGCTTTTGATGGTGTACTTTTCCCAATGGCTGGAAGATTCCAGAGAATGTTAAACAAAACCAAGCTGAAGGCGTGGTGCGCAGGTAAGGCACAGTCTCAGCTCCTGCATCAAGCACTAGACATGTTTTATTAGAGAACAGAGACAGGCACAAAGCTCTGTGCATTTGTCAGCCTGAACAAAGCTGAAGAAATCACAAGTCAGTTCTCAGCCCTGACTCACAGTCCCAGAAACGGTGAGGATGGAAAATCACTGCTCTGAGTAGCAACAGAATGAAATATTTCTGAACACCTTTCCCTGACAGGTTTAAAAAAGCAAAGGATGGGGAGTTGCTGGCTGTGAAAGTCTTGGATGAATGTATTGAGAGCAGTTATTTTAGTAGCGCGGGTGATAAAATGAAATGGAGGACTTGTGGGAAATGTACATTTTCCCAGAATGTGTTGGGTCAAATGCAGGTTTTTAGAAACACTCTCTGAGGCTGGGCAGAGGTGGCAAAGAACACAAAGTCATAACAGGGATGAGATGAGAGGAGGAGGGATCCCAAAAAAGACATACTTTGCAAAAGCAGAAGAGATAACATTTAGGGATATCTGGGGCAGCCTGTTAGTCAATTCTATTCAGGCAAAAAAAAAAAAAAAAAGAAAAAAAGAAAAGAAAAGAAAAAAAGAGAAGAGAAGGAAGAAGATAGGAAGGAAAAAACAAAGGAAAGAAAGTTAAGGTAAAAAGACCAAAGAAAGAAGAGGGATAGAGAAGGAAAAATTCAGAAGGGGGAGAGAGAGAGAAAGGCATGACGGTGGATCATTGCAAATTAATAAACAGCTTAACAAAATTGCAAAGACCCTGGGGGTCAGACTCACCTGGATTAGAAATACACCTGTCATTTTACAAACATATAAATTCTCTTAACATCTCTCTCTCCCTCACTCTCTCAAAATGAGGATAGGAATATCTACCTCACTGAATCAATTAATTGTTTTAATAATTAAATAATGTCCATGAAGGGTTATTACTAAGTCTGTCAAATTGGTAGCATTTAAGCATCGTTACTTTTTTAAAAAAAATATTAATAATATGAATACATAGGCAAAAAGTGAAGCCTGACCAGGCAGGCGATGGTGCAGTGGATAGATAGAGCATCGGACTGAAACCCAGAGGACCCAGGTTCGAAACACTGAGGTTGCCGACTTGAGCGTGGGCTCATCAGATTGAGCATGGGGTCACTGGCTTAAGCATGGGATCATTCATAGACATGACTCTGTGGTCGCTGGCTCGAGCCCAAAGGCTGATGGCTTGAAGCCCAAGGTCGCTGATAAACAATTAAGGTACCACAATGAAGAACTGATGCTTCTCATCTCTCTCCATTCCTGTCTGTCTGTCCCCATCTGTCTCTCAATCTCTGCCTCTGTCAAAAAAAAGAAAAAAAGAAAGGAAATCAATGAACTTGGTACGATGAGTTCTGGGCATGTTTGTTAGCTTCTATTATTAATAATAGTAGTAGCATCATTATCAATTACTTCAGATAAAGAAAATTTTATACCTGTGCATATAATGAATCTTGTCGGTAGCTCATAAATAGGCTCACTGATTATATCAGCTTTATCTAAATCTGAGTAGTGCTTTCAAAACACAGAAAAATATTCCAACTACCCCTGGCTAAGGGCGTTATGTGTATGATGGAAGGCTTGTCAGAGAACTCAAGTTCAAAGGCTGCTGGGTCTCTCAGTGGTCTAGACCCAGGCCTTAAAGGGAACCTCCAGACAAAACAGTTGTCTCTTTGGGTGGGCACAGCCACTCATATCTGCTTCCGTTTATGCAAGTCAAACTTCACTGCCTCTAGATGCAAGCGGGCTGAACTCTACTGCTGTGTCCTGGAGGCAGCCATAGTTCCCTAACATGTACCAGCACCATTCAAGGTATCCCAATATGGTCGAGTCCCAATTTTCAACCTTTAGGACAGAGAATCTGATCTTCCCAACATGAAGCAGGGAATCTCCACATCTGAACAAAATGAGAGTGGAAAGCACAGGGGAAATTTCTTGGAAAAATCAGCTTTGTGGGGGGAGGTGTTTTCACCAACTTGTTGGTGAGTCGTTATACATGTTTGTATATTAAAGAACTCAAAATATCCACACACAAAAAGAAATCTATTCAGGTCTGTTTAACCCAACTTTTATAAAACTTATTTTACTCAGAGCCTTTCATTAGCGTCAGAACATATGACAGAACTCTGTGTGATCCACAGTTCCTGTGGAATTGGTTATAGAGCCAAGTGGAGAGACACAGAAACTTTAATACTGTATGATAATCAGTAGTGAACACAGAACCATTTCACAAATGAGGTGAACGGAGACTCCGAGACATGACAATATCCAAGGTCACAGAGCTAAGTGGTGGGAAGCGAGTACCCAGTTCTCTGAATTCCCACTTTAGCCCTATTCCTTCATATGTTGCTGCTTCCCAACGACTGCCATTGTTGAGCTATTACCAGATAATCTATGAAGCTGGCTACCACCTGAACCCCAACCCCATTAAGCGCTCAGGGATGGGCATGTTGAGATTGAGTTTTTAAAGGGAGCCAATGAGAAAAAACACATTTACTTCGCTTGGCTGGGGCACAGCTATTCTACAAAATGAAGGATGCTTGGAGAATGAGCTCAGTGTGATACTCTTCCTGACTACAAGGTTCTTCAGCTACTCTATTCATTAAAAGATTCCTAATTTCTGTGAGACAAGTTGGTAGCAATTATCAATCATTAGTGACCTTTTCTTGGACGGATTCCACGGTGAGCCAGTGAGAAGTATTAAAATGTGTCTGAACTCACTCTCCAAACCAACCCCTTCTCCCAATCCACCCACACCCACATATCAACAACCCAATATCCTGGCTTCCTAAATTTATTGTGAGTTTTGATCATAAATCTTTAAATTAATATACTCTAAGATCAGCCAATAAAAGGCAATTAGATGTTTCATTTGCAGCCAAAGTATAGCTATTGTGCAAGCTTTGACTGTGTAGCAGGGAACATTTTGAGATATAAGAAAAAGATAACAGTGAAACTAATCTTTACTCAATTACTTCATGGGAGGTTTTGCCTGGCTCCTGTCCCCTTCAACTTTTCTTTACTCTGTTGAGTGGTTTGGCTCTCAAAAATACATGCTTGGCCACATGCAGAGGACTGGGATCAATCTTGTATAAAGGGTCCAAGAATGTTAGTTCAGTAATCTGGATGATTAAACATAAGGTTTTTACTGAGATCTAGCTCTCATATGTCTTGCTTTTAGTAAATGGGCTTTTGCTTTGTGTTTCTGATTGGATGTCCATCTCATATTTACATTTCAGTAATTACACTTTGCTCTTATGTGCCTTAGAATAAGGTGACCATATTTTAAAATTGGTAAAGCAGGACACCACTGATGGGGGATGGTGGTGGTAGGGGGTTCTGGATTAAAAATTTGGTCTATATGGAGCAAAAAAATTTTCATAGAATGCAAAAATAGTATTGTAATATATATTTTTTAATTTCAACATAAGTACAATTTACAAATATAATACATTAAAAAATTATGTATAGTATTATTTTATTCTTTGGCATATTTCTCATTTGAGTAAATTTCTTTTAGTAGATTGCTGTTGTTTAAAAGGTCATGAAATTTTTCACAAGAATTTGTTAAATTATATTTCACACATAAAATGGCTTTCAAAGTCTCAACACTTAATTGTGATTTTTCTGATGTCCACACTTTATTTAGTGTAGAAAAAAACGCGTTCAGTCGCAGCATTAGTTCCTGGTAAGGACAGCGCATATTGCACAATTTTTAGTGCATTATTGTATGGAACATGGTTTGTTTCAAAACGGTGAAATATTTCTAACCATTTGTTCTCTACTGTGATTTTTGCTGATGCCCAAGATTTAAGCTTTTCCTTATCAATCTATTTTTTTAATAATGATACCTCATTCAAAAGATCATTTTGGGAGATATTACTATATGGGAAACTGAGTGAGTCAGAGGGATCGGGTTACACTTTCCCGAAACCAATGCCGGAGCTACATGAGCAGGCGGAAGCAGGCAGGGCAGCGCTGCCGGCACATTCGCACATGAGCAGTCGCGCCTAGACTCGTCCTTGTGGCAGCTGCGCTCCCGGTGTCCAGCCCCGCTGCCCGCTGGAGACTGAGCGGCTTGCGCCTCGAGGAGCCTGGAGCCGCACCCCGGCGTCCAGGATGCGGGCCTATGGGTAGTTAAGGGACTTGACAGCCGCCACCCGAGGAGGTATGTTCTGCCCAAAGTTCTTTGTTTCAGGGCCCCGCAGGGGGCAGCCAGCTCTTGCGGCAGTGCGACGTTTCCACGTCGAGGTGGGGTCTCCCTGCCAAAACCTGTATATTCCCTTCCCATTCTCCCGCAGTTCCCTAGCTTTTTGGGCATTCTTTCCAAAAATCGGGACTTATTTAAAATGCTGGGGACACGGGACAAAGTGTTAAAAATCAGAACTGTCCCGCCAAAAGCGGGACGTCTGGTCACCTTACCTTAGAACCAGCTTGGACAACATGCCAGGTAGTGGTGTGGTTCTGGCATTGCAATAAGGCACCTGGGCTTGAACTGCATACTAGTACTTGCTAGCTTTGTGATATTGGGCAAGTTATCTAACCTAACCTAGACAAGTTTACTTTTTTGAAAAATGGGGTTATTTCTATCTTTGAGAAATTCAAAATAGATGTTGCATATAAAGTACCTGGTGTTCTATATACATATAGAATTAAATTTTTAAAGAAAGCTAAAGAAAAATATCACATTTAATTTGTTTGGCTAGGGCCCAGCTACTCCACAAAGATGAAGAATCCCATATGTATGTATATATGCATATATGTGATAATTACTCATTTCATTATCATCCTAGGTCTTTCAAACTATATTTTATTTGTCATTCTTCTTGCTCATCATTATCATAATCCACTTTTTCTTTGGTAAGCCTGTTTACTATCTCCACCTAGATGTTCTGGGTAACAAAAAGCCATAGAATTCCTAAAAATGTGTTTATCTATTCTCCATACTCATTGAAATTTGCTTTCAACTTCCTCCCAGTGGGATGAGTATGACCCTTAAATATGTCTAATTTTCCAATATTAAAACCTTTCATTCTTGTCCTTCTATCATGTACTTGGCTTCAATCCTTCATCTTGGTGTTGGATATGTACTGTACTATATAAATCCTATGCCGTAGTCTGAGTATATAAAAATTGATTGTCTCATAAAACATATATCAAGTTTTTAAGAAAATAGAATTGATAAATATATGCATATTATCTGTGACCCATTTTCAGTTATATATTAAATCAGGTAATTTATTTCTTCTATTAATGTTACTCAGAAATTAAATTATTTGAAAAAATCTCCTGTAACAGCATCAGGAAAGGGGCATTATACAAATCACTTTAATAAACCTTTGAAATAAATAATAAACAGGCAAAATATCTGAGTCTGGGAAGTCTAAGGTCAAAGTGCCCATAGATGTAGTATCTGGTGAGAACAAACTTTCTGGTTCACAGCCATCTATCTTTTTGGTGTAACCTTATATGGCTGATGCAGAAGGGATCTTTCTAGGGTCTTTTTTATAAAGATGCTAATCTCATTCGTGAGGGCTCTGCCCTCATAAAGTAACCACCTCCCAAAGGGCCTACCCTCAAATTACCATCACATTGGAGATATGATTTCAACCTAAGAATTTTAAGGAAACATGAATATTCAACCTATAGCAGTAAGAAGTAGGTAGTCTCAAGGTTACAAATTAAAGCATTGTTGTTTGGATTGAAAAAAGGTTGCTTTCAAATACAATTTAAATGGTGTTGTTGAGATAGATAGATAGATGATAGATAGATAGATAGATAGATAGATAGATAGATAGATAGATAGATAGATAGATAGAAAAATGGTATGAGGAATTCAATCTTATACCAATGGGATTTGAGAAATGGTGGAATAAAAGATAATTATTAATTAATGACAATAGAAGAAAAGAAAACTAGCTCAAGATTTTAACCCAGAAGCCTCTGATGAGGAGACAAGAAATTTATGTTATTAAAGACAGTATCATACCTTAAAGACATTAATCTCCAAAAGAAAACTGGTATTGTACTATGTGCTAAAACTATAAAGACTCAGTTTTGAGCCCGTATTCAGAAAGCCCGTAGTCTAATGAGTCTAACAAAAAAGAAAAAAGTCAATTGAAATAGAAATGAGGGAAATGCCCATTGGTAGAAAAGAGTAGGAAACATCTGGACACATGGGTAATATTTGGGAGAGGACAGATATCACTGAAGGAAATCAGTGAAGGATCAATTGTAGTCTTCATACGACAGAGGATACTCAAAGAAGAGGGGAAAATTGAAGTATAAAGGAAACTTCAGGAAAGATAATAAAACAAAAATATATTAGTTCAATTTTCACTAATTTACTAAAGGCTCTTTTGTTTCCAGAGCCTTATTCAAATTATATAAAGCCAGCTTTTAGGTGAATGCTTTGGAAGCCATCCAAGATGTGGTGTAGGTTGAAAATATCTGTTGCTCCAATAAATGTAGGGGGGGAAACACCAGGTTAGTAAGAGAAACCAGCTATATTTTGGAGTGTGATCAAATTTCTTAAAATATACAATAGAAAAGATAGACATACCATTTTACAAATTATTTGCCAGTGTGCCTTGTGCATAATGCCTCAAAGAATGTAAAAAGATTAGATGTCATCACACTATAGAGGCTGGTTCCCTTTTACTCTTTGAAGAACTAGCCACTGATGGCTCCTAAAGTAAATTCTTAATCCCCAAACTGAAACTGTAACCTCTGAGTCATTGACTATTATTTCTTAATATACCTCAGCTATTTGAATCAACATTGTGGAATGCTTGGAGGCAAGTCTGAAGTCTGTGGGAATCTAATCTATGAACAAGATTCTTTAAAGAGGAACACAGCTTTTATCCTAGCATTTCCATGGTGTTGGTCTCTCAGTGTCACCCTGACCTCCACTTTGATCAATCAAATGATTGAGTCTGGAGCAAAACTGTGTACCCTGCCAAGCTCAAACTATCCCCAAGATTTGTCACAGGTGATCCATCAGACCTCCCTCCTTGATATACTCTCTTCACTTTTCCAATGGAACATAATACTTCCCTGGATTCTTCCACGTTTATTCACTACTTCTCATTCTTTGTTTGCTAGCTCCTCTTTGTTTTACCAACTACTAAATGTTAGTGTACTTCCAGGCTTAGTATGGAACCTATTTTTGGTGTCTACTGACTCCCTTGATAATCTCACTCCATTGACTTTGTATAGATAGCATCTATATGTCACAACTCTCAAAGTTTCCCATTTCTTCCTGAACATCAGATTCGTGTATACTAATGCCTACTGAACATTTCCCTGGACTTTCTAATAGTCACCCCACAGACAAAAATCTCAAATTAAACTCTTGGTATACTCCTTTTATACTTCCAAGACTATTCTTCTTGGAGGTTTTCCTATTCTAGTTAATGATAACTCTATCCCTACTTTTCAGACCCAAAATTTTGGAGACATTTTGAAACTTCTCTTTTTTCTAAACCCCATTTCCAATTTGGTAGCTAATTCTGTTGTTCTTACTTTTGAAGTCTAGCCACAATTTTAGAATTTTTCACCACCTCCACTGCTATCACTGTGACATAAGCCTCCATTAGGTCTGACCTGGACTATTACAAATAGCCTCCTAACTACTCTTGTGCCTTCTACCCTTACAATTCTCCTCCCAATCAGTTCTGAACTCAAACTCTAGATAAATCATTCCAAAATGCAATTCAGATAATGTTACTTTTCTGCTCAAGTCTTTCCAACAATTGAGTTCCCTTGTCACTAAGAGTACAATGGCCTATAAGTACCCATGTAACCTGAGATTCACACCTCTCTGACCTCAACTCATTCTCCTCACCAGCCACAGGCCTCTTTGATGTTCACTAAACATTCAGGCAAGTGTGAATCCTGATCCTTTAAACTTGTTCCCTATGCCTAGAATACTCTTCCCCCAGATATGTCACATATATTTCCTTAACATATTTCCTAAAAGCTTCTCTTTGGTATCTAACATGGCCACCATATTGTAAATTGTTTTCCTTACTCCCTGAACATTTCATTTTTGTTCCCTATTTTATTTTTTCTGTGGTATACTTTTAAAATAGTATGTACTCTACCTTATTCTTTGTATTATGGTCCTTCCCAATAAAATGCAAATTTCATGAAGGAAAATAATTTTTACTGTTTTTATTTCTAATGCTTAAAAATTCTCATAATATTCATAGTAGGCAGTCAATAAAATTTTTTGAATGAATGAATGAACAAATCATGAATCTTCAACTTATAGAGATAGAGTATGCTAGAGCCAGAAGAAATCCTAGGAATTATATAAGGTAAAATTCATTTACTATATACAGATCAAGAATCTGAAACTTTCAGAAATAAACTGACTCATCTGGATTAGGAACATAGCTTTCCTAATCTGTAGTTCAGACTATTATTTTTCTTAGCACATCTACACAACCAACTATAATGCTCGGGTTGGAGCAAGTACAGTGACTTAGTTCTGAATGACTGGGTCCACTGCACTTTTTGCCACATGATAATGGCGGTTTTAACTTCCAATTTGGAGGAGCTATGGGAAGTGGATGGGTGGATGAGATTATTGTCAAAGTTTATTTTGATCATGTATGTCTAAGTAGCTTGCTAGATGTTATATAATCACACTTTCTTTTCTTTCCCACACTTTCCCTCCCCCATATTCCATTGGTTGTCAAAAACTTCCCACCCCTCCCTCCCTCTCCAAACATTGAATGAATAAATAAATAAATATCTCCATATATATATATATATATACATATATATATATATGTATATATATATATATATAACAAAAACTCTCTTTAGAATTTGAAATAGTAAAATGTGAACATTGTGCCGCCCTAGTTACCTGGATTATATTATTGGCCATAGTTTGGCATGATTTGGTGACTACAGCAGAGCTGGTTTAAGTACAAAGTTGTTGATGGAAATTAGAGTCATTTTTAAGGAGATTTGAATTAGAAATATTTTAATTCTTGAAATCCGACTTTTAAAAAAATATCACATTCATTTCTTCTCTAGTGTTTCTAAATACAAAAGAAAATTAAGAAATCCACCCATTCTTTCATTCAACACATTTTAAAATATCTAAGTCTTTGTGAGATAACATTGATCATAACAAACATAGCATCATCCTCATAAAGTATACAGGTCAGTGAGGAACAGATATTACAAAAATAATTACACAAGCATATAATTAATTTTAAGCTGCAGTAAGTACGTTAGTTAAAATTACGAGTAGCCATGAGTATATGTAATTAGTCTAGGGTGAATGGAGTCATGAAAACAACACAGTTGCTCTAATACATGAATGATAAAGAGTATTATCAAGGAAAATTTGGGAGAAGGTCTTCCAGGTGGAGGTGAACACCTATCCAAATCTCCAGAGGTTGGGTGGTAAGGAGGTGGCATACTGGCTTACTGAGTAATTGAAAGCAGACCAGTTTTGCTGGAGTAAAGGAAACAAAGAAAAGACAAGGCTACATATGTAATAGTGTCTAGATTTTTATTCTCTAAGAGTAATGGAGAAGTTTTGGGTGGGAAAGATTGGGTCACTCAAAATTCAATAATGTACACAAATTTCCTTCATGAAATTTGCATTTTATTGGGAAGGACCATAATACAAAGAATAAGGTAGATCTCTAGATCATTTTGGTTTTCAGAAAAGGAAGCCTTATAACACAGGATGGGATGTTAATGGCTAAAACGAGAAACTGTTTTTGAACATAAATTTTATTTCAAAATTTTCCCAGATGCCATTCCAAGTCTGTACATAACTTGCTATCTGTTAACATTGCCATCACATATGCACATATCTGAAGTCCTTTTCCTTTTATAGACTCTCAGCTTAAACGGGTTTCCCTTTCATTGTTTTCCAGAAAGCTCTCCTAGTGTTTGAGTTTTTTAAAAAAGTTAGTTCAATCTTAGTTCAGTTTGAGGCTTTGACTATAGCTCAAGTCAGGTCTTGATTTGCCTGAGCCAGTTCCTCTTTCCTGGGGAATATCAGTCTTGCTTAGATCTACTCTTTACATGAAATAGAGTTCATAGTTTCCATTTCACAAGGACTCATATTAGAAGCTATTTCTCTTTTAAATAGTAACAACATTCCAGGCAAAGATGGTTAGGCGGCTGAGTTTCATAAAGCTTGAATGATAGGCGAGCACTGGAATTGATTCAAATGTTTAATTATTTGTTGAGGGAAGGTTGTCTGGAGGCTTCACACAAGAAGAGACTTTATTGATTTTTATTATTTGAGGAAGGTAATAATTTTGATATTAAAAAAAAAAAACAAGGCCCAACTCCTCTGTTAAGCAATAATGACAAAATGTTTGTCAAAATAATGTGAGCAATGGAGAAAACCAAAGGTCCAAAGAGCCCCTCTTTTATATTTCATGTCATCAATCTTGTGGTTTCCAAACCTGCAGGGAATGTCACAACAATTTAGGTTGCATTGAAGATATTTTTGAAGTTGAGAAAAGATACACCAATTTCTTTTGTATTTATGTCAGTATCAAACTAATGTCTTTGACAGAGTGGGCTATAATAACAAGCCCAGTAGCCAGACATCAGCCTCTATTTTAAAGAAATCTTGTGGTTGTTTAGCATGGGTAAATAATGACCCCATGAGGTCCAAGGTAACTAGGTCAGACAGTATAAAAAGATTGATATATTTGATATGTTGTGAGTCAATAGAAGGAAATTGAATTTACAGAGGGATTAAGACTAGATAATAGATGAAGCAATAATGTAACAAATAATCTGAAGTACTCAGAAGGGCATTTGCTGAATTGAATTCATTCATTTATATTGAATTTTTCCCTTTTTATTGAATTTATTGGGATTACATTGGTTGGCCAAATTATACATGTTTAGGTACACAATTCCATAAGACATATGAAATTCTACAATCCTTCCCAGATCTATGACTTTGTAAATAAAGACAATTGAGAAAATGATACAAGGATTGGGAGCAATGAATATAATTGGCTGGAGGAAATCTGGAAAGAGGAATGAAAAAGAGAACATAAGTATGGCATGTCCCAGCCACATGGGGAGAAAGAAGTGGAATGAGGAAGTCAGAAGGGTGAATATGTGGATGAATGCGGTTTTTAGAGGCAGAACCAACTGCAAGAAGTTCTTTCTTAAAAATATTGTTCCAAGATGACAGCCAGTTAGGCTAGAATCTTAAATTCCAGGATTAGGCTAATATGTACATAATCCAAACAGTAAATTTCAAAAGTGACCTTAGCGAGTTACACAAGAATTTCAGTTGATTTTACACACTAGTGGACTATGGCTAGGAGTGTGAAGAAAATGTATCAGCAGAATGGTTGTCATTCTGCTTTTCCCTTGGGGATTATGATTATTCCTCAAAATATTAATCAGCTATAAATTGCATATTTTCACACACACCCATATTTAATGGAACATCCAATAGAAGACAATGTGTGAAGTAGTTATCCCATATAATTCTGAAATATAAGTATTAATATTCTCACTTTATACATGGATTTGTGAAATGCTAAGAAATTAAGCATGTGACAGAGCTAAAATGCCAATTTAAACACCATGGAATAAATGCATGGCTCCTTCCAGACCTAGGCAAGGACCACCTCTAACGTCTTTGTTCCTTCTTAATCCTCTGTGGCCACTAGGGAATTGTCTAGATCACTGGCTACTTCAAGCACACAATCAGGATGTCTTCAGTGAAAGCCATCTGCATCTGCATCTGAAAATAGTTGGGGTCATAGAAAAACACAGAACTAAATGGGACCTGGGGAACTATATCTTATACTGTACTGATTGATTTCTTAAATATTTTTTCCTGAGCTGACTTTCCTGTGAAGGTTATAGGAAAGTGATAGTGGGAAAAACCACAAAGGGGACTTTCTTAATAATGAAAGGAGGGCATGAGTTAATGATCTTCAGTGTAGACAAGGTAGTGGGACTGGAAGAGAGGTGAGATATAGGTCACACAGGTTGAAGATGATTGAATTGAACTGAGTGGTTGATTGGCTATGGGAAAATGAGGGAGAGGAAAAGTCTACAAGGACTTTTGGACTTGGAAATTGGGTCTTATAAACAGGAGGAATTCAGGGCTGGAGGGAGAGCTCCTTTCTTTTACTACCCAGTCTGTCTTACTATGCTGTTGATGCTAAGGTGCTAGTTTCAGACACTGAAGGATGTGTGTCATTACTTTCACCTTTTGAATATGTCTAGTTCAGCCCCATTCTAGGCCACATACTTGATGTGGCCTCCCTCATAACCTTTTTGAACCCAAGAGATAACCTAAAACATCACTTTCCTCTACTTGTTTAATAATGTGAGCAAAGGAGGTTGTCTGTTGACAATTGGGTTATGTCTGCACCTGTCAGCATGAAATAGAGGTTGGAAATTATCCCAGAAATGTTTTCATAGACAATGAGCCTAAGAAAGTAGTAAAATAAGATTTTCACTCACATGATTTAAGCCTTTATAGCCCATTTAAGAATGATTTCTTCTGTTAGGGCTTTCTCAGAATACTTTTTGAGAATATCAGTCTTTGATCATGTGAGAGTAGGCAAGTGTGGACTAGCCATTTCTCCAAAGTTTCTGAGGATGTTCCTGGACTCCAAGGATTAGAATACATCCTCACTGCCCTTCCAATTGACTAGAATCCCTTTTATTTAATATTGATACATTACATGAGAAAAACACCCAGCCCAGTTCACTCCTTATTATTCTTAAAGGTGACAATGCAAAACACAAACCAACAACAACAAAAATTAATAGACACAGACAACAGTATGGTGGTTACCAGAGGGAAAGAAGGTTGGAGGAGGTAGAGGATGCTATTGGGGGCTAAATGGTGATATAAGGAGACTTGACTTAGGGTGCTGAATATACAATACAATATCCAGGTGATGTATTACTGAATTGTACATCTGAAACCTATATTATTTTTATTAACCAATGTTTCCCCAATAAAACTTCAATCGAGATTCTTAAAAAAGACAACATTCAATAAAAATTTTAAAAAGAAAAAGAAGCGTAACAATGTCCAAGAGTTGAAAAAAATCTCCCATTATCATTAGACACTGACATGACATCATGGCAGATAGTAGGTTAGGATTTAAAAGAAGGGGAAAACAAACAAAGAAAAATCATTATCATATGGGCTCATGTGCTTTGGGAGAATGAAATCAGTTTAAATTATTAAACTGTCAAGTTGTCAGGACAGAGACAAAAATCAAGTCTGGAGCTGAATCCCTCTGTGGCCCTCCTTGAGGGCATGGGGAGCACAGAAGGAAGGGGGACCAAGGAGGTTTGAAAATTCACAAGCCTCCTGTCCTGAGTGTGTGTTTCTCTCATAATTCCCCAAGAGCCCAAGAGCCCAATATCTAGTCTGTCTGTTTGAGTCATAGGTGTATTTACTGATTTTGAGAGCAGTCCTGAGGGAGAAGAAGGACTAAACAAGATCAGAATCATGTTCTGTATGAGAAGTGGAAAGGAAGACATCATGGCAGTGGCGTGAGTTTTCTTCTTTTCTTTTCTTTCTTTTCTTTGTCTACTTCTACAGAACAAGAAGTTTTTATTTATATGCACGTGGGTTCATGACCTACAGCCCCAAAGCTATACTCCCATACGACACTATATAAAATGCATTTTGGAAACAGAATGTGGCTTATTTACGTCTACGTAGCATTCCAGCCTGTAGGTCTATCTATCTATTGATAAATATCGATATAAATATATATACACATTTATATATATGATATTGTATGTGTGTAGATACATACGTATAGATAGATGCTTACATACATACATAGATATTCATAAACTAATATATTGTACAACAGAATTTTGGGGGAATAGGACAGAGATTTAACCATTGATTTCTTCCACGACAGCCTTCCCTATTGCAATGTTTGTGATTTAGATTATTTTTCTGTGTGTTGGGGTTGGAGTACATGTATATCTGGAACATCATTTTGAGTTCCTGGGAAAACTTTCTTCTTTTCAAACAAATAAGAGAAAGAGAGAGGATAGGGAAGAGAATTAATTTGATCTTTGCAATGAGATCTTTGTACTCTCATTTAAAACCTACTATAAATGATTCTGTTGGAATGACCTCTCCTCTTTGCTTGACCAATTTCTATACCCAAAATGAATTAATGAATGAATGAGTGAATGAATGAATGAAGCGGTTAATGTTGTGAAATTATTTGTCACATTTGAAGATCATGTCTCATGGAATTAACAAAAACAACATATAAACTGATTATTTGGCATTACAGTTTTTTTTAAAATTTGACAAAGCTGTTTCAGAATGAAAGTCACAACTTCTGTTTGTTTATTTTAGAGCATGCCCCACGTTAACCCAGCATGCATGTGGTTACATTGCTCATTTCATATGAACATCCATTCAACACATTAACTTTGAATTTTGAAGCTAAAGAAAAGCATCCATGATTATATGAGTCTGATTTTCTATAGCTCTCTTCACAGTGCTCATAAAAATAGATTTTCACCAGGATAATCAGATCATCTCTATTTTTATTCTTTGATTCTTTGCTATATGTGGCTTTTCATCTTTGTGTTATCATTCATTTATGGAAATGTAATTACCTGTCTTGTGTTATTACAAAAATGTATTCAAGATAGTTTGGTCAAGAAAAAGGAAGAATTCAGCCTCAAGTACAAGGATAATTTTTCCCACTAAAATTAATCAGTTTTCTTTTTTTTTGTTTACCAGTTTTATTAAAATATAATTGACATATAACATTGTCTAAGATGATTATTTCCTGCTAAAATGGGTTAGTATTTATTTTACATTTTTTCAGTTTAATTGAAATATAATTGACATATAACATTGTGTAAGTTTAAGTTGTACAACATAATGATTTAATATATGTATATATTGCAAAACAATAAACAGTAAAGTTAGTAAACACATTTATCACCTCAAATAGTTACATTTTATGTGTGTAACTTTTAAAATCTAAGTAACTTGCAAATATACACTGCAGTATTGTTAACTACTGTCACCAGGTTGTGTATTACAGAACTATTTACTTTATAAGGGGACATTTGAACCCTTTGACCGACATCTTTACATTTCCTCTGACCTCCCACCTCCCCATCCCCACCTAGGCAACCACCGATCTGTTTCTTTCAGTTTAATTTTGTTTTTTTGTTTTTTTTTTTTTTTGGATGAGGGATGTTAAAATATTTTAGTTGAACTTATTGGGGTGACATTGATTAATAAAATTACACAGTTTTCAAGCATACAATTTTTAATTTAATTTGTTGGGGGTGACATTGATTAGTAAAATTATATAACTTTTGAGTGTACCATTCCATAATACATCATCTGTACACTGCACCGCCCGTTCACCACCCTAAGTCAAGTCTCCTCCCATCACTATTTGTCCCCCTTTACTCTCATCTACATCTCCCCAGCCCCCGTTCTCCCCTGTAATCACCACTGTTGTCTGTGCCTACAAGCAATTTTTTTCTTTGCTTAATCCCTTTACTTGTTTTACCCAGCCCCCAATCCCCTTCCCTCTGACAGCTGTCAGCCTGTTCTCAGTATCTGTAAGTCTGTTTCTATTTTGTTTGTTAGTTTATTTTGTTCATTTGATTCCACATGTAAGTAAAATCATATGATACTTATCTTTCTCTGACTCACTTATTTTACTTAGTAGAATAACCTTCAGGTCCATCCATATTGTTGCAAAGATAAGATTTCCCCTCTTTTTTATAGCTGAGTAGTATTTCATTGTATAAATATACCACAGCCTTTTTATCTATTCATTTACTAATAGGCCCTTAGACTGCATCTAAGTCTTGGCTATTGTAAATAATGCTGCAATGAACATAGGGGTGTGTATATATTTTTTAATTAGTCTTTTGAGTTTCCTAGGATAAATGGATAAATTCCTAGAAGAGGGATTGCTAGGTCATAAGTGTACAATTCTAGAATACATTATCTGTATTTTGTTTGTGTGTTCACATTTGCTTTTTTTAATTCAATATATAAGTGAGATCAGGCAGTATTTATCTTTCTCTTATTTCACTTTACTTAATGCTGTCCAGGTCCATGCCACATCCATGTTGCTGCACATAGGAGGATTTCCTTCCTTTTCATGGTTGACTGATATCCCATTATATTTTTATATATCATATTTTATCTACCACATTTTCTTTATCCATTCATCTGTTGAGGACACTTAGGTTTTTCCATGTCTTAGTTATCATAAATAATGCTACAGTGAATGTTGGGATGCAATTATCTCTGAGATAGTAATTTAATTTCCTTTGGATATATGCTCAGAAGTGAAATTGTGGGATCATATGGTAGTTCCACTTCTTACTTTTTGGTGGAAACCTCCATTCTGTTTTCCATAGTGGTTGTACCATTTTAAATTCCCCCCAAGAGTGTTCTCTCTTCTTCACACTCTTGCCAATATTTATCTACTATCTTTTTGAGAATAGCCACTCTAATGGGTATGAGGTAATATCTCCCTATAGTTTTGATTGGCATCATTCTCTGATGATTAGTGATATTAACCACTGTCACTTAATATCACTGGCCTCTGAATATTTTCTTTGGAAATAACTAGTCAGGTCCTTTGTTCATTTTTAAATCAGATTATTATTATTATTATTATTATTATTGAGTCATATGAGTTTCTTATGTATTTTGCATATAACCCCTTGTCACCTGTATGGCCTGCAAATATTTTCTACCATTCTGTAGGTAGCTTTTTTATTTTGATAAGATAATTATACATTAGCATATGAATAAGTGGATGAATAATCTAACCAAACAGGTACTGTCAGTGGGCTAAGCAAAAGGAAGAATATTGGAGAAGAAGTAAACTGTGGGGTAAATAATGATGTGCATTTAAACTTTGACTTAATGCTAAGAATCTGTTCCATATTAGGTTGTCACAAGCCTGACATTATACCACCAGTGCATCAAGCCTTCATTAAGGTGCAAATGCACAATCAAAAAGGATGTGTGCCACCTATGTATGTAATCATGCTGTTCTCAGTTTTTCTTTCATAGGTGGGACATAAAAGTGAGGGTATGAGACATGGACAAGAGAGTGGTGGTTATGGGATGGGGGGAGGGAGGGAAGAGTGGGATAGGGAGGAGGCGAGGGACACAGGGAAAACCAGATAGAAGGTGACAGAGGACAATTTGACTTTTGGTGATGGGTATGCAACACAATTGAATGATAAGATAACCTGGAGATGTTTTCATTGTACATATGTACCCTGATTTATTGGTGTCACCCCATTAGAATTAATAATAATAAAATATATATTTTTAAAAAAAGGATGTGTGAGCAATTTACATTCTAAAATTGTTCATTGATAATTGAATGATTATACTTTATTTCACCCCTTTCAGAGTCTTGATGGAGTGAGGTTCAAGGCAGATAATATTTACTTAGAATAGGAGAGAAAAGAAAAATAAGGGAGGCAGGGAGATAATACTGAAATAATATAAACTATTACACTTTGAGGTGCTTTGCATATCTTCTCTGTTTCTGTTTTGCAGAGGCTTGTTTTACAGAAGAGAAGGACAAATCAAGGAAAGTTTCCTATGATGTGTTGAGGGAAGTGGTAAAAATAAGCTAAGGGAGAAGGAGAAGCTGAAAAATAACATGAAAGGGTGTAGAAGGGGAAAGCAACTTCAAACGGAGGATATGAAAACAAAATTTCTCATGCAAATAAGCACCAGGTCATGTGCAAAATAGAAAATTGATAGCAATAAGAGAGCATTCCAATAATTAACGTATCCAAGGCATATTTCAAATCTCCATTCCTTGACTACATAAATAACATGAAAGACAAAAATCAATTTTGAATAAATTAGAGCATGGATTGCAAATTGGTTGTATACTAGCTGAATCCAGACCATTATGGCTTGCATATTGCTCTTAAAGTTGAGATATTGCAAATTAGTTGTATACTAGCTGAATCCACACCATTATGGCTTGCATATTGCTCTTAAAGTTCAATTGCTGGGTTTTCTTGAAGACCCAGTACAAGTAGGTCCCCATACCCCTAGGGCTGTGATGGCGAACCTATAACACATGTGTCAGCACTGACACACATAGCCATTTTCGATGGCACGCAGTCGCATGAGGCCGCATACCAGAGAAGTATGGGACCACATGCCGAGAAGGATGTTTCATCCTTGGCTCTTTATGAGTTAGTTGTAGATTTGAAAGACATTCCAGGGAGAAAATAGAAAACATAATGCATGAATAAAAATACATAGCATGTATAGTAACCTATAATGTGTAAATAGCATGTATAGGCATGAAAACGTATAGCGTGTTGAGAAGGAAAAGGTAACTGAGTGGCTATAACATTAAGTGAGAATCAAAGGGAAGGAGTTATAATAAATTAGTCAATAAATGGCAACAAAAAAAGACTTCAAAAGTCCATAAATGCCATACTAAGTCATTTAGACATTCTCCTATGAGCAGTGGTAGTCATTGGGAGAATTTTGGGGTGATTTAATTTTTAAACAATTTACTGGAATAACTTAAATTTTGGAAGTGAATGCTAGAGGAGGTCAAAGGGAATCATGACTTCTACCAAGGTTAGTGATGATGAAAACAGAAAATACATATTTAACAGTCATTTTGCGATTAATTTAATATCAAAGTAATTCAATCTAATATTAATACATTCAATATAACATTTTTTCATTGTATCACATGCATCAGGAGTCATGGGTGGATACTGGTACTAGCATTCTTAGACTTTATTTATTTATTTATTTATTTATTTATTTATTTATTTATTTTTACAAGGACAGAGAGAGAGTCAGAGAGAGGGATAGATAGGGACAGACAGGAACAGAGAGAGGTGAGAAGCATCAATCATTAGTTTCTCATTGCCGTTGTGACACCATAGTTGTTCATTGATTGCTTTCTCACATGTGCCTTGACCGCAGGCCTTCAGCAGACCAAGCCACCCCTCGCTGGAGCCAGCAACCTTGAGTCCAAACTGGCGAGCTTTTGCTCAAGCCAGATGGGCCCGCGTTCAAGCTGGCGAGCTTGGGGTCTCGAACCTGGGTCTTCCGGCATCCCAGTCCGACGCTCTGGTCAGGCAGTACTAGCATTCTGAATAAAGACCCATGTCATGTCCACCATCATGTTGCTAAGACTCTGGTATGAAACTGAAGGGATCCAATGGGAATGGCTGAGACTGAGAAACAAGAAAGGCCAATAAAGGAACTTAAAAGTAAATACTACTGATGTCTTTTTAAACACTTAAAACCATAACTCTAATTCAATTGCTCTCCCAATGGGGGTCTGAGATAAATCTAATAAAACCGCATATTTGGTGTCCTGGTCCCAACACCTGCATGGAATTGCCACCTTGACTGTGTCCTGTAATTGGTTCCAGAACTTTTATTCAGCTCAACCTTTCTGCAACAATTTCCCTTGCTTCCAAATTTTAGCTCCAGATAGAAAGGTCTGTGAATATGATATGTCTTAGGAATGACTTCCCTGGCAATTTTGTTTTTTCATGGTCTGCTCATATAATAATGCAGTTTCTTTAAAATGAACGTCTTAGCTCGGAGAGTAGTACCTGGCTGTGCTTTTAGAACTTTTGTTGTTTGTTGGCAGGAAATGTACTGGGGAATAAAGAAAAAAGAGAAAATAAAGTTTTACATTTTCTTCAGCAATCGCTTTTAACCTGTATTTTCTTGTTTGTTTACCAGACATATGTCTCAAATCCCTGCCCTTGGAGCATCTTCCTTGATGATTCTTTGTCTTGGAAGAAAAGCTTTAGGGCTGGGTATGTGGGACCAAAGCTTCTGCCTGTCAGCAAGTTCTAATCCTTTTATTTTTATTCTCTTTTTCCTGGAGCTTTGTGGATGGAAAATAACTGAAATGGTAGTGCCTCATTATCACCTGGGTGAGGGGTGGACTGGGTGTCAGGAGTCCTGTGTACTTTCAGGTATATGATCCTATCAAGCCACATTCCCTGGGTAGATGGCAGCTAGCTCATCTGCAAATTGAGAGGGGAGGCTAGATGATCTCTAAGGCAGCTCTGAGTTCATGTGTAAGAATAATTTAAGAGTTATATAGTGTGGAGTTAGATTCCTTTCCTAAATAGGATAAGAAAGCCACAAGTCATTGTTTACATAGAAGATATTCCTCTCCAAAAGACACTGTGAAGAAACTCATAGATACAGAGAACAAACTAGTGATTGCCAGTGGGAGGGACATGGGGGCTGGGTGAAAGAGGAGATGGGATCAATAGGAACAGATTGTCAGTTACAAATGTTATGGAGATGTCAAGTACAGTGTAGGGAATATAGTCAATAATATTATAATAAATATGTATATGTCAGTGGTACTAGACTTATCTGGGGATCATTTTGTAAGTCACATAAATATCTAACCACTATGCTGCACACAAAATAATACTGAATGTCAACTCTAATAGAACATTTCTTTTTAAATAAAAAGATTATTATCTGGTTATCTAGGTTAAAACTAGTTTACAGTAATAATATTTTAAAAATTTTTAAATGTATACATTTTGTAATCATTGGGAGGGGTCATCAGCTATTCTCCCTTTAAGTTTTGTTATGATTAGTGCCATAAAGTATAAGGGTTCCCGGCTCCATAACTTCTGTGCCTTAATTTTCTCATTTTTAAGACAGTTAATAATAGTATTTGTTGTGAAGATTGAATGGGTTAATCGGTGAAAAATGCCCAGAATAGTACTTGACACTTGTTTGTTATTATAGCTGTCATCCCAAAGAATAAATTCCAACAGAGAAGGTGTTTTAAAGTGTGCCAGTGCCCAGTAATTAGCTTGAGGTGCATGGCGGAGAGTGATGGGCTGTATACTGCAAGGTAAATTGCTGACAATCAAGCTAGGATTTAAAGGTAATTCTTAGGGATGGTGAAGACTGGATAAAATAAATATAAGAAATTCAAAAGTAAGGACTGAAATATAATCAAGTACAATCTTAATTTTACCTTTAAAAGAACGTTGGCCATACTAGTCTTCCACTGCATTCCAACGGTCCACATAGCCACTACCACAAAGCATGGCCAGGATTTGAAGATTGGCAATGGCTGGATAATCTAAGCATCTTTCAAAGTCTCTCTGGAGGAATGCCTTTCTGCCCTAACTTAGAATGTTTTGCCTACTCCGAGTCTATGTCTCCTTCTACATTAATTTTTAAGTTCTTCTCTGTCATAGAAACTCCTGACTACTTTAGACAATGCGAATCACTTTTTCTTTTTTAAATTTCCCAGCATACACAGTAGAATAAAATGTGATACAAATTTATTGTCATTGTCTTTCATGCAAATGCCTCCTCCAGTGAAGAACTGGCATAACGTGAGAACTTGATTTGGGTAGAGTTATGTATTTATTAACTAAGATGCACACATACTAAGGAATTGACACATATCATCTAGTTAGTACATTCCAGAGCTTGGCTTTAAATTCAGTTGTCCGGCACAACAACCCATCCTGCCTTTCCGAGTGGGTTTCTAAAAGTTGCCTGAAGGTTAGAATTAAACCTGGGTGCTGTTAGTTAGAAGCATAAACTCTTGATTTGAATATAATGAGTCAAGATTTTTGTAAGAGAGACCTGGTCATCTATTAAGAAAACAAGCACTTCCAGGTCGTTCTTAATATCAAAGAAGTTTGGAAACCGTGGTTGAGCCAATGGAGAAGAAAAGGATAATGATCACATATTCATCTATCTGCATTCACTTTCAAATAAGCAAACTGTGAAAAGCAAATATGCTTAAATAATGGTAGACACATGATAAACCACTCCTGGATGAGGTGATGGAACACACATATATCAGACGGTCTTGGAAGGCTAAGTGCTCAGCAGACATTGGGGAATCTCTGTGGTATGATCTGCCAGGTCTAGGAGACATAATGCCTTCCTTCTCTAGGGAGATTCAAGGCTTTGGGCATTATGGATACAACTAAAATAATGCTTCCAGAGAACAGAGTACAAAAAATGTGTCCCAAGGTAATTTTCCAAGCTGATAATGGGGGTGGGAGGGAGGAGGGAGAAAGTAATTTTTAGGCCAATAATCCCTACTGCACAGCTGCTGAGAGCTGTGTGAATCACTGAGCACATTTCAAGGAATAGCTGTCATGTGTCACTAACCGATTCTCACTGCAGATGGGCCCCAGGGTACTCAGGATCTATTTTAGGGAGGCCACAAGCAGCGAAAGCCTGCTGGTGTCACTGTAAGAAACTCTCACCCACCCTTGAAAAAATACGGGGAAATAAAAACCTGAAGACCAAGCACATTTTCCTCTTATTATGATTCACATTTCCTATATTTCTTCTTTTCCATTCCCCATTCTCACCCTCTCCTCTCTGTGCTCTTAGGCAACATCAACATTTTTCTCTCTCCTAAGTATGTGGGCAAAGCATGCAACTTGAATTTTTCCATATTCCCACAAAGAAGAGAATGAAACAAGAGTCAGTGCACATATTGTATGTTTTTGTCAGTCCAGGGTCATACAAATCCTCCCAGGTGCAACTATTTCTCTGTTTCTTCACTTGCCAGCTGCATGTTGATATCCAGGGACACCTTAGAAACTGCTGAAGCTGACAAATTCTCTCTTACCCATGATCTCTATCATAGGAAGAATAGTGGCACTTCTTTGCTCTTCCCTCAAAGATGTCTGTGTCCTAATCCCCAGATCTTGATGGTGGAGAGATGATCCTGGAGTATCTGAGTGAGCCCAATGTATCACCAGGGTCCATAAATGGGGAGGAGAGTCAGGCTATGAGAAAGAGATGTGACTATAGACAAAGATTGGAGATCGGAGAGGCAGGTCTGTGAGCCAAGCGATGCAGACAGCTTCTAAAAACCAGCAACAACAAGAAAACAAACGGTCCCCTGGAGTCCCTAGAAGGAGTGCAGCCTTGTCGACTCGTTTTAGACTTTTGCCCCCCAGAACTATGCGTTAACAAATGCATATTGTTTTAAGACATCGCACTTGTGGTCATTTGCAGCAATAGGAGACTAATACAGTCCCACTGACCAGACATACTCATATTGGACCATTATGTGAGTAAGAAGTAAACTTGTATTGTGTTCACCCACAGGAATGTTGGTGTATGTTCTTAAAAGTGGGCAGTGTCATTGCAAATATTATAGATGCCAGATATCATACTTCACAGTATCCCAAGAAGTCATGTGGTCACCATTTGGATGTCACTCAATCTGCCTCCACGCTTTTCTACTTCAATCCTCTCTTTTCTTCTCGCTTTTTTATAGTTTCAAGTTCAACTTAGTTTTGTGTCCTCTTCCAATGCCTTTCGTGACTATATCAGGCTTAGAATGTTAGTTAACTTTTGCCGAAGTCTTTAAACAGTCATGCATGTTTTCCATGCAAAATAAATAAAGTGGATAAATATGGTAAAGCAAATGGAGCATCTCAACAAGAAATTACCAAAAAGACAATTTGAAAATGCAATTATCTGCATTGCATCTGTTCAAACACCCTCAGTACCATTTTTTTCCTCTCTAAATTTTGACTTTTCCTTCTGGTGGCCCAATTTTATAAGGCTTTTGAATAGATTTCATTGGGTTGACTTCAGGCAAGACAACTGAAATTATTTACATGCCAATATCATCTTTCTACGGTTTTCTGATTTTTCAGAAGTATGGCAATTTGATGGGCTCGCTGTAGAAGCCAGGAGCCATTTTCAAAGTGCTTTACAATGGTCTCTACCTACCCTTTCATGCCTTATTCTTATTTTATCTTCTGTAGATTTCTGTGCTAGTCAAGGAAGCAATGTAAGTAAATCTCCATGTGACAGTAGATTTGTGAGATGTGAAGAGTCAGTGCTCCTGAGTCCCTAAGGAACTGCTTGAAGCTGAGCTACCTATTTTAGAACTCACAGCTGAGCATTTGGGAGGATGAGAACTAAATTTTCATTGGATCCAGTCCCCCAATTTTGGAGTTGTTTGTTTTAGTAATTGTTCTGCTCTTCCCCACAAAGATGGTGGTGATGGGGATGCATAGAAGATTGTTTGGATGGTCTAAATTTGTCATTGTGTCATATAATATTGTTTTCAACCACCAATATGGGGACTGGTGCAGTCTGCCAGAAATTATGTGCTAGTCCGCGAAATAGATAACCGCCCTGCTGTTGTGTGAAGATTATAGACACAGTGATCTTAGTTGAATTTGCTTATGCTCAGGGTGATTGCCAGTTATCAACCTATATCATTGATGGAAATACTATCGAGGTTGCCTTAGATATCTTTGGAATCTATAGGCACATTCGAACAACTTTTACACTGGGCAGAGCATTTACAAATCATGAATAATAGACAAAAGCCCTTCAGACAAACTTAGGTAGTATTCAATGCATTGTCCATGTAGAGTTCTGAAACCAAATACCAGCCTGTACTGTCTTGCACTTTTATGCGTGGTAAGATAAAACGTTATTCTTCGCATGTTTCTGTTTTTGCCCGGCTAGGTCATCGGTCCCCAAGTTTAAAAGGTTGAAAATCACTGACATATAGGCTAGTCCAATTACAGTGATTTGCCCAAGGTCACATATATGGCAGTGGCTAAGCCAAGAGCTTGGCTTGATGCCATGACTACATTTCATTCATATACCCAGTATTTGAATCCTGCACGTAGTCATTACCCAATCTTTTCCTCTCCTATTTTCTGAGCAGGTGCTAGGTTCCCAGCCCTGAAGCAGCCAGGGAAATGCCTTCAGGCTTCTTCCACAGTGTTCCGTATTGCATTGATTTTCTAGGAGATTTATGGCATTGACCTGATCTCAATGAAGAAACTAAATCCAATTCGCTAAGGAATTACAAGCCTGTCTGATCAATAATCTATTTAAGTCCTTCACTCTACAATCTACAGACACTCCAAACTCATCAGGGGAAATTGAAAGTATTTAAAATATATAATTATGCAGCCTCAGGAAAGGCCTCCAAAATTTCCCAAGATTTCCAGTTGCCTTTGAGGAAATAACTACCCTGATTTGGGCAATAATAATCACACTCTGGTCACCATCCAAGTATCTAGCCTGGGCTCATTAATGGAAATAGAGTGTCAGGATAATAGGGCCTATAATTGCAGTGTTTTCCATTCTGGTAAGATCCTATCTGGAATGTTGGGCCCAGTTGTGGCAGTGTGGGTTTGTTTTGTTTTTTTACAGGGATAGAGAGAGTCAGGGATAGGGATAGATAGGGACAGACAGACAGGAATGGAGAGAGGTGAGAAGCATCAATCATTAGTTTTTCCTTGCGTCACCATAGTTGTTCATTGATTGCTTTCTCACACGTGCCTTGACCGCAGGCCTTCAGCAGACTGAGCAACCCCTTGCTGGAGCCAGCGACCTTGGGTCCAAGCTGGTGAGCTTTTTGCTCAAGCCAGATGGGCCCGCGCTCAAGCTGGCGAGCTCGGGGTCTCGAACCTGGGTCTTCCACATCCCAGTCCGATGCTCTATCCACTGCACCACCACGGCCTGGTCAGGCGCAGTGTGGTTTTAAAGTCATCTAATTGAACGGAAGCATAGTCCAAGGAAAGCAACTGAAGGGATAAATTAAAATATTTTGAAAAATATTTGAAGAAGTTGGATATTGTGTTGGTGTAGGAAAACCAAGGGGACTTGAAAGACAACCTTCAATAACCAAAGGCGGGTACACAGAACAAGAATCTTGTTCCATGTAGATCCAGACGGCAGACATGGACAACTCTCAGACATGTTAGCCGGGAGATTTTGTTTCATATGAAGACAACCTTTTTTATGATTGTAGCTCTCTTAAAACAAAATTTCCTTTTCTGGAGGTAGCCATATTTATGCCATAGGAGATGTTTAAACCAACCAGCGATCACTTAGTAATGAACTGTGGTTTTGAAATGGGAAGCAACAAAGTAAAAATGACAGGTGCTACTTCTCTCCTGCAATTTGACTCAGACACCTAGTCCACAGGTCCTGTTGCTACCTCCTCATAAACATGGCCCACTTATCTTTGCTCTCCTCTTTCTGATTCTTGGATTCCTGGCTACATGCTATTGCTTTGAGCCTCACTCTTGACCTCTGAAGAGCAGTAATACTTGAGATTCTTCTTTCAAGCTCCTTGGTCTGTGATTGCTGGTTCTGTTTTCTCCAATAGCTATATGTTTGTGTCTATATCATCATATGCATGCATGGTTCAAATTATTGAGTGAAACTGTCTCCGTTCCTCCTCCCCAAAATTATCTAAACCACTCGATTAGAGAATACAGATATACTTGATACATTTTTTCAATTTGCCAGTTAGTTTTATCTCAAGAGAGTTTTACAGGTGAAACTGAACATCAAATAAGAAGAAACACATAAATAAAGTGTCCACGTTATATTTATTTTAACCTGAGACTTCTTTAGAGCCAAGTTGAAGCCCACAGGTTCCCTCCTCACTGTAAGCCAATTGCTGCATCTTGAAACCTTACCGTGATATGACTAGCTTCAGGGTATTGTAATCTAAGCTTACGTGGTCATGCCAAAAGCAAGTACAACCTCCCTGTCTAAGCCTCCCCAAGGTATTTCCTATTCTTTGAAATTACACCAATAGCACAAATTTGGGGTGGCAGCAAAAGAGATGAGCGTGAAAAGAACATAACATTTTAATACACAGTAATTCTGTCCAGCTATAAATATGGTCCTGTGTGTCTCTTGCCATATGAAAGACTTCTGTTTTTTTTTTTCCCTTGGGAAAGAATAAAAGCCAGGTGGACAAAAAGATGATAAATGTTCCCTTCTCTGGGTTCCTCTTCCCCTATGTTTTATACAGAACAAGGGTTCTATGTTTGTTGAATAAATAATTGAATGGACAAATGTAAATAAATGAAAGCTGTGGAAGAAGCTTGGATCACATTATCTTGAAAGTGCTGCTCAAATTGAAAATATTATTTTTCTATGAGTCTACTGTCTGAGTTTTTAGAAATGTGTCACAAATGACTTAAATGCAAATAAAAGATGGAAAACTGAATGTCCTAAGTACCTAAATTACCGTGTGCCATGCTCTGATTTAACTATCTTCTGCCTTACTGGTGCCCTTTGAAATTTGTATTAATGCCTGTTTTTAACTCATGAGAAGACCGAAGAGGTAGAGCCTTGCCCAAGGTTGGACAACTGTATAACACCAGAAACAAAATCGGGGTCCAAGTTTTCTGATTCCATGTGACTGTCTCACCCGCCTTAGAGTTTCTGTGATCAATATCACTGGGACATACACATGTCCCCACATAACTGGGCTTCCTCCACTCTAAAAATGTTATTGAGTTAGCTCTAATGATGACAGCATTTGTGCTTCTAGAAAGTACAAGCTCAATTTCTTCAGGTTTCAGTGAATATTGCCCCTTCCCGTGCTAAAAATTCCTAGACAATGCAGTACTGTCAATGCCTTGAAACCCATCAAAGGCCATAAAACCCAAGACTGCATGGGTCTATGAAGGTTCAGAGTATCAATCATAATCAGTAGTAACAATAGCTGGATCACATTTATTGAGTATTCCCCATCCTGCAGGCACTACTCCCCCCAAAAGCCTTTATAATAATGATCTCATCATAAGACGCTCAGGACAAGCCCATAAAATAGGCATTGTCACTGCCCCTATTTTACAAATGAAGATATCACAGCTCTATGTAGTATTAGTATTACATCTTTACTTAACAGGGGCTCAGTGTAGGTGAGTCACTTATTCAGGGTCAGAGCCAGAACTCAAACCCAAGTCTTCTGAGCTCCACTTGTAAAACTGCTTCTACCCTAGTAGAGTAAGATCAGGCTATTTATTGAGTTCTGTGTCCTCTGCCTGTCTTTATGGGGTGATACTCTCTATTCAAGGGTATACAGGTGAGGTGCTCTGTGTGTCCTCAGGGGTCAAAGAGTGTGGATATAGACCTAAAGTGTTCAGGGTTTTAAGGCCAACAAGAGTTCTGGGCTCAAAACCAAACTCCAATTTCTTACCTATAAAACCTTAAAAGTCACCTCTAGTCTTCAAGGCTCAGTTTCCTCATTTGAAATTTAAGGATAATAATTTTCCCTCCTTCATCAGGTCACTCTAAGACTTAAGTCATTTATGCAGTTGAACACAAAGTCAGTGTTCAAAATGGGATAGATCACTAATCTAATAACTGGAAAGATAATCCACAAGTGTGTAGACAGAACTGAAAATATTTTTAAAAAGTTAATATGAGCTACCACACACTTCTAAGAGCTAAAAGGAACACTGACTCATGATAAGCTTCAATATTAAAACATTTTAGCCCTCAAAGGATACTCTAAGGCAACTCTTTTACCCCTAACGGGTAAGGAAATCACAACTCAGATATAGAAAATGACATGCTTAATCTTGTAGTGTACATTAGAGACCTTAGGGGCTTCAGTTCTCTTCTTCTTCCTTCTAGTTTCGTGTGGTTATAATCAGTGAAGACATTGTGGACTTTAAAAAAGATGTGAAGTTCCCTTTTTCTACTTCTATTCTCTACATAGATAACAAAGACAATCTTTTTTAAGTTACCAGTCTTTGCCAAGAGAACCATTTGTATTATATCATTTAATTCTCAAAGCACCTCTGGGAGGGAGGGTTATTCTCTCCATTTTAAAGATAAAAAAGTGAGGTCCAGATAGAGTAAAGCACTTGACTAAGATTGCACCATAAGTTACTTTGAGAGCCCAAATTCTGTCTCTCTAAAACTCATGATTTTTTTCTGATTCATTATCTCCATCACAGAGCAGAATCTGCTGGAATTTTCCATGGTACCTGTTTTCCTAGGTCACATACACTCCCTTATTTTTTCTTTCTCTATATATCTGGAGAATTGACAACTAAAGGGGGCAGAGGGAGGGAGTGGTCTCTTTTTACAGCAACTGCATTTTCCTTTTACATCTAATAACGTTTGCCACAGGGACCCATTCGTTAGGTTGTTATATGCTGTGGCACATATGGAAGAAACTAACTCTGGTCTCGAAAAAACAATTGGAAAATATATAATAGCATATTTGGAGCTGCACCAAAAGATTGCTATTCATAATGCTCCATATGTCCCCAAGTTTGTTCCCTGGACATCTTTGATGCTGGAATACTCATGGAATAGATGTCTCAGCTTAGAACAAACTGTTCATGCGTTACAACTTTGTTGTGAAAGATAATATATCCTGTCCGTGGTGCCAAAATGAAGTTCCTAAAATGTAATTGCTATTTTTTATCCACATACTAGATACCTATATTGAGGTTCCTCTCGATAAAAGGTTTGATGGCTCTCTAGTAACGAGAAAACGAATTCCGCAGCCTTTAGCACATGGCTCAAAGTCTTTCCGATATTGGTCCTTATATACCTTAATATATCTATCTCCTGAGTGCCAAATGTCAAGTCCCTAGTTTTTCTTCTTTATGTTTATCTAAGTACTACCCACCTCTCTGGTTTCAGCTTATGCATCAATGAAGGTGAGAACAAGAGGAATTTCAGGTAGGTGCACTTAATCTATGTTTTAGTTAGGCTTATTATACTCTGAACTTCCTAATAGTATATAAAACTGTGAATGCATTAGATGTGTGCTCTTTTCCAGGTAAAACATTTACACTTATTTTCAGACTTTAAAAATATTGGTTAACACCACAATATTAAGGAACTACTACAGGATTGACCAGTTGCTAATATGTTGATCATAATTGGTGGTGTCCCTGAGAACATGTAGCCTTTCTCACACTCACTTGATTAGGAAACATTTGCATTAGTTCCCTAAGGGTGCCACAACAAATTGCCAAAATTTAGGAGCTTGAAACAATTGAAATGTATTTTCTCACAGTTCTGGAGGCAAGAAGTCTGAAATTAAGGTGTCAGTGGGTTGATTTCTCTGAAAGCTAAAAGGGAGAATCCATCCCATGTCTCTTTGCTAGCTTCTGGCAGCTACACAAAAACCTTGGCATTCCTTGACTTAGAGACACAACCCTCTAACCTCTGTCTGCATCTTCACATGGCCTTTTGCCCTGCTTATAAATCCAAGTTTCAAAACATCTTCTCCTCTTATATGGACAATTATATTTAGATTTTAGGCCAACATAATCTCATCCCAAGATGCTGAATTATATCTGCAAAGACTTTTTCCAAATAAGGTCACGGCCACATTCTTTCATTGGGGATAACGGTGGGTACAATTCAAATCATTAAACCATTTATCAGAAAATATACAGAGGAGGTAAAATTCTAGGAGGTGCAGTTTTGGTAAAACTACAGCGGATGTTTATCAAATAATGATTTATTGATTAAAATCTTTTAATTTTTGGAAACAAATTCTTCCATTCTCTTAAGACCAAGTTTTATAATGTTGTGAAATTATAATTATGTTTTTTCTTGATATTTAGAATATTTTTTCTTTTATTGATATTTTTATTTTATTTTATTTTACTTCTATACAGAACTCTAAGGTTTTGCAAGATTACAATTTTAGTAGAAGAGATTATACCTGTTCTTAAGGAGTTCATAAAATGAGGAATCAGACTATTAATATGTCTACAATGCCTACACATCAAACTGGACACCTATTTTTCAAAGTTTTCTAATTCATCCAAAACACTTGGTTGTCATCAAAGACACCATAATCAAGGTCCAAATGATATTTCCAGTCTTCTGCTTCAGTCTTTCCTATCACAACCTATACTCCAGTTAAATGGTATAATTTAAAATATTCTAATTTATCCTGACATATTCTGAAATGTGTGCCTTCTCACAAAATGCTCCTTTTAGATACAATTGACCTCATCAAGTTCTATTCCTTTTTTAATTTTTTTTTTGCAGAGATATTATTGGTTTCCTATTTAAACAGTCATTCTCTTACTTTTACATTCCTGAAATACCCAAGTTTGTGGTTCAATAAATTCTATATTTATTTTTATCATGGAAATTGAATCATGTTGAGTCTATGCCAATGTCTAACTCATTATCCTTGATAGTTATTGGTTTAAATATGGCTTTATGATTGGTTCTGGCCTTGAAGACCATAAAGAGCAGTCTATTGGAGAAGCTTCTGGAAAAAAAAAGAATTTTATCGCTCTTAAAATAAACACATGGCAGGGACAAGCTCTTTCTGCCTTTAGAAGTGATTAACAGATTATTGTCATTGGAAAAACTGCAAACAATATGCATCCATGAGAAAAAGTTTTGAGGGGATGAGTTTACATGCTGCATGTGCCAAGTAGAAAGATGTTACAAATTTGAGTCCTTGATGAATTTGTCTAGCCATTAAATTAACTAACCTAAGCTCTCTCTTAAATACTTTTTAAGAGGGGGAAATCAAGTCCCAATTAAGTTACTTTGAAATAGGTCTTTAATTATTTAAAATTTATAGTATATCCTTCTATATATATATCATTGTCATATGTACTCATCCTATAAATTGATATAATTATCAAAGTCTAGTTCTAATTTAGGAATTTAATCCAAATTTAGAAATTAAAATCTATCCTCTTATGTCTAAATAGTCCCCAGATTGTCCTATGTACAAGTCTATGTTTTTAAACACTAAGTATTATTTTTGCTGAAGTATTTCCTTTCAGCTCCAAATCTATCCTTTTTCACTCCTGGCTTTCAGAATTTAGACCTAAGCCCTATAGACATTCCTCCATCTGCTATTCCTATATTCTTTAGCATCCTCTTAGTAGTTAAGCTCTACTTAATGGTTAATAAATATTTATAGTAAAAGTTCCCTTTTCAAGTTATATGTGTATTTTTGCCTCTTGACTGAACACTGATGAATACGCTATGTTAGAAATGATTTGTGCCTTCTTGCTAACCCTCTGCTTGATGTATAGTGGATTACCTTTTCATTTGGGTAGCACAGGTAACAGTGTAAACACTGCTGGATATTGGTGATAAGGTGATGAACAAGCAGATAGGCCCTGTTCTGTGACTCAATAGTCAACTTCCTCTTCCATTCTATTGATATTTAAGTGCCTGATGTATACACTGGGCACTGTTCTTGGTGCTACAGATTCAATGGTAAAAAAAAAAAAAGAATAGTTAAGCTTATATATCTAGTGAAATTGATAATAAACAGACAATTAAACATATACTTTAAAATAAAACTTTAAAATAGAAAAATATTTGAAATGAAAGGAACAATCTAGGTTCTGTTACCAATCATATCATGGGAAAGGTAGCTGAAAAAAAATTTGTTGAAGACAAAATCATGTCCCCAGAATTATATGTTGAAGCCCTAACCCCAAATGTGACTGTACAAAGTTAAATGAGGTGATAAGGATGAGGTCCTAATTTGTCATAACTAGTGCCCTTCTAAGAAAAGGAAGAGACTTCAGGGATGAACACACCCAGAGGAAAGGCCATATGAGGAATATTCAAGAAGGAAACAATCTGCCAGTTAAGGAAGAAGCCTCAGGAAAAACCAACCCTGTCAGCACCTTGATCTTGAACTTCTGTACTATAGAATGAATTTCTATTGTTGGAGAAACCCAGTGTGAGGTATTTTATTATGGCAGCCCTAGCTGACTAATACAACTTTTATGACTATCAGAAAAGACATTCACGATGACAAAACATTGCAACTGAAATTTGAAGAATAGCTAGAATTTAATGAAGTGAGAAGACCATTCTATGTAAAAAAAAAAAAAAAAAAAAGACAATGTGAAAAGGCACAGAAAATGGAAGGCATGTTCAGTTCATAGGATGTAAAAGACACCTGGAGCAAAATGAGAATGGGGGAGAGTGTCAGAAGGTGGGATTGAAGAGTGGGCAGGTCCCAGGTCAAGTAAGGCATAGTTGCTCATGGGAAAAAGTTGAGAATTTATTGTAAATACAGTGAGAAATGACTGAATATTTCTAAGAGCACTGATGATCATGATCTGACAAATACGTTATTTAATTAAAAAATCACTCCAGTTATTTATTTATTTGGTGAATGAGTTAAAAAAGGTAAGAATTGACAAAAATAAACCAGCTAGGTGACTGGAGTAGCCTTGCAGAAAGGAGTGTGTGTGTGTGTGTGTGTGTGTGTGTGTGTGTGTGTGTGTGTGTGTGTGTGTTAGAGGACAATGTTTAATAGTTATGTCTAGAATGAACACAGATTCATTCTAAGGAAAGGTAGATAAGCACAATTATATATGGCAGGCTGAATATTTAACCACTTAGAGGATGGACCACAGGATCAAGATTGTCATCACAGAGAGGTCGTCAGAGAAACTGAGAGGGCAGCATGTTCCCACACCATGGGAAGAAATCAGCCCCTTCATCTCAGGGAGATGGAGGAAGCCTTTGCTTTGTGTTTTTTCTCCATAATCACTGGGTTTCCCACAGGAGAGACACTACTGAATACAACTACCTCCCCTTTATTCACAACTATGGTTTTGATTAAACAGCCCCCTGCAAGAAGAAGTCCTTTCTGGGAAGGGCAATGAAAGATTTGTCATTTTCCAGAAAAACCTGGCAGTCTTTAGGTTCTGCTAATAGTAGTGATGAGTTAATTGTCCACCCTAACAAGCCTTCCACCAAGAAGCAGAAATAAACACTGGCAGGAGGTTGCATTAAAATAGCCAGGTGCTCTGTTCCAGCCCTCCCAAGACAGCATGAAACATGCAATTTACTGTTCTTGCTTAGGGTGACAGTGCTGGCCCAGGTCAGCAAGTTCAAGATGGAGAGGGGAACAATTTAAAAGCAAATGAAAAGCTATGGTTTTCTCACCACATGGTACAAGTGTACCTTGGCTAAAACCACTCCAGTCCTGTCATTTAAGCATCAGGCTTCCAGCCTCTTACACTCTCCTGTTAACTGGGATCTACAACAGAGAGCAGCAGCTGTGGGTTCAGCTCAGTTTTGCTGACCCACTTTGCTGAACCTGGCCTCTACTGCCCCCTTTTGGTGAACACATACTCCAGGTTCCCTACTTGAACCCTAAACCTTAACACTTTATCTCTAGGTCCCCTGCACAGCCTGACCAATGAGAGTGAATTATATACTTCTATAGTTTGCTTTTATGTCTTGACTTGACAACCAGACAAATGCTATTTACTCTCTGATTATCTGGGTCTAAGGGAGCCCCTATCCAAGAGGGACCATACCCATTCATGGAGTGATAAAATGTTAGAGTTGGAAGTTTCCTTAAAGTCTACCTAGCCCCAATGATTGAAATACATAACTTTTGTGTATATATCTTTGTCATTTTCAGTGCCTGTGGAAGACATCTCCAATTAATCATTCTATACTTTCTCAATGATCCCAGATGTGGTCTCAGTTCTTTTGCTTTCATTATTAATATTTTGGCTAAAATCAGAGATACAACCTATATATTGCTTAGTCAATGCCTTAATTTTACAGATAAGAAGCAGAGACCAAAAGCAGAGATAAGAATTTGATAAGAAACTACTCCCAGAAAAGAGCTCAATTCATTGAAAATCACTTTGTCCTTTAGAAGAAAGAATCCTGGTTTTGGGTGGGGTGAGGTGGATAGAAAATGGGAAGGGATTAAGACTTACAAATTGCCCATTAAAAATACAGTCATGGGGGTCTGACCTGTGGTGGCGCAGTGGATAAAGCATCGACCTGGAATGCTGAGGTTGCCGGTTCAAAACCCTGCACTGGTCTGGTCAAGGCACATATGGGAGTTGATGCTTACTGCTCCTCCCCCCCCCTTTCTCTCTCTGTCTCTCTCTCTCTCTCTCTCTCTCTCTCCTCTCTAAAAAAATGAATAAATAAAAATGTTAAAAAATAAACAACTACCAAGCTGATTTTAAAAAAAAATACAGTCATGGGGATATAAAGTACAGTATAGGGAATTTAGTCAATAATACTGTAATAATTATGAATGGTTTCAGGTTGGTACTAGAATTATCAGAGTAATCACTTGGCAAGTTTTATAAATGTCTAATCATTATTCTGCACACCTGAAACTAATATAATATTGTATGCCACCTATACTTGAAAAACAAAAAATATTAAAGAAAAGAAAAACAATTATTTTCATATTTTTTTAAAATAGTTCCAATTCTAAAGTATTACAGATATGGTGTGTAATACAATGAATATGCCCCCTTCAAAGTACCACATTGAAGCTAAAGGTAATAAAAGTTAACCGACATCATAAATTCTAATCCAATAGTACTGGCATCCTTATAAGAATAGGAGAGACACCAGGCATGCATATACACAGAAAAGTCCATATGAGGACACAGATAGAAAGTGGACATCTGCAAGCCAAAAAAAGAGCTGTTACCAGAAACCAACAATGCCAGTACCTTGACTTTGGATTTATAACCTCCAGAACTATGAGAACATAATCTGTTGCATAAACTACTCCATCTGTGGTATTTTGTTATAGCAGTCTGAGCTGTCTAGTACAGGTGGTTGTTCGTATATTCAGACACTTATTGTTTAACTAACATAGTGCTGAACACCCAGTATATTGGAATCCTCAAATGGGAAGACATTTTTCTAGATATCTCCTAATGGAGTGACTTCTGGATCAAAAGACTGTGCAGTGTTGTCTGAGAACATTGGTAATTGTTCTGAAGGAAACTATTGGTAGGTACTGACTATTGGGAGCAGAGGGAAACCCAGACGTTTTAGTGTTCAACCCTATTATTTTTAGACCAAACCTCAGATACATTTCTGAAGTTACATAATCATCAGTAGTTAAATTCAGGCTACAACTCAACTGTCTGATTCAGTACAGAGAAAAACATGTGATTTCTCATGCTGTCTTTATTAACTATAGCTAATAAAACAGATGTATTTGTCATGTGTAAAGTCATTATTTCAAACAGCTATGAACATCATCTCAAACCACCAGTGTAATCTTGTGAGAAAGGCATGTTTCTCCTTTGCCAATAAGAAAAGTAAGACAATACATTTGTACAACTTGCCAAAGATGATCATGATAGTGCTCATTTATATAACATTTACATGCAGCCCCTCTCCTTCCTTGGCACAGGGATGACTCGTTAGATTTTTTGGCAGAGCCATTAACTTGAACAATGAAGTGAACAGAAGCAACATGCCGAGGCTGAGACAGTGAAAACCCATGTGGGATCTATGAGCTTGTCCTTCTAACAAGCGATTGTGGAAACCCTTTATATTTCATGCAAATGGAAAGTTTTTTAAAAGCTGGAGTAGTGATACTTATATCTGAAAAAAATGGGCTTTAAAACAAAGGCTACACTAAGAGACAAACAAGGACACTACATAATGATACAGGGAGTGATCCAACAATAATCCTTACAGGCCTACCTCAAGAAACAAAAAAAATCTTAAATGAATAATCCAACTTTACACTTAAACTTGAAGGACAAAAAGCAACAAACAAATACCAGATGAATAGAAGGAATGAAATAATAAAGATCAGAGAAGAAGTAAACAAAATAGTGTCTAAAAAAACAATAAAATAAGATCAATGAAACCAAGAGCTGGTTCTTCCAAAAGGTTAACAAGATTGACCTACCTTTAACCAGACTCATTAAGAAAAAGAAACGACCAAAGAAATAAAATCAGAGATGACAGAGAAATAACAACAGACACCAAAGAAATATGGAGAATTATAAGAAAATATTACAAACAACTATACGCCAACACATTAGAAATCTGGACAAAATGAATAAATTTCTAGAAACATCCAATCTTCCAAAACTGAAAATATAAATAGATATGTTACAGCTAGTGAAATTAAAGGAGTAATAAAAAAATAAACTTTTAACAAACAAAAGTCCCAGACTGGATGGCTTCACTGGTGAATTATATCAAACATTCAAAGAAGAATTAACACCTATTATTCATAAACTATTCCAAAAAATTCAAGAGGAAGGAAGACTCCCAAACTCGTTTTGCAAAGACATCATTATCCTAATTCCAAAACCAAATAAGGACACTACAAAAAAAGAAAGTTACAGACCAAAATCACTGATAAATATAGTTGCTAAAATTCTCAACAAAATATTAGCAAACAGAATCCAGCAATACATTAAAACTCCATACACTATGATCAAGCTGGATTTATTCTAGTGATGCAAGGTTGGTACAACATCCACAAATTAATAAACGTGACACAACTCATAAACAAAGAAAGGATAAAAGTCAAATAATCATATCAATAAGTGCAGAAAAATCATTTGATAAAAAAATTTATGTTAAAAATTCTCAGCAAAGTGGGAATAGAGGAAACATAGCTCAATGTAAAGAAGGTCATATATGACATTGTACTCAATTGGAAAAGAAGACTACAACCATTTCCCTTAAGATCAGGAATAAGACAGGGATATTCACTATTAACTACTTTTATTTAGCACAGTTCTGGAAGTCCTAGCCTCAGTAACTAAACAAGAAGAAGAACTAAAAGGCATATAAATTGAGAAAGAAAAAATAAAACTATTATTATTTGCAAATGACATGATATTGTATATGGAAAACCCTAAAGATTATATACGAAACTACTAGAACTGAAAAAATGAATTCAGTAAAGTAGCAGAAAACAAAATAAACATCCATAAATCAGTTGCATTTTTATACATCAATAACAATCTATTAGAAAAGTCAACCAAGAAAACAGAACTATTGACAATTGCTTCAAATATATATATATATACCTCAGAATCAATTTAACCAAGGATGTAAAAGACAGTACTTAGAAAATATTTATAATACACTGAAGAAATTGAAGAAGAAAGAAGAAATAAATAAGTGGAAACATATAGTCTGTTCACAGATAGGAAGAATTAACATCATTAAAATGTCCATATTACCCCAAACAATCTATAGATTCAGTGTCATTCTTATCAAGATAACAATGGTATATTTCACAGAACTAGTACAAATATTACAAAAATTTATATGGAACCACAAAAGACTCTGAATAGGCAAAGCAATCTTGAGAAAGAATAAAGTTGGAAGAATAATGCCCCCTAATGACAAACTATACTACAATGCCATAGTAATCAAAACAGCATGGTACTGGAATAAAAACAGACATATAGATCAATGGAACAGAATAGAGAGTTCAGAAATCAACCCACAACTATATGGTCAATTAATATTTGACAAAGGAGGCAAGAGCATATAATGGTAAAGGCAGTCTATTCAATAAATGGTGTACAAAAAATTGAACAGATATGTGCAGAAAAAGTGAAACTAGACCACCTTCTTACACCATACACAAGAATCAACTCAAAATGAATTAAAAACATAAATATTATAATTGAAACCATAAAAACCTTAGAAAAACATAGGCAATAAAATCTTGACATTTATCACAGCAATATTTTTTTCTGATAAATCTTCTCAGGCAAGGAAAATGAAAGAAAAAGAAACAAATGGGACTACATTAAACTAAAAAAGTTTTTACACAGCAAATTAAACCATCAACAAAATAAAAAGACAACACACTGAATGAAAAATGTATTTGCCAATACCTTTGATAGGAGATTAATATCCAAAACTTATGAAGTACTTATAAAATTTAACACCAAAAACAAACAAACAACCCAACAATTCAATTAAAAAATAGACAAAGGATCTGAATAGACATTTTTCTAAAGAATACATACAGATGGCCAAGAAGCATATGAAAAGATGTAAACATCACTAACCCTCAGAGAAATGCAAATTAAAATGAGGTATCAACTCACATCTATCAGAATGGCTATCGTTGATAAATCAACAAACAAGTATTGGCAAGGGTATGGAGAAAAGAGAACTCTCATGCACTGTTGGTGGGACTGAAGATTGGTGCAGTCACTGTGGGAAGCAGTATGGAGTTACCTCAACAAATTAAAAATGAAGTTGCCTTTTGACCCAGTGATCACACTCTAGGAATATATTCGAAGAATTCTGAAACACTAATTTGAAAGAATATATGCATCACTACTATTTACAATAGCCAAGATATGGAAGCAACCAAGTGCCCATCAGTAGATTTGCGGATAAAAAAAAAACCCAAAAAACTGGTATATTTATACAATAGAATATGGCATGACTGTGAAAAAGAAGGAAATCTTACCATTTGTGACAGTATGGATGGACCTGGAGAGCATTATGCTAAGTGAATAAGCCAGTCAGAGAAAGACAAGTACCATATAATTTCAGTCCTATGTGGATTTTAATGAACCAAAGAAACTAACAAGCAAAATAGAAATAGGTCTATAGACAGCAGTCTGACAGCTGTCGGGTGGGGGCATAAGGGAGAATAAAGAAATTGAGCAAAAATGGTAAAAAAAAAAAAAAGAGTAAATAGAAGAACTCATGGACATGGACAACAGTGTGGTGGTTGTGAGGAGGGGAGAGGGAGGAGAGGTTGAAGAGGATATAGCAGGAATAAATGGTGATGGATAGACTTGACTTGGGAGGTAGGTGAATACACAATACAGTGCACAAAGACATGTTGTAGAATTGGGCAACTGAAAGCTGTATAATTGTATCACCCTAATAAATTCAACTAAGAGATTAAAAAAATATTTCATTCCTAAATTTCTTGAATTCTTTGTAGCATTAATAATATATTTTTTATGTTATTACCCATTTTTAGATAGCCAATTTAAATATAAGGTAGTGAAGTAGTTTATTAATGAACCAATTCATTTGATGACTACAAAAAAAAATTAAAATCTAGGATTCCATTCCATGGAATACTAGCTAGATAGTTTTAAGCACATTAATTACTATACCCGTGACTATTTTATTTTTATTTTTTATTAACTTTAATGGGGTGACACCAATAAATCAGGGTACATATGTACAATGAAAACATCTCCAGATTATCTTATCATTCAATTGTGTTGCATACCCATCACCCAAAGTCAAATTGTCCTCTGTCATCTTCTATCTGGTTTTCCCTGTGCCCCTCCCCTTCTCCCTATTTCACCCTCCCCTCCCTCCCCCCACCCCGTAACCACCACACTCTTGTCCATGTCTCATAGTCTCACTTTTATGTCCCACCTATGTATGAAATCATGCTGTTCTCAGTTTTTTTCTGTTTTACTTATTTCACTCCGTATAATGTTATCAAGGACCATCCATTTTGTTATAAATGATCCGATGTCATCATTTCTTATGGCTAAGTAGTATTCCATAGTATATATGTACCAAAGCTTTTATATATATATATATATATATATATATATATATATATATATATATATATATATATATATATATATATATATAAAATTTATTATTATTAATTCTAATGGGGTGACACCAATAAATCAGGGTACATATGTACAATGAAAACATCTCCAGGTTATCTTATCATTCAATTGTGTTGCATACCCATCACCATAAGTCAAATTGTCCTCTGTCACCTTCAATCTGGTTTTCCCTGTGTCCCTCCCTTCCTCCCTATCCCACTCTTCCCTCCCTCCCCCCATCCCAAAACCACCACTCTCTTGTCCATGTCTCATATTCTCACTTTTATGTCCCACCTATGTATGAAATCATGCTGTTCTCAGTTTTTCTTTTTTTCTGATTTACTTATTTCACTCCGTATAATGTTATCAAGGTCCATCCATTTTGTTATAAATGATCCGATGTCATCATTTCTTATGGCTGAGTAGTATTCCATAGTATATATGTACCATAGCTTTTTAATCCACATGTCCTCTGACGGACACTTGGGCTGGTTCCAGATCTTCGCTATTGTGAACAATGCTGCCACGAACATGGGGGTGCATTTCTTCTTTTCGAACAGTGTTATGGTGTTCTTAGGGTATATTCCTAAAAGTGAAATAGCCGGGTCAAAAGGCAATTCGACTTTTAATTTTTTGAGGAATCTCCAAACTGTTTTCCACAGTGGCTGCACCAGTCTGCATTCCCACCAGCAGTGCAGAAGGGTTCCCTTTTCTCCACATCCTCGCCAGCACTTACTCTTTGTTGTTTTGCTGATGAGTGCCATTCTGACTGGTGTGAGGTGATATCTCATTGTGGTTTTAATTTGCATTTCTCTAATGATTAGTGATGTTGAGCATTTTTTCATATGTCTTTTGGCCATATGTATGTCTTCTTTGGAGAAATTTCTATTCATTTCTTTTGCCCATTTTTTGATTGGATTGTTTGTCTTCCTGGTGTTGAGTTTTATAAGTTCTTTATAAATTTTGGTTATTAACCCCTTATCAGACGTGCTGTCGAATATGTTCTCCCATTGTGTGGTTTTTCTTTTTTTAAAGTTTTTTTTTTCCCCCCACAGGGACAGAGAGAGAGTCAGAGAGAGGAATAGATAGGGACAGACAGACAGGAACAGAGAGAAATGAGAAGCATCAATCATTAGTTTTTCGTTGTCGTTGCGACACCATAGTTGTTCATTGATTGCTTTCTCACACATGCCTTGACCGCAGGCCTTCAGTAGAGTGAGCAACCCCTTGCTGGAGCCAGCGACCATTGGGTCCAAGCTGGAGAGCTCTTGCTCAAGCCAGATGGGCCCGCGCTCAAGCTGGCAACCTCGGGGTCTCAAACCTGGGTCTTCCATATCCCAGTCCGATGCTCTATCCACTGTGCCACTGCCTGGATATAGTAGCCTTTATGTCATAAGATTGCTTTGATGATTAAATGAGACAATAAAAAAAACACACATTTTAATAGATACTATTGGCAATTGGCATATGATAGGCGCTCAACAAATGCTAGTTATTATTATTTTTATTATTACCAATGTCATTGTTATGTGTTTTAGTATCTATTCCTGAATGCTAGCAATGCTGAACTATTACTATATATTTAATATCCAAGATGATCAGTTATCAGGTCAGAGAGAGAAAAAAGATTACGCAGCCAGTTCAGGATATAGCATTATACACTGGGAACATTAAATTTCGAGTTTAATAAAATATTGTGAGAGATTTTGTAAGCCACAAGCATTATCTATGCCTTTTACTGTCTTGTAGTTACCTGGAAAGTTGTAGAAAAATGACAGCAATACAATTTTTTTTTTATTTATAGAAATGCACATTATATCCTGGAATGCAGTGGATTATCATCATCCTCTGGGTAGTAAATAGCTTTTTGCAAATTTGAAATTCACAATTCATTTGTAAATTTATTTCAGCATTTCTTATCTGACTATAATGTGTGGAACTTTGAGTTTTCCTTTGAACAAGTTGTAACATCTTACAGCTTCCCTTATTGATACAAAAAAATACATTTATTTTGTATGCGAGGCATAATTTTACCTTACAAATACATACTTTTTAACAAGTTTGAAAACTGAATTCAGGAACATGCTTTATTATTTATTGTGGTATAACCTTCAGCCATCACTTAACTTGTAATTCTTTAGGGTTCCGTCTCAATCAAATGATAAAATATGTATATATCTACAGTTGACCCTTGAACAACATGGGTTTGAACTGCATGGAGAACTGCATGTATCCATTTACACTCAGATTTTTTTTAGTAAATACTGCAAATATATTTTCTCTTCCTTATGATTGTATTAATAACATTTTTTTCTCCAGCTTACATTTTCGTAATAATACAATATATAATATATACAAATGTATTATTTAACTGATTATTTTATCAATAAGGCTTCTGTTCAGCAGTAGGTAATTAGTAGTTACGTTTTTGGGAAGTCAAACATTATATGCAGATTTTCAACTCGACAGGGATTGGTAACCTTTGTGTTACTCAGGGATCCAACTGTATAGCTATATCATCCTGCTTTCCTCAGGGTAATTCTAAGACTCTATTGGAAAACAAAAAAGGATAAGAAAGTGATTGGAAACTGTAGACTTTTGTATGAATACCACAGAGCAGAATGATTCTATTTGGACAGAGTAGAGGCAAAGGCAGGGTAAGTGGCCCATGATCAGCAATTTGTTGGTAGAGACAGAAACATAGCCAGGTTGGCTGCTATAGTCCAGAATCCTCACTGGATCACTATTTTCCCATAAGAGGAAACTGGTAGCAGAGTGATTTTGTGTGTTATCAAGGAGATAATAAGCTCAGTAAAGGGTCCATTAGAGTCCAGCCTGCAAGGCAAGTAGGTTTCATTTGTAAATTATCCCTCAGGACCTCAAATGCAACCACCTCCTTCCACACAGCTCTGGCCCACGGTGAGCCCTGATGGAAGAACCAATCCATCCCCACGGAATGGCGATGTTGAATTCAAAGCTCAGACATGCAATTTTCCCGTTTAAAAAAAAGCTCACCTTACCTTCCATTTCTTCTTAACTCACCAGCTTGAAGCTGCTTAATTTAGTGAAGCAACTTTCAGAGTAAGTAGTAAATTCTTGGAGGCAGAGGAAGCTTTAAAATCTTAATACCCAACCCCTCTTGAAAGCATATACCCCTCACCTTCATTGGCTCAGCCTTCATCTGAGATGATGTTTACACCAGGTTTATTATCTTTTATTTTTCTTTTTTGCCTTTGGCCAGATACATCAGTGTGTGTGTGTGTGTGTGTGTGTGTCTGTGTGTGTGTGTGTGTGTGTGTGTGTTTACTGAGCTAACATTACATAGGAATCTTGGTTCCTGAACCCAAAGTGATATCATGCAGGGTCTCCGTTAAACTGCTGTATCTCAGCTACAAAGAGAGCAGATTCATCTCAGTGCGTGCTCCTTATTGAAGCCGGGCTTAATTTGATTTTTACAGTTCTATTTATTAAACATCAGTAACCTTTCACCAGCAGTAAAGTCATAAAAAGAGAGGAAAACAGAGACAGAGACAGATAGAGACATAGACAGTAGAGTGGGAAAAGAGGGGTGGGTGACAGAATGAAGGAAGAAAATAAACACAGCTGTCTCCCCTTATGCACAGGGGATACATTCCAAGACCCTCTGCAGAGATCTGAAATCACAGATAGTACTAAACCCTATAGAAATTATGGTTTTTCCTTTATGTATATACTTATGTTCAAGTTTAATTTATAAGTTAGGCACAGTAGAAGATTAACAGTAGCTAATAATAAAATAGAACAATTATAAATAACAACATACTCTAATAATAAACTTATGTGAATGTGGTCTCCCTCTTTTTTCTCAAAATATCCGTCGCACTGCACCCCCCTCCTTCTTGTGATGAGGTGAAGCAGTGAGATGAAGTGAGCTGAATGCTGAATGTGATGTGGCATTAGTCTACTCTTGACCTCCCAGCAGTGTGTCAAAAGGAGGATCATCTGCTCTGGGTGATCCTGGATCATCGAGCCTTGACTCCAGCAAACCCAAAATGCCAGCATCGCTACCCTTGCCCTTTGGAGTCATTATTAAGTAAAACAGAGGTTATTTTCATAGGAGCACCATGGTACTTTGACCGTCCATCTGATAACCTAGACAGTTGCTCAGTGACTAATGGACAAGTAGTGTCTACTTCATGGGTATGCTGGACAAAGGAAGAATTAATACTCTGGGTGGGATGGAGTGAAAAGTCACAAGATTTCATCACACTGCTTAGCAGGGTGCATGATTTACCAACTCATGAACTGTTTATTTCTAGAATTTTTCATGAAATATTTTCAGATCACAGTTGACCATGAGTAACTGCAACTCAAAAAGCAAAATCAAGGCTAAGGGAGGAGTCCAGTTCATCATCTGGCCTAAAGAGTTCACTTTAGATCCCATAACCAGCTTGAGGGAAGTCCTGAAGCCTCTCTGGGCTATAGTTCCTCCATTGAACTGGAAGATCTCTCAGAAGCATGGCTCCGGAGTTCTAATCTAGAACATAAAATGACTGTTGCTCGCAGAAATGCACTTCACAGAGTATCAAAATGCAGAGGCACTCTGTAAGTACTGCCTGGAGAGGGATATTTACTGCCTTTGGGTGGTGGAAGAGACCAAAGCTTTACAGAAATCACCAAATGCTAAATGGCCCAGGGAAGCTCCTTGTGGACCTCTTTCCTGGCTTCTAATTCATCAACCCCGAATTACCCTTTCCATTACACGACTATGTGAATAAAGCAAAATGCTATGTGCTGGCAAAAATCGAGCTGCATTTAGGGAGGTTTTTTATGGTGTGGTTAAAAGGCTGCTCTGTATCTATTTTGGAGAAACATTCAAGGATCCTAGGGGAGCACAGCAGAGGAATGAAACCGAGAGGGAGAATCTCCCTCTACTTCCAGTGTAGTCAGTTTTGTACACTTTCTGGAATCAAGAGGTTGAGAAATTAAAGTGATACTCAAGGGTCAAAATTCACAGAGTGAGACATCGTCATCACTGCCATGATCGACAACATCACTCTCATCCTCATCACTGTCTTCCTCCATCTCTACCTCTTCTTCCCTCTCCTCTTCCTCCTCCTCCTTGTCCTCCTCTTCTTTTTCTTCTCCTCTTTCTTCTTCTTCTTCTCCTTCTCATCCTTCTCCTTCTCCTTCTCCTCTCTTCCTTTTTTACTCATGGAGTTACCACTCCTGGAAACCACCTGGCTAACAAGAAACTCAACGGTAAGCCCTCCATCTTTCAGTTGCAAAAATGCTGTGGATTACTTTTGCCTACTGCCCTTCTTTCCTATGATCACCTCTCATTCCCAGCACCCTAACTTTCACATACTAAGGATTTTCCGGCACCCTCGGAGATAAGCACTGATACTGGGTCCTTTTTATGAACCCATTATTTAAATACCTTGCCCAAGTTGCTCCGTTTTAATCCAATTCTGTCTGATTCAACTGCCTTGATCAACATCAATCTACTGCCTTCTGCTGTGAGATCTTCTGCTTGATCGCTCTAGTTAAAAATCAGTTCCTCCTTCCTCCACTTCTCTTTTCTTTGTCAGACTACTCGAATGTTAATGTGGGTTAAAAGCTTCCAAGGCTCTTACTCAACTATAGGTTCTGATTCAGGATGGCTGGGGTGTGGCTTGAGAGTCTATCTGTCAAGCCTCCTCCCAGCTGTTGCTGCTGCTGCTGCCGCAGCCACCACCGCTGTCATTCTCGGGAAACCAACTTTGGTAGCAAGGCCCTGGACAAACTTCACTTCGTCTGTTTTCCATATATGTTTTGTGACTTCCACTGTTTTATAGAAACAATCACGGTTTATTCCATTGGAATACCTAATTAAACCATTAATTAGCATGCATCTCGGACAGTTATTACATACTGATTTTTATTCTAGGTTTTGAATATTAATTATCTTACCCCACTCCAAATCTGTTTATTGAACCCAGAAAATAGTGGTGTACAATTATTTTGCATCTGCCAAAATACCTTACATAGGATTGTAAACACATTAGTCGGCCAGGAAACTTTTCTGAATGACTAAATTATGAAGGTAGATACTTAAGGAGCTGTTAGTGATGGGAAGGGGATGAGGTGTGAGAGACAGCCTTGGCACATGTTCTGGTCTCTGTGAGATATCCTCTGAAGGAAATGATAGATATTTCCCAAAGCATAAGCAGTTATTGGGGCGGGGGGGAGTCCCAAGTACCAGGGAAGCAGAAAGCTAGCATGTTGAAAGGGAAAGGCCATATGACTAAGATGCTAGTGACCTGGCATGTGGTCTTAACAGTGCTTCTCCTTCCCTGATTAGCAGAGCATCACCTAACCTCTGGGGGCCTCCTTTTCCCTGTTAGGAAATGATGAGTTTGGGCTGCATCGGGGTTCATCCTGCTCAAACCATCATGAGCCCCCAATGTCCCTGGCTGTGGAAACAGGAAGAATGGAAACGTAGTCAGGGCAGAGTGCATTGTGGCAGTTTCTTCTGTCTCTTTTCATTCTCAAAGAGGTAAAAAGGACATTGTGTGCTCTGGGCATCAATGTGGCTGCAGTTGCTACGGTCTCTTTGGGTTTCATTCGTCACAGCTGCCTGTAAACTGCCAAGTGGTGGGTGACAGGGGTGCTGCTTGAATGAGCTCCATCAGTGATCAATTTACTATCCTATGGCTATTCAAGATTGCACCTCATTTACTCAAAGAATGTTCTAAGACAAAAATCTCTGCGGACGTGACTGAATCGGGTCACGTTTCCACTGTCACTTGGGCAGCAGGTGTGGCTGGATTCCCAACACTGCAAGGAGGCACTACTAGGGAAGCGTGTGGACAAATCACGTTACCTGGCGCTGTGGAAAATTATTCCAGGTTCCCAGCAAGGCCTCATAGGGACAAAGAGGCTCTTGATTGAGACCAAATGAGGGTCAGTGATTCATAGTTAAAAGATTCCTAAATGTAATAGCTAAATGCTATCCTCACCTGCAAACTGAGGAAACAATTTCCTCTCATTTTTCTCAGGAAACTTAGTGGTGTGCAATATTTGTCACAGTGCTAGGTATACAACGAGTGTATGTTCACTAGATGAATGGAATAAGTTAGCAAATATTTACTAAGTCCTGAGCTAGAAATTTTGTATACAAATATTTTAGTTTTCTTTTGCCACTTGACAAACCACTGCAAAACTCAATGGCTAAAAAAATCATGTTATTATATCCCACAGTTGTGGGTGGAATGGATTCAACTGGATAGTTCCATCACTGGGCTCTGTTCATCTGCAGACTTAGCAAAGCTGAAATGCAGAATACAGCTCACTCATATAATGATGGCTATTGCTAGGTGATCAACCAATGTCTGAGTTCTTTCTATTAATAATATGCCTTCCATATGGGGTGGGCTTCTCACAGCACAACATAGCACATAAATTCATAGATTTCAGAAAGCCTCTTGTTTCAGCCTCAAAAGTCCCAGACTATCACTTCTATTTATTTATTTATGACAGAGAGAGGAACAGATAGGGACAGAGAGGAAGGGAGAGAGATGAGAAGCATCAATCAGTTCTTTGTTGTGGCACCTCAGTTGTTCATTGATTGCTTGCTATATGTGTTTGACCGGGGGGGGCGGTATGGGGGGCTACAGCAGACTGAGTGACCCTTTGCTCAAGCCAGTGACCTTGGGGTTTAGAACCTGGGTCCTCCGCATCCCAGTCTGACGCTCTATCCACTGCGCCACCGCCTGGTCAAGCCAGAATATTACATCTTAAAAGGTGTTATCTCCTGAATTCATCTGCATACCATCTGACTTCAAATTTACTGACTCGTCACTGTTGCTGTTAGCCGCCACAGATCCTACCATTGTTCTGCCCTGATTTCTCTCTGTGGTTGACACCTCATTTAATTTATTACTGTAGGGTTGCTGAACCAAGAGATTTCTGCCAGCTTTGTGTGGCAGGGCTCATGCAGTGGTGGATCCATCCCAACATTACATATGACTAAAACCTAAATATTGGCCATCACTTTCCTAAATTTTCTTTCCCTGTGTACCATGAGAACTAGAGCACTAGATAATTCTTACCTGGACCACACCTGCTGGTATATTTCCATGGCAACTTCTAAACTTTCTCTGATAAATGATACCCATCACTGCCACTTACCATAATTCATGTCACTTTCTTAAGTATTATACATTTAAACATATCTATGACAGTGTTAAGTTATTTTAATTTTCCAAACAGTATTTTTTGCAGAGAAATTGACTTAATTTGAAACCAACTTATTGTTAAGTTCAAATTTAAAGCAGCTTGTGCCTCTCCTTCCCCATTAGTAGATGAATAAGAAACAATCCAAGCATACAGGGGACTCACAATGCAGTAAAGAAGCAACGTGGTCCCCATGCAATAATAACTATATGCACAGGTGGCTAGAGAGTAAAAAAGAAATGTCCGCAACCTAAACAGGTGATGACAAGGATGCTGAGGACAGCAGAGGAGGGTTTTGAGAGGAGGGAATATCTACATTGAAGTCTTAAGGTATTATTCAGCATAGTTCTAACAAAATAAAAGAAATGGGGGAAGGGTAGAGAATGCACAGAACATTCTAGGAAGGAAAAAATTGCTGAACCAAGAAAATGAAACTATTGACCATGCATAAAAACCAAGATGTTGACTAATGGGGAAAAAGCCACTGAATCACATAGGAGAAGAGTATGGAGATAGGATTAGTTTTACACATAGATTTTCCAGTGAATCAGCATTTTCTGCTTTCCCTGTCGGCTTCTCCTTCCAGTAGTCTTCCAGTGATAGCAACAGCGACTGCTGGAAGGGCAGACCCATATCCTCATTCTGAATGACCCAAACCCATAGTTTACACTGTTGGCTGTGCATTAGAACCACCTGAAAATACTTTAAAATAAAATTTAAAAAAAACCTCCTAAGTTAGTATCTATGCATGCACATATGAATGCATACAGAGCAATTCTAATTCACATTCACAGTGTAGAACCATTGACATAGTGAAAACTAATACGTGAAACAACCCGTGTAAAGATACTCACCTTCACTCATAATGTGAGTTTTGCAAATTAGAACCATTTCTTACCTGTCAGACTGATATATAATGTGTGATAACACATTCTATTGGCCAGGCTCTGGGCAATCTAATTCCCTCATGCCTTGCTGATCAGAATCCAGATTGGTACCATCATTTTCTATGGGAATTTGGCAATATTTAATAAAAATGCATTTATTTTCTAACTCAGTAATCCCACATGTAAGAAATGTATCCTTATTTTTGTCCTCCAGTATACAAAACTATCTATACACAAGTTTATTCACTTAAGCATTACTTGTGATTAAAAAAAAAAAAGGGAAACAATGACATAAAAAGGCTTCATGATAGAGTAGCTGAATAAACTTTGGTATAGCTTCAAGGTCAAGGCAACGGTGTGCAGTTGAAAAAGAAAGAAGATGATCTCTATAGACTGACCGAAGAGTTTCCAGGATATCCTGTCATTTAAAGAAGCAAAATAAATAAATAAATAAATACATAGATAAATAAATAAAATAAAAAAGATGTATCTATAGAAATGATACCTATTGTGTAAGAAAGAAGAGGTAATAATAAAATGCACGTTTCTGCTCAACTGCACACAAAAAATCCAAGAAAAGAGAACTTAGAGACTGATGAAATTGCTTTTCAATGGGCTTAAGTTCAGTGAGTAAGCACATCAGTGTAGTGCACCTCTTTAGGGATAGCCTTTTGTCTGGTTTTACCTTTGGTACCAGATTAATTAATCACATAATAAAAAAATAATATTAACATGGAGGGGGAAGAAAGATAAAATAGGATACACACAGAAACACATCTCTCTTTACTGAGTTTCAAACGAATGGCATCACCACACCAAAGGGGAAAAATAGCAACTCACCCAACCACTTTTACAACTCAATAGTTTAAAATGATCAGGTGATATTGATGTAGAGGCAGTATTGTGAGCCACTAATAGGGAAAAAAACTAATACATGTTATAATAATTTCTACAACCATGTTTATTTTTTGAGGTCAGGTTCTTAATTTCTCATTGACAAGATTAGATTAGCAATTATCCCTGAGCTGTGGCCAGGTACATGGCACATTTTTATCCACTTAAGCTATTCAGGTTTATTTCAGAAGGCAAAGGTGGGTTCAAATCCCACCCAAAAGGCATAGGTGCTAATGGAGTAAAAATAATCACACCCCAATTATGGGTGATTCTGTTTAGGCAAAAAGGGAAAATGGAAAAATATATTCACAGATGAAAAGGGAAGCAGATTGACACACCCTGCAAGAAACTGTGCACACTGAGGGGCAGGGATGGAACCAAGTCTGGTCCAGAAGGCAACACATGCTATTTTAAATGAATGACAACAAAGAATAGAATTTAGAAGAATAGGCAGTTTTTAAAGTTCTAACTTTGAGTAAGGAGGATGGCTGGTAATTAGATTGATCACACAATAAAAACAGAGGCACATAGATTTTTAAAGACCCAGACAACTAAAAATAGTCATACCAGTCTCACGGGAAAGAATATATTACAAGATTCCAACACACTACAGTCCCGGACAGGATAGGTTTCTCAAATCATAGTGTGCACCAGGTGAAGCTAGAAGCTTGTCACAGTGACGATTCTTTAGCTCCATCACAGTAATTCAACAGGACAGGGACTGAGTCCCAGTGATCTGATTTTAAATGATCTTTTAAAGAGATTCAGACGTAGGTGGGCTAATCACCAAGGTTTGATGAACCACTATAACAGAGAGAAAATAAAATGATGGCTCTTTCCTAGACAGTTTCAGATACTGAAACAAGAATAAGAATCCAGCTGACAGAATTTAGAATTCAGATATGAACTTAACCATCAGCCTGGCTAATAACATCTATCCCAATATTAATCAGATTTAGAATAAAAAATTCATTTATTAGTGTGCACTTTCTATGCATTGCGCCATTTAGATCTCATGCTCGTTTTAGGAGGGAACTACAAAGTGACGTGTTGAGCATCACCTCCATAAGTGGAAGAGATGGGAATTCAGCCTGACAATGAAAACTGTGAGTTTCACCACTGTAATATATGGTACCTTCTTGAGAGAAAACAATAGAGAGGTGATAGCAGAATTGATAGTAATTCAAGTCTAAAAAACTTGGGACTGTAGAGTTTTGTAGAAATTGTAATTAGTATCAGTCTTAACCTCAGAGGCAAGTGGAAGCAGAAATGGTAGTTAAGACTGACCTTACAGGAAACAATATAAGCGGTTATAAAAAGAGCATTTTTGATAAGATTCCCAAAGCACAGGCAACATAGGTAAAATAAAAAAAAGTGGGACTACATCAAACAAAGGGGTTTCTGAATAGCAAAGGAAGCAATCAACAAAATGAAAAGGCAAACTACAAAATGGAAAAAAGTATTTATAATTATATATCTGATAGGGACTTACTCTCCAAAATATATAAAGAATACATACAACTCAATAACATAAAAGCAAATAATCCAATTTAAAAATGGGCAAAGGACCAGAATAGACTTTCTTTTCAAAGAAGACACATGACCAATGAGTATATAAAAAGGTGCTCAACATCATGAATCGTCAGGGAAATGCAAATCAAATTCACAATGAGATATCACCCCATACCTGCTATGACTGCTGTTATAAAAAGAAAAAAGGATCAGTTGGTGAGGAGGTGAAGAAAAGGAAACCTTTATACACCGTTGGTGAAAATATAATCTGATACAGGCATTATGGACAACAGTATGTAGGTTTCTCAAAAAATAAAAAACTGAACTACTATGTAACCTAGCAATTTCACTACAGGTATATAGCTGAGTGAACTGAAATTAATATTTTGAAGAGAGATATCAGCACACCCATATTCATTACAGCATAATTCACAATAGCAAAGATATGAAAACCACCTAAATGTCCAGCAGATGAATGGATAAAGAAAATGTGGTGTACACACACACACACAATGTTAACTATATGAAGTAATGGATGTGCTAATTCTCATGATCTTGGTAATCATCCTACAATATATATCCATATCAAGTCATCATCTTGTACATTTTAAATATATGGAATTATTCCTCAATAAAATCTTTTTAAAAGAGTTAATATACCTCTGATGCATTTGGGGGAGGGGTCTACAGTTATTCTCAAGCAGAGAATATATATTATCAAGGGCCTTGAATTTTTGGTTTCATCACAGGTATTTCATGATGTTGAGGATATTGACTAATATTTCTTGTCCTCAGAATTCCTGTTGATGAAATAAGAATGTCAGTCTATGTACTTTGTTAAGGAATAGGGAGAACTAGGAGATGAGAAACTGATTCCATACTTTTCAAAGAAAAGAGAATTAAAGCCCAAGATAGAATCCCATCAATTCCTAATTATATCAGACTAAAGCATCTCTGAATTGATAATTTCATGCAAATTATAAAACATTTTTTCTATTTATAAGTAAAAGTTACCTTTCAAAACTTGAAAAATGATTTGAGTGCTAAAGTAACCTAAAGACAGTCATTTTTTTAAATATAAGACACTATGTACAAAACCACCTATTTGAAAATGTTCATAGGCTGCCATTTTTGTTCAAGATAAAACTCTGATCCAAAAATTGGTTATGAGAAATGATTTGAAAACATATCAGCAATGCTGAAGTTAGCCCATTCCTTGTCAACCTCTTCTGAATGGATTTGTGGAAGCATCATGCAGAATGAGAGATGCTGTCACATGATCTTTCCTCAACACCATTAACCCTATATTTCCATCCAGGTACTATATGCCCTAAAGGTCCTGGAGGAACATAAAGTAAAGTTGCAATCCAGATTCTCAAAACAAACAAGTAAACAACCCTAAATGGTAGCCACTCCATTCTAAATTATTCCCTCTTCCTCCGAAGCTTCTGAGTATCTAGCTAAATTTCTGTGTTGCTGAATAGCAGAAATCAATATGGACCGATGTGCTCACTGAAGTGACCGAGCACACAGCCAGCTTCATCGACATCCCCACCAGGCACTGAGCCCCTAGGTTGTGTAGTAGTCACTTTACATACATTATTCTATTTAATCCAAAACTGGCTCTGTTTTTGGCAAGTTTTCTGGTTTCCTTGGTTACCATTTAGTAACTTTGGTCCGACGCTATGCTACTGCTGATACCCGGATTGTTTCTGGTGATAGCCTCACATAATTTGGCCCTTTGCCCTCAAATAACACAAAAATGAAGGAAAAAGCAGATATGCAAATTGAATGGCGTGATGCATTTTGGTAACAGATATAAAAGGAGGAGGCGAGTCCTTGTGTTATAGGAACCTAGGAGAAGTTGTAACTAGCTCTACAAGTGAAAAGAAGCTTCACAGAGGAGAAGCTGTAAGAAAGGACTCCTGTCCAACAATTTCTTCTCCACTGAGGCCTGAAATCCCAACATCATTTACTAAACTGTGCACAGCAACATGGTGGTGGGGAGATTTAAGCAAGAGATCTTTAGCGGGAGTCTCCTCTCTTCCTTCCCACTTCCCTATCCCCTTTCCTCCCCATGGGACCAGTTAGGCTTAGCAGAAACCAGCATGCAGCTGCTAAATTTCTAGCCCCAGTCACCGTTCCATTTCTACCAACTATTATAGCATTTTCTAAGGATGAGAAGACAATCACTTATCATGCTGATTGTGACAAGGACCCCCCTCTTAAGATACGGGTAAGAAAATTCGGGGTCACCCCTTAATTGACCCATTGATTTTGGAATTCAATTTCTCCTCCAGATATCTATTTTCACTAAGAGGAAAGTTGTTTGAGAAATACAGGAGGGCTTCAGCCATTTTTATTTCTCTCCTTCCCCCCCCTTTCTTTTTTTTCAGGCAGAGGGTAATTTGTATAGTAGCTGAAATAAAAGCAGCTTAACTGATGAAATCCATGGTCAAAGCCTGTGGACATCATTGAGAAGTTAATGAAATTTCTGTGCCTGGAACAGATTATTAGGCAACAGCTGAGATTGGAAAAAGATTAAGCTACTGAATTGCTGGCAGAACCAAAGGCAGGAGTCTAAAGTCAGCATTCATCATGGCTCATAGGAGATGAACAATTCGGGAAATAGAATTGGGTGATTTGTTCTGAGCTCTGAAACCATCGTGCCTTGTCCTTTCCTGACCTAAATGGGTGGACATTGTGTCTCTTGCCCAAATGCACCCTGTCACACCCCTGCTCAAAAATGTCAATAGCACCTCAGTGCTCCTGCACATAGTCTGGCACTCTAGGACCTCCAGGATGGTCGGTCCCTGTAGCCTCTGTCCACAGTACATCTCATTGCTTTCCTACATAGAGTACCATTTGGGGTGTACCAGGCCTTTCTTTGCACAGAGTAGACATCGGCTATGTGTTACTCTCTGCTTTCTATTTCCACATCTTGTTTTATACCATTTCCCCATCTGGAAACAATCCTCCTCACCCCCTTTCTATTTAGCTGCAATATAAATAGCACAAATGGGATTTTGCATTAATTATGATACAGTTTGTAGGAGTGCTTGCCTGAGCGCCACTCTGTACATGCTTGTGTGCAAACACAAAAGAATCAGAAATGTTTTCTGATCACGAGAAAACCAGAGGTTCAGAAGAACAATGGGGTAATCAGAAAAAGTCATCTTCTAATAAATTCTTACAGTATCTTAATGGCTCCCACTTACCGCATGTTTATTAGGCGCCAAGTCTTGTACTAAATGCTCTGCATGTACTCCCACTTTTATTTGTCACAAATATTTTGTGAGTGAGCTATTATAATTACTGCAAAGAAGGTTGAGTTATCCATCCAAAGTGAGTAACTAAACAGAGACATGACGTGGAGTCTCTCTGACACCCAAGTATGTCTTCTTTCCACAGCGTCTTGGTGACGACTGACTTAGCTTTAGCATATAGAATGAACCAGAGACGAGCGTAGGACTAACAAAAGAGTGCATAGTTAAAGAATCCCTTAGTATTCTGGGCAAGAGTTAACGCTATATGGCTAAGTAACAGGGTGTCCATTAGAGTGGGGAAAAGTGACCAATATGGTAAGATAGACCCTTTAAGAATTACTGACACATTGTGTGTAGGGAGTAGAAAGAGAGAGTTGAAGCAGATAACACTGAGCTTCAACCCTGTTGAATGCAGTCTATGCCGAGAGAAGAGAATAAATCTGGAAGTGGTGATTTCCCTGCAACATAGGTCCATTGGCCAAAACTTTCTTCTGGATAAAAGTCCTTCCAAGTCACCAAAAGAGCAGCAATCCCCACAAGAGTCTCCAATTCTCCAAACTAATGAGCATCAATCTCCCTGCCTTGCCTGTCACTTGTCAGGACCCCAGTGTCTCGTTCCCACAGGACTTGGCTCCTTCTCTAAAGCAGAGATGAGAAAGGAATAGAAGAGGTTGGGAGAGGGAATGGTTCATCTTCCTTCAATGCCCGCCACCGTGGAGTAAAGTAAATTGGCCTGCACTTGATTTTTTATTTAACTTGTTTGTGCAGTAAAATGCTTCGGGAAGCAGATTAACTTTCCCCGCTCAATACTGACTAATTGATTCACCTACCTTGAAGCCGAAGCTTGCAAGGCCTTTGATAAATAGATTGAGAGGCTGTCCCTGCTTCATAACTGCTTCCGCAAGCAAAGGGCTCAACTAGGACAGCGAATCCTAAGTATTTATTCTCCAGCGATTAAAAGTTCCGGGGTTGGGGTCAGGAGGACCAAGTATTTTCCTCCTCCACTGGAGACACACTCATTTTATTGGGTGACATCAAGGTTATGGGGAAGCAATTTCAGAGACAGCACAGGGGCTGACTATGTGCAGAGCATGCTATGGACCGGAGGCTGTTTGTCAAAAGCATCCAGGATCTTAACGACGCATCAGGAAAATCTTATGAGACAGATATTGCAATTCAAACTCTGGGGGTATGGAAACTGATAGAGGAGAGATTAAATAACTAGACTAAGATAGCACAGGTAAGAAATGGTGGAGTTAGAATTCTAACCCAGATGCTTTTAACCCTAATACCATGCTCTTACTATATTACCTTTCACCTATCAACACAGAGCCCAAGTACATTCCTGTTTTAAAAATTGAAACCCAACAGTAAGTAGTTAAATCAGGGGTTTAAAACTGAGAACAATGGCAAGAAAAAGAAACTGGGACAGGATGAATGCTCAACAACCAAATTCCACTAGGAAATTTTCATCTTCGCTAGAAAAAACCATCAGCTCACACAACAGGGTGAAACAGGCCCTCTCCTATGTCACAAAAGTGGCACCGAAGTGTGGAATGTGGTAAGAAAGGGGCCTTTGATCATGGAACAAAGCAGTTGCTCTCACAAGAAAGGACCCTGGCACAACCCGCCCTGCCCTGGCTCCAGGACCAGGTCCCAACCTCAAGGCTTGTCTCCACTACAAAGGCAAACACCAGGTTTTCTCTCCAAACCTCACTGTGCAGTTCCTTTGGATCACCAAATAAATGCACCACCTACAAAGAAAAAGGCAGCAGCTTGCAGACTGGGCTCGCAGTTATTCTTAGGGCTGCCCATTCTTAGGTCCGTCTCCCATCTTTTCCTGCCGTGTTCTCTCCATAGTTGTACGTGGGCTCAAACGCACATGTTACACTACTGTAATGCACAGGCACAGACTTAACACACACACACAAGACATGTGTGTGTGTGTGTGTGTGTGTGTGTGTGTGTGTGTGTGTGAGATATGGTATATTGAGGGAGTTGCACACATTGTGAGTCTTCTCTTCCTTCCTTCTGCCATTTATCAGTACTGCTGGATACTACATGCAATATAAAACATGACCTTGATCTTCAAGGAGCTCACAGACTAGTGAGAGAAAGAGACCCAGTAACAGTGGCTATATGCACTGAGGCATTGTGATTTATAATATGGGAGGTCAGGGTGGTGTTTTGGGGAGTCCTAAAGAAGGAGAAGCCACAATGGGTAATAAAAGTAGGACAAAGAAAGAACATTAATAACAATACTGATAATGCACCCTATTCTTTCTAATTTCTGCTGTTGAGCATTCTACCATCATCAGCAATAGAGCGGTGGATGAGTCTGACCATACTGAAGCTCTAATGGGGTGGGAGGACACAGGATACACAAGTACTCAAACATCTAGCAGGCTGTGAGGAAAATCAAAGAGGGTGATGTGATATTGAATTGCTCAGGAGCGAGAGCAGCATCAAATGATGTGGTCAGAGAAGATCACCTGAAGAATTGATGTTTGAGTTAAGATTTAAATAAGAAAACAGAGCCAGTGCAAGATTGAATGCCACATGGAAAAAATCACAAATAAAGACCTTGGGCCCAAAATACCTCCTATAATGGTGCCTTCCATGCCACTATTGTTCATTGATCAGGTGTGGCAGACAGAAAAAGGCAATTTTCCTACTGCAGGAGTCATAGCTGACTGATACCCTCAGGTGCTGTCCTCAAGGACCCACCATGCTTTCCATGAGGGATCCCAGCCAATGTCTGAGGACAATAAGGATATTCAAAAAGGCCCACTTTGGTGAATCCCAGAAATAATCCAGTGGATGACTTTGATACAAGGTCTTCCTGTTGGCCTGGTTGAATCTTTCTGGAACTATGCTACAATCTGAAACTCCTCCTACTCTAGTCTTCCCCCCTTCTTCCTCAGGTGTCAGATCCGTATCAACTCTGAAGGTTCTGCTTCCTTCTATCATCTTCTCCAATAAATCCCTTGTATACCTTACCCCTTCTGGGCTCCCACTTCTCGTGGACCCAAACACACACAGCCATGAGCAATAGTTACTCAGTAGCAATACTGCCCTGGGAGAACTACTCTGGAAGAAAGACAAGTGTTAAAGACTGCAGAGGTTCCAAAAGTTGGTATCAGAGTGATATGTGCAAATGAATTGTAATAGGTATTTCGATGGAAAGAATAAACGTACTAGGGGGGAAGAATGAGTGTGAGACCAAAGCCAAAGAAATAGAATTTAGTTAGGAACTAGGCAGCTGTCAGGAACTCAAAATAGAGTTGCAAGTTCAGAATTCAGTGGACATTTCAGGGTCCGGCAACTTGACTTTACTAAGGTCAACTTCCCTAAACAATTGAAAATGTTATTATGAATATGCTGCTTAAGCACATGAAATTGAAATAAAATTCTGCCTAATATTTCGTGTACTCTCACCTCCAGCATGAATTTCCCCTACATCTTTTGTCTTACATTCCCTTATTTTTCAAAAAGTAAACTTAGTTAAAATCTTATATCTTCTTTATTCTTTTCCTCAGTTGGCATATGGAGTTTAGACAACTGTACTAGCTCGCTGAGAGAGTGATCCTCCATATCGGAGAAAGCCTAAAAGTTAACTAGGTACTCACAGGCCGAGTAATTATCAAATCCAGAAAACTATTAGAATTTAAAGGTAGAGGTTGCATGACAATATAGTCTCCAAGGTAAAAAGGAAGTAAAGACTGCGTTGACAAACCTTCTTGAATATTGCCTGGTAATCTTTCTTCTGGTTTTCTTCAGACATGGGTTATTTTGGTAATAATGATAAGTTAAGGAACCAGGGAGAGGGGGCTGTACTTAGAGAAGCTTTATTTTATATATATAGCAGTCAAAATGTATTTTTGGACCAAGATTCAAGTTGTGCTGAGTTTTTCTTTATGTCATGGTCATAGTGGCATGAATAAAATGAACTAATATTCTATCAACCAGAATAGGTTCTTTTTTCTGTATGATCAATAATGGACTACAAGTACAAGAAGGTGGGGCTAGATTCTGGCACCAGAAATTGACATGACAATGGGAAAGGGGAATAAAACCTGAGGACACACTAAAAACTCTCGCCAGGCGGGCAGATAAAGTATTCCAGGAAGAGCATGTTGGAAAGACAGGAGCAAATACTCAAATTCAAGGCTCAGTTAAGAAGTAATGTGCAGAGATCCGAGGAGTTTGATCACACCAGTGATGAGGTCCCAGGTCTTTAGAAATATATGTGATCACGGAGCTACAGAATCAAAGTTGAGATTTTTACCTTCTCACATATGTTCCTTTAAATGTTCTAGTCTATGATACATGATAGAGAAGTTGCAATTACAATGACAGTGTTATACAAATTAGAAGGATATGTCTTAAACATTGAAAATGAAAACCAGAACAAATATAAAATGAAAAGGAAAAGAAACCGAGATAGCAAGAAGGGAGTAAAATGGATAGAAATGCCAAGCACACAGGAAAATTACCAGGTAGTAACTAATTCCAAGTAAAGAAAAAGGCAACCTGTCAACAATAACAAAACATCGATTTTATGCAAGATCTCTAAAGTACACACAGAGTGCAGAACTCTGATCAACATTCCGACAATAATGGAGGCTGGGCAAGTATAGGTGGAATTAAAAGGGTATTAAATTCTTTGGCTGCTAATTCTTGTGACAAAAAGTGAAGACAGGTGGCACATGCCCTAATAACAGTATAAGAAAGAACTTTTCATAGGGAAGAATCAGAGTGATTAGAACTTCTGATGTTGATAAGAGAAAAGGGTTAATAGTCATTAGAAGAAAATGGCTGGAAAGGCCTCTAACTCCATCCTATATCTTTCAGGGGGTTACTTTATTTTTACTTGTATTATTCTCTTTCTCACTGAAAACCATTTATTGGGAATATAATCTTGATGATTATAAGTATATAATTCTGTTCTGGAAGCTTTTCTTACGTTTTCCTCGTAGAATACTGAAGAGCGTGAGAATTTCCCCTCAGTCCTATATGACTACAGTTTTCCCCATGATTTCCTGGAGGCTTTGTTCCTGTCTGTTAGATCTCAAAGACTCTCCCAAAAGCAATATTTTTTTTAACCAGTCCAAACTCCCTTTATGATTTAAGGTAGGGACTTCATTTGCCTATATAAATGGTACCCAACAGCACACTGGCATCCTGCAAGCCCATCCTAGGTGAATCACCAGACACTGATTTCTAATTCCCTGTGGCTGCAGTGGCAAAGACAGACCATAAAGATGATGCTTGTTTGATGGAGCGCTGAGCTGCGAGGCTTGTTCAGTGCTGACCTCTTTCTATCAGTAAGAGTTAAGCGGTGCAGTAAAACATCAGCCTAGCAGAAACAATGACTGGGCATTTACTGAAACATTTGAATACTTAGTCTCATGGGACTGTAAGAAATTCTCCAGAGCGGTAAACAGTTCTCCTCAAATAGCAAAACTGTGCCACAGGGTAACCAAGTGAATGGTACAATAACTGTGGATGCTTTTCCAAACTCTGGGAGGCATTGTTATATCATGGCAGTGATGGTGTTGTAATTGTTACTGACTTGTTTAGTATTGTTTGGAATCCTTTTGTGCCTTCAAGTGGGACAACAGAAATTCTAGTATCCGAATGCTTGCAGCCAACCATAAATGTTTCTCACCACTGCTGCATAAATTTGACCAGAGCTGTCTGTTCACTATGACTGTCATTCATATAAGCTGGAGGGGGTTAGTATGCATGGGTATGTCTGTGAATGACATTTTCTGACCAGAAAAGCTTGAAAACTAGAAAGCTGGGTTTGTTATTACCACTTATTTTGGACTGGAGGCTTTGTGGGTTAAAGGCTATAATAAATCATTCACATGAGTTAAGAATTCAAAAGAATTCTGAGAATGTTCTCCAGATCACTGGGAAAGAGCCCTAGGACCAAATGGCAGAGTCTACTTTGGTGACAATAAGGGGAGTATGGGCATCTGTGCTATGTGCTTACTATCGACTAAATATCGCTAAGAGAACTTTTATTTACTCCAATACAACTACGACTTTCCCGCAAACTCATACAACCAGGTTGTCATTAAATGATATTATTATATTCATAGTATCACTATAAGAAACTGAAAATTTTACTCTCTCACATTTTGACATCTATCTTTCCATCACTTTTGTTTCCAGACAAAAGAATATTTTCTGTTTTAGCTAGACTGCCCTCCTTCACATTGATAACAGCACTTTCCATTTACGTGAGGCATATCATGCCAAGACATTACATAAATTATTTCTATTTTTTTATAAAGCAACTTTTCTTTTTGGAGAGAGAAAGAGGAAGAGAGATATAGGAAGTGAAAGAGAGAGAGAGAGAGAGAGAGAGAGAGACTGACAGTGAGAGAAAGAGAGATGAGGAGACAGAAAGTGAGAGAGCGAGAGAAAGAGAGACAGGAAGTGAGAGAGAGAGGGGGGAGATGAGAAGCATCAACTCATATTTGCTTCGCTTTAGTTGTCCATTGATTGCTTTCTCATATGTGCCTTGACCTGGGTGGGGGGGTACTCCAGCTGAGCCAGTGACCCTTTGCTCAATCCAGTGACCTTGGGCTCAAGCCAACGACCTCGGGCTTCAAGCCAGAGACCTTGGGAATCATGTCAATGATCCTATGCTCAAGCTGGTGATCTCAGGGTTTCAAACAGGAGACCTCAGCCTTCCAGGTCAATGCTCTATCCACTGTGCCACCACAGGTCAGGTACTAACTCTAATTTTCAAAGCAGCTATATGGTATGGATATTTTATTATCACAATTGTATTAGTGGAGAAACTGAGACACAGATAGATTATATAATATGCTGCCATTTATATGAATGGTAAGTAGCAAACTTTGAACTTGAATTCAAAACTCTGCAGTCCAAAGCCTATACTTTCTCTTTTTATTCTTAAATCTCTTATCTCTTAGATTCTGTTTTCAAAAAAAGATACTAGGTATGTCTGCAAATTTTGATTTAATTTTGGATTCCTAATAATTTCCCTCAAGAGCTAAGGGGAAATAATCATTTTCTAGGTCTTGGGGAGAGGGGTGGCTGGGGTGGCTGAGTAAAGGCTATGATCTGACAGGGATTGGGAACTTGAGGAGTTCCTTCTGTTTCCCTGTATGTATTAGGGCCTGATTACTGGGATTTGTATAAGGTCGAGGGTCAGTCAGTTGCAAGAAAGAATTCCAGGTAGAATAATTAACACATGTATCTGAAGAAATAACAGCACAGCTGACACAGGGCTGAGTGACTGACTGCTCACCAAGCAGAGAAATCATGTTAGGATAACAGTAGGGTGCCCTGGTGTCTGTGTTCGATCCTCCAGTCCTGTTGGGGCAAAAATTTCATACAAGCATGTTCGGCAGCTTATTGAAAACATTTTGTCAATTTCCAGAAGAAGAAAGTGGTGATCAAGAGACCTATTGGGAGTTTTGTTTTGGGGGGAGAAGAAGAAGATATTGAGAAAAAGGGATTCAAACAGAAGCATCTTGACAATTGAGACACTGCAAAGATGGGAAGGCCAGAATTGGCCTCCAGGGGAAGATTCTGGAGCTTTTCCAGCTTCATTCCTTTCTCTAGCCATCAAGAGATGGAAATTTGTTGAACATGACACCTGGCTGCTTTGCATTATGGATTTGAATGGAGAGACAAAGGAGAGAGCTAATTGTTTCCCATGCATTCAAGTTTAATTTGGTGCACTTTTAATTAGGGCTCTGAGGGACTGTGGATCAGTTCCTTCTGCACAGGCAGCTCCTGACAGCAGGTGACTGTGTAGAGAAAAGGTATTATTATGGGAGCCACTCAGGTCATGTTGGCATCAGTGTAGCAGTTACACAAGATGTGTGACAAAATGTCAGCCCGGATGTCAACAGTGACCCATGCAAGATCAAAACCACTCGGCAGGATAAAATGCATCGAGGATCATGTGACACAGAAAAGGCAGGTAGGTTCAGAACAGGTAAAAGAGGGTCACGAGGAAGATCATCACTAAGGAAGAAAAAAACCAAACATTTATTGAGCAGCTTTTATGTGATAAAGGAGTATGGAGCCACAGACTCAAAGGGCTTTCTTTTAACTCTCACCATGATCCTTCCTGCTTTATGTCCATTTACCACTGCAGAAATCAAGGCTGAGGAGTGCTAAGTGACTCTCCCCAAGTTTACATGGCTGGGAATGACTAAAGCCAGGTGTCAAACTCGATCCTGTCCCCCTCCCAGGTCCCCATTTCATCCCCAGTTCTCTCTGTTCATCACGGCAACCCCTACCCCATTCTATTCTTTCTGGTTTCTATAGTAATCAGAGAGACATAGTTTCCCCTACGGAGAAAAATGCAAGTGTGAGTTTGGAGTGCAAGTGATCAATGTCATGTATCTGTAAATATTAATTATTTGGGAATAATTTAATTAATTGTTTCTATTTGATTTTGGTTTTAAGTTATCAAGTCTTCACACAGTATCACTGGTAAATCAGGTTCATCTCTAGGAGCTAATAACCAATGAGAAAGCTGTATGGATGGATTTGTGGAACACCCATAGGAATACCTTATCAAGTCCTTTTTCCCAAAATTGAATTAGTTTTCCCCAATTGGAACTTCTACATGTTAGCATAAAACAAATCAAATAACACAAAGTCTAAATGAAAAAGAAAAAGAAAAAGAAGAAGAAAATTTTAATGTAAGCTAGCCACTCTGACTCAGATATCCTACTAAAACATTGGCCATGGGTGACATTAGGTAAATTTTATAAGGTTGCTTGTTTTTATTTAATCAGGTTGTGCTTATTTAATTAGGAAAAAAAGTAGTTATTCCACTAACGTGCAGAGTCCTGAGTGCTGCCAAGTTTGATGCATCAGCTAAGTAGTAGGTTCAGATTTAAATTAGAACACTCTAATGAGCACATCTATGTCCACATCCCTTTAAATGTCATGTGTGTGTGTGTGTGTGTGTGTGTGTGTGTGTGTGTGTGTTTATAAGGAAGAATGTAGCCCCAATGATTTCTCTCTTTCTCTTAAGTACACCAGGGAGTCCTGCTAGACTCCTTCTCCATCATCACGCCTGGACTACTTTAACAGCTCCTTAACCCTGGATAATAGGTTTTTATTATTTTATTAATTATTTATTATTAGGTCTTATTAACTCAATTTGTATTGCTATTCCCCTTTAAGCTAATCTCCTTACAGAAGACCACATATTACATTTAAGCATCTTGCGTTGTAAAACAAAAGAGCTGGAAGAACCACAAAGCAGATGCAGAGGTTAATGGATTATTAATAAGGCAAACACATTTGAAACCATTACTAAGAACCAAAACAGAACTCTGCCATCCACCCCAGAACTCCCTCTGTGTGTCTGGCTGTTTCTAGCTCAGATATCTCCTTCAACCAAAAGCAACCACTATTCTGATTTCCATGGAAATCCCATTCCTTCTATGTGGTTTTTGTTGTTGTTGTTGTTGTTTTTTATGTTTTGTCACTAGGTTTTCTTGATTAGCCTTGCCTATATCTTAATATCTACTTGTTAAATTTCTTTTAATTGATAACCACCACAACCACTCCTTTCCTTTCCTTTTTCTTAAAATTTACTTATTGAATAGCTTAAGGAGATTGACTTGGAGAGTTTCATACAGTCTGGTTTTTGTTAATTACACGTTTATGGTACAGGTCAACACATTCCTTCCCCTTCACATTGGCAGCTGGATCCAGAACGCTGATTATACTAACGGTTAATCTCTTTGGCAAGAGCACAGGAGATGATGTTTGATTTCATCAGGAGCCACATGTCTGCTTGTCTCTCTTTCTGAGAAGTTCTCAGTTGTTATACAGCTCAGTGCCGGGATCCACTAATTCATTCGGAGTTGCCAAATATTGGCATTCAAATAATTTTATTTTATCTTTACTTAATAGTTGGTGCACTTTTGTGAAGAGATGCTTCCCTCATGGACTGTGTAGGTAGCCAATGGCACACTTTATGTGCAAACTGTAGAGAAAGGTAGGATAATCATTTGATGTTTTCCTCTTCATTGCTACTTTTTTTTCATACAAAGAATTGGTTCCTGTTATACTCCAAAGGTGACCAAGTAGATTTTGTTATTGTTTTGTTTGTTTTTTATATATCACCAGGAACTCATGGACTTAAACATATTTGATAGACTTCAATCAATTATTATTCATTTTGAAGCTCATTTGCCTCATCTTTGGCAGGGAGTGCCTCCTGACAGTGACTCTTAAGCCACTTTGATGTGACTTCAGTGGTGTTTGATTGCTTCCCTGATACTTGAAATGACAAGACTATCAAGGCTCATCTTGAACATTCCCTGCCCTGGCCCCACTAGACATTTCTTTAAGAAGGCTTGCTATCTGTTTTCTTTTTTAAAAACCACAATTATGGTATTATAAGACCACTTTTTGTTCTCTTTACTACTGGTCTGGTAATAAGTAATGCTAATGACTCTTTTTTGGATGGAACTTGAAAAATAGAGATATAGGTAATCATATTGAAAGATAGACATATAGATATAGGGGAAAGTATCCTACTGATACTTCAAATTAAAATTTAGAACTATAGGGGTTTTTGTTTGCTTGCTTGCTTGTTTCTTTTAAAAGCTTATTTTTTTTCTATATAACATATGCACCCCTCCTCTTATACAGCAAGCATGTTGTTTTTTGAGGATACGTGAAATAGTATAATTAAAATAGTTCGTATACTTTCATTTACTGTCTCCCACATTATCTATATAATGTTGTTAGAATAAACAATACAAATAACTACTACGTCTAAGAACAATAAAAAAAGGTTGTGTTTACTCCCTCATTTACCACCCACTGTTTGAGCATGCTATATTCCATTGTTTTAAACCTCATAGAATTTTAAGTCTACAAGTAACTACATATTTTATGACCCTTCTTTCCTTTCTTTCTATGTGTTTCCAGTTATATTAATTGTCAGAAGTTTATTCTCTAGCAGATTCCTTAAGAAGACCACATCAGGCCTGACCAAGCACTGATGCAGTGGATAGAGCATCAGACTGGGACGCGGAGGACCTGGGTTTGAAACCCTGAGATTGCTGGCTTGAGCGCGGGCTCACCACCTTGAGCAAGGGCTTGCTGGCTTGAGCCCAAAGGTCACTAGCTTGAAGCCCAAGGTCACTGGCTTAAACCCAAGGCCCCTGGCTTGAGCAAGGGGTCAATTGCTCTGCTGCAGCAGCATGGTCAAAGCACATATGAGAAAGCAATCAATAAACAACTAAGGAGACTAAAGGAGTCCCAAGAAAGAATCGATGCTTCCCATCTCTCTCCCTTCCTGTCTGTCTGTCCCTATCTGTCCCTTTTTCTGTCTCTCTCTCTCTCTGTCTGTCACTAAAAAAGAAGAGCTCATCAGAACATTTCCTTAGTTCTTGTATGTTAGTAACAGTTTCCATTCTGTATATGTGAGAGTCCATTTTGTTGGATTACAATTCTTTGCTCACTTTTTCTATCTTTGAATATTAGATATATTACTCAATTTTCTTCTCATATAAAGCATTGCTATTGCAAATCTGAAGATGACTTTTCTTTCTATTATGTCACAATCTCTTTGTCTAGATGTCAAAAGGATTTTTCTTATTTAAGGTCTAGTAATTTTCCAACATGTCTTAGTATAGTCCTTGTGAGTCAATATTCTTGAGTATGTAATGTAGTCTTTCAAAATATAGTTTTAAGTCATTTTGTTTCAAGAATGTTTTATTGAATTACAACTTCAATTACTTACTCTGTTACTGTTTTTTTTCCTTTCTAGTAACTTTATTATTGTGCAATAGAGCTTTACCTTCAATGTCTACTGCACTTTCTCAAATTCTTTTCATTTCTTTCTTTTTCCTTCCTTATTTCTCCTAAAGCATTATCTGTCATGTTTATTAATTTTTGTGATCTTCTCTTTAAGATGTCACATATATCAAATTATTGTATTTTTCTTTTGACCCCAATACTTTTATGTTGTTTATTTTAATGTGAAATTAGTTTTCCTAAACTTTTAAGAGGAAGTTTGATTCAGAGTAGCTTTTCTATTTTTTGCAAGCTCTTTTAACATTTATTATCATGTAATGTTCAAAAATGTGGTGGCTTACTCTCTGAGATACCCTGGCTTTGTTCTTTTTTTCAATTTTTTTTTCTTTTATTAAATTTAATGGGGTGACATTAATAAATCAGGGTACATATGTTCAAAGAAAACATCTCCAGGTTATCATTCAATTATGTTGCATACCCATCACCCAAAGTCAAAATTGTCCTCTGTCACCTTCTATCTGGTTTTCTTTGTGCCCCTCTCCTCTACCCTCTCCTTCCCTCCCCTCCCTCCCCCCACCCCGTAACCACCACACTCTTGTCCATGTCTCATAGTCTCACTTTTATGCCCCACCTATGTATGAAATCATGCTGTTCTCAGGGTTTTTTCTGTTTTACTTATTTCATTCCGTATAATGTTATCAAGGTACATCCATTTTGTTGTAAATGATCCGATGTCATCATTTCTTATGGCTGAGTAGTATTCCATAGTATATATGTACCAAAGCTTTTTAATCCACTCATCCTCTGACGGACACTTGGGCTGTTTCCAGATCTTTGCTATTATGAACAATGCTGTCACAAACATGGGGGCACATTTTTTCTTTTTGAACAGTGCTATGGTGTTCTTAGGGTATATTCCTAAAAGTGGGATAGCTGGGTCAAAAAGTAGTTTGATTTTTAATTTTTTGAGGAATATCCATACTGTTTTCCACAGTGGCTGCACTGGTCTGCATTCCCACCAGCAGTGCAGAAGGGTTCCCTTTTCTCCACATCCTCGCCAGCACTTATTCTGTGTTGTTTTGCTGATGAGTGCCATTCTGACTGGTGTGAGGTGATATCTCATTATGGTTTTAATTTGCATTTCTCTAATGATTAGTGATGTTGAGCATTTTTTCATATGCCTATTATCTAAAGATTGTCTATCTATTGTCACAGTTCTGCACTGCACTATTTTTATCCCATTCCCAGAAATTTATCCTAAGTGAATAGTTCAATGCAAATTATCTGATGAAACTGCTAATTTGTGTCATAGACCCCTTGGGGGTCTTCATCTGGCCAAACTCACTTCAGCTATGGTTTTGCAATTGATCTGCATAGTCTAATGAATATCTGTTGACTGTTTTGGGTTTTGATTCTTTATTGCTTCCCTCTGTTTTCTGTCACACAAATGTTGATATTATGTTGGTCCTATGGATATTGGCAATTTGCTTATAGTTTGGTTTTCTTGAGAATATCTTGTCATCCAGTCTTGTTGTAAATATAATCCAGCGTGTGTGTGTGTGTGTGTGTGTGTGTGTGTGTGTGTGTGTGTTTGGTTTTGCTTCCTAGTGTCTTTGTTATAGGTGGTGATTAGGAGAGAATAAAATAATATGCCACTACTGTGTCTTCCTGGGATGCCCCAAAGTAATGTTTCAAATGCAAATGAGTTGTATCACGTTCTTATCTAACTCTTTCCTGTGATTTTTCAATTTATTTGTAATGAAATTAAAATTTATTAACCTAGCTTATAAATTCCTTTATTATCTATCCACTGTTATGACTCCAACCTTAACTATTTCACACTTCTTCCTTAGTAGATTCTAGGACTTTCTCCTCTAGACTCTGCATTATCCCATATGTTCTTCTTTATGATTTCCACATATGTCTCTCTTATTTTATGAAAATTTTCAGGTAAAATTTCAAAGAGACCCTCTGAATCCTTACAATATAAAGGAGATGCCACCAAGTTACTGTCATTTATATTACCTATATTACTTATTTATTTAGCACTTACCACTAAATAATAATGTTGTTTTGTGTATTTATTTATGTGTTGATTCAAGAGTCAGCAGTCTGACCAGGCAGTGGCGCAGTGGATAGAGCATCGGACTGGGATGCGGAAGACCCAGGTTCGAGACCCTGAGCTCGCCAGCTTGAGCGTGGGCCCATCTGGCTTGAGCAAAAAGCTCGTCAGCTTGGACCCAAGGTCGCTGGCTCCAGCAAGGGGTGGCTCAGTCTGCTGAAGGCCCACGATCAAGGCACATGTGAGAAAGCAATCAATGAACAACTAAGGTGTTGTGATGGCAGCGAAAAACTAATGATTGATGCTTCTCACCTCTCTCCTTTCCTGTCTGTCTGTCCCTATCTATCCCTCTCTCTGACTCTCTCTCTGTCCCTGTAAAAAATAAAAATAAATAAAGAGTCAGCAAACTATAATCCAAAAACAAAATCTGGCCAGCCACCTTCTTTTGAATACAAAGTTTATCTGGAATTCAGCCGTTTATTTCAGTTTTATCTCAGACTGCTTTTGCATTATTGCAATAGAGTTGAATAGTGACACAGGAGCTCATATGGCCCCAAACTATAAAATATTTAGTATCTATCTGAATATTTACAAAAAAATGTTTTCCAACCTTTTTTTAGTTTGTTTGTTTCCTCCTGTTAAACTGCGATTTCTATGGTAACTCAGGCTTTGTCTATATTTTCAGTACTTCATCATTCTCATCAAAATGAGCAACCAACATAAGCTAATCAATAGTTAAATACTTGTAAAAAAAATACAACCTCATCTTGAATTGTTAACTCTCATTTCAGGTTACCACATAGTCATAATTGTATTCAAAAGAGATTATTAGAAACTTCTGATGACTGTATTCAATGCACCACCCAAATAGCCAGATAACAAAATTCAAATTGGACTCATAATGGCAGTGATTCTAAGAGAGAACTTTAGGGAACATATTTTTTACAATGATTATTAAATACATAAATGTATAAATGTTTGAGAACACACTAGTTCTAAAGACAAGATGACTAGATTTAAAACTCAGTTCTACCATAACAGGGCATGTGCCCTTGTGCTAGTTAATTTATTTCTCTGTGCCTCTATTTATTAATCTGTCAAATAATATTAATGGAGTATCTACATTAAAGGAGTACAATGAGTTCAAATAGAAAGAGTGTTCAACCCCTAGTAAGGATTCCATATATGTTAGATAATGATGATGAGGATGATAGTGACGATAATGTTGATGATAAAAAATATGGTGACAGCCTGACCTGTGGTGGTGCAGTGGATAAAGCGTCGACCTGGGAACACCGAGGTCGTCAGTTCAAAACCCTGCACTGGTCTGGTCAAGGCACATATGGGAGTTGATGCTTCTAGCTCCTCCCCCCCCCTCTCTCACTTTGTGTCTCCTCTCTAAAATAATTAAATAAAAAGAAATTTTAAAAAAAGAAAGAAAAAAAATATGGTGACAAAGAAGGAGGCGGAGGAGGAAGAGAAAAACAGAAGAGGAAAAAGAGAAAATAATAATGGTGGTAAAAATGAACTCAATAAAATCAACTTACTGAGTTTATGCTTCAAGTGTTATAATCTGTGGTTTCCATAGATTTCATAATTTAATCCTTATAAGAACTCTTTGGGAGAGGAATTTTAATATTCCAATATTACAGATGAGTAATCCATATCTGGTCTTAACCAAATTATGTAGAAAAGGACAGAGCTAGGATCGGAATGCAGATCTGTGTTCCTCCAAAGCTTTAGTTCTTTTTCCACATTAAGTTGCGTTCCTGTATCCAATTCCAACATGGAGATGAGATCCCTTCCTTCATACCAAAAAACAATTCTCAGAGACCAGCACGGTGTCTAAGAATTCAACTCAATTCTGACTCTATCTACATAGAGATACCATCAGATCCATAGGGTAAAGCCTCAGTCCTGCAAGACTACTCCCAACAAACATGCACATGCGCATACACACACAGTTTATATTCCAGATGCAAGTCCAAGTTACCTGTGCTTCTGAGTAATTGGCTAGAAATTGAAGGTTCCCACAACCCCTTCCTTGGGTTTGATTACTTTGCTAGAATGGTTCACATGGTAAGTAATATGGTGACCAGTGTATTGTGAAAGGATATAACACAAAAACAGCCGGATTGAAGAGATGCCTGGGAGATGTATGTGAGAAGGGCCTGAACCTTCCATGCCAACTCCAGATGTGTCATTCTCCCCAAATCTTCATGTGTTCAACAACCTGAAAGCTCTCCAAACTGCTCCTCTTGGGTATTTATGGAGACTTTGTTACATAGTCAGGATTGATTAAATCACTGGCCATTGGCCACTAATTCAACCTTTAGTCCCTCTTTTCTCCCCAGAGATGGGGTGGGGTCTCAGAGGGACTGAAAGCTCTAACCCTCTAATCACATATGTGGTTCCATCGGCAATCAGCCCCCAACCTTCACATAACACGATGCCGCGTTTTTATACTAAACACTTAGGAAATTTCAAGAGTTATAGGAGTTGACAACCAGGAATTGTGGATGAAGACCAAATATACACAAAAGGTATTTACATTTAGGTCATCTGAGTGACAAAATATATATTTCTTATAAAGAACTATTTCACACATCTAAATGTATCTCTGAAGATCTATCCACTTCCTGTTTAAAATGTGACGTGTATAGATTTTTAACCTATAGCAGTCTTGTACCTCACCTTCTTAAACAGAATTTAAAAATGCCCAGTTTCATATTTTGCCATTTTCCAATATTGCTCTGGATTCCAAAATCATCCTTGTCTCATTTAGTCTCCAGACCATAATCGGCTGTCAGAAAAAATCAATTGAAGAGACTAATTTTCACTGAAGTGTTCACAATGAAACCTGTTTAATTGCTGTTAATTCTCTGCTCAGTTATAAGCTCTTGTAAGTTTGGATTCTATAACTTCAAGCTTGTTGGCATAGGAAAGGTGCCAACCTAGTGGCATGAAATATCAATTTGATTGCTTTGTAATAAAAAGAATATTGACTGCTCAGAACCAGAAATAGCTGCAGCTTCCCAACTCTCAGGTCTCCCAAGTCTTGCCTTGCACCAGGCAAAATGGGGAAGTTCATTAGTAGTAATAGCAACAGTGGTAGGAGGAGGAGGAGGAGGAGCAGTAATATTAATTGACTTCTGAGATGCCAGAAAGTATGCTAGGCATGTTGCACTGTGATACAATTACTCGCCACAACAATTCTGTCAGAAAGTAATTTATTAACACTATTTTACAGACAGGAACATAGGTGCTAATGACTCACCCTAGGTCACATTGTTATTAAATCACTGAGTCTGCTCCCATATTAACACTGTCAAATTATAAACCTTTGTTTTTAATCACAATGCAATATGTTCTTAGAAGTCTATGCATATCGAATGTCAGAATTGATTGAAAGAGTAGACGATTCATCCTGTTTAATAGATGGGAATATTCAGATATGACAAGGATGAGTGGCTTTTTTAACATTAATCATTATGTCTATCCTCTCATCAAGGACCCCATCCTACACTGTTACCCCCAAATGTACACCCAAATTAATGACCAAATCTATTCATCGGTGTGCTGGCAAATATTTAGAAACTAGATCTCTGGGTTGTAGAATGAGCCCTGAATTCTCACACCTGCCAATTTCCATGTTGTAAATAATCTTACCATGGTTGATTTCCGGCTCCTGATCTGACATCATCTGAACACAGAGCTGTGAAGAGGTGCTAACAGTAGGCTTGGCTGGGCACGTTGGTTGTACCATATACCTATATTCTTAGAATATAAGAAGGTTCTAATGTAGCTTAAATCTAGAAAACAACCCAAGCACACAGTGAAATGATGGCATCACCGTGAAATAAACTACATAAAGAGCACCTGTACCATATTCCCCATTTTCTAGATGCTATATTTTTTCATCTCAGTATGAAAACTTGTGTTTATATAGATTACAAACTGAATATTTGTGTCCTCCTAAAATTCATATATTGATACCCTAATCCCCAGTGTGGCCATAATTGGAGACAGGACCACCCCAAGGAAGTCACTAAGGTTAAAGGAGGCAATAAAGATGAAACCCTGATCCGACAGGATTACCATTCTTACAAGAGAGACAGCACAGAGCTCTCCCTCTGTGTGTGTGCATGGAGGGTGCCATGTGAGAGCATAGCGAGGAAAAGAGCTCTTGCCAGAAACAGAACTTAGCAGCACCTTGCTCATGGACTTTCGGCATCCAAAAGTATGAGAAAATAAATGTCTGTTGTGTAAGTCGCCCAGTCTGTGGCATTTTGTTATGTCAGCTCTAGTGGACAAATACAATATCTGACAATGTCACCACTATGTGATGATAAACAAAGTCTTTTGTTTCTTCTAAGACACATGTCAAAGAATAAATTGAACTAAAATATTGATAAGATGCCTTCTGATTTAATTTTCATCATCTTGTGTTTTTAGGGTTACCACTTGCCTTTCCTAGTTATAGTTTGTGTCAAATGCCCAAGGAATGTTGGGCATTTGACACAAACATTCTTAGCTCTCTTGAGTCCTAATAATGACACACTAGAGTAATCATAATTAACTTATGGTATATAGTAAAACATTCCTAATAGTAAAAATAAGTTCCTTGGGGGATCATAACCCTTGGTCACCAATAGGAGACTGGAGTTGTGATTTCCCATCATTGGTGTGGACCTATATCAGGGCATGTGCATTGAAATGACCTGGTATAATTTATTAAAATACATATTCAGTGATGAGCTACAAGACTATAAGCCTAGAAAATTTATAAGGTCATATTTTCATTATTAGTAGGAAATAGCTATACAGCAACAAATAGCATAAAGTTGGGGAGTAGTAAGTAGAAGTTGATAATGGGCCACGAATTAGGAGAACTATGTTTGAGCTCACAACCAAAGAGTTCATGATCTTGGATAAGTCATTTCTTTTCTCTGGGTCTCAATTTCTCCACATGTAAAATCAATGAGCTAGGTTAGATGGTCTTGAATCTACCATTTTCTCCTAAACACTTTACCTAGTGATTAATATCAGGATATTAGACACTTCTTAGATGTCAAGGTGAAAAACAGTTTAGCAGGGCATAGATTAGTGGAGACGTTTCAAGCCTAGCAAATAATAGCATATTGACAACCCTCTCCTCCCACTAATCTTATATCTGGCCCAGGCTTTAAATACATTAACCTTTCTGTTCAAAAGGAAGATTTGGTCTCATGTATCATTGCTGCCCCGAGCCCTATAACAAGGTACCCTCTTGTTTGCATGAGTGGAATGTTGAATGAGAAGTCAAGAAAAGAGGTGACTTCCAATGTGTAATCCAGCACCCCTAAGAACTCCTCTTATGATGAGAGCTGTTAGAAAAGTTTTCTAGATGTTTTTGGTGTTATTTCTGTTTCTCAAGGATTCTCAAAATGTTACATAAAATCCCTTTATTAGCAGGACCCAGAACAATGACTGGCACATAGTAAGTGGTCAGTAAACTTTTGTAGAGGCTATGAACAAAGCTCTATTGGGTGTTAGCTTTACTCCTCCAGAAAACTATGTGGAACCTGGAATCACACAAGGAATGGATAGAATAGAAGTGTCCATGGAATCTCTCAAGTTGGTTGCGGTAAAGCTCAAATAAGGAGATAATGTTTTGCAAACTATAAAACCTTATGTGATAGGGTTATAAATGTTTTCCTCTGAGAACATTCTCATTTCCTTCTTTACCTCACTGTATTACCCTTGCTTGACAATGGTCAGAATACAGTACCTAAAACTAGATTGAAACAGTGATTGCAATGCAGAACTGAATATCAGAAGCTCACCAACTCCGAAAATAAAAATTAACCAAATTTCTATTGAGGTGCAATGGTTTAGAACAGCTGAGCTCTAAAAATGTAAATCCACCTGATCAGGCGGTGGTGCAGTGGATAGATCATCGGATTGAGATGCGAAGACCCAGGATCGAGACCCCGAGCTCGCCAGCTTGAGCGCGGGGCCATCTGGCTTGAGCAAAGAGCTTGCCAGCTTGGACCTAAGGTCGCTGGCTCCAGCAAGGGGTGGCTCAGTCTGCTGAAGGCCCGTGGTCAAGGCACATGTAAGAAAGCAATCAATGAACAACTATGATGTCGCAAGGGCAATGAAAACTAATGATTGATGCTTCTCATCTCTCTTCGTTCCTGTCTGTCTGCCCCTATCTATCCCTCTCTCTGACTCTCTCTCTCTGTCCCTGTTAAAAAAAAAAAAAATCATAAAAATGTAAATCCAAGTGCCAGGAAGGGAAGGAAACACTTATGAAGAGAGCATGAGGATTTTACTTCAAATGGTCTTTTTTCAGGGTTGATAGGCTATATAGACTTGAGTGTGTTTCCCTGTGCATGCTTGCATGGGCGCATGCGCGCATGTGTGTGTGTGTGTTTAAATTTTCTAACTCCACACATTGTTTTTCTAGGTCATTGAAATAAAGATGCATTTCACAGATAAAGTAAATTCAGTTCTGAGAAATTCATTCAGAATTAGGATTTCTGTTTTTCTAGTTGCTTCACAGGCATTGAAACCAGTTGTTTTTATAGAAGGCTATACCACTAACTATTTCTATAAATCAGTGAAAAATAGATTTTGAGAGTGTTGGGTAAACAGCATGTCTTGTGTTTGTGCAGTGAAGATTTTGATCACAGAGGTTTTCTGAGATTAATTCATACCATAAATTAATAAAATACCAGGGTAAAGTGACTTTCCTCAGATCCATTCCCAAGATGAAAACTCCTTAAGCTCTTGTAGGTCTTTGAGAGTCTTTCCTCCCACCAAGAGTTGTGACTTGTATCATTTCCACAAGGTTTCATTTGCTCCCCTGAAATCAACTGGAGCCTCGCCATGATGCAGTGTGGGGTGAGGAGATAAGCAAGAGTCCTTGGGTATGCCATTTCTGCCATATCATTGGGTTGAGGCAAGACCAAGCCTTTTCTGAATGTGCTTTGTCTTCTGGAACTTGAGTAGTTTGGAGTAGGTTAGAAGTTACACATATTGGCACAAGAACTGAGTATATCAAAATCATTTTTAAAGTTTTAGAATATGGAAGGCACTAAGTGTAGTATGATAGTCTGGATTGAATCCTGGAGCATAAAAGGAACATCAGTGGAAAAACTGGTATAGTCATAACAAAGTTAATAGTTTAGTTAACAGCAGTATACCTATCTTAATTTTTTAGTGTTGTCAAATATACCATGATTCTGTAAGATGTTAACACTAGGGAAGCTGAGAAAAAGGGTATATGGGAACTCCACAAATTGTCTCTACAACTTTTTTGTAATCTAAAAGTATTTTTAAAATGAGTTTATTTAAAAATATAGACTTCGTGTTACTATATCAAAATGGACACATATCCTAAGGATGTATTCTTGAAAAAAGAAATGTATATAAATATAATATACAGCCAGCAATAAAACTCATAGATCTAGCGGCACCTTAGTAGTTTAAAAAACGCTATTATTCCACGAGCCACACCGATGAGGGTGTTTGGATCACCTATGCCAGTGGACGTCAACATTGGCTCTGCATTACAATCATCAAGGAAGAATTTTCAGATTGCGGAATTCATAATTTGCTAAATGCATTAAATCAGAGTCCCAGAAGATGAGACCCTGGTCTATATAGATGTTTTCTTTTTAAAGCATCTATAAGTAATTCTGATGTATAACCAGAGTTGAAAATTGCTAAAATGCAAGTCAATTATGGAGTAAAAGGAGACTCAGGCAATCAACTACTACAGTAATTGCAATGTCCATGACTAAGTATATCAGCAGCTGCAACAAGAAATTATGTTAAATGCTACACATTAATATTTGCTGAATTTCCTAAATTGTCTAGGATTCTGCGGAAACATTTTGATCAAATATTTACATGCCTGGCTCAAATGTTGGAATAACATCTCTTTCATTACTCCCAGCACTATTTCTGTAATTTCTTAGTGGTGGTAAGGATGTTCATGGTGAGCTATGCTACTACTAGTTAATTCACTGACAAGTTCGATCTTCCCTCTCTTAGCTCCTTCCTCTTCAAGGTCACTATTAGAAATCCTGAATAAGTAATCACACTCGCTACAGAAAGCGGTCAATCTTTTTGTCTATAATCTAGGTGAATGAAAGTAACCAAACTGTATTTCCCTTCCTTTCATATACTGACTTCACCCAAGTCTGTGAATGGAATCTTCATTAGTTAAGTCTGCCCTTGTTCCTTCATGGGTGCTGATGGCCTCATGTATGCCCAAAGGCTAACAAGGGTCCAGCCTTCCTGTTTAAATCACATGAAAAAAATCCCACCTATTCTCAAAATTTTGTTAAAATCCTACTTTGCCTATAAAGTATTTTCTGGCATCATTTTTTTTTCTATTGTTTCAAACTCCAGGATAATATTTGGGACTATACAATTGAACAATTAATTGCAATTTGACATATTCTTGTTCTCTGTCCTTTCGTATGTGCGAGGAGACAGCAGGATATAGTACAGAGAAGGAAATCATTGTAGTCATGTAGAACCAGCAAGAATGCAATCTCTACCTAAGCTTTATGCTTTCCTCCTGATGATTAGGGATATTAACATTTATTTTACAATGCCATTGCTTAAATAGAGAAGCATGTAAAAGTGCCTGGTATATTATTGGAAGGTACTCAGTACATGTCAATCTTCTCTTTATTTCTTTCATCATTTATATTTCCACACTCAGTGCTTCATAAGTACTAAACTTATAATAGAACCTAATATCTGCAGAGAACTTCACAGTTCATAAACTCTAAAAGCAATCTGGTGAAATATGTTTCCAAATTCCATCTCATAAATGAAAGAGGTGATGAGATCCTAAAAGGTTAAGTGCCTTTTACAAACCACAACATTTATTGAAAAGTCTGCTAATACAGACTGGCCCTTGTTGTTCCAATGCCAGGGCTCCCTCAATAATACTAGATCAAATATTTTGTAAATTAAGTAAAATAATTCAATCATACAGCAGTAAAGAATTACCTTCTATGTGCTATGCTCTCACCTAAGGATAGAATACTGTAATGAATGAGACAAGTTTAATCTCTTTCCTCTTGGAATTTAGAGACTAGAAACTGGGACAATGACGAGGCAAATGGACCCAGCTATGTTGTGAACAAACAAACAAACAAACAAAAAAGAGGTTCAAGGAAAATAACCTCACAGGGTGATTGATCATAAAGACCTAAATGGGAGGTCATGATGGGTAGTCACACCTCAATATATAAATTCTTCAGTAAAAGCTTTATTTTCATCATAAGCAAGCCCTGTCCATTGTTTCTGTGCATCTAGGTTAAGATACCTTAGGAGTAAGTGTAACTCCCTCAACAGAGCATGTAATCTTGCTCATGATTTTGTAATCCAGTCTCCACCTTGCCTTCTCCACCTTTATATAATCATCCTTCTGTTCCCTCCATAATTCAAAATGCCTGAAAGCAGCTGCAAACTGCCATTCTAGAAAGCACTGTTTTTCAATCTATCAAGATCTTGCTTCTAGGTGAATCCTCCTTTTGGCTTCAATACAATACATTTTTTATAAAAATCTCTACAGGTGTGAACATTCTTATGTCAATAACATCAATGTTGAACACTTTCCTGCTAACTCCAGGACTACGAAGCGTTACCCTAAGAGTGATGGATGAACCAGAGCACGCAACACTCCTGACATCCATGGCCCTTATGATCAGTAGCACTCAGTGACAGGACTGGTGGCAGGACTGGAACGAACTTACCACTCTGTCCATCAAACCTGCAGCCTTGTCCTCATTAGCACGTGTTAGAAACTTATAGAAGCTAAGCCCTATAACAGAGTGCTATAATTATTAGAAATGATAGTCATTAGCTATACTCTCTTCACAGGAGAGTAGTTCTTGGGTGGACAGTAAGAAAGCCTTCGCTTACTCAGTCTTACTTTCCCCTTGGGCAAAGTTCTTCCTGACCTAGAAATGTCCCCACTTGTGGTTGGTGTCTTGTCATAAAATGTCTCTGTGAGACCCACAGTGATGGGTGTCACAAACGGCCTGCCTCCAACACCACACTATTAGGTTACTGTTTGTGTGTTGTGTTGGAAAGACATTCAAACAGAAGTATGAATCTGCCACATCTGCACCCTATGTGTACCCCAAACTTGGGTTATTTGTTCTCCCACCGAGGGCCATGGCTTGATGTGGAGATGAAGAATTTTCTTTTTACTACTTCACTGGCCCTAGATTCATTACCCTTAACAGGAATTCTCTAGATACTGATCTTCAGGCACTTGTCACTTATTCCATCCACCCATTTCTCCCAGCTTCCACTGGCATATATATATATTTGGAGGCAAGGCATTTGTGGAAATATTCTTTACATAAAACAACAACAAGAAACAACTTGCTCTACAGCCAAATTTTGTCTTATCTATAATAGCTTCTCTCTCTCTGAATCCAGAGGGTCCCTCAAAGTACCTAGTCTACCATGATGTTGGAAGGAAGATGAGCCCATCTGAACATGTAGATGATCTAGGTTCAATGTTGCTTAACATTCAATCTTGGGCAAATTACTTGCCCTTTCAGTGTCTCAGTAGTTCCAAGAAGAAAATAATAGGTTTTAATTAATGTCTCGTATTTCTGAGATTCTTTTGACTAAGTGTAAAATGGAAGATGTGATAGTGAAAAAGTAGTTTTGTAGTTATGGTGAGAACATAAATTTTGATAATTTTGAAGCCTCCTCAGGGAACAGGAGATATCTATAGTTCAGTATCAGCACTTCTGTCATGTTGCTCTGATTGATTAAGGCCTTCGGCACATTTTGCTGTGTGTGATTTGACTCCCCTAAACTCTCTTCTCAGTTGAAGTTTATGTGTAGCAGCTTGTCTTTGAATTTATTCCACAATTACCATATACAAAGAAAAATACAGACACACACACACACACACACACACACACACACACACACAAAATGGCTAGAAATTGTTATAATAATGTACCAGGTTCAATTTTCACTTTTCAAGATTTGAATTCTAAAACCACCTTGATTCTCAGTATTTTTAGACTTTAAATGTATAGTTCTATATCTGTACACATGGGTATGGCTGACTGATTTTGTAAGTTGGTCCGATTTGACCAAATAGTTCAAGAGAAAAGTTGGGAGATATTTAGATATGTACATCGTCCAACTCTTGAGCCATTATGGGTTACTGAGTGGTTTTGGTCAAATTTGCCATTAAGTTGTGGATGAAGAAGAACAATGTAATAAGTTGATCCTCAAAGAGGAACCATCCTCAAGAGATCGCATAATCTTGTTAATTATCCTGTAATCCAACTTCATGTTATCTTCTTTAAATCCTCTTCCTAATTACAAAGGTACAAAACAAACTGGAAAACTGTCATTCTCAAGAGCATTTTGGATAGTGTTTCCAGGCCTTGTCCGCAGTTTGGCTCAAATGAGTCAAATGACTCTTCAGTCAACAAAGTAAATTTCAAAGAAGGCTGTGTACTCATCTGAGGCAGAAAGAAAACTTAATCTAGGTTGAGGCGCGGGTATATTCCTAAAAGCAATTATTACTGAGAGTGGATTAAGAAGAATAGGGTGGGAATATCATAAGACCCTAAGCAGCAATAAAACCTGTTTCCCCAGCTGGGTTAGTGCCATAAGAGAACAGAGCCCCCGGAGATCAATGAACATATGCTTTAATCAGCACACTTGGAAACATGGCCCAGGAATGTGCCCCGCACAGCGAGAGTGCTCAGTGCCACGCTGAGATAGAGCAAATCAATTGTGTGGATACCGCTAGGCTCTTCCTTCCCATCAGCCTTTCCCCACGGAGCCCATCCTGGCCAGTAAAGCCCAGAGAAACAGGAGTCATCTGTGAGACACACAGGGACAGAACCTGTGCCAACTGCTTTAAGGAAATTATAGAGCGTGTCCTCAGGCATCATGTATGGCACCATTCTGGTGGCCCCGCCTGTAATAACATGCAATTGGGATGAAACTCTGAGTAAATAGGATGATTTGTTTTTCTAGCCCTTTTCTTACTTTTGACTTGCAAATCTGCATCTCCAAGAGCCTCCTGGAGCCTCACGTGAGACATAAAGGAAATTAAACTAATAATATTCTGTTCTACACTTTTATCTTTTTTATTTGCTCCTACATTCCTTGAGACATTAAATAACAGTGCTATCCGCCTTGTTTCAACTCTAAAGTCTACCGTTTCCTTTACAATGCAAGCTTCCGGAAGAAAGAGATTCTGTTTTACTCATTATCTCTATAAGAATCTAAGAAAATATTTAGGAAATGAATGAACAATCAGGATACAAAAGAATATTTAATGGACTATAAATGTCTGCTCCACGCAATATGTAATTTCATTAAGGAAAAAGAAACACAAAACAATGGAACCGGAAAAGACAAACATCTAGGTTTTATCTGATACAAATCATTCAAACCAAAGAAGAAATAAGCCTCCTCAGGCAACATGTCAATTTCCTATTGTTACTCTGCCAAATTACCACAAACGCAATGGCCTAGAACACTGTATCTATTATCTCATAGTGTTGGAGGTCTGAAGTCTGAAAGGAGTCTCAGTGGATTGAATGCAAAGGGCTGGCAGGACCCTTCTCCTGATGTCCCATTCTCTTGATGTCCAGCTTCTTGAGACTGCCCACGTTCTTCAGCTGTGGCCTTCCTCCTTTCCTTGTTCAAAGCCTGCAGTGGTCCTTCCAGTCTCCTCATGCAGCCACCTCTCTGGGTGGGACCCTCCTGCCTCCTTTGTCCCCACTTAAGGACCCTTGCAGTCATATTGGGTACATCTGAATAATGCAGGATGACCTGTTTTCCTTTAGGGCCCGCTGATTAGCTACTTCAGTTTTCACTGTAAATATACTTTGCCCCTTGCCGGGCAACATAACACACTCACACATCCTGGAGATTGAGACGGGGTTGCAGGGCCATAATTCTGACTACCACAGCTGATCAGACTGATGGCCACATGTCTCAGACTGTCCAATGAGAAGACATGATCCTGGTCAGTAGAAGGCTTGATGAAATCTTTGCCCTCCATAAGCCTTCTTCCCATCTTGGCCTGTTGAAATAAAACCCATGCTTCATGGGTTACTTTAAATGACACCTCCCCCATGATTCCTTCTGTGACTGACTTTGTGGGCCTCCATGTCTTCTTCCTTATGTTGATATTAAATTTTATTTATGTATAAAGAGTCACTTTTAATCTTGTATAGTAGATATGCTTGCATGGTATGTCTATCAAGGACAAAATTTATTTCTGAACCAGCTTTACTATGCTGTGTTCTCAATACCCGTGTGACAGTGGGAAGATATTCTACTTTCTGGGGTCTTAGTTTACCCTCATATTTGTCAAATTGGCTCATAACACATAGTATGCACAAGGAAGCTGCTCGGTGGATATTATTTCTCTTCCTGTGTACACAACGTGTACGTAACAAACTTGCATGTATTTGTGTGAGGGACTACTCTAGGACACAGCTGACACCTGTACATTTTTCCTGGATGACTGAGACCTGAGAACACAGGGAGACTGTCTTTCACGTTCATTGTCGTGTCCCCATAGTCCCAAAATGCCCCTCCACAACAAATATTTGCTGAGCTAATGAATAATTCTTAGGGGAAAGAGGTAGGAATGTTTCTATGTCTTCCAGTGCTGTGTTTTCCTAACTACTTATCTTGCCACAATTGTTTTCTGTTTCATCCGGCTCAGTCCCTATTCCTAAGCCATTCATTCCTACATACAAATTAACCCCCTGAGAAAGCTAAAAATCTTTGCATAGTTGAAGCTTCAGTCTCTTAGAGTCTGTTTTCCCCCTGCTTTCCCTACTCCTCCCTGCAGGCATCTATTTTCTCCCCTTATGGGAATGCAAAGACAAAAAAAGAACTGTAATTCCCCAAATGAATAATTGATATTTCTTTAGAGCGACCTATTCTACTCCACTTGTTCTCTTAATTTACTCAGTTTATACCAACTGATGACAGAAGCCCATTGTTTTGCTGAAACATTAACTTCAGAAAGTCATTCTGCTCCCATCTGCAGCACTAAAATTAATGATTCCCTCTGCAACATCTGTTTAATTAACTATCGGCACCATGGAAGAGGCTTCCAAATACCCTAGCGACTAAATCAGGCTCAAATTAGGGAAATATGATGTTAAATTGTATCAGGGAGAAGCCGGGTTTATCCTTCCGAGCACTGGCATTCATTAGCTAGCCGCCAACCCATGCATCTTCATAATGAAGTAGTGTCAGCAGTGCTTGGATGTCGAGTTCTCATTTAGGGGCCTGCACAGGTCCCTCCAGTCGTGGTCACCGAGGGGAGGTAGGAACAGGGACTTAGAGATCCCAGAGGTAGCGTTTCATTTCATCATCTTTATTCCTGGAAAGAGCGATGGAGCTTCCATTGGGCATGTGCAGTGTGAGGGATTCTGGGAAACAGTAATGGTAGGGAGAAAGTGACATTAGTGAGTCATTTCTAGTAGCAGTGTTCCATCTTCCCTGAATCCTTTTAGTTATATTTGCATAACTCTTTGCATTAATCTACATAAGCAGGAAACTTGTCTAGTCTCTTCAGATGCACTGGGAAGTCTCTTTATTTCATAAATTTGGGAGCATTTAGCAAAGATTGGAAAAGAACCCACTGTGTTCAAAGCATTGCACCAGGAACCAGAGAAAGGAAAAGTAGACACAAATCCTGGTCAACCATAGTTTGCGGCAGATAAGCATACAATACACATAAACATTCATAGAAACCTGTGTGTTCTCCTCTGGGCGTATACAAATAAAATCAACTAGAGCTGTGCTAGTTCTAGAAATGAGAGTAAACTGAATATAATTAATCCTTCCTCTCACACAGTTTGTGATGTAGTTTGTATACCCCCCCACAAACACCAACTAGAGTACGAAGTCAAACCCAAACACTATAAAAGCAAGCAAAATATACTGCTCACAAAAACTAAGGGATATTTCAAAATGAATATGAAGCTATAAAATATCCCCTAATTTTTTTGAGCAGTATATTAAAAGGAATAGAGACCAAATATTATAGGTGTTCAGAAGTGGGGAGACATCCTGTCTAATTTAGGTAGTGGTGTACGGATGAGTTCAAAGAGCGTACGTTCCATTAGCTGGGTTGTTATAGCATGGAAGGATTTGCCTATACGTTTCTACGGAGAAAGGGCAATTTACAGGCAGAGTAAGAGGGTGAACCATTGCAGAGTTTGGAGCAGTGATTCACTTAGTTTTGTGGAGGTAAAGGAACCTTTCAGAGAAAAGCCTCTACTTTCCACTGCTCTTCTAGGTTCTGGCCCAAAATTGGCCAACTGGGCAATATAGACAGAGGGCCTTATTCCCCTGTAAGTGCCTGCTCTATTTTCTGAGCATGCCGACATGAGCACCTGGCTTCCCTAACTAAGTCTGACGTTCTGAACAATCTGTCTGTCTGATCATTCTTCTCTCTTTGACCACAGTTGTCATGCTTCATTTTAGTGCCACACTGGACTTGAACCTCCATGCTGAGCTGCTTGGATCCTGACACCCAATCTCAGGTCTTGCCTGACCAAACTTTGTATGTAAATCTCTCTTAAGTTACAGCAAACAGATGCTGATGCTACCAACCTCATGTTTGGCCAACATGGAACACTATGATAAACACTACTTCTTCCGCGTTGGTTAATCCAGCCTGCTTTCATTTTGTGAACCAGAGGAGTACATACTAAAAACAGGACCTGAAATATTTTGCAGAGTAGGAAAATAAGCAAAGAATGAGGGGGGGGGTGCATTCTTTGTCCCCTATAACTACCAAGTTAGGCTAAGCAGAAAGCAGAGCAGTGAAGGAGGGATTGAGATAGTTGGGAATTGAAGGTCAGCATGAAAGCTCTTAGAAAAAATCCCAGCCCCCTGCAAAGAATACCCACGATGCAGCCATGTGTTTGACTCAACACCAGTAAGACACAAATCTGGTGGCTGATTCAACAAGGGTTTTTTTTTGTTGCTGTTGTTACTATGATGACAAATGTGGTGTGAAATTGTAAGTATGCCAACTGCACAGTCAGGAGCTCCTAAAAGCAAGGGCCCAGCAAAGCCAAGAGACATGAGAGGAGCCGTGAAAACAGAACAGACTTCTCAGGATGGTCTGAGAAATCATCGCACTTCCCCGGAGGAAGCATCCTCAGGACCCTGCCGTCCAAAAGTGCTGTTAAGTCTCCCGCTCTAAACAGCCACGTGACACAGAGTATTAGATGCCAGATATGCACAGCTGCCACACGCAGAAACGGAAGGATGCCATGTAAAGTTTTAAGTTTTCTATATTTTTTAATCTGAAATATGGCAACGACTGACAAGGGGGAAAATAGTTCTAACACATTAAAATCATTCTATCAGTGATGCTAACAGGGGTCGAGGCTTCTTGTTCTCCCCTCTTTCTTTGCTCATTCTCTTCCTCTGCAAACCCCTGGGGCCCAGTGATTCAGTGTGAACATGTTGACAAAGGTATTCCACCCCAGTTGGACAATAGGTAGGATGTTTGGGTGGGTGATCATCCAGGCTCTGCTATTAGGAGACCTGGACTCTAGGTCTGCTTCGGGGGCTTATTCCCAGTATAAATTTGTGCAGTTGATCTGATCTCTCTAAGCCTCAAGTTTCATTTGTTTTATTTTATTTTTACTCTGAAAAATGTTGTTGACAGAGTACTTACCTCCTAAGGTTACGGTGAGTATTGGAAGAGATAAGGGTCAAAAGACACTTAGCACAATGTTTGTCCTACAAAAAGCACTCAATGCATTTTAGTTATCAAGGTTAGCATCAACTAACTTCCAGTATAATCTTTAAGAGGTGAGGTATTTACTTTTTTTCTCTAAAGGCAATTGAAAATTAAGTCTCACTGTGATTATTAGGAAAGGAGTAAAATAAGGGGGGAAAAAGGTCAAAAAGGGATTGTTTTTTATTTCTCATAGAGAATGACAATGACTAACTGAAACAGTCTGGGGGAAAGACGCCCAAAGTCAGAATGGCCCTGCAGTAGTGATTTAGGCACAAACGATGAGAGGAAGCCTAAGATGGCAAGTGAAAACAACGCCCAGGTTGGATAGTGACCACAGACCCGAGGCAGGAGGATAACCTAGTAAAGATGTTACCCAAGGAGTCCCGGGAGGACACCCAGGCAAGGAAACAGATGGGGCACAGCCCTGGAGAAGCCACGGATTCATCAGAAATCCCGGTACAGGGCAGACACTTGAGCTCTAGCAGCCTGTCCACAGAGGAGCTGCAGAGCAGGTTTTTAGAACCTGCATACAGAAGTTACAAAAGGAAGACACGACTTCCCCTGAGATAAACAATTGTGAGCCTAGTGCTGGAACAGGGGAAAGGCGCCATCGCATCAAATTCTAAAAAGGGGATCAACATGTCTCACTATTGGAACTTCTCCAGAAATGTGGAACACATATTTGGTCATGTGTTTAGATGATGAGATGAAAGTCACAGATTTATTTTTATGCATCTGTGAAGTACAGAAAGGAAAATAATCAAAGTAGGAAACAGAAACATAGAAAAACCAGATGATAAGTACACTGTCTTCATATACCCATACCACATCCAAACAGATGTGTTCATTTCCTGTCACTTTTGAGGATTCTGCCTGTGCTTGGACCTTGGATTCACAGTGTGCATATGAGGTGTGTTGGTTTCATCTGTGTTCTGTGCACTTGTCTTGTTTTTTCCCTTGGGAAAGAAGTGGGGTCCCAGAGAGGACCTTAATCACTAGCCCGTATTTGTGCAGGGAAACTGGAGCGAGAGACTGACAGAACTATCAGTGAGAAGTGGGGAGAACACGGACACAAGTCCAAATACTCCAATTAGAGAGATTTAAGCCAGAACATGAGAGTCTACTGGATTCTAATAGCACATTAAACTAAAGCACTACATAAAATATATAAACTTAAAAAGAAAGAACCTGGTTATTATCTGAAGGCAGAAAGTTGGTTTAGAGATAAGCATTTGAGTCATGTTTATGGTTAAGATCGGGTCCACAATTATCTTGAGCTATTGCTAACAGGTGAGGTTTTCTGAGGAAAGCTGTAGCTTATACTGTATACCTAAGTTTTATTTAAAATGTAGTCACTCAATACTGCTAATTAATAATGAATAGAAAATGAATGACTTTTCGTATCAGCTCTTTAGACTTAATGGACACAAAGATACAATCACCTCCTAATCTGTATTTTAACTGCAGTTTTAATCATTTCAGCAGTTGAAACTCATGTAGGAGAAGACAGATGACACAATGAGATTTTACATCTCTTCTGTGATTGACAAGAAGTTCACACATGGAGATGGTATGACATTTCGTATATGTTTATTACATTAGTTTCACATATATAATTCCATTTAAACTTCACTATCACCTTATTTAGTAGAGGGTTTTTTCTTTCTATTTTACAGGTGGGAAAACAGAGACACAGAGAATTAGTCTAAAGTTACTTAGCTACTAAGTAGAATTATTAAATTTATATTAATCATAATTCTTTGTTTTTATTAGCTATGCAATGTTATCTGAAATGTGAAATTACTAAGATTATCACGTAACTGAACAATGCTAATATTGGATATATTTGGCTTTAAAAAACTACACTGCTTAGAAAAGTTAGGGGATCAGGGAACATGCAGATACTCCAATAATTTTAGCCTTTTGTATAGTGCATTTTCACCCATGAAATAAAAGTTGGTTTTGCATCTCATTTGTATAATCAAAACAACTTTCTTTGACTTGTCATTTGCTTTTCTGATGTTCTTGTTTAATAAAAAATATCAAATGCATCTTTTTTTATCACTTCATATTCATTTTGAAATATCCTCTAATTTTTGTGAGCAGTACATTTAATAAAAACTTTAGAATTTTCCAGTACCTGCTCTAGACTAGGAATACAGATAACTGAACTGTTGTCAAAGCTGAGCCCTTTTGATAAATATGACCTCCACAGATCACACAGTTTACCTACAAATGAGGACATGGGCTAAATAAATTCTAAGTATTACTTCTCGTTCACAAGAAATAAATATACTTGAGAAAGATCCTTTCTAACTGAAGGAACTCTGAGTTGACTTTGAAGCCATATTGTGTGGGTCACATAATAAAACAATGTATGAAATCACAGATTACTCATATTCTGTACTCAAATCCCATTTGACTGGCTGTTGAACTATTCTGCACACCTGGATTTAGTGTCTTGTCATGATCTGCATATTTTTTAAGGCTAGGCATGTTGGCAGTACTTCTCTGTTATGGAATTTCAGAGTTAATCCACAAATGCCTGTTCAATGAAATGTTGGTTACCTAAGGGGCTATTTTTACGGGGGGGTCTGTTAATAATGTTTTGTGTAGTCAAAATGGTTTCACACACAAAAAAATGGGTGCTGTCACATAACCCAGACTTCATATATTTTAATTGACCTTCTGTTTTAGCTTGTTTGTGCTGCTATAACAAAAAATACCATAGACTGGTGTCTTAAACTACAAACGTTTGTTTCTCACAGCTCTAGAACTGAGCAGTCTAAGATCTGGCTCTGGCAGATTTGATGTCTAGTGAAGGCTCCCTTCCTGGTTCTCAGTAATCTTCTCTCTGTGTCTTCACATAGTGGGAGGGGCAAGGGACCTCTGTGAAGCTTTTTTGATAAGGACACTAATCTCATTCATGAGGGTAACACCTTTATGACCCCATCACCTCCCAGGGTTCCACCTCCATACACTATCTCATTGGGGATTAGGTTTCAACATATGATTTTTTTAAAAAAAGATATAATTGGCTTTATTAAGCAATTCATGAATCAAGCAACATCCCACCTAGCAACTAGAAGGGTGCTCTCAACATATGAATTTGAAGGGGACAAATATAGCATCTTCCTATAGATTATATGGATCAGCAAGGGCCATATACTTGCCTCTATTCTTAATTACTCCAAAGACTGTAGTTACTAAACTGTAATACTGCACTTGAGTTTGTCTATCTCAGGGAGGACATATGTAATTAACTGGCCTCCACTCTCCCATCTATGCCCTAGGTGGTCATTGTTAGTGAATCATAGCACAAAACATGTTAGCGCAGTTCTTAGATCTCAGTAAAGAACCACAAGATTCTCACTATATATTGACTAGAGATTGTACATGATTTGAAATGCCCTTATCTTTCTTAGTCTACTAAAAAAAGTCAATAACCCAAATTGGTCCAGGGACACAACTGTGAACCAGAAACATTTTTTTTTTTTCTGAAGAGGAACTTTTAATAAGCTTTAAGCATTAAACAACATCATATCCTCATTTCTTCCAAAGATTTGTATGAAGTATGGGGGACGTCACAGTGAAAAATGCACAGGAGCTAGGTTGATGTCCCTAGCTTGATATTTGCTATTGGTCTCATTTAAACCATTGGGGACATTTTTCTTCCTGGTGGGAATTATAACCCTGGTACATACCAGGAGAGTCATAAAATCCCTCTGGTATCTTTAATCAATCATGACTAGTATATCTACCATACATTCTCCAAGTTTAAAATAGAATAAAGTCACATAATAATCTTTCTCCCAGCAGCTAGACAGCCTTTCAGCACAATGACCCACACTCTATGGCTGTATTAACAGATACCATCTATTCTTTAATGGAGCTCAGCCATGGGGATTAGCTACCTGTAATGCAGTTTGGGCTGTCAAGCACTCTACCAAACTGCTAACACATTACAAGTTATAGGCATCAATTCTTTCTAAGTGAAAAGGCATTTCACATTCAAAACACTTCAAACCTAATAATGGGAAATTATCATGATGGATCCCCTTCAGCTGCTGAAAGGTAAAGAGATGGAGAGAGAAACGGCAGGCACCCAATCAAAAAATTCAAATCAATTCTTTTTGATCTACCTGAGCAGATTAAAACAGAGTAGAAGATAAGCTGTCAAAAAGATTGCAAGAGCTCAGCTGTGGATCAGAAGTGTTTCTATTTGATGGGAGGCAGCAAATCCTAATAGAATAGGAATAAAGTCCAACAGCTGGATAGTTCAGTTTGCCTAGAGCCAGCATGGCCTGGCCAGTCCAAGAAGGTCAGGTAACCATGTATCACATTTAATTTCCCTTATGTTCAGTGTCAACAGCACGACATTGAAGATACTCAGGGAATCTGACCTGGAACAGGGTCCTGGAACAGAGCTCAACTAGGCAGCAGGAAGCTGGAGTGTTCTGTCTTCCCTGTCCTATTTCATATGATCTCTCAAGTGTGCTCATACCCCCAACCGACTGTGGAATAAAGCAAGAACAGACCAGCTGATATTACCTGGCATTTTGGACTTCATTTCAAAATTAAGGGTGATACTCCTATTATACCCATTATATTCATTCGTTCATTCATTCACTCATTCACTCTTAAATTAGTTTATTCAAATACTTAGCCAATTTTGGTTATATGTTCAGGGGTGTACTAAATAATATGGGGTTTGAGAGACTTTCAAGCAAATTAGAGGAAGAGTCTAAAACACCTGGGAAGAACTAAACCACCCCTTTCTGGTACCGCTGCCACAGAGATAGGATAATATTCATCATTGTTCACTATTAAAAAAAAAAGCAAAAACAAAAAAACCCCACAAAACTTCTAGTTCAAATATTTGCTAGAATTAGAAAGGTTTCAACTAGCTGTTGGAAAGCTGTGTTGAGAAGACCCTATCTGTGCTCAGGGGGGAAGAGTATTGATTGAGTAGAGAGATGTCTGCAGTGGGGAAAAGGGGGTGTAGAGACCTCCTGACCACTCCACAGTCTCTAACCTGATTGCACTCCCATTTTCAGTTCTCTGTTATCCTCCTTTTAAACCTTTCTACTTTGTCTGTTGGTTTGTTTTTTTAACACTACTACCAACTTAGCATTCCAGCATGTAATGATTGAATGATCCTGAGCACATCATTTCACAACTTTTAACTTGTGGACCATCCAAATAGTGGTCTCATTTAATATCTGTATGAACCCTGTCAAGCATTTATTACTATCACCTCCAACTTATGAAAGAGAAAACAAAATGATTAAAAAGTGACCTGTAACTAGCAGACACAATGAGAGACATGCTTCAGGAGATGGAACGAATTAATCCCCCAAACCACAGCTGAGCCACCCTGTGGGCACTGGCTCTGGCTGGTCAGGATGTCCACCCTGGGTCTCCTGCTTTTTGTTCATGCCTGTGCGCCCTCCGAGTCCGCAGTCTGCTGGCTACCTGCATTCCCGCCCAGATTCCCCAGTCCATCTTCCAGAAAGGGAGCGATAATGTAGCTAAGGTGAGGAACAGGAGGAATGAAATTCATTTTTCTTGGGTCCCATTTCCTGATAATCCTGACAGTTATAACACTGATTCTATTTTATTTTCTGACTCTGTCAAAAGTCCAAGGGAGGGGACAAACATTCATTCCTGTCAACACGGGGCAGAGGAGACCATGCCTATTTCGCCTCTTCGGAGCATCCAGTTTAGGAGAGGCCGCTAAGACTGTCTTATTAGTCACCCAGCCTGTGGACATGGGTGACTGAAGGCAGACTGTGATATTAGTTACATCATCATGATAAACTTGCTGTTTTGCATGAGGGGCAAGGGATGAAGGGAGGGGGATGGGTTAAGGATAGAAAACTCCATGGATTATGTGTAAGAGATGGGGAGGGAGAGGGCATAAAATGGGTAACAATGATATGTCGTGAGTGTCTTTTGTTTCCCAAGAAGTAAGCTATATATTTGTACATATTTTATATTACAAAATAGCTTAGTAAGGATGCCAATGAATTTTTATTTCAAATAACTAATAGAACACAACAGGGAACATACCTATTTCAGTGGTTTGGAGTTTGCAAAGCATTTTGAGATAGGCAGGCACTGTGGTGTTCTGGCTTAAGGAGACCGATCAATAATACACCTTTATTTCTCTTAATTTCAGAATTAACTGAGAAATGGTTTCAAAAGTTGGTCAGGAGGAAATGAAAATAAAAGTTTATGTTTGTTAAAGCAGTATTACAGAACATGTGTTGGGCCTAGGACCATTAGCAAGCTTCGCTATAAAGTACCTTCTCCCCAGATGTATCCCTATCCACCCAGGTATAGGCAGTTGGGCAGAAGACAGAAGAGCTCACTCACAGAGGTGCCTGGAGTCATGATGTTCTAAGGCGCTTCTACCTGCAGACCCTCCCCCCAGCCCATCACTCAAGTGTGACACCTCATCTGGCTGTGGGGAGAGACCTGAAGTGCTCTTCTTATCACATTTTTCTGGGAAAACATGACGATATGAAAAATAAGGTTTCCACGATGACACTGTAAAATTGGAAAGCATGGACTTTAGAGAAAAACAGTCTAGGCACTTAATGGGATACCTTGTACAATCCCCTAAACGAGTCCCTAACCAGGGGTTCCTGTTTATGACTAACTTATGCTATCTTTATTTAAAATGTTGATGTTTTGGCGCTAGTTGGGTAGCTCAGTTGGTTAGAGCATCATCCCTATATGCTGAGGTTGCAGGTTCAATCCCCAGTCAGGGTCCATGCAAGAATCAACCAATGAACACATAGTTAAGTGGAACAATAAAGTGATGCTTCTCTCTCACTCCCCCCATTCCTCTCCCTCTCTCTAAAAAAAAAAATCAATAAAAAAATCTTTAAAATGTTGATGTTTTGTTCACCGTGGAACTTGGCTTTCATTTTGATTTTTTATTATTTTATATTTTAAAACTATATCAAAATATTACATAATTAAAATGTTATTTACCTTGAGATTTTGGTACCCTGCATACTATCTTTCATAGAGTAAGTGCTCTCAGCAAAGTTTTGATGTACGTTGCATTTCGAAAAAAAACGGTTTCTGTACCCAAGGACCTAACAGTGTCCCATGGGGCACTGTTTTGCAAAGATTGGTTTGAATTTAATGTAATATATAAACTCCTGATGACATTCCAACGAAGTGAGGTGCTACATAATAGTATTTTAAAATGTTAATATTTATGTATTTACTTTGATAAGCTTTCAAATATATATACATATATGCATGTCTATAATGCCAACAATTTAAATTTAATTGATGTTATTACTTAGGATGATGTTAAAGAAGTAATGTTTTTAAAAGTTAGCAAGTATAAGGAGAATATTAAGTAAGTAAAATATGAACAGTACATAGATTTGGCAGAATATCTCAAACAAACGCACAGCTAACTGAAGTTTGGAGAGCTCCATAAATAAACACTGTCAACCCATGGGAAAATGATAATAAATAGTATAATAGATGCTGGAAACACAAACAGCAGTTGTTGAAAGAAAGCAGAAATTCATTCCAACTGGCGGGAACTGGGAAGGCTATAAGGAGGAAACAATTATTGAACTAGGCCTTGATGGCTGGAAAGGATGTCAAGAAACAGATGTGAGACCATCCTGTAGAAATCAAAGACCCACACTGCGTGCTGTATTTATTTGGGGGACTAATTCCATTTCATTTTAGCTGGCCCCATCTCTAAGCCAGTCGTGTGGAGCTGGTTGTGCTGCTAATTGCCATGAAGAATTATTTGTGTTGGACTTTAAGGTCACTGAGTTGGTGACAAAAATTCCCCACATCTCCTTTTAATATTGCCGGATTGTCTCCTAAATTTGTTTACAATGCATTTAGAGCCAAGAAGCCAATTAAGGATGTTCTTACACCACACAAGTGTGATCAGCGGCACCTGGAAACAATAACAGTGTCGCCTCCACACACACCCTTTTTCTTGTAAATTTTGTATCACCAAATGAAAGTCAGTTACAGATCCATTAAGAGGAGGATGTAACGGGAGGGAGCAGCAGTGAGTTCTATCTGGGTTGCAGAAGATAAGCTGCGTAAATCACACACCTTGCAGCTGAACATTTCTTTAAATAGCTGAACAGCAAAAGAGCATGCTTTTTCTATTAATATCATCAGCACTTCCTGCTACCTTAAGTGAAAATCAGCCTGAGACACTGGGATGGGGGAAATGTGGCCATCCTGGGCTGAAGTGCTACAAACCCAGTGTGTCTCTGCATCTGTCAATGTTGCAGTATTGAAATCATCCCTGGGGCAGATCTGTTCCAGAATATTCTTGGAGTCTGTTTTCTTCTATATCCCTAACTCCTCCAAATTTACCCATTTCTGTATTTTAATCTAATATATTACTGTCTCATACCTGGAGTCTCAGAATCCACAAAACCATAGGGTTGGTTAGTTTTAAGAGACAACTTATTAAGCCACACCTAGCTAAGGCAATAACCCTCTCAATTTTAAAGCATTTTTGTCATGCCTGGAGATTTTAGTTAAACTTTTGATTTAATTTAAATTAATTTTATTATTTATATTTATTTTTTTGTGTGGCAGAGACAGAGAGAGAAAGGGACAGATAGGAAGGGAGAGAGATGAGAAGAATCAACTCATAGTTGTGGCACCTAACTTATTCATTGATTGCTTTCTCATATGTGCCTTGATGGCGGTGAGGCGGGGGGCTATGGCAGAATGAGGAACTTCTTGCTCAAGCCAGCAACTTTGGATTCAAGCCAGCAACCATGGGATCATGTCTATGATCCCATGTTTAAGCCATCAACCTTGGAGTTTCAAACCTGGGTCCTCTACGTCCCAGTCTGATGCTCTGTCCACTGCACCACCACCTGGTCACGCTTTATATAATTAAATTTAACATGTTATTTTATTTACTACTCGAGAAGTCTATTGTAGACTTACTGCACAAGAAGCTTATTGTAGAAAGCAAAGAAGTACAAAGGAGAAGATGGCGATGAAATAGGCGGACGTACCAACTTCCAACTGCCAGAACCAAAGTGTATTATAACTCAATTTTAAGAACCATCATCTGGATAAACCAACTTTGAACTAAACTAAGTGGACTCTTCAACCAAGGAACACAGAAGAAGCCACATTGAGACTGGTAGGAATAGCGAAAACGAGAAGAGGGCTGCCCAGCTCCCCGGAGCAAACGGCAGCCCGGAGAGTCCCGCGTGGCGGGAGGAGAGTTTGGCAAAGAGGGAGGGACCTGGGTCCCAGGAACAAAGCCCCAGCCTGCAGTCACAGACTCTAGAAGAGGCGTTTGGACAGTATTGAGCTGTGAAACAAGTGAGGATACCGTTTGTAAGAAAGAAACAGTTTTATCAGACTCAAGATTCTTTTTAAAGGGACAGGACAGAAAACCTCTCTCAAAACCATGCACCCGGGGCTCCGGGGAACGGGGACAGAGGAGAGTACCAGAGCAGCGGGAAGAGAGTGTGGACTGAAGGCACAGGGACAAACACTCTGAGGGACAGCCACCCTAACCCCTGGGCTAAATCACTTCCCTAATCAAACACGAATATTTCCCCTGGAACTAGCAATACCAGCAAAGGGAGATAGGACACCAGACAAACAAGCTCTCCCGCGGCCATTAGAGCAGAGCTACTTAGAGGGAGGGAGCTCCCAGGTCTACAGTATGTAGTGTTAGGATCTGAACTGTGGGGCCCCTTCCTACTCTGCTGAGGGTTGCTGGAGAGATGGTGACGGCAGGACGCTGAAACGCGGTTTTGTCGGTGGGTTGGGAGGCCCAGCTGGTGTGAGTTCTGTCCAGCAGGGGCGGAGGGGATGCGCGAAAGCAATCCGGCAGCTGCGGGCCCGCCTGTAACCCCACCTGCGGGGGAGAAGTGGGAGGCCAGAAACGGGCAGAGATCTGCTCTGCGACCCTGCGAGCCGGCCCTGTTCGCGGGGATGGGGCTAGTACCAGGGACGGGTGGGGGCTCGCGGCTGAGTTCTCGCCAACAGGCCCAACCGGCCGGAGAAACCGTGGTTTGCCATCCTGCGTGCGCGAGTTGGGTCTGAACACGGGGATGGGGTGGAGTCCGGACGAGCGGAAGTTCACAGTGAGTGCACGCAAGCAGCCACACCCGGCCCAATAAACCTTGGTTTGCGACCCTGTGCAGGAGGGCCCTGACCTCGAGGGCAGGGCTAAAGCCCCAGATGGAAAAAGACTCACAGCTGAGAGCACATCAGAAGCCCCGTCCAACCCAAGAAACTGTGGTGAGCAGGCTCTGACCGTGGGTGCTGGGCGGAAGCCTGGAAACAGGCTGGGTCTGCAGCTGAGCAAAGGTGCTCATCTCTACCCTTGGTACTGAGGCTTGTGGCTTGAGCGACAGCCCCTCCCGCGGAGGAGAGACGGAAATCACAGCAACAGCCTCAGTGGGTTGGCGCTGGCAAAGCCCATACCCAACCGCGCTAGGCAGCGGCAGAGGGAGTGGCGGGCCTGCAGACAGACCACACCTAGAGAACACAAAGGCAACACCTACTGGACTCCAATGGTCACAACTTGCTTATACACAGACAAAATGGGCAGGCAGAGGAATGCAAACCAAATGAATCAAGAGAAATCCACAGAGAAGGACCTGAATGAACCAGATATAACCAAATTACCAGAAGCAGAATTTAGAATAATGATAGTTAGGATGTTCAAAGAAATTAGAGCAACAATGGATAGTCACTATGAACACCTAAATAAAAAGATAACAAGTATAAAAAACAAAATTGAAGTAATAAAAAAGAATCAGACAGAAATGAAAAATATAGTATCAGAATTAAAGACCACAATGGAAGAAATTAAAAGCAGAATGAATGACACTGAAAATCGAATCAGTGAGTTAGAGGACACAATAAACAAAGGCACAGAAGCAGAGAAGAAAAAGGAAAAGAGACTCAAAAAATGTGAGGAAACTCTAAGGGAGCTTTGTGACAACAAAGAGAGACAATATTCGCATCATAGGGGTTCCTGAAGAAGAGGAGAGAGAACAAGAAATAGAAACTATGTTCAATCAAATTATAGCAGAAAACTTCCCTAAATTAAGGCTGGGAAACATTCCACACGTTCAAGAAGCACACAGAACTCCATTAAAGAGAAACCCAAAAAAATCTATACCAAGACACATCATAGTTAAAATACCAAAGCTAAGAGATTAAGAGAAAATTTTAAAAATTTCTAGAGAAAAAAAGGCTACCACCTACAAAGGAGCCCCCATAAGGACGATATCTGACTTCTCAACAGAAACACTGGAGGCCAGAAGAAAATGGCAACATATATTCAAAGTAATGCAGAACAAGAACCTGTAACCAAGACTACTCTATCCAGCAAGGTTAACGTTTAAAATTGAAGGAGAAATAAAGAGCTTCCCAGACAAAGAAAGCCTCAAGGAATTCATTAAAACCAAACCAATTCTGCAAGAGATACTAAGAAGCCTGTTGTGAACAGTTCAAAGGGAGGAAAGAATATAGCAAAAGAAGAATACAGCTTTAAAGAATAAAATGGCAATAAACAACTTCATATCATTAATAACATTAAATGTAAATGGATTAAATGATCCAATCAAAAGACATAGGGTAGCTGCGTGAATAAAGAAACAGAACCCATACATATGCTGTCTACAAGAGACACACCTTAAAACAAAAGATGCACATAGACTGAAGGTAAAAGGATGGAAAAAAATATTTCATGCAAATGGAAATGAAAGAAAAGCCAGGGTAGCAATACTTATATCTGACAAAATGGACTTTGAAACAAAGGCTGTAGTAAGAAATAAAGAAGGACACTACATAATGATAAAGGGAACAATTCAACAGGAAAATATAACCATTATAAATATCTATGCACCAAATATAGGAGCCCCGACATACATAAAGCAGACTTTGATGAATATAAAGGATGAGATTAACAGCAATACTATCATAGTAGGGGATCTCAATACCCCACTAACAACACTGGATAGATCCTCAAGAAAGAAAATTAATAAAGAAACTGCAGACTTTGATGAATATAAAGGATGAGATTAACAGCAATACTATCATAGTAGGGGATCTCAATACCCCACTAACAACACTGGATAGATCCTCAAGAAAGAAAATTAATAAAGAAACTGCAGACTTAAAGGATATACTAGATTAACTCGATTTAATAGATGTCTTCAGAACTTTTCACCCTAAAGCAGTAGAATATACATTCTTCTCAAGTGCTCATGGTACGTTTTCTAGGATAGACCACATGTTAGGACACAAAAATGGTCTCAATAAATTTAAGAAGATTGAAATCATATCAAGCATTTTCTCTGATCACAAGGCCATGAAATTAGAAATTAACCACAAAAGAAAAACTGAAAAATACTCAAACACTTGGAAACTAAATAGCATGTTATTAAATAATGAATGGATTAACAATGAGATCAAAGAAGAAATAAAAAAGTTTCTAGAAACAAATGATAATGAGCATACATCAACTCAAAATGTATGGGACACAGCAAAAGCAGTACTGAGAGGAAAGTTCATTGCACTACAGGCAAACCATAAGAAGCTAGAAAAAGCTCAAATAAGCAACCTGACCTTGCATCTAAAAGAACTAGAAAAACAACAGCAAATAAAGCCCAGGACCAGTAGAAGGAAGAAAATAATAAAGAACAGAACAAAAATAAATAACAAAGAGGCTAAGGAAACAATACAGAGGATCAATGAAACCAGGAGCTGGTTCCTTGAAAAGGTAAACAAGATTGATGAACCTTTAACTAGACTCACCAGGAAAAAAAGAGAGAGGACTCAAATAAATAAAATTAGAAATGACAGTGGAGAAATAACAACTGACACAACAGAAATACAAAGCATTATAAGAAAATACTATGAAGAACTATATGCCAAAAAGTTAGACAATCTAGGTGAAATGGACAAAATTCTTGAATCATATAATCTTCCAAAAATCAATCTGGAAGAATCAGAACACCTAAACAGACCAATTACAACAAATGAGATTGAAACAGTTATCAAAAAATTCCAAAAAAAAAAAAGTCCTGGGCCTGATGGCTTCACAAGTGAATTCTACCAAATACTCAAAGAAGAAGTAACGCCTATCCTCCTCAAGCTATTTCAAAAAATTCAAGAGGAAGGAAGACTTCCAAACTCCTTTTATGAGGCGAGCATAATTCTGATCCCAAAACCGGGCAAAGACAACATAAAGAAAGAAAATTATAGGCCTATATCCCTGATGAATTTAGAAGCTAAAATTCTCAACAAAATATTAGCCAACTGGATCCAGCAATATATGAAAAAAATCATACACCATGATCAAGTGGGATTTATTCTGGAGAGGCAAGGCTGGTTCAATATTCGCAAATCAATCAATGTGATTCATTACATAAACAAAAGGAAGGTCAAAAATCACATGATAATTTCAATAGATGCAGAAAAGGCATTTGATAAAATCCAGCACCTATTCATGCTCAAAACTCTCAGTAAAGTGGGAATACCGGGAACATTCCTTAACATGATAAAGGCCATCTATGACAAACCCACAGCAAACATCATACTAAATGGACAAAAATTAAAAGCAATCCCCTTAAGATCAGGAACCAGGCAGGGGTGCCCACTTTCACCACTTTTAGGACTTCCAGAATTATTCAACATAATTCTCGAAGTCCTAGCTACAGCAATCAGACAAGAAAAAGAAATAAAAGGCATTCAAATTGGAAAAGAAGAAGTAAAACTGTCACTATTTGCAGATGATATGATATTGTATATAGAAAACCTTAAAGTCTCAGTCAAAAAACTACTGGACCTGATAAATGAATTCAGCAAGGTGGCCGGATATAAAATTAATACTCAGAAATCAGAGGCATTTCCATATACCAACAATGAACTGTCAGCAAAAGAAATTAAGAAAACAATCCCCTTCACTATTGCAGCCAAAAAAATAAAGTACCTAGGAGTAAATTTAACCAAGGAGGTTAAGGACTTGTACTCAGAAAATTATAAAACACTGATAAAAGAAATCAAAGAAGATACAAACAAGTGGAAGCGTATACTGTGCTCATGGCTAGGAAGAATAAACATCATTAAAATGTCTATATTACCTAAAGCAATTTATAAATTCAATGCAATACCAATTAAAATACCAATGACATACTTCAAAGATATAGAACACATATTCCAAAAATTTATATGGAACCAAAAAAGAACACGAATAGCCTCAGCAATCTTAAAAATAAAACAGGAGGTATCACTCTTCCGGATATCAAGGTTTACTACAAGGCCATTATACTCAAGACAGCCTGGTATTGGCATAAGAACAGGCACATAGATCAATGGAACAGAACAGAGAACCCATAAATAAACCCACAGTTTTATGGACAACTGATATTTGACAAAGGAGGAAAGAACATACAATGGAGTAAAGACAGCCTCTTTAACAAATGGTGTTGGAAAAATTGGACATCTACCCGAAAAAAAAATAAAACTAGACCATCAACTTACACCATTCACAAAAACAAACTCAAAATGGATAAATAAGCATCTTAGAAGAAAACATAGGCAGCAAGCTCTCCGACACCTGTAGCAGCAGTATATTTGCCGATTTATCTCCACAGGCAAACGAAATAAAAGGCAAGATAAACAAATGGAACTATATCAAATTAAAAAGTTTTTGCACAGCTAAAGACAATAAGAACAGAATAAAAAGACAAACCACACAATGGGAGAACATATTCGACAGCACGTCTGATAAGGGGTTAATATACAAAATTTATAAAGAACTTATAAAACTCAACAACAGGAAGACAAACAATCCAATCAATAAATGGGCAAAAGAAATGAATAGAAATTTCTCCAGAGGACACACAGATGGCCAATAGGCATATGAAAAAATGCTCAACATCACTAATTATTAGAGAAATGCAAATTAAAATCACAATGAGATATCACCTAACACCAGTTAGAATGGCGCTCATCAGCAAAACAACACAGAATAAGTGCTGGCGAGAATGTGGAGAAAAGGGAACCCCCCTGCACTGCTGGTGGGAATGCAGACTGGTGCAGCCACTGTGGAAAACAGTTTAAAGATTCCTCAAAAAATTAAAAATCGAACTGCCTTTTGACCCAGCCATCCCACTTTTAGGAATATACCCTAAGAACACCATAGCACTGTTCGAAAAGAAGAAATGTGCCCCCATGTTCATGGCAGCATTGTTCACAATAGCGAAGATCTGGAAACAGCCCAAGTGTCCGTCAGAGGATGAGTGGATTAAAAAGCTTTGGTACATATATACTATGGAATACTACTCAGCCATAAAAAATGATAACATCGGATCATTTACAACAAAATGGATGGACCTTGATAGTATTATACGGAGTGAAATAAGTAAATAAGAAAAAAACTGAGAACAGCATGATTTCATACATAGGTGGGACATAAAAGTGAGACTATGAGACATGGACAAGAGAGTGGTGGTTACGGGGTGGGGGGAGGGAGCAGAGGGTGGGATAGGGAGAAGGGGAGGGGCACAGGGAAAACCAGATAGAAGGTGACGGAGGACAATTTGACTTTGGGTGATGGGTATGCAACATAATTGAATGATAAGATAAACTGGAGATGTTTTCGGTATACATATGTACCCTGATTTATTGGTGTCACCCCATTAAAATTAGTAAAAGAAAACAAAAAAGTACAAATTCAAATGAGCGAAAGGAAGGAAAAAAAATAGTCAAAATCATACCAACCAAAGATAATAGTTTTGGTATGAAGACAGATAAAATATATGTAAAGTGGCCCTGGACAGTTGACTCAGTGGTAGAGTGTCCAACCAGCATATGGATATCCCAGGTTTGAATCCTGAGGGGGCACACAGGAGAAGCAACCACCTGCTTCTTCACCTCTTCCCCTCTCCAGTCTCTCTCTCTCTCTTCCCCTCCCATATCCACGGTTCCATTGGCTTGAACATATTGGTCCTGGGTGCTGAGGATGGCTCTGTGGAGCCTCCAACTCAGATGCTCAGAATAGCTTGGCTGTGAGCATGGCCCTAGATGGGGGTTGCCAGGTGAATCCTGGTCTGGGCACATACAGAGTTTGTCTCTCTATCTCTCCTCTCTCACTTGGAAAAAAATGAAAAAGAAATTCATATATATATATTGTGTTCATTATGCGAAAAACCTGGATGTTGGAAGAGTTTCAGAATTGGTTTAGATTTTAGAAAGTTAATTTGGAGCATATTTATTATATGACTTATCACCCACAGCAGGTTCGGGGGTAGAATTAGCAAAAATTATGAATATTCACATATGTGGTGCTGAATTCTATAAATAAGCTCATGTCAGATCAGGTTAGGTTTTACGGCCAAATGTGTTTTGACAACAAATACAAAAAAAAAAATACATTTAACTTGCAGACTGTTTGGATTTCCAAATTGGACATTAATGCTAACATTGTTATTATTTTTTAAACCACTTTTTAATATGACAAGTATATTATAAACAGCTTTTAATGTGCAAAAAATATGTAACTACACCATCATTAAATATAAAATTTTCTCTCTTAAAATTTTAATACATGCATATTTTTAAATGCAAATTATACAAAAATGCAAAACAAAGATGCTAAGTGCCATTTCATAACACCTCTGGAGACAAACACTATTAACTGGCATATATCTTTTTCATATATATATATATATATATATATATATATAATTATTTATTTAAAAACTGAGATACTATTATGCATACCACTTTGAAATCTGGTTTCTCCCTCTCATATTCTAGAAAATTTTCCTATCATTAATATAGATCAGCCTCATTCTTTTAAATGACTTATAACAAATACTGTATAACAAATGATTTCCTTTCCTCCCTTTCTTCTTCTTTTGACACTTATTTACTGTTTCGAGTACTGTTCTAAGTGCTGAAACTATAGAGAGAAATCAGAGAAAAGACCCTGAATTTAGAAAACAGTTATTAGTGGAGAGAAAAGCAATAAACAAGATTTTAAAAGATACACTTTATAGCATGTGAGATAGTAAGGTGAAAATTGAATCGTGTAAAGGGATAGGAAACACCAGTCAGAGACTGTAAATTTAAAAGAGGGATGCAGGATGGCCATCACTCTGAAGTTAAAGGTAAATTTAAGTTGTCTTTTTAAAAAAATTAAAAAAAAACAATTATTGATTGATTTTATCATGACAGAGAAAGGGAGAAAGAGAGGAAGGAAGGAAAGAAGGAAAGAAAGAAGGAAGGGAGGGAGGGAGGGAGGGAGGGAAGGAAGGAAGAAAGGAAGGACGGAAGGAAGGGAGGAAGGAAGGGAAGCCTTTATTGTTGTTCCACTTAGTTGTGCATTCACTGGATGCTTCTCATATGTGCCCTGACTGGGGATTAAATCAGCAACCTTAGTGTTTCGGGATGACACTCTAACATACTGAACTACCCAGCCTGGGCTTGAGTCAAGTCTTGAGAGAAACAGTGAGGGAGTGAGCCATGCAGACATCTGAGGAAGAACAGTCCAGGCAGAGGAGCCTCAAGTGTAAAGACTGTGCCAGAACAGACCTAAAATAGTTCGGTAACACAAAGAAAGCCAGCGTATCTATAGAGCCAGGCAGAGAGGAGACCAGAGGGATGTATCAGAGGTGGAACTAATGATCAGATTACATGGGTCTGGTAGGCCTTCAGAAGGACTTTGGGCTTTACTATAAAAGAGAGGAGGTGTTTTCAGAAGGTATAGAGCAGAGAAGAGAAAGATCAGGATTTCATTTGAAAAGTGTCAATATGTTGACAACAGATAGAAAGATGCAGGAGAAGAATCTGGAAAACCAATTTCAGAGGCGATTGCAATGTTCCAGGTGAGAAATGTCTTGGATGAGAGTGAGAGTCCAGGACGTGGTGAGAAAGAACCAAGTTATGTGCACTTTGAAGATCTTGGTGACAGGATTTGCCAATGGACTGGATACAGTAAGAGAATGAGAGGTGTCCAGGTGCCAAAATATTTGGCCTGAGCCAGTAGAAGAACGGAGGGGCCATCAACCAAAATAGAAAAGAAGGACAGAGAAACTGGCTTGGAAGGGAATATCAGGAATTCACTTTCGAACATATTAAATTTGAGATTCATGTGCAATATCCAGGGAGAAATCTCAAGTAAGCAGTTGAACTGAGAGAAAGGTCCACACTGGAGGTATACATAAAAAAAGTCACCAACATGCCTGACCAGGCGGTGGCGCAGTGGATAGAGCGTCGGACTGGGATGCGGAAGACCCAGGTTCAAGACGCTGAGCTTGCCACCTTGAGCGCGGGGCCCATCTGGCTTGAGCAAAAAGCTTGTCAGCTTGGACCCAAGGTCGCTGGCTCCAGCAAGGGGTTACTCGGTCTGCTGAAGGCCCACGGTCAAGGCACATGTGAGAAAGCAATCAATGAACAACTATGGTGTTGCGATGGCAATGAAAAACTAATGATTGATGCTTCTCACCTCTCTCCATTCCTGTCTGTCTGTCCCTATATATATCTCTCTCTGTCGCTGTAAACAAACAAACAAACAAAAGTCACCAACATCTAAATCAATTTAAAAGGTATGAGACTCAACATTTAAAAAATAATCATAATTTTTTTCTAAAAAAAGGTATGAGACCAGATTAAAATCTTAAGGATGGAGTTATGGTTAATAAGAAAGATTTTATTAAATCACTATCTAACTTTTGAATATATCATTTAATTTTTTTTCCACTTCTGTAAAGAACAGAAAAACTGTTCTACATATATTTTGAATATGTGTCTGATTGTTTTCTTCAATCAATCTTCCTCAGGCGTAATTGCTTGATAAGAGACATCTGTAAACAGATTGAAGTAAACACGGTGAATGATGCTTTATTGATGAGACTCTATTTCTGTTCTGTGAGCACACTGTGAGTAGTTCATAAGGTTGCCTAGAAAGTCAGTGAAATTTTCTAGAAGGAGATGCCGTTTAAACTGCATCTTAATGGTTGCGAAGAAATTTCTCACTTGGAAGACTGTATTAGGAAAATACACATAATTCATGATTCAGAAGGAACACAGTATGAACAGGTAAGGTCTGAGGACAATGTACAATCATCTCCGATTATCTAAATACTCACCGTAAAGGAGCACATGGACTCCAGAGAACAGCACAACACAGGGCATGGGGTTCACTTGGGACCAGACTCTCAAGAATTTTAAATTCCAAGCTAAAATATTTTTATGCTATTCTATAAACACAATGCAATGAGATATTTAAGCTGAAGTAGGTGATTTGATTACGTTTCTATTCCTGGGAGAAAATAAAGTGACTAGATATATGAAAGGTTAACTACACTGAGTCCAGGGAGAATCCAGCTTGTAGGCAATTGTAACCACCCCATTCCTAGATAAGAAGAACTTGGACAAAAGCAATGTCTGGGTTAGACGGGAGGAGGGAATCAAAGAGAGAAAGGTTTGTGACATTTCCATGTCTGGGCCTAAACGTTCATTGGTACCCATGTCTCGGTACCCTGAGATGGAGAGTCCTGCCCCACTGCTGTGATGCAGGAGCACTCACACCCAAAGCCGGGTCTTAATTTTCAGAGAAATTACTCTGATTTATAAGTCATCTGAATGAGAGATGTTTGTTTGCTTATTTTGTTTTGGAAGTCAGAAATTTATGCATTTTTATGTAAAAATAGTAATTTTGGGAGGTGGCCAGAGTGGAGATGATGCCAGGCTATGAGCCTCAGGTGGCCCTCACCCAGCATCCCCTACTGACCACCTCGTCACCCAGAGTATATGAGCCTCAAGGACATACACTGGGGTAAAGACAGTCTAGTCAACAAATGGTGTTGAGAAAATTGGACAGGTAAATGCAAAAAATGAAACCAGACCATCTTCTTATACTGTATATAAGAATAAACTCAAAGTGGATTAAAGATGTAAATGTAAGACTGGAAACCAAAAACTCCCAAAAGAAAACAGGCAGTAAAATCTCAGACATTTCCCATAGTCATTTTTCCCCCTGATATATCTATCTCCTTGGGTAAGCAAAACAAAAGAAAAAATAGATAAACGAGACTACATCAAAGTAAACCAAAAAGTTTTTGCACAGAAAAAGAAAGCACCAACAAAATAAAAAGACAATCCTCTAAATAGAAGAACATTTACCAATGATACATTGGATAAGGGGGTTAATATACAAAATTTTTAATGAACTCAACACCAAAAATAAAAAATCCAATTAAGAAATAAGCAAAAGACCTGAATAGACACTTTTCAGTAGAAAACATAGAGATGGCCAGTAGACACATAAAAAGATGCTCAACATTGCTAAACTGCCAGAGAAATGCAAATTAAAACCACGATGAGATACTACTTTACACCTGTCAAAATGGATATCACCAATAAAACAACCACTGTTGGCAAGGATGTGGAGAAAAGGGAACCCTCCTTCACTGCTGGTGGGAATGCAGACTGGTGCAGCCACTGTGGAAAACAGTATGGAGGATCCTCAAAAAATTAAAAATGGAACTCCTTTATGACCCATATGATTCCACTTCTGGAAATATATCCAAAGAAACTCAAAACATTAATTTGAAATAATATATGCACTTCTATGTTCATTGAATACTTATTTTATAATAGCATAGCCAAGTTACGGAAACAACCCAAGTGCCCATCAATAGATGAGCTGTATATAGTGGAATATTAGTAGACCTAAAAAAAATCTTACCCTTTGCAACAGCACGGATAGACCTAGAGGGTATTAGGCTACGTGAAATCGTTCAGTCCGAGACAAGTACCATATGATTCCACTTATCAGTGGGATCTAAAAATCAATATAAATGAACAAACAAAGCAGAAACAGATTCATCGATACAAAAACCAGGCTGATGGTGCCAGGAAGGAGGGGTTTGGGGAGCCTGGATCATAAAGGTGAAGGGATGAAGAAGTACAGATTGGTACTTAGAAAATAGTCAGCGATTGTGAATGGACCTTAAAAATATTATGCTAAGTGAGATAAGTCAATTAGAAAAAAACTCAGAACATATGATTTCACATTTCACTCATGTGAAGCATATAAAACTGAGACTCATAGATGTAGACAAAAGTGAGGCATTTGTATAGAGAGGGTGGTGAGAGGGAGCGAGGTAAAGGGAGTCAAATATATGGTAACAGTAAGTGGTTTGACTTTGGGTGATGGGCACAACAACATAATGAACAGCTCAAGTGCCACAGAGATGTACCCTTGAAACCTTTGTGTTCCTATGGACCAATGTCACCCCATTAAATTTAATTTCTACATAAATAAATAAATAAAATGGTTATGGAGATGTAAAGTACAGCATAGGGAATATAGTCAATAATACTGTAATAACCATGTATGGTGCCAATTGGGTGCTCAAATATCAGGGGGAACACTTTGTAAAGTACATGATTGCCTAGCAACTATGCTGTATCCCCGAAACTAATACAAAATAATATTGAATGTCATCTGTAATTGGAAAAATATAATAAAATAACACTTCAAGAGTATATGAGCTTTAATTTCTTCACTTATCATATGGGTTCTATAACCTTTCTCCTACCTACTGCAGATAACTTCGCTGCATGTATTAGTTGTGAAATGCAAATGGTTATTCATTGTAGTAAACTTTGCAAATAGAGGGTGTTCCATTTACTTGGGCTAAAAATATATGTTGGCACTTAAAATTCTTTAGAAACCAGTGTATAAATAAATAATTAGATAAATAAGGTGCTGTCTATTGAAGGTTTTAAGAAAATCTGATTCAATAAAAATATATGAATAAATTTCTAGTGGCATTAAAATTATTGCAAGTAAAATATAACTGGAAACATCTTGCTGTCAGACTTTAAAAATATGTATTTCTACACTATTTTTCTTAGCATCATGCCTTTATAGGCAAGGGAAAGTAAATTTCACTGTAGCCTAGAATGATTTCTTTTTTTTTTAATTTTCTTTTTAAATTTCTTTTTATTTTATTCATTTTAGAGAGGAGAGAGAGAGAGAGAGAGAGAGAGAGAGAGAAAGAGAAAGGGGGGAGGAGCTAGAAGCATCAACTCCCATATGTGCCTTGACCAGACCAGTGCAGGGTTTTGAACTGGCAACCTCAGTGTTCCCAGGTCGACGCTTTATCCACTGCGCCACCACAGGTCAGGCTGATTTCTAATAAAATATGAATTAAAGACCTTTTTCTACTTAATCAATCCATTTTGGTGAGTGACTATTTTTTTATGTCAGTTGACTTTCTCCTGTAGTCCTGTTTCTTGCACGTTAATTCCTTAGAAGGCACTGTCTGAAACATACTAGTTTTCATATACTAGGACCTTCCAAGTCCAAAGAAATGAACCATCTGGATTCAGATAGATGCAAAGTAGACTGATTCAGATGGGAATGGGAGAGCAAAAAGGACACTGAACAGAAGACTAAGCTGGGTTTTCTGTCTCAACCTAAGGAAGGCTAGTTTTAAAAGGCTCCTTTGAAGGTCTGGGATTGGGCTCTGTGGTGTACAGTTCAGGACTCCATCTCCGCTTGCCTTAGCTTTACTGAAATATAATTGACATATAACACTGTATAAATTTAAATTTTTACATTGTACAACATGATTTGACTCCACCCCCCACATGTTCTTTTCTCTTTTTTTTTCAGTTGTGTTATTGTCTCTTTTCAGTTTCAGAAGTTATTTTATTTATTTATTTATTTATTTTGCATATAGATTTGAACACTTCTTCCAGTCTTCACGAACTGGATTCAGAAGGTCAAGACCTTCTCCTGTCTGTTCCCTGGGCTGACGGGATTAAACTTGAAATTGCAACTGTGCTGGCTTGGAACCAGCTACAAGGCTGTGGCTGGGTCTGCAGTGGGGTCCGCCACTGGTGGGCTTGTTAGGAGGGGCTCATGTGGGTGGGATCCTGTCTGGCCCTTGGGTGGATAGGACTGCCTCCAGTGCTTTGCTCAGTAGCGCGCCTCTGGGACAAGTGCCTGCTACAGGATCCACAGTTATGTCCTCAGACAGAAAGTCTATTACCACGTGCTCAGAAGGGTGTGACTTCCACCAGTCCCTTGGTGGGCAGGACTGGCCCTGGACTTTGGCTCAGAGAGGCTGCAGCAGAGCCCCAGGACTATTTCAGATTCCACAACTAAGACTAAAGTCTGCACATGTGGCTTTGGAGGTGTGGATGGGTGTGTCACCTGTCAGGTTGCTGGGTGGGACAGACCGGTGTCTGTCCACGGCTGTAAGAATTGGGGCTGAATGCGGAGCCATTTCAGGACCCCTGAGACCTAAAGATGGACATCTCTCCTGGTCCCCTGCCATAGGACTGCTCACACACTGCAGCTGGGAGAGGCAGGAACTGAGTACAAGGCACTTTCAAGACCTCTGCAGCTATAGATACAATGATCTCACACTAGCTCATTCATCCAGTAGTTCTAGCTAAGGACTGTGACTGAGCAAAAGGCCCTTTCCAGACATCCTGAGGCACAGACTAGAATGACTCCTGCTTGTTCCCAGGGGTGGCAGGCCTGCCAGTGGCTTTGACAGGGCTGAAGCCAAGTATCGAATCCTCACAGGATCTCTGGAGTCGCATACATGAGTGTCTCCCTCTATGACCCTGGATTCTCAGTACTGCTGGCAAATTGTAGCTGCGATGAGCCTGGAGCTGGGTATAGAACCATCTCAAGATCTACAGTCTGACCAAGTTTGGTGGGCTTACCTCCAGGGGCTCCCGGACCGTTGATGAGAGAAGCTGAAGCAGGTTGCAGGCAATTTTAGGGTACACAGCTCTGATGGAGGCCTGGACGCATTATTCCTCCTGGCTTTCTTGGTGTATGGTGCTGGTGGCAGAATCAAAGCTAAATGAAGTTGTAGCTGAAACTTTTCAGCTGTTTCCAGGTCTTTCCTGAATCCCAGAGCAACCACAAAGGCACTTTTGTCTGTCTCTGTATGCCAAATGATTGTTTTCAATGAGACGGGTAAGAGTGAGGGATATCTTATTTGGCCATCTTGCTAACATTACTCTTTTTTTTTTAATTTTATTTTTAACAAGCTTGAAATAAGCATTTGTCTGGACAGACCATTTAATAGGCCCTGAATATATAGAGAGAAACATTTCTATTCCTTAAGAGGTGTGGTTTTCTGCACATTTCCAGTAAGACTATAACAATCTTTTAGAAAAAAAAACCACAAATCTTCCCTGAGTGTCTATCAAAAACAATGGAAGTACTGTAGATGCTGAATGAATTGCTTCTTCCCTGTGTTCATATTAGAGATTGGCAAGTTTGTTTTCTTTTTTGTTTATGAATTAGGATGTGACTCTGATTAGTCCATGATCTTAGCCAAATTCATGAAACAAGTAACCTATGACATTTTCATGCCAGCTCAGTCCTCTTCGGGCACTCAAATTACCTTCAATTCAATTACTGCTTGCTCAAGATTGTTTTGAATGAAGCTCTTATGCAATATTTGTGGAGAGAACAAATTCAAACGTCATTCTTGCCTTCAAGAAGATGGTAAACTAGTGTACAATTACATTTTTTTAATCCTAAAATAACACTAAATGTTGAATGATCTAATAGAGTCAAAAGAAATATTCCAAGAACTGTGGAGGTGTGGGGAATTCAATTAGGTCAGAGCCAGGAAGGGAGCTTTGATGGCTAAGGATGGCAGGTTGCACACCCTTAAGCAGAAGGGGCAGTGTGGAGAATGCTTAAGCCTTTGGAGTTTTAGAACTGCCCATGACTCTATAAATTCTTGCTCAGAGGTTACTAGATTTGAGTAAATTACTTTCCCTCTTTAAACCTCTAAACTGTAGACTTTGATAGCCCCACCCACCCAAGGTTGACTTAATGTTTAAATAAGACACTCTATCAAATGCTTATTGCAGTATCCAGTGCATTTTAAGAACCAACTAAATGGAACCTATTGATGTTGTTTTAAACTGAAACAACTTACTAGTCAGTTTATCTTACATTTCTCCTTTATCTGTTGTAAGATCTTTGCCTCTCCAGCACTGTGCTAGGATCAGATAAGAAAATATCAGATGAAAGTGATTTCTCTTCCATCGTAGAACCCATGCAGAAGAGAGGAATGAAGAAAATAACCCAAGGAAACCTCTCCACGGGAGATTTCCAGCTCAGTTTGGGGTTTCGTGGATGTTCAGAGCATATCTCAAAGTTTCAGTTGTGAGGGCTTGGTTTTCTTGAATCAAAGAAAAACTCAAAACAATTTAACATTCAGAAACCAGCTCCAGCTGTTTCTTCTTGGAACAAGTTATTCACTTTCTTCTTCTGTTATCTTGATGGCCTTTGTACCACTTTGATGGTGTGTCTCTTAGACTGGGTCATGTCTCTTTTGTATTCTGCACAATGCCAGAAACACTGCTGGGATTCATTAAAAGTTGTAACAATTGGAACCCTGGTCATTCAAAATCTTTAAATATTTGAATATACTTATTCAATATCACTTTTCCTTTACTTATAGAAAGAAGCAATGCTAAAACAAAGTTCATATTCATTCATTCATTTATTCATTCACTAAATAATTAAATAAAATGAGTCACAGATGGAACAAAGTTCCTTAGTGTTGACACAGCATAATTGAGTTTGCAAAATGTCTCACATGTTTACATTTTCACAGTGTTATTGTTTGCTTCACTATGTTATTGCAAGGTAGCCAATAAAGATAGGTTATTTTTTACTCTATTTTCCCCTGCCATGCCTGGAACATGGTTGAAGTTCAAGATATATGTGTTAACTGACAATGAAAATATCACCTAAATACTCTGAGCCTTAGTTTTTCATGTCTATGAAAGAAACAAACAGAGTAACAACAATAAGGATTTACAGGACATCCCAAGAACCATGCCTTGTTTTCAGTTGGACATGAATCAAAATAATCCAAAGAAAATAAGAATTTAGAAATAAGATAGATCAAATTGCTCACTAATGTATATGCTACAAGATCAACTCATGATGGGTATGAGCCAGAAAATGCCAAGTAACTTTAAAAATGCAGACTTGTTCCAAATCAGTTCAGTAATTTAAAGGAAGGTAAAAACCTACCTACAGAAAGGATGTGTAAAAATAGGTTTGAGCATTTTTCTATGGAAGAACAGAGCAGTCATTAGACTTGCTCTGCACAGGAAAGAACATTCTTTAGGCTAAAAATAACACCTGTCCAGTTCTAGTTGCTGGAGTACACCTATTGTGGAGATGGATACATCAGGGTCTATTAAATTGAAGCAATTAAGTATTTGTGTCATATAAATGCTTCGTTTCAATCCTGTGCTGAACAGGCATACTTTCTGCTAATTTATCTTTCCACTTATCCGGTCTATAGGGAGAGAATGCACTGCCCAGACTGACATAAAACTCAATCTATGTTAGATTCATATTTCTAGGTGTAAATTAATATACTGTTATTCAGGTTTTATTCATCAGCCTCTGGTGAGCTTTGTCCATGTGAACCAGCATTGATGACACTGAAAAACTCTGAAACACTTGTGTGTGTGTGTGTGTGTGTGTGTGTGTGTGTGTGTGTGTGTGTGTGTGTGTGTGACAGAGAGAGGGACAGATAGGAACAGAAAGATAGGAAGGGAGAGAGATGAGAAGCATCAATTCTTTGATGTGGCATCTTATTTGTTCATTAATTGCTTTCTCATATGTGCCTTGACTGGGGGGAGGGCTACAGCAGACCGAGTAACCCCTTGCTCACACCAGCAACCTTGGGTTCAAGCTGGTGAGCTATGCTCAAACCAGATGAGCCCACGTTCAAGACATCAACCTCGGGGTTTTAAACCTGGGTCCTCTGCATCCCAGTCTGACACTCAATCCACTGTGCCACCTCCTGGTCAGGCTGAAACACTTTTAAACAATGATTATCTGAGATAGTTAAGACCAGGGGAAGTCCTTGAATGGATCTGGATTTACAAAGTTCATGGCACTCCATAAGGACATGCATGACCAGGGAACTGGCCTTTGCCAGCTGGGCTCTTCTGAGGCCTGTACTTTTAAACTCCACAGCACCTGAGGTGGTAGTTACATGTTCCATAGCTATAGCTCACTTTTTCTCACTGTCATATCAGAGAGAAACTTCATTCAATGGGCAATAAAACTATATACCCAAGATTATGTAGTCAGAAGCTCTGCTCTGGAGAGGTAAGTCTAGGAACATGACTGGCTCTCCAGAAATGAAAGGGGAAAGGGAGCTTTGAAAGGTACTATTTCTCCCTTTATTAAATTGTAAGATGTGAATAAAGAATCTGTTTGATTCTTTAGATGAAGAAGGAATAGGTGATTGAATTTCTGTCCATCTAATTCTGGATTTTCTCCACTGTTATCTAACCCATAATTAAATTAAAGAGAAAAAGACTAAAATCAAATACCTATCCAAGGATTCTAAATTTCATTATTTCCCCTATATTCTTAACATCTGTCTCTACTTTCTTGTTTTCCCAGCAATGTATTTCTGTTGAGGGCAGAGGAAGACAGTGCTGTATTACATCAAATAAACACTAACAGATGACAAGATTATTTACATAGAAAGTCCTAAGTAATTGAAAAAATGCTATGAAAATTAATAATGGAATTTAGCAAAGTTTCAGGATAAAAGAGTAATCCAAAAATCAATTGTATTTACATGCTAGCAGCAAAATGTTGAAATTAAAATAAAATAATTATATTTATAATAGCATCATTTAAAGAAACATTAGGAATATTTTAATAAGACTTATGTAAGACCTATACATTGCAACCTACACAACATTGTTGGGAATTAAAGAACACCTGAATGAGTGGGAAGCTATGACATGCTCATACATTGGAAAATTCAATATTTTAAAATCTCAGTTCTCCCCAGATACTTACAGCAGACTGTTTTGTTGATGTAGAAAAGTTGGTTCTACAATTTATATTCATGTGCCAATGACCAGGACTATACAAAGCAATCTTGAAAAATAAAAAAGTGGGGCCTGACCAGGTGGTAGCTCAATGGATAGAGCATCAGACTGGGTTGTGGAATACCCAGATTCAAAACCTCAAGGATACTGGCTTGAGTGGGGGGCTCATTCAGCTGAAGTGTGGGCGCACCAGCTTGAGCGCAGGGTTGCTGGTTTGAGCGTGGGATCATAGACATGACCCCATAGTTGCTGGCTTGAGCCCAAGGTCGCTGGCTTGAAGCAAGGGAGTCACTCACGCTGCTGTAGCCCCCTGGTCAAGGCACATATGAGAAAGCAATCAATGAACAAGCAATCAATGAACAATGAAGATGCCACAACAAAGAATTAATGCTTCTCATTTCTCTGCCTTCCTGTCAGTCTGTTCCTATCTGTCCCTCTTTCTGACTCTCTCTCTGTCTCTGTCCAAAAAATAATAATAATAATAAAGTGGAAAGGCATACACTGTTTGATTTCAAAGCTTACTACATTCAACGCTGTAGTAATCATGATATACAATAGAAATTAGGATCAGTATATGGGTCAATACAAAAAAGTGAAGAACCCAAACCTTTCTACAAAAGTAGCAGAGGAATAAAATGTACACAAATACATATATTTCAAGGAATGGTGCTGATATAATGTCACTCATTAAAAAAATTTTAAAAACCCTCAATTCCTCCTTTACACCACACACAGATCTTAACTCATGAATTACAAACCAAACATGAGAGCCAAAATACAATAACATTTTTACAAGGAAACATAAGACAGTCTCTTCACAACTCGCAGGTGAGCAAAAGTGGTGCAAAAGTATTATTGTTTTTAGGCCAAGCCACAGAAAGAAATGACCATGAAAAAGAATATAAATTAGACTTCAAAATTTAAAACTTCTGTACATCACAAGACCCTGTTGTAAAAATGAACAGACAATCCAATAAAAACAGGCAAAAGTTGTAAACATATATTAAAACAAACAAACAAAACATATTGTCGGCCAGTCGACACAGGAAAACATTTTCTACATCATTAGTAATCAGGAACTGGAAATTAAAAACCCAGTGAGATACCCGACTAAAAGAGTTGGATGACTCTTAACAAGAGTGGCAACATCCAAGGTTGGTGAGGCTGCAGAGCAAGACTATGACACTCTCATTATTTTTGTACAAATGTAAATGGTATAGTCACTTTGAAAAAAAGGAAAAGTCTAGCATTTTCTTGTAAAAATAGCCATCTTCCTCTGGCTACCCTCTGACTCAGCAATTCCATTTCTAGGTATTTACCCAGGAGAAATGAAAACATGTGTTCACAAAAAGATTCCTACAAAAGTTTTTCTAAGAGCTTTTATTCCTAGCACCACCAAACTGGAAACCTCTCAAATGCCTAGCAGGAGGAGAATGGATAAATTGTAGTGTATTTACTCAGGACGAAAATGAAATGAATTATGATGTAACAACATGGATAAATCTTTTTAAAAATACATTTTTTTTTTCTGAGTGAAAAAAGCTTAACACAAAAGAGCATACACTGTGCAATTTCATTTATACAAAATTCTAAAAATGGCAACTCAGAAAAATAAGACATTTGTTGCTTCGGCAGGGTAGGGAGAGATTACATTTTTATGTCAGGAGAGAACTTTGTGGATGATAACACAGCACCTTAATCTTAATAAGGTTTTAGATTACAGACCTGTTTAAATTTATGCTTTTCTTTTTTTCTTAAGTGAGAAGTGGAAAGGCAGAGAGACAGACTCCTCCTGCATGTGCCCTGACTGGGATCCACCCAGCAATCCCACTAAGGGGTGATGCTCTGCCTGTCTGGGGCTTTGCTCTGTTGCTCAGCAACTGAGTTCTTCTTAGTGCCTGAGGCAAAGGCCATAGAGCCATTCTAAGTGCCCAGGGCCAACTTGCTACTGTCGAACCATGGCTGCAGGAGGGGGATAGTAAGAGAGAGAGAGAGAGAGAAAGAAAAAAAGAAGTGAGAGGGGGAAGGGTGGAAAAGCAGATGGGAGCTTCTGTGTGCCCTGACCAGGAATCAAACCCAGGACATTTACTTGCTGAGTGACACTCTACCACTGAGCTAAGCAACCAGGGCCTGTGCATTTCTTTGCATGTAAATTTTACATAAAAACTGTAAGGAAATATCAAACTCTAAATAATGGTATGCATGCTGAGGAATTTAGAAGGCAGCACATGGATATCTGCAATTTGCTGCAATAAATGAATCAAAAGTAAGACAGTCATGAATGGGTAAAGGGATGGATGGATACTAGATAAGCCAGTGTGATAAAATGTCAATGGTATAATCAAAGTGGTAGGTACATGGGTTTACTTAAAATTCTTTCACATTGACAGTCTGCTTAAATTATTTTTCATAATAAAATGTTGGGAAAATGAGCACTGATATAGAAGCCTGCTTGCCAGGTAAAGTCCACACCTCTTATTAAGTACGATGTGTAACCCTCAATGAGCTACCATGGATTCAGCCCAGTTCATTCAGAAGGTGAAGCTGCTCTTGTGAAAAGACACAGCCATTCATTCAAAGTAGCACCAGTAGAGTGTGTGTGCATGACCACAGCAATGGAGGGATGCGTGCGGGGGAGTTGTAAGTACAGTCATAGTTCACCAAAGATACTGACAGTGTACAGTGAGAACAAACTTTAGGAACAACAGATTCTGTCTTTTCTCCTTTGCAAAGTCATTCTTCCTCTTCTCAAATGTATTTATTTACTTACTTTGCTTTTGACCCCTTTTGCTCCCGCTCCTCTGGCTCCTTCTGCATACTCATTATTCTTAGACTAAGAATTAAATCCATTCTGACCCTCGAGCTCTGTGGTCTTCCAGCTGGAGGCTGACCAACCATCAACAGGGATTCCCTCCTGCTCACCCCTGAATTACTCGCCCATGCATGGCACCTTCATTTTAACATAAGCTGTTTCTTCTCCTTGGACACAATGGCCTCCATCCCAGTCTGCTCCAGTGCCTCACCTGAAGGACGAAATTCTCTCCTCTCCGGGATGCAAGTTCACATTGTTACCTTGTGACATGAAGTCTAATTGTGTCAGCAAAGTTTTTGGTCTTGTTAATTTTACTTCAGGGAACAATGCTTTGTTTGAAGAATACTTAAAAGAACGAGGAAATAACAATTAAGTGAAGCTTCTTTGGAACAAGGAAACACAGTTCAGGCACAGATAGATGTGCAGACACTTCATCTGCCCTGTTGGCTCCCGTATGGCTTCGACTCATTCAGGGCTCTTACTGATTTACGATATCTCTGTTCGGCCTTCTCCCAAAGACCCAACTCTTGTTGGATCGCCTATTTTAAAATACCTGGGAGGAAACTGAATTGGCTCAACTCATCTCAGTCTCCCCACTGCCTTTGAACAAATCTAAGAAGGACATACATATACTTTAAATGTAAAAAGGACATCACAATATTACTTAAACCTAAGCTGATGAATTAATTGTAGACAAAGGAGAAAGTACTAAATGAGTGAACCACTCAGAAAATGACTGCGTATTTGTCGGCATGTATTTGAAACATGCTAAAAGTAGCTTGCAGAACAGCATCCTACCAAGATAACTATTCAACGTCACCTCAACACAGCAGAAAATGGCCTTGAAGGTTAAATTAAGACACTTCTAATTTTTGGAACTTTGACTCATCTCAATCAGTGATCCTAGAGATTGCATTGGTTGTTAGAGCTGCAAAGGAAACTATTTCTTACGAACCACATTTCAGAGTATCTGTAGTGTGAGATTTAAGAAAAGAGCTTTACCAGTCACCAATTGGAAAGGAAGACATCTGCATAAAGAATAACAAAGCAAGAGATTGAAGACTTGACACTCTCAGGAGTAGGACAGGAGAACAACCTGCCTTTAGAAGTTTGATCAACAGGATACTGACAAGTCCACTAGAGTGGCAGGGTAGTGTATGTGTATTTTGGTTATAGCACTAAAAATATTTTTCTCCCTACTCATTTCTTGCATGTTATGTTCTAGCCAAACTGAACTCTCTGAGCATATCATTTGACCACCATGCATTAAGCCAAGATGCTTTGTTCAGCAATAAATTAGCCCACCGTCATCTCCTCACTTACTGACCAAATCCTTCTCCCCTCTCTCTGTCTTTCTCTCTCCACTAGTAGTGCACCTGGCTATTTCAAACATAATATCAGGTTCTCACTTCACCTTTCTCGTGAGAAATGCCCAGGGATCAGCTGCACTTGTACTCCCTCCAGTTCTCAGCACAATGATGGCCACACAGCGGACAACCAATTAGTATATTTGCCAAATAATAATGCCCTTTTTAGTCTCACGTGTACGTACTATTTTAAAGATTCTTTTTAGTAGAATTACCCAAATTAGGTTTGGCAATGTGGGCTTCATTCTTTTTCTATCTTTATTGCCAACAATTATTGAATTGGTTTTTTTTTAGTTCTTTTTTTAATGCCTGTATTTATTTACATTGAGGGTATAAATTCCAACAACCTAAGGCATGGTGGCCAATAGCTCCCAGTAGATTCAGTTACCTAATTTTTTTGAAAATATCATCCCTCATTTACCTTACATCAATGTAGTCTCTCAGGTTGTTTACCTGCTGCCTGAAGACATTTTTGTTTCTTTAGAGAATGAGTCATGATTATGCAGGGTGGGAATTTTAAGAGGGGAAGTATAAAGCCTGGAAAAAACTCAGTAATTTTGGATATCTTCCATCTAAATCTGTTCCTGAAAATGCTTTAACCTGTTTAAAATACTAACTGTTATTGTAGTCCCTTCAGTATTGGCATAGAGTTAAAACATTCAAAAGGTATCTCTTTCAGTTTTAAAGGTCTCCAGGAACTATTTAATTCTAACTCCAATAACAGCAGGATTTTTTTTTATTGAATATCTTTTGCCACCAAGCACTTCCTCATTTTTACTTTACCTTATTTTTGCTACAACCAAGACATCTACATGTCCATTTTGAGATCTGAATCTTAGTTCCGCAAGGCTTGAAGCCAGTTATGTGTTTGTAAAATACTACACCTTGCTCCCTGCCCTTTTCCTCCCACCCATTTATTTTCCTGGCTAGAGCGCACCTATGTTTGAAACTGAATGTACCTGTCAATGCCTCTGAAAACCCACTGCCCTCCTTCAGAGCCATAGGAATGCGCTGTGTCCACCACTGCCCACGTGCTCATGACATTAATCGACTTCATACCCTCCAATATCCTTCTTATTTCCTTGAATACTCTGGCCCTCAGAAAGGCCACATATCTTCTCCATTTTTATATCCTAAGACCCTGAAAGACAAGTAATTGATTTCTGAAGGCATGATGGATACTAAAAGAAGATTTTGCCTCCAGTCCAGGACAATGAGCTAGCAGAGATTAATGTTTCTGAAACTCAGGGAAAGGTTCTAGTATCAGCAAGAAACCTAGAATTGGGTTTAAAAGAATCAATCTATTCCAATACCCATCCATAATTAAAAGAAAAAACAATGCAAGACTGGAGTGTTTTGATTCTAAGGTTGGGATCAAGGATCCCCTCACTGATTTGAATCAACATGGTACTGGGAATTCTAGAAACTGAAATCAGGCAAGAAATGAAATAAAAGGCCTACATATTTAAAAGTAAGAAATAAAATGGCCCTTATTTGAAGATGACTGTCTATGTTGAAAAGCCCGAGGAATCTACAAAATAAACTTCTAGAACTAATAAGTGAGTTCAGCACAGCCACAGGGCAACACACAAAAAATCAAATCCTATAGTTATATACTAGCCGTGAACACATATGAAAACCAAAATTGACAACATAATGACCGTTACAATCACTCCACAGAAAATTAAATACTAAGGTGTAAAAATGCTCCACTGGGAAAAGTCCTTGGGGGTGATTCTGATTGCCTTCTTTTGGGTCAAGTGTCCATCTCTGAATCAAGCCCTATGACTAAAGGATTGAGGTATAGGATTGGTTCAGCTTTGGTCACACGCCTCCAGTGGAACTAATATAGAGAGCTACTGGGCATATAAGCTTTAAGTAGAACTATATATTATTGAGATAGGAGGTAGTTCCTTAAAATAGGAGGGGTACTCTTTTCAGACTCTACCTAATGAACAAAATGATAAATATTGGCTAGATCACCCTCCCTATATCCTCAACATTACCATTTTGCCTGACTTATTTCTCCAGACCTTGGACCATCAGGTACTGGCCCAATAAATTAGCGGGTAGAAACTAAGCAGTCGGGGTGGACAGAGATTTGTGCTGGCACGAGGATCCCATGAAATATGCCATTAAGCAAATGAGGTTGGAAAGAAATTGGTTTGGTTGCTGAATGTGACTGAAAGAGTTAGAAAATAATTGGTTTATATTTCATTTAGCTTTTCTATTAATTGACTTATTTCTTATAGGCAACAGGAAAGAACTCTTGATAAGCTAAGCAAAATAGAAATACTGGGACGTATCCCAAGGAATTCACCATCCTCCTAGCTATCTGGAGGTCCAGGTTTAGAATTCAGGAACAAAGCCTGCTGCAAATGACTAGACAGCAGGAATACAGCAGCTGTCTGGCAGCTGAAATGGTCCCATGAGAATTGTGCATCTATAATTTCTGGCTTCTGACTCTTCCTACCATCCTGAAGTTATATGCTCAAATATAGAATCCTAAGAGGGAGAGCCTGGTTGGTTGAGTTTCAATTATACGTCCACTCCTGGGTGTACTGGGGTGTGGGAAAGCTTGAGTTGCTGAGGAATATAGTGATCCTGAATCATCTTCTGTATTAACTGTCTCTTGCTGTGAAAAAAAAATTACTCCAACTCGGTGGTTTAAGACAACACCCAGTTCTGTATGTCAGAAGTCTCAGCAAATTGACTGGTTTTTCTGTGTAGGGTCTTGCAAGGCCAACATCAAGCTGTTGAGCTCCTATCTGGAGTCTCTGGAGGAAGCAGCTGCCCCTGAGCTCATTCAGGTTTTCGGCAGATTTCTGTGGCTTAAAATTGGATGACTGAGGTCATCACTTTCCAGCTGGCTTTCAGTTAGGGGGTTGCTTTCCGCTCTGAGAGACCACACCCCAGTGCTTACAAGTGTTCTCCATATTCAGGCGGTGTTGGTGCATTCAGTCCTCCCACACTTTCAATCTCTTTGACCAACTGAAGAGGGTGGCAAACGGTAGCTTTTAACGGGATCCTGTGATTCAATTAGTCCCACCTAGATAATCTCCCATTTCAAAGGCAATAGATTCCTACCTTAATTGTATCAGCAGAAGTCCTAATGCCAGGGGAGGTAACAGCATTGTAATCCTAGCACCAGGGGGAGGGGCAATCTAGGATTCTGCCTACAACACCCTTCTACCCCAAACAGGCAAAATGGTGAAGAGAAATGCTTGCTGGGGAATGTTTGCATTCTGTTATGAAGGAAAATTTTATGAACATCCAAACAAACAAGTGATTCAAGATCCACTACAGGATTAAAACTTCATTTTTAAAGACAATATGTTTTTAATGGATGCGTAGGAAACATGAACATGCAGATATATATTTTACAACAATAATGAAAAATACACTAGCAAGTACTGCCCTTGGCTTGGTATGCATAGTGATTTAACCCATGAGAAGCCCTAGGGACTGGTGGTGATGTAACGGACCGCTGAACAAGGAGTTAGGTAACCTGGATTCAATTCTCTGCTCCAATAATAATGCCCTCTATAACCTTGAATAAATCACTGGCTTTCTCTAGGACTGTTTTTTGAACTTTAAAACAGGAGAATTGAGCTAAATTAGCTCTAAGAATCTTTCTAACACCAACACCACATACTGTTGTAAAGCTCTCATGCTGTAAAACTTAAATGTGGGATGCTTTGTGTTTCACCTATTAAATTATATTATATGCATAGATAGACAACTGCTGCTAGAAAGGTTGTGGTGAAGTTGATACCTATACAATTCTGGTACTGGTATAAATTTTTATATATATATTTTTGGGAAAAAAATTTTGCACAATAAATCTAAACTATAAAACTATTGCTATGTAGCAGTACAAGGTATGAAATCAGAACAGGAAGAGACTGGCTTCAGAGTTAACTATTGCAATAGCTCAGCCTTGATGGGATATGGGCCCTGACAAAGATTTATGTGTAAAGAGTGGATGTCACTAAGTTTGGCCAATGATACATAAGTGAAAACTGGATGTGAGACCTCTGTGAAGTCTTCTTAAAGGAGGAGGTACATCCTTCTCTGTCCCTTCATTCCTCTTTGTATTAGGAAACATAGACATGATGGGTGGCTCTCCAGAGGCTAGTTTGCTTCATAAGGACCAGAACTACACACAAGAGATCTTGAGGCGGAGAGCTGGACCTCCAATACATTCAGAGGACTACCATAAGAACCAAATACTGTCTGCTGCTGGATCTCTTCTGAATCAGAAAAATAATAAACATTTACTTCATTTAAAAAATAAAAATAAAGAAAAACCCTTCCTATGGATTGTTTGTGATACAGCTTTGGGTACTGTATACAAAGAAATGAGTCAATTATTAAAATGCATTTGTTAAAAGATGTTCATTTTGTCATTGTTTACAATAAAGGAAATTTAAATATGATATAAATGTCTCCTAAATAGAGAACTGTTAACTTACCAAATATTAATGAAACATGGCACAGATTTGAAGAATTATGTTATAAAATCTGCCTTGCAATCTGGAATATGTTTAGCACATAATATCTCAAGAATAAAACTTGCAAGGTGTTAAAAATATGTAAGTTTGTATATAAATTTTGGAGGTGGGCACATAAAATCAATTATGTTTTCTCAAGCTTTCTAAGAATTTACACAGATGGGAAATATGCTAATGCCCCTTAATAAGTTATACCTTATATAAAATATATATTTTCTACTTTACATTTTCAAAGATGTTTTCCTAACATTTGATGGAACTCATTGTTAGAAATCAATTAACGCACTTAAGATCTTCCCCATGGCCCTGACTGGTTAGCTTAGTGGTAGAGCATTGGCCTGGTGTATAGAAGTCCTGGGTTTGATTCCCAGTCAGGGCACACGGGAGAAGTGATCATCTGCTTCTTAACACCCCCTTCTTATCTTTCTTCTCCTCCCACAGCCACGGCTCGAATGGTTAGAGCAAGTTGGCTCCAGGTGCTAAGGACTGGCTCCATGGCTTCAGGTGCTAAACTAGCTCTGTTGCTAAGCAATGGAGCAGTGGCCCTAGGTGGGCAGAGCATCAGCTGATAGGCGGTTTGCTGGCTGGATCCCGGTCAGGGCATATGCAGGAATCTGTCTCTGCCTCTTGCCTTTAACTTAATAAATTAAAAAAAAGGAAAAGATCTTCCTCACATGAAAACTATGACATATGGAGGAGAGGAGATACCGGTTTATTGATGTCCCATTAGTTCTTCCAGCAAAGTTCCTCAGAGGCAACTTGGGATGGTATCTTGACATTAGATGATTTTACTTTTCCAGTATTTTTTGGTTTTACTACAGTACATTCTGTTCCAGTTTGGCCCATATTCCTTACCTTGAAGTTTGGGGGCCTTCTCTCTACTGTGATAAGCATCTAGATCCTGGATTCTAAATTTCTCCATAACTTTCTTTTAGTTTCTCTCTTGGGATAACTCTCCCTAAAATCACCCTGAGCTGCTCCAACTCACCTACTTTCAGTTGTAGCCATCAATTCTGAAGAATTCTCACTGCTCATCTTCTTCCAAACCCAAGCCATATTCAGCATGCGTAAGGAGGACTGAATTGGGATTTGCTGAATGATGGAGCCATTACCGACAGGTGAGCCAAAGTTATGATTCTGGGCCTCGAGTGAAAAGTGAGTAGCAGGAATTACCTGAATAGCTATCAGAGTGAAAGCTGCTCAAAGAAGGAGCAATGTAGCGATTAGCCAAGAGTCCACTATTAGGAACGAAACAGTGGAAAAGAAAGCAGACAGCTCAGGACTAAGACTCTGATTGTGCGGTGTCCTCCAGAGGATTCAGCCTGCTAAATAGATCCTGACACATATCACACAGCTGGAGAGAGAGTCCTAATAGGACTTAAGACAGGTGAATGAGCCCACTGCAGTACAGCATCGTACCCTGGGAAGTGGATTTTCTGAAAACATTATCAGATAGTAAAAAATACCTCAGAGGTCAGCACACCAGACCTCCCATAATCTCCATGGCTAAACACAATCACCCATGTAACATTTGTATCACAAATCAGATTCATTCTCCAGAAAACAAAAACTAACAGATTGAAAATTTATCAGCATCTGCTGCGTCGTGATTATGGCTTTGAAAATGATTCACATCACATGTGTAAAATGCACAAATACATTTCATCATTGCAAATACATGGCATTTTGGTTGTATATAATGAAAGATTTTTATCTAACATAGGATAGTGCTTTTTCTTTATTGCTCCCTGCCAAGAAAATGCTTGGAGCATTTTTATTGGTCTAATACTATAATAAAATGAGATTGTCCCCAATACGAAAACCAGAAGGACATCCATATTGAAGAGGGTGGATTAATTGATTTATCCAAGGATATAAACTACCCTTTTGTAAATTTAATTTTGAGTAAGAGGGTTGTTTGAGTAATTACATTTTGAGGTGTCCAGTCTCCAAATACACTCTGTTACAAATAAAAAGAAATACTCCTTTTTCCTCAAGAAACTGAAAAGATTTTATGTCTGTTCACTGGGTCTACATGATTTCCAAGGCCACTCACATGAGCAGATGAGGCTGTGGCAGTCATGAGAAGAAGACTCAAGAAGAGTAGCCTGGAGTTACAGTATAGATCTGGTTCCCAACTGGCAGTAAGTAAAGTCACGGAAGATGTGGGTTTATACTGATGTAGATGACATAGTGTGTTGTATCTGGCTTAGGAAATTAAAACTGTGAGAGATGATATTTCCATTGAAACAGAATGGCTTTTTAAAACAAAATTTACTTGCATAAATATCCAGGAGAAGAGAGATATATCTAAGTGGAGGTGTGTGGCACATAGTAAGTCTTCAATAAATAATTGCCAAGTGAATGGATGGATAGGCAAATGGTGTGCACAATAGAGGAAACTGAATGAGGATTGATTCTGCTGCTGCTACCAGACAAATTACGCGCCCCTGAAGTAGAGATGCCAGGCAGGGTAATGGAATGATTAAAGGGACAGCTCCCAAAGGCAGCCTGCAGGCACTGACATCACCAGCTCTGCATCTAATTAACCATGTGACTTTAGGCAAGATATTTAACCTCTCCACACCTTTCTCCTCTTATTTAGAAAATAGAAAAGAATACTATCCACAGTGATAAGTATATTTACTATATATCTGTTGTGGCAATTACATGAGTTTATTTTAGGTGCTTTGAATAGTCTTGGGTACATAGCAACTCCAGCTGAATGTTAGTTGCTATTATGTAGACATTCTAGGATGATCATCTGTGGCTTGGTCTATTTTCTAACTCCCTTCCCTCCTCCTCTATCTCATTAACCATATGTGAAGATTTTTAATACATGACCTCTCAAATTATGCTTTGCAAACTAGAATGTGAATGTTTCTTATCTTTTTAGAGGTCGTCTTAAACAGAGTAGGAATAGGGCCATTAAAATTCAAAGTTGTATGAACTTCCAAGAGTACTAAAATATTTTATAAGATTTTAAACGGAACCTAGCATATTAAACATACCAAAGTTGAACCATCCTACTACAAGTGAATGGAAAGGGCCAAAGTTTTATTCCAATGAGATTCATCCTTATTTGTTGGGACTCTGTGGGATTTTCCATGAATCTTCTATGGGACTTCCCTAACTGGAAAGTAAGCAAGACAATTTCAGTATTTCCCATGAGAAAGTTGGTGCTCTAAATGAAAATAGTCTTTTGCCAGAGCAAGAACTACAAAAGTGAAAAAAAAAACAGTGAAAAGTAATCAATTACAACTTAACATTTTCATACCTAAATGTGTTTTAGATATCACTTTTGTATATAGTATATTAAAAATAATGTTTTGAAAATAATGGTTCCTTTCAGGAGTTTTAATAATTATAAATAATTAAGCTCTTGTCAGGTTTATAGAAGTACTACTGAATTCAGTTAAAAATAAGCTCATGACAACACTAAATTTATCTTCAATATATATGCAGAAAATTGTATTTCTGAATATCATTTCTTTTTTAAATAATCTTGTTGAATTAAGACCTTGACTCATATCAAATTCTTTACTCTCTGTCCCCTAAAATACAGGTCTTCATGGGTTCTGTAACCTGCTAATTTATGTCACTGGAGTGGGATTTTTTGTTTTGTTTTGTTTGTATATTTCTGAAGTGAGAAGCAGGGAGGCAGAGAGACAGACTCCTGCATGCACTTGACTGGGATCCACCCGGCATGCCCACTAGGGAGCAATGCTCTGCCCATCTGAGGCATTGCTCCATTTCAACTGAGCCATTCTAGCGCTGGAGGCAGAGGCCATGGAGCCATCCTCAGCACCCGGGCCAACTTTTTGCTCTAATGGAGCCTTGGATGCAGAAGGGGAAGAGAGAGACAGGGAGCAATGAGAGGGGGGAGGGTGGAGAAACAGATGGGCACTTCTCCTGTGTGTTCTGGCTGGGAATCAAACCCGGGACTTCCACATGCCAGGCCAACACTCTACCACTGAGCCAACTAGCCTGGGGCACTAAAGCTATTTAACTATCTTCTAGATTATATGGATTTTTCTTCTCATCTTTTGTTTGTGCTCTATCAGCACGTGGTATCTTCTCAGGTCAAAGTAGAGTCACAATCATGTTTCGTGACTGTGGTAGTCTATTTTTTTTTTTTTTTTTTTTTACAGGGACAGAGAGAGAGTCAGAGAGAGGGATAGACAGGGACAGACAGACAGGAACAGAGAGAGGTGAGAAGCATCAATCATTAGCTTTTCGTTGCCATCACAACACCTTAGTTGTTCATTGATTGCTTTCTCACATGTGCCTTGACCGCGGGCCTTCAGCAGACTGAGCAACCCCCCGCTGGAACTAGTGACCTTGGGTCCAAGCTGATGAGCCCTTGCTCAAGCCAGATGGGCCCGCACTCAAACTGGCGAGCTCCGGGTCTCAAACCTGTGTCTTCCGCATCCCAGTCCAACGCTCTATCCACTGCGCCACTGCCTGGTCAAGCTGTGATAATCTAATTTATAACAATAAATATATATTTGGTCTTTGATCTGGCACACCAAAACCCTTAAAATTTCCTGAGTGATAAGACCAATAAAAGTGTCTTAATATTTATAACAAACTCCTTTCAACTATGCCTGAGTTATGTTAACAAAGCGAGTTTTTGAAAGTACCTAAGGATGGGGCATGGTTGTCAGGGGAAACGGCCAGGTGATTGAAGAGCTCAAAATTCAGTCCTGGCATGCTGACTTTCAAGGAGAAGAGAGGAGTTGGAGGTTCAATCAACTGCGCATGGCCAACGATTCAATCAATCAGGCCCATATAATGAAGCCTTTATAAAAACCCAAAAGAAAGGGACTGGGAGTGCTCCTGGCTTCTGGATTGGTGACTATGCAGAGGCTGGGAGTGTGGAATGCCTGGGGAGAAAGTGGAAGCTTCACACCCAGAGGTGGATTAAGGTCCGTTGAGCCCCAGGCACAGAAGAAAATATTGGGCCCCTCAAAAAAAAAGAGAGAGACAGGGAAAATAAAAATACATGTTAAACATATTTTTAAATAAATAAAAAGTATTACATACTATTAATGTTAAGATTACACATATGAAACCAAACTTGGTGTCAGTAGAAGAAAGAGTAAAGTTGGGGTTTTGCGGGGCCCTTCAGAAGTCGGGGTCCAAGGCGCGCGCCTGGTGTTCCAACCATTAAATCTGCCTCTGTCCACACCCCATTCTTCATACCTGGCCTATACATCACTTTTATCTATCTTTCCCTGAGTTGCATACTTTTCTACTAAAGCATTAATTTGGTGAGCAAAATGTTATTCTGAATTCTGGGTTCCACTCTAGCAAATTAATCCAAACCAATCCGGGTCCATGAGAATCTGTGATCAAGAGCCCCACTGGTCAGAAGTCCAGGTATTGGTGTTAGAAGTTGTGAAGGGAGCTGTCTTGTAGAACTGAACCCTAAATCTGTGGGATCTGTTACTATCTCTAGGTAAGTAAAGGTAGAATTGAGTTGAATTCTAGGATACTCAGCTGGTGTTGGAGAACTGCTTCATTGTGTTGAAAACACACACACACACACACACGCATTGGAGTGACAACTTAAGAATTTGGTATACTTGCCTCCTTATATATTATGTTAACCAGATACAGTAGCTTCCTACTGCTCCCCAAAGCCGGGTTTATTCCCTCACTGACTGACTGCTGCCTTAGCTGACTCTAGTCCCAAGTTCAGATCCTTCACATGGTGGTGTCCACACTATCTCACCCACAGATATAACTGGCCCAAGTCATACCTGAGATGTTTAGAAATTATAAGGGCAGTGGCTATATCCTGAACACCTGTGTTTAATGCCCCAGACAGGCTAATGTTCATTTAATAATTAGCTCTCAACTTATGAATAATTACATATTCATAGATGAGCTCCTTTAGTAAGCCTATAAGACTTCCGTCCTGCTCTGTGTTCCTTACTTTCTTTCAGTCTCTGGAGTGGCCTTAGGTGGCAAGCTCCGGGGGAAAATGAGGTAGGTTGTGTATTTGTCTGTGCCCAGGAATTTAATCTACTCACCTCTTCATCAGAGGCAGCGAAGTAAGCGCAGTAGAGAGAGCTATAAAGGACCACCCAGACAGATGGAGAATCAGATCGTAATGAACAAAACGACTTATCATTGCACCTCACTGCAATTCAATTGGCAGCACAGCATTTATGCTGAGCTTCCTGTCTTAGATGGTCTCATTCACCAAAAAGGTGTTATGGCCGAAGAGACCTGCAGAGGGTATCTGTCACCATTGCCCAATGAAGAAGCCAATAGTCTGATTAAGCATGTGCATGGTGTGCGTGCATGCGTGCTCGCGCGCGCGCACACACACACACACACACCCTTTCTCATTTAACTTTATAAATCCAGAATGAAAAACTGCTCCAAACTATAAAATTGAAACTGTTGCATCTCAGCTGTTCCCTTCTTGATTATTACTCACGGGGGACTAGTGATTATCGAAATAGAATTGAATGGGTCAGGCAAGGAAAACAAGGCTGACAAATAATCCCTTTTGTATCTCAGTAAGTGTGGTCCTTTAAGAGTCACATTTAGGACAGCAACTGTCTATTTTCATGCTTTCATGAACTTGAAACACATAGCTGTATGTATTTATTCATTCAACAAATATTTACTGAGGACATGTTACATGCCAGTCGCTGTGCGTAGCACTAAATACGCAAAGAAGGAAAAAGGAGACATCTATCTTCATGGGCTTGCAATCCATGGAATTCATAAGTATTTCCTACACAGTGGATTCTGTCCTGGTCTTTCAATCGTGGGTATAGACATCAACCTGCTAGATCTGGGACTTAGGGCAGAGATAGGAGAAATGGTCTACCCCACTCCAATACATCTTTTACTTTAACAAATCTTAGGGTGAGATATACAAGTAGCTCATGAAACCCCATGTGTCTTTTCTCTTAGCCTCTAGACCACTTGATTATATTTACTTCATCATATCCTTCCCTACTGGACTGTGGGGTCTGTAATTGTAAGAATTTTGTCTATTCCATTTCCCAATGTATGCCCTGTGTCTAGAACAGTGTCTGGCATTAAGTGGACAGTTAATACATTTTGGTTGTAATGTTAAATTAATAAAAGTGTAAATGAGATTCTTTCTTGACATTACATTATATAAGAAGCTCTAAAATTCAGCAAAAGATTTGGATGACAAGAAAATGATAACCACCACTTCTTCAATCTTTATGATCCTACAGACTATAGCACTTTGGGAATGTCATATCTCAATAACCAAGAGGGCAGTATTTTTTTCACAGATTAAAGCAAAAATTATTTAAAAGACTAAGACAAAAAGATTTATATCACTATTACATGGTCATACAATTACTTAGAAGCAATGTTAAGATTCAAACTCACATCTGCTTAACTTCATATTTTGAGAGCTTTATCAATATACTGAATATTGTTGAGTTATATAGAAAGACCTACTGCAATAAGATAAAACGTGAAGAGCTAAAGAAAAAGTGTAGGCTTTCCTTTTTCATACCACAATACTCTGATGCAGAAGGGAGAAAGAGGACTGACAGAAAGCAATACAAGAAAAGTAAAACAATCTTTTTTAAAAGGGAGCAGAATTTGAGTCAGCAATACAATATACCTTCCAAAAAGGCTGCAATAAATAAATCATTAACTAATTATTATTAATTAATGAATATGCTATTTAAAAGAAAAAAAAGATGCTTAGACCAGAGCGGGAACATAATGTCTGGTTCTGGGAAGCACACACGCAGTGGAGCATTATCATACTGAAGCATGTCTATAGGAAAATAGCCACCATTGGGAAGGGGGCAATGGCTTTTCACAAAAAGAGTAGGACAATTTGTCCCGAAGTAGAAATGACAAGAACTGAGGTATTAAGATTACAATCATACCACAGCTGAAGGGATGTCATGCGCAGAAGGTGACTTGTTTTGCCTGGTCCTAAAAACTAAAATTTTGATCCCAAAGGAATTGTCCAAAAGAGAGGTTTATATGAATGAGAAAGAGCCAAGGGAAGATGGGATAGTCACCTTTAGAACATTGCAATACTCTCTTTTTGCTGGAAATGTCCCAAGGGACACTAAAATGCTACAATTTAAATCACTGAAAGGGGGATTTAATTTACCCCATGGACTACATTGGAGCCATCAACTGCATGGCATCCGTACCAATACACGCCAATCCAGGCTCCTCAAAGGCATCGCTGGTCAATCATGGTGTTTTCACAACACTGCTCATCCGGCAACCACTTCCAATGACAGAGGCGGCAAATGAAAGGGAAACCTACTCACTCTGCCCCTGTTAAAACACACAGTGTGAAACAGGGGTTCTAAAGCCCAGCACTCCACAAGAAGCACCCATGCAGCTTTTGAACACTGCAGATTCCCAGCTCTCTTAAAAACGTATCGACATTCTGAACCCACAAATCTGTATCTGAAAACTATCTCCCACTGGCTCAGATGGGCTGAGTCTAGCACCGATTGGCAAACTGAAATGCAGCAACAAATGAAAATCTATCCCCATTCTTTGTATCTGTAATTGTTTTTTTTAAATCAAATCATCAGTAACAAAAGTGTGTGTATGTGTGCCCATGGATACATAAGCTAATCTTATCTTTGTTTAAATGTGTATGTGTCACCCACGCACACAGTGGTCATGCTTGCCAGGGTTTTGCCCCATGGATGCAACTGTGTGTGCACATGCCGTCTCACAATAGAGATTTATGTGTGCGTCAGTCTCCTGACTTCCACCGACTGGATGAATCACACTACCTGTTAGAGGGTAAAAGAGCAAACATTAGTAAAACTGATAATACGCCTTGTGGTGGTGACTCAACCAGAGCAAGCACATCTGTCACTGAGGAGCAGCCTGCCAGCTCGTCACCAGGGGAAATGCAATTGAATAATAATGCACCACACAGAAAGCAACTTCAGTCATGCTCTCTGCCAAGTTAAATCCCCTGACGTTGGAAATGTCCGCATACACTGGGCGAATGCGCAGTCACATAGTATACACAGGCCAAAGACTTTGTACTTGGAATATAACATCCTAAATTCATAGGCTCATGCAACGGGCATGAGGCACTGTGCTCAGACACAGTCCCAGCATTTTTAGTCCTTCAAGAAGAGTGGTGGAAACAAAGTATGATGTCTGGAAATAAGAGTTAAAGCTAGAGAAGATGCAAAGGGGAACTCACAGAGTCTGGTAAGACAAGACATGTTAAGGCAGTTTGATCTTTAACTCGGGGATGAGAGGACTGGCAACCCATGAAGGAATTCAAACCGAAGAGTGCATTGTGTATTGAGAAAGACCACTTGGGATACATTGTGGATAAAGGAGATGAGCCAAGAATGAAGAGAAATGTGTCCACTGGAAGCTGTGTAGCTGGGGCACGGGGCCATCCTTCTGGCTGAGAGAGATGATTGTCATCATCTATACCAACTATGAGTTCACTTGCTTCAAACTGGTAGCACGGAATCAGCATGGTGAGTGCATGTACACCACGGACTTGGGCAAATGCTGGAAAAAGCTTTTCCCCTCAGAGAACACATGGCTAAACATTTAGCAGCTCACCTCATTCATGGGAAGCACACAGTATTTTGTGTCTACATACAGAATGAATAACGCCTAATTCAGAGGACCTTTAGAATTTTGTTTATGAGAACATCTATCACTCATAACGGGTTTTACCATTTGTAAGGTACTTCTATATTTATCTTCTATTTACCTTTCTTTTTTGAAAATAAAACAAATGATATCCTTATTTTACAAATAAAAGCTTAATAAGAATGATGGAATTTTTGAAAGGATTGAATGAGAACATCTAGGCAAACACTAAACAAAATGCTGGGCACATATTAAGTGTTCAATACATTTTAGCTATTATTGTTGTTAATGTAAGAAATAATTATTTTAGTATCAAAATGATCCTTCAAGATAGATATGATAGATAGTATGAATTGGATTTTCTGAATGATGAATTTAGAACTCAGAAAATTGAAATAAAAATGACCCTAGACCTAGATTGGAAATAATAGAAGAGTGACTTAAAACCAGAAGTTATTTTAACCCTGGTCCAGTGCCATATTAATAGGACATGTTAATGTTTATTCATTTATGTATTTATTTCTCTATCCACTCAACAACTATGTATTGAATGCCTACTTTATGCAGGTACTGTTATGAAGAAGCAGCAATAAACCAAAAATTTCCATTATACTCATGGGGCAAACACTGTAGCAGTGGATTGATGGCAGAATTAGCACATTAAAAATAAATAACTAAGTATGCAATAAATGTTGTATGGTGATAAGTGGTGTGAAGAAGAAAAAATTGCCTATGTAAAGGAGAGAGACATGAGGGACCGTGTTTTAGGTAGGGTGGGCCCTGAAAGTCTCTCTGTGTAGTCTGTTCAAATGTATCCATGAAGAGAAAGAGCATCTTGGGAAGAATACTCCATAGAGAAGGTATGGCAAGTGCAAAGGTCCTGAGGTAGGAGGGTGCTAGGTAGGATTGAGAAGTGCAAGATCATAGTAGCTGAAGAACATAAGCCTGTGAGGGGAGAGTGAAGACAACACCAAAGAAATAATCAGAAGCCAGATCATCGAGGGCTTTACAGATCAGTGTATGGTCTTTGGTGCCTACCATTGAAATGTGTGTATTGCAGTGATTTCAGATTGCTCAGAGTGGAAGGCAGAAGATCTCAGTATTCTGAAATCATTTCTTATAAGCACACAGAATTGTCCCGCCACAATGCAGAGGCTGGTTGGTCTCTCTGGATTCCTTCAGCCTCTCAGTCTTCATGTTTCTTGGGTACAGGCGCATGCGTTCATTTGTTATTCACGACACAGCTACTTTGTGCTAGGCATTGTGCTAGCCTCTGAAAACAATAAGCCAGTAAGATCCTTTGCCCGCAAGACATTGACAATTGAACAGGATATACAAACAAACACCCAGATAATGAAGTGCAGTGTCAAGAGCGATACATGCAGACATGTTCAGAGAATGCATGCTCCAATATGTCCCCACAATTCACGCTCAGAGGGACGCCACTGGTGCAGGCCATTCTAAAAGTGTAGTTCTGCCACCCACACGTGTGACGGAGCCTGTGCAGGCAGAGCCCAGCTTGCTTGGCCAAGCCTAGAGAAATCAGCAGTGAAGACAGGAAAATATTATTTTGTTATTTTTAACTAAACTCTATAACTGGAATAATATCACCTTTAATGAGGCTGGGGAGCTTCCTTTGAGGAGTCAAAAGCCCTTTACCGACGTTATTCCATTAATTCTCCTTGTGTCTGGAGCTTGGCACCTGAAGCACAATGCATTATGCAAAACCAAAGCACACTTTGCATAGAGAAAAGATTCTGTTTCGATGTCTCCCTCGTGTTTAACTTCAAAATGTTGGCAGGTCTGCCATCAGGACATGTATTCCATATCCACGCTCTTTTTGTTAAAATCATCCTTGTTGTCATAAACTATTTTGCAGGGCATGAGAGAGAGACAGACACAGAGACAGAGGAAAAAAAAGAAGAGAGAGAGAGGAGTTCGAAGATGTGGGCAAAAATGTACCTCAAATCTTTTATGGGATTAAGGATACGATTGTGGGAACTATCTAATTCAACAGCAGTTTATGAAAATCCTTTTGAAAAAGCGCTTTGTGAATTCTGTTAAAATACTAGAGAGATAACTGCATGAGGAAGTAGGTTGATGCTCCCACTGTGTCCCTCATCTGGTGCTAGGCAGTTTGTAAAACAGAAATGAGGTCAAGACAAGTTCTCGGTGTCAGTCTGGGAGAAACCATTGCCATACATACAGCAGTTAATTTACAAATCATAATTAGAGCAAGTCCTACGCTGGGTGGGTTAGCATTTAAATGCTTCTTGGAGTTCAAAGAAGGCAGAGATCAATGTCAAGTAGAAGAATAAGAAAATCTTTATGATGAGTAATAGATTTGGATTGATCTTTGAAGACCAACGAGGATTCAGCACCGTGAATTTAGAATACCGTTACAGGAATGGAGGGGTTGGCTAAATATTCTAAAACCCAGGGCAGCCTGAAGTCAGCCATTCTTCCTGGGGTGGGGAAGGGTGGACCCCATATCACATACATTAAGGGAATAAGATTCGTCTGATAATTCTAAGAATTTCTTTAAGTGGCAGTGGTGGTAGTGCTTCGATGATCCTGTGGGCTGCTTGTCACCTTCCAATTAAAACATATTTTTTCTACTTTTCCTTTTTCTGCTCAGGATGGCCCCTGTCCCCACTTCACGCTGACTGCCCCACCTCCCGCCATCACCTGCATGACCTCTCTCTCCCCTCCATCAGCCTCACTCCTCCTTTCTCCTGACTCAGCTCCAGTCTGTTGTGCATGAGTTACCACCCCAGCGCTTCAGTCCCCCAACGCCTCTCCGAGGAAGCCTACGAGATTTTTCCTGCAAGGTTAGGGATAATGGAAGGGAATAAAAACACCATGAAGGAGGAATTTGAAACTGGACGCCAGTAATCATCACAGCTGAAATGAATGAACAGCTCGCCTCCTCCCCCTCCACAAGCATCTCTTGTTGGTTTCTGGCTCGGTGACCGCTGGCCTGGGAGCTCTCCTGATCATCCGTGCCACGTATGTCATTGCTGCCCTTCCTGGGGTCAGGTTAGCTGGGGTTCAACTCAGGGCCACCGCTTTTCCGTTGGAAGAAATTGAAGAGGTTTTGTCATCTTAAAATAAGGATAATTGTGCCTCCTGCAAGGGTTCAATGAATTTGTATAGGTAAAACACGTAATGTCTGGAACATCTCCAAAAGTTCCAGAAAACTATTAGCTATTAACATTATCACCATATTGCTGGGCATTAATACAGAAAAACCAAACCTCCCTGTTAAAGGAATTTTTGTTTTAACCTCTCCCAGTCGGGTGATACCAGTCCTTCCCTTTCATAACCTTTCATTAGGGTCCAGGCACGAGATTTCAAAAAGAAGAAGTTTAATCCCTTAAAAAATGCAGCTATCTTCATGAAATGTTCTTCTTCTCACCAGAGTTATATAGAGTCAGATAATCACAGAAAATAAAATAGGAGATTGGAAATGTTTCTTAGCGATTTATAGAGGTCGGAGGGTTCATTTTGAAGATAGGGAAACTGAGGCCCAGAAAGGTGAGTGTCATTTGCGAGAGCCCCCCACAAAATTATTGGCAAAGACAAAATCAGAAATCTGATTTCCACCTCCTTCCTCCAGCCTCATGCATTTTTTGGCTCTGGGCCTTGATTACAACCTGTTCTCAGAGGAAAACACTCACCTCAACTTGTTTTGAAACGAAAGCATGCTAGATCCAAAGCATGAGTGTCCACTGTCTTGAGGTAGCTTTCTGAAAGGTTTCTAAACACCACTGACCAAGACAACCTTCATATTTTTGTTGGTTTGACTAAATTTTGACAGGTTTCTTTCTGGCTGTGACTTTTCCTTCCTTCCTTCCTTCCTTCCTTCCTTCCTTCCTTCCTTCCTTCCTTCCTTCCTTCCTTCCTCCCTCCCTCCCTCCCTCCCTCCCTCCCTCCCTTCCTTCCTTCCTTCCTTCCTTCCTTCCTTCTTTTTTGTAGAGCATTTTCTTTAGAAAACTTGAAAGTGTTTATTCAAATTGTAAATCACCTCTCCACCTCTTGTCATTTTAAAACCCAGGAATGTCTTCCCCAATGGCCTGGGAGTCACTGAGCTGTAATGTCCCTACCAAAGGAGAGAACACCAGGACCCCTCAGTCTCTGTGAGAGGGTAGGGACCTACTCCAGTAAGGGACAAACAACACTTGTCCAGATGGCCAAGCATCTTAGCCAAACCCTGCCCCTCCCCCAGTAATTTTCCACTAAGTTACTCCAGTCTTAAAAAAATAAAAAGTGAAGTCCCTGCCTTTGGTTTCAGCAGAGTTGAGTTCAGCTCTGTGCTGAGTCTCTTCCGCCTACTACAGCACGCTGAACACAATCTTTCACGCATTTCTCACAAACGTCCAGTGCGATTTTGCTTTGACGCGCCCAGTCCGGCACTGGACAAAGCGTGGCTGCAGCCCGCTTCCTCTTCCGTTCCGGAAGCACAGGCCAGCTCCCTGGAAGCGGCCCAAAGATCATCAATTCATTTGCATTTAAATTGCCACATGGCGTTTGGTAGGAGGTCTTAGATGTCCAAGGAAGCTTTGGAGGCTTTCAAACTTCAAAACAGAAAGTCGTAGTTGATCAGCAGGAAAAGAAACCCAGTGCTTGGTGGTCAGTTGAGTTCCAAGCTTCCAACCTGGGAAGCTGATTTCAGGGCGAGACCTAGAGGAAATGACTCTCAGGGACTCACAGCAGGACGCACGGCCAGGGCTGGACCTGGCGGTATGCCACGGGGGCTTACTTTCCAGGGGTATGTTACAGCCACCTGTCCCCTTCTGTGGCCTTCTAGAAAATTGTGTCTAAATCTGTTCATCTGTACCAAGCTCAAACATATAATTTATTTCCAAAAAAATTTTATACACACACACGTTGTTTTTTTTTTTATTGTTTGCAAAATGTGGATAATGTTAGATTTGTTAGACAAGGACAAGGAGGACATGAGATGCAGGTGTTTTTAAAGCCTTGTCGGCTTGGGCAAGTGAACACAGATTTAAGCCTGTGCATGCCTCAAGTTCACAAAACTGAAACCAAAGGACAACCAATCACAAACAGCCAGCTAAGCTTGAAGCTGTAGCCAATCAATAACTTCTTTACTGTGTGTGTGTGTGTGTGTGTGTGTGTGTGTGTGTGTCAGTGACAGAGAAGAGAGAGACATATAGGGACAGAAAGACAAGGAGAGAGATGAGAAGCATCAGTCCTTCACTGCGGCACCTTAGTTGTTCAGTGATTGCCTTCTCATATGTGCCTTGATGGGGGCGGTGGCTACAACAGATGGAGTAACCCCTTGATCAAGCCAGTAACCTTGGGCTCAAGCTGGTGAGCTGTGCTCAAACCAGATGAACCCGCACTCAAGCCGGCGACCTTGGGGTTTTGAATCTGGTTCCTCTGCATCCCAGTCCGATGCTCTATCCATTGCACCACTGCCTGGTCAGGCAAGATGATGATTAATGGAACATTTTCTATGTTCTCACTCTAACATTTTTGAAGACCAGGAATCCAGGATGAAGGTCACTCCAGTCCCACTTCCTCTTTTGCTTACAACTCTATTATTTTATTATTATTATTATTATTATTATTATTCCCATTTAAAAAAAAATAAAAATCTGAGACATAGAAAGGTTAAGCAACTTGTCAAAGGTCACACAGCTAGCAAATACCAGGACCAAGGTTCAGACACGCACATTGACTCCAGAAAGTAAATAGTTTATGTAAAATACTATGCTAGCTATTTTGTTTATTCAAGGACTCAAGAAACGGTGGCCCTGTCCAGTTGGCTCAGTGGTAGAGCGCCGGTTGGCCCGGTGTGTGGAAGTCCCAGGTTTGATTACTGGCCAGGGCACACAGGAGAAGTGCCCATCTGCTTCTCCACCCTTCGCCTTCTCCTTTCTCTCTTTTTTTCTCTTCCCCTCATGCAGCCAAGGCTCCATTTGGAGCAAAGTTAGCCCAGGCGCTGAGGATGGCTCCATGGCCTCCACCTCAGGCTCTAGAATGGCTTCGGTTGTAATGGAGAAACGCCCCAGATGGGCAGAGCATCGCCCCCTGGTGGGCATGCTGGATGAATCTTGGTAAGGCATATGCGGGAGTCTGTCTGTCTGCCATCTGCCTCCCCACTTCTCACTTCAGAAAAATACAAAAAAAGAAAAAAGAAATGGTAATATCATTATCACTAAAAGCAGTAAATTCCATCTGTGCCCTATCAGTCCTGACTCTCCACACCAAACACGTTCTTTGCCTTCTAACTTCTTATGCAGCCTTTGGCACATGAACTCTCCTACTGTCATTCTCTATGTAAATGCCTCAGCCAACTCTAAACCTGGTAAGACTTCCTATTGTCACACGTTGTATTTGACCCAGCTCTTTGGTCATGCTTTCTTTGCTGAGTAAATTATGCAAAAACTAAAACAACATAATGGGAGTGGGAAATATGCGAAATCAGAAGATACAGAAAATGAATAAACATTCACCCTTGGTGCATGATGTTATAGGCGAACTGAATGGCCCGGACAAGGGTTTGTGGACAGAAGAGTCCAAAGAGAAACTGAGGCATGACCTTGCCCTTCTGATGGACATGAACCGGAGCCATTGACGCAATCTTAGTGAAAGGTAATACAAAAAACAGACTGTGAGAGACTCCCATTAAGGAATTTTTGAACACTGTGCCAAAAACAGCAGAAAGATTCAAGCATTATACTCGCAAACACAAGACCTAGATTACCATCACTAAGAAAAAGAAAAAAAAAAAAAGCTTAAATACTCAGGGTCTAGTCTAACCTGGCATATCATTTAATTTCCCTAAGTTTCTGAGATTCACAGGGCATTTATCTGCCACCTGCCCAGTCCCTGTACACTTAGAGTTTATCTGATCTCGCTTCATAGATTAACAGCTTTAAAGCAAGACAGAGAAATCATCTAGTTCAAATTCTCCGTTTTACCGGTAAACACAGGACAGTTAAAAGATGAAAATGAGGAGGTAAACCAAGGTTACACAGCGCACTAGTGGCAGACCAGGGCAACAGACACGGTGAGGTTCTTTCAGGAAAGGGAATCGACGGGCACCTTGAAATTGTTTGCACAGTATTTTGGAAACTCGTTCTTCAATGAAACCCATGAATCAAATATTTTAAGAACAACCGTTATGAGTTTTTCCAAGAAGAGCTCAAGAGATGCAAGTAAATTGCATTTAGACATCATTGTTTTCATTGGCTCATTTAAAAGCCATAATGGGAGGAGAAATATGCACAGGAAACAAACTAAAATAAAATAAATAACCCTCCTCTAGTTTCTTCATTCGGCTGACTGGGAAAGATACATTTTCTAGAAATACTGCAGTAATACTAAAAACAACATAGTCGCACACACAAACACACACAAGCACACACAGACAGATTGCTGCTGATCCTGCAGCTAAAGGCGAAGGGTTCCACTATCCCACATCTCCTCTGATGGCTTAAGCACCTGGGCCATCTGGGATCAGCTCTAGTACAAACTCGCCACCATATGACATCACTCCTGGCTGTGTGTATTACAGGAAACAAAGGCTTTACCTGGGTTATCCCTCTTCTAAAACGGATTCCAACTGTAACACACACACACACACACACACACACACAAAAACAGCCTCTGGAAAAAATAATGGTTATAACAGTGACTGTGCAAATCGAGAGGATTGCTGAATCCTCTTCAAACACGGCTCGCAGAGAGAAGGATATAATCTAGTCTCACTTAGGGGTGTTATGCACAGTATGGGGATAGTAAAGACATGTGGGCTTATTCGGAGAACAGTTACAACAATAAAAACAATAGCAATGGTAATTGTGATAGATATATGTAAGCAGAGGCCCTGCTGAGATGTAAAAGAATGAATCAAGAAATTATTTGGGGATGTAGAATGGAAAAGGAGAATGATGATATAGGCAGCTGGTTTGAGACAGTGCCTACTACATTTCATTATTTGTATTAATTCAGTTCCTCATTTAAGAGAAAAACAGCAGCAACTCTAGAATCCTTACCTTGTACCAAGTGTATGCTGTGCGTACGTTACTTTCAGAAGAAATCCTCAGTGAGGCATGGGCAAGCACATGCTCACAGAGGAGTCTGGAGAAAGAAAGGCCTTAAAGTAGCTTATCCATGCTAATGCAGTAATAATGGGCAAAAGGTAGCTAAAAAAGGTTTTTCAAACTAGTCAAAGACACAGTAACACAGATATTTCTCTAGGTAGATTTCTTTTCCCTTTTTTTCCCTAGGTATATTTCAATGCTCCTATTTTATACAAGAAGGCCCAGAGACACAGAGAGAAGGCAAACAACTTACTCAAAGGCACATGGCCAATATCCCAAGAGATGGAATTTAAAACCTAACCTGTCTACAAAGGCCACATATATCCAAGGATATTTACATTTATTGGATTGCCTTTTCACCTTTGCTTATGGTTCCCTCTGCCTGAAACACACTTCCCGTACCACAATGAGCTCGGTAGCCATGTCCCAGCCTTTGAGACTTGGTTCAAGGTCCTTCTTCTCTGTAGAGCTTTACTCAAATGTCCCCAATTTCTCATCTCTTTCACTGGTGAAACCTCAAGTAATTTTATACCTGCATTTCTTACAATTGTCTCATCTCACTTCCTAGAAATGTCAAGTTCTCTCTGAGACAGAAAACTCTTATTTTGCTTTCCAAACCTTACTCTAGCTTTAACTGCGAGGGGCCCAGAGCGGAGATGAGATCATGTGTGATGGAGACCTTTAGCCTTTGTGTCAGAGGTACTGCACGGGCCCGATCTACCACGTTACCCAGCAACCTGCAAATCAATGAAAACTTATGAGCCTTACTTTCCTAATTTCTGTAACACTGATAATAAACCACAAAGTCTTCCTCTGATGATTAGTGTGAGAATCAGGTTAACTGAATATGTAACACTATTACGCTTTCTATTAGTTTTGAGGGAGTGTATACTTTATGATAAACATTTGGAGGCTACAAGAAAGGGACTCCCAAATAAAACAGCAAGTGCAATAAGTCTTTCAGAAAAAGACAAGTACCATATCATTTCACTTATATGCAGAATCTAGTAAACAACATAAACAACTAAACCAAACAGAAACGCATAGATACAGAGAATAGAGTGAGAGGAAAAGGTTTGGGGGACTGGGTGAAAAAAGGTGAAGGAATTGAAAAGTACACATACGTAGTTACATAATAATCTTGAGATATAAAGTACAGCATAGGAAATACAGTAAAAAAATATTGTAATAACTATGTGTGGTGCCAGGTAGGTACTGGAACTATCAGGGAGAACATTTTGTAAAGAGCGTGATTGTCTAACAACTACTCTGGACACCTGAGACTCATATAAAATAATACTGAATGTAAATGGTCATGGAAAAAAAACAAGAGAGCACAGAAGCTCTTATGTGACATCAGATGAGCATTTCGGGTAGGGAGTGACTCTATCCCATGAAGTAACACAGGGACCCAGGCTCCTTACCTTTTTTTGCTCCTTCCTAATTGCTGTCCTTGTCTGTACATTTGGAGCTGGGTCACAGGTCCACTCATAGTCCAGCTGACAGGCAATGGTAGTTGTGAACTCAAGATCAACTATTTTCCCTGAAGCCAAGTGAGACAGAAGTCACAGACTTCGCGTTTGCCTACATCCCATCGTCAATAACTTAGTTTCTATGGCCACACCAGCTGTGAGTTGCCATAAAATGGAGTCTCTAGCTGGGCAGCCACAGGCTCAACTTGAACTAAACAATTTTAAAAAGAGAGATAATGGACCGGGGTGGAAAATAACCCGTTTCTGCCAAAGAAGTAAAGAAAAATTGAGATGGAATTCTAAACACCAATAATCGTTAAGGCACAAAGACACCATGCAGACCTGGCAGAAAGGTTTTATGTAGGCAAAAGAATATAGCAAACATTTTAGTATAGTTCAATATGCATAATGAGGTTATATGGTTTGGAGAGAAGATCAGGCTATTTGGATATGCTAATTGTGGGTATCTGGGAACAGATCTTAGTTAAATGCTCAGTGAAAAAGTGCAGCTGTAGTTTATACTAGACAATCAATGCAGATTAGACCATAGAGTTTTCACACTGTACCTTCAGTAACCTTCAGGAGATGAGACATGCCCATTGTTGCTTGACTCCATGTTAAGTGAGCAGTACAGCTATCACTCCCATGGCATTCATTTCTGGGGAGGGGGTATTAAAAGACTTCCGTTAGACATCAGGAAGAGCTTTCTCATTCAAAGTAGTGAGAGATAAACATTTCTCTACTGGCAGATACACAGTGGTCTCCTCTGTTAGAGGCAGGAGGATTGGTGCGACAATCTCATGGTAACCTCATATTTGTAGGACAAGACTTTTTCAAAAAATAAGCAGAGATTTGGGGCTGATACTAGGGAGACATGAGGGGCTCTTTCAGTAACTTAGAAACACAATGAGATAGAAAATGAGGGCATCTCTATCTCCTACAGTAGTAATAGTTACTTGTTATTTCTTGTTTATTGCCAATGAAGACATGCTTTTTTAAAAAACTGCTTGGCAAATTTTAATAATTAACAAAAGTAATAAAAATATTTATAAGAACATTATAAAGGAAATGAAGGAGTACACCAACAAATTAGCATTTAATTACCAAACATTGCAAGAGGCATCTAAACGCAAGGCCAGCCACAGTAGAACAAGGCAGTGAAGGCAGAGCTGAATGGGAACTCTTCCAGGAATAGGTATCAACCACCTGGCGCTGTCTGGGGATGTGTTCCCATAAATAACAAACGGGGAGATCCTGTTTGTGTTCATTAGTGGGCAAAATCTATTTTTACAGCTCTGTGCCAAAGTTATACTTAAAATAATTTATCAACTAGAACTGTCTCATGGATCATTTTTGCTAAAGTTAAGAATCTCCCAGTCATTTATTCATTGACTCTGGATAAGACACGGAGCTTTCATGAGTCTCTGGGCCTTCATTATCCAAAAGAGGAGGTAGTGTAGGTAGAGGGGGTGGGAATTGACCCAGGTGTTTTCAAACATCCCAAACTCCTTATATTTGAAGCCTATAATCCTTTCACCTTTTGATGTTTTAAAATGAGTAAATCAATTAGCTATTAGAGACTGGACCAAAAGTCTGGTTCAACACACTGCTGTGAAACTGTGGTCTGGGCTCTCTCATGGGCACTATAGATTGTGATGTGCGGGGGAACTCCTTTACCAGAGGTGTGTGGTTAGGTTTTCCTGGAGCTAGCTCTGAGGAGGATGCAATTTGTCCCACAACTGCAGCTCTGGTATTAGATAGCCTCCATCAAAATGTGGCACCGCCATTTTTACCCTGAATATCTTTGGTCAGGTATGAATTTCTCTATGACTTCATTTCTTCATCTGTACAATGGAGGTATAGTGCGGTTCTATAAGAATCTTGTGAAAATTTAAAGTAATAGCTACTTAAAATGTTTACTGCATCTCCTGGTCCTTACTATGTACTGAGTATATGCTTGCTATGATCATTTTAATTAATTTAATTAAAATCATAATCTATGGGTATGGGACATGGGTATTAGTATTGTTAAATCACTCTGAGTGATTTCAAGGTACAGCTTTGTTTATAACCATGGTTCTAGTCCTTCTCGAGAGAACATTTATAGAACTGACCAAATGTTACATAAGCCATTCCAATATTCTTTTAACAAATGTTTGGTTTTTTCTTATGTTCTGCAAGTTTACTTGTTTTACTTAAAGTAAAGGAAAAGAAGACTCTCTTGATTGGGATTTAGGAATTATGTACTTTACCAACACTGGGAACTAGACAGATATCCAATTATATAAACTAGTGTACAAGATGGGGAGTTACCTATTCATTTCAGACTTTAGTTACATACTATAATTAAAAATATAAACACTTAAGGTTGCATTCAGAGTCATATAAAACACTATAATATAGCATGCATAATTGGATAAGAAATAAGGGTCAATAATAGATTCTAATAAACTAGGCATCTGTTTATGGTATTCCATGAATTATTTCTCAGTTTCCTGGTAGTCATATAGAAAAGGGTAACTAGTTTAGTCAAGCAATTGAATTTATATGTGACAACACAAATTATCTAGAACTACAAATGGTTTTGGTATAATAAAGCATACACACATTTCTTCTTTAGGTTCTTAGTAAGAAGAAGTGCTGAACAGGGTGCAAAGTCAAGGCAATATGGCAGGAAACTAAACAATGGATAAGACATAACATGAGGCCAGGATAGGAGAAATGCGGATTATGCTGAATCAAACCAAAGCGCCAAAAGAAGGCTGTACCCTCTTTAAACAGTTCCTTTCCCCAAGGAAAGGACTGATCCAACCTTGTGCTAGAGCTAACACTCTTCTCTATCATTAAGAAGAAAAGCCTGGATGCGGGAGTAGGCATCCAAGCAAGTCTTGAAACCTACTCATTCACAAGTGCCTGCCACACTAGACATTTCCCATTCCCTGGACTACCGCTCAAGGTCCCGCTAGGTAGAACTTCAGGTTATACTCTCTTTTCCTTTAGCTGAATACCTCATTACCTACTCAGTTCTAGCTCTCTTAAAGTGTCCTGTCTACGCCCATAAATTCTGCTGCTTAGGACCTTCCCAAAATCTTCAATGAAAAGGTAACAGCATCATCTACAGATTTCTAAACACTAGTCATCCAAGCTTGTATAGGCATCGGGTGTGCGACAGAATGTCACAATGCAGATTCGTGGGCCACACCTCCAGGAATTTGATTTATTTGGTCATAAATTGGCCATAAGAATCTCTCTCTGTCCCCCCACCACCACCCCGCCCGATTCAGTTGGACCCTGTACTAGACTTGGAGAAGCCTTTCTTAGGAAGTTCTCAGAGTGTGTCCTCCCTACCTTTATTTTCACCTTCAGGCCATATTTTCTGAACACTTATTATATTCCTGGCACCACACAAGAACATTTCTCATAAATCAATTTAATACATTTTGATAAAAAAAAAAACCTGTGGTAAATATATTTCTCCCATTTTTACAGGAAAGGAAATCAAGGCTCAGGAATCTTGAAATTTAAATTAAGTGTTGCAAGGTCACAGAAAAGTATGTGATTTATATAGATAAAAAAGACACTTTTTCTTTAAATGAAAAAGTTGTGCAGGAACTCCAGGAGCACAGAGCTGTAAATAACATCAGCTAAACAAGGAGAGTCAATAGCCCATGCCTCAGTTTCTCCACTGTCAAATTAGGAATGACATTGGCTTTAAATGAAGTTAGAAGTCTTCAGGGGAAACATGGTTTTCAGGTGCAAAATATGATTAACATGACAAGAAGCATAACAAATTGATCAAGCTGCTGTTTAGACACCCAGAGTTCTCACAAAACATCATCTCGCTGCACTAAACGCCAATCAATGAGGACTAAGTGGATTGAATTTTCCTTGGAGAAACATGAGTTTTTAAAAGGAAAAGGAAAAAGGCTTGGATTAATAGCTACTAAGGGTTTTGCAGACACAATACTAAGGGAATCAGTCATTTGACAAAGTTTCTATTAGCACGGAAAGTATATAGTTCACAGCCATGGAAGTATTGAGTATAAAGTCTGGAAGAAAATGATTATGTGCAATATCATGATTACTGAAATAAAATCCTCACCGTATCCTAGATACATAAGTCAAAATTTAATCAGATCATTTCTGTAAACTTCTCATTTTATGGAAATATATCTCAGTGGGATATAAAAAATACATAATAGAATCTGATTAATATAATATATAATATACAATTACACATGTGATCTTTTTCTTTCTGTGCTTTCATAATGCAGATGCAAATTTAATACTATGATTAATAATTGAGATTAAATTGATGGGACTCTCAAAAATTTATTTCAAATTTAACGCAATCTTTGATATGAATTTGGTGGCCATTAGACTTCTGGCAGAAGAAGAGGAACTTTTGTTCTATTATAATTCAGCACCAGCACATTGTTTTCAGCCATTTAGAATTACTAAATTGCACTTAGAAAGGTAGACCCCACACACAGGCAGAGTGAAATTGAGTGTGAATGAATGGTACCGATATAGGTCTCTATTTTTCTTCATTACACTGTCCCTGACCAAAGACCTAAAAGTTATTATTAGGTATCAAGAAGAACCTTTAAGCCACGCTAGAAAACAGCCACCTTACATGAACCAATAAAAGCAATTCCAGGTAACAAAGATGCAATGTGGTAGAATATGCCAGATACTAGGTAACGCTGTTCCTTGAGTTCTTGTCCCCACAGATTCATTTCCTGCCCCGGCTCCATAGTCTAGGGTCCCATTTTCATAGAGAACCTTTATTACTTCCTGGTCTGAATTATTTGTGACTTCTTTGATCTGATGGCTTCAACAAGCTATTCAGATCATGTTCTACAACTACCTTTTATATATATATATATGTATGTATGTATGTATGTCTGGTCTTGATCCTGAATTTCCTTGCCTCCATTTTGTTTAGGTTTCATATTCAAAACTCATTAATTCCCTCATTGTTGACTTTTCAGGGTCTTGGGAGAGCATATTGTCTGCCTGCATGACACTTACAGTCTAGTCGGAAAGACAGAAAATAAGGTCATCTGTCCCCATTCGTGTGCTAAGTAAGCAAAGTGGTAGGAAGTGAGCAAAGGAGCCAACTTGGACGTGCTCTGTTGAAGTCAGAGAAGGAGTCTGGAGGGAAGTGAAATTGGATCTAAGCCTAGAGGATAGCAGGATGCAGGGAAAGCAGAAATACATGTTCAAAGAGAGAAAGCAGAATATCTTCAGGCCTGAAGCTGAAAGGGAGCCAGTGTTGTACAGGTAAAGAAGGAAACCAAGTTTGGTTCGGAAAAGGTTCAACTAGACAAACGGCTCAGAAGGACGCTAACCGTGTCTGCAGGAAACATCTGGGAGGGCTTTGAAATCCAGGCTAAGGAACTTCGACTTTATTCTGAGGGCAAGGAGGGCCTGTTCAAGAGTCCCTTCGCAGGGTCAGGAAGATAATGAGAAAATCATTTAAAAAATCATTTCTGGGGTAAACAAGAAAAAGGCTTCCTTGTTTTGTTTATCTGCAACTAGCAATATTAAAACAGATTGAACCAGTTAGCATTGGGGAAGGGGCTGGTCTACGTTGAAGGTCGGCCCATTCTGTTTCCTCCTTGGATGGCATTAAAGAACAGTTAGTCTGGACCTAGCATGGCTTTCCTACCACCGTTCCGGTGACAAAACAAGGAAGACCAAGTAAGGGTAGTCCCTTGTAATAATAATCCTCATGAGATATGCCACCCCTTACTTACATAAGCAAGCAAGAAAATACTGAGATGGGGACTATAAAACAGACACTTTTATATACCAGCAAGGACCGCTGAGGGTAAGTATAAAATCTAAGATAAGTCATCGATCATCCAATCCAGGCAATTGTCTCTCGACAGTTTATGCAGGAACCAAACACATAGTGCTGGAAATCTTTGAGGGGTCAGGGAGTACATTCTGTGTCTCTGTGTCCTTACAGGTGAGCTTTGGACTGAGAACATCCTTTAATTTCTCTTTTGCAAGGATTCATTCCTTTAATAATAAAATGCAAGAGTTTTCTTAAGTGACTTGCATCTTTAATTTGCATTGAAAGTATTGCAAAAGCTAGCATGGATTAACCCCATAGTTTTCCAGCTAGGATTTGCAGGTCCCAGGCTGTAGCGAATATATTTCAGTTCCGGAGGCCAGGACCTGCTTAGATGGGTAAAATTTTTATTATTTCAGGTTTTATATTAGGGTTCCATATGTAGTATATTTCATTAAAGAAACAGTTGCACTGTGTAGGGGGAAAGCCTAGAAAGATTCAGTATGGGGGGGGGGATAATAAAAAAAAAAACTTGAGTTCAACTGGCTGCTAGATCTTTAATGTTAAATTCCCTTTCCCTCTCTGAGCTACTGTTTCCTCAATTGGACATTATGAAATCAAAGAAGATACACTCCAGAGTTCCTTTTAGATTTGAGACTCTAATAAATATATCTTGAAAGCCACAGGAATGCAAAATAAAAACTATGCCCATTTCCCTCCCAAGGTATCCCTTCTTAGGAGAAATTCTGATCTCATTCTTTACTTCTGAAATGCTGTTTTGTGCTTAGCTTATTTCAATCTCACAGGGTCTGCTTTACTTCATGACATCATTCTCCATATTGCAAAATACAGAATCACATTCATACATTTAGTCGCTAGTTCTTAAAATAAGATAAAATTCTGTGCCTGTTCCTCAGGACTATCCACATGCACACTCAGACTGGCATGCAACTTCCAACCCCAGAATGCCCATTCATGTACTTACCTTAAAAGAACTCGGTCTAACTCCATGCATTACTGCATTCATTCATCAAATATTTGTAGGCTATCAATGAATGGCTCACACCAAGCTAGATTCTAAGGATCTCAAATAAACACACAATTTTTATATATGGTTGTATTTTATTTTTGTAGAGACTCACAAATCAGAGAAAAAGACAAATCTGTAAGCAAGTCAAAAGCCACACAGAATGGCAGCTGTTGTTATGCAGACGTGAGGGAACTGAGGAATGCAGAGTCACACAGCTAATAAGTTGCAGAGCCAAAGCCCAGGTCTCTTGATTCTTTGCCCAGTACATTTTTGCTTTCATCTAAAGATTACAAAAGTCACTAGCACTTGAGTTGTACTCCTTTCTTTATGAAGGACATATGAGGCTTTAGAAGACATTTGATGGTCCTTGACTAGGAGCATTAAGACACCAAATAATACTGACATGGTCCATAAGTCACTTGATGAGATACAGACAGTGGACCAGTGCAAATAAGAGACAAGAGTGACAGCCACCAAAATCAGCTTGGAGATTTGCAGGCTACATCTGGATCCCAGCTTGCATGTGAGATGCTTCTTCCTATTTGCATATTGTCCAGGAAGAAAGAGGGGAAAAGGTAGAGCTTCCCTAAACCTTGATGAAGACTGTTACAAAACCAGCTTGGCTCCACAGTTGGAGTAGGACTTCTTGGTTTCAAATGTATGCTGTGCTGTGTGCTTTGTGACCCTGGGGACCTTACTTTCCCATTTTAAAACTGCTTTATAGGGTTAGCTTAAAAACTGAACTAGACAGCCTGTAAAATGCTTGGCTTATTATAATTTTGAGTGTTCAGAAGATGTAAAGAACAAATAATTATAACAATATTTTTGAAATATCATTTTGATTTGATTCAGTTTAGTTTACAATACCACATTGGAGGTTGGTGGGAGTAATATACCTCAACTGCATTTCATCACTGACATTGTTAAAGGAAGCCAAACTTTATTTCATTGTCTACAAAGAACATACCAGCTCTCTCTTATACTTGTAGAAAACCACTCTGTATGCCATCTTTGGCACAGCATGGAAATATTCTTTCATCAACATTAATCATGTACTCTTCACAGTAACCCTGCTAGTTAGGAAGGCGCATCCTATCTTATAGATATTAAAACTGAGGCACTGAAATGTAATGTGATGATAATAATACTATTAGTAATAATAATAATAGTTACTCTTTAATAGTATTTACTATATGTTTAGTATGGCACAATTTACTTAAAATGTATGTTTACAATGAACTCACATAAACTCTATGAAGTAGGTTGCTTATTTCCCCTTTACAAAAGAAGATTTATTTTATTTTATTTTATTTTATTTTAGTGAGAGAGACAGAAAGAGAAAGAGACAAAGAGAGAGATAGATAGATAAGAAGGAGAGAGATGAGAAGCATCAACTCTCCATTGTGGCACCTTAGTTGTTCATTAATTGCTTTCTCATATGTGCCTTGACCCCTTGCTCACACCAATGATCTTGGGCTCAAGCCATCAACCTTGGGCTTCAAGCCATTGACCTTTGGGCTCAAGCCAGTGATCATGGGGTCATTTCTAAGATCTCATGCTCCAAGTCAGAGACCCCCACTCAAGCTGGTGAGCCCATGCTCAAGCCAGATGAGCCTACACTCAAGCCAGAGGCCCCCACTCAAGCCAGCAAACCCCTGCTCAAGCCGGATAAGCCCATGCTCAAGCCTGCAACCTCGGGATTGCAAACCTGGGTCCTCTGTGTCCCAGTCCGATGCTCTATCCACTGCGCCACCACCTGGTCAGGCTGAGAAAGATTCTAAAGTTCCCAGAGATTAGCCACTTTGCTGATGATAAGGGCAAAGCAGGAATCAAGCTGAAAGTCTGTCTGGAGTTTAGCTTCCCAGTGCTAAACTCTTCTCCAAGTTACTCAGCAACCTAGCAGCAATGCCGCATTTTGAAGCTAGGTTTCCCCACTCTTTCTGCTTAGACATCCCAGGGGTCTATTGATTTGCGAGACTGCCACAACAAAATACCACAGATGGAGTGCCTTAAACAGAAATTCAGTTTCTCATGATTCGGGAAGTTAAAAGTTTCCGATCAAGGGTCAGCCATGTCGTTTTCTTCTGAGGCCTCACCCTGACTTGTAGACGATGACCATCCTCTCCCTGTGTCTTCACATAATCTTCCCTCCAAATGTGTCTGTGTCCTAATCTCTTTTTCTAAGGACACCAGCCATATTGGATGAGGGCACACTCTAATGATCTCATTTTAACTTATTTCTTTAAAAACCCTATCCCAAATACAGCCATATTCTGAATTACAGGGCATAGTACTTTAACATCAATGGAGGGGGGGTATATTCAGTCTAGAACATGGAAACATGAGCTTTTTATCAGTTTTTTGCCACCATAATCTCTTGTCAAAAAGAATGTTTCAGTTATTGAAAATATACCCATGTTGTAGGAAATGCATCATCGGTGACCCAATGTCAACTCTTACAAAGGAAGTAGTGATCTTGAAAGGAAGACATTTAGAAAGAATTAAATAGAAAATAAATCCTTGAAATAAAATACTTTGAAACATACCCTATAGTCATTGTTATAAGCAAGTTTACAATCATTTCTTTAGTTAACCCTTGCAATAATGCTATGAGGTAACTGCTACGCTAATACGTAGAGAAAGAGTAAAAATTGGCGTAACTGTTGTCCATTAAAATATTTGCCTTTAGTAGAAGACATGATTTCATTAATCAAGCACTTACTGAGCACATATAAGGCATCAAGCACTGTGCTCAGTGTAAAGGCAGTTGAGGACTTCTGGTTATGGAATACTTCAAGAGAAAGCAGGGCTAGGATTAAAGAGCACAGTCATCAAAGAAAGACACATTGTTGGCCAAAAATTCATACATGCATTCTAGGGATACTTTTAAATGTATTGGTCAATGGGCCAATTAACCTTATTCTTTTTTGTGTTTTCTTATGACAAGTGTTTTGCTTTTTTCTAATTCTTCCATCTGCCTGGCCTATGGTGGTACAGTGGATAAAGCATTGACCTGGAATGTGAGGGAATTGATTCAAAACCCTGGGCTTGCCCGGTCAAGGCACGTAAGACAAGTGATCTATGAACAAGTAAAGTAAAGCAAGTATAAGGTGATATTTCTTGCTCCACCCTTCCCGCCTCTCACCTCTCTCCATAAAAATAAATCAATAAAAAATAATAATAATAAAATACAATTCTTCCATCAATTGAGACAAATGTGTTTGGCACAACAGATTCTTTGGCATTAGAAAAAAAGGTTATCAGGAGTTATTGTCTCCTAACCCTACATTTCTTCACAATACTCTCTTGGCATTAAAGTTCTGGCCTTAGGTTCTGTGACTGAATTAAACTGGTGGTAAAATTTCACCTTTTTTTTCTTTATATAATTATTGAGATTGATTACCACTTCCATACTTAGATGGAAACAGAATTCGAACAAGGACAGTAAGGGCCACAAATTTAAGCAGGTGATGGCATTGTGTCCGGGAGGTCAGTTTAGAGAGACAGAAATAGTGAGATGAGAAGAATGAGAAATATTTGCAGTTTCTTGTTTTTGTTTTGTTTTGTTTTGTTTTTATCCAGAGAGACAGAGACAGAGAGAGTGATAGATAGGGAGAGACAGGCAGGAAGAAAGAGATGAGAAGCATCAATTCTTCATTCTGGCACCTTAGTTATTCATTGATTGCTTTCTAATATGTGCCTTGATTGGGGGCTACAGCAGAGAGAGTGACCCTTTGCTCAAGCCAGTGACCTTGGGCTAAAACCAGCAACCTTGGGCTTCAAGCCAATGACCTTTGGGCTCAAGCCAGCAACCATGGGGTCATGTCTATAATAACTCCACGCTCAAGTCGGCAACCCTATGCTCAAGCTGGTAAGCCTGTGCTCAACCAGCTACCTCAGAGTTTTGAACCTGGGTCCTGTGCATCGCAATCTGATGCTCCATCCATTGTACCACTGCCTGGTCAGACAATGTTTGGGATTTTTGATTCTTGAACCAAAACAATTCACTAATGCTCTATTTGGGGGGTTCAACTCTACCTAAAGAACTTTTAAATTGTTCAAAAATTTTAATTGCATGCAAAAGTTATTCAGCTTTGAATTAAACAGTCATTCATATAATATATGAATCAGTGGCTGAACTTGAAGGGCACTAGCTTCCCCTTTCCTTCCTTTTAACACACCTGGAGCCTGTTTACATTCATAGTAGCAATTCTGTCTTTCCAATTGTTAAATGCCGTGATATTTAGATTCTAAGATTTTTCTCTGTTGGAGTTTTGCATATGGCCATGTTCATCCAGCATGAAGTTTGGGGGGGGGGGTTGTAGTTCAACCAATATAAGATGTTCTGCAATTTTCTTTATTAATAAATGTTTTTATATCAGAACAGATTTGTCTTTCAAATTGGTCAAGGTTGCTTGCAATTCTCATATGTCTTCCTAAAACTACAGCAGTCATTTTCCAAATTCTCTGCTTCAAATAATGCCTTTTAAAAAATGGAGGCAAGCACCATTAAGAATAGGATGAATGGATCCTTGCTGAGGAGGTAAGTCACTCCCGTGGTAAAAAGGCATTTATGATCTGGCAGACGGTAAACAGTCTCTTCAGTGCTGGTGATGGTAGGCGCTTGTTGGGTCTAATTCACAATTAATTGTGCCAACAGTTCAATAATAATTCAGATGGAAAGAGAAATGCAAAAGAAGTCTTAGTTCCTGGGCAATAAATAGCTAGAAACTAAGTTTTACTTTTGGGAACTGTGCTGGGTTTTTTGTTTGTTTGTTTGTTGTGTTGTGCATATTGCTTTTGTTTTTTTGAGGGGGATTGATCCTCTCTTTGTCTGTGTTCCTCCCTTCTCCTTCTTGGCTTTCTTACTCTGTTTCTCTCCTTCTTTCTCTTCTCTCTTTTCAGTCGCTCTTTGATATTCCCTCTCACTGTCTATTCTGTGAGCCACTGAGCTATCTCCAACTGAAGTTCCCAACCAGGAACACCATATCTCAGTGTGTGTTAATGGAGTTGGGAAGAAAGGCATTATTTTCTGCCTGCATTAACATGAAATCCTACCCATAGTTACTTACCTAATGATAATTTTCCCTGTATTGCGTTTCTAAATGTCTACAGTGAGAAAGTTGAGAGTAGTTGAAAGAAGGGGGCGGGGATTCTTCCTAAAGGCTGATAGACAACCAACAGACGTCCTTTATTCTGTCTACAATCTGTTGTGAGGAGAAAAGCAAACTCAGCAATTTTTGCAAAATTACCAACACAGCAAGAAAGGCAGGCGAACAGATTGCTCAGATGGGTTGACGCTTAATAACCAGATCTATCAAGTTTCCGATTTGCTGCTTGCTGGGAGACTTCAAAGTGGGTCTGCTGTTATATATTTGATCTCCCCAAATTAGTAAAAACCCTCAAAAACATTTAGGAACATGGGACCCACTTTGAGAGACACAGGGGCTCTAACTTTGATGTCATCTTCAGTGACATGGTTTCACAATTTCTCCAAAGAACTGTCATCATCTTGACTCCCTTTCATTTGACTTATCTATAGACTACTTTGATTGTAGACTTGCCAACTGTATGTATTCACAGCCCTACTTCCTTCCCTTTTCTACCCTGCTCTATGCCCCAGGAGGCTGACTGTTATTGATTATGAATCAGCTCTTTTGCCGTATGGTTTCTCATGGGTTTAGCCAATGGAAGGTATTACAACAGGTCTGGAGAGGAGAAATAAAGGTTGGGGTATTTATTCCTCAGTCATTGTTTTTTTCTTCCAGATCAGTGTGGCTTAACTGCATTTCTTTGCAGATACCACCGCTCCTGTTAGGTGGTCCCTCCTCTTAATAATAACTGATATCTGCAGGTTTCTATAACTGCACAAGGGTGTTGACAATGCCCTAGCACTGAAGTGCTTTCCCAACCATCTTTTGTGTTCCTTAACCCTACTAGACTGATAGTAATAGTACCTAGCTTAGTGATGGGCAATCTTTTGAGCTTGGTGTCTCAAAATTCACCAAAAAAACAAGCATAACTCAGGTGATGTGTCACTTTGAGAAAAATGGCCTAATCAGAAGTCCCAGGACTAGATGCTCTCTGCCGGAGTTCTGTTGTTTTGACCTACAGACCTCTGGCACAGAGTGTCTACACTACAGCAAATGTTTTATCCTCAGCTACTGCACCTGGCCGTGCAGGAGCCGAGGATGAAACGTCCTTCTCGGCATGTGGCCCATACTTCTCTGGTATGCGGCAGCATGCGGCTGCGTGTCATCGAAAATGATTACGTGGGTCAGTACTGACACGCGTGTCATAGGTTCACCATCACAGACCTAGATTCATCTCTCCTTAAATATCCTTTCGTGTACCACTATCAGCGCCCTGACCAATAAACACAGGGTAAAGACAATTCATTCAGTCAGATGAAGGCAGTAAAGGTATTGACATCATACATAAGTAGATTGGACTTTACATAGGAAGCCTAGTAGCTTAGGAAAGTCAAATGTCTGACTCAAGGTCAAAAAGACAGTCATTGGTGGAACCAGGGTTAAAACCCATTTTTTTAGAAGCTACACCCCATATAATCCCCAAGTATGTTCCATGGACCACTAGCCCTATGGGTTTGCCATAGTCTAAAACAGGGGTGCCCAATACCTCGATCGCGATCTACTGGTCATTCGTGAAGGAAGTGTGGGTAGATCGCATTACATTAAAAAGACATTTGTCTTTTGACTGGCATACAGGGTAGCCAATCTGACATCTGAACTTTTGACACCCTACGCATGCACGTTAAACCGTGCTAACTTGTTCAGTTACATTGCTGCGTAGTTAGCCTTCAATTTATTTAAACTAAATACAACAAAGGGTATAAAAATGAGTGCCATAGCTGGTCCAAGTAAGAAACCTAAAACCTACCACTTTCATACAGAATGAGAGGGGATTTTTTTCACTATGTCATATTCTAAGTGCGTCTGCCTCATCTGTCTGTGTGCCATTGCTATTCCAAAGAAGGGAAATGTGGAGCGGCTTTTTTGGACTGTTAATAAAAACTATGACATTGACTTTCCTCCGAAAAGAGAGCTGAGAAGGAGAAAGGTGAAAGAAGAATACACAACATTAAATAGTAATAATAGTAACTTAAATAATGATAATATAGAAGAAATAAATTTATGTTTGCATTTTTATTGTAGGTAGATCATTTTGACTTGGTCATCTTATAAGTAGCTCGCAAGCTGAAAAAGTGAGGGCACCTGTGGTCTAAAAGATGGAAGTAGCTATATATACCATAAATGTCTTGGGAAAATCACAAGACACATTACCAATTTTTAGGTTTTGAGAAACCCTCTAGTAAGGTAGCTGGATAAACTGGATGTTGTTTAAGCTGGAACACAGCACACATACCACCACCGCGCCCCCTGTGTTCTCTGTTATAGCACTCATCTGCATCCACTGGAGGTAATGGTCTGTGAAATTCAGATCGGATTACTCTGCTCCCCTAAGCACACTTGAGAAAAGGGCCACTCTAGCACTCCAGAGTTTATGTCTCCTTCTCTGAAGCTCCCAGTACTGAGCGAGTTGAATGTCTCAGTTCAAGTCTAATACTGGGACAGGGGTTGTGACTGACCTTCACTCAGAATAAATCCAATCCAGTAAGTCCCCAGCAGTGGGTCACAGTGTTGAAACACAGCTACTCAGACAGAGCGTTTGAGTTGGGGGGGGGTGCTCAACAACAGAATAGCCTTTGCAGATGCCTCCAAATATATCTGCATCATTATTTTCAAAAGGTGCAGCCTAATGATTTGGATGCCTCTGAAAGACAACATTTTGTACAAGTACCTGGATAGTTGTGTTGGCTAACAATGGATTCAAGACATACCAACACCACAAATGCTTCTTCTAAAAGACAGCGGCTTTTGTCTCCCATTCTATAGGTGGACAATTTATCTCTCGGCCACACACACACACACACACACACACACACACACCATGTTCGGCTCAGTACCCCTTACATCCTCACATGCTGCTTTCTATTACTCCTGGTCAATAATGTCACTTAGCTTTACCTAATGCAGTTTCTGCTTTAGTCCTCACAACCCAAAGTGAAGGGAAAAGGAAGGGAACTAACGAGTATTGAATGCCTGTCTATGCTGGCTCCTTTCTGTCTCACTCCTCTCATGTATTCCTCCGTGTTCCCCACGTGAGGAAACAGGCTTGGCACACTGATGGTTCTCACTCAAGGTTGTAAAGCTAACAAGGGTTTCAAACCGCTGGCCACCCTACCAACATTCATTTCTTTATTCCATATATTTTCAATGCTTCCTGCTCTTAGGCACACATTATTATAGGCAATGAGAAGGCAGAGATGTTTTTATTTAAATGTAATAGAGATGACCTAGATACAACAACCAAAGTGTATCCACGGGAATGTGGAGGCCACAAGAAGGGCAGGAAGCAATTCTTTAGGAAGAGTGAAAACAAGTTTTGTTTTGTTTTGGGTTTTTTCTTTTTTTGTGTCAGAGAGAGGCAGAGAGAGGGACATAAAGGGACAGACCAACAGGAAAGGAGATGAGAAGCATCAATTCTTTATTGCAGCACCTTTGTTGTTCATTGATTGCTTTCTCTTATGTGCCTTGACTGTGGGGCTACAGCAGAGAGAGTGACCCCTTGCTCAAACCAGAGACTGTGGGCTCAAGCTGGTGAGCCTTACGCAAACCAGATAAGCCCACGCTCAAGCTGGTGACCTTGGGGTTTCAAACCTGGGTCCTCTGTGTCCCAGGCCAATGCTCTATCCACTGCACCACCACCTGGTCAGGCAAAACGAGTTTTGGAAATGGAAAGTGCATTGGCTGAACACGGAGAGATGCAACATCCCAGGCAGAGGGATGCGGCATGAACAATGACAAGGGGCAGCATCTGAAACGGCATATTCAGGAAATGCCAACTCACTTCAGTTGGCTGAAATAGAAAGAGTAAAGGAACATAATGAGAGATGAAGTTGGTGTTGGAAGCAGGGCCTTACAGAGCATGCTCAGGGGCTATCTAATATGTAAAATTCCCGGAGGAAGCCCAGAAGAACAGGATGCATGATGACCATGAGTATCTATGAATATCACACAGAGGGCAGAACATTCTCAACTTAGTTTGATGTAAAATAAATAAATAACAACAAATAAAGAACAGTTACAATGGCACATTCACCCTCAGTTGCTCAAGTGTCCTTTGGGTGCAAGTACGTGCCCAGGAGGCTGGTTTATATAAATAAGCATTACTGTTAAGATAACTTAATCTCACTTGCTTAATACAGAGTGTTCTGTCTGAATTTTGAACAAATGACCTGTCCACAATTAACATTTTGCAGGGTCAACACTCTAGGTCAACCTAAAGTTTGTTTGATGGGTGAGAGTTTTGTCCTGACACCTGTCAGGTCCCCCACCTCCTCCCCCAGATCATGCTGTTTTCCAAATGAGTTTGCAGGGAAATAACATTGGGTTGCTTTAGGACCGCTAATAGGGAGTTGCTTGTCTCTGCTCAAGCACCCCAAAGGGGCTGTAAACTTGGGCGTTCAGCACCGTTTCTGCCTGTGGGCGGCTCAGCTCTCTCAGGACCTCTTATGCAGTGCCACTTTTGTATGCTAATTGTCAGTCCTTATTTTTCAGTAATGCTTCTTTTCGCATGTTATTTGAATTGGCTGCGCTGTAAATTACAATGAGGAAGAAAGCAGCGTCCACTCCAATACCTGCCGCTGGATGAAGCCTCAATAGGGACGCGGGCTGTCCCGCTGCTCCGGAAGCTGCTGAGGACTTTCAGCCTTTGGCTTCATGTTTCCACCGTAATGCCCAAACAGGACACTTTTTTATGGAACCTCAACTTATTTCCAATTCTTACAAAATGGAATTTAGAGGGGAAGCAGAGAACAAAACCTTCTTTGACTACCCCTCGATTTGGTGTTGGTTTCTTTAATGACTCATATGCTTGCTGTTGAATCCATCTATTCATTAAATGGGACAAAAGTAGGTTTACAGTTGTGAGTGTGAGAACCACAGTTTGTTCCTGTATTATCACTTATTAACTATTACATTATTTTCCATATGAATAACTGTAAACCTACGTTTGCCCACCCTGTGTCATGACTATATACAATGTAAAATACATTGAAACAACCACTGCTACACTGAGATAATCCCATGTGAATGCTGCCCTTCGGAACTGCTCCACTGTACTGTAGGTCCTCCGAGGGCAGGTACTATAGTTACTTTGTCTACTATTAAGTCTCAGAGCCTAGCAACATGTCTGGAGAATCGCTGGATATTAGAATTTAGATGGAGTTCGATGATCTCACCACTAGTCTTTCCTTCTGTGGAGACAAGATAAAAAGGTCCTCTGGCCCTGGCCAGTTTACTTAGTGGTAGAGTGTCAGCATGGCATGTGGAAGTCCCAGGTTCGATTCCTAGTCAGAGCACACAGGAGAGGTGACCATCTACCTCTCCCCCTTTCTCTCTCTCTCTCTCTTCCCCTCCAACAGCTATGGTAAAATTGATTCAAGCATGTTGGCCCCAGGTGCTGAGGATGGCTCCATTGAGCCTTGGCCTGCAGCACTAAAAATAGTCTGGTTGCAAGCATCACACAAGATGGGCAGAGCATCAGCCCTAGATGAGAGTTGTCCGTTGGATCCTGGTCAGGGCGAATGCAGGAGTCTACTCTGTATATCTCCTTCTCTCACTTAAAAAATAAAAATAAATTAAAAAATTTAAAAAGTAAGATAAAACCTCTTCATGATCCCATCTGAGCAAAAAAGATATATGAGGAAAAAAAGCTGAATTTTTACAGAGTGCTTTTAAATTAATACTCAGGGAAGTATCAAACAGTGTTCAATGCAAAGCTTTGAAACAGGATGACAGGGAGAGCAGGAATCCCACTTCCCTGCTCTGAATGTAAGATGACCCCTGCGGGGAGAATACGAGCTGGTGTTACCCAATTGCAAGCAGCAACTGAAATACAGAAATCTAAAGGTGGGAGAATTGTCCCAACTTTTCAGATTCTTAGAAAATATTTTTGCCACACCTCCTGCATGGAAATGGGGCGGTCTGGAGAGGTTAAGGCTGTTCAGACGTACTCTGCCAAGGTGTTCCTACATCGGTGGAGCAAGTTTAGGAGAGTATCACCTGGGCATTAATATTTGAACTCACGGTGGCTTTCCTTCTAGGTAAAGCAGGCCCCAGGGAATCCCGTAGGCACTGTCCATTCAAAGTAACTCCTTTGTGAAGGGCTTTAACCAGTGTACTAAGAAATATAAACTTTGTCTTTACAGGAAAAGTATACTAGACATGGGATTAAATCACATGGAACTACACACACACACACACACACACACACACACACACACACACACACACACGAGTGCCTCAAAAGTGGTAAAAACTGAGCAGTCTGTAGTCTAGTTAACAAGATATACCAATGGTGATTTCCTAGTTTGATAAAGTACTAAAATTATACAAGACTTCACCAGTGGGGGAGGAGGACAGGTGAAGGATTCTTGTGATTCTCTGTACTATGTTTGCACTCCCTTTGAATCTTTATTTAAAAAAAAGAAAAGAGTTGAGAGAGAGAGAGAGACAGAGAAAGAGAAATTACCACCAGCCCCTCACTTGAACGCTAATGCTTCAGGACACGGAGACTTCCTGCATTAAGTTGAATTGTGATGGGAAAAACCAGGGTTTAAGTGTCCATATGGAATCTCATGCCTTTCTTTCCTCTGTTAATACATTTGTAAAATTTCATTTTTCTAATTCAAAACTTTGAGTCTGGAGAGAGAGAAGTAAACCTATCACAGACAGAAAAGAAATAATTCAAATGTAAAAATAATTATTTTAGTCAGTCTTCAAGTATGGTACAACCCACAGGAGAGCAGCCTGAAGCCAGGAGGCATCTGTGCATGTGTTCAGAAAATTTTGAATGAGTTCCTTTGAAAGTTATGAAAAGAGCGGAGGCAATAGTCGATTTCTCTGCATCACAACCTTCAGGACTCTTTAACAGCATGTCACCTTTAGTTAAAGACTTTAGGGACCCAGGACAAAATATGACGTAAGTGCAGTGCAGCACACCAGAATGATATCTTCATCCAATGCCATTTTTAACATTTTAATGTGCTGTCACTCATTTTGAAAAAGAAATTACTACGTTAACTATTTGAGGGGTTATTGATCAATTCTTTAATTAGCTCGAAGATATATGTATGCACAATTTTATACAAACACATATAATTAGTTTTTAATTAGCTTGGTTTTACTCTTAAGGAAATCAAGCACGCAGCTCTGAGATACCTCTGCTAAGTATCTCACCCTGAACCAGGGCAGAGCTGACATTAGAACCATACTCTCTGCAAGAACCATGGCCTTGGCCATTATACTCTCTGACCAGGCTGAGCTTTGATTTCCAAGTAGTATCAGAACAAACATATTATGCCTAATGATGTATGAAAAAAAAAAGTGAGCCTAATCTTGTATTCTCAGAAAACTCAAAGATAGATATTTTTCACACATTTTGCAAATAAAATTGCAGGCATTTGCATGTAGCTTTCAAATAGGTCTCATTCCAAGAATGTTAAAATAACAGAAATGGCAACTGCCAGTAATTGTGTCCAAAACCAATCTTTAAGGGTTGTTGCAAACTGAGGACTTCCCTGGAAAGACCAGTAGATAGCACTGAGGCCCCTTCCCAAAGACTAGGTCTCCTCAAACATGCAAATTACTGGTGTTTTTAAAAATAATTAACCAATAGAATGCAATAGAATACATTTTCAAGAATACAATGATCTAATTCATTAGGCCAGTGACATCACAGTATAGTGGAAATATGATTTTGTCAGTAATAAATCAATAGGATCTCATGGAAAAAGAAATTCTTCCACTCCTGCCTCATACCTTACAGAAAGTTAAATTACACATAGATTACTGACCTAAAAGTGAGCAGAAACACTAATGATTTTTGAGGAAATCATAGGAGAACATTTTTTTAAATCTTGGAAAAGTCAGATTTTTTAAGTAGAAAGATAAGACAACTATCCAAGAAAAAATAATATAGATTGAGTGCTAGTAAAATAAAATACTTCTTCTGTTCACCAAAAGTGAGCAATAAAAATGTACAAACTCAATACCAGTGTGGAAGAAGGCATTTGGTATGCATAAATGTAACATTTCCTATAGTATCCTACAAATACATAAGGATATTTTGAAATAAATAAGAAAAAAAAGACAGGTCAGGCAATACATCATGGGCAAAAGACTTGAACTGGTCCTGTACAGAAGAAGGTATTTATATGACCAGTAAACAAGAAAAGTTGATCAATTTTCTTAGTAATCATGGAAATACTAATTAACACCATAGTGCATCACAAATACCAAAATGATTAAAAGCAAACAAAATAATCCAAAAATATATCGAGTGTTCTTAAGTATGTGGAACTATTAAAATAATCATGTACTGCCAGTGGACATGTAAATTACACCAAAGACTTAAAGACATCATCAATATCGACCAAAGCTGAATATATGCCTCACTTATAACCTAATAACACATTGAACAGAAGCACATGCATATGTTCACCATAAGACAAGTCCTAGAGGTCATGGTCGGTTGGCTCAGTGGTAGAGTATCGGCCTGGCATGTGGAAGGACTGGATTCGATTCCTGATGAGGGCACACAGGAGAAGTAACAATCTGCTTTTCCACCCCTCCCCCTTATCTCTCTCTCTCCCCCTTCTGCAGCCATGACTCATTTGGCTTGAGCGAGTTGGCCTTGGGTGCTGAGAATGGCTCCATGGCCTCACCTCAGACAGTAAAAATGGCTCCAGTTGCAAGGGAGCAACGGCCCTAGATGGACAGAGCATCCTCTCCTAGTGGACATGCTGGGTGGATACCGGTGGGGATGCATATGGGAGTCTGTTTTCTGGCTTCCCTCTTCTCACTAAAATTTAAAAAAAAAGAAAAAGAAGAAAAAAAGACAAGTCCTAGAATGCTCATCAATATTATCAATCACAGGTCCAAACTGGAAACTACTCAAATGACCATCATCAGAATAATTATTTACGTTTGGTATATTAACACCAAGGAATATTACACAACAATGAGAAATAAAGATTCATTGTTCCTTACTTGAGTCAATTTCATGAATGGAATATTGAACAAAAGAAACAGACTAGGCATACCGAGTATACACTTTTGTGCCTCAGTTTATACACAGTTCAAAAAAAGGCCCATCTAATATATGCTGTTAGAAGTCTGGACAATGTGGGGTGGTAATGACAGAGAGAACACAGAGGAGATATTGAGGGGTGGAGATCATTTTCTCATGGACAGGAAGATGGTTGTGTGAGTTTGTTCCATTTGTGAAGATTCATGAAAATATACATTTATGATACGTGATCAATTCTGGGTGCCTATTACACTTCAGTTGTAAAAGTTGATTCCCTGGAAGTTTATCAGATGTGCTACTTCATCCACTCACTTATTCATTCATTCCTAATTTTGAGAATCCACTATGTGCTGGATGCATTTCTAAGTAATAAAGCTGCTACTGTGATCAACATGAAATTCACCATAAGGTTGTCTCTCATCCAGGTTTTCAGTGTATCTCCCTGGGTTGTTAAAACAGCTTCCTAACTGGCCTCCTTCCAATCTACTCTCCACATCTTTGGTAAGGTAATCTCTCTAAAGTATAATAATGTCCTTCCTGAAAAATAAGATAAAATTTAAATTCCTAGATAATAATAAAAAATAAATAATAATAATAATAAAGCTAACATGTATTAAGCTATTCTGCATTAGTGACTATGTTGATACTTGATTCTGTCTAATCATAAAGAATAAGAATCTGTTCTGGAGTCTGTATCATTGATTGCACTTCACAGATGAGGCCACAATGGCACAGGGAGGATATCTCACTTGCCTATGTTCACACAGCAAGGAAGTGGAATAAAGAGGGTTTAAGCTGAGTTGGATGTGTCTGTGGAGTTCATTCCCATAACCTAATTTTACCTATTCGAAATTTCATGAAGTGATCCTATGTGACTTCCTTGCCTCTCCCCTTCTACTCTTCTCCTGAAAATCTACCCTGCCTGTAGTGCTGGTTTCAGACCTTGCTTATGCCCTTTTTCACTCCTTGGCCAGCATGCCTCCTTATCCCTGATCCTTTCTGCTGCCATAATCACCTTTCTTAGCACAACTCTTCATGCAATGTCCTTGCTCGAGCTCTTCAATGTCTCTTTTTGACAGCTGGTTAAAGCCAGAATTTGACACCTAAATGTATTGGCCCTTTAGAATGGGGCCCAAACCTAGCATTCTATATACATCACCTTAATTACTCCTGTCCACTCGTCATACTCTCCTGTTAAATTCAATTATCTTTAGCTCCTTTTCATTTTTTAAGCCTTCGCTCTTCTTGTGTCATTTTTCTTGAACTCTCTTCCTCCATATATACAGGTCCATATCCTTCCTCTTGTCAAGAGCCACTCTAATATCGCCTTCTTCAAAGAGCCTTTCCTTACACCCAGAATCTTCTCCCATTCTTTTTGTGTTGGATTAGGTACCCCTCTGCTTTTATGCTGTTCTGTTTCCATCTATCCCTACACTATTACAGTTATTTATTTCTACTGTAACAGAGTAGTACAGCACACCTGCCTTCACACCAACCCCGACTCCAACCGCCCCTACATTTATTCTCACTGCCTAGAACACAGTAGGTGCCCATTTTGAGTCTGTTGAGCTAAATTAAAATGGAAATGCTGTCTGGCCCTGATTTCAGTCTATAATGAATCAAAATGTGCATATACTTTTACACTGCATTACAATAGCAAAATTGCCTTTCTATGCCTTATTTCATGTGACCTTCTTAGGAATTATCATTCTTTATTTTATTGTGAAACTGAGGCTCCAAGATACGGGTCACCCAACCTAAGTAATACAAAATTACGAAAGAAACTCGGCTCTCCCCAAGTAGTGAACTCCGGAGAATCTACTTTAGGAATGTTACTTTTGACAGGAAAACACAGAAAAATAATGAGACACATTTTCTGTTCAAAAAAAATATATTTTTCTTGTCTTTAGTTCATTGTCAGATCTTTCAGGTCATTTTCTGCCAGCTTGTAGATAAAAGGTTACTGCTATCAAAAATGGGCCTCTGATGTTTCTCTTTATTTATTATTTTCCCCTTCCTTTTTAAATTCTACAGAGTAATCTTCCTAGAGCCAAGAGGACACAGCAGATATTATTTGAGCGGAAAAGCGTGGAGAGAAGATCAACATTCCGGAAGAAGGCTATCACAGGAGTCATCCAGACCAGACTTCCTCCTTTGGAATTCTTAGCTGCAAAATTTCAGGACCCTCGGAGCCCCCAGTAAAGAAAAAGTGCAACCCAATAAACTTTTTGGGGTTCGTAGGGCTGAAAAGCATGGGCTCAGGATTCATCCCTTACATCAATGAGGAGAGCGCTAAAATGTACAGCTACATACATTGTGTTTGTATGTATTTATTTAATAATTAGTAAGTGCCTCACATTGGGCTGGGTGCCAGATTTAGTCTTTTGCTCATATGAAACCCACAGTCAGGGGACTAATAAAATTATAAGTGGATTAAAAAACTCAAATATATAATGGCAAAATGCAATATGAATATAAGAATACAACCCAGAAATTGCTTTCTTGTACTTTTTTTTCCCTGAAAAATGAAAACATTTGCTCATACGTGAATGTTTATAGAACCTTATTTGTAAAAACCAATGGGGAAACAAAACCTTCAGTTGTCATTCAATGGGAGTAAATGGTTAAGCAAACTGTGGTATGTCCATGCAATGACATACTACTTACTAGTAAAAAAGAAAGGACAATTTATATATATGCAAAAATTCGGTTTAACAAAAGGGAGTTGTTCTGAGTTGAAAAAGCCAATCCTAAAAGTTTACATGTAAGAAATTAATTTATACGGCATTTTGAAATGACAAGGTGATAGACAAGGAGAACACATTAGTGGTTGCTAGGGGTTAGGGATGGCTCAGGCTTATGTGTGAGGAGAGGGAAGTGGCACCCTTGTAGTAAAGGACTCTTCTGTGCCTTGACTGTGGTGGTGGCTACAGAAACCTCCGTATGTGATAAAATTGAGTAGGACTGAACACACACACGTGTACATGTAAAATCAGTGATTTATGTAAGATTGGTGAAGTGCATCAATATCAATATCTTTGCTACTTTGGGGGGAAATTTGGTACAGGATATATAGGACTTCACTATTATTTCTTATAACTGCATAGAAGTGTATAATTATCTCAAGATAAAACACTGTTAAAAGTGCAACATGAGCTGTAAAGAAATATATTTGATAGAGTCAAGGTATGTAACAGAAGGACTTGACCTAGCGTGGAGGAACCATTTAAATCTCTTCTGAAGAGGGGACACTTAATCTGAGGTCTAAAAAATGAGTATATGCTACCTGAACAAATATCAAGGCTAGAAATACCAAGGGAATGATTTATCTTAAAACTTTCTAAGAACCAAAGTGTTCTAACCTGTTCTTTTTTTCCTATGGGGCTGTGATATAAATTAGTGAATTTCCTTCATCTGGAAATATTGAATCAGTGAGGTTGACCATTGTAATGCTGGACATATATAAAGATTAGGAACAAGATTTAAATAGATGATGGCTAAGTTTCTTTTCTGTTTCTATGAGATTATTCCTTAGTGCTCATTTTTCACAAAATTAAAGAAAAAAAGGTAGGCAGAATTGGGGGGAAAATCTGGAAATGGATCATAGCCTCTTCAGTTGATTTAAGAAACTGTTTTAATGAGTAAATGTAGAATTCAGGCTGTAAGATCCTGAAGCATAAAGAGTGGTAGTAAGCATGACATCATACAGGTTTTCACACAAGGGTCCTTTATCCCTGGTCCCTGGTCCCTGGGCTTATCTCTCCCTCTGGGTGGATGAGTCCTTTCTTAGGGCTCTGAATTGCAGGCTACTCCTTCTGAATTGGGCCATAAACACAAGCCCTCCTATTAATTTCAAATGATGCATTTCTATCTCTGGCTATGAATAAAACAGATCAATGCCACCCGCATGTTTTATTGAGCCTCCTGTGAAATGAATCTGTAGGGAGACAGCCAGCAGGATGGAGTTGACATGCAGATGAGATGTGTAAGTGAGGACATATTGATTATTTCCATCTCAGCTCAGGCAGTAATTCCACTCAATGCCGCTTCCCCTGTTTGAGCTCATTATTTATGCCATAAAAACACTATCTCAATGATAATAACAGGCTTCATTTACAAGCCAGAACATAAAGCATCAGGGCTGAAGATTTCAGAAGGTATGAGAAGAGGGAAAGAGAAATTTTACAAATCTTAGAGAGGCACAAGGCTGCCATGGCTCATCGTGAAGCATTTCTTCCCTCTCCCCCGCCAAAGCACAGATAAGAGAGGGACTGGAATACGGGGTTCTTTATTAATAACTCCAGACTTGTACAAGGATTAGATTGATGGAGCACTCAGAACATTCTCCACAGTGAAGCTTTCCTTACTGATACCTGATTTTTCTGTGCCATGCCACTGCCTCAGGCACAAATGGCCTTTCTGGATGGCTTCCTCCTCTCATGTTCGGCAGTCCTCAAATATCCATCCAAGTGTCCATTTCAATGCAACCCCTTTCAGCAGAAACTGAATCCCACTACAAAGTGAAGGTTTTTCTGGTCCCTCATCCTCGCCCACAGGGGGTTATTTCAGCAGCTAAAATGGATTATATCTATTGTTTTGCCATCAATAATTTTATAATTATTTTTTTTAACATAAACCCAGCAGAGGTAACTGCCTTCAGGTCAACAGTCACTGTGCACATATGTCCTATGTATCACTCTTGGGAGCTATGGGGGTTTCCCTGGTATATAAGCCATGTCCCTGCCATCAGCCAAGTGCAGGAGTTACACACACAGCAAGAAAGTCTAAACACATGTGAAGGGAAAGTCTAGGATGGCAAGAAATAATTACAATTCTTTTTTTTTTTTTTAACCAAAGAAACATTTAATTCTCTTTAGTAAAACAGTAATATGTATTTATTAGAAAATCTTGAAAAAATATAGTTATGCAGAAAATCTTTTTAATAAAAACTAAGTCATTATCATACAGAGGTGACATTCAATTTATAGTTTAGAATGTGTTCTCCACCTTTTCCTGATTAGATTTTATATATGAAAATAGATGTATATTTTACATGATGTTTGTACCTCTGAGTTTTGCACTTAAGGGTATGTTGTGAACATCTTTTTAGGTCATGGCACATCCTTCTTCATCATTTGTAATGACTGCAAGATTTCTTCTTTATGAATGTTTCCTACCTTAGTTATCCAATTTCCTAATATTGGACATGTAGTATTCACAATGCCATTGTAAATGAAAACAGTATCCCAGTGAACATCCTAGAAGCTAAGCCTTTACTCACATCTATGATGATTGCATTAGGATAAATTCCTAACACAGGAATTGTCAGGTTAAAGGGTATTTTTAATGTTATTGATGGATACAGCTGTGTCATTCTTCTGAAATGGTCTACCAATCTTCTTGCTCAACAGGTTCCTAGAAGTGGGACTTCTTAGACAGGTAGTTTTTCTGACAGGCAGAGTTGATGGGGAGTATTTTGTCAACTGATCAAATAACCTTGGCAGGGGTAATGTAAATATTTGGTGGTATCCGGGCTTCGTATCTAAGTTGGCAAGGAGGTTTGAGCAAGTGAGTAAAAGGAATTTGCTTTTAAAAAAAAAATCAGTAGCAACACAATCAGGCACTGGAAAATAGTTTACATTAGTTTGATTATCATCATAAACAGTACATGCACATAATCAAAACAAATCTAAAGAATACAAAAGAAATAAAATGAATTATAATAGTTGACCCAAGTCTGGAAGCTTTCTACAGGTATAATCAATTAACAGTAGTTGGTCATCTTTCCAAAAGAATTTTAATTACTCCAGTATGTTTTGTGGGCTTTAGGTGTTTGGGTTTCATTTTCCCTTTTCTTTCCTTTTTCTTTTTTTCCAAAATGGAACCACTTATCTGATTGGTCAACTTGAGAGGAATGAATTGCACAGTCTTGTGTCAGTTTTTTCTTCTCTTTAGAGAGTTCTGTCCCAGGGAGCATGCTCAAGTATCCCTGCAGAAGCAGCAAAAAGGTCCAGGGATGCAATCTGCCTGTAGATAGAAGCCACAATCTCTAACACAGCCTTTAATGATTTTTAAAAGAGAGATTTAGGTCTCCAAATATGCTATTTCTTATTTATCAATTGATTCTGAACTCAGGCAGGAGAAAATTATGCTACTTGCCGATATTCTCTCAAAAAACTCAATGCATAGAGGTGTAAAAGATTTATTTAATTAAACTTCTGATAATGGACATTGGTATTGGTTGTAGATTTTTTTTTAGAGCATACACAGTGCTGCCACATACTTTCATGAATACGCAAATGTGAGTGTATCTGTAAGGCATAATCTAACAAATAGAATTATTCTGTGAAAGGGTATATGCACTTTTTAAGCTGTGATAAAACCAAATTGACCTCTATTATGTTTCACATATCATATATGTGTGTGTGTGTGTGTGTGTGTGTGTGAGTTGGTTTTTTTTTTTTTTTTTTTTTTACAAATTTTCTACCTGATCAATAGTTAATATGAGATTTGGTGTTCTTGACCATTGTCAATACGTAGTAATCTCTTTTTTTTTTTCTTTACAGGGACAGAGAGTCAGAGAGAGGGATATACAGGGACAGACAGACAGGAACAGAGAGAGATGAGAAGCATCAATCATCAATTTTTCGTTGCAACACCTTAGTTGTTCATTGATTGCTTTATCATATGTGCCTTGACCGCGGGCCTTCAGCAGACCAAGTAACCCCTTGCTCGAGCCAGCAACCTTGGGTCCAAGCTTTCAAACTTTTGCTCATGCCAGATGGGCCCGCGCTCAAGCTCGTGACCTCGGGGTCTCGAACCTGGGTCCTCTGCATCTGAGTCTGACACTATCCACTGCGCCACCGCCTGGTCAGGCAACATGTAGTAATCTCAAAGTCTGATGTATACCACTCTGGTAGGTGACAAATAAAATAAATAAATCATCTCATTAAAATTTTAACTGGCTTTTCCTTAATTATGTGTAAATTTGTGTTCTTTTTCATGTTTATTAGCCATTCATGTGATTCTTTTTGTGAACTGCCTGTTAATCTTCTTTGCCCAATTTTCTATCAGGTTATTTATCTTTCTCTTGTTGATTTTCAAGAGCTCTGTGGATATTAATAAAGTTAACTCTTTCTCTTTATTATGTGCTGTAAACAATTTCTTCATTTATTATTTGTTTTCTGATTTTACGTGGGCATTTGTCAAGAATCACAGAGTCAAATTTTCAATTGCTTTTGTGACTTACATACATTGACCAAATACTACCTACAAGGTGATACCACTTAGATAGGAAGAGGAAATACTAAAAACATGGGCATGAATTAGAAAATTATTACAATTTCTTGTCCAAGATTATGGCAAATTAATGGAGAAGAAAATGAATATAGGCTTCTTCAGAAAATAGATTTTGTTAAAGAAGAACAGAGCTGAATGGAAATTAATAAGAGTTGATGTTCAAGGTCAGTACACAGGTGGATCTTGGAGTTGATATATATATAAATACACATATATTTTGTTCTCTTGGAGTTGATATATATATTTTGTACTCCAGAGAAATTCCTTTGTTTTCTAGTCTTTCACAAATGAATTACTTAGGACTTGAAAATAATTCTAGAAAATTAGATTATATTCAATGCATACTGCCATACCATTTTTTTAGATGTCAACTACTTTTCATTATCTTCTTAGAGAATGATGTTATCTGAGTAATGTTGGTATAATAAAGGATTATCTTAGGCAATGTCCATTTCATAACTGTATTTATTTGATAATTAAATCAATATTATCTTTCATTTACAACCCTATATGGTATTCCTTCATAATGTTGATCAAAAGTAATGCTAACATATTTTTGGGAATATTTAACATTTGCGTCTTTCTTATACCACAAGCTCCATTACGACATGGGCCCTGGCTGTTTTGTTCACTGTGTCTCTTGTGTTTAGTACAAAGGTTATACATACTAGGTGTTTGATAAGTCTTTTCACATGAATGACTAGTAGTCACGACTCATATAATGTTTTCTTAATTTTAAATAAAGTTTTGGTACTTATAAAACATATCCACATATAGAATTGTATTTGGAGGTTGAATGTCAGAATAACTCCATTAGTTAGGTTTTAGCTCCATTTCATTGAGGAGGAAATTCAGGCTCATATACATGACATGACATTTCCAAGATCACACAGAGTAAAATAATTACTCTAAGCCATGATTTCAACTGTGCTTTTTCCACAATGTCATACTTCAAGTTTATCATCATATAAACTTCAATATGAAAAGGTTAAAAACTTTCTAAATGCAGCCAGACTTGGTAGTTCATAAAAAATCTATGTTTGTTGTATACAAAAAGTGAAATGATAATACATCTTCATTAGTAGGTTCATCCAATTGCTGTGGTGGTTTTGATGCTCAAAGCCAAGTGTGGTATTTACTAATAATAAGTTATTCATAATACACTCTATGTGTGTCATTGCATTTTTTTAAGTCAGTACAAAAAGAATTGCCTTCCTGATGGAAAAGAAGGATTCATGTTTGCTAATAAGATAATTATATTAAGTTATGAGCCACTATGATTACTTATAGTTGAACCTCTTACGTTGACCAAATGTACAAAGACAGTAGAGTTTCTTACACCATTGCAAATTGCACAAGAAGAGACTTCTGATCTCAGCAGAGTCTGAACAATGAGGAAACCCATACCACTATGTTAATCACTTAACAAATATGTGGTGAATGTTTTGAACCAGGAATTCTGCTGTAGCGAAGAGTGGTAAAACGTTGCCTTCAGGAAGCATATATTCTAAGAGGGTGGTAGGCCACAGACAAGGGAATCATTAATTAACAAATCATAACAGCATCTGATTGTTGCTGAAAGGAAATATATTGGGTGATAAACTGGCAAGTGACAAGATGTCAAAAAGAAATAAAATAGACTGACAAAGAGGTCCTTTCTGAGGAAGTTAGATCTGGGCTTATGATTGAGCTAAGAGATATATTAAAAATATATAGATACATGGGAAACATAGCTACAGCAGAGCAAAGTGATAAAATCAAAGTTCAGAGGCCTGAAGCGTTATGTTCACAAAACAGAAGGGAGAGTTTGAAGTAGAGGACAAGGAGGAAATCGAGATGTGATGTAGTCAACAAGGCCAGCAGGCACAGGATCACGCAGGGACACAGGAACATGGTAAGAAATCTGGTCTGTCTTAATTAAATGAGAAATTGCTGAAACTGATTTAAAGAGTTTTAAATAAGGAGATGTCTGCAATGTCATACATTTTTTTTTTAACCTGTGATGTCTGAGTTAAAAAGACAGTGATAATGTTAAGAGAGATGGATGTTAGCAAAGTTTGATAAAATTCTTGATTTAGGAGAAACACCAAAGTCCAATGGAATCAGCAAATTTAAAAGTAGATTAGAGTTTAGAAGAGAGAGAGAATGACCTCACTGTCAGGGATTTACTGAAGAGGAAATGTTGCTGATGGTGCGCTCCTGGAAGCACCTGTGCTTTGAAGAACCTCTTCTAACCTCTTGTCTCTAAAATTGATACCAGCACATCCTGGGGACTCACTTGGGTGAGGTCTGAAAATTACCAGCGAGGAATTGGAGGAGTTTATGGCAGCACATTCCTTACTCGGATGAAATAATGAATGAATGACTGAACATAAATACAAAAAGCAAACAAAACTATGCTCAGGGTTTTAGCTGAAGATGAGATATAGATTATCATCAGAATCATTCGGGAATCGTTAAAATGATTAAAATGTCTAGGTTCCCGTTGTGCAGGTTCTAACCTACAGATCAGTAGGGCTCTGTGCTCAGGAGTCTGTGTTTCTCAAAGGTGCCCATTAAAAGTTGATGCTTGGCCAGGTTTAGGAACCATCGAGTTAGATAGGCTTGCCAAATCCCTTTCAGCCCGATGAATCTGTAAATTATCAAACTGCAGCGGCACCAACATGGGACTACTGCTGGATGGTGCTAATGTGGATTGCCAAATGGTTTCACTTTAAATTTCATTTGAGGAGAAAGCCAAATGATATTAGCCAATAAAAAATGTTATGGGCGCCAAATTCTCCCAGCTGCTATGCATTGAAGGCGCAAATGACTATGTGTATATTTTGAATGTTTGACAGAGAAAATCACCATGCGTCTTCCAGGGAGACATGACTTATGGTCAAGGGAGTGTTTAGGCACAGGGAGAAGGTATTTAGATTCATCGTATATGCTTTTTGTAAAACTCCCTGTGTTGTCACTTTGGAAGAAAATTTTGCTCATTTGCGCCTGTGTCTTCTTGTTGGAGGCTATGCTACGTGATGAAAAGCTGATGTCAAAGTCATGCCATGGGTTCAGGGTCACTAATGAGTCATTGACCAAAATTGTTTTCAGTCACAGGCTCTATATTCTAATGTATATATACAGTGTGCTCGTAAAGTCATGGTGCACTTTATAATTTGCACTGGTCAAAAGTGCACCATGACTTTATGGACACACTGTAGTTAGTCTCCCAAGACAAGCAACAATACAAACCAACAAAAGCATCTAATTGTGTAGAATTATATTGCTTTTCTGCACCAGAGTAAGCCCTTCTAGAAAGAAAGATATATCTTGAAAGAGAGAAGCACTGTAAAAGTCTATAGTTCATAAATATTTTTGTTTTTCTACTGTAATGTTGTAATATTTGGAATGCCACCATTAGTGAGTCCTTTTGAAGAGAAAAACTACCCATATCAGGCCACATTTGTTTTAAAATTCCTGGGTAAGATAATACAGTAAGTATTCCATACACATTTTTACTACATAACATTTATTTATTTTTTTCATATTCATTTAGGATGCTAATTACTAATTGGTTCTTTAATCAAAAACAGTCCATTTATTTATAACACAAAGTTGTCTACATGCACTATATATTCTTTTGATAGAGCTTGAACAAAATTATTTTTTCATTCAAAACCTGTCTATTGGGCTACCTACCAGCCACTGTACTACACACTAGAAGGGAGATGGTGAGTAAAGCAGAAGTCCTGCTCTCAGGAAAACCCTAATTCGTATGGTAGCAGATCCCAGGATTCCATAAAACAATATAGCACACTAAGGGTTCTAAGTATATCCAGACTTTCTGCCTTTGTTTTAATAGAGAAACTTATGGATGATTTTGTTTTCACAGATTTTAATTTAAAAAACGTGCTTCAAAATATTTTCCATCTCGCATGCTTCTTGTGTGTTCCATTTTGGAACACTCCCTTGGAATTCAACTGTCATATTCTGAATAACCTGAGCCATGTGGTGAGGCCCACATACATGTCATCTGGACCACGATTCCAGTTAAGCCAAGACTTGAAGACATTTCTGTCCAGGTCTAGACATAAAAAAAGAAAAATGCCTCTAGGTCAGTTGTTTTTAACCTGGGTTCTATCGAACCCTAGGGGTTCGATGAGTCGGTCTCAGGGGTTCGGAGAAGCCTCTGCAGCGGAAGCCAGAATAAAGTAATACCGTAATTTGTTGTGAGTTTATGCACTTTGTTGGTTTTGTTCTTTGAGCAAGGTGATGTTCATGCACGGCTCATTTTGTGCACCAGTAAAAGAACATATACCTATGTCTTGAATTTGGGAAAAAAAAAATCATATTTTATTTATCACTAAAGAAGGGTTCGGTGAATGCGCATATGAAACTGGTGGGTTCAGTACCTCAAAAAAGGTTAAAAACCACTGTTCTAGGTGCTTCTAAGTCTTCCTACAGAAGATCTCCAGCTTCATAGAACAACGACTAGCTATATATTTCCACTTCTTTCTGGCTGAATAAAAATAAAATAGTAATAGGGAATACTGATTAGACTCAACAAATGCAGGCACTGTACTAAGAAATTTGCATAATTGCCTCAGGGCTAATTTAATCCTTAAAATAATCATATGAAGACAGTTAATTTTCTTATTCCCATTTTACAGATGATGAAACAGAGGCTTTATGTGAATGTGATATTTCAGGGCTGAGCCTGAAACCCAAATGCGGTTGCCTGTCTCCATGCTAATGGTTCAAGTAATCTACCAATCTGTATGAATATCTGGCTGAATTATTGACCAATAGAATCCATAAACTTAATAAAATGGTTGATTCTTTACACTACAATGTTTAGGGTGGTTTATTATGCAGCAATAGCTAACAAGAATAAACCTTCCCCAATTTTATTATTAGTTATAACAAAAATCCGCATCCCTCAAGGGCTAGTTTATTCGTCATCATCACAAGAAGATAGTAAAATTTACAGAGTACCTACAATTTGCTAGAGTGTACTATGGCTTTGCTTTAGGAACATTAGACATTCATTCAGGACCTCATTTTAGAGATGACCACATTTACTATGCACATGGAGAAATGCTCAGAGACATGACCTATAGAGTTCCTTTTTGCTGGATTGATGTCATAACTTGCACCATCCTCTTAGCCTACCTGCATCATAGTCATCTGTAGTGTTGATGTGGGACATGGCCCTTCACCTTCCCCAGTCCTTGGCACCATGGTCATGGGTTCTGTCCACAGCTACAGAAGAGAGGATAATAAAACTGCACCAGAAGTTTCACTGTGGACAAAGAAATTGAGTCAGCAGATATTATCAAGTAGTAATAGCACAGAACAGTGCATACACTTCCCCCCTTACTTTCTGTTTCTCTGTTCACCTGCTTGCTTGCCCAATAGCTTAAGCAATTGCCCAGGGCTTAGCTATAAAACCCATAACACCCCTCAGGGTGGTCACAGAACTTTCTCTGGCCAGCCTCCATCGGGACTGCCCCTATACATAAGTAATAAAAGCTATGTCCACTCCATCTGATCCTCCTCATGGTTTCTTTGTGATCCTACAACAACACCAGACTGATTTTCTGGGTCTGGATCTCCTGCATTACACCAACCTTCAGGCAATCAGCTCAGACTTAATTTCCTCTGGAAAGCTTTCCACAATCTCTAAACTTCGGTTGGGCCACTTTGTCTTCCCAATTTGCCATGTACCCAGTCATAGCAAGTATTTCTGGATTCTTAGCATTTTAATGCTTATTTCCCCAGCTAAGCTGTAACATTCTTAAGGATAGTGATAAAGCCTTGCTCACTGTCTCAAGTCCATAACTTGTTGGAGTGACTATAAGATAAGTGAGCATAAGAAGCAGAATCCATGTTCTCATCGTCTTGCCTCCAATGACTTAGATGGTTCTATTTGTGTTTAATGCAAACTGCCAATATTTTTCTATCGCCATCATATACTTTGTCACTCCCACACACATTTAAACTCAAAGCCTGGCATAATCGACTCTCAGTGGTATTTAAGGGGAGAGCTGTAGGGGGCCTGGGGTACAAGGAGAACATTGGTGGTTGGCTGGGATGAGGCACAAGGACTCCATTCAAAGGTCCAGGCATTAGACTACCCCAGTTCAAGTTCTGGCTTTATTTTCTTCTCTCTTGTGATCTTGGTCCATTTACTTAACCTTATGAAAGCTAACTTTCCTCATTTTTAAAGTGGAGAAACAACTGAAATGACGCACATTAGGAACTGGCAGTGGGCACGGGGAATAGTCAGCTTCTTGTTGTTGTCATCACAGAAATAGCAGTGCTAGTGATAGGAATAACACCACGAGCACTGGCCTGTCATTGCAAGTCACCATTCATGTAATTGTTTTCTTCCTGTATCCACGTCCTAAATTTTCATGGCTCAGTTACTCTGACATGGCTTTTCCCATTGTGCTTGGGCCATTGCAATGTCTACAGTGATAAAAGCCATGTCCACTCCATCTGGTCCTCCCGTGCACATGGAGGATTGTGATGTCAGTGAGGTCCCCCTATTACATCAATTCAGATAACAGAATAATAGCATATTAGAGCTCCAACAGACACACAAACGGTGTTTCTAGTTATGGAGCACCTACTATGTGCCTGGCTGCTGCGAGGCTTTTGCATTAAAAATATTTTAATTACAATTTCAATTCTTGAATCTCAGGGGGAAAAGAAACTGAGAATGAATCAGAAAATCTTTAATATGATGTTCTGAACATGGGGCTGGAGTCAAGGTGAATACAAAAGGTGTGGCACCTTTACACGTTCTGATCGTGATACACAGAGCAGGAGCTAGTCCAAAATTCAGTAGGAGACTGCAAAGGACTAATAGAAACTTAATCTCTTGAGGAAGGTTTTAAGTAGCTCTGTTTCCTTGAGCAGCTGATACCATAAGTGAAGAAAGAAGAATCTCTAAAAACAGCAACAATACTATCATTAATTAGAAACAGAGCCATTGGAGATGGAGAAGAAGAGTCTATTACATTGCTCCTTCCTGGGGTCTGGGCTGCAATGACACCCTAGAGGGTTATTTCCAGTTCTATGAGAGTTGATGATTCCAGTGTAATCAACCCCACTCAAAGAGAATGCAACATAAAGAACAAACAACAGAAAATTGTTGCGATTACCCATAAACTCTCTTTGGACATATGCAGGCTCACAAAGCTAATGAGTTCCTCATTCAGGCTCTCTGATGTCAGTCTATTATAATAGCCCTAAACATTCTGAGAAAAGTGCTACCAAAGATGGGGAGGGGGTGGCTATTATGTCTGATGGCTGAAGAAGAGATGGTTTGATGAGGGAAGAAGGTTTTTTCCCCCGCCGGCTGCCTTTCACTGATAGGAAAATGCAAAGCCCAGGGAAGGCAAGCCAGAGGCTTGTCAGGGCCCATGTTAGCTTCTGTTAGAATCACAAAAGGGATGAAAAAGGAAGGGGAAGGAGAGGGGAGTGCATAACCCATCCTGCCACGGGAGACCTGGGGCCTCCTTGAGGTCTGAATAGGATACTTTTAGAAAAAATCAACTCCATTCAAAGAAGGGCAGTAAACATACAAAACTCATTACACACAGCAAGTAGAAAAAGAACTTAGAAAAAAGATGAATCTGTTGATTAGGAGTCCCATTGTTTGTAAAGACAAGGAAAGAGATATTTTAGATATATCAAGTATTACTCTCCTGTCTCCACGGAACAAAACAGGGTAATGTAGTTCAAGGTTTTTCACTTTTTTTAAATAGTGTTTTCTCTTTTTTCATGTCTTTTTAATATTAAATTAATTGGGGTGACATTGGTTAACAAGATTATATAAATGGAAGATGATGATTTGACTTTGGCTGGTGGGGTATTTCACATTTTATAAAATATCAGAAGCTATTTATCTCTGAACACTTGTCTGGAAGTCCAAATCATAAAATATATTAACACAGGTCTATGTTCAAAAAAAGGTAGACACTCAGATCTGGTTCCCTTTCTTCACTTCCTGGATCACAAAGTTAACATAACCATGAAAGCTACAAGATCAGATATTAGAGCTTGAAAATCTCTTTGGGTTGACTTAGCTAAATTTAATCCAAGAAATACTAGACACACTGTTCAAACTTTCTGAGACTCAGTTTCTTTATTCTCAAAATGGCAATAATGGGAACCTATCAGGAATGTTGGAAACGTAATGAATTAAGCAGTTCAGTACTGGGCACTCAGCAAGCTCTGAACCTTATTGCTTCTCTCTTAACTAGGAATCTCAGCATGGGTTTTGCATTCTCTGAAAATCGTTTTTACTAGTTTAGCTCACATTGAGCTATCTCTTCCTGAAGTCCCATTGCACTTTTATTTCTGCATAACAATTTACCACTTGGTCATTTGCAATTATTATTATTATTATTAATAATAATAAAATAATCATAGAAGCTACTCTTTTGCTAATCATGTACATGTGGTTAATCATAGAGGAGAAAATGATTTTATATTTATTTTCTCAAACTTCCAGGACAACCCATCAAAATAGTTCTTTTTCCAGTGTATAAATATAGAAATAAAATGAGGTTGAAAGGTTAAAGTAAGGTACTTTGTCAAAGTCCTATAAATAGTAATTTGAAAAGAGCCTGTACTGGAACCTAGATCTGTCTCCAAAGTCTTAATTCAATCTATTAACCCTCATGTTCTACCTTCTTGATGAGTCTGTAAACTTCTTGAGGGTGGGGAATTACAAGTCATTCATTCATTCATTCACTCATGTATTCAACAAATATTTCATGGAGCACTTATTATATACAGACACTGTTCTAGGTACAAAGAGATACTAAACAAACAGGATTTCCTCTCCTTAATAAGAGCACAGAAATATGTTCAATATCATTAGTCATCAGGGAAATACAAATTAAAGCCTTTCTCCTACTAGGATGGGGGAATAGAAGAGGAGATATAGTGTTTGCAATGGTGCAGAGCTACTGGAACTTGTGATGAGAATGTGAAATGGTACCATCACTTTGAAAAAAACATTTAAGTTGAACATACACTCACTCTACGACCCATTCCTTGATATTAAACAAGAAAAATGAAAACATTTCTTTACAAAAGCATCTGGTTCTAGCAATTTTTTTTGTAAGACCCATAACCCTGAAAACAATTAAAATGTCCATCAACTGATAAATGGTAAACACAGTTAATAAATCCATACCATGAAACTATTGAGGAACAAAAATGATGAAAGTACCGACACATGCAACAACGTGAATGGATTTCAAAAACATGATGCTAAGTGAAAAGTGCTAGATAGAGCAGGCTACAGACAGGGTGGGGCAAAAATGGGTCCGCAGTTGTCAGTACATGAAACACAGTTGATTCTTGTATGATTATTCATTATTGATTGTATTATTTTTCCTTACGAACAACTGTGCATGTATTATATGATTCCACTTGTATGACTTCTAAAGAAAAAAGAAAACATTACTGATCAGTTGATTTTAGGGGTGGGGGTAAGGGCATGGTTGACAATAAAGAGGCAGGAGCAAACCCTAGGGGTGATTGTGCAGTGTTCTGCCTGGCTGTCTAGTACGAACAGGCGGCAGCCGGGTGGGAAGGGCTACACCAGCTCAGCCTGGCTGTAATGGGTAAAACATCAAGATTTACCTTCTCCATTAACGAAACATCCCTCCCATACTCGCCTCCGTTATAACCACACCAAGTTCAGTCCCACGAGAAATCTTTAACCTTGAGTGGGAGGCAGGAGGAAAGAGAAGTAAATTAAAGTACCTGATACACTGAAAATCATTATTTGTGGGCTGATAAGAGGCAGACTCATGGATCTTTGAAGATTTTGTGAAGGAGACTTGAAATCTTCTTAAAATATAGTATAGACCTGATCATCCTGGTCCACGTAGCTCTAAGAACCAAAAGGAGAGAAAGCAAGCTCTCAGAGAGTGAGCTCCATCATGTGCTCTACCTTGGTGGGGGAGGAGGAAGGTTTGTGGTTCAATTACATTTCATGGTGACAAGTAGGGGTGGTCCTCCTTCAGTGTATATTTGTTATCCAGCGAGAGCCATTGCAATGAATGACATGTGTACTGAAGAGCAAGAGAGGGACCAACGTTTTGCCACCCCAAAATATACATTTTTGTATATTGACTTTAAGCTGTTTATTAGGAAACGAAAGAGTCCGAAAGAACCTTTGATCATCCAGCTCCCTGCCTAAAGGAACTCCAGTAGACAAACCTGCTTCAAGAAGAGAACCTTAGTGCGGGTGAATTAAGTGTGGCAGGCAGGAAGATACCTAGTGAAGACTGTTTGTTTGGCTTCCGTGTCCCATCGCTTCTGGCTTACCCAGAAAGAAGTTGCATACCGCATCTCATCTGCCTGTGAACTGCCTACTTTCCTTTTGACATCCCAAACCCCTGACCTCCTTCTCTACTAAACTGGCACATAAACCTTAACAACCCAATGCATCATCATGACTCCTATCCTACCATTTCGGGACTCCTACTCCCACACGTATACCCATCACAGACTTTGGAGATTTCTCCTATCAATCTGTCTCATTCAATTGATTAGTAGTAGTTCCACTAGGAGAACTTAGAAGGTGGGAGGAAGTGCATTCTGTTTTTTTGTGCCCCCACAAGCACAAGTAGGAAGTGACAACTGAGGACCATCACCAACCTTGTTAGGACTTCCTGCCATGCAGTATTTCTCAACTCGAATTCTTCATCTGACCTACAGATCACAAGAATGATTTGAGCAGTGACTTACCAAATCCTTCCAAGAGGGGTACATGAGTAGGAAATACTAGGTGAATAGGAGAGAAGTTATTTTGTTACATAATATGGTTTTCTTGGAGTCATTGGGGTTTAGTTCTCTTTCAGGACCCTGGCTGAAATAGGCTGGAACAGAAAAAGTTCCACAGGCTGTTACAGTTCAGAAACATGGGCAAAGGGGCAGTGAGTTTTATGCTGCAGTATCAGAGAGGGAGTAGAGTCATCAGAGAGTCCTATGCTGTGGCATCCGAAAACTGAGTAGAGTATGCAGAGATCCCCATCTCCCAGATCAATCTATACACCTAGAACACCTGCTGAAGCCAGCACTCTTCAACAACCATCTCTGTTCTCTTTCATTTACTGCATTGTGTATTCGCCCTAAACAATCTAATCCAAAGCCTGCGTTCGCTTTTGTACATTTACAGTGTGTGCATGTGTGTGTGTACCGATGTGTAGACACAGGTGCATAGGTTCTTATCATTAGCTTCCTTGGACCCAATCTCTACAATGACCTTGGACCCCCAATCTAAAGGGACTAGTGCTCAGCCAGGGTTAGTAGAATGAGCAAGACCCTTGGACCTTGAAATCTCCCTGCTGTCATTAACCCTCAGGAAATAGACCTTACTAACTCTGCCAAGCTCCCACCTGCTCGGAGGACTCTGCAATCCCCATATATTGCGAAGAAAAGAATATGTTTAATCAATAGTCATAGTGTGCACTCTGACAGCTGGAATGTAAGCCTGTAGTTCTTTAGCAGGGACCCCAGATGTGTCCTTATAGCAATGTCGCTTATAAAATCATGTGCTGATTTCATATTGCTTCTGACCCTAATGAAATATTTACTTCTCAACTTAAGTAAGAAATCAGCGTGGTGCTTTGGAAAGAGCTCTGCTCCAATAGGAAGGAGATCTGGCCCTTTTCAATCGCCTATGGGTACCTGTGAGGTGCCATGTGCATAACACTTAATACACATTTATTTAATTGGATTCAATTTTACTGGCTGCGGCTCTAAATGGCTCTATCAATAACATAATATTTGCTATTAAATTATATATTTATTTGCCTATTTGATTATCATGTGTCTCCTTCCCTAGAATACATAATCCATGGGTTTGGGGTCCTTGACAGTTTTATTTACTGAAGTATTCCCAATGCTTAGAATAGTTCTTGGCCCCTGGTAGGTGATCAATAAGTATGTGTTAGACAAATGAACAACGTTTTTCTGAGCTTTTTGTGATATGCCATGTATTGTGCTAAAGAGTATAATACAGTAATGCCACTTGATCAAGTGTGTCTCAAACTTTAATGTGCATATTCATCTTCCAAGAGATCTTGTTAAAATGCAGATTTTGTTCAGACCTGAGGTGAGAACTGAGGTTTTGTGTTTCTAATAAGTGTCCAAGTGATACTGCTGCTGTTGGTTCATGGACCACACTGGTAATAGCAATCATCAAATCCTCAGTGCAACCCTTGCTGTAGGTACTATTTCCCCATGCATTAAAACAACAAACAAACCAGAAACCAAGACTTCTGGATGCCCCATAACTTATCCAACGTCACACAGCTAATGGGCTCACTGGGACTGTAGTCTCCTACTTTGTTTTCAAAGCTGTTAGCTATCTCACGCTCACCCTCATGTTATCCTGGAAAGGAACCTCACTTCAAGTTGTCGTGTCTGTCAACCACAGGGACACACATGTCACGCTTAGTAATCCAGAGGAAACCTACTCTTTCTAGGCTTGGAGTGGAAAAGTTGCCAACCCTGCTGCCACCCCCGCCCCAGCTTCTCTCTCCCAGCAGTAGGATCTGGGAGACTGACCCCACAGCATTTGAGGGCTCTCTATAAAGACATCTCTCTACATATCCCTCTCCTTCCTCTCCTCTTTTTGGCATTTACCTTCTGTCCCCTTAACTTTACTTTATAAATGCTACATTAGAACATAATGATATTGTTTTGCACACTCCCTTTATATTGGCCCCTTTTGTGTGTTGAATCGAATTCCCTCATAATTTACACGTTGAAATTCTAACCCCCAGTTTTTTAGAATACGACTGCATTCAGAGATAGTGCCTTCAAAGAGATAATTAAATTAAGTCTTTAGAAGGGCCCTAATCCAACCTGACTGGTGTTTGGGACACACAAATTTGGGACGCACAAGAAAACATAAGGGAAACATGTACACAGAGTGATGACCATGGGAAGAGAAGAGAGTGACCTACTTCAATCCAAAGAGACAAGCCTCAGAGAAACCCAAACTGCCCAAACCTCGATCTTGGACGTCCAGCTTCCAAAACGGTAAGAAAATAAATTTCTGTTGCTTAAGCCATCAAGTCTGTGGTACCTTTTTATGGTGACCTGAGCAAATCAATACAGTTCCTTTGTGGAGACTTAAGTGGGAAATAGCCCATTTCAGCTTCCTGCCACATGCAGGAAGGACGCTTGGTGATCCCAGCCTTGGAATCCCATACCTTTGACCAGGGACTGGCTTGGACCCTCACTAGCTGTGTTTTCTCAGGAATGTGATCTTTCTTTATGTACATAATTTTAATACTAATGGGAAGATGGTGGTCATCCTACTTTATTTCAGAGAGTTTTAAATCAAAGCATAACCATTTCTTTGCTCACAGGAGTCTCACTTCAAACTCTGAAGGATTGTGAGGCTTAAATGAGAGAATCCATGTGAAAGTGCTTTCTAAATTCTAGAGTGTTATAAAAATGCTCATTAATACAATCACATCTACAAAATCATTAATGTGTGTGCACAATGGGGGGGGGGCGATCAATTGATGCGCTATTCTGTTTTGAGTGCAGGGTCAGGGTGTAAAGTGGCATAGACACCCCCCACCCCTCCACCCCCCACCCCCGTCTGTCAGCAACTGACAATTAATTGGTCTTAGGGTATTTTTAAACATCAAGAATCATGTATTTTCTATTTACCAGCTGGAAGACTGCCACCCCAAACAGCCAGCATCAGCTATCAGCTAAATTACTACTCGCTGCTACTAAGAATTCCGTCCCTCCGCCACCTTCTCCACTTGCAGACCATGCGAAGCAGCCAGCACAACGTTCCCGGGAGGTGAGCCTGCGCACATATATGAAGGCTAAAACTCTCACTCTGACACCCGTGGGATCAGGGAGTCATCATCACGTAGAGAGCATCCAAATATCCTAGGAAATGCCCTAGATATTTTACATACATGCATCATCCCATGTAACAAATGCATTAATCCTTTAATTTGGGAGAACTTTTTTTTTTTAAAGTAAACTGAAGTGTAGAGAGGCCAATGACTTTATATTCACTCATGTGACAAGTTTTTATTTTTATCTTTTTAAGACTTTACTTATTCATTCTAGAGAGAATAGAGAAAAAGAGAGAGAGAGAGAGAGAAGGGGAGAGGAGCAATAAGTATCACCTCCCATATGTGCCTTGACCAGCCAAGACCAGGGTTTTAAACTGACGACCTCAGTGTTCCAGGTCGATGCTCTATCCACTGTGCCACCACAGGTCAGGCCAACATTTGACAAGTTTTTAATTGAGTTCTGTCTATTTGCTAATTCTTGAATATATGCTGAAGAATACAACATTAAAGTTGCAATTTTGGTGGGAGAGCAGACCATAACAAACAAACAAGCAAATAGAGAGAGAATTTTGGATTTATTAAGAAAATTCACCACACAGCTGCTCTCAACATGGGACATAAAAACATTGTGTCATGGAGCAGAGAACAAACAGACATACCAATAAACCCAGATTTAAGTGTCGCAAAGGAGCTTCATAGGAGTGGTAAATGAAAAGGGTACTTGATCAGAGAACTGAGAGAGGAAATGTAGACCTCTGCCTACAAGGACAAAATGGGGACAAAGTCCTGATGATACAGTGTTAGCTTCTGGATCTCCCATGAAGGACCAATGCACTTTTCTGGCATAGGAATTGATACATTCTCCTTTGTACTGAGGTCAAAAAGTTAGGAAGCTTCCTATAGACCCAAGGACAGAAGCATCAAATTGTAAGACCTTTTTGTGACACTTAACAGCCGGTATCTTCAGAAAATTCATTTCCCCTCTCTGAGTTTCTGCTTTTCCAATCTTCCTTGTAAAACTTAAGAGCAGTGTCTGAGGATCGGGGGACAGTGTGTGTGAAGATGCCTTAGTCTGTGCTACAGAGATGTAAGAGATTCCTGGAAAGCAAACCCCTCCCTCCTATAGAAAACTGATGGTAACCCAACAGGTTAAACCACTTTCAGAAGAGTCTACAGAGTTGAATTCTTAAAAACAGCCCTCATCTCAATCTTGCAGACAAACCCCCCAGTTAATGTCCAACTGCTTCCAGGATAAGAAACATGCCACCCTGCCTCATCACTGCATTTCTCCCCTCATGCCACCATTCGAACATCTAACACTGTTTCCCAAACTTCTGGTATTTTAAGAATTATCTAGGGGCTCATGGAAACTTCACAAATATTTAGACTGCAAGACACAATTCCTGACATGAATCTGAATCTTGAGTCAAGTAATCTGTGTACATTTAACAAGCTGTACAGATGATTACTACAATCAGTTTATTGGGAGAAGTACTCCAGGTCACTGGCCCCCAAACATACGTGTACATAGCATCACCTCAGGAGCTTTATGAAAAAAGAAATTTTATAAAGGCCGATGGCAGAACAACCTTCATAAAATTTCTAATGTAGTATGTTTGAGGTGCAACTCCAGAGTCGTGTTTTTAACTAGCAATAATCTCTCTCCGTAGTTGTCAATAGTTCATTGCTCAAATGTGAGAAAGCTTTGGTTAAAGTGGGATGAATCCGAACCTCTTGCATCCTGTGAACTTCCACTTTCCTGTTTCTCTCCACAGTCTATTAATTTGAATTCCACCTCTTGCAAATGGTGCTGGAATCCTGCCCTCTCCTCCACTGCCCCAGAGTTATTCAAAATATTTTTTGGAGTGATGTTGTCTTTCTGAAGTCACTATGGCTTGGATAGTCTTTACTTAGGTATTGGAGGGAAAACCAGAATTTGTAGACAGTTAGGAAGAATGGGAGAGAAGGGACGGAGACAGAAGGAAAGAAGGAAGAAAAGAAGGAAGCAAGGAAGAAAGGGAGGGATCGAGGAAGGGAAGGAGAAAGCAAACATTAACTTCGTTTTAAATGACAGAAATAGGTATGATGTAAAAGACCCTGAAGTCTTTGTACTACTACAGAAATTCCCGGCTTCTTTGAATGGGAAGGATAGATGTTTATAGATGTTTTCATAATCTTGAGGTATTTCTCCCAGGCCTCTCAACTCAACATTTATTATAAAGAATTTAACTGTTTAAGGAATATATGATCCTTCCTCTAAAGTGGAGCCTGGGAAGAAATATATAAAGTGAACTAAAGAAAAAGGCAGGTAGAAAGGAAGTCAATCAAGAAACCAGAAAAACTAATGCTTCTGCAGATCCAATCCATCCACTATGGACCAAATGTTCATGTCACAACCTCCACCTTCTCAAAGTTCACATGATGAAGCATAGATCCTAAATGTGATGGTATCTGAAGCCAGGTCTTTCTGGGGTGAAGCTCTCCTCTCTCGCGCTCTCTCTCACGAGGACACAGGCGGAAGATGATCATTTGCAAACAAGAAGAGAGCCCTCCCTCAACGTTATCTTGGGCTTCTCAACCTCCAGAACTGAACTAAATAAGCGTGTGTTGTTTAAGCCACCCAGTCATACTCTGTCACAACAGCCTGCACTAACACAGAATTCAGCCCACACTCGCCTTTTCTGAATCATTAAGCCTCCCAATTGCCTGTGTGCAACTTTCCCCAACTCAGCTACAATCAGCAGTAGAGAAAATGAAAACGTGCCTTAAAGCAAATGTGTGAAGTCAGCACCAGAGGGTTTTAGGAGGAGGCGGTGCAGAGCAAGCACGCCACGGGAGAGGACAACAGCCGCATGTGTTTGCTGCACCGCTGCATCAGTGGCAGACATTCAGCAGGAGCAGAGTTTCGAGGTTTGTTACTTGTGACAGACCACGGGATTTCAGGCAGCCTTTGACTCTGCCCCACCCCTACCCCCCTTCCTGGGAACTCTCTACTTTTTCTCCTCCAACTGAAGAAGCTCACTCGCCCTTTCCCTTTCTCAGAGTCTTCTGAAGCATGGAAAACCACAGACCAAGTCTGAGTGTCCCTTTTGACTTCTTTCTATTGAGATTCAAATTTTAAAATGTTCCCATTGGCTGCCTGCCACCTATGGAGACAAGTTAGGTGTTGCTTCCGGTCCAAGGCAAAGAATGGAAGATGACAGGTGATCCACCTTAATGGCCCTTTGGAAAAGACGGCTATGTTCATGTCGTGCCCACCACGGGACCCCGTCTTCTCCCAAATTTGATGCACTGAAATTTATAAATAGCTTCCAATGCTCTTCTAATGAAGCCTGAAATTACCAAAGAGCCTGCAAGGATGTGGACAAGCAGTCTTCTAAGCTAAGGTGACTAGATTTTAAAATTGGTAAAGCAGGACACCATTGATGAGGGGGGTGGGGCAGTTCTTGATTAAAAATTTGGTCTATATGGAGCAAAAAAATTTCATAGAATGCAAAAAATAGTATTGTAATATATAGTTTTAAATTTCAACATAAGTACAATTTACAAATAGAATACATTAAAAATTATGTATAGTATTATTTTATTCTTTGGCATATTTCTCATTTGAGTGGATTTTTTTTAGTAGATTGCTGTCGGTGTTTAAAAGGTCATGAAATTTTTCACAAGAATTTGTTAAATTATATTTCACACATAAAATGGCTTTCAAAGTCTCAACACTTAATTGTGATTTTTCTGATGTCCACACTTTATTTACCATAGAAAAACGCGTTCAGTCGCAGCATTAGTTCCTGGTAAAGACAGCGCGAATTCCACAATTTTTAGTGCATTACTGTATGGAACATGGTTTGTTTCAAAATGATGAAATATTTCTTATCATTTGTTCTCTATTGTGATTTTTGCTGATGCCCAAGATTTCACCTTTTCCTTATCAAATATTTTTTTTTTTTAATAATGATACCTCATTAAAAAGATTATTTTTGGAAATATTACTATATGGGAAATTTTGAGTGAGTCAGAGGGATCGGGTTACAAGGTCCCGAAACCGATGCTGTAGCTGCACGAGCGGGCGGGAGCAGGCAGGGCAGCGCCACCAGCGCACTCGCACACGAGTGGTCGCGCACACTCCCTGCCTGGACTTGTTCTTGCGGTGGTCAAACTCCCTGCGTCCAACCCCGCCGCCCGCTGGAGACCGAGTGACTTGCGCCTCGTGGAGCCCGTTGCCGCACACCGCCGTCCAGGATGCGGGCCTATGGTAGTTAGGGGACTTGACAGCCACCGCCCCAGCAGGTACATCCCTCCCGAAGTTCTTTGTTTCAGTGCCTGCACGGGGCAGCCAGCTCTTCCGGCAGTACAGGCATTCCAGGTTGAGGCGGGGTCTCCCCGTCAAATACCGTGTATTATACTCTTCCTGTTCTCCCACCATTCCCTAGCTTTTCGTGCATTCTTTCCAAAAATCGGGACTATTTTAAAACACCGCAGGACACAGGACAAATTGTTAAAAATCAGGACTGTCCCGCCGAAAGCGGGATGTCTGGCCACCTTACTCTAAGCCCTCGGAAGCTTGCCCATCCTCATCCATTGCTGCCCATCCCCCACTCACTCGCAGTCAAGTCTTTTTTTGCCTCTTATTCTGTAGTCAAGACTCAGCCTGAAATGTGTCCTCAAAAAGCTGTCCCCAGAACGGTTCAGGCTCTCTTTTAGCTCCTGCATTTCTCCTTTGCCACTTGTCACAATGATCATTAAAATAATAACAGTTGTGGAATTAGTTGCTTAATGATTATTGTTAAAATCTCTAGTAGAATGCCAATTCCATGAGAATAGGCAACTAATCTTGTATTTGACATCCCCGGGGTTTAGTAGGATAACAGAGGCCCCAGAAACATCTTCTGAAAGAGTGGAAGAGAAGAATGTTTATAGGAAAGCCTCTGTGTTGTCTCCCTTTGGTCCTCATTTGCAAATGTGCATCCACTAGTAGAACAGCAAGGGGCCTTTCTGATTTGCAGAATCTAGGTAGAACCGGCAAGAGCCCCTACTTCAGTGATGGGCAATGTTTTGAGCTTGGTGTGTCAAAATTTGCCAAAAAATATGAGCATAACTAGGGTGCTGTGTCACTTCGAGAAAAAATCCATAATTTCATGATATTTATAGTTTAAATAACAAAAATGTTTTGGCCTACAGACCTCCGGCAGAGTGTCTACACTACAGCAAATGTTTTATCCTCGGCTACTGCACTTGGCCTTGCAGGATCCGAGGATGAAACGTCCTTCTCTGGTATGCAGCCGCGTGTCATTGAAAATGGCTATGCGTGTCAGTGCTGATGCGCGTGTCATAGGTTCACCATCATGGCCCTAGTTCAAGGACCTGGGATGTCTGAATGCTATCATCCCTGGAGATTTTTTTCTCCACATTTTTTAGGTCTCCCAGACCCCACTTGGGGAATCTTGGCCTTCTATCTGATTCCAGGGGTAATATTGCCTTTGTAACATGTTGAAAGTTTAGACACAAGACTCACTTCTGCCTATTACTTTATAAATTTGTGTATATATCTAAATCATTTCTGGATGTGGACAATATTACTGAAGATTTTAAGGTGTGAGAAGAGGCATAAAAAAAGTGTTTACATCACAGTATTACAAAGAGCCCTCAAAGTTTCCGGAAACCACCATTGTTCACCTTCTAGGTCCCCCACCACCATGCAGCCCCCCATCAGCACTTAGTCTCTCCCACCACATGAATTCTCAGTAATTTATCTTCTCTCAGCCTCCATATTTATTTTTCCAGTAAACGTTCTTTTCCTTATCAAGGCCCCCTGCTTGATCTCAGGATTACTTTACTCCTATTGCTCAACAGATGTATTCCCCAGTTTTAATGCCTTGACAAATTCCAGCAATGAATCCCACCCACTTTGAGTAGTGTTTAGGCCGATCTCGGCAAAAAAAGATAGTTTCCTTTCCAAGAGGAACCTTGTCAGATTGTAATAGAATGTTTATTGTTTTCATCTGATCATTATCTCTTCTTTTAAAAAAAATAAATTTGTGCCATATTTTTATCCCAAATGTTGTATAGGAACATTATAGGAATTTGAATGAATTCTTCCAAGCAGAAAACAAAGTGATAATGAAATCACATAGAAAACTGCTAGGCAGGCATATCTATCTAGACTTTATCCGTGAATCTACAACCTATGGGATGGCAGGTAAGTTGTTCAAACTCTCCATTATTCCATTTCACTCTCCATAAAATGAAAATAATAATACTTCTGGATTTTGAGTTACATGCAGTGATAAATCACTTCATTGTTAAAGCCAATTTGACATGGTTTGGCTTTTTGTTTGCCATGAAAAGCTTGATAAATAACTCACTGTTATCAGCTCAACTATTAATTTATGGCGCTCTCCAATTCAGCACTGTCTTCTAGGCTCCCTTGATCTGTGTTCTACACTTGCTATGATACTACAGCTTAGAAATTCAGTAAATCCTCAGCAAGTACTACTTATGATCAGAATAAAAAAATAATAGGGGCCAGGGCCAGGGGGCCAACCTTGGGGCCAGGACAGAAGTGGCACCTACTTCCCCACTGGTGCACCTCAGAATTGGAGCAAGCAGTCCCTACCCTGCTATCACATTTGAAAGCACGTGGCTGGGCAGTCAACGAGAACAAATTACAAAGACCTGGGTTATCTGTTAAATTCTTGGGAGTTGTCTGGTCAGAGCTGAGGAGGGAGAGAGAAAGACACCAGCCTATGCCCTGACCAGGATCAACCTGCCAACCCCCATCTGGGGCTGTCACTCAAACCAGTCGAGCCAGTAACTATGAGAAGCTAAATCAGATTCCAAGAGAGAAGCAAGATGGCGACGGAGTAGGCGGATGTACCAACTTCCAACTCCCAAAAGCAAAGTGGATTATAACTCAATTTTAAGAACCATCACCTGGATAAACCAACTATGAACTAAACTAAGTGGACTCCAACCAAGGAACACTGCAGAAGCCACATTGAGACTGGTAGGAATAGCGAAAACGCGAAGAGGGCTGCCCAGCTCCCCGAAGCAAACGGCAGCCCGGCGGGAGGAAAGTTTGGTGGAGAGGGAGGGACCTGGGTCCCAGGAACCAAGCCCCAGCTTGCAGTCCCAGAGCCCAGAAGAGGCGTTTGGACAGTTTTGAGCTGTGAAACAAGTGAGGGAGCTCCCAGGCCTACAGTGTGGAATATTAGGTCCCTTCCTACTCTGCTGAGGGCTGCTTAAGGGTTTGGGGCGACAGAACGCTGAAACGCGGTTCTGTCGGCGTGGGCAGAGGCCAAGCTGGTGGGAGATCGGTCTAGCCCAGAAGGTCGGAGGGGACGCGCGAAAGCGGTCCGGAAGCTGCTGGCCCGCCTTTAATCCCACTTACGGGGACAAAGCGGGAGGCCAGGAACAGGCAGGCCCTGCGCAAGCCGGCGCTAACCGCGGGGACCGGGCTAGGACCAGGAACGGGCAGGGGCTCGCGGCTGAGCTGACGCTACCAGCCCCCCACCCCCCACCCCACCTCCTGGGCCGGAGAAACCGCAGTTGGCCAGTATACGTGCGCGAGCAGGCTCCGAACGTGGGGGCGGGTAGAGTCCGGGACGAGCGGAAGTACGCAGCTGAGCGGAAGCCAGCAAACACGCCTGCCCCAATAAACCTTGGTTTTCGACCCTGCGCAGAGGGCCCTGGCCTCGAGGGCGGGGCTAAAGCTCTGGACGGGCAAAAGCTTACAGCTGAGAGCACGTCAAAAGCCCCGCCTAACCCGCGGAACAGTAGCGAGCAGGCTCCAACTGCTGGTTCTGGGCGGAAGTCCGGAAATAGGCTGGGTCCGCAGCTGAGCAAAGGTGCTCACCTCTACCCTTGGTGCTAAGTATTGTGGCTTCAGTAACAGCCCCTCCCACGGAGGAGAGGCAGAAATCACAGCAAAAGCCAAAGTGGACCGGCGCTGGCAACGCTCATACCCAACCACCCTAGGCACCGGCAGAGGGGGTGGGGGGCCTGCAGACAGACCACACCTAGAGAACACAAAGGCAACACCTACTGGACTCCAGTGGCCAAAACTTGCTTATACACAGAAAAAATGGGCAGGCAGAGGAATGCAAACCAAATGAATCAAGAGAAATCCCCAGAGAAGGACCTGAATGAACCAGATATAACCAAATTACCAGAAGCAGAATTTAGAATAATGATAGTTAGGATGTTCAAAGAAATTAGAGCAACAATGGATAGTCACTATGAACACCTAAATAAAGAGATAACAAGTATAAAAAATAAAATTGAAATAATAAAAAAGAATCAGACAGAAATGACTAATACAGTATAGGAACTGAAGACCACAATGGAAGGAATTAAAAGCAGGATGGATAATGCTGAGGATCGAATAAGCGAGTTAGAGGACACAATAAACAAAGGCACAGAAGCAGAGAAGAAAAAGGAAAAGAGACTTAAAAAATGTGAGGAAACTCTAAGGGAGCTTTGTGACAACATGAAGAGAAACAACATTCGCATCATAGGGGTGCCTGAAGAAGAGGAGAGAGGACAGGAAATGGAAACTTTGTTCAATCAAATCATAGCAGAAAACTTTCCTAAATTAAGGCTGGGAAACACTCCACACATTCAAGAAGCACACAGAACTCCATTAAAGAGAAACCCAAAAAAATCTACACCAAGACACATCATAGTTAAAATACCAAAGCTAATGGATAAAGAAAAAAATTTAAAAGCTGCTAGAGAAAAAAAGGCTATCACCTACAAAGGAGCCCCCATAAGGATGACATCGGACTTCTCAACAGAAACACTTGAAGCCAGAAGGGAATGGCAAGATATAATCAAAGTAATGCAGAACAAGAACCTACAACCAAGACTACTTTATCCAGCAAGGCTAACATTTAAAATTGAAGGAGAAATAAAGAGCTTCCCAGAAAAAGAAAGCCTCAAGGAATTCATAAAAACCAAACCAATTCTGCAAGAGATACTAAGGGGCCTCTTGTGAACAGTTTAAAGGGAGGAATGAATAGAGCAAAAGAAGAATACAGCTTTAAAGAATAAAATGGCAATAAACAACTACATATCAATAATAACCTTAAATGTAAATGGATTAAATGATCCAATCAAAAAACATAGGGTAGCTGCATGGATAAAGAAACAGGACCCATACATATGCTGTCTACAAGAGACACACCTTAAAACAAAAGATGCTCATAGACTGAAGGTAAAAGGATGGAAAAAAATATTTCATGCAAATGGAAATGAAAAAAAAGCAGAGGTAGCAATACTTATATCAGACAAAATGGACTTTAAAACAAAGGCTGTAGTAAGAGATAAAGAAGGACACTACATAATGATAAAGGGAACAATTCAACAGGAAGATATAACTATTATAAATATCTATGCACCAAATATAGGAGCCCCGACATACATAAAGCAGACTTTGATGGATATCAAGGGCGAGATTAACAGCAATACTATCATAGTAGGGGATTTCAATACCCCTCTAACAACACTGGATAGATCCTCAAGAAAGAAAATTAATAAAGAAACAGCAGACTTAAAGGAGACACTAGATCACCTTGATTTAATAGATATCTTCAGAACTTTTCACCCTAAAGCAGTAGAATATACATTCTTCTCAAGCGCTCATGGTACGTTTTCTAGGATAGACCACATGTTAGGACACAAAAATGGTCTCAATAAATTTAAGAAGATTGAAATCATATCAAGCATTTTCTCTGATCACAATGCCATGAAACTAGAAATTAACCACAAAAGAAAGACTGAAAAATACTCAAACACTTGGAAACTAAATAGCATGTTATTAAATAATGGATCAAAGAAGAAATTAAAAAGTTTCTAGAAACAAATGATAATGAGCATACATCAACTCAAAATTTATGGGACACGGCAAAAGCAGTTCTGAGAGGGAAGTTTATTGCACTACAGGCATATCATAAGAAGCTAGAAAAAGCTCAAATAAGCAACCTGACCCTGCATCTAAAAGAACTAGAAAAACAACAACAAATAAAACCCAAGACAAGTAGAAGGAAGGAAATAATAAAGGTCAGAGCAGAAATAAATGACATAGAGGCTAAGGAAACAATACAGAGGATCAATGAAACAAGAAGCTGGTTCTTTGAAAAGGTAAACAAGATTGATGAACCTTTAACTAGACTCACCAAGAAAAAAAGAGAGAGGACTCAAATAAATAAAATTAGAAATGACAGTGGAGAAATAACAACTGACACAACAGAAATACAAAGCATTGTAAGAAAATACTATGAAGAACTATATGCCAAAAAATTAGACAATCTTGGTGAAATGGACAAATTTCTTGAATCATATAACCTTCCAAAAATCAATCTGGAAGAATCAGAACACCTAAACAGACCAATTACAACAAATGAGATCGAAACAGTTATCAAAAAACTCCCAAAAAAGAAAAGTCCTGGGCCTGATGGCTTCACAAGTGAATTCTATCAAAAATTCAAAGAAGAACTAACTCCTATCCTTCTCAAGCTATTTCAAAAAATTCAAGAGGAAGGAAGACTTCCAAACTCCTTTTATGAGGCGAGCATAATTCTGATCCCCAAACCGGGCAAAGACAACACAAAGAAAGAAAATTATAGGCCTATATCCCTGATGAATTTAGACACTAAAATTCTCAACAAAATATTAGCCAACCGGATCCAGCAATATATGAAAAAAATCATACACCACGATCAAGTGGGATTTATTCTAAAGAGGCAAGGCTGGTTCAATATTCGCAAATCAATCAATGTGATTCACCACATAAACAAAAGGAAGGACAAAAATCACATGATAATTTCAATAGATGCAGAAAAGGCATTTGATAAAATCCAGCACCCATTCATGCTCAAAACTCTCAGTAAAGTGGGAATACAGGGATCATTCCTTAACATGATAAAGGCCATCTACGATAAACCGACAGCAAACATCATACTAAATGGACGAAGATTAAAAGCAATCCCCCTAAGATCAGGAACCAGGCAGGGTTGCCCACTTTCACCACTCTTATTCAACATAGTTCTGGAAGTCCTAGCTACAGCAATCAGACAAGTAGAAGAAATAAAAGGCATCCAAATTGGAAAAGAAGAAGTAAAACTGTCACTATTTGCAGATGATATGATATTGTATATTGAAAACCCTAAAGTCTCAGTCAAAAAACTACTGGACCTTATAAATGAATTCAGCAAGGTGGCAGGATATAAAATCAATACTCAGAAATCAGAGGCATTTCTATACACCAACAATGAAATATCAGCAAAAGAAATTAAGGAAACAATCCCCTTCACTATTGCAGCCAAAAAAATAAAGTACCTAGGAGTAAATTTAACCAAGGAGGTTAAGGACTTGTACTCGGAAAATTATAGAACATTGATAAAAGAAATCAAGGAAGATACAAACAAGTGGAAGCATATACTGTGCTCATGGCTAGGAAGAATAAACATCATTAAAATGTCTATATTACCCAAAGCAATTTATAAATTCAATGCAATACCAATTAAAATACCAATGACATACTTCAAAGATATTGAACACATATTCCAAAAATTTATATGGAACCAAAAAAGAACACGAATAGCGTCAGCAATCTTAAAAAGAAAAAATAAAGCAGGAGGTATCACTCTTCCAGATATCAAGGTTTACTATAAGGCCATTATACTCAAGACAGCCTGGTACTGGCATAAGAACAGGCACATAGATCAATGGAACAGAACAGAGGACCCAGAAATAAACCCACAGCTTTATGGACAACTGCTTTTTGACAAAGGAGGAAAGAACATACAATGGAGTAAAGACAGCCTCTTTAACAAATGGTGTTGGGAAAATTGGACATCTACCTGCAAAAATATGAAACTAGACCATCAACTTACACCATTTACAAAAACAAACTCAAAATGGATAAAAGACTTAAATGTAAGCCGTGAAACCATAAGCATCTTAGAAGAAAACATAGGCAGCAAGCTCTCCGACATCTCTAGCAGCAGTATATTTGCCGATTTATCTCCACTGGCAACTGAAATAAAAGGCAAGATAAACAAATGGGACTATATCAAACTAAAAAGTTTTTGCACAGCTAAAGACAATAGGAACAGAATAAAAAGACAAACCACACAATGGGAGAACATATTCGACAGCACATCTGATAAGGGGTTAATAACTAAAATTTATAAAGAACTTATAAAACTCAACACCAGGAAGACAAACAACCCAATTAAAAAATGGGCCAAAGAAATGAATAGAAATTTTTCCAAAGAGGACATACCGATGGCCAATAGGCATATGGAAAAATGCTCAACATCACTAATCATTAGAGAAATGCAAATTAAAACCACAATGAGATATCACCTCACACCAGTCAGAATGGCACTCATCAGCAAAACAACACAGAATAAGTGCTGGCGAGGATGTGGAGAAAAGGGAACCCTTCTGCACTGCTGGTGGGAATGCAGACTGGTGCAGCCACTGTGGAAAACAGTTTGGAGATTCCTCAGGAAATTAAAAATCGAACTGCCTTTTGACTCAGCTATCCCACTTATAGGAATATACCCTAAGAACACCATAGCACTGTTCGAAAAGAAGAAATGTGCCCCCATGTTCGTGGCAGCATTGTTCACAATAGCAAAGATCTGGAACCAGCCCAAGTGTCCGTCAGAAGACGAGTGGATTAAAAAGCTTTGGTACATATATACTATGGAATACTACTCAGCCATAAGAAACGATGACATCGGATCATTTATAACAAAATGGATGGACCTTGATAACATTATACGGAGTGAAATAAGTAAATCAGAAAAAAAGAAAAACTGAGTACAGCATGATTTCATACATAAGTGGGACATAAAAGTGAGAATATGAGACATGGACAGGAGAGTGGTGGTTATGGGATGGGGGAGGGAGGGAAGAGTGGGATAGGGAGGAGGAGAGGGACACAGGGAAAACCAGATTGAAGGTGACAGAGGACAATTTGACTTATGGTGATGGGTATGCAACACAATTGAATGATAAGATAACCTGGAGATGTTTTCATTGTACATATGTACCCTGATTTATTGGTGTCACCCCATTAGAATTAATAATAATAAAATATATATATAAAATAATAATAATAATATTATTATTATTTTACTTATTAAGTAGCCATCAAATAGTATTCTAACACAGGAGCTGTGATTTTATAATTATTTTATCTTTTATTTGTATAATTTTTAAATAAAGAAACATATTTATGGATATATCAGCATATAAATATATCACACACACAAACACACATCTTGTTTCTTTTTCTTTGACTATTCAACGTCCTTCCCACCATACCATTCTGATCACACTGACATTTTCCCCTTGGGGAGCCATGCTCTTCTATGGCATAACAGCCAGCCAGGAAGTATGACCAACTTTAGCCCCAATCCAGTACAAACGAGCTCAATGTGTGGCATTCTCCTTGCCATGACAATGGTATATAAAAGGTTTAGAGATAAAAGCAGGATCTTTCCTTGGTAGTTGTGGAAAGCCATCTGGTCTATTCCCTTACTATGAAGACGGAAGCACGACGCCCTAACTGCTGATGGCACCCATCTTACAGCCATGAAGAAAGCCAGCCTGGTGCTAAGAAAGAGGCAAAGCCAGGAGAAACACAATGAAGTGAGGACTTGGTCCTTGACCAAACTGTACCTGAGTCCATATATTTCTGGCTTTTTCAATAATATAAAGCAATCAATCACTTTTTTTCCTTTAAGCTAATCACAAGTGACAACCCACCAAAAGCAAGCAAAATAATATGATCATTATCTTTATCATATTATACTTTCCATTCAATCCTATTGTTTTGTGTTTGTATATATGCAACAATGTAATTTTTATTATCCGATAAGACTAGACTACTGTTACTGATATTATTTTATCAAATTTGGACCTTTCATCTACTTACATTTTCAAAAAATACAGAATGATTTAAGTTTCAAAGCTATGACAAGTTACATGTTGACTTGAGTAAAATTAAATCTAAAAATCAAGGTTAATAGACAGTTTTTCAATATTTTCTCTTCCTCTCTAAGAACCTAGTTTGTCCAACCGTTAAATCAAATCTTCTTTTAAATTCTCTCTAATAAGATTTTATAGATTTATTTATGACTACATACTGTCCATTCAATTTATGCCTCAATATTTCACATCTTATTGCTATTATGAAAGGATGTTTAAGTATGTTTTCCAAATGGTAATTGTTATTATACTAATATTCTTCTTGGCAGTTTGTAGTAGTATTCAGAAGTACAGTGTCTTGGAAGCAGACCATCTAGATCTAATCATAGATCAGCCTCAAACTACTTTTATATACCTGGGCAATTTACTTACCCCTGAGTGCCTTACAACCCCCATCTGAAAGTGGAACATTCTTCATAGGGATGTTCTGGGTATTAAACTAGCTAATACATGATAAACACTTGGGGTAGTACCTGCCACATAGAAAGTCCTGTATAAATTTTAGCAATCATCATTTATTGTTGTTATTCTTGTTATTGTTGACGTTATCCACCTCATTACTTTTAATTTGTTTTTTTGAAAGCTGAACTGGGATTGATGTTTTTAAAGTGCGTTCTCTCTCTCTCTCTCTCCATCTATACACACAAAGAAACATTTCCCCCTTAAATGTTTCTATGTTAATATGCATTTATGAAAATGTATAAAATTAAAAATGGCAATATTAATATTAGTGGACATGGTATTTTATTTATCTATTTAATGAAAATATCTATGGATTTTTTTTCATTGAGGGTAATCATGACATTTGGATTTAGAGTGACCACCTTTATTAGTTTAAGAGTGAATTATTTTTCCTTTGCCTCTTCTTTCTTTCATTTCTGCCTTTCTCCTTCCTTACTTCCCAAGAGGTACATAAATGTATTTTTGTGTTAAACTTCTAACAACAATAAAAGGGAAAAAAATCAAGGTGAAGCTTTTTCCTTCAACACTGACTTTATCTTTTTTCCCTTCCATAAAAGTCTACTAATAAAAATTCAGTGGCATCTATAAGTATTTACAATGAATAACCATAATTTAATGGGTTTGTTTTTCCTGACAATTTACTTTTCCTGAGCTTCCAATTTTTGTACAAATGGATTTACACATTTTTAATTGCTGTGCAATACTCCGTGGTGGCCACATAGTAATCCAGAGGAGCAAATGAGAATTTATTTAACCATATTCCTCCCTATAAATGCATATTTAAAGACTTCCATGTTTTCACTATTACAAATATTGATGATGTAAACATTCTTGCATATGTCATTTGTTTGCATATGTAAATTATTCAAGTAGGAGCTGTTTAAAGAATGGGACAATTTATATGTATATATTTATTTGACAAAATACTGACAATTTGCTGAAACTTTCCTGAAACTTATATTCTTATCTTTAAAGGTGTCATTTTTAAAAATGTCCTGTTTGAGTTTATTAATTACCTGTGGGCACACATTGATACATGCCTAAGCATTTTCTTGTTCTTTCTATTTTTGTGGTTTATTGTAATAGTATGTTCTCTCAAGTTGAACCATTAGTGCATTCCTACCAAAAAATACTATGTGTTTTGAAAGATAAGAAAACCATAGCTATTGGTCCTTACTGAGTAGCTCAGTTGGTTAGAGTGTCGGCCCTATATGCCAAATTGTGGGTTCAATCCCTGGTCAGGGCACATGCAAGAATCAACCAGTAAATGCATAAATAAGTAAAACAACAAACTGATATTTCTCCCCCCTTTTCTTCCTCCCTCCTTTCCTCTCTCTAAAATCAATGCATAAAAATAAAAAAAATCATAGCTAGAATGGGGTAAAACGTATAAATTAAAAACACAATAAATGAGAGTTCTTTTAATTACAACTAGTTGCTTGAAAATAGAGAAATATGTGCTATCAAATTATACTAATGTGTTTTGTAAATGTGCTAAAGAAAAAGGCAAAAGCATAAAGTATTTTGAAAAGCCACTAATGAATATATGTCATCATTATGTTTCTGTGATATTAAAAATGTTGACTATTCTCAGATAATGATGAATAATTCTGAAATAAACTGCTTAGCTGCCATAAATCATTCTAAAATTCAAAAAAACACAAAAATCTGTACATCTAAAGGCAAATGATAAACAAAAATCAAATGCATTTTTAACTCAATAGAAAGGATGATGGCTGACATATTGTTACAATAGTCTACAAAGCTTATCTAAGTTCACCCATCAAAGATGTAATGGGTTTGAATGATTTGAATAAAAAATAATAGTTCAATTATAGTTTCTAAAAAGAAACTCATCTGCTCCAAAGTCACAGAAATGATAAACATATAGGCAAATAAATTCTTACAAAATGAAAGCAAGGGTGGTGAAAAAATACACTCAAAATTGATAAAATATACAGAAAGCCACTATAGAATGATAACGGGGACACTTGGTGATAAAATCCACAATTGATCACCTTAGAAAGATGAAATAATACATCATCATAATATATAAAGCAAAAACTTCTCAAAACACACAGGGTATGCCAGAAAAAATAGAGGTATCAGCTTCAACTCATTATTATCACTGTGTGGCAGTTATATTAGAAAAAAAAATACTTAGAGTAGCTATTCTTTTTTTATTTTAAATGGTTTATTTATTTATTTATTTATTTATCAATTTATTTATTGGGACAGAGAGAGAGTCAGAGAGAGGGATAGATAGGGACAGACAGACAGGAACAGAGAGAATTGAGAAGCATCAATCATTATTAGTTTTTCGTTGCCGTTGCAACACCTTAGTTGTTCACTGATTGCTTTCTCACATGTGCCTTGACCATGGGCCTTCAGCAGACCAAGCCACCACTTGCTGGAGCCAGCGACCTTGGGTCCAAGCTGGCGAGCTTTTGCTCAAGCCAGATGGGCCCACGCTCAAGCTGGCGAGCTCGGGGTCTCAAACCTGGGTCTTCTGCATCCCAGTTCGATGCTCTATCCACCGCGCCACCGCCTGGTCAGGCTAGAGTAGCTATTCTTAAGGGGTGGTTTGGAATATCACAATCCAAAAAATAAAGTATTTTTTCAAATTAAACTGACTTTTGTCTCAATCCTGATATTTTTATAGGTCATTTCTCGTCTTTCTACCGAACATCTTGTCTGACGTTGATGTGGCTACTGTCACAGCCTTAGTTATTAAGGGACATATGTCAATTTCTTCAGTTTCATAACATGAGAGAACAGCTAAAAACCAGAAAAGCAGTTTTTTTGTTTTTTATTTTAAATGGGAATATATATATATATATATACACACACACACACACACACACACACACACACACACACACACACCAATAGAGAACACGTGTTTTTCTACAAATAAAGTTTATATAAAGAGAACTGAAAAATTTCCAACTAAATTGCAGAAAAGAAATTTGTACACTTCAGATCCTAAGGACAATTATTAAGAACTAAAAGTTAATAATGTAAAACTTAAACACTGAAGACCAATGATTGAAAACAATTTTGAAAAATGAACCTGCAAATAATGAGTAAAAGATGAAGTGAGGAGAATAATTGATGAAATAGGAAACATAATGAACGGACTTTTAAAAGTATAATGTGAAAAATTGCTTAAAGTGTTTCTTAAATGTTTATTAAAAATGGATTGTATGTGCAAAACAACAAAACTTATACAATGAATTAAACATTACATAATTTTTATAATTAGGGTTTTTAAATAAATATTATAGAAATATGTAAAAAGCCTTTTAACTAAATATCTATGACAAGGGTCCAGATGCAAAACATTATGTCTAAATGAATAAGGACACTTTAAAGATTATTTTATTCAGGCAAACTTGCAAGTGTCATTTAGTGGTCTAGATCTAGTATTTTAAACTTTAATTTTGATGTTTAAGAAAATCATGGACATACGTTAGACTCTAGTAATGCAGAACCAGATTGATGCATCAAAGGGAACTATATAAATTTTGCAAGAACAGAACATTGAAAAAAATGCACAGTTCTAATCCTAGTCTGACATCTTACTTTTTTACCAAAGTTTGACACTTTGCTAGTGCCGTATCACATTGACTTTTTTGAACCTCCTTTTTATCCTCTGTCAAAAAGGGTGTAGGAATATATAAAACTAAATATTTTAGTAAATCACATATATTAATTGCTATTTTCAGATTTCAAAAGCACTGTAGACAAATGGTCTGAGGGGCACTTGGTGAAAATGCAGGTTGAATAAATGCACTTATCTCTATTTTTTTCTTTAGACTTTATGGTAAAGGGGTTTTAAACAGTGATAAACCCTCAAAAAACAGCAAAATTTTCATATCCATAATACTGGAGAAGTAGTAACTGACTTAAAACAAAAACAAAATTAAACTTAAAAAGCAGAGGATATTGAAATCTAAGTGCCTGCAATGGTTGGTGGAAATAAGAAACAAGTAAAGTGGATCAATTCTGGAGAACTGTAAAGACTCAGAAATTAAGACTAATGCAGTTTCTCAGAACATAAAAGTAAAATTTTGGCTAAAATAAGGACTGGGTGGAATTATGAAAAAAGAGATAATCCCTGAATTCTCTGTCTTATCACATATGTATCTGGGATACCACCCACCAACCCCCACCTCTATAGGTGGAAAAATACAGTGTATTAGTTAAACTGAACCAGAGAAGCATGGGACTCTGTGGCACCTGAAATAGCAGAGAATAGACGTGAAAAAGACTTGGATGAAGTGGAAATCTACATAATTAACCATGACACCGACAGCTCCTTTTCTCCAACTCAGTTTAGAATAGTTAGTAGCCAGAGGCGCTCTCCAAACTGGAGATGGGAGGATTCCTAAAAATAAATTGATCCAACTTACAAATGAGAATATTTGTGCCAATCTCCAAGCTCTGATCAATTACCCTCAAGTAAGCAGAGTAGTGGAGAGTCTCACCAGAAACAGATACGTTCATTTTCATACTTCATTTAAGTATGAGTCATACCTAGGGACCACTAGAAATTTAAGAATTCTCTGTATCAAAAAGGAGACAAAAACAAATTTAAAAAAAGCAAGTGGGAGGAATCAGAGAGAACTCACAAAGTACAATGCTATAATCACTGTAATCAGTATCATTGGGTATATATAAGAAAAATATTAAAGCTACAAAAAACTTACAAAACAATCATTTGCTCTTGAAAATTAAATGCATAGAAAATGTTTGAAAAAGAAAAACAAACATTAGTAGAAATGGAACCTATATTTGAGGAAATCTAAAAGAATAATGAAACCAAGAGATAAAAGACAATAAGAGATAAAGCAGATGAAAATTTGAGACTTAATGGAAGAGGACCAAAATCTAACTACAGTGCGTCTGTAAAGTCATGGTGCACTTTTGACCGGTCACAGGAAAGCAACAAAAGATGATAGAAATGTGAAATCTGCACCAAATAAAAGGAAAACCCTCCCAGTTTCTGTAGGATGATGTGGCAGCATGTGCGCATGCGCAGATGATGACGTAACACCATGTATACAGCAGAGCAGCCCATGGCCATGCCAGTTGAGATGTGGACGGTACACAGAAAGGTACAGTGTGTTCTGTGGCTCGCTAAATTCGAATCTGTGACCAAAGTGCAACGTGAATATCGGCGCATTTATAACAAAGCGCCACCACATAGGAATAACATTACTTGGTGGGATAAGCAGTTGAAGGAAACCGGCAGTTTGGTGGGGAAACCCTGTTCTGGTAGGCCATCAGTCAGTGATGAGCCTGTAGAGGCTATACGAGATAGCTACCTAAGGAGCTCTAAAAAATCTGTGCATGCCTGTTCTCAACATTTACACCTAAGCAAGTTCATAAGGTGTTAAAGAAACGTCTCTGTTTTACGGGGTACAAATTGCGGCTGTTGCATGCTATCAAACTGGCAGATAGACCCACACAATGCATGTTGGCTACAGATATACTTCATGAGATTGACAATGATGCAAGATTTTTGCAGAAGATTGTGTTTAGCGATGAGGCGCCTTCCATATCTGTGAACATGCTCGTCACCATAACGTCCAAATATAGGCTACTGAACATCCTCATGCCTACGTTGAGTATGAATGTAACACCCCTAAAGTGAACGTGTGGTGTGGCCTGATGCATGATAAGGTGATAGGCCCATTTCTTTTTCGTGGAGCAGTCTATGACGGCAAACACCTATTTTGACATGTTGGAATTGTATGCAGTGCCACAATTTCCAGAAGGTGTCATAATTCAACAGGATGACGCTCCTCCACACTACACCACCATTGTTCGTGAGTTTCTGGATAGAACAATTCCCCAGCAGAAGATAGGCAGGGGTTCTGTCAAGCCATTGCCACCACGATCCCCGGATCTGACGCCCTTAGACTTTTACTTTTGGGGTTATGTGAAGCAACATGTGTACAATGAACATATCAATGACATTAATCACTTAAAACTGAGAATCACAGAAGTTATTCATTCACTCTGTTACACCAGATGTCCTTACCCATGTTTGGCAAGAACTTCACTATCATTTGGATGTGTGTAGGGCAACAAATGGAGCCCACATCGAACTGCACTGAACTGGTATGAAACTGGGAGAGTTTTCCTTTTATTTGGTGCAGATTTCACATTTCTATCGTCTTTTGTTGCTTTCCTGTGACCGGTCAAAAGTGCACATGACTTTACAGACACACTGTATTAGAAATCAGAAGGAAAAAATAGAGAACATGAAGGGTGTGAAACTATCCAAGATAAATTTAAGAACATTTTTCAGAAATAAAGAATATAGCTACCCAGATTGAAAGAGCCAAACAATTACCCAGCACAACAAAATTTAAAGCTCCACACCCTTGAATATCAGTAGAAAAATTTTAAAAACCAAGTATATTAATAAAATCTTAAGAGATTTCTAAATGGGGGAAAAATACTGTGGAAAATATTTTTTCGTTTTCTGTTGCATGAGGTTTTAGAACTCTTTCTATATTTGTCTACATCACTGATTCCAAATCTGAAATCCGATCTTTTGTGCATGCTCTAGTTTTTACGCAATTTTAATTTGTTTTTGTTACAGTTAATGACATGCATTGGTTTTTAAATTGGACTTAAAGGGCAACGACTCTTGGATTGAACATAACCACAAGGCAATTAATGTTTTACAAACATCACTTTTACATAATTATAGTTGTTTTTAAATGTAAAAAATTATTATCTGATAAAAACACCCTCTTATTTTGTTTTAAGATTGAATCATGGCTTCTTTGAGTAGGCCTAAATGTAAGAATAGTCCTGACACCTTCTGTTATATATGTGGCTGTTACACACTTCAATGTCAAAGGTGAAATATTTCATCATTTGTGACACGTGCATAATATTGCCTATTTTCAAGTTTCCCTTTGCAATCAAGACAAGAATTGGGCTCCTCATATTGTGTGTCATTATTGTAAAAAAATGCTTCAAAGACTGGAAAAAAAGGAAAACGCAAAGGAATGCCTTTTGGTATTCCCATGATTTGGCGTGAACCTAAAGACCACAGCAGTGACTGTTATTTCTGTCTGATCCATACAAAGGGCATCAGCAACAAAAAACGGCAGATGATTGTATGTCCTAATATTCCTTCAGCAATACGACCTATCCCACACTCTGAGACACTCCCGGTTCCAGTTTTTAATGGTTTTATTTCTTCTAAGGACGAAGTGAACAAGGTGATCAAGTGTATTTTGATAAGATGCATGAGGAAATGGTTGTAGAATCAAAAGGGTCTTCTTCTGATGCCAAGCAGTCATCAACCCTTCAGCACTTTAGCCAGGCCGAATTGAATGACTTAGTAAGAAATTTGGGCCTATCAAAGAAAGCAGCTGAGTTATTAGCTTCCAAGCTTCAAGAAAAGAGTGTACTTCACTGGTCAGCTAAAGTATCCCATTTCAGGAAGCGTGAACAAATTTTTGTGGACTTTTTTTCTGAAGACAAACACTTTGTTTACTGTCATGATAACAGTAGTCTTCTCAGCCAGCTAGGTGTTACCACATATAGTCCAACAGAACAGCGACTATTTCTTGACAGCTGTAAACAGAGTCTGAAATGTGTTCTTCTACAAAATGGTAATGTTTATGCAGTGGTTCCAATTGGTTATTCAACTCATCTGCGAGAAGATTATAATGACATAAAAATTGTCCTTGACTTTCTGAAGTATAAGGAACATAACTGGATCATTTGTGTGGATCTTTTCTTAAAAAATAGAATCTTTTTTTTCTTTTATTCATTATAGAGAGGAGACACAGAGTGAGAGAGAGAGAGAGAGAGAGAGAGAGAGAGAGAGAAAGGGGGGAGGAGCTGGAAGCATCAACTCCCATATGTGCCTTGACCAGACCAGTGCAGGGTTTTGAACTGGTGACCTCAGTGTTCCCAGGTCGATGGTTTATCCACTGCGCCACCACAGGTCAGGCTGTGTGGATCTTAAAATGGTAAATTTCCTGCTAGGACAAGAGAGAGCTTTCATGAAGTATCTTTGCTTTCTGTGTTTGTGAGACAGTTGAGCTTGGGAGAAACTCGGGACCCAGGAGTGGCCAAAATGTGGAGCTCTGGAAGGAGGGATGCAAAATATTGTGAATGAACCTGTAGTTAATTGAGACAGGATCATTCCCCCCTCCACACACACACACGCTTCACATCAAACTTGGCTTAATAAAGCAGTTTGTTCTGGCTTTGAATAGAGAAAGTGAATGCTTTCAACATATTTCTGCTTTTCCTGCCTTGTCTTTCGAGAAGATAAAAGCAGGTGCATTTGATGGACCTCAAATTCGAACCCTCATACATGACGAAGAATTTGCTATGAAGATGAATAAGGAGGAGAAAGCAGCAGTTTTGTGGCAGTTACAAAGAACTTCCTTGGAAACAAAAAAGCAGAAAACTATGAGCTTCTGGTTCAAAAGATGCTGTTGGCTTTCTGCGACATTGGATGGAACATGATAATTAAGATTCACTTCCTGAACAGTCACCTTGATAAGTTTCCCAAAAATCTTGGAGCTGTTAGTGATGAGCAGACTACTGCTGGAGCATCAAACAAGATTGTCCTCAAGACATACACGAATGCAAGAGCTACAAACGCAAATTTTTGCCTGAATAGAATTTAAATAAGTTTTGCGCAAATTTTATGATTAAAATAAGTGTTTTAATATGTTCTATTTTGAAGTTGTAGACAAATTTTTAGGCAATCATATCTTTTAGTGTATTAGTGTATTTACTGCATTATATAAATTATTATATTGTCACAAAAATGATGCCCAAGAAGACATTCTACTTCATTATGTTAAACTAAATGTTGAAAATTTTACAATAAAATGAAAACTTAAAATATTGAATTGCAAAGAACTGTAGCTTGCAGAGAAAAACTAATGTCAGATTTGAGATCAGCACACTCGAATTAGGTAAGAACAACTGTTATTGTGGATGCAACAAAAATTTTGTTCCACAGTGAAATAAATGAAGTGACATTTAAAGCAGTGATTCTTAACCTTTTCTGAGGTACCGAACCCACCAGTTTCATATGCGCATTTATTGAACCCTTCTTTAGTGATAAATAAAATATGATTTTTTTTTCAAAATTCAAGACATAGATATTTGGTTTTTTACTGGTGCACAAAATGAGCCGTGCATGAACATCACCTTGCTCAAAGAACAAAACCAACAAAGTGCATGAACTCACAACAAATTACGGTATTACTTTATTCTGGCCTCTGCTGCAGAGGCTTCTCCGAACCCCTGAGACCAACTCATCGAACCCCTAGGGTTCGATAGAACCCAGGTTAAGAACCACTGATTTAAAGGATCAGAAACCAGAACGGCATTAGGCTTCTTACTGGAAACCAATAAAAAATGCCTTAAAATATCTGAAAGAATGTAATTACCAATTAGATTACTAAATCCAGACAAACTATCAATTAAATATCAATTAGATATTGACAAAAATATCAATTAAATGTCAATTACATTTTAAAAATGAATTTTCTGTCAGAAGATGCTTCAAAGATCTTTAAGGACAACAGATACCTAAATGGACAGGAAAAGGCACATATTATTTTAAAAATATAAGAGAGCTGAAGTGATAGAAAGGTGGCTAGGGAAGAGGTGAGTTTGGAAACTATTTCTGAAACAATGCATGCATATAAAATTCATTCAAAATGAAAAGCAGACATGTAAATCTTATATAGTGGGACAGAATATAGTGTCCTCAAGAACTACATTTATATCTATTTTAAAAAGTAATTAAAAAAGAAATTTAGGTGAATAAACAAACATTTTTTTTATCACTCTATGAGGTAGACAGTCTCCTGTAGAGCATGGCAAAATGGGGCAGAAGGCAAGAAGTTTTTATAGGATAAAGAATAGGAAGGATGATAGCCATTCAAACTATCTCATTGTGGTTTTAAGTTACATTTCTCTCATAATTAGTGATATTGAGAATATTTTCATAAGTCTATTGGCCATCTGTATGTCCTCTTGGAGAAGTGTCTATTAAGGCCCTTTGACCATTTTTTGGTTGAAATGTTTAGGGGGGGTTGATGTTGAGTTTTCTAAGTTCCTTATAAGTTTTGGATATTAATCCTTTATCAACTATATCAGCAAATATCTTCTCCCATTCAGTGGGTTGTCTTTTGATTTTGTTGATGGTTTCCTTAGCTCGCTGTGCAAAAACGTTTTAGTTTAGTGTAGCCTGTTTGTTTATTTTATCTTTTGTTTCCCTCACCTAAGGAGATATATTCTTTGCAAGGATACTTCTAGAGAGAAAAGAATGATTGCTACAGGAAATGTCTGCGATTTTACTGCTTATGCTTTCTTCTAAGATTTCTATGGTTTTAAGTCTAATATTTAAGTCTTTAATCCAGTTTATTCTTGTGTATGGTGTATAAAGGTTGTCTAGTTTCATTCTTTTTTGCATGTATCTGTCCAATTTTCCTAGCACCATTTATTGATAGACTGTCTTTAATCCATTGTATGTTTTTGCCTCCTTAACAAAATATTAATTGACCATAAATTTGTGGGTTGATTTCTCTCTATTCTATTCCATTGATTTATATGACTATTTTAATGCCAGTACCATATAATTTTGATTACCATGGCTTTGTAGTATAGTTTGATATCAGGTGGCAAGATTCTTCCAACTTGTTCTTCTTTCTCAAGATTGTTGTTGCTTTTCAGGGTTTTTGTGTGGTTCCATGTAAGTTTTTGAAATATTTGTTTTAGTACTGTGAAATACACCATTGATATCTTGATAGGAATTGTGATAAATCTATAGATTGCTTTGAGTAATATGGACATTCTAATTATGCTGATTATTCCTATCTATGAACGCCATATATGCTTCCACTTATTTGTATACTTTCCAATTTCATTCTTCAGTGTCTTATAATTTTCTGGGTACAGTTCTTTTATATCCTCGGTTTAATTTATCAATAAATCAACAAACAACAATGGTTGTCTAGGGTGTGGTGAAAAGACAAGATTTGTGTACTGTTGATGAAAATACAGACTGATCAAGGTATTCTGGAGAGCAGTTTGGCATTATCTCAAAAAAATTTTTATTGGAACTGATTTATGACCCAGTGATTCCACTTCTGGAAATTTATCCAAAGAAACCCAAAACACTGATTTGAAGGAATATATGCACTCCTGTGTTCATTGCAGCATTATTTAAAATAGCCAGAATTTGGAAGCAGTCCAAGTAGTCAGCAGTAGATAAAAAAGCTGTGGTACATTTACACAATGGAATACTACACGGCCATAGAAAAGGAAATCTTACCTTTTGCGACAACATGGTCCACCTGGAGAGCATTATACTGAGTGAAGTAAGCCAGGCAGAGAAAGATAAGTACCATATGATTTCACTCATATATGGAATGTAATGAGAAAAATGAACTAACAAGCAAAATAGAGACAGACTCCTGGATAGAAAGCAGGCTGAGAGCTGTCGGGGACATGAAGTTGGATGAATGAGTGAAAGTATTGAAAAAGAGAGAGAGAGAGAAAACTCATGAACATGGGCAACAGTGTGCTGACTGCCAGGGTGGGAAGAGGTGGAGGAAGGGTGTGGGTGGGATAAAGGGTGATGGACAAAGACTTGACTTGGGGAGTGAACATAACACAGTGTACAGAGATGTGTTGTCGAACTGAGCAGCTGAAACCTATATAATTTTGTTATCCAGGGTCACCCCAATAAATTCAATTAAAAAATCAAATTTAATTAAGAAAAGAAGGCAGATGCTATTCATATTTAAAGGCAAACTATTTTAAAACAGAAAAAAAAGAATAAGAAAAAGACAAATTGAAAATATCTGATTCAATGCAGCCATAGAGTCAACCCTGTTTGGAGTAAGATAGACCACAGATGGCTTGGCGTTTGGGGACTGGATGACTGGATTAGATTGTGTGTGGCCGAGCAGAGCATCTATGGAAACACAAAGGGTTGTGAAAGTTTTGGTTTGCTGACTTGGCACCTAGAGAGAAATGGCTTCATTATTACAACATAACTGAGCTTCCCTGAAGACCAGGCACAAAGGAAAATAAGTCCAATAAACACACAAACAAACAAAAACGGGTCAGGGATTGGGGCAAAGGTCACGAATATAGAGTTCAGAAAAAGAATACATTTTAATTTACTTTAAAAAGAATGACAAGTGTGTACATCAGAAAATGAAAATTGATGGCAAATGAGAGGCCCTACAAATATGCCTTGAAATATTCATTTTTGGCAAGTATATTGATTTTTGTCAAATAAACCATTGATTTTTAGGTATCCATGGAAAACAGTGTCTTTTTGAATTCAGGGAGGTGGGCAGAAAGAGTGCAATCAGCTTGGGATTTGAATTAAACAGACCCGTGACCCTGAAATAGCATGCGGTGTGTCCCAGAGCACCTTCCTCTCCGTCTTGTTGGGGGCACGAGAGGAGTTCTGCCTGCGTCACTGAGGACCATGTCTCAGCTTTCAGTGCCTTCACACTGACGCACTGCAACTTTAAATATTGATAACCAGGCTCATATATCACAGGGCTGAGAGAATGACAGTTGCAGTGCATAATGGCTAAAGCTTTCTGCAATAATCAGATATTCAATAATTCATGAAAATATATCCTCCCCAATCAAATTGGAGGCCATTTTGTGTAATATATTATTTAAAATTCAATATTATAATGCACACAACTCCTCCTCAGCCAGAGCACGACCATTTCAAAATGCGATTATGTGTGGACTCTATTTAAAAGTGACAATTCTGCTTTTCATTTGTTTAACAGCTTAAGCAGAGGAGCTCAACTGGAACTAAGTCATCTGACAAAGAAACCAGGGTGGCCACGAGTGACTTTGAAAAAGTGACATTAGAACCTTAAAAATGCACATTTAGATGGGAGAGACATATGTATGGGGGTGGTGAGGAGAGGAATCTTAATTTGTTAGGTCCAACATCAATTTACTCCAAAACAGTCCCCTTTAAGTTAACTGAAATTTGTCATCATTGTAAGAGAAATTGTGAATTCTTACATCTGACAGTCAAGATACTTTAACCCACCCCAATGTTGTAACAGCCTCATTTGCTTTCAAAGCCATTGTGTACTACGTTTAATTCCAGTGGATTGGGGAGAAATTGTCTCAGATGCACAGTCAGATATCTGATTTCATGTTTTTGTTCTGTAAGCTCCCTCCCACTTCTCTCTTGCCTATTTGAAACCTTCTTTTACCTACTACATCACTCTGAAGACTTCCCTGACTCTCCATGGCAGATAGGAGGTTTCTCAGAACACCCATAACGTTAATTACAGACAGCACTCATATCATTCTAGTAGCTACCATTTATTAAGCACTGATCATATGTGAAGCAGGTGTCAAATGTCATATCTTAACGTTGTTTTAATTAGGAACTGGACCACCATTGCTACCTCATGGTGTAACTGAGGGAACTAAGCCTCAGCAGTGCTCAATCAATTGTTTAAGGATACAAATCAGAAAGTACTAAAGAGGCAGAAATCTGTTGTGTTGGGTTGGCATTGAATAATTGAATCAACAAACAAATCCCTAAGCATTCAACTGTGTAAATCTATCCTTATGTTCTTTCCTTGTAGGCAACATGGCTGGAAGAGACCAGTATCATTACATTAAATGGAAACAGAGTGCTTGTATAAGAATAAAGCATGGTGTTTTAGAACAAGCACTGAATGTGATTGAGAGCCCTGCCAATACCTGGACTCTGACAATTTGTAGTTATATGACCTGAAACAAAGTTATTGACTTTTCTTGTTTTCAGTATCTTCATCTATAGTAACTTCACTCTGTTGCATAATAGGAAACCTTCAATAAGCAGTACAGAATTGCGGTTAAAAATCTAGGCTCTAGAGCATAAGGCCCAGGTTTAGATGCCAAGCCACGACCTGAGGACACTAGGCAAGTTATTTATTGACTCCATGCCTCAGGTTCCTCAGACGGAAAATTCACATACTTTTATAATAGGCCCCTATGAGTTTTACACGGCTTGCTAAATGCAAATCCTATAGAACAATGTTACTACATAGGAAGTTCTAAATGAATGGGCTCTCATTGCTCTGTATGTTTATGGCACCCATACATAGTAGGTCCACAGAGAGTGTCTCCTTCCCCACCTTCATCATCTTGAAAAATTGACTTACCTTTATTGGAACTCAGCCTGACTCATTTATTAAATTAGAATAGTAAAACTGACCTTTTCGCAAATAGCAATCTAACTTACATTTTAATATTTTCAACACTAAGCTGTCAATAACATATATGTAGTTCGGAATTTGTAGGCTAGAAAAGAAAAATCATCCTTTGTAAAAGAATGTTAAAGTGCGAGGTACCAACTCCAAGCTATATAGGAAAGCAGGGAAGAAAAGAAAAACCTCCTGGATAAGGTGATTGAAGAAGAATCATGGGAACCTCTCATTGAAACTGGGTCCTAATAGATGGATACCACTAGGAATGGTGGAAAGGACATAGAATAAAAAGGAAAGAGAAGTCTGCTCCACATAATTTGATCAAATGTTGACTGGATGAGATAATTTGATTATATATTACAATGTTTTCTGGCTGTAGACAGTAACATAGAGAATGAACTTAATTGATATTAATATCATCGTCATCATCATCATATCTTCCTTTATTGGCTGTGTGTTATGATCTAAGTGTTGTACCTCAACTATTTTTAATTATTTTATATACTTAGTGTTTGGCATAACCTTTCTTCACTGTTCAGGAATTAGGAGCATTAGGTTCAACAAGGACGAGTCACTTGACCGTGATCCCCTCTTCAGGATGATGCTCAGATGTGAACCCCAGCTAACCACCATACCTCATGACCTCCCTCTCTAAGCTTCTGGCTATATCATTTAAAATGATTAGGAGTTTAATGGATTAAAAATATTATTAAACATGTCTGTTTTCATAAGACTCCATTAGCATAATGAAAATATGCAAATCATTCATTTTAAACCATCTAAACAACAATAGCCACATTTTTCTCCTGCCAGGGAATACAAGCTTAATAAGATTGGACTGGCCCAGTGGTTCAGATGTCTAAACCGGGAAATAAGAAAAAATGAAAACAGGCACACAAGGCAAAAAAGGGGGTTGGTGACCCCATCTCAGGACTTTAAGAATGACATGGACAACAATATCCATAAGAAGCCAAACAATTTCAGCCTTAAACTTAGGACTACTGTCAAGTGCCCATTCACCCCCATATGGTGTGACTTCTGGGTCACAGGATAGTTTTTCCCATTAGTCTGACTTAAAGTGTAAAATTTGAATATTTTTTCTTTTCTCTCATCGTTCCTTCATCACTTCCTTCTTCCTTTAGTTATTCCTTGACCCCTTGTTTCAAGCACTGCATTAATTCTTTTGAACTGTTAAATGAGTCACAATAAAGACATGGATTGTACCTTCACTGAACGTATGGTCTACTAGTGGAGATGGTCAGATAAGCAAGAAAGTACAATACATGCTGTTCATGGAAAGGCACTTAAATACTACTTAAAATGAGTTGAAATCCAAAGGATAAATAGTAGCTAAATAAATACTCCATGTGTGTCTGGGTGTTGGTGAGATAAGGGAGTATAAGGATCTATGTTCCAGATTGAAAAAAAATCATGTGCAAAAGCTTGGAAATGGAAGAGGAAACAGAAGAGAAAAGTTGACTATTTTCAAAATGTGCAGTCAGGCTGACTGTGGCATATTTACTATGGGTCAGACGGTTTCAAGTCCAAAAACGAAGCTAGAGAGGTAAGTAGGATCAGAGAACACCAAAGTAAGCCTCTATTTCATTCATAGGGCAAAAGGGGCCATTGAAGGGCTGTAGGGAGATGGATGTGACCAAGTTTGGTATGAAAACTATCCTTGTTGCTGTGTGTGTGTGTGTCCGTGCGTGCACAGCAGGAGTGGATCAGGTGATCAAAGTTCCCTGGTGGGATGTAAGGAGTACATGATACTATTTCAAAGATGTCTCCTGGAGAGGATTAGAAAACTAACTTGGAAAGGTGAAAATTTCAAGGAGTCTCAAAGGCTGTCTTTCACTGTGATGCTGTCTCCAGCTGAGACAGGGCGGGTGTTTCTGCTGAACCTATGAAGTACAATTAGGACCACTGGGAAGAAATCAAAGCATCTTTCTGCTGAACAAAACAATGGATTCATTCAGGGCCACTTGTTCTTCTTCTAGTGGCCACCTGTATCTTTGCCTCGACATTGTTCCAAGCCGGCATAACAACTCCATGCAAAGGAACCAGACACCACAGATCTTCACTAGCCCCATGGTTGCATGAGCATATCTAACCAGAGGCACAAACAGCTGGCCTAAACTGAAGAAAGTAGCCCCTCCTGCTAAGAGTGAGCATGGACGGCCCTAGGAATTGTCTCTTCCCTACATGTCCAAGATGGCACCTCCAGCTGTGGGAGGCATCAAACACCCAGGTGGCTAGCCCCAAACCATCGCCGTCTACTAAGCTGTTTTTAAAAAGTCCTGTTTGAAGGGGCTCTCCCAACCCATCTCCCAGGTCTTCACACTATCTTCACCTTTAAAACAGAAGATTTTCTCAGGGTCTTTGAGATGGACTTTACCATGTGATCATCTACTGTCTTAGTCTTCTCAGGCTTCCATAAGAGCGTGTCACAGGCTGGATGACTTAAAGAACAGAAGTTTATTTTCCCACAGTTCTGGAGGCCGGAAGTACACCATCAAGGTGCTTGCCCTTTTGGTTCTGGTGACCGCTCTCTTCCTGGCCTACAGATGACTATCCTCTTACAATGTCCTTGTTATATGGGTGAGGGTGAGGGAAGTAGGCCAGGGAGAGGGAGTGAGAAAGCGCTGGTGTCTCCTTTAATAAGGACATTAATCCTATCGGGTTGGGATCCCAGCCTTATGACCAAACACAGGGGATCAGGGCTTTAACAAATGAATTTCGGGTGGGGTGGGCAGACACAGACATTCACCCCATAAAGCCTACCTTTTGTTAAGGCCTCAAGGTCTAACCTCTGCACTTTCTTCTGCCATGTTTGCCCGGCAGCAGTGCAGGCACCTGTCCATCATCATACAGTCTGTGTTCTGCGCCTCACCTGGTCTCATTCCATGTCCCATTCCTCTCCACCTGCTAAATCTTTTCAGTAATTCCTCTCAACCTCATGGTGTTTCAGAAGCAGCAGATTTCCCTTCATCCTCAAATTCCCTTTGAGTGTTCATTTTACCTTCTTTTCTAATTGGCCCTTGGCACAATTTCTTCCCCTGAGGTATAGTCCCTTCTTTCTCCCATAGGTATTGTGTCCCACAGGGATTAATTAGATGTGGTTGAGGGCCCTCCAGTTTTCCCACTGCAAATGCAATCCCCCTTACCTTCCTCTTTCCAAAATAGTTCTGATTGAGCAAAAATAAAAATAAAAATATAAAAATAAATAAAAAAAGATAAAAATTTCATAGACACAGACGATTAGGACCACTGGGAAGAAATCAAAGCATTTTTCTGCTGAACAAAACAACAGATTCCTTTAGGGTATCAATCACTTGTTCTTCTTCTAGTGGCCACCCTGTTTCTTCGCCTTGACATTGTTCCGAGCCGGCATAACAACTCCATGCAAAGGAACCAGACACCACAGATCTTCACTAGCCCCATGGTTGCAAGGGTGTGCTGACTTCTGGGAAGAAGTTGGTGGGGAAGGTGGAGGGGGAGGAAGTAAATGAGGAAATAAATGGTGATGGGCAGGGACTTGGCTTGGGGTGGTGAACAGACAATACAGAGTACAGATGATGTGTTGTAGAATTGCACATCTGAAACCTGTATAATTTTGTTAAAAGGTCTCACTCTAATAAGTTCAATAAAAAGGTAAAAGAAAAAATAAAGTATGTTATCAGACTTTACCAGCCATTATTATTCCTTGTTTCCAGCTTAATGGGTGTACAAACTGTGATATCACATTGTGCTTAGAAGAGCCCGGTGCTTGGTTCAATGTTCTGCTTATTACCTTCTTGAAATTCTTAATACTTTTTGAACAAGAGGCCACATATTTTTGGTCTTTATTAGGCCCTAAAAATAATGGATATATATATATATGAAGAGATTTGTTGCAAGGAAACAGCTTACATGACTGTGAGGCTAGTTAGGAAGTAAAATAAAGTCTGCAGGGCAGGCCACTCAGAAGGTCAGTGCTGTTGGGAAGGGCAGGTCACTCAGAAGGTCAGTGCTGTCGGGAAGGGCAGGCCACTCAGAAGGTCAGTGCTGTCAGGAAGGGCAGGCCAAGACCCCTGGGAATGGGCTGAAGCTGCTGTCCACGAAATTTTTTTTTCATCTGTAGCAAAGCCTCAACTCTGCTCTTAAGACCTTTCAAGTGATTGAATAAAGTTCACTTAACATTATCTACAATCTGCAATATAAATTGACAGGCTAGAAACTTGGAGACCTTGGTGTCAGGCAAGTGAACTGTATCTGTATCCTAAATAACCCAAGACGAGATTGTCACTGAGAACATTTCCATTAGCAAAAAAAAAAAAAAAAAATCAGATTAAAGGCGATGCCTGTACACTTCTGTACCCTCACCTATTTCAGTGACTTCAAGATAGGAGTCTATTAAATTGAGGGAGATGGGCATTACATAATAACAAAACCCAGTAAATAATTTAGAAAACCATGCACAGGATTAAGAAATAGAAACATAAGGACTATTTGGCTGTGGAAATAAAAGCACACAACTCAACAGAAATCATAGATTGAACTAGATGTTTATTTTATAGTTTTTGCCTCCTCCTTTGCATTTTGTAGCCAAAGAAACCAAAGATAGCATGCAAAAGATTATTCTTCACTTCCAAATTAACCTCCGAGGCCCTAAATTTGTACCAGGATGAGGAAAGTGGCAACAGCCACTAGCATCCAAAGTCACACACTCCAATTCTATTTTCATGTATGAAAACAAGGAATGTCAATAAAGGAAGTATTATCCAGAAGGTAAAAGCCATGGGCCATATAGGTCATTGGACAAATTCACGCTTTTTAGAGAGAACAACCAAGATCCAAAAAAGGGGAAATCATACCTGCCAGTTTTGACAAGTATTATTTTATAATTGCTACAGAATTGTGACTGTTTTAATTTAATTTTTTTTTTTTTTGAGAATTGGGCTTAAATTCCAGTGCTAGTATCCTTTCCGTCATTGCATATTGGACATGCAAGGAATTAGAAACAGGGTAAGTTTAGATTCCTAAACTTACAGAAGACACTAAAAGATATAAAGGGATCCTGACTTTGGGCTGCATGGGACTAAAATAAGTTCTCCATAGGCAGAGAGCAAACTGTACAGTATACATGGATGCCTGAGTGGCTAGTAGAGTGCGTTGTGGCATAGGATACCAATTTTCTCTAATAATATATTCAGTTACCATTAATACCAGAGTTCCTCTTCTCATCATGGTTAAGTTCACTGTCTTACAAGAAATTTTATTTCCTAAACTCATTCATAGGTGTCACCATGTGAATAAGTTTGGAGTAAAAGAATGCCACTGGCAGTGACTGTCACAATTTCCAATCTCATTCCTAAAAAATGAAGCTGTTTGTCCCGACTCCCCCTGCTTTCTGTAAAGAACTGACAATGATTTGACCTTTGGATTCAGAGATTAAATTCATATTTTGAGAAAAAGCAAACCTCATAAACCCGTCGAGATTCTGCATATCCTCATAAGAAACAACCATCTGGCAATCTCTGGACTATTAAGTCGGAGAGAAATAAATTTTATCTGATTTAAACCACTGGGAAAAGACAGAAGTTAGAGTCTGATAAACACTATGTCACTCCTAGTAGACCAAATTCCCCCTGGGTGATAACTATAAACCCTAGAAACATCATAAAAATCAAATGCATAAAAGACAAGTGCTTAAGTGAAACAAGGCAGATGATATTAGAGAGGCATTGAATCTTGAGAAGAAGTAATGACCAAGGAGTAGGTGAGTTTCCCATTATTACAGCTCTTAGCTTACAGACTGTTCCCAGACATCATCACATAGATAGAATAAGGCTTGTATAGCCTGACCAGGCGGTGGCGCAGTGGATAGAGCATCGGACTGGGATGCGGAAGACCCAAGTTCGAGACCCCGAGCTCACCAGCTTGAGTGCGGGCCCATCTGGCTTGAGCAAAAGCTCGTCAGCTTGGACCCAAGGTAGCTGGCTCCAGCAAAGGGTTACTCAGTCTGCTGAAGGCCCAGGGTCAAGGCACATGTGAGAATGCAATCAATGAACAACTAAGGTGTCGCAACGAAAAACTAATGATTGATGCTTCTCATCTCTCTCTGTTCCTGGTTCCTGTCTGTTTGTCCCTGTCTATTCCTCTCTCTGACTCTCTTTGTCTCTGTAAAAAAAAATAATAAAATAAAATAAAAAAGACTTGTATAGAAGCTCACACGTTTACTAGCTTGAAGAACCATAAAACAGAGTTTGGAGCAATCATAGAATTGGGAAGTGTGCAGAGAAATCTTAGGCATGAAAGAACTAGGAAGGGGGAACTTCAAACTCTGGGCAGGAAATCTTCCAAAACAGCTAGCTGACTTATGAATTATAAATACATTGAGTGGAATTCTAGCACCCAATTAAAGACAAAACAAAATTGGAATTTTAGAATCTGCAGTTTGAGTTCAGACAAGTTAATTGCCTGCAAAAATGTAAAACCACCACTAACAAAAAGCAGTATTTTAAAAATAAATGTACAGTAATTCAGTCTTTACAACATATTATTGAAAATGTTTAGGATCCAATTTAAAGTTACCAATCATTTGAAGAAACAGGAAAATTTGACTCATATTGAAAAAGACAATTAATAGAGATTAACCTTGAGTAGCTACTACAAAGCATAAGGTAAACTATTTTTTATAACAAGTAATAAAGGACACTTCAATAGAGAAGTATAAGCTACAAAAAGTTCCAAGTGGTAATTGTATAAATGAAAATGGCAAAATCTGAAATAAAATTTAAAATACAAGATAGCAAAAGAGCATATTTGAGATAAAAGGAGTCAATGAAGTAGAAGATTAACAGAAATCATCCAATGTGAAAAAAAATTATTACAAAATTTAAGCAAATAGAATATTTGGGTCCTCTTGGGAATCTTTAATGGTCCAATACACATATAATTAGGGTTTTATAAGAGGATAGGAGAAATTGAAGTAGCAAAAGCATCTAAAATCTGAAGAAGTCACAGTTTATTTTTCAAGTTAATTGAAGACATACGTTTAAATTTAAGAAGCACAGAGAATCCCAAACAAAATAAACATTTAAAAAATCATGCCTAAATATAACATAGTAATTGTGATCAAAACCAAAAATAACAAGAGGCCAAAAAAGAAAGGAAAAAAAGGACACATTCCATATAGAAGACCAGCAATCTGAATGATCTCTGACTCTCATTAGAAACAATGAAATGGCACTTTTAAAATATTGAAAGCTAGAACTCTGTATCCAATAAAATGGTAAAAAATAAAAGTGAAACAAAGAATTATTATAATAGAGGAAGGTTAAGAGTATTAGATGCCAAAAATCTGCACTACAAGGAAACCTAAGTGAAGTTCTTCAGGTTGAAAAGAAATATATCAAGAAAAAAACAAAAGCTCATAGACACAGACAACACTATGGTTATTACAACAGGGAAACGGGGTGGGGAAGGTGGAGGAGGGTTAAGGGTAGATAAATGGTGAAAGAAGACTTGACCTTGGGTGGTGAACACACAATACAATATACAGATGATGTATTTTAGAATTGTATTCCTGAAACCTATAATATTTTATTAATGTCACCCAAACAAATTCAATAAAAAAAGAAATATCAGAAAAATATGAATCTTTAAAGAAGAAGAAATAGCAGTAGATATAATGTGCTAATGAAAATAATAAGGGTAATTATAAAATACTATTTTTTCTCTTAATTTGTTTTAAATATATGTCTATGTAATACAAAATTAACATTGTAATGAGTGGTCTATATGTGCTAAATACCAGGTGGGAAAGATGTAGGTTGACAGTCTGGAGTACATGAAACAGAGTTTATTCTTGTGTTATTATTTATGATTATTATATTTTCCATATGAACAACTGTAAACCTACTTTTTCCCCACCCTACAAAATATACATAAGAAGAATATCATAAAGAGATTTACAGTTTCAAGTTTGTTGTATTTTACTTGTAGTACCATAACTTAGTAAGTTAACAACTTTAAAACTGAAAATTTAAGAATGCATATTACAATCTTTATCACAACAGAAATGTTTTGTCTCATGTGTTATTTTGGAGGCTAGATTCAGAAATCAAAGTGGGGTAGTATCCTTCTTGCTTTTCCAGCATCTGTTAGTCTATGATATTCCTTCCTTGACATCTAGACAGCATTCTCCCTGTGTCTTACACCATCGTCTTTTCTCTGTAAATGACTCCCATTTACAGAGATAAATGTGTACCCAAATTCCCTTTTTTTATAATGATGTCAGTCATATTGGTTTAGGGTCTACCCTAATGACTTCATCATAACTTGATTATCTGTAAAGAACTAATTATCAAAGGTCATATTTATAGGTACTTGGAGTTAGGACTTCAACATCTTTATGAAGGACAGAACTCAATTTAAGAAGTAACTACTAAAAATAAAACAATTCAGAGAGAAATGTGTAATATATATACACACATATATATGCTTAAGTCATGGTATTTCAAAATTTTTTTCCCACAGAAATTTAACATGCACACTAAAAATAATAGTATTATCCCAAATTTACTGAGGTTTTGGCAATTTAAATAGACTGCTTAAAGCCCCACATCTAATAGGTGGTTTATGTTCTCCGGGATTTTAAAACATGCACTTTGACTCACTGCATTCTATTGTTTGGCCTCACTGAGATTCTGAGCGGATAGGTGAAGGTCACAGCCCTCTCTAGAATTGAACTGAAACTAGAATACAGGAATTTGGATTCTCAGGCCAGAGGTCTTTTCATAATAGCAGTCTGCTTCCTGTTACTCTCTTAGTTTTCAGAAACCTGTAACAATAGATGTCCAAAGGGAGCTTATGCTTAACAAAGTTGATTACTTTTTCAGAAAAGGTGACAGTCACCATGGATATAATTCACTTGGACTTCCAGTAGGCTTTTGGTACAATGCACATCAAAGGCTAATCCATGAGGTTAACGTAAAGGGGGTGGGTGGAGAGTCAATTGGATGAGCATTTTACAACAGGTATAGTAATGGAGTGCAAAAGGCCTTTAGAAAGTAACCTTGGCTCAGGTCACAAAGATTACTCAATGCCAAGCTTAATCTAACTCATGCATCAGTTACCAGTTTCTTTCTGTTTAAAAGAAAAGAAAAGCTTTTGTTGGGGATATTAAACAGGTCTTCTAAAACATCTCATATAGGATATTTTTTTATTCTCTCTTTAAAAAATTAGAGAACTGAGGCTCAAAAAATTTAGTAATGTGACTAAGATTCTTCACTTAGTAAGTGATAATAGGAAAACCAGAATTTAAATTTAGGTCTTGGTAAATCCAGAGCCCTAGCTCTAAACATGATTCTATCCTGATTTTTTTTTCTTTTTTAAATTTTTATTGATTTTTTTAGAGAGAGAGAGAAATGGTGGGGGTCCGGTGATGCATCAACTTGTAGTAGTTGCTTCTTATACATGCCTTGACCAGGGCAAGTCTGGAGATTTGAACTGGTGACCTCAGCATTCCAGGCTTTATTCACTATGCCACCACAGGTCAGACCTAATTTAACTTTTGATATCCTATTTTCTTAAAGGGAGCATAGTTTCCTCTCATGCGAGGCACTGTCTATGACGACCTATGGTGCCGACCACTTGTACGTCTTCTAGTGTGATCACTTCTAGAGATATACAGGGTGGGGCAAAAGTAGGTTTACAGAAGTTCGTATGAGAAACAATACAATAACGAATAAATTGTGTACTCTCAACTGTAAACCTACTTTTGCTCCACCCATTATTCACTTCTTTGACATTTTCCTAAACTTTACAAGATCAAATGAAGTGAAAGCCAGAATGAGGTTCAGTGAAGCTCTCTAGGCAAAATGGCAGGAAGAGAAAAACATTATCCGTGTCATATGAAGTCCCTTTTACATCAGCCCCTTTAAAATTAGGATTCAGGAGGTCTGATTCCTTATTTTGACTCTATAATTAATTTATATGTTAACTAAAGTCTCATCCTTCCCTTTTTCAGTTCTCAATTTCTTCATTTTTAAAAAACACTTTTTTTATTCAGTGAGAGTCAGGGAGGCAGAAAGACAGACTCCTGTATGCACCCCAACGGCATCTACCCAGCAAGCCCCTTATGGGGCGATACTCTGCCCATCTGGGGCTACCGTTCTGTTGCTCAGCAACTGAGCTATTTTAGCACCTTGAGGCGAGGCCACAAAGACATCCTTGGCACCTGGGGCCAACTTTGCTCTAGCCTTTTGAGGCATGGCTGCAGGAAGGGGAGAGAGAGAGAGAGAGAGAGAAGGAGGAGGGAGAGGAGTGGAGAAGCAGTTGGTCACTTTTTCTGTGTGCCCTGACTGGGACTTGAACCCAGGACTTTGACACACCGGGCCAACACTCTACCACTGAGCCGACTGGCCAGGACCAATTTCTGCACTTTTAAGTGTAGAGAATGACTCAGAAACATGTCTAAGTGTCCTTGCAGCTTTAAAGCTCCTGGGTTCTGAGATCATATCCTTCTAGAAGTAGGAAAACTCTTCTTGCTTAGAAAAGAGAGGAGTGTCTTGGAAAAATAAAGTCAGCATCTCGGTAGCATCAGAAACGTAGTCATTTTCTTTTTCAGCTATAAGAATGCTCCATGTGTTTCTACAGGACAGTCCAGTCTTGGGCCTGTGTGGCTGCAGCCACAGTCTGACATACCAGCCCCTTTGGGGAGCCTGTCTTTCTGATTTCTAAATGTCCATCTACTTTCTACCTAAAGACAAGACTCCTAATTGAAAGGATAACTCATTGTGAGTGGCAAAGACGGCAGATAGCCCGCGGCTGTGCGGGTCACAGGGGAGTCAGACGGGAGCCCGTGAGATAAATCACAAAGAAAGGCATAATTATGTAAGATGATAGGGCTAAGCGAGCCTCTTTTTCTAGCAACTCATTGTCCTGTGTGATCCAGAATGTCGTCATTGCGCTTAAGTATGAAGTCTCCGCTGAGGGAGACAGGGTTTCACGCGTGGGCGGCCCTGATTATTGGTATCTTCTTTTGTGACTCTCCTCCAGTCCTCACTAATATTTGTCGAGGAAGAAAGAAAATGTATTAATTTGAATCTGGTTCCTGTCGTCTAGGATTTGTCCTCTGATAGTTCTATGGTTCACTCTTCACTTTTACTACTAGGCAACTCAAAGCTGAGTTTTAGATTCCCTCTATAAGCCTTTTCTCCACCAATTTAACAGCCTAAATAAAAAACAAAAAAACAGAGTTTAACTAGCATGACTTAGTGGTTCAAACAGATTCACAGTCCATCTTCTCATCTATGATTTGTCAGAAAGCAAGCTGTCCAGAGCTGATATGAGAGGTCCAAAGAGTTGTAAGGGACTCACTTTCCTCCAGCTCACACTCGGCCCCACCTGGCTTGTGCCAGCATGAGCCCACATTCTCCGGGGCCAAGAGGATGGGCCACATTCTCCGGGGCCAGGAGGACTCCCATCGTCCTAACACCACACCTCTGCTTCTGGAGACAATAATAGAGAAGGGGGCATGACTGTTGGAATAGATAACCACGAGACTTCGTCCTGGCGGGTCTGGGAGTTATCTTTTAAGTTATGACTCACACATACCCACCCTCTAGCACTGTTTGCTTTCTTTCCACTGTCTCTCACTTTCCAAATACATTTAAGAATGTGACATGTGCTCATTTTATTTCTAAATCCAGAGTGTAAAAGAGTCTGAACTGAAAAAAAAGAAAAAGTCACCACTGAAGTAGGTGATACCTTCAGCTAGGTGAGAGCCAGTTCTCTAAGTTATTCCTTGGCTCTGATTATAGAAGTATAGAAAGGGAACACCAGTGCCATCGATGGGTCTTTGATTCCTCCTACCCTCCACTGGAGAAATTACTTGCTTACATCCTCTCTCTCTCTCTCTCTCTTCCTGCCTAACATGATTATAATAAACAATATAGTTGTTATGCGTAATTAATTGTAGGAACACTCAACTCTGCCATGTTCTTCTCACGATGAAGAAAATTAGACACAGAGAGTTGTGGTAATATATCAAGGTCACAGAACAAATTAAAGGCCAATATCAGCTTATACCATTCATTACACACTGGCACAGGAACATAGGGTTAAGACAGCAGTTTGACCCTGACATCCTATTTCTAGGGTCAAATCCTTCTCTTCCCCTTACTTATGTGCAGTGTGCTTTTGGGCAAGCCATCTAAATTTTTTGTACCTCATTTTCTCCTTCTGTTAGGAAGAGAATACTAATAATACCAATCTCAAAGGGTTTTAGGCAAAAATGAAATGAGATCATCTGTGCAAAGCATTTAACACAGTGCTTGGCTTGTAGTTACAACTTAATAAGTTTTAGCTAAGATTCAGGAAATGGCAGAGGCTGGTAAACGATTTGTCCATGGGTAAATGAATACAGCATGTGGAATGGACTTTGCCCTGAGTTTCGAGAAGTCAGCCATCCCTGCGAGTCTGGTGATATGGGAAGCATTCACAGAGGATTCCGCATGATTTCACTAGCTGAGCATGCTAGCTTAGTAACATTTTTAAAAAACTGCTGTCCAAGCTGTTAGCTGGAATTGAAAGATACAGTGATGGTTAGAGGGCCTATTTAGTAGGAGCAGAAAAATGCACTGGGAGTGAATCATTTGTCTGGACACAGAAGGCTGAGTCAGGGAGAATAGACTGTCACGTAGGCAGGTTGAGCCAAAGCCAAGAACATTGTGCAATGATTGCTCTGAGGGACATTTTCAAGCCAGGCATTAAGACTTTCTCCATGCCCCCTTCCAACTCCCCAGTGCAGGTTTTTTTCAAATGGTGCCTCAGTTAGAACTCCATGGAGGAATGCCTAGACTGGTAAAAGAAGGAAAAACCCAGCTTTGCACTCATTGAATTACTAATGGCATTCTGGTTGTTCTGTCTAACAAGCTCCATGTCATAGGGGAAATATATCAATGAAATACGAGAAAAAAATATGCTAAAAATTGTGACTCTTCAACAACAGAGAAGTCTCTCCTAGCTAGTAGTGAGTTCTCCAATGCTGGTAGGGTTCAGACAGACTCTGTACAATTACACTCAAGAGAAACTATAATGGGAATTAGTTCATTAAGGAGAAGCCCTAATTTGATGACCTTCAACCCAACAAATCCATCATTTTATATTCTGGGTCGAATTAAGAGCCATTAATTAAACATTAGCTTGCCTGGCCAAAACGTGTAAAGATTGTGGCTGAAGTCAAGATAAAAATAGTAATAATAATAAATAAATGGTTATAAGAGCCTATATGTAGTAGACAGTGTCTTAGCTATTATGAAAGACAGAGAGTTGCATGAAGCATAGTCACTATCCTTAGAACTCCTAGTGGGGGTAGGTGGGAGAGAGTATTTTTACGTCATTAAACTTTATTCTGTCTTTCCATCTGAAGGCAAATGTCATTTACTGACAACTATATTCCAAGCATTTTGCTAGTCTGTAGGAATAAAACAATGAATAAATTCAGGTGCTGGTCTCAAAGAGGAAGAACACTCACCACAAGTTTGGGAAGTCAAGGGCTATTTCTTGAAGGCTATCTATTTAACTATGGAGAACAAGAGTAGACAAAAACCTTCTCACATTAAGCCCATGTTGTGGCCCAAAAGGGAGGGCGACGGTGCCTTTAAGAATCTGAAGGAGCCTGACCAGGCGGTGGCACAGTGGATAGAGCGTCAAACTGGGATGCGGAAGACCCAGGTTCGAGACCCCGAGCTCGCCAGCTTGAGCGAGGGCCCATCTGGCTTGAGCAAAAGCTCGCCAGTTTGGACCCAACGTCGCTGACTCCAGCAAGGGGTTGCTCGGTCTGCTGAAGGCCTGTGGTCAAGGCACATGTGAGAAAGCAATTAATGAACAACTAAGGTGTTGTGACGGCAACGAAAAACTAATGATTGATGCTTCTCACCTCTATCCGTTCCTGTCTGTCTGTCCCTGTCTATCCCTCTCTCTGTCCCTGTTAAAAAAAAAAAAAGAAAAAGAATCTGAAGGAAATTTGATACCCGGGCAAGAAAGATAAGGGAGGATGAGAGGTGCTGATAGAGTTGTGTTCAAGAGGTAAATCAGGGTGAGTTTTATAAAACTGTAGTAAAGGCTTGGGGCTTTAATGGGAGATTAATGGAGATCCACTAATGAGTTTTCAGCAGAAGAGTGACATCACCAGATTGATGTGTTGTAAAGATCATTCTCGCTGCCATGTGTAGAATGGATTGAAGAAGAGAGATTCATTAGCAAGCTGTTGAAATATTCAAGGTGGTAAGATACTACAGCTTGGAGGCTAAGCCAAGGTTATTGCATCTGCTGTTCATGTTTAAATCCTAGTTCTCTAGCTAGCTGTGTGGCTTTGACCAAGCTGGTACACTTGTTGAGCTCATATCCCTTCATCCAAAGAATATAGATAATAAAAGTGCCCATGGCATGAAATTCCTATCACATCAAAGGAAGCAGGCACATCATGTCTTGAGTATAGTACTTGGCACATAATAAGTACTCAGTCAATACTATTAATTATTACTCTTTAGCTTCTTGATATTATTATTAAATGTGGGTGATGGTGGTGATGGTGAACTGGATGTTTGAGTGATTTTCTTAGTGATATGTGCATTATTACAATGGTATTTCAGAAATGGTGGTGGTAGAGCTAGAAAAAGGCATATTTATTTAGAGTTCATAATTTGCCAGGACACATGAAGGCATATACTCACACACATGCAATATCATAAATACACATGAACCTCCTCTCTCCTTTTCTTTCATACACACACACACACACACACACACACACACACAGAGTATCCTGTGGGCTGGAATCATCAAAGAATGCTTCACAGAACCACTTTAATTATCTGATAAACTTTGAAAAATATAATAAAGATGATGACGAGAAAGAAGAACAGTGCAGTCAGCAGAAACTCCAGGGGAAGTATGCACCAAAATAGAGAAGCTAGACTAGGAGGAGAATGTTTGTCAGAAAGTCATTCATTCAAAGCTGTGCATACCCTATGGGCCACGTGATTTTCTTAAGTATTGGGGATAACTAGGGAACAAAACAGAGAAGTCCCCTAGCCTTCAGAAATTTCAGAGAGCCAGAGGTAGTTTAACTCAACTAGTGACCCTAGGAAGCCTGATTTATTATATGAAATAAATGCTATTGATGTCAAACCCAGACCTCTTATTACCTGGCAGGTGAACCTGCCCCAGAGATGCTTTAAATATTAACTGCCAAAGGCTCGCCGATGTACTTCCGTCAGCCACTGGAAGTCAGTTTGCCTGAAGAAACCTAGGAAGTAACCCTACTCCAAGGATGGCCAGAAGACAAGGTCTGATGGGTAGATACTGGGATAAAGGCCAGTACTCTTGCCACAAGGAGAAACTAGCTCTGTGATGCAATTCATATCTTCAAGATCTCCTGGATCAGGTTGAAGTTAGACTGTACAGAATCCACAGTTTTGCTTCACTGAATCCTGTGCACTGCCTGCTTTTCCTACTCCCTTATAGGTTTTTCCTAGGAGAGCTCCTTCAGTCAATCACTTGTACTACCACCCTCAGACAAGGCTCTGCCTGGAAGAACTTCAATCTAAGACATATTGGACCCAGTTCATTTATTTTGACATTTTCTTTTCTCAAATTCAGTTACTTCCCCCAGCCCTCAAAATGAGTTTGTGTCTTGATTAAAATAAAGGTCTATTTACCAAGGATGCATACACACATCATAGCATCCCCATCATGCAGACACAATAATTATTTGATGTGGTTGTATCTATCTTAGAGGAAAAATGGATGTTGATTTATATATATATATATATATATATATATATATATATATATATATATATATATATACACACACACACACACATAAATTTTCCTTTAAAATTATTTAATACTAATGATTTACAATGTTCTTATGGCTATGCATTCCAATAAGTAGCACAACATACTAACTTACAATCAGCACCTTCCCTCTCACACATTAAATACTGGGCTCAGTGCTCCCATTCCTAATAAACAGATGAGGAAACAGAGAGTATTCAGAGGTTGAGTCTTGAAAGACAGAGTCACAGAACCAGAATTAGCATCTGACCTTCCTGACGCTCAGCCCCATACAGTTTCCATTAGTGCAGTATAGGGGAGATAGCCGGTGCCCATGGATGCCACCTGTGTGTTTGTCATATTTCAGTATCATTTATTTCCAACAAGAAGAAATTTTGACCCCTACTTGGCTATGCCAACAAGTCAGACATTTTAGATATGTCCGTCCCAGGTGCATTATGGAAGGACCCCAGTGGCAGGACACCTTCAAAACCCTGTTCTCTATGAGGAGCTATCACAATTCAAACAGCCCCTGGAAGTAGGAAAATGACCATGAGAACCCTGGAATCACAGCTTTATCCAATAAAAGCCCCAATAATACTCCAGAATTTTTGATATTCAGACCTTGTTAGGTTCACACCTTTTTCTGGTGCACAGATGCAGTTGGTGTCCTTTGTTACACTTCTTAGTTAAGCTGCCGGAGTTTCCTTTGTCCAAAGTTCAAATGCTTCTGGTATTTTTTGTAACAGGATTATTGCACATACACTAATAAACACACATTCACCCAGGATGGTGTGGGCAGAGGGGAAGGTCAGGTAAAGGGGAGGAATGGAGGAAACACTCATAGGAGTATAAATGGAGGGCCTCAGGAATGCAGATCCAACCTAACTCTGCTCTAGATCCCTAGCCAGCACAGGCTGAATGTCTTTCATGTAGACAGCAGAGCACGTGGGGCTATGACAATAGCAGAACAAGTATGAAACTTGTTTATTCTAACCTTCCAAACCCACTGTGTGGCATGGAACTGGGCATATAGCACCCGATACATGATTTTTCACTAACGGTTTGAATTTTTTAATTCTATTAGAAGACCGACACTTATGTCAAACACCATGGAAGACATCATTATCTAAGAATAAACTCTTTTTTCAATGATTTACAATTGCAAAGATGGGAAATGTTCTTTTAAAGACATAGTTTGCCTGAAGGATGAGAAACTTTTGGCTAACTCAGGCTTAATATTATGTTGTGCAACTAATTAGGTGTGTTGAACTGGCAAGTGACTTAACTTCTCTGAATATAAAATAAGGGGTCAAGTCAGGTGACGAGGAACTCCTTAATAGTACCTTGAAATTGTAACATTTTCTGAACTGAACTGAAGTTCCTACACTGTGTAGAAGTTTCCCTGGCCCTAAAAAGAATTCTTATGGGCTTTGAGTTCTGTTGAAACATCTTCTAAAGCAAATGTGCATTTCCTCTACATATAGAATTAGGTGATGGGCAGGTTGCCCGAAAAGGTATTTCACTGCAATTAGTTTTCTTTACTCCCTGACAGAAGGTTTCAGAGCCCAGAGGCAACTTCCACCAGGATAAAAATACTCTGCACTGTCAGTAGAAGATAATCTTATATAACACACTGATTTCCTTCCCCCACTTTGCAAGAACTCAGAGGAATGGTGTGGTCTGCTGACATTCCCAAGAAGGTCATCACGTACTAATGCTTTACTCCTTTATCTATTATAACCAGAACATTGCTGCTTTCAACTATTCTCTGGGAAAGTTGCTGAGGAGAACACGAGGTCAAGGGCAAATGTTATTCTAATTTTTAAATTTATAAATATTATTTCCCTTAAAAATACTTTTAAAATAATGAAATATTTCATGAAAAAAGGGGTTTCTCAACCAGGGGTGATTTCACTTCCTTGCTCCCCTACCAGGTCACATTTGGCAACATCTGGAGACATATTTGCTTGTCGCAACTGGGGAAATTCTACTTGTATCTGGTGCGTAGAAGTCACGAATGCTGCTAAACAGTTTATAATGCACAAGACACCCACTCCCAAGGAATTATCAGACCCAAAATTTAATGTTGAAAAACATGCATCACACTCACTAACTATGCATATATTCTTCCTAACATAGCAGTAGATTTTATTTTCTATGATTCTTTCTTTGTATTTTTCTCAAGAACGAATTGTATATTACAATCATGGTTTACATATAATTTAGCATTCTTTTCTTTATTGCTATCACATTATAAACATTTTCACATGTATGTGTCTTCCTAATTACCATTTTAATGGCTGTGAAATTATCTATTGGGTGGATGTACCATAATATCCAATCCCATTATCCTATTGTTGATCATTTAAGCTGTTTCCAACATATCAACTTATTGTAAATGATTTATGATAATAATTTGTCATGGATGTAAATCACTCTGTCAACAATATGAGTATTTTTAAGGCTTTGGCTTTCCAAAGGTTTTTCACAGGTAAGATTGAAAGCTGAGATAGCTTTTAAATGACTTGACCAAGGGCACTTAAAAGTAGTTTACAATATGTACATGTATCAAATGGACAGGTTGTACAGCTTAAACTTACACAGTGTTATATGTCAGCTACATCTTGATAAAGCTGGAAATAAAGCTTTAAAATAAAAATATAAATCACTAGGTATAAATAAATAAATAAATAAATGTAATGCCTGTCAATGGCATGACTCCAATTCAGTTATTTAACTGTTGTGTTTTTCATTTGAAACACAAATTGTTAGAATAAAGCCAAAACCATGCATAAAGGACTATTTCTAATTTCTAGAAATAGGTTTATTTCCCAGACAGAATAAGAGGGTACACCAAGCCCTCATTTATATTTTTATTTTTTTATTTTTTAAATTTATTTTATTTTTATTTTATTCATTTTTTTAGAGAGGAGACACAGAGTGAGAGAGAGAGAGAGAGAAAGAGAGAAAGGGGGGAGGAGCTGGAAGCATCAACTCCCATATGTGCCTTGACCGGACCAGTGCAGGGTTTTGAACTGGCGACCTCAGTGTTCCCAGGTCAATGCTTTATCCACTGCGCCACCACAGGCCAGGCAAGCCCTCATTTAGATCGCCATAGTTTTCCAAAGAAGCGTGTAGATCACAAAGTTAAGTGAGGAATTAGGACTAATCACAATAATGTGCAACAGATTTCTAGTGTCCCTATAGATTTGGTCTAATCCCTCAAGAAGAGGAAAGGACGGAACATGGAAGCCACTCTGCTGCCTATGTTGGAATTGGTTTATGGTCAGAAATCACTTTTTCTCAACAACTATCTCCTTTCCTTCCTCTCCCCACCCTCTCTACATTCTCTTTCTTCTTTTGCAACAAATAACTTTTTGGTTGTCCAGCATCGTATTATCTTTAGTCTTCCAACTCTATTCTGACCTCCACTATCATAGCCTGGAAAATAGGAAATTACTTCTATCCTCTTGAACTATACTTTTTCCCTTAATAAATGGAAGAGCCAAACAAGCAGTAATTTGAGAAAGGTAGGAATAGACAAAGTTAGGGGGCGCTGGGGAAACACTGAAATGGTAAACAATCAACTACCCTAGACAGGTTGTAGAGGGTGACCTGGAGAGAGCAGAAGTCAAATTGCTTCCTGTATGTTAAGTAGGAGTTGATCCTATGAGCAGTATTAGACAGATGGGCTCTCAGCAAGGTGTTGGAGGTGGGGTTGAGTTGGGGGGGAGGGGAATGTCACAAAACATTGAATGGGCATATGCAAATCCATTTTATTATTCAAATGTTCAGTACAAAATGCTCCCTTTCCTGATCCTCCAAATAGAAAGTGACCTCTCCTCTTCTCAACACACAAAGATTGCCCTGGCCTTTTGGTTGAGCGGTAGAGCATTGGTTCCGGGGGTGGATGTCGCAGGCTTGATTGAAGCAAGTTGGTCCCAGGCACTGAGGATGGCTCCATGGCCTCCACCTCAGGTGCTAAAAAATGACTCTGGTTTCAACAAAATAAGGGCCCAGATGGGCAGAGCATTGCCACCCTGATGGGCTTGCCAAGTGAATCTCAGTTGGGGTACATGAAGGAGTCTATCTCTGCCTCCCTTCCTCTCACTAAATTAACACACACACACACACACACACACACACACTCACTCACACACACCTAAGAATATCCCTTTTAAGACATGCTTTGTTTTCTACATTTTTATTTATTCCAAATGACAGTATTCTTGATGGCAGGAGACATGTTCACTTGTCTGTTCCAGAGGACAGCTGATACAATGTTTTGAAGACAGTAGCTACCTATTAAGTAGTTTTACTGAAATAAATGAATAAATGTTTAGCAAAGATTACAATTAAAGAAAGGCCAGGCATGCTGACCTTTCCATTATGCAGATTATGTTTGTAGATACATGATTTGGTTTGATGGTTACAGAGAGTAAAGCATTCTGATTTCTATAGTTTTCAATGTCACATACAAATTTTGAAATCTGTCTACTTTTTAACTAAAAGGGAAAAAAAGAAGTAAAAATAGAAAAAGTTCAATAAAAGGAGTCAGTGAAGAGGGGGCTCATGAGAGGATATATGTTGCATTAATTATCTATTACTCTATAACAAATCACCCTGAAATTTAGTGGCTTAAAAATAATAAACAGTATCTCACAGATTTTGTGGGTCAGGAATCCCAATGGGCTTAGTGAGGTCTTCTGGCACAAGGTTTCTCAGGAGGCAAAAATTGCAGTGCAAAGAGAGAGCATCAGCTATCTGAAGACTCAAGTGAGGAAGGATGTTCTTCCACGCTCACTCACATGGCTATTGGAAGGCCTCAGGGCTCCAGTTATAGGCTTCAAATACCATTTCCTTGCCACGTGGGCCTCTTCATAAGCAAAGGGCTGACTCCCAGAGAGAAACAGGATAAGCAGGACAGAAGTCATAGCCTTGTCCTAATGTCAAGTTAGACATGACATCCCATAACCGTTATCATAATCTATTTACGTGAAGTGAGTCCTTAGGCTCAGCATGCCCTCAAGGGCCAGGGAATACACGAAGGCATGGATGCCAGAGGTGAGGACCTTCGTGATGTTCTATTTTAGGGAGCGCCTATCTTGGGGGTCAACAAAGGAAAATGAAAAATACTAATTATGAGGTTGGTTGCAAAAATTCAAAGAGAATAAAAGAGAAGCTGGTGGAAAGAAACAACTAAAGGAAAAGAAACAAGAAAAGAAGATAGTGAAGGAAAAATTTTAAAAATGGGAAAAGGAATATGAAAGGCCAGAGTGTGCACCCATACACTTCCCACTTGGTGTGAAACCTTTCTGTCCCTCCTGCAGTTGCCCTAATGGGAGAAACAAATCTCTCTAGGGACACAGCCTCCTGAGTCAACCTGCCAAGAAGAACGCAGGCCACCACGCATGACACAGGCTGCTGTTTACATTCTCCATCACAACTGTCTCACTGGGCTGCGAACAACCTTTTCAAAGAAAAGAAGTTTTGATCTTATAGCCAGGGGAAGAACGTGCCTCAAAATTCTTGACCTTTTCCAGTGTTTCTAGGGGCCAAAGTGTTTAGAGAAGTGAAAAATTCAATTTCTCCGCTTGGCTTGTCATTTTAACTTTGAAAAGAAAAGAGAGATGGATAGACCATGGCAAATATCCCCATGGTTTTGCGCCAAGTCCCCAAGGGATGACAAAATTGGGAAACAGAAACCACCCACTGCCTCAGGCTGCACAGGAGTAACAGAGGAATCTTTGGATGGGAATGCGACGTTTCTCAACATCAGTCTTACTCATTTTTTCACCAAAGAACCATTTAGTTATTCTAACACTGCAGTATTCTAAGTCATCTGTAACTCCTTCCATTTAAAATTATAAGCAGTGCTCGCTTCGGCAGCACATATACTAAAATTATAAGCAATTTGATATGTTTACCCCAAACCGAAAGTCAATAGAATAATCTAAAACCTCCCTCTCATTTCAGAACTCCACCCCTCTCATTAGATGACTATATACCAAGGCCAAGCTAACTTCCTGCCCACTCAGTTTTAAGAACACTAAGAATTTAATAGATCTCGGTATCAGAAAGGCTGATGCTGGACTCTATTTCATAGAACATCGTTTCCTATGTTCTTACTGTTTTATGACCATATCTTTAGAACCAACATTCAGCTAGTATCTTTTGCACATACTTCCTCCACTGCCTGACATTTCTTCCCTACAGCTTTCTTGGTCTGGATGGCTATTTTTCTTTTGTCATTTAAGAATCAGCTTTGTATTTATTTCCTTCACAAAACCTCTCTCGTCCATGCCCCACACTTTCCTGAACTGCCTATGCGGGAAACCTGGGTACACACCAACCGCAACTTACTGCAGTGCACTCTAATTAAATATTGAAAGCTGAAGCCATGCCTTTCATCTGTAAATCACTGGTACTTAGCTTATTGCCTTATTCGTTGTTTAAACTCATTACATATTTGTTGAATAAGCGAGTGAACAAAAATTAGATATATAACTAGCTTTTTAAACAAAGCTGCTAGAAAAATCCCTTGTCTTTCTCAGGATTCCTTTGCAAAGAGCCAACACCTGCCAAATTGGCAATGACCAGTCATGTTATAATAGCTGGCCATTGGCTATTTATTAGCAGCAAGACCTAGGTCTAGCTTACACTCAAGGGGAAGGAATTGCACAAGTACATAAACATCACAGGGCTGGGAATAGAAAACTGATCTCAACTGAGGCCATTCCATTGTGTCCGATGGGGAATACAAAAACAATCTCAGAAATCCTACTAGTCTCTGTTGAATATTTGAACTGAACAATCACATGGAGCCCAAGTTGAGGCAGCCACTGTCACACTAGATGTAAATGGAAAGATCACTGGGCAGGCGCTCTGCTAACAGCCAATTCTGGTCATTGCAAGTTTTCAATGTTCTCCATCTGTTTAGAATATTAGACTTCCAGGCAGAGAAGAGAGCATAATGCACCCTTCTACACTTCAGCCAAAGTAGATGCAAATCTATTCGATCCTGGGCAACGGTCTAGGGGTTCTGCATAAAGCTAACTTTCAGCTGAAGGCCTGCTCTATGGGATACACAAAACCCAAGTGGACAGAGAGCAACATTAGGGCAGCGTACATGGAGCTTGAAAAATAATGGGCTTGATAGATCTTCCCTTGCCAATGCTGCATAAACTTAAAACTATCACATGATATTTCTAAAAAAAACAAACTGCATGGTTAGCAGAGGATATCCTGAATGCTCAAAGGAAACTAACATTTAGTTTGAGAGTTTAGAACAGTGGTTCTTAACCTTTTTTGAGGTACCGAACCCACCAGTTTCATATGCGCATTCACTGAACCCTTCTTTAGTGATAAATAAAATATAATTTTTTTTCCAAATTCAAGACATAGGTGTATGTTTTTTTCCTGGTGCACAAAGTGAGCCATGCATGAACATCACCTTGCTCAAAGAACAAAACCAACAAAGTGCATGAACTCACAACAAATTACTGTATTACTTTATTCTGGCCTCCACGGCAGAGGCTTCTCCGAACCCCTGAGATTGACTCATCGAACCCCTAGGGTTCGATAGAACCCAGGTTAAGAACCACTGCTTTAGAAAGAAACATCTTATTTATATGTTGTATGCTGTGGCCGATTATTTATTTATTTATTTAATTTTATTTATTTTTTTACAGCGACAGAGAGAGAGTCAGAGAGAGGGATAGATAGGGACAGACAGACAGGAACGGAGAGAGGTGAGAAGCATCAACCATTAGTTTTTCGTTGCCGCTGTGACACCATAGTTGTTCATTGATTGCTCTCTCACATGTGCCTTGACTGCGGGCCTTCAGCAGACTGAGCCACCCCTTGCTGGAGCCAGCGACCTTGGGTCCAATCTGTCGAGCCTTCACTCAAGCCAGATGGGCCCGCGCTCAAGCTGGCGACCTCGGGGTCTCAAACCTGGGTCTTCCGCATCCCAGTCCGACCCTCTATCCACTGTGCCACCGCCTGGTCAGGCTGCTGTGGCCGATTTTGATATTGATGATGACACAGTTTTCTAATGCATGTATGTATATATAATTTTCAAATGCGTGTATGTATATATAATTTTCCTGAATGACATAATAAAACTTTCTTCTACATACATATGCATGCACACTTATATAAATTTGTATGCATTATATATACATGTCTGTAAGCATACATATATGTACACATACATAATACATATGTATGCATAGATAGATAGATAGATAAAACTTTAAAACTGACGAACAGAGACACCTTTTCCATTTGGCTTTATGACAGGTGGTTTTGTGGGTGTTAGACTTGTCTTGTCTTCAGAGAAACCTTGAGTGCATGGGAAAGTTTGGCATACTCACAATACCTAGAGCAACAGGAAAAACAAAGTAGAAAATGTGCAGTAGGGAGGACCCTGACAGGCTCTCTTGTCCTTCACTGACTTTCATGGGTCTAAGAAGCTGCTGCCCAGTGACAGAAACTGAGGGGGAAATACCCACAGGGACAAGCGACTTGACTGATTCTCACATATGAGATAAAAGAAACCTGATTCTTTCCCTCAATCACTATGGCAGGAATGGTGCAGGGTTTAAGAACTCCAGTTTTATAAGAAGGATCTCAGGGTTGAATGCTGGCTTTGCCATTTGCAAACTTTCATATGTAAGCACAGGATGCATAAAATAGCTATGAACCTCCATTTTCTTATCTCTACTTGCCGGTTTGTTATAATTATTAATCAACTAATATCCATAAAGCATTTAGACTCTGGCAAATAATATTTGCTCAATCAATGGTAGCAAGTGTTCTTAGTATTTTTCTCATTATTATTGTTATGGCTCCTTGTGATGATGGCCATATATTAAATACTTACTGAGATAGAAATGATTCAATAAATGGCTCTTTGATGATACCTATTCTGTGAAGTTCTCTTGGACTTCCTTCTACCTCGTACTTGGTGAACACCTTTGTTATAGCACAAATGGTGTTATTTTCAGACACCTGTAACATCCTCAGATTGTGTGCTCCTTAGAGTGAGGATTGTGTTTTCTTTTTAAATTATTCCAGGACCAAACAAGGGCCTATCAACTGTTCTGAAATAGGTTTATTTCTGCTTGTGAATAAATGCTGACATTATGATGGTTTTAGGAGAGGCCTAATGGTGTGTTGCGACAAAAAATAAAAATAAAAAAGCAGCATATGATATCATCAGTAATGAAGTTCACTGGAAAACTTCTAAATGGCACATTTATATTACCCTCCTTACCATCATCATCACCACTGGTAAGATATAATGAGAGATTAGTATATGGAAGTTATCATTATTAAGTCATCACAACTTGGGGTGTAGAAATCATTATTTCCCCTCCATGAAAACAAGAAAGCATAGTATCAGAGAGTTTCCCTAACTAAGCTAGTAACTATCTGAGCTAGAATTCAAACTCATAAATTGTTTTTACATCAAAATTGAGCCTGTTAACAATCATGCCCTGTTGTCTCAAATCTATTTTTTCATTCACTGCTTTATTCAGCCAATCATTTACTCAATGCCTCATGTGCACTTAGTCTGCAGCAGGATCTGTCCTAAGACAGAGTTCGTCATCATTCCATCACGCACACAAGCGAGCAGTCTTCAGAGAGATAGTATGATACATTCCCTGGTTGGTTTTGCCCTGGTACACATATTTTACCTAAAATCCTTCCCTGTGCCTCAATCCATTCCACTCCCTATGTTCTCATTTCTCAATTCATGAACGGGAAAAGAAAGAAAGAAACCCAACAGCCCCGTTAATTTTCTTAGTGACAGAGCCAAGTTTTCTTGGCTCTGAAGGACTTGCCCTCCCGACTCAATGCACCATGTACCAAAGGTAATTAGGGCAACTTATTTAAAACTTACTATCTAATTAGTGGCTCTTAATGGTAGTTAATTACATAGAGAGAAACAAAGCAGTTCCATTTCCAACCAAGCTTTCTCCCAGACTGAGACAGGAACAGGTATTTACCTGGAGTCATAAAGGAGAGGGGACACTACAGTTAACATCTAATTACACAGAATTGTCCCTGGTAATTATGAGCAATGTGATTTTACTTATCTGGCAATTATAGGAGCTTTGCAAAATCTTTGACCTGGGAGGCTTGGAAAGGGGACTGAGAAGGAGCTAAATGTTATACAGTGTCCAAGCATATTTTGAAAATTATTCAGGTGACTGGAAGTTGGAATGACCAGGTAAGAAAAAGAGAAACAAATGCTTTCATTTCTATTAGGTAGTATAAGGGACTCTGGAATACGGAATATAAATAATAGAAGATTAAATTAATTAATAAAAACTCCAATTCAAATACCAGCTTCATCACTTACTACCTTGGCAGAAAACTAATCACTCTGAGCCTCAGTTTCCTAAAATTAATATTTGCCCTGAATCTCTCTTGGAGACATGAGCTCATCTGTCCTTTCAATGTTTGCTATGTGAGTGAATAGACTAGTGCCGGACTTGGTAAGAGGTGAGATCCCTGTCTCCCCTCAAGAGTCTTCAAGTTTAGTAAGAGAGACAAATATGCAAATAAAGAACATTAACAGCACATTTTAGGTTCTATAGATAATCATAATTATAATGCAACTTAATGAGCATTCATTGAGAACACAATATATGCTGGACACTCTCCAGTTACCTGCCTGCCTGTGGGAATCGCTATAAAGTAAATCCTCAGCCCACCAGTGAAAGGTGTTTTTTGATGATTCCAGACTCCATGCCCTTTATATAGGTCTCTTATTCTTTAGTGATTTCTCTCTGCAGGGGCTGAGTTTTGAAGTCAGACAGATCTGGGTTCAAAACCAGGCCCTCCTCTTTGTAGTTCTATAATATATTGAGGCTCCATTTCCTCATTGGCAAAATGCCTGTGCCACAGGATGACTTCTTGGAAGGATCACTTGCCCCCACCTGATTTCAAACCCACTCAACACAGCCTTCAGGAAGACGTTTCAATCAAATTACCCCTAATGAAATATTAATGACCACGATGACTGTAAATTCTAGGTTTGGAGGCAATACGGTTGATGAGAAAAGGCGAGTCTCCGGACTCAAGCCACCTGGATATGTTCTCTTGACTAATGTTCTCTCCTGTATAGCTCAACTCTTTTAGCTTGGGATATACCATTGTTGTCACTAAAAACACATACTCAGCACTTTCTGGATTCTATTTGAATGGAACACTGAATTTTTGACTTTTTATTTTCTTTATAAATGAAACTTAGTGTATGGAAATCGAACAAAAGAGGGAAAGGTTTCCAAACTGAGAGCCCCATGATTTGGGTTCCTACCCCAATTTGGTCCTAGAGTGTGTGATAAACGATGAGTTGTTGGTGCATGTTCTTAGTTCTCATTTCTAAAATGGGGCATTGGTGGGAGGAGAGGGGGACTCCATAGTCTCTTTCATAATTAACAATTAGTGGTTCTAAAAGAAATTTATTTTCACTCTCTCCCCCCACTCTCTCTAGAGAACATGAAAATAGAGTTGACTCTGCCATCCCATCCCTCAGAATAAAATGCATCCTAAAAATGTTTTTGAGAAACTATGTACTGAATGCTGAATATTTTGCCAGAGGGGTGTCAAAATGAAGGCATGTTCTTTTTCCATGTTTTTTATTTTTTATTTTTACCTCATCAGTGAGAGAAGACCAAGAAACGTGCCACACACTCACTTTGTAACCTCCTTAGAGCCTTACAGTTGTGAGCACATGATCTGTCCTAGTTAAATTGTCAACTTGCTCATGAATGTGGCTATTAATGGGGGGGGGGCAGGAAAAGGCCCCTTTGATCCTAAGGAACAAAAAGTTAAATGTGTGCATACAAGATTTTGCTTTAACCGTCATGTTATACTCATACACTCCTAGAGCCTAAAATTCTCTAACTTTTACCTCTAAAATGCAAACTCACAATCAAGGAGAAAATAATCCAGAAACTGGCTAACTGTTGTTCATTACTAAGAAAAGGGACCTGCGTGGGTGGACGGGCGAAGCCGCGTGGTGGTGAATGAGCATGCACGCTGGCTGGAGGCCCAGCTCCCACTAAATCACAGTGTGATCTCCAGCAAGTCGCTTAACCTCTGACTGGAGGAACTTGATATGCCCTTGCAGGACGCTGGCCCAATGGAAGTTTCAATTTATGTTCCCAGGAGAAGCTGACTCCTCTTAGAGTAATTCAAATTCTACTTCCAGGCAATCGTTGGTCTTCATTTCCCCCTTCCTTCTGCTCCTCATTTTTTTCTTGCATTGATATATTTATTCAATATATGTGTGTCATGTATCATTTATAGGCTAGTTACTTTACTAGCATTAGGACCTCCACTGAATAAAAATAAAGAAAACCTCACATCTAATGCAGTTTACAGTGTATTGGGGGCTATGGGGGGAGACTAACAATTTAGAAAACTGAGTAAAATATATGTTGTAAAAGGGAATGGGTGCTATGGGGGGGATTAAGGAAGACAGGGGATCCAGAGTGTTGGGAACATGCCAATTCTAAATGGGTGGTCCGAGGACACCTGCATGGGGCAAATGAAGACCCCATGGAGATGACTAAAACGAGGGCATTGGGGGAAGAGCAGAATTGCAGGTAGCGGTAAGACCAGGGGTATGTGATGACATGTGTCGGGTGTACTTACAGCGCAGCCTTGCTGCTTGGCCAGAGTGGGCAAGGAGGAGAAGCTGCAAGGGAGGACAAAGAGATGGACAGCCAGATTGTGCACGGCCTTTAAGCTGTTAGCTTGTCCTTGGAGTGGAAGTGTCAGAGGACTTTGGGAAGGGATGTCACATAATCTGATTTTTGTTTTGATTGGATCACTCTGGCTGCCATAAGAAGACCAGAGAAACTATATGGGGGAGAGAGGGTAGAGCAATATATTGCTGTGATCTAGACCAGCCACAATGGTGGCAGAAACTGGGGTGGCGGCTGTAGAAGTTACGTGAGATGGTCAGGTTTTGAATATATCTTGAAGATTTTTATTTTACCTGTTATTAGGTAGAAGAGTTAACATCCTTCAGTTATTCAGCTACACATGATGTTACAAACTACTAAATATTCAAGATGTAAAAATTAATAGGAAATTCCCCTTTTCTTAGGTGAGGTAAGGAAACCTATAGATTATAGCTTTTAGCCTATCAGCTATCCTGCTATGTTTTCTTTTTTTTTTTTTTTTGACACGTAGGTCTAAATCATGCTAAATAACTTAGCATGATTTAGACCTATGAGTTAGAGTCACAGTCTAACGGTAAGAAAGTTAGAAATTAAGTTTAATGAAATATTATATGCCACTGATATCTAAACATAACTGCTCAGGACCCAGGTTACATTGACCTATTCTAACTGTTGAGTGAAGGATCATAACTGTAGAGTTAGTGCTACCCTAAGCACTGCCAAGCCCTAACTGACTTGCCCTGGCCCCTTCTCTACAATGGTCCTATATATCCCCCTGTTTCCAACAGCTATTCCCTCAGAGCTACCTCCTACCCAGACCACCTTGCCCCCAATAAGTATCTACTCAACAATTTTATGTGAGTCAATTAAGACCAACTCTGTGAATGCAATTTGAATGATACATAAACCCAGAAGTTTAGGGTCTAAATATAGAAAGGCAGAACACTGCAAATATTTTATAACATGGAGCTCACACAGTTTTTGTCATTAAGTATTTTTTGTTATAAGGTAAATGGGATCTGATGAATATATACACACTGAAGCATAAGTCATACTGTTTGGGCATTCCCGGTAAATTTCAACTTCAAAGGTGTCTGCATCCTCAGTGTTAAATCCAGAGGAAAAGCTTACATCTCAGAATGTTAGCTGTCCTGGGATAGATTTTAGGGGGTATTTTCCTAGGATTCCCCTTATAAGGCTTGTCTTTGGTATAGCACAGTGGTTCTTAACCTTTCTTGAGGTACTGAACCCACCAGTTTCATATGCGCATTCACCGAACCCTTTTTAGTGATAAATAAAATATGAATTTTTTTTCCAAATTTAGTTTTGCTGGTGCGAGACTAGAGTTGCTCAACTTGGCATTGCATATCATGCAGATAGGACGCTGACTCCCATCCCGTTCCGTGATACATGTGAATCCATGTTGTACATATTCGTCCGACCACTTTCTTTTTTTGCTCGACATATTTAGTATGGATTAAAATATTAAGAAAGAAACCACACGACGTACAACTGCGACAGCCGTTGACTACTGCGCGCACTAAATTCCCCGCAGCACTGGTTGGCCAAGCAATGTAGCGTGATCCTCTGCAGCAAGTGATGGCCAAGTGGGGTGTGTCATCACGACTTTACACAAGTGTGTCTTTACCTCCATGGCAGAGGCTTCTCCAAATCCCTGAGACCAACTCATCAAACCCCTAGGGTTCGATAGAACCCAGGTTAAGAACCACTGGTATAGTAGAATCTTAAACAGGGTCAGTACTTGAACAATCTAAAATATCATTTCTAATTTCCAGACAAGGAAATTAATCCAGAAGCAGGGGCTTTCCTGACCACAATCACAAGATTAAGTGGCAGAATTGGCATCTGACCTCTATGTGACATTTTCTTGTCACACTGTGCTGACCGTACTCTTGACAATGCAGTGCCCATACACAAAGAGTCCTAGGAGAAGGGACTCTCCCTCGTCCTCCCTATAATATAGTCATGTGTTAGAAAATAGGCACATTTGTACCCCAGATCTTAAGAAGTGAATACTGATAATAAAAGTTTTACTTTTTTATCTTCCCTACAAAACACATCAGAAATCAATATAGTTAAAAATGATCAACTCAGTGCCCCAGAATATTTCTGTTAGTATAGATCTCTTTTTAAACAAGGAGCTCTTCTTTGAGATTAGCTGTAAATATATTTTAACCTTGTTTTTTAGCTAATAGTTTTACTATTTTTAGAGAATTTGCTGATTTTCATGAAGATTTATATTAGTGCAGCTCAGCTAGTCTGATTCAGGAAAATACACACACAGAGGTGCATGCGTGTGCACATCTGTGTTCCAGTTATATTGTCAGGTTTTAGACTTGACATCTCAATATGACATTTTCAAGAAACACAGTTAGGTATCCTGAGTTTGTAGCTACACATTTGGAGAGCAAGAAAAATATTCCAAAACAGAATAGTTATTAACAGATCAGACATATGGATTTTATAACACCATGTTCTTAATTACCATACTTCTAATACATATTGTATTTCATACATCCCTTTATAGCTTATAAAGATAACTTATTCTTGTCATTTTAAAAAGTAACCGATTTAAAAGTAGTTCTGGAAAGTAATTTAAAGTATTTTACACAGATGAAGAGACTGAGTGCTAGAGAGTGAACTGGCTTGCCGATGGTAATAGCTAGTTTTGAGCAAAACAAGAGTAGATTTCACACTTCCTCATATTCTGATCACTATTGTATATGCCAGTGTTGTACTGATGTATAATGGGATGCTGGCTGTTCAGCTGAGGATAGAACATAACAAAGCATAGTCTGTAAGACTTCCTTAATTTCCTTTGGGAAGTCAGAGTAATGGGCCTGGCAAACATAACCAGCATTTGAAGGTCATTAAGTTTATACCTATGAATTACAATGGATTCCTCTGCAAATTGTCAAAAACTTCAGCACTGCCTTACTTATTCATATTTATGGACTGACTGCTTTGTGGTTTCCTGCATTCTCCAGCAGCATTCTTCTCCCACCCCATCCACACACAATTTGAAATATCTCTACTCAAAATTCAACCAAGTTGATAGTAACTCTACTACACTGCTCATCCCATTTCAGTTCTGTTTGTGCATTGAGCCATGGGAAGGAGTTATAAAGACAGCATGTCAGGACAGGATGGGAACATTAAAGCCATCAATCACACTCTACAAATGTCAATGCTAAATCCTTGCAGGTTCAAATGACTTTCCCTGTGGTAAAATCTGAACTAGATTGAGGGGTTCCTACTTTTGACCTATGAGGGAGGAACTCCTATAGAATTTTCCCTTCCATTCTAAACTACTAAAAAACCAAAAATAAAAAATAGAAAAAAAAAGAACCTTTTTTTCTGTCATATATTGGACAAACGAGCAATACAGATTATGACACATGAGAAGAAAAATCAGTAAGGTATGATCTATGGTTATCCAGACTTCCGGTTTGGAGGAAATTTTCAAACCAATATGCAAACTAAATCTGGTGAATTCACTGATTTTGGAGACAGAGACCAGAATTCAGGGAGACTGAGATGGTAGAATTTTCAAGAAAGAACTTGGAAAGGATAGAGCTAAACAAAATAAAATTTTCAAAAAATCAGTCTAGAAAACTCTTGGTGTCGCCTGACCTGTGGTGGCGCAGTGGATAAAGCGTCGACCTGGGAACACTGAGGTCGCCAGTTCAAAACCCTGCACTGGTCTGGTCAAGGCACATATGGGAGTTGAGCTTCCAGCTCCTCCCCCCTTTCTCTCTTTCTCTCTCTCTCTCTCTCAATCTGTGTCTCCTCTCTAAAATGAATAAAAATAAAATTAAAAGAAAACAAAAAAACTCTTGGTGTCTTGGCTGAATAGTACCTGCACATGTATAGGATGTAATTCCATAAAGCCATGTGACAAGAGCAATCACCAGAAAAAGGATCTGAGAGACATAAACTGAAGAATTCTCTAAGCTCAGACAAGGCTAGGGGTCAGTTAATATCCCACTAGCTTGAAGGGACAGAATTCAGTGAATACAAAGACCAGTTAGTAGAGACCCCAGGAAAGTCACACTTAGCTCTAGAGTAACAACTACTCTAAAAGTTTCCAAATTATTAAGTTGATTCACAAATAAATTAACCACTGTATCAAACTACATTCAACAGGCTTTATGGAAAACAACAGAATTCAGTCCTCAGCAATGAAATATTCACAATGTTTGGCAGGCAATCAAAACATATTAGATATAAAAATGAGCAGAAAAAAGTGACACATGACCAGGAAAAAAGAATAAGTGTCAATAACAACAAAGACAGCATGGCAAGAAAGGATGGAATTAGAAAAACTCTTAATTAGCTAGAACACATTTTTATAAATATACTCAAGGAATTATAAGAATATGTAGACATACTAAGGAGAGAGTCATAACCTGAAATAAAATATTCACCATATGAATTAACATCAGAAGACAAATCAATGAATTAATAAAGCAAGAGAAACTATCTACGGCATAACACACAGAGCAAAAATATGGAAAAAAGTAATCAGAGCATCAATATTCCACAGAACACTAACAAGCATGCCAAGTAAAACTCAGTATGGTGAAGAGGGCAAGGGAGATGTTGAGGGGAATACAGGGAAAGGGGGACGCATTCGGGGCAACACGAGAATTATGTAAACACAATAAATTAAATAAAAAAACCTCAATAAGGTGAAAGACAGAGGAAGGAGGACAACAATGATGTAGGAAGTAATTACTTAATATTTTTTCAAATTGGGTAAAAATAATAAATCCACAGATCTCAAAAACAACAAAAACAAAGTGATCCAAACCCAGGCATAACATGTTCAAATTGTTGAAAACCAGTGATGAAGAAAAAAATGTTTACAACAACAATGGCAAAAGACACACTACATAACAGACCAAAAATAAGAATGTTTGTAAAATTATGGAGGCCAGAGTACAGTACAATGGCATATCTAAAGTCCTGAAGGAAAGAAAAAATAATCTAGAATTCTATATCTTATGAAAAAGACTTCGTTCAGTAAAAGCTGAGACAATTGGCCACCAGTAAACATGTTCTGCACTGACTGTTAAAGGTAGCTCCTGGGACAGAAGAGAAAGGCTGTCAGGTGGGAAAATGGAATGATAAAAAGGAGTGAAAAGCACAGAAATGTTCCCTTAAATAGATACTAATTAAGTTAATTTTAAATAGAATTAATTTTAAAGCAACAATAATAATGTTCTATGAGGTTTATAACACGTATAAACTGTGTTCTTAACACTACTGCTCAGCATTATGTCAGCAACGGTCTTCACCTGGGCAATAAAGAAGAAAAATGTTTTAAAAGCTGCTAGAACTATTAAGGGATTTGATCAATAGAAGGCTACAAAGTCAGCTTCAACACCAGAAATATTTCTATACACTAGTAAAATAAATTTTGAAACTAAAAACATTTTGTAATATCATGTAAAATTTTAAATAATGTGGAATCCATTTTAGTAAACATGCACAATACCCATTCAATAGAACTATAAAACATTTCTGAGACAATGCAAAGTAGCTTTAAATAAATAGAAATATGCAATTCTAGTGGGTGAAGACTCAATACTGTGAAGATGTTAATCCCAAATTTATCTGTAATTTTCATGTAATCTCAATCAAAATCCCAGCAGGCTTTTTGTAGAAATTGATGAATTAATTAACATTTTTATATTAGAAATCACAAAGATAGCCAAAATAATAGATAATGAACAAAATTTCAAGGCTTAACACTACCTGATTTTAAGATTTATACTTAAATTACAATAAATAAAATTGTATGACATCCCCATAACTACAGAGACATACCCATATATGGCCGTGTGAGTTTCTGAAAATTGCTGACATATTTAAATAAAGTTTGATGTTTTCAACAATTACTGCTCAAACTACTGGAGGTTCCTATGGAAAAAAAAACATCTTAACTCTTACCTCACATCACATACAGAACAAAACAAACACAAAACTAAACTTGAAGTGGATCATAGACCCTAATATCACTAATATTATTAACTTTCAGAAGAAAATCTTTCCAATTTATAATAATGAAAATACTCATAGTTAAGGACCAAATGCACAAAACATAAAAGTATGGATAAATTAGACTTCATCAAAATTTAAAACTTTTCTTCAAAAGACGCCATTAAGGAAATAAAAATGTAGTCCACACACTGACAAATGACTAATGTCCAGAATATATATAGAACTCTTATAACTTTATAAAATAAAAAGCATAACCCCTTAAAAACTAAAATATAGAATTTGAACATATTTCAAAAATGTAAATGCACCAATAGATACGTTACAAGAGTTTTAACATTGCTAGTCATCATAGAAATGTACATTAAAAACACATTGAGGACCCACCAGACACTCGCTAGAATGGCTACCTTGACAACATCAAACGTTCCTAATGGTGTGGAACAACTGGAATTTTCATACATTGCTAGCGGGAACTCAAAATGGTACCTCCGTTTTGAAAAACAGTTTGACAGTTTCCTATACATTAAACACATACATAACACATAATGCAGCACCACTTCTAGGTATTTACTTGAGAAAAATTAAATACAGGTCTCCACCAAACTTTTATGCAAATATTCATGGCATCTTTGTTCCTAATAGTCCTACAGTAGTAACAGTCCAACGGTCCATCACCAGGTGAGTGGGTACACAAATTTTGGCATAGTTTCCTATAAAGTACTATTCAACATGACACATTTGATATTCATCCACATTGTTTTGTATTCATTGCTTTTTATTGCTAAGCAAACATGTGCCTGACACAAAGGACTATATACAGAGAAGGATATATTCTAGAAAAGGCAAAACTATTGTGACAGAAAGCAGATCAGATACTCTGCTATTGGGATAGTAGAGAGAAGAGACATTTTAGAGATGATGGAAATGTTTCATGTCGTGATTATGCTGGAGGTCACATGAGTGCCTACGTTTGTCAAAACTCGTAGAATTGTGAATTTAAGGTAGGCACATTTTGTTGTACATAATATAGGGTTCAATAAAGTTGAATGAAAAACATCTGAACTAGATTGTGCCTCTGCTACCCTTCACAATCTAAACCCGTTTTCCCTCCAGCCCCATCCTGTGCTCTGCTCCAGTCTGGTCACGCCAACTTAAAATTCCTCAGGCTTGCCAGAAGCATTCCTGCCCAAAGGCCTTTTCATTTGCCATTACCTCTGCTGCCAATGTCATGTGCATCTTTTTACTTCTTTCAGGACTTTATTCAAAATGTTATCTTCTGATTGAGGCCTTCCCTAAAACCCTATCCATATGTACAATGGAATACTACTCAGCCATAAGAAACGACGTATTGCTATTTACGACAACTCGGATGGATGTTGAGAACATTATACTGAGTGAAATAAGTAAATCAGAGAAACCTAAGAACTGTATGATGTCACATATAAGTGGGATATAAAGCTGAGACTCATGGACATAGATAAGAGTGAAGTGGTTTCCAGGGGGATGAGGATTTGGGGAAGGGGTCAGGGGAAAAGAAGCAAAGAGGGACAAACATACGGTGACAAAAATAGCTTGACTTTGGATGATGAGTACACAACATAATCAACATTTCAAATGATGTGGAAACACTGACCTGAAACCTAAGTACTCTTATTGATCAATGTCACCCTGTTAAATTTAATTTTCTAAATAAAATTTTTAAAATCATATATAATAAAAGATATTTAAGAAGAAAAATAAACCCTATCCAAAATATCCAGTTCCCTCCTTCACCCAAAATGGCCTAGCCCCTTTCTCTGCTTCACTTTTCTCTATGGCCCTTTTCATCTAACCTGCTATTTTACAGGTTTAATTACTTCTTCTGTCTACCTCAACAAACATGTAATCCCCAAGAAGGCAGAAATTATTCATTTTGTTCACTACTATTATCACGGTTTCTATAACAACAACTAACACGAGGTAGGTGCTCAGTGTTTTTTCTCCACTGTATTATTATTTAACTGTTTTTGACTACAGTCATATTTTCTTGTGGCCCAAGCATTCAAAATCCATGTCAGAGAAAATGACAAAGTCTCTCATTGTAAACTGTTCTGGTAACATTTCTCAGGAGGCTCGTTTTAGAAAGGAGTGTACAATGGTGAGGATGAGAGGTGGCAGTAGTGCCATCTCATGGTTTTATGGCAAAGAACTTGGAAATAATTCAGCGTTTTCTGATAACCACAGAACATTCTTATAATGACGATCTTAAGAAAATACCCATGTGGCAACATTTTCAATGGGAATGCGATATAACACTTTATTTTTAGCTGGATCTCTGACCACAAAATCTCTAATCGGCAAGACTTGAAAATCTGGAGCACAGTTTTCAGGCCAGTGCTCACTGTTACCCTACGTGACCTTCCAAAATTCAAACTCTTGTCTTTCATCTTACCCGTGTAGTCCTAGGCCTTGCAAGGTAGGGAGAACAGGAAAGCAGAGACAGGGAAAGACAGAAACACAGAGACAAGAAAGAAAAACAGAGAGAGAGGGAGAAGATAGACAGAGAGAGAATGAGCATTTGGGGAATATTTTAATGGCAATAAAGTCTTCATGCCCACTAGCCAGTATGGCTCACTTAGTGATCTGAAGTCCAATTAAATACATTGCTATTCTTTCTCCTTGGGAAGAGCATTCATAGGGTGAAAATTAAAAATCCGGAGGTTAAAACAAACAAACAAAAAACAACTACTGCCTCCTCTCCCTATAGGACTCCAACAATAATAAGGAAGAAAATAAATTCTCCTTGTAAGTGATGTTCCAAGAAGTTCCCACAGACCCTTAGTTTCTCGAAAAGCCACATCCTAAAACTGATAGTGGCCAATTAGCCAACACTCTGAAAATGGATGAAATGACCTTAGTGTCATCAAGATGGGTGGCAGTCCCTTCATGATTGGGTATTGCTGTGGGCAGACTTCCTGCCATTTTTACGGTTCAGTACCACAGAGCAATTAACAGTGAATGAATGAGCTTTCCCAACCTTTACTAGAAATGGTGGCTGTTTATCACGGTGTCAAGACTCTTGGCAGATTCAAGAAATCTAAATTTAACAGGTGACTGCTTTCTCCATGGCTGATTGCAGTCAATGGATCTTCAGGATACCTACTCCCAGGCTGGTGATCGAGACCAACAGAACAAATGGCTGGAAAGGAAGACAATGAATGGGACCCACTTGAGAATCAATTATTTACAAGGGTTTTCTACGCAACTCTTGTGCTCCTGCATCATGACTTTTTCAATTAATTTTAGCATATTTTAATGACTGGATCCAATTTGAGCTGTGGTGGATGGATAGATATAGAAATATATATAAAATATAGATAGATAGATATAAAATATAGATATTATTGGTCCTTTCCCTATTAGTGATTATTTGCATATCACTAATGGTTGTCTTTTGGGGCTACTTTAAAATAGTATCTTTAATTATTTTAATTTCTTGAGGTTAAAATGGAGCCAATGAAAGCATGTCAGTCAATGTTTAAGATCCCAGTCCACCTGAGTTGGTTGACATGGTCCTAGGTATACGGTCATGCTCAAAAAATAACTATTTTTCCCTGACCTGTGGTGGCGCAGTAGATAAAGTGTTGACCTGGAACACTGAGGTCTTCGGTTCGAAACCCTGGGCTTGCCTGATCAAGGCACATATGTGAGTTGATGTTTCCTGCTTCTCCCACCCCACACCCTCTCTCTCTCACTCTCTTTCTCTCTCTTCCTGAAAATGAATAAATAAAGTCTTAAAAAATTATTTAAAAGAAAAAGAACTATTTTATTTTTTGCTCACAGGGCAGCAGATGATACCTGGAACTGATAGGCATCTGTGTTGATCAAATGGCAAAGACTGACAATTGAGCTTAATGTGGTGGTCCTCTTTCATTGGTGAGGAGAATGAGTCCCAAAAAATCTAAAGAAGCTGCTATTTCTCAAAAAGATAAAAATGAGGAAACACCAGTGCAACCCTGGAGTAGGAGCCAGTATAATATTGTCTTGATTATAAAACCACATGAGGAGTATTATTATTCCCATTTTACAGATAAGGAAATTGAGGAGAAAAACATTACATTGGTGGCCTTAAAGTCATGTAGATCAGAAGTGGGGAAGCTTGCTTTTAAACCCAGGCATCTGGCTCCAGTTTGTCATCTTAAGTCATCTGCAATCGCATCTCCCAGCATTAGGTCCAATGCAACCCTCTACTTTGGGAATTTTAACATGAGCAGTTAGCTGTGATTTTGAATGTATTATAGAACTGTGAATTTGAGACCTATATGATTTTATCAACTAATGTTACCCTAATCAATTTAATAAAATTTAAAAATAAACAAATAAAAGATACATTTAAAAATTTTACCCATTATCCTAAGTGAAAGCCAAATTTTCCTTAACAGTATAGTCAGGAATAAGAAAAACGTCATATATCCCTATAATGAAAATGTTATTCAAACATTAACAAGGAACGGGTTACTGATACTTGCTACGACATGCTTGAAAAACGTTATGCTCTGTGAAAGAAGCCAGCCACAAAAGGCTATACAGTAGTGTATGAATCCATTTCTATGAAATAATCCAGAAGAGACAAATCTATAAGGACAGAAAATAGATCCACGGTTGCCAGAGGCAGAAGGGAGGTGGAATGGGAGAACGCCTGCTAATATGAATGAGGAATATTTTTTAGCGGTGGGTGATTAAAGTGGTCTGGAATTAGATAGCAGTGGTGATTGCACATGCTTGTGAATACATTAAAAAATCCCAAATGATGTACTTTAAAATGTCAAACTTTATGGTATGTGAATTATATCTTATTTGAAGAAAAAAATAACATAGTCATGACTTGAGAATACCAAGAAATAGAAATAAGTATTACCATTTACCGAATATACATGCCAGGAACTGTGCAATAATTTAAAGATACCATCTCATTTAGTTCTCATGAAAACTCTAAGAAGTAGGCACTGTTATTATTACGCTCACTTTACAGACGATACAAGGCTTGGAGAGTTTTCACGACTTGACCAATGCAATTAGGAAAGTGGCTGTGGCAGGGAATGTAGCCAGTTCTGGCCAACTCTAAGGTCAGCCTGCTGTTCCCTGGCCACCTGCATAGCATCACCTCTTGCATTCCCTTGATGGCCCGCACATAATGCGTAAGAGAAATAAAGGTCAACATAGATGATCCTGGTGAATATTTAATAGCCTCTGCTTTCACAGCTCCCTTATGGCTGGAGATGGAAAGTTTCATACCTGGGTCACACTCCACCGAGATGGGAGGGAGTGTGGACATGCTCACAAGCAAAGTGGAAGGGCGAGGAGGCCGGGTAAGGATGCCGGCCGAGGCTGGAGCTGGTATCTCCAAAGATGGTACCTCCGCAATGTCTCCGACAGAACTCACTTTCTCTGTGTTTCTCAGAATGCCATGGTTTGTTGGGAAGTCCGTGGGAATTGTACAAATCCAAGCTTAATTAGTGCTAATAGGAGTTTATGGCTTTAGAGAATTTATTATCTGTCAGTAAGTAACTGTGTTTAGACCTGTGGTTTTCAACCTTTTTACACTTCGGGACCAGTGAAAACAGGAGAATTATTTTGGGGATTGCTAAGGCAGAAATTTTAAGAAATCATTATTAGCATTCTGTGTGTTATCTTTTAATTATAATACTATAAAATGAAAATTCTCTAAAACAACCAAATAGTAAAAGGAATATATTTTTAATAGACTACAAATGAAACTTCCAGAGAGCAATATTTAATTCAAGCAGAGCTAGTGCAAAATCTGCGTTGCTTCTTTGCAAGAACACTTGACACCTGAGGCTGCAGTTTTGTTTCCGAGAGAAGAGGCATTGCAGTGACATTCATTTGGTTTCTCTGTTCGGTTTTTATTAGTAATGGGGCTGAAAGAGTCTTCTCACACAAGAAAGTAGCAGAAAATATGATTTAAAAAGTAATAGCTTTGTAACTAAGAGATGGCTATTCTTCTTCTAGTGATATTCAAAATTGTGTCAATGATTGCATTTCATATTTGGATACCAGAGTCACAGGAGGATTTAACAGCAAGAGCACCGGGCATGTGTCCCCGAGCCCTAACTTCTGAAGGGCCCTGCAAAACACCAGCTTTACAGTTTTTTCTAATATAAGGGGCCCAATATTTTCTTCTGCAACTGGGGCCTCAGCCAACCTTAATCTGCCTCTGACCAGAGTGACATCAGAAGATATATCTCTCAGTTTTTCTTTTTCAGAATGATTAAGGGAGTAGGAATCGATATCTTCCATGAATGGGTTTCCTTAATGGGGATCCTCATTTTCAGAGTAAGAATGGTCAAAGTTTTGAACTAACACTCTTAAGGGTTGACTTATTATATTAAATATGAATTTCCAGTTGGTGTCTGCAGCAATCAAAACGTCTTGGGAAACTGGAAACATTTCTACATCTTTTTCCCTGTATGGGACTTTCCCAAAGATTTCTTTTCAAATTCATCCATCTAATTTTTTAATGTAAAAATGTTTGGGTTAAATTCCTGAAGAGAAACAGTTACATCGTTAAAGAGCCTAAATACAGTATATCCACCACCTATGCAAGCTTAGCCATCCATTCTTCATCCAACAAAAACTCCAACACAGAGTTTTGTTCCTGCAGAAACTTCACTTCTCTCAGCTTGAAAAGGTGTGAAAAGACCCTTCCTCTTGAGCGCCACCTCACTTCACGACGTGTTGTGTTATGAACAGACTGGAGTGGAAACTTCGACTATAAATATCATTAATGATCTTCACTGCATCATTCATCAGTGTGTTCAATTCGGGGAACGTTTCTTTGCAACTAAATGCTGCCGGTGAATCATATATGCATAAATGACATTTCTGGATGTGCAATGCCCTTTACTTTTGCAACTAGCCCTGAGTGATGTTCAACCATGCTCACAGCACCATCCATAGATTCCCTGATGCATTTTTCCCAGTCTAAGCCCTCTGCTCGAAGGTACTCATTCAGGGCATTAAATATCTCTGAACTAGTCATCTAACCAGGTCGATCAAGACAACAGAGTAGTTCTTCCCTAAAGTCTTTATCATCGATATACCTCAGGAAGAAAAGTGGATTAGCACGGTTCGTCATGTCAGCTGACTCATCTAGTGAAATGGCAAAACGTTCTGATCTCTTCTTACCCTCTACAACTTCCTCTTCAATATCATTGGTCATATCAACAATTCTTCTCTGAATGGTATTTGTCTGAATATGGTACAGCCTCAAGTTTTCGTGCAGCCTGAGGACCCAAAATTTCCCAAGTGATATCTAAGGTGCAAGGCTTTATTAAATCTTCACCAACAGTGAACTATTTTTTCAGTGTCAATGTTCAAAGGGCCGCTAAGTAAGACACTCGGCACAGCAATTTGTCACTCGTCATTATTTTCTTCATTTGAATTTTCTGACTTTTCATCTGGTTGTGTACTTCTTCAAAAAAACCCAGTGGCTTCTCAGTAAGTACACTAAGCTTTGAATGCAAATGACAAGTACCTTCAGAAGGTTTCATCACATCATCTGACAGAATTTCAGAACATACTACACCCAAGGGCCACGGTGATAATTTCCTACCAGATGTTATAGTGAAACTGCGTTTTGATATTCCTAATTATACAGCCTACCAAAGTGTCCTTTTTTCCCCCCTTTTTTGGTTTCTGTTGCACCTTTCAAATTATCAACACATTTCTTTTTCACTGTTTCTTTTAAACTGGAAGCACTAGTACTCGGTTTACTTCCGGTATAATCACTACTTTTCTTTCTACTACTGTTTTTGCTTTTGAAGAAGGTTAAAATATCTGGGGTTCTTTTTCTTTCCAACTTGTAGGGTTTAAAATGAACAGCACAATGTCACTGAACACAATAATTTATTTGCAAAGAATATTGACACGTTCTGAACAGGTGAGTACACACATGACTACTTGTGTAAGTGTGAAAAAGAATGTACTACCAAGAGAGGGAGGAGGCCAAGAATGGGAATATGCAACAGATAAAGTTTTATCATATTGTGTATGATAGTGCATCACAGTGCAAGCTGGTACTTGGTATCCGAACGCTATATGTAGGATGCACTGAACACAACATAAGTTTGTTTGAATGATATTTGCACAGGTGTAAAAATAAATAAGTAAACTATAGAGAGAAGGGGAAGGAGTTAGAGCCTGCGCATAACTTAGCAGGCTGGAAATGGAAACATGCAATGAATAAAGTTTTGTCTGGCTGTGCATAACAGTGCAACATGGTACAAGCTGGTGCTTGATTTCCAATCTCCATGTATATGATGCATTGAATACTACATTACTTTGAAGGCTGTTTGTCTATTGCGCATGCTTTGCAAGCACTCTGCGTGATGCAAAAGGTTGTTCAAAGGAGCCTACAAATTCCAAAGATATATCTATGACAACCTTAATAGTATTTTTTATCAATGATATAGGATAAGTGGCAACCACCCTGAGCAAAAGCAAATTCAACTAAGATTATAGAGTCTATAATCTTCATACAACATCAGGGTGGTTAACTTTCATGAATAGGGACATTTCTGGCAGACCTGCCCCAGTACATGGACCACCAGTTGAAAAGCACTGATTCAGACTACTCAGAACAACCCTATAGTGTAAGTGCTCTATTAGCCTATTTTATAGGTAATAGTATAAATTAATCCTGTAGCTAATGATTACTTGATCACTTGGTATATCATGGCAATGATCCAGTATACCAAGCTATGCCTTATGTATATGAGACTTAGAAAAATGAGGCTCAGTTAATATGTCTAAGTTAATGTGGCTAACACATTGTGTCCGTAAAGTCGTGGTGCACTTTTGACCATGTGACCGGTCAAAAGTGCACCATGACTTTACAGACACACTGTAGAAGTTTGAGCTTAGATTTAAAAGCCAGTTTGAGTTTTCACAAAGTAAACCAATTTATGCAACATATAATCACCACCCAGAATAGAAAATGGAACAAAACCAGTATTCCAGAAAATCTCCTATCCTCATTTCTTGCCACTTCCTTCTGGTACCCAAAGATAAGCACTATCTTATCTCCCATTACCATCAACTCATTTTGCCTGTTGTTGAACTTTACATGAATGGTTACCATGCAGAAAGCAATAATCTGTATCTGGTTTATTTCCTTAGCATTAATTTTACTTAATCAAAACTCTTCTGTTTTTGTATTTGGCAATAGTTTGTTCATTACTACGTAATATTCCATTACCTGGATGTATTACATTACACTTTATCCATTCTACCGTTGATGAACATTTTGTTATGCACTGAGTTTTAAAATATTTTTATTGCTGTAAATTATTTTTGGTGTCTTTTATTTTTATTTTTTTATTTATATTTTTTACAGGGACAGAGAGAGAGTCAGAGAGAGGGATAGATAGGGACAGACAGACAGGAACGAAGAGAGGTGAGAAGCATCAATCATTAGTTTTCGTTGCCGTTGCGACACCTTAGTTGTTCATTGATTGCTTTCTCACATGTGCCTTGACTGTGGGCCTTCAGCCGACCGAGCAACCCCTTGATGGAGCCAGCAACCTTGGGTCCCAGCTGACGAGCTTCTGCTCAAGCCAGATGGGCCCCGCACTCAAGCTGGCGACCTCGGGGTTTGAACCTGGGTCTTCCACATCCCAGTCCGACGCTCTATCCACTGCCCCACCACCTGGTCAGGCAATTTTTTGTGTCTTTTAAAATTGCACAAATGTATGTACTTCCTAGAAGTGAAATTGCTGGATTGTGTGGTATGCATATAATCAGCTTTTGTAAGCACTGTTAAACAGTATTATTTCAAGGTAGTTTTAACCTTGGACACCTCCTCAGCAATAGTGGTGAGTTCTAATTTCTCTCCATCTTTGCTAATATTATGGTGTGTTTTCCTCTTCAGTTTAGCTATGCTGGTGCCTGTGTAGTTGTATCAATTTATATTTTAAAACATATTTCACCAATAATTAATGAGGTTAAATAAAACCATTATTTTTAAAATGTTTGTGTAAATATTTTCCCACTTATCTACTGAACTCTATTTTTCTTCTTGATATGTAGAATACATTTAGTCGTCTATTTATACATTTAAGATTGTGAATTATGCATTCTTCTATGTGAGTTATATTTCATTAAAAATAATTTAGTAACAAAATCAATCTGATACCAGGGATTTTATATTTAACCAGTAAGTTCACATTTGCTTTACTTTTATTATTTATATATTCTTTTTTTTTTTTTTTTTTTAAGATGAGAGAAGGGGAGAAAGTGAGGCAGTTGCCGAATGTGCCCTGACTGAAATCCACCAGCAACACCATCTGGGGCTGATGCTTGAGTATCAAGTTATTTTTAGCACCTGATACATCTATCCTTAGTGCCCAGGACCACATTTAAACCAATCAAGCCACTGGCTACAGGAGGTGAAGAGGGAGAGAATAGGGAGAGGGAGAGGAGAGAAGCAGATGGTCACATTTTCTGTGTGCCCTGACCAGTAATTGAACCAGTACATCCACACACTGAGCCGATGCTCTATTCACTGCACCAATGGCCAGGGCCTTATTATTTATATCTTAATTTCATTCTATTTGATGCCTCCCCAAAATATTCGGTAAATAATTTGCATCATTATTTTCATTTTTTATATAAAAAAAGGAGAACTTAGGGAAGTAAACTCTCAGAGACAATAAAGTAATGGTGTTGGTCCTGGGAGCCATATCCTCCAGCTTCCATATTTACGTTTCATCCACATTTTTCAACAACAGTTTTATTAAGGTGTTATTGACATATAACATGTATTATTTCAAAGTATGCAACATAAGGAATGATTTGCTATATACATATATTATAAAATGATTACCACAATAAGTTTACTTAACATTAATCACCTCACATAGCTAAATATTTTTTGGTGTGATGAGAACTTTTAAGATCTACTCTCATAGGAACATTGACACATATGTATGTATGTATGTATGTATGTCTTTTACAGTGAGAGACAGGAAGGGAGAGAGATGAGAAGCATCAACTAACGCTGCGGCACTTTAGCTGTTCATTGATTGCTTCTCATATGTGCCTCATGTTGATGATCCCAAGCTCAAGTCAACAACCCTGCTCTCAAGTGAGTGAGCCTATGCTCAAGCCGGATGAGCCTGTGTTCAAGTCAGTGACCTCAGTGTTTCAAACCTGGAACCTCAGCATCCCAGGTCAATGTTCTGTCCACTGTGCCACCACTAGTCAGGCAACACTTACTTTTAATTATTGTAAAAACACTTAACATGAGATATATACTCTCAATAAACTTTTAAGTGCATAACAAGCCTTGATATTATACAAAGATCACTAGAAAATTTTCATTTTGTATAACTGAAATTTCTTTCCCACTGAAGAACTCTCCATTTCTCTACTCCCAGCACACACACACACACTCCTAGCCCCTGCAAACTACCATTCTATTCTGTTTCTATAAGTTTGATTATTTTAAATACTTTATGCAAATTGAATCACACAGTATTTGTCCTGGGAATGGCTAATTTCATGTAGTATAATGTCCTCTAGGTTCATCTATATTGTCGCATATGGCAGGATTTCTTCCATTTTTGAAGCTGAATAATCTTCTATTATATGAATATACCATATAGTCTTCATCCATTCCTTTGTTGGTGAACACTAGGTTGCATCCATATCTTGGTTATTGATAATATGGGAGTGCTAATATTTCCTGAAGACCCTGAAATCATTTCTTGTGGAAATATGCCCAGAAGTGGGATTGCTGGATAGCTCATGATAATTTTTGAAGAATCTCCATAATGTTTTCCTTTATGGCTGCACCATCTCACAGCCCCATAAATACACTACAGGGGCTCTGGTTCTCCAATATTCATCCTAGCACTCCCTCTCCCAGTTTTAATAGCCATTTTTATAGGTATGAGGTAAAATCTTATTGTGGTTTTGATTTTCACTTGCCTGATAATTTGTGATGTTGATAACTTTTTCATATGTTATCAACATATGAAATGGCCAGGGCCTTATTATTTATATCTCAATTTTATTCTATTTGATGCTTCCCCAAAATATTTGGCAAATAGTTTGCATCATTATTTTCATTTTTTTTTAGATAAGAAAAGAAGAACTTAAGGAAATAAACTCTCAGATTTTATATAATGTTGGCCATTTGCTTATCTACTTTGTAAAAAAAAAGTCTATTCAAGTTCTTTGCCCATTTTTAAATCAGTTTATTTGCTGGTTTTGTTTTTTATTTAGCTGTTGAGTTGTAGGCATTCATTTTGTAATTAGAATATTAATCCTTTATCAGGTACATGGTTTGCAAATTTTTATTTTATTTCTTGTCTTTTTATTCTGTTGTTTCTTTTGCTATTGAACTTTTTAGTTTGATGTAGTCCCCCTTATCTATTTTAAATATTGTCGCTTCTGATTTTGGTGTTATATTTCTTACTCACTGTTTAAATATCACCAAGATTCACTCCATGTTCCATCTCCTCCTAGAAGTATTTTCTGACCTTTCTCCATTCTTCTCTGGAATTCTATATAACCAGTTCTTCATATCATTGATGTCATTATAACAATGACTTAAATCATTGGTTAGTTTTTAGTACATAAACTTATTTTATCTCCCCAAATAAGTCTTGAGGACAAAGCTCATGTCCCTCATTGGCTTGTCTCCTCCATGGCTATGGGTCATATAGCATTTATCATCATATCTAAAAAAAGTTAGGTCATGAAGTTTGGCATCCTTCTCCACCAAGGTAATCAACCAAATGGTCCAGATTCATTGTCTCTAAATGATATTGAGTACCCAATCTTTTGGGGTACTCTGGAAGAAAAAATGGTGAAAAGGCTCACCAAATTTGATGTATAAAGCCTAGTCAGTGACAAGAGTGGGACTGCTGGGACCAAAATTTTCCAAGTGAAGAACACACTTCCTTAATGGTGAAATGTGAGACAGCATAACTGCCTGAGGAAGGCATTTTGGGTCCTGTCTGTTACTGCTGAAATCGTATGCTATGGAATTCAGCTGATTCTGTCTATTGAAAAGGCCATCTGGGAGAAGCAGCAGAGGGAAGAATAGGTAGAAAGGGCTACTATTAGATACAAATTAAAGAATAATAGACTTGGGGGAGGGGGACTAGATATATTTACATTGATAGAAGAAAAATTAAATTACCACATTGTCAATATGGTGCCTTAGAAAATATCTAGTTGAGGCTCCCAGAATAATAGATGATTATTTGAACCATACAACAATGTGTCCCAGTAAAGCATTTGCAAACAATTTTCATTTCCATGTTTATATTCAAAAATCTCATAGAAAATATACAATCTCAAATTTTTGGATTCCATTTGCACCAGTCTTTGTTTTCTTGGCTCCTTCCCAAGGTGCCACCTTGCCTCATAGTCTCAGCAGCCAACCCCCACTAAACAAGAGGGAGACTCTGACCTTCCCAACAGGACACAACCTTGGCTTCCTTTCTCCAATCTGTTACTTCAGACCTGGGGCCAGAGTAAGGAAAGCCAATCAAAATGCCTGTTTTTTGTAAAAGCACTGTCTGCTTTTGTTAATGCTTGCAAGCTGGGGACAGTGAGGGGTGCTACTTAGAAAACGGGCCTGACAATGACTGGTCTCAGCAAACTCAGAGAGGGTACACTGTATGACAATGAGGTTGACTAGCTCCTCTCACTCGCTATGTTCAAGCCCAGAAGGAACCAAAGGGAGATAAAGTCTTGGCAACAGCCAGCTCCCTGATCTTAACCTGCCTCATCCTTTGTTCCCTGTGCCAAGCAGAATGCCAGCTGGACGTGCCCCAATTACTGTGGTCAATCAAGTACAAAGCACTTTTAGGACAGAGATTTGTTTTTTCTTTTCCCAGACTGCTGTGAAGTCAGCTGTGCAGTCTGTATAAATGTGACCTAGAGCCCTTCATGTGCCAGATGTGAACAGATGTGCACTTAGCACGAGTTCTTTATGCCAACCACCAGCTAGTGGAGCAGCTGATTAGAAGAGACAAGATAGAAGGAAAAGTAAATGCGACTCTGTAACTGGCTAACACAGCAATATAACCTTGCAAGCTAAGCAAAGGTTGGGGATGCAGGTAAAATAGGACCAGGTTTGAATAAGCAAGGTCAAGGAAAAACAAACAAAGACAATAAAAAGGAAGACCGGAGAAGAATGGTAAACCTTTATTTATTCAATCTTTTGGGTCTTAAGAAGGTACTGGTGAGCCAAAACACTGCAAACTTAAATATATGCACATGCACATACATACACAGGTGCATTTATTTTAATGCTGAGGGTATCGGAAAAACAGCATCTATACTACTAACACTGAAATGCAGGCTTCTATCAGAGTGTAGGATGCTAAAGGAGGTGATCTCTGACTTTTGCATAGCCTAGGGTGCAATAAGGACTTTGGTTTTGGGTAGGTAGGCAAAAGAGTCATGGAAGGAGGTGTAACTTTAATATAATGTAGTTTGACTGACAGTTCAGAAGGAGCTCCTTCTAAGATGTGCTGGAAAGGTAGAGAATGTAGGCAGGAGGACCAACTAGAAACCTAAGACAACAGCCTAAGTCAAAGTGATGTAAGCTCTGAACTGAGGCATAAGGCGGGACCAAAGGGCAGTAGGACCTGAATGGAAACTCTATAGGGATTAGTGTATAAAGGTTATGGATTATTCTTGAAGGGGATAATTCAAGTAAGATGACAATATTTAAAGTGTGAGTATCTGAAGACAGAGGGAGGAGTAAACCAGTCTTCAATAACTGCCTGCTCAGGTGGTTGTTACTATGTTGTTTAACCCTCACAACAACCTGATAAACTAGTTAATATGACCCTTTTCCCTCCTGCTTTGTATTTGTGTCTTAGCAGTAGTGGCCATCCATGTGCAAAACTGTCCTGTGTTCCCAGGACTACGTGATTCTGTGGAGCAGGGCTTTCAGTGCCAAAGTGGGAGAATTCCTGAGCAAGTGGGCACAAGCTATCCCTCCAGCACTTGAGCTCCATGTTTCAATCGCTTGGTCAAATTTGCACACTCTCTCTCCATTACCCACACTCTTCTCCCCACACCACACTGATGCTCAAGGGAAAACCATCCTATTACCCAGAAGAGCAATGCAGAAGAAAGAGCACATTTGATTCTGATCAGGGAAGCGATGGTAGCAAATCACATGTTTATTTTTGGAAAATTAAAATTCGACTTTTCTAAGACAGAGGCTTTCATTACTAACTGTTTGAGTCTTTTTCTCTGGTGCCCTCAATATTCATCAGAGCTTCCTTCCTCATTTTGTTTAAAGGCTCGATGTAGAGTGGCTAGTTATTTATTTATTTACTTTGGACTAGATAATTGTCCATATTGTAAGCTTAGGATTCAAACCCTCCATAGAGGTGTGAAATGCATCTAATGAATACATATCTGCCTGGTTAATACCAGATCTGCCCATGTCAGGTTGTCTTCTGACTTTTCTCCAGAAAACCATGAGAGGTCTAGCATCTGTCCAGGTCAGGCTGCAGCTGCTGGATGGCAATGGGGTGAGGTTGAGACGAGGTACTGTGAATGGGATCCAGGGAGGGTTTGATGCATCTCATCACTTCCCTTGCCTGGAATCCCTGCTCATTTCCTTACCAGGTCAGAATAAATGAGACTGGGGGTATCAGAACCATTGGGAGTCTGTAAGAAATTCAAACTCATGATCACACCCCACATGTACTGAATCAGAATTGTTAGGTCCCCAAAATGTGTAATTTTAAGTTTTCTAGGTGATTCTCATCTTCATAAAAGTTTCTAAAATCTATGGGCCAAGAGACCAAGTCAAGGGTATCCTGTAGGTACGTGTAGAAGGCGCCTGCAGCAACTACTCAACTTCAACAAAGCAGCCCTAAATAACACATACAAGGATGGATGTGTGCATTGCAATAAAGCTTAATTAATGAACACAGAAATCTGAATTTCTTAAAATTTCCACTTGCCTCAAAATACTAGTCTTCTTTTTATGTCAAAATACGTAAACACCAAACCATTGCTAGCAATTTCATGGCACAAATATGAGCAGGCGGCATTGGCCTGAGCTAAAGTTGAAGGAATCCTATATTTGATCATCTAGATTGGGTACGGGGACATGAGGACAGAGACAGACAATGGGGAATTTCCATTAGTCAATAGCAAAATGTTCACAAAATACCAATGAGCTGCTAGAGTCCTGTTGCTAAAGAAAATACGAATTTCATAGCCATCGCATCCCAGAGTCGTCTCTTTCCGGTATCAGAGCATTGGAAACACTATAAATATGCATTAATATGGGTTGGTTACATTAAATGTGGTATAGCCATGCCTAGTCATTACAAATGATTGAGGGAGGAACATTTAAAGACCAAAATGGATATTGAATTTTATTGAAGAATTAGTTATAATTTTTACCAATTGTAATTACATTTAAGTATAATTATATATACAATTACAATTATATATAGAATATATAAATACATATATATAGTTAGGTTTTTGTTTTTTAGAAACAGAAATATTCCTTGAGTAAATTATGTAATGTCAGAAATAGACTTTGCTTCAAAATAAGGTGGAGAGTGGGTTATACATGTGAAAGAAAAAAAAACTGCCCATGACTTTATTGTGGAAAGTATTTGATAGGCATGTAGGCTTAGAATTTTATTTTCCATATTTTGTTTTCATTTAAAATTGTTTATATAAAAAAATAATTTTATCCCTCTAAAATGATGACGGAGGCAGATGTTGATGTGAAACAATGTGCATGCTAGGCTGTTTACTGACATAAAAGCAGGCTACAGAGTAACATGTAGAGCAGGGGTGCCCACACTTTTTCAGCTTGCGAGCTACTTATAAGATGACCAAGTCAAACTGATCTACCTACAATAAAAATGCAAAACATAAATTTATTTTTTCTATATTATCATTATTGAAGTTACTATTATTGCTACTTAATATTGTGTATTCTTCTTTCACCTTTCTCCTTCTCAGCTCTCTTTTCGGAGGAAAGTCAATGTCATAGTTTTTATGAACAGTCCGAAAAAGACGCTCCACATTTCCCTTCTTTGGAATAGCAATGGCACACAGACAGATGAGGCAAACACACTTAGAATATGACATAGTGAAAAAAATGCCCTCCCATTCTGTATGAAAGTGGTAGGTTTTAGGCTTCTTACTTGGACCAGCTACGGCACTCATTTTTATACCCTTTGTTGTATTTAGTTTAAATAAATTGAAGGCTAACTACGCAGCAATGTAACTGAACAAGTTAGCACGGTTTAACGCACATGCGTAGGGTGTCAAAAGTTCAGACATCAGATTGGCTGCTCTGTATGCCAATCAAAAGACAAATGTCTTTTTAATGTCATGCGATCTACCCACACTTCATTCACGATTGACCAGTAGATCGCTATCGACGTACTGAGCACCCCTGATGTAGAAGATGGTGCGTTTCTGCGTCTCCCTAACGCAGTGGTTCGTAACCTTTTTTGAGGTACCGAACCTACCAGTTTCATATGTGCATTCACCGAACCCTTCTTCAGTATAAATAAAATATGAGGGTTTTTTTTCCAAATTCAAGACATAGGTATATGTTTTTTTACTGGTGCACAAAATGAGCCATGCATGAACATCACCTTGCTCAAAGAACAAAACCAACAAAGTGCATGAGCTCACAACAAATTACGCTATTACTTTATTCTGGCCTCCGCGGCAGAGGCTTCTATGAACCCCTGAGACCGACTCATCGAACCCCTAGGGTTCGATAGAACCCAGGTTAAGAACCACTGCCCTAACGGTTCTGCACCAGGTAGACTCTTGACATTTCAGTCTCTGTCTCACAACCCTCCACCTGTCTTTCTAAATTACAGCTTAGATCTTTACTCACCTGTTTAGAAAACTCTAGATGGCATTATTTAAAAACTAATAAGTGTCAAATCCAAATTCCATAGTAGAGCATTCAAGTTCCTTCAAAATATGCCCATAATGTACTTTTGCAGGTATTTCTCATTCCACCCCTCTTTTTTTTCTTTTCTTTTTTTTTTTTTTTGTGACAGAGAGAGAAAGAGAGAGAGAGAGAGAGAGAGAGAGATGATAGACAGGGACAGACAGACAGGAAGGGAAAGATATGAGAAGCATCAATTCTTCATTACAGCACCTTAGTTGTTCATCAATTGCTTTCTCATATGTGCCTTGACCAGTGGGCTACAGCAGACTGAGTGACCCCTGGTTCAAGCCAGTGACCTGGGGTTCAAGCTGGTGAGCTGTGCTCAAACCAGATGAGATCATGCTCAAGCTGGCAACCTCAGGGTTTCGAACCTGGGTCCTCTGAGCCCCAATCCAACACTATTCACTGTGCCACTGCCTGGTCAGGCTCCCTTTTTTTTTTTTTAAGTGAAAATTGAGGAGGCAGAGAGACAGACTCCCGCGTGCACCCTAACTGGGATCCACCCAGTAATCCCCCTATGGAGTGATGCTGTGCTCACCTGGGGCCACTGCTCCATTGCTTGAAAACTGAGCTATTTTAGCACCTGAATCAAAGCCATGAAGCCATCCTTGGTGCTCGGGGTCAACTCGCTCTAATCGAGCCATGGCTGTTGGAGGAGAAGAGAGTGATGGAGAGAGAGAAGGGGGAAGGGTGGAGAAGCAGATGGATACTTCTTCTGTGTGCCCTGACTGGGAATCAAACCCAGGACATCCACACACTAGTCCGATGCTCCTCCACTTAGCCAACTGGCCAGGGCCACACTCCTCTTTTTCAATACATACTATACTTTATAGTAATATCATTATCTGCTTGGGATTTAAAGTCATGAAGCCATACAATAACCAAGTCCTGGCCCTGAAACTGGCTTTATGTCTTTGAACACATCCCTCTGCCTCTCTGAGCTTTAATAAACTCATAAATGGGATCCTAACTGTGCTTATCACACATGGCTGTTGTGGGACACCAAGTAACATAATACATGAAAATTGTTTATTGTTTTTTGGGGGGGGGATTTTTTTAATTAACTTTAATGGGGTGACACCAATAAATCAGGGTACATATGTAGAATGAAAACATCTCCAGATTATCTTATCATTCAATTGTGCTGCATATCCATTACCCAAAGTGAAATTGTCCTCTGTTACCCAATTTCTATCTGGTTTTCCCTGTACCCCTCCCCTTCTCCCTATCCCACCCTCCTTTCCCTCCCCCCACCCCGTAACCACCACTCTCTTGTCCATGTCTCATAGTCTCACTTTTATGTCCCACCTATGTATGAAATCATGCTGTTCTCAGTTTTTTTTTCTGATTCACTTATTTCACTCCGAATAATGTTATCAAGGTACATCCATTTTGTTGTAAATGATCCGATGTCATCATTTCTTATGGCTGAATAGTGTTCCATAGTATATATGTACCAAAGCTTTTTAATCCACTCGTCTTCTGATGAACACTTGGGCTGGTTCCAGATCTTCGCTATTGTGAACAATGCTGCCACGAACATGGGGGCGCATTTCTTCTTTTCGAACAGTGTTATGGTGTTCGTAGGGTATATTCCTAAAAGTGGGATAGCCGGGTCAAAAGGCAGTTCGACTTTTAATTTTTTGAGGAATCTCCAAACTGTTTTCCACAGTGTCTGCACCAGTCTGCATTCCCACCAGCAGTGCAGAAGGGTTCCCTTTTCTCCACATCCTCGCCAGCACTTATTCTGTGTTGTTTTGCTGATGAGTGCCACTCTGACTGGTGTGAGGTGATATCTCATTGTGGTTTTGATTTGCATTTCTCTAATGATTAATGATGTTGACCATTTTTTCATATGCCTATTGGCCATCTGTATGCCCTCTTTGGAGAAATTTCTATTCATTTCTTTTGCCCATTTTTTGATTGGATTGTTTGTCTTCCTGGTGTTGAGTTTTATAAGTTTAGCGTGAAGGTTGACACTGAGATTAATTCAAAGAATGTAATTATTAATAATTACAACTATTTAGCCAGTTATTTCTTCATTAATTCAATAAATATTTATTGACCTATCATTAAATACCAGGCACTATCCTAGGCTGATACTGTAATAGTCACCACTCCAAAAGGATATCATGTACTTTTATAGTGTTATGCCTTTGCTGAACCATTATAATTTTATGATTTATCCTTCTCACTTCTCTGATACATTTATACTTATTTGCTCTCATGACTGAATTGATGCATTTCTCTCTACTGTTTCCCTAAGAATTATTCATATCTTCTTTCTCCACATTATCTTACCACTCTGTTCGATCCATGACTTTAATAGTTATAAGCTGGCTTCTTGACTTTTGTCTACATATTAGCCTTTTCTCATAGACTGTAAGATCTTTTAAGGCAGAATCCATTTTTAATTTAGTTTTATATTTTCAGAATCTAGAATAGGACCCAGTTAGCTGTCCCTTAGGGATCCTCTATAAAAGGATATAGCTCTCCTTTAATCGTGGGAAATGAGGTCACCAGTGAATAGCTGTCATGATCAGTGAATATTAAAGCAAAGGAGTCTGATAAATTATAAAAATTAATCTCTCCCCTGTTTGGATGGCCACAATGAACATCAGTGAAGTACATAAAGGTTCATGACTTTCAGTTCACTCATTCATTCATTCATTTATTCATTCATTTCATAAATATGTACTTTGCATCACTCTGTGCTTAACTCTACCAAAAACTCAAGTCAGCAGAGAGCTCTTTCCATGGCACCATGTGCTCTCTGTTTCTAATAAGAGACCTTTTCCAGGGGTCCATGTGACTATGAAGGAGACACATGGCTGTCAGAATGGGGGACACCTCCATAGAAAGGAGAAGTGGGTGAAGAAAGATGGTGTCCAAGAAACCGCACTTGGTTGAAGTCACCTTTTGTTCTGGGCTCAAACTTGTGAATTACTTTCAGCCAGGCTTGTGGATTCCTATTCTCTATCCCCAGTGCTTTCTTACTAGCAGTGATCCAGAGAAATAATCTAAACATCTGCTTTTCTGCTTCCCCATGTTTACAGTGGATTAGACGAGCCAATGATTCAAAATTTGGTTAGGTCACAAGAACAAATGGAGGGAAAATTGCACACATGCAATACACTTACACACATACACACAACCACAAATACACAATTTTGCAGCATTCATGGCATCACTGCTTCCTAGGGGACATGTTTCCCAGATTAAGAAATCCTAGATTCAAGGGCCTCCAAGACACATCAAATTATGTAACTATACCTTGTCAGTTTTGTTCAAAATGTTCTTTCCTGATGGATCTTTCAAACATAGGGTGTGATGGAGAACTCCTACTCTAGTACTCTAGCCTGCCTCTCTGTCTCCCTCGGCACAAATGCACAAAAGAAAGCACTGGGCAAGCAGATGTGCATCCAGCCATCATGGTCTGAGGGTGGTGGAAAACGGGGATTCCAGGCATAGCGCAATATACGTCTCCTGCCTGCCTTGCTGGGTTTCACTTATTGAATTAGGACAAATTGGAACTTTCATAAACTGTGATATAAATCATTATCTCGAGTTAGCAGATGCAGTCGCACCAGGGTAGAGCACTGTTAATAACTCTGCTGGATTAGGACTGATTGGAACAATTTGAAACTTGTTTCTCTCAGCTTGATCAGCCTCATTGTAACCACGGCAATTATCCCATTTCATTTTCAATGGCTCAGCACAGGCATGTTGCTGCTTCATCTCCATCCTTCTTAATGAAGCCTGCTTAGACTTTTGTTCATTTGTCAAAGAGCTATCCTACGCAAACAATAAGTGACTCCACCCCTTGGAGTATAAGGTAGATTCTTGCAAGGCTGAAATCTCCAAAGGGGTCCACAAACACAAGGCATGTGTTGGTGAATTTCATAAATTTATTTATTCATTTCATCCTTTCACATCAGAGCAGCTGCTACATGCCAAAAATTGATGTGTTAGGCTGGGGAACATCTAGAATTAGAATAAAATATATTGTGTAACACCTGTGTCAGTGCTATTTCTTCTGATGGGTACATATATTTGAGGGCAGAGAACATCCTTTAATATGGATGTGATATATTTATATTAAATGGCTATAATGTATCAGTTCTCTACAATCGTCCAGGAACTAAGGTAACCAGTATGTATCTAGGAAGCTCAAGGCAAGACATGCCACAGAGTTGCAAAGGGGGTTTATAAGAGGGAGCTCCATCTTTGTGCTGAAGTGACCAGGAAAGACTCTGTAGAGGCAGAGGCATAAAGCAGGTCTTAATTGACAGAGTGGAGTGAATCTGATAGGTGAAGAATGAGAAAGTGTACTTCATACAGAGAGAAGAGCATGATCCAAAGATACCTTTCGTTACTTTGTGGAAACCCAGATGAAATATTAGGTGACATGGATAGGGTGGAGAATTGACAAATAAGGATTCCTTTTAAAACCTTGAAAGCTTGAACTAGTTTCCAATGAAATATCAATACAAATTAAACATGTATTCAGCATTCAGCATATTTGTGATTTTCAAGGTCCATGAGGTTCTAGACCTCTACTTCTCTTTAATTGTGCTTACATTGGTTTATGTAACTAAGTTACAGGTTACATTATATTCTGACACCTCGATCTACTACAGCATACTTACCATTAAAGGCCTAATTCACATCTATCACCATACAGTTTCCCCTTTTGCCCTTTTCCTACTCCCTTCCCCTCTGGCAGCTGCCAACTCTTGTCTGCACTTAAAAGTTCGTTTCTATTGTTTATTTGTTTTAAATAGTCCTCACATGAGTTAGATCATATGCTATTTGTCTTTCTCTGTCTGACTTATGTCACTTAGCATGATACTCTCAAAGTCCATCCATGTTAACCCAAACGACAAGATTTCACCTTTTTACGGCTGAGTAGTATTGCAGTGCACATAGAAACCACATCCTCTTTATTTTGTCAGACATTGATGGGCACTTTAGTTGTTCTAGGTCTCTACTTTTATTTTAGTGCTCAATTTTACATAATGGTTTTTCTCAGTGCTTTAATGAATACAAAGACAAATAAACCTCAATAATTGTGCCTCCTATTTAAGAAGATGAAACAGGTTTCAGGTTGGAAATTTATATCAAAATGCAAACAAGGAGGTTAAGAAGACATTGGTGGACTTAACAAAGCATTTTTCCTTTCTGTCCTTTACTCCCACACTTCACCTGGCCAATACTGACTGGAAGGTATTTCCATAGAGACAGTGAGAAGGCCATCCTGTTTTATCTTGCATTCCAAATCAAGTACTCCTGGTTTTGATTTAATACTACAGTGTTCTCTAAAACACTTTTTATAGCCTGTGATATCATATCATTTTGCAGGGATAGTTTATTGTCAGAAATGTGTGTGTGTGTGTGTGTGTGTGTGTGTGTGTGTGTGTGTGTGTGTATATATATATATATATATATATATATATATAGAGAGAGAGAGAGAGAGAGAGAGAGAGAGAGATAAATATATTGCATACACTCACCTTCTAAAATGAGAAATAAAATTTCCCTAAAAATGTTAAGGGTTTCATATTTCTTTGCTGGATCTTATTCCTTGCTTTCATTCTTAATCCCACCCTGAGGTAAACACTGTTCTCAATTTGGTTTCTTTTCCTATGCTTACACAATCCACAGTAGCTAATGTAGTGTACTAACACTCCACTTCCTTTGTCCACTCATGGAAGCCTTTGAGATGCAGTGATTTGGATAGCTATATCTTTAGCTCATTCACTGTTACTGCTACATGGTATTCCATGTGGTTAAAGTAGGCTGTGCATGTAAACTTTTGTATATTTGCCTCTGCAACAAGAGACTAATCTCCACAGTATCTTAAGGTTGGCTGCCTTCATCTTCGTATTCTCAGTCCCTACACAGTGCCTGATGCAGAGTCAAGGTGAGGTGACTACATGCTGAATGATGGACATGTCCATGAGTGAACAAGAAATTCATTCCATAAGGACATTGTGGGAAGTTAAGATAGCATTCAAGCCGCAACATTTACTTTATTTATTTTTCATTTGGAGGGTTGGATTTATGATTTTAAAATACCACAAATGGCATAAATTAAAGACAAATATGGGAATATAATAGGTTGGCAGTGACCTATGTAAAAGAGATAAGTGAAAATTTGAGCTTCATAGAATTTAGAGGTCTTACATGATAAAAGATTAGCAACAACATAAACAGGAGGCCTGTGATTTCCCTACCAGTTTGCTTTGGTGACAGTGGAGGGTTCTGTTCCATACTTACTGATAATACGGAAAAGGGAGCAGGCTCCTCCTTGATTTTTGTCAACAGTGAGAAGAGTTGAAACATCACAGTATAATGGCAATTTAAATAAGATGGAGTCTTCTCCAAACCTATCATTTCATTTTCTAATACTTTAACCTCTGCAACTGACTATCACCCCACCCCCACCCCTATTCCCATATGGTCTTGGTCAGAATTTGGCCAGTGACAGGGAGCTCAATACCTTCTTGGGCAACCTCTCTAGCTCTCTGACTTTTATGAATCTATTTTTGGTAATGGATTAGATAATAATAACAACAACAACAGAGATAATCGCTTTTAGAATACATGCTATGGGCCTGGCACGCTCTAAGCTAAGTGCTTTCTATGAACTTGTATATTTAATCCATATAGTATCTCTATGAACCACAATAGACACAATATAGTTTCATTAAATACTGAATGAAGGAATACCATCTTATCCCTCCTTGACAAGGAAGGAAATATAAGTATTAAAAAAACAGCTTTTGCACAGTTAGTAAGAGGCAGTGTTGTTATCCAAATCTCATCTTGACTCAACAGTCAGAGAGACTGACAGCCATAATGTGCAAAGCTCCCAAAGAGAAATGCCTGCCAATAACTGTCTACTGGTGATTTTACTTCTGGACATCAGACCAACCTTAAATATTCTTTCTCGTGTCAACATCTGACATATTTGAAGATAGTTAACTTTGACCTCACAATATATCTTCTTTCTAATTATCCCAACATTCTTTGTTCCTTCCAAAAATTTTTCCTTAGACATAGTTTTCTTTATCTGCATTGTTTTTGTATGGGATTTAGAAATGAACTAGGTCAGACTGAATTCCGTCAAGGCTAATTAGGAGCTGAAACCCTCCAACAAAGTTGCTCTATTTGGCACCCAAAATCTTAGTAATGTATTTTATCTACTGCTGCTACATGTAGCGTTTCTACAAAGACCCTTTCTGTTCTGAGTTACATCTACCCTGAAGTAACTGTTGATTGGCCCTGCCTGCTTAAGGTAGAAAGTCTACCTTTTTGAGAGCCATGACACTAAAACGGGTCACAGGAAATTGCCGTAGGAGTTACCGAGTCCTGAGGGGCATGGAGAATGTGATTAGGGGTCATTATGTCCAAGGTTGTGGGCTAAGATCACACTCATGTATAGATTGCCATGGAAACAGAGCTGAAGTAACCTGCCTCTTTGCCCCTACCTGGACCTCTCCCTGATAAGCTGATTGAAGAGGAGGCTTTGGATGGTGCTCAAAAGAGTAAGTACCCATTAAATGACCTTCTATTTGACAGTTAGGGCCCCCAAATGAAGGCTACAATACAATGAACAAAGGAGAAATGATTGATACCAGTGGGAAAACACAAAATTATGGGATGAAGTGCTGATTACTCAGTAAATTAGAGTAAAATAGAGAGTAATTCAACAAGTGTCAATGTCTAGTTTATTAAAATGGCGCTGATTCCTCACTGCCTAAATTCATCAGAATTACATCCAGAAAAAAATATATGTGTTATGAAGTATTGAAGGAGAGATTTGACTTGTAGCAGGAGAAAATGAAAAGTTGTACTTTAGTTCCATTTGTCTTTCATCCAGCAGAGTCTGAATGTCTTATAGAAGAATCCAAAGAACATGGGCCTTAGAGTGAGAGGATGTTTGCTGAAGTATTTCATTAATTAACAGTATTAAGACCAAGTCTTTTCAACTCTAGGAAGCTCAGTTTCTTTGTCTGTGAAATGGGAATAACTGAAGAAGCAAATATTAAAATGGGCATAATAAAAAAAACTGTAGAAATTTTTTAAATAAAAATTCATTGAGAACTTTTAATGAAAAGTGGGTAAGAGGGTTGTTTCCTATCATCCTATCAAGTCCATTATTAGCTGTGAAACCTTGGGCAAGTCACCTAACTTTTTCTAATCTGTTATTTCTTCTGTCATGTAGACCATCTACCTGAAGGAGGTTGTAATGCTTAAATAAAAAAAAATTACATGTAAAGGGCATACTGCATGCAGTATAAGTGACCTAGTAGCCACTCTACAAATGAGAACAATTATTTTAGAGTTGGGGAAACTGAGGCACAGAGAGATTAAGTAACTCTCATCGTTAATAGTAACTTATTGCCAGAACTTCTTTCTGGTGATGGGAGTAAACAAATGAACACAACAAGTAAATTATACACTGTTCTGGAAAGTACAAAGTGCCTTTCTAGAAGAAAATAAAATGAGCACCCTGACAAGCAATTGGGAGTGTTAAACGGGCAATGAGGGGTAATTAATATAAATGGGTGAGCAGGATGCACCTCATTGAGAAAGCTATGTTTGAGCAACACCCTGAAGGTGGAACATATGCTTATTTCACAAAAGACAATGTCAGAGTAGGGAAGGGTCCTAGGCTTTCCAAGTGGGGATGGCGATGGCTCCCTTGACCAGAACAGAATGAGTTAAATAGAGGAAGTGAAGAAAAAAGAACAGTGTCTAGTGGTCAGAATGTGTATGACTTGATGACCCCTGTGAGGATAATGGCTTTTACTGAGAAATGGAGAACTCTTCTAGGGCTTGAAACATAATAGTGACATAATCTCACTTATGTTTAAAAAGGAAGTAAGTTATAAGTGTAAAAGCAAAATGCATCTATCCTAAAGCATGCACACACTCAAGGAACAGAGGGCACCTGATCTCGTCTTTGGAAAACTTCTGTGTTATTTCTTACAACTGCATGTGAATCTATAATTATCTCAAAGTAAAACTAAAATAAAATAAAACTAATAGGAAAAGCAGGTAAAGAAATTTTTGACACCCCAGGGATCCCTTTTAGGACAGAACCCCACAATTCAAATAAACTGGAATCACAACTTAACAGAAAATGGACAAGAAAGAGAAAAGAAAGGGAAAATCTAGAGCAGTGTCCTCTGAAACTGTAGCCACTGACCACATGCAGCTACTCAGCAGCTGAACTATGGTGTGACTAAAATGTACGCTAAGTATAAAATACACACCACACTTTGAGGATTTAGTAGAGAAAAAAAACTGTAAAAAGTGTAATTTTTTTTTTCATTAATGACTTTGTAAGGATTATGTGTTGAAATGGTAGCATCTTGAATAGATGGGGTTAAACAAAACTTATTTTTAAATTCGGAAGAGACAAAAACCTTCTGGTAAATGAAACCAGGCAAACAAAATGATAAATGATGATGAAGTAATTGTAAATGAGGAAGCCATGGGAACAGGATCAGGGGTGAACACAGATTCCTATTTCATGTATAATTAAAGTGAAACAACAGTGAACATGGTTGCTTCAGACCAGAAAATGTAAAAGTTGTAAACCTTACTAATAATAGCACATGAGAGAGGGAGGACTGGAGACGGAGGAAAAAAGGGAGAAGATATGGAAATGCTACTTGTCTTATAGCAGAGGGTCAATAGATCGGTCCAACTGATAATGTATATAGCTTTTTGTTTGTTTGTCTGTTTTTAAGATATTAACAACTTAAAATGTCTTCTAACTTTTTTCCCTTAAATCTAGAAATATTTTAGATGCTAATATCCTCTTGTGGTGAAATATTGTATCTCTCATTCATCATTTCTTTTCACGTTTTCTTTAATATATGTTTTTCTGAATGTTAAATTTAAGTAAAACAAATTTCTCATTTTATTCAAGTAACCCATACAATAACATCACATTTTTATCTGTTTGTCTTCCTACTAATCTATATATTTCTTTATGGTCCTTAGAAAAGAATACATACATCTATATAATCCTAAGAAAAATGAATAGAGTGACAGGCATCAAATAGTAATGAGAGTTGTTACTGGGTGGTGAAACTTTAGGTAATTTCTCACTTTCCACTTTACACATTTTTGTATTACTTGCTTCTTTTTATAATTATTTAATCACTCAGACCACTTTTCTAAAGCCATTGATGAATTTTTAAAGACTCCTCTGGCAGCTACATTGAGAACTGACTCTAAGTGGACTAGAGTTGATACAGAGAAAGTAGTTTGCAGGCTATCACAGAGGAAACAGAAATGAATGGTACACATGTACCCTCATTTCATTAGCATCCAGAATAGGAGCATGTGCCATTTAAAAATCCAGAGAACTAAAAAATAATAAGTCTTAAGTGTTTTTAATGTAAGATTTAAAAAATAGTTGGGTTAGAAAATAAATTTGAGGAAACTGCTAAAAAATTAACAAAAGAATAGGTATAGAAAACAGAAATGAGAGTATCATTAGAGGTTCCATCTAGGAAGCCCCAGATGTAACTAATAAATATGGAAAGACAGACTATAAAAGAGGTGCAAACAGGAAATTATATAAAACATTCAAGAAATGAAGGCATTAGATCTGAGATTGAAGGGTTATGCCAAGTTCTCATCCAAAGAATGAAAAAATGTCCACACCAAGACACATCGAGTATATTTTGAGGATGCAGAGAAGAGTCTCTAACATCTTCCATAAAGAGAGCCAGCATTCTTCTGCCCAATCTTTTACCATCACCATATAAAATGAAATGGCGTCGGCAGCCCAGAATTAGAAGGCTACAGAAGAATTCCATCAAAATCCTTTCCAGCAATACTAAACTTTAAAATACAGATAATCCATGATCATGGGTCAGGGTAGAATAAAGACATTTTTAGAGAGGCAAGATCTTATAAATATACCCCACCTGCAGAAGATACTGGAAGATGTGCTCCTACAATACAGGAGTATAAACCAAGAAAGAAAAAATACAGTATCTTGAACAGAAGATTCAATTCAAGAAAGAGAATAAGGCAATTGAAACATGATGATGAAAGAGACCCCCAGATAATTCTATGAATTCCTGCTAGAGAATAGCTAAGCTCAGATCTGAGCAGGTCAGAGAATGAGAGAGGGAGTTGATTAGAAGTACATACATATTATGGTGCTTGAGTTTAATAAGAGAAGTTCTATGGTTAGATTTCTTGGGAACTTTCAGAATGAAATAATGCCTTAAAACTAAGAAAATGTTAAAAATAAAGCAATTATCAGTTCCAGAGGAAAAAAAGTTAGAGAAAACAGGAAATGCAATCACAGGAAATTGTATGTCAGAGCTGTGAGCACTATCTGTATAGTCAAATAATACAAAACAGAAAATATTGTAAGACAGCTATGTGCAGTGATGAATATAGGAGAAGTTTCTGTTTATTCAGGAGAGTAGGAAGGTGGGAGTATTTTTAGAGAGTTAAGTTCTCAATCTCTTTAGTGAAATCAATAGATTTATAAGAAATTTAAAAAATAATAATAAAATGCCCTAACAACATACTATTTTGCAATTAATGTAAATACCAAAAGAAAGTTTGAATAAATACATATGTATGCATTCTTTTTATATGTGTGTCTATATGTATATGTATGTACACATGTGTGTGCTAAGGAAGTGGTGTGCTCTGGCCATTTTCAGGAGTAAACACTAGCAGGACACACAAATAGATACTGATTTTCCACAAATGCAGACAGAGCCAGGAACTCAGCACCAACAGGTGAATGAACGTCCTGAGCATAGAGTATGGAGTACTCCAGGGAATAAGAGAATGGGACGTACCGCTGAGTAGTCCGTGCTTGGCAGCAGATGATATGGGAAGGAGATAGCAACAATCTCCTCGCTATCCTCCCTTTACTCTGTGCATTTCAACGTCCACATCTGTGCTTACCCTGTACTCCTATCTGTAAAACCCACACTCAACATCTTAATGAAAATGTCCCTTCTGCAACACTAGTTTCAATAGCCAACTGTCCCATGAAGCATTTTTAAAATTGCTTGAGACACCAAACTTTTCTGTCTCTAAACTTCTGTAACTCACTTACACGAACATTTCTGCTTTCATTACATGGGTGTTACCTCCCCGGGTAGAGCCTGTTCTTATCACCTCGATCCCATTCCCTTGCTTTATTTTTCTTACTAGCTGGTGTTATTACCCCCAAATAGATCCCCAGTCAGAACAGTGGTATTTTCATTTCAAAGTACCTACAGAATAAGTGGAACATTTAAATGCATATCAACATTTTGGAATGCATATAAAAATTTTGGAAAACTACAAAATTGCAGAATAAAAATTGGGCGCTTTGGAAGAAGGTAGTGGGAAGGGAAGACCATTAAGAACACTTCCCTGTCTAATCTACTTGGATATTTCTGACATATTTTCAAATGGGCAGATTTCATTGTTGTACATTTAAGATGAGAAAAGGTGATTTTTACCATGAAAAACAGAAAGCCTGTCATTAATGAAAAGAAATTACAGTTGATGGAAATGAAGAGTATTGCACTCAATCAAGAAAACCGGAGCAAGCTGTGGTGTCCGAAGTGATTCCTGGAAAGTGAAGTGAGTGTACAAGGGGGAGAGATTAAGGGGACACACCAATGGGAATACTTAGGGCAGATGATTACAGAGACACACAACATAGACATGGAGAAGCATTTAAAGGGAGTCTGGGATGAACTGGACCTCATGGCACACGAGAGCCAAGCCTTCTGGTGGTTGATGGAAAACCTCCTTTGGCAGATACAGCAGTGGGATGTGACTTTGGATCTGCCAAAGAGACTTTTCCCTGTTCTTTGCACAAGAAGACTTCTCAGGAAGTCCCAGATTGGTTAGATAGATTCTTGCTTTTGTTTGTGACTGTTTACAATAGAATCATGAAGACGTCCAAATTTTTCCTTATGTCTTAGTTATCTACCCATGTGTACCCTCCAAAATGACAACAAAAAAAAGAAGAAGAAGAAAAAGAAAATAGCTTGCTTTGCTTTTTTATCACTCATGCTGTGAAAATAAGGAAACAAGAACCATTTACCAGACAGATAAAGGTCTATTTCAAGGAAAATGAAACTGTTACAGGCGGGATCTGTCACAGCACACAGTTCCCTTAGTGTGAAACTGTTAGCGTGGGTAGCTAGTTAGTGAAGGAAGGGAGCTGGTGGAATTGGACACTGAACATGATTTACTAGGGAGCTGAACTGGACATTACGCCTGCTGCACTAGGAAGCCACAGCATTCACAGGCTCCCAGGGGACAGCCGCATCCTCCAGCAAGGGAACTTCATCTCCAAAGTGGGCAGGAAGAATCAGCTACTGGTCATTAGCCAGGATTACTGAGGGAGAAATAAAAACAGCAGGGAATATTCTTTGCTAGGTGCATGTGCTATAAAAGTCATGATGGCCCAGAGGGACGTAAGCACATGTCCATTAGAAAACAGATGACAAAGGAGCACTTGGGGCATGCACAGGAACAGCCAAAATGGTGACATAAAGGGGCAGAGTGTAGACTGAAAACCCAAGGAAAAAGACCAGACTGAATGGAGCTGGGGGTGGGGAGTACCAGCACAAGTCTGGGAAAGATTAGAAAAAGAATTGGGTAGTTTGAAAGAAAGCCTCTGTCTCCCAAGCCAAAGGTAATATAATCAAAACCTAACAAAAGCACATCTTGGTAGCATGGCTCTTTCACATGTTCTCTCCTGCAATAGCAGCTACACGGGTCCAAATGCAACTTAAGTGCAGGCCCAAGAGCAGTCTTGGTGGCAGATATGCAGATGAGGAAATGAGACACAGAGAAGTTCTGCATCTCTGAGCCCTGGCCCTCTGGGCTTGGTGAAGGCCAGTGTGGGCTTGTGGCCCCAGAGACTGAACTTTCTAAAAGCAGGACATTGGCCTGACCTGTGGTGGCGCAGTGGATAAAGCATCGACTTGGGAACACTGAGGTCGCCAGTTCAAAAGCCTGCACTGGTCTGGTCAAGGCACATATGGGAGTTGATGCTTCCAGCTCCTCCCCCCCTTTTCTCTCTCTCTCTCACTCTGTCTCCTCTCTAAAATGAATAATAAAAAATAATTAAAAGCAGGACAGAGCTGAGCCATCTGGATGAGAAACTTGGAATCTGCGGACAATTTGTTACTGCTTCAATAAAACTAATCACTACACCTGATCCTCTTCTGTGTGGATCCCTGAAATGCTTTTCTTGTGACTCAGTGGAAAAAGCCTATTTCTACCAGCAACAAAATCACTCATGTTAGAAATATATTTGAGTGTGTGTATCTGGTGTGTGTATATAATTACATCACCGTAGAAGTCCCACCTTTGCGGTTTACCAAGATCTACCTCCTACCTCTTCTTCCATAATAACCTCCCTTGACTCTAGAACCATAAAATTTTCCCCCATAGAAAGTTTTTACATATCATTAATTATGACTGAAAATAATAATAATAATGACAACCATATTTTAGTTACTTATTTGAAAGAATCCTTAGAATACAGGCCAAATAATCATCATTTTCACAATAACATTAAGTAGATTTGGGATATTTACTATAAATTAAGTGCTTTATATTCATTTTCTTATTTGAGTCACACAAAATCATATTGAATAAGCAGTATTATTTTGTTTGTATAATTTGAGGCTTAGATAGAGATGAAATAGTTACTCAAGACATCCAGCCAAAAGGCAGTGGAACCAGGATCTCAACCTATATTGGTGTGATTGTTCCATAACCTGATATTTCTTCACAAATCGTTATCAGGATTAAAGCAGATAATGTTTACAAAATGTTTAACACATAATTTGCTCCAAAATATGAGCTTCATAAACATATTAATTGCAAAGTAATTTCAAAGTCATTCAGTTGGTGATGTTGCCAGGTAGATTTATTAACCTCAGATTTGTGGATGAGAAAACAAGGCCCAGGGAGGTTAAGTTACCTGCTGAGCTTACACAGCCATGTGGTCAAGGCAGAGTCAACCTCAGCCATTTCTCTCCAAAGCCTGACTCCTTAATTCCTGTGCAGACCTGGGTTCACCCACAACAACAGTGTAGCCTAAGGCAATCCATCTAACCTCTCAAAGCCCATAACCACTGTCTTATTTATTGGGGGGGGGGGGTGTAAGAAAAGTGAAGAGTTTTAAAATTAGAACTTTGCACTGCAAAAGAGAATTGCTCATGTTTCCCCTAGCAATCCACAATGTGGAAGATATACCAGCGGGTGACCCTTACCTCTAACAAATCGACAATTTGTTGCTAGTGCTTTTCTTGCTATTGCCTCACAAGAAAAGCATTCTGGGAACTCACACAGAGGAGGATGAGGTGTAGTGGTAAGTTTTACTGGAGCAATAACAAACTGTCCCCAGGTGCCCAGTGTCTCATCCACGACCAGATGGCTCAGCTCTGTCCCTCTGTGCAATAAGTCCCGGCTCTGGGGCTGCAAACCCACACTTGTCTCCATCAAGCCCAGGAGGACCAGGGCCAGAAAAGCAGAATTTCTCGATGTCTCATTTCCTCATCTGCAAGTATGCCATCAAGACGGTACTTGGGCCCCTCGCCCGCTCTCAGAGATGGGCTTGGACTCTCATAGCTGTTATAGAGAGAGAACATTCGTACAAAGGGGCAAACAAATGAAGGAGGGATCTTTGTTAAACTATGATTATATTACTCTAGGTTTGGGAGCTAAGCAGGCTTTCTTTCAAACTAACCGAGTCCTTTCCTAATCTTTCTTGGGGTTGTGCTGGAGTCTCCCTCTATCCAATGCTTTTTTAACAGGTTTTTAAGGCTAGATTTGACCCCTGTAGGTCACCATTTTGGCATATATTGTGCATGCCCCAAGTTCTGCTGCGTCACCTGGTTTCTAATGAGCATGCGCTTACCTCCGCCTTAGTTTCTGTAGCACTTTCCCCTAGCAAAGGAATTTTCCCTGCTCTTTTTATTCCTCCCTCTGTAATCCCAGCACATAACCAGTAGCTGATTCCTCCTGTCCTGCCCACCTGGGAGCTTTAGCTCCACTCAGGGGAGGATGCAGAGCTCTCCCTGGGAGCCTGTGAATACTGTGGCTTCCTAGTGCACCAGGCTTCATGTCCACTTCAGCTCCCTAGTAAATCATGGGCAGTGTCCGATTCCACTGGTTCCCTTCCTTAACTAACTAGCTACCTATGCTAACAATTTCATTTATGAAAACCACTCAACCTGTACCCTTAATATTTGTATCCTATCATATCCTATTTTAATTGTCATAAGTCATAAATATTGGAATCCATTTCTAGGTTCTTTATACAAATTTTCGGATCTGCTTTATAAATTACTTTACCCAATATTTCCCAGGCACTTTTCTGTGTGCTTGGAGTACACAAGCAAACCAAACACGATCCGTGTTCTCCGTGAGCGCTCACGCCATTTCTGTTCCTATACAACGTCAGATCTATTGATGTCATTGGTGTTATAGTGTGTTCTGAGGGGCATTAAACAAGCTTCCTGTTTCCAGTTCTTTGAACAAACTTTCCACTCTCTTTTTCCCTCACTTCTTTATAAACTTTAAAATTACGTAATTTTATTCTAGACTCCCTATTGCATTTCCAAGTGAAACTACATAATTCTTAGACTATAAATTAAAATATTTAGTTAATGCTAACAATTAAATTTCGATTATTAATATGCTGGCCTTATAGCTTTATTTATGTAGGTACTGTAATTTTTAGGGTGAAAATCATTTTTTTTGAATAAAAGTCATTTTTATACTTGATGTTAATGGAAATTATTTTCTCCTTTCTAAATGATGTTTATTGTGGAGAAGCCGTATATTGACCTGTGAATATTTTATCTTGCATACAACCACCTTACCCAAGATCCTTATTGATTCTATTGTTTTGTTTTGTTTTACTGTAATCTCTTAATGCTAATCTATTCTCTTGACTTGTTTTTTATGTTGAATCTGCCAGACATTTAAGAAAATGTGAATAACGATAATACTGGTTATTCTTGCCTAAATGGTTTTGTGTTTTTACCCTTTAGAATCATAAGTTTTACAGGGTTTGGAGATAGCCTTTACCCTTACCTTTATTTAGTAAGGCTTCTAATTTTTTCTCCAATGTCTTTTCAGCATATATTGATATAATCACATAATTTTTACCCTTTTACTTATTGGCATAGCACATTGACCAATAGTTTGAATCACCTACAAAATTCTAGAGATGTATCTGGTATTCTCTTTCTGGCTTAATTGTGTCTGTGTGTGTGTGTGTGTGTGTGTGTGTGTATTTAGTCCACAGTTTCCTAATTGGGATTAGACCAGGTTTTGGCTTTAAAACGCTAGTGATTTCGTGAAATAAATTGAGAAGATGTATTTTCTATGGAGCAGCATGTTTACTAATATTGAAATTATTTTCTTTAAGGGTTAAATAGATTTAGTTGTAAATCTGTGTTTTCTGGTGCCTATTTTCACAGTATCTACTTAATCATATGCCCTGCATCTTTTACTGGACTTAGTTTACTCATATTTTCTATTTCTTTGAGGTCAATTATAATGATTTACAGATTCTTAGGAAATCTGCCTTTTGGCCAAGGTTTTCAAATTTCACCATAAAATGTATACAATGATCCCCTGAACATACTTATATGTATGGTTATACCACCTTAATATTTCTTAACTTTAAAAATTAGATTATTAGGACAGAATGTGTCTATGGTAACTGTACTGTACTCCTTCAAACTTATATAAATTCTGGCTCTTTTAAAATCTCTTTCCACCTTACTTTCTGTGTTGTGTGTGAGAGAGATGTGTCTGTCTAATTGCTTCCACTGGAGTGTGAGTCCTTGGAGAATAGGCATACTGTTTTATCCCGTTTCTATCCCCAGAGCCTAACATCTTTAGGTCCTCAAGTATTCGTTTGATTTGCATTTAATTGAACATAATGAACATATCTCTCTTAAACAGTGACTCTCAGACCCCAGTCCAGGCAGTGATTGTGTGAGGGTGGTACATTTTATGTGAAGGTGACATTGAACATGAATCTCACTACATCTAGTCCCTCTTTGCTTTACACTCCCCATCCCCCACTCCCTTGTCACCAGCACCAGTCATTTCCATTCCCTGCTGCCAACATGCCCAGGGAACGCTGGGGCATATTTGAAAATGTTTGGATGTAGCCACACAGTGTTTAACAAACAACATAACAAAGGCATCTGTCACAACGCATCACCTTCTGTTCCTGGGAGACTTCCGCCAGCACAGTGGCGAGCTGCCTTTTCTCTCCCTCTCTGCTCATTCTCTATAATTACATGTGGCGTTCTTTCTATCACACAATGAATGAGGTCCTCATTTTGGCAGGAAAATGGAGAAGATTGGCTAGGGAATAAATCCTGCCACGAGCAACGTTTCCTTCTCAGACAGAGAATTTGGGCCAGGTCACCTATAGGAATTGATTTACAGGGATTGAAAACCCACCACATGCCTAAATAAGCCTGCTGACTGACAGAAAAAAATATATGTCTCTATTTTCTCACTCTTGTCATTAAAGCCCCAAATCTTTAGAACCACATTTCACGTCGTCATCAGTCTGATTCATACCTACTTTTCCATCCAGACCTCCCTCTGCATTTTTCTCCAAAACAGAGCTGGCTTCTAACTTTTCTATTTTATAGCCTCTTTCCACCCCTAGTTTATGCTGCTTAATCCCCTGGGATGCAAATACAAGTAGAATAATAACATCAATAACAACAGTGGCCAGAAACCACACCAAATTATTTTATGCATTTATCTCATGCAGTGCCTACAATGATCTTGTGATGGATATAGTATTATTTACCCCATCTGTTAGCTAACAGGAGCTCAAAAAAGAAGTCAAATATAAAGTAAAATAAAAATAATAGCCTATACCTAGGAAGTGAGTTGGAGAAGTATGGTTTCTAATAGGTGTATGTTATAAATTTATAAATATAATCACTGGGCTGTCTTTCTACTATTACCTGCATGGATCCCTCTCTCAATTCTAGTGAAAGCCGAGCCAGGTCAGACATCACCATCCCTACAAAGCCTGTTCAGATCCCCAACAATGGAATCATTCCTTTCCTGTCTCCGCCACCCATCCCCATCACTTTGCTACTTTACTTTTCTGGGTTGATACAGCAGAGCCCCCTCTGCCCAGGGAAGAAAGTTATCCCTCCTGGGACCCTGCTGCTTTCTTTCACAGGAGTGATATTTCAGCAAGAAGCCCATTATTCCTCTGTTCCTGGAGGTGTAGGTTTCAATTAGGATCAGCCTTGTATTTAGGTAAGAGGAAGGGCAGATAAATCAACGTTCCAATTTAAATGACCTTTTAGCCAGCGTTGCACGCTAACTAGTATATTGGTGTATCTTCCCTTGCTCCTTGAAACACGTGTTATTTTTCCTCCCATTATGCTCACTGACAATCACTTGCATTACAGCCAATGTTCTTGAACTCATGAAGGCCTAATGATACAGCATTGGGGCCTATTTATACTGCTCACAAAAATTACGAAGGGCATCAGAGAACGTGCAGATACTCCGGTACTTTCAGCCTTTTGTATAGTGTATTTTCACCAATGAAATAAAAGTTGGTTTTGCATCTCATTTGCATAATTGAACAACTTTCTTTGACTTGTCTGTTTGTTTTTCAGATGTTCTTGTTTAATGAAAAAAATCAAATGTTTTTTTATTGTTTCATATTTATTTTGAAATACCCCTAATTTTTGTGAGCAGTATAGGATATTGTTTTAACTTCCTATTTGTTATCCAACTCATTTATTAATCAAATATTTACTGAACACCTATTATGATCTAGGTATGGCATAAGTGTTGGAGACTCAGGAGTACACAGCCTAGACACAGCCCCTGTTCAAAAGAGCTTACAGTATTCACCCCTTATCTGTGGGGGATACATTTCAAGACCCTCAGTGGATGCCTAAAATCATGGATGATATCAAACTCTGTCTCTCTCTCTCTCTCTCTCTCTCTCTCTCTCTCTCTCTATATATATATATATATATATATATATATATATATATACAAACACACACACACAGATATGCATACTATGTTTTTTCCTATGCATTATACCTATGATAAAGTTTAACTTATAAATTAGGCATAGTAAGAGATTCACAACAACAACTAATAGTAAAACAGAACAGTTATAATAATATGTTATAATAAAAGTTATGTATTTGTGGTCTTTCTCTCAAAATAACTTATCGTACTGAATTCACCTTTTCACTGAAAGGAGGAAGCACTTACGGCTTCTCTTGGGCATATCTGAATTGCCAGCATCATTACTCTTGTGCTTTGGGGCCACTGTGAAGTAAAATTAGGGTGACTTGAACACAAGCACTGCGATGCAATGACAGCGAACCTGGTAACAGATGGCTATTCAGTGACTAATAGGCAGGTAGCGTTTACCGTGAGGATAACTGGACAGAGAGATGACTCATATCCAGGGCAGGCTGGGGCAGGGAAGTGGGAGATTTCATCATGCTGCTCAAAATGGCAAGCAATTTCAAACTTAGAAATTGTTTCTATCTGGAATTTTACATTTAATATTTTGGGACTGGGGTTGATCACAAGTAACTGAAACCACAGAAAGGGAAACCAGGGATAAGGGGGACCACTGTACTGTCTAAACATATTTGCAGCCAAGTTGGCAGAAAGAAAATACAATGGATTATGGAATCTTCACAGTTTGTGAAGAATAGTTTACATTCATTCTGTTTTTAGTGCTTTGTTTTATAAAGATTAGATTATTGTATGTTTATGAGATCAATTCCATCACTGCTTTCATTTTATGGATTATTTTAAAGATCAATTCTGTCACTATTCTTATTTTACAAGTGTGAAAACTGGAGGCTTTGAGAGGCTAGGTAACTTGGTCCACTTCACAGAGTCAGTCAGAAAATGATGAAGCTGGGATTTGAACCATATGGGGCTGACAGGGTCCCATGCTACTCACTGCCATGTTGACACCAGAGCAGCACAGAACCCCAAGGACCCGGCTCTATCTTTAACCTGTGACAATAAACCACTTGCCCCTGTGTGCTCAGCCTCTTCCTCAAAAGGAGCCTCAACTTGGGGAAATGTTGCCACTCGGAGACATCTGGCAATGGTGGGAGACATTTTTATAATTGTCACAATGGGACATGGCAGTGAGTGCTACTGACATGTACAGAGTAAAAGTAAGAAGTGCTACTAAGTATCCTACAATACACAGTATAGTCTCCCCACCATAAAGAATAGATATGTCGCCTGACCTGTGGTGGCGCAGTGGATAAAGCGTCGACCTGGGAATACTGAGGTCGCCAGTTCAAAACCCTGCACTGGTCTGGTCAAGGCACATATGGGAGTTGATGCTTCCAGCTCCTCCCCCCTTTCTCTCTTTCTCTATCTCTCTCACTCTGTGTCTCCTCTCTAAAATGAATAAATAAATTAATTTTTTAAAAAAAGAATAGATATGTCAAGTATGTTCCTCTTGAGAAACCCTGGGACAGAGGAAAGAGAGTGTCTGACCTACAGAAAATACTTACATTTGAGTTGGACATATATAGAGACCTGACAGCATTTACTGGGGTCTGCAATGCTAATCTTGGTTCTCTGTTTAAATATAAACTTTAAGCTCACTCAACACAAACACCCTAAACTCTTACTCTACTTGAAATGTCACTAAGCATTTTTCAGGAAAAAACAATCATACAAAGTTAGGTTGTGCTGTAAAATGTAGTAATTAAGATCTCCAGATCTGAAACCAAACAGTCCCGAGTTGAAATCTAGGCTCCGACCTCCCAGATTGTGTGACCCACCTTCAGGGAAGCACCTTCTCCAACCCTCACTGGTCTCATCTGAGGATTGGGAAAAACAAGGTTTTCTCTCTCATAAGTTGGTATGAGGTAGAAATAAATTAGTGCATATAAGTTGTCTGCCAGTATGAATTTGGCACCTGGCCACTGCTCAAATGTCAGTTATCACTGTTATCATTATAGGTAAAGACAAAGTGGGTCTTGGAGGTTGAAGCATTCTTAAGATTGTCAGTATCAGAATTTGACAGAAGACTCTAAGACACACTTTGTGGAGCTAATGTATATCATCCTTATACATATCTTCCACGGTATATGTTTGTCTTCCCTCCATTCAAGGCCTTTATATCTGGCTCATACCTCAGGGCACAGACTTACCTTGCAATTTAGACTACATGCCTGAATGGTTTTTCTCATTTAGCTGGATACCTTCATCACCCTAGGGGCATCGCAATTGCAGTCATGGCTACCGTTGGTTGGTCAGTTTGGCCTTGTTTGGTCCCTGAGCCGGCCTAGCTAGGGCAGATGGTACACTAGCCTCAGGCTCACTGGAGTGGGTGATAGGAAGTGAATCCTACTGCCTTAAATATCCACCTGGTATCTCGTGTTTAGGAAACACTCCCGAAAACCTGTGTACACAGTCATTTTTTTCTGATTTTCCCTGCTGTCTTGGTCTCATTTGTTTGCCTGAGATCCTGCCTCGGTTTCTCTGTCTGGAATTCTAATTCAACAATGCATCTGAATTCCTACTCTCTGACTCAGCCTATTTGATTATGGTCCTCACATTTTGCCTGCAATTGGTAGAGAATTTAGGACCTGTACCTCCTGATTCCCTGACATCTTACTGTAAACCAAAGTCTCCCCCAACGAAGAGGCTCAGCTTCCCATTTCTCTGTGAGCACCAGTGGCAGGCAGGATCTCATGCCACCTTACCCGTGAAATTATCCTCATTCTGTTTGTCTACCAGAATTGAAAATTTACAGTGTACCGAGCTCTGTGAGAAGCACTTTAGAAGCATTAATTCTTTGATCTATTCAGCTATTCTGAGACATACTGCCCCATTAAACAGAAGAAATACATGCTAAAAGGCATGAAGCAACCAAACTAGGATCTGACATAGTTCTGTTTACTCCTAAATCCATGCTTATCATCTTGCAGCTAAGAGACTCCATCTCAAATGGCCTCCCTTCTCATTCTAGACACATGATAGGGATCTGCTTCAGCAATCAGGCCCGTGTGCCCAGTGCCTCTTCTGCTTGGTGCCTCTGACGTTCCGCGCTGGCACTACATGTCACAGTTCTTTGGCTCCCTTTCCACCAGAGCCCACTAGGTTACAGCAGAAGACCCTGAACTTAAATGTGCTGGTGAAATCTCCACACGTTCTCTCTATGTGCATTGACTTAACAATTTGCTGCCTACCATTTCTTTGACTATGGTCTTGGCTTCTCTGATTTATTACACTGGGGAACAAAATTTTTTTGTTGCATCCCCAAAAACACTTGTTCTTACCTAATACGAGTGTGCTGATCTCAAATCTGACATTACCTTTTTCCTATAAGCTACAGTGTTTTTGCAATTCAAAATTATAGGTTTTCATCTTATTGTAAAATTTTCAACATTTAGCTTAACATAATGAAGTAGAATGTCTTCTTGGGCATCAACTTTGTGAAAAAATAATAATTTATATAATGCAATAAATACATTAATACACTAAAAGATATGATTGCCTCAGAATTTGTCTATAATTTCGAAATAGAACATATTAAAACATTTATTTTAATCATAAAATTGGCACAAAACTTATTTAAATTCTATTCAGGCAAAAATTTGCTTTTGTAGCTCTTGCATTTGTGTACTTGTTGAGGACAGTCTCATTTGATGCTCCAGCAGTAGTCTGCTCGTCACTAACAGTTCTAAGTGTTTTGGGAACTTATCAAGGTGACTGTTCAGGAAGTGAATCTTAATGCTAATGTTACATCCAATGTCACAGAAAGCCAACAGCATCCTTTGAACCTGAAGTTCATAGTTTTCTGCTTTTTTGTTGCCAAGGAAGTTCTTTGTAACTGCCACAAAAGACTGCCATGCTGCTTTCTCCTCCTTATTTATCTTCTTGGCAAATTCTTTGTCACGGATGAGGGTTTGAATCTGAGGTCCATTGAATACACCTGCTTTTATCTTCTCAAAAGACAAGGCAGGAAAAGCAGAAATAATATGCTGAAAGCATTCACTTTCTCTACTCAAAGCCTGAAAAAACTGCTTCATTAAGTCAAGTTTGATGTGAAGTGGGGGAAAAATGATCCTGTCTCAATTAACTACAGGTTCATTCACAATATTTTGCATCCCTACTTCCAGAGCTTCACATTTCGGCCACTCCTTCTGTGTCGAGTGTTTCTCTTGGGCTCAGCTGTCCCACAAACACAGAAAGGAAAGATACTTCATGAAACCTCTCTATTGTACTAGCAGGAAGTTTACCATTTTAAGATCCACACAAATGATCCAGTTATGTTCCTTATACTTCAGAAATCCGAGGACAATTTTTATGTCATTATAATCTTTTCACAGATGAGTTGAATAACCAATTGAAATCGCTGCATAAACATTACCATTGTGTAGAAGAACACATTTCAGACTCCATTAGGAGCTGTCAAGAAATAGCCGCCATTCTGTTGGACTGTAAGTGGTAATACCTAGCTGGCTGAGAAGACTCCTGATACCATGACAGTAAACAAAGTGTTTGTCTTTGAAAAATAAGTCTACAAAATTTTTTCCCACATTCTGAAATGAGATACTTTAGCTGACTGGTGAAGTACATTCTATTCTTGAAACCTGGAGGCTAAGAACTCAGCTGCTTTCTTTGGTAGGCCCAAATCTCTTACTAAGTCATTCAATTTGGCCTGGCTAAACTGCTGAGGGGTTAATGACTCTTTGGCATCAGAAGAAGACCCTTAAGTTTTTACAACTGTTTCCTCATGCATCTTATCAAAATATACTTTATCACCATGTTCACTTTTTTCATCCTTACAAGAAATAAAACCATTGAAAACTGAAACCAGGAGTCTCTCAGAGTATGAGGTAGGTCATGTTGCTGAAGAAATATTAGGATATGTGATCATATGTCATTTTTTCTTGCTGATGCCTTTTGTATGGATCAGACAGAAATAACAGTCACTGCTGTGGTCCTTAGGTTCACGCCAAACCATGAGAATACTAAAGGCATTCCTTTGCGTTTTCCTTTTGTCCAGTCACAAAGCATTTCCTCACAATTAAGACACACAATATGAGGAGCCCAATTCTAGTCTTGATCGCTAAGAGGAACTTGAAAGTTAGGCTATATATGCACGTAATGAAATATTGTGCCTTCCATGTTGAAGTGTTTAACAGCCACATACATAACAGAAGGTGTCAAGGACTATTCTTACATTTACACCTACTCGAAGAAGCCATGATTCAATCTTAAAACAAAACAAGAGGGTGTTTTTTGTCAGATAATAATTTTTTACATTTAAAAACAACTACAATTATGTAAAAGTGATGTTTGTAAAACATTAATTGCCTTGTGGTTATGTTCAATCCAAGAGTTGTTGCCCTTTAACTTCAATTTAAAAATCAATGCATGCCATTAACTGTAACAAAAAGAAATTAAAATTGCATAAACACTAGAGCATTCACCAAAAAATGGATTTCAGATTTGGAATCAGCGATGCAGGTATATATAAAAAAATTTCTAAAACCTCATGCAACAGAAAATGAAAATAAAATTGTTCCGCAGTGTTATTGGTTCATTGCTACCCATGACGTAGAGTTGAGAGGTTCTATAATCCTTATCATAACCACTATTAGCAACAGCATTGCCATTGTCATCACCACCACCACCATCATTATTAACAACATCATCATCATCATCTGGATTCTATAATGTACAAAGAATTGAATGACCGATGCTGACCCAGTTCACAAAGTTCTGTTTCACTGAAGATGTAAGCCATAGACAGATGCAAAGATAAGCAACAACAACAACACACACATACACACAAACAATAACTATAAGCAAACAATAAACAAAACAAGGACCAAGTCCACCTGTGTATGTTACAAATGTTTAGGAAAGGGTTGAGTTGGAGCTGTGGGAGAACAGTAATTAGAGGAGAATAAGAGAGAAAATAACAGATGATGACTACAGGCCCAGTTTACCTGGATGTGCACGGTTGGTATGATTTAGGTAAAATAACATAGAGCATAGCAAGACAGTGTTGTGAACAAATATGAGAGGCAGGACAATTCATGAGATTTTCAGTTTTTGGTAAGGAGAGAAGTTTGGGTACAGCCACCTATCCATTGTGGAGGAACAATGAGATATAGTATGTGAAGTATGGAATCTGAGAAGAGATTGAGCAATTGACTAGACATTCTCTCCCTATTCTTGAACTTGGAACAGGGAGCATTCATGATCATATAAAAAACAATGAACAAACGCATCTTAAAAACTCATTAATACTTGGTCTTACTAAACATTTTAGTATTCATCATTTCATACAATAATTTAAATAATTGATCCTCTGAAATAAATGTTATTGATTTCTCTGTGAGCTGGGTATCATTTTAGAAATGAGAAAGTCAGAAATATCGAAGAATTTACTAAGAGTCACCCACCTACAAAGTAAAGCAAAACTTGAATCCAGGTCTGCTTGCTTTAGTTAGGAGCAATGAAGAAGCCAGCATTACATTTCATCATAAGATGTGAGAAAAGGCCTGACCAGGCAGTGGCACAGTGGATAGAGCGTCAGACCGGGACACGGAAAACCCAGGTTCAAAACCCTGAGGTTGCCAGCTTGAGTGCAGGCTCATTTGGTTTCAGCAAGGCTCACCAGCTTGATCCCAAGTTTGCTGGCTTGAGCAAGGGGTTTCTCAGTCCGCTGTAGCCCACCGGTCAAGGAACATATGAGAAAGCAATTAATGAACAACTAAGGTGCTGCAACAAAGAACTGATGCTTCTCATCTCCCTTCCTGTCTGTCTGTCCCTATCTGTCCTTCTCTCTGTCTCTGTCACACAGAAAAAGAAAGATGTGAGAAAAGGGAAAATCAGAGTTGATTCCTAGAAAATCAGGCAATGGTCTTTTCTGGTTGAAAAGCATATGGACAGATGAGTGTAGCATGCCTGGACTTTGGAATACTAAAGTCACAAAGATGTGGGCTTCCCAGCCTCCTTTCTCCATTTTAAACAGATAATTATAATTATCTCTATCACAGGGGCTATAAATAAACTAATAAAAATCAGAATTTAAAAAACCCAATTATTACAGGTTACAAATAAAATACCTGCAGCCCTGTGCTTAAAAACAAATTATGGCTATCTTGCAAATATTTTGATTGGATGACATTCTTTGTTGTCTGTTTCGTGATCAAATTTTCTTTCCCACCCCCCCAAAAAGTAAAGGCAAAAAAGGAAGAAAGCCTGGACAACATATTTCAATTACAAAATAGTTACCCTGATTCCCCATGGTGCTTATAAGCAGCAGAGAAGCAATCAGAAGGAAGGGGAAAAGTTCAGCAGGAACTAGTCTAAAAAATAGCAAGAGGTAGCTTAACAAACACCAATCTGCCATAGCCTCTGCCTTGAGTGGCCATTTCCCCTCAGAGTGACACTTTTCAATTACGAGATGGTAGCTGAGAACATTCTGGGCGTATCTGCAGCTGGCGGCAATTTCCTTGCCCAATTTTTACACATGCTGGGAAAATAAACCCTTGTTTCTACAGCCACTCTTTTCCAAATAGTAACAGTAAGAGGGTCGGATGGGACAGACACACATACATAGACAGCATAATGGGAATCCACTATACACTGAAGTGGTGATCAGGGAAGCTCTCTAGGGGACTGATCCCTGATCTGATTTTGGGGGTGAGGGGGTTGAATAAAGTTATTGATAATTTTAAGAAGAAATGAAAAACAGTTCAGACAAAAGGAAATGAATGCCTATTACTTGAAAGCTTCAGGAAGCTCTGCATATTCATGAACTAGTAAGTAATTTGGTGTGATAGGTTGTAGTGTACAAGTTGGGAGTCAAGACAGAGTTGGAAGAGTATTATGCAGAGAGGAGCAGATCACAATTGACCACCTACTCTTCCACGGATATCCAGGGATAGGCAAACATAGGCGTACAGTGGTGAGTTCGTGAAACAGTTTATTCTTATATTAGTGCATGTTAATTATTTTCCACTTGAACTGTAAACCTACTTTTGCCCTACCCTGTATGCTATGTAAAACAAACAAACAAACAAAAAACATAATTAAAACACAAGCAATTCATCCAGCACTTAGAATAGTGACTTGTTCATAATAAATGCATATTTGTTAAATGAAATTTTCTTAACTCTACAAATCTTATCATAGCAGACTCTTTATTACTAAAAATTATGTCATATTAAAAAGCCTGGTATAGATATGAGTGTTTCAGATATGTTTCCTGATATCAAGCAGTTGAGAATTTACTACAGAAGGAAAGTAAAAAATAAAAGGTGCATCCACAAAACTCAAAACTAAGGCATCTGAATCAATATCAAAATATATTTTTAAAAAAGGGAGGGGGTGAAATATAGCTGCTGTAGAATACTGGAGTAGAGGGACCCTTAATGGATTGAGTCGGCACACAAGGCATCGTAAAATAACCAGAGACCAAGAAGAGTTGCAGGAGCTGGAGAACAGTGTGGAGATATAAGGAATGGGATGAGTTGACCATGCGAGGGACAAATCAAAGAGCTTGACCTAGTCAAATAGTGGGCTGATTCTTTGGGTGGGAATATTCAGCATAAAGTCAAAGCGAAGATGTCTACTTTGGAAGAAAAATCTTAGACTTGAGCTTACCTGCCACTTAGAGGCAAATCACCTCCCCTTTCTCAGAATAGATACCAAATGCTTTACCTGCCTAGCAACCCTACCCTTGTTATAGGGGTTGTTTCTTTTTCTAGTTCAACTATATGTTTGCCATATGCTTTAAAAAGTTTTATTCCACCCTTCAAACATTGAACACATTACTCAGTGTAAAGATGAACACCAGACCCAAGCTGGGTTAACCAGAGTACTTTTCAGGAAATTTAAATTGCATTAAGGAAAAGGGGCTTGTCTTCCTTTTGTGATGTGAGTTACAAGATGTAAAACTAGAGAGTTGTCAACACCGATGTTTTTACAGTATTGAAGTAGCTGTTCTGCGGTGACAGAGAATAAATATAACATGCAGAGGTATAAAGAGAGAGGGCTAGCAGGAGTGAAGTCACTGTGTTCTTGATGCTGAAACCTAGATTTATCTGTTTCTTCCTTGTGGTTTATGTGCCCATCTGCACTTTTGTTCGATTCTGTGAAATCCTCCCAATAAATCCTCCATTTTGCCTAAGTTAGCATGAGTTGAGCTTCTCTCTTTCGCAACCAAAAGAATACCAGCTATCACATTTCTATAGCAGTTTCTCACTCCCAAGCCAGATATAGCTATCCCTCATCTAAATAGGTTTTTGAAAACTGAATGACTGAACATGAGAGTAACACACTAAACATAAAGTTATTGTTATTATGAGAAGAGTAGGTAGCTTGACATAATAATAATAATAATAATAATAATTATTATTATTATTCCTATTATTATTTATTGAAGAGGAGGTCATTCAGATTCACTACACAGAGTGTGGTATTTCTGGTTGGAGAATATTGCCCATGTTGAAGGTAAGATAAGATTGACTGTACCATCAAATGTTATTTCATTGGTGGATGTAAGAACATGCACGTATGATTTTGAACCAGTGACTTTTCTCCATAGTAATCCTAAAGTACAGATGTGAGTGTGTATAGAAAATGGGAGTTGGGCTACAATGTAATTGTTAGCCTGCTGACAGTAACCTTCACCACAGCACTCTCTTGTAAACAGCAACAGCATATCACTTAACTTCAAGTCCAAAATAAGGTTCTCCTCTTCTCCCTGAGTATAATCTTTTCCCACCACTGGCGATCACCCAAAGACGGCGTGAGTAAGGGGCAATGGGAAATGGCATCTAAACATCAAATACACAGGTCTTGGCCCCAGAAAGCACCTAAACTTTGGACACACAGGGATCTCACCTTCTAGTAAACAAGGCTTCATCATTCTGAGTCCAGACAGCTTCCCCGTTGTGTTACTCTATGAGCACAAGAAGCGAGGCGAGGACAGGCTCCCTGGTCCAGGGCATTGCAGGCTCTCCTGTCAAGTTTCCTCCCCTCTTTTCCTTTCTCTCCCAGCTGGCCTTGCACCTGGGCCTGACATCTCTTAATTTGATACCTTAAGAACCATTGCTAGCCCTCCTTATTTCTTAGATAATTAAGAAATAAATAATTTACTTTTTAATGTGATAAATCATCGAGCGCACAGTAGGTACTTTTATTAATAAATGTAACTTTGTCTTTCTCTAGATAGCATGACACTAAGGGATGGGCTAATGTTTACTAACATGACATTTTCTCTATTGGTTTTATTCCATTTTAGGTCACTGAAAAAACAGTTGGATGTAAGATTTCTAGCTTCTCCTCAACTATTCCATTGGTCTAAAATATTGGCAACTATCAGCAACAGGTAAACACTGTATCTTTGTCAAGTTTAGGGCTGTGTACTGAGTCAGTGAAAATTATCTAACCAAAAGACATAGTTCAGGCTGCAATTATGACTATTATTATCTGTAATAATATATTATAATAGTATCTGCTAATAGAGCACCAAACCTCTGCCTGGCCTCATTAACACATAATAGGTTCTTATTTGACAAATGTTAGACCAAAGTTCTCCCCCATATGAACTTTGAGTTTAATTTTTAACACAATTCAAAAACAATTTGGTAAAAGCCTGTGTATCTAGCACTGAGCCAGGCTCTAAGGTAGTAGTAAAGAGTCACTAGGTTATATAGGGAGGCTCACCGGGATGTAAGTCCTCCAAGTATCATGTTCATATTTGTATGACCTTGGCTAAATCTCAGTTTTTTTAATTTTTGAAATAGATATGACAATGATTGAATTGTTATAATTCTTATAAAGTCATAATATACATGTAATAGGCACTTAACATCTCATAGCTATTTTGATCATTTTTTTCAATGATGATGATGAATAAATCAGGGAGTATGTATTTAACACGGACACAGAAGAAATAATTGTGGTATCAGAGTAAAATCCTGTAGTAGAAATATTGACACAGTGTTTTGGAATCATAAATGAGGTTCCAATGAATCCTATCTAAAGAAGTAAGGAAGGGAGTTGTTATCTGACCATTTTGGAGAAGATGTATCCTTTCCCTTGTGTTTAAGGAGACAAAGTGATTTCAGACACAGTAAAGAACATGTCTGATTCTGCAAAACATAACAATCTGGAGTTGTTAAGGAAAGGGTTATCATAAAGATAAAATTCTAATAAAGACAGTCAATAGGTAAAACTTATTGAATACATTATTATAATAAACACTTCTTCCTTCAGGGTCAAAATAAACACTTTTTCCTCCAGGGTCAAAAAAACAACAACACTCAGGATGCTATCTAAAATAAACTAATAGAATATTTTAAGATCCTGTGAGCTGTGATAATGACACATCTTGTCTATTTATTAAAATTATTTAAAGCCTTGGTAGCACTGTTAGCAATGAATATATGGCATTGTCTCCATATGAAATAAATTGAAGTATTTAAAAAGACTCATCATTTTAGATGTGTTATTTTTATTTTCTAAATATGATAAGAGGGACATTTTAGCACCATGTTTACTGGAAGAGAAAAAGCACATCTCTTAACTATTTCTTTGCTTTTTATTACTTTAACTTTCTTTTTCACTTTTATTGACATGTAATTGAGAAAATCGTGAGATATTTAAAGTGTACAACATGATGTGTTGATATACCTATACATTGTGAAAGGATTCTCTCCACAGAGTTAACACATTGATCGCCTCACATATTTACCTTTTTTTTTGGGGGGGTGAGAACATTTAAGTTTTCCTCTCTTGGCAAATTTTAATTACACAGTTCAGTGTTACCAATTACAGTCACTATGTTATACATTAGATTCTGAGACCTTATTCATCTTAACAAGTGAAAGTTTGTATGTTATATTTCTTTAGGGTAATTTTCTTCTAGTAGTCTGGGTCAGTGAGATTTGATCATTGAAATCATTATAGAGAAAAACAAATTATGAATCACTTTAAATGCGTTATTTAACGACTCTGCTGCTCAGTTTGCTTAGATTTAAAATGGATATCACAGTTTATATTTAATCTCCTACAGAGATGAATAGGGCTGGGTCTGAATTGAATATGTGACCACATACTTTTATGTGATTTATTTGAAAGCAGAGTCCTTATCAAAATTTCTCCTACATCCCAGGGTCTGACACATAATTGGTGGTTCATAAATGTCATCTGAAATAAATGGAAGTAGCTCTGTAGTAGAAATTGTATACAGTGCTATAAGAACATAAGTTATTATGATGTTGAAAAACATGATCAAGGTGGCCTCATTTTTAGAACATTGAAAAAAGAATGCTACAAATATCCATAAAGACCAAAGAAATATTGTGAAGGATTTAGGACTTCCAAGCATAACGTGTGTATATTAGACAGAAAGTAGCCATTTCCTTATACACTGTTTCCAAGAACGACTCAGTCCTCAAAGCACAAAATGGTTTTGTGATCATCTGCAGTCCCAAAGAAGACTGAAGAATTGTGTCTGAACTGCTAATACGTATATGGTCACAATCAGTTATTAAATGATCTCTGACTCCATGGAGTGAGGATAAGTGTCTCAAACAAGTGAACCTGGAGTTAAAGTCAAATCTTCTCCACTGCTGTAGTAAAAGACAGCACCAAAAACGACAGCAAAACAACATCATAATCACATGTTGAATGAGAAAAGGTTGGATGGGAACTATACAGAGAAAAGAAAAACGACGTTATAGAGTGCCTCCCATGTTACAGAAACTAACACAATATTATGATAGGCCTGAAAGAAAGGCATTGATATGACCATTTCAAAGATGAGAACCATAAGGTGAAGGAAGGTTAAGTAACCTGTTTAAAGTCTTACAAACAAACTGGTAGATAGTTAAATGACCACCTTCTTATTCTAAGTCACTTATTCTCTTCAGCTCTTCCAAAGCATCTTTTTTCATAAGGTAAAGTTTACATGAAAATAATTACTAGATAAAATAAGTTTGGGAAACTAAGTTACCTCAAGCTAGCCAGGCTTCATTGTGATTATCTGCAGTGAGAGTTTCCAAGATGAAAATATAAAATGTATAATCTCATATTTTTCAACAGTGCCCTCTTTCTTCTTTTGATTTTATTTTTAAATTTTTTATTGAATCCATTGGGAGAACATTAGTGTATAAAATTTTGTATGTTTCAAGTGTCACAGTCTATAATACATTATCTGTACATTGCATTGTGTGTCCACCAACCAAAGTCAAATCTTTCATCACCATTTATCCCCCCTCGGTTCTCCCACCTTTACCCCTGGCAATCACCATGCTTACCTTCTTTTTAGATCTTCACAGAGGTTTAAAACTACCTGTGTTTATCTAGTCATCCGGAAACACTTATCAACTGACTGTTACCAAATCTGAATTGGTAGATTAAAAAATGGGTAAAATTGGTATCATAGAAATTGAGTTAGTCAACAAAATAGCAGAAATTTACAGTCTGCCAGATAATGTGTCAAGACAGTATTGATTCTGCTCTGATTCTGCCCCCAAAGAGTAACAGATAGAAAACAATGAGACAAGTAACTATCAGTATGTATAATATGTGCTATTTATTCATTCGGTGAACACTTTTTGAGCATTTACTCTGTGTGTGTCAAGCACTTGGCTAGACCATAAGAACACCATGGTCAAGAAGTTAGAGAAATCTTCTGCCCTCATGGAGCTTACATTCTGGTGGATAGACAGAAAAAAATAAAATTACAAAACGTCTGCTTTAAAGGAGTCAAAAGAAACAGGAGTAGAAGATAAGGAAGAAATAGTAGTCAAAAAGATGGGGGGAAGTAGTCACAAAGGCCCTGATGAGGAGGCAGCAATAATTATGAATTTATTCCTAAGTGATTAGAAGTAGCGAAACATATCCAACACTAGTTCAGAGAGCCAGGAGGTGATCACAGTCCAGTTTACATAAAATCTTGACAAACTTGATATGAAATTTTGGCTTCCTTCAGTGTCTAGTGGGAAACCAAAATGTTTCAAGCAGGCAGACTAACTGAATCTGAGTCATGTTTTAAAACAGTCTTTCCTACCAATGTAGAGTGGTCTGTAGGTGTCTGGGAATGGAACAAGGGTTGTGGTTGAGAGGCAAATCATTGGTCATTGGAAAGAAAGTGATTTCTGGGGCTAGGATGATCATGGTGGAAGTGGAGGAAAGAGGATGAATTCAGGAAATATTTTTAAATACAAGGCAAGATAACACAATGAGGGATTGCATTAGAAACAGGATGGGATAGTGAAGGAAAAGGAAATCTCAAGAATGCCTCCCAGGCTTCTTACTTGAGTACAAATGGTAGTATCCTAGACTGAGATGGGAAAGAAGGCTAGGGTAGTAGAAATAGAAGTTATAAAAGCCCTTAGTTGGATTATCTGAATAACTGCATATAAGTTGAGTAAGTTGTCATTGATAAATTCTCAGGAGAAGTGATATTTAAGATAACACCAGAAGGAAGACTAGGAGTCAGCCAGGAGATGTTGCAGTTTATGAGTCTGGAGAGGGTGTCCCTGACAGTTTTAAGAGCCTGTTGGCAGAATATATGGCAACTTGGAAAATGTGAAGGAGGCTTAGTATGTCCCCTATAACAATAAGTAGAAAAGTGAGAGGAGGTAGGAGTCTGGGGTAGAGTGCAGATGAACAATGAGGTTGGTACATTAGAGAAGAGCCAAATCAAAAAGAACCTATTAAAACATGTTACCAAGTTTGGATTTTCTCCTAATAGCAATGAGAATACATTAAATTTTATTAAGCAGGGGAATGGAAGAATTCATCTAAACTTTTAGAAGAATCACTCTCCACGCTTTCTAAAAAATGAATTAAATTGAGCTCAAGGATAAGACTGTGTGTTCCAAATCATGCACTTTGGAGATCACTAACCCCTTTAAGAGAGAACAAAATTTAGGATAATGCTTAGCCTAATGAGATATTAACATAATTTTCATGCAAATACCATTCTGGCACTAATATTCAGGAAAGAATAAAGGGTGAAATCCTTCAGCAATAGGCAAACCATGATATCTGAATGTCTGTGAGTAGGCTCTGCCATTTTACAGATTAAAATAGTCTCTTTGGATTGTCTTTATGGAAGAATAGCATCGAATCCAGGAATTTTCCAGGGCTCTCAGTTCTCAATGGCTTCAATTATCCTTCTCTATTATAAAGATTTCCAAAATTTCTTCATCTTGTACCTTATTTTTTGATGGGCGGGAAAGTTAGTATTTCTACCACTTCAATCTCCTATTATGGCTACCTTGGGGTGATTTTCCAAAAAAATTAAGATAGCATAAAAAAGTTCACAACATTTTATCTAGATAAACTATATCTGACGTCTCTGCTAAATGGCGGATTTTGGGTTTCTTCCTCCAATACGTGTTCTGAAATATAAATAGTGTGGAGCAAAAGTAGGTTACAGTTGTTAGTACACAAAACAGAGTTTATTCTTGTCTGATTATTTATTAATTATTGTATTTTTCCATACAAACAACTATAAACCTCCTTTTGCCCCACCCTGTGTTTTAGATGGGTTTGTTTGACTTCCATTTGTATATTTCTCATGAAAATGTAAAATCTCTTATTTCCCTTCCTAACCCACAGATAACTAACTATAGTTATTTTCATGAAATAATGAGCTCATTTCCAATACAATCAGCCCAACTTTGTGTCTCCAACAGGCCCACAGAATAAACTGTAGCAACTCCTCCTTCCCAGAAAAGGTAATAAGAATGATGTTGAGCCAGAGACACCAACTGTGAGACTGTTTAATGGAGACATACCATTTTTAGATTCAATTATGTAAATTCATCTTGGAATCTTCTAAGTGGGGGTTGGGTGATCATTTTTCCCACTACCACCCACACACATACACATCCCAGGATTTGTAGCAATTATGCCAATTGTCCTATTTATGGTTCTTGACATGCTTTTAATGTCAGAAAGGGACAATGCATCCTATTACCTCTTATTACAATGCAGCATGGTGATGAATGATATAATAGTGATGATAATTAAAATATGTTATGCATACTTAATGTGGGATCCAAGGTCTGAAGAAGTGTCTATTATTCCAGCCCTATTTCTCTAACTCATCTTCTACAGAAAGACTCAACATCTTCCTCTGCTTGTCCGCAATTACTTAGGTGGTTCAGAAAAACACTCATATTACCTGGAGTTGATTCCTATTTGTGCAATTCTTTCTTTCTTTTTGTTACTCTGCGTGGGACCTCAGAGTGCCCTAAAAATCTCTATCTTTAGCACTTGCTACTGACAGTTCTTCAAGCAGGGGTCCCTGAACTCTAGCATCTTCAAAAGTCATTAGACTTAAATTGCCATAGAAACACTGGGGAATAATGTTAAGGTTCTGAATGTCAATTTTCTTTTTTCTTATTTTAATATATCTGTTCTTATTCTGTGACCAAGGTCTGTAAAATGTAAATCAGCTGCCTGAGTTTCTAATAGAAGCCAGTTCGGACTAGGTGACTTTGGTGAATCACTCAAACTATCTGATACTACTTCATCTCCTGCTCTACAAAATGGGAATAATATTAGCTGCCCTGGTCCACACACAAGATTATGGAAAAGACAAAAAGAAATTTAAGAGATCAATCTATGCAAATATATGTGATAAAACATAAACTATTATGTAGACTTCAAATGAAAACCTAAGAAAAAGACTTCTATCAGTGTGGCACTTGTGAGTAAACAAAGCTTTTCTACACAGAGTAAAGTTTTTAACTTCATGTATAAAATTACTACCATGTTAAGAAAAAAAAAATGGAAACTGAGGTTGAAGTTTAACAACCCCAAAGTCATAATGCTATTAAATGGCTGATGTGCTTTTGGGATCTAGTATTTCCAGGTTTGAACAAATTTATATTTCTCTTCTGTGCAGAAGAAATTAAGAAACAGGACAACTGAAGAGAAGAAAATAGCATTAAAAGAGGTGCACTAGTTACAGTCAGTCAGACTGAAGTCTTGCTGCTGCCTGGCATCTTATCACCAATGCTTGATCCCATGCTCTTCCATTCTCCTAAGTGACTTTCTCTACCTTTCCTGTCCCCTTCAACCCTCCAACCTCTTCACATCCGTGCTTAGTCTCATACAATTTTTCATTCTATTTCATGGAGGAAACAAAAGCCAGTGGGAAAGACTCTTCATGAGCTCACACTTTGTCAACTCTGTGTCCATACACTCTGATCCCCCACCTACATTAATATCTAGACCTTACCGTCATTCCCCAGTGTGTCTTTACCTGTCTATGCTTCCATCTAGAGCCAAATCCTCCACTTGTCCAGTAGCTTCCATCCTTTCTTCCCTTCTCCAAGCCACTGCACCAGCAATCATTCTTCCCCTTTCTCTAATATCATTCACTTCTCTACTAGTTTATTCTTATCACCCCACGAACATGCTTAGTTAATACAATTCAAGAAGAAACACAGACCTCTGGACTTCCATGTCCTTCCACCTTCTGCTATATTTCTCTGCTTCCTTGTACTGAGAACATTTCTTAAAACTGTTACTGAACACCCTGTCTCCAATCCTTTCTCCTATGCTCTCTTGAAGTATCTCAATAACTCATTAAAACCTGGTCAGTAATGATATTTGTATTGTGAAATTCAATAATCAATTCTTGTGAAAGGGATGTTTGTCTGCTATCCCCCCAAAGGTATGTTCCAAGTGGCTAGAGTAAGGCTTAGTATAAGGACAGTGCTAAGCAAACAGTTAGTGAATGAATAATTGGGTTTTAATCCCAAATTTCTCACTTTCTTGTTGTATGCCACCATGAGTCCCTTAAACCTCTCTGAGCCTCAATTTATCCTCTTTGAAGAAAGGATAACACTAATGATGTGTCATAGATTGTATAAAAACAGAATAAAATTAAGTATGTATATTAGTGGTAAATAGAAAATGCTGTTTTGTTACAGGTCTGTGTTCGAATGCTACATTATACATCATTTATAGCAAGGTTGATTAATAAAGCGGGAGGTTTCTGAGGATGTTTCAGACACATAAAAAGTTTTCTTTGAAGGTAAAAAATAACAATTACATAATAGTTTTTGGGGGGGGGTGTTTTTCAGTTGGAATTCGTTGATGAGGCTGGGACCTCCTTCCTAAACATAACTGTTAAACACATTGAGACGGCAAGTGTCTCTGAGGTAAGACAATGGGAAAGTTCAGTGCACCATTATCCTGTGCGATTGCTAAATCTACAAAAATAAAACATACTGTTCATTAAGACTTCCTAAGGGTGCAGTGTGGAAGACAAGTAAGTAATTCATTCCAAACAGGTGATGACTTCTAACTGAGGTCTTGCTCATTTTTAACAGCCTGGAAAGGGTATTCTGTCAGCAATCCATGCCATCAGTGCATTCAGTGAAATTCCCTCGTCTTTAATTAGTGGAGCTATGACCTTTCTGAGGTCAACTTGTATAACCTAACCAGGGCCCTTGATTGGTTATCTTACTATGTATTTTTCTACAGGAAGCATAAAATACCAATGCTCAGTTTTGTTAAATACTTCCATATTCACATCCTCCTTACCAATATTTTCATGTTGATTATTTCATAATGATACTGATGGGACTGATCTGTTTATTTAAATGACAATCGCTGTTTTCTTTTAGGGGTATTAATTAATGCCTAGGACTAAAGCCTACCCATGAATGAATAAAATACCAAATCTTGGTGGGTGTGGAAAGTTTGGGGGACCATCCTGGCTCTTCCCATTTTTGGTGCAGTCAGAAATGTTGAGGCAAGGATGCTTAAATTAAAGACATGAGAAGGCCCTACTTCATGGGGAACAGGTAGAGAATAAAACAATTTGGCTTCATTGGCTCCTTATTACACGATTTTCTTTTCTCCTCATCAAACATGTTCACATATAACATATGCATCTATTTTCAATGAATAAATGTTGCCATATTGTATTCATATTTTCTATACCCACTATTACCTGTTTGTAAGCATGAAAACATACCCACATGCTAAAAGACATATGCTATAAACCCATTCACCAAGGTGAATATTTTTACGTATGCCAACTAAAGCACATACGCTCACACGTATGCAAATTTATGAATATCCGTGCAATGTGCATAAACTCATACAAAAATGCACACAACTTACATATGCTACCTATATACAGCTAAACGTGTATAAGTACACCTAAACACATACATACATGGTGAAAGAAACCATCAATTTCATAACCAGGTCCTTCTTTTTATGAGGATACGTACTTTAAAACAGGCAGTATTTCCAGGCAGACTGATGAATTCAGAACATGTAACTGCGGCAAGATATATTTTTAACACACCATTATATTTCTATAATATTACCTTACAGAAAGTCAGTAATCAACAAATATTTGATGAGGGAGAATGTGAACGAACAAATGGATGGATACAGGAGTAAGTACGAGCAGAAGAGAGTGAGTGACTGCAAAGCAGAGGGCGATTCTGCAGCACTGTGGTCAACAAGGGAGAGAACAGCTGAGGAGTGGTAGGCTGAGGTAGGAGAAAGCAAACAAGACAGACTGAGCTCAGAGCACAGAGGGAACGCAAGCATTGGCTATCTGCCCATGCGGCTATTTAAAGAATAAATCTGTTTTAATTGTGGGGCCCATAACCCTTGTTCATTTCCTCTTCACGATACCATCTTTAAAGATGTCACCAACCCCAATCTTTTCATCTATACTGCTTGGCAGAGAGAAAAACAGAAAGACACTTGGGAATTCCCTTGGTATCCATGACCAAATGTATCCTTCATTTAGCTATTTCTGTGGAACAATCTACTGCTTAACTTAATGACTTAAGACAAAAGTGATTAATTTCTCACAACTCAAAGGGTTGGCTGGACTGGTTTCACCTGGGTGACTCATGAGTCATACTCAGTTGGGCTGGAAGATCCAAGACTGTTACACTTACATGTCTGGTGTAAGCTCTCAGCTGGGGCTCTTTGGTTCTTTTTCAGTCTCCAGTACACTAGTTAAGCTTTCTTGCATGATGCCCTCAGAGATAGTTTCTAAAAGTGGAAACACAGCAACGGAAGGCATCTTGAGGCCTAAGCTATAGAGCCCTCACCATTACACATCTGCCACCTTGTATTAGTGGAAGTGAGTCACAAATCCAACCCAGATTCAAAGGGGGAGGAAGTAGGCTCTGTTTTCTGATAGAGGAGCTGCAAGGAATTGTAGGCATTTCAAACCTACACGCCAAAAGCATCCCATTGCTATGCTATAGTTTCTTTCTGCCATCTGTGAATTTCTGAACCTCTTTCCATGAGTTCCATTTATCCTCAAGGCATGAGCACTTTCTGAGGCCAACTGATAGAAGTGCAGCACTGTGGCCCACAGTGGCTGTTCTCAGCTCAGGAGAAGATGGGACTTTGACTGATTCTCTGGCTTGTTCATGATCTAATAGTCAAGGGGTCCAAATATGACCATTGTTAAAGGGGGTATTTGTCACATGTACAGGTGTCTGTTAAAATCTGGACCAAAGCCATGGACTCATTTGTCATAGTTCCCAAAGGAGCCTTCACTGGTAATTAGTGCTGGGCTCCAGAGCCAAGGTCAATGTGATTAAAAGGCCTCCTTGACACAGAAAAAACCACTAGGTGATTGGGTATGTGTGTGTGTTTTATACTATAAAGTTACTCTGTAAAAAAGGATACAGAATTTACTTCAACTCATTTTAAATTCCTTTTTATATATTTGTATGCTTTTAGATATTTGTAATCAGGGCATGCATTAATTATTTTATGCTCTCATTTTCTTAATTAGCATAACATTTCCTTATTATTATGTATAAACATCTAACTTCCTCTTTTGAAGTTCCCTTTTGAAATATATAAGCTTAAGACATTTATAACACCCCTTTTTACCTTATTATTGCCCTATGTGTGCCACCCCCCCTAATTCATCATCAGTGTTGCTTTTTCACCATTGTCATCATCATTGTCAAAGGCGTTCATTGAGCAACCGCCACTACCCATACACCATATGCTTTACAAACCTTATCTCCCCGGCTCAAATAACGCTAGAGATAGTTTCCTTCCTCGTATATTTCATGAAGAAGCTAAGTTTCAGAGAAATTTACTAACTTGCTAAAAGTTCAGTCACTAGTAGGTAATGGAGGAAAGATTTAGTTCCATTGCCTATAGTGTGATTATAAGTAGATGCTAAGAAATATGAAGATATGATTTGTATCACAAAAATTTTCATATACTCCATTATAACTAGGGTTCATGCATGTAAGATGCACTAATAAATATTTCTAGAGGAATATCTTATTTTATAAAACATATTCATATGTATAATGTTCATTTGGGGTTTTATTAATGAAGTATGTAATTATATTTAGTTACTATATAATATTATATAATATAATATATACCATTACAACAAATTTTGCTTGACCATTTCCCTACTGCTAAGAATACCTGCCATTTTCATGTTTTATCTTATTATGACTGTACCAGTATTAGTCTGAAGACAGCAGAACAGAATAATTAAGAGTTAAATGAACCTGGGTTGAATCTTACTGCCTTTGAGAGTTGTTTATCAATTCCAGGCCTTACAAATTTTAATGATGAGATAGATGTTATAATAGTACCAATCTCTTAGAGTTGTTACAAGTATTGACAAGAATTCATGCTAACAACAAATATTATCAAACATCAAATGTATACCATAGTGGGGTAAATAAGAAATAAACCAAAGTCCCCGATCACATAGTGCTTACATTCTGGTGGGGGACACATGATAGAAGCAAAAGCATAAAACAAAAATAAATGTAATATCCAATAAAAATAAGTCTTTATGAGCAACATCTGTATTTTCTATTTTCTGATCACCTCAGAACCTACTTACAACAAGGTACAGTCATAATAAGATTTGTCAAATCTCTTTAGATTTAGGCTCTTTCAACACACTTATTCTTGTTGTAGTACTACATTTATTTCTGTGACTATTCATTTCATTCAGTTTTTTCTTCCCCTAGACTGTATACCAACCAGCTAAGACTATCGTGCTCACACATGACTGCAAAGCACCTAGCAGAGAACACACACTCCATACACTCTAATAAGTACTCACTGAGTAAATGACTTGATGGATGATAGAAATGAATAAGGTCAGTATTATAATAAGAACAAGTTTCCCAATTTCTTCTACTACAACACTTCTTCTTTCAGACACCATAAAATCCAATTCTTTGGATGTCCACAAATTCCCTTAATACAGTCCCAGCAAGAAGCAAAATCAAAGGGTGCCAGACCATTTATAATCATCACCAAAAAGGAGTTGGACACATCTAGCAAGAGTTTCATCATCATTTGTTTTATTCAATTAAAAACCCAGAGACAGAGATTAGCTCTCTGCTGGCCTAAGAAAGAATGCTTTAACACAGCAATGATTTATGATTTCCTAGACAGTGTTTAACCGACTTTCATCATGCATCTGCAGATGTTTTCATACCACCGGTCACTCCTGTTAATGAAAAATGGATTCCTGACAACAGTCATATGCCCACTTGAATTTGGATAGCAAATGACATATATCAGTTCCAGGGAGAGGAAACAGAGGTCAAGTAAGTGAGAAGAGAAAAGACTGTGTAATTAATATTATAGTGGGAATAAATGGTTTTAGTTTAGAATTACCATCAGTGGGATTTCAGGACTTGATTTAGGCCTTTGAGTGGAATGTTTTATGGTTTATAAGTATATATGTCTATAACTAAATCCAAGGCTAAAAATTTCTATTTGTGCGAGTTCTGGGGTATGCATAAGAATACGGATATGGTACTTATTCCTATGTATGTAAATATATAGTGGTACATGTATGCATGTGCATATATATCTGTGTAAAGATGTTAAATTTATGCATAAGTATACAAGCGTGTATATATAAGTATGACTCCTGACTTTCATTCAAAGAGGGGGAAGTTTGGGGGCTCAGACTGGAAGAGCATAGACTTCTATCTATTTCCAGCCATACCAAGGCAGTTCATTGCCATTTTAAATGGGTTAGTTTGTTTTAAATAGCAACCAAAAAAATAAAGAAAAAAGTTAAAGTTGACACTTTATTTTCTGCTTTCTGTGAACCTTCCAGAAAACCAAGTACACGATTTAGGAGAAATGTACCACCACTAACCCTCCCCCGAGCCCTGCTTCCTATCAGCCACACACACTTGCAGAATAAAGAGCTCTTGAACAACATTTTTTATGTTATTGATTAGAATATATTTTTAAATTAAAGGCAAATAAACATGTTTCTATTGAGATTTTTGGAAAACACAACAGCATAGTCCCCGAGACACAGAATATTAAATACCAGCAACTGAGGGAAGCAGACCACTCCCTGCCCATTGGTCCTGCTCAGAAGAATGCAAACCAGGATGCTTCTAATCTAAGGCATTGCTCTTAATTTTACTTCTAGATGTGTGTGCCTTTGCAGCTCCCACTGCGTTTGCAAAATTAAAAGCATAATTTATCTCCAAAGAGCAACATTCCATCAGCCTAGTGACTTAGTCCTGATGAAAAACTGGCTCTAAACAATGTTTGTTCACTCTTTGGTCTAATCCCAGGAAGAGAAGAGGGTAATCATTTCCAATATCCAGGATTGGTTATAAAGTTATGGAGATTAAATTAGTTCCTATCCCTCTTTTGAACAAATACAGGAGTGGGCAAAAGTAGGTTTACAGTTGTTCATATGGTAAATAATAGAATAATTAACTAATAATAGTGCAATATTAAGCTCTGTGTTTCAAGTACTCACAAATGTAAACCTACTTTTGTCCACCCCTGTGAAGGTAAATCAAACCAGACTTGTCTCTTTCCATCCTTCACCCTATATCATCAGCCAAGTGGTTCAACCTATGTATGAATGGCCAGGAGAAGTTCTGAGGGTCCTGTCACCAGAAGACCCTAAGGGCAGGTGTTTTTCCTTGCCTGAAGCAGCCAGAGAGTGCTCTTTTAACCTGTGAGCACCCAAATGGGAATGGAAAGCCTTAGATACATTTTAGTCTAAATAGCATCAAAGAGGAGCTATATAACCTCAGGAGAGTCCTGGAGACTCCAGGGTACAGTCCTGAGTCGACAGGTTGAGAATATCACAGCCCAGGATGAAATGTGTCCATATCTAAATTAAAAGGTATAAATAAAATATTCAAGCCGGGAGTAGAGGTTATATAAGAGTCAGGTGCTAAATACAGAAGATCTTGAGTTGTATGGGTCTGTTTTGAATTATCTTCACTATCACTCCAGAACTTCCAAAATATGTGACCATGTACTGATTAATATATTTCAGTCACAGATATAGGACAGGATTTACTCATGTTTATGTGTGTTTGTTGCTTTGTTTTACTATTTTATAGCTCTAAGGACACTTAGCAATCACTAACGAAAGAGAGCAAAAGGTATTTATCCAATGTCATAAGACAAGTTGAAAAATAGCCAAGTTTGGAAGACAGATTAACTAGATTCCTATCTAATAGTCCTCTCTTGTGTACTTCCTATTAAATAAAGAACCAATCTCATGGTGACTGTGACTATGAATTAAAGGGGATAATAGGCAGGCAATTATGCATTAGGAATTATAGATGAGGGTTGACCTAAGTTCTAACTCTAACATTTTCTTAGGACTGATACATTTAACACATTGGTTGAACATTAATTTAGATAAAAGTGATCACTATTTTTTTATTGTCTTAGAATAGTGGGATAATATTCATTTGATATGAAAATAACTACCTTTATGGATGTCAGTATATTACTTTTAAAATAAAATTTAAAAAAAATCAATGCCTGGAGTACTCCTAGAGTTGAAGAACCAACTGGGGAACACATTCTTGGATTATTTTATGAGTTTGGGCTCCCCCTCCTTTATTCTTTACTTAAGTTATGCTTGTTTTAAAGTTAATACAAGATTGTTTTCTTTTTTCAGTGGCATGTAGATGTCCACATTTCCCAAAGATTATAAAAGCTAGTGGACAACCAGGGAACAAAGGTTTTCACTGGCAACTTCTGATATGGGCAGCACATTATCAATAGTAAAGAGCAGTCATCTTGACTTACTTGGGAGGAAACACCTGTAAACACTTGGGAAAGGCACCCTGCATGCATTGATTAAGTGAACTTGCTGATGCCTAATTATAAGCAGTGACAATTGGAAGTTAACTTTTAGGACATATTAACTGAATACCTACCCCCCTTTAAGACTTAAACTATGTAGCTCAGGCTTGGTTCATGTCCAAGAGACATGAGTTGTGTTTTTCAATCAACACTGGACACTAAATTCCCACCTTCTCCTCCAAATTTCCCCAAATCACTCTAATTCACTATTTCAAAGGCAGGGTTTTATACACACATGTGTTTTAGGTGTTCCACAACCAACTGATTGGGCAAAGCACAATAAGCCAGACTTGAAACTTGAATTAGAGTAAACTGGCAGATTCTGTAAGTCAGCAGGTCCAGAAGTCATGGCCAAGAAGGAAGTCCAAAAGCAAAAGAAAGGCAGGCTGACAAGGTCCAGAGTCAGTGAGAAGCAGCAGCAGGGATACACATGCAAACAAGGATGCTGGTGGGGAATTTAGGAAGAGTGAGATTACAACTCAAGGGACAAACCAAGGTCAGCTGCAAGTGTAATAATGTCATGTGCAGTATTTCCTTGGCCATATGGGAGGAAAACCTAGGTCTGACGCTGTGTGTGTGTGATCTATCATGACTTGAAACTTAGCTGTGATCTGCCTATTACACTCAGTGGATAGGGTTGGGTCAGAAGTTTTATATTCTTTTTTACAATGAGTATTAAATGGGAAATTTCTGATATAATGAATAAAACAAAGAATATTACAGTGGTTAAAGCTTCAGGCAAAGAAATATGGCTTCTCTGGTCTAAATCTCAGCACTGCCAGCTATGAATTGTGCAGACATGAGAATGCTGTTTAACTTATTACTGGGGTTCAGTTCCTTCATAGCTAAATGTAGAATAGAATGAACTGCTATAAAATAATAAGTCAGTCACAGAAAGACAAGTACAAAGTGATTCTACTCATATGTGGAATATAATCAACAAAAGAAACTAACAAACAAAATAAAAACAGAGTCATAGATACAGAGAACAGAGGGACAGCTGTCAGTGAGGAGGGTGGTTGCAAGGCCCCGTAAAAAAAGGCGAAGAGATTAAGCAAAAAAAGCACTTAAAGACACAGATAACAGGGTGGAAATGGCAGGAAGTAAATGGGGGCTGAGAGAACTGGGGGAGGGTAAAAGGGGGAGGTGGTAATAAAGGGAGGCTTGACTTAAGGTTATATGAAACAGACAATACAATATACAGATGATGCATTATATAGAATTGTACACCTGAAACCTATATAATTTTATTAACCAATGTTATCCCAGTAAATTAACAAATAAATGAATAATAAGAAGATAATGGCTGAAACACACAGAATTTTTTTCCCCTCATTTTTATAACACATCAAGTGCGTTGTTGCTGGTCATTAGATACCTATCTTCCGTATAATGATTCAGGAACCCAGGATCCCTGAAGTTCATAGCTCAGGCACATCTCTAGAACCTTATAATCATTTGTAATCACTCAGCCTAACAAGGAAAAGAACATGAAGGAGATTGTCTTTCTTCTGTGGAGGTTTCCTTTGTTCAAATTCCATTGATAATAACCTGCCATGTGATTACACTTAAATGTAAAAGCTGACTGAACTATTGTTTCCCAGGTATGGATCTATTTTTTAGTAGACTGAATAGTAGCTACTTCAAGATATCAGGCCCTAATCTCTGGAACCTATCAATTGTATATCATAAAGATAAGAAGTCTTTACAGGTGCTATGAAAATAAAAATCTAAACATGAGGAGAGTATCCTAGATTATCCTTTAGGCCAGGGGTGCTCAATACGTCGACCGCGATCTACTGGTCGATGTGAAGGACGTGTGGGTAGATCACATGACATTAAAAAGACATTTGTCTTTTGATTGGCATACAGGGTAGCCAATCTGACGTCTGAACTGTTGACACCCTACGCATGCGCGTTAAACCGCACTAACTTGTTCAGTTACATTGCTGCATAGTTAGCCTTCAATTTATTTAAACTAAATACAACGAAGGGTATAAAAATGAGTGCCATAGCTGGTCCGAGTAAGAAGCCTAAAACCTACCACTTTCATACAGAATGGGAGGGAATTTTTTTCACTATGTCATATTCTAAGTGCATTTGCCTCATCTGTCTGTGTGCCATTGCTATTCCAAAGAAGGGAAATGTGGAGCGGCTTTTTCGGACTGTTCATAAAAACTATGACATTGACTTTTTTCCGAAAAGAGAGCTGAGAAGGAGAAAGGTGAAAGAAGAATACACAATATTAAATAGTAATAATAGTAACTTAAATAATGATAATATAGAAGAAATAAATTTATGTTTGCATTTTTATTGTAGGTAGATTATTTTGACTTGGTCATCTTATAAGTAGCTCGCAAGCTGTAAATTGTGGGCACCTCTGCTTTAGGCCCTAAAGAGAAACAGCACAATGATTTGATAAAAACAAAAGTGGAGGAGTGATCAGAAGGAAGAGAATGGAGTGAGGTGGCTACAAGCCACAGAATGCCAGCTCTGATGAAAGGCTCTAAAGGCAGCCTGATGTTTCCCCTGGGTTCGTAAGAACCTTGGACTCAGTACAGGATGCTCTGGCGAGCTCACAAATCACACTGCATACAAAGGGCTCAGAGCAAAGACACATTAATGCAATCCTTTCCCTCTGTGTGGGGCATATACAAACTTTTCTCGGAACTGTTTAGCTCTGCCTGTCAATGGTCCTCAGGCATGCTCCCAGCTTTCTCTACAGTGTGTCTGTAAAGTCATGGTGCACTTTTGACCGGTCACAGGAAAGCAACAAAAGACGATAGAAATGTGAAATCTGTACCAAATAAAAGGAAAACCCTCCCAGTTTCTGTAGGATGATGTGGCAGCATGTGCGCATGCACAGATGATGAAGTAACACCGTGTATACAGCGGAGCAGCCCACGGCCATGCCAGTCGAGATGTGGACGGTATAGAGGAAATTTCAGTGTGTTCTGTGGCTCATTAAATTCGAATGCGTGACCAAAGTGCAACTTGAATATCGGCGCGTTTATAACGAAGCGCCACCACATAGGAATAACATTACTCGGTGGGGTAAGCAGTTGAAGGAAACAGGCAGTTTGGTGGAGAAACCCCGTTCTGGTAGGCCATCAGTCAGTGACGAGTCTGTAGAGGCTATACGGGATAGCTGTCTAAGGAGCCCTAAAAAATCTGTGCGTGCGTGTGCTTGACAATTACACCTAAACCAGACTACAGTTCATAAGGTGTAAAAGAAACGTCTCTGTTTTACGGGGTACAAATTGTGGCTGTTGCACGCTGTCAAACCGGCGGATAGGCCCACACGATGCGCGTTTGCTACAAATATACTTCATGAGATCGACAATGATGCTAGATTTTTACAGAAGATTGTGTTTAGCAATGAGGCGACCTTCCATATCTGTGGACATGTTCATCGCCATAACGTCTGAATATGGGCTGCTGAATATCCTCATGCCTACGTTGAGTATGAACGTAACACCCCTTAAGGGAACGTGTGGTGTGGCCTGATGCATGATAAGGTGATAGGCCCATATTTTTTTGCGGAGCAGTCTGTGACGGCAAATACCTCTCTTGACATGTTGGAATTAATGCAGTGCCACAATTTCCAGAAGGTGTCATCTTTCAACAGGTCGTTGTTCCTCCACCATTGTTCGTGAGTTTCTGGATAGAACATTCCCCCGGCGGTGGATAGGCAGGGGTTCTGTCAAGCCATGGCCACCATGATCCCCGGATCTGATGCCCTTAGACTTTTACTTTTGGGGTTATATGAAGCAACATGTGTACATTGAATGTATCAACAACATTAATCACTTAAAAGAGAATCACAGACGTTATTCACTCTGTTACACCAGACGTCCTTACCCGTGTGGCAAGAACTTCACTATTGTTTGGATGTGTGTAGGGAAACAAATGGAGCCCACATCGAACTGCACTGAATAGGTATGAAACTGGGAGAGTTTTCCTTTTATTTGGTGCAGATTTCACATTTCTATCGTCTTTTGTTGCTTTTCTGTGACCAGTCAAAGTGCTCCATGACTTTACAGACACACTGTATTTCAGGGTGAGGGTGGAGGTCCTTCTACTGCAGCTGGAAGCAAGGTGTGCAGGCTGCAGGGTGGATGGACTACCCGTGAGCAACCCATATGTGGCAAGTAATGAGACTTCTGTGATCACTCTCATCCTTTCAGTCTGATGTGTTAACTGTTCTCAGTAACCTTGAGTCATGTACTGGTCTCTTGCCTGGGTGAGTTTTCCAGGCCTTCTTACCTTGGCCATACTCACATTATCATCTGTCTTGAAGCACAGCCCCATCGCCTGGTAATACACCAGAAGCCACCAGAAGCTCCAAGGTGCAATGGACAGACTAACAGCAAGAATGGCCCTGATTATACCTTGATTTCCATTCAGTAAAATTGACTTCAGACTTCCAGTTTACAGAAACATGAGAAAGTAAACTTATCTTGTTTTAAGTCACCAAATATGTGGTAATTTGTTATAGCAGTTATAGGAAATGGATATATACTCTATACAAGAGAACATATTTGGTTGGATAGCTATTTATTTATGCCACACAAATATTCATCCCTACCTCACAGGATTATGGCGGGATTAAATTAGATAATTCATGTAAAGAATTTAGGAAGGTAAGAATTATTGGAAGAAATTTCAGAGGGGGTTACAATAATAATCATTTTCTGAGAATCCATTAGTGAGGAAAACCTTTAAATATATTAACTCATTTAATCTTCCCCTAAATACCGTATTTTGAACAAATGAGGAAACAGATATAGAAAATTTAGTAATACTTTTAATTAGCAGGATTGGGAAGAAGTTAAACTGCAATGTGTTTACATCAAAGACCTCCAGCAACCTTCTGAAACCTTCTGGTCAAGTCAACTAATACATGCCAATGGTCTTTGGTATAGCATACTCATTTAATAAGCATTATTATTATTTATTACTATTAAAAATAAGTAAAGTTCATATGCATGCGTGCATTATTGCTGTTTAAAAGAAGAAGCACTGCAAATAGCATTAGGTGAGTCAAGAAAAACATTGTGGAAATTGGAATTAAATTGTCTGGAAATTTACAAAGGGGAATAAGCTTTTGTTTAATATGTTAAGATTATTTGGAACCAGAAAAGCTTGCTTGAACATAGATGTGAGCTATCACACAACATGATGGAGTTAACAACCACAATTCAGAAGCAATTTTTTCTGAGCTCATGCAATTTATATTTCTTTTTTTCCTTCTTTTCCATCTTGGGGCTTAGTAGGAGACAATCCCTCATGGAGTTCTAGTCAGCTGTCAACTCTGAAATATAATTTTTTTTCCATTTAAGTTTTGAGTTATTGATGGGCTAAATTTTCCTCAGCTTTTTCAGTTTGAAAAAGGACTCTTTAAGTCACTCTCTCATGATTCAGAGAAAGTTGTGCAGGATGCGTACGAGTATGCCTGGGTGTGTGGGTGTGCGTGTGCGCGCATGCGCTTATGTAGTGATTATGCGTATGTTTTTGCTGGTAAATTTGGGGGAAGAAATAGTATAAAGCACATAGGATTTATTAGCTTTCTTCAATGCACAAAGTATTTTGTTAATTGAAAGTTGAGGTAGCTTAACATTAAATGGTGAAGCAGGTTTCATGGACACATGTTCCAAAAGGAAAGAAGGGAATGTTGCCAGTCGCCTTAAACATTCAGCATGAAATGTCATAGCACCACTTCCGCCACGTTGTAGCAGGCGAGCAGCGACAGGGTTAGCCAGATCCAAGGAGAGTAAGAAACTTCAACTCTTGTTAGGGAGGGGGACAGGGAAACTGTGGACATCTTTAAGGGATCTATATTTTCTCATCTGCTTTAAATTACTTATCTTCCTTTTACTTGCGAAATATATTCCCTTTCTTGCCCAGGCCTCCATAAATCTCATTCCATAATTTGATATGACTCCTGGAGCAGGATCTTGTTATCTAAATGAGGTCCAGGTTTTCTGATGTGGTTCTTCTTAATATGAAAACCGAAGAACTAAGGAGACTAATCTGACTTCCACATACCCAACACAAAATGGTGAGGCAGGGATAGGAGAGCCCCAATTCACACTCCCACCTAGTGTTGTGCCAGTAACAGGCAGTGTTGGCTGACTTCTCTGGTATAAATAGTTCTACCATGGCCGATTTCAATGCATCAGCACGATGTCAACTAGCTTGAAACGTTGGAGAATTTAACTATGGGTTCTTGTACCACACTGTGTCCCACTGTATGCCATTTAGAAAGAGGAGGCATAGTTGTAGTTCACAGCAATTCTGAAATCAAGCAGGGTACATGTTGACAATTATTTTATTAGAGTGGTTCTCCATGGCTCATGCCTCTACTCTCTAGGCTAGTGACTCTGCCTTCCAAGTCATCCTTTCCATTCTACTGTCAATGTCACGTGTTTGCATCTAGTTAGGATCCTCAACCTTCTTCCTGCGCACAGAAAGTTGGAGCTCCAATAATATCTTTTCATTTTAAACTGTCTACATTCCTTTGATTCTAAGTTTATATAACCCCTTTAAAAATTGTGTGGGTTTCCTGTGTATCAATTTATAATTTATTCCATCAGGCAAAGTCTACATTAACCCATTATATAAAAAGCAATACTCAGATGTTATTTTGAGATTGTTCCCTTTTTATTTTTTTTAAATTTTTTTATTTTATTCATTTTAGAGAGGAGACACAGAGTGTGAGAGAGAGAGAGAGAGAAAGAGAGAAAGAGAGAAAGGGGGGAGGAGCTGGAAGCATCAACTCCCATATGTGCCTTGACCGGACCAGTACAGGGTTTTGAACTGGCGACCTCAGTGTTTCCAGGTCGACGCTTTATCCACTGCGCCACCACAGGTCAGGCATTGTTCCCTTTTTAAATTGGACTAAGGATCAAATGTTGTGAAATATTATTAAGATTCTTAAAACCCATCATTTCTAGCAGAATTAGGCTAAGATAAATGCCCTTTAGAGTATTAAAAGTCTCACTGCCTGGCTGACAGGTCCTGCTTTATATCTTCCTGAGATCCTTACAGAGTCTAATGGACATACTCTTGAGACTTGACATTGAGCCCGCATTAGGTTAGATCTTTACCCTAAGAGTATTTTTTTAAAACTTTGGGAGTCCTTTCCTGGGAGCGACAGGAAGAAAATCACCTCTTTTTTGAACCCAGGAAGTCCTAGTTTAAAATATTTCTTTATCTTCTTGAAAATAAAATAATCCCTTCTATAATTTACTTCTCTCTAGTTGGACATTATCACATGGAGCTGAAAGAAATTAGTGGGCTCCTTTAACATTCTGCCTGCAAATATTCTCAGCTAAGTTCACCAGTTTGTTAGGTATATATTCTACTTTATATGCTCCCCCAGGTGACAGTGTGCCAAGCTTTCAGCACCATATGGCATGAGTAACCACTTGCTCCGACTGAAATATAAAACCCCTCCTGTCCTTCCTGTCCCCCCACGGGCTTTCCTGGAGCACCATGACAGTCTGCCTATTACTTCCTTCCAGACCAGTGTCTCAGACAGGAGACCCTTGAACAACTGTTAGGGGCACCAACCCTCATGCAGGTAATCTGCATGTACCTTCTGACTCCTCCCAAAACTCAACTACTGTCATGCCCTGGTATCTGAGGGAGATTGGTTCCAGGATGCCCAGTGGATGCCAATATCTAGGGATGCTCAAATCCCTTATGTAAACTGGTGTAGAACAATGCATACAGTTGGCCCTCTGCATCCACAGATATCTGGCTGTGGGTCAAAAATACTGGTTTTGATTTTTGATTCTTTGCACCCACAGATGCAAACCTTGGGGATATGGAGGGCCAACTGCATCTCTATTGAAAAAATCCACATACAAGTGGACCCACACAGTACAAAGTCATGTTAAGAGTCAACAGAATAGTTGGCTAGGAGCTCGATTGGGCTGTTGAGGCAACACATGGCCGATCTCTGTGGCTTGGGCTTTTCATACCACCATCTGGGTTCCAAGAGAAAGCATGCCAAGACAAGTGTTCTGAGACGGAAGAAATAAGCATGTCCTGCCCTCTTAAAGAGTATGCCTGTATCTGATATAACATCACTTCTTCCTCATTCTTGTGGCAAGTCGTTATAGGGCCAGCTCAGATACAAAGCAAGAGAGAATAAACTCCAATTCTCAAGGGAAGCCTGACAGAAGTTTTGGCTGTCTTTAATCCACCAGACAAAGATATTTTATCCTGTTTCATGGTACAAAAATATGTCAGGCAACCAGACAGAATAACTTTTTTCCCATCACTGTTGACATGTTTGCTTAGCTTATATACACATCTAACTATAACTTCCTCTTCCTCACTTCTTGATTGTTATTACAATCATCAAAGTGGAAAAAACCTTTCATTCTGCAAAGAGATTATGCCTAATTTAGTGCCCACCTCAAATGACAGTGGACTGTTGTCTTGGTTGGTGTCTACTCTGAAAATCCCCTACTGAGGATTTCCACGTTGGATATCAAGGGCTGCATTCCCCATTTCCTCATTACTGTCACTCTCCAGTGAGACTCACTCATCTCTGCACAGGGGAAAGTATCCCAGAATCAGGATCTCTAGATGGTAGACCTAGCTCAGCTATTTTCTAAGTGACCTGGGACAAATCAGTACCTCCCATCAATTTTCTTATTTGTAATGTGTTGACAAAACAAAACAATGCTTCATTGTAATGAGACGCTGAATGTGAAAGTGCTTTGTAAGTGGGTTATATTCCTGTGAAAGATGACAATCCACTTACTAGAAGCCCTTCTGCTGAACCCTCTGGGGGTACAGCTTGTGCTTGCATGGAATGTCGCTTGGCTGGTTAAAGTCAGCCAGCTGACACTGACTGACTATATCATTGAAAAGGGGGCCTCTGTCCACAGCCACTCCATGCACTATTGCCTTTGGGAAGAAAGCCATATACCAGTGGGGTCCCCATCTGCTTCAGGCAGCCAGCCAGCCAGTTCCAACCTGTCAACCTACCATCTCCTAGCTCAGTTGGTCTCTTTCTATTACATCCCAAACCCTAGTCATTTCAATCTGTTCTGCTGATCGTTTAGATACTTGATCTATAGGACATCAAATCTTCACTTTGACTAATTTGGGTACTAAATTTACCAGGCATTCTCGAGCTACAGAAGCATGTGGCTCATATAGGGAACACTGGGTGTTCCCTGGGGCTCTTTGGGAAGATGACTAAAGCTTTTTGTAACATGTGCCATTACAGCTTTGAAGTCTTCACATTATCATCACAACTGTTGGAACTCTGGAAATAGAGGTAATTTTATGCATAGAAAGAAATTTTCATTCAATTCTCAAGTTAAAAACATCAGCCCTTGTTCGCTCCATACCCCCTAATCACATTGCATGCAATTCTATCCTTTTGCAGACTTTGGAAATTGAAGGCCAAAACAAAATTGTCTATTTGACTCAAGATGGTAAATCATCATTAGCTAACAATACAGTTAAATGAATTAATTATTAGTTAATAATTGACTTTCTAGTTGAGTTCTTAAATAATAAATCAGGAGAGGTAATAGTATCATAAAGGATGGGATAACAATAAAACATGACAGTTTTTACATCTCTAATAGAACAAAATAGTTAAGTACAAAAGAAGATAAGAAACGTAGCTAAAGGTAAATGGGGAAAGGCATTTATTCCAAAACTGAACAAAAAGACTTCCAATAAGAAGATGGAGTGGATAGAGTGTGAGTTATCTGACATAACTTGGGAAATAAAGGTAGCTGATTGCTCCAGATTGCTCAGAGTTGATTGCTGTATTTGCTAACATCTATCATACTTTTTTCAGGCAATTTGATTTTAGTTGGTTTCAAAAACAGCCATGGTACTTTGGATCAACACCCATTAAGAAGTAAAGTTTAATCTGGACCGCCATTGTGCCTGGCTCTGACCAACAGAATGCAGAGGAAGAGATGGTATGCCAGTTATAAATCTAGGATTTAAAAACTTTATAGTCTCTGATAAAATGGCAATGGAAGAAAACTTGGGTGGTGAACACATAGTGCAAGGTACAGTTATAATGTATAACAGAACTGTACACCTGAAACCTATATAATTTTATTAACTAATATCACCCCAATAGATTCAATAAAAAGTTTATAATTTCTGCTCTAGCTGCTCTTATAACCTTCTATCAGCATGTGGGTAAACCCAGGCCAACCTGTGGGAAAATGACAGGCATTCCTTTGACATGCCCACTTGGCAACCAGTCAAGTCCCCGAGACAAAGACATAACTGTAACCAGCACTGGCCACACTCTCATGAGTAAAGCCAGACAAGAGCAGCAGAAGATGCACTGAATGAGACCAGCACAAATTGCCAACCCATAGCCTCCTGAGCTAATTAGGTGGTTGCTGTTTAAAGACACTAAATTTTATAGTGCTTCATTATGTACCAAAAGTTAACTGAGTGATGCAACAAAACTAAATTTGATTTGGGGCTTACGTATAATGTGTAGTAGATAGGGTGTGAGCTATCCAACATCACTTGGGAAAGAAGGACCTTTCCTCTAGGAAAAACATAAACTTGCTGAGGGCCATTGTGGAATTTAGAGAAATAATTGGGTATAGTCTTCCCACAGTTTAATCTGCCTGGGCTAAGTACCTTACTCCCTCAGAATTTAGGCTTTTTCCAAAGAAGATTATGAGGAGGTGATGATTGACAATGGTTTTATCACCTTCTGGAAGTCATATTTACATCTTTAAGTACATAAGCCTTAACCCAAAATAGTGAAAATAATGATGAGAATGTCAGGTGCTTAGGTAGTAATGATAACATAACAATGGTAGTAATTATAATGATGATAGAATAAGCTTTTATTATTGAGCATTTTCTATATTCAGGGTACCATATTGGGAATTTCAATAGCACACTCCCATTTAACTGTCACAATAGCAATGCAATATTCATTTAATAGATAAGAAAACAAGTCTCACAAAGTCCAAGTGATTTCCCCAGGGTCATAATGGTAGGGAATGGAAGAGCTAGAACTTGACTCTAGTTTTCTAAGATTCTATGAATTATGTCCTTAACTATTTACTTACTCAACAAGTAATAAATGAGTACCTATAAAAAGTCAGACACTGTCCTTTGGAGGAGAAAAAGTGAGACTCACAATGTCTACGATTTCATAATGCTAAGTAGGGGGAATGAGAAATAAGCAATGATCATGGAAATACATTAAGATAGCGATAAGTGCTAAGAAGAAAATAAATATGATGACAGGACAGACTTAAGATTTGGTGGTGTGGGTGCCACATTAAGGGTGAAATGTAAAGGAGAGGAAATAATAACCATGAAACATCTGAAGGGAAAAGATCCTAATGAGAGGAGTTACCACACAGGCCATAAAACTACAATAACGCTGGGCATTTGAGGTACAGAAAATGAGGCCGGAATGCAATGCAGAATGCAAAAATGATAAAAGATGCTGAAAAATCATAGGAGTTGATGTTTTAAGGGGCCTCATAATCCATTTGCAGATCATGGCGAGTGAACAGTTGAGATGTTACACTAATTACAGTGGAAATATTTGAAAGATTTCAGGTAGGTAAATTATATAAGATGTTGTGTGTATTTTTTTAAATCCCACTGACTTCAGTGTGGAGAATGCATTTTTATGGGACAAGAGTGTAAGCCGTGAGAGTATACAATAATCCTAAGAAATAAAGATGGACTAGGGCAATAATAGTGGAAATAAAAAACAGGGAATTAATCTGGAATACTATTCAGAGTATTAAATTGACAAAATGTAAAGGAATGATGGCTTCCAAAGGGGGACAAATCAAGGATGACTTATAGATTTTAGGGTCAGAAGGTCACATATTAAAATGAAAATGACTAAGGTAAGAGCAGGTTGTAAAATAGGCAAAGGCTCAAAATTTCTGTTTTGGTAATTCTTGGCATTTCATATTCAGGGAAGATATTTAGAAAGATCTTTTATATATGACTATGGTGTTCAAGGAAGTACCAGAGGAAAAAAGCTACATGTCATCTGCAAACAGATGGTAGTTAAAACTATGGGATTTTATGACTGGACAAGCTCACCTAGAGAAAGAGTTCAGAGAAGACATCAGAGACTTGATCCCTTGGCCACACCAAATATTACAGATCAGTCTGAAAAAGAGTGATCAACAAAGGTAACTGAGCCTGACTAGGCGGTGGCTCAGTGGAGAGAGCGTATAACTGGGATGGGGAAGACCCAGGTTTGAGACCCCAAGGTGACCAGCTTGAGCGTGGGCCCATCTGGCTTGAGCAAAAGCTCGCCAGCTTGGACCCAAGGTCGCTGGCTCCAGCAAGGGATTGCTCGGTCTGCTGATGGCCCGCAGTCAAGGCACATGTGAGAAAGCAATCAATGAACAACTATGGTGTCGCAACGGCAACGAAAAACTAATGATTGATGCTTCTCATCTCTCTCCGGTCCTGTCAGTCTGTCCCTATCTATCCATCTCTCTGACTCTCTCTCTGTCCCTGTAAAAAAAAAAAAACACAAACAACAACAACAACAACAAAAAAAAACAAAGGTAACTGAGAGACAGAAGCTGGTGAGGCAGGATGAAAACCAGGAGAGTGTGTTGTACAAGAAGCCAAGAGAAATAAAATGTGTCTTTAAAAAAGAGAACATGATCAATTGAGTTGAATGTTTCTGCTATGTCGGATGGTCGCTTTTCTTCTTATTCAATCTCTCAGAAATATTCATAAGAAGAAAAGCGACTATCCGACATAGCAACATGGGAATAATTGATGATCATACCATTCCAGAGGGTTGCTGATAATTAAAAGGCTAATGAGGAATGGGTTAAGGAAAGAATAGAGCGGAAAAATCAGTTAATACTCTCCTCCATGACATATATTGGTAGAGAAAGAACATCCTTTGGAGAAGTTGGCTTTTCAGTAGCCATCGAACTATAGTTGGCTTGATTTAAAATGACACAGAGAAACAAATTTTAAAAAAAGAAATAGCAGTGTATCTCTGAAATGCAGAAATTGCAGTGATTCCCAAAACTTATTAAAATTTAATGTAATCTCATTACAAGCCCATATCCAAACTAAACAATACACAAGTTTTAGAAAAGCATGAAACTCTTATTTCCAGAGAGGACCAGCTGATGTGTAAACAAGTAACTGGAATACACATTAAATTTTAGGAGAAGATGAGCTGCTTCCGCCTAAGAGGAAGAGTTTTATGGAAAAGTCCACATTCATAAGACTTGCAAAAAGGAGGGTAATTGATACTTGGATAAATTAAGGAGGAAGAAGTGGGTGCCATCCAGAATAGCTAATGCATAAGTTGTAAGGTTTAATAAGGTCTATTAAAGTCATCACATGAAACACCTATATCCTATCAAGTTTACAATGTTTCAAATGGAGAGCCAGGAAAAGAGTATTAAAAAGGAAGTACCCCATAATTACTAAGTACACGACATTTGGGGACGACAGAGAATGGAGGTGGGCAGACCTTCAGGAGGCTACTGAAATAGACCAGACGGGGGGTAATGAGGTATGAAGTAGAGCACCAAAAATAGGAATGGAGAATGGGAGAAGTTTCAAAGATGATGCAGGGGAAAAAAAGGTCATTGCTGTGGGCAATCCAGTTCTGTGGTCTAGTCCATGGTGGGTCAGGCTGTTATTACGCAACAGTGCACCAATTAGTAATCTGGGATTTACTGCTGGCTGAAATGTATGAATGCCAGAAAAGGGCAGGGCTGAGGCGCTCTAATGAGAGACAGATGTACAGAGAAGCCCTGAGAGTTCTCTCTGCAGCGTGGTAAACTGCAGCCTGTGATTGGTATACTCACAGGATGCTCTTGGAGCAAACTGCAGTCATCATAAAGGATTTTGCTTACTTCTGACCATCTGCTCCAGCCCAGGATACCCTCTCCTTCACCATCCAGATTCTCAAGATATTGTCTTAAGCAATATTGAGGGAAATTTTCGAAGGAGAAAACAAAAGTGCTTCTCATTCTCAAATTTTTTCAGACTTAGTTTTATATTGGGGAGAGGGTACATGTATGCACTCACACTTAGCGACGCTGGGTTCCAGCGTGGAAAATGAATAAAGGCATGGTTGGTCTGATTTAATCTAGGATAAAAGCTTAAAAGTCCAATCTTCCTGGCTGGCCACACCAGATCCACCCTAATGGGCTTTGTTGGATTGTGAGGGGTGCAGTAATAAAACCATTGACCAGTCCGCCTTATTTTCATGCTGGGAAACAAACCCAGAGAGAAAAATTGACTTCCCAACATCCTGCAGCTTTTCAGTGACATAATGATGCCTGAAATCAATTGCTGATTCTGTACTTTGTTCATAATAAACTCATTCTATGCAGAATTAAAGGCTGTCTCTCTGCTAGCCTGTGGTTTCTTGTCCATTGTGTTAAACATGTCTTTTTATTGTGACGTTTTCACATCTGGGGCCTTACTGACCTTGAGGAGGCTATGCTTCTCAGGACTAGCCAATTCCTAGGGTAAACAATGTGCCTATGATTGTGCCTTTCTTTTGAAAATGAACCAATCCAAATTCCATACCCCATTTCTCACCTCCAACCCTATATATACCTCCCCTGACTCATCCACGCTAACACAATATTCCTCTGCCTTAATCATCCCATGTTCAGGCACCAGACAACTCAGCCCCGACACCCCAGAGGCTGCTGAAATTATTCAGATGAGCCAATCCTAAACCTGCGCATCCTGCCACACCTGTTCTTTTTCTGCAGAAACTACAGTAAAGGCTCTTGCCATGTCTTCCTGCCACTGCTTCGGCTTCCTGACCAACTCTGGTGCCTCCCCATGGGGCCCTGCGTAGTAAGGCACGCCTTCTCCTCCTGGGAACTGTGAGCAACAAGCCCTCTTTTCATTGGCAGTTATCTCACGAGCTGCTGCTCTCACAAGACCTGATTCATAATGAAACCGACATAGAAGGTATCCCCACCCCTATCCCTACTTTTCTTTGCTTGTCTATCTCAACCAACATGAAAAGGGGACTCTTCTGGCAAACCAGAGTGTTAAGTTACAGCTTTTCTCAACTGCTTCTGAGTATGATCCCTAGGAAGACAGAGAGTGTTCTGTTGTACTATGTAGCTGCCACGTTCCTGGCACAACGAGTGAACACCTACTACGTATACAATAAAATCATAGTGTGAGTTTTTAAATGGCGATTAGAAATTTACGACATGAACAAAACCTCTTCTAGGCATGATCAATGTCCTCAGTGAGCTCGCTGTCAGTTCTCACCTAGGAAAATAAGACATGCATCCAGGGAATTTAGGGAGAAAGTTAAGATGTATTATGTCTAAATAAAGGCTTGGATAAGATTCATTCATATTTATCAGGAAATAAAATTACCACTCGGAGGCAGTACTTGAGAGGCAGAAGGCAGTGTTGACGTACATAGATGGGTATGAGGCATTTCAGTTGGCAACTATGAAATAAATAAAGTCATAAATGTAGATAAACAATAGAACGTTTAATTACCCTGCTTCAAACACTTCTATATCTCAAGATTTCCTTTAAGAAAATGTCCAAACGCATTAGTGTGACTTAGAAGATAAGACTGATTTCTTCATTTGACCAACTGTTTTTCCCTTACTCCTGTGGGAGGCTTCCCATATTCATCACGTACAAACTTCCTCACCTCCTTCAGGAACCCCATAATGCCCATCTCTATTAACAATAAAAGTTTTAATATTGCATAATCGTGACCTATTGTCTATATTGTTTATTAGACTCTAACCTCTATGATAGGTGTGTGTGATGGGAGCAAAAGGTAATAGGTTTTTATCATTTGTTGCTGTATCTACATCATTAGCACATCGTGCATATTCAGTTAAGTATTGACTGATCAATTGATTGGTTAAAAAGGGAGAAGGGAGTTTTTCCAAAGTGGCTCCAGCCAGGATTGTGTGAATCAGTGGAGAGATAATTTATCACCTCACCTGCGATAGATACTCTTAAGGCTGAAAGGGAGTGAAATTATTGACTCTACTGTGACAGTGAAAATAAATGGGACTCTTCTGGCAAACCAAAGTTTTAAGTTACAGCTTGTCTCAACGACTGCCTGTACTTAGCCTAGTAGTTTAATGCAAAATTTCAACGAAGACAAAAGAGGCATCCTTAAAGAAAACTCTTTAGAACTCAATCACTGATGCTCCTTCCACTGTCTTGATCATCTATACCACAAAAAGTTTGAAAGACCTCTCTTTCAAACAGTATCTATCCCTCTCTCTGACTCTCTCTCTGTCCCTGTAAAAAAATAATAATAATAAAAGCTTTTAAAAAAATACAGAAAGTTGCTAAAGAGTCTACGGTGAAGTAAATTAATAATAACAATATTCTATATTTTTTAGTTTTTTATTGCTGCGTTATGAAGTACTACAAACTCAGTGGCTATTTTTTTGTGGCAGAGACATAGAGAGAATCAGAGAGAGGGACAGACAGACAGGAATGGAGAGAGGTGAGAAGCATCAATCATCAGTTTTTCATTGTGACATCTTAGTTGTTCATTGATTGCTTTCTCACATGTGCCTTGACCGTGAGCCTTCAGCAGACCGAGCCACCCCTTGCTAGAGCCAGGGACCTTGGGTCCAAGCTGATGAGCTTTTGCTCAAGCCAGATGGACCCGCGCTCAAGCTGGCGACCTCGGGGTCTCGAACCTAGGTCTTTCACATCCTAGTCAGACGCTCTATGCACTGTGCCACCACCTGGTCAGGCCAAACTCAGTGGCTTTGAAGAAAATGAACTTATTCTCTCACAGTGTCAGTGGAGCCAAAATCTAGTTAAAAAGTGGTTGGATTCTTGATTCCTGATCTCCCCAGAATTAAAGGTGCCAACTATAGTTATAGTTGTCATTTAGGGTTTTGGCCCTTTTCCAAGCTGCTTTGGTGTGGGTTGACTGCCTTCCTTCGTGGCTACAAGACTTGCATCCCTGTTTTTCGGTTGGCTGTCAACGGAGGACCATCCTATTCCAAAAGGCTGGTTTCAGGTCTTTGCCATATATGGGTAGCTCAAAATATCGATGCCTGCTTTCTTCCAGGCCAGCCAAACACATCTTTCTGGCTTTTTCTTCTAAAACCAACCATAGAAAACTCTTTGGTTTGAAAGGGCTTGTCTGATTAGGTCAGGGCCATGCTGGATAACTTCCCTTTCACCATATACTATAAGGACATAATGACTGGAGTGTTATCCCATCACATTCACTTGCTTCACAAATACATTAAGGAAAGGAGATTATACAAAGATGAAGGTCATTGTGGAATGCTCCCCATTGCATGTATCATTTTTGCACAGTTGCCATAAAGCAGGCATTGTGATAAGCTCTGCAAACAAATTATCGTACAACACACAATCATTTTATGATGTAGATGTTCCTATCCTTTACTTAAACCTAGAAAAAATCTGAGGCCTAGAGATTACAGTTGATCCTATGGTATTATCCATACGGTACCATTCTTTATCCTAGCTTCAGGATTGAAACGCCCTTCTCCCAGTTGCTGGGAGGGGTTCTTAGCTTTGTCTCTCTCCAATAAGTGTCATTGGCCAAAAGCACTGCTCCACTCAATGTCATCTTCCTTTCCCAGGGTCAGCTTTTATCCAGTGACTGGAATAGACCACAAAGGCCTATGTCCCTAGCTTTGAGACAGGATAATACTGCTATGACATTTCAGTCACAGAAGTCCCCAAGGGCCTGCTGAGGTCTTTGTCGTAAAGGTATTGTAACATGACTTCTCCTACTTCCCAATCTTCTTCTCTCTCCCCCATCAATGCTGTTCTTTTTTTAAAAAAAATTTTTAAATTTCTTTTTATTTTATTCATTTTAGAGAGGAGACACAGAGTGAGAGAGAGAAAGAGAGAGAGAGAGAGAAAGGGGGGAGGAGCTGGAAGCATCAACTCCCAGATGTGCCTTGACCGAACCAGTGCAGGGTTTTGAACTGACGACCTCAGTGTTCCCAGGTCAACGCTTTATCCACTGCACCACCACAGGTCAGGCCATCAATGCTGTTCTTAAGATCACTTCCAGAAAATCTAGAGAGTCTGGATCTACTTCTCACAGAACCTGATCTAGTACAGAGAGATGGAAAACAAACAAGCAAAACAATCACAAACATGTCCCAGTTCACTGCGGTAGTAAAAGCTAGATGCAGTATTTTAACCCACTCTCTAAATCACTATTCTACACGGACGCAGGAGGACCTCTTGTTAGTCACTTAAGCATCACAAATGAAGAATTTGGAAAATGAGCATGTCTGTTTCCTCCAAAATCTGAGATCAATTTGGGCATCATATTATTTGCACAAAGAAGAAATGAAATTTTTCACTTTCTTATTGGAGGTAAGATACACAATAAAACTGTGATTGATTTCTTACAATGTCATCAATTCAAATAATTTTGAGAGTTGGACAAGAAATAATAGGTCTTCTAGACTCACTCACATTTTAATCTAGAATTTCATCGCCAATGTCACTGCCTGAATGCCTTCACTAATAGAAAACTCAAGCTTCAAGGTCAGTGGTTCCCAAAAGCTGGTCCATGTTTCAGGTGAGGGGAAAGCAGAGTGTCAGGGAAAATCAGGTGTTTAATAAATATTTGTTAAATAAATAAGCTATTAAGCATCACTCTATATTTTCTGAATAGAAATCTCCAGTGTAAAATGCCCTGTGCACATTTTAACAAGTCCTTCCAGATGACTGCGATGCGGAGCCAGGTTTCAGCAGCAATGTTGATGCCGTTAGATTATTGTGGCAGAATACACACAGCATTAATGCACTATTTAACCATTTTAAATACTCTATCATGGTAAAATATACATAACAAACTTTTAAACCATTTAAAAATGTACAACTCAGTAGCATTAAGTACATTCACAATGTTGTACAGGCAGGACCATTACAGAGGACCAGACTCATCAGCCCTAAAGGAAACTTGTCCGCATTAGTCAGTCACTCCTCATCTCTTTCTCTTTTCCAGCTCTGAAAGAGTTCTTTGTTGTACTGACCCATTCAAGTCTGTTTATCTGTTGGTAATGTGCATATTCCTTGTTTGTCCTGAGCCTCATCATATCAGACTAAACCTTACCCATATGGCACGGTTTGGAAATTATACATGTCATGATTTTTCTCCTCTTGGTCTGTTTCTATTCAAGTACATTCCCTTTAAATTGTGCTCCCTGAAATCTGACATGGTTTTACCAGGCAGGAAAAGCAGAGCTATCTCCTACCTGGAGACTGACATTGTATTTCTTTAATTCAGCCTGAAATTGTTTTAGTTTTGAAAGAGGCTATTTTGTACTACGTACACACATTGAATTTGACAACTAATTTTTCATATATGTTACTGATAAGTCTTATTTCCTTTTGTATAAAGATGTTTTAGGAATCTAAATTCAGGAATTTACACTTATCCTTTTTAAATTTGTTTTAAGCTGTTTTTCCCCAACTTACTGAAATCTTTTGAGATCTGATTTTACAATTTAATTTTCCACCTATTTCAAGTGAGTTTCAATTGTTATCATCAGATTGAATCTTTCAGGGCTTCAGAGAAGATTAAAGAATATATATAACATGCTGAATTTTACGAGTCTTGGGAAGCCTTAAACAATACTTTAGAATATCTGTCTATTTAATAAACCATAATACTTACTTAGAACCTAACATTTGCCAAAAATAGAAACCATATATTCTGCAATATTATTGTGAATCAGGAAAATTTATTCTTTTATTTTATGGTCAGTGGGATAGCCTGAACTTCTACAATGGCCACCCAAATATGTCCTGTCCTACCTTAATCCCCAGACCTTCCATGATGACACATCACTCCCATAATTATGTTCTCTGGCATGACACAGTTGGCCTTAAAATAGAGAGACTACCCTTGGTTATCTGGTAGGTTCACTGTTACCATATGAATGCCTAAACGCACAGTACTTTCTCTTGGTGGTAGCAGAAGGGGAGACAGAGTGATTCCAAGTATGGGAATAACTCTATGTCTGGTTTCTGCTTTGAATATGAAAGAGGAACCATGTAAAAAGAAATGTGAGCAGCCTCTAACAGCAGAAACAACTTTGACTGACAGGCAGCAAGGAAATGGGGATGTCAGTCCTACAACCTCAAGGAAATAAATTATTTCAGCAACCTCAAAGATCTTAGAAGTAAATTCTTCTCCACAACCTCTAAATAAAAGCCAAGTCCAGCCTACACCTTGATTTTAGCCTTGTAAATTCTGGAGCAGAAAACCCAGATATGCCAGGCTAGATTTTTTGACCAATAGAAGCTACGTGATAACAGATGGTATTTTTTTAATCATAAAATAATGCCAAGCTTTACAAATAGATGGGCTTTCATTTATTTGGTCAAGCTGATATAAAACCAACCAACAAAAGCTAAAGTGCCAAATATGGGAGTCTGAGTCAACCTAAAAACTGCAAGAACAGGAAGTCACCATCAACTCTTGGAATGCAGGTACAATAGGAAGCATGACAACTGCGAGAGAACAGAGTTGAAATGATGGTGAGAACAGGCAAGTGAGAACTGGAGCCACTGTGAGAGCCACTCAAGGCAGAGAGAGAGAAAGAAGAAGGTTTCCCCTTCTTTTGCCCTTCATTTGTCCATTAATTCTTCTCAATAGCTCATCTATCAGGGGAGCCAAAAACAAAGGGCTCCTAGAATATACTGTAATGTTTTTCCCTGTGATTCCAAACCAGAAGGAAGAGGAGGAGGAGGAGGGGGGGGGCAAGGAATGCATTAGGGGCAAGAAGTCAAAAGACCAGCACAGAGTTTTTGTTAGAGTTTATAAACTAGGGAAACTGATAAGAAATCATTCACATGTCACCTAGGACATGTCTTACTATTTGCCAAGTACTGTTGTCAACACTATGTGCATATCTTATGTAGCGGTCTCAACAATCCTGAGTTAGATTGACGCAATTCTTCACCCATCCCCTGTATCCTCACTCTTGGAATAGCCCCATACCGGCTCATTTTCCCTCCTCATCCCTAACTTCAAGGCTGATTTTCTTTGGCCAATGATACGGAGTGGTTGTAACAACGTCCCAGTTCAGGACCTCAGCCTGAAGAAGCTTCATGTGCTTGCATGTTCTATTTTGCCTCTGCCAGCCCAGATGAAGAGTGAGTCCCATTTAACCTGCTGATTCAGGGAAGATGAGACAATGGGATGGGGCCCCCCAAGCCAACAACCAACAGGAAGAAGCAGAGCTGCCTCAGGAGCTGCAGCCTGGAGATGAGCTCCCCACCTCCACCCCCCTCCATCAGCCAAACCCTTGTGAGGATGAGACTAAGTGATTTTGTTTTAAGCCACTGAATTGTGGGTTGGCCCTCTATGCACAATTTTTGTGGCAATTGTTAACTGCTACAAGTCATGGTAATAAGATAGCAGGGGGTTAAGTGCAGATGGTTAAGAAATTCATTCATGATCACCAGAGTTAGGGAGCAACAGAGAGGGCACTCCGACTTAGTTCTGCCTGACCACAGACCCTATGCGCCCAACCACTAATTGGACTCATTACAACAAACCTTGGGCTGTAGCGTTACATCGGGGAGTTGGAACAGGAGGTAGTGATCACCCAGAGATTCATCATACAGATCTCACCTCTTTTTATATAGAACTGCTGTCAGAGGGGCCCTTCTTTCCTTAAGAAATGAGATATCACGGGGCAATCCCAGCTCCCACGGAGAAGAAACAAACACAGGTCCCGGCAGCTGCCTGACTGAGATCATGACATCCATCGTCCCACAAGCTGCTCAGAGACAGTGATGCAGTGTTCCAAGCTGCCTCTGAAACTGGCAAGCAGCTGGGCTCAGGCATGATTTAAGGCGGTGCCTGCACCATTTCCTGCTGCCATTCTGCCCCCAGAAGGATTCACGGAAGTGGGGAGCAGATGAGCTCTCATGGGAGGTGGTCAGGCCAGCGGTGCTGAAGCATAGAGAAATTTGCAGCAGTGTCTCCAAAGGGCTGCCAGCGAGCCAGTTCAGATTCTCGTTCCTGGAGAGCCTCTTGCCTTGCTTTTACTCCATGTGTACTGCCACCATCTAGTCGCAGCTCCTAGGACCTCAGGCCTGGGTTACATCAATGAGAGCCTTGCTGCTCAGGCTCGACCTCTTCATTCTTCTTTCTGTTCAGTGACTTATATCTCTTACCCCCCTAATAACAGAGTCACATGGAGAAAGGGCAAGATCATCCCAAATAATAGTAATTTTCATACATAATTATTAGTGTTTTGAATAACTATTAGCTATTAATTGTAAATAACTATTATCCATTAATCATTAGCAATATATATTATTATGACTAATAGTTATATGTAGTTAAATATATAAATATATTACATATGATTATATACTATATATAATAGGAATATATACTATATATACACCTAGGAGGTTAGGATCATCATGACCCTTACTTGTACAAACAAAGAAACTGAAACTCAGAAAATGTAAACAACTTGTCTAACACCCTACAGCTAATAACTAATGGAACTGGCTTTGAACCCAGCACTCTACTCTGTCACCCTGCTACTTAGGTGCCCCCACTTTCTAGCTGTTCGCATTGGTAAAGTAACCTAATTCCTTTCGGACTCATTTTCTTTATCTAAAATAATAATAAAAATAAAACATTATTATACTTCTACTAGTCTGGATTCAATTAGTTACAAATGATACAAAACTCAATAGACTCTGGTTAAAAACAAAAAGGAGAGAACAGCTGGGAGGGGGGAAGGGGGTGAAGGGTACAGCAAGGACAGATGGTGATGTAAGGGGACCTGACCGGGGGTGGGGGGGGGGAAGTACACAATAAAGTATGCAGAGATGGTTGTGGAACTGGGCACCTGAAACCTGAATAATTATGTGGACTAATATCATCATGACAAATCCAATAAAAAATACAATAAAAATTAAAAAAGAATTTTGATTTGTGTTATTTGTTTGGACCAGAGATTCAGTCAATGTCACTCTCAGTCATCTCTCAAAACTGTTGTTTTTTTTAGGAGGTGTTGGCTTCACTCTAGATAGGGTCCTTACAGATGGTGATCGTCGCAGCTGCAGACATACACCTTACTGGCCAGAGCAACTCCAGTAACAAGAAAGTGCCTTCTCCTCAATAGTTTCAGTAACTGTCCTGAGATGTTGATTTGCAATCAGTCCAATGGACTTTAATCACAGTAGCAACAATGGATAGAATACACTGATAGAATGTGAGACTAAGCTAGGCTTCAACTCATTGAGAAGTGGGTTGATAAACCACCTAAAATATATTACTCATGGAAAGTATACTATTCTCCCCAAAATCAACATGTTGCTACTAGAAGATTAAGAAAACTGGCATATTGGCCATGGCCAGTTGGCTCAGTGGTAGAGCATCAGCCTGGCATGTGATTGTCCTGGGTTCAATTCTCAGGGCACCCAGGAGACACAACAATCTGCTTCTCCACCCCTTCCCCTCTCCCTTCTCTCCTCGATCTCTCTCTTCCCCTCTTGCAGCCATGGCTCATTCACTTGGAGCAAGTTGGCCCTGGGTGCTGAGGATGACTACATGTCCTCACCTCAAGTGCTAAAATAGATCAGTTGCTGAGCAACTGAGCAATGGCCCCAAATGGGCAGAGCATTACCCCAGAGGGGGCTTTCCAGGTGGATCCTGGATGGGACACATGTGGGAGTCTGTCTCTGTGCCTTACTGCTTCTCACTTAAGAAAAAATAAAGGAATCTGGCATATTGTGAGCATTTTATAATATTTAATCATATTACAAATCTGATTCTGTCCTTATTTTTCACAATATCACCAAGAATAAGTTGGATGGGTATTTTATTAGAACCATGCTGTATTTGAAAGAACTATGGCTTAGAGAAGGTAAAGAACTTTCCTGGGATCACTAGATAACAAGCCAGTACTTTGCAAAGTTAGGAATCACATTCAGATATACCAACTCCAGATTTTGTGTACTAATTTTTAGAACTGGAACATGCCATCTTGTTAAGTGATAACCATTCTCTTGAACAACAGCTTCCTGGGATTTAACCAGCACTTATGAATATATATGGAATCATCTCCTAGAAGTCCATACATCCAGGGACTCTGCCCCCAACCATCAGGAAGACACCATTGTGGAAGACCTAAAGGTTGAGAGTTGCCATTGGCATATTGAACTTCTTACCCAAGTGCCACTCTGGATAATATGAAAGGAATAGCATCAAAAAAAAAAAAATCTTGATCCTCTATTGTCTGTTTCATCAGCTCAACAACGCAAGAGTGGTGGCAGACCAGGAGCCATGGCAGCAGATGGATTTTGCTTGGTGAGCATAAGTTCTTGGCCCAGAATTTGCTATCTTTATAGATACGTTGTAAGAAGGCACCAAGGGAAATGGAAACTGAACCGGAGAGGAGGCATCGCGAAGCAGCAGCTGTGCGAGGGAAGCTCCAAAGCACAATCCAGCTGAGAAATCACCCAGCAGAAAGCAGCAGACAGAGCAAGTGGCAGGTGGTAACTGAGAGGAATCTCACACCGCCTGTGCATCCATTTATAGCAAATTCATTGAATATTCTACAATCATTTAATTCAGCATTGGAGATGTTTATTCGATGCTCAGATAGACAAAAAATTGGCAATCACTAAGCCATTCATATACACCATTTCCTTAATATCCAATTACTTGATAAGGTAGATATTATTTTTTCTTTTTAAAAAAATGTATTTATTGATCTGAGAGAGAGAGAGGAAGGGAGAAAGAGAGAGAAGCGAGAGGGGGAGGGGTGGATAATAGGTGGGCACTTCTCCTGTGTGCCCTTACCAAAGGTAGATAGATACTATTATCCATCCCCATTGTGAAGATGAGAAAATCAAGTTTAGAAGTGTTATATAAGCAGTTCAGTGCTTCAGTCACCTTACAGATGGGAGCCCATACTGACTCGTACCGTGTCAAAATCCAGAGATGGACCATGCTAGCCATGCCCCTTAAGATGTTAAGATCCACTGTCTATGAAAATGTGGTATCGTGTACTTGTTTCCTTTTTTTGTTTATCTCTCCTTTGCTTATGTGAATGTTTAAAGTTTTTTTTTGATATAATGAAAGTGGTAATAATAAACATATCACTTTGGTAACAAATCATTATTATATGTCAAATACAGTATACTCGATTTCTATTAAGAAATATTAAAATAAACATTTAATTAAACACCAACACATATTACTTTAATAAGCTCAATTTATTATTAAAAATAAAATAAAAATTAGGGAATTTCCATTAAGAAATATTAAACTTTTAAGAGTCATATACCCAACAATTTTCTATGTCCTATTAATTCAAAATGTATAAAATAGACTCTTTCCTTTGAAAACAACTCAACATCTTGGGCTGACAAGATATGACCCTTATGAATAAACTATGAGCAAGTGCTAACATTGGCTACAGACATCTAGCTCAGGAAGTGATGGATGAATGAATTCTTTTGCATTTGTAACATTGATAATTGCTAATATTTATAGAAAACTCAAAGACTCTTAAAACTCAGGAGATCTATTATCCACTGGATTCTGAAAGTAACTGTGTCAAGTATTTAGGCAAAATATTAAGACCTGCTGATTACTGATGGAGACAGCAAAGCTCAGAGAAACCAAGTGACTTCCTGGGCATTAGACAACTAATATAAGGAACAGATGCTTTTGAACCCAGGGAGCCTAACACCAAGTCCAGGTTCTTGTCACCATGAGGGTAGCCTCCTGTGTAGCATATTGTACTTTTGACAAGGTTTCACATTTATCTTATTTTTATTAATGCAAATAACTAGTTCATGTAGAGTATTCACTATATAATAAAAAAGTTGCTGAGTTCTGGGAATACAAAAGTGAATAAAACCCAAAAGAAAATTATATTTGGAGGATTAAACATTGACGGTATTAAAAAACTACAGAGAGAAAATTATTAAGTAGTTTTTCCACCTTTCATTTAGTTCTTTTACAACTCTATATTTCCATAAATATTAAATTAAGCACATTCTGTTTTCTTATAAACATCATAAACTTCTCCCAATTCCCTACCCTCTTTTTGTCTAAATACTGTATATTAATAACTTACTCTGATTTCTTTTTAAATTACATAGAAACACAATTGTAGAATATTAAATACAAAAGAAGCATGAAAACAAATACAGGATAGATACTAACATATTTTAGTTTAATTAATGAGCAACTGAATGAAGGGAGGGAGGAGATGCCTGTCATTCAAATTGATGAGAAGATTGAATGGTTTCTAGTCAACTGTGTCTACAAAATCTCTTGTGTGAGTACCAAGTGGCTACATTTTATCTCTGCCCTGTTGTACTTAATCGTTTGTAATGCCAGGATAAGAAAGCATGGTTAAAATTAATGAAATCAAAATTTATTTCCCTATATTATGTTTCTCTTCAATTTTTTCTTTTTCTAAAAATATACTTTATTTTTTAATTACAATTGGCATATATTAGTTTTAGGTGTATATGTTTTTAAAATTATAAATATATGCTGTTTGCAAAAGTTTATTCCAACAGTGATATATTTATGTTTCCATAATAGCCACTTTTCACCATATCATGATTTCATATCCAGGACTGGCATTTGACAAATAGGCCTCCATGTTTTTCTATGTATCAATTATTATTTATACATTATAATTTAATATATTTCTATCACAATTATTATCATAGATATAAGTCTTAAAAGCAGAGTGACATCCTATTGTATATTTTGTAGTATAAAGAGCTTTCTTTCTTCATTTAAAAAATGAGTTTATAAATTGATTTTAAATGAGGTCATGGTTGAGCGTATGGGCCCTGCATTCAGGCAGATACAGGTTTGATTCCAAACCTCTGTCATCCTGCACAACTGATTAACCCAATGACCTTCAGCTTCTTCATCTGTGAACAGCAACAATCACTACAGTTTCCTAACAATGCGGTGGTGAGGACTACTTGAGATCATCTGCATAAAGGACTTAGCACACAGTACCTGGCACATAGGAACTACACAGTTATTCATATTCTAATTAATAGCACCACTTGTACGATAAAATATTCTAGATCATTGATGTTGAATAGCACTCCCTCAAAAATGAATGGTTACCTTAAACCTCAGAATATGACCTTATTTAGAAATCAAATTAACATTACAAATGTAATTAGTTAAGATAAGGTCACGTTAGATTAAGGTGGGCTCTAATCCAATGAGTGGTTTCCTTTTAAGAACAAGAGAATCTGGAGACTCACACAGAAGAGGAAGACGCAGCGAGAACATCATGTGACGTCAGTGGTAGAAACAGGAGGAATGCTTCTGCCAGCCAAGCACAGGCAGCAACCACCCAAAGCTGGAAGAGGCAAGAAAGGGTGCTCCCGGGAGCCTGCAGAGGGAGTCCCTGACAACACCTTGATTTTAGACTTCTAGTCTGAAGAACTATAAGGGAATATATTTCTGTTGTTTTAAGCCACTTCCTTTGTGATAATTTTTTATTACTGCCATAGGAATCTAACACAATGGACACGCTTTCAGCCATTTTAAAACCGGTATTATATTTTAAGTATGTTATTGTATTTGTTTGTTGTTGTATACAGTCTTGCAGATTTTTTTGTGACAGATTTTTCTGTGACAAATGTATTGGTTGAGCCAAAGTTATATACATTTAAGTTTTTGATAGCTACCAACAAACAACCCTATAAAAAGACTGTAGTCGCCTGACCAGGTGGTGGTGCAGTGGATAGAGCGTCAGACTGGGATGCGGAAGACCCAGGTTCGAGACTCCAAGCTCGCCAGCTTGAGCGCGGGCCCATCTGGCTTGAGCAAAAAGCTCGCCAGCTTGGACCCAAGGTCGCTGGCTCCAGCAAGGGGTTACTCAGTCTGCTGAAGGCCCGCGGTCAAGGCACATGTGAGAAAGCAATCAATGAACAACTATGGTGTCACAACGGCAATGAAAAAAAAAGACTGTAGTCAAGTTATACTCTCACATCAGTCTATGAGAGTGGCCTTTCTCTATATTTGCACTAACGATGGGCAGTGCCGATTTTTGTATGTGAGAGCTGTGAAAGAGTATTTCTGCACCTGTTATAACTTATCCGTACCTTGACTTCTCCCATCTATAAAACAGATAGCAATAGTACTTACCATTTGATTTGCTGTGAAAATAAAATGTATCAAATACTTGGAACAGTACCTGACATATAAAAAGCCAGCTTGATATGGTTTCCTTTACTACTATTATATCTAATGGAAGTCTTCAAGAATACCTTGTACCTTCCATTTGAGAAGCTTTGAAAATTATTGGTGATTATGAACATTTCTCATTCCAGGTGTTCCAAGTCTATTTACTTCTTGTGAAGTAGAGGTTTTCTTGTTCTTGGTCAAGCACTAAAGTACCATTAGAGAGAACTACAAGAGAAATGTCTTCTCTCTATAGTTTTCTTCCCTTGCTCCTCTCCCTTCCCTTCCCTTTCCTCCCTTCCCCTCCCCTACCCTTCCCTTCCTTTCCCCTTCCCTCCCCTCCCCTTCCTTTCCCCTCCCCTCCCCTCCCTTCTCTTCCCTTCCCTTCCCTCCCTTCCCCTTCCCTTTGCATCCCTTCCCTTCCCTTCCTTTCCCCTCCCTTCCCTTCCTTTCCTTTCCCCTCCCTTCCCTTCCCTCCTCTTCCTTCCCTCCCCTCCCCTCCCCTCCCTTCTCTTCCCTTTTCTTCCCTTTCCCTTATCTTCTTTTTCTTCCTTCCTTCCTTACTTCCCTTCTTTCAAGTACTGAACTGAGACTTAGAGTATGTTGTATTTTGGATAAATATGCCTCCTCAAAAATATACACTGGACACAGAATTAGAAAACTTGTTTGATGTCCAATCTCTGCCATTAGTAAGCATGTTTAATTAGAACAAGTCATTTAATTACTGTGGACGTTAGTTTTATAATTTATTTATTCATTTATTTATTTCACAAATATTTCTTGAGAACCTCTTATGTGCTGATAGGTAAAGACATAATAGTGAACGAGAGATGTAGCAATTGCTCCCATGGAACTTTAATTTTATTGTGAGAGAGATATTGAAACCTAAAATTCAATGATTTCTTTATTGCAGTGATAAATCTAAACTAGGGAAGTAAAAAAGCACGCGGCAGAGATGTTTATCTCAGGCAAGAAACTCAGTGAACATTCTTCTAAGGAAGTGACATTGAATGTGACATCGGAAATATAACTAGGAGTAATCCAGACAAAGTGGTGGAAATGGAGAAGATATAAGCAGAGGGAACAGGGTTGCTAAAGGGCCTGAGGCTAGGTGCATAGCTCCTAAGTGACGCTCTGAAAGAAGGCGAGTGTAGCTAGAAGGCCGAGGGGTAGTTAAGTCTAATGAGGATGGCTGGGTAGGCAGGGGCTAGAATATGTATAGTTTACAGAATATGTTAACTGCTTATGTGGAAAATTAACTTATTTGTTTATACTGCATGCCACAGCTGAGCGATTTTACGACTCTGCTACAATGGATTAATAGTAACATCATCTAAAATCAAAAGTTGTTTATGCTTTTGGACTTGCCCATTATAATTATGGGGTAGGAGAATGACTGAAAGGAGCTAAACTGTTAAGAAAACCGTTATCATGGTTGAGGAATAACGTAATGGGAACTTAGACTAGATATTTACCATGATGATCAAAAGGAATGGATGAGTCATGTGTAAGAGACGTTAAGAAATAATTAACTTTAGCCTGACCTGTGGTGGCGCAGTGGATAAAGCGTCGACCTGGGAACACTGAGGTCGCCAGTTCAAAACCCTGCACTGGTCTGGTCAAGGCACATATGGGAGTTGATGCTTCCAGCTCCTCCCCCCTTTCTCTCTCTCTCTCTCTCTCACTCTGTGTCTCCTCTCTAAAATAAATAAATAAAAAGAAATTAAGAAATAATTAACTTTAGTAATAAAAAAAAGCATCAAGGCCACCTATCTCCTTCGAGACAATTCCGTGCAATCACTAGCGGGTTGGCCGCAGCGACCTGAAGCACTGTTAGGAAAGATTCTGAAAATTCAACATGATGGGAAGGGAAGCGTGTCCTAACCAAGTCTTTAGTGATGGCTCTCATGGGCGCAGGGATGACAAGCAACAGCAGGGTATTCCCCAATATTCTCTGTCTGTCAAACGCTTTAGCTTACCGCCCACCTAACAACTGAGACCAGAGAGATCAAGGACATTTTGAGATTTTAGTCTTTACAGTTTGTATGAAAGCAGAGACTGACTCTTACCTCCTTCCTGTTACATATCCTCCCTTTACGCAGTTTACTTGGCTGGACTACATTGACCCTGAGACCATCATTTCCCTCATTCACCCTTGTATAGGTCCCTTCTGAGAGTATGAATCAGGTAACCCACTACCTTCCATCAGTTCTAAATAATGTAAATAGTAATATAACATGCTCTATATGAAATAACCATGAAAAGCTTATCAAATAATAACCTTAAATTATATTCTAAAGAATGACTTGGGTATTATTTCTGCATCAGAATGAAGTATTGTTATTAAGCACTGTTTTAAATTAAATTCATTAAAGGTTGCAATCTTTACCAGCTAGCTTCCGCTGGCAGGGTAGGGTTCAATGAGAGGAGAGGTTTAGTCGGGTGGGACTGCTCTTTCTTTGAGAAGTAGAGAGCGAGATGGGAGGGTGGGGAGGAAGGGGCTCAGAGAGCAGAAAAAATGGTTTGCAGGAAGAATGATGAGAGTGGTATTAGAAATAAAGACGTATATGTATTAGAGACATATTTTGGTGGTGGAATAAAGATTCATTGCAGAATTGGACCTACATTAGCTTATTCTAAGCATGCCTTTTCAGGCATCCATATGTTTTTCCCCATCAGGGGTGAAATTTTGATAATAACGCCTAACTCACAATGTTGTTCTAAGACATAATGAAAGAGCATGTGGAAATAACTGGCTATAGTAGAGACCACAAAATGGCTTTCTGTCAAATAACTTCACTAGACTTATGGGCTCTATTTCCTGGAATACAGTTCTCAGCCCCAAGCTCACCTTTTTTCTTTTCCCCCTCTAGGCAGTGCACCCAGCCCCACCGCCTGTTTGTCCTGCAGCAAATCAACACCGAGCTTCAGCTAAGAGCCAGTGATACATGGGGAGTAGAGATTAGGTTAATCAGAATGTTAAGGGATACTTAGCCCACTGACCACATCGCCCAGTTTTCCCCGGACAACTCTCTTTTCATCTACTGCCTTAGTAACAATATTAATTTCTTCCACTTTAACTCTCAAAGTTTGGATGATCAATATTACATGGCCATCCTATCCTTTAAACTTCTTTCTCTCTCTCTCTCTCATTCTTCTTTCTATCATGCATTTCAGTCTCACTGTATTTGTTTCTTTACCACTTTTAAGTCTTCCCTTTACTTACAAATTAATATGTTCCTCTTCTTTGTTTTCATTATTCCTGTCATACTTTTCTCCTATCAAGTAACGATCCCTATTTCTTGGTCTTTTCATCTCTTTTTCTTTCCTTCCTCCACCCTCATCTATGTCTCTCTCTGTATTTTCATTCTGTCTTCCTTCTCCCCTCTCCTCCTTCCTGTTTCTTATTCCCATCTCTGCCCTAATCCTAATATTTCCACCTGTATTGCATAGGGTGTAGTCTGGAGAAGCATCCCTATGGGTGCACTGGTTGTCTCAGTTTACCTCTGGTCTCTAGATATGGGCCCAGGTAAGACAGGTGGACTTCTAGGGGGGTGAGTAATAACAAAGAAGTGATATATTTGTCATAGCTTGCTAGCTGCCAAAGAAAGTTTAAAATAGGATTTGAAAAGCAGAGGTGGCCCCAACCCAGAATAGGCCACAACTCACAGAGCCTCAAGCACTGATGATTTTAAAATTTTATTTTATTTGCCAAAGGGTTGGGGTGAGGTTACTCAGACTTTACCACAGGCTTAGCCTGTTTCCGGAATCTAATCATAGGGCAGTATCGTCGTAAAAATAGAAATAGCTCATGCATCCATTTGTCATCCCTTAGGATGCAGCTAATCAGAGCATCCCTGAGCTATAGCCGCAGAGCAGGGACGTTAAAGCGAATTTGTTGGTGTCACACAACAATTGAGTTCAGGGTTAGAAGAGAGGGCAGAATGGGTTCCATGACTTGTGATGAGGTATATGACTCCAGAAGGCTCACATTTTCTTAAAATGTGAACATATATGACTAAACTCTACCTTCTGGCCTTGGAGTCAGAAAGGCAGCTTGTATCTTCTTATCGGTAGGACATAAGGATTTGACCACTGACCGAGGCCACTCTCAAGTTTCCCGGAGAGGATAAAGACCACCCAAGGTGACTTCGATGACATTGGGAAGCTCAGAAAGGAACCAGAATGTTCCCACTTTCTCAGATAACAAACACACTGCCTTATTTGAATGAAGAACTGCCCGTAAAAGTTGCCTGAGGCTCGAGAATATTAGATTTGAAGAAAATCTCAAGGACCTCAATGAATACTCCTCCAACCTTAATGTGCAAATAAGTTACCTATGGATACTGTTAAAAATGCAGGCTCCAGTTAAGTAGGTACTGATGAGGCTCCGCATTTCTGACCAACTCACAGAAGTTGTCGATTCTACTTATCTACAAACCCCATTTGGAACAGCAAGACCCAAAATGCTCCCATTCCCTTATGGATGAGAAGCAAGCTTCGAGAAGAAGGATGGTGGGATGACCGTGGGCATCACGGACAGAGCTGGACTAGGCTGAGGGAAGAAACAGCCTAGGTAAGGTTCAGGTAAGGTTCTTGCCAAGTCCTCCTCTCTCTCTCTCTCAGCTCGTCTGTCCTCAGTGGCACAGGAAAAACTGTTCCGAAGATTCTTAGTCATCAAATGCCCATCTGTTTTTCTCATAAATCAAGGCAACATTTTAAGCATTTCACCCCTGCCACTCACCTCACTTGATCCCATTCAATTTTCAAAAATCATTCAATCATAGTTGAGTATGTAATCAATCTCATTTAACAAGTACGACCCACCCACAACTAAGATGGTAAAGTCGACCCGAAACTTATCTCTCTGGTAGTAAACCAAAAGATCTATAACCACATCCCTAGTATGTATATCGTATACATAAATTATGCATAAATAATAAAGAGAGGTTTATATTCTCACCGAGTTTATAAGGAAACATTGGTAGAAAACATGAGAACCCAGCAATACAAAAATTCTACCCTCAGACACAGAAATATCTCCCTGAATGGTGTCCATACTGATAAAAATAAGACAATAGGCCCAAAATAGAGTTACTGTATGTGTAACCACCAAATCGAAACTTAATTACAGTTTTGGCTCTCCCAGAAAATGGAGTCTTAATCTAGTCACTCTGGAATCACGGGATCAGCCCAGTTAGGTCATCTTCCTGTCAGGCATCTGCCACCTCCTTAAAGGAAGTCCGTTTGCACTACCCAACCTCTTTGCCTGCCTACTCTTACTGCCTTGTTTCTGTTCCCTTCTGCTTATGCAAGTCTTTCTTTTTTGCCCCATCCCAGGGAGCTCCTTTCCATCTTCTAGATTAAGTGCGGCCCAATTCAACCAATTTTGGCTCTAAAATACTCTTAAAATTCTTCATATGGCTCAGTTTACCTTTTGACAATACGATGCAAAATAATATTTTATTAATTGAATATACTCTTGCTCCAAACCCCAATGAAACACTCTAAGAAGCTGGATATTATTACAAGTGCCATTCTGCATCAGAGTCAGCCAACATTTCGTGGTCTCCAGCATAGCCAGTTCTTTCCACATACTCTTCCACTAAAGTTTCACCACAACACTGTGAGTTAGGCATTCTCAGCATTTCACCACTGAGGCAGCCGTACCGACAGAGAGGTGCAGCACCTTGCTGAAGGTCACCAGCACATGACTGGCAGAGCAGGGATCCCAAACCAGATCCCTCCAGTCCTTCCTGCTTTTGTTTTTCTTTCGTTTTTTCTTTTTTTTATTTTCCAGATTAGGGCACCCTAGAGATTTGAAGAGACTCATCAGAGCCTGAATGGGTGGGTCACAGATGTTCCAACTTCTTCCCCACAGTCCATGCCACCTGGCACCACCTGGCCCTATGGTTCACTGCCAGGTGGAAAGGCCACCTCATTCCTTGACGACCAAAGCCCACAATGAAAGCGGTGAGGCAGGCAGCTGTCCTTTCCTGTGTTCTGTTTTCATAGCAATCACTGCTGAGCTAATCAGATGTTTGCTCCAAGTGATAATTTCTTGTTTGTTTACCCTGACCATTTGATGCCCAGGGTAAGGCTGTGGCTGGCAAGATGAGAGAATTCAGCAGGGTAGCTGGTGACATCTGAGAGTGTAGAGGCAAAATTGGCATCATGAGGTGTTGTCATGGCCAGCAATGAGCAGCAGGTAAGGTTCAGATTTTTTTCTAACATTCAAGAGGAAACAAAGCCCCAGATCTCGGACATTTGCTCTGAAAATCTGAGTTCTATTATCAAGACTAGAAAGATTGCTTTGCTCTCAAAATTGAGGGTGCCTTCTTCTTTTCCCCTCATTTGTAAACTGGGAGGATAATAAACAATTATGCTGTGATCATTAAACTATAAAATGTATTTCTCTGTTTAAAAAACTAGATATTTATTGAGTGGTTCTATTTTTTCAGGCACTGGGTTAGTTACTGCAGAGACAAAGGAGAATGAGGTAAACATGACAGCAGCTAGCGTAAAAGCCACAGTTTCGTGAATATTACAGATAATGAGCTGTGATGATGTTTAGTACAAATGATAGTACAGAATACTATTAAAATTCTCATTGAAACTCTCTCTTCTCGTGGCTTCTAGGATGCTATCATCTCCTTAGTCCCCCCTAAATTACTGACCTCCTCTTTGTTTACAAACTCAATAGACCTTTACAACGGCCTAAAGCCCTGTAAGGTCTGGACCCTATCAGCTTTCATATTACATGTAATTACTGTCCTCGTCACTGAGTTGATTGTGGTCACATGATGGAATCCTCAGCCCACTCCCCTGCCTTGGTAACAATGTCTTCTGCCAGAAACGCTCTTTCCCTAGGAAGCCACACGCCACCATATTTGTTCTCCCTTGGCTCTCTGCTCTAATTTCGCTTTTCCAGCATGTCCCTCCCCAACCACACTTTTCAAAAACAAAACCCTCTTCTCATGATCACCACCCATCCCTTGCATGACTTTTGCCCACATCAGTTACTACTGCCTGACATACGTCTAAAATAATAAACAATAATATAGTAAACTAATATCTATAAATGCCTGCTTCCTGAGTAGAGGCATCTTGAGCTGTTTCCATTTGTGGTTGTATCTCCAAACAGTGGTATAGGGTCTGGCACACAGTAGGAATTTGATCAATATTTATCAAATGCAGAGATGGATGAATGAACAAATGAACGGATGGATGGATGGATAGATGGATAGATGGATGGATGGATGGATGGATGGATGGATGGATGGATGGATGTATAAATGAATAGTGTTTCACAGGAAGGACCAGAGCTTGTCCAGGATTATTCCATAATTTTTAAAGGGATGTTTTAGCTATAAAATAATTCTTTAGTTTTTATAATATTTTAATAATCTCAGTCGTAATTACAATTATTATTATGTTTAGTGGAGTTGGTAGGTTGTTGTGGTATCTGCTTTAAGCAAGTAAATTGAATCAATTTCATGCTGACTGCACCTCCGCTTCCCGTCATGGTATCAATCATTCAGTGTGATTCAATGAATTTCCTTCAATGGAGAAAATACCTTTCTCTCCTATGTACATTATGCACAACCAAATGGGGCTCTCAAACATATCTGACAATACGACTGCAATATATCGCGTCCTAACAGGGAGCATAAAAGCTAGGGAAAGTTTATTAACATTAGCATATATTGTAGATTTTCCCATGTACGTTTTAAAAACGATGTGTTATGCACCTGATCAGACTCAGAAAAGCCACTCAACAGAGGTTAATCTTGTTTTGCATCCATCTCATTCCTTGCAAGGTCTGTTCCAAGACACATTGCCTGTATTTAAATAGCTGCCCAGTGTCCTTGTGAACCGGGCACCGATCTCAACATTATTGCACAAGGAAAGAAAGTGGTCTGCTGTGGAGACAAATGGCCAAGTTGGGAATAAAGTGGAGGTCCAAATTTGTCATAGAAGTATTATTTTATACCTCCATGAAATTCCATTTTCACGTTCAGAAATGAACAAATCAGTTGGAGGGATGATGGGTTACCTTTCTGATGCTTCTTTGTGTCTCACTATGAAGGCTCTTTAAATTGGCCCGTGACACCGATTTGGTATGCTTAGACAAAAAAATAAAAAAATAGTGTAACCTGGTATAGGGCCAATGGTTAGAAAGGAAGGATTAACAAATTTCAGTTCTCTTCCCTATTACAGAAACAGAAGTCTGCTGGACAGCCCATTTATAACTCCCTCAATCCACAACTACAAACACCTAAAATATAAAAAAAATACACAGAAATCAAAGTTAAAGTAAACATTAATATTGAGTAGGAACATCATTTGGAATACACAGCCCTGTGGTCTTCAGAAGGTTCTGTGGAAATCCACTGATTTGACTTGTCAGGTAATCACGAACAATTCTGTTTTTTTATTTGTGAAACTGAGATAGCAAAACAGGGTTTCATTTTCACAAAAGGTGGGTGTCATGGGCAACTGCAATCATATGTATGACTACTCTTTCTAGATTAATGAGATCTGTATAGTTCTGATTAAGCCCCATATATATGGTTAAAAGAAAAAAAAAAACACCATTTGGGAATTTCTTTTTTAATTCAAAATTTTGTATTAAAACAGTATTTCAGAAAATTATTCTTCACAAATGTTATCCATTTTTAGAGTTTCCATATAAAATATAGTGCCTCATTGACAGCACTAGTATATTTATCCAGGGAAGTGTTATTTTAAAGAGAAAATGAAGAATGGGTGACAGAGTGAGAAAAAGGCCAAGAACAGAATGTCATGGGAGACCATAGCTCTGCTAGTTTTTATAAGCATATACAGTTGTCCTTTGGTACCTGCAGGGGACTGCAGGGTCCCCTAGGATACCAAAGTCACCAGGTGCTTAAGTCTCTTATATAAAGTGGGACAGTATCTGGATGCAACCTGTATTTGCATACAGGCCACTGCAGGGATGCCTGCACGTCACTACATTTCACTGCATTTGTGTGCATTCCATGGAGGACTCATAACAAAGCAAATTCAAGATTTGCTTTTTGTAATTTTCTGGGATTTGTTTTTTCAAATATCTTCAATTTGTTATTGGTTGAACCTACAGATGAGAAACTCACAGAAATGGAGAGCCAACTGTGTATGTGTGTGTGTGTGTCTAGTTTTTCACACACACACAAACTCATTTACCACAGTGAGATTAGTTTATATGACTGAAGCCCTCATTAACAATATTAAATGTTACTTATAAAAATGCTAGCTTAAGCCCTGGCTGGTTTGCTCAGCGGTAGAGCATTGCCCACCATGTGGAAATCCCAGGTTCAGTTCCTGGTCAGGACACACAGGAGAAGTGGCCACTCTCTCTCTTTCTCTCCCTTTCCATCTCTTGTAGCCATGGCTCATTTGAGCAAGTTGGCCCTGGGTACGGAGGATGGCACTATGGCCTTGCCTCAGGCACTAAAATAGCTCAGTTGCAAAGCAACAGAGCAACAGCCCCAGATGGGTACAGCATCGCCCCACAGGGGGCTTGCCCGGTGGATCCTGGTAGAAGCACATGCGGGACTCTGTCTCTCTGTCTCCCCAACTCCCACTTAATAAAAAAAAAATAAATAAAATGCTACCTTAGATTTTAAAAGTATTTTAAATCTTTAACATACTAAATTCAATAGTGAAAGCTAATATTAAAGAAAAGAACATAACTCTGTGGAGAAATATTTCAGTGCATTTTTGGAAACCTAAAGAGCACCTGGAACATATTTAAATAATCGCTGCACTAGACCCGATGGATTAGATACAGCAATCAATCTTCCAGTGATTCAACTCGGATAGTTTACCGAGATCATCTCTTTTGGACCTACGGTGACCTCACTTTGGGGTAATACTAAAAAATTCCTCATCCCCAGCTTCTGTGGAGTGGAAGGACAGGGAAGTTTGGGGAAGTTTACTGCTTCAAATGTATACAAAGAAGATGCCTTCATATTTATGGGAAAATCAGTGGCCTGAAGCCTCTACAGAGTCATTACCTTTTGGATCACTCTCTGCCTCATCCAGTCCACTAACGTCACTGTACTGGCACTGTACTGGGATTTGTTTTTACAAATATCTTCCACAATATGGATGTCTCTATAAGTACCTTCTACTGGGTTGTACTGTTATTCCTCAGATACAACAAGCACATTCCTACTTCACAATCTTCCCTGCTCAAAACCCCATTACTTACAATTGTAAGTTGGCTTCTCTGTCACCTCATTGAGGAAAGGTGGCCAGACCATTTCCTCCACCTGTTACCTATAGCCCCCCCTTGCCCACCCCTTTGTTTCATTTGTCCCTATAGTCCTCATACCCACTGGACATACAATATCTGACCTTTGCTTTGTGCTTCTTGGCCATTGCACCGCACTGTAGTGATAGTCAGGGGAGTTGCCTATTTTGTACACTGTTATATGCATAGAGCCTCCCACAGTGTACAGCAGGTAGTAGGCACTCTTAGATATCTGTTGAACAAAATGATGCATATAAATAAATAAGCCAGTGATATAAGTCCAGGTAGTGATACACCCTCTGAAAAAAATAGGAGATTAGTATTATAAAACACCAGTTGGGCATTAATTAGACATGGCACCAAGGAAAGGAGTTTGGAGAATTTGAGATGAGGCCTGAAATGATGGTTAGGAACCAGCCTTGGCAAGAAATGGGAGCAGAACACCCCACACAAAAGGAAGAGATGGGCCTGGCCAGTTGGCTCAGCGGTAGAGCATTGGCCTGGCGGGTAGAAGTCCCAGGTTTGATTCCCGGCCAAGGCACACAGGAGAAGTGCCCATCTGCTTCTCCACCCTTCCCCCTCTCCTTCCTCTCTCTCTCTCTCTTCCCCTCCCACAGCCAAGGCTCCACTGGAGCAAAGTTGGCCCCGGGCACTGAGGACAGCTCTATGGCCTTCGCCTCAGGCACTAGAGTGGCTCCAATTGCAGTGGAGCAATGCCCCAGAGGGGCCGAGCATCGCCCCCTGGTGGGCATGCCGAGTGGATCCTGGTCCAGTGCATGCAGGAGTCTGTCTGCCTCCCCCTTCTCACTTTGGAAAAATACAATAAAAAAAAGGAAGAGATGTGGCTGAGAACCTAAGAGGGAATGGGGTAAGCTCGACTTGTTTGAGTAGCAGAAAGAAGCCCAGGATGGTGTATGTGTACAAAAGATGAGGAAAAAGGAAACGATAAGGGTGGCGGGGAAGACAGAGGTCAGACAGTGTAGGATTCTGTGACCCAGGATAAGAAGATAGATTGGTTCTCAGGGTAGTGGGGAGGTTTTATTTATAAATAAATAGGCAAAATCACAAAAGTTGTATAATTCCTCATTAACAGATTTTTGTGTGCGTGTGATAGAGAGACAGAGACAGAGACAGAGACAGGGACAGACAGACAGAAAGGGAGAGAGATTAGAAGCATCACTTCTTTGTTGCGACACCTTAGTTGTTTCTTGATTGCTTTCTCATATGTGCCTTGACCAGGGGGCTACAGCTGAGCGAGTGACCCCTTGCTCAAGCCAATGACCTTGGGCTCAGGCTGGTGAGCCTTACTCAAACCAGATGAACCTGCGCTCAAGCTGGAAAACTTAGAGTTTTGAACCTGGGTCCTCTGCATCCCAGTCTGATGCTCTATGCACTGTGCCACCCCCTGGTCAGGCCAGTAAAAGAGATTTTACAGAATGAATGTCTACCACCCCCCATTTAAAAAGAAAATAGTCTTTTAAAACTCAGGCTTAATCAAGCAAAATAATTTTACCAGGCTTAATATTTTGAGTTTATAAGAATTATATTTACTTATGCAGATATACTACTATAATACTGAGTAAGCTTCTTCAAACCACATGGCCGGCTTTTTTGCAAAGGCTTACCCAGAAGTGTGGTTTACTAATTTCACTTCATAGCAGTACATTTCAGTTTTTCTTATACTTAAAGATTTTAAACAGCTTCCTAAAGAAAGCTTCATAAATATAACTAAAAAATTTTAACAACAAATCCTCAATGCCTATCATATCCAGTGTTCTACAGTTATAGATTGTTTGCTAAATTTTCATTCTGCATGAAAAATTTGGCCAATTTGCTTATCTAATTTAGTCTACCATTAGAGTATTTTCAGAACCAATTACATGATTACACTGTTCAAAATTAGATGATTAAAACTAATAATGTTAAGACTCCTTCAGTGGAGAAAATAATACAAAAACAAATAAACAAAACACCTTGAAACCCAGTAGAAGGTACTTACAGAGACATCCATATTTTGCTAAATAAACACTGAAGAGAAGGGCACATAAAAATAAATTAAGCCCTGGCTGCATAGCTCGGTTGGTTAGAGCATCGTCCCCATAGGTAGAGGTTGAAGGTTCGAGCCTTGGTCAGGGCACATATTGATGTTCTCTTCTCTCTTTCTAGCTCTCTCCCTTCCTCTCTCTCTAAAATCAATAAATAAAACTAAAAAGAAAATAAGGTTCCTTTGTGTAAAGCAGTTTTCCAGATAGTTATTTTTTAGGTTGGATACAAACAATTCTAGTGAGTGAAAGTGTCCAAGAAGATTTGCAGATGTGTCTGTACACATGTGTGTATGTGAGATTTTCCCTTATTTCTTTGGTCAATGTCCATTAGTCCATGTGTAGGTCATTACCAATGAGGCCATTCAGTCGATGGTCTACAGTATAGGTGCATAGCAGATGTCCTTTGTGTATCCATGGCACTTTCTAGCTAACCCAAATGTCTCACATATACCATCTTGCCTAACTTGAGAACTTAGTGGTTTTATTTTCTCTACAATGTAAAATTCCCATGAATAACTACAGAAAATGAAAATAAATAAAGATAGTGGCTGTGAAAGTGTAAGCCTGTAGGACACTTAGTGTTCACATTTTAGTCTCTGATACAATTCATCTATTAAAAAATAAAGAATCCTTGGAGAAATGGCTGATTCTTCCACTGAGGCAAGATATACACAAGATGAGCCTAGAGCACCATGTAGTGGCAGAAAATTAAATAAAGAAAAGTGCTCAAGAAAAAAAAAAGAAATGATGGGAATAGTAAAAAAGACAGAGAACCCAATTGAAAGAGTCCCCAGTGGTTAAAGCTGAAAAACTTTTAGCAACAAAATAAGTTATTTTGAATTTATAACCCCAAGTGAAAAATTAATATTCATGAGTCAATAGTGCTACAAATATATGATTGAATAAATATATGAACGAGGGACAAAGACACAAATCACTCATGCAGAATTCCAAAGAATTTATGTAGACACTCTGCTGTCATAGCTCCCTACACTTTAAATGTGGGACGCACATAGGGACTTCCTCTAAAACAGTAAGTGAACAGAAAGAGGAAAAATCTTAACTTTACAGTGAAGAAACCTGACAAGCATGACCTTAGTCAGTTAATCAAGGTCATGTGATAAGTTGTGTTGCTAGTATGTGTTTGATGCGTTATGGCAATGGCACTTTACTTCTGTGCCTTGCTCCCCAAAACACACAGCCTCAGTCTAATCACAAGAAAACATCAGAGATATCCAAAATGAGAGATATTCTGTAATACACCTGATCTGTACTCCTCAAAACTACCAGGGTCACTGTATGAGTCAGCTTGAGCTGCTACAAAGTACCACAAAATGGGTGGCTTAAAGAACAGAAAATTATTTGCTCACTGATCTGAAGGCTGGAAGTCCAGAATCAGGGTAGTGGTACGGTTGGGCTCTGATGAGACTCTTTTCCTGGCTTGCAGATGGTGACCTTCTTGTTGTGTCTTCACATTGAAGGGAAACTCTTCGGTATCTTTTCCGGGCACTGATTCCATCATGATGGCCCTACCCTTATGACCTCATCTAAAGCTAACTAACTCCTAAGGGCCATGACTCCAAATACCATAACATTGGGTATTATGACTTTAACATATGAATTTTGAAAAAAGGACATACCTAATTTACTTCATAGCAGTTACTAAAAAAAAGGAAAATTATATAAGCTGTCGTAGCCAAGAGAACCCTAAAGAGATATGTCTAAATGTAATGTGGTACCCTGGATGGAATCCTGGAACAGAAAAAGGAAATTAGGAAAAACCTAAGGCCTTCTGAACAAAGTATGTAGAGTAGTTAATATAAAAATATCCATTCATTAAAGATAATAAATGCACCATACTAATGTAAAACGTGAGTAACAGGAGAAACTGGTATGGGTTATATGAAAATTTTGCAAACTATCTTTGCTTTTTTTTTGTAAATTAAAACTGTTTTAAAAAAATAAATATTTTATCTTGAACAGGCAATGGTACAGTGGGTAGAACATCGACCTGAGATGCAGAGGACTCAGATTTGAAACCCAGAGGTCGCCGGCTTGAGTGCAGGCTCAACAGCTCAAGCAGGGGGTTGCCAGCATGAGCATGGGATCATAGACATGGGGACTGTTGCTGGCTTGAGCCCAAAGGTCGCTGGTTTGAGCCCAATGTCGCTGGCTTGAGCAAGGGGTCATTGGCTCAGCTAGAGCCCCCGGGACAAAGCACATATGAGAAGCAATCAATGAACAACTAAGATGCTGCAACAAAGAAATGATGCTTCTCATCTCTGTCCCTTCCTATCTGTCTGTCCCTGTCTATCCCTTTCTCTCCCATGCAAATAAATAAATAAATAAATAAATAAATAAATAAAACATTTATTTTAAAAAGTACAAAATTAGAAGGTCATTTGAAAAGCCCAACCAGGACACACTGGTTAACTGCAAACCCTTTTCTCATCACTAACAGTAAGCCCTTTTAAATATTCTGTCTAATTCATCTGCTTGAGAACATTGGGTGGCAAAGGTCTCTACAGGTTAATTAAGTTGTGTGTGTGTGTGTGTGTGTGTGTGTGTGTGTGTGTCTGTGTGTTAAGCACTTGCATGTGTACGCTGTGCACTCATTTTGTTCTTTTATTCTGTTGGCCATCTCACCTTTTGCCCTCCGTTTTACCATTACAAAGGGCTGGTTAAATGGGAAAAGTCCAATGGACGCTTTCTGCAGCCCTTATTACGAGGTGGACCTGGTATTGTATAATCTTTATCACACTGCAAACACCAGCTAATTAGTCTGTGTAGTATCCTGGCTTGACTAGTCCATTCACTCCTTTCAGTGTAGAAAACTAACAGCTAAGTAACTTTTTCAAAACTTCTCAGTAAGGTATTAGAATGTTAACTAAATTCTTAATCCAAAAGTGTCTAACAGAGACAGAAGAGGACATTGCACTTGGAGTGAATCTTAAAAGTATGTCAGGTCATCCCATGCAAACATTTATCATTTCTCCCTTAATATACTGCTCACAAAAATTAGGGGATATTTCAAAAATGAATATGAAGCAACAAAATATCCCTAATTTTTGTGAGCATATATCTGATAGGTCATTTCCTGTTCTGATATATTTTCAATGCTGGAAAAACTCTGAGTCTCATATGGAGAGCGGTCATCACAAATGGTAAATCAGTATGGAAACAGAGCTCACCTCCCCAGCCATTATTGCCTTCATTAGAAAGCACTTCTCTGTATTGACCTGATATACGCTTCCCTGTGACTTTAGCTCTTTGACTCTAGTTGTGCCTTTCAGAGCAATACAAAATAAATCTACTTTGAGGTAGCCAGGAGCCATGACAGGTCAGTGGTGTATAAAGAAGACAGTGAGACCCTAATTCTGTTTCTAGATCAATCAATACAGATAAATAAAGATAATTTACAAAAATAAGAGAACTTAAATCACGGATTGAAGAATCACATTAGGAAATGTAAATACAATATAATCAATGCTCAGACATATGCTTCTAAATTACTGAATTTCAAGCTATTCTTTGTAGTCACGGTTGTTAACACCAGTGGATCAAAGATGGGAACATCTGAATAAATTATGCATTTCCATAGAATACCTCAGGAGTTAATTATACACTCAAAACCTTTAATAGGGATCTGATTGCCGCTTCTCAGAGAAATAGAAGAAAGTCACTGAGGGTAAATGGAAAATGTTGAGTTTCACAGTAGACCCTTTGTTTTTGTTAAATTCTGTACTTTTGCAGGTCTTAAATATTTTTAAAATTGGTTAATTTGTTGCCTGACCAGGCGGTGGCGCAGTGGATTGAGCGTCGAACTGGGATGCAGATGACCCAGGTTCGAGACCTCGAGCTCGCCAGCTTGAGCGCGGGCCCATCTGGCTTGAGCAAAAGCTCGCCAGCTTGGACCCAAGGTCGCTGGCTCCAGCAAGGGGTTGCTCAGTCTGCTGATGGCCCGCAGTCAAGGCACATATGAGAAAGCAATCAATGAACAACTATGGTGTCGCAACGGCAACAAAAAACTAATGATTGATGCTTCTTACCTCTCTCCATTTCTGTCTGTCTGTCCCTATCTATCCATCTCTCTGACTCTCTCTCTGTCCCTGTAAAAAAAAAAAAAAATTGGTTAATTTGTTTAAAAATAAATTGGGGGTTACACGTTATAAAGATAATAGGAGAATGGGAAAGTCCACAAAACTATGCAGAAAAGAGAAAAATCTCCTGCATTATCACATGATCCAAAATCTTGGCTGATGGTCATATTTTGATAATTTCAATCTAATTCTTTTGAACATATTTTAAGTAAATGAAGTTACACTATCTACATAATGATTTATCCTAATTTATTGGCTTAATCTCTATTTTATGTACATGCATTTTTTTCAGTTTATTACAAAATCATCATAAGTATTTTAATGGGTAACTGATATTTCAAAAGGATGAGTCATAAATAAATTAATATTTCATCCTTTTTTTTGGATTGTCTCCATAAAGCCCTCTCTGTGTACAGTATCATTTCCTTGGGATGGATTTCCAGGGATGGAGCTGTGAAGTCAAATTGTTTCAGCATTTTTAAAACGGCTAATACATTTGTAAAATTGATGACATCTGTTTATAACAAAGGTCAGATGTGTATTTCTTTAGGAGATGCTCAAGGCCGAACATGCTTTAGTAAAGCAATATTTATTAGAGTCAATTGAACATTTGCCAAGTGCTTTTTATATCATAAACTTATGATAGAGAGAGACACAAAGAGAAAGGGAGAAAGAGAGAGAGGGACAGAGGGAGAGAGAGAGAGGGGCAGAGAAAGAGAGGAAGAATGCACATTCTCTCTCATGTGCTTACATGCCTGGTGTTTTCTGAATATGTACAAACGTCTTTGATCTGATTTAGGATATGAATATCTAGATGAAAACCAGAAACTCAAAAGAATATATATGCATATATGACAATATTTTTAAATAATTAAGACAATGGTATTTTAGAAAATGATAAGTAAATAACTTGAGATAAGGCTTTTAAAAAAGGAAGCTGCTATAATTTTTAAACAGATTTTTAGGAAATTTTTAAAGATTGAATATTCAATTTATTGTAATATGCGAAAGATATCGTTCTGAAAATGGTGCACACTGATCGCTTAATTTGTCTAATAGTTATAGTTTGGAAATCTTCTATTTTTCTAAAGAAAGATGTACCTTTTGTAAAGGACTTTGGGGATCCTTAGGCATTTAAAGGGAAAATATGGACCTATAGTTTTACACACTTGTTTTTTACTTACATTGTGAAGTCTTGTGTTTTTATTTATAAGAGAAGGAAAAACAAATTATTTTCCAAAATATAGGCTAAGAAGGGGAAGAGACAATTCAATTAAAGCCTATAGCACATTATCCAACATACAATATTTATGCTTAAGCACCTTACAGCCAAGAATCCCTCTTGTTCTCAAATGAAGTCCTATAATTTTTCAGTATGGCTGCTTGCTGCCTCCTTTATATTTCCTCTTCTTGTAGAAAAATACAGACATGTTCTTTCTACAATTCTTCTTTGACATGGCTTCTAGGCCCTTCGCTGTAATGACAACCCTGTAGACATATTTTAGCTTATCAACTTGTCTATCATTTCTTTATTTCTTTGTTATTTGCAACAAAATTTTAAAACCTCAAATGTCCTTAGTATCTCAAAACTGTCACATCATTCTGCTAAAACTATTTCTATTTCTCCTCTTCAGTGTTATTAACCTGAAAATATCATCTTTGAGAGACTTATGTAGCAGCTAAATACAGTTCTCTCTTTATAAAACTCACTTTGCCGATGTCAGGGCACACCGATCTCTGAAGTCTCTATTGTACCTCCTGCCATGGTTTGTCCATCATTTTCATAAAAAGCTTTCCCCTAATTCAGCAGCCATCCTCCAGTCAAGAGTCATTAAAACCATAATTTCAACCAGCCAGCACATTTCTCATCTACCCAGAATCCCATCTGCTCCTGCACTGCTGAGCCTCCAGGAACTGGTAGACTTCTCCCTGGTTTTGTCAGAACGAACTGCTCTCACACTAAATGGGTTGGATCATCTCCTGATCTCTACCGCCATGGACAGATCATATCAGCATGTTTTCTACTTTCCTCTCTCCTGTTTATTAATGAAGAGAGGAAAGTTAGAGATGATAGCAGGACCCAGTGGTGTGTTTCCCTTTAGGAGACTCTGGTAAATCCCCTAAATAGATATGACACACTAGGACGTCTCCACATCCCTGTGTTGCCTATCCCATTGAAAGCAGGTGGCATTAGCAGATCACAACTATTATCTAGGTACCTGACTGAACTTTATTGTACATAAACTTTCTCCAAGAAAAAGGACCACACTCGCCTGACCAGGTGGTGGCGCAGTGGATAGAGCCTCGGACTGGGACGCAGAGGACCCAGGTTCAAAACCCCAAGGTTGCCAGCTTGAGCACAGGCTCATCTGGCTTGAGCACAGGCTCTCCAGGTTGAGTGAAGGGTCGCTAGCTTGAGTGTGGGATCATATACATGACCCCATGGTCGCTGACTTGAGCCCAAAGGTTGCTGGCTTGAAGCCCAAGATCTCTGGCTTGAGCCCAAAGTCAATGGTTTGAGCAAGGGGTCACTTGCTCTGCTGTAGCCCCTCCCCCTCAGTCAAGGCACAATTAGGAAAGCAATCAATGAACAACTAAGAAGCTGAAACAAAGAATTAATGCTTCTCATCTCTCCCCCATTCTGTCTGTCTGTCTCTATATGTCCCTCTCTCTTTCTCTCTTACAATCTCTGTCACAAAAAATAAATAAAATAAAATAAACAAATTAACTTAACCTTAAAAAAATAAAGAAAAAGGATCATACTCATGCTGAGGGGAGAAAAGAAATGTAACACCTGCTGAGCCCTGTACTTAAGACTTTTTGTTTGGTGATGGTATCATTTGCTTTTTAAACTTGCCCTTGGTACATGAGCTAAGAAAGTCATAATTGATGGAAGCCTTAGCCAAAATTTTTATTGGGCCAGAGCAACAGAAGAGATCTGAGCATGCCCCCCCCCCCTTTATGAAAGTCTGCGGAGACTTAGCTACAGGGAACTTGGCTCCCTTGTGTTGGCCACACCCAAATATCAAAGAAAAAGTACGTATTGAAGGATTGGAGATTCATGAAATGACTTCTACTGTTGGTCAGAAGGGTGATGCTGTCTAGAAGATATCTGAGTAGTTATCACATGGCATTTCTTAGGCAATGCAGAGGGAGTAGGACCTTTGGCTGGTTCTTTCTTGCGTGTGTGTGTGTGTGTGTGTGTGTGTGTGTGTATGTGTGTGTCCCCTGAACTTTCCATTTCAACATCATTCAGAGAACGGAAGTCCTTCCTTAGCAACCTCTTGCCCACGTTTGGTGTTTTTTAATGAAAACACATTATTTCCCTGTGATAAATATCTGTTCACTAACAACAGAGCTTAGGTTGGATCCCTGGTATATTGTACTATTGACAGTGTTTTGATACAAACCATTTACTGGTCATTTATTTTACCTGCAACACCAACTAGAAACCAGTACCCATAAGTTCCGTTTCACAAATGAAAGAATTGAAACAAATTTAAATGAGTTTTTAACACTAAGCAAATTAATCAGGGAGGCAGAATCAAGATCTGTGTTACTTAAGTCCTAGCTTGATGTTCATTTTATCCTATTCTGGTGTTTATTTGATTTCTTTATTTCTACTTTCTGTCAGTTTAAAAACATATTGATAATTTTTTCTTTACTACCATCTCCTATAAATTTCTAAAGAAAATATTTATTCAATATGCCTAATGTTTTCTTAATTTTAAAAAGTCTTTATTGAATTCACTGGGGTGGTATTTGTTAATAGAATTATATGGGTTTCAGGTGCACCATTCTACAGTACATCATCTGTGTGTTCACTGCCCCAACTCAAGTCTCCTCTATCACCATCCAGCCCCTTCCCCCCTCCTCCACTCTCCACTTCAATGTTTAAAGAAGCAATGACTCCCTGCAATTTGGTTAGAAACCTTTGAAGAACGCTGAGCTGTGTTCTGGAGTTACCACTGTCATTCTTATGTCGGTTTTATTAAGTAGGAGTGAATTTTGCATTAACTTGTGACTCTCACAGAATCCTTTCCACTTTGGAAGTCAGGCTGAAACCACAATCTTCAGTGACCCCAAATTATCTTCCATACTAAAGTTTAGGATGTTTTTCTTGAATAAATAACATATCTACTAATTAACTTGCTTCAGACTCTCCATATATTTCTGCCTCTGTGCTCCGATTTTTTGCCCATTGCTACAAACTCTTAGCCTCATGCATAGAAGTTTTGGGTTTTGTTTTTTTGTTTTTATGGGCTTTTTGTTGTTGTTGTTCTGTAGCTGACAAACCTACAGGGATTCTCATAATTTATTTAAACTGATTTCTTTTGGATTCTATGGATTTTAAATTTATAACTTTCCCTTTAGGCAGTTTCTAACTCACTATTTTTTTTTTTTTTGCTTCTTTTTTTCTAAAAGTTCCTCGAGGCAGCAGTATCTGATGTAATCTCCAGTGAAGATGTCTGTGGGTAAAAAGGGGGCCACATATGAAACCCAACAAACTAAGGGGAGGCCCGCATGGTAGACTTCACAAACTCAGAGACCTAAAGTAACCACATAGAATGGTCTGAGTCGCCTGACCAAGCAGTGGCACAGTGGATAGAGCATTGGACCAGGATGCAGAAGACCCAGGTTCGAGACCCCGAGCTCGCCAGCTTGAGCACAAGCCCATCTGGCTTGAACAAAAGCTCACCAGCTTGGACCCAAAGTTGCTGGCTCAAGTAAGGGGTTGCTCAGTCTGCTGAAGGCCCGCAGTCAAAGCACATGTGAGAAAGCAATCAATGAACAACTAAGGTGTCGCAACGAAAAACTGATGATTGATGTTTCTCATCTCTCTCCGTTCCTGTGTGTCCCTATCTATCCCTCTCTCTGACTCTCTCTCTCTCTCTTTCCCTCTAAAATAAAAAATGGTTTGAAATGAACACTTCTTAACTAAAGGTGAGGCATGATGGGTAGTCATGACCTAGGCCTGTACCTTCCTTGACTAAGCCTTAACTGAGCCTATGTACTGTCATTGAGCAGCTACAATAACATACATTGGAAGTGTCAGGGTAATTTCCTTTCCCCACACCGCTCATGGCACAATCCCCCTCCAGAGCAGGAGACCAGAGAATCCCTCCTTGTTATTGTCCCTGTGTTCATTGTTAACTGTGAACTACTGTTAGCTACCCAATATCCTCTTTGTTTTCTCCTGCCTCCCTAATCTTTCACCAATAGATCTCAGGTAACTGTTACAGGCCCCTTCCTTGGATTCTAAGGTGTAAAATAAGGTTCAAAACTGCCATTCTCTGGATCATCATCTCAATCCGTTGAGATTTTGCTTCCTGGAAATAAGTCATAATAAGTCTTACAGGTTTGGACATTTCTTAGGTTGACACGTCAAACTAAATTATATAACCATCATCGTGTCTTAGCACTGCAACCTCCTTTAACACCTCTGATGACACCAGTGTTGTACTCAAGACGGAGTCAAGAACAGCCCCTGTCTTGGAAGCATAAGTGTGAAGTCTTCCAGCAGCCAACTGTTTATGGCACTGCGAAATTAGTTCCACAAACGATGCCCCAATGTGACACTCATCATCTCCATTTTATTGCAGCTCGCTGTTGCCTCAACGTTTTGAATTTACCTTCGCTTCTTGTGTGTTCCTTTCCTTTGCCGCGTGGACAGTGATTTAGTGACAAAATACACAACTGCGTTAGAACTGCAGCTCTGTCACTTACAGGATGCGTGACCTTCAAGATGTCACTTAATATTTACAGGACTCAGTTTTCTCTTTCACAAAGAAAAAGAGATAATTATACTTGTTCAGTGCTGCTATTTTGAATGTTACATGAGATAATACATGAAGAAAGCCCAGACACACTTCCTGAAACATAAGAAGTACTGAGTGATTTTTTCTTTCTTTTCCTTGGTTGAAGGGTCCCATGAAACCAAAGTCAAAAGTTCAATTTCTATATGCCCTATGGCAGTACACCAAAATTGTATGTATCAATGAAACTGGATTAAGATATACCAATATATTATTAGGCTTGGAAGGATTCTAAGGAAAAATTTAGGGTAACCTCTTACCTGTAACTGTACACAGGGACCTTTTCTATGAACCGTAGGGAACACGAAGGCTGGCCTATGGGTCTACCATCATGAGTTTATAATTTAGAGGGGAAAACTGGATGTCGGCCAGTAACTGAATGAGGGAGTGCATATTTCTGATTAGCAAGGGGCAAGCAGGGCTTCTCGGAGGATATTACATTTGATCTGAGCCTTGATGAATTAGTAGGATTTTGGCAGATGGGGATGTGAAATATCTATGTGCACAGGATGTTTAATTAAGATTTAATTCAAGTGGGATTATTTGGACCTCAAGTTGTGTACTCTCGTGTGATGGGGAAAAGCTTCAACATTTCCTCTATCCTTCGAAGATACTCCATTCTAGGATAGATATAAAGAGCAGAGAATTTTCTATCCTTATTAAAATATAACTATCAAGATCTCAAAATTGACCCTTTCACAATGCACTCAGATAAGCCTTTTTTCTGAAGATTTTTAACCCATGAACAGAGCAGCTTTGCTTCCTGCCTCTTACATTAGTTCTTGGTCTTAGCTACACATGCTACTTATACGTATCTACCTTCTACTAGGCTGTGAATTCATTTCTTACCTATGGAGTGTCTACTCTGTGCCAGATATTCCTACAGGAAAAAAAAGACAGACCCCCGCCCTCATAACAGGTACCTTCTAATGTGGAGAGACAGAGAATAAACATAATGAATAAAAATATGTATATTGTGCTACAAGGTAATAACCTGGGCAATATAGGAAAGGGAGAGAAAAATGCCAGTGGAAATGGTGGTCGACCACGGAGTTGTAAGGAAAGCATTCCAGAGACCCATGTATGGTGAAGATGAGGGTTTTGTGGTAAGATTTATTCAGGGTTGAAGTGGAAGGCCACCCACAGGTTCACAATGTTTCATCTGTGTCCACTCGGTCATGGAAAAAGTTTAGCCCAGTCTTCATCAGGCCCAATACAAAGACCAGTGTCCAAATATTCTGTTGTATCGTGGTTCAATTTATATCAAAGTGTGTCCAATCCAGGCACTGCCTTGCTGTATCCAGTTCATACTCATAGCCTGTACTTGGGGAGACCCCCTGTAGTTTTAAATAAGAGCCACAAGATGTGTATCCTCAAGGAGGTGACCTTTAATTATACTTGAGGAGGTGGAAAAATCATTCTTGCTAATATCAGTGAAGAGGGAATTCCAGAAAAAGAGAAGAACAAATATCTAGACCCTAAGTTATGACTGTTTCTGGTGTTTTGCCAGACAACAGCCAGACAATGCAGAGAACCAATGGGCAAGGATATAAGTAATAGGAAATGATATAGCTTCATCTTGAGCAACAATATGGTGATGATGGTAGAAAGATTGAATAGAACCTTATAGGTGATTATATGTCTTAGGCTTTTTGAACATATGGTGATAAGAGAACCGATGGGAGTTGTGATATATTCATTGAATGGGTAGAGAAAGAGGGGGCCAAAACTCAGGCTAAGAAAGAAGATACCACCAATTTAAATGAGAAAGCCTGTGGGATTAGCAGGTGTGAGGGGAAAGGTTAGTTCCACATTGGATTTGTTGATTTGAAATATTTAATTCTCCAACTAGTTGGCAGAGGAATATACACAATTGAGAAGTCAAGAGAAAGGTATAAAATAAAAATATAAATTTGGACATCTTTAGCACCAAGACGGTATTTTGAAAGTAGTGCTGATAAAGAAGAGGGTAAGGACTGCACCCTCAGGCACTCTAACCATTAACTAGGGAAGAGGAAGAGGAATCAGGAAAAGAAATTGGGCAGTAGCAGTCCTTGGGAAATTCTGTCCTAGCAGCAGGAGGCAAATCAGCAGAGGGATCAAGGAAGCCTGATGACAAGAGACAAGAAGGAGGAAAGAGGAAAGCTGAGTAAATGCCTTTGAAAAAACAGGTAGGCTGAAAGCTAACCGTTGGCTTCAGTAACATCGAGAACATCCCCAGTGACTTTGACTCGAGCAGCTTTAATAAAAGAACGGAGGCAAAGACCTCACTGTAGTAAGTTTAAGAGCAAATAGGAGGCAAGGAATCAAAGTCAATGATTATCAAACACTTTTTCTGAGCATGGTTTGTCCTAAGGGGAACAAAGAAATAGGGTATAAATTGAGTTTTCTTTGTCTTCACAGAATTTTCATAGCAACTAAAACAATGTAGTCAACCAAAAACATGATTTTGAATGAATGAATAAAGAAAACAGAGACCATGTTAACTAAATTCAACTGATTTAGCTCCAGGAGAAAAAAAAAAATGTTTGGTTAATGCTTTTCCTGAGCACCCTCCCTCATACAGGTGTCCCATGCTGTAAATTCTAAGTTTAAAATGAGCTCTTTTTATTCTCTGAAACATCTTTGTTAAATTCTCATCAAGCCTCAAGTACCCTGTACAATTAACTCCTAACTGATCTCCCCATGTCTGTTTTCTTACTCCCCTATTTCAACTTATAAAGACAACCTGATGAATTTTCCCTCAGTCAGGCCATTCTTCCCTTGCAATGTTTCTTCATTACCTGAAGAACATCCTTTATCCTCCTGGTCTTCCTCCCATGCTCGAGCCAAGTGAAACAATGCTTTTCTCTCTGACCTAGGAATACCCCAGGACTTCTCATCACCATGTTTTAGCTCATTCTGCTTCCTCTTCTCTACTCCTTTAAAAAATCTAATGATCTTTAATTTTCCACAATGACTTTCCTTCATAAAGCTTCTCCTCATTTCACAAGTTTTCTAAACACCCATAGGATGTTTCTGGAACTTTTCTTGTGACCCTTCTTGTTACTTGATAGTGTGTATTACATTCATCTGTACATTTTATTCAGCCATCCCTTATTTATGTTCAAATATAAATAAAACACTGTTATGCCACTTATTAATTTTTTCTAATTTATTTTATGAATTTAAAACTTGAGCTGATATAAAAACCACAACATGAAATTTGGATACTCACTTTATTACTAATCTTTTATCCCTTTTCTTTAACATCCAAAAATTAGATTATAATAGAGAAAAAAGAAAATTATGACTTTTTTGGAATTATGGTATGCTATAAATATTAATATATTAATATTAATTAGTATTAATATTACTATAAAATAGTTTATTAATATTTCAATATGCTGGATGCTCCTCTAAGCTCTTCAATCTCTAATGATCACCTCCTAATATTTGTGTACTTGTGTAGTCTCTTTCTACAATGAATAGGGTTGACTTTGTAACCAATAAGATATTGCAGAAATCATGGTGTGGGACAACTGAGGTGAGATCTTGAGTGACATTTTGACTTGATCTCCTTTGGGTCATTCATTCTCAGGGAAGCCAGGTGCCATGTCAAGAGGGTGTTTAAATAACATATAGTCCAATGGAAAGGACTATATGGGATAAAAATTAGGCCTCCCAACAAAGACCATTACCAACTTGTTACCCATATAAGTGGATCACCCTAGAAACAGATCCTTCAGTCCTACTCAAGACTTCAGATGGCTAGTTCCAGTCACCATGCTGACTTCAACCTCGTGACAGATTTGAGACAGAAATACCCAACTAACTCTCTCCAAGATTTCTCATGTATAGAAATGGTGATAGATAATACAGGTTTACTGTTGTTTTAAGTATTATGTTTTAGGGTAATTTATTATATAATAGATAACTATTCCTTTAGCTCATTCTGTGATGTTGATAGATGATATAACCTTAAACGTCTAAATTAATGAGTGGATTGAAACAGAGTGTGACAATGAATCCTTACACATTGAGCATTGCAATTGTTCATGTCCTACCTTACCATATATCAGGGAAAATAATTCAGTACTTCCTGAGTACAGCCTCTGATGATGAACATTCATTTACTCTGCAGTGGCCTATTGCCATACCTAACTCACTGGTCTTTAATGCTGTTTTTGATATATTGCCCAATTCCCCCACAAACCCACTCCCAGAATGCTATACAAGGCTAAAATAATGCTGACTTTTAAATCACAGTAAAAGCAAATGCTTCTAATTTATGCTGTCTTTTTATTTGTTACATAATTTTGATTTTAATGCTCCATCTCGACTATATTAATATCCTTTTGATACTAGCAGTTGAAATGTTTCATTCCTCCTCTTTATCAACTAAAGGGGAATCCTCATGGCTCTAGGCTTCGATATGAATGGAAGGATTTATTATTAAGATTGTAGAAGAAGGGATTGAATATACTGGGAAATACAGTGTTTGACAGTCTAGTGATCTGGATGCTGGTTTCCACCCTGCACTAACAATCTTCAAGATCTTTGTCTACCTTTTTTTGAAGCTATCAACTAAGAGTGTTGGACTAGCTCATTCTTGTCTGTAACACATACAAAGTAATTGGAAATATATTGCTTAAAGTAATTTACAATACAACAGAGTCCAATGGTAACAGGATCTTTATTAACTCATAGCTCGGAGTCCATAGCCCATAGCTATAGGAATAATTTAAGGTCTACATCTAAAAAGGACTCAGATGGAAAGAAAGACAACAAAAATGTGTGAGTTCTGACATACACTAACTTCCTATATCTTCTTCAACCCCACACCAAGATTGTGCAGTCTTCGTATCAAAGGGTGGGAAGAGTAAAACAGAAAATTATAAATATAAATACGATAAATAAGCATTTTACCTTAAAATATTTTTATTATGAAGACCTTTCTCATTTTTTAAATGTAATCTCTGTGCATACCAAGCATGCCCATAATCTCTGAGGCATAGAAACTTAATTGAATAACTGCACCTAACACCAATTGGTTGGTAGTTACTATTTTTGTTTTGTTTTCAAAATGAAATAGATGCTACATATCTGCTACTAGGAGAAGGGCAATCTATTGTGGAGTGTCTCATCACTAAATATCTAAAAATAGGAGAAACAGGCTAAAGAAGTGTAGCATTGCTAAGTACAGAGTGGCACAAAGCTGAAATATTGTTTAAAATTCCAACAATGTCAACTTCAGACCTCAGATACTACAGTGAGCTTAAAGGCACTTTCCAAATCCAGGGAAGCCTTTTACCAGCAGAGATTTATTTAAAAGTCCCATCCATTAGTGTTTGGTACTTGAACCGGATTCAGGAACCTGGTTACCTTTCAGTTGTTGTTTTACATTACAAAGACCATAAGAGCTGGTTGATTATTTCTGAGCTCTAGAAGATTATTTTGTGAAGAGAACAGAATGGGATAGACAGAGTATGACTCATTGTACTCTTTTTCATTTGAACCAAAACCAACTAATATTATAACTGAGAATGTTAATGTCATCTGTTAGAGCAAAATCCATTGGCACCTATACTGCAAATATTTTAAAAAATGAGTGTAACAATATGCTCCCCAGCCCATACGATTTGAGCAAATCTTTAAAATACATATAAAAATTAATCAGGGATCAATAGCAGTTGGATTTAAACATTAGACATTCATAGAAAAAAAATAGACCTGAAAGTACATGATAGAAAGAAAATTTCTGAATAGAATAGGTGGAATCACCTAAGCACTGATATGTGCATTAGGTACATAAGAAGAAAGACTTCTTATGTCATTACTGGAAAGTACGGTTTAGTGGGTATGATGGCTCAGCAATTTTATTGTTACTGTGGGAAAAAGACTTTGGCTGTGTTAACTCAGATACCAAAAGTGGCCCATTGCATCAGCCATGTCTGCCGTGGCCATAAGATTGAACAGCGACAGGATATGTAACAGGAATATGCCAGACCTGGATAGGAGCCAAAGAGTTTCAAGGTTAAATGAGCTCTTTGAGATCCAAAATTTTTATTTCACAGATGAAGTTATTGGATTTGCTTAAAGTTACAGAACAATTTAATCTCAAAGCTATTTCTAGAATTCAGGTCCATGGATGCAACCCATCCTCCCGAATTCAGTATGCTTCCCTGCTTTGTGCTGCTGGTCCCAATTAAGAAGGTAAACAAGGAAAAAATACAGAAAGGTGTCCTTCATATATGGGTTCACTATAGTGAGATCAAGTTCTGTCCTTAATTCATCTTTTAATTGCAAAATGACCTGTGAATAAAAATGTTAAACAAAAACATCGTAAAAGAAAGAATTGGTGCAAATAAATCTGATTTTAGGAAAGGGAAGCACAGTTTAAGCAGAGAGCCAGGTAATAAATTATAAAGAAAAATGATACATTTGACTATATATGAATTTTAATATGCCATCTATCAAAAGTAATATAAACAAAGTTAAGGGGTAATCAGAAATAAACATACTAACCTTGATGGGTAAGGTCTAGAGGCTCTTAATAAAAAAACTATATAATTCATTCTAAAAGACAAAATATGATAGAAAAAATAGGGCAAGGATCCTGAATAAACCAAACCCAAATGGCATAGCCAATGACAATGTGCGCTGAGTGTCACAAGTAAATAAATGCATGCATTTAAATAAGATATGTTAGCACCTCCCCCTTTCATGCTTGCAAATACTTAGATTGTCATACTTAGTATCAATTAAAGCTGTGGGGAAATCAGAACCATTGCGGTGTTTATTTGTTGTATTATTTGCTCTAAATATTTGCTACCTCTCTCTCATCTTTTTAGGGCCTCCCTGCTGTGCCCTTCTCCGGAAAAATGTATCTTTTCTATTTTGTACTGGGCTTGAGCATGTGACTCACTTCCACCAATGGCATGTGAGAAGAAGTGGCTTACACTTCATCTAAGCAGCAGCATGAAGAGGTATGCTGTGGGTGTACCACTGCTCTTTTCCTTCTGTTCAAGATTAGCATGTCCCAGCTGGAGCTGCTGCTTCATCCTAGATTCCAGAATGGAGATGCATGGACAAGAAGAGAAACTGATCCACAGGCAGTGGTTACTGTGAGCCAAATAAATAAATAAATAAATAAATAAGCCTGGTTGCGGAGCCCACTGAAATGTTGCTGTTAGTTTTCCAGCGGCACAACCTAGCAAAAGCTTATAAATATAGTGGAACTATAAACAGCTCAACATTTATGCAGAATATTTTGGTGATATATATATCAGGAGGCTGAAAATTAGTTGATACTATTGCCTTACAAATACCCCCCCCCAAATGTCTCTAAATGCCAAGAAGTTCACTGGAATATAACCATTAATGCTGAAAACTGAAAGCAAGCCAAATGTCTAAAATTAAAAGAATGATTAAATAAGTTATGATAAGTACATACTCTGGAATGTTATAGAGCCATTTAAATGGTATCCAGCAGGAATATTTAATGGCATAAGAAAATAGTACAGAGTACAAGTCTGAAAGTGCAGAACGATGTCAGATTTATAATATTTATAAATGCATAAGAGAAAAGGTTGCAAGGAAATATATCAAAATTTCTATGAGTGATATTACTTGGGTGAGAAAAGAGGGTTATTTTATTATCCTCTTACATATCCATGTATTTTTAAAATCATTAACAGTAAGCTTATTCGTTTTTATAATCAGAAAAAATACACACTTAAAAAAATACCAGATTGATCTTATTTTGCAAATGAGAGAATGGAATCTCAGAGAGGTTGAGTAGGTCCTAGAGGGGCCAGATTTAGAAATTGGTTCTAGCTATACTTTTAACCATTACACCTTCATTGCTTTAATGTTATACTGTCTTAACCATTATGTTTCTTCTAGTTTCTTTATCATGCAGATAACTCTCTTAAATCTATTAACCTCCTTACCATCTTATAAAAAATTTATATCAAAACCAGAACAGAAGCATAGACCTTCTTATTTTATAATTCTGATTTCTGACTTACATACACATGTTCATTCATTCAATCAAAACTATTTATTTACAACTCCCCATTCCTAAGGACTATACTGGGCACAAGAAGGTAATTTACTTCAATAGTAAGTAATTAAGTCAATAGTAAGTAGGAGTAAAAAGGACTGTCCATCACTGAGCTCCAGCCAAGTAGACACAGTACAGTCTTTCTTCCTCATTACTCCATTTTCTAATTGCAATCATCCCCATTCCAATTTCGAAGCATCACTCCAATCATCAGACTAATTTTTACATTATAAATACCTAGTAAATATTATTTGTGGAAAGTTTTTTGTTTCTATTTTTAAATACTCAGAGTCCCCTGGCAGGATGCTAGCTAGCACTTTTCCATGTAAAGAGTAGAACACCACTTACTTAACAGTAGATAGGAAATGGATCCTGAGCTTTTTCTAGATTTATTAATTCACCTTAATGCCCTTGGATAGACTTTTAATAACTTCTCAACTTTTACTCTATAAACAAGGCTTCAGTGAACACTGTTCTGCACCTAATTGAGCACTGGTGCAGAATAACAACCAATAGGTCAATAGCTGGTTTCTCCATAGTTCTTTTAGGAGTGCCCTTCCTAATGTGTATCCAATAAACTCATCTTCCTGCTTGAGAGAAGGATTCCCTCAGACACTCTTTCTAGGGATATTTTTTTACCCACTTTTTCTGCTGAGCATTTATACCTTCGAGCCTATATTAGTTTGCTATAGCTGTCATAACAAAATATCACAGGCTGGGGGTCTTAAACACAGATTTTTTTTTCTCTCAGATTCCTGGAGACTGAAATTCTAAGATCAAGGTGTCTGCAAGCTGGCTTCTTCTGAAGCCTCTCTTCTTGCATTGTAGATGGACACCTTCTCTCTGTGTCTTTATATGCTTGGCCCTTGAACTTTATGCTATCCACATCTTAATCTGCTCTCCTAACAAGAACATCGGTTCTATTGAGTCAGAGTCCACCCATATGAACTCACTGTAGCTTTATAAGGGCCCTGTCTCCAAATACAGTCACACTCACAGAACTGGGACTCAGAAGTTGAACATGGGAATTTTGAAAGCACACAACACAGCCAACTGACTTGCTTGTTTGCTTTCGTCTGGTGTGTGAAGCCATCGAACAGCAAAGTCAACTCTCAGGGGCTAGAATCTCACACAACGTAGGTATTCAAAATAAATGTTGCATGGATCAATTAGACTGAATATTGCAGAGCGCAGAAACCAAAAGATTACAGAACGGAGGGAGGACAAAAAGAAATGAGAATTCCAGGGGAACGTTTCACACGACATGGACTAACCTTCGAGTAAAGGGGAGATTTGTGTCCACAGAAGACAGACCCTCCCACCCTCAAAATGGAATAACATTTCCAAAATCACTGAGGTTGACATGATTTGACAGATTAATGGGATGATGAGGAAAACCAAGATTTACAGGACTGGCGGGGACTTAGAAACCATCCAATCCAGAGGAATGCTTCCATCATCACAAGTCTGCCCAGCCTTCCAGTGAACATTCGCAAACTTGGAATTGTGTTTATTCCAGTTGTAGAGTTGAAATTTTTCAGTCATGGGCACAGTGGTTACCCAACATCCCTCATTCAAATATTATTGGAATAAGTTTGGCTACAGTTGCATATCAGATCTCCTATTATTCATTTGATACTTATATTTTAATTGACTCATTTTTCATACAGTGCACATAAAATGAAACTTTATATTATTACCACAATACTTCAAAACCAGTATCTGCTGTCCTAAATAGAAGGTGTCAATACAAATCAATCCACAGCTATTACTATCATTATTAATATAACATTAAATACACTCATACCTAAAAACCATGCCACTCACCATACATGCTGGGTGAACCATGCTTTAGGAAAATATTATTAGAAAAAACCTCTTTTAGTGAAGCTTAAATTGGTCCATTTTCCTTTGGCTGTCTTAACAAATGTAACATACCCATGTTATCACCAGGTTTGAATCCTGTTTTAGATGAAAGTAGGGTAGGAGGGAGGTTGGGGATGAATGGATGGAGGAACATCATTCAGTAGAAAAACTTTCCCTGAAATTCTGCCTACGTGCCACCGCCGTTAGAAAGAATACCCCTGCAGTGGCGGACCCAGAGACCAGTCCCTTGACTTGGAAACAGGTTCCTCCTAGTTCATGCTTTCATTTAAACTAAAAAATAATAGAACTCTATTTTAAGTGATTAAATACAGATTAAACATTTCCCTTACAATCTGATTTCCTCTGTAAATTTGCTCAGCAAATCCCTTCTCCATAAAGAGCAGAAAAGGAAATTTCTAACCGGCTCCAATTTGAATGAGAACTTTAAAGTTTAGCTTCACCATCAACCGCATTCCTAATCTCAACTGGTGCAGTGACCTTGAGCAATCATTTCACCTCACTGGAGCTCAGTTTCCAAACCTGTGAAACAATAGGCCCGGTCTAGACCAGTAGTTCCGAGTGTGTTCTCCAGAATGCACGCAATGTCAATATCAGCAGAGAATCAGAAAAAAAAATGAGAATTCTCAGGCTCCACTACTGACCTACTTGCCCCAGAAAAGTCTGGAGTGGGATGCAGCAAGCTGTGTTTGAAGAAGTCTCCTAGGGTATTCTGAAGCTCAAGTTTGAGGGCCTCCTGACTGCAAAATGTAAAAACCTCTCCCCCACCACCACCCTTTGCGAAATGGTGGGATCATTGTGTGTTGGGTGAAAGAAGCATAAGACACCGAATATTATGAGTGGGAGGGAGAACTGGCTTCCATGAGCGACTGCGAGAATGAATTTGGTCTTCCGAGGAGAGTCACCTGGCCTAACTAATGACTCCAGATCTCGCCGGGACAACATCGGGCAGGGTTCCTCTGGCCACCTGGAAAGGAGGCAGTGACAATATGGGCAAACTCTCTCCTGGTGCTTAGAGAGGGGAGGCGGCAGGCAGACGATAACGTCTTCATTAGGAACAGCTTGGTGCGCGTCCTGCATTGTATATACAAACAGAAGAGCTGTGTGATTGGGCCCCGCGAACAGGGCTCTGGGAGATGTGCAAACTCTCAGAAACCATGGTCCTTAAATTTTTTTCCTTCTATATTTAAGAAGAGTGGAGTTTGGGACGAATTGGAAACCCATAGGGAGGTAAATCAGTGCAAAACCGAGGAAAGAAAAAGTTCTACAACAGCCGAAGCCACAAGGCATTTTCTGTCCCACAGATTCCTGAGGGAGAAACGATTTTTCCAGCAAACAAATTCATCACCGCCCCAGCGGAGCCTGCGCAGAAGCGAAAGCGGAATGGGTGGGAGGGAGCTGGAGGGGTGCCGGCGGAGTGGAGGGCGAGGCAGAAAGGAATTCTGGCGCCATCTAGTGGCCCAGACGAGGCTCTTAGCCGAAGAGTCACATCCCAGGATGGCTGGCACCGAAGCGGCTTATTTAAAAGAAAGCCTTTAATACGATTTAATTGCCATTCCCCAGGGATTTAAAGTAAACCCTGAGCTCCCCACCATGCCTGAGCACAATGTGACAGCCCGGATGGTAATGGCAGAGATTAGTGGGCAGGAGGCTGCTGCTGGATCAAAGACTCTTGGATGTATTAAGAATTCCTTTCCACTGAAAAGCACTCCATGATTTACATGTCGAATAGCGCAGTTCGTTATCAAATTAACTTTGAGAAGCAGGCACCAACGGAAGAATCATTTCCCATTCCGGACGTGAGAAAACTGAGTCCAAGAGAGAGGTGGCCGCAGGTCATGCAGAGCAAATGGCAGGGTCAGAAATGCCAACCCCAAACAGCCCTATTCTTTAACAGCAAGTGACTAATCCTCTGGGCCACACTGAAATCACTCTGTTAAGCTCCAGGTACCTGAAGCCTCAAAGTGCGACCCCTCTCAGTGCCATCACCTGAACGTTCCAGATATTTCATAGCTTTCAAATGTCAGAAGCAAAATCAATACTTCCACCACGTTTCCCCCTTAGGGTCTCTTCCGCTTTCCATGCCGAAGAACACGGAGATGAAAGTGTTTTATCCTTTCTTTAAAAAGTCTGTAAGTTGCTTGTGCAGCCAGGAATAGAGCACAGGGCACACTTAGGTAAAAAAGGCAGAATTATAGAAAATGACCTACCAGGTTGGGTGGGGAATGAACAGCAAATGCGTAGAGTCTTTAGGGACAAAGAAAAAGTGAAGGTTCTTCAATAGAAATAGAAATCAAAGCTCTTAATTGGGCACACTGATGATGTCATCCTTGGTCGCCCTGCTTTGTTAAGTCTTAGGGATGACAGCAGCAGAATCTCACTTTGTCTTTTGCTTCGATGCATGTCCTTAAACACCGTTGCTTGTTTTTTATACAACCATGTTAAGCAGATGGTGACATTTTGTCCATTCAAAATCTCCAGTGGTTTTCCATTGCACCTTTAGAGAATAACAGGAACCTTGTACCAGGGGGTGGCTCCCCAGGTGACCTGCGCCTGCCCCTGGCTCCTGTGTCACACCATGTGCTGCCCACTCACACTCCTCACCCTAGCCCCCTGACAGTTCTCACAGTGAGCCAAGCCAGGGGCTGCCTCCGCTCACTCCTGTGCAGCCGCTTTTTCTTCTATTAGAAAATGTATACTGCTCACAAAATTTAGGGGATATTGCAAAATGAATATGAAGCGATTAAATGTCCCCTAATTTTTGTGAGCAGTCTATTTCCTTGAAGAGCTGGCACGCTCGTCCAGGTCTCTATTTAACTGTCACCTCAGAGAGTCATTCCCTCACCGCATCTCCCGAACTCACTGTCCTTCTGTTCTCTACCACATCAGCCTTTTTCCTTTCTTTTCTTCTCCTTTCCAACTCATCATATACAACGTTGCCTTATTTAGTCGATGGTTTACTTATCTCTTAAGTAACCCAAATTAGAATATAGGTAGGATAGAAAAGGTGCATTCTGTCGCATGGGCAGTACAGGACTGAGTTCAAAGGCCACAATCAATAAACATTTTGTCTCTGTTACCAGGACTCAACACAAAACCAGATCAATGGATATTGCTTTTTTTTTTTCTGAAGTGAGAAGCAGGGAGACAGAGAGACAGACTCCCGTATGCGCTTGACCGGGATCCACCTGGCATGCCCGCTATGGGGTGATGCTTTGCCCGTCTGGGGCATTGCTCTGTTGCAACCAGAGCCATTCTAGCGCCTGAGGCAGAGGCCATGGAGCCATCCTCAGCACCCGGGCCAACTTTGCTCCAATGGAGCCTCAGCTGTGGGAGGGGAAGAGAGAGATAGAGAGGAGAGGGGGAAGGGTGGAGAAGCAGATGGGTGCCTCTCCTGTGTGCCCTGGCCGGGAATCAAACCCGGGACTTCCACACACCAGCCGACGCTCTACAGCTGAGCCAACCATCCAGGGCCTGTCATTTTTTTTAAAAAAAGGAAAATGTGAAACAGAAGTTCAGTAGGGAAAATAACGTCTTTCCGTCAATGATGCTGGGCGGATTCACTGAGTATCTAAATTTAAAAAAAAAAAATCATGTGGAGTATGTACAACTCAGTTACTGCTGGTGGGGGTGGGCTACAGACCAACCCAGCACTTGGGTAAAGTACTTGGCAATATCGTCTGTGAGTGATCACACTTATCCTATGACCTCCCCATTACTTTCACGGTTATACACTCAAAGCCAGAGGCAGGATCGTTTTCCCAAAGAGAAGTGCAAGAACATTCTAAGCAGTACTAGTGGGAACGGCGGTCAGCCTGTCAGCACTATTACTAGAACGATTCGTACTATCAACAGTAGTATTCACAGTAGCTCCAAATTGGAAGTAAGCTAAATGCCCATAACCACTACAATTAATAGATATTGATATGTTCACAGAATGGAACAGTGTTCAGGAATAGAAAAGAAGAAATTATTGCCGCACCAAATAACTTCCAATAAATTCCACAAGCAGTAATACTAGGCAAAATAAGCCATGTGCTAAGCAATATGCAAAGTATTATTCTTTCCATGTACAGTTCAAATATAGAAAAAAACTCATTTCTGGTTAATCAAAATAATGGTTAACTTTGAGGTAGTATTCTGTTTTCTAATGTGGTGGTGGCTGCATGGGTGCACGGTCTTTGTGAAAGTTCATTAAGATGTGTGCAGTTTTCTGTTAGTAAAGACTTTAAAAAGCTAAACAAGCAAATATTTCTTTGATGAATGGAAAAAAGAAAGAAAAGGGGTAAGGAAGAAAGGAAAGAAGCAATGAAGGAAGAAAGGGAGGAAAGAAGGGAAGAAGGGAGAAAAGAAAAAGAAAGAAAATATTGATCACTTTTGTTACTGCTCATCAACCTGTTGGAACTGGCACAGCCTCACTGGGAACGTCACCATCAACTCCGCCCAGTCCTGCATTTAATTCTCACTGACTCCTCCTGGAAGTCGGAGTCAGAACCTGAGAGTCCTCTCCCAGGCCCTCTGCCCCGCAGCCTTGCTCTCTTGCAAGGTGATGGACACATCAAGCCAAGCCCAGATGTTTTAAAGTAGTTCCCTTCTAATCTTCTATGGAAAAGCTTTTCTGGAAAAGAACAAATGCTTAATGCTAAACTGTCAATAACCTGACTTAACTGATGAAATCTTAAGGGGGTGCAATCAGGTGGCTAGAGACATTGAAACCAGACCATCAGACAAATGGTTTTGCAAACTGAAAAAAAAAATATTGGTCTGAGGAAAAGAATGAGGGTGCCTACATGCTAGGAACGTTATTTAGCTCCTGTCCTATTTCTTACCACCTCATCAGAGGAAAGCCTTCCCGCTGAAGTCTTCAGAACTGACAGTTGTGAAAGTGAAGGTTATGCAATAGAGCCCTAAGTTATTTTGATTAAATGAGGTTATGAGAGTCTAAATTAGCAGGACCCAACTCTTCCTGCAATCAGATCACCTAGGGAGCCTATTCCAAATGCATCCTCCGAGCCTCTCCCCGGACTTCCTGACTCAGGAACTCTGGGGACAGAGAACACTTAGCAAGTTTGCTAGGTCATTCTCAATTAGCAGAGGACAGGGGCTACTTTCAGTAGTCAGACCCCTGCTGGAATCCCAGTTGTATCATATTCTTCTTGTAGAGAATTGGGCAATTTATTTAACTTTGTCGACCCTACCTTCCTGATTAGTAACATGGAGATGATAATTGGATGTATCTCTTCGTGCTACTTTGAGTTTAAAATAAAATGCTTAGCCCAGCAAAGTGTTTGACAAATACAAAGTGCTCAGAAACGTTGTGCAATGTGTCCAGCACTGCTGTAAAATCACTATTAGGAAATCCCTGTTTTAAAAGGCTTTCCTTGCCTCACCCACACAGGGGATGTTAGCACAGTGATTATCAGCTTATACTGGGTATTGGCAAATTTATGCATCAGTAATATGTGCTTCATGCACACACCCCTCTCACACTTCAGGGTATTTTCCTAATTGGTACTTATTTATTTATGAGACTGTAAACTAAATGAGGGGAAAGTTCAGATCTATTTAGCTTACCTTGGTATCAGATCTATCAATATTTAGCTTTTTATGTAGCATTTTGCCTGACACAATAGGCATGCAAAAATAATGTTGCGTAAATAAATGCATAAATTAATTATTGAAGCATGAGCAACTACACAGCACTTCCTCTCAGGTTTGTGTGAGCAGACAGGTTAAAGCAAAAGGGGTGGGGGTAGGGAGAAGTGCCTTACCAAAATCCTCTCTGGGCATCTGAAAACCCATAGACTTGACAGGCTTTATAACAGGGTGCACAGGCAATGTGAGTTTCAGATAAACAACAAATGGTTTTTAGGATAAACATGTTCCATGCAATATTTGGGACATGCTTATCCTGAAAAATAGTCATTATTAGAAATTCAAATCCAACTGGGCTTTCTGCATTTTATGTGGAAACTCTAAAAGTCTAGCCTAGCCTGACCAGGCGGTGGCACAGTGGATAAAGCCTCGGACTGGGATGTAGAGGACTCAGGTTCAAAACCCTGAGGTCGCTGGCTTGAGTGCAGGCTTACCAGCTTGAGCACGGGGCCACTGGCTTGAGCATGGAATCATAGACATAACCCCATGGTCGCTGGCTTAAGCCCAAAGGTCGCTGGCTTGAAGCCCAAGGTCGCTGGCTTAAGCCCAAGCTTGCTGGTTTGAACAAGGGGTTACTCACTCTGCGGCAGTCCCTCGGTCAAGGCACATATGAGAAAACAATCAATGAACAACTAAAGAAAGTAAGGAGCCACAATGAAGAATTGATGCCTCTCATCTCTCTCCCTTCCTGTCTCTGTCTCTCTCTCTCTCTCTCTCACGCACACACACACACACAAAGTCTAGCCTAGTTTTGGAAATGAAAAAATAATAAATATAACAGGGGGTAGTAGTTTAAAAAAAGTACTGTGTAAAGATCTGATTATTGTTGAACTGTTGAGTGAGTGTGTGTGTATGAGAGAGAGAGACAGAGACAGAGAGAAACTTATATATTTAAAACTTATATGTCCACATGTAAAAGGTTAAAATTTTAACCATTATGTCTAGTTTTTTTACAGTTTTCTTATGCTAGAGAGGTTCCAAGTTCTCAGCTAATCCTTTCTTATGCTTGCTTCTCTAACACAGAGGGCTCATGGTTTAGTTAAGAAATAATTAGCCTTTATAAGAAATGTGTAAACAAATCATTGACTCATGAACTTTCTAATTGTTCTCACCTATTATTTGATCTGAGCTCATCATGCTGTCAGAGAAGATACCCAAATGCTGGCTGGGGGATTAAATAAATTACCTTAAAGGTTTTTCTTCTAGTCATGAGTTACACATTCATATACATTTGCATGCATTCATGTATAATCAAATATGTTCAAACACATTTTGAGAAATAAAAGATGGCAAAGATTCTTTTTAAGTGAGAGGAGGGGAGAAAGAGACAAACTTCTGCATGCACCCCAACCAGGATCCACCCCAGTAAGTCCCCTACTGGTGATCCTCTGCCTATCTAGGGCCATTGCTCAGCAACTGAGCTATTTTTAGTGCCTGGGGCAGAAGCTCCAAGGAGCCATCCTCAGTGCCCAGGGCCAATTCACTTCAACCAATCAAGCCATGACTGCAGGACGGAAAGAGAGACAAAGGGAGAGAGACGAAATAGAGGGGCAAGGGTGAAGAAGCAGATGGTCACTTCTCCTGTGTGCCCTGACCAGGAATTGAACCCAGGACATCCATACACCAGGCTGACGCTCTACCACTGAACCAACTGGCCGGCATCCAAAGAAGATGTTTTAATGGCAGTCCTGTGAGACTAGGGACCATGCCTAGACTCCTTTGTGCTCTCCTGACCTATAATGAGCTCTTTATTTAATGCTGCCTGTGATTCTATGTTTTTCTATCTCCTTTACAATATTTATGACCTCCTAGCTTAGAATTAAAATTGATTCATTTGCCCTGGCTGGTTGGCTCAGTAGTAGAGCATCATCCTGGCATGTGGAAGTCTCAGGTTCAATTCCCAGTCAGGGCACATAGGAGAAGCGCCCATCTGCTTTTCTCCCCTTCCCCCTCTCCTTCCTCTCTATCTCTCTCTCTCCCCTCCCACAGCCAAGGCTCCATTGGAGCAAAGTTGGCCCGGGCACTGAGGATGGCTCCATGGCCTCCACCTCAGGTACTAGAATGACTCTGGTTGAAACAGAGCAATGCCCAGATGGTCAGAGCATCGCCCCCTGGTGGGCATGCCAGGTGGATTCTGGTCAGGTGCATGCAGGTGTTTATCTGACTGCCTCTCTGCTTCTATCTTTGGAAAAAAAAAATTTTTAATTCTTTTTTTTACTAATTTATTATATGCATCGTTTCTTATTTATCATTCTTGGAAGATAAGCTCATCCTCTATAGATGACCAGTTTAGGCATGGATCCTGCCTTAAAGGAGAAGCCCAGAACAGTTTACGACAAGAATATTTAAGATTCTCCTATTGCCCACCCAATATTATCTTTGCCACCTGTGAGTCAAAAATAACGAAAACTAACCTGGTCCTACAATCCTCAAGAAAAAGCTCTCCCTCCCGGTTTCTACCTCCTGCTCCCATGAATAATGTGGTCAGAGGCAACGTAAGCTACGGAGTAAATATAGTTTCCAGTGACCTGTGTTTCAACTTCAGCTGCATGTACTCAATGGCTCTGCCCCCACAGCAAGTTCATTTTCTCATCTACGTAATGAAGGGATTGCGCCACCTGAACTCCAAGGCACCCTCGATATTTAAAGGTACTATGATTTAAAGTTCCTGAAACTTCACTGCAGTGTTACAGCTTCTAGAAACAAGAGACTGGAACAAAATTGATATGTGTGTCTCTGCAATGAGTCAGGGCCAGTGCGTTAGTGACATCATAAGGAACCAGAGAGGAGTGGGATCCGTTACAAAATTGCATTGATTTTTACATGTTGTAGTGAGCAAGCTCATGTTAGATTGTATCCAGAAGTAGGAGAAATAGAACACCGTTCGGGACCATTAATAGAAGCAAATGCCGATTAAAGGCCATTTGTTAAAATTACTATAACACATAATTTTGTATCGCCAATTACTCCGCATTTTTGATGTAACAGTGCCTCATCTATAACAGTGACAATAATAAATGTTAGGACTTTCTGGGAAAAGACAGTACAGCCAACACTGGAAGAATCACTTTGTACATAGTGACTAATCAGAAGCTGACAACGGGACTGTGGAGGTCTTTAAAGTGATCCCCACTGCCCAGATGAAGAAACTAAGGTTTGGGGTGCTGAACTAATGTGCTCATTATCATATGGTTTGCAAAACAGAGCTGGAAGTTGACCTCAGGCTGGTGGTGCCAGGGTATGTAACCTCAACCTCTTCTGAAGTGCTTTCTGGGCGCCCCAGCAGTAATCGCTCTGTGTTACAGCCAGTCAGAGTGCCTTTCTCCAACACTAGTTCCTCCTGTGCTTGAGCACAGGTGGAGATAATGGCCTTCACTCCTGCCTACATTTAATCCAAAGGAAAAGGCCTGATACGTCCGCAGTGGGGCAGAATATGCCTGTTGGGACATCTGGAGAACTGATGATACCTATTTTCATTTTCTCACCTATATCTTGGAAGTTGTGTCTATGTCATACTTTATTTCCCTAATGGTGTCAAACAATGATCAAATGACACTTAAGCATTTAAGGAACATGCATTAAATGATGTAACTGATGAGACTTCCAGTCTTTAAAAAAAAAACAGGAGTGGAGGCTTGGGGATAATAAACGTCTAAATATTGGCTCAAGCTATCGATCCACAAGAAAATTATTAAAATAGTCCTGGAAACACTGACTTGATGCAAAATTGATTTTAAAGGTCATTAAGAGAAAGCCCCTTTATTTAAAAATATATATATATATATTCATGTATGACTCAATCATTCTATAGATAGGCGTTAGATGGTAGGGATGGGAATGTGAATGACACAAATGTGTCCTCTGTCCTGAGAACACATTTCTTATGCTGGCTTACTAGGAGCTTATGATATACTTGTGGGTATGTGGGTATATTGGGGGGGGTACTGTTGGGAGGGGGTCACACCAGGAACACTGATTTGTAGTGCAGCATAAACGTGCTGTTGTAAGAATACTCCAGAGGTTTATGGAATGCAAGAAGAAGGGCATTTAGCCCAGGTTCGTGACAGGAGGAGGTGATCAGAATAGACTTCCAGCGTGAAATAACATCTGAGTTAAGCCATGAGGAAGAATAGGAGCAAATGATAAGGCTGACCCTATCCTTCGTCTATTAAAAAAATGTACTTTCTCCCCCCCCCCTTTTTTTTGGTTCCGAGATGTTGGATCTAGGCGCCATCAAGGTAAGTCCACCACAGGGATGACGGCATCCTGCAAAAGTTCTCTCACCCCCTATTGAGAGACAGGCATGTATGTGCCTCTGAACGCTGTTGTACGAAACCGGAGCTGGGGTGGTAATCCTGTGACCATTAGCCAAGGGCCACAGACCCATCAACCCAAACTTCTCGGCCCGTGTACTACTGCGCTACTGAATCAGGGCGAGCAAACATTCATTTATAAATGTATTTTTCGGCGGGGCAAAATAAAAATCGTTATTTGTTTAAGCCACCATTGTGATTTTGGTGACCTGTGACTTGAAAACATTTCCAATCATGAGAGGGGTACAGAGCAGCACAGAAGAAGGGCTCAAGAGTGAAAGTACGTTAGCAAGTCTCAGGATAGAAAAGACGTTTCAGGGCAGTTGAGAAGGAGGGGCCTTAGCTGGCCCAGCTCCCCTTCTCCTGAATTCAGCAAATATTTCAGGAGTAACTATTTTCTAGCAGACCCTATTTCGGGAGGAGGGAGAAAGAACAGTGAAGCCCTGAGGACAGACTGTGGCCCGACCCTTTCAAGGAAGAAGGAGGTCCGTGTGGCTATGTTGTAGTAATATAAGGTCATAGTAATTAAATATATAGAAATATAAAAATATGGAAGATATATAAAAGTGATTAAAAGGATATTTTAAAAAATATTAAAGTTATGCCATTTGGATAGGAATTATTATAGTGGCTTAGTGCCATAACTCTGTAATGTGATAAACAGACTCTAACTTACAAAAAGTGCCCAGTTAGTATGTGTGTGAAGCTATACTTAGATAAGAAGTAGCTTGGTATTAATTACGTAAACTTTGTAAACTGACATAAATAAGAACATCTTAAAAAGTGGTTTGATGTAAGCATTTCAGTAGATTGACATAGAGGAGATTCTCTCAAAAAAGTACTTTGAAGCAATAATCCTGTAGGTTGACATGTGTTAGAAGGCGTTGGCCAGAAAAGGTACTAAAGCTGAGGGGTCCCCTGCTGCAGTAGTCGCCCAGACTCCAACGTTGATGCAGACTGTCTCCACACCGCTCTGAGCTCTGACCAAAGCCAGCCGAAAGAAGCACGCTGATGGGGCCCCCTTAAGTTGTACCCAGGCATGCCAAAAGGATTTGTGAGTAATAAATTGCCTGTGTGATTATTGCAACTAACTTGTGTTGGTCGTGTCTTTCCTCCGGTGGCACTTAACAGTAGCATGATCATAGCTGCCTCAAGGGTAGTCTCGAAGAGGCTGCCAGCCCTGCTGATAAGCAGGAGGGTCCCACTGCACGGGGAAGTCGAGTCAGGGATGCCTGATCGACGTAGAGCTTGGGCTCTACCGGGACAGGCTAGAAAAGAATGAGTCAGAGGGAATGTCCCAGGAGTTAAGCTCAGAGGACTGTGGGGGAGGTAGGAGGCCATTCGGCCGGACCCTGTAAGTCACTGCAGAGCTTTGGCTTTGACTTCAAATGAGCTGCAGATACGGTGGGGGCTGTGAACAGAGGCGCAGCAGAATGTGTTACACCTCACAGGATGACACCCCAGTCCATACAAGAGTGAGGGGCAGGAACAGACGTGCAGAGATCAGTTGGGGAGCTCTTGTAACCAGGCAGGCTAGTGACAGGGGCGGTTTGGCGCATGTGGTGAGATGTGTTTGGGGTTTCTGTCTTTCCTGATGGCTGAATGCCAGGAGTTAGTGACGGACTGAATATGAGCTTTAAGAGAAATTAGAGTAGAGACTAATTCCAAAGGTCATGCACTGAGGCACTGAAAGGATTATCGATGTGTGATTTACAATGACTGGAAACACAATGAGGAATCCGAGTTTGCTTCTGGATTTGTCCATCCTGAAGTGTTGTTTGGATATGTAAGTGGGGGTGTCAAAAAGGTGGGTAGATATATGAGACTAAAACTTAGGGGATTCCCAGACAATATATGGAAATGTGAGCAATCTCGCAAGTAGAGATGGTATTTGAGCCATGGGGCTGGAAGAGAGCACCAGGAGAGTGAGGAGAGGAAAGTGGGGTTTTGAAGGCGGATAGCTGGTGCATTCCAGAGATAGGAGAGCTCAGAGATGAAGAGCAACAGCAAAGGGGACCGAGAAGGAATAACCTGGCAGAAACCACAGGAGCTACGGTGAACTGTGAGCCAAGAGATGAGAGCATTTCAGGAAGGAGAGAGTAAACGGGGACTTGACCTCACACCCTGTGTTTAGTGAAGGCTGGTCTGTGGTCTCTGATCCCAAACACAGGGGAGATGGCACTGGGTCTCCAGCCCCAGGTTGCTTCCATCACAGGGTCAGTGAATCACTGGATTTATTTCCTATTGATTGGGCGGGATGGAAAAGGGTCAAATTTGGAGTCCATGTTCTGTAAGTGATAGAAAATTAACATTGTCAGGATCAGCGGATATTCAGGGCATAATAATCCCCCTCCTTTATTTAAAAAATGATAAAATGGTCATTCTATAAAAATGACTGCTTTTCCAGGCACTTGATGAGCCAAGATGACCCAGGAAGCTCAGCAGCAGTATAAAATGGGTCATGGTGAGTCTTTGTCATGTCACCATGCATGTCAAGTAACACGAGAAACTCCTAAGAAACCAAAGAGGGAGAAAGCCGAGAGAGAGTTAAAAGTCTCAGCTTCATGCATCATTAACGAAAAAGAAGAAGGAAAGGAGAAACGCGCCTCTCTCTGGTACAGAGAGAAATGATGGAGCGAGGCACGCTTATCATACCAGTCTCTGCGCCTCATAAAATATGAGAAACTTCTGGCAACCAGTCAAAATGAAAGGGAAAATATGCAAAACACACACGTACAGCTCGGCACACACAGGGCCAGATAGGAGAAATGAGAGCTTCAAGGTTGATTTGCCGAGGACGGGACGGCAAAGCGTTATACATAAATACATGTGTGTGATATTCCGGATGGTTCAGCAAATGTCAAACACATTTCTCCACTGGCTATCTTAGTTTGTGCCTTCGCAGGCTAGTTTTGGCTTCTAAGAAATGATATTACCTTTCATCAACCTTTTTCCGTACCCAGCATCCATGAATTTTGGCCCCAAGAGCATGCAGAAAAGGGACAACAGTGAACTTTAAGACAATCCTCTTTTTCTCATCAATAGAGCAATTAATTGTGTAAATATTAAACAGCTCAAGATAATTTACTCTTTTGAAATACTCCAAAGCACATTAAAAGCACCCAGGAATACATAACGGTTGACAAAATAATTATTTGTGCTTACAATGCATCATTAAAATAGCCCCCCTAATGGCTTCTACCCCACCACATTTTGTTAGGTCTATTTAAACAGGAACCATATAAAATGTTATATTTGGAAAAGCCTATAGGTGATAGAACTAATTTTTGTTATACCTAATTAAAATAATTTTATTTGTTAAAAAGCACCCTCAGACACTGTTTCTGGTCTTTATCCTCATAAGAGACATTGACAGAATCTGATAGGACTTTTCCAAGCTCTTGTGCAAGTTAAAGAGATTTGGCTCAAGTTATGAATTTTTATGATGTGTTTGGAAGGAATACGTCTCAGCTATGATCTGCATCTCTACTAGGGTTAACATCAACTTTCCAAACATAAAATTTTAGAGCTGGAGAGAAACCTTAGAGATCATATAACTCAAACTATTTTACTTCTGTGAAAACTACTGTTCAGAGAGGTTAGGCGACTTGCCTCCAGTCACACAGTAAATTAGCAAAATCTATATTTATGTATTCACTTACTGAGAGTAAAGGCAATTTCCTTAGGCAAAGCCCTCCGCTCTTAGAGTGAATTCAGTCCAGCTGGACATATGCGAAGGATAAGGAGCACAGTTTACTAAGAGATCGACCATGGTATCTTCTAAGATTCTTCGGTCCAGCCATGATGAGAACTTTAAGGAGTTTCCACTTGCAACACGCTCCCACATCCAGCCTCTGGCATCATTCCCTATGTGAATACGGACAGGGGCCATTAGCCTGATAACAAAGAGGGAAACTGAGGCTCAAGTTTAGATACATGATCTACATGACTTAAGCCAGGCTGTGATGGGGTTAAACTGAATCCCTGTAAATGGTTCTAAAAGAAGTTCAAGTGACCTGAATCCAGTTCCTAATTCTAGTCGGTACCCAGATACCATAGACAGTATTGTCCTCCCATACCTTGTGGTTTGAGGTCTTCCAAATCTATTCTATTCCTTGCTAAGGTTACAGAGCTGAGAGAAGCAGCAAATGAGGAAACCCAGGTTTAGATTTGTCTTTGTTATATATATGCATATGATACGTGAGCTTCATCCACATTATGCAAAAAAAAAGAAGAAAACATATATTTTACCCCCAAACCTTGCCTTTTTTTTCCAAAGAGCTACTAAATAAGATGGTTTATTTCAGATGATTGATTACAGAATTCCTGCTCATATATCCAAGGGCTGACATTTTAAATCACATCTTCTTTTCAATTGAAAGGAATGAAATGATTTTCATATCTTGACATGATTGATTATTTGGAAGCCAAAGCCAAAAATCTATAAGAGTTCAATCCATAGCTCCTACCAGCTGATAGCACATTATCAAACCTCATTAATATCATGCATGACTTGCAACTGCAGCTTTATATCTGACAGTTAGCAAATATAATAGCCTTCTGCCTCGAGATTACACTTTTGTATTAATGTGGTGGTTGATATATCTATTTATGAAAGGATTATAGGTGATGTAAATTTTACCTTTACAGATAAATGGTAATTCCTTTGTGTTTCATCTTCATAAGAGACTAGGGAGATCTAAAATAATGATAGGACAATGTTTATCGGAGGCAGATTTTTTCATCGCAAACTGCTAATCCCAATGGGACACCTCTTCCTGATTTTTCTAAAGACCTCCCCTTTTAATCCAGATCCTGAGAGGCACCTCAGCTATAGAGATAAGTCATCAGGACACACCAGATAAAATGTATACACTCCAGCGTAAGCCGACTGATTGAAAGGGAAGGTTTCCATTCATTTGAAGTAAGCCCCATCCTATCCTCCCCTTTCCCTCTGTCCTCTTTTCCTCTGGTCCCTTTGATCCCTCCTCTGTCTCAATTCTTTTCCTCAGTTCTCAATGTTCCTTGGATTCCTCAAATGAGTGAGGTCATATAATATTTTTCTTTACGGGGCATGGAGACCCGCCACTTGTCTCAGGGTTGGCACGTTTATGGGAAAATCGACGCTTAAGTTATCATTTCCCCTGCTTTAATTATAATTTCAATTTTCTTTCTGGATGGTGCAGATCAAATAAAAATAGGTTGCACCTCTTCACTGTAAACACCACCCCATAAATCTGGGCTCGGTCATTGCTAGACTCTGCCACAGGCATTTCACCCTCTTCCTTCGTACCCGGAGTTGATTTGGGTTGTGCGGTCTACAGTAGTATCAAACAGCAAGCTTCCCAGGGCCTTCAATGGTCACATGGACCCAACCATTAAAAGGATATCCAGATTATTCTTGGGGAAGCCAAAAATGCAAGCTGAGACTCTGCTAAGGATTTAACAAAATAAGTGAAACCTCCCTTTTAAAAAGTTACTCTGTAGATTATAAACATCTTGGAGGAAGGCTCTAGGTCTCTCCCACTTCTCTACTGCTCATATCTCCAAAAGATGGATTATCAATTCTTATATCCTACAAGCTTTTCTCTAAGTGCTAGAGGTATGATGGTGAATAAGAAGAACGCTGTGTATGGCGCCTGTCCTCCAAGAGTTTCCTATCCAGAGAGTGACACTAAAATTGAACAAAAATGTGGACTAAGGGTGATGAATGCTGTATCAGAGAAAATAAGAGTTAGCATAGGAACTCAAAGAAGGGCTAAGACAAGAAGGTGGGGGAGAAGTATTCCAGGAGAAAGGACAGGCTTGGAGAAAGATGGTTCTGGAGCCCAGCTGGCTTGATTGCCAGGGGCCAGGGCAGGGACGGTCGGGCCTACAAATCTTTTTTTCTTTAAAGATTTTATTTTTTCATTTAAAAGAGGGAGAGAAGAGGGGGAGGAGCAAGAAGCATCAACTCCCATATGTGCCTTGACCAGGAAGCCCAGGGTTTCAAACCAGTGACCTCAGTGTTCCAGGTCAACGCTTTATCCACTGCGCCACCACAGGTCAGTCTGGTCCTACAAGTCCCGAGAAAACTTTACCTTAGCCTAAGGTTAATAGGCAGTCATAAAGGAATATTTTGAGCAGGGAAGTTACACGATAATTTTTTGTGTGTGTTTTAGAATATAGTAGTTATGCGGCATGTGATTCTGGAATGAATTAATGAACAAATGAAAACATTAATACTATTTATGGTGAGACTAATTAACACTTTGGAGCAGTTCTGATTCTTCAACATTTTCCATCAAAAATCCTTTCTTACCTTCAAACTATCTTTTAGTAAAATAATTTAGATATTACAAACACTTCAGAGATAGAAAACTAATATTCCTAAAAACTCAATGGCTTTACAAAATGTCACAAATTTAGTTATGAGTCACTACTTGATATAAATCATTCCATTCTCAGATCCCCAAAGTGATATCACACCTTAAAATTCCAATAACCTGGTAAAAACATCAAATTAGAGAAAACAGCTGTACAATTCAGGTGTTGAGGAAAATTTTAAATTTTGTTCACTTATCTGATTACACTAAAGATAAATTTATTACTCAAAACAGCCAAGGAATTGATTGGACGCTAAAGTAAGGATGAATTATTATTTATTAAATGAACGTTGAGTGTTTTGTGTGAACGGTTTGCTGTTACCAATGTTATTTGTTTGTTTTGTTTTGTTTTGTTTGTCATGCATGGTTGGTAGGATCAAGAAGACTGACTGTCTTGGCCAAACTAACAAAACAGTGTTAATCAAAAGCTGGCCATGTGTGAACACACCCATGGTGCCAGAGGTGATCATGAAAAAAATACACCCTGGGAAATTTGTGGGAACCATGGACAGAGTTGTAGATTTCCCAGAACAAACATGGGAGGTTCAAATGCATAAAATCTAGAGCCTTTTGCTGTAGACTGGAATAGAAATAGTCACACTGAAGTCGGTCATATCCCGTATCTTCTTCTTGTGATGTTGACCTCTCTGCCCTAGCACATTTCTCTGCAGCTGTGACTGCAGCCCTCCTCTCCACGGTACCGACTCATATATTTATACTGTCACTGACCTCACTGCTTCGTACTAGATTCAGTCCCCCAAATTCCTGCAAGACATTTCCAGAGGATGTCGTCCACTTTCATACTCAGTAGTACCCAAATTTCCTTCTTACTCCATATACACACACTTTTCCTTAGGTCTTTTAGTTCATGGCATCATCAGCACCAAATCTTCCCACTAGAAACTTTAGAAATACGTTTGTGCACACCTGATCCACACTACCACCATTCAAATCTAAGGCATCTCTAAGACCAGTTAATTCTACACTCCTAATGAGCTTGTCCCAAATCCCTCCTCTCCATCCCCTCTGCTGCCCTGATTCAGTACCTCTTTATCTAAACAATTAGTGTAAAACCTAAGGATAGTTTTTCCTCTTCCTTAGGTCTAACTTCTTCAACAATCTAAGCACTTTCCCCTACTATCTTTCTAGAATAAGACCATATCCACACAAAAATCTGTAAATCAATGTTAACTGTAGCTTTATTTATATAATCCCAAACTCGAAACAATCCAAATGTCTTCCTTTCAGTAGGTGATTGGATGAACAAACTATGGTACATCGACATAACGGAATACTACTGAGCTTCAAAACAAGGGAAATATTGATACAAGTGACGACTTAGATCTCAAGGGCCTTCAGCAGTGTTTCTGCAGTGAGAGAACAGTTCTGTATCCTGATTTCGGTGGTGGTTATACCAATCCATAGATATGATTAAATTGTATGGTAATGCACACACATGCACACACGCATACACACAAATGAGTGCATGTAAAAGACAGTGAGACCTGAATAAGGTCTGTAGTTTATTTAATAGTATTGTACCAATCTCAGTTTCCTGGTTTTGATATTGCACTATAGGTATATAAAAGTTTACCATTGATGGAAGCTCAAGGATGGACATGAAAATTGTGTATTATTTTTGCATAATCTTATTGGCTCCAATTATTTCAAAACAAAAAAATTCACAAACAAAATAAAGTTACAGTCAGCTCAATTAGAGTGTTGTCCTGAAACACCAAGGCTGCGGGTTTGATCCCTGGTCAGTGCACAAACAGGAAGTGACCAATGAATGCACAACTAAGTGGAACAACAAATCAGTGCTTTACTCTCTCTCTCTCTTTCTCTCCTTCTTTCTTCCTCTTTCTGTCATTCTAAAAAAATCAATCCATAAAAATCTTTTTATGTTTTCTAATTTTTTCTCAGACTTTTGTTGACTTTCCTTCGACTTCAGGATACAGTCCAAACAGATGAGCCTGAGATTTAAGATCATAGTCTCTCTCTCTCTCTTCACAATCTTTCATATAATTTTCTTAGAGTTGTTTTATTATACTCAAAATATATTCACTAAATAGGCCATCTACTTCCCCTAACCTGTGTATTTTTACCTGTATTATTCTTAATTTGAAGTAATATTTTGCAGGCATTATTTTATGAACTCTTCACAATAACTCTCTAATAGCTCTCATGTTTATAGCTGAAATCATCTAAACTGAAGCAAATCAGATCATAGAGCTAGCAAGAAAAGAAGCATTCCAATAGGTTCTTTGGTTTCCTCTCTACCACATTTATTTATATATCCTGATATTTGGATTACTTACTTGCATGCAAGACTAACAGGGCCCGTGTCTTATGCTTATTATTTCTTGTCTTGCTGCATTGCTGGAAGTGGGTCTTCAGTAAGTAAGTGACTGTAAAATGGAAGTGACCTGGGCCCCATGATGTTTTCTGCGCATATAATTCATCATTGTGCAAATTGAGTTGTATGGGCTCTGATACGTGTAAATAAATATTTGAAATTTAAAAAAAAATGATTACTTAACAGAAATAAGCTTGTGATCTAGAAATCAATTGGTGAGGGCCTCAGTATTCTCAGAAGCTTCTTCAGGTCATTGGGAAGTTATGTCACCCACAGAGATGTGAGTTACACTAGAAATGATGGACGTGGTGCTAAAACCATGAAATTTCTCATTTATTGGTTCTTGTGAAGAGAGCCTCAATTTTCAGAGTCCAGGGCAAGAGAGGAGTAAAATGAGTCAGCAAGGATTCCAAGTGCAAAACCCGTAAACATACAGGCCAGAGAAGTTCACAGAGTCCTTACTTGAACTCTACATCGACCTTTTGAAATTAAAACAGATTTTATCTGTAGGAATCAGGTGAATCAATAGCCTTCCAATCTCAAACGTTCATCTACCTATAAGTTGTTGACAACATGCATGATGAATAGAAATCATGAAGAACACATGCATACAACACACACACTTAGTTTCACAGGCTTCATGGGATGTATCTTGAAGCCTTACTAGGACCTCTAGTAAAAATCTTTGATAAAAATATAAAAAATATATAGCTTGAAGGTCACAGAACTGCGCGATGCAAACTTGAGCCAATTATTTTATTTTCTGACCCTTTCCTTTTTGACTGACATACCAGAGCAAATAATAACTACTCTACCTAAATTGAAAAGAAGGTTATTTCAGAAAAATAGAGGTATGTGAAAACCTCATATATACCTCAGTTATAGAAGATATTAAATATGAATGCAATTATTTGGCCTACGTACTACACTCAGCAAAGGTAACAGCCTTTGAAAAATAATGAGTATTGAGCACATTATGAAACCCAGATAAAAAAGGTGGTTTCCAATTGCTCTGCTTTCTCTAAATTCAATCCAGCCCCAATGCACAGAAAATGATATGACATGATAGAGAACTATTAGGACTATATCAAAAATGTTCTCATACTCCTTCTGGGCATATGGCAGGGATTAGGTAGGACCATATGACGTTCTTTGGACAATGAGATGTAAAAAAAAAAGGTGTGTCTCACTCCCAAGTGGGAGCTTTAACACACAGAATGCAATGCACTATGTTCCCCTCTTCTGCCACACTGGTACCAGAAATGCTTCTAGAGGTCGAGTCTAGTGAGAGCACAAATCCTCATCTATTTGGAATTACCACTCTCCCTCCCGTGGCACGGATTCCAGGTTCTTTCCCAGGCCCTCCTGCTCTCACCTGTTACAGAGACACACTCCAGCCCAATTTTCTCAGCGGTTCCAGACAGTCCCAGTTAGTAATTTTTAACTGAGTGCTGGATTCTTCTCTCTGGTAATTAGCACATCCTGGTCTCTTCCACCATGGTCCACACCTCTCAGCAACACATGACAGCTGGATGAAGAGGTTTCATACAGGACAAAAGGCTCTAGAGGCAGGAGCCCATTGGAAGCAGGTTGCTCCAAATCAGAAAGCGGGAGGCTCCAGTCAGCAAGCCACCCTCTTGTAACCAGCTCTGGGGTAAGTGGAATGGAAACAGGAAACGTGTCACTGAATCCCTCAACACAAAACCCCCCGGGTCCTTCACACAACAGGGGGTCATGAGCCACACCATGAAGAATTGCTTGAAATATTACAGAACAAGTTGCAATCTTTATAAGGTCTAAAGCAAGGATGGTCGGGATTTACTGGTTGGGTTATAGGGAGGGACTTGTGTGCTGAAGATTAATTTTGCTACAAAGAACTTCTGTGGCCCTTTCGAAAGTAAACAAATTTGGAGAAAAATCAGAAACAGTATCTGATTAATTCAATTCCAGCAATCGCAATCTCACTATTAACCTAACTATGGAACCAAGAATATTTGGAGGCAGGCGGCAGCAAATAGTAGCTAACATAGGTGACCCCCAAGGACATTTTCTTTAACTCAAAAGCAAGGTACTGAATGCACTTAGTAGCAGATATTATTTCCCCAAATTTTCTTTCATTGGCCAAAATAAGGGAAATATATACTTGTATATATGTAATATCTTCATTAATATTATGCATATACTTTCTTTCATCTGCATCCTATAAAAATAGGAAATCTGTAATTCTGATGTATCTCCTACAGCAGCACTAGATCAAGAGCTTCAAATGAGGTCATTACAACTTAGCTATTTCCTGAATCCTTGGGGCAGACTCTCAGCTGTGGTTTCTTCTGTGTAGCTTTCTTCTCAAGTAGAGTTTCCTTCGTGTGCTAGTAAAGATGGCCAACAGCAGCCTCGAGGCTACCTGAGCCTTAGTGCCCACTATCTCAGGAAGCAGCGGCTCTTTAGGGATGATTTCAGGTCTTTTGATTGATCTGGTTTCAGCTATATTTCCATTCAAAACCAATCATTTGATTCAGAGTTTTCCAGTATTCCTTTTTTCTTTTCTTTTTTTTTTTTTTTTACAGGGACAGAGAGAGAGAGTCAGAGAAAGGGATAGATAGGGACCAACAGACAGGAACAGAGAGAGATGAGAAGCATCAATCATCAGTTTTTCGTTGCAACACCTTAGTTGTTCATTAATTGCTTTCTCACATGTGCCTTGACTGCAGGCCTTCAGCAGTCCAAGTAACTCCTTGCTCGAGCCAGTGACCTTGGGTCCAAGGTGGTGAGTTTTGTTTGTTTGTTTGTTTTTTTGCTCAAGCCAGATGAGCCCACGCTCAAGCTGGCGACTTTGGGGTTTCGAACTTGGGTCCTCCGCATCGCAGTCCGACGCTCTATCCACTGCGCCATCGCGTGGTCAGGCAGAGTTTTCCAGTATTCTGATTGGCCAGGCCTGTGTCACAACCTCACCCTAAACCATGCACAGACTTAAGCACCCCTGAAATTCATAGATGGAAAACTGAAGTGGGTTTCCTTTACTGGACAAAGATATTTTCAGTGTATTACTTCATGTGATTATTATAACAAGCTCATGAGAAAGTATGGACAGGATTTCTTGGAGAGGTAGCTCAGGAAACTAGAAAGACCTGAGTCTTAGAGGCCAACAGATATCAATGTATGTGTGACTTTTCTAAACTGTTCAGTTCTGTGCCTTCAGTTAAGTATATAATTTATAATAACCTCAGTTTCCTAACTCTAAAATAAATATAATATGTATGATAGTCACAGGCATTAAAATATGAGCTGCAAAAAAAAAAAAAGAAGAATTGTATACTTTTGTAATAATTCTGTGTAATAAAGAACCTCAAATTTCAGTGGTTTACAACAAGTTTATTTCTTAGTTCTACGGGTTGGTTGTGAGTTTGCTGATTGGCTCTGGGCTATATGTGTGCACATCCACTCAACACGTTTCCTCATTTTGTGACCAACAGCTACCCAGGGCATGCTCTTCTTATGGCAGATGGCAGAAGCATCTGAGGATATGGCAAACCACGTAAACACACTTAATGACTTGACTCCATTATATCTGCTGAGATCCCATAGACAAACCAAGTCCTGTGGCCAAGACCATCACTGGAATAGGCAATGCACTCTCCCTATTCAGGTGAGAGGCATGGAAAATTCACATGGAAAACCCTGTGCATGTGTAATTCTATTACAGAGAAAGAATAAAGAATTGGGAATCATACACCAATCTACTACAATGCTATACTTGGTAAGGAAAATTATATGTGTATATATATATATATATATATATATATATATATATATATATATATATATATATATATATATATATATATATATATATATATGATTTATCATTGTAATGTAATTCAGCCTTTGGAAAACCAGTGTAGGATTTAGAATAGGAAATCTAAATTAGGAAAAGTGTCTGAAATTTGGTGGGACACTCTTCATTACCCATTCAACTCTGTATACTTCCTATGCTCACCAGTCTTTCCATGGTAGCTGGTTACCGACTTTAGACACTATTGGCACTTCACTTCTGGTATTCATGTGCTGGCTGCATGCCATGTTTCCTAAGCCTGCTACCCCTAGACTGGACCCTCCATTCTCTCTTTTGGCTCACAATAAGGGCAGGTGATATCTACCATAGTCATTTCTTCAGCCTAACACGGCTCTTGTCACCTAGGAGAGATGGTCAATAAAAGTCACAGACTAAGCAAAGGAAGAACAGCCACATGTGGGAAGGACAACTTGTGACCTCCCACAAATTGTTTCTGACTAGCAATAAACACATTACTTTGGAGGTAAGGGGAGAGCGTGAGGAGCTCCCCTTGTGGGGAAGGGTAGACAATGAAATTGAAGTGGTAGTACAGAATAAAGCTTCCAAAGTTATTTTTATTTTCTTCATTCCAAAATTGTTTTTAAAGAAGCCTTATCCCTTTGTCACTTCCCTTTTTTTTCTTATAAACACACCCAAACATGGTAGAGTCAAAACCTGAAAGGTCCCTGATGACTTTGTGAGCCAAGGACCATCAACCTCTGGACTTCTTTTGTGTGTGAGAAAAATGAGTCCTCTATTTGTTTAGGCTACTGTTGGTGAGGCAGATGCTCTGGTCCTGGAAACTGAACACAATGACGTCATCGGTTCTGGGTAGATGTTAAATGGGTCTGACTTTGAAAGTGGAGACATAACTGGCCTCTCACTGTAAGACAAGCACAGGTAGAATTAGAATCAAATTGGGGGAAAATGGCTTTTTGGTCATAATTGAACAGGAAGACTTGACAATCAATATTTTTTGTTTGTTTTATATTTTTAAAGTTATTATTATTATTATTATTAATTATCATTAATTTTAATGGGGTGACACCAATAAATCAGGGTTGATGACATCGGATCATTTACAACAAAATGGATGGACCTTGACAACATCATACGGAGTGAAATAAGTAAACCAGAAAAAAAAAACAAAAAAAACTGAGAACAGCATGATTTCATACATAGGTGGGACATAAAAGTGAGACTATGAGACATGGACAAGAGAGTGGTGGTTACGGGGTAGGGGGAGGGAGGTAAGGGTGGGAGAGGGAGGAGGGGAGGGGCATAGGGAAAACCAGATAGAAGGTGACAGAGGACAATTTGACTTTGGGTGACGGGTATGCAACACAATTGAATGATAAGACAATCAAGATTTTTAAAGAGTTATGATCAGCACTTTCCTTTTATTTCTCTCGGCTATGATTTACTGGCTGCTTCCCATCAACCCACATGTGGTTTGATACGGAGCATGAACAAGAGAAAAAAAAAACCACTTCTTTGTTGTGATATGCTACTGAGAATTTTAGGAGGGTTGGTTACAACAGTGTAACAGCCTATGGATGTCTAACACAGAGGTATATTTCTTGCAATCTTTGTAGCCAATATGCTTAGACAACAGTCTGTCAACAGAAGGTATTTTAAAAGGTAACTGAATGAATATAATTGCCTAAAGCAAAACTTTCATAGGGCATAAAGGAAGAAAAAAATTATTTTGGTTTATAACACCGGGAGTTTATGTGAAGGGTGGCATTAGAACAAGGAAAAAGTATGGAACTCTGATGAATACCATTGCCTTTGTTCTTCAGTAGACCTGGGTTTGATTCCCAGATTTACAGCTGCTAGGCTTAAATTGGCTCCTTTAAATCCACAGCCCCTTTAAAACTCAAATTCCCCTCACCCAACTTCTCACTTTGGCTCAAAACAGAATATTCTCATCCCTCACTGTGAGGTTGTAGTTAATCTGCTTGCTGTTCTCTCTTAATGGCTTCCTGGCCCTCACTTCGAGATGTAGGAAAAAGTTTATCTTCGCAGGAATTCTGGGAAAGCTTGCATTGAGGAAGGACCTGACCATTAGGAGAGTTTAAATCACAATAGTTGTTTGTGAAACCCTAGCCACAGGCTCAAGGATGCCAGCACCCAACTATTCCTGGGAGATTACTGACCTTGAAGTAATCTGACCAATATAATTCAAAGATTTGGCTGTCTTCAAAATTAGCCAAGGACAGCAGCAGAAAGAAAAAGAACTTGTGTTTCTGTAGAATTTCCCTCCTTCTGCTCATCAAATCAGTGGCCAAAGCCACAAACCCCAATATGCTAATAAGAGTATGTCCAGGTGCAGGCAACCCCATGCCAGAAAGTGCCTGCAGTAACCCCTATATCTAATGTTCCCTCCCACAGTTTGGGGATGACATGCTTTGTTGGTCTCAGCCCGCTTGCACCCAGGTGCTTTTAAAATGAACTGTCTTTTTGGAACACACTAGCTCTGTGCTTTCAGTTCATCCCACAGTTTCTGCCTTTCATCAACCTATCTTAGAAAAGTGGTTTAATCTCTCTGAGCTTCAGGTCCTCCATCCCATTATAATTGGGGTAATACCTACTATTTAGTATTTTGTAAGGATTAAACGAGGAAACACCAGCAAAGTGTTCATACACTGCCTATCACAGTTAAAACAGATACAATGTTGAAGGCTTTGGATGTGCAGAGACAGCGAGGGTGGTGGGATATTTGAACATAGGAGTAGAAAAGTGTGGGGCTTACCTGACAAAGAGGTATACCTATTTTAGCTACAGTGTCTGGTATAAAAGTGAATAATTACACTGTGCACTTATGCAGATTTTAGAGTTCCCAAACCATCTCAGCACGCCTCATCTCACGTATACTTCAGATGAACTCTCTGAGAGTTCTTCATGTCTGTTAGCATTTAATAGATGTACCTACTGAAGTTCAGAAACATGCAATAATCACTAAGCACATTCACGGCAGTGTTGGAACTGAAGCATCTGCTCTCTGATAAAACACTCAGTGCTTTTTCTTTCTTTTAGGGTTACAAGTGCCATAGATGAGGAGCTTGGGACAAAGCACAGGCCCTTTTTTTGCAAGGATCGCTCAGTTTCATTGGTCCAGGTTTATTTCTGCAGCATTTTCCATCTCAGCTGTGCTTGTGATGAAGTTCTGCCTCAGCAAACAGGATCCCACCTTTCAGAAAGCCTGTTAATTAAGTGCACTGCATGAAGAAGTAAATGGCTGTAACCCTCTTGTTGTCTTTGCAAGTACTTGCCTCTATAATTCTTATATATCTTTTTCCAAGTCAACCCATAACTGAGGGTAAGGACACCCTGTTTAAGCAGACTGCTTGGAAAACAACCATGAGAAAGTGGAAAACTTAACAGGAATGCTAACCGCATTATTTTATCCTGGTGACTTGAGCTTCTGAAATGCCAATAAACACAGGTTGATTAAACACTGACTCCTTCATACGTCTGGGTTATGGTAACAGCTCACATGATGGTTAGAAAGCAACTATACTTGTTAATTGTTTTTAACACACAAGACACAACACATACAAATGTGAGAGGGAGGGGCAGGGAATTTATTTGATTCTCTCAATGAGAGCAATTTAATACCCACCTGCTCTGTTACTATAGCTTCACATCTGTGAATGCTGAGATGTCTTCATGAGGTAGATGCCTTGGGTAAACCAGGGCCAAATAAACGTGATATCTGTAATAAGGAAACTGCCAACGGTGACAACCACGGCATCTAGGAAGCACTGAATCTGGACTTTTATGGTTTTGTAAGACTTCAGAAACAAAGGAGCTTCATTTTCGTTTCTCTCCTTCTTCTCCGAGAATTCCTCCCACATCTCACAGGGCTGGATACCCAGCTCAAAGAAGACATACTAGTCTGGCCAATGGCCTAGCAGTATACAGCTTTTAACAGCTTCCAATAGGACACGGGCCGCGGAGCCCGGCGAGTTGAGTTGTACTGGGAGTGAAGCGCTAACATAACAGACTATAAACAACTGTGTTTGTCTTGGAGCCGAATTATTCCTCCAACTGGGTTGCTGAACTTCTCCTCAGACTATGAGAGAGACTTCATGATCCTTTCGAAGTTTTTCTCACAGACACTTCAAAGAGTTCCACAAGGCTCTACCTTTTCCCAAATCACATTGTCTTTAAGACACTAATTTACTTCACTAACTCAGGATAAAGACTCTGGCACTTCCCAGTAATGTTTTCTCCCCCCAGAATGCGTACGAAACCAGATCCAAGTCCTGGTTCTTCTACCTCACAGATCTATTCTCCACTCTACACCTTCCCGCAGCCCCCGTCTTTATCCAGGCTTCCATTGCTCCTACCCAGTGTTCCCAGCTTCCATCCTCTTCCCCAAAGAAGAATTGATTGCAATGTGGGAAAACGAAACCAGCAATACCAAGCATCCTATCTGTTCAGAGGTTTCACACTCCCTGCCTCATTTCATCCTCGCGGTAAGTAAACTGCTCACAAAAATGAGGGGATATTCCAAAGTGAATATGAAGCAATAAAAAGAGCATTTGATTTTATTATTAAACAAGAACATCAGAAAAGCAAATGACAAGTCAAGAAAAGTTGTTCTATTATGCAAATGAGATGCAAAGCCAACTTTTATTTCATTGGTGAAAATGCACTATACAGAAGGCTGAAAGTCCTGGATAGAGTATCTGCACGTTCCCTGATCCTGAAAGTGCATTTTGAAATACAGTATCCCCTAATTTTTGTGAGCAGTTTATTACAGGCTATTACTTGTTAACTTTATGCTCACTTTACAGATGAGGAAACCGAGACTCAGAGATGTGAAGCAAACTTCTCTTGGTTACATACCTGGTAAATGATGGAGTTAAGCTTCAGACCCAGGCAGGCTGACCCAAGGACCCATGGTTCCTACCACTGCCGATTTCTTCCCCAGTGAGATGTGTGCTGAAAGATGTTTCCCAGACCTCAGATTTAGTGAGATCGGAGGTGGGATGTGGATCCAGACCTCTCTGACCCATGCACGCCCTTGACTCTATGCCGTGTTGTGCTCGTGACATTCCCTAGCTTAAACATTTCTTAGGCAACATACATGTTTCCTGTTACTGACATCAAAGACCTTTCCCTCTCTGGTTCTAACTAAACTTACCAACACTCACCTCCAATCAGCTTTGCCTTTCTGCCCAATATAGGTGCCACCGAATCGTTTTCTCATGTCCACTTCAAGCTAGTGAACTCCTATCCGTCGCAGTCCAACCTTAGTCACTGACACATGTTCTTGAGGTTGTCCAGAGCCGAGGATGTCTTCTGTTTGTCTTTATTATATGTTGGTAACTAAAGTTTCATTAAGCATGTAGTAAAACTCAACCATTATTTTATTCTTTAAGCTAGGTTGGTTTATTTTATTTTTTGGTAAACACCCTACTCTAAGTATGATGTATCCATATCATTCTCCACATGGGTTTTAACTGACGAAGTTTAAGTAATCTTAGTTATAGTAATGACGTGCACTGAAGCAGTCTATTCCAAATTTGTACACAGTTATTTACCAGAATTTCTAATATCAGTGTGCTTGCGTATTAGTCATTGTTTTACACTGGGTGTAATATGTGCTTTCCCCAGAAAAAGAGGAAGTGTGGGAGAGGAAGGGAGGGAAAGGGGGACAGGAAAATCTATTAGGAGAAGTGCGAAGAACAAAAGAAAAAAAATGAAAGAGAGAAGAGGACTGGGAGGAGAAAGGGAAAAGAGTTGGGAGTAGGAAGCAAAAACATGGTAGGTAGAAGAGAAACTACATTGAATTCATTCTTACTATACACCAGGCACCGTACTACGTGTCTCACATATGTTTGGTCCTTTAATTCCTACAATGGCAGTGATATTTCTACCCCCGTTTTGCATATGAGGACATGAAGACTTGAGAAGTTTGAGAAGGTTTCCACATGGTTATAGTGTATGTGTCTAAGTTGGGGCTGAGCTGCAGTCTGCCTCGTTCTGTGCTCTTAGTCATTCTGATGCATCACCTCTTTTTCATCCCAGTGTTGTTTTTACATCACACCAATGTATGCACGCACTTTATCTTCTCCGTGGCAACACTACAGATATTTGTAGGAAGTGACATATTTCTCCTCGGTTGTTTTTTCTCCAATTTAATATCCCCACTTTTTCAATAGATTTTCAAACAATGTTTGACTTCTATTGAACATTTAGGTCACTGTCTTCAATCAAAGTCTCTCTTCCTACAGTTTTCATTATAACCATTGAGATTCCAAAAGTGTTACTCGCAGCTTCTTCTATATACATTGCCCAAGAACTTTTTTTTTTGTCTCAGATAGGAAAGATTGTGATGAACTATTTCTAACTTTGACTTTGGCTAAAGACAAAATAAAGCAAAGGACCATGTCCCCAGAAATTGTATTTAGAGTGGCGGTAGAGCTTGGGTAACAATGAAATCTTGGTTTAACCTTGTCTATACCACTTACTACTTGTATGATCTCAGTTCATTTATTTGGAATATCTAATATTTACATTATCTTTCTATATGACTAGGTGTTATTATCTATGAGGAAAGTTTCAAGAAGATTAGGCAGGATTCCACATGTCCAGCAAAAATACAACAAAAGCTCTAAGTAAATGGTCTAAGTCATTATTCTCATTTGTCCAGTGTCCTCACCATCTAATTCAAACATCATCAAACAACAGGATGGGGCAAAGGGAGGCTCACAGCTGTGAGTATGCAAAACAAAATTTATTCTTTTTTTTTTTTTTTTTTTACAGGGACAGAGAGAGAGTCAGAGAGAGGGATAGATAGGAATAGACAGAAAGGAACGGAGAGAGATGAGAAGCATCAATCATTAGTTTTTTGTTGCCATTGCGACACCATAGTTGTTCATTGATTGCTCTCTCACATGTGCCTTGACCACGGGCCTTCAGCAGACCAAGCAACCCCTTGCTGGAGCCAGCGACCTTGGATTCAAGCTGGCGAGCTTTTGCTCAAGCCAGTTGGGCCCGAGCTCAAGCTGGCGACCTCGGGGTCTCGAACCTGGGTCTTCCGCATCCCAGTCCAATGCTCTATCCACTACGCCACTGCCTGGTCAGGCCAAAATTTATTCTAATAATATTATTTATTAACTATTGTATTATTTTTCATACAAACAATTGTAAACCTACTTTGCCCATCCTACATGTTTATTGGGGAAGCAAACCTTCTCTTTTCATTCTATGCAATATCCAAGATAAAAGAAATTTTAGCCTGACCTGTGGAGGCGCAGTGGATTGCATGTCGACCTGGAACACTGAGGTCTCTGGTTTGAAATCCTGGGCTTGCCTGGTCAAGGCACATATGGGAGGTGATGCTTCCTGCTCCCTCCCCCACCCTCGTTCTTTCTCTCTCTTTCCCTCCCCTCTAAAATGAATAAGTAAAATATTTTTAAAATTTTTTTAAAAGAATGTTTACCATAATCATCTAGGTAGTTAAATGCAGAACAGAAAGCAAAAGGCATGATTTTTGAGAACTAGCCTGATGTACTTATACCTGAATCATAGTGATTCCCAAGATTCAAATGTGGACGATAGGGTGATGGTGACCATCGGGTAATCATTCCAGGCATTCTATCTCATTCAACTATTTTTCTCAAGTCAAAGGAACAATAATAAGGGATAGCAAAAAGTAAGTATATTTGCTGAAATAGGCATCTAAAACACTTCTCACTAAATCAACTAAGATTGCCTCATCACCAATTTTAGAAATAATCATGGTGGGCCCACCCCTGGTAACAGAACAAGATTACTTGGGTTCCAGACACAGATCTACTATTTGTGAAATGATTTCACAAATAGTTATTTCAGAAAGTTATTTCACAATGTTTACATTGCTTTATCTACACAATGAGAAAATCAAAGTACCGTTAAGATAATGAACGGATAATCATTTTTAATTGTAATTTTTGGGGTTTTTAGTTTTATTCTGTTTTCACATAACTATTAAAATAAGTGTATATACAATTAGGTTCTCAAATATAAAGTGTGAGGCTAAATAAATTTTAATTTATCTATATAAATTTCTTCTATTGCAGATGGAATGGCTATTCCAAACTTCAAAGAATTATGACCATATTCAGTTGAGATTATTTATTTGAAATATATAGTTCTAACAAAAACTGCCATGTATTATACATGCTTACTATATATAAGCTTTTTACAAGGCAATATTATCTCATAAAGTATCCTGCTTAATCTTCGTAATAATCCTATGATGTTTGTATTGTTATCTCTATTTTATAGATATGAAGATGGAGCTAGGTGGGGTCAGCTAGCTTGCCTAAAAGTGCACACTTCATTTGCAAACTCAAACCCAATTACCTGTAAAGGAAACCTGTGCAGAACATCCTTACCATAGTTGCAGTATATTTCCTAAGTCACTGTATGAATTTAACCAATTCCCATAACTGAATAGGACAGAAACAATACTTCAGTCCCCCCTACGACCCTAAAACCTATTTTTTCTTCTAGTCAAAGAGGGGAGGGGGAAGTAGGTATTACAGCACTTAAACTTTAATTTGCAAGTCCTATTCATATTCAAGACATTTAATTAGTAAAGATTGCTTATGTTTTCACTGGGGCAAAGGGAAAGAATGATGGGGTACAAGAACATTCATGATTCTTCTCTGGGAATAGCCAAATGAGATTAAACCTAAGAGACTCCTCTTCCCTGGGATCACCAGTCATGTCCAAAACATAGGCCTAACTACGGACCACCTGCAGCCTCCATTTCAATAAATCAGCTGCTGGGTTCAGCAGAGTATGGGTTACTACAGGCATATCCAGGGAGGTAGTCAATGGCACCAGCTTCCCTGTCTTTACCCAGAGGCTCTGGTGTATTTATAATTTCTGCCTCCAAGATCTAGAGAACTGTGCAGTATGGAATGTTGGGATTTATCTGGCAAGAGAAAACTCAGGCTGAAACTAAAATGAGCTGTGTTTGCAGAACTCATCTGCCTGGTGCTGGTGAAGACCCAGGGGAGATGGATACAGTAGAAATTAATAGGATACCAGAGACCAAGGAATGATACCTCTTGGCTTGGCAGGAGCTACAGCTTATCCAGGAAGACAGAAGAGGCCTTGGGAAAACAGGAGAATGTTAATTAATGTAACACCCAACTTTACGTAACTCTAAAGTTTACAGGATGCATTCACACCAACAACCTCCATGTTCAGAGCAACTCAGAGAGGCCTTGTCATTAATCCTCTCCTTTGAGTGAGGAGAGTATGGATCAGACAAGTTTCACAGGCTACACATCTAATGAGAGGCAGACCTCCAGCTCCTTGGTTCCCGAGAACCAAAGAGTAACATGTTCCAAATAAAAAAAAAATTAATTAAAAACTGGGAATCTGGGAAAGGCAAAGAAATATGTTAGGGTCAGAATGCTATATAACCCATCAGGGAGTCAGAAATGTCTTTCTTATTTTTCTTTTATTTATTTACTTTTACAGAGACAGAGAGAGAGAGTCAGAGAGAGGGATAGATAGGGACAGACAGACAAGAATGAAGAGAGATGAGAAGCATCGATCATCAGTTTTTTGTTGCAACACCTTAGTTGTTCATTGATTGCTTTCTCATATGTGCCTTGACCGCGGGCCTTCAGCAGACCGAGCCACCCCTTGCTGGAGCCAGCGACCTTGGGTCCAAGCTGGTGAGCTTTTGCTCAAGCCAGATGGGCCTGCGCTCAAGCTGGCGAGCTCGGACTCTCGAACCTGGGCCCTCCACATCCCAGTCCGACACTCTATCCACTGTGCTACTGCCTAGTCAGGCAGAAATGTCTTCATCAATGACCTGGGACAGAGTGGAAGACAAAAAGCATTGTGTCCCAGAACGACACAGTTTAAAGTGGGAAATAAAATGGCATCTTGCAGGAGGAAGCAATGGACTGGATCCAGGATGTCCTTGCTCTGTGACAAACTCCACTACTTAATTAATACCTATGTGATCAGGAGTAAGTCACTCAGTGCTCTGAACATCTATTTCCTCCTATGTAGATGGAGAGGGAGAAAAGAAAAAAGGAAGCGAAGAAGGAAAAGAGCAAAAGAGGGATGGAGCAGGGAGAAAACAAGGAAGGAAGCTAATCTGAGAATCAGGGGTGGTTAAATGCAGGAATAGATTGTGGAAATACTGCAGTAGTTGTGAGGTGAAACAATAGAGAACTGGGTCCATGGACCAAATGGGATGTTTGGAACTTACTCATTCATACATTAATTCACTTATTCATCTGTTTTTTTTCATTAAATTATTCATTTATTCTTTGAACAATCAACTACTGAGAATCAATTTGCCTTTATTTTTTATCTATCTATTTATTTATTATTATTATTATTTTTTACAGGGACAGAGAGAGTCAAAGAGAGGGATAGTAAGGGACAGACAGACAGGAATGGAGAGAGATGAGAAGCATCAATCATCAGTGTTTCGTTGCAACACCTTAGTTGTTCATTGATTGTTTTCTCATATGTGCCTTGACTGCAGGTCTTCAGCAGACCAAGTGACCCCTTGCTCAAGCCAGCAACCTTGGGTCCAAGCTGGTGAGCTTTTTGCTCAAGCCAGATGAGCCCGCGCTCAAGCTGGTGACCTCGCGGTCTCAAGCCTGGGTCCTCCGCATACTAATCTGATGCTCTATCCACTGAGCCACCATCTGGTCAGGCTCTGTTTATTTTTATTGATTAATTTTAGAGAGACAGAGAGAGGAAGGTAGAAAAGGAGAGGAAAAGGGAAGAAGAGAGAGAGAGAAGCATTCATTTGCTATTCTACTTAGTTGTGCATTCATTGGTTGCTTCCGATATGTGCCCTGACCAGAGGTTAAACCCATAACCTTGGAGTATCAGGAGGACACTCTAACCAACTGAGTTAACCAGCCAGGGCCCAATATGCTGTCTTGATACTTAAAACTGAAGGCAAATGATGGATAAAACATAGTTCTATCTTGAAGAAACTGTCAGTATGGAAGATGACAAAGTAAACATATAAATTCAGTATTATATAGGACAAGTACCTGGAGGATATGAAAGCACAGAGAGCTGCTCACTTAGTTTTGTGCCTGGTGCATAGATAGCTGGGTGTTTGGAAAGCAGTGGGACTGGTTAGAGAAGGTCTGTCCGGGAAGAAGTGAGAGCCCAGGAGGAACATCAAGGAAGAGCCATAATTAACCATGCAGGAGGTACAGGGGGAGAGGCCTGAGGAATGCATAAGGTCTTCTCTGTCTGAGAGCAGAGAGACATGAATAAAGGGTAAATGGCAAGAGAGAATGACGAGTGTAAGGAAATAAAGGAGCTTTGGTCCTACTGGAATTCAGAGAGTAAGGGAACAGAGATGAGGATGAAGCTGGACAGAATAGTGAATGCGAGACTGTGAGCTGCATCAGGAAATGTGAAGTTATCCTGAGGACAAAGTAGAGGCAGTCTATGAATGATCTTAACCCGGGTGGTGATGTGATCAGAGTAATAGTTTTTGTTTGTTTGTTTTTTAAGTGAGAGGTGGGGAGGCAGAGAGACAGACTCCCTCATGTGCCCCGCCACCAGACCGGGGTCTACAGAGCAGACCCCCTACCAGGCAATACTCTTCCCATCAGGGGTTGCTGCTCTGTTGCTCAGCACTCGAGTTTAGCACCTGCGGTGAGGCCATGAAACCAAACTCAGCCCCCAGGGCCAACTGAGTTGAAACATTCGAGCCATGGCTACAGGAGAAGAAGAAAGGAGAGAAAGAGAAAGGGGAAGGGTAGAAAAGCAGATAGTTGCTTCTCCTGTGTGCCCTGACAGGGAATCGAACCCAGGACTGCCACACGCTGGGCTGATGATCTACCCCTGAGTCAACCGGCCAGGGCTCAGAGTTACAGTTTTAAAAGACCTCTGTGGCCTCATTAGAAAAAGTTGAGGTGGTGCATCTTGCATGCAGAGAATCTGACTGAATTGGGAGGCTCTTTTCAGTGATGTAAACAGAGCTGATGAAGACCTAGGCATGGGTATGGCCTTGGAAGCGGCACCAGACAGTCACAGAGTGCAGGAGTGTGCAGGCCTGAGTTGACAGCTTAGGGTAGATACAGTCTCAGGGTTCAGGCTCTCTCACTTCCTCTGTTATCCATACATATAACACAAAAGACTGCAATGAAACAAAGTATCTGCACTTTTAAAACCACGCTTGACTTTTCCACCTTTTGCCATTCTTCCCTGGAAAACACCTATTCAAATCATTCTGGGGTAAAAAGTTCTCTGAGGAGAAGCAGCTGAATTCATCCCTTCTTCACAGTGCCAGCAGCCTGAAAGGTGGGGGTGGGAAATCTCACATCCCCCTCTTCTCTGACTCATATGACCCATCTCCACCCAGTTTTAAAGAAACAAAAGATGTCTCAAGGACTCCTTTGGAAAAATAACCATTCAATAGAATGTGACGAGGCTGTTTCCATGGCAATTCAAGCTTTTTTACATTGTGATACCTTCTGAACATGGAAATTTCCTTTGGTCTCCTAATGTTACTTCCTTTTGTTGTATTGTAGGTATTCACACTCACACAGAGGTAGTTTGGGTCAAAAAAAATGAAATAAAAATAAAGTAAAATAAAAGACTTAAAAGTCTCTTGGCTATTTTTCTATTTCCTACAGCTTACTAACCTGGGGAGCTTGTTGAGCCTTTTAAGGGATATATTAAATAGAGTGTCAATATGAGGGTTGGAGACAGGATTATTCTAGTATTTAGACTTTTTTTTTTTTTAATACAGACATTTCAGGAAAATAGAACACTGTGCATAATACCCACCTAAACTCTGGAGCATATACCATGCCCTCAAATGACGGTTTCCCCCAAATTAAAAACTTCTAAGGCCAGAAGGAAAAAATCCTCCACAGAGGAAACAAAGTAACCTGATCAGCAGCTCTCCCCTCCATGCCCATTATGCAGGGCAAGCCTTTGAGGTCTGCAATGGAAGTGCTGCCTGCCATTGTTAAGCTGGACCTCCCCTTGCACCAGTGACTTTTGCCTGGGGCAATTTTGATCCCCATAGGACACTGGACAATGTCTGGAGACCTTTTGGGTGGCACAACAAGAGAGATGACCGAGGGCAGGGATGCTGCCATACATTCTGTAAAGCCCGTGACAGCCCCGCCACGACAAAAAATTACCTGGCCTAAAATACCACTAGTACTAGGATTGAGAAAACCTGTGTTTCTTTGCTTTCAGGGATGTTCCTAACACAGGATCAATCGCTGACACCCAGATTTGCCTTCTGGGTTTGAAAATAAAAATGGGAAGCACATAGAAGTGGGCCAGGACAAAAAAGTGGGGGGCTCAGCTCAAAGACTCAGTTCAGGTTCTGGAAATGTCAAGGATCAGAGCTGCAATTAGGCGTGTAAGGAAAGACAGCCAGACTCCCGGAGCCATGTGAGTTCATCCTTGCCTCCATTCACACACTCACTGATTTCTTTTTCATTAAATCACAAGTCCCAGGTACTAGATCAGGTGCCAACTGTCCACAGAGGGTTCTGCCTTCACTACTCTTAGTCTGGCAGGAAACACAAATACTAATAAACAAATGCACAATTAAATATTTAAAAAGAGTTGTAGTAAGGGTTCTGTAGGAGAATGACACCTCTTTTGAGTATAAGTTAGAAGACCTAATCAAGAAGGAGTAACTTCTCAGAAAAACAAACAAATAAATAAATAAGTAAATAAGGATTTTAGACTGAAATCTGACTGATGAATGAAAAAGTGGCAAATGTGGATCTTGGAAATGTGTCTACAGACCCAGGCTGCCAAAGTGATATGTAAATTCTGGCAGAAAGTCCAGAGCACAAGGGCAAGGTCTATTAAGAGCCCTGTCTAGAATATTTCAATCACATTTATTTCTTTAACTGTTCACAGAAGGAGAAGGAGATCTTGTAAGGACAAACTGTGGACAGATTAAAAAATGAAGAAAAGGCTGGCCCTGGCCAGATAGCTTGGTTGGTTAGAGCATCATCCCGAAGCGGAGAGTTTGATAGTTCGAGCCCCAGTCAGGGCTGGTGCAGGAACAGATCAATGTTCCTGTCTCTCTCCTCTTCCTTCCTCTCTCACTAAAATCAATCAATAAATTATTTTTAAAAGATTGATAAAAGGCTAAAAAAATTGATAAAAGGCTAAATCAACTTGAAAAAACAAATTGAAACCTACAGCTGTTTATGCACCAGAAATATGTATGTGTGTGTATATATATGCACACATACATACATTTATACATACATACACACATATATACACACATACATATACACACATTCACACATATATGTATATATATACACGCCCACATACACACATTTATGCATGTGTGTGTGTGTGTAGATAGATATATATGTATATATAAGCTGAGGTTTGAGGTGAGAAAAGATTCAATAGAATTCTAAATCAAACTCATAGTTGGTTATTCTTGTTTTATTGAGCTGTACAGAAATGAGGGTTAAGGACACTTGAAAATGGTTGACATATTCTCCCAGACAGGGCCAAAACGACTGCTTTTCTCCGTCATGTTTTTAGTTTTTTGTAAACATTTTACATGTTACTGCACACGTGTGTTAAGTCAATTTTGGTATTCATCTAGGCATACGTGTAGAAAAGTTGAAAATATAGGTCGATAGCGTAGTAAGTTTTCACAAGCGCATTTCGATAACTGCTGGTCCGATAAGACAGAAAATAGTCCCAACATTCTAGATACCTCTGTGGCTATTCCCAGGCAACACCACACCAAGGTAACGGATGTCTTGATTTCTATCACCCAAGGTAAGCTTGGCTTGTTTTCGAAATACTCTTTAAAACAAAGTATTTGGTCACCTATCTCTGGCGTTCCTTTCCTAAAGTTGTATGGTAAAATTTACCCACTTTGGTATATGAAACTGTTAAATATCTGTGGTGTACTGCAGTCCATTAGCTGCAAACCTTGTGATTTCATTATCACTCAATGTGAAAGCTTTTATTGGTTTCCATTGTGGCTTCTTTATTGTTATTTGGATTATTCAAATGTGCATTTCTTAATTTCCAGATATCTACGATTTCTTTATAACTTTTGTTATTAATTTCTAATTTAAAATTTCTATTCAGGCAGCATACTCTATATTTTAGTCCTTACACTTGCCTGTTGCCAGTGATGGTAGTCTTTATTAGGGTCTTCCGGTGATGGCCTGCTTCCCTCACTTTTCTGATGGGCAGCCTTCAGTTCTAATCAAGGACTCAGTCTTACTCAGACAGCAATACTTCAGCGTGTTTTATTTTTGTGAGGTTGGTTTTTTTTTTTTTTCAGGAAAGTGATCTGTGTGTGTATATGTTGTTTTCTTTTTTTAACTTATACCATAAAATGGAATGTCGGCATCATTTTTCATAATTGAGGAAATGGCGCCTTGGGTGGCATAAATTCCTCTTGGGAGACGATCGTCCGTGGAGTTTATGTTTCTGCGTATCTTGTGGGCAGAGACACTAACAGATTTTGGTTCAGAATATCTTTTCAAAGCTATATTACAACTAACAAATAGAGATAATGTTTCCTTCTGGGGCAGAGAGCAGTCGTTTACTCTATGGTAAAATAAAGATAGTATCTCGTGTCAGAACAAAGGTTGGGCAGATTTACTTGCAGCCAATTATCACTGGTAGGGTACCTAACTTGGATCCCTTAGCTAACCTTGGGATTCCTTAGCTATGATAATTCAGACATACTATGTGCAAATCATCTGCCTGGGCTGCTCTGCAACAGTCCAGTGGGACTGAAGTGCTAAAGGAATTGTTTATAGAAACTAAAGCTAGAATGTTTGCTGTGCAGTGAATAATAAAATCCATTATCTCAGACGCAGGAGTTTCACATTTTCTGCCATCATGCATGAAACCATATCAGGCCAACTTGTTAGCTTGCAGGTAGGATAGAATCTCAGACCTTTCACAGTCCTTGAGAACTCTAAAGGAAGTATAGTCTGGTATCCCTGGACCACTGACTACTCTACACTTTGACCATCTATGTAGACATAATGTAAGGACAGGTAATTTGATACCCTTGTCACTTTGGCTTGATGTTGCTACTCTATCTATGTAAATTGTAGGGTAAAGTCCAATTTATTTTTATGAAAATAATTATATAATCATTTATATAAAAATAATTCAGTGTCTTATGTTTGTACATATTGTGAAAGGTTTATAAAAAGTATTTTACAGCCCGGACTCTTTTCTCTCGGATGAGAGTTCTTAAAAATTATATATGTGTGTATTTCTATATGTATGTATTATATAAATATTTATTTTATGTATATAAAATTCCATAGACACCTTTGGCTATTTAGTGAAGACCATGGATTCCCTTTCACAATAATGTTTTTATATCCATAAAGACATAGACTTAGCAAAGAAAGTTAATTATATTGAAATAGTTATATAAATAAATGTAAAAATCAGTTTGTGATAATAGTAAATATATTCCTTTAATGAATATATTAAACAGAAGATCTAGCATGAAACTAATAAGCACCAAAATTGTTGTAGTCATTAGTATAAATAATATTTCAAAATATCTATCAGAATATTGCATAGAAAAATCTGGGATTCTATTCATGTAAAGTACTATTAATGCACAATTACTGCTAATTTCTAAGGAATTTTATTGTGTACATTAATAAAAAAAGGCAATATTAAATTTCCATTACAGCCTGACCAGGTGGTGGCGCAGTGGATAGAGCATTGGACTGGGATGTGGAAGACCCAGGTTCGAGACCCTGAGGTCGCCAGCTTGAGCGCGGGCCCACCTGGCTTGAGCAAAAGCTCGTCAGCTTGGACCCAAGGTCGCTGGCTCCAGCAAGGGGTTGCTCGGTCTGCTGAAGGCCCGCGGTCAAGGCACATGTGAGAAAGCAATCAATGAACAACTATGGTGTCGCAATGGCAACGAAAAACTAATGATTGATGCTTCTCACCTCTCTTCGTTCCTGTCTGTCCCTATCTATCCCTCTCTCTGACTCTCTCTCTGTCCCTGTAAGGAAAAAAAAAAAATTCCATTACAGAATAGTAAAAATAAATGTGATTTTCTCACCCTCCTAATTAATGGACTTGTTTAGAATCCCTGTCGTACAGTCTCTGGAGAACGTCACAATAACCTTGAAAAAGTCACAACGGAGCAGAGTGTATTAAGAAGAGTGTTATTCTCCTGAAGTTAATGTCCTCTATAGAAAATAGTGATTTAACTCCTCAAGCACACCTTAAAGGTATATATATATATATATATATATATATATATATATATATATATATATATATATATATATTTAACCTGGGTTTATATAAATCACAGCCATTCTTTTCCAGAGTTAAAAATAGGAGAGTTTGTTTATTTGTTTGTTTTTTAACCATTCTTGGTTCTAGAGCATCATATGCTTTAAAACATCTGGAGGAAGCTATGACTTGGGACTCTTTCCAATAATTTCAGACTTCCTAAAGTCTAAACTTGAGAATACTAAATCTTTTCATTTTTATATGTTAGAGGAAACTCTAGTGTCTACCATGAACATCACAGGCACCAAATATATAGAGATCAGTAGATTCACCCTAAAATAATTAGCTGGACCAATGGGAAGAACAAAAGAAAAGGCAGATATATGGACATTTAAGCTATCCCATTTCATAATACCAGCCAACTTATTATAAATGATTAGAGGTGAGAATGAAAAAGAATTATTAAGTATTTCCTTTTGTATAATTTTACTCAAATGTAATTAGCAATTAAGCCTCAAAAACATAAATATCTACCAAAAGATTATATTTTAGTATTCTTATTTTTTCCAGAAAATTACTTAAGAGTACACAAACAGCCCTTTTGGTTTCACACAAATTTTTGAAAATGCTATAACATTAAATCTTCACAGCTACCCATTAGAGGTAGGAATTACAGTTCCAAATAACACACGAAGACAATGAGATTCAGAAATCTGACGTTTTGAATAAAGTCACTGAATCTAAGTCTGACCTCTTTTCTTGATACTATCATACTGGGGCCTGACCCTCGGAGAAATCTCAATTCCGAAAGCTTACTTCCCTTTCTTGAATGTGTGAAATGAATCTTTTTAACTTGGAGTTGCTCAAGTAATGTTAAACTAACAATGTTAATGATCATCACAATTGCAATAACAAAAACTTCATTGTACATAGAGACCATACCCTAACAATGAAACCAAAATACATTTCCATATAGACTGGTTTCAGAGCCCTGATTCTAGGGATTGTTGTAAAATCTTCCCCTTTCCTTTGTCCTTGCTCTTTGAGGGGTCCAATGCCCTTCTCGCCATTCTTCCATTCTCCAGGCCATTACCATTAATCAATACAAAGTTCTCCTTCATCTCAGATGATAAATCACGGGGCTATCCTAGCGTTGCTAGGTAATGGATCTGATGAGCTAATTCACACCAAGGTGTGAATGAATAATGATAGTTTTAGAAGTGTTTCACTGGGGAGTCTGTTTGCATTTTAAGGAGGGCCACAAATGCTTCTCCAATGAAGAGTAAAATATGAAGATTTCTGAGGCTATTTTCAGGCAGATAAAGGGAGAAGAAATGTTTGGTCAAGAGGAGTTTATGTATATCTCAAACTACCTGATTTGCAAAACATTGAAAGAAAAAGGGAATTGGCATGTGGAGGCTACAAAAGAGAGATCAACCAGTCCTTTCTGACAGATGTTGGCAGTCATACTTATCCTCACAAAGGAAATTTCTGCTTATTATTCACCCCAAGAAAGACTTCTGTGTCTGCTCAGATGTTCCTTTAAGGCACATATCCATCCTTTGCAGATCATTAACATAACAGAGAAAGGTTTCTGACATCCAGGATGCAGCTACCTCTCTTGGTTTTAAAACTCCATTGCAGGGTTTCTAGAACCTTTTTTTTTTTTTTTGGAGGGGTGAAAAAGATAGTAATGAGTTTTTCACCCCAATTTATTAATACATGTAAGTTTGTAAGTTTAAGGTGTACAATACATTGATCTGATATCTTTATATATTGCAAAATCTTAGTCCAACCCCTTATGGGATGGCTCACCTCTGTTGGTCAAATAAGTTTGTAAAATATGATTTTGATGTTTGCTCACTTGTAGTTTGCATTGGGGGTCTGGGCAGCATCAGGTATAGGTGGTCTGTGAAATTGCAAATTACCTTCCTGCTTATGAAGGGCCATTGTTTTGCTAATGTTTGCTGGGGGAGGAATTTTTATTGCCCCTAGCCTGTTTCCAGAAGAAGAAGAGGCAGAAAGAAGCCATGTTTGCAGAGGGAGCAGAGAGAATGCAGAGTGCTAAAGAAGAAGCCAGTCTGTGCAGCTAGAGAGAAGGTGTGCAGATGGGAAACCAGAGCTGAGGGGCTTTGCGAGCTCTGCTGAGACTGGTGAGGCTTTTGATTCTAGGAGAAACTGGAGAAGATTCTCCTGGCTGTGGAACCAGGGAATGTGACAGAGCTTTGGGAGTTCTGAACAAGTGAAAAGAAAGTGTTCTCCCTGCCTGTTTGCTGATTGGCCGGTGCAAGACTTTAATAAAGGAATGGCCCACCATTTTTTGGCTCCACTGTTTCTTTACTCTCTGCACAAATCTAATGAGAACCTGCATGTGCATGGCCACGACGATCACGGCCGCAACTACAGGCCATACAACCTCCTTCGGTAAAGGTTCTACACTCAAACTAATTGGAATTTATAACTACAAGACAGGGAAATGAAGAGATGTGAAGAAATTTTTATTTCTTCACAGTATTCTACCTTCACAAGTTGAGAGGTGGCAAGCTAGGTACTCTCACTTCCTGAATCCAACCGGCCTCAGCAAAACCCTGTAATGTATGAGTAAACACTATTATAGACTCATTGGACATTTGGACAATGGATTATTTAAAGTTTTCTCTTAATGCTCACTGTCAGGTATTGTTGGAAATCTGATATCACTATGATGTGTAGAATTCCTCTCACTGGAATGCTGATCTGAGAACTAGGTACAAGAACCCAAGTAAAATAATAAAAACGCCTTGTTAGTTAATAATTTAATAAGCGCTCTCCACCCCAACTAAAGATCTCTATGGCTAGAGATAATTTAGAAAATGTAATTCAGGCCTCAGTGAGATTTTCTGTATCCTCCTCACTGAATGTAAGGTGCTTACTACTACCAGACTAATGCTTGCTGAACTTCTTTTATTTTTTCGGAAGTGAGAAGTGGGGAGGCAGGGAGACAGACTCTCGCATGCGCCCAACTGGGATCCACCCAGCATGCCCACTAGAGGAGATGCTCTGCCCACCTGGGGCATTGCTCCATGGCAACCAGAGCCATTCTAGCACCTGAGACGGAGGTTATGGAGCCATACTCAGTTCCCAGGCTAACTCTGCTCCAGTAGACCCTTGGCTGCAAGAGGGGAAGAGAGAGATAGAGAGAAAGGAAAGGGGGAAGGGAGGAGAAGCAGATGGGTGCTTCTCCTGTGTGCCCTGGCCAGGAATCGAACTCGGGACTTCCCCATGCTGGGTCGATGCTCTTCCACTGAGCAAACTGGCCAGGGATTTGTTTAACTTTTTAACAAGTTTAAAATCCTAGAAATCATCTCTCTTTCTTTATATGTATATACCCCTCAGAAGCCTAGTCTTCCCCCTCCCTGGCTTCATAATCAGTAACCCCTATGCAGCAGAAGACAGTACTCTGGGCCTGACTAATGGGTCACACTGCCCTAACCTCTAGCCAGCTAAAGATGATATCTTGATTTAAGTTATGTTTCTGTTCTTGAGCTCTAAGATGAAATGACAGCCTGGTGGCTTTTCCATGAAACCATACAAAGGAACACCAAGACAAACCTCAGAGCTTTACTGAAGACATAAAGAAATGATTCACTCACTCACCTCTGACCAATCAGCTCGTAGCTCAACCCCAAATCCCTAAACCAATGGTGTGTTGTGATTTCACCCTATATAATCTGTAACCTATATGTCATTAAGCAGTTGGGGCTTTTGAATATTACTAGCTTCTTGTTCTCCTGCATGGCACCATTCATCAATAAAATAGCCAATATTCTCAGTGTCTAGTGTTTGGCTCTGCAAGCCCTGGGTGGGCAAGCTCTTTTTTCTGTAATACCAGCCGCAGGTATGGCAAGAGTAAAGCTGCCCAAGACAGATCCAAAGATAAAAGTTCTGCTCGGAGATAATTAAACAAAATACCAAAAAGACTGTAACCCTGAATAGGTTCAGTATGACCCTCCATTAATACTGGTAGACATTCAAATTCTTTGACATTTTAATAAGACCAGTAACACTTCATCTCTTGGATAAAATTTAGGAAGGAATCATGAAGTGAGGGTACAAAAGCATATCTCTTAATAAAAAGATAAAATGAAAGCACATCAGTGTTTTTAAATAATTATTTAATCTGTGACATAAATTCAGAAATACCTCTTAATTAGAAAAGGGAGGAAAACATAGTAAAGTACAAAATCTATAACTTTCCACTAGCTTAATGAATTTATAGACTTCCCTAATGTGTATTTTTTTCTTTTTCTTTCACCTAATATCTCAAGGTATTTATCTGCAAATGAGGAATTATTGTACTTATGCCATCATGGGATTCAAGGGTTCAATATAATGATACAGGTGAGGTACTCAGCATAGTGCACATAGATTGTGACTGACCAAAACTTAGTGACTTTGGAATCAGGTAGATATGAACTCCTAGTCTACCAATTATAAACCACATGACCCTAGACAATACTTTAGTTTACCTGTCACCTATTCTTATGTGGATCATGCAGGTCAATAACAGGTGAATTACACTGAGGACTCAATAAAATATATAATAAAGAAGTTTAGTACAGAGTATGGACTAGACACTCAATTAGCAGTAACCATTATTATTATGGACACTCGCTGAAAATTACCTCAAAGCATGTGGGTTCCATGAGTTCTTACCCGTATTTATCTGTCTCGAGAGATGGGTTTGGAACAGGTCAAACTGTACATAAAAGTTACAAATACAGAAATTTTCACTCTCTTAAAACCATTTACATTTGTCCTTTGAAACATGCAGATGCAATAATATTCTTAAATCCTTACTGGTCATGGCAGGGCATAACAGCATAAGGTCTGGAGTCACAAAGCCTGGATGTAAACTCACCTCCAGAACTTACATTCTTTGTGATCTGGAACTAAAGCCTACCTTAGAACATGCAATCTCCTCATCTTCCTCATCTGTGATATATGCATAAAAATATTAGCTACCATTAAGGGTTGTTGTGAGGATTAAATGAGTTATATATTTCTCTACTTAGAAAAGTGTTAGAGGTATAAGTTAGCTACTAACATTTCTTTCCCTGCTTGTTCCCCTGTGTAGTACTAATTAATGAGTATAATATACAAGATTATACATATTTGGATTATTAGCCAAGCAGTCAATTTAATTTTTAAATTGATCTATTTCATTCTATATATGCCACATTAAGTGACATTATTAGTTTGTCAGGCAATACTAATCAGTGATGTAAATAATACACTCTCTATAAGACCCAGGTGGATTAGGGCATCTGTGATTTCTAATTGACTGAATTTATGTGTGAACTGGTTGGCCCAGAAGTTGAGGACGTGCATTCAGATAAGGGTGAGTTGTCATCCTGACTCTCGCAAAGGAGTAATGCTCCATGCATTAAGTTTTTATTTATTTTAATACCTGAATATGTCTACCTTAACACATGCCCTAATGCATCCTCTGAAAGTCAGACTGAAAACCCAAGTATGCTACGTTGAGTTCACGTAAACCACACTTGTGTGAAGAAAAGCAACAAATAAACAAGGAAAGATCAGAACTCTGAAAGCTTGTGTTCCTCCAGCAGCATGTGGACCACTTTCTAGAAAAGCTCTCTGAAGAAATCCTTGGCTTTGCTAGCTCCCCTGAGATTATTTTTCTCTAGCAGCTATAGGTATTCACACCTATTTACAACTTTTTCCCGAGCCCCTAAGAATTACATTTCCCTGCCTGCATTTGGTTTCTCCAACTCAATCCCATGTTCTTTGAGATGGAGGTCCTAGTAGGAGTCACTCTGAACTCCCTCGGAAAGAAGTTGAATATAATACCACTACATTTCTCTCCTTCATTTCTTCTCATTTATTTATCCAAGGCTATCCTGTTCATATAAATCATACAGTCTTGATTCTTAAAGGAGCTAGTGCTTATTCACTTAGAATCCATCTAAGTAAACAGGAAAGACTTCTTGTAGGCTTTTGAAAAGACCATCCTTCTGATATAACCTGGGAAGTCTTGGTACACAATGGGGCTTGTGAAAGCTTCCCACAAAAACCCGGGTTGATGTTGTGCCCATTGCCCATTCCCTGTTTTATTGTTCGTTTCGGTGCGTGCAGCAGTCCTCACACTGCGCGCCCCACCTGCTTGTGCCTGCATAAAACATGATGCTCTGCTTGCAACAATGCTGGAATGCATTACATAAATTTCCCTTTGATATCCAGCATGTTTTCTACTCTAATAGAATCTGAGCAGAATCGCATCTCCTTTCCTTTCCCCCAGTGTTCCCAATGTGCTTCATAACTCTCTCTTCTGTGAATCCAATAACATCTCCAAGCCGTTAGAAGGGATATGTTTCGATGAAAGGAGGAAACAGCTCAGTAGGGCTGAGCCAGAGACGATTGAGCAAGGAGTTACACGCGAGCACGAGAGCACACAGACCAAAGGCTTCGAAGGTATGACAGTCAACCTGAATCACTCCTAGTTCTTGCAGAAACGGAACATTCGGGTTATAATATGAAGTGAACCCCCAGACTTTTATTTAAAACCTGATCTAGTCCTGAGATCTGACAATTCTATCTCAGCTCATAGGGTGCACTACCAGATTATCATCCCCACATGTTCTCCATGTCCAGGCAGCATGTGAAATAGTCCCCTGCAAATGGGTATACCTGTATTCCTACATCACTGATGCCTTTCACTCATGGCATTTATTATTCTGAATCTCATTTTCTCACCAGCATGAGATGATCGTAAGTAAATCAGAGATTATACAGGTATTTTGGTGGCTCTTGTGTTCAATTTGCAATTGTGCTTTGTTTGCCTGTATAGTGTTTTGTTTTGTTTTTTTAGTTTCTTTTAATTAAATGGAAGTAGTCATATGATATCCATATGTCTGTGTTCTTTTTAAAAAAAAATCAGTCCATTTAGCAGTACTGGCTCCACATTCTTCCACGGCAATCATCACCTTGAGGAGAGGCGCTGCCTCCCCATTAAAGTAACCCTGTGTCCTCACTGTCCATTTCAATCACTTCTGTTATGAACTTGGGAACCGTGGGTATTTGATATTTTAAGCCAAGGAATAGCAAATTGCCAAAATCCCTTCTTAATGCCAAAAACTGTCTCTAAAGGCACCCATGTTATAAACTGAATACATTAAACCATCAGAGACATTGGTTCCCTGCACCGAAGGAGCGGATGTCTTAAGCCCTTCCTAGCTCTAACAGTCTAGCATTCGATGTCAAGCTCAGACGTTCCGGAGACTTTGATGTATTACTGGATACATCACTAGGCAAGCCAGCCTTGAGCTGGTCTCAGAAGTCACTAAAAAGAGCGACTTCACTTGTCACCATTGATCTGGGGTGAAAATATTGGTGGGTTCAAATCGGGGATTGCAGGTACGCCCTTCCCTGCAGTTTTAAATAAACACAATCAGTCTACCTAGTGCTAAGCAACTGTTTCTTAAGGCATGTTTGTAAATGTGTTTATAAAGCAAGAACCTCCAATCCATCAGGCTTCAAAGAGCTAATCAATATATTCCAATCTGACCTCAGAGAAGTTTCGCCGCTGGGAAGTTTAATTTATTTCAACTCATGGCCATGAAAAAATGAGCAGCCATGGCATTTTGACAAAATAGAAAAAGGGGATGATGTTGTAGCCAGCAACAGTCGCATTTCAATTTTCCATTTTATCTGAACAAATAACCCCTTTGAGTAGAGTGGCCATGAAAACCGATCAGGCATGGGGCTAGTGTACAGGCCCAGATAGGAAGAAAGAGTATCTACAATAAGGCAGCAGCTACAGGAGACACTGTTACTCACAGACCTCTTTCCCCCTTAAAACATTTCTGGAGAGGAAATAGGGAGCCTGGGAACGAGTTTTGGTAGGCAATCTACTAGATAAATGTCCTTTTAACAGCACTTGTATCTAGCTATAATCACTTCCCATAGCTAGGGTGTTTGCCCCTGAAAAATAAATTCCCCTGATGTCTGTAAGGGATGGATATCAAGTGCCATTTCCCTTTTAGAGTTTGGCACTGTAATGACATAAACTAATCCCAGGGGAGTATTTCTTATTTTTATGCACCCAAAATAGAATGCAGGTCTATCATATATTCAAAGACAGCACAGCTTTTTCGCTGGCCCCAAGGGAAATATGCAGTGGCAGGAATGAAAATGTGTTATCCTGGGAAGGCTGCAGTATTACAGCCAGCATGGCCAGCATATGTTTGTGCCAGTGATACATCGGTCCCCACTCTTTCTATGCAGATCCAATAAACAACTTGGGCCTGAGCAGGCGGTAGAGCAGTGGATAGGGCGTCAGACTGGGACGCAGAGGAGAGGACCCAGGTTTGAAACCCCGAGGTAGCCAGCTTGAGCGTGGGCCCATCTGGTTTGAGCAAAGCTCATAAGCTTGGGCCCAATGTCGCTGGCTTGAGCAAAGGGTCACTCACTCAGTCTGCTGTAGCTCCCTGGTCAAGGCACATGTGAAAAAGCAATCAAATGAGAAACTAAGGTGCTGCAGCGAAGAATTGATGCTTCTCATCTCTGTTTGACCCTATCTGGCCCCCTCTCTGTGTCTCTCTGTCTCTTGCACATAAAACATAAATAAACAACTTGGTCCACTGTCCTTAAACTACAAAGACAGTGCCAAAAGATAAGGTGAGCAGAGAGACTCAAGAAGACTAAGGGGAAGAAGGCACTTTTTAAGTAGAATTTGTGTATACAGATTTATCCAGAAATGGGAACCAGAGTTACAGAAGAGCTCCAGAAAGCATTAATGTACATAAGTACCTAGAGAGGCCAACCTCAAGTCCTGGAAGGACAAAGATGGGGTCGCCCAGAACAGGTGAGATGTCCTCATGCCCTCCTGAGCCCTGATAAGATGACTTCATTCAAGAAAAACTGTGAAGCCAGATGTTCAACTGGAGATTCCTACTAGGACCACGAAAAGTAGTCAGTTTCCTTTTGAAGTCTTCCTGGATTTCCTAGGGATTTCAAAAGCAACAAAACATGAAAGAAGGGACGCCAGATTTGATACAAATATTATTAGTAGCCACAGCTGTGGCACTGATTCCCAGTGCTACCTAACCACTTTGCAGCCGCGCTTTCTCCTGTCTTGAAGTTGCTGAATTCCCAGGTACGTCCTACATAACACCCTCCTTATCGGTGATCTCCCATCACACCTCATAGCTGCACCTCTCTAGTTTCTATGAGAGTGCTAGCTTTGTTAGGTATAGACAGTAATTTTAAGGATGACAACTGCAAAGGTTAATTCCAATTCTATAAATGTAAACCTCTACAACGTTCCTTCACAAGTAGGAGATCTCTACTTTCAAGGTCATGATGGAGGAATCGGTTGATTTGTGGCATTTATATTACTCAAAGGTATCTGACCTCACTCCTAAGTTGCCAAAGGTTAGAGCAGCATGGCCAGAAAAGATCTTCTGAAAAGTGACTTGTTTTAAAACACTCTTTGTCCAAAGGAAGAATATATCTCTGCCACTATGTGTGGGCTCGTGAAAAAGAATATACTCCATTTAGCTTCCATAGCAGAAGGCATGGTTGACTACTTATTCAGAGAGGATGGTATTGATTGAAAGTTCTCAGAACATTTCATTAGAGAGTTAAATTACAACGAAACTTAAAATAAAATGTAATACTCTTTCAACTAGAAAAATAGTTTGGATAATACTAAAATGTATACAAAAATAAATATGGCATTCAAGCATAAGAAAATGACCATTGTCCTTTGTTTGAACATTGTAATTATTAAGAATTATATATAGGCCTGACCTGCGGTGGCGCAGTGGATAAAGCGTCGACCTGGGAACACTGAGGTCGCCAGTTCAAAACCCTGCACTGGTCTGGTCAAGGCACATATGGGAGTTGAGCTTCCAGCTCCTCCCCCCTTTCTCTCTTTCTCTCTCTCTCTCACTCTGTGTCTCCTCTCTAAAATGAATAAAATAAAAAGAAGTTAAAAAAAAAAGAATTATATATAGTTTTAACTACTGCATTCTTAGAAAGATGAGAACTCACTGGAAAAAGGTTAAGAGAAGAGTATGGGAGACTTGAAGGAATAGGACATGTATATGTGTGTGTGTGTGTGTGTGTGTGTGTGTGTGTGTGTGTGTGTGTGTGTGTGTATGTGTATATATATATATAAGCTAAAAACAATTTAGATTTTTACCAGTAAGAAAGATTTGAGTTATTTGGCTCTAAAACTTACATGAATGGATGAATGTGAACTTCAGCTCTTTGGGAAACAAAGAGGAGGGCCCCAAACCAATTTATGAAATATATATTATGCAAGGGACTAAGTTCAGTGTTATAGGTCACAGAGAGTTGGAAGGAAGGAAGAAAGGGAGGGAGGGAAGAAGGAAAGAAGGAAGGAAGGAAGGAATAAAGGAAGGAAGGAAGGAAGGAAGGAAGGAAGGAAGGAAGGAAGGAAGGAAGGAAGGAAGGAAGGAGGGAGGGAGGAAGGGAGGGAAGGAGGAAGGAAGGAAGGAAAGAAGGGGTAAAACTAAACCAAGATGCCAAACTGCAGTCAGTCATTCTTTGGAGAGAGATCTTTAAGCACCAATGTAAGCTCAGGCCTAACAAACCTTTGAAGATAGCCTCATGAATTTTTTTTTTTTTACAAGTCACAAACTAAACAATAACATGGCATACCCTAGGATACATGTCCTGGTCCTGTATTTAATTCATCCTGGGTCTAAGTCTAGAAATTGTAGTAAACTTTATGGGAAGCAGAAGAATAACTTATTATTTGAAGCCTGAAATTAAAGGACCCCTTTTATCTTTCCTATACTGAGTATCTATGCCAAAGGCAAAGAGGGGTACATCAGATCAAACTGTTGCAACTAATTGGGAGGGCCACTGACTGGGCACAATTCCATAACAAATAACCCGAGACATTGTCTTTCTCTTTCATGTACAGCCTGTATTTCATCGGAGTATCAATCCCTTGGGCAGTTAAGCTGTGAGCAGGACAACAGCACTGATCTCACCCAATGCAAACCACACAGGCCTCTTCAACAGACTTCAGAGAAGCATCTGTTTCCGTTAGCTAAGCGACATTCTGCCTCATCGTCCTGCAGCAGGTCGGCTCCTCGCACCCCCAGCTTAGCTTGCTTCTAAGAGGCCAGGTGTTGATTTTCCCTTTTCATATAGACACTGGTGTATCCTCTCTTTTCAGGCAGGTTTATTCTTCCTTAAATGGGGGATCCCAGTTTCCTTACTGCACTTCCATCCGGGCCTTTGGTATAGTCAGGCCCTGGGCAGATGGCTCATCTTACATTTCTCCCTTCCCAGTGAAGAACTGGCTGTGTATGTGGATGAAGAGGTTTTCTTTTCCCACAGGCATGATCAGGCATGGCATTCCTACGACTGAGGGGGCCCTTAACTGATTTGGGGCATAACTAGTTAGCGATTATTAGATGCCTATAAAGTCATTAATTGTGTCCATTTTTATTTACATTATCTCTTCTGTCATAGGAAGAGTTGTTTAACAGGGTTAGATTTGATATTTCTGGATCTCTGATCATATTATCACCATACCAGAAGCTTACCCTGTGGTGTTTCCTCAGAGATCAAAGTTGGCACATTGTGATACATCTTATGACAGAGTACCAAGAACAATCTGTAGGAAAACGGGGAGTGAGGCATTAATTCAAATTGGAAGCATCTGCCATGAGGTAGTTTTAAGCATGTCAGATTGAGTTTGTCTATTAACAAGTCTTTCTTATCATGTGCAGTAACCCTGGTGAGCTGGGATAGTTAATTCTATGTGTCAATTTGACTGTCCACAGGGTGCCCAAATTAAACATTATTTCCGAGTATGTCTGCAAAGCTATGTCAGGGTGAGATCAGCATTTGAATATAGACTCAGGAAAGAACACAGATTTCCCTCCTCTGTGTGGGTGGGCACCATTTATTCCATTGAGAACCTGGAAAGAACAAAAGTTAGAGGAAGTAGGATTTTATCTTTTTCCTGCCTCACTGCTGAGCTGGAACATCCCTCATCTTCTCTTGTCCGCTCACTGGGATGTACGCCATCAGGTAGCCTGGTTCTCGGGCCCTCCGAGGTGGACAGAGTTACACCACTGACTTCCCTGGGTCTCCAGTGTGCAGACAGAAGACTGTGGACCATCCCAACCTCCATAATGACATGAGCCAATATTTCACAATAAATTCCTATCCCCCTTCACACTCTTCCACTTGTTCTGTTTCTCTGGGGAACCCTGACTCATGCACCCTGAAACGTTATCTCAGCCTCTAACTGTGACGATAATTACTATACAACTGCCTTTGCTTTACCTTAATACTACCTCTATTAATATGGGCAGTACTCCTACATTTATGAACTACAAATGTTCAGAACAATTAGGTAGGCACTATTCTAAGACTGTCTAAAATTATACTTATAACAATTTATGGGTTGGGTATTATAAAAATTTTGAGGCTTATAAACATTGTCATCAGTCACACACTTTGATATCTATTGCTACATAACTGATCATCCCAAAATTTTTTTTAATAATTTAAAACTTCTTATTGATTTAAGCAAGGTGAAAGAGAGAGAAAGAGAAAGAGACAGAATGATTGCTCTGTTCCTCTATATGCCTTGACTGGGGATCAAACTGGCATCCTCTGCCCTTCGGAACAATGTTCCAATCAACCGAGCTATCGGGCCAGGACTGGTCATCCCACATGTCGTGGTATATTACCAGAACATTTATTCTCTCCTGACATTGGGGATTCACGGGGCTCAGCTAGAGGGTTCTCAGCCTGGGTTTTGCACGCAAAGTCAGACATCGGCTGAGGCTGTAACCATCTCCAAGACTACTTCACTCACATGCCAGGCCACTGAGCTGGGAAGACTCAATCATCTGAGGACCAAAACAGAGGGTATGCCTAGGGCATCTGTCTCTCTTTTTATGTGGTCGCTCCAGCACGGTAGCATCAGGGTCGCCATACTTTCTAGCTGGGAGTCACCACATCAGAGGAACCAATCAGACGAAGTTGCGTGGACGATTATATCACCTTCTGTGGTCTGGGCTCAGAAGTTACACAGTGACACTTCCATCATACTCTGCTTCTTAGAAGCAAGTCATTCAGGTCAGCCCCATATTGAAGGGAGGCACATGAGATCGACTGCTTGATGGGAGAAGAGTGAAAGAACACATGCTTAAACCTTTATTTGAAGCTGTGGCTATCCTGATGTAACATCTGGTCTTAGCCCCACTGGCTACGCTTTCACCAGTGTCTCTGAAGAATGCCTAAAGAAGACCTGTCCACCTGACTTGCCTGGTCATGCACTCCCCTGGAGTTAGCGTTCTCGTCCTCATGGTCTACGAAGGTCTCCATCTCTCTGACATAACCGCTCAAATGCAACATTTTAAATCCTAGAACCTTCAGGAACTCCATTTTCCATGACAGGCATAGAAAGAATGTTAGCACGAGAATATACACTGCTTTTGTCTTTGTTTGGAAAATCCCTTTACTCTTGAACACACTCCTGATTTTCTTTCTCTGTCCCTTTGCATGGTTCTCTCTCTCTCTCTCTCTCTCTCTCTCACTTTCTCTCCACTGCTGCCAATCTTTTCTTGTCACATACAATTTGTGGCCAATCAGTGTGTCTATGCCCTCTTAACAAAGCTTATCTTTGACCCAGCCAAAATTAATTTTCCTGTAAAATTCTTCCAACAGACACAGTTTGTTAAAAAGCAAGGTATACATTGCATCAACACCATTTCTTCTGACAATGACTCTTCTAATTCTATATAAAAGAAAAGTAATCAAGTTTCTCTTGAATGATTTACTCGCTGTGGCACCAGCCTGCTTATGGCTCAAGGCTCTGTGATCACTGAGGCACTACGAGATTCCCTGCTGCTTTTATATTTGTCAGGGTACTTTGCTGAACCCTGAGTTTCTATGAAAGGTTGAGAAGGTGGTGATTGTATTTCTGTCTGGAACTCCTAACTCTCTGAGGGTCTGGCTTTACCCACATTTCCAGAAGTCCTAATATTCCATCCAAGTAAAAATTGATGAAAATAGAACAGAACAACAAACCGCCTTCTAAACACATCAGTGCCTCTTTCTTTCTTTTACATAAGGATTAATAAGCCGGTTGAATTCTCACTTTCCAACCTTTCCTATCATCCACAGATGTCCTCATCATTGCTTCCTGGCACTCTGGAATCTTGTCTAGGTTTCCACAGATGTCTATGTACCAGATGTGGGATCCTCCTGGCTTGGAACCAACCGCCCTGGTAGGGCATTAATTCCGAACCTTAATTGTGTCATCAGTGAAATGGGAAAAGTAATTTCTCAAATCCTGATTCATAGGGTTATACCAAATTAATCAACAAAATGTTTCTTACCATTTGTTAAGTCACACTTTTCCTATTGGATGAACTCAGAAATGTCATAACATTCTGTAAATGTAATTTCAAGGTCTAAGCTACATATATAAATATCAGCTCATGACATAAAGTAGGATTTGTGTGTGTGTGGGCGCACACAACTACTCTTTCCCTAGAGGTTTGTGTGTACCAATTTCTTTTGGAAATCACAGAACTAAAAGTTCCAAAAATGTCTTATGAAAGTGATAAGTGGCCTATAAATACCAAGTGTCAAATCTATTACCCCATATAATCACAATAACTTTGTGATATAGAGCTCATTACTGCCATTTTAAAGTTAGAAAATTCAAGATATTATAATAAGCAGCCAAGCTAATAACCAAACCCCACTTTCCCAACTGTAAGTTTAGCAATATTCTTAGTCCTCAGAATACTTACATTATATGTCTATACTCACCATACAAAATCTTAAACCAGAACATAAATTTTTGATTTACACTTTTGTTTTTCTTGGATAATGCAACTCATCTCCTACGTAGACTGTAAACCTTTTGAAAGAGGAACTCGTCTCTGTTTTTTTAAGTCCTCTAGCGCTAACTTGTCATTGAATGAGGCATTGTTCTTTAACAACCTGTTTTAGTGTTCTGTTTTGTGTTTTATTAATAAATGTTGGGCATGGTTTTCCTTCCTATACACTGTCACATCATGATTACCTGCCTGAGTTACTCATCCTCCCAGGTGTGCAGATAGAAGCCTGTATCTTTTTAAATGCCGATTTTCACAGGATGGGCAGGGCAGACAATCAGATTCTCTGTCTAAGCCCCACCCAGACCACACTGCTGAGAGAGAGGTATTTTAGGCCAAGGCTGATGTAACATGAACACTGTTCTCTTGGTACATCAAGAAGAAACAATGCTTTTGTTGCATCAAGCAGATGGCAACTTCACATGCACTGAACCCTTTAAAAATAAACAAAATCTACACCACAGAGTTCCATAGAAACATAGTACAATTGTCAGTTTTTATGGCCTCCATTTCTCTTTCAAACTTTAAAGAAGTGTTAGTTGGCGATTTCCATCTGCTGCCTCACACAGGAAAGCTGTGGTGGTTATCTGGTGGGCTCCCATGGCCCTGACACTGGTAAGACTGAGAATGACCTTTCTGCATGCTCTCAGGGGAGTTCCAACAGATTCAAATTGGCCATGTCTCTCTCTCAAGGGGGTGCAAGTGGGTTTCAGATAATGGTCAAATTAACTTTGGAATACGTACAAGATGGTCATTACCATATTCTTCTATTTCTAAAGTGTTATTTATTTGACAGTGTCCTTTCAAATGAATTACTTTTACTTTGTTCTTTATATGACTCCAAAGAGGTCAACAAAGACCCATACATAACACGGGTAAGAAAATCAAGTTGTAAATAAGATCAATGAATTAACACAACTCACAGAGTTAAAAGGGAAAGAGCACAAATTTTTAGCAGTATGGAAAGAAACTAATATGTTATGAGTACATATTTCATGCCAAATAACTGTGGCTAAATATATGCTATTTTATTTAGGCCTCGTAATTTAGGCCCCAGATTAACATTTCTCCACCTAATCTATTCATGAACCTCTCAGATATAAAATATTATGGCTCTACTTCCTAGTTCCAATGCCCACCAAAACATAGATATAATGATTATTCCTGGCCATGGGTTATTAACAGCAAAAATGTTGCAAACATTTAGAAAAAGAAATTAGACATTCCCCCAAATATAGATGTGGGGTCTAGAAAATGGGGCTTGTGGTGGCTTTGGCCACCTTGGTCTTATGGTTTAGATTGGCTGGATCTACATTTACTGAAAACATAGGGGAAGAAAATGATGAAGATATGGTTTGAATTTACCAGCTAAGCTGAAGTTATCTCTGACCGTCCTAAAAGAAATTAGTATCCCTTGTGCCCAGAGTGCCTGTATTTCTGAAAACCACACCCAAAGTCTTATCCTGCAAGGGGCTAACTAACAAATTGAGTCCCAAAATACCTAGAGGTCTCTACTATTAAAGGTTGGGCATTGTTTGGGAGAGAATTAGAGCCTGAGTTTTGCAATGGGGCATGGGTATATTCCAATAACACTGGGAATTTTGGATACCTAAATTCCACTAAGGCCTTCGACAGCAGAAGCAACACTCCCACCCCTGATTGAAGAGATTATTTTCACCTTGCTTGGAGAAGCTATAATGGTCTGCAAAGGACTGCTGATCCTAATGAGGAACTATCTTCATCTATAAATATATTCAAGTCCCATCAGGTGTCAAAGAGTGAAAAATAAAGAATGACCGAAGAGCCTGACCAGGCAGTGGTGCAGTGGATAGAGCATCGTCAGACTGGGATGTGGAAGACCCAGGTTCGAGACCCCGAGCTCGCCAGCTTGAGCGTGGGCCCATCTGGCTTGAGCAAAAGCTCGTCAGCTTGGACCCAAGGTCGCTGGCTCCAGCAAGGGGTTGCTCAGTCTGCTGAAGGCCCGCGGTCAAGGCACATGTGAGAAAGCAATCAATGAACAACTAAGGTGTTGCAATGGCAACAAAAAACTAATGATTGATGCTTCTCACCTCTCTCTGCTTCTGTCTGTTTGTCCCTATCTATCCCTCTCTATGACTCTCTCTCTGTCCTTGTATAAAAAAGAATGACCCAAGAACAGGTAGGATGCATATCAAATTAACGATTTTGCCAAGAATGACCCCGTTGACATAGAAGCTGAGACAACCACCCGGCTGCTTTGGAATTCTCATGCTAGTGAATCAACAAGCAAAGAATGGGTAATTAATCCTGACAATCGAGGAGAAACCTGTTGCAGTAATATAAGGTTACACTAATTAAATATGTAGATATATAGAAAAATATGGAAGATATATAAAAGTAATTAAGATATGATACTAAAATCAATTAAGGAAATTAAATAAAGTTGTGCCATCTGGACAGGAATTAATATAGTGTGTACAAATATGATAAACAGACTCTGACTTTTGAGCAGGGCCCAGTTAGTATGTGTGTGTGGAGTTATACATAGATAAGAAGTAGCTTGATGTCATAACTCTGTAAATTAACATAAACAAGAAGTTTCCCTAGGAACACTTAAAAAGTGGCTTAATGTAACATTTCAGTAGATTAACATGAATAGGGCTCCCTGTGAGGAACTCCCAAAAAGGTGGTTTGAGGTGATAATCTTGTAGATTGACACCTGTTAGAAGGTAGGTTGAGATTATAATTTTGTAGATTGACATCTGTTAGAAGCCATTGGCCAGAAAAGGTACTAAAGCTGAGGGGCCTCTCTGCTGCAGTAGTTGCCCAGATTCCAACATTGACACGGACTGTCTCCATGCTGCTCTGACCAAAGACAGCCATGAGGAACACGCCGACGGGGTCCCTTAAGCTGTACCCAGGCACGCCAAAAGGAGTTGTGAGTAATAAATTGCCTGTGTGATTCCTGCAACTAACTAGTGTGTCGGTCGTGTCTTTCCTCCAGTAGCAGTTAATGTTGGCACTGATCAGTAGAATCCTCAGAGCCGCTTCAAGAGTAGTCTTGAGAGGCTGCTGGCCCTACTGATAAGCAGGAGTGTCCCACTGCATGGGGAAGTCGAGTCAGGGACTCCTCCTAGAACTCAGGCTTTACTGGGACAAAACCAATTTGCCATAATAGAATGGGCGTAAGGAGGAATATGCTTGGAATGCAGAAGAGCCCTGGTTTACTTCTTAGTAGTCCCAGGTCTGTAAATGAAGTAAAATACGATCTATAGCAACCCAATTCAGACAGGACTGAATTAAGTCCCCTGACACTTAAGGAGTAAAAGTCTGAATCACCCAACTAACCAAGGAACCACAACAAACTGAGGTTTTCCCTAAAGGCAGTAAAAATAAGGAATAGGGAATAAAGAAGGTAGTTAAAAATAGCCAATGTGATCATATAACCAGTTACAAAGATGAGGATTATAACAGCTATGACTATTATATCTTGATTTTGATATGATTATACATATATATGTATGTGTATATATATATATATATATATATATATATATATATATATATATATATATATATATATATTCATATAACATGTGTGTGTAACATAAAGTGCATCTCATAAAGTATCTTATATCTCATAATTTAAGTTATAGGACATCAAAGGGAGAGTGTGAGTCAGCTAGATAAACAATGAACATCACCAAAGTGGATCTTTCTTATTTTGGGGAAAGGGTTCAACAAGGTTAACCTAAAGAACAGTTGCCTATGTAATGTGGTGCAGTGCAAAGCATCATGACTTTGTAAATTTCTGAATTTGAAAAGAGTGGACTGTGGGAGCTTTGTGATAAGTCAACTTGGCTAGGTATAACTGCTTCCCAGAATTTCCTTCTTTGTACATTTCCAGTTAGCAGGGGCCAGAAGAGACATTTCTCTCTAAGATTTGGAAAGAAGAAGTGAAGCAATAGCCATTTTATTTTTTGTAATAGAAGGTTGGATCAGGAACTTTTATAGTTCATACATCTTGTCATTTATCTGCTGGCTCATGGCACTTACAGGGGAAGCAGGTGGCCTGAAACTGCTCCACCCTCTGCTGGGTACTGTCCCAGCTTCTCTGACCCCTAGGCCAGTAGCGTTTAGGACCATGATGGCAGGTACAGTTTCTTCTTTCAATTTTTCCTTTTCATTGATTTATTGGGGTGACACTCATTAACAAATTATATAGGTTTCAGGTCACAATTCTACAACACACCGTCTGTACATTGTATGCTGTGTTTACCACTCTGGCAAGATCCTGTCCCTCACCATTAATCTTCCCTGTGACCTCTTCCACCTCCCACAACCCCTCTCCCCAACAATCACAGCACAGTTGTCCGTGTCCATGAGTTTTTCTCTTTTTTCCTTTCTTGCCCCCTCCATTCCACTCCCCCCACCCCCGCTGGCAGCTGTCAGTTGACTATATTTTGCTTGTTAGTTCAATGTGTTCATTAGATTCCACATATGGTACTTGTCTTTCTATGACTGACTTATTTCATTTAGCATAATGCTCTCCAGGTCCATCCCTGCTGTTGCAAAGGGTAAGATTCCTTTATTTTTTAGGGCCAAGTAGTATTCCATTCTACAAATGTACCACAGCTTTTTAATATTCTCATCTCCTCGTGACTACCTGGGGGCTTCCAAATCTTGGCTATTATAAATAACACTGCAGTGAACATAAGGGTGAATATATTCTTTCAAATTAGTGTTTAGGAATTCTTTGGATGGGTCATAAGGCAATTCCATTTTTAATTTTTCTGAGGTAATTCCATACTGCTTTCTACAGTGCCTGCATGTGTTCATGGATAGGAAGTAGACAGGAAGAAGTAACAGCACTAAAATGTCCATGTTATCCAAAGCGATCTATATATTCAACACAATCCTTACCAAGATACCAATGGTGTATTTCACAGAACTATATATAAAAATATTCCAGCCTGACCTGTGGGGGCGCAGTGGATAAAGCATTGACCTGGGAACACTGAGGTCGCCGGTTCAAAACCCTGCACTGATCTGGTCAAGGCACATATGGGAGTTGATGCTTTCAGCTCCTCCTCCCTTTCTTTCTTTCTCTCTCTCTCTCTCTCACACACACACACACACACACTCTGTATCTCCTCTCTAAAATGAATAAATAAAGAGAAATTAAAAAATATACATTCCACAAGTTTGTACAAAATTACAAAAGATCCTGAATAGCAATAGCATCTTCAGAAAGAAGAACAAAGTTGGAGGAATCATGCTACCTGATATTAAACTATAGTACAAGGTCATAGTAATCAAAACAGCTCAGTCCCTGCAGAAGAACAGACATAAAGATCAATGGAACAGAATAGAGAGCCCAGAAATAGACCCACTCCTTTAAAGTCAGTTAATATTTTAAAAAAGAGGCAAGAACATAAAATAGGGTAAAGATAGTCTAGTCAATAAATGGCACTGGGAATATTGGAAAGATACGTACAAAAGGAATTAAACCGGACCACCTTCTTACTGCAGTTTCCTCTGCAGAGTACCCACTTTATCAAGAAGTTGGAAACAGTGAGAATTGACAATAGGTTCCAGTATGTGGTCACAGGTTCCAGCTCGTGCTTATAGGTACCAGCTTGGGGGTGTCGTTCTAGCTCATGCTGGCGGTTTCCAGCTTGACCTCCCTCTCCCCAACTACATCTTTCCTTCCTAACTGCCTTCCTTGCAGACATTAAACTACAGCATCAGATGTAAAGACCACAGTCTCAAAAAGGTTTTCAGCTTCTCCCTCAATCACGTAAGGTCACATCCCTGTAAAAACTCCTTAATATTCATTTTGCTTCTCTGACTGAGCTCTGACTGGTACACACCTTCTAATTGACTTATAACTATCCTTTGCTTTTGTGTTTCTCCTGTGGTGCTTCTTTGGTAATAATAATAATATTTTACTATTATCAAAATATGAGTTAAAATTAATATGATAATTCCTGACTATTAGTACCCAATTCTGTAACATAGAGATAATTTTACCTAAGAACTCAATATTAAAATGAAAATTATAAATATAAAACTTAACTGCATTTAGGTCCTGGCCGGTTGGCTCAGCAGTAGAGCATCGACCTGGCATGTGGAAGTCCCGGGTTCGATTCCCAGCCAGGGCACACAGGAGAAGCACCCACCCTTCCCTCCACCTTTCCCTCCTTCTCCTTCCTCTCTTTTTCTTCTCCTCCCACAGCCAAGGCTGCATTGGAGCAAAGTTGGCCCAGGCACTGAGGATGGCTCCATGGCTTCCACCTCAGGCGCTAGAATTGCTCTAGGTATAAAGGAGCAATGTCCCAGATGGGCAGAGCATCGCCCCCTGGTGGTCATGCCGGGTAGATCCAGGTCGGGTGCATGTGGGAGTCTGTTGGGTGCCTCCCCGCTTCTAACTTTGAAAAAATACAAAAAAACAAAACAAAACAAAACAAAAAACACATAATGCATTTAGTTAGAGCTCAATAATATAGCTATTGTTTTTACAAATAATCAATATTAGTGTCTCTTTAATAATTAAAATATCTTACCACAATTTGCTTATCTAACACTCATGAAAAGTAGGTGGCACAGGTAAGCATTAGCATTAGTATTATTATGGTTCTTGTTATTGGTGCCATTTTGCAGGTGAATAAAGCAATAACTTCAAGGGCTTTCATGATATTCTGCCAAGGGTCTTTGACTCCTAAGGGAAGAGAGAGAACTTCTTAAACGGTTGTGAGATGTTCTGCCTACACTTAATGCAAATGCTTTGTTTATTCTGGTGCCAGATATTGCTGAGAACAGAAACAAATGTGTTGATTCTCTCTCCTCTATCTGCCTTACATCCTAAGGCTCTCAGCTTGATGCGCTGTTCCGGTCACATTTGATATAGTTGCGCGACATCTTTTTTATGTCAAGCTTTTGCTTCAAACACTCCATTGCCAGTTCAACTTGTCAAAAGTTGGTGGTAACACGTTTTAAGCATTCTGCGAGCACTCTTCTGAAAAGAAAACCGCTATTTCTAATGAGCATTTGGGAGCGCAGTGGATTGCAGAAACTGTTTTCTAAGATCTGTCACAAATGATTTAGTTTTATTAGTTTTAATGGCCCTCAGCTACGGGCATGGAATATAAGTGAAAATTAAGATATTTTTCATGAGATGAAAATAGATTTCTATCAGAGAGAGTGTTTCCAATCCCACCACTTCCCATTTGCTTATTTATTTCCCTTTCTTGGCAGATGATACTGGCTCAAAGGAAACCACTGTGAGAGATGAGAACACGGGATCTTCTCCCATGAGAACAAAACTCTCCTTGTATCGGAAACCTCTATGTTAATTGTGTATAAGCCGGTTGGTTTGGCAAGCTCACAGGCGGGATGGCAGAGAAAGGGGTTAATGTGTTAAACTGGAGTTTTATCCTGGGTAGAAACAAGGAGTGGATATTTTTATTCATAACTAAAGGTTGGTCCCCCACGATAGCAGGCATTAAAACAACCAGGGAACTCACAGTTTGTTTCCAATTCATAACGCTTTTCAGTTGAAGCTCCTGCTTTTCTGTGCTGTAGCTTTTCCCCGGGAGTTACATTTTTCCTCTTCTTTTCTATTGCTCATCACTCACTGGAAAGTACTGTAATCTGAACAGGTCTATATATTTTATTCTTCACACACAAGTTAAGTGCATTGCTTAAGCAGTTGGAGCGTTTGGCAGCCCATCCTCATTGCTCATTTGTGGGGAAGGTGGGTCAGTGGGTGGGGTTGGTGACGGATGTGAGATCTTGCTGTTCCAACAGCTCTGTTCTGGCATTTCTTCATCCTCTAAGCCTAGGTGACTGAGTGGTTCAAAAGAGCCACCAAGACTGCGAGTTAGGAAACCTGGAGTTTGCATCGTTTCTGCCGTTCATTCACTACTGTTATAGCCTCGGGCAAGCCACTGCCATGTCCTGTGTCAGTCTCTCCATATTTGAAAAATACAGATCTCAGAAAACAGAGGTCAGGATTACACATATGAAACAGACAAAAAAAAAAAAAGAGAGAGAAAAAAATCTTTGCCTTCATGGAGATTGCAGTCAAGTATAGGAAGAAAGCAGTTAAGATTTAATACCAAATTAAAGTACATTGTATCCTGGAAGGTAATTATTGTGTATGTTGCTAGGGCTGAAACAAAGTACTGCAGATTGAGTGCCTTAAACAATGAAAATTCATTTTCTCATAATTCTGGAGTTTAAAAGTCCGCGAGCACGGTGTCGGCAGGTCTGGATTCTTCTGAGGTCTTTCTCTTTGGCTTGTAGCTAGCTGCCCTCTCCCTGGGTCTTCACACGGTCTTCCTCCTGCCTTTCTCTGTGTCCTAATCTCTTCTTGTAAGGACGCCAGTCGTAATGAATTGGGGCCAGCCTCATTTCCTCCTTTTAGCTTACTTACCCCTTTAAAGACCCTATCTCTATCTCCAAATATAGTCACACGCTGAGGCACTAGAAACTAGGGCTTCAACACATGAACTTGGGGAGGGGGTACAATTCAGTCCCTAACAGTTATTATGAAAAAAAAAAGTTGGTAAGGAAAATAGAGAATGCTGGAGAGTGGTTCACCACTGATGGGCATTCTGAGGGCTGGCTTGAGATGATGACATGTGCACAAACTGTGATGGAACAGTGGCATGGGCACTGTGGGCATCTGGCAGGGGTACGGTTCACCAGAGGGATCAGTCAATCCAAAGGCCTCGAGGGAGGAAAACACCAGGATGTAGAAGGGTCAGTGGGGTAAAGGTTGTAACTCTAAGAGAGAATGAAGATGCGGCCACTAACAGAACAGGAGCACACTGCCTTTCAGGATAGTAAGGGTGACTGGAAGAAGCCCTCACCCTTTGGTTCTGGGCGAACTAAAGAGCCAATGAGAGATCTGAGCAGAGGAACATCTGATCAAACTCAGCCTGCTATCTCGAGCACAGATTACAGGCCAGAATTATTCAACATCAGCACCACTGACATTCTGGGCCAGAAAACTGTGTGCTTTAGGGGGCTGCCTGCCCAGTGCACTTTAGGCCGTTTAGCATCATCCCTGGCCTCTACCCATTAGATGCCTGTAGCCTCCTGACTGTCAGTTGTAACAACCGAAAATGTCTCTCACCATCGTCCATAGTCTCCTGTGGAAGAAAAAAATTACCCTTGCTTGAGAACCACAGCTGTAGGTGAAACAGAGGAAAGCTAAGAGACCAATATGAAAATCATTGCAATAATCCTGTTTAGAAATAATAATATCTTTGGGTCATAATGGTAGCATTCTGGATATTTTGAAGGTGAAACCAAAATATTTTGAAGGTTGCCCACAAAATGGATGTGTGGTATGAGACAGGCATGTTCTCTATGGCACTAGGAAACGCCTGTGCCTCGTATGCACACAGGGAAGGCTATGGTGAGAGTGGGCTTGGACAGGAGGAGGGACCCTTCATACTGCGCAATGGGAGGGAAGGCTCTGAGTAGGAATAATGACTTTGACACAGGGTAGATGAGGTGCGTGTGTTTGCGAAAGCTTTTCTAACTCATCTTTCTCTGTGAAGTAGAAAGCAAGATCATCCACACGAGATAACACTGGGACAGGAGGTGTTGGAGGATAACAAACAAGGCATGGAATAGAACTCTCGGAGAGCATTCTTCAGTACGGTGTACTTCTATAAGTCTGAAGACATGAATTGCAATAACCATAGTAAGTATTAAGGGTTAGTTCCAAGACATAACTAACATTCAAGTGATTATTAAACCACTAAACCCAGACCAATTATGACTTTTTATTTATTTTCCATTGTTCTCAACTAAACACACATACACACACACACACACGCACACACACACAAATATATATATATATATATATATATATATATATATATATATATATATATTTACTTACTTACTTATTGCAATAGGAAAAACAGACTCTGTTCCTCTGAACATATATCTACTTGCTTATGGAGAACTATTGGGTTAGATTAGGTGGCAGCAGTGCTTTATGAGACACATAGTTAAAATCCATCTCCAAAAAAAAAAACAAAAAAACAATCACCAAATCTGGAGAATTGTTGGTTTCCAATATATCTATCTTACATCAGAAACAGAATTCACTGCATTCAAGTCAGGTTCGTATCAGTGCCTGCCCCACCTGCCTTATTGAGTTTTCATTACTGTTGATTAGGAAGTATCATTTATTTCATTAAATGCCTCTGAATATTCTCCCTGATCCTAATGTACCTCTGCCATGGGAATCGGATCTTTCACAAAACACTCTATACACAGAAAAAGTCATGCAAGGCTGCTGGAGTTTGACTAAAGCCCATTTTCCATCCTCTGGTTTGAGCGATGCTACATGACTCATCTCTGACCTCCCTCTCTGAGCTCCTCTTAGACCATGCTCTCCTTTGGTCCTCATACCATTTCCTTTTTTTTTTTTTTTTTTTTACAGGGACAGAGAGAGAGAGAGAGAGAGAGAGAGAGAGAGAGAGTCAGAAAGAGGGATAAATAGGGACAGACAGGAACGAAGAGATGAGAAGCATCAATCATCAGTTTTTTGTTGTGACACCTTAGTTGCTCATTGATTGCTTTCTTATATGTGCCTTGACTGCGGGCCTTCAGCAGACAGAGTAACCCCTTGCTCAAACCAGTGACCTTGGGTCCAAGCTGGTGAGCTTTGTAGCTCAAGCCAGATGAGCCCACACTCAAGCTAGCAACCTCAGGGTCTTAAACCTGGGTCCTCCACATCCCAGTCCGACGCTCTATCCACTGCGCCACCGCCTGGTCAGGCTCCATACCATTTTTTGCCATCCTTCTTTCTACTCAGGAACACCAATCACTTTCCCACATTGCGGCTTTTCCATAAGATTCTCTTTGCTGATATTATCACATATCCAAAAACTCTTATCTAACAATACCTATGTTCCAGAAACTGTCAAATCTACATTAGAAATATTAACTTATTTAATCTTCACTAGCCAATAGAATTATTCATTAGCCAATAGTTATTCCAACAGAATGTGAATAGAAGTGGGGTGTCACTTCTTGGCCAGGAAATTTAAGAATAATTGTTTTTCTTTTATTTTTTGTTTTCCTATCAATTTTCTGGAATTAGATTGCTCTCAGGACCTAAGAGGTGGTATTGTCAAAAGATAGAAGGAGCCTGGGTTCCAGAATGCACACCTGGAAGAAATCCAACCAGAAATAACTGAACTGAAATACATAAGAAAAGATTTTCTGTTTTATTAAACCACTAAAATTTTAGCATTCATGTGTTACAGCAACCAGGATTTCTAATATAAAATTCCCCACATGAGTGACTCTTGTTGTAAAGGCGTCTACTTAAATGTCACTCCCTTACAGAAGCCTTCACTGGACACTCAACCTATTTTATATCTCCTATCTTGCTGTAACTCAGTATCTCTTTAATTATATCTCAGATCTTTTTAATTACCTGATGTGTGTGTTTGGTATATGTATATATAGCCTCTATATACTACCACTGGCACAAAATCTCTATGTTGGTGGAAATGTCCAATGTGCTGACTGCTATAGCCCCACACACCTAGACTATTGTAAGTAACACAGGATGTGTTTAATAAATAGTTCTTGAGAGAAGAATCACTTATAATTCCCCATCTATGTAGTATCGATTACATTCACAAAGACAATCATCAGTTGGTTAGTCTTTGTGTTAAAGAAAATTCTGTTTATACTCTTTGCCAATAACCTTTGCATTTTCATGCCTGAATTGGCCATTCCCCGCCTTTTCCCTTACCCAAACTCATTTAGCCAACATCTTCATTGTGGAGCAATAGCTGAAAATTAACTTTGATATCCACTAGCAGTACTTCATCGCTCAAGGGAAATCTGAGGACCAATGAAGTGAAGAGATTTGCTGTATAACATCTACAATTCACTGAGCATTTTATATACAGTATTTTACTGAATATGTTATAATCACTTGTGTATGCAGAATGTATGTATAACTGTCCCAGTTTTCAAATGAGAAAACTGAGGTACAGAGAGTCTAAGTAGTATGCCTAAATTCATGCGACTTCTAGCTCCAACTTTCTTTCCCTGAGTCTCTAGGATCCCTTCCAGTACCTGAATTATTTGATGGTTGGCCATATGTTTGGGGGGAAAAGTATATTCAGGGGAGCTCTCCCTCTCTGTGGTTTCCCCATTTCCAGAAAAGCTTATTCATCTCAGGCTCTGCTTTCTGACACTTTAAGCTCAAGAGGTTAGCTTTCTGTCTTATTTACAATTTTCTCTTTATTATTAGTGTTTAGCAATTTAATTATGTTATTTGGTATAATTTTCTTTGCATTTCTCCTCCTTCAGGTCTGTTGGTCTACTTGAATGTGTGGCTTTATATTTTTTCATTATATTTGGAAATTCTTGGCTATTATTTTTCTCTCATCTTCTCCTGGTATTCCAATTACACCTTTGTTAAAATTTTTGTGGTTGTCCCAGAGGTTACTAAGAGTCTATGTATTTATTTCCGTCATTTTTCTCTTTATATTTTTTCTCTATATTTTTTATAAAATCTTTTTATGAATAATCTTTTTTTCTTCTGCAGTAACCAACCTACTATTAAGCTCATCAAATGAATTTTTATATTTCAAGTATAAGTGCCAACTTTAAAAGATCCTTTCTGTCTTTTAATTAAAAATAGGTTTTACTTCCTACAACTCAAAACCAAATAAAAAAAGAACAAACAAGTCAATTAAAGAATGTTCAGAGAACCTGAATAGACACGTTTCCAAAGAGGACATACAGATGGCCAATAAACATATAAAAAGATGTTCAACATCACTAATCATCAGAGAAATGCAAATTAAAACCACAATGATGAATCACCTTACACCCGTCAGAATGACTATCATCGGTAAATTGACAAACAACAAGTGCTGGCAATGATGTGTAGAAAGGGCAACCCTGGGCACTGTTGGTGAAAGTGCAGATTGGTGCAGCCTCTATGGAAAACAGTAAAGAGGTACCTCAAGCATTTACAAATGGAACTGCATTATGACCCAGAAATTCCACTTCTGGCTATACAACCTAAGAAACCAGACACTAATTCAAAAGAATATATGCACTCCTATATTCACTGAAACATTATTTATAATAGTGACATTATGGAAGCAATCACTGTGCCCATCAGAAGATGATTAGATAAAAATGTTTGGCACATATATACAAAGAAATATTATTCAGCCATAAATAAAAATTCTTACCACTTATGACAGCATGGATGGACTTAGAGGGTATTATGTTTACTGAAACAAATCAGATAGAGAAAGACAAATACCACATGATTTCATCTATATGTGGAATTTAAGGAACAAAATAAACAAGCAAACAAAATAGAAAATGATTCATAAATAAAGAGAACAGACTGATGGTTGCCAGAGGCGTGGGGGGCTGGGGAAATGTATGAAAAAGGTGAAGAAATTAAGAAGTGCATGCACAATGGTTGTTATAAAATAGCTATGGGGGTGTAAAGCACAGTTTGGGGAATACAGTTAGTAACATTGTAATAACTATGAATGGTGCCAAGTGGGTACTAAAATTATCAGGGGAAACACTTTGTAAAGTACATGATTGTCTAACCACTAACTATACTGTACACCCAAAACTAATACAAAATAATATTGAATGTAAACTGTGATTTAAAAATAAAATTTAAATTAAAAAAACATCTGGCTCTGGTCGGTTGGCTCAGTGGTAGAGCATCTGCCTGGCATGTGAATGTCCCAGGTTTGATTCCAAGCCAGGGCACACAGGAGAAGTGCCCATCTGCTTCCCCACCCTTTCCCTTCTCCTTCTCTATCTCTCTCTTCCCCTCGCGCAACCAAGGCTCCACTGGAGCAAACTTGGCCAGGGCACTGAGGATGGCTCCATGACTTCTGCCTCAGGCAATAGAATGGCTCCATTTGCAACAGAACAGAACAACACCCCAGATGGGCAGAGCATTGCCCCCTGGTGGGCATGCCTGGTTGATCCCAGTCGGGCATATGCGGGCGTCTGTCTCTCTGCCTCCTTGCTTCTCACTTCAGAAAAATACAATAAATAAATAGTAAATAAATTTTTAAAAGGTTTTTACTTTTCATCAGGCTTATTTTTTTCAAGTTCTTGAATATATTTTAATATCTGTTTTAAAGATCTTGTTGTAGCTAATCTCATTATCACCAATACTTCTTATGTTTCTAAAGATAAATTTTTGCTGTATTCTTTTAACATCACCACATGGCACTGAAATTTGAAAGTGCCATGTAATTTACTTTCAAATACCCTTGAATTCCTATGCTATGTGTAAAGCCAGTAGCCACGGCCACCACCACAGCCACCTGGCTCATGCAGGTTCACATTAGATTCGGACAGTCAGTAATGAAACAACGGAGCCAAGAACTGGTGGACCATCAGCTTTAATCCTAGCTTGCACCCAGCAGGCAAGTAAAAACACACACTGGGCTCCAAAACGCACTCATTCAGTGCTCACAAAGCTACTGATTTATCTGAGTTTCCTAGAATCAAAGGTCCCTAGCTCACCAGACTTATTCACCTCTGTTTACCATCTCCTTCTCTCTACACAAACTCTGCTCAAACTGGCTTCTTCTTTAGCACTCAGCCATCTTGGCTTCTCCTGGCCTCCTCCACGTGGCCTTAATCTGCTCTCCTATAGCATGGGCTTTTCCTAGAACATAATCACTCTTCTCCCGGAACAATGTGATCTCTCTTCCTTTTAAAACCTTTTGGCGCGAAAGCCCTCCCCCAACGCACATTAACAGAATTACATCCATCTCCAGAGCAAGAAGGGCAACCAATATCATTCCCTGGCCGGCCGACAGGCTTCCACGTGGGCAGCGCGATCTTTAACAAAGTGAGCATAATCTATTTTATCTGTCCAACACTATGCTTTAATTTTTGTTAGGTATGTTTAGCCTTTATTCCCGGGTAGTTTATCCCCACTCTGAAGTTTGAGTTTTTCTGGATACTTTATGGAATGTTCCAGGTGTTCAAAAGGCCCCACCTTTTTGTCTGACCATAAACTGACTGTCTCCCAAATGTCTGTGAACTCCAGTTGTTCAACCCATGAACAGCTGTTCTACCACAAATCACTTTGCCCCTAGATTCTAACCCTATTTCTGCAGCTTGGTATTCAGCCGGATTTAAAGGAACTTTAAGGCAAATGTTTGAGTGCTCTCTACTTTGATATTTTGCCCCACAAATTCCAGCCACTTCAGATTCCCCAAACTCAGATTCCATTTCTTCAAGTCAACAAGACTATCATATCACACCATATTGGGTATGCCTTTCCTATGTTGGGGTTGGGTAACTGATTTTAAGTTTTAAAAAAAATTTAGAGCAATCATTTGGCTTACTTTGAGCTTCTCTAAGAGATCATAATTCTGCGCTTTGGGTTGTCTAATGTCTAAAAACGGTCCTTTCATACACTTTGTCCAGTTTTTCATTATTAGCCAGTGGAGATTTAGTTCCATACCAGTCACACTGTAGTGGTTAGAATCCGAGTCACCAGGGTTTATTTTAAGGTTCTATCTTTGCCTTGGATATTTTCTTCAGGTTAATGAAGGGCTTAAACAATTGGCAGGGTGGCCTGGATCTCTTTTGCACTTAGGATTCTATACGAGCTAAGCTCCAGAATCCTTAGCAAAACAGAAAAAGCTCAGATATTGAGATACCCCTGCCTCCCCCCATAGGCTTCTGGAAACCAACCTGTAAGTACAACTGGTTAGTTTGCATCAGTATTCAGAATTTTAGAAAACATCTATCTTAACATTTCTTTTTGCAACCAGGTAGTCCATTTATTTAACCAGTGTCTTCATCTTTTCAGTTTATCATTTAAAAGAAGGAAATACTACCTTTTGCAACAATATGGAGGGACGTGGAAACTATTATGTTGAGTGAAATAAGCCAGGCAGAAAAAGAAAAATATTATATGACCTCACTCATTTGAGGAATCCAAGGAACATTGAGAACTGAGGGAAGGGATTGAGACAGAGGAGGGATCAAAGGGACCAGAGGAAAAGAGGACAGAGGGAAAGGGGAGGATAGGATGGGATAAACCTGAAGGGAAGGGGGGAGGGCACTGTAGGGAGGGGAGCAAAGGAGATGTGGAGGGGAATATGGGGGAGGGGGGATGCAGTCGGGGTTACCCTAGAATCTATGTAAACACAGTTAATTAAATAAAAAAATAATAATATATATGTGTATATATAGAGATAGATAGATAGATAGATAGATGAAACATAAAAAAGCTTGTAAAACATTCAAGTGTGCAAGTATTTTGCTTTCAAATGCAATCACCATGGTGCCATTTCAAGTATCCATTGCATTTGATAGAGTGATAGAAATTTAAATGAGTGTCTTTCTCTACAGTAGGTCTCCTTCAGAGAAGAGATATAATTTCTTTGTTTTACTTTGACTGTCAATACATTCACTCATTTTTTTCTTTTATTTTGAGATTATTCAAATTAGCACCATCAGTAACAAATATGTCTGATTTTGAAAATTTTCCAGAGATTGTTATGTCTATAAAAATTATAGACAAATAAACTTATCTTTCTCTAAAAAAGTTTTTTAATTGTCTCATTGGTATTTGAAATTCAGCCAATTTTTCCCAAAGAAAGGGAAACAATCTCAGGACCCTAAGTGTTCCCGTATGACTTCAACGGGAGTCATTCCCAATAATATCCTCTCACATTCTGAGAAATAGTCAGGACTAAGTTCTGGCTTTATATTTGAATTGCTGTATGATTTCAAGTTAATTGTGTTCCCTTTCAACATCAACTTTTTTCATTTTTAAAATGAAATCCTTTAAAGATGAAGATAAAGTAATATAATGAGAAAAATCATAAAGTTTTATATATTTGAAGGGGTCATCGTCTGTCTTAGCTCGGGTTTCCTAGAAGCATAACCTTTGATAACTATCTCTGCACTTGTAATTTTCTGAGAAAATACTCCCAGAAAAATCCTAGTAAGATAGTGAGAGTTCAGGATAGGGCGGAAAAGGATGTCACATGATAGAGCAATTTTAAGCAAGCATCCGTAGAAGAAACTCTAGTATAATTTATTATGTGAATTTGTGTATGTACTTGTAACCAAGGAGCTGGGCTTTGAACCTCCTGCGCGAACACTGGCATCAGAGGCAGATGGAAAGTCCTGAGCACTTCTGAATGTCTGAACTTTCCAGCCAATTTCTGCAATAAACCAAAAACCACCTCCCCCCAATCAAAATGAGTCACAGGTGCATTCTTGAGGAAAAAATCACACAGAAGCCAGGGAAGAGCACACAGAAACTCTGCAAAGAATCCAAGGTGATCTGGACAGTAGCAGACAGTATCCACTACATCACATTTTATTCTTTACCTATTTCACATCATCAACTTCTTCCCTGTTCTTTTGACATCATTATATTGTCAAAGTTTTATTTGTTGTTTTGTTTTTTATACCGATTCACTATTTTTTTAACTGGATATTTTTTATAATTTTTTTAAAGATTTTATTTATTCATTTTAGAGAGGAGAGAGAGAGAAGGGGGGAGGAATGGGAAGCATCAACTCCCATAAGTGCCTTGATCAGGTCAGCCAGGGTTTCAAACCCATGACCTCAGCATTCCAGGTCACCACTTTATCCACTGTGCCACCACAGGTCAGACCTATAGTCAAAGGTTTGTAGGACCTTTATTTAGCTTTTAAAAGTTTTCAATATTTGTTATGTATTTTGATAATCAGAATAAAAGTGTAGTTATATTTGTGGGAATTTGGAATAAAAGAATCAGAAAACTGTTTACAAGAATAAAAAAGATTTTGGAGATTCCAAGAAGTCAAGTGTACCTCCCAACATTAAGTTCATGGTACGTTCTCTCTTCCCTAATACAATAGCATGACACATGCACACATACACACACACACATATTTATTTATTGGTATAATTTTCTTTATATATTTGTTTTATAAATATAACATATATAATTTAATTTATACATATAAAGTGAATATTTTCAGGAATAAAATTAAGTAAAAATGCAGTTACTAATTTCATGTAATATATATTTGATATATGATGGTTCGTTTATATTTTGATCAACTGTTCTACGTTTTAAAATCCAACCCTAAAAGCCCGTAGAAGAAGAAACAGATTCAAAGTTTCCAATCATTAGTCAAATCCCTAATTTAACTGCTTTCTCAAAATATGAATAAAAAACTGTTAGCATAGCCTGACCAGGCAGTGGCGCAGTGGATAGAGCATCAGACTGGGATGTGGAAGACCTAGGTTCGAGACCCAGAGATTGCCAGCTTGAGCGCCGGCCCATCTGGCTTGAGCAAAGAAAGCTTGCCAGCTTGGACCCAAGGTCGCTGGCTCCAACAGGGGGTTGCTCAGTCTGCTGAAGGCCCGCGGTGAAGGCACATGCGAGAAAGCAATCACATGTGAGAAAGCAATCAATGAACAACTATGGTGTCACAATGGCAACGAAAAACTAATGATTGATGCTTCTCATCTCTCTCCGTTCCTGTCTGTCTGTCCCTATTTATCCCTCTCTCTGATTCTCTCTCTTTCCTGTAAAAAAAAAATCCAAACAAACAAAAAACTGTTAGCATATGTTTATCATAATCCAAACTTCAGCCATATTTAATAAAAAGAAGGGTTACTCTTTATTTAAATATCCTTCATAAGACATTCATAAGTAGTCTTTTATTTATTTTTCCATGTGTCCAGCAAAATATGTAAACTGACACAGGGTCTTTCTTCTCCTTACAAGTCCGATGGTAGATTTTTTAGCCTCTCAGGTACATGGTGATACACCCTTTTGTCTATGCTTTACTGCATCAGCAGCTGGTGGATTTTCAGAGGTATACATCTGGATTTTAACTTAAAGGAAGTGAGAGTCCTCCAAGTCAGCTACACTTCAAATCTTAGGCATTTAGCTTAAAATACTAATCCACAGATTGCTATAACAATTTTCTATAACATTTTAGGTAGAAGTTTGGCAAATAATTAACTAGTTTTTCTCCACATGCCATCATCTCTTATATGTATACGTTTGGGGGGATCTGTTGAACAAATGGTGGGTAAATAAAACGAGATGCAACTGTCTCTCGGTTTCACAACAATGAATCATTCAGGAGCAATCTAGGCCTAAACGCCATCAGTGGACGTAGAATGACTTATTCAAAACCAGAGTCTAACAGAATCCAATCCCATCGCAATACCTAGCCAATTCATTTGAAGGTGAACTATGCATCAAGGTAAGGAAATTATTGAATAGCCAAGAAGGACTCCACTCATCAATTCTGATGTAGTTTCACAGCTTGAAACTAAAAGAGCAAGTTATAAGGTACGTATAAAATGAATAGCCTTGGCATCAGAATACTGAGTCCCCATCTCAGTTTCAGTCATTCACAAGTAATATAACTTGAGCAGATTGTCTTTAATATAACTAGCCTGTAAGATGAGGATACATATAATCACTTAAGATTGTTGGGAAGATGAGTGAAGTGCCAAAGACAAAGTGTCTCTGTAATCAAAAGTTCATGTTAACCATGTAATATAATAAATGTGATGGTCTGTGTATACCTAATTTACAGACTCCCTATTAGCTGGTCATGTTAAAACTCAGAAATTATTCTGTCACTTTTCCCCAACATGAACTCATACCCAATATTGGGGTCTATGAAGACTAATGAACACTGAGGCAAAATGCTCAAGATATTTAAAAGAGACCAAATAATATTACTTACCAGCTTTATGAATCCTGGACAAAGTAAATCTATTCTACCACTGTTTTTCCATCTGAAAGATAAAATTGGTGGCCTCAGTTACATATAAGTAACTTTCTAAATTTAATTATCAATTGAGCAATATGTCTACACCTGTGTACACATATTAAAGTTAATTATTTATGTAATTTGAAGAGCAAGAAATTTTTTGTTCTTCCTCATCATCTATCTTCAGCATTGCTATTCAGGGGTTAAATAATCCTTTCAGGCTCTACATTTAGTTTACATATAATTACTGACCATTTTACCAGGTAAAGCTAATTTACAATCATTGCCATATGCAAAAGAGTAGATCTGAGGTAATGAAAAATGGGATGATGGAAGAAAGAATCCCTTTTGGGAAAGGTGGCTTCTAATAGGGAAGTGCTGGCAGATTTTAAAAACTCAGACAGTGACTTTAGACTATGATGGAGTAACTGGTACTGAATCAGTCCTCTTGCCATAAACAATGGCAGTGCTATGCAAAATATATGAATTGACAGTTCGGAGATGTTGCTAACACACTGTACAAGCCTGTGGTCCATGAGAAAAAGGTCCCCGTGAGAGCCCCTGCTGTTGCACTGAAGAAAATTTATAGATTGTAGTGCAAGTGGGTAGAACACATGTAGATTGTTACAGACCTACTGATGTTAGGAGAAATAGAATAGTGTGTAAGGCTGCTGGGGTGGCTGAAATGTGTGGTAACAGATAGCAAGGAAAAGAGATTAGCACCAAGAAGATGCTTCAGAAATTTGTAGAAAGTTGCAAATGCAAAAGGTCAGACTCCATGAGGTTCTTCCAGAAGTACATATTGGGAATCTGTGAGATGACCTGACATTCAGAAGTCACAGTGTTGAAAAATAGCCATTCTGATCAGCCAGAGTAGAGGAGAGACCTCACTGAATATTCTGGGTTTTCAATTAAGATACTAAAGGCCCATAATTAAGGCAAGAGAATAAGTTAACCTTGGACTAAGAACTTCTTTAGATTCACCACAACATGAAGCCTCAAAGGATAAAGCTCAGATACTAGGAAACAAATTGACCACAAGAAGAAAACAACTCTCTTTAAAAAGACCACAAAATCCCAAATCTCAAAAATGGAGCATCGGTGATGTCCTGCGTACAATAAAATAAAATAAGCAGATATGTAAGGGATCAGGAAATAATGACCTAAAATGGGAAGAACTGTAGCAGTAAAAACAAATAAGGAGATAATGGAGATGATGAATTTAGAAGACAAGGACTGTGCAAAATAGCTATTATACACAGATGCTTAAGGATTTGGTAAGTAAAGAGATGAAGAATGTCATTAAAAAACTAAAACTTTTAAAAGAAACAAATGGGAATTTTAGAACAGAAAAGTATAGGATCTGATATAAAAATGTCAACAAATCGGTTTAATAGACTATTTCAAACCGAAGAAGAAGAGAGATCAATGAAACAGACAGATTAAGAGAAACTGCAAACCTAATCTCAGAAAGAAAAATGACTGGAAAAAAAAAAAGAATAAGATTCTAGAGACCGCCTGACCTGTGGTGGCGCAGTGGATAAAGCGTCGGCCTGGGAACACTGAAGTTGCCAGTTCAAAACCCTGCACTGGTCTGGTCAAGGCACATATGGGAGTTGATGCTTCCAGCTCCTCCCCCCTTTCTCTCTTTCTCTCTCTCTCTCTCACTCTGTGTCTCCTCTCTAAAATGAATTAAAAAAAAAAAGATTCTAGAGACCTACGGGTAACTAACTACCAAGTAGCCTTAGATAATTTTAATTATATTACTACAAGGAAGAGATTTGCCTAAAAATATTCAAAACAGGGATGAATTTTGTACAGTCAATGAAAACATATCAATATCTAAAATAAGAAAGTAAATGCAATTGAGTGAAAGAAACACACATCACACAAAACACATATACAAAAAGCATATCACAATCAACTGGTTTAAAATTAATAATAAAAAGAAAGAGGAAATAAATGCAGAGGAAAAAGATATTATATGAAGGAGGAAAAAGTAAATCAATAACAGAATTCTAACTAGAAACAATGCAAGGACATAGGATAATAAAACAGTATCTTTAAATTGTGAAGGAGTAAGAATGCCTTCAAAAATATACCTTGAAATCATTGCCTTCAAAAAGATTCTTCAAAATATCACTTTGCAAAATTAAAGGTGAAATTGAGACACTTTCAGACAAACAAAAGCTGAGAGAATTTTTTCCCAGTAAAACTACAGTATAAAAAAATGTAAAAGAGCCTGACCAGGTGGTGATGCAGTTGATAAAGCATTGGACTGGAATGTGGAGGACCCAAGTTCGAAACTCCGAGATTACCAGCTTTAGCATGGGCTCACCAGCTTGAGCACAGGGTCATTGGCTTGAGCATGGAACCATAGACATGATCTCATGGTCACTGACTTGAGCCAAAGGTCGCTTGCTTGAAATCCAAGGTTGCTGACTTGAGTAAAGGGTCACTCGCTCTGCTGTAGCCCCTGCCCCCGGTCAAGGGTCAAGGCACATAAGAGAAAGCAATCTATGAAGAACTAAGAAGCTGGAATGAAGAACTGATGCTTCTCATCTCTCTCTCTTCTTGTCTGTCCCTCTCGCTAACTCTGTCTCTATAAAAAAAAAATTAAAATTCTCCTTCAGGCTAAAGAAAAAAATGATGGCAGTTAAAAACACATATTTAAACAAAGGAATGAAGAGCTCCAAATATAATAAATATCTTGGTAATGATTTCTTTTCTTTTTGATATCTTTAAAAGATAATTAAGCATATAAAGCCAATATAATAAGGTATTATGACTTATATATGAATAATAAATATATAAAAATACTAACACAAAGAACAGTAAGGAAGAAAAGAAAATGAATGCAGCTTTAAGGTTCTAATCTAGTATTGGTATAACCTTATCTGAAAGTAGGCTGTGATAAAGAAAAAGTACACATTTTTAGACCCTTGAGTAACTAATGAAAATAATTAAACAAAGAGTTTCCATTTAAGTTCTTTACTGGCTTATTTATATCAAGTAAGTTTATAGATGAAGTAAGAACATTAAAGAAAACACTCAATACAAAATAAGGCAGAAAAATAGAAGAAAAGAAAGAAAGAACAGGACATCTAGGAAAAAATAGTAAGATGATAGACTTAAACCCAATAATATCATTAATTACAGTAAATGTAAATGAGTTAAAGCGCTAATTAAACAGCAGACAATATCAGACATGGTAAAAAATATTCAAGTGCATATTTTCTACAAGAACACACTTAAAATAATATACTGTCAACTTAAAAGTAAAATGATAAAAAATATATTATGCAACTGCTAATTCTAAGAAGGTGGACTAGATACAGTGGGGGGATTCAGCCAGTTTGCACAGATTCGGTAGACTAATTTTGATTGAGTTCAGCAAACCAGTTGTTAAAATGGCACGTGCAATCAGAGTTCATGCTAAGGTGGGTGCTTGGTTGGCTGCCCAATGTGGAAATCACAAATTTACATTCCTTAGTTATTTTTAACGTTCATCTGCACAACAGCATATTCTGAGCACCTATAGTAATGTTCATTCTGTCCACAGGTGAAAAATATTGCGAGTGAGGATGCCAATCAAGACGCAATACAGAAATATCTTAAAAACAGTTTTATTGTTTTTATGTCAGGTATGATTTAATATTTTTTATTAATATTTTAAAACTTTCTTATAACAACATCTATCTTTGTGTATCTCTTTTTTTGTTCTTATTTATATATTAAATGCATGAAATAATAAACTACCTTTTGGTATATCATTTTTTTGTACTTAAAATGGTCATTAGGGCAGAGAACCGGTTGTTAAACTATTTGAATCCCACCACTGACTAGATATATCAGTACTTGACAAAAGAGACTGAAGATCAGGGAATATTATCAAAATAAAGGGTATTTCATAATATTAAAAGAGTCAACGCATCAAGATGGCATAAAATACTCCTAAAAAAAAGGATCTCCTAAAAATACCAAACAAAAAATGAACAAAACTAAGAGGGGAAGTAAACAAATCTACAATTATATTATCAGTTTTGGGCATTCTTTTCTCAGAAATTAATGGAATAATAGCTTTAATGTCAGTAAAATATAGAAGAAGTTATCTACTTGATCATAAGAAAGTTTCAGACAAGTTTGCAGATACACATTTTTTTTACATTTACTTTGAACATTTAAGTAAACTGACCATAATCTGACTCATTAAGTAAGACTCAATATACTTTAAATAGTTGAAATCATACAGAGTATAATCTGTGACAATAATGGAAATAATTAGAAATCAGTAACAGGATACCTAAAAAATTCCCCAAAGAGTTGGCAATTAAATATGCAAGTCTGCACAACTCATGGTCAAAGAAGGAAGCACAAAGAAAATTGAAAAATGTTTTTATTCAGTGGAAAAGAAAATACATGTAAAAATTCATAGGAAAAGCAATAATTTAAAAAGTTCTGGCTTTAAATGCTTATAGTATAAAAGAATACAAATTTAAATCTCACATAATTATCAATCATAACACCCCAGATAAAAGAGCAAATTAATTTAAAAAATATTAAAAAAAGGCCTGACCTGTGGTGGCTCAGTGGATAAAGAGTCGACCTGGGAACACTGAGATCGCCAGTTCAAAATCCTGCACTGGTCTGGTCAAGGCACATATGGGAGTTGATGCTTCCAGCTCCTCCCCCCTTTCTCTCTCTCTCTCTCTCTCTCTCTCTCTCTCTCTCTCTGTGTCTCCTCTCTAAAATAAATAAATAAAAAGAAATTTTTAAAAAATCACCCTTCCTAATAACACTGGGAAACAAAATTAAATATATATATATATATATATATATATATATATATATAAAGATAAAAGTAAAAATGAAATAAAAAATAGAAAAAATAATAAAATATAAATTGTTTTTTAAAGTTAAATATAGAAAAACACTAGTTAGACTGATCAAGAACAAAACAGAAAACACAAATTTTCAAATGTACAACATTAAAGAAGTTTCATGACAAGTTCAACAAATATTAAAAGTAAAATAAAGAGATACAATTAATGCCAAAATTTTGACAACTTATGTGAAATGGACAAACTACCTGAGAGCTACAAATTACAAAATTAACACTAGAAAAAACAGAAAATCTAAATAGTTACACAGCTAATAAAAAGTTGTATTTATACTTTAAATTTTCTCAAAAAAGAAACTACATAATTCTAATGGCTTAACAGGTATGTTCTTTCAAACATTTAAGGTAGAAATGATATCAATCTTACACAAACTCAGCAAATGACAGATAATAGACCTCTCCCATTACCTACCTGACTCCAGCATCATGCTGATCCCAAAAGCACACAAGGGCATTATAAGAAAAGGAAACCAGCCTGACGAAGCGGTGGCGCAGTGGATAGAGCGTCAGACTGAGATGTGGAAGACCGAGGTTCGAGACCCTGAGCTTGCCAGCTTGAGCATGGGCCCATCTGGCTTGAGCAAAAGCTCGCCAGCTTGGACCCAAGGTCGCTGGCTCCAGCAAGGGGTTGCTCGATCTGCTGAACGCCCGCTGTCAAGGCACATGTGAGAAAGCAATCAATGAACAACTAAGGTGTTGCGACAGCAACGAAAAACTAAAGATTGATGCTTCTAACCTCTCTCTGTTCCTGTCTGTCTGTCCCTATCTATCCCTCTCTCTGACTCTCTCTCTGTCCTCTGTCCCTGAACAAAATAAAAAAAAAAAAGAAAAGGAAACCATAAACCAATGTCCCTCATAAACAAGAAAACAAATATATTCAACAAAGTTCTAGCTAAAACCCATCAATATATATAAAAAAAGATTATATAAGATGACAAAGTGAATTTTATCTAGGAATTTGAGGTTTGGACTAACATTTGAAAGTCAATCAATATAATTCATAACATTATTAGAACAGAGAAAAACCACATGATCTCTCATGATGCAGCAAACGATTTGATAAAAATCAATATTCCTAAATAAGAAAAACTCTTAGCAACCAAAGAATAAACCAAAAACATTTAAGTTGATAAAGATCATCTACAAAAAACCCTGCAGCTAAGAAAAAATTTAATGGGGAGGAAAATAAAGATTTTTCTTTAAAACCAGAATAATGAAAGAGTTTTCACTAGTACTGCTTCTATTTAACTTTGTACTATATACCTCCTACACAGAGAAAAAAAACAATGAAATAAATAGCAAGAATATGAAGACTTCTGTTTTGAGTCAATATAGTATAGCAGGGACACTGGACTTACTCTCCTGCCCAAAACCACAAATAAACAAACAGAAAATATTAGAAATAATGTTTTTAAGACAACAGGTAACAAAAGAGAGTGATTTCTATGAGATGAGAAACAACGTGATCCCTACCATGTCCCAACTTAACTGACCAGTTACGGAGTCTAGCAGGTGGAGCTGAGAGAGTTCAATGAGAACAAGAAAGCTACAAATTAACCAGACACGGTAGCATAGGAGAAAGCCACAATGAGAGTTCTGGAAATCCACAGAAAGTTATCTTTGAATATTCAGAAGAGTATTGACCTGAGCAATATGTGTGAGGAATCTAATGAAAGTCAATAGAAGAATCATCCAAAAAAAGAGTGAGAGTTAAGGCTGACACAGGAACAAGTATAGTACCTGTTTGCAAACAGCTAAATTGAAAAACCTAAAGGTCACAGCAGCACTTTAGGCAAAGAATTGGAAAAGATACTTGAAAGAAGATATATCAATGACAAGTAAACATGAGAAAAGATGCTGTATAACTTATTAGATAATTACAAGTTTGTTAAAGCCACTATACACAATAGAATAGCTAAAATTAAAAGACTACCATAGCCAATGGTAGCAAAGATGTAGAAAAACTAGAATTCTCATGCACTGATGGACAGAAGTAAAACTTTGGAAGACAGGTTGATAGTTTCTTTAAAAAAAAAAAGTTAAGTAGCCTGACCAGGTGATGGCTCAGTGGATAGAGCATAGGCCTGGGATGCTAAGGACCCAGGTTTGAAACCCCAAGGTCTCTGTCTTGAGCAGGGCTCACCAACTTGAGCACACAGTCGCTGGTTTGGGCATAAGATAACAGAAATGATCCCAACGTTGCTGGCTTGAGCCCAGGGTCACTGGCTTGAGCAAGGGGTCACTGGCTTGGCTGGAGTCCCCTGGTCAAGGTACATAAGAAAAAGCTATCAATGAACAACTAAGGTGCCGCAACTATGAGTTGATGCTTCTCATCCCTTATTTCTCTTCCTTCCTGTCTCTCTGTCCCTCTTTCTTTCTCCCTCTATCTCTCTCTCACTAAGAAAAGAAAGAAAGAACTGTTATGTACGTAGCTATCATATAATTCAGCCATTCTATTTCTATATGTTTATCCAATGAGCACAAAACTTTTGGCTATCAAATATGAGTACACATATGCCCCTCTATTTGCAATAGTATAAGTGATAAATAGGCCAAATGTTCATCAGCACGTGAATGGATAAACAAAATCTAGTTAATTCATATAATAAAATACTACCCAGCAGTAAAATAAACTACTGTGCAAAATAAACTTTTGATAAACACAATAACACGAATGAATGACAAATGATTACAGTAGTAAAGAAATCAGACAGAAAACAATACATTCTGTATAATTACTTTTATATAAATTTTTAGAAAATGCAAACTAATTCATAATGACAATAAACATACTGCTGGAGGGAAAAAAGCAAGAGAATACAAAAAGGTAGGAGGTAATTTGGGGTGCAATGGATATGTTCACAGTCTTGATTGTAGTAATGGTTTCATGGGTGTAAACACTGTCAAAACTTAGGGTAAGAGGCCCAGGCCAGTTGGTTCAATGGTAGAGCATTGGCCTGGTGTGTGGAAGTCCTGGGTTCGATTCCCAGCCAGAGCACACAAGAGGAACACCCATCTGCTTCTCCACCCTTCCATCTCTCCTTTCTCTCCATCTCTCTCTTCCCTTCCCAAAGTCAAGGCTTCATTGGAGCAAAATTGGCCCAGGCACTGAGAATGACTCCATGGCCTCTGCATCAGGCACTAGAATGGCTCCAGATGCAATCGAGCAACACCCTAGATGGGAAGAGCATCATCCCCTGGTGGGCATACCAGATGGATCCTGGTCGGGTACATGTGGGAGTCTGTCTCTCTGCCTCCCCGCTTCTCACTTCAAAAACAATAAGATACGAAAAAAAAATTTGCAACTTTAGAATAGGCAAATATTTCTTAGAACACAATAAGAACTAATAGTAAATGAGAAAATATTAAATTGGATTTCATTTAAAGACACAGTAAGTTAATTTTTTTTTTTAACAGAGACAGAGAGAGAGAGTCAGAGAGAGGGATAGATAGGGACAGACAGACAGGAACGGAGAGATGAGAAGCATCAATCATCAGTTTCTCGTTGTGGCACTTTAGTTGTTCATTGATTGCTTTCTCATATGTGCCTTGACCATGGGGTTACAGCAGACAGAGTAATCCCTTGCTCAAGTCAGCGACCTTGGGTCCAAGCTGGTAAGCCTTGCTCAAACCAGCTGAGCCCGTGCTCAAGCTGATGACCTTGGGGTCTTCAACCTGGGTCCTCCGCATCCCAGTCCGATGCTCTATCCACTGAGCTACCGCCTGGTCACGCAAAACACAGTAAGCTAAATTTTTAAAAACCCAGGTTACTTGAAGAAAATATTGGAAATACAAGACTTTTTATCCTACAACTTGATAATAACAGTACAACAATCCCACAAGGTGGCAAAACACTGTAAGCATGCACTTTAAAAAAGAAGATAAAATACTGGCTAAAAAAAAACAAATGAAAAAAATTTCAACTCTATTAGTAATTAGGGAAATAAATTTAAATCACAAGAAAGTACCAAAATATCCTAGAATAACTAAAATTAAAAGTCTGGCAAAACCAAGTGTTGATTTACATGTACAGAAACTGGAATTGTCATATAAAGCTGATATGATTTAAAATGTTACCATGGAGAACATTTAGTCATTTCTTAAAAAATTAAGGATATTCTTACCAAATGACTTGGCAATGGCAATCCTAGATATTTACCCACAACAAATGAAATATTATGTTCACACAGAAAGTACAGAAATGTTCATAGTCACTTTATTCAAAATAGCCATAAAGTAGAAACAACTAGATATCTATCATCTGTGAATGCACAACCAGATTAGGGTATTTATGGCATATGTAAACAATATACAACTAAGCTAGAAAATACACTACTCAAAACTACAGCATGAGACACATAATTATGCAAGATGCAAAAGGGCACATTCTCCATCATTTTATTTATATAAATTTACAGAATTATCAAAATTAATTAATTGTAATAGAAATCATATCAGTTTACCTGGAGTGAGTGTTTGAGCAGACTGACTGAAAAACTATGTGAGGAAATACACTGGGGTGATAGCAGTACTGTATTTGGTTGGTAGAATGGTTTTATGGGTGTATATTTTTAATAAACTTTTCAGAGTTTACATATAAATGAAAAGTTTTCTTGTGTATAAAATACCCCCATGAACTTTATGTAAAATTTGAAAAACATTTATACTGAAGATAGACGTGATAATATATTGTGTCAAATGACATAGATGACAATCTCACCTATATATCTTAAAATTTTCAAAACTGACTTAAAGTTTTTCCACATGACCATATAAATATTTAAAGGAGTTCCATCCCATCCACACAACCCCAACTTCTTATCACCTCTGCCACACTTAATCATTTCTAGCAGAGTCAAATAGGAGAGATGTGGAGAGTAATAGAACAAATTCTATAGCATACTGTATAATTGAAATGGACCATAGTCACTAATATTAAACATAGTGAATCATTCTAACAGATATATGCTCAGCAAACAATGAAAAATTATGTGCCAGGAAAGCTAATGCTGGTTTTAAATTGAACAAAAATGAAGTGAAATGGAACCTCTCTTGTTATTCATGAAGGTCAATTTAATGTGATTACTTTTTCCCAGCATCACAGTTTTGTGATTACTGTTGTATACCTGAGTGCTATTTTACAGCATAATAAGAGAATAACAAAATAAAAGAACAAGCTGGTGATTATTTTGCTTAGAGCTGAGCCTAAATAGCCCCCCAAACCAGCATCAATTTACACATGCTACTGGTTGCAATGAAAACAAGTTCTAATGCATCAAAAGTCAAAGGGAACATGAGACACTCAACAATTACACTTTAGTTTAGCAACTTGAAGGGAAAATAACGCACAAGCAGGAGTTAGTCTTTGATGATATTTAAATTTCTCAAAACTAACTACACTCATGGATGGCCACCTTTTCTATAATCTTTACCTTCTTTTAAATTCCTTTTTATTTTATTCATTTTAGAGAGGAGACACAAAGTGAGAGAGAGAGAGAGAGAGAGAGAGAGAGAGAGAGAGAAAGGGGGGAGGAGCTGGAAGCATCAACTAGCATATGTGCCTTGACCAGATCAGTGCAGGGTTTTGAACTGGCGACCTCAGTGTTCCCAGGTCGATGCTTTATCCACTGCGCCACCACAGGTCAGGCAATCTTTACCTTTAATACAATCTACTTTGTAGTCTGGAAGAGGATACCCTGAAATTAGATTATTATTACATGGTAAGGATGAATGTTAACATTGCAACTTGATGAACATTTTCAAAAAAATATCTGAAATCCCAAATAGAGAAACCTATATAAAAGTTAATTAAGATATGCCTAAATGATTCCATTAACAACACTAAGGAAAATAATGTTTGGATGGCAATAAACTGTTAGGTAAATAAAAATTTCCCTTACATTTAGCTTTATCAGGGGTCTCTACAGATTCTATCAACAAGTTTACTATTTTCTCCTATAAAATTTATCTAATTTCTGTGCTTATCATATTTTTAATTTTGCTAAAATCCCAAAGAGACAAATTAGTAAGGTGGCAGAGCCTGGCTGAGTGCCTTCATTAGCTCAGCGCTAATAACTTCTTTCAGCACCACGGATAGCGCCTGACATCACAACTCAAGCTTATCCAAAAGCTAATTATTTTCCCTGTTATAAAACAAAGGTTCTATATCAAAGGCCCATAATGCGACACAGTACACCCTCTAGATGCACTGATTTGCAAAATAAACCCACTGTGCCAGGGAGGAATTTAAGCAGAAATTACAACCAATTGCAATTATACTTGCAATGGCAAACTATCTGAATGATTGTCAGTTATTCGTGGCAAGATGGGACCCATGCCGCTCTGAGAGATCAGGAAAAAGGCAGAATTCTCATCTCTCACAGTAATCAACATATATTTTCTCCTGTTCTTTCAAATAATAGATTCTATTATCACTTAAACTATAAATATTTAAATCATAGCATTGGGAAAAAAAGACCTAAGGCTCCCTGGCAAAATAAAGAAAGTAATATTTACAAACACACACACACACACACACGCATGCATGTACACACGTACACATCTGCATACACTCTTATTTATTTTAGGTAGTGAATGCTATTGTACATTTTCTCCTTTGAATTGATAGGTCCTCTCAAACAAATGCAAAATGTCTACTTCAGCTCAATTACAAAACTACAAGTACTTTTTTCCCAGAGGTCACAAAGTCTATTCTTCAGATTACACATCCTCAGAGATTCAGGAGAGAGTTGGAAAACAGATCAAAGTGTATCGAACTGAAAATTACACTCAGGTGCTAACTAGTACCCCACAGAATTTCCCATGGACCTATCTATGTCTACAATATTTCAAAAACAAAGTAAACTTGAAGGAAAAAAAAAAGTTTCACTTCTTCCTTTCTAAAAGCAGAAGCTGTCCATTTGGAGCAATGTTTGTGTATTTTGCTTTCCTTGGAGTGAGCTCTTTAGAGATCTCTCCAACTTCAGCTCACATTGAAAAGAAAAGTAGAAAAGAAACATGATGTAGACAAGGCCCATCAGAAAAACAAAATGCAAACTAGGAACCTCTGAATCATTACAGATAATTAAAAGTAGTCTCCACACCTGACTAGATACATTTTAGTGATGTAAAACACTTCATTTCCCTTTTTTTCTATTTTATCTTATCGTGTAATCATAGTTGCCTCTTCTTGCTCCATCTCGCACACACCTGTTATTTCCACTCCTTTATTTAAGAGGAAAGAAAATTCAAGTAGATGGACTATCATTTGTAATTCTGTCCTGTACGTCTTCGAACTTGGCCTATGGAACCATTTCCCATATTAATATCTGCTGTTTGTTTTTCTCACCACATTCTCTCCCCCTTTCATTACCCTTGGTTTGTTTCCTAGGTTTTTATCTCAAAATCTTTTGCTATATGCCAGGCAGAAGTATGCCCCTTGAGTTCATTTGTTATTCTAGTCTCATACACCTTATTGAGTTATTTTCTTTGCTGCAATCAGTCTTTAAATACAATCCAGTAAAGATACAGCAATGATTTTTGACAACCTGACCTTTCCCTGCTTTCTTACACTTGTTTAATTAGGTACTTTGTGCAGCTGTGACTTGATCTTTACAGTTTTCCTTTGGAAAAAAGAAAGATATGTTGTTTAAATAAGGTCATATTTGGCAGATTTTCTAGTTACTTCAGGAGCTGACATTGGAGACTTGGAAGCCTGAGGATCTAAAGAATGTTATACTGTTTTTCTGAAACATCATAATAATAATGGGAAAAAAATCTGATTTGGAAAGACCACTTGACACTAAGTTAAGAGATTTGGAGCTCTTCACTTGTGGGTTGACAGCTTAAAGTGACTGCAAATCATCCTCTGGATGTGATCATTTTGGGGCCATATACAATGAAGTGACAGGGCAAAGCTCAGGTTCTAATAGGAAAGAAATTCCACATCAAGAAGCTCAAAAACAAAGCTCTTGAGCTAATTCCAAGTGAAAACTCAGCAGACAAGTTTATAGTGATTAGATATAAGGTGTGTTTACTTGCTTTATTGAAACTAGTGGAAAAATACAGCCTAAGGTTACCTCATCAGTGTTAGGAAGCAGTGTAGTGACACATAGAAGGCCTGGCAGAACTACAACTGAATCTAACATAAAGATTCTGAGTTCAAGTTCAAAACTGTCAACAATTCTTATTGTGATCTCATGGGAATCATTTCACCATCTTGGTTTTAACTTTTACTCATGCAATTATAACTAGCGATGTTTAGTCAATAATCATGGTTAAATATGTTGTGATATTCAACCCTCTTCTCAGATTTGGAACTCTTATTACTATCCCCTTTGAATTGATGAGGTTTCGTAATTTGTCCAAAGTAAGATAACTGGAAAGTGACAAAACTGTGATTTAGAGCCAGTTCTGCTGATCAAAAATCTTCTGTTTCTCTTTTCCTATTATACAGTGATTCTGCTGAGTGAGGAATTTTGTTTAAAGATACATGTTTCCTAGATAATTTAAAATATGGGTTTATTTTATTATATTACCCAAGCAACACAGGGTCAGGACCTTTAAATCAGACCCACAGTAATATCCCTCTGTGGTTATGTGGGAACTCATCTTTCCAGTCATATGACGACTGTTTTTCTTTGTTGTATAAGATATATGTTGAAATAAATTATTTTAAAGGTAACGTTTATTTATTTATTTTTTACAGGGACAGAGAGAGAGTCAGAGAGAGGGATAGATAGGGACAGACAGACAGGAACGGAGAGAGGTGAGAAGCATCAATCATCAGCTTTTCATTGCTATTGCACACCTTAGTTGTTCATTGATTGCTTTCTCACATGTGCCTTGACCACGGGCCCAGCAACCCCTTGCTGGAGCCAGTGACCTTGGGTCCAAGCTGGCGAGCTTTTTGGTCAAGCCAGATGGGCCCGCGCTCAAGCTGGCGACCTGGGGGTCTCGAACCTGGGTCTTCCGCATCCCAGTCCGACACTCTATCCACTGCGCCACCGCCTGGTCAGGCTTGAAATCATTTTTGAAAGAAAAGCTCCCTTGTACTTTTTGCTTCAGAAAGGTATGTTTGCTCAGAGTAGAATAACTCTATATCATGATCCAGAAAATACTGATGATCCAGGAGAATCAATTCAATTTGATTTAATTCAATTCAGTAAGTACTTTTACTGCATGCTTATCTGGTAATCAATTCAATGACAGAATCTATGGAACATACAGAAAAAAAGATGTGATGGTTTCTGCCTTCCAGAAATGTAATATTTCATTGTAATAATATGATACTGACATTTGCCACATCTCAATAAAACTATAGATGGTTACTGATTATGTTCCAAAAGGAGTTATCCTGTTATGCAATTTTAAAGCAAAAAGAATGAAATAGTAGGTGAATTGGTCACGGGACAATATTTGGAGAAGCTAGAGTTCAATATGTGACCTGAATCATGAATAAAATATGGCTAGAGAGAGATATGAGAGAAAGTAATTTCAGTAAGTATTAAAGATTCTGAAGTGGGGCTTTACATAGAGTTCACAAAGAACAGGCAGGAAAGAGCCTCCCCTAAAGAGAAAGGTATACGGTATTTGGAAAAGCAGGGGTGAGAAGATTCAGTGAGTTTTGCTGCCATTCACAGCAGCTTTATCAAGTTAGTTAAACTATCAAAGTATAAATTAACACATGCACATATTTCTTACATCTTAGTTTTTATAATTATAATAGGATTGAGTCTTATTTTGTTTTGTAATTACAAATATCCATGGCTTTTCATAATAAACTATAATATATTTCCACAATGAACTTGTGAATATAAGGCTGTAAAAAAAAAGATAAAATATCTTCATCAAAATTAGAAAGTACTTCCAAGACATATTTTTAAATAGAGGAGAAGGGGGATGATGAAGATCAGAATTTAAAGTGTGCTAACTTCTGTATATCTATGAGGGAAGCCCACAATGCCTGTGTAAACAAATGATAGAAAAATAAATCAAATCTAATAAAAAGGGATTAGTAAAATTATATATACATAACACTGAGATATAGATAACAAGACAGCAAATCCCAGAGGAAAGGGGGTAGGTAGTTGGGGGGGGAGAGGTGTAAATAGGGACATGGGGGTGGGGGTGAGGGTGTTATATTCAGTGGAACACTTGAATCCATGTTAAAAAAATAAATTAAAATTAATTTTTTTTTAAAAAAAGGTTATCTATGGGCCAGGGAGGCAACAGGGTAGAGGGATGGGCACAAAAGAAAACAATACTTTTATAATAAATGTACCTTGTCCCATAGTTTTTTATTTTAACTTGGAAATACATAAATATTTTACAATTCAAAATAAAGTTAAATTTAAAGACAGAAAAAACAAACAAACATACTTAAACAAAAGAACCAAAGCACTTATGTTTGTTGCATTGTAACAGAGAAATAAATTTTACCTTCAGTGATTTTATAACACATAATTTTTATTTTATCCTTGATTGTATATATTCTAGGAGAAAAATAAATAAAATAATCTTTAAATCAGTAGTTCTTAACCTTTTTTGAGGTACCGAACCCACCAGTTTCATATGCACATTCACCGAACCCTTCTTTAGTGATAAATAAAATATAATTTTTTTTTCAAAATTCAAGACATAGGTATATGTTATTTTAGTGGTGAACAAAATGAGCCGTGCATGAACATCACCCTGCTCAAATAACAAAACCAACAAAGTGCATGAACTCACAACAAATTACGGTATTACTTTATTCTGGCCTCCACGGCAGAGGCTTCTCTGAACCCCTGAGACCGACTCATTGAACCCCTAGGGTTCGATAGAACCCAGGTTAAGAACCACTGCTTTAAACCATATTCAGTACTGTCATTAGCAGTAATAGTAATACTGTTTTTTTTAAATGGTAATACATACATATGCATACATATATACATGCAAATAAGTGATAATGAAAATTTTGTTAAGAATAAAGATTGTCAGCATAATAGATATAAGTATAACATCAAAGATGTTATATAAAAATCCTCAATTTAAAATTTGAATTGAGAATATCATATGTCATGATTATTTCTCTTAAGCAATTCCTAGTTCTGTCTACATAAATGCATAGGAACAATGACAACAGGGAACAGAGAACCAAGATAGATAAAACAGAATTAATTATATTTTGAAACTGTGCTACTATACAGGATAAATAAATCAATGCCATTTTTGAAATATAAATCTCAATTATAGAATAAAAGAAATTTAAAAGATATAATATGCAATATGTAGACCTTATTTATATCCTAAGTCAAACATATCAGTTAGAAAATTGGAGTATACATAGGGTATTAGATAATACTTCATAATATTAAGAAAATCCCCAGTTCTGTAATTCATAAAAGTATAGCAAATTGTTTACAAAAGAAATGACTTGCCTGACCAGGAGGTGGCGCAGCAGATAGAGCGTTGGACTGGGATGCGGAAGACCTCGGTTCAAGACCCCGAACTCACCAGCTTGAGCATGGGCCCATCTGGCTTGAGCAAAAAGCTCGCCAGCTTGGACCCAAGGTTGCTGGTCCCAGCAAGGGGTTACTAGGTCTGCTGAAGGCCCGCGGTCAAGGCACATGTGAGAAAGTAATCAATGAACAACTATGGTGTCGCAACGACAACGAAAAACTAATGATTGATGCTTCTCGCCTCCCTCCGTTCCTGTCTGTCTGTCCCTATCTATCCCTCTCTCTGACTCTCTCTCTCTGTTCCTGTAAACAAAACAAAACAAACAAACAAACAAAAAAGAAATGACTTAAAGAAGCTGAGACTTTAAATGTTGTAAAATTGGCAAAATATCATAGTAACATTTGAGAGCGAATTATGGGTTTATTAAGGTTCATTATACTACAATCTGTACTTTGGTGCATATTTAAAAATTTCCATAATAAACATAGAAAAAAAGAAGAACAAAAAGACAATTAACTCTTACCCTGACTATGATCAATTTCAGAGGATGACGGGGGAGAACTTTCTGTGAGGAGTGTCCTTCCACACACTTTCTCAGATTTTTTCTATGTCATCATCAAGCCTTAAGTGACTCAATTAATGTATTTAGTATGAAATAAAATAAGAACTTAAATATTTACTACAGGTTGAAAGTATACATGCTAATGATAACTTGTTAGACAACACAGAAATCTCTCTTTGCCTTCATAGAGCTCATAGCTTCTGAGAAAGAAAATGACAGAGAAGGAACAGCAAACAGATAAAATCACAGCAGATAATTACCACGAAGAAAATCAACAAAGAGGTAATATAAACCATCAAGGAGTTAATACAAACAGTGCAGAAAGAGAGGTAAAATTTTAGGACTGTGAAGAAAGAGCCTCCATGTGGCTCATGTTGAAGTTCTGACCTAAAGAATGTCAAGGAAGAATGAGAAAAACAAAAGGTTTCCACGCAAAGGATCAACAGACGCTGCGGAAGGCAGAAATCTGAAATAGTCGCCCCCACCCTAGATTCCAGTCCTCTGTCATACACCTTCCCCCAGTTATTCAATCAACACTGATCTAGGTACTGCTGTGAAGGGATTTTTGCAGATGTAACTCATGTTCCAAATCAGTTGAACTTAAAGTAGAGAGATTACCTAGATGGGCTTGACTTAATCACATGAGCCCTTTAAAAGAAAATGACTGGTGGCAGAAGAGGGATGCTGATGATTTTGAAACACAAGAATGATTTGATACACTGCTGTTGGCTTAAAGATAAAGGTGACCATGTGGCCAGGAATGTAGATGGCAAATGCAAGCTAATAGCAACACTTGATTGATAGCCAGGAAGTAAATAGAAACCTTAATCCTAGAAACACAAGGAACTGATTTCTGTCAACAAGATTGAGCATGGAAGCGGGTTTGTTTTATTTGTTTTTTACCAGAGGTTCCAGAATTTTGCTCAGTCTGGGTGACACCTTGATTTTAGCCTTCTGGTACACTGAGCAGAGAACCCAGCCATAATGTGTCAGACTTCTGACCTACAGGAGTGAGTCCCTTCCTTACACATTCAAAAGGATGCTCTCCATAGGAGGTGTTTTGGTGGTGAGAAACGAAACAGTCTTACCTTTAGAAAAATTGACTCATAACAATATGAATGGCACATATGTCAAAGAAGATATCTGGGGCAGGAGAGTACTTTAGGTCCCATTTCAATGGTGCAAATAATTTGGGACTCGTCAATTCAGAAAATGAGAGTTTGAATGCAATAATTACTGTGTACGTAGATTTAGTAGAGCTCAGTTAGGTGTGAGGGTGATGATGAATAAAAAGTTAAGAGTTAATGGTGCGGCATCTTGAACTTTGTCAGGAAGTTTGTGATGCTGAAAATGACAAACTAAGAAGGGACTTGAAGTGGGAGGACAATAATTTGGGTCACATGCAAATATAACAAGATGCACAGCAGTTAATGGGTGAAAATGCTTGATGTAAACTGAAGAGAGATTCTGAACTGCGGTAAAATGGATGGCAGTCATTTAAATAAAATTAATGGATGAATTTGTGAAGAGGAAAAAAGTAAGAAATCAGTATGTCTTCCTAACTGTGTATTCCCTGACTTACGTTGGTAGCTTGAGTCTGGCCATATTCAGTATTTAAGCCATGAACATCAGCTTCTCCACAACTACCCACAAAGAACCAAGTTGTTAAACATTTACTGACACACTACTGAATATAGAAGTCAGAGACTTAAGTAGAGCCAGGTCCAAAGTAATTTAAAAATATCTAAGGTAGTTAATTGCCACAGAAAAAAACTTCTGTGAAAAATGTGTCTTCTGTATAAATTGCTCAAGAGGTCCAAAAAGTATGGGTGACTTTGGTGCTATGAATTTGTCATTAACCCAAGAGCATTTTTAATACAGTACTTGCCAACTTGCAAGGAACCAAGCAAAGATTATTTTCTGAGAAAACAGATCCTAATTAGCATACTATGATCTCAACACAAATGACAAATTATTTGCTGGGATAAGAATCAGAAGACATGAGTCCTTTCCATTGGTACTATTGCTTTACCTCTCTGAGCCTCACTTTCTCATTTGTAAAATCAGGGGCTTGGACTAAGCCTTCTGTAAGGCCTATTCCAGCTCTGTTAGTTGAGAACTGATGTTCCAAGATACCCAAGAAATCAGTTAAAACAAAAGGAATAAAACTCACACCCACTTCAGCCCCCTTCAACCACACTTCTATAATTGCATCCTTTTCCCCATGAACTCTATATCAGGAGCCATCTCTTCTAGGAATTAAACACATGCATCATTTCACAATTGGTACAGGTATTATTTAAAAGAGAAATGAGACAATCAATGGAGGCTGATTAATGTGCTGTCTCAGCAGTGGGGAGAAGATTGTATTAAGCAAAGCTACCCCTCCCACTTCATGCTTTCAGCCAAAATCATTCAGGCAGTGATTTCAAGACAATGAAGTGACTCCTTACTCTAGGTTAAAACAAAACGTTATTTTTCATGCTAAATTTTTCAATTCCTTTCCAATAATTTTTATCAAATATCCAGAAAAAAACACTTAGCTCTTTTATCTCTTTTAGGGTCTTCATGAATAACTTGTGATTATGAAATCTCCTTGGGAACTTATTGATTGGGCAGGTTTTTCCTGAATGTCTGACATTCACCAGCTTGCTCCGCCACTAAAACTGAAGCCTGAGGGTTGCCTCAGCGTTCTGGCCCAGGAGGTGTGCCAATATCTGTGATGGAAACTGCAGAGGGGACTGGAAACCAAATAAGGCTTTCAGGTTCACTGAGGGCGAACATGGGCTGCTGGGAAATCTGATTCCTCACAGTGGAGCAGGCACATGGAACAGCTGCTTCTACATCAGGTGGGAGGGGAGGGATGAGGATTTAGGAGTTTTGGGTAAGTTTCTGTCTCTAACTTCAATGTCTGGTAATATCAATGCCAGAGTAGGAAACACATGAGAATATAAGATTAGTAGACCAGAGAGTGCAGATGAGAACAGTAGGAGGAGGTGGGACAGGAAAGATACTGAGTAATACTTTGGAAATCCTGACTCTTGCTCACAATGACATGCCACCATGCCCTACAATGACATCTCTGAAGAACTTGTTTATGTTGATACAGAAATCAACAAGGTGTTTTTTCTCAGAATGATAGATTTATTGAGTAGTGAGATGTGCAGCCCATATAACCCCAAAAGTGGATGAAATCCCCCAAGGATATGTCAATTGAGTAAACAAGAGAAATAATAAAATTAAAATCTCAGGAATGACATCTTACTTAGGGAAAGGATAAACTGAGTTGGTAGAGACATTTGATATGTGTAGTGGTCAGACAGGCCAGCAGAGCACCAGATGAATATGTCATCAAGAAGAAAAGATGAAGCCCTAGCCAGGTGGTTCAGTGGATAAAGTGCGGTCCCGGCATGCTGAGCTCACAGGTTTGACCCCCAGAAGGACACATATGAGAAGCAATCAATGAGTGCACAACTAAATAGAACTAAGAACACCACCGACTTGATCCTTCTCTCTCTCACTCACTCTCCCTTGCCCTCTTCCTCTCTCAAATCAATTTAAAAAATAAATTAACAATAAGAGGAAAAATATGAGGTACTGTTACAGTGTCAAGAGTCACTAAAGGGTCAAGAAGATAGATCAATGGATGTGAAATTAGAAAATACTGGTAAACTTGGAAAGAAAACTTTTAGTTGAGTCTCGGTTTGTTGGAAGAGGGGAGTGAAAACCTGAAGTAGACAAAGTTTGGGGAGGTGGTGGTGGCTTCCAAGGAAATACTAATTGAAACGGGTTGCTGGAGGGGAATACAGGATGAAAGAGGATTTTCTGTTTATTCATCTGCTTTTATAAAGGAGAATGTTGCATGACTACATGCTATGGACATAGTAGAATAAAAATATAGAAAGGGAAGTAGTTTAATAAAGTGGTATATTACAGGACATTTATGGCTGAAAGGAAGTCCAATTTTATAGGATGTGAAGTTTCCAGGAACAAGTTGCAATGGGACATGGATTTAGTATTAATCATAATCTTTGAATTGGAGCAAAGATGATTGAGTGATGCTACGACCATGACATGGTATTTGTAATCACTAAAGAAATTTATTTCCTAAGAATAATATGCAGGCATGACATGTCCTGGTTTATAAATATGATTCCTCCTTATTAGAGATGTTCAAGCAAGGAACAATCCTCTTTTGGAGAAGCAATTTGGACCAGATGACATCTAAGAAACTCCAAAACTATATCTAAAACTATTTGTAATTATCTACAATTGATAACTCTCTTAATTGACCTATAAAAATAATAGCATTTTTTTATCTATAGTTTTAACAAAAGGTTCTTGACCACCTACTGTGTGATGGGCACTATTTTACATATTGGGGATACAGCAATGGAACAGGAGATACTTCTTTTTTCTCAAATTGATTAAAATTGAGAAGATATAGAAAACAAACAAGTGTAACATATAATGTTAGAAAGTGCACGAGATGACTAGGGCTACCATTACAAAATACCACAGGCAGGGTCGCTTAAATAACAGAAATTTTCAAAATTCTGGAGGCTGAAAGTCCAAGATCAAGGTGCCAACAGGATTTTTTTCTGGTGAGACCCCCTTCCCTGTCTGGCACTTGAGACCTTTTAATTACGTCTTCATGTGGCCTTCTCTCTTGGGATAAGGAAGAGTGATTGCTGGTGCCTGTTCCTCTTACCGTAAGAACAACAGTCCTACTGAATTAGAGCCCCATCCTTAGGACCTCAGAGAACCTTAACTGACTTCTTGAAGGCCCTGTCTCCAAATATAGTCAGTTATATTGGAGGTTAGGGCTTCAACACACAAATTTTGAGGACACACAATTCAGTGCATAACAGATGGTGATATTTATTATAAAAAAATATAGTAAAGAGAGAGAGAATAATAGAAGAGGTGCTATTTACATAGCATAGCCACACCTGCACACACACAGAGACACACAACAACAACAAAACTCTCTGAGGCAGTAATTTTTAGTAGAATCTGAATGATGTAAGCAAGACAGCTAAAAAGGCACATTCCAATCAGAGAAAAACGAAATGGTTCTGAAGAAGCTGGAAACTTGCTTTACTTAATGGACATATAGAAGCCCAAGACAGTTAGAGCAAAGCAAGTTTTATGAGGGAGATCTAAATAATTATATGAGCTTGATATATATATTTCATATATATCTGAGTTTCTAAAATATATAGTTTCTAGATCACACACTAGGTACTGGGGATATAAACTGAATAAAACAATCTGCATGCTAAAAGACCTCTGGAGAGAGACCCAATATGACAGTACAATGATAAAGTCATGTAGTCTTTTGGTCTAAATAGAATCTGGCAGGTGTTTCCATCTGACCGCTGATCTATGTAAAGTTAAGCTAGAGGGAGACTGTTCCAGTAGAGTCTTTGCTACTCTGCCACTGTGTGAGTTTGAGCAAGTTGCTTAATGTTTCTAAAATGGTTTCTGTACTAATAGATTAGCATTGGAGACAGCAGTATGGAATAGGCAAACAAACAGCAGACAAAGACTGAGAAAGTCTGAATAAAGCATATTTAATTTATAAGAACATAGTAATATTGGCTGGTTGTGACATATGCCAGGCTGGTGCAATATTTTCATAATAGGACCGATTAGGTGTGCAGGATATAGAAGCTCTGTGTACTATCTTCAAAATAATTATGTAAGTCTAAAATTAAAAGTTTAGTTTTTTAAAAAAGTAAAAAGCATAATTTTCAAATCCAAGATATTGGAAAACTTAACATAAGGGCTTATGGAAATATTGGTTCAGCACCTCTAATTGTGTTTTCCATGACACACCAGTCACGTAAGATGCCTTCGTCAGAAAAACAACACAATGTTTCTTTGGTTAAATAATTTTGAGATGGGCAGCAGGTTCCAAGAGTCTTTGGAGAATCACAAAGCACATTAATTAGAATATAAAAAATTCCAAGAAACCTTATAGAAAACAATTTAATACTGTTTACCACAGCATTCCCCTAATTTATTGAAACTTCACAAAATTTTTCATCCATATCGTCTCACATCTATGGAAATAGCATTCCCAGATCATGTCTGTTGTACTTGTAGGTACATTATTGGAATCGATAATGAGGTGCATACAGAGGAATTCTGTGATATTCTTGAGTTTTAAGCTGGGTAGAAGGACATATGGTAAAAAACAAAATTGGGGGATAGTTAATCTGTCAAAGAAAAGACTTTTCTAAAATATATAAATATACGCTATCAGAACTTGGAAGAATTGTTATGTTGAACTCAATTGATGTGGCTGAAGATAGTGGACCTAATCTGAACAGTGAGAAATCGCACACATGCAAGTAGACAGAAATGTGGCTTCGATGTAAAGAGAACTCTTCTTCTAAAAATTAGACCTGTTCAGGAATATATCTGGCAGGCCCTGAACTTTTAGTCACAAAAGTTGTTTAAGATTAAGGTAAGGTATGAAGGGACAATGTCCAGAAGTAAACTAGATTAGAGGGGAGACGACCTTCAAGACCTTGCCCAATTTTATGGTTCAATTTATGTGTTCATCCATTCACAAAATGGAGCCAGTTATGTGACCAGCACAGTGTTAAGTTTTTGGTATAAATCGCTGACTGCTATGTTTCCTCCCCCTGATTATAGTCTAATGGGAACTAAGGAGAAAGCAAGTGCTGTGAAAATATAAATGTTGTCCCTAATAGGGACCATACAAGGGATTGGGAAGTTGGCCAGGAAAAGCATAATCTAATAATAACTGTACACACTGAGCACATCGTAAACTGAGCCACTTAATTCTCAATGCATAAGACAGACTCTATTATTATCATCCTATTTTTCACTAGAATATACTAGGCAACATAAGTCTTAGAAGACTCAGTCATTTAGTACCAGGTGGTCTGTTTCTAAGCTTGAACTCTTAACCACTATGCCCTATTGTCCAAATTAAGACTTGAAGAATTGAGTTGTCAAGAAATGTGTGTGTGTGTGTGTGTGTGTGCGCGCGCGTGTGTGTGTGTGTGTGTGTGTGTGTGTGTGTTTAGCCTGTAGCAGAAAAAGGGAGGGGGAAGAAAATCAAAAGATTTGAAAGTCAAAGGGATTATCATGTTCAATATCTGAGAATTCTGAATAACGAGAAAGCATTGGGTAATTTTGAAGTAGTTTTGAAGGTTTTAATCTTTTCCCAGACTAAAATCTAAATTTCCTGGCATTAGCAAAAAAACAAACAAACCAAAAAGGTTTCTTTTCCCTTTTATTTCCCCTATTTTCACCCAAACATACACCTCCTCTACACACACACACACACACACACACACACACACACACACAAGAACACATACAGCCCAGGGGATTTAATTTGGAAAACTAAAATGTGGTACCAATTCCCTTTAAAATGATAAAATCGTATCTCCACAGGGCTCACATCCCGTTTCCCTCCCTTCTATTTGTTTTCCTATGTACCTAGGAAAAGAAATTTCGCAAAGCAATTTAGAAAAGAAATGTAAATATTCCATCAATTCCACTTAGTTGTTTCAGATTTGTGCAGCAGATAGAAACTCGCGAGAGGGCCTGCCTGCGGGGCCAGCCCCATGGTGCTGGTGGCACAGCTGGCAACACCTGCAAATTCCCCATGTTCTCTGACTGCTGAAATGCATTTTTGAAAATAATTGAGTTCGTCCAGCAGTCAGGAAACTGGATACCACTCAAACCTGTAAGACTCCCTAGCAGACTGAGATTCTGAGTTTATACGACCATGAATCCCACCACCTGAATGAAAACATTCTGCGTCCGGGCAGGTTGTCGCTTTGGGGACATGGAGCAAATGCCCAGAGGGCTTGCCACTGATAGAGGTCCTGGAAGGTGGCATTGGGAGAAAGTGTCTGTTGACCCACAGAACTCTAGTGCTTCATACTTTGTGAATTCCTTTTTATTACAGCCAGTGCTTTAGTCTGTTTTCACTGGAGGGAGGCAGAGAGGGAATTTTTAAACCTCACTTAATTAAGGAAAAGGAGTCTCTAACAGTGATGGGCAAGCTTTTGAGCTTGGTGTGTCAAAATTCGCCAAAAAACCGAGCATAACTCGAGTGGTGTGTCACTTCGAGAAAAAAAAAACATAATTTCGCGATATTTATAGTTTAAATAACAAAAATGTTTTGGCCTACAGACCTCTGGCACAGAGTGTCTACACTACAGCAAATGTTTTATCTTCGGCTACTACACCTGGCCATGCAGAAGCCAAGGATGAAATGTCCTTCTCGGCATGCGGCCCCATACTTCTCTGGTATGTGGCCACATGTGGCCGCGTGTCATCGAAAATGGCTACGCATGTCAGTGCTGAAACATGTGTCATAGGTTCGCCATCATGGCTCTATAAGATGAAGTGACTATCCTAGATTAAACCATTTCTAAGCCCATATATCCAGAGCTGGACAACATGCTTATGCTTTTTTTTCCCTTTCACCATAACCCTGAGAAACATGGTAGGAATTAGCAAATCCTGTCTTCAAAGTGAGCAAATCAATTGTGGACATGACAATGCTGGGTAAAAAATCAGCTACATAATAACAACATCAGATATCATGAATATGAACAGCAATGAAAAGTTGGGACAATCTACCACAATGCATGGATAATTGGGGGCCATATAAGGAGAGAAGGTTAGAAATGTGTATCTCTTACCACACACATATGATAAGTCTGAAGCCCACTGAGGAAGTCACGAGAGTTGGACAGGGACCTCATTATGTAGTACCCCATAGATTTTAATGAAATTTTCATTAAAAAAATATTTCTAGATACAGTAACAAGTCTTTAGAAGATGTGAAGTGGAGATGTGATATAATCAAACATACCTGTTCAAAGGTTCAACAATTAGAGGAAAGGAATGTGGTTAGAATGGATAGCCAGCAGGAGAATGATCACGGATTAAACAAGTGGCTGTAGAGGTGGGGAGGAAAGTCTTGCATTTTAAACATCAAAAGATATTTGGAAATGGAGTTGAAAGGTCTTTGACTGGAAGTGGAAGAGGTGGGGGATGAGGGAGATGGCAGTGCACATCAGGAATGAAGTAAAGATCTGGCTTGAGCAACTGAAGATGGAAGTGAAGAGGACGGGAGCAGAGTCAGAGATTCATACTTCGCTCCACTCATCATCTGTACCGTTCCAGAAAACATGAAATTTCAAATCCTGTGTGAATCTCTGGGGCAGAGCACCGCCCATGGCCTCAGATTCAAGTGGACTTTTCTCTTCTTCCAGGTAGCATAGTTTTGTTTTTGTTTTTTCATGGACAACGTAAAAGATACTGCTCACACAAAATTAGAAGATATTTTATAGCTTTGTATTCATTTTGAAATATCCCCTAATTTTTGTGAACAGTATACATACAAAAATAGAAAGACACCCACAAATATCAATCCTCTAGCTTCCACAATTATACACATGGCCAATCCTATTTTATATATACTGACAACATTCTCCACTCAGATTATTTAAAGTAAATCCCAGGCATGATATTATATCTTTTATAAATATTTTACTAGGCCCTGGCTGTTCGGCAGAGTGGGAAAGCATCAGCCCAACATGTGAAAGTCCCAGGTTCAATTCCTGGTCAGGGCACACAGAAGAAGTACCCATCTTTTTCCCTACCTTTACCCCTCCCCTTTTTTTTCTCTCTCTCTATCTCTTCCCCTCCCGCAACCTTGGCTCAATTGGTTTGAGCGCATCAGCCCTGGGCACTGAGGATGGCTCTGTGGAGCCTCCACCTCGGGTGCTAAAAATAGCTCAGTTGCCAGTATGGCCCCAGACGGGCAGAGCATCGGCCCCAGATGGGAGTTGTCAGGTGGATTCTGGTCGGGGTGCGTGCAGGAATCTATCTATCTCAACTATTCTCTCTTGGAAAAAAAAGAACAAAAAGATATTTTACTAGGAATCTCTAACAAACTAGTGATGTTTTAAGAAAATATTCTTTTTTTTTTCCCCCAGGGACAGAGAGAGAGTCAGAGAGAGGGATAGATAGGGACAGACAGACAGGAACGAAGAGAGGTGAGAAGCATCAATCATCAGTTTCTCATTGCCGTTGTAACACCATAGTTGTTCATTGATTGCTTTCTCTCATGTTCCTTAACCGCGGGCCTTCAGCAGACCGAGCAACCCCTTGCTGGAGCCAGCGACCTTGGGTCCAAGCTGATGAGTTTGCTCAAGCCAGATGGGCCCGCGCTCAAGCTGGTGAGCTCGGGGATTCGAACCTGGGTCTTCCGCATCCCAGTCCCATGCTCTATCCACTGTGCCACTGCCTGGTCAGGCAGAAAATATTTTAGATCTAAAAGAACTTAAAATTTTTTAAATAATATCAGATAATGTTCAAAGTTTCCTGATTGCTTTACATTTGTATAGGTTGTTTAAATTAGGATTCAAATAAGGTCCATACTTTGCAATTGGTAGCTGAGTCTTTTAAATCCCTTTTAGTCTAAAATATTCCCCTCCACATTTTTATACCATGTATTTCTTTTAAAAAAATGAAGTTATTTGTTCTATAGCATGTCCCATAATCTGAAATTTGCTTATTGTGTTTGGTGATGTTCCTCACCATTTCTCTATGTTTTTGTGTGTCCCATACATTTACAAACTGATCAGGTTCAAGTTTGATTTTATGTCAAGAATAGAAAGTATAATTTTGATAGAGTGAGTAATGTGAAAACAGCATTGTAGTTGGAAGAAGAATGTATTATTAAAGCCAGCTGTTTCTCATTTTTTTTTTCCTAGCTTGTGACCCTAGAAACTTTATTAATCCATCCTACACTTCAGCTATTATAGTGGGGGAAAAATGGGAATACTAATGTACGTTAACTGATATGAGATTAATAATCCAATGTTTATGTTGCATTGTACAACAAAATCATCTGATTTTTTTTTGAAGTTCAAATGCCCGAGCCCTATATCAAAACAAACTGAATCAACATCTGTGTTCATGTTGTTGAAAATCCTTATCTGCTTCAACCTACCTCACTCTGGTGGAGACTGGCATGCTAGACAATAACCCCTTCAAAGCAGGGACTGTGTCTTGTTCACCATGTTCTAGCCTATAGCCAGCATTCAATAAATACTTTTGAGTGATAACATGAATGAATAGGTAGATAGATGGGTGAGTGAATGGCTGCATAACTGGTAGTATAAGTAAACAGGTAGGTCAAGTAATTATAAAGGGTCGGATGACCCTGACTTAGTAAGAGTAATGTTAACTTCAGGATTAAATGTTACACTTTTTTTTACATAAGATACCATTAAAAGAGTTGTGATGTAAGGCTAACAGAATAAGCACTCTTGATATAAGTTCATTATAAGACTATTAGATATGAGTTCAAAGTATTAAATAGAAAGGTTTTCAATAAAATAGGATTCAGGAGTTTCTCATAAGTAATGACAGGATGTCTGAATATATATCGTGGAAATGAATACAATTGCCTAAAGTAACCAAGTCTGCTTTTTCATCAGCAAAATGATTTGTATGAATAGTGATTAGAGAACTAAGCCAAATTCCATTTTTTCTGACAATGAACATTCAGGCCTACAGCACAATTAAAAACCTTACCGCACACAAAAACATATTCCAAAGATGTTATCAAATTTGAGTTATGAAAAAAATTACTTAGAAAAATAAATTCCATACCTTATCCTGTGCACAAATATTACCACATTCTCTAAAAATCCGGATGGGCAACTGGCTAGCTCTAATATAATCACCTCTGTTAACCACAAGAATTATTCATCTTAAGAGTTAGCTCTAAAAGCCAAGAATTACTAAACTGAAGTGAGTGGGTGTGTGTTTGGGGTTCTAACAACTATTATCGTTGTACAATTCTACTGTGTCTACCAATATTTGTCTTTAGCTCTCCCTCTCCGTGTTCCCGCATTGCAAATGTTAGCCTTTGCTATTGCTTTTATTTGATTTGATTTTGACATTTAATTGGTGAAGATTGCAAGCATTGATCTTTCTACCGCTCATACTACATGCTCTGTTTACCTAACAGGATTTTGTGTGTGTGCACATGCGTCTGTGGGGTGTGTGTGTGTCTATGTGTGACAACCAAACGTAAAGCAATTTGTGGAAGCAGGCTATAGTTCATTAAAAATGTACAAAAAGTAAGGATTACCAATATAACCCTTTTTCATCATCCTCATCACAGCAGCATTATAATCGGGGAATCATGATAACGTTTAAACACTATTATTTTTTGTTGTTGTTGTTAGAAGAATCAATGACAGTTATGCGCCCTCCCAATGATTCTCTCTCACACATATGAGAAGGAACCAGGCTAATTATATTAGAAAATCCCACAAGAACACACTTGAATGGTCACCACAGCGGACAGGCAATGCAATTATCCAGGTAGAAACCAGAGGTTAGAAGGAACAATAAAAGCGCTGCCTCCTCTGATCTGAATGTCTTGCTTTCTCTCTGAGTGCTGCTTGCTTTCTCTCTTTCCCCAATCTCTGGTTACTGACAACAGAGAGTGTATGAGAAAGGTCGCCATGAAGTATAAGGAATGGTCACTTCACGCTAATGATGTGGGTTTACTTGGCAAGCCCGGGTATTTGTTTCCCCAGCTGTACTTGGTAATTAAAGGCAACGTAGGCAGGTTAACTGACTCCTCAGTGCAAACTTGCACTGCTTCTTCCTTTTGCACCAGTACTGGAAGCTCAATTCCTCTCTCCCTGTGGATTGTTCTCTGTGATTTTTTTCTATACAGCTCTCCAGTTACCTGAGCTACCATTTTTTTATTCCTCTAATTACTAGACGTGTCATCTCTGGCAACTCACTGAACTTCTCTAAACATATGTTTTTTCTGTCTTAATACAGAAACAATTTCTGTCCTGCCTCTTAAGGATCCTAGTGACTAATTAGAAAAATATATTTGACATGACTTATAAGTTGAACAAGACAATCAAATAATGAGGTATGAGTATCATAATTTTGTGTCTTACAATTCTTTATTCAGGTTTTAAAATTTTATTGTGCATGGCAAAATCTTTGACTACCGTGAATAAGTTTCCTTTGTCTGGGCTGTCTTCTTGCGCACCAACTCTGAAAGGTTGGGCATGGCTGCTTGCAGTTTCTGTTGGGAATTATTTTAAGTTCATTTCTAGCTTCTGTGGGGAAGGATCATGTGACCAGTGAGCAGTGTTGGCCTTGGACCCTGGAGGGAGAAGCAATGTTCAGCAGAGCACGTACTTGCTAGCTCCGTAAAATGCTCTAGAACAGTCACGCATAATGGAGGTACGTGAGTGTAATCCAGCCCCTGACATGTTGTAAATGGTCCGAGCTAACGTTTAAAAATAGGGAGATTCCACACATGCACCTGGAATTTTTTATATTCTCCTGAAAAACAGGAAAATTCAGTAAAACAATGCCTGCACTTTCCCTATGACAAGGAGAAGGTTCTAAAGTAGTTTTATTTCTCCTTTTAGATAAAACTCATGTTCTCCAGTTTTCCTGAACTCCCACCACTCCCTATTGCCTCACTCCAGTCTGTTTGCCTCATTGACTGTATCTCCTAAAGTTGTGTTAGGCATTATTATTTTTTATTGCTGCCTTAGAGTTTACCGACAGAGAGCTCTAGTGTGTCAGTTTCATTTGCAAAAGTCTGACCATGACAAACACTATTTGAGCACCGTATATTAAGATAGACCAAGACTCTGAGATGCTCAAAAGTGCTGGATGGCACAGGCTTTCTCATCTCAAATCCACTCTTTAGCCTGAAAATGTCAATGCCATTATGCATTGATCAAGCCTTTTAGCAAGAGCTTCATTCAATGAATCACAGCCTATATAATGTAGCCAGCTCTAAAGTTGGAGAAAGAGTCTGTCCCTCTCTCCTTCTGCCTGTAATCGCTCAGCACTGTCAGGAGCCAGCCAAAAGCAAAGAAAGAGCAATATAAAATGAAGTGAGTAATCCACCATTTGTTGAGGGAACATAAATTAACAACTTGTTAGGTGTCGCTTTTTTTTAAGTAAAAATCTCTAGGGACAGGTTTAATGTGGAGAAGTGCATTTGTTTTCCTCTAATAGGACATGTTTATCACCCCCACCATCCTCCTACATTCCCTTTCAGATCCCTTCTAATTGAACAAAGTGTACTTAAATTGAATTAAACTGTCAAAAATATTCCACTTAAATTGATGTATCTACTTCCCCCGTTAAAATGTATTCATTTCAGCACAATACGGAAGAAGTGTTGATGGGTTGTGTTTTGCGCACTAGAAATAGTTCGCAGGCCCCTCTGTGGCATGTATTTCAGGTAGAGAAAGCAAAGGGGGCGGGGACAGTTGAGCAGGTCAATGACAGAATAAGAAACCCAAGGTGTGGGCAAGGGGCAAGAGCTTGAGGAGGTGGCTGTGTTTACACTGAAACAAGAAAATAATAACCCTCCTTAGACTTTTATAGGAGATTGTGAGCTCCAGTTCACTCACTAGGTGACTACCAAAATTAAAAAAAAAAAAGGATTCAAATATAATAACTAGTTTTACCTTCCAGGATGTTATAATTTTACTAGGGGACATACACCAATTATTATCATATTTGAGGCAGAAAATAATTCGGCTCTTAAGCCTATGGTTATAGGCTGTAAAGTATAAGGACAGAGAAAGGAAATCAATGCGAATTTGTGTAAATCAGGATGCTTCATCAATGAAGTTCACGTGTGGAAGATGGAAAATAATGCTTCATGCTAGCTAGGGGAAATCAAACTACTACTCACCAGTCTGCCTTTGGCTGTTTCCACCAATGGCACAGATATTAAAATCAAGTTAACTAAATAGGAAGCAAAACAGCTATTTATAAATCACTGGGTGAATGTCCAGATTTCTTTTTGAAGGGCTCTGGCAAATAGGGAAGTAAAAATTATCACTTAAATATGAAGTTAAGACAAGCCTCAAACCTCCTTCCTATTTAAATCTCTATTCTAGAATCCATATATTCAGACATGCCCTGCACAAAGCCAGCAAACTACGGAAGTTCTGAAGAGCAGTCACTTCGTTTATTATCTATCCAACTGCATGGCTTATCTGCCCAGCTGATCCATTCAAAGGTGAAAGAGAAACAATAAATAAATAAATAAATAACAGTATAGTGCTCAGTCCTGCACACCCCAACAGAGTTGCTTACCACATGAAGAGATAAAAGGTGAGAAAGAGTAAGAAGATCAAATTTACAAACACTGATTTATTTTTTTATCAGTGTCTCTGCCTACTTGTAAAATGTGGTTCTTTAGATTAGTATCTCCTTCTTCCCACAGGAAGAATAGGTAAGTAGGTGGCCAGAGGAGTTCAAGCATAACAGAAAATGCCTACTCTGTGAGCTTAGGGCAAAATAAGATGAGCAGCTAAAGTAACCCCCATATCTGGGAAAATAAATTATCCCATTCACCTATAATAGTTGTGAGGGAGTCCAGAATCATTTGATTTCACTGTGACCTTTAATTTCCCCTTGCCATCACACAGGACTTGCAAGAGTCTCCTTCATCAGAATGTCCCATCTGTTGACCACCAGAAATGTTTCTACATCACTACAACACATCTTAAAATACAAATCTTTTGAAGATTATATACAAAAATAGTAGCTCAGTTAGAGGGGGATCTGAAGGGACTAAAATGATCATAACCTAGAAGAAAAGGCTAAAAACCACCTAGTGATATGAATGCTGGTGTAAATGAGGAATATATATAATCACTATCTCAAATAGCTACAACATTATCATGAGAAAAGATTATGCTAATTCTTTTAGTATCCAAATAATAAAAGTAAATGCATTTTAACTATGTCACAGGCAGTAAGCTCCCAATTACTAGAAATATACAAGCACTGACATTTTGATAACTCACCAAGAATGTTGTATACAGTTATCTTCTAAAAGGATAGTAGTCTAAATGTTTCTTAAGCTATCATATAACCCTGAAATTCTGATTCTATATGTCTAAGCGTATTCCACAAACTTTACAATCACTCCTAAACCTTAGCTTCAGTAATACTGCCTTCATTTTTTTAACTTCTAATATTCTTCCTTCAATCCATAAATTTAGGGTACATATTATTCTTTTTTGCAAGAGGAATATGAGTCTACTTTTGGAATTTGAATGTCCATTGGACTTGGTTGAGACTAGTCTATGTTCAAAAGAAAAGAAGATTTTCTAAGTGGCAGGTTCATCTGATACCATGGTTTTAAGCACCATCTTTATGTTGAAGAAGCTCAAATTCATCAACAATCAGAGCTCACCTTTGAATTCTAGATTTATAATGCTGTCAAATAGGAATTTCCTCTTTGATGTGATAGGCATCACAAATGGCAGTTCCAAATTTAAAAGAAACGTAAACAAAAGTGATGTGCATATTTCACCAGCCCCTATCTCCACACACAACAACACACACACAGAGTTCTCCACCCCCAATACCGCCAGTCTCAGTAAATGGTACCAATGTGGTAGCTCAGAGCAAGCACCTAATAGTCATGCTTTTTCCCATCCTCACCTCTAAAGCTTTTCAAGTCCTTTCAAGTAGACTTCAAAATTATATTTCAAATCTGTCTTCTATTTTCTCAGCTCCCATTCTAGTCAAGGCTGCCATCATAAGTCCCCCATACAACTGTCATTGTCTCTAACAGGTCACCCTGATTCCACGTCTGGGTTCCTCTGATCAATTCTCCATATGACAGTGAGAAGAGATAAGACAAAGGCAAGGAAGATTAAATGCTTGAGACCACAGTGCTTCCAAAACAAAACTAAATACTTTCAATTATAAATATATAGCTATTGTCATGATTTCTGCATTTTGTTGAGCTGGCTAGTGTTTAATGTAGTGAAAAAAAAATTTAATCCTCAATTTTCACTCAGAAAGGAATTTTTTCTCTATTTTTTTGAAATTAGAAGCCGAGAGGCAGTCAGACAGACACCCGCATGCGCCTGACCGGGATCCACCCAGCATGCCCACCAGGGGGCAATGCTCTGGCCATCTGGGACATTGCTCTGTTGCGGCTAGAGCCATACTGTACTAGCTCCTGAGGTGGAAACCATGGAGCTGTCCTCAGCGCCCAGGACAACTTTGCTCCAATGGAGCCCTGGCTGAGGGAGGAGAAGAGAGGGGGGGGGGGGGAGGAGGAAAGGAGAGAGGTGGGAGAAGCAGATGGGCGCTTTTCCTTTGTGCCCTGGCTGGGAATTGAACCCGAGACTTTCACATGCCGGGCCGATGCTCCCACTCCACTGCTGAGCCAACCAGCCAGGACAGGGAAGGAATTCTTATCTGCAGAATTTGGGGTGAGGAGGCACAGGTTTAAACATCGCTTTGACCAAATCAGAATTGGTTTTAACTTCATCCCAGTCAGACCAACATGCTTTACTGTTTTCTTTCCATGTTCTTTCAAAACCCTTTGGTTGGGAAGACCATAGTAGGGGAGGAAAGAACATTCACTCATTCATTTACTTATTCTCACACATTTTAAACATATTCAAGGTTATAGGCTAAGGATTTGTGATATAGGCATTAACAAATAAGACAATTTCTGATCTCATGTAGATTGCTGGCTAATGGGAAATAAAAGTGGTTAAAGGTTACATCTTCAACTTCTTTAAATACCAGTGTGTCCGGTAAAGTCATGGTGCACTTTTGATCGATGACCGGTCAAAAGTGCACCATGACTTTATGGACACACTGTAGTAGAAAACGACAGGAAAGAAAGATATGCTGAGGTCAGTAAGGGAATGCAAGAAGTCACTAGGCAAGAGGTTTTCTGTTTTTTTGTTTTTAATACAATATCCTTACTTCCTAGGGACATTATCCCAGTGAATGCCCTAGACTACTGCCATTGAAGTAAACAGTGTCTCCTCCTGCACAGTTTCTCCCCCCCCCACATCCCCCCCACGCCCACGTTTAGAATGAGACCGTATTTAAACAAAGTGAGTGGTACATTCAAGGAATAGAAATGTGTGAATGACCCTGAAAGGAAAGAACAATTAGGAAAACATTTATTGAGTACCTAACATGTGCCAAGAGCTTTTATGTATTATTTTATATATCTTTATTTTGAACTTCCAATAGGAAGAAGAAATATCTATCCTGCCTCACAGAGTCGGCAGGGAACTTGCTCAAGGTCTCAAAGATACACAGAGTGGCAGGACTGAGATGTAAATCCAAATACATCTCACTCCTGACCCCATGCATCAATCCATTAGTATCTCTGATGAATCAGGCCAAGTTCCTGGGTTCTTTATGGAAAAGAAGTAGGACCTTGGAAATAAGCCAGAGACTCAAAGAAGTCCCCGAGGCTTCCTGACCAAGATTCTTTTCAGGTGTCTCGCCAATTCAGTTCTCTTACAAACGTCTTTCAGAGTCCTCTGGGACTTTCCAAAATTATGCTCTGCCTCTCTCCAGTTTCCTCACTTCAATTCCCTGCCCCTTGGCCCCTCTCACATGGGAATTAATCCAGCCTCAAACAAGCTGTCACTAAGTGAAGATTTTACAGTGATTATTGCTAGGGAGAATGATTTTGCCTTTCCTTCCCCCTCCTCCAAAGACCTTATTTGCAGACGAGAAATCATGCATAGGTCCAATTGATACATTTCCCTTTAAATTGCAGATCCAATGCAGAAGTGGGATGCAAGTTTAATTATTCCACATGTACAGAACAGAAACAGAATCTCATTGTTAAATTTGTTCTCCTATGTCGGAAAGATTAAAAACAAAAGACGTTGAAGTAGTTTGTGTGAGCAGAATACATTTCAGTTTATAAAAATGTGAGGCAATGAAATAAGACACCAGAGGGCTTATTTCCACCACATGGAATTATTATTTCTAAATGTTTCTTCTCAGCAATCATTGCTCCTCACCTGTGCACCCCAAAAGAGATTTCATTTCCTTTCTCTGGGGAAATTTCTCTAAATAATCTCCTCTAAGCCCCCATCCTTCAGCTAAGTCCATCTATTTACCTATTCCAATTAATTTGGAATAAAATGGGGGTATAGTTAACTAACTTGAACGTGACTATGAGTCTGGTGGTTAAGAGCCTCCATGGCTGGCTACTTAGAATCAAACCTTGACCTTTTTTTTTTTTTTTTTTTGCTTACTTAATAACTTTGGCAAGTCCTTTGACCTCTCTTTGCTGCTGTCTCTTGCTCTATAAACTGGGCTCAATAATGGTATCCATCTCCTAGGGATTTTGTGAAGAGTGAATGAGTCAATACAAGTGTTGTGCCTACACCAGTGCCCAGAACTTGGTAAGCAATCAGTGCACCGCAGTTATTATCAAAACACATGTGATACTTGCTTCTCTTTCCTCTTCAGCATATCGTTCAACTCAACTCAGATGCTGCCTTTGCCCTAATTCTATTTATTCAACCAGTAGTCAATCCTCTCATCTCTCAATTCCCATAAAACACTGTCTATCTCACTCATCACAGTTCACCATGTACTTCCTATCCGATGCTCCTACGAGCAAAGAGAAGGGATCATCTTACTCTTCTATAGACCGGGGAAAAAGTAAGTGCTTGCTGATCAGTCAAATGAATTAAAGGACAAGGAGTGTTTTAATTAGAACCCTTGAGGACTTACTATGTACCCGACCCCGTGCCAAGAATATATTATCTAATTTATTCTTTGCTATGTTCTTGGAGGTAGCTCTTATCATTTGCATTATATAGATAAGGAAATGGAAATTTAGAGAACTTTAATTACCCTGCAGAAGGACACAAAGGCAATAAGAGGCAGCACGGGCATTTGAAGCTATGTACCTTTCTGGCTAACTCCAAAGATCCTATTTGTAACCACTAAGCAACGCTGTTCTAAGAAGCCAGGCATGGGAAAGGAACACCCAGGAAGTGGTGCTATGTGAAGTCTGAGATTCAAATCACTGGACTTCTTCTTAGAGGTACATTAATCTGTTAACAAGTAATGCTATAGAGCAGTGGTTCTTAACCTGGGTTCTATCGAACCCTAGGGGTTCAGAGAAGCCTCTGCCGCTGAGGCCAGAATAAAGTAATACCGTAATTTGTTGTGAGTTCATGCACTTTGTTGGTTTTGTTCTTTGAGCAAGGTGATGTTCATGCACGGCTCATTTTGTGCACCAGTAAAAAAACATATACCTATGTCTTGAATTTGGGGGAAAAATCATATCTTATTTATCACTAAAGAAGGGTTCGGTGAGCCTGACCTGTGGTGCTGCAGTGGATAAAGCGTCGACCTGGGAACACTGAGGTCGCCAGTTCAAAACCCTGCACTGGTCTGGTCAAGGCACATACGGGAGTTGATGCTTCCAGCTCCTCCCCCCTTTCTCTCTCTCTCTCTCTCTCTCTCTGTCTCCTTTCTAAAATGAATTAAAAAAAAGAAATAATTTAAAATAAAAAATCTTCTTTAAAAAAAAAGAAGAAGGGTTCGGTGAATGCTCATATGAAACTGGTGGGTTCGATACCTCAAAAAAGGTTAAGAACCACTGCTATAGAGCAAAAGGTGTTACTGAGTTCCCGTGATAAATCCTAGTTTGAGATAAAGGGAAGGAGAGTAGAGGGTAGCATTCTTCTCCACCCATTCCCCGCAGCAATGCCTACTTCTGGGATAGTTACTGCTTTCTTTTGTTTGATCAAGGCCCTCCTCTTCCAAATCAGTTGGTTTCTCAGGCCTCAGAGCAGGCCACCCCTCTCTGTTCAAGCTGAGAAACCTTTTTAAAATTCTTCGCATGGTCACCTTTCTTTACCTTTAAGCTTCTTTAGCTAGTCTCCCTCCAATTCTCAACCCCACTCCAAAATTCTTGCCTAACCAAGTCTCATCCTAGCCAATCCTTCCTTGGGAAATTTCCCTGGTCATCCCAAGGATAACAGTGTATAGCATTTGTCCACTTATCTCCTAACTAGTCTGTATTGTCCCTGAGGGTAGTAGCAGTGTGTACTTTATTCACAATTAATTCCCCAAACAGGTCACCTACTTAAAGAGAATTAAGAAAGAGAAGGAAGAGGTAGAGAGAGAAGAGAAAAAGGTCTGGGTTATAAAAGAGATAGAGCAGGGAAAGAAAATAAGATAACTAGAACTCAGATAGATTCTTGACCTCAGGTTCAGAGCATGCACTTGTCTCTATAGAATATTTCCAGAAAGTATAGAAAGAAAGAAAGAAAAAGAGAGAGAGAGAGAGAGAGAGAAAGAAAGAAAGAAAGAAAGAAAGAAAGAAAGAAAGAAAGAAAGAAAGAAAAAGAAGGGAAGGAAGTAAACATTTTTTCAGGTTACCTGAAACCTTACTGGTGTTTGAACAATCCCTTCAGATTTTAGAAAGCAGTTAACCGGAATCCCCCTTTCCTCCTGCCTCCACTATCCTTCCTCCACTCCCTGAACATATAAAAGAAAAATAATGTAAGAATAGGATTACCTGAAGAAAGGGACCAGGCTGCTCCTTTAGGAAGAGGACTCTGCTTCCTCTGCTTTCCATAGCTAATGATTTGTCCTAACACCTAGGTCTAGGCTCAGTGCTTGAACAGAACCACATTAATATGCAGAAGAATCACCTGGAAAACATATTAAAACATTTCTAGGCTTCCAACTTCCAATTTGGGTTCTAATTACACAGGTCTAGGTGTGGCTATAATTTGCATTTTTAAAAGCTCCCTGGCAATACTGATGCTCCTGTCATGCAGAGAAATTTCCTGGCAGCCTTGGATCACAATGTCACCAGTTACTAGTAGGGTGACGACACTGTAATAATGTGACAGTGAGTTGCGGACCAATTTTATTGATTTTGGTCCTTGATAATTTTATTAATGCTTGGAGTCACTGGAGATCCCGAGTAGATGCTAGAAAGGGGGTTAATGCCATAAATTTCAGAGACTAAAGGGAGTCTTGAATTAAACACATTTATTTCCAAGAGATCTTGGCAAAACAGTCATTTCGATAGAACTAAACTGCACAGTCCCAGCACAGACTGGGGTTCAAAGTCTGTCGGGTTCTGAATCAGATGGACTTGTGTTTGTATCTCACCTGTCCTGTGTCCTAGCCACATCCTTCTACTTGCCATTTTCTCTCATACCAGATAGTTATCATTTTATCTACTTCACAGGTAGTATGGCACATGATAAGCACTTTATAAATATCTTCTAGCAATGTTAGTAACCATTAAAAAGAACTTCATTAAATAAATATTACCATTGTTCCCATTTTATTGATGAAGACACTGAAGTTTAGTTGCCCACTTAAGGTCCTAAAGCCACGTAATATTAAAATCAGGCTGGGTAACTCAGTTGGTTAGGGCGCCATTCTGATGTACCATGGTTGTGGCACATACGGGAATCAACCAGTGAGTACATAAATAAGTGGAACAACAAATCAATGTGTGTGTGCCTCTCTCTCTTTCTCTAAAAAAAAAAAAAAAAAAAAAAAAAAGAAATCAATAAACCAATTTTTTACATTTTAAATAATAATCAGGATTAATGCATAGCTCAGCCTGATTCCAAACCCCGTGTTCTCAACCATTAAATTTTAGTCAAATAGGATCTTTAGTATTTGCGTGTGTTCAATGCTGTTGAATTGGCTCCAACTCCGGGAGACCCTATGAAGGAGTGATATCCTGTTCTCAGCGGCCCTGCTCCACTCCTGTCGACTCACACCTATGGCTTCTTTCTGGAGTCAGTCCATCTCATAGTCGGTCTTCCTCTTTTCCTGCTGCCTTCTCTTTTTCTTAGCATTCATGTCTTTTCCAAAGAACCCTGCCTTCTGCCTTCTCATGATGTAGAACAGCTTCAGGTTGGCTATTTTTAGCCAATGTGATTTTTAGGATTACCTAAGAAACCCAAAAGTAAACAGCTCCAGGTAAGCAACCCAGAACAGAAACCCCGACCCAATACTTGAGCACAGCATTGGGCAGCGTGAGGCTTCGTCACCTCACGCCCTCACTGCTTCTTTACGGCTGTTCTGCACTGGGACAAAGAAGGCAGCTGAAAATCACGTATCAGTTGTGGATAATCATGTCTCTATTTAGCACAGACAGGTGATTCTCCGCTGTCTCTGTCAAATCAAACTAGTCCTTCATGCAAGCTGTTTCCCCCAGAACCCACATCTTCGTTTCTTCCCACCCTGAGCTCCATTAGATGAACATTAATGATCTCTCCTCTCAGATGGGTCCCAGAGAAGGGGACCCTGCCAAGCCATTTTCCACTCAGAATGATTCTTGTTCTGGCCTCTTGCTTGCAACGTGGCCCTTTCTCAATTGGGAAGTGGCAGCTGTTTAACAGATGCTCACCCACTTAGATTTGGAATGGAGGCCTCGAAAGATGCAGAGAGGGTCTGGCAGGGCCAAGAGGAGCGAGCAGGGCATTCCAGCTGCATCGTGATGCGCTCTAGAAGTGGAGACTATTGAACTAGCAAGGGAAAGCCACCCTATAGGGCTTGTAATAGATGAAGACAGAGATGTTACTTTATTTTTTCAGTAAAAAGTGTATCAGTCTTTAAAATAATGTTAGCTGCTTGTTTTCTCTTACTTAAAAATGAAGCACAAATCAAAAAGTACAAAAGCTATACAACCAAAAGTAAAAAGAAAAAACCCAAAACTACATGTCACACCTTCCTGTCTTCATTCCAGAGGTAACCATTGTGTATAGCTTCTTTGGTATAAATATCAAAGCATTTCCTATAAATATTTACTATTTTAAAATCACAAAGGGCAGTACACATAATATCCCATACATCCTTTTAACACTTTCTTGAAGTATAATGTGCCTGCAGAAAAATGCCTGTATTTTAAGTTATAACTGCTTGATATTTTTTATAAGGTGAATGCTCAGATATAACCAGCTGAGCTCTGACCAAGAAATAGAACAAAACAATTCCAGAAGTTCCCTTCCTCACCTTGCTTTTTCATTTCATAAAACAACTTGGTGATCTCTCTATTTCAGCATATATAGATCTAACATTTTCTTTTAACAGTTATGGAATATTTGACTATATGAAAGAGCTGTCATTCATTTAATGAATTGACTACTGACAGACTTTTAGGCTAAATCCATGTTTCTTTTCTTTTTTTTTAATTGATTTTAGAGAGAAAGAAACATCAATTTGTTGCTCCATTTATTTGTGCATTCATCAGTTGATTCTGGTAAGTGCCCTGACCAGGGATCAAACCCACAACCTTGGCATATCAGATAACACTCTTTCCAATTGAGCAACCTTGGCCAGGGTCTTGGCTATTTCCAGTTTTTGCTCTGTAAAAATAGCCATGGATATTCTTGTATCTCTTTGCACAGTTCGGAGTATTTTTTAGACTATACTCTTGAAAGATCATTGCCATTTATATTTTAATTGTTATGAATGTTTTCAAGTGGATCTGCAAGAAATTTCTACTCCTCTTCCCTCCCACACTGGGACAACATTAGAAAAGTACATTAAAAAAAAAAAGAATGGCTTGCTGAACATACATGATTTAGAATATACTGGTAAACAAAAAACGTAAAAATTGCCAGCTGTCTTATCTGGAGATAACATTATATTTATAAACGCATGGACAATTTTTCTTAGATTCAAGCGGGGAGGAGGAAGGGTGCTGGTTTGAAAGGGTACCACGGAAAGACAGAGCAGCCTGAAGAAACTCAGCTGACATTCTAGAAGAGAAATCTGAACTCTCTCAGTTTAGCACCCAAACTGTCCCATTTCATCACTTTGGCAGCCGCTGAGGCCTCCTCTGCTCTCTCTTTAGATGAACATAATGTTGCTTGGGAGGAAAAGTGGAGCAGACAGCACTCCGATCCTTGAGAGAGAGGCCCAGGTAGCTTGCTATCAGGGCAGTGGGGCACGCCATGTTTCCCGTGCAGATAATGGATAGGCATTGAGGGGTCCATTTACCGGAGTCCAAATTCTCTGAAAAAGGAAATAAATCCTTGGGCAGCATCACCAAGAGGCAAGGGCCTTTCTTTCTCACTCCATGCACTTCTCACTACTGACAATCACTGAATAATATCTCTACTCCATGAGTGTGGAAGGAACATGCCCACAAAACCAGTTTCTGTGAGGGATGGGATGGCACCAAAGAGAGCAACAGATAAAATGGAAACATTCCTGCGGTATCCACCTCCCTCTCCACCTGGGGCTTCATATTCTTAAGCCAACAACCTGAAATTCTTGTAGGGGGCTGTATGGCCAGGAGCCACCATCGTGGCCATTCACATGCAGATTCACATTTGATTCGGACAGTCGGTAATGAAACAACGGAGCCAAGAACTGGTGAGCCATCAGCTTTAATTATAGCTTGCACCCAGCGGGCAAGTAAAAACACACATTGGGCTCCAAATCCAACTCATTCAGTGCTCACAAAGCTACTGACTTATCCGAGTTTCCTAACATCAAAGGTTTCTAGCTCACCAGTCTTATTCACCTCTGTACCCCATCTCCTTCTTCAGCACAAACTCTGCTCAAACTGGCTTCTCAGTCAGCACTCCACCATCTTGGCTGCTTCTCCTGGCCTTCACGTGGTATTACTCTGCTCTCCTCTCTAATGCTAATCTCAGGAACCGAGACAGAGCAAGCTCCCGGTCTGCTCCACTTTATACAGTGTGTCCGTAAAGTCTTGGTGCACTACTTTCCTGTGACCAGTCAAAAGTGCACCATGATTTTATGGACACACTATAATATAGAAATCAAGACCTTTAATCCAATCTACAAACAAGGAGGTCTCTGATACAAAGTCACCCATCTGAGGCATAATGGGATTCCTCATGAGAGTGCACCACCCTACATCATGCAATCAGTCAAGGGTGTGGGGAAAAGCTTACTCTTAAAACTAAGCCTTGGTGGGGCAGTGGGAAGATGGCAATGCAGTAGGCGGAAGTACCAACTTCCAACTCCCAGAACCAAAGTGGATTGTAACTCAATTTTAAGAACCATCATCTGGATAAACCAACTTTGAACTAAACTAAGTGGACTCTTCAACCAAGGAACACAAAAGAATCCACATTGAGACTGGTAGGAATAGCAAAAATGCAAAGAGGGCTTCCCAGCTCCCCGAAGCAAACAGCAGCTTGGAGAGACCCGCGTGGTGGGAGGAGAGTTTGGCGGAGAGGGAGGGACCTGGGTCCCAGGAACAAAGCCCAAGCCTGCAGTCCCAGAGCCTAGAAGAGGCGTTTGGACAGTATTGAGCTGTGAAACAAGTGAGGATACTGTTTGTGAGAGAGAGACAGCTTTCTCAGACCCAAGATTCTTTTTAAAGGGACAGCGCAGAAAACCTCTCTCACAACCACGCACCCAGGGCTCCGGGGAACGGGGACAGAGGAGAGGACAAGAGCAGCGAAAAGAGTGTGGACTGAAGGCATAGGGACAAACACTCTGAGGGACAGCCACCCTAACCCCTGGGCTAAGTCACTTCCCTAATCGAAAATGAATATTTCCCCTGGAACTAGCAATACCAGCAAAGGGAGACAGGACACTAGCCAAACAAGCTCTCCTGCAGCAATTAGAGCAGAGCTGCGTAGAGGGAGGGAGCTCCCAGGCCTACAGTGTGGACACTTAGGGCACTTCCTACTCTGCTGAGGGTTGCTGAAGGGTATGGTGGCAGCAGGACGCTGAAACGCGGTTCTGTCGGCATGGGCGAAGGCCCAACCAATGTGAGCTCGGTCTAGCCCAGCAGGGGCGGAGGGGATGCGCGAAAGTGGTCCAGCAGCTGCGAGCCCACCTGTAATCCCACCTGCAGGAAAAAAGCGGGAGGCAAGGAATGGGCAGAGATCGGCGCTGCGACCCTGCGCAAGCCAGCCCTGACCACGGAGACGGGGCTAGGACCAGGGACGGGTGAGGGCTCGCAGCAGAGCTCACGCTACCAGCCCCGCCTGGCCGGAGAAACCGCGGTTTGCCATCCTGCATGAGCCAGCTGGCTCCAAACGCGGGGGTGGGGTAGACTCCAGGACAGTGGAAGCTGAACTCACACCAGCAAACACGCCCGGCCCAATAAACCGCGGTTTGCGACCCTGCGCAGGAGAGTCCTGGCCTCGAGGGCGGGGCTAAAACGCCAGACAGGCAATGGCTTACAGCTGAGAGCACGTAAAAAGCCCCACCCAACCCGTGAAACTGTGGCGAGAAGGCTCTGACTGCAGGTGCTGGGCGAAAGCCCGGAAACAGGCTGGGTCCTCAGCTGAGCAAAGGTGCTCACCTCTGCCCTTGGTGCTGAGGCTTGTGGCTTGAGTGACAGCCCCTCCCCCGGAGGAGAGGCGCAAATGACAGCAACAGCCGCAATGGGCCGGCACTGGCAACGCCCATACCCAACCACCCTAGGCAGCGGCAGAGGGGGTGGCGGGCCTGCAGACAGACCACACCTAGAGAACACAAAGGCAACACCTACTGGACTCCAGTGGCCAAAACTTGCTTATACACAGAAAAAATGGGCAGGCAGAGGAATGCAAACCAAATGAATCAAGAGAAATCCCCAGAGAAGGACATGAATGAACCAGATATAACCAAACTACCAGAAGCAGAATTTAAAATAATGATAGTTAGGATGTTCAAAGAAAGAAGAGCAACAATGGATAGTCATTATGAACACCTAAATAAAGAGATAACAACTATAAAACACGAAATTGAAATAATAAAAAAGAATCAGACAGAAATGACAAACACAGTATCAGAACTGAAGACCACAATGGAAGGAATTAAAAGCAGGATGAATAATGCTGAGTATCGAATCAGCGAGTTAGAGGACACAATAAACAAAGGCACAGAAGCAGAGAAGAAAAAGGAAAAGAGACTCAAAAATTGTGAGGAAACTCTAAGGGAGCGCTGTGACAACATGAAGAGAAACAACATTTGCATCATAGGGGTGCCTGAAGAAGAGTTTTCATTTACTGTCCTCTTTCCTCTTCTTGAACTTTGTTCATTTACTGTCCTCTTTCCTCTTCTTGAACTTTGTTCATTTACTGTCCTCTTTCCTCTTCTTGAACTTTGTTCATTTACTGTCCTCTTTCCTCTTCTTGAACTTTGTTCATTTACTGTCCTCTTTCCTCTTCTTGAACTTTGTTCAATCAAATCATAGCAGAAAACTTCCCTAAATTAAGGCTGGGAAACATTCCACACGTACAATAAGCATACAGAACTTTATAAAAGAGAAACCCAAAAAAATCTACACCAAGACACATCATAGTTAAAATACCAAAGCTAATGGATAAAGAGAAAATTTTAAAAGCTGCTAGAGAAAAAAAGACTATCACCTACAAAGGAGCCCCCATAAGGATGACATCGAACTTCTCAACAGAAACATTTGAGGCCAGAAGGGAATGGCAAGATATAATCAAAGTAATGCAGAACAAGAACCTACAACCAAGACTACTCTATCCAGCAAGGCTAATGTTTGAAATTGAAGGAGAAATAAAGAGCTTCCCAGACAAAGAAAGCCTCAAGCAATTCATTAAAACCAAACCAATTCTGCAAGAGATACTAAGGGGCCTGTTGTGAACAGTTCAAAGGGAGGAAAGAATAGAACAAAAGAAGAATAGAGTTTTAAAGAATAAAATGGAAATAAACAACTATATATCAATAATAACCTTAAATGTAAATGGATTAAATGATCCAATCAAAAGACATAGGGTAGCTGCGTGGATAAAGAAACAGGACCCATACATATGCTGTCTACAAGAGACACACCTTAAAACAAAAGATGCACATAGACTGAAGGTAAAAGGATGGAAAAAAATATTTCATGCAAATGCAAATGAAAAAAAAGTAGGGGTAGCAATACTTATATCTGACAAAATGGACTTTAAAACAAAGGCTGTAGTAAGAGATAAAGAAGGACACTACATAATGATAAAGGGAACAATTCAACAGGAAGATATAACTATTATAAACATCTATGCACCAAATATAGGAGCCCCAACATACATAAAGCAGACTTTGATGGATATAAAGGGCGAGATTAACAGCAATACTATCATAGTAGGGGATTTCAATACCCCTCTAACAACACTGGATAGATCCTCAAGAAAGAAAATTAATAAAGAAACAGCAGACCTAAAGGAGACACTAGATCAACTTGATTTAATAGATATCTTCAGAACTTTTCACCCTAATGCAGTAGAATATACATTCTTCTCAAACGCTCATGGTACGTTTTCTAGGATAGACCACATGTTAGGACACAAAAATGGTCTCAATAATTTTAAGAAAACTGAAATCATATCAAGCATTTTCTCTGATCACAATGCCATGAAACTAGAAATTAACCACAGAAGAAAAACTGAAAAATACTCAAACACTTGGAAACTAAATATCATGATATTAAATAATGAATGGATTAACAATGAGATCAAAGAAGAAATTAAAAAGTTTCTAGAAACAAATGATAATGAGCATACATCAACTCAAAATTTATGGGACACAGCAAAAGCAGTACTGAGAGGGAAGTTCATTGCACTACAGGCATATCATAAGAAGCTAGAAAAGCTCAAATAAGCAACCTGACCCTGCATCTAAAAGAACTAGAAAAACAACAACAAATAAAACCCAGGACAAGTAGAAGGAAGGAAATAATAAAGATCAGAGCAGAAATAAATGACATAGAGGCTAAGGAAACAATACAGAGGATCAATGAAACCAGAAGCTGGTTTGAAAAGGAAAACAAGATTGATGAACCTTTAACTAGACTCACCAAGAAAAAAAGAGAGGACTTAAATAAATAAAATTAGAAAGGACAGTGGAGAGATAACAACTGACACAACAGAAATACAAAGCATTGTAAGAAAATACTATGAAGAACCAAAAAATTAGACAATCTTGGTGAAATGGACAAATTTCTTGAATCATATAAACTTCCAAAAATCAACCTGGAGGAATCAGAACACCTAAACAGACCAATTACAATAAATGAGATCAAAACATTTATCAAAAAACTCCCAAAAAGGAAAAGTCCTGGGCCTGATGACTTCACAAGTGAATTCTATCAAAAATTCAAAGAAGAACTAACTCCAATCCTACTCAAGCTATTTCAAAAAAATCAAGAGGAAGGAAGACTTCCAAATTCCTTTTATGAGGCGAGCATAATTCTGATCCCCAAATCGGGCAAAGATAACACAAAGATGGAAAATTATAGGTCTATATCCCTGATGAATTTAGATGTTAAAATTCTCAACAAAATATTAGCCAACCATATCCAGCAATATATGAAAAAAATCATACATCATGATCAAGTGGGATTTATTCTGGAGAGGCAAGGCTGGTTCAATATTCGCAAATCAATCAATGTGATTCACCACATAAACAAAAGGAAGGACAAAAATCACATGATAATTTCAATAGATGCAGAAAAGGCATTTGATAAAATCCAGCACCCATTCATGCTCAAAACTCTCAGTAAAGTGGGAATACAGGGAACATTCTTTCACATGATAAAGGTCATCTACGACAAACCCACAGCAAACATCATACTAAATGGACAAAGATTAAAAGCAATCCCCTTAATATCAGAAACCAGGCAGGGGTGCCCCCTTTCACCACTTTTATTCAACATAGTTCTGGAAGTCCTAGCTATAGCAATCAGACAAGAAGAAAAAATAAAAGGCATCCAAATTGGAAAAGAAGAAGTAAAACAGTCATTATTTGCAGATGATACAATATTGTATATAGAAAACCCTAAAGTCTGAGTCAAAAAACTACTGGACCTTATAAATGAATTCAGCAAGGTGGCAGGATATGAAATTAATACTCAGCAATCTGAGGAATTTCTATATACCAACAATGAACTGTCAGCAAAAGAAATTAAGGAAACAATCCCCTTCACTATTGCAGCCAAAAAAGTAATGAACCTAGTAGTAAATTTAACCAAGGAGGATAAGACTTGTACTCGGAAAATTATAAAACATTGATAAAAGAAATCAAGGAAGATACAAACAAGTGGAAGCATATACCGTGCTCATGGCTAGGAAGAATAAACATCATTAAAATGTCTATATTACCCAAAGCAATTTCTAAATTCAATGCAATACCAATTAAAATACCAATGACATACTTCAAAGATATAGAACACATATTCCAAAAATTTATATGAAACCAAAAAAGAACACGAATAGCCTCAGCAATCTTAAAAAGAAAAAATAAAGCAGGAGGTATCACTCTTCCGGATATCAAGGTTAACTACAAGGCCATTATACTCAAGACAGCTTGGTACTGGCATAAGAACAGACACATTGATCAATGGAACAGAACAGAGAACACAGAAATAAACCCACACCTATATGGACAACTGATATTTGACAAAGGAGGAAAGAACATACAATAGAGTAAAGACAGCCTCTTTAACAAATGGTGCTGGGAAAATTGGACATCTATCTGCAAAAAAAATGAAACTAGACCATCAACTTACACCATTCACAAAAACAAACTCAAAATGGATAAAAGATTTAAATGAAAGCCGTGAAACTATAAGCATCTTAGAAGAAAACATAGGCAGCAAGCTTTCCGACATCTGTAGCAGCAATATATTGCCGATTTATCTCCACTGGCAAATGAAATAAAAAGCAAGATAAACAAAGGGGGCTATATCAAACTAAAAAGTTTTTGCACAGCTAAAGACAATAAGAACAGAATAAAAAGACAAACCACACAATGGGAGAACATATTCGACAGCACGTCTGATAAGGGGTTAATAACCAAAATTTATTAAGAACTTATAAAACTCAACACCAGGAGTCAAACAATCCAATCAAAAAATGGGCAAAAGAAATGAATAGAAATTTCTCCAAAGAGGACATACAGTTGGCCAAAAGGCATATGAAAAAATGCTCAACATCACTAATCATTAGAGAAATGCAAATTAAAACCACAATGAGATATCACCTCACACCAGTCAGAATGGCACTCATTAGGAAAACAACACAGAATAAGTGCTGACGAGGATGTGGAGAAAAGAGAACCCTCCTGCACTGCTGGTGGGAATGCAGACTGGTGCAGCCACTGTGGAAAACAGTTTGGAGATTCCTCAAAAAATTAAAAGTCGAACTGCCTTTTGACCTGGCTATCCCACTTATAGGAATATACCCTAAGAACACCATAGCACTGTTCGAAAAGAAGAAATGCGCCCCCATGTTCGTGGCAGCATTGTTCACAATAGCGAAGATCTGGAAACAGCCCAAGTGTCCGTCAGAAGACGAGTAGATTAAAAAGCTTTGGTACATATATACTATGGAATACTACTCAGCCATAAGAAATGATGACATCGGATCATTTACAACAAAATGGATGTACCTTGATAACATTATACGAAATGAAATAAGTAAATCAGAAAAAAAAAACCCTGAGAATAGCATGATTTCATACATAGGTGGGACATAAAAGTGAGACTATGAGACATGGACAAGAGAGTGGTAGGTGGTTATGGGGTGGGGGGGGAGGGAGGGGAGGGTGGGGTAGCGAGAAGGGGAGGGGCAGAGGGAAAACTAGATAGAAGGTGACAGAGGACAATTTGACTCTCGGTGATGGGTATACAACACAATTGAATGATAAGATAAGCTGGAGATGTTTTTATTGTACATATGTTCCCTTATTTATTGGTGTCACCCCATTAAAATTAATTTTAAAAAAACAAAAAAAACTAAGCCTTGGTCTATAACGGCCCTGCCTGCTTAAAGCCTGTCCCCCATACCCAATAATATAATTACGCCCATCCCAAGCATAAGGGCAACTAATATCATCACCTGGGTGATGGGCTTCCATGTGGGCAGCGCCATCTTTAACAAAGTGAGCATAATATATTTAATCTGCCCAACAGGGGCATTTTTACTGGACCTTCTCTTTTCTGCCTTCGGATTCCTGACTAAAGGAACCCAGCATAATGGACATTTTTCAGAGCAGAATGGGGTCTTAGAAAACATTGTGCGGCGTGGATTCCCCAAAACCTCAAAATTACCTGTGGATCATGTTTCAGTGATTATTCTTCAAAAGCCAGCCTCTGCAGATGGGCACTAGGATGTCTCTGTCGCCCATGAAAACAGTTCCTCCATCGTAGAGGACAATTTATTTCTTAGATTTTCCTTCTCCTCCATACTAGAATTTCCAAGAAAGTTTATCTTGTTTGCAGCCAAAATCTGAGCCTAAAGTACTTCCTGGCACAAAGCCGCGGTCTTCTAATGGTCTGTTTAAATACCGTATTCCCCCATGTAAAGCCAGTAGTCGCAGCCATCAACAGGGCTGCCTGGCCATTGCAGGTTCACATTGTATTTGGACAGTCGGTAATGAAACAACGGAGCCAAGAACTGGTGAGCCATCAGCTTTAATTCTAGCTTGCACCTGGCAAGCAAGTAAAAACACACACTGGGCTCCAAAACCCACTCTTTCAGTGCTCACAAAGCTACTGACTTTTCCTAGTTTCCTAGCATCACAGGTTTCTAGCTCACCAGACTTATTCACCTCTGTTCCCCATCTCCTTCTTCAGCACAAACTCTGCACAAACTGGCTTCTCCCTCAGCACTCCACCATCTTGGCTGCTTTTCCTCTCCTCCATGTGGCCATAATCCGCTCTCCTCTCTAATGCTGACCTCAGGAACCAAGAGAGAGCAAGCTCCCGGTCTGCCCCACTTTATAGCATAGATTCAAAACCTTTAATCCAATCTACAAACAAGGAACTCTCTGATACAAAGTCACTTATTTGAGGCATAATGGGAGAATTCCTCATGAGAGTGCACCTCCCTACATCATCCAATCAGTCAAGGGTGTGGGGAAAAGCTTACTCTTAAAACTTCCACTTGGACAGCACCATCTTTAACAAAGTGAGCATAATATATTTTATCTGCCCAACACCCCATGTATAAGAAGTACCACTTGTCGAAAAATGTGGGGTCTAAAAACAGAGTGCGTCTTATGCATTGGGGGTAGATTGTTTTACTTTCATTTCCTACTTTTTCATGTGGATGAGGAGTTGTGGGAATTCTATGATGAATAAAACTTGAGTTCAATAACTTTATGTCGTACATTTTTTTCAAATTTCAGACTCCCAAATTAAGGTGAGTCTTATACGTGGGAGCGTCTTATACTTGGGGTAAAACATAAGTGGTAGAACTAACTGAACTACCTCTCTGCTAGACCACACCGTAATCGCCATACCAAAATTCCATTCCTTCTCTTGTTTGCAAACATTGTGAATTAACAAAACCTATTCTACTCTGCTCTGCTTATCTTGACCATTACCATTTCAGGCAATATGTTAGCTACGCTTGTGTGGTTCATAAAGATTAGGAAAAGGAGCCCTGGTTGGACAGCTCAATTGATTAGAGCATCGCCCGAAGTACAGAGGTTACTGGTCTGATCCCTGGTCAGACAGAGCACATACAGGAACAGATCTATGTTCCTCTCTCTCTCTCTCTCTCTCTCTCTCCCTCTCTCTCTCTCTCTCTCTCTCTCTCTCTCTCTCTCTCTCTCTCCCTCTCCCTTCATCTCTGACTAAAATCAATAAATTAAAAAAAAAGATTATAAAAAGTAATTTAGAAACATGAAGCCAGACTAGAGGCAGTAAAGAGAGACTAGATATGACATTCAAATGGCCCATAGAGTTGGATTCAGCTGTAGGTGCTGGAGGGTAAAGCAGGCAAGGGGTAGATTGGGGTATAAAACCTGAGCGTGGGCGCCGTTAACACTGCACAGCCCAGCAGGCATTAACGAGTGGTTCCGAATGCAACATCAGGGGCTGAGGTAGTGACAGATGGAGATCCTGCAGGCAATGATTACACAGAAGTGAAAACTCTAGCAGGATCCCAGGTTCAGGGACAGGGTTCCGGTTCTGCTAGGACCAGAAAAAGAAAGGTAGAGCCCTCATCTGAGAGGTGACTGTGGATGCTTGGGACTTGCTCTTGGTTGGTACTGAAACACTGAGTATCAAGGCCACAGAGGGGTATGGTGTTAGTTAGTGTTGCTCCGCTCAAGGTAGAATCTGTTGCTGGAATGAGGATTTACAGAACAGGACTGATACCCGGGCCCCAAGCAGGGCTATTAGGGTAGGGCAGAAGCCTTTCCAGCAGGCAGTGTTAGAAAATGAGCTCTAATACTCTGTGTGGGGAAGGAACAAACTTTCCTCTATCCTCAAGGTTCTTCTGGCTGGTCTAGCAACCAAATAGACAGAAGACAGATTAGCAAAATAAAGTAACTCAATTTAATACATACATATGTATGAGAATCCAGCATGCATGACAGAGTGTTGGGCAGATAAAATATATTATGCTCACTTTGTTAAGATGGCACTGCCCACATGGAAGCCCCTTAATATTAATATGTGTTGGGGGCGGGCTGTGGCCAGGCAGGATTCTTATAACCTGGGGCTTAGTTTTAAGAGTAAGCTTTTCCCCACACTCTTGACTGATTGGATGATGTAGGGTGGTATACTCTCATGAGGAATCCTCCCATTATGCCTCAGATAAGTGACTTTGTATCAGAGACTTCCTTGTTTGTAGGTTGGATTAAAGGTTTGGATTTCTACACTATAAAGTGGGGCAGACTAGGAGCTTGCTCTCTCTCGGTTCCTGAGGTTAGAATTAGAGAGGAGAGCAGAGTAAGGCCACATGGAACCAGGAGAAGCAGCCAAGATGGTGGAGTGCTGAGGGAGAAACCAGTTTGTGTAGAGAGAAGGTGTTGGGCAGATAAAATATAATATGCTCACTTTGTTAAAGATGGTGCTGCCCACATGGAAGCCCATCACCCAGGTGATATTATTTGCCCTTATGCTTGGGATGGGTGTGGGGGAAAGGCTGTAATGTAAGCAGGCCAGGTCATTATGGCCTTAGGCTTGGTTTTAAGAGTAATCTTTTCCCCATACCCTTGACTGATTGGATGATGTGGGGTGGTGCACTCTCATGAGGAATCCCATTGTGCCTCGGATGGGTGGCTTTGTATTGGAGGCTTCCTTGTTTGTAGATTAGAATATAGGTTTGGATTTTCTATGCTATAAAGTGGGGCAGACCGGGAGCTTGCTCTCTCTTGGTTACTGAAGTATTAGAGAGGAGAGCAGATTAAGGCCACATGGAGGCCAGGAGAAGCAGCCAAGATGGCAGAGTGCTGAGGGAGAAGTCAGTTTGTGCAGAGTTTGTGCAGGAGGAGATGGGGAAAAGAAATGAGTAAGTCTGGTGAGCTAGAAACCTTTGATTCTAGGAAACTCGGATGAGTCAGTAGCTTTGTGAGCACTGAATGTGTGGGTTTTGGAGCCCAGTATGTGTTTTTGCTTGCCCGCCAGGTGCAAGCTAGAATTAAAGCAGATGGCTCACCAGTTCTTGGCTCCATTGTTTCATTACCGACTGTCCAAATCTAATGGGAACCTGCACTGGCCAGGTGGCTCTGATGGTGGCCTTGACGACTGGCTTTACACAGAGTCAGAGACCACGCATGCAGGAGAGGTTCAGGGATTAAAGGGAGGGTTGAATATAAGATATCCTGATCTAGGGATGAGGTCATGCATCTTGGGAGCTTCAAAGAGCCATTGCAGGACAATAAGAACAGTTATTTAGTAAATAAAAACGTTTACAATTGCTCTTCCCTAGAGATAGTAGTTACAGGAAGGGACTAAAGTTGCTCTCAGGCCTGAAGCTAAAGTTGCCTTTAGCTCAAAGTAATTTGCATATCGCCGAGGCAGATCTTGGGCTGGCTCATTCTGAACCTGCACAGGTGCAAAGATCTGCTCCTTCTGTTTGTGTCGAGCCTGTATTCTCACAGAACTTACAAAGAATTCTATGTTTTAGTTTGTGGTCACTACTCCAGCCTCCCTCTCTACATTCTTCCATTGTACCTGTCTTCATCAGCTCAGGATACTGTAACAAACACCACCAACTGGGTAGCTTTAAAAAAAAACAAAAACAGTTTCTCACACTTCCAGGAGCTGGGCGTCCAGCTGAGAACGGTGTTCTGGCATGGCTGGGTTCTGGAGAGAGCCCTCTCCCTGGCTTGTATATTGCCACCTGCTTACTGTAGCCTCAAATGGCCAAGCACAAGTGAGCTCTGGTCTCTTCTTCTCCTTACAAGGACCCTAATCCCTTCAGGGAGGCCACACCGTCATGACCTCACCGAAATTTAATTGGAAGCAAAGGGCTCAGCTTCAAAATATTGTCACCTTGAGGATTAGGACTTCAACATGTGAATTTTAAGGGAGTCAGAAACATTCAGTCCATAACAGCAGGAATCTCTGAGCTCATCTAGATCTCAGAAGACTAGAAAAGTTTATTTACCAACCAAAGTGAGTAGTATGTTCCTACTCATCTATTCATGTGATTTGGGCTGAATTTTGCGCAGTGGCTCTCTCTCTGTTTCTTCTCTCTTGATGGAGGTAGTATTCACGGATTCTTTCTGTTTCTCGTCTCTCTCTCTCTCTCACTCTCCTGCACGTGCCCACCCCAACCATCAACACCTCTCCTGCATTATTAACTAGGACTTGTCCAATTAAAGGGCTCATGGACTTTCTTATTTCATGGTTGTTCAACAGCAGTCAGGTTGGCAGGCCCACGAGGAGATGCAATTCCCGAGACACGGACTGCAGCAGCTAACAGGAAAACATGAGTAATCAAAAGGAATTGTGAGAAAAATCAATAGCCTCACATTGGCCCCACACGTCCACGAGCATCTTTTTTTTTTTTTTTCTATTGGAGAATCACTTCTGTGATTGTAGGCAGTATTTCTCTCTCTCCCTCATGTCTATCAAAATACCTGTCTATAATCCAGAGTCTGTCTGACTCTGGTATTTCAAGCTCTCAATCCTCCATGGGTCAGATTACCAGTCTTTTCTCTTATTTCCTCACTTTGAATTGGAAGCTGCTTTCTTCTTTAACTGGCTGACCACGGGTCTGAAGTATTGTAAGAGAGTTGGAGTATCCATGTGGAGCTTGGTCTCGATGACTTTTAAAGTTGTAAGGCCAGTGCCCAAGGCCACCATCACAGCCACCTGGCCAGTGCAGGTTCCCATTAGATTCAGACAATCGGTAATGAAACAACGGAGCCAAGAACTGGTGAGCCATCAGCTTTAATCCTAGCTTGCACCCGGCAGGAAAGTAAAAACAGACACTGGGCTTTAAAACCCACTCATTCAGTGCTCACAAAGCTACTGACTTATCCGAGTTTCCTAGAATCAAAGGTTTCTAGCTCACCAGACTTATTCACCTTTGTTTCCCATCTCCTTCTCTCTGCACAAACTTGCTTCTTCCTCAGTACTCCGCCATCTTGGCTGCTTCTCCTGGCCTCCACGTGGCCTTAATCTGCTTTGCTCTCTAATGCTAGCCTCAGGAACCAAGAGGGCAAGCTCCCGGTCTGCCCCACTTTATAGTGTAGAAATCCAAACCTTTAATCCAATCTACAAACAAGGACATCTCTGATACAAAGTCAGTTATCTGAGGCTTAATGGGAGGATTCCTCATGAGAGTGCACCACCCCACATCATCCAATCAGTCAAGGGTGTGGGGAAAAGCTTACTCTTAAAACTTGCACGTGGGCAGTGCCATCTTTAACAAAGTGAGCATAATATATTTTATCTGCCCAACAAAAGTTTACTTTAATTCTCGGTTTCAAAAGATCCCTGGGGCTAAATAGATTTTCTTTCTTTCTTAAGCCTGAAAATATATGTATTGTCCTCATAAGCATTTGTTTATTCAACAGATACTTTATTGAGCATGTTGTACCAGATATTAGTTTATGCTTTTGGATTCATTAATCATGGCCACCTTCCATATTAATTTTAGATAGAATCTGCCCAGTGATCTGTCCCAGGTACCATACCTCCCTATAGCAACCACCACAGTGTCCAGGCTGCCATATTCTCTAGTTATTTATTTTCATGTTTCTTAGACTGTGATATACAATTAGATAGCCACCAGAGTTAGTAAGCAGTTAAGAGAATGGCCTCCATTGTTGGATCCTACTTTGGCCCTTTACCAGCTATGAGACAATGAGCAAAGCACTTAGTCATTTAAAACAACAGCTGGCAGAGTAAGTCCTGAGTACATGTTAACTATCCAAATCACCAAGAGGTTCTGAGAAAATGCAGATTTAGGGATATTTAAGTGATGGAATGAATATCTGTGTTTGTTGCAAACTTGCAGAATCAGTGAAATTTATACCCTCCCCATCAGTTTCCTCATTCTCCTTCCCCTTACCCCTATGAATAACTGGGTTGTATAAAGTGCTATGATATTTATATCTACATCATGTTCTTCTAAAAAAGTTATAAAATCCTTCCACGCACAGTCTTCCTTACGGAACTCACTCCAAAAGAGTACTTCTGAGAAGACAGCACACCATTCTAGTATTGGGGAACCCTGCCTTACTGAAGCTATGCTTGATTCATCAGGGTTGGGCACCTATTCCTCAAAACAGACAGTGCACAGAACTGGTCAGCATCTCACAAAGCAGTCCAATATAAAACATACCAGCAAACACTTAGACAACGATGTTCCTGACATTCCTAGCTATAGGGTAGCTGTAGGGAAGCTAAGATGGAAGTCATAATAGAGTCCACATGTAGGGTAGGAAGAACCCTGGGAGATTCTGAGAAAGTCACGTGATGAGAATGCAGGTGCTCTGAGTGAGCAAATACTATGAGAAAAAAGATAGCAGAAGGACCATGAAACCAGTCTTAAGTAACAAAAAGGAAAGAGAAATAGAGATCCAGAAATACTTTAATGACACTAATTTTTAAAACCCTGAGTAAATATCTACCAGTGATTGCTGCCAGAGTGTTTAGAACTCTGCATTGGTTTCAAACTCTTAGAGGCTGAATGAGCACTTGGCTGGCATGCCATAAGGCAGGGGTGCTCAATACATCGATCGCGATCTATTGGTTGATCGCGAAGGAAGTGTGGGTAGATCGCATGACATTAAAAAGACATTTGGACATTTGTCTTTTGATTGGCATACAGGGTAGCCAATCTGACGTCTGAACTTTTGACACCTTACGTATGCGCGTTAAACCGCGCTAACTTGTTCAGTTACATTGCTGCGTAGTTAGCCTTCAATTTATTTAAACTAAATACAACAAAGGGTATAAAAATGAGTACCGTAGCTGGTCTGAGTAAGAAGCCTAAAACCTACCACTTTCATACAGAACGGGAGGGGATTTTTTTCACTATGTCATATTCTAAGTGCGTTTGCCTCATCTGTCCATGTGCCATTGCTATTCCAAAGAAGGGAAATGTGGAGCGGCTTTTTTGGACTGTTCATAAAAACTATGACATTGACTTTCCTCCGAAAAGAGAGCTGAGAAGGAGAAAGGTGAAAGAAGAATACACAATATTAAATAGTAATAATAGTAACTTAAATAATGATAATATAGAAGAAATAAATTTATATTTTGCATTTTTATTGTAGGTAGATCATTTTGACTTGGTCATCTTATAAGTAGCTCACAAGCTGAAAAAGTGTGGGCACCCTTGCCATAAGGGAATTCAAGAACGAAGTTGAGACTAGGCTAGATAAACATCAAGGTGTTTCCTAATTATGAGAGTTTATAATCAAGATCTCCAATTATCTACACCCATACTGTCTATATCAGCATGACTTCATTATTCCAAAAAACTTGCCCTTGTAGAAAAAAAAATTGCAAATAATTTTATTGTTTACTCTAGGTTCTTTACAAAAACTTTATTTAAATGAACATCAAATGGTTAAACTCTTCCATAACAGCAAATAAAAATTGACTCCCCAAAATGCTTCCACCCAAAATATTCACCAATCTTAAACAATTGTCAGAATCCTTACCCAAATCTAGTCAACTTGCTTCCTTAAAAGACTCTAAAACCTCATTAAAATCCTAACTTTATCCTGCACAGTCTAAGACTTTTCTAAGAGTCTACCAAGATAGTACGTTCCCTTACCAAAGAAAGAACAACTCAACTTTTTCTTATCAACAAGTTATTTTCACTTCTAATTTTATGTGGCAATATGTGTAAGACCAGCTTGGGCAAAAAAATAAAATAATTCTCATGTAACTTGCAGAATCTGAAAGCTGTGTAACTTCTGTTCATTTGCATTATAAATTTATAAGACCCTGTCAGTGACCTGGATTAATCAGGATTTCTGTCCCTCCTCTCACCTACCCCTATTTATTCTATTTCCATAATTCTTTCTTTTTCTTTTTTAAATTTTTTTTATTATTCATTTTTAGAGAGGAGACACACAGAGAGAGAGATAGAGAGAGAGAGAAAGAGAGAAAGGGGGGAGGAGCTAGAAGCATCAACTCCCATATGTGCCTTGACCAGACCAGTGCAGGGTTTTGAACTGATCACCTCAGCATTCCCAGGTCGACGCTTTATCCACTGCGCCACCACAGGTCAGGCTCTGTTTCCATAATTCATATGCCATGTGATTTCTCTCACTCCTTTCCTTTTATGGAGGAACTTCTCCCATTTCACGTTCTAGGATTCTCTCTCAAGGATTTTGGGGTAAGCCTCTTCTTCATTTCTATAAATCTATCTTTATTTAGTTTTGTCCCAAGTTGCAGATATGTGAAAGCTGTAATAAAGCAAACATTTATTAAAACCCCTTTCAAATTATATAAACATGAACTTGTGATGCCTGGAAAAGATGCAATTTTTCTCTGTGTGTGTGTATGTCTGCATGTGCACGTGTGTGCGTGTGTGTGTAATGTCAAAAGAGAAAAACACGCAATTGTGTAAAACATCTACCAACATCAGACCTTTTGCCAAATAGCAATCAAATTTAAAAAACAACAACGAACAAATGATAAATTCAGGTCCATATTTCAGAAGAAATGAATGAGGACCTATTTATTTCCAATGCAACAGAAATGCAAAGAGGAGGAAATCAATGCAAACCAGTATGTCTTGGATCAGCACATTTTAAAACAAAATGTACCTTTGTATCTAAAAATCTGAAAGCCATGAATATTTAACAGAGAGAGAAAAGAATGATTTTGTCAGCATGTAAAGCAAGTCCCAGGGAAGCTTAAATTCTGCTGCTTTCTATTAGCTTCTCTGCTCAGTAAACAAAATGAGTCATTCAGGGAAAGGAAAGGAGGGAGGTGAGGACTAGGGGAGGCTGAGATGGGACTTCAGAGTCTTGGGAATGGGGTAGACTCAGGAATAGCAGCGAAGGGGAAAGAATGATGAGGCTTAACACCAGCCAGTGGTCATGAGCTCTCTGGCTAGAAACAGAGCAGCTGGAGACAGTCCGTGAAGAGAATTTTCAAAATCCCACTATTCTAGAAGCCAAAGAAAGCAGGGAGTGGCTGTTTGCAAAGAGATCTATGAAATTGATTTGGCTACTCCAGGATGCAAGTCTTGTCCAGTTAATCTCATCTTTCTTCCCATACCTCTTAAAGGGTAGTAATACCAGCTCCCTGTTTTAGAAGACTATCTGGGAGATAAGTGAGATGCACTAGCCAAAATCCATGCTAAATATCTGATGGCTGTGTCTGAAGCCACACAAGGGAATATTTGAGCAGCTTATCAGCGTCATAGGGGAAGAGCTTTAATGTGGCATAATTCAGGACTTTCATTATAGTCCACCCCGTCATTATGATTCAAATAATGCTCCAAGGAGTTTACCTGATACCCAGAAAACAATGTTCTGCAGACTAATGATGTATTGATTCTTTGGCTATGGAGGCTGCACAAAAGGATAGGGCTGATCAGTGGGCTGGGATGGTGTAAGTGGGTGTGCAGCTTCATTCAGCAATACTAATCAGCAAGTCCAGCCTTCGGGCTTTTTCCCCTCATAACTTTTACTAGATGAATTTTGCAAGAGGCAGCATAGTGTTCTCGGAAATGAACTTTGAACTGGGAGTCCAAACCAGAGTCGTCATTCTAACTTTACAACAAACACTGCTCATAAATTGGAACAAGCCACTTCTAATTCTTTTATTTTTAGTGTGTCAGTTTTTCAGTCTATGGAAAGAAAAATACCTCTACAGTTATTTATATGATAGAGGGAGGAGGGAAGGGACCTTCATTATGGGTAACACATATCACTTCCCTGTTTATGCTTTTCCTAACCACTCTGCATTTAGAGACTATATTTCAAGGCTAGAAGCTTTGAGTATAAGCTATAAGCCTTGCTGGAGGCTGTCACAGCCTGTACCAACCATTAACTAATTAAGAAAGAGCAAATCAGGTTGTCAGAAAACTATAAAACTAGTAAATCATAAGATTTTTTTTTAAAAGAAAATACACAGCAACCCCAGCACTTCAAAGCCAGGAAACTCAGCACAAGGTGTCAGCAGATGACCCTTGGAAAGATTTTCCATTAAATACACTAGCCCTGAAGGCATTACTTTACTCAAAGTTTGTCCTTGGTGCCTTAATTTTGGATGCAAATGCAGATAGTCATAAGAAATAAGAAGGTATCCAGGCTGTCTTCTAGAAAGGAGTCTCTTGAGCCCTCAATCAGTCTAAAAGCAAAAGTCCTTTATATAAAGGGACACTCGACATCCATCAATTATCTACCTAAGCTGACTAATTCCTCTTTATGGGTTCTTGGTGATCAAACCAGAGCAGAGGTGCCATCTCCATGAAGGTTGACTTTGTATCAGCTGAAATATGGGACCCGCCCAGGAGTTATAGAACAGTGGAGGCTCAGGACTTGTCATATTAGAGATGAGGATGACTGGCTCAGGGTTAAGTTACTGGAATCATATCTGCAAGAAAGACACACTCACCCCAGTAATGTGAATAGAATCATTCAGGAAAATATACAGTTTTGACACTGGATTCACATTGTACCTAACTGAGCACAGAAGATAAAGAGTTGAGAAGACTGAGTCCCCCATACAAGCGCCTTAGCATCTGGTGGGATATAGAAACACCAACAATCCCAACTGTAGAAGGTCAATACAACTGAAAGCAGGTCCACTCCTCTCATTGGATGAGGTGATGAGGAAAGACATTACAAAAGAAAACACATTTGAGCCAAGACTTGAAGGATGAACGGAGTTTATAAGTGTAAACAGAGGGAAGGCTATTCCAGGCTGAGGAAACATTTGCAATGTGAACTAATAGATTTTTGTATTTGGTATGAAGAGGCACTACTGAGATACTTGCCTGGCCAACAAAAATATCCATGACTGCATGCCCCAGTCTGGGGGCGCTAGAATCCATTACTGAGCAGGTGCATGGCTGAAGATTGTGTAGAGACTCTAACAAAGAATTGCCAAGTTCCAGTTCAAGATGGAGACATGAGGTTTCTGAACACACTTTCTCAGACAGACAGACCATACAGCTACCCATGGAATATCTTCCTCTGGGGAGCAAAGAGCATAAAGCCTGGCTAAGGAACTTCTAGGCATCACGCAAAGAAGACAAGGGTCCCATCAAAGCAAGTAGCAAAGCCTGTACACAATCTTGCTATAAACCCACCCCTCAGTGCAGGGACCCTCCATCCCAAGGCAACTCCAAACCCAGAACTTCTCCCTGGGGACCTAACGGTTGGAACCTCACAGCGGGCACCCTCCACTTCTAAGACCTACGCCGAAGACAGGAGTTCCCAGAACACCAAGCTTGGAAAACAAACCGGGCCTTGTTTCCGTGGCTCCCAAACAGCAATCTGAGAAATGGCTCTGCAAGAACTCTTTCTGGACTCACCTGGAGCGGGGCCCAGGGCTAAGCAGCAGACAGACGAATTCCCAGACTCTGGCAGGCCAGGCTCCCAGGCTGTCTGGGGCCAGCCAGAGGGGCAGACATCTACCATGGCGCACGCTGGGGCCCTCTGGGCTGCACTGTCCTCGGCGCGGTCTCTGCTCTCACGCCCTGCTTCAGCCCGTGGGCGCCACTTTTTATTTCTTTTATAAAACTCGAGTCTTCTTTTATTTTATTTTTTAAAATTTCTCATTCTTTCTTCTTTCCTGGCAGGTGTCCTGTCCACACACTCGCTCAGCCACGGTTCAGAGCACCCGCCTAGCCCAGGGCAGCCTCGCACGCACGCTGCCCCCACCCTGCCGTTTTACGTCCCACCGCTCGTTGGGCTTTACGTGCAGTACCTCGTTTTACGTCTTTTTTATTTTATTTTACTTTTTTGCAACTGCTGCCAGTGGACACCTCTCTCTCTCTCTCCTGGCTGTGGTGGCCAGTGGGCCAGACATCCCCGGGTCTCACTGGACTGTAACCTGAGGAGAAAGAGTTCTTGACCGGCTGTCACCTCCAGGGCACAGGGAAAGGTAGGGTACCTTAGAACTGAATCCTTCTATAAAAGTGGTCTATTAACTTATCATCATAGCTGAGCCTGAGGGGCAGGCTTCTAGTTAAACAACATCTGAGGGGCGCCTGTCACCCTTCCAGAGGCCTCTCAGGACAGGCGCCCTCTTTGCCTGCCCTCTCCACTGCATTCCAGACAGCGGATGTCTCCGGAGGGGGGTGTCAGGGGTATCTGGTGCCTGTCTTTATGTCTGTCCCCCAGGGGGTGCCTTTGGATTGCCTGGCTCTGCTGAACAGGGGTGCTGGTAACCCTGAGTCCCAGGGTTACCAGCGCGCGCGCGCGCGCGCGCGCGCGCGCGCGCGAGAGAGAGAGAGAGAGAGAGAGAGAGAGAGAGAGAGTGTGTGTGTGTGTGTGTGTGTGTGTGTGTGTGTTCTGGGCCAGCTGCGATCCCCAGGATACTGCACAGACAACTGCTCGAAACACAACCAGGGGCCTATTTGCTTGTCTGGACATTTCAGCCTGAAAGACAAGCTTTAGGCTTAGCATGCTCCTAGAGCAGCTATTTTCAACCGTTTTCATCTCATAGCACAAGTATACTAATTACTAAAATTGCCCAATACACACCCAAAATTTATAATTTTTGGAATTATCTCTTTATAGAACAAAATATATATATATATAGGTATACTTTTGATTCATTCATGCTGGACTGCTATTGTTCTCTTAGCTGTTGTCATCTTTTTATTGGACAATCAAAGGGAAAAGAGGTCATTACCTCAGACTACATAGTCAGGCATTGCATGCTGTAAAAATTCTTGCACATGCCTGTTGAAAATGACTGACTTAGCGGCCTGCAGAAAGTGAGCTGGGGCTGCCAGCTTTGCTCTCTCCCCTGCCTCCCTGCAGCTTGCTGGCATCTCCCAGACAGGAGCTTAAACACTTATCCGCAGTCCCAATTTTTGAGACTGCTGCCCAGGGGCACCTCTAGATCACCTGGTGTTGGTGTCCAGGGGATGGGCTTAAGCTTGCAATCCCACAGGACTGTCTATATTTATCTACTCTGAAAGCTTCTGCCTGAGGGTTTGAGTTCCAATAAGCCGGAAACTAAGAGCTGAGATTCTTCCTTTTGGGACACTGAAAGGTCTTGTCACACCCTCAACTCCTGGGAGCCAGCAAAAATAAAATAGGCTACTTGGACAATCACAAAGGTTTGAGAGACAACCAATGCAATATCACATAAGAGGGATACTTAGGCAGTGAAATGAGCTCAGAAGTTTGTGATTGATGTGGTAAAGTAGATGAGGAAGACTAACATACATCCTGCCTGGGTTTAGACTGTTATTGAAACTTCCTCACTCAGAGTAATTTTCCCTTTTCCAAGTAGGTTTTGTGCCTACATTTCTGAATTCTGTTGATACCACCACAAAACTATACAACAGTCCACTGTGTTTTTAATTTAGAAGGAATTGAAGGGCAGTGAGCTTTTTTCTTCGCTTTTCTAGTCAGCTTCCCTTGAACTTCATTGGACATTCTAAGCACAGCATATGACTTTGGGGAAAAAAATGGTAAAAGGCCATGAGACTTTAGTCCAACCTCTGTGGGCTAAATGTGCTACCCCTGTGTAGTCTGATTCTCTGGTCAAATGTGTCCATTAAGATGGAAATGCACCTGACAAGGGGTGGCGCAGTGGATAGACTGTCAGACTGGGACATGGAGGACCCAGGTTTGAGGCCCCAAGGTTGCCAGCTTGAGAGCGGGCTCATCTGGTTTGAGCAAGGCTCACCAGCTTGAGCCCAAGCTCGCTAGCCCAAGCAAGGGGTCACTTGCTCCTCTGTAATCCCCCGGTAAAGGCACATATGCGAAAGCAATCAATGAACAGCTAAGGTGCCGCAACAAAGAATTGATGCATCTCATCTATCTCCCTTCCTGTCTGTCTGTCTCTATCTGTCCCTCTCTCTCTGTCACACACACACACACACACACACACACACACACACACACACACACACACACAAGATGGAAATGCTAACTTTGGAAACTGTGTTTTTAGGATTAACTTTATATCTCAAGAAGAGTCGAAGTAAATGTTTTAATGTCCATTTGACTGGCTAAAACTCTCTCTGGGTTTCTTTGTGATTTTTGATTGTGCACTAAGGAGCTGAAGTTGCTGGGCCAGTAAATATGTATATATATGTATGTATGTATATGTGTGTGTGTGTATACACACACCTGCATAGAGGAAAAAAGAAAGACCTGGGAGTCAAAGTACATAATGCATGAGACAAATAATTAAGGACTTATTTATTTATTCATTAATTAGAGAAGTGTCAAATTTCAAATATTGTAAAAGGTACAGTGAATATAATCATAGATTAATAGAGTCTAGAGGTGAATTTTAATACTCAATGATGAGCATTAGGATTGGAGTTATGAAGTGTTGCAGAAGTGGACATCAGATGCATCTAGCCATGAATTAAATTTCCTATTAAGCTCAGTCTATGTACGTTACTAGTATAGGGAATAGGTAAGAAATGCATAATAATTCATTTTCCAACCAGTATTTAATATTTAACTATGTTTCAGATATTGAGCTAAGTTTGTGATGAATTTAAGATGAGTCAAACACTGATCTTCTTTCCTAGACATTTATAGACCAGTCATGGTAAGCTATGGACACAAGAACTTTGAAATTAATGAATTCATGCAAAACACCTTGAGAGAGGAAGTACGATGGGATTTCAGCAGAATGAGAAGTGAAATCCCATGGAGATATGTAACCCAAAGGCTTTAATATTCAGGAAATAATCAATAAAAAATAAAACAGGTTTGGGAACATAATAGCAGAGGAATTACTTTTATTGGCACTTCTGTGAGAAGACTGGCAAATTGTCACCCAACCATTCAGATTCTTTAAACATCCGATCTCATCTCTGTGCCCACTGCACTGCCTTAAGTCATGTCTTCCTTGTCTTGTTCCTGGCCTGTTTAACAGTAAACCACCCTCCTGTCTTCTTTTTCAGGCCCTGTCTTATCAGTTTGAATTGCTATGACAAAGTCCCATAGATTGGGTGGCTTATAAACAACAGAAATTTGTGTCTTATGGTTCTGGAGGTTGGAGGTCATAAAGCAGGATGCCGGCATGGTCTAATTAGAGACCTCTACTGGGTTTCAGACTGGTGACTTCTCCTTGACTCCCCCATGCTGGAAAGCAGAGAGAGGAAGTATCTCTTATTTTGACTCTTATAAAGGCACTTATTTCATTCATGAGAGTTCTACCCTTCTGACCCTATCTAATCCTAATTACCTCCCAAAGGATCCACTTCCTCATACCATTGCATTGGGAGTTGAGTTTTAACAAAGGTGCTTCACCAGGACACAAACATTCAGTTCACAACAACAAGCCTCTTGTAAATTTCCTGCACACTGAGCTCTCTAGAACAATAGGCTTCCATGTTGGTTTCCTGGCTGAATATCCATACTTCCTTTGACTAAGGCAAGTATGATAATCTGGTTTAATGGCTTTATTTCCCATTGTTTCACCCTTACAACCATCTAAAACGTTTTCCTCTAAATTACTGTTTTATAACCACATGCATTTATTTTGTATGTTGAACCCACTGTCTATAATCAGCCCCTCACTTTTTGTAGACCAAAAATACCTATTTACACTTGTAAGACCAACCTCAATCATCCCTTCTTCTTGTGATGCTGTCTCCAAGTCTCAGTTTCCCTTTCATTGCTATTTCTGTTACTGTACTTACCATATATTTTTGGAATTATCTCTTTATAGAACCCCCACTGAACTATAAGTTCTTCGAAATAAGGAACATGCCTATATTTTGTGTAATATTTAAAGAATCTGTTCATTTTAGTTATTTAATTATTTAGTATTCTAACATGCTGTGTATTATTTGTAAAATGATCATTTATAGATTTTCCATATCTCAAATTGTACCTCTGCCATAATGGATATTCTACAGAAGATTATTGAACAGATTGTAAGAGGAGAGTGTAATGGTGAGTTAGAACTTATAGTTTCATTACATATTCCCTGTGCAATTCTGCACAACTTTCTTGTCTTGTTCAAGGTTTAGGCTCATTATCTGTAAAATGAGGATAATAATGCTTGGCTCATTGTGAGGATTAAGTGAAATAATGATTTTAAAGCACTTGGCACAATGCCTGGCATATCTTATGCTCCTAATAAATTATTTATATTAAAACTATTGCTATTAATTACTATGTTAACCAGAGCAAGGCTCATCTTCCATAAACTTTATTTTTTCTCATCTTTTTAAATTAAAAAATGGGAATAAAAATTCCCATTTTACCCTCCTTTTAAGAGTTTAATAATTATAATTAAATATTATATGATAGAGTACTTTAAAACACATAACAAACCATAAAACCATTCATAGTGATTTTTACATGTCTCAGAACCTTAGGTCACTTGGAAGAAATGAAGATGTGGCGGTAAATTCTCTGCAACTAAGATGAAAACTGTTTTTAAGAACTCAGCATGTTGTTAGAGTTGATTCTGTGTCACCCAAGGTTAAGAATTGCAAGATTAATACAGTCAAAAGTTTCTGCCTAATCATGGCTTACATTATAAATCAGTTATTGCATTTTCTCCTGTCCCAGTAACTGCCTAATGTAGGTAGACTTATTAGCTGCTGTTCTGCCTCAAAGTACACATTTGTATCCTCATAATTAGTCAGGCCTGAAGTGATAGGATGATTAAGGGGTGTTTCTGTCAAGATTTTGTCATTTGAGATTTAAAAGCAACCCGTTCTTTATATCTGGCCTGGACCATTGTAAAATCTTCGGTAATACTGCAACAGACAAAGGAGCAACTTATTTTTAGGTTACCAATAATCATTCAGGACTCTCAAACATTTAGCAAAAAATACTAATTCTTAAAAATATTAAACCATAGACTCCTACTCAGAAGCTCTTGTCTCCCATAAGACCCATAGCAGTTGGTGAAATAATAGAAACTTCGTCCATGAAGGCTTTGCTATCCACTGTGGTCTATCTCATTTCTCTCTCTTCCTATTAAACCTACAGTGCATTCTAATTGGTTTCGCTCTTAATTGCATGCCTTGCAAAACAGTTGGAACTGCTCCAAGTGTATATTCAGCTAGATGATTTAGTAGCCAAAACAATTAAAAAATTACAAGCCCTGTTTTCTTTATCTGTGAAGTGAGAATAATAATATTGCCCCATCTATGCCAAAAAAAGTCTTTGTAGTAGTAGTTCAAATGATGTATTGGATGTGAAAATAATTTGAAAAATGAAAATAATTGTTCAGATATTACTTAAATGTTGGCGTCACTCGACTTTTAGTTTTTACTTCTTCTCGTTTGATACACCCTCTAAAATCTTCTTATTTTTCCCCATAGCCTAATTATCATTTTAGAGATGAAATTGCTATACTTTATATCTCTCTTCATGATATTGACATCCATCTATTGTGTTACATAATCTAAAACTTATTAAATGTAACTTCTTCAGATATTTGCTTATCATTTTCTCTCCAAATATGTATGTGTTCTTTATTCTTTCCTTATATCAATGAGTGGTACACCTGACCACCTGCTCACCATAGCCATGAACCAGGTGCTCTTGATTTCTCCTTCATTCTTACTTCATATGTCCAACTGTCCCTTAAATCTGGTCCAACACCCATTAAATCAGACTATTCTTTCGATCCTGGATCACTATAATAATAATAAATATTCATAGAATCTTTCAAAAACCCCTGTAACAGTTTCCTAATTGGCTTTTCTAGCTCCTGACATGGCCCTCTCCACACTGCCACCAAGACTTGTAAATAGAGCAAAGAGCCTACTCCTGCCTAATGCCTGTAAATGACAACCATTGTTCCCAAGACAATCTCCAAACGCAAGCATAGCATACAAACTATTTATAATAGTTCTTCTAGAATATAATGTGCATACACATCACCTGAGCATATAGAGTTTCTGATCCAGTGTGCCAGGGGTGTCGGTCCTAGACTAGGGTGAGGTGAGTGACATACCCCAGGTGAACAATTTGAGGAGGCGCTCACTATCAGGGAAGTACTAGTATCCATCCTGTACTTTGCATGAGCCTGACAGTGGTGAGTGTCTTCTTAAATTATGTGCCTTAGATGTTGCACTTGTCAAACTCCGAGGTGATACTGATACTCTTGTTCTTGGACTGACCACATGGAAAGAAGCAAAGCTTGAGTGATCATCACTTAGCTACCCATCTTCCTCTCTCAGGATTTCTCACGTCAAACCCTATCCTTTAGCCATATTAAATTATTAATATTATTTTTTTTATTTCTGGATATTAGTGTTCCTTCTTTTTGAAATGATCTATACTCTTAATCTTCTTTGCCTTTCTGATTTCTACATGTTCTTTGACACTACTTTTCTCAGGTTGCCTTCTCTGACTTTGACAACTAGATTAAGTACCTGTCATTTCTCCTTCCACAGTCACCTTAACAAGTTCTTTTTTAGCAAGTATTCATTGAGAGTATAATGTTATGGTTAGTTGTCTTATCTCTACAAACAAGTTTTGTGAATTTTAAAAACAAGGACTTATTTATTATTTCAAGTGAAGCAACAAATGTATTTTTAGCCTAAAGTAGATAATTAATATATACTTGATAAATAAATGAATAATTAAATGTTAAATTTTGTACTTGGGCTATCTTCTTAAACTGACTTTAAAATCTTTTAGTAATAGCTTCTCCTTCTCGTGTAATTCTCACTTTATCTTAGAGTGCGCTGTCGGTACTCAATAAATATGATTTTATACCAATAGAAACAGACAAGAATTTGCCTTTTCTGAAGTCATTCAGTGAGTAATTGTTAATTATGCACCTGGTAGGTGCTATGAATTCAGTGCTGAACCATAATAAATTTCCTGCTCTCATAGTATTTATTATTTCAGTATTTTTAACATGAAACAATTTTTTTGTGACAGAGACAGAGAGAGGGACTGATAGGGACAGACAGAAAGAAAGGGAGAGAGATGAGAAGCATCAATTCTTCATTGTGGCACCTTAGTTGTTCATTGATTACTTTCTCATATGTGCCTTTACTGGGGACCTACAGCCAAGCCAGTAACCTCTTGCTCAAGCCAGTGACCTTGGGCTCAAGCCAGTGACCTTGGGCTCAAGCCAGTGACCTTGGGCTCAAGCTGGTGAGCCTTGCTCAAAACAGATGAGCCCGCGCTCAAGCTAGTGACCTTGGGGTTTCGAACCTGGGTCCTTTGAATCCCAGTCCAGCGCTCTATCCACTGCGCCACTGCCTGGTCAGGCTGAAACAAATTTTTTAATTACAAAAAAAATCAAAGATGTGACAAAGGAAAGGAACAGGGCCTATGAGTTCTGAACATGAGGCATTTAATCATTAGAGTTAGTGGAAAAAGAAGCAATGAGAAAAGGCAAAAGGGATGGACAAGACGGGCATGAAACAAGTGGGAATTTGAAGCAGACAAAAAGGCACTGAACTTGGACTTGACTCTTGGCTTTTACTGGTTGTAGGGCCATAGGTAAATTCCTCTATCTCCCTGAGTCTCTTACCCTCAGCCTGATAGTGATTCTAGCATTGCCTGTCTTTCTAAGTCATTGTGTGGATAAATAACCTTGATGTAATACTGGTCAAATCTGAGAGGCTGAAGGCAGTTCTGCATGGCCTTTTCTTCTCTATGACATGGCATGCCCCGCTCCCTATGGCTAAGATGATTTGCTACATTAGTATGGGTGAGTGCCTTTGGATGCAATGCTCTGGAGGTGAGTCAGTAAAGAAGGGAGACAAGGAAGAAGCTGAGAGGAGCAGGCAAAGAAGTCATGAGAAGTATTGGGTCACAGAAAAGGGCTCCCTTTTGCAGCCTAATGCATATGGACAGGGATATGATGTAGGGCAATTGGGATCTGTCTTCAGTGTTAATTAACCTTTCTCACCCTTACATTGTAACAGACAGTAGTAGTTCTCTTATTCCCAGGAAGGGGATGTAATTAGAACAGATGGTGAAAACACAGATGAAAAGAAATAGAGCACTTATTCAACTCCAGGGGCTCATGCCCAGGGATTGTGTTTAGTGAAGGTAGGGATGGTTTTTACTGTATAATCCAGATGTTTTTCTCAAACCCCTGAGGTAACCAACTGCTAAGTAGAGAAAGAAAAGAAAAATGGAGAGCCTGTTTGGAATTAAACCTTCTTTTATTTATCTCTCTATTTCTAAAGCCTCAAAGTTTTAAAATATAGCTCAATTGATATTGAAAATGAGTGTATGTATATCTTCCTGTAAGCTATAAAAGTCTAGAAACCAAAGAGGACAACAAAATGCCATTACATTCTTGAATGCCCAACCAGGAAGGAAAAAAGCCTTTAAAATCATCCAGAATCATTTTACGGATTGGACTCAGAATTTTGGAAATATACACAAATAGTACAAAGCCATGGAGCTGATGACAACAAAGCAAAACTAGAACCCAAATTTATACTTACTAATTACACAACAGTGTAATCAGTCATCCTCACCAGAAATAGTACATTTTGATAGTACAATTAAGAAAGAAGCAATGGCTGGAAGCTATAGAAACTGTAAATATGGATGAGAGAGTATTGTAGGCAATTAACCAAAATCACATTGACACATAATTGGAGAAAATGCTGCATCAAAGTCAGTCCGTTTGTAGGGCAGCCTGGCAGGTAATATTGAGTAACAAGGACACTCAGGGGAATGGCTCGTGCAGAGACAAGCTATAGGCAAAAAACTCCTAAAGATAATTAAGCACTTCACTGAGCTCTTGTTTCCCTGAATTTATTGAGGTGTAAATCACAATTGAAAGTTGTACATATTTAAGGTGTACAAATTGATGATTTGACATATGTGTGCAATATAAAATAATCATCACAACTAAGCTACTTAATATATCAGTAACCTCACATAGTTACCATTTTTTAAATTATGGTGAGAACGCTTGAGATTTATCCTTTTAGTAAATTTCAAGTATACACTACGGTATTGCTAACTGTAATCATATTATTGTATATTAGATTAGATCTCCCGAGCACTTACTCATCTTGCATATCGGAAACTGTGTACCCTTGTCCAATTTTTTTTTTAAAGGAAGAGCTTTCTTTGATGAGTCTGAACACTATCTCTACAATTGTCTTCAGCATAATAAAAAGTCCACAGAGCTTCTATTTTCTATCAAAAATATCTCGCCTGCTTTGCATTCTTCTAGCATTTATTGGGTTTCTATGTAAAAGGCAGTGAGTGAGTCTATGGATGTTCTGACAGACAGCTATGGTATCATTTGCTCAGAAACCCTCTTCTACTGGAAAGTGCCCTCATTTTGTAGGGAACAGGAGGAGGGGGCACTATGTTCTGCTATATTTTTATTCCACCTGCCAAAGGATACCTTTGGTAGTCAACAGTGAGCATGTGATGCAAGTCAGGTCAATCCGAGTTCTGGATGAACGTGCATTCCTGCTCCCCATTGTGTGTGAGACTCATCAGCATCCTTCTCCTTTCAACAGCTTTATTTCTTAACACTCCCTTGGATTTTGAGAGACATTGGTTCTCCTTAAACTAGATGATCTTTTTTCTCTCTCCTTCAACCAAGAGGCCTGATTAAGATAGACACAAGAATTAAGCAGTAACTTCCGTAATACCATTTATATACAAATTTATTGAAAATAATATACAATCGTATTTGTACTTTACATACATCACTGAAAGTCTGCTATCATCTCATTTTACAAAAGGAATAGAAGGTAGCTTAGAAAATTAAGTGACTTCTCCAAAGTCACACAGATAGGGAATATAAAATCTGTGATGCATGTCTAAACCGGTCTTTCTCGTTCCAGTATCATCCCCAGCCCCTAACTCAGGTAGCCTAAAGTTCATTGGAGATCCAGGAATAAATTAACTAAACATAGAAACTTCCAACATAAAGAAAGTGAACCCATGAATTGCTGTGAATCAAAGGAAATAATTTGATAGATGAAACAGTCTAGCTAAATCATTATTCGGAGACTAACCGTGGGTACATGGAGTGTTCCCTACACAGCACCAAATAATTCTTCATACACCAGCTGGGTGTCCTATAATTCAACTCAGTTCTTATACTAATGCTCTCTGCCCAGAGACAGCATCTGATCCCGTAAGTTAAGGCAAGGGCTCAGTCTTAAAAGGCAACTCCCTGCCCAGCCCGCCTCCCCACTTCCCATTCCGCACTGCAGACGATAGCCGCAGTCCCTGCTTGTTACCTATAGTTTGACTTCCTCATCAGGTTTACTTAATTTGCTAGAGCAACCTGCAGAACTCAGAGAAACATTTTACTTAGTAGATGTCCTGGAACAGCTAGACTAAAAATGCGTAGGTTAATGCCTGGGGAAAGGGCACACTTCCATACCATCTTCAGATGCACCCCTCTCCCGTGCCCCGCACATGCTCACCCCACGAGAAGCTCTCCAACCTCCTCCTTCTGGGTTTTCATGGTGGCTTCATTACCTCGCTGTGAATGATTAAATCTTTGGCCAATGGCAATTGAACCAACCTCCAGCCCTTCTAGCCTCCCTCAAGATCAAGGTATGGGACTAAAGGTTTCAACCCTCTAATTCCAAGGTAGGGTCCCCTGGTAGCCAGCCCACATCCTTGGGTGCTTTCCAAAAGTTGCCTCATTAGCATAATGAAAGACATTTATTGCTCTTTTCACTTAGGGAATTTCAAAGATTTTAGGAGTTCTCAGATGAAAATGGGGACAAAGACCATAATATATGTTGATGGATGTATACATATATATACACATACATACATACAGATACATAAATATATATATATGGCAAAAATAGTTACATTGTGACATTCTTCTGTGTTAAAGCTATTATAATCATCACAACCTGCATGTCTTTTTTTGTATGAACAACTGTAAACCTACTTTTGCCAAGCTTGTATAAATATAGGCCAAATATGTATATCACAAGGTCACAGTCCTAAAATATATGACTATTTCCCATTCATGAGGTGAAATAAGCGAAACAACGTGAGTGACAATCCAAAATGTCGGAATTTAGCATTCATGGAGCAGAGCCATGGAAATGAGAGCAGAAAGGTATTTAAGAACTGTGTTATTGGAATCCTTCAGGTTGTCTGAGGAATTTTATCTCTATGCCACTAGCACCGAGGAGACAGTGGCAGGCTTTGAGGCGGGAGGCAGCTCTCCCCAGAGTGCAGGTTGGGTTAGAGATGGGAGAAAATAGAGACAGGGTCATTACAGTAATGATACTCATCCCTCCAGCTCTTCTATTTTGTGCATCAGGATGGAGGGGCATGGTTTATGTCCAGACTGGGAACTCCACTTATACACCCGTTCTCTCAAAAGTTTAGCTCTTTGATCATTTGAGCAGCCTATTGCTTAGTCATAAACCATTTAGGTATCTTATTTTAAGCCGAGTCTGAGGCCACATGTCCAATACCAACTACTCACATTTCCTCCCGAGTCTCCACGGGTGATTTTCATAGTGTTTTCCTCGCGTGCTTCTAGATTGCTCTGGGTCTGCCACCTAGTACTCCTGTTGCAACTGCGTTTTCTGCTAATAGAATAAGTTCTTTCTACTTCTTGATAGCCTCACTCACGGCCCTGCCATTGTCTTTGTTAATTCACTTGTATTGCTCTAGAGGGATAGATGAGAAGTTTTCCACTCAAATAGTTTTATAAATGTGGCTTTTGCAAATTGGGATTGTTTCATTATGTCAGCGTTTTCAGTTGTTAATTGTCTAGCCCAATTTTCCATTTTTAAAGCCCATTTTCTTTTTAAAAGGTAAATTGCAGAACGGTTGGAAATATCTTTTACCTAAATTCTAGGTTTAAGTGAACAGAAAGATTTTAGAGGACCACAGCATAGAAAAAATCATGATTCCCTTCCCAAAAAGTTTTTTCCTCCCTGACTCCTTTAAACTGATAGTCCTTTTTATGCTTTTATTGTGTCATATAAATTCTTGACATTGGTTGGAGTTTCTTTTATAGTACAGAATTTGCTCTTCACCCTGGCTACATACCAAACCCATTAAAGGCAGGTGCTATGTTTTTGTTGAAATGTTACTGGATCTATGCTGCCTAACAGAACTAGATCCCTTTAAGAGGGGCTTCCTAGCTCATAATGATTCTTTAATTTCTGGGAACTCCTAAGTGTGAGATCCAGCTATCATACCTGTATTGTCTGTTTGCACACATCTGGCCATAGCAGTTTTACCCTGAAGTGAAGAACTGGCCCAACTGGAACAGTGAGATTCACTCTCCTGGAAAGTTTCAATCGCAAAACGAGAGGCAGATGAGCCATCTTGACCATCGCATTAAAGAGAGAAGATTGTTCTTCTTTTCCCTGGGTCCTCTAAACATCCTGGCCCCCCACCTCTCCTGAATCTTAGTCATTCGACTCTTTGGGTTTAAGGAGATACCCTCCCAATATTCTTTCAAAATCCCCACTTTTTAAGGCTAGTTCATGTTGCCTTCTGATACTTGAATCATGAGAATCTTACTTAATTTTATCATTGTCTTTTCCTTAACACTGATCTCAGAAATGTAGACACAATGCGTATTCAAGACACAAGTTAAAAGAATGGTCTCAAAAGCAGTGACACAGACATTGGCTCATCACTTAGGGTTCAAGGACTAGAAAAAAAGAAGACAAATAAGAACTGAATGTTAATCATGACTCTGTTACTAAACTGAAACCTTACCTAGGGCTGCGGGTCACCTCCTCAGATCATTCCTGTCTGGGCATTTCAAATAAAGAGATCATATCACCTGATGTTTTAGGCTTCTCCTAGGCCCAGTACCAGTATCTAGTCTCATATTATTCTATATATATATATATATATCAAAAAGATAACACAGTTTTACATCAGCTCAGAAATTTTTGGGAGGTGGCAAAATGTATTGTGTGATCATTTATCTTAATGTTCACCTCCATATGTGCAGGTCTCCATATACAACGTGAGAGCTAATTATTTATGAGTTTTTTTATACGGTAAAGTCAGAGCTGGGATTGAATCCAGGTCCTGCAGCCTCTGGTTCAGTGTGCTTTCTTTCCTCCCATGCTGCTGCTTCAGCTCTGCGCCACATGTGGAAACATCTGTCCAGCAGTCACCCAGATAGTCTTTCCAGATTACCCTCATTAGTCTTTTAACACAGTCAACACTCTTCCCAGAGAAGCAGTCTTTAACAGCGAGGTTCCAGTTATCAATACCGTTGTAGGCAATGATGGCTGTTGATGGAAATGCTGGCAGGGAAATGGTGCTCGGAACAAATTGGCTTTCAGTGGTCAGGGGTGTTATTCTGTAAGCTTAAGGGTACCTTGTGCATCAATAGCATGCACCTGACAGAGAAAATTTCACTGTGTCAGAGCTCAGGATATGACTGTTTGGTCCTGGATGATAGAAAGTCGTGGCGGTGGAGGCAGGAAGGGTTGGACGTCCCTTGAAGACTGCTCAGCTGTTACGGATCCACTCAGATGACTGCTTTCCATGACTTGACTTCCCATATAAACTGGACGTAGCTCAGTGGTTGTCTAGGGGGAGCCGGGCTGCACCATATCTCAGAGGGCACCTTGCCATCATTATTGTAGAGAGGATGCTGCCCAGAAAGGGCTTTCGGGGAGACTTTGTCCACTTCAACTAGAACAGCTCTGCCTGCTATCATTCTCAGTAGATTGTCTAATAGGGTTTACTTAGGGGTGATAAGAAAGCTTTAAAACAGTTTATTTCTTAAAGTTCTAAAAGTGGGCTTTCTCTCTCTCCCTCTCTCCCACTCCCTCCTTCTCTTAATCTCAATTATGAATGAGGAAGTCTGAGGATATTAACACTACTCCCCAGTGCGTCTCCAGCAAGGGTTTGGAACAAAGCAAATATTTTTTTTTCTTTAAAAACAAATGGATTCACACATTTCTAGTTACTGATTAAACTTTGCCACTGTAATTCTTCACTGTCAATTTATCAACTCAAAATTAACATCTGCATACCTGAACTCAGCATCTCTCTCTCTCTCTCTCTCTCTCTCTCTCTCTCTCTCGGAAAAACCAGCTTCTCAACAAACCAGCTTGAGGTTCAGTTGGAGGCATTTTTTATTTTTTATATCCCTGGTTAGCTAACATTAAGACCTTAATGTTATATTTGACATCTCTCTCTCCTTTAAATGTTGGGCACACTTACGTACCAAGGTATCGCAATACTTCTTGGTTGTTGTTGTTATTATTATTATTATTATTATTGCAATTTTATGTACATGTGCTCTCTATTTCAATTTCTACTTTTATCATCCGAATTGAGAGAAGCACTGTAGGGATGCCGAGGTAACTGCAGTAGTCTCCCAAGTACCTGCCACTATGCACAATCAATCTCAGTCTCTCCCTTCACACGGTCAAATCCTCGTGGCCACATTAATCTTCCCGGAATGCTGCTCCGGGTATATCGTCGATAGGGCTTTGTAAATCCAAAGTTCTGGATTAGATGTTAAGTCTCCCCATAGTCTATCCCCATCTTACAATATCTACTTATGTTACCCAAAGTCTTTTTTAGTCCAAAGAATTCTCTCTGGAATATTGATTTCTTTACTCTAAGCTGATCCGATATGGAGTTCTGGCTGCTATATTGGATAGGACACAGGTTTTTCACATATAAACGAAGAATGTGACACCCACAAACTTTTTCTTGCTAGGATGCCGGGAGGACTAAATGACACGAGCAGAGGATTCAATGAGGGATTAGTTAAATGGATATAAAGTTAGAAGCTTTCAGGACACACCCTCTAATAGATGAGGTGAATTTCATGTTTCCACATTGCAATATTGTTACACCTGTATAACTCACAGGTAGAAGAGTCAATACACTATATTAATTGCATTTTCAGTATTTATCCTGCATTTCTTTGATACTGTAAAATAACGTGTCAGAGCATCTGCCTTTAGTATCAATTTTTGGTTATCATTATATTTATATACATATTTATCACTTCTGCATTGTCCTTTCCGCCTATACATACCTCTTGTCCATTTCAGACACCTGTTTCTTTCTGGACACCAGAAAGGCAATGCTCAAATAAGTTTACTGCTTTGTCTTGACAAAACTGCTCTTCTGTGTCATCTTTTAACAGTCTTCCCATTTCATAAAAGCCCTGAACTGGATCTGTGGAGTCATCAATGACTCGGGCAGCAGTCAAAGTTTAAGGAAAACAGACCACGCCAGGTATTTTTAAGAGAGATTTAATATAAGGAATTGATTCTGCAGGTGTTGGGGAGTAAGGGAGAGAGAGAGAGGGAGAGGAGAAAAAAAGTAATATCTGTAATAATCAAGGAATCAGCTATTATCGCTAGAATTAGGAGACCAAAGAGGATGGGATGGGCTGATTATAATCTAGACCAGTGGTTCCTAACCTGGATTCTATCAAACCCTAGGGGTTCGATGAGTCGGTCTCAGGGGTTCAGAGAAACCTCTGCCACTGAGGCCAGAATAAAGTAATAGTGTAATTTGTTGTGAGTTCATGCACTTTGTTGGTTTTGTTCTTTGAGCAAGGGGATGTTCATGCACGGCTCATTTTGTGCACCAGTAAAAAAACATATACCTATGTCTTGAATTTGGAAAAAAAATCATATTTTATTTATCACTAAAGAAGGGTTCGGTGAATGCGCATATGAAACTGGTAGGTTTGGTACCTCAAAAAAGGTTAAGAACCACTGATCTAGACCCTCACTTAGAAGTACAAGGTAAACTTGCTCTACAAGGTAAACTCTTTCTAGTACCTATGAGAAAGCATAATGTGAGTGCAAAAAGAAGCCAGAGTTTGGGTCCAACCATGTTGCCATAATAAAGTGTCACCTTTGGATTATTGCTGGCAAAAAAAAAAAAAGGCAAAATAAGAAGGAGCAAGCCCCTTCTTCTCACCTTCTGTCTTCTTCTAGTGGTCCTTAGTGTCAAAATCATCCAGAAAGGTGGGTACCAGAAAAGGATGTGTGATATTAGAAGTCCAGTCTCAGCATCAAAACACAAGAATAAAAAATGGGTTTAGAACTCGGAGACGGCAGCTTTTGTATCCAAATGATCACTTAGTCCTGAAAATTCTCCCTTGGACAGTGCTAAAATGCCTCACCTCCTCATTACCTACTGCCACGCTCCTACGGCGTATTCTCATTGTGTCTCATCCGGACTGTCCACATAGGCTGCTAGCTTGTGTCTCTCATTCTTGCCTCTGATCTATCCTTCACACCTATGCTCTAGTTACTTTTCTAACAACCATCCTTATGTTGCAACCTCTTTGAAAACCTTTCAAAATCTCTTATGATCCCATTACTGTATTGACACATTTTACTCTGGGCAGTGTGAAATGTACCTTGCTCCATCTCCACTAAGAGAATTCTTCTAGGTAGCTTTATTCCATCTGTACAGGAAATTATTTTTCCCACAGCACTTGATAGCATTCCTTATTCTGGCTTCCAGTAGCACTGAACAACTATGTGCATCTATTAGGTGTCAGACATGAAAAACTTTATATTTTAATTTGTTAGTCTGTTGCCCTTACTAAAATATAATTGCCCCCGGAGCAGGTATTTTGTTTTGTTTTGTTTTGTATCCATAGTATTCCAGAGAACCTGGCATGTAGTAGATGCTATAAGCTATTCATTGAATGAATGAATGAATGAATGAATGAATGAATGGTAAATACGTAAATCTGTTAGAAAATGGAGCTGTTTGTTTTCTTGTCCTGATGGATATGTACATTGTCCACAGAGAAGTTTCATGAAGATTTGGATCAATACTGTTTTAAAGACCCTGAGACCCACAGCACGCAAGTCATCAGGGCCATCAGCAGACAGTAAAGCAGATATAACAGTGGTTCAAAAGTTTTACCTTGAGTTACATCAAAGCCAATGAGTTTTAGAAAAAAACTGAATTTAAAGCAAGGGAGTGGCTTAGTGAGGTAACTCACCCTTGTTACGGCTCTCCCCTCTTCTCAGAACCCTCAAATGTGCTCCTCCCTCCCCGTAACCCCTGCCTTTTCTCCATTTCAAAATCCTCATTTTTAAACTCCCCTATTTTGGAGAGACATAGTGCAGTTCCAGCTGCAGACACTAAATCAATGCTGTTCTTTGGACGTGCACTGCAGAAGGGAGTCCTGTGATGAATGGGGCTGTCCGTATTTACATTGGGTGTGCAACAGCTGTGGGGATCGTCCTGTGCAATGAGTATTCTGGGCAAGGTTGGCATGTCTCCACTCCCCCACCACCTCCTCCTCACACAGTGACAGTGACTGATTGGCCACTTGTAAGGAAAACTGCCCTTTAGAATAAAGGAATCACAATGCCCCTCTTGTAGAAGCACATGCATACACATGCACGCACACAAACACACACATACCAACACACACCACAAAACACTCCTCTCTCAATCTGTCAGTGCTACATGCTTTTTGGCAATTTCTTATGCCTAGATAACTTTGCAATCCGCAAAACTGTTCCAATGTAGGCAGGTGGTGCAGGAGGAGCAATCTCTGTCTTTAAAAAAAAATCTTCTTAAGGGTTTGCAGAGATATATTGCATTGGTCATCCCCAAATATATTGCCCAAGGCAAGTTGTGTTAAATACAGGTTATGCTAAAAAGCCCCTTATAACAAGAGGTCTTTTGCCTGTGGGCAATCCACCTTCCTGACAGTGTTGACTTGAGTTCTAGTGCCAAGGAGAGAAAGACAAGATGGACAGGGGAAGTAGAGAGAGATAGCAGACACATCACATTTATGTTGTTCATTATGGTTTATAAAGCATACTTTTCCCTTTCACATTCCATTGTTAAAGCCTGAAGGACAGGCATGTGGAGGGCGGGGCTGGGTGGGGTGGAGAGAGAGAATATTTGTGCAGTGTCAGAAAGGTTGAGCAAGTTGTACTAATTCCTAGAATATTTTAGATGCAGAATATACATCCAGCCTTCAGGCTTTTAATCTTGTGTACTTTTAATTTCACTATTTGCCATGTAAACCGAACCCGAACCCGAGGAAGATTGCTGTCCAGCTATACATCTTTTATAAATTCCCTTGGGTCTGGAGGTTCTGAAAAGTTCTGCTAAGAAGGCATCAAGACATAGAGATTATTGTGATCATAAAGATCTCCACGTTCTGTGTCTGAGTAGGTAAGCAAAGAATCATTCATTGAAAGTTTTCAAATTACTCATCAGTAATTACATAGTTTCTTTGTAGAGCACATAATTGAATTGCAGCCCTTAGGTTTCCCCTTGATATGTCCCAACCTGTTCAATGACACTTCTGTGATGTGTAGCAAAGAGGCTACAAAATCTATTAGGATTGCTTCTAAACTCTGCTCCGTACAATCCTAGCATATCACTGAGGTCTTCAAAACTGTTCCAAATTCAACAACATCATCAACAACAACAACAAATGCTGCAAACCACTCAGTAGATTTCAGTTTCAGTTCTCTACTGGAATGGTCTTCCTGAGCAAGTAATTATAGATCCCGAAGCCTCTTCCCAGCAATAAAAAGAATATAGCAAAAATCCCTACATCAGGGATATGATATTAAGAGTACAGGGTTAAAATGTCTTGGACAAACCATAAATGATTTCTTTTCCTCCTGTCTCACCCCACCGCCACCACTTTAAACTAGTCCATCAGGACCTGAGGACCTGGGAGGCAGCATCCCCACCTGCTAGAGCCACTGTGCAGCCTACAGGCACGCCTGTTCTGAAACCTACCTTAACACAAAGGGAAGAGGCGGAGTTGGGGGCGTGGTCCAGGACCCAAGGGCAACTGCAATGTCATCATTTCTTTGTTGTGTAGTCTTAAACTAGTTTCTTAACCCAACAAGCACTTTTACCTTCATGTGTAAATTAAAATGTTTAATGTTTCTGCTCAAAATTATTATGAGGACTATATGAAATATTGAATACAAAGAATTTGGCAACAGGCAGTAATTTAATAAATTGTCTTTTCATTTGTTTTTATGTTATTTGTTTTGGTAGGACGTATGAGACAAGAAGCTAGGTAGTATGACTAAGATATTAAAAAAAGGGTGGGATTCCATCCTTTGATAGATTTGGCAAAAACTAGGTTCAGTGGGGTTTTAATGGCAGGATTTTTCATGCTGTAACATTACTAACATCAAAGAAAAATGTTTTATGCAGCATCTCCCAAACCTAGTTGACACTGAAACTCATAATTGCTGGCTGTTTCTAGAGTGGCAGTGTCCTATACAACACTGTTGTGATAAGCATGTCTAGATCTGCTCTAACCAATGTGGTGACTATTAGCCACATGTGGCTATTGAGCCCTTGGAAACTTGCGTGTATGACTAAGAAACTCAGTTTAAGTTCTACTCACAGCAATTAATTTCTAATTAAAATTTAAAGACTCACATTTGGCTAATGGCTACCACATTGGACAGCACAGATCTAGAGACTAGTGTTCAGAAAACACACTTTCAAAAATGCTACAGTAACGCCAACAGCTGGGCAAACTGTCAGACAATGGTCAGTTGAAGAAGGCAGGAGAAGATCTGCTCGCCTTGCTCAGTGAAGGAAAAGTTATGAATAACTGCTAACTGAGGCAGGTTTTCCAAGAAGATAACAAACCTTAAGGTTCCATGCTATCCCCTCACTTGGGTTCATCTAAGGTCATGGGCATTTTTTCACATGATCATATATTTTCTTGTAAAATTTTCAACATAAAAATGTGTTCAGCTTAATTGATTAAAACTGCTCTTTCCACTGTAACTTCCATTATGTAAAATTTCCTCTATTGTTGGTTGGTGACTATGTAACCATGTACATTTCTGGAACCTGGATAATGAGAAGTTTACTTGGTGCTGCACAGTGTTTGAATTTCAGAAAAATGTATTTACACAGCTCAGAGTCAGTTTTGTGTGTATTTAAGTTATTTCTAATCATTCCAGTGTAGAAATGGCTTTTAATAATACTTCTAATTAAAGCGGTAAGCTCAAAAATCATGTAAGAAAATCTAAAACATTAAATTTTTATAGATCATATATTAAAAACACTTTCTAAAGAGTTTCACAAATTTGACTGCATTTTAAAATTTTTCATGACATTTAATAATTAGTGAAACCCCTTGTAAAGCCAGTAGTCGAGGCCACTATCACAGCCGCCTGACCCATGCAGGTTCACATTTGATTCGAACAGTCGGTAATGAAACAACAGAGCCAAAAACTGGTGAGCCATCAGCTTTAATTCTAGCTTGCACCTGGCGGGCAAGCAAAAACACACACTGGGCTCCAAAAGCCACACATTCAGTGCTCACAAAGCTACTGACTTATCTGAGTTTCCTAGCATCAAAGCTTTCTAGCTCACCAGACTTATTCACCTCTGTTCCCCATCTCCTCCTGCACAAACTCTTCTCAAACTGGCTTCTTCCTCAGCACTCTGCCATCTTGGCTGCTTCTCCTGGCCTCCATGTGGCCTTAATCTGCTCTCCTCTCTAATACCTCAGGAACCAAGAAAATATCAAGCTACTGGCCTCTCCCACTTTATAGCATAGACTCAAAACCTTTAATCCAATTATACAAACAAGAAAGTCTCTGTATAATGGGATTCCTCAGGAGAGTGCACCACCCTACATCATCCAATCAGTCAAGGGTGTGAGGATGAGCTTACTCTTAAACTAAGCCTTAGGCTATAACGACCCGGTCTGCCCACAGCCTGTTCCAGAACACACATTAATATCAACAAACTTCCATGTGGGCAGCGCCATCTTTAACAAAGTGAGCATAATATATTTTATCTGCCCAACACCCCTTCAAAAACCGTTTTTAAATTATTTATAGTAGAAAACAAATTTTAAGCACCATTGTTAAAGATCAGAATACTTTTTATTATCTCTTTGAAGAAGATGATAAAACATTGCCGTAGAAAGACATGATCCAATGAAGAAAAAAGAAATGTAAGAAAAAAATATTACAGAAATATGTTGGAAAATTAATTATTTTGTTACAAATTACATCGTTTTTTATTTTGGGACTCATGTAAAATTTTGAATTTGATTTTTTTCCTTTTCTAACGAAATATTTATTTTGTGTTTGTAATTTTCCATCCTTGTTTTAAAGAAGGCTCCCCAAATTCTATGATTCTTAGTATCTATATAATTTAAATAAGTCTATAGATGCCAGTCTTAAAAATGATTATATGCATCATTTAGATCTTGATGTATGTATTATCACATTGAGTCTTTTCACTAGCCGTATGGAGAAAGTCATAATAGTTTCAATTGTCACCTGGCCAGGTGGTGGCACAGTGGATAGAGTGTCAGACTGGGATTCAAAAGACCCAGGTTCGAGGCCCCAAGGTCGCCAGCTTGAGTGCAGGCCCATCAGGCTTGAGCAAAAGCTCGCTAGCTTGGACCCAAGGTCATTGGTTCGAGAAAGGGGTTACTCGGTCTGCTGAAGGCCCATGGCCAGGGCACATATGAAAAAGCAATCAATGAACAACTAAGGTGTTACAACAAAAAACTGATGACTGATGCTTCTCATCTCTCTCTGTTCCTATCTGTCCCTATCTATCCCTCTCTCTGACTCTCTCTCTGTCCCTGTAAAAAAGAAAATAATAATAATAATAATTTCAGAGGAGACTCAAGATGGCAGCAGAGCAGGCAGACACACAGACTCCCAGCTCACACCACCAAACTGCTCTCAAAAACCAACGAGCAAAGAAGAAGCCACACCAAGCATGGTGGGGAGTGCTAAGGAGTGGTGAGCCTCCCCTACTTACAGGAACAAAGGGGGCAGGTGTGAGGCTGATAGCCCAGAAAGGCTCTCAATCCAAGGAAAACAGTAGAAAATATCACTCACAGCCACTTGCCTGAGGACTGGGGAACGAGGTGTATTGAAAGAGCTGGCTTGTTTTCCAAAAGGAAAGAGGGAGAGAGAGATAGCCTTTGACAAACAGAGGAATGCATGGGAGGACCTGAGCAGCAGACTGATCCAATTCTGGAGGCGGCCATACCTGGGGGAGGTGCTAGAGGTGGCCATAGCTGGGGGAGGGGTTGATCCTTCGAAATAACACAAGACTAAAGTGGTTCCAGGTCAATCATCTCAAAATATATCTCCAGCTCTGAGCAGCACAACAAGACACAGCTGAAAACAAGAAGTGGGGAGGAGGGGCAGTAACCCAGGTCTCCATGGAGATCTGAGATACACCTCCCCCTACTGAAGCAGAGAAAGCACCCTGCCCCCAGAGAGAGTAACTGGCAGATCTTCAGAGTCTCAGGTTACACCCACCACATTCCTAGATACAGTTTCAAATAAGCCCCCTGCTGAGATCAGTAAAGAAAACTACTACCACTGAGTTAAAAACACTGAGAAGAAAACAAACAAATCAAGACTACAAAGTGCTGTATTAGAAAAGCCAAATTCCACAGTGGATTACAAACAACAGCTGAAGCCAAGCCAAGAAGACCTAGAAATAGCACAACTGAAAATTGGAGGCAGACAACAGCAAGCCTAGACTCAACCAGCTCTACAAATAAAACAGCCAAACACACAGACATAATGAGAAGACAGAAAAGTGCAATACAAATGAAACCACAATAGAATCCTCCAGGAAATGAACTGAGCATGATGGAAATAAACAAATTTCCAGATGCAGAGTTTAGAATAATGATTGTTAGGATGCTTAGAGATCTTAGAACAACAATGGATGGTCATTATGAACACCTAAATAAAGAGATAGCAAGTATAAAAAAGGACATTGAAATATTAAAAAAGAATCAGTCAGAGATGGCAAATACAATATCAGAAATGAAGACCACAATGGAAGAAATTAAAAGCAGGATGGGTGAAGCTGAGGATCAAATCAGCGAGTTGGAAGACAAGATGAACAAAGGCATGGAATCAGAGCAGAAAATAGAAAAGAGACTCAAAAAGTCTGAGGAAACTCTTAGAGAGCTCTGTGACAACATGAAGAGAAATAACATCTGCATAATAGGGGTTCCTGAAGAAGAAGAGAAAGAACAAGGAATAGAAACTTTATTCAATCAAATCATAGCTGAAAACTTCCCTAAATTGATACAAGGAAGGGTATCACAAGTTCAAGAAGCACTAAGATCTTCATTAAAGAGAAACCCACAGAAACCTACACCAAGACACATCATAATTAAAATACCAAAGCTAAGTGATACAGTGAAAATATTAAAAGTTGCTAGAGAAAAAAAGGCTATCACCTACAAAGGAGCACCCATAAGGAAGACATCCGACTTCTCAACAGAAACATTTGAGGCTAGAAGGGAATGGCAAGAAATATTCAAAGTAATGCAGAACAAGAGCCTACAACCAAGATTACTTTATCCATCAAGGCTATCATTTAAAATTGAAGGAGAAATAAAAAGTTTCCCAGACAAAAAACTGAAGGAATTCATTACAACAAAACCAATGCTGCAGGAAATGTTAAGGGGCCTGTTGTAAACATATCAAAGTGGGAAAAGAATATAGCAAAAGAGGAATAAACCTCTAAAATATAAAATGGCAATAAACAACTACATATCAATAATAACTTTAAATGTAAATGGATTAAATGATCCAATCAAAAGACATAGGGTAGCTGCGTGAATAAAGAAACAGAACCCATACATATGCTGTCTACAAGAGACACACCTTAAAACAAAAGATGCACATAGACTGAAGGTAAAAGGATGGAAAAAAATATTTCATGCAAATGGAAATGAAAGAAAAGCCAGGGTAGCAATACTTATATCTGACAAAATGGACTTTAAAACAAAGGCTGTAGTAAGAAATAAAGAAGGACACTACATAATGATAAAGGGAACAATTCAACAGGAAAATATAACCATTATAAATATCTATGCACCAAATATAGGAGCCCCGACATACATAAAGCAGACTTTGATGAATATAAAGGATGAGATTAACAGCAATACTATCATAGTAGGGGATCTCAATACCCCACTAACAACACTGGATAGATCCTCAAGAAAGAAAATTAACAAAGAAACAGCAGACTTAAAGGACACACTAGATCAACTGGATTTAATAGATATCTTTAGAACTTTTACCCTAAAGCAGCAGAATATACATTCTTTTCAAGTGCTCATGGTACATTCTCTAGGATAGCTCACATGTTAGGACATAAAAGCAGTCTCAACAAATTTAAGAAGATTGAAATCATATCAAGCATTTTCTCTGATTACAATGGCATGAAACTAGAAATCAACCATAACAGAAAAACTGAAAAATACTCAAACACATGGAAACTAAATAGCATGTTATTAAATAATGAATGGGTTAACAATGAAATCAAAGAAGAAATAAAAAAATTTCTAGAAAAGAATGATAATGAACATACAACAACTCAAAATTTATGGAACACAGCTAAAGCAGTCTTCAGAGGGATGTTCATAGCACAACAGGCATTCCTTAAAAAGCTTGAAAAAGCTCAAGTAAACAACCTAACCCTTCATCTAAAAGAACTTGAAAAAGAACAGCAAGTAAGGCCCAGAGGTAGTAGAAGGAAGGAAATAATAAAGGTCAGAGCAGAAATAAATGACATAGAGGCTAAGGAAACAATACAGACGATCAATGAAACCAAGAGCTGGTTCTTTGAAAGGGTAAACAAGATCAATTAACCTTTAATGAGACTCACCAAGAAGAGAATAGAGAGGACTCAAATAAATAAAATTAGAAAAGAGAGTGGAGAAATAACAACCGACACAACAGAAATACAAAATATTGTGAGAAAATACCATGAAGAACTGTATGCAAAAAAATTAAACAACTTAGGTGAAAAGGACAAATTTCATGAAACATATAATCTTCCAAAAATCAATCTGGAAGAATCAGAAAACCTAAACAGACCAATTACAACAAAAGAGATTGAAACAGTTATCAAAAAGCTCCCAAAAAACAAAACCCCTGGGCCCGATGAATTCACTGGTTAATTCTACCAAATATTCAAAGAAGAACTAACTCCTATTCTTTTCAAGTTATTTCAAAAAACTCAAGAGGAAGGAACACTACCAAGTTCCTTTTATGAGGCAAACAATTCTAATTCCAAAACCAGGCAAAGACAACACAAAGAAAGAAAGTTATAGGCCAATATCCCTGATGAACTTAGATGCTAAAATTCTCAACAAAATATTAGCAAACCGGATCCAGCAATACATGGAAAAAATCACTAATCATGATCAAGTGGGATTTATTCTGGGGAGGCAAGGATGGTACAACATTCGTAAATCAATTAATGTGATTCACCACATAAACAAAAGGACAGAGAAAAACCACATGATAATTTCAACAGATGCAGAAAAAGCATTTGATAAAATCCAGCAGTTATAATTAAAACTCTTAGCAAAGTGGGTATACAGGGAACATACCTCAACATGATAAAGGTCATTTATGACAAACCCACAGCCAACATCATAATTAATAGACAAATTAAAAGCAATTTTCCTAAAATCAGGAACAAGGCAGGGGTGTCCCCTTTCAACACTCTTATTCAACATAGTACTGGAAGTCCTAGCTACAGCAGACCAGAAGAGGAAATAAAGGGCATCCAAATTGGAAAAGAAGAAGTAAAACTATCATTATTTGCAGATGATATACTGTATATAGAAAACCCTAAAGGCTCAGTCAAAAAAACTACTAGACCTAATAAACGAATTCAGCAAGGATATAAAATTAACACACAGAAATCAGAGGCATTTTTATACTCAAACAATGAAATGTCAGAAAGAAAAATTAAGGAAACAATCACCTTCACTATTGCAACAAAAAAAATAAAGTACCTAGGAGTAAATTTAACCAAGGAGGTTAAAGACTTGTACTTAGAAAATTGTAAAACATTGATAAAGGAATCAAGGAAGACACAAACAAGTGGAAACATATACCATGCTCATGGTTAGGAAGAATAAACATCATTAAAATGTCTATATTACCCAAGGCAATTTATAAATTCAATGCAATACCAATTAAAATACCAATGACATACTTCAAAGATATAGAACACATATTCCAAAAATTTATATGGAACCAAAAAAGAACACGAATAGTCTCAACAATCTTAAAAAGAAGCATAAAGTGGGAGGTATCACACTTTCTGATACCAAGTTATACTACAAGGCCATTGTATTCAAAACATCTTGGTACTGGCATAAGAACAGGCATATAGATCAATGGAACAGAACAGAGAACCCAGAAATAAACCCACGTCTTTATGGACAATTGATATTTGACAAAGGAGGTAAGAGCATACAGTGGAGTAAAGACAGTCTCTTTAACAAATGGTGTTGGGAAAACTGGACATCTACCTGCAAAAAAATGAAACTAGACCACCAACTTACACCATGCACAAAAATAAACTCAAAATGGACAAAGGACTTAAATGTAAGCCGTGAAACCATAAGCATCCTAGAGGAAAACATAGGCAGTATACTTTCCAACATTTATCGAAGCAATATATTTGCTGATTTATCTCCACAGGCAAATGAAATAAAAGACAGGATAAACAAATGGGACTATATCAAACTAAAAAGCTTTTGCACAGCTAAAGACAATATGAAATGAATAAAAAGACAAACCACACAATGAGAGAACATATTTGACAACACATCTGATAAAGGGTTAATAACCAAAATTTATAAAGAACTTGTAAAACTCAACAACAGGAAGACAAACAATCCAATCAAAAAGTGGGCACAAGAAATGAATAGACACTTCTTCAAAGAGGACATACAGATGGCCAATAGACATATGAAAAAATGCTCAACATCACTAATCATTAGAAAAACCACAATGAGATACCACCTCACACCAGTCAGAATGGTGTTCATCAGCAAAACAACACAGAATAAGTGCTGGCGAGGATGTGGAAAAAGGGGAACCCTCCTGCCCTGCTGATGGGAATGCAGACTGGTGCAGCCACTGTGGAAAACAGTATGGAGATTCCTCAAAAAATTAGAATGGAACTGCCCTTTGACTCAGCTATCACACTTATAGGAATATATCCCAAGGACACCATAGCATCGACTGAAAAAAATAAATGCACCCCCATGTTCATGGCAGCATTGTTCACAATAGCGAAGATCTGGAAACAGCCCAAGTGTCCGTCAGTGGACGAGTGAATTAAAAAGCGGTGGTACATATATACAATGAAATACTATGGGGCTATGAAAAAGAAGGAAATATTACCTTTTGCAACAATATGGAGGGACCTGGAAACTATTATGTTGAGTGAAAGAAGCCAGGCACAAAAAAGAAAAATATTATATGACCTCACTCATTTGAGAAATCCCTTCAAGGAACATTGAGAACTGAGGAAAGGAATTGAGACAGAGGAGGGATCAAAGGGACCAGAGGAAAAGAGGACAGAGGGAAAGGGGATGATAGGATGGGATAAACCTGAAGAGAAGGGGGGAGGGCGCTGTAGGGAGGGCGACAAGGGAGAGGTGGAGGGGAATATGGGGGAGGAGGGATGCAGTAGGCATTACCCTAGAATCTATGTAAACACAATTAATTAAATAAAAGAAATGTGAGAGAATAATAATAATAATTTCAGTTGTCAAGATATGGAACCACGTGATAGATTTTGCCTAAGTTTACAGATCTAGTAAGTTAAAAAGAAACAAACAAACAAAAATAGTTAGACCTGAGAAGACATCTACTTCTGGTTGGGAGCAGAAAGTAGCAGCAAACTATGGCTTGTGTTGGAACTTCTAGGGGAAAATTGAAACAAATTGTGAAAGTAACACCTCTTTAAAAAGTGACCAGAAAGCTCTGAAAGTTAAATAATTTTGAAGTACCATGCTGGTTTGATTACTCTAGCCTTGTAGTATAGTTTAATTTCAAGTAGCATAATTCCTCTGGTTTTTTTAATCTTTCTCTAGATTGCTGTGTCTATTTGAGATGGAAAGAGACTTGACTTGGGATGGTGAACACACAATACAATATACAGGTAGGATGTTTTATAGAATTGTACACCTGCAACCTATATAATTTCATTAACGAATGTCATCCCAATAAATTCAATACAATAAAATAAAACAATAATACTTTTGACATCGAGGCGAGCCAGCCTGAGGAGTTAGAATCAGGAAGTGTCCAAATAGCAGGCTGATTTTCCCCATAGGAACTTCCAAGTCCTGCACTGGCAAGAGGAGGCAGAGTAGGGCAGGAAAAACAGTCAAGTTCCAGGCTTCTCGCAGTGCTTAAATCAAAGTAGTATATGTTCTTGTTTATTGGTTACTATTCATTCTGATTGCAGTATCTAATCTATTGTGTGACCAGAGACAATTTGCTTTTCACCCTACTTTCCAAGAGCATTTGGATGGGTTTCAGTTTTCATCCACCACAAGTAGTGCCACTATGAACCTTCAATTGCATGTCCTTTGATGGGCACATTTATGTTGGGGATGTACCCAGGTGTGGAATTGTTGGGTCCTAAGGATATGCATACAGTCATTCCACCAAATAGTAGGAGGGAGCAATTTTTAATGTTTGTTTTAGGGATTTATTTTTGTTTTTGTCTTACTTTGCTATACATTATCACTCTCACTGAGGCACAGGAAAGTTACAACTATAGCGTTAACCTCATTACAGTGTATCTATAATTATTTATCTTTATCTATCTATGAGGAGACAGAGGTGGAGTTCATATGGAGAAAAGAAGAAAGAAGAGAAACCGGAAAAAGGTATAGAACCAGAGGAAAGAAAGATAGAAAAGTACAAAGAAAGACAAGTAAAGAGAGAATGATAAGATAATAGAAATCATGTTAATTGGGAAAGTGGAGAATAAATGGAGAGAGAGAAGCTTTAGAATCAATGCATACTTACTTGTGCATTTCTTTTTCTAATCAGAGCAGACAAACATATTTTTAAAAAGTCACCTTTGTCTACTTTGGGTGTGTATTTTTTTAAATTAGTTGGTGCCTTTGATGTATTGAACATGTTTTTTTAAGTGGGTTGACAGTCAAAGAGAATGTGCATCTGAAATAATTCTTTACTTCAACTATTAGAACTAAAAAAAATTCTCAGCATTTCTGCAAAACAGGAGAGGAGAACAAGAAAAGCAGATATATATATATATGACAGAAAAAGAGTTTTAGAGAATTAAAGATCAGTTTGGGGTTAGGGGGTACTCTCTTGTGTTGGATGGTGGAGGCTGAAACCCCAATTTGCAGCCTCCTTTGCAACATGTCTTACTTTATAGTGCACATATCAAAATAATTTACTTTTTATTCTTCTCCAATTTGTACTCATATTATCTAGTCTCAAGCTGTTCTTGTCTAAACCTATGCGTTCATGTTGCTTTTATTTATTAGAAGGAATTGTCAAGAAGTCAGACAAGAAAAATATTCAAATATATTTTTAAAGTTGAAATTGAATTATATGCAAATACTCAAATAGACTAGACCAGTGGTTCTTAACCTTTTTTGAGGTACCGAACCCACCAGTTTCATATGCGCATTCACTGAACCCTTCTTTAGTGATAAATAAAATATGATTTTTTTTCCAAATTCAAGACATAGGTATATGTTTTTATTACTGGTACAGAAAATGAGCTGTGCATGAACATCACCTTGCTCAAAGAACAAAACCAACAAAGTTCATGAACTCACAACAAATTATGGTATTACTTTATTCTGGCCTCCGCAGCAGAGGCTTCTCCGAACCCCTGAGACCGACTCATCGAACCCCTAGGGTTCGATAGAACTCAGGTTAAGAACCACTGGACTCGAGAGATCATGTAGTGTTCATGTTAAAGGTAGGAAAACTGAGTTTAGAGAGTTCAGGTATGTTGGCCACATTCACACAGATGCTTAGAGGCACAGATTGAATTAGAAGTTAAGTCAGTTTACTCTCCAAAACTGTGATATAAAACTGAGTCTCTGCTATGGCTTAGGGACTGTTCCAGGACAGTAGAAAATACTGGTCTTGGCTTCTACCCTCAAAAAGCTTAGTAGAGGTGAAGCAGGTACCCAGGATATGGCCTTTTAGTGGAAGTCATATATTATCTTGGTAAATTGCAAACACCACCCAAGAGAGTGAAATTAAAAGAATATTAATATACCTACTGTCTCTGTGTGTGTGAGAGAGAGACAGAGAGAGTGAGAGAGAGAGAGAAAGATGGAGAAATATTTCAGGCAGACTAATAAGTACCCACTTTATGCCAGACATGCAATAAACAAAGAGGAAACACTGGTGAATAAGACAGATTATTGTTTGTGATCTGATGGAGTAACCAAGAACAACAACACCTGTTTCTTAAATTTATTTTAGGGAGAGAGAGGAAGGGGGAAACACACAAACACACATCAACTGATTGTTTCACCCACGCATGACTCCATTGGTTGATCCTTGCATGTTCCCTTATCAAGGATCAATTCCACAACCTTGGCATATCGGGATGATGCTCTAACCAACTGAGCTACCTGGCCAGGGCGACAAGATCTTTTGAAAAGAAGCAGAAACTAGAAAGACAGTGCACACAAGGAAAGAAATGACTAAGAAGATCTATCCATGTAGAAGGTAATAATCCAGGGCTTTTTTGAAGGTACAGTCAAATGATAGAGGGGTGAAAATAAGATGATTTTTGAAGAAGGAATACTCAAGGATTTGGAGAGACACTGCTGATGGATGAGAGGAGAGTGCCCAAGAATAGCTCTCTCCTTCCTTGCTCACTGATTCCATGTTGCTGTGCTGTATGCACAGAGAGATAAGTGGTCTCTTTTTCACTCCCTGTTCTGTGTGTTTCCTTTCTAGTCACACTCTCAGCAGCTTAATTCTCTTCTCTCTGAGATCAGAGATTAGATACAGCCTAGATTTATTGCTGGAAGACATAAAAAGAGCTATTTCTATCAAGGATTCAAATGATTAAACATCCCAACACAGAAATACTTTTCACTTCTCATACAACAGGATTTCACTGGCCTTCAGATACCAAGGCTGGTGCTATCCGGTCTCTGAGTAATGGGGAGCAAGGACGGAAAGCAGAGGCATGGAAGGCAGCAAAGAGATAAAGACCAGGAATGGATTTAAATATGTAGTCCGGAGAAGCTGTGAGAGGGAACGGACAAAGACAAGGATAGGAGAGAAAATAAGACGTGAGTAGCATTAGAGAGACACTGCTTTGGGCTGAAATTGGGAGGACTAACCCAGTCAAATGGGGGAACAAAAGCAAAGACAAACTGAGAAAATAGCAGTAAACATCTTCCTCAACCCACTCTCCATCACTCACTCTTGACCGTCATGTTCATAATCTGAGAATTCACCATTCCTTATGTTGTAGCATGGAACGGTCCTTTTGTCCCAGACATGGCATGCTGCAGCCTGGTGGCTCCATTCATACTGTTTGGCCGAAATCCTCACTCTTGTTGGGTCATTGCATTTTGCATACAAGTCAGGAATTCACACTTCTCTTGAAAACATTACAAGATCTAGTTACATTTGACTTTCATACTCACTCCTGCAATTAGTTGAAGCCAAGTACCAACCATCTCCCTGCAGACAGGGTATGATACTGTTGGGCCCCCACAGTCTCTGCCTGGTTTCCTGACCAGCTGCTTTGAGTGGGCTGCTTAGGCTGCCTTCCAATCCATCATCTCCCACCTCCTCTTCTCCCCATGCAAACCCACAGGCACATGACATGTGTCAGAAAACAGGAGCCAAGGCAAGTCTAGGGTCTTCCCTGGGTCACACAGGGAGTCTCTGGCAGAAACCAGCATTCTTTCCACAACCTCAGTGTTGTCTTGTAGCTGAGACCCTGTGTCATGGGGGATTTCTACACAGTAGGGCTCTTGATCCAGTTCAGCTTATCACACCATCCACACTCATCCTGAGATTCCACCCATCTTGGACCACCTACCTCAGCTGTGAGATTTCAGTGCCATCTCGGAGTTAGCAGTGACCTCACAATTTACCTAGGCCAGTGGTCAGCAAACTCATTAATCAACAGAGCCAAATATCAACAGTACAACGATTGAAATTTCTTTTGAGAGCCAAATTTTGTGGAAGAGCCACACTCCAGGGACCAAAGAGCCGCATTTGGTTTGCGAGCCATGGTTTGCTGACAAGGGACCTAGGCCATGCCTCATCTGTCACAGACAGACTCTGAGGTCCTTGCTGTTTACTCAGCTTGCCCAAGGTGACACTCTGCACAAAGGGAAGGACTGACTTCAGAGCCCACGTCTCCCTCCATCTAACCCCATGCTGTCTGTAGCTATACATGGAGTTCAAGCCCCAAGATCCTCCAGGATTTGCATTTGACCTCCCTTCCTCTTCATGCTGCTGCCAGCTTTTTGACCCACACATTTCCAGAGCTCGCAGGCACTTCTCTCGCCTGGATTTTTAAGTGCATGTCTGTGCCTTTGCTGATGTTTCCCCCCTCTCGATCCCCCATTATCCTCTGCCCCAGTCCGCAGCTGTGTAGTGCCTCACCCTCTTTCTACTCCATTAGATTTAATTTTACCATGATTTCCTCCGAAACTTTCTAATTTAATCTGATGTTGATGTTGACACAGTATTATTCTCCTTGACCCTTCCCTGTAGCACTTACCATCTGTCCCAAGATTTAAATTATTCTAGGTGTTGTAGTTCTCTCTCTCTCTCTCTCGCTCACTCAATTCTCTGTTAACATCTCAGATCTTGTTATTTGCTCCAAGAGAAAGATGGGATTGGTTTCCAGAAAATGGGAAGAGCAGTAGGAAAGCACAGCTTGTAGCTCCAGTCCTCACTCTCTATGTGGGGAATGTCGGGGCATCTGCGGGACAAAATGATGCATGTGCCTCACAGCTTCTCCCTGCCTTGCAAACCGATGTTGTGTTTTCTCCTCTCTCAGATTTCCCGTCCTTAGATGTCTTTTCCCTTTGGATGGTGTGCTTCCCACGGGGAATCAAAATAGGGTTTGTTGCCTGTCTGTTCTTAAGAGCTTGGGAGAGAGCAGTTATAATGTACCTTTGGATAAACTAGCAACCTTTCCATCCTTAAAAATCCCATGGCCTGAGTAAAATCATGGTGAAAGATTAGGCGAGAAAGGGAAGGAATAAAAATGAGCAAAAATGAGTGTGAAATATTTTACAGATCAAGATCACTGAATTACTTATTCTAGTCTATCCCCTTTCAGACTTTAACAAAAACTATTTTAACTCTACGAAAAAGATAAAGGAGTATTGAGAGGAAGGAAGAACAGAAGGACGCTACAGACAAAGGAGGCAGGAAAAGTTGCAGTGGTCCCCTGGGTTTTTGCTAGTAGAACCTGAAGAGTTAAACTATGGAATAAACTGAAACCAATATATCGAGCTAAGGGTGATATTATTATTGCTTTTGTTTTTTACTTTTTGATGTATGAACACTCAATGATAGGTAATAATAATCCGATCTTTCCCAAATCTAAGATGTTGGCATGCCATCATTATCGTTATCGCTGAAGAACGATTTGGAGCTTAGGAAAAGTTTCTCACATAGCATATTTTATTTTGGTCACGACCATAGTCCTGAGGATAAGATTAAAGGGAAAAGGGGAAGGTTCTCGTCTAGCTCCAAAGCTTCAATATGCAGGTCATTCACTGAAGAGGCCTTTTGCTCCTAGGGGGACATAAGTAGGATGATTGAGCAGTTCCTGAATTCAGTATAGGTATGCCACACTTTCCTAAAGGTGACAGTATTACCCCCCTTTGCTTTTACAAAAGACCAACATTATTAGCACCTAACCAAGAAGAGAGCTGAAGAGATCCTGACATTTTGAAAATAGGGCAAAAAGCAGAAACAGGGTGTAGCATTTGCTTTGCAGCCGTTCCTTGCAGAGGTAGCACCCCCCAAGCAGCAAGTGGCCCTGCAAAGCCCCTTCCTGGGGAACCGCATGCGGCATCAAGCTGCTCCAGTGTTGAACTGTGTCTGTGAGCCCCTGGGCTTTAATCTCCATTTATGCTGTGTGTCCGTTAGCAAGATGTGTCCTAAGGTATCAGAAAAGCCCAAAAGAGTTTATAAAGGTATTAAGGCTTAGCATTAAACTAGGCATAATTGTTTCATGGTGAACAAACTAAAGAGATTGAAATGATTGCTAATTGCTTCTTTGCTTTACAATGTTTCGGTTTAAGAAAGGTTTCATATAGCCAGGGCAACCAGTACTCTAGACGTCCCAGATGGAATTATATGTAAATTGGCCTGTGGACTATTTGTAAACTGCTAAATACCACCAGGGCCCCAGCCAGCTGCAGATTAGCCTTCTGAGACACTTCAAAAGAACACGGCTGAAGGAAGATCATATCCACTGTCATTTCCAAAATCCAATAATTTTCCAGACACTCACATTCTATTTGCATTCTTCATTCAAGTTTTTAATATCACTGTATTTACATACGAGGAAATAGAGGTTCAGAGAGGTTAATTGATTTGCTAGGGTCATGTAGCCAATAACTGGTGGCCTTTTAGTTGGAACCCAGGTCTCCCTGCTCAAAATTCATTTTTCAATATAATAGCACACTGCCTGCCTTTCAAGAACTAAGGTGGAAGAAGAAAGGTAAAAATATGACCTAAATCAGATGACCCTATACTTTCTATCTTTTTAATCAGTCCTTTCTCTTACCTGTTTCATAAATGATTCATTAGTAGAGGATACGAATCTTTCAACAAATGAATAAATGAATAATAACACCTTTACTGAGATTACTCATTCTGGAGGTTCTTTCCATGGCCTCTTCAAGTTGGGAAATTTCAGTGGATTTTGGGACATGCTGGGTATGTTTTACAGACAGAAAAATAAAATCCACTTATGGAGTCATCCTCATTCGACCAGGGCACCTGCTGGATTGCAGTCAAATTGCCAATGAATAATTAAAAGCTAATTTCCATAAAGTGATTTGCCATCATCGGTTATTGGTTCCTGGATCACACTTAGATCAGCGACTTCTTAGAGAAACATTGGCAGGCATGAATAACTTTGAAGCCACCCCCCAATAGCCAAGCAGGAGCCCCCAGTGTCCAGAAAAGGGGACGCAGGTGTAAGACTCAAAGTGTGTTGCTGGTCACGGGGAGAGAGCAGGTCCTCTGGAGCTTACTGGACTGAGCAGAGCACAGGAGGTGGTAGCGAAGCACAAAGATGTGAGGCTGATAGAATAACTGCTAGATGCTGAAAGGCACCTCTGTAAGAGCTTGCTTTGTGGATTTTAAACCACACGTATCCCGCAGAGCTGAAAAGAGGGAAATTTCTGGCCCTGCCTTCAATTGTGCTCACTCGGCCAAAGCTGGAAGAAGAACCCTTAGCTGCAATTGGTTTGGAACCTTTTAAAGTTCATTTGGACCCCTGAATAATTTAAAAAAGAAAAGAAAAACAAAGATAATTCAGAATCCAGCTATATAAAATAGATAAAATTGAAGCTTCTTTAGCAAAGTGGCCTTTTTTTAGACCAATTTGTGTGTGTGTGTGTGTGTGTGTGTGTGTGTGTGTGTGTATCAGAAATTTAAATGTGCATATTATCTGATACAACATTTCTAGTATTCTAGCCTCTCGCAAAGCTCCCGCCAGCACAAAATGTGCGCAAGCGCAATCTTTGCAGTATTGTTTGTACTTTCAAGAAGGGAAAAATTATGAATAGAAGAAAATCCAAATAAACTGTTGCACAAGTTTTAAAACAAATTAGCAAAATTTGTGTGAGCTAACATCAGAGGATATCCAATATTAATTGCTGTTAAAAGTTTCATAATATTCATAGTAACAATAGGATATTGAGTTACTCAAACTGTCCCCACACATATATACATTGACACAGAATGTATACACATACAGTAATGTACATTTGCATACATGAATATGTATATATACATAGTTCTATATGTATACACATGTGTATTGAACGTTATCTAGGGAGAGGAACATAGGCTTAAAGAAGTTCATATATTAACACAATATAATTTCAGATTGTTTAATACATATTCTTTTAAATATTGAACAAATTAATAACTAATTTTTTGTGTATTACTTTCAAAATTTCATGACTAGATTTTTCATTTCATAGGTATATTTCTTTTTCAGGTCAATTTTTTCTATAGAATCTATTACTGTAGTTTCTGTTGTTACTTTTATTCATTTTAAGTGTACTTATTTTATAGTCATTTCCAGATTTTTCTATTTTCTCATGTTAGTGGATTCTAATTCTGTTATTTTTTTGTTTTCTTTCTCTTCCTTAAGGAGAATGGGTTTTTAATTTTGTTTCTTATTTAAGCTCGTCTTAAGCAAAACATATTTGTTCCCCATAAAAGCTTTTGTACCTTGATTGTACAAGGGTTTTTTTTTTAAGTAGTTTTACATTTGACTATTTTAAAAATTAAAGAATTGATTGATCCTTGACCAGTTTTATTTTTTTTAATGATAAATTTTAGTTTGGAGATTTTAATACAGTATGGGAATTATAAATTTAGATTCCATATCCACATGTAACACACATCTGAAATTTTGAATCATTTTAGGTTATTTAGGTTATTTTCTCTTATCTATTTAGAACCCTAGAAAAATTCTTCATGCTTTTTTAGCCTATATTAAGTAGCATTTTCCTAACATTCTTTCCACAATAAAGAGAAGTATGGAGGCTTCGTTGTTATGTCCCAGTTCCAACTTCTCACCTTTTTTTGGGCTTCACAAAGTTATCTGGCCTTTTTCCTGATGGAGGATGGAAGGATGCCAAACCCACCCTAGGGAAATCGGCCTGGCTTGTTTTCTGGTTTTATTTCTATGTATTCACCACCTAAGTATTTCCTTTATTTTCCCTCCCTCAAATTCTGTAAGTGTTTAAAACATTTTTTAATGTTCCTTTCCCCACCCCGTACTTCTATATTTTTGCACTGGAAAGGAGGATCTAGCTAAGTCCTTTCTATGATCAGAATTTCTCTATTTTCTTGGCAATTTAGAATAATTTAAAAATTGGAAGTAGAAATCAATTCAACCCTGAGGTTCTTTCCTGGAATCCTCAGATCCCAAGTTAATAATAATAATAGCTAATAATATTGATGACTTACCAAGTGCCAGGAATTTTTCTAAGTAATTTACTGGCATTAATTAATTTCATCTTCATAACCCTTTGCGGTAGATACTATTAAATAGCATCCTTATTTACTTACTTACGTACTTAATTACTTATTTATTTTGACAGAGACAGAGAGAGAGAGTCAGAGAGAAGGACAGATAGCGACAGACAGACAGGAAGGGAGAGAGATGAGAAGCATCAACTCTTTATTGTGGCTCCTTAGTTGTTCTCTGATTGCTTTCTCATATGTGCCTTGACCGGGGCTACAGCAGAGCGAGTGACCCTTTGCTTAAGCCAGTGACCTTGGGCTCAAGCCAGCAACCTTGGGCTTCAAGCCAGTGAACTTTGGGTTTAACCCAGCGACCATGGGGTCGTGTCTATGATCCCACAGTCAAGTCAGCAACTCCATGCTCAAGCTGGTAATCAGTGTTCAAGCTGACAACCTTGGGGTTCCAAACCTGGGTCCTCCATGTCCTTGTTTGATGCTCTATCCACTGTACCACTGCCTGGTCAGGTACATCCCCATTTATTGATGAGGATACTGAGACAAAAAAGTTTAAGGAACTTGTTCAAGATTATACATAATTTGTAATCCAGAATCTAAGCCCTAAATGACTATGCTAGTATATCCTTCAAGTAAATTGAAAATTATTGCTACAATTCATTCCACCTCCCTTCTATACCATAGTGGTAGTGAGGCATGGAAACTCACCAGGAATATTATATAACATTCTTGAAATCTGAGCAAGCAGAGTTAATGGTAACAAAGGATAGAACTGTCCAGAATTTCACATGTGTCTGAAACTCGTGTCACAGCTGACACCTGAAAAAATTCAGGGCCACTTCTGAATTTGGATCACTTTTAGCCATTTGTTTGGAACCTCTGTGGGATCTTATCAATACAACCATATATCAGGTAGGTAGGTGAAGAGATGGGTAGGTGAGTAGGTGGGTGTGGATGGTATAGAGATACCTGGGAAGATGATATGTTAATAAAATATTTTATGGCTAACATGGAGTGTTGACATACTTTTCTCACCTGCTGTAATCTGCATAGAGAAAAGGAAGATAACTATTCAGTGAAGAATCTTTAATTCTATCAATAAATACATAGCTAGAATATATTTGCCAAAACCAATTCCCAGCTTCATTATGAGTGACCTTTCCTGAAAAATGGGAGACCACTCTGATAAGGTCAGTGGAGTGAGAAATGGCCCAGGGTGAAAATATAAATGACTTGTGGATGGGAGGGTAATTTTGCCACACCATTTCACCAGTAGAAAACCTCAACAATAAAATGAAATGTCTCTCTAGATCAACACATTACTAGAAAAATGAGATGAATTTATAATTAGTTTAGTAGGAGATGGAACTTTGGTGGTACCCTGAAGAATTTGGATAACGAGTTAATTTACAATGTTTTATAAGCTTAAGGGAATTTATTGATAATTAATAGAAATAATTAGTTAATGGTGTTTGAAGCAAAATTCCCAACAATGTCATTCATTCAGAGCTACATAATAATCAGAGCAAGGACATTATTTTTAAGTTTGATATATAAGTGAAATATATACTCAAGGCTTCTTTTTTTTAGAGACAGACAGAGATACAGATAGGAAGGAAGGGGGATGAGAAGCATCAGCTCACAGTTGCAACACTTTTTAGTTGTTCATTGATTGCTCCTCATATATGCCTTGACCTAGGGGCGCAAGCCAAGCCAGTGACCCCTTGCTTAAGGTAGTGACCTTGGGCTTCAAGCCAGTAACCTCTGGGGTTAAGCCAGCGACCATGGGGTTGTGTTGGTGATCCCATGCTTAAACCTGTGACCCTGCGCTCAAACTGGTAAGCCTACAATCGAACCCAATGAGTCTTTGTTCAATCTGGTGACCTTGGGGCTTCAAACCTGGGATCTCAGTGTCCCAGGTCAACACTCTATGGACTGTACCACCACTGGTCAGCAAGGCTTCTTAAGTTTAACTTACATTGTTATGTTGAAAATGAGGATGGCTGAAGTAGAACCAAAAATTATCTTGCTTTCATGCTGCACATCCAGTACAATGCTTAAGTAACACTGCAAAGCAAGAATGTGGAGAGGGAGAAAATACCTTCTGTTTCCAACACAAAGAACATTGTCAACACAAAGAAATCCCATGTCCCAGAGAGTAAATAACATGTCCTCATGTAGAACAGCACTGCTCAACACAACTACACAGATGGGGTTGTTCTCTGTCTGTGTCATCCACTATGATGGCCACTGGCTGCTGGCTATTGAGCACTTGAAATATAGCTACTGTGATTGAAAAACTGAACTTTTTATGTTAAATTTTCATTAATTTAAATATAGTAGCCACACGTATCCACTGCTTGTTCTATTGCACATGCAGATGTTGAAGTGACTGAGTGTCTCCCAATGGGCAGAGGGGATTGTAAGCTAATGCAGATTCTGGAACCCTGACATACAAGTGAACATATGTGTGGGATACTCCTTGACTGATGTTTCTTCTTATCTCTGTATAAAAAGTGACCATCCTCTTAGATTAATAGCAGATTCCTGGGGCCAAAACTCAGTCCACTACTGTCAACACAATCGATTGCATTCTTGCTCACATGATGAAACATGGTGAGAAAACTGAATCTCCCACCCCCCAAAACCTCCCTTTTCTAGTAATTTACATTGGAAAGAAAAGAGTAAAAAACACGTGTCCTTACTACAGAGTATCTGTCATTCTCCAAAAGGTAAAATACCACCTCCAGAACCCATCTTTTTGGTACAAGCATTATATTCTTGAAGGTTACCTAACAGGATAAACGCATACAGGAGTGGTTAAAAGTAGGCTTACAGTTGGAATACAAATAGGTAATACAGTAATTAATAAATAATAACTCATGACTGTAAACCTACTTTTGCCCATCCCTGTATAATAAAGGGACTCATGAAAACTTCAGTTGTAAGGACTCTATCAGGCTAACTAGCTTTCTGGAAATGTAATGGAAGACTAGTAAATATCTCTAAGTATTTCTGTCACTTCCAAATTGCTAGCTGCAAACAGAACTTAGAGCTGATTTAGTCTAAAGATTTTCTTTCACAAATGGGGAAACTGGGGTTTAGATAAAATTGAATGACTTCTCCAAAGTTGGTTCAAAGTGGCAGCTTGTGGTATAATGTAGGTTTCCTAAGTTCTCTCTCTAGCCCAGTCTCTTTTCTGATATACTCTCCTAGGAATATGTGCACAGAGACAGCAAATAACTTTTATTATAGGAGTTATGTTCACCTTCTTATTATTTGGAGTATTTAGAGCTCTGTGTGGTAAGAAGGATTCTGAGGCTGCATCTGAACTCAATGGGAGGGACTCCATAGCTCTATAATTAGTAGGTGATATCTGCCACGTGGCTAGGAGAATTGGCATGTGTTCCATGTATATTCACCATCCCAGTTTTCAAGCGTCCGGGTGTGTTCCTTAGGAAACAGGAAAATCTGGGCCGATAAAAACCATAACGGTTTTATTTAAGTAATGTATGAAGGGAAAGTTAGATTTCGTTTTCTAACAGTCATATATTTTGGGAATAACATTGTAAAAGAAAATGGTACCTCTCTGGAATAAAGGGGCATGGATGCTAGTTTCAAGTCTAACCTGCACCTGCTGTGTGTTTATGAAAGACACACAGCAGGTGCAGGTTAACCCAAACCTGCTCTGAAGTCCCTGTTTCTTTTGTGAAACAAAGCAACAACAACATAAAAGCCTAGTTCTCAGATTTGCTCTGAGAATTGTGTGAGATTGGTGGACGTAGCCCATCTCTCAGGACACAGCATAGAATAGATACTTAATAGAGTAGTTTGTCTTTCTCCTGTGTAGGTCTGTGTTCACCTACAAGTTCCCTAAGCAGAGGATTTGCCACAAAATAATGTCGTAATCATCACGGCCCATTCACCTCTCCACACCATCCTGTAACACCTCTGGGACTCTAAACACCGACCATCATCAAGGGCTTTATCAAACCCTGACCCACAACAAACGACAAACACGAAACACATAAAGGGCGTGTCCAACTAGTACAATATCGCACCTAAAATTCTTTGTGTCCCTTAAGTCTCACCTTTGGAAGAACTTGCTGGCACTCACAGTTTCTGAGAAAGGCGGACATCTCATAGCCGCTTCTTCCCCAGCTGCCCTCCGTTCATGTTGCGTTTCTTGATGTAGTGTTGTTGATCTCTTATCAACTTTAAACCCTTCCTGGAGCATCAGCTCCACCATTCGTTATTTCAGAAAATGTTGTTCAGTCCTATGTGCTGTACTTAGTGATGGGGATATGATGGTGATTATAGACATGGTCCCAAAGCTCCTGAAACGTGACTCCAGTGAGGAAGAAGGGGAATTAAATATGCTAACATATTCTCACCGTTGTTCCTTGTTCCTTGGGGTCCTGTAAATCAGTCCTCTGAATTCCCATCACTTGGGTGGATGTGAAAGAGAAAACACCCTCCCTCCTTTATTTTCATACATCATGATTTCTTCTTTCATGCCTGCCATCATTTTCCTTTTATTTCGTTATTTCTTTATGCACAATCCTTGTGGTTATTATGTCAGGCTTTCTTTCTAAACTATCCACAGACTGAGACACTGTCTCCAGGATGGTGTCCTGTGCTATCAGGCATTGACTCTGCTTATTTCATCGACCGGTTAATCAGGCACAGCCTGATTATAGACATGTTGTGTGTGAGTCTCCATCTTGATCAGAAAATCGAAGGCCACGCATCACTCACATAAAGAGGGAGAGGGGTGCATTTTGGGAGTTATGCTCTACGACAACAACCCTGATAGAACGTGCAGTATCCAGGTGGGGGAGGGGCCGGGGTAGTCGGGGGGCACGCTGGTATTCGACTAGATGAGAAAGAATGATAGTCCCTGGGTGAGACGTCCCCATGGAAGATAAACGGTGTCTAAAATGAAACGAGGGGCACTGTAGATGTTGATTTTCACAGAACATCCAAAGAACACGTTGTCATTTGTAAAGGAGGGTTCACGGGTGCTGTGCTTGCGGGCCAACACCATCACAGCTTTATTTAGATGTGTGTGAGGACCATCTGTTCCAGCTCACGGGAGGGCCAGGTCTGCATCACAGGCGTCCCTCCTCGAGGTCCAATCACAGCACCTGATGCAGAAGTTTCCTGATGTGATGCTTGACTGGAAGCTAATGACAGGGAACAGTCCATTTTTCAAAGCGCTCTCTTTCTCGGGAGCAAGCTAGCTCTTTGGTGATTGCTTTTCCCTCCCTGAAGCCCGTGGACACAGCATGAAGAGCGGGGGCAGGGGCTGAGAAATGAGAACAATTCTCCAATTACTTGTATTTGTTTTCTTCCATCCATTCAATAAATGCATGTTGATGCCTGCTCTTCGAGATGCCGCGGATCCACCTGTGAGCTAGGCAGATGAGCTTGTCAAGGTGATGACATGTGGGGGTGTAAAAAATAATTGATTTAAGAAAAAAGAAGAGAGATATACTACCCAGCAGTAATCTGTGCTTTGGCCAACTGCATTGTGCTGATGAAATGAAGAGAGACCTGGTACCCACCCTCTATTGTGTGGTCATGGACAGAGTCTCTCTAAGCTGAGGCTGTAATGTCAGAAAGTCAGCCCTTCAAAGCTCTGGGGGGGGTGCACACCAGGCAGAGGTCACGCACGTGGCCCATGCCCCTGAGTCAAAAGGACCCTGGTGTGTTTGAGGTTCTGACACACCCAGTGTGGCTGAGGCAAAGAATTCTCAGAGGTGAGGTAGAGTGGCAGACAACAACACAGGACCGTGAACATCGGAATTAGAGGCTTGAATACCTTTTTATACATCATTATTTTAAGCCTGGGAATGACATCATTTGACTTAAGTGTTACCAAGTGCTGTGGTCCACATGAAAGGTGTCTGACCTATGCCTGTTACTCAGGTCCCCCCTACTCTATACACTGCGACCTGATGTCAGCCTCCCAACTGTCCAACAGGGAAAGAAATGCCAAAATACAATTCAAGGCCTCAGTGCTCCTTTCTGCCAACCTTTTTTGATTTCTGCTCTCTTTCTTTCAGGCCAGGGTTTGTCCCCTCTTCAGAAATATCCTCGCTGTGTGAACACTAGGGATACTGGCTTGGCGTTGTCTGTGAACAGATCCTTCTTCTGCAGGGTGTAAATTTATCGAGGCCTTCGGTCAGAAATGGGGCAGCGCTGTGTCCCCATCCCTAACTCTGGGTCGGGCCTGTTGCGTGCTCTTTAGCATCTAGCCCCTGCCCATGGGCCCTGTTGGACTGCCTATGGCTCTCACCTCGTAGTGAAGCTCCTAGGGAGCCCAGGGTCTCCGCTTCTTTCTGGCCTGGAAGTCCCTCCTCCCACCTGCCTCCGGCGGAACTGGGCATGCTTGAAGTCGACAAGTGCCACGTCACTTTCGGTTCTTCCCATCTCCCCGGAAGCTGACCCAGGCAGTCCCTGCTCCATGCTGCCACAGAACTCTGTCGCGCTCCTGTCCACCCTTGGAAGTGCATCGTGGGTGCTTGTCACCCCAGAACACAACTCTTCAAGGGAAAGAACTTTTCTCCTCGCTCCCATAGACAGCGATGCTGTTATTCTTTGCACAAAAGATCCACGCCAGTAGGTATGAGGGTGTGATGGTTAAATAGATAATTATGTCATTTTAGTATCTGTGGCCACTGTAAGAGTGTGCCTTATAGAACCCCACCTTCCGAGAAAGGATTAACGGAGGTGCTAGCTGTTGTGCCCTGAAAGTCACGTCTACATTCTTGCCTTGGCCACACTTCCCATGGACCACTCCCAGCGAGTGACAGAGCACAACAGAGATGCTAAGGCAGAGCCATTCCTGGGGGACATGGGCCTTTCTTCCTAAGTCTCCCTTACGCTGCACCTCAGTGTAGGATGCTTCCTCATATCTCTCCTTCACTTGGGGCTGGTTTTGTATCTTGGTGTCCTGGCTCTCTGAGTATATTTCTGCTCCTATCCCATCTTACATCATAGGTACTTCTCCTAATAAAATCCTTAATCCTGTCTTGGCTAACAAAGTAATTGTGTTTAAGTCATTTATTAAATAGTACATATTGACCCGCTGTGTGCGGCATTTTGATAGTGGCCTGTGATTCAGCTTGAATAAAGTGCAATTATTAGACCCTGAATGTTAGTTGGGGATAAAGACTGATGATAACTAGATATAACAATACCAAGGGGAAACTTCTAGAACCAAGGAAGTTGGTGGGATATAAGAGTACAGTAAAAGCATCAAACCAAACCTATCTCTGTCTCTCTAGTGGGGATGCAAGGAGAAATCCCAGAAGGCTTCCTAAAGGAAGCAATATCCATGATAAAATGGGAACTCTGGGTATAAGTAAGACTTAGCTGGAAGGGCAGAGGGAAAGTGACACAAGAAGGGTGGGGTGATGCTCTAGACAGAATAGGAAAGAAGTCTCCAGCAGTACATAAAACAGGGTGTGTGATTTAGTAGAAGACACATGAAGGTTAGCTGGGGTGGCAATGTAAAGAGATGGAGATGGGGGCCACCAAACAGAGTGGTGGTAAACTGGAAGAAGGACAAGGGGAAAGGCCATAAGAGAGACAGGGAGCTCCCAACTGATCCAGCTGTCTGTTTGTTTGGGTGACTGGTTTCACCAACTCAGAACCTTCTATGCAGGACAATAGAAAGCAAATCATTAAAGGTCAGCTGACTGCTTGACCACATACCCTGGAATGCAATGCTTGAATTCATAATCTGGATCTTGGTTAAAACCCAGAGGGTCTGCACCGCCAGCATCGCGTTTTTTTCTTTTTTCTTTTCTTTTTTTATGAATAGCTCCGTGGCTTGGAACTATGTTGGTAGTTAGACCAACCAGTTTCCAGATGATGCTCACATCCCAGGCCCATCTCTTGTCACTTTTTATTTAAAGCAAATAATTAAGTTTCTGAATCTCAGTTTACTCATGTGGAACTTGGAGATAGTTCTATTCTTAAGTAAAAATAAAATGTGGTGCTAATTAAGCAAGCCCAGTCAGTGTAACCGGTGCCTCCCACATTTATTCTATTTATTTCTAGGATATATTTTTCAAAATAAGATATTACAGTTGCGTGAGTAAGAAATATTTCAAGGTCACAAAATAGTAGACCTGGCATTTTACTTGGATTTATTCCATTAAGAAAAAATGTACACGTTTTAAGTTAAATACTATTCAATTAAAGTAATGTGACACAATGCTAATGTGGTCCGGGTTTTCCGTCCCTACTGTTACAGCACTTGCTAATTCTCCTGGCCAGCACGTGTATCCTCACTTAAGAGGCAAGGACTTAAGAGATCAAGGTCTGTGAGCAAGTTCAGGGCCAGACTCTGCATTCAGCAGGATGAGAATCAAAGAAGGTACAGGGAGGAGAGGCAGAGAGGGCCCAGGCAGGTCAGTGAGAGAGAGGCTGGACAGGCAGATATTGGGCCTCAGAAAGATGAGCAGACAGATCCTAACAGTACAAGAGAGAGGGGATGTAAGGGGCGGGGGGAAGATTCATGCGTAGTCACAGTATTTTACCTGTCAAAAAATTACTCTGGCCTGCACACTTAAGCTGTAAAAATAAGTCATCCATCAAGAAAAGTAGGGGGCAATTCAAGCAGCATCTCCCCCTTATTTCACAAAATTAATCTGAAACACACACACCGCACACATGCACACATACACACACACACACACACACACACACACACACACACACACACACCGCACCAATTCCAAGCTGTGTTTTCCCGCAGACCAGTGCCAGTTCACCAGAAATTTCATGCTGGTCTGTGAACGAGTTAATCACCCTGATGTTGTATGAGATTCTAGACCCAACGAACTTAGTCGAATTCACTTATCTTCAGGGTGATTGCCATTATCAGCCTATATCATCTTTGAAAATACTGTTGAGGTGGTCTTAGATATCTTTGGAACCTGTAGGTTCATTCAAACAACCTTTTCCACCTTGCAGAGCATTTACAAATCATGAGCAATAGACAAAAATCATTTGGACAAACTTAACGCAGTATTCAATGCATAATGACATGGAGTTCAGAAATCAAGCACCAGCTTGTACTATGTTGCACTGTTTTGTGCGGCGAGATCAAACTTTATTCATTGACTGTTTCAGTTTCCAGCCTGCTAGGTCACAGGTCCCTGTATATATGGTGTCTAATTTAATCTTCCCAATAACCATATGGGGTAGGTGCCATTATTAGCTTCATTTAACATACAAAACACCTGACAAATTAAAGTTTCTTGTCAACGTATGCTTCCGTTTAAGAGACGTGCTTTAGCACAGCAAGAGAGAAGAACTTGTAGTGGAATTAGCTTCGAAGACTAAAGTTAGGTTGCCCATTCTCTCAGTTCTGTCATACCCTAGCCTTGGGACCTTGCAGGACACTCTCCGCACTTTGTAAATATCTACCAACTCTTGTCTGTTTCTCTCCATCTTCATTACTGATACCCTAAAGCCAAGCCATTGTTACATTTTGTTTAGACGTATGCATTAGCCTTCTATTTTTATCAGCATGGCACTCGCACCATTTACTTTGTGCTCCCTCTGATGCATTGTGCAAACTACTCCGAGTGAGTATAGATGGAAAGATAGTATCAAAGATGACTCTAAATGTGTTGCCTGGCCACCTGGATTGATGTGAGTGCCATTAACTGAGATGAGGGTCATCAGGTTTTCTAGGGAGAGGGATACCCAGATTTAGTCATAATGAGTTAGAGTTATGATCTGATCTGTATTATCTTAATTTTCTCCTCATTCTACTTAGACCGTCTTTGGTTGGTTGTGATTTAAACAAGAAAACACTGTGGCATGGAGTATTACCATATATGCTATATATAAAGTGCTATTACTAGCACTAGTTATTTTCCTTGTGCCGCACAGAATCGTGGGGAGGTTTTGCAACAATTGCATGCAGAGTGCCAGGAGCTGTGTAGAGGATAACTGTCTTAAAAATATCAATAGCGATAAACAGGTTGGCAGACAAGGCCCTTGCTATCTGGTGCGTCTGCTTCCTTTTCCTGGTTTGCGTAGATAGGGTGGCCCCTTTTTATTCAATTTATCTCCACATGTGCAGTCCCTGTCGTTTGGCTCAAGATGTGTGCAGTGCTAATTCCAAGGAGTATGTCAGAAATATGGACACTTACATGTTCTAAATGCTAATCCCACTTCTAAAACAGAATTCGCTGTTAGAGAATGCAGAGAAGAATGATGATTTGGGCATAAGTAGCAATCCACAAGGCTAGCCACAAAAATCTGCATCATGGCCTGACCTGTGGTGGCGCAGTGGATAAAGCGTCGACCTGGGAACACTGAGGTCGCCAGTTCAATACCCTGCACTGGTCTGGTCAAGGCACATATGGGAGTTGAGCTTCCAGCTCCTCCCCCCTTTCTCTCTCTCTCTCTCTCTCTCTCTCTCACTCTGTGTCTCCTCTCTAAAATGAATAAAATAAAAAAATAAAATAAAAAAATCTGCATCATTACGAGATAATTTCTGGAGAACAAGAGCCTATTTTCAAAAGTAGACCAGAGAATACTCCCTGTACTAATTATTCCTTCTCTATCCTCAAGAGCAGGGGTCCCCAAACTTTTTACACAGGGGGCCAGTTCACTGTCCCTCAGACCGTTGGACGGCCGTACTATAAAAAAAAAACTATGAACAAATCCCTATGCACACTGCACATATCTTAAAGTAAAAAAAAAAACAAAACGGGAACAAATAAAATATTTAAAATAAAGAACAAGTAAATTTAAATCAACAAACTGACCAGTATTTCAATGGGAAGTATGGGTGCGGATGCATCCTGTGCTCCTCTCACTGACCACCAATGAAAGAGGTACCCCTTCCAGAAGTCCAGCGGGGGCCGGATAAATGGCCTCAGGGGGTCGCATGCGCCCTGTGGGCCTTATTTTGGGGACCCCTGCTCAAGAGCCTTCAAAGAATTGCTCCTACATCCATTTAGCACTAGATTTACTCTATGACACATTAGATAAATATTTTTTTAATCTGTCTTCTCTACTAAATTAAAAAATAATAACATTAATGCTCACTCATCAAATGCCAGCCCTACGCCAGGCACTGGTCTAAGTAAGAATAGTGCATGTGTATTCTCATTCAGTTCTCACACTACCTTCTTCCATTTCACAGAGAAGGTGGGGATCTGAGATTTAAAGTCACTTGTTCAGAGCTAGTTAACTAACAAGTGGGGGTGCCTTGAGACTCACATCTATTTGTCTAATATACTGTATTCTGTGATCATTATTTTAATCTCAATATGTTTTATTGGTCCAACCATATGTCACCAATAGTTTATCACATCCATGATAAAGCATCCTCCTCAAAATATTCTTCTCTATTAGATGAAGAACATGTAAGCCAGAAAGAGTAAATTCTATGTGGAAACATACGACCCTGGTAGAGATGGACTTAAAACTCAACCCTTTTGGCTGATTCAGATTCTTTCTCCCAACCATGCCCCACTTCCCAGCACAGCTTCAAGCCCAGAGATCTGGGGAGTTACCATTCAACACATATCCTCTCCTTGGTTTCCAATTCCCATTCCCCCCCTAAGAATGGAAGGAATTCCGTAGGAAGTAGTAATTTTAATTTTAACATGATCCGAGATCACAGCATGCAGCTAATTATAGAAATAAATAACTGGTGACTGGAACCATCTGTCCTCCCTTTGGTGAACACCTTGCTTTCCTGTGAAATTATGCCACCTGCAACCTGAAGACCCCTCAGAGACCCAGAGGATGCCCCTGCCACATTCTGAGGTCAACTGCTTTGTTACTCCCAACCCACAGTTACAACCCTACGGGCTGTCACACACCCCCAGAGAGACACAGCTAATGGAGCAGTTGCATTCTTGAGCTCTTTCCAGAGCTGAGGGAATGCAGACCAAGGACAGGCAGGGCTGGGGCCAGTCCCAGAAGGGTGTTGTCGTGGGCAGCATGGAAGCTCAGTGCCATCACTCCGACATCTTTCCGGACCCAGGGCATCATCTCACACTGTTTGCTTCCCATGGTGGAGACACTTATGCCTACTCTGTCCAGTAGCAATATGGATTCTAGTTCAATTCCCAGCCTTCTAACCGTGTGATCTCAGATAAATCAGAGTATTGTTTCAAGCCTCAGTTTCCTCATGTATAATTTGGGGAAAATAATAGAACCTACCTGTTAGAGCTGTTATGAGAATTATGTGAGATATAATTTGTGGAAAATAGGATAATACAGAAACACTCAATAAACAAATCGTGGCTTCCATTCATTAGAAGTAAAAACTCTAGTTGTAATTGAACAAAGGAGCTATTAATCTGGGGTCCAAAGACCCTAAGGAATCTACAAATATCCTGAAAATATATGAAAAATTTTGTGCATATAATGATTATTTTCAAAGGTGTGATATTGTGATGCATAATAAAAAATATATATTTTGTCTTCTCGTTTTTTTGTGTGTGTGACAGAGACAGAAAAAGAGATAGGGCGAGAGGGACAGAAAGAGAGAAAGGGAGAGAGATGAGAAGCATCAATTCGTTATTTCAGCACCTTAGTTGTTCATTGATTGCTTTCTTATATGTGCCTTGTCTGGGGGGTACAGCAGAGCGAGTGACCAGTGACTCAAGCCAGTGACCTCAGCGACCTTGGGCTCAAGGTCAGTGATCATGGGGCCATGTCTATGATCCCATGCTCAAGCCAGCAACCCCATGCTCAAGCCAGCAACCTCGGGGTTTCGAACCTGAGTCCTCTGTGTCCCAGTCCACTGCGCCACTACCTGGTCAGGCTCTGTCTTCTCTATTTCTGACACAGACCTAAACCTTGGAATTTCCTAAGTGCTGAGGATAATCAAGGTGTCTTTTGTTATGTTAAATAGTGACTTTTGGAAAGTTTGTAAGGATGGTTGCTGGTTGCCATGGAAACCACCCAGGTGATTGGATTATTGCAACTTTCAATCCCATCCCTTGACTTTGGGGGAGGAGAGAGGGTCTTGAGGTTGAATTAATCACCAATTGTCAGTGACCTAATCAATCATGCCTATGTAATGAAGTCTCCATAGAAACCCAAAGGATGGCTTTGGAGAGCCTCTGGGTGGGTGAATAAGTGGAGATTAGGGAGAGTCGCAAACCGGAAAAGGGCATGGTAGCTCCTAGCCCTTTGTTCCTTGCCCTATGCATCTCTTCCATCTGGCTGTTTCTGAGTCATATCCTTTTATAATAAACCAGTGATCTACTGAGTGAAATGTTTCTCTGAGTTCTGTGAGCTGCTCTAGCAAATTAATTTAACCCAGTTTGGGGGTCATTGGAACCTCTACTCTATAGAGCCAGTTGGTCAGAATCCAGGGAATAACCTGTACTCATGAGTGGTGACTAGTATGGAGAGAAGGAGAAAGTCCTGTGGGACTGAGTCTTTAAACTGTAGGATCTGATACCATCTCCAGGTAGATAGTGTCAGAATTGAGTTAAATTGTAAGACACCCAGCTGGTGTGAGAATATTTATTTGGGTATTCTCCCCAACATGGGAATTGTGTGCAGAACCTTTAGAGGGGGTGGAAATGATTCATAACTTTAATCAGAATCTCTATGGCATTCTCTCACCTCCTCCCACTTTCCAAATTTAGAGTTTGGAGACTTGGAGGATTTTCCTCAGGTTTTTCAATTAGATTTTGTCATGCTTTGGAAACTGCTCACTCAAAGCTGCTCAGTGTCTCTTAAAGACCAAGAAGCAGGCTGAATCCCTCCACTGTTCGTCAACATCACCGAAACAACAGAAAGCAGATCTGTTAGCATTACCTCTGTGAGCATCACACTCCATATTGCTGATTCATTCATTAATTTTATCCAGATTTGCCCTGTATGACTTTTCCAGTGTTGGAAATAATATTAATATTGTTTGAGAGCTCCCTGGCATCTATTATTACATTAACACAATAGACATCTATTATTACATGAACACAATTTCAGTTATTGTTTTCTTGGCAGAGAGTAGGAACTTAAGTTAGTAATGCTACCAGTCTTCGCAGTATCTAGCAGTTTACAAAATGGTTTCACCGTAGGTCTATTAGATATTTGTTCCTATTATATAGGTAACATTATTGAGGCTCAGAGAAGACAAGGTAGTGTTAGTATTAAATTGTATTTTTTAAAGAGCATTCTCCCACCATCTAATATTCATGAATTTAAACCTGTAAGAACCTGCTGTTTTATTAGTATTATTATTTGCCCATTTTTGGGGAGAGAGAGAAATTTAGAAAATGCATCTAGGGGCCCTGCTACTTGAATCCTCTCTACCCAGCCCACAGGATTATTTCAATTATGTGGTTAGCCTAGCTTGGACATTTCAGTTATTTCTAAAATTGACTTCATCATCTTCTACTGCTAGATAATTCTCTCTATTCTTTTATCTCAGAAAATAGGTACTAATCTTTTCTGATCATGAAAAATCATGAAATATATATATATAATTTTAATGTATATCACATATATACATAGCTATATATAGAATATGGTATAAAGGTTCATATATATATATATATATATATATAATACCTATATTTACACATACCTTTTTTCTAAATATCACTAGGAAAAAATCTCAAAAGTAAAATATATATTATAGTGTCTTTTATTTGACATCTAGAATTCTGGAAATCTGCAAATGGGTTTCAGGAGGTTAATAAACTCCTGTGACTTCAACTTTAAAATTGACTACATAACACTATAATATTCAATCACACAAGCAAAACTCTCCTAGAAAACTGGAGAAGTCGATATTGACCGGGCAAAAGAGACTGGAGTGGTAAGCAATTTTATGGAAAAACTAAAAAGGGATAGTAAAGGTAGAGAAGGGATGTGTACAACTCTGCTTCTATCGTTGTTCAGTTTGTCAAAACACAACTTTATAGCTATGGTTTTTAATTCCCCTAGGCATAGATGAAACATAGACTTTTCCTCAGATATACATGGACTTACTTGTTAATAGAAATTTTATTACCATATTAATTGTATTCAGTCTACTAACTGAGAAAGTAGAATTCCTTCTTCCGTCCAATAGTTCATTCATTCATTCATCTACTATTCATTGAGCATTGAGTAGAGCACATTTGGTTAAAATCTTAAAAGCAGGCTAAAGGAGGAAACAGATGAGGCAATCAACAGACACAGTACAGTGATAAGCGCTACAGTAGAGTTATGGACTAGTTATTAATAGAAAGGAAAAGAAAGAAGAAACACATAAATCAACCTGGAGGAAATGTTTTGCAAAGGAAGTATTGGTTGAGATAAGACTTGAAGGATGTGTTTAGGTTGAACATTACAGATTGCAGAAATAGTAAACAAGAGATTTCAGCTAGAGGAAGAAGCCTATGTAAAAACACAGATTCAGGAAAGCCTCCTTGCTCTCAAATGCATCTGATTTTTCTACTCCCTCCACACACACACACACACACACACACACACACACACACACACACACACCCCTCCATGCTGTGGTCATTCCATCCCCATGCTGACATTAGCTACTTCAGTAGCTGTTTTCAGTGTTACCTGCCCAGTTAGATCTTAGGTTAAGCAACCTCTTCTTCACAGTCATTCTTACAGATCACAGAAATTATAAACCTAGTTCTGGACATTTTAAAATATCCATTTGCTTTACAAAAAAGTATCACCACTGGGTATCAATGTATTCTTGATGCAGGGAGCATGCAATGTTACCTAAAACTATGGTGACTCTCTTTTCTACACAAGCACGTGTCTTGGATTGAGGGAGGTCCATCTGCATAGAGCATATTTTTAAGTTATATTTACAAAATAGAAAGATTCCAAACACATATTTTTAGGTTCTACCTCATTTTATTTATTTATTTATTTTTTTGCTTAATTAGAATTAGTCTGACCCATTTTCTCTGTGTGTTTTTGATTGGTGTTATTTTGTTTGTACTGAAAGCCATCTGTATTCTATACTGTATTCTTTATTCTTTTAAACTCTCTTGTCCAACTAACAAGAAGCTCTGGAGGTACCTTACTTTTCCTTTTTGCTTAGCTTTTGATCCTTTGTCTCCTAGGCATAGCATAGAGAAATGGGACCACGAATCAATTTTAAAATCATTATGAATTCTTTGCATTTGACTTTTTAGTGGGAGTTGAAAAATATTTCAGGATTTGAGAGCAATAATTAGACCTATCATTTTAGACAAATGCCACATAATTTGTCCACTCCTGAAGCAAATCTTGCTTCGGGGAGGAAGGGCACATGTTTAAGAATGAAATGAGACTGACCCTCACACGAATTAAAAAACAAGTAGTTTAAATCTTTAAAATGATTTCTGCAGTTCTTGCTCATTCGTCAATACAGCAAAGAGTCTCATGCTAAAATTCTGAGCAGTCTCTGAGTCTCAAATGCTGGCCCTTTTCTTCCTCTTTATTATTAATGCTAAATTATGTGAGCCTTGAAGTAAGCAATTGCAGTTCCTAGTGTACCAGTTCCAGCCCCAGGAATTATAAGAGTCTACTCCATGTTCATTTCCCTTTCACTGGAGCAAAGTGGCAAAGGGAGCTTTCTCTCGGCAGGAAATAGTGAGTGCTAAAAGGGCCCTCTGGGAAATAGCAAATAAAGACAGAAGAGAAGACCCTCGTGGCCAAAGTAGTAATCAGAGAATTTAAAAGTTGTTTTTTGACAGTACAGATAGCACTTGCAGAATGCCATTCCCTTTTAAATGAAATGACTTGGTGAACCAATACAATAGAACAAGACATAAAAATGTCAGATGATGCATGAAACAGAAATTACTTTTCTTTTATACATCTTATTTCCAAACTGTGGTTGAGGTAGTCTATCTTAGAATATGACCCAGAATTTCAGAGGGCTGGAAAAACACCCGTCTATTACAGTAACAAAGAATTCAGCATTTGAAATGAGATTGTTAGCTAAATTTCCCAAGCCTTACTGCCATGTTGTTTGAAAACCGATCCTCTGTTCAGTGATAATTATGAGGGTGACAGTAGCAATCACATCATTCCAAAATAATAAAAATACTTATTTTATAGTATATACTAATATTATCTATTAATTTAACAATGATATACATCAAGGATTGGCAGATTATGGATGATGGATCAGATCCCCTGACCTGTTTTCATAGGATCCATGAGCTAAAAATGATTTTTACATTTCATAGGTCTGTAAAAAAAACAAAAAAGAAAAAGCAAGAATATTCCACAGAGACCATATGATCCACAAAGCCTACAGTATTTACTAATTGGCCCTTTACACAAAGGGTCTTGATATACAGTAATATTCATGTAGTATTTACTAAATCCCAGGTTGTTATATAACAAAGGATTTTGTTGGCTTTGTCTCTAGTTCTTGGGAGAGAGAGCCTCTAACTCTCAAAGATTTATTCACGGTGGGCTTCTTGGACCACACTGAATTTATGTTAATGAGGTAACTTATGGTAGATTCCTGAATAGTTTTAGGATGGGAGATGGCCGTGGCAGGAAGACCACCATGTGATTACCTGAAGCTCAAGAGAGTGTCTAGTATGATGTTATGTGTTGATTGGCCAGGAATATGATGCATTATGAGGACACAGAAGCTTTGGGTTTGGTACCAACTCAGACCTTCTCCCATGTGTCTCTTCATGTAGCTGGGCCTGACTTGCATCTTTTATAATAAAGCTATAATCATAGTACAACACTTTCCTGAATTCTGTATGTTTTTCTAGAAAATTATTAAACCAAAGTGGAAACTACTAGATTGGATGGAGTGCAAGTGACTTGAGACCCCTTGAGCTTATGGCTGGTGTTTCAAGTAAGGGAAGTCTTGGCAGACTGTGCCCATAGCCTGTGAGGTCTGCAAGATAGCTAATGTCAACATTACATTGCATGGGCATTGGGCCCTTTTCCTAAAATTTTAAACAAATATTCATCTTGAAACAATCTGTGAGGTATATGTTATTTTATCTATATTTACAGGTGAGGAAACTGAGGCATAAAGACACTGAATAATTTTCTGCAAGCCACACAGCTAGCTAGTGGTGGAGCCAGTATTCAAACTCAGATAGTTTGGCTCTGGAGGCCAGCTGAGATTGTAAGCATCATGGTCCTCAGTCACGAGCCTTCTAAACTTCTGGAAGGATGTAGGACCTGTGCGCTCTAAGACTGAGAATCCAGTCTCTCCTTTACTGTTTTCTTTGCCTTGGCCTTCAAGCTCAGTTCTGATCCTGAGCCTTAGACTATCTTCTTTAACCTCATAGCTGGGGTGTGTGCTCCAGTTTTGCTCACTGGATCCTTGATTTGTTCCTTGCATTCCAAACACCAATGCAGAGTTGTTCAAGAGAAAAATAATGGACAATGGAATAAGGCCAACTTAGGCTGGACTCCTGGCTGTGCCGTACTCTTGCATCGGACATGATGATTCCAAACTTTGGTTTTCTCACCCATAAACTAAAAAGGTGGATTATTAAAAGAATAAAAGTACATTCAAGTGTTCTGATTGGAGCAGGACTGGGGTTAAAACTTTACCAACATGTAGAGTTGAGGGGCCTATGTCAGCCGCCAGACATGCAGCATCTTTTAGTCATGTGCCACCTAATGGCAAGGATGTGTTCCTAGAAATGTGTCGTTAGGTGATTCCATGGTGTGTAAACGTCACAGAGTACACTTCCACACAGCTGGATGGCACAGCCTACTGCACACCGAAGCTATGGGATACACCACCCTCTTACATGTAGTCAGTCATTGGCCACAACATTATGTGGCACATGACTGAATTTGGACTCCTGGGTGTGTGTTGGAGCTGTGGGTTCTCTGAGATGTTTACAAAATTGCCAGTGGACATGGGAAAAGGTGCACAGTGGCAACAGGACAGTCACAGGGAGGGTGTATGTGTCTCTTGACAGTGAGAAAATTCCTTTTCTTTTTATCAGGGAAGATTCTAGGGGGATAAACTAGATTGCATAATAAAGTCTAAAGATAAAAGGAGAAGCATGCTTATGTCCAGAGGGTCATGACTCTGAATCATACCTGTCCTTACTAAGGCGTGTTGTTCACCATGCGTGCCATTGGGAGGGAAAGGCCGATGCTGGTCAGCCAAGAGATGCTGCATTGACTCCAACTCCTGTGCAGACTCACAGCCTTGCTCTGTGTTAACCCTCCAACTCCAAAAACAGGGGAAGGAAGCGGTTCCCTTCCCCCTTCATAGCACAGAAGGGTGTGAAACCCTGTGAAACCAGAATCTGCACTTTAGCAAGACCAGGGCAGCGAGTTCAGTGCATTTGGGGTTTGGTTATCAATGACTATAGCTGGACTGCAGTGGGGACCCATGACTGTCATAAGGAGATGAGGGGGTTGATTTTGACAGAGGAATAGCTGTGGTTTCACATATATGTCTGCATGGCTTATTGTGATCTGTCTGGTTATATTTTGGTTGCATATTTAGATGTAATAAATACTACTCAAACATTTAATAAACTCTTCACCTTTCCTGCCCTTTCTCTTCTTTCTAGATAGTGCCCTGAAGTAATCTTGACACACTCTGCCTTCCCGGGTCTGAAGATCTGCCTTAAGACCCAGTCCCGTATCTGGCTCTTATTTTGAAAGGCCACCTTGCTGCTGCTCACCTGACTACCTGCTTCCACAACTAAGTCCTGCTTCCTTATCTGCTCTCCTTGCTGTGGCAACATTCTAGGAAGCTGAAATTTGCGCAAGGCTACACAATGCAATATGGAGGCTTCTGGAGGCAGATTTCAGATGGATATTACAAAAACATCTCGATCCCTGGTCATTGTTTTATTTTACCCAAGTGCTGACTTCCTCCAAGCTGAATCTGTTGCTCAGAACAAACTCATTGTGGACCCGCTCAGGCCTGAATCTGTCCCATAATAAGCATTATGTTTCAAAAACTCTTCAGGTTTTGTCTCTACCCCACCCTTATTCGTTTTCTACCCCAAACTCTTTTGTATCTATCACTCTATAAGCTGGCACTTCCCAACAGAGTACCTCTGGGGACATGTGGCTATTAAGCCCTTGAAATGTGGTTAGTTCTATCTGAGATGTGCTCTGAGCATAAAATACACACTGGATATCAAAGCCTTAGTACGAACAAAAGAATTAAAAATAGCTTCTTAATAATGTTTGTGTGGATTTCATATTTAAACAGTAAGATTTTAGATGCACTGTGTTCTTTTCAAAAATGTGGCTACTAAAAAAAATCTTTAAATCACATACATGGACCATAATTCACACTATATTTCTGCAGAAGAGTGCTGTTAGGTAGACTCTTTTAAAACATAATCTGACCATTCTTTTCCCTTGATTACAGCCCTTCCAGGGTTCCTTAGGACAGTGGCCAAAGGCCCTAACGTGTCTTGAAGACTTTTCTGACCCGGGCCTTGTCTGCTTCTCCATCTATCCCTGTACCTCTACTTCGCTGAACCACTCGCAGCCACGTGATTGGGCTCTGTTCCTCCTCACCTCTAGACCTTTGCTCATGACAGTTTCTCCATCTGGAATGCCCTTGCTTTCTGTAATCTATCCCCGGCTTATTTTATATTTTAGGTTAGATATCAGTATCCAGGGCTTATTCTCCCCATAGCCCTCCTCTCAGTATTTAATCCCCCTACTCCATTGTCATGCCCGAATAGTGGTTCTATCCTGTTCACAATGTGTACCTAACGCCTGTATTAGTGCCTGGCACACAGAGGTTACAGTGATTTTAAACTGAAGTACAACATACACATGTTTGATAAGTAAATGACACAATCAATACTTATCATTTCAAATCAATAGAGGATAGCTGAGATGTTCTGTTCATCAGTGGGCTGGCGAGAGAGATAAGTCAGATTGCTTTAATGACTATCCCTAAAGACTCAGATGGCTTGAAAATTGATGCCCGATTCTAGCTTCCCCAGGCATCAAGGGACCTCTTTTACCCAGGAACTCAAATATAAAGTTTATCGAAGTCATAGGTGCTTAGGCTGCCATTTTCTATAGTTTCCTGCACAGCCGGATTGTGCCCCAGAATGCCTGGTAAGGAAACCTATTTCAAAGTTGTCCTCACACTTCCACTAGAAACTAGCAAAAGACGAGATCTTCACTCTAAGATTCAAACCAGTTGTTTACAGCAAGTCATTCAGGCCCCAGACCCTTCTGTCTATGACATTGACAGAACAGGGAATCTTTCAGACCTTTGACTTATACATTTCCCTGAAACAATGTGCTCTTTATCTCTTCATGTCTGATGTCAGGGTGCTTATCTTCACCTACCTTGCCATAGTAAAGGAGCTTAAAAGTAAAAAGTTATAAGTCATCCCATGTCAGGACTTAATATCAATGTGTTTTGGGGAACCTCATTTTATGCATTCCAGTTCTCACAGTCGGGGTATGGTACCCCAGAAACTCCTGTTCCTGCATTCTCTGACCCAGCCAGTACTTTCTGTGTAGTCTTCCTCCAGTTTGTTTTTGTTCACTTATGTGCTTCTGCTTCCACTTGTCTCCTGCCTGGCTCATGCTAACATCTTCTCTTTACCGAAGGAAATCTTTCCTACTGTGGCTATCTTAGAGTTCTTCTTCTTTTATGCAACTAGAGTAGATCAACTCAACTCTCAATAACGTCTTCTTATCTCTCATAATATTTATTGCCCTTATTGTTCTCTCTGGCATTTCAATTTTGCCTTAATGCAGCCCTATAATATTGATTATATCACTGTGTTAGTACTACTTAACCTTTCAAAAGATTATGTCGTGTGTCTTAAAGTATATCATCTGTTCCCTGAGAGCAGAGTCTATCTTGTGTGTCTTCATAGTCACTTTGGAGCCTAGCACATGGGTCAATAAATTGTTTTTGAATGACCGGTGGGTAATAAAAAGAAAGCAGGATACTATCAAATTTGGCTTGAGTTGGTAAAACTAGGTCAATAATTTTCAAAACTGATATACTTGAATTTAATAGAAGGCCTTGATTAATGGGAGGAATACAAGTTTAGAATCCACCCATTTTTCAGATTCATTCCTCCCATTGAGTAACTCTGTGTACAGGATTTTACCCAGGGTCTGAGGATCCAGTGGTGAACAAAACAGGAATTATGGCCTTCAGAGGGTTTAGAATTCTAGTGGTAAAGATTAATAAAAGCAAAGAAAGAATAGCTACTGTGGTAGACAGTATAAAGAAAAATAAGCCATTGAATACAAGGGATAGATGCAGCAGCTGTGAATTTAAATTTTATAAGTCCGGCCAATTTAGGTTCAAAGTGAACTCAATTAATTATACAGGTTGTACACTATTGAGTACTTAAATGCTATAACTTTATCTGTCTATAGAATGCACAAAAATGAATATCTACTTACACATCAAACATTGCATTAAAAATATAAAATATTTTGGGCATTTTTCACTGTGCCCAATACATGACTACATCAATATCGATAGAGCTGGAAGTACTCACATATCTGTGTAGTGACAATTGTGCTCACTCTCCTATCTCTCTATCCTAAAATATAGCCATACATTAAGATTTGTTTCAAATATCACCACCTCTGTGAAGCCTTCCTGAGATTCTCCAGTACCAGCTAGGCTTCTTCTGACCCAGCAAACCTCTTTAGATGTATATCTCTTTTATTTGTGTGTATATATCTTCTCAATAAGTCTATAACTTCTTCAAGAGAAGAAAACATCTGTTGGAATTTTATCATTTTGGACCTGTTCCTCACTTACCATCTACACACAATCCTGAACCAAGTTTTCTGGATCCTACCTGTAGAGTAGCCCTCAAAATTGCGTACTATACAATGGTGCTACTCAAATGTAAGCCTTCACTATCCCTCCCTCCATCTGTGACCCTGCAAATACCTCCTCTCAACTGATCTCCTTTTCATTCCTAACTTCCTTCACTTTATTTCTACATCACAGCCAAAGCTATCTTCTTTAAATATGAATCTAATTAAATCACATCTTTCTCTTAAACCTTTCTATGGATTTTCATCAAATGGAGAAGGCTATGCAACCTCATTATGCAAAGCCCTCTGTGATCTGGTGCCGTCTGCACTTTACGTCTTCCGTCTCACCAGCTGCCTCGCTGCCCTGCAGCTCTCTTGGTCCTCCTTTAGTTCCTTAAACTGTCCTTTTATTCCCCCTCCAAGTATTCTATCAGAAACAATCTCTTTTTTCCCCCATTCTTTGCTCAAATAAGGCTACATATCCTTCAGGTCTCACTTCAGAATTATCCCTTCAGAAAAACATTCTGTAATTATTGATCTAAATTAGTCCATCTACTCTCTTCTGTCTTGAAACTCAATTATGTTTCTATATAGTGCTTATCACCATCAAATTGTGGATTTACTTCTATTCCCTCATTGGACTGTAGGTTCCAGGAGGCTAAGGATACAACTATGACAATTAAAAATTGTGGAATAAATAGATGGGTTTTTTTAAAAAAATAAATCCCTTGATACCTACCTGGTAGGTACTCTTAACTGTTTGCTAGTTGAATTGAAACACAGTCTTAGCATTATGTAAACAGTCAGTATCAGCAGAGGCTCTGATGTCTGCAGCTTGGGTTCAGAGCCTAGTATGCCTTCTTCCACCCTCCTACCTCCAGCAACTGTGCAGCTAGAAACTGATGGTATGTTTAGCCAATCTTCTCCCCAGAGAACATCTTCCTTCTGTGTCGACTTCCAATATCCTTTGATTAGTTAAAGTGGAAGGAGAAATGTATGACTCATATCACTTCTAGGTTTCTGTACATGTATCCTTATTTATATTATAAGTATCATCACATTTTAATTGATGACATGGATTAAGTCGTAATTTGTTGGCCAAATCAAATATGTTGCATGAAAAAAGAATAGTATCTAAAGGGTTTTTCATAACCAGAAATGACAAAATTAATCAATTAGATAAACTTTCATATGAAGAAATGTAAACACCTGCCACTATTCACTTAAAAACATAGGAGTCTGGGCAAAACATAAGTTAAACTCAGCATGGATAAAATAGGCTTGGGGCTTTCAACTGGCACAGTGTGACTTCAGAATATCATACATGTGGAGACCAGAAAAATATATTTGCTTTGGAATGAATTAATAGAAATAAAAGATGGAGACTAGAAGAGACACTTTCCCTTTAGGGAGTCAGATAACCTAAACTGAATAAACAATTTAGGAAATGATAATTTAAGGAAGACATTTACAAAGGGAGGAGACACAGAAGGTCACCAGGAAGCTTGGGGAATGAAAAGATAAAATTGTAGTAACAGAGGTATAAATCTTAAGAGAGAGAGAAAGCAAAAGCCCATAATAGGCAGAATAACACAGTTGAAAGACCAAAGTTTAGAAACCCTTCAAGCATTGATTTAGATGCAAAGCCCCTCTAGTTTCTTGATATATGACCCTGTGCCTTAGTTTCAACTGCAAATCAGGTATATCCATTTCATTAGTTGTGAGGAGAAAATGAAAACAATTAGTCTAGATCTAGAGCCTAAGATCTAGAGACTAAGATGTAGCAATTATTCAATAAATATTAGACTTCCTTATCAATATTAATGCCGATAAGCTTATAATAGAATGAGTATGCTGAGCAGGGAGTGAGCTCTCTATCAGTCTAGGAATTCAGACAGATTGGATGAGCTCTTATTGAGAGTAGGAGGATGCAGGAGAAATTCAATATCAAAAAAATGATACTGACTTTCAAACTCAAAGTCTGAGGAAAGAAAGAGGGAGAGAGAGAGAGAGAGAGAGAGAGAGAGAGAGAGATGGAAAGATTCTATTTTTTTGTAACGGAGACAGGGACAGATAGGAACAGATGGGCAGGAAGGGAGAGGGATGAGAAGCATCAATTCTTTGCTGAGGCACCTTAGTTGTTCATTGACTGCTTTCTCATATGTGCCTTGACCAGGGGAGCTACAGCAGAGTGAGTGACCCCTTGCTCAAGCCAGCGACCTTGGGCTCAAGCCAGTGACCTTGGGCTTCAAACCAGCAACCTTTGGGTTCAAGCCAGCGACCATGGAGTCCTGTCTATGATCCCATGCTCAAGCCAGATGAACCCGCGCTCAAGCTGAATGAGCCCGCGCTCAAGCTGGCAACCTCAGGGTTTTGAAACTGGGTCCTCCGCATCCCAGTCCTACGCTCTATCCACAGCACCACCGCCTGGTCAGGCAGAAAGATTCCATCTTTAATGAACTGCTTTCCATTTTCTGACATGCTGTGACCATTTTAATCATCTCTTCATCTGGAACTTCTTTCCAGGAACCTTAGACCCCTTCCTTACTTCCTCTTCCCTCAACTTCCTTGCCTCATGAGTTCAGGAACGAGTTCATGTTCCAGACGAGTTCATGTACCTACAGGAGATACTGGGGCCTCAGAGGAAGCATGCTAACACTTTCAGGAGAGCCCCATTTCTGGAGGAAGAGAGGGAGGACTTGTGGAGGATTTGGTCCTGCCTGCCTCCCTCTCTTCTTCAACCCCCTCCTTCCTGTAACGCTTACAGTCAGTAAAATCACCCAGGGGACAGATAAGACTTGTAACCCATGGCAACCAGCTGCCTTTGGATACAAAATGGCTTTTCCATAATTTCATAATGTGCTTCAGTGGATGGGGTGGAGAAAGGAAATGGAAAAATAAATAAGTGTGGCTCAGAAGGCTGCTACACTCAACGTGGGGGAAAGAAGGGTTGGAATAGTCTCCAAGGTGATTACACTGCCCTTTCGTAGGGAAGTCACTCTTCCAATAAACTCAGAAAGGCCCCCCTCACTGTGCCATCTAAAGGAGCTCTAGGACTACTCACGTTCTAATTCTTTTCTAACACCGGTGCAGCAGTCCAATTTGGAAAGACAGGCTGCCACCGACCCTAAGTTTCCCCTAAGTTTTTAGACAGCTCCTTAGAATGTTACTGAAAAGTTATTTTAGCCAATGAGGTGCCTTCTTTCAGCCTATTTAATTAGTTCCTGCCTGCCATGTAGGCCATGTAGTATTGAGAATCGAGAACTGAAAGAGGCAAGGACTATTAACTTATTCAACCCTTAGTTACATTGTATTACTGGGACCCCATGGATAGAAACGATGATCTAAGATAACTAAGGTCAGTGACGGCCAAGCATAGTCTGGAACCTGGTCTCCTGATTGGCAATATAATGTTCTTATTGCACAATCTCATTCCTCCTTCTTTTACAGTTTCTTCTTGTTTTTGAATTTCAGTAAATTTAATGGGCTTAGAGAAGAGGATGTGAGTATATCTAGATACCTAGATTTGATAAAAAGTAAGGAAATACTAATAATGAAGTACCTTAGATTTATTTACTTTGTTATTCTAAGTCATTTTTTGCTTCATAGGATTCTAGTGATTTTAAGAACCACTTTCTGAGAGTTTTCAATAGATGTTTCATAAATATTTGATTATGTATCATTTTTATTTATTCACTTTTTATTCAATAAATACTTACAAGGACATACTCTGTGTAAAGCCCTATAGTAGGCCTTTAGGGAACATCAAATGATCTATTGAAATCTATAGCAATAATGATAAAAATAATAAATTATATCCACCCCAAGTGTTACACACCACCTCCATCGTGGAGCAAAAGAAGATTTATAGTTAAGAGTGTGAGACACAATTTTTTCTTGTATTATTATTTATTAATTATTGTATTGTTTTCTATATAAACAATGGTACACCTAATTTTGCTCTACCCTGTGTTCACAAAATGAGAATATTACAATTCTTAATGTTAGCTACTAAATCAACTTGTTTTAGTGTAGAAGGTGAAATTCAAGTTCTTTGGCCAATCTTGTTTACTGTAGAGACATTTTGGATATCACGAGGTATATTGCTGTGAGGCTGTTAATATGTGAAAGTACTTTTCTAATCTACTATAAAAATATGATTAAAATAAAGTAAGATTCTGAGGTTGACCCAGCAGTAATGACCTTTAACATCTCTTATTACTATATTTCTGTTCATCAAAATAACTCAACTTTTATTTAGAAATTAATGTTAAATTTTTATTTTGCTGTCACAATTTTTAAGGAGTCTTCATATTTTCAATGTTTATGAATGAAATGATATCATGAGAGGAATCTGTTTTTTAAAATAATGGATTTCTGAGGGGGGGGCGATGAAACTGGGCATGAGTTAAAAATTATTGAATTTGGTCCTGGATGGATAGCTTGGTTGGGTGGAATGTTGTCACGAAGTACAGAGGTTACTGGTTCGATCCCTGGTCAGGGCACATACAGGAACAGATCGATGTTCTTGTCCCTCTCTCTTTCTCCCTCACTGAAATTAGTAAATAAAAATTTGTTAAAAGTTTCTGAATCTGGGTGATGGCTATCTGGGGGTTTGTTATCCCATCTCTTCTACCTTTGTATATATTTGAACATTTCTGTTATTAAAAACATTACATTAAAAACAGAGGGGCTTCAAAGTAAGTAAACAGCATACCTTTGGGTTTACAAAATATACTAATAAAATGCTGGGTTTTGTTGTGTTTATTTTATTTCAACATTCAGACACTTGGTAAGATTTCTTTCAAGTTTTGCTAGTTATAGATGATGAAAACCACTATGTTATCTCATTTAAGTTCAACAGTCTCAGAGATGTGTGTTCTGCATTTTCTGGCAAAGAAAACAGAAAGGCCCAGGGAACTCTACGATTTATCTAAGACTACACATCCAGCTAGCAACAAAATTGAGACATAGACCAGATTTCTCAACCTTGAGCTGTTCCTGACCTGTGAGAAAAAAGTGTTGCCCCTTTACAAGTTCAGTAATTAAAGCAGCAAAACGTATGGTCTTATGATGGATTGTCATTGAGGTCTATATACAATAGTTCTTTCTTATGTGAAAATGGAATTATTATATTTTTATTATCCACAGGTCCATGCTGACCTCGTGCCCCTATACTATATTAAACATATTTATAGGCAGAAAGCTATTTCCCATGCAAACCCAAGTTTACAAGGAGAACAATGAAGAGACATTTGATGTAGTTGGTGGCAAATAGAAACTATCTGTTGACATTTTATTATTTTATGTACTCTGCGTGAATGTGTTTATGTAATTTTTTCCACATTAACTTCTCCTTAAATAAATCTTTCAGCCAGCTTCATAATTGGATTTTCTTTGTTATAAGAAGGGAACATAAATTACTCCTGTTGGGTGCAGATTAGGTTACAGGATTCCTTCTCTTCTGTCACCGTCAAAACCTGGGTGTCAGAAAGCTTTAATATTTAATGCAGGCCTAATTAGTCTCCGTTGGGCCCAGGGCAGTTAGCAAAACCTGACACCAGCCATGGAGTCAAGTTCATTTAGAGAGCATAATTACCAGTTATTTCTATACTGCAATTAATGTCCCTATTAGGGTAGCCTACCTCTTCACCTCCTGACTTAATAAGTAAACTGAGAAAATAAAGAAAAAGAGAAGTCTTTGATTCCTGGGGACAGTGGACAAAGATGATGTAATTTGGTTTTGGGTCTGACATATATGAGATAAATGAAAAAACTTGCAAGTTCATGAAAGTAGAACCGGACATGGCTAGATAAGCGTGGAGAAAATAGACCTGTAACAGCTTGTTAAAGAAACTTAGCGATTCATGAGGATAAATTGCAGCCCATGACGGAAATACTGAAAATAGCTCTTACATATGTCCGACCAGTCATTTAGAAAATGTATATTGAAGGCTTATGATGGACAGGCACCATACTAAATCTTAAGCTTACAGTGTAAAAAGAAAACATTTCTGGACTTGTCTTGGGGGGCAGTAAACACATAATACGGTATACAAAGATGTCTTGTATACTGGAGCCCCTCATACCTGTATAATTATATTAACCAGTAAATATATAACCCAATAAAATTCAATGAAATATTTTTAAAAAATAGTAAAAATCTAAAAGTTAACAGATGCTAACTAGACATATTGCAGTGATCACTTTGCAATATATACAAATATCAAATTATTATGTTGTATACCAAAAGCTAATGTTATATATCTATTGTCCCTTAATAGAAATTACATATATAAATATTAAAAAAAGAAATCTGTTCTTGGGCACACATTCTAGCAAGAAACCACAAAATTTAAACAAATTACTTATTTTTTAGTGACTGCTACAACAGAGCTATAAGATGTTATGAGAACCCTGGCCAGAGAGCTCTGCTGGTTGGAGCACTGGCCTGAATGAAGCACAGAGGTTGCTGGTTCAATTCCTGGTCAGAGCACATATAGGAACAGATTGATCTCTCTCTCTCTTTCTCTCTCCTCCCCCCACTTCCTCTCTGGCTAAAATCAATCAATTTAAAAAATTAAAAAAAAAAAAAGATGCTATGAGAACAGAGTGAACTTACCCCAACTGGGTTTTCAAGAAAAGTTTCCCCAAGGTATATGGTATGAAAGGCTGAGAGAGACAGAAATAAATCAGATAATGTAAACCCCGATGTGCCATGTTAAAATTGAACAACTGATTGTGTAATTAGTTGTATAATGTCTGTCTGACTTGGTACAGGGTCTGTTACATTCCCCTCCAAAACCTGAACACCTCACAAACATGCATTGAATGAATCAGTTTCACTGAGTGGATGATGAGTAACACAGAGCCTAACATACTAGGTCCTATCACTGCTTACTTTTTTGCTGTTTTATAATTCAAGATGACCCTGTTCCTATATAACACGGTCCTCAGTGCCATCACAGAAGGCAGGTGTAACTATGGCCATTTAGACCTAGGGAAGTTGGCTCTGTCCAAACTCATACTACTGTTAGTTGTCAAAGCTGAGGCAAGAGAAGAAGTCACATTCACCCAGAAAGGGTCTATGTTTTTCTGAATACTGGAGTATGTCTCTGGAGAAGTACATCTAGTCTTATCTCTTATAGCAAATCTCTCCCTGGGTTTGCCTCCTTTCCCTCTTGTGACTTCACAGGACCCCCAAGGCTCAGTTTAGGCCTAGGCTTCCTTTATTGAGCTTTCCTGCCATTTTAGCTCTCATAAGCCTTAATTATAGTTTAAGTCTGAATTATTCACTTTATCACTTGAGTCTTCCTGTCTATCTATAGGTCTTTTATTTTGTGTTGTCTTTCGACTCCAAATAGATCATATATATCCATGAGAGAAAAACAATGTTTTGCTGTTTCTTATTTTATTTATTTAAATTTTTAATTTTGTTTTTTATTTTAGTGAGAGGAGGGTGAAGCAGAGACACAGAAGCCCACATGTGCCCCAACCAGGACCCACCTGGCAAACCCACTAGGTGGCACTGCCATTGCCCCATTGCCTAGCCATTTTTTAGCACCTGAGGTGGAGGCCACAGAGCCATCCTCAGTGCCCGAGGCTTACTTGCTGGAATGAATTGAACTGTAGGAGGGGAAGAGAGACAGAGAGAGAGAGAGAAGGGGGGAGGGGTGGAAAGCAGATGGTCACTTCTGTGTGCCCTGACTGGGAATCGAACCCAAGACATCCACATGCCAGGCCAACACTCTACCATTAAGCAACTGGTCAGGGCTTGTTTCTTGCTTTATTTAATTTCTGTTTATTTTTCCAACCAGTATAGAAAGCATAAGAAAAGCTGAATGAGCACTTATTAATGGGCTGACCCCTGGCAGAAATAGCATTCTCTGGACCGAGTGGGAAGGATTCTTACTTTCCTTTTTGTTTACCTACAAGATCTAAAAGTTCTGACAAGAGACTGACTGTGGCTGAATTGATCAGATAAACAGTAATCCCAAGGCAGAAGGATCTGAGATGGTAGAGGTTATATCCTTGATTATTCTAAAAACCTTTCCTAATCACAATCTAAAGCAGTCCCATGTGACTTTCTGAAACAGCCCTGCTGATTGGCTATCAATGGTTCGTTAATGACCAAATTTAATGATATTTACTCTTTACTTGAATCTCTGAAGCATTTCTCACTGTTTTTTGTTTTGTTTTCAAGAGAGAGAAACAGACAGGAAGGAATGAGAAGCATCAACTTGTAATTGTGTCATTTTAGTTGTTCATTGATTGCTTCTTATCATTGATTGCTTCTTACATGTGCCTTGACTGGGGGTGTGGAGGGAGCTCAAGTCAAGCCAATGACCTCTTGCTCAAGTCAGCAATCTTGAGCTCAAGCCAGCAACCTTTGGGCTCAAGCAGGCAGCCATCATGGGATCATGTTGATGATCCAATGTTCAAGCCAGCAACCCCATGCTCAAGACGGTAACCTCAGGATTTCAAACCTGGGACCTCATTATTCCAAGTTGACACCCTATCTATTGTGCCATCACTGGTTGGGGTGAAGTATTTATCACTGTTGAATTTTACTTTCCTCCCTCATTTATTCTTTTTTAATTCCATCCTCTCCCATCTCATCTTAAGAAGGTTTCAGCCCTGGCCAGTTGGCTCAACAGGAGAGCATCAGCCTGGCATGTAGAAGTCCCAGGTTTGATTCCTGGTCAGGGCACACAAGAGAAGAGACCATCTGTTTCTCCATTGTTCCCATCTCTTCCTCTCCCACATCCATGGCTTGAATAGTTTGAGTAAGTTGGCCCCAGGCACTGAGGATGGCTCTATGGCAATCCTCAGGCACTAAAACAGCTCAGTTGCTGAGCAGTGGAGCAGTAACCCCAGATGGGCAGAGCATCACCTGGTAGGGGACTTGCCGGGTAGATCCCAGTCGGGGTGCATACAGGAGTCTGTCTTTGCCTCCTCGCCTCTCACTTAACAATAAAAAAAAATGTTTGATTATGATTCTATTTTTACCTTCTGGTAATTCCTTCACCTTTCTAGATGTGGTGTTTCTCCAAATCCCTCTCCCCTGTTAATTAATATATTTAATTCAAATGTTTATAAAATTAAGTTTTTTTAAAAAAGAAAAAGCAGTCCTCTCCTCCACTTGTTTCCAGAGTTAACTTCTTTAAACATTGTTTAATGGCTTCTTTAACTAGTCATCTCTATATTTCTAAGATATAAGGGTCTGCTGTTTTATTTGTTTATTGAAATGCTTAGCTATCTTGAAGTCATACTCTAAAAGAAAATAATTTGGTTCTCTTAAATAATCCACCAATTAAATTTTTTTCCCATTTTTCCATTATAGTTACAGAGATTTAAATTTATCCTCATAGTTTTTATTATGACAATATTAATATAGTTTGCAGCTGAAGCACATAGCACATATGATGATACATATGTTAGTGTGTATACATGCACACACGCACACACACACACTGCCTGAAATTAATAATGGACTCATCATTTTATTTGCTTCCTTTTCCATGTACTTATCACTAATGCATTGGTCCCTTCTCCTTTACTTTGTCTTGAAGGCATCTGCCAAGAACCCTCCATCTCCTCTGATCAGCACTATTGGTCCATAGTTGGCTGACAGCTTATGACTTAGGACTCTGCTCAACCATTATACTGGGACTTGCCTTCATATCTTTTGTGTTGAGTGGCTTATTTCCTGATTCTTGTCTTCCTCCTTTGTGGATTACTCTCTCATCTAAGTGCCATACACCCTCCATTCTCCTGACAAAATGTATATAGGGTTGACTTTTGAGTCCCTCCCTTTATGTCAGAAATACTGTTGTTAACATTAAATAATGGTATGTGTATAGAATTCTAGGTTTGAAATATTTTTCTTTCAGAATTTACAAATTATTGCTGTACTGTCTGGCAGGTTCCAATATTGTTTCTAGGAAGCCTAATGCCACTCTGATTCCCAGTCCTTTGTTTATGATCTGTTTTATATCTCTTGAGAGCTTTAAGTATATTTGATTTATTTGTCATGTTCTAAATCTTATAATGATAAGCTTTGATATGCTGGGTATGCCATGGGATCTTGTTGAATTATTTCTTCAGTAAATATATCCCTCCCATTTTGTCGGTTATCTGTAACTTATTTTAGTCAGATACTAGACTTCCTGTATTAATCTGTTATCTTTTGTTTTGTATTTTATATCTCTTTTCCATTTACTTTCTGAGAGGTTTTCTTGACCTTAACATTGCACCCCTTTAAAAATATATATGTTTAACATTTGCTATCATGTTTTTAATTTTCAAGATTTTTTTTATTTTCTCTATAATAATTTTACAATATTTGTTTGTTTCATTGATTTAATATCTTCTTTCTCTCTAAGGAATAATTATGTTTTTTCAGATGTTTCTTTAGAACTCCACATCATTTTTATATCTTCAGAGTTCCTTTTCTTAAATGTATTTGTTTTGGTCTCTTTTTTCAAATAAGCCATGTATATATATGATATATATATATATATATATATATATATATATATATATATATATAGTATGTGTATGATATATATATATGATATGTAAGTTATATAAGATATCTATCTATTTATCTATCTAATCTATCTTACTAAGAAGTATCCTCAGAGCAGTAATCAGGGTGGTACAACTTGTTAACCAGTAGGCTTCATTGAAAGGCAGTTGTGCCAGGAACTGGACATTATGATGGCAAATGTGTTCTTCTGCAAGTCGCTTCTGTTGAACCAGTCACTTGTCCCAGAGGTGAATGTCAAAAGAAAATTTTTGTTTCCAATACTCTGGAAGTCAAGTAGGGGCCGACTTCCAATCAACATGTTTGTCTTCAATACTTTGCCTTTTTTATAGCCTCAATTTTGCCTAGTGTTGCTGAAATTAGAGTCCTTCTGATTCAGCAGTGTTTTTAAGGAACTAAGTCTTCTTTCTTATTTTGGAAAGAACTGAAATGCATTTGAAGGAGTTTTTTTGAGGGTATAACTGCATCTTACACTCATGTTCAACTCTAATTTCCAGTTCCACCAATTATCCCTGACTTCATAGATGTGTCTTACTTCCAATTCCTGACTCTCACCAGGTTCCCGTGATATGCCAATCACTGAGTCTTCTCTGATGGGCTAGGTCAGTCACTACTTATCATAGGTTTTTACCTTTAATAACTCCATTGGTAGTTCTCATAATCACTTTTAATCTTGTTCTTCCTTTTACTTTATAGATTTAGTGGGGTTTATTGTTGTTATTTAGTTTTTGGGGGGTGGTTGGTCACTATCATGTTATAGGGTTTGGAAAAAAAATGTGGAAAAAGACTATCTTTAATCTACGTTTAACTCCAGCTCCCGTTTTCTAATTTATATGTGCTCCTCTTTGCATAAGTATTCAGTCACATTGTAGTCACAAAAGCCATCTATGCATAGTCACAGTCCAAACCAGGCATACCAAGCCCATAGTTTTCTTCTAGTTAGAACCAGATGTTTTGCAAGCATCTTAAATTTATTGTGTCTGAATTAGAATTGATGCATCTTCATTTCTGACCATGAAATAAACTCTTGATTAATATTTTTAGGGTAAATAATTTCTAATAAAATATTTTTAAATATCGAAATGAATGCCCTAAATCATATTTTAGAATGAAGACAAGACTCACCCCTGCTATATGTGGGCTATGGATTAATATTTGACAGCCTAATACAAAGATAATTATTCATATTGTTCTTAAACGTGATCAGCAGAACTTACCAAATCTATATTGTAATGTTATCTGTACTCTCTTATTCAACAAGTGATCACTTAATGTTTCCACTGCATCTAGTACTGTGTTAAAATAGGCTGATAGACAAGACATTTACTCTGTCCTCACAGAGCTCACTCTCATGAAGGAAACAAAGCATAAGCAAGAAATTTCCATGTAATTTGATGCCATATTAGAGGTGGGTTATACGGGCAGAGACTTTCCAAGAGAACATAACTGAATGGAATATTGAAGAATGATTAGACATTCTCTAGGTAGAAACAGACATGAAGAGGACTCTTGGCATAAGGGCAGTATGTGCAAGTTCTAGAAAGGATAAAACGTGTGATATATTGAGAAGAATAAGTAATTCAGTCTTCCAAGAGCCAAGAGTGGGTGAGTTGAGGTGGTGGGAGAGGTGAGCAGAGGTACATCCTAGGCCAGACCATGAATGGCTTTTAAAGCTACTCAAAGGAATTAGGATGCCCACAAGGTTTAATGTTTCCATTGCTAATGAAAATGACAAGTCCTCCAGTCTAACATTAGACACTTGATTATTTATATAAACACACATGTGCTTACAAATACATGCCTTCACATGTATACTGGATTTTCATATTCACCATCTTGGGCTGAGTAATGTTATCTTGAAGCAAATAAAGGAAAGGCAGAAAGGTTGGGTGGTCTGCTTCTTGCTATACGTGATACAACATAGGCAAAGAGTCAGAGTCAGAGCCAGAATAATTGTAAGAGGGTCTGGTCTACACACTCTGGTGGAAATGAGCATAACACACATATTTGGAGAATCAGAGGCCCTCAAAGAGACCAAACCTATCTTGTGGACAACTGGATTTTCTAGTTACAATGTGTAGTAAGCTCCTGGCTCCTAGAACTGTCATCAGATATCAGACAGGCATTCTCAGGGGAGAATGTAGAAAGAATTTGTACCCTGGGTGAAATAATCTTCCAGCTCTGGGAAGAAATGAAACTGAAGCATGCAAACAACATGGGATTTTCCTGATTTCTGCATTCTAGGAAGAGACAGCAGGCAATAACTTGGGGAAGCCCATACCAGAAGACCATGAGGACAAGGATCAATAGTTGGAAGATGATGAAAGAGGAGATTATAGGTGTGCACAGATTATTATAGGGCATAAAATATATATATATATATATATATATATATATATATATATATATTTTAAATTTATGTTTATTTTTATTTATTCATTTTGGAGAGGAGACACAGAGTGAGAGAGAGAGAGACAGAACAGGGGGAGGAGCTAGAAGCATCAACTCCCATATGTGCCTTGACCAGACCAGTGCAGGGTTTTGAACTGGCGACCCCAGTGTTCCCGTCGACGCTTTATCCACTGCGCCACCACAGGTCAGGCCAAGGGCATAAAATATTTTTATAGCCAGCTTTTTAATTTGATGCTTACCACCATTAGGGAGAGATGGAGCAGTCTGCATAAAGAAGCACATTCCAGGAAGCTGAGACTTGCGCAGGCTCATGCAAGTGCAATGCCACTGAGCCTGAGTCGGAATCCTGCGCCTCAGTCTCATGTTCTGGAATCTACTGATCACTTCCTTGCCCCAGTTTTCTCTTTTACTGGGTATAGGTACATGGAGATGGATTTGGGCTGTGAGGATTCGTAATGGCCAGTGCTTACCTTAGTTTTATGGCAGCCATGGCAGCTGACAGATAGTTCGGGACTATTTTATAAGAAATACAATGTTCTTGAGACCAGATCTGCAGTTGCTTTTAAGTTTTTAGAGCTTACATGCATTAGACTTCAATGACAGCAGGCAACAAGGGGTTAAGGATGGGGAAGGAGGGAGGATAATTGACCTGTGGTCCTATGGGTCTTTCCCCAGGCCATCTGGGAGCTTAAATAGCCAACAGTTAATTAAAAATAAACTGACACTTTACTTTAAGGATAGTTTTAATAACCATTTATAAATGTTACATTAAAAATTCATACACTGTTATCAACTCCTGCTAAGGATTTACAGCACAATGAAGGTGTTATGAATGTTTTATAGGTACTGGGGAGAAGGCTTTTCCTGTAGAGATATTTTCAGAAGACTATTTGTCTTTTCCAGGCCACATGATAAGTACTTAAGACAATAGCAGCTTGTGGAGTAAAAAACAGCTCCCAAAGTTCAGGCTGCAATCTTGCCCTCATACTTCTCACAGGCCACAGCTCTTTCCTTAGGCTTAGTGTGTTTGCTCCAAGTGGTGAATGATGGAGAGAGGAAAAATGAGTGAAACCATCACCCACAAAAGATCTTGAATGGCACCGATAGAGAAAATGAGCAGGTGCCCCCGGTATGATGGAAGCGTCAACCCTAAAGTTGTCTCTGGTGATAATGCTGACCAGAGCTGTTCCTTTCTGTTTCTGGAGATTCTGTTTTGTAACAGAAAGAAATATATTCTTTTTTTTAATGTTTATTTTATTGATTTTATAAAGAGAGGAAGGGATAGAGGGAGAGAGAGAGACAAGAACATCGATCTGTTCCTGTATGTGCCCTGACTGGGAATCAAACCGGCAACCTCTATGCTTCAGGATGATGTTCTAACCTATCGCGCTATCTGGCCAGGGCCAGAAATAGAGTCTTACCTGTTCTTCTTTAGCCACATCCTGTGAATTATGTGGCAACCCTACATGTTTTATTTTATTTTTTTGTGACAGAAAAAGAGGGAGAGACTGAGAGAGGGACAAGTAGGGGCAGACAGACAGGAAGGAAGCATCAGTTCTTCATTGCAACACCTTAGTTGTTCATTGATTGCTTTCTCATATGTGCCTTGACCAGGGGGCTACAGCAGAGCAAGTGACCCCTTGCTCGAGCCAGCGACCATTGGGTCATGTCTATGATCCCACGCTCTAGCTGGTGAGCCTGTGCTCAAGCTGGTGCCCTCGGGCTTTCAAAGCTGGGTCCTTTGTGTCCCAGTTCAATGTTCTATCAACTGTGCCACCGCATGGTCAGGTGCAACCCTACGTGTTGTAGACAGCTTTTGGACCCTCAGTTTAGGTGCATATTGGTTCAATATGCAAATAGCAACTGAGAAGAACTTAGGCTCACAGTTAGGGGCTAAGTCTCTTCTAGCAGCTCCCTTTTCTCTAGGTGGGAGGCATGAAACTGTATATATCACAGGGATGGCAGAAGAAAACCCCAAATGGCCAGCTTCACAGTGACCCAGAGGAAAACACGTCTCCTTGTTCATGGGCCGGGAATTGAAAACGTTATCTCTTCGTATTTTGTGTAAATTCATGACTGTTTTTCAAAGGCCTCGATCATAGTCTGCACTGGTGGCCTAGTGTCCAAGGTAAAGCAAAAGGAACAGAAATAGAAATATGCGGTCCGTACAGTTTATCTTGTGTGTGAGCATGTAAACATTCAACTTATACTCGCTTACTAAATTGCAATTATATGGCGTTATCATATACGGTCCCCATGTTATTCAGACCTTATTCATCTTAAAGCTGAAAGTTTGTACCATTTAAACCAATCTATCTCTATTTTCCCCAATCCATAGACCTGGCTACCTCTTTTCTAGTGTCTGTTTCTATGAGTTTGACTCTTTTAAGATCCCACATGTGAGTGACATGATGCAGTGCATTTGTTTTATTTCTCTGTTTTCCTTTCGGTTCTGTGCATGCAGATCAGTGTTATGTAAACTTTTGAGCTACTTGATTAGAAACATCTGAACTGTGGACAAGTCTTGCTCTTGATGTCATTCTGACTGATCGAAATATCATTACGAATCTGAAGTTGGAGAAACACAATACAAACTTCTGGGGATCTTGAATTTTCTGTCTCTCTCTCTATATATATATGTTATATATATATAACATATATATATATTGTTTGTTTCTGGACTTCTAGAACAAGCATTAATAATCTGTTAAGATTTAAAAATTATACCTTTGAAGTTGGATTAAACAAAAATCTTACACTTTAATTCCTTCCAGTGGAAACAGAAAGACTGAGAAGAAGAGAAAGTAAACTAAATGAGGAGGAAGCCAGAATGAGGGCGAGGGGGAAGGAAACAGAGGAAAGAACGTGAGAACAGGAGAAAAAACTTGTGTCAGAGAAAGGAGGGAGAGACAAAAGGGGATGGAAGACAAAGTGAGGGATAGAAGGAGGGAAAGAGGTAAAAGTCAATTTTTTGAAACCAGTTAAAATAATGCCTACTTGTTTTAAGATCAGATCTCAAAGCCATTATGTGGCTGCCATGTATTGACACAGTTGTGAGTACTGGGTTTAAACTTGTGTTGTTATGCTTGCCCTACCGCTATGGCCATTTTCTTGCCTCAATTTCTTCTTTACCACATCAGGATATCTACAGAATCTTCCTCCCCAAATAGGGTAGTATCTTCCTCTTGATATAGTTGTGAGAATCAAATGAGATAATGAACATAATTTTAAAAATAACACTTTGTAGCCTGTGCATTTTCATACATAAGATACTACCTTACAAGTAGCACGTTGTAACCTATCATTTACACATGCAATATGTTATCATCCCTCTAAAAATATATTTAGTGAACAATATAATTGCGTGTAAAGAAGCAAAGGCAATGAAGGGCGGATACCCTGATCCATCCTGCACCCTGCCTCCCTTCTCTTTCTTTTCCCTGCTGTCCTTCTGCGATTTTGCCTATAAAGCCTGTTTTCCCATCGCCATGGCTACTTTGTTCTTTACAAATCTATATCTGGGAGGCCAGATTCACTAAAGCATACACAGGAGGGATTACTGCTGCAATGGCCTCAAAAAAGTTTGTTTCATTTGTTTCATCCCTTTATTCAGACGAGCCGGATCGGACTCCCTCTGTTCCTCGGCTTTATCAGCTACCATATCTGTCATGAATTTTAGGCAATGAAGAGCAAAAAAAGTACACTTACCGTTGGCTGCATTGTTACCATTCACATCACATACGCGGCCAGATTGTCTTTCCAGTGAACTAGCTAAGCTTTTTCCCACTTGCACATTTTCACTTGGTGCCCTATGGAAATACTACAAGATATGGATGTGTCTTTGTATGCATTTAAAAATAATAACTAGCGCCTGACCTGTGGTGGCACAGTGGATAAAGCATCGACCTAGGAACACTGAGGTCGCCAGTTCAAAACCCTGCACTGGTCTGGTCAAGGCACATATGGGAGTTGATGCTTCCAGCTCCTCCCCCCTTTCTCTCTCTCTCTCTCTCTCTCTCTCTCTCTCACTCACTCTGTGACTCCTCTCTAAAATGAATACAATAAAAATAAATTAAAAAAAGAAATTCTATAAAAATAATAACTAGCCGTTCCAACTCAAGGGTGTTGAGATTTTATAATTCATTACTCTTTAGATAAGTGGAAAAACCCACCAAACTTGGATCAAGGGCAGAGGCCTGGATTTCCTTCTATACGTGCCAAGGGCTGGCTACTGTCTGTGTGACCATGGGAGGGTCACTTGTTGCCTGTGAGTTTTCCATATACAAAGTTAGAGGGAGGAACTCAATGGAGACAAACATTTGGAAATGTGTTGCTTACCTTTTACATCCAAGGCCATAGAGGCCAGTTTGATATATATTCACTAACTTCTTGGATTGAATATTTGTGTTTTCTAATATTCATATACTGAACCCCTAACCCCCCATGTGATGGCTTTGAAAGTGGAGCCTTTGAGAAGTGATTCAGTCATCAGAGTGGAACCATCATAAGTAGGATTCTTGACCTTTATAAAAGAGACCCCAGAGAGCATTTTCACACATTTGCCATGTAAGGACACAATGAGGAGACAGTCATCTGTGAACCTCCGGAAGTGTGAGAACGCAGTATTTGGTAGAGGGGTTATTCAGTCTATGTTGTTTTGTCATAGAAGGCCAAATGGACTGAAACGCCAATTTTGTATCACTTCAGGCTGAGAACTTAATAATGAAAGACATAGCTTTCATTATTAAGTTTGAACTAGACCTTGATGGTGAGTAGGAGTCATATGGATACAGACAGATGTAAGACATTTCTGATGATATCTAGATAGAGGAGAGAGCAGCATGTTCATTGATTTATTTACTCATCTAACATCTATTAGTTGAGTGTCTGTTCTGTGCCAGTGATTATTCTAGGAGATAGGGATTTGGTAATGAATAAGGCAGGCAAATGTAGTTTACATGGAGTTAGCTTTCTAGTTGGAAGAGAACTTGCAATTCAATTTGGCTGGAGCAGAGAGAAAGCATTAAAGAGAGAAATGGTAGTTGTGTGGAATGATAATGGAGCAGGACAATGGAGGGCCTTTGATTCCAGGATGTTTGAATTTTATGCTGATGCATTCATGCTACTCTTAAAACCTGCTAATGGGCCATGGGGTTGATGGAGACTCTCCTAACCAGAATAAACACATACCACACAGGGATGTGACCTCTGAGAGTGATTATAAATGATGAAGCCTTAGATGTGGGTTGGCTAAAAGAGAAGAGAAAGTATCCCATCCGTGGTGGGAACAACTCAGGCTTTAGAGTCAGATTGATACTAGTTGTGGGACTCTGAAGGAATTATTTAATCTCTCTGAATATTGGTTTCTTCATTTGAAAAATAAATCCCAATTTATCTACTATTATAAAGATTAACTTACAGGACAGTGTCCTCAAATCTAGGACAGTGCCCAGTACTCTTCTGCTCAACGGTAATGAAGTATTTCAGTGCCAGCTTCTCCCAGGTGGACTGAGAATTTGGCGCAGAGGACAGCCTTAGCAGATGTTGCTGAAGAAGCAAATGAACAAGAATTACAATGAGAAACAAGAATCCTCCCTAAGTTTAGAGGTCTTGGGGGTTGCATTTTGCTTTGCTGAAGGGAAGAAATAAGGGGAGAAGTGGTCTGCTGAGGCACAACAGACATGGAATTTATATCACAGGATGTCTTGTTAAATCTTTTCATTGCGAACTATAAAACTTTAAGTGAAACATCTGCCCACAGATCACATTCTCTTTATAAAGAGTCCCTTCATGAATTATGATTCCTTCCTTGTGGAAACCTGTGAGAAGGCAGAGTTAGACAGCAGAGACTTTATTACGAATTGAGAAACAGATTTCAACCTTTGACCATCCAGGGAAGTATGGTTAGCCCAAGAATGTAAGTCTTCTGATTTGGATTTAAAATTTTCTCCTACTCTAGCCACTTACATTTTTGCTGCAAAGCACTGATCAATGAGGAATATGAATCCTGTGTGCCACTTCATTAAAACAAATTATTGGGTAGAGAAGAAAATATCAGCAAGCACAGCCTACAGATGCCATGAGTTGGAAGATTTCAAAAGCCTAGCTTCAAATTCTAGCTCTAAATATTACTAGTTATATGAAGTAGGTAGAAATCTTATATATTTTGCCATGTGGTATGATAATTATGTTTGTGCATTAATTTAGCTTGGTGACTGGCTATTAAGCATTAATATGTTCATGATGCACATAACTCTGCTAAAGTTTCATCCAATGCATTATACTGTACTCTACTCCATTCCACCTCCCAAAGCCGTGTAGTCGAACCAATGAAAGATGGCTCAATTCTTTCAGGGCAACTTGTTCAATTGTTGGTGAGCACTCATTAGGAATGGCCTTTGTACATTAGTTCAATATGCTAATGGTCACATGTACACACTATTCTATGGAAAACTCTAGACTGTATTTCTATATAGGACATTTCCTTTAAATTTCAGTTCATAACCTGTTCAAAATATGTAACATGTCATACCCAATCTTTTTTTTTTTAAGCTTAACATTACAAGGTTCCTAGTCTGGCTTATTAAGCAACATGAATTGGAAATTATCTTCTAGGTCTTTTGTTCTTTGTTAGTACAACCCTTTCAAAAACTGTTGTTGTTGTTTTTAAATCTATTTGATTCTAGCCAGTTCTGTTTGCCCATAGCAACATACACAGTTCTCTTCTTGACAAACTTTATTACTTCTTAAATGCAATCTACTTCTTTGTTTTTGCACTTCCACAATACCCTCTCTTCTCTCTTTTCCTTTCTCTCTCAATCTCATCATGTGCCCTCCAGGTTTGTTAGAGCCATACTGTTTTTCCTGACCATTCTGTATATACAGTTGAATAGATTATGTGTGTAACATATTTAGTTGGTCCTATAATTTTATTTTTAAGTGAGAGGAGGGAAAATAGAGAGAAAGACTCTTGCATGACCCCCGATTGGGATCCATCCTACAACCCCTGTCTGGGGCTGATGCTCAAATCAACCAAGCTATTTATAGCACCTGAGGCTGATATAGTCAGACCAACTGAGCCATCCTCAGTGCCTGGGGCCAACACTTGAACCAGTTGAGCCACTGGCTGCAGTGGGGGAAGAGAGAGGAAGAGAGAGAAGGGGAAAAGGAGGTAGGGGAGAAGCAGATGGTCACTTCTCCTATGTGCCCAGGCCAGGAATTGAACTGGGCACATCCATATGCAAGGCTGACACTCTATCCCCTGAGCCAACTGGCCAGGGATGGTTTTATAATTTTCAAACGGTTCATCCTCTCAGAGATTGTATCAATGGGTAAAAAGACAATAGCATTCACTTTTATTCTTGCTACAAGTCTCAATTTTAATCAGCTTTTACTACTCAAAAACCTTCTCAATGTTATTCTTTGCTAGTTGGTATTGAGAAGCCATTTCCTTTTCCAATTCTGAAAATCCCTGAATTAATGTATTCTCTTTATTTCCTTCTGCCCCCACCCCCTGCTTACAAACTGGGCATCACTTTGAAACCATCTCCTTACTAATATATTGCCAGATGGAACCAGAAGTATAAAATTCTCTTTCATGGCTGTTTCTCCTAGATCCACAAGATCCACAATATGTGGTTTTTCTTTCCAAAATATATTCTCAACTTCTGATCGCTTTCTTACCACCTGTCAGACAATTATGAGGCCAGTGCCATGTATTTCAGTCTTGTGGCAGCAGTCCTCAGTTTCTATGTATCACCGACTCTATCAGCCAGGATAAGGGAGACTGCCAACAGTCATAACCAGCATGAAACTCTCAGTGAATTATGCCACAAAGTTTACTTTCACCCAGTTTCATGTCTACTTTGGGTCAGCGGAGGGCTCAGCTTCAAGTCAAGCTCAGGCCAGGATCCAGCTGGGACAGAGTTCAAGAAAGTCCTAAAAGACACACAATTCCATTGGCCAAATAGAGTCAGATAGCCATCAGCAACTTCAAAGTTGGGTAGCAGAAGAAGAATCATATTTGAAATGAGACAAGGCCAGAAAGAAATAATCACAATCTAGAGAATTTGATATTGTGGGAGTCAAAAGTGAAACTATCTCATAAGGGCGATTGCCATCAGCAACAACAAATATGAGTGAACAGCGGAGTAAGATCGGACTTAGAGATAAAATGGCGACACTATAAATAATACTTGAAGAACAGGGTTCTAACAACTCAGAACATTGATAGGCAGAGATCTGATCTCCCCCTCATAAATACTTGTTTAAGTTTATGTAAATTGCCTCAAAGTCTGACTTTATCCAATATAAACAGTTCTACAAACTCAGGATTCCAATGCGTGGAAATCAGTCTTTTAATTTTCAAATAAAGTAGACTCAGGTCCCCATGGACAGATTAGCAATAAGTCCCAGCAACATTTTCCATTCATAGCTTTTCACTTGCCCTGAATTGTGGAAGAAGTTTGAAGGCCACACAGTTCAAAAGAAAGCCCAGCTTCCTCAACAGACGTCAGCTACTGCTAGTTACTATCATCGACACACACAGTCTTGTGAGAATGGAGACTCAGCCTCACAAATGATGTCAGTCAGCTGCCAATCCAATTCCTTAAACAGGTTCTTAGACCTGCAAGAAAGGCTGTTTCCACTCCCCTCGTGCTGAAACCAGCCGCTGGTGCTTCTTATCAGAGTTCTTAGATTTGTGCATCTTGGTGTTTGCCTCTTTCATTTCCATACGCCGCCGTGCCCCAGAAAGCTGCCCTACTCATTAATGCTAAGTCACATTTGACTCATGTTTCTGTCGTTGCAGAATAAGACCTATTGTCTCCTTTTCCCCAAGGACCCACCAAGACTTGAGATACCTTTTCCAACTTTTGCAATCCAAATAGTCCTACTTCATTCCCATTTCTCATGTAACGAGAAGCCACACACCCTGTTCGAGTGGCTGTTCAGACATTTCTTGTGGTCTTGCACGTGGGGAGAATGGGTGAGCGTTGCTTTAGTGAACTCAAAATGAATTGCCTCTCCTAACTGCGACCATGTTGACGGAAACCACAGCCCTCTCCTGAGGAAAGCAAAGTGAAACAAAACAGAAGCAAATCAATAAACAAGTAAAACCTACGTAAGCCTGGTCTTTGCAGCCTGCCCCCTCCACAAATGTTCAGAGAGGGATTCTTTACTAGTGACCATTATATATTTTATAATTCATGTTCTTAAAATGCAATATTTTTAGTAATGGAAAAGTAAATTTTTATATCACAATGTACCTGTCAATCAATGGTGGTTGAAGGAATAAATGCATGCATACTATGCATTCACTGTTACGTGCAGTTGACAGCTCTAAACGACATCTTCAATGCACCAGTCGTGTGCAAAGGCACCTGAATCACCCGCAGACATTACAGCAGCTGCTGCCTCAGCAGTTATTTTGTCAGTCGGCGAGAGGATGTAAAACTTAACACAGGTTAACAATATATCTGGGAACCGTTTTTCTCTAGAATAAAGGTGATTTCTTTAGATAAAACACTATCTGCAGGATCATAGAAGATGAGAGGTGCTCTGCGCAGAGATCAGCGCCAAACAAGTTGCTAAGAACAGAAAGCACATCAGGAAAGCTGAACCGCTGTGCTGCTAAGTTCTGTTAGCACACAAGTACGTAGTCTGCTTACCTGTGCAGATGGGACATGTAGATACTGAGGTGGCTTAGGACAGCATTGTTAAGGAGAGGCTGTCTGGGCTAATAGTTAGGTGTTTATGTATGGATTCAACAGAATAAAAAAATGGAGTGCACTTATTGTGTATCAGGTGCTGTGTTAGACTTTTGTCACACAGGAATGGGCCTAATAGACACAATCCTGCCCTCTGGGAACTCACTACCCTGTATTTCATCTATACTTTATAAGGAGAGGAAGAATGACTTTGAGTGGTCATTAAAACTGGTGATTGACGAAAATACTGACATGGCCTCTCCCTGACTGGGTCCCCGCTCCTTTTTCCTCCTCTATTCCCAAGTTCGTTACTCGGAGATGACTCACCCAGGTCTCCCTGAGGCACTTTTAATCTAATCTTCTTTGCAACTCTGAGGTAAGGGTCATTTATTGATTATTTTTCATTAAAAAATATTTCAGAGAAAATAAAAAACAGAATTCGGTGGTGGAAAGCCCATTATAGGGCAATCTCTGAGGTTTGTCTCCCTCTACTGTTCAACCACGGGAGCAGCAAGAGACTTCTCCGCGGAAGTGTGCCCGGAGTCCCAGCTGCGTAGGATTATGCCTGATGGCCTTTTTAAATTAGGGCAAAACATCAAGAGAGGGGTGAATAGGAGACTCACAGGGCTACCTGGATCATCAGTTTGCTAACCCTCACGCAGCTATCACGGATGCAAAATCTCAATTCTAGAGAGCTGACAAAATGGATTTTACTTTCCCAAACTCTCTAAGCCTAGAAAAAAACTCTTCTCCTTGGTAAGAATCTCAGGTTCTATCCAGGAGGATGAATGGCTCAGTGACAGAAGAGGAAGGCACAGAATTAGTGAGCCAGGTCCCGGTTCAGACCGTCATTCCCTGGCTGCGTGCCTTGTCTCCTCTCGGAAAGTCCTGTTCACTAGCAACCTTTCAGTCTCTTCACCTATGAGAGGAGAAGGAATCTTTAAGTGAGAAAATGAAATGAACAGAATGATAAAACTTAGGGACTGCGAGTGACTTTAACCATCAGTTAGCCTAACATCCCTGCCATTGTTATAAGCAAACAAAAGCAAAGGAGTTCACAAATCTACTGTTCTTTAGAATTCCTCAGGAAGCTTATTTTTAAATTGATTTTAATTTATTGTGTTTACATAGATTCTAGTGTCCCCCGAATGCATGCCCCCCCCCCGTGTTCCCCTCAACATCCCCCTTGCTCCCCTCCCCCCAAAGCCCTCCCCCCTCGGGAAGTTTTTTTATAAAACTGCCGGTGCCCAAGCCCAGAATACAGCCATCCTCATTGAAACGGTTTGAGACAAAGCTCATAGTGGTCCTTTATAAAGACCCCCTAAGTGATGCTGATGTGTAACCAGGGAATAAAACAAACAAAATAACACAGAGACAACAACAGCAACAGCAACCCCCCCCCCCCACTGGCCTACAGAGAAAGGATACACTATGCCCTGTCTGCTGAAGGAGCCCCTGAGGGCAGAACCAGGATATAAATGCATATTGTATGTGTCCCAATACAATGCTATTTCTATACTGGGTGGTTGGATAACCTATAGGGCTTCCTCCAGCAGGGTGCAGCTTCCCTCTCCAGAAAGCTACCAGAGCTCTCACCACTTCTCCCTTCTTATTTAAGTGACCTATTTACATTCTTTATATAGGCTCTGCAAGAGTGGAAACGTCCTCAGACTAGAGACCACATCTCTATCATTCTGTATAATCCATAAAGTCAGAGACTGTGCTAACCTGTTCTGCGCAAAGCAATATACACCAAGCACTACGTTTCATCACCCGTCCCCTTCTCCTCTTCCCGCTCCCTACCTTCTGTTTACCAAGCTCTCTGCCCTTCTGCTAATGCACCCAAATCCCTTTTATTTTTCTCGTGATTTAATTTTTTCAGGCCTTTCATCCTATCCCTGCCTAACACCTCTCTTTTCCTTTTTCTTAGGCTAAGAAATCTAACCCTTTGAACATCCCCCAAATTACCAGCCACAATGACTGAAACAATTAGTGCCACTTCAGTATCCTGGGATTAGTTGCACTCTTCACTTATTATTCTTGGGATTATGGTTAAAGGGCCATGAATGGATAAGCTCTTTCCCCCGAGGAGGCAAATGAAACTCCCTTGAGCCAGCCTCAGACCTGGTGAACATTCTTGTATTTGCTATCACTCCATTCTCTAGTAATGTTTTACTCTTTGCTGTAGATGTTACCTGCCTCCACTGGCCACTCCATCACGTGCATGCGTGCGCGAGCGCACACACTATCTTGCAATGCCCTGATTTTAAATCCTTTTGCTCTTGTATGATACCCTTTCCCTTGTTTTCCATAAATGTATCCCTTGACCATATGTCCAGGGGCAGGTAAGATTCTAGCTCTGTTCTAAAAATGCCTTCTCTGACCCGCCCAGCCACGACGGATAGATCATCCTAAAACAGTTGACTCAAAATCACCTGTCTCATCCCGTGAGCACTTACATAGTTATACTCAGAAACTATACTGTTCACAAAATTAGGAGATATTTTATAGCTTCATATTCATTTTGAAATATCCCCTAATTTTTGTGAGCAGTAGATTTTCTTACTGTTTTTGCCAGCTAGATTGTAAAGTCAATGTGAGACCTCTTTCATCTGCTTCTTCTCTGTTCCCAGTTTCTTCCCAGACAGAGCTGGAAAAACAATACAGTGGCCACCAGAGGCCAGATGTATTATTGCGCATCTCCTCTGGGTGAGGTGTGAGTCTAAGCACTTTCTGTGATTGACTAATTTAATCCTCCTGACAATCCTAGGAGGTCGAACAATGGTTATCTTCACTTTATGGAGGTGATAACACACACCTCATAGTAACTCAACTACCCCAAGTTTACACAGCTAGCACGTGATCCCGACCGTTCTCAAACCCGGACCATCTAACTCCAGAGCCCATGCTAAAGCACTACGCAGTACTTACGTACCGATTGCATGTACAGGTACAACCTGCGCTCATGGTGTTGTTATGAAGAACAAAGGAGATGGTGATGTGAATCTCTGAATACAGGGCCCAGCACATAGATGGTATTGTTACATAGAGCTGTCCTGGCTCTGCTTCTTGCATGGATCGTGCATGAGTCGCCAGGAATCTCTACACCCACAGGGTCTGCACGGATTTGGAGAATCATTAATAGCCATTCCAAGTGGGTATTTCAAATGCATGGGAGAATTATTTTCACATGAAGAGGCATAATCATCAGGTTGTCCTCATGACAGTAGAGCCTCTGGCCTTGAACAGGGGACAAGGCAAGGGGGCTCAGTGTTGAACCCTTTTAAGGCCAACACAACAAAGACTCCTCCTGCCCCAAACTCAAACAGCGCTCTCATTAGGAAATACCGGATCAGATATCTCTAAAGTCTCTTCAAGATTTTAAATACCACAGTACTAATAATATTGGGCTTTTTGCTAAGTTATGATAGCCTGTCAAGGTTTTAACCTTTATCCCTAACTAAAAAATTAGCTCAGCACTACTCATGAAATAGCCGGTATTTAAAACATAGGATTATGTATTTATAATTAATATGGATTAGACACTATTTTCTATGCAGTGTGGAAGACAAGTCAATTTGAAGAGCCACACAGCTGCTCAATAATGCAAATGATGCCCATGTAAAATAGTGTATTACATTGCTTTCCGAAAGTGCAAGCAGCAGCATGGCATAGTTGGAAAAACGCAGACTGGACGCAGAGAAAACATTTTCCAATTCTCGATCTATCAATTATTAGCTATGTAAACTTGGGCACATTATTTACCTTTGTGGATGTTCAGTTCCCTGAATGGGAACAGGAGCAACATGGTGTGTTTAAAAGATGTTGTAAGAATTAGAGTGACTCTTTAGAAAGGCTGGCGCATTTGGGTGGCTCAGTAAATGGTATCCATAATAATTTTTATTGTTCTTTTCATCATGCAGAAGATATTTATTAGTTCCTCCCACTGTACTAAAGGAGGAAATGTGATTTTGGATCTGGGCCTTGGAAGATAATTAAGTTTTGGTCTGGTGGATAAGTGAGGAACTTTATGACCAGAGAGTGCAATGGCCCTAATGGGTGTTTGCATTGATTCTACAAATATTTCTTGAGTTGCTGTTGAGGACCCAGCACTGTAATAGGTCCTTACGGCAGAACAAAGATGGTCTTTACTCTCAGAGAGTGGGCACTCTGGAGGATTTTGCCTTCTGTCTCTGTAAGAAGTGTAGAGATGTTCTTCTGCATCCTACATATTCAAAACTTGTTTATATAACTTTCAGGAACATTATGCTTGAATTGTTGAAATGTTTCTGTTCATCAGCCTTATTACTTATACAAAGAAATCATAAATCCTCCAAGTTCATTTAATCCAAGGGTGGCACCTTCCATAACATAGCATCCATGCACACACGTGCATATGCGTGCTCAGGTGTGTGCACACACACACATTACATTATCCTGTGCCTTAACATGAATAGCAATGGGCACATTACTTACTCATGGTTGCCTTGATTTTTCTCATTATTAAATTTGGTTCGTAAAGCTCCTTGGTCTATTACTTGAAAAAATTGATTTAGCAGTAAAAAATGCTTAGGAAATGCAGGACTTCACTGGCTCCTTAGTGTGCACTGGGACTTTCTAAGAGGTTGATATACTGTATTTAGCATTTCAAAAATAAATTTGACCTGGTGAGCCCTCTTAAAATATATTTTTCTCACTACATCTTACACGATAACAAATGCTGGTAAATTCTTCTATAACAGTTACACTTATCTCATAGCTGTCTCTGACATATTTAATGAACACTGTTCTGAACACATGGCTTGCAAGATTATGTTTCTCTTCCTGAAAAAGTGGAAAGTAATTTTAATTAATTTTTAAGTCTGTGGCTAGAGCGAGCTAATTTTATTTTCAATTTAAGGAGGAGACATTGCAATCATTATTAAATGTTTGAATTATCCCATTTAAGTCTTTTATTTGTCTCTTCCCCAAAATACCACTGATCCCTGAGTGACAGCTCATAAATGCTCAGTCCTATAAATTTACATTCAGCAAATAAGATTCAGGAATCTATTATATTACTTGTGCTATGGCAGGCATTGAAGAAAATGAGATAATTAAATTATGGCTCATGCCTCAAGGAGCTTATAGTCTAATAGCGACAATAGTTATGTTCATAGGCAATTATAATATATTATAATGAACACGTATTAGAGCTAGTCATAGACAAGGAAGTGATTATCTTTTTATGTGAAAAATATTCTTACAACCCAGGCTGATGCTTTATTACAATTGACCAAATACTATTTAAACCAAATTCTCCTACTTGGGTCTTAGAAAGAAACAAGAGAACGTCATTAACAGCGACAATAGTACAGGGTGATTTGTTGATCTTCTCTTAGGTACTTCACTTGCCTTTCAAAAATGAGTAAAATATTTATTTCTTAATGGAACCTCTGAGACCAATTGTACTTTGAGAAAAGATGGGGGGGGGGGTCACCTAAGATGAGAAATAGCTAAAAACACAGTTTGAATTCAACCTCTGAAGAGCCAGCACTGGGTACTGTAGCCTCCCTCTAAACTGCTAATCCTATCTGGTAACTATCAAGCCATTTTTACCACGTATCCCCCAACAATGGTTCTCTTATTTAAACCCAGTTCATCGAAAACATGTCACTGAAAAGTATAGTGATACTTGTGGTAAGGATGGTCACATGCTGAGATATATATATATACACATACATAGATATAGATATATAGTGAGAGGAGGGGAGGTAGAGACAGACTCCTGCATGTGCCCAGACCAGAATCCACTGGCAAGCCCACTAGGGGCCGATGCTCTGCCCACCTGGGGCATTGCTCTGTTGCAACAGGAGCCAATTTTTAGTGTCTGAGGCAATGGCCATGGAACCATCCTCAGCACCCAAGGCCAACTCACTTCATTGAGCCATGGCTGCAGGAAGAGAGGAGAAGAGAGAGAGAGAGAGAGAGAGAGAGAGAAAGGGAAAGGGGAGGGGTTGAGAAGCAGGTGGGTGCTTCTCCTATGTGCCCTGACCAATAATCAAACCCAGGACATCCACACACCAGGCCAATGCTCTACCACTGAGACAACTGGCCAGGGCACATGCTGCTGTATTTCATAATGTCCCATATTTTAACATTTAATTTGGTCCAAAATCCTGGCTGTTGGCTTATATAACCTACCTTTTATAATTGAGAGTAATCAGAGTAAGACTCTTAGGAATTTCAGAATTAACATCAAGTTGCATTTCTGCAAAGACAGTGAACCTAAGGCAGGTGTTCATTAATTTGACTTACTTTTGATTGTTTTTTTTTAACCAAACTTTGTGAAACTTATATGTCTAAATTGTAAGCTGCCAAGAAAAGTATCCTAAATATCAATTGAGATTTAGGGCATTATGATTTGTGAACTAGAAGTTAACATTGTTCTCAAGCTCTTGTTATGCCAATGATGACATCAAAACTCTTCTCAGAAAAAGCCCACTTCCTATGAGCCTAATAGAGCTATTAGAATTTTTATAGTGCTGTAATTGAAAATAATAATCTTTAATTTACATAACTCAGCTGACTAGATATGGGTTCTCAGTGTTAACATGCAACATATTCTTGAGTTCTTACTCAAGGTTGTATGAAATGGCCACCCCATTAAACATAAATCTATTTCTTTCTTACCTACTCAAGAAAACATTGACATTCAAGTGAGTGACAATGTGATACATAAACTTCCATCTAAGAGATCATAAAAAGTAAGTTATTGCAAACTTTTGTACCTTAATTATTACTAAGACACTAATTGGGATACTCATGACAGATTAAGATTCAGCAGTGTGTCACAATAAGACTATTTTAAAGATTGATTTATTCATATGTCGTATAATATAATATTTGTGGTCTTTTTTGCCTTTTTCCTTCCTGAAGTCATGTTGAAAAAGTGCCTTCAAATATTAACATAGTTACTTAATCATTTGCTTTCACTCAATAGCATTTAAAATTCACCTACAGAAAAGCTGATAATTTTAATAACAGAAAGGCTAGATAACTAGCCTTGTGATGCTGTTTTCTAATTTACCAAGTTATCTTCACGCCTATTACACTTGATCCCCAATAATCCTGTAATATTTTCAGCAATTCCCATTTTAAAGATAAAGACGCTGAGATTTATAAAGGAATTGTTGAAAATAAAAGAAGTAGTGTTTTTAGTGACAATTTTATCATTCTAAGTTTAGTGTGCTTATAAAAGAAAGAAAAATGAGTAATTTACAAATCTAAGGAAAATTACCTCAGTCACCAAATCAAAAAGACAAGTGTTAACCTGGAATTCTTTTAAAAATAATTTTTGCCTATTTATTTTAAAAAAATTATCTGAAGTTATTTTTTAATTTATTGTGCTGACATAGTTTCAAGTACCCCACTCAATGTCAAATACATACATATCAAATATATATAATTTTTATTACTCTAAAATATTACAAAAATATTTTATTACTCAAAGTTATTACAAAAATAGATAATTTAAAAAATTATTTAATTCATTGGGGTGACATTGGACAATAAAATTATATAAGTTTCAGGTGTACAATTCTGTAATACATCATCTGTACACTATACTGTGTGCTCACCACCCAAAGTCAAGTCTTCTACTATCACCATTTATTTCACCTATCCCTTCTTCTACCTTCCTCCACTCCTCTTTCCCTGTGGTAATCACTATACTGTTGTGTCTATGAGGGTTTTTCTTCTTTTGCTTGATCTCTTCACCCTTATGCCCAGCCCCACAACCCCTTTTCTTCTGACAGTTATTAGTCTGTTCTCTGTGTCTATATCTATTTTGTTAGAGTAGATTGTTCATTAGATTCCATATATAAGTGAAATCATATGGTAGTTGTCTTACTCTGACTGGTTTATTTCACTTAGCATAATAATCTCCAGGTTCATTCATGATGTCACAAAAGGTAAGATTTCCTTTGTTTTTAAGGCCAAGTAAATATTCCACAGCTTTTTTACTGATGATACTTGGGTTGCTTCTAAATCTTGGCTATTGTAATTAAGGTTGCACTGAACCTTGTGGTACATGTATTCTTTTGAACTACTGTTTCAAGTTTCTTCAGATAAATTCTCAGAAGTGAAATTGCTGAGTCATAGGCAGATCCATTTTTAATTTTTTGAGGTAACTCCGTACTGCTTTCCACAGTGGCTGCACCAGTCTGCATTCCCACCACACTGCGAGACGGTTTTCTTATCTCCACATCCCCATTAACATTTGTTGTTTTTATTTATTGATGGTAGACATTCTGACAAATGTGAGGTGGTATCTCATTGTGTATTTAATTTGCATTTCTCTGATGATTAGTGATGTGACTTTAATCATGTTTTCATATGTTTATTGGCCATCTGTATGTCCTCTTGAAGAAGTATCTATTCAGGTCCTCTGCCAATTTCTTAATTGAATTGTTGGTCTTCTTGGTGTTGAGTAGTGTGAGTTCTTTATAAATTTTGGAAATTAACCTCTTATCAGATGTATCACAGATGCATATGTTCTTCCATTCAGTGGGTTGTCTTTTCATTTTGTTGATAGTTTCCTTTGCTGGGCAAAAACTTTTTGGTTTGATGTAGTCCTGTTAGTGTATTTTTTCTTTTGTTTCTCTTGCCCAAAAAGATATATCAGAGAAAACATTGCTATGCAGAGTCTCCGAGATTTTACTGCCTATGCTTTCTTCTAGGATTTTTATGGTTTTGAGTCTCACCCTTAAGTCTTTAACCCATTTTGAGTTTATTCTTGTGTATAGTGTAGGAAAGTGGTCTAGTTTGATTTTTTTACATGTATTAGTCCAATTTTTCCAACACCATTTATTGAATAGACTGTCTTTATCCCATTGTGTGTTCTTGCCTCCTTTGTCAAATATTAATTGACCATAAAGGCATGGATTTATTTCTGGTCTCTCTCTTCTGTTTCATTGATCTATATGTCTGTTTTTATGCCAGTACCACGCTGTTTTACTGGGATTCTTAATTCCAATTGGTTTGTTCTGCATCAATACAGTTAATTAATATACAACTTCAAATTAGCTTTTGCAAGCAGGGAAGTGTCAGCAGGTTTCTTCTTGTCCTCCTGCTAACTGGAGGACATTAAATCATTATTACACATAATAGTTCCTAATTTGCAGGTGGAAATATTAGCTCCCAAATGCATAAAAATTATTCTGAGCCTGAAGGTCAACAGCTGCATATCAGATTGTTTTGGTTTCTTGCTGGTCACTTTACAACATGGTTTAATGGTTACCATAGTATCTTTTTTTTCCAAGTGAGTTCTGGCCTGAACCTCATCTCTTCTTCTTGACTTACCATGAGATAGTGCTAGGAGCCTAAATAGTCAGCTGCACTCTTCTCACACAGGAAAGGAAGCCCAGAGATATGTAGAATGACTCATCACGGATCACACAGAAAATTTGACTGCTCAGTGAATCTTCCAGATTGGTACAAACCTTGGAAGGAACTGATTAATCTGTTTCTACTTGCTTTCTAAGCATCTGCTCTCTCTCCTTATGATTCTCTACGCTGTGACATTCAAATGGATAGAGCAGGGGTCCCCCAAACATTTTGCATAGGGGGCCATTTCACTGTCCCTCAGGCCGTTGGAGGGCCAAACTATAAAAAAAAAAAAAACTATGAACAAATAAATCCCTATGCACACTGCACACATCTTATTTTAAAGTAATAAAACAAAATGGGAACAAATACAATCTTTAAAATAAAGAACAAGTAAATTTAAATCAACAAACTGACCAGTATTTCAATGGGAACTATGGGTGCGGATGCATCCTGTGCTCCTCTCACTGACCACCAATGAAAGAGGTGCCCCTTTCGGGAAGTGCAGCAGGGGCGGATAAATAGCCTCAGGGGGTCGCATGCGGCCCACGGGGCCTTAGTTTGGGGACCCTGGGATAGAGTATGGCAAGGGAAAAATGCATGGCTTTACCACCAGAAAACACACTTGGTAAATAAGACTGCAATTACTGCCGAAGAAGACTGGAACTCGCTATTGCAATAGTTTAAAGCTGGGTGGCCAATTCATTGAAACAGATAGCTAGTGGGTAATCACTCTGCCAAACCACCATCTGTTTTCAGCCCAGCCCGCTCCAATCCTAAACATCCCCTCTACCTCCGGCCACAATCCCAATGAGGTTTTCGTATAGGAATGGACAGCTTGTGAGTAAAATGTCAGGGGACTGAACAATAATTCATCTTTTGGGCATGACAGAACAGGCTGTTGGATGCTGTGAATATGCATAGCAGGTCTTGCTGGGCAAAATCTTAAATCCAAAAAAGAGAATGGCTCCCATTTAGTGGAAACAAATGCCTCCTTCCTCATCACCTTCCACTCCAAAAACTTACCACTTTTCCTAGAAAGCTGAGGAATCTTTTGGAGCCCAGGAGTAAGCATCCTGGATGAAGGGGTTCTGAATTCCAGTACTTAGGAGATGAATCAAAATCAAATGTGTCAGTTTGTTCTCATTTTTACTATGTGTTAGGGCCATGCCAAGCACTTTACATTTCCTGTCTCATTTTAATTTCTAAAATAACCTTGCTGGTAGTATGTTGTGACCTCATTTTTACAAATGAGTTAACTAAATAAGACTCAGACTGCTGAGGTCATTAACCCAGGGTCACAGGTCAAGAAACTGAATATGAACTCATATTTTTTAACACAAAATCCTGACTTTATTATGTGCCAAGCTTCATAGTGCCACAGAGATGTTAGCAATGAGTTGCCTTCAGTAATAATTTTCAATATGAGATATTTTCTTTCTAAATTCTTATTGTAACCAGTGAAGTTTTTGTTTTTGTTGCTGTTAATTCTCCCTTTCACAGAATAACAAACAACAAAACCAACAAAATCTCAGGCTCAGAAAGTTAAACTACTTTGTCTAAAACTACTCAGCAGAATCTCACTCTCCCTTGGCATCCTAGCTCAAAGCTTAGAAAACCCAACACTAAGCCATGAATGCCTGTTCAAGACCTTGAAGAATTGGACAAGCCTTTTCTAAGCTACAGTTGAGCCTCAGCCTTGTCACCTCCCACTTTCCTAACCTGCAGGGGCATGGTGCCCACATTTATGGCTAGTACCATACTGGAGTTGCCATACTGATTTAGCATTCTGGGTTTCATGAAGTCAGATTGGTAGGTCGGGGAGGTAACTACATAATTTGCAGAATCCCAAACCAAATAAAAATACGAGGCACCTTGTTTCAAAATAATGAAGACTTTTAAGACAACATCAATGGAGCCTTAAACCAAACATGGGAGCCTTCCATGTGTGGAATCCTGTGCACCTGCCCAGGTCACATGCCCATGAAGCTGACCCTGACAGTCTGTGTCTCCAGGAAAGGTCGTGTTTTCCTCCATCTTATGCTTCTCCTAGAACTCAGAATAGAAGGAATGCTCGACCTGGAGACTATAGCCCTGGCTCCTGGTTTATAGTGTTATGGTTAACTGGCTCTGTGATTTTAAGTTTGTCATTTAACCTTTGGTGCTGAGAGTTGTCAATGCTGGGAGCTGGAACTAGGTAATCTCTAAAGTCCATCCAAACTGCTCAAGTCTACAACTCTCAACTGTCCAGTGGCCTCCCTTGCTCTCCTTAACTGCATTTATTTTTTTTTATATTCCTTTCTGCCAATGCAACTGTAAAGCTACCTGGCTGCTCCAACACCTGTAGCACAGTTAGCCACTCATAGTCTCTTCTCTACTCCCTGCCTCACAGCCATGCTGGGGAAACCCTCCTCCCACTTCCATCACCAGGTCACCATTGCTCATTCCAACGCTTCCCATTGGCTCAGATGTCTACCCTGGGCCACTTTGAGAAAGTTATTTAGAGACTGATAAAGAGATAGATATTGTTCTGCTTTAGTCACCTAACTTCATGATAGTGGAAGAGAGCAGGAGATTTTTCTCAAAAGGACACATTTGTTAAAGTCATGTATTTCTTGCTTTTTACGACTTCTGTATCATGCAGATAAAAAGGCAAATAAAGATTGCTTATTTGGGTATACTTGAGAATAAAAAGTCTTTCTTCAAATCGTAAAGTCTGTACTATGAAAAATCACAGTGATACCAATGTAACCTACCTTTTCTTTATCTCTAAATTTTTTTCCCTTGTCCCCTACATGAATAAATCTTTTCTGCTTTTACCTCACTTTCATTCCTGAGTTCAGATTAAATCACATCCTTTTCTTTCTTTAAAACTCTTTCTGACTTTTCTTCAGATTTATTCCATCCCTTTGCCACCACCACCACCACCACCACCACCACCATCACCATCACCACCACCACCATCACCACCACCACCACCACCACCATCACCACCACCATCACCACCACTACCTTCACCATCTCTACCACCATCACCACCATCACAACCATCACCACCACCATCACCACCAACACCATCACCATCACCACTACTACCATCACCATCACCACCACCATCACCACAACTATCACCACCCCCATCACCACCATCACCATCACCACCACCATCACCACAACTATCACCACCCCCATCACCACCATCACCACTACCACCACCATCATCATCACCACAACCATCACCACCACCATCTTCATCACAATTCCCATCACCTCCTACATTAGAGCTGCAGTGACGTTTCTCTTCTCCCTGCCCTAGGGAGCATATTTCTTTACCTCTGCATTAAAATATACCTTGCTTTTTGCTTGAGCCAGATTTGGGAGTTATATAGAACTTACTACTCCATGAAAGAAAAGCTCAAATTTCTACTTTCTGGCTAAATTTTACAATTTCACCCATTAAAATGAATGTGATATTTCACATTACAACACTTTTACAATATTTATCACTTCTTAAGGTTGGTTAAAAGTATGTATATATATGTCTCATCTTCCCAACAAGCTTCTAAGCAACTTGAGGACAAGAAATAAGTTCTCAGTGGTAAAAAGCATTCCTTGATTAGATTAGATTCTGAATGAGTGTTTGTTGAGTGAATGATTGTGAATTATTATCAGAGAGACAAGTTAAAACAGGAGCCACTGGATTTGAGACTTATATCCAGTGACCTCTCCCCCTTGCTGTTCCTTGTTCATGTTTCTCAGCGTCTGAGTCTATCAAAAGCCAAGTGAAGAGGCTGTTCCTCTGAGATCATTCATCTGTCCTGTTAATTTGTGTTAAGTGGTGCTTTATCAGAGCCAAGCTTTTAAGTCCATTAAAAGCCTTACAGCTTGTCTCATGGCTGGGAACACTATAAAAGACAACATCAATTCCGTGACTTTGCCCTCTACTCAGGACAAGCAGATGCTTTCAGCCTGGGTCTCCAGATCAGCCTCCAGGACCCCAAGAATGACCCCACCAAATGACAGCAGGCCAAGGAGTGTCACTTCTGAGATATGAAACAGGCTGTCCTGAACTCAAGAGTCCCTTATAAAGATATCCACTGGAGAAGAAACAAAAGTCCACACAATTATCTTCAAGTACAGTATCCTCTTTCTGCAGCCTTTATAATACAAATTTTTAATATTCTTTTTAAAAACAAATTTTTCAGGCACTACACAGCTCTAGAAAGTTCTAAAAAATATGAATTCCTACATAACTGTTTGTAGAGAATGTCTGGGTGAAGTTCAAAACTGTGTATTTTTAAAAGAACATGTATTTACATGTTCTTTATTTGTACCTAGGGTCTAGACCCTCTGGAAGTCTTCTGCAGAGTGTAAAACAATTTAACATCAGCTATTATTTCATTTAGTGTTCATAGAAAGAGTGAAGAACATTATTCCCATTTAAAGTCTTAAGCAAACTAAGGCTCAGAGAGATCTGGTGACTTGACTAGCACGAGTCTTAACTTTGGTCTTGAGTTAGAACATAAGGCTTTGGTCTCCTGGCTCCTAGTCAAAGGCCTGTCCAATGTTCACTATGAGGTCTGACAGTTGTAATTACTAACATATTAGCATGGACTAATTTGCCAGGTTGCTCTAGAGAGAATGAGAAAAGCAAGGTATTACATTTTAATCAGAAAGAGAACCATAGGAGCAAGGAAAGTTCAAATCACAGGGAAACCCTTTGAAGGCTCCTGCAATCTGGGAAACAAAGAAGAAAAAAAAATCCTCTCAAATAATCCTACACAGGATCAAGCCTTCTACTCTTTCTTTTTTTTTCTTTCTCATTTCCATTTTCTTTTCTTCCTCCTTCCCTGACAATGACCTACATATACCCATTACTGATACAGAAGTGTTAGGAGTACCTGCGCCAAGGTTGTTGGTTCTGCACCACCACTGCCAGGAGGAAGGTTCCTCATTGCCCCTTTTCTCTGGCGTGTTGCCTCCATCCTTCTAGTAATCTTCTCCCTTTCCAAAGAGTGAAGAAGCGCTGATATGATTGATTCAGTTAAGGGGTATTCCTGGGCCATATTTGGCTAACGGATGAGTTCACTTGACTCCAAGGATTAGCTGCATTTCTTGTCTTTTGCAAGTTTACACTGTACAAATCTATAAAATTGTATTGTGTTTTTGGCAAGTTAGATCAGTGGAGAAAAGAGAGACTGTTTTTCAGTTGAGCTAAATGAAGTTATTCATTTAGGAAAAGATAAATTGGACATCTCTGTCACTTCTTATACATCAGAATTTAGAGAGGGAATGATTTACTAAAGAAGTCCAGAATCCAACAATTTCTCCCCATTCTGACCACCACTACTCAATAGCTTCCTCTTTCCCATGACTCCCCCTTGACCCCAATGTCTAATTTTAACACAGCAGACTTAGTGATACTATTTAAAAGATAACTCAGATAGCCTGACCAGGCGGTGGCACAGTGGATAGAGCGTCAGACTAGGAAGCGGAAGACCCAGGTTCAAGACCCCGAGCTTGCCAGCTTGAGCGCTGGCCCATCTGGCTTGAGCAAAAAGCTCGCCAGCTTGGACCCAAGGTCACTGGCTCCAGCAAGGGGTTACTCAGTCTGCTGAAGGCCCGCGGTCAAGGCACATGTGAGAAAGCAATCAATGAACAACTATGGTGTCACAACGGCAATGAAAAACTAATGATTGATGCTTCTCACCTCTCTTCTTTCCTGTATGTCTGTCCCTATCTATCCCTCTCTCTGACTCTCTCTCTATCCCTGTTAAAAAAAAAAAAAGAAAAACAAACAAACAAAAAACCCCGATAACTCAGATAAAAATGACTTAAAATTCTTTAACGCTTTCTCAACTTATTCATAACTAAATCCAAAATCCTTAATATGGCCCTTTAAGGCTTTCTATGACTACCACAGACTGCCTGCCTGACTTCAGCTCAGGCTCGCACCAGCCACACTAGCATTCTTGCTCTTGCTCACATAGCTGATCTTGTCCTGGCCTCAGGGCCTTTGCTCTTACCCTTTCTTATCCTAGAACACTATGTTTATAGATATCTGTATAATCTTGTTTATTTCAAAAGGTACCCAATCAAATTTATTATTGTGGAGGTCTTCTGTGACCACAAATGCTTACTTTTAGTACCTTTTCTACCTAACAATATGTCAGACATTTTGTTTGTATTTCAATTTCACCAATTTTATCACTCACTGTCCATTAATTCTGCTTTTTTCCCTCTTACTATCATTGGACATGTGCTGAATCATTCTGCATTAACAAGCAACCACAAATTATCGCTGACTTAAGTAAATGGAGGTTAATTATATTAGGTTCTTGCTTACCCTAAAGGTCCATTTTGAGCTGGTGATGGGGTGGGGCTATATTCTATACTAATCATAGTCACTCAAGGACCTAGCAAAACACCAACCACCATTGAAATATTTCCAATTACTGTGTTAATATTAAAAAAAAAAAAGCTCTGACCAGACCCAACCTAGAAATTACCTTGAAAATCCCTTCATACATTTATTGGTCATATTTATTTATTCTTCTGTGAAATTTCTGCTTATATCTCTTGCCTTTTTTTTTTTCTATTGGGTTTGTCTTCTGGTTAATAATTTATGGAAGCTATTTATATGTTCTTGGTACTAATCCTTCTTTACCTATATGTGTTATAAATACCTTCTTTCAATTTTTTCTAGTGCTTTTTTACTAAAAAAACCCCGATATTTTTGGTGACATTGGTTCACAAAATCATGCAGGTTTCAACTGTTCAACTCAAAACACATCGTCTGCACACTGCGTTGTGTGCCTATCACCCAAAGCAAAATCTCTATCTGTCCCCATTTATCCCCCTTTGCCCACCTACTCTTGCCCCCATCTCTAATCTTTTCATTTGCTTTAAGATATTTTTTGACACAGAAAAATTTTCTTAGGTCTATTCGTGCCCAAATTATCAGTCTTTCCTTATCAGGGTGGAATTGTGGTGATCAGTGAGCAAGCCATTAGGTAGTGTTGGTCCAAGTGGAAAGATGTAGTTGGATTCTGGATAATTTGAGGAAAACTTGACAATGAGGAAGGGATGTGCTATGGAAGTGGTGCTGTGGAAAGGGTTGGTCTAAAGTATGAACATGGACAGCTCATCTCCTATAGCTGAAAATAAAAGGGAGTGTGTGGATTATAGGATCAGATATGAAAGTATATCTACAGAGGAAGGCTTTCTTCTTATGTTGTCACCTGCCTTTCCAGATCTCAAAATTCCATGATTACACCCCAATACCATCATATAAATGATCTCATTAAATGATGGGGGAATGATTTCTCAATGTGATCCAGAAAATTAGAGACACGTTTAGGGCCAGAACCTCCATCTTTGGATGACTACATCTGTGATGTTTAGTCTATTCATCCATTCATTACATAAATTGTTATTGAACCTCCTTGGCCAAGAACTCTTCTAGACACTGGGACTAAGTAGTGAACATATAATTTCTTTCTTTCAAAATATAAGACAGAAATAAATTGCATAATGAATGAATTAATTATAGTTGCCATATGTTCTAAAAAAATAAGGTCAGTTTGCATAAAGAAAAAAATATGGGGGATGACCTAAGGTTGCTGGGTAATGATAAGTCATTGGTCATCTGCGTTTGAAGGATAAATAAGAGCCACCTGTATGAATTAATGCGTAGGGACCGCAGGAAGCACGGACACCACACAGGAGGGCCTCAAAATACTAACCAAGTGCAGCAAGAGCGATGATGGCAAGGACGAGAGAAGTATAAGTTGTAAAAATGAACTGGCACCATATATCATGTGGGGAATGGTTAAAAGTTCATATTTACCTAAGGCATATTAAGAAGAAATGAAAGAGAATTTAAGCTATGGATCACCTAGAGCAGAACTATGTGGAAACAAACAGATATGTGGGGAAACTGGCTGGAATATTATTAAAGTTGTTCATGTGTGAAATGATGGTAGCACAGACTAAGCTGGAATATGGGGACCCGGGGAGAAGGAATGGAATTGAGAGATATACCCAAGAGTCTGGATTGGTCGGATACGGTGATAGGTTGCTGGTAGAGAGAAATGATACTTTTGAGGATGACTACCAGGATTTGGGCTTGAGTATATGCGTTGATGATGGTGCCCTTACAAAGAAGAGAAGGTTTCCGAGTCATTAAAGTAATAAGTTAATATTGGACAGGTAAAACTTGAGATGTCAGTGTGATTTTCAGGTGAAGATAGCAAGTATAATGAATGCATCAAATACCTGCCAAGTATAATGCTGGGTTTTGTGAATACAGAGATTAATAAAAGTCTCTTTCTAACCTTAAAAGTTCATAGGTTAGCAGCCAAGGCTCCCTTATTTTGCTATAGCACCTTTCTCATTCAAATCTGCTACCAGGTCTGAAAGTTAAACTTTGCCTAGGAATGGTTGGAAGAAAGAAAGAAAGAAAATATTCCAAGTTGGTATCTGTTAACTTTGGCAACAGTCACTCTTGAAAAAGATCAGATTGCCTGACCTGTGGTGGCGCAGTGGATAAAGCGTCGACCTGGGAACACTGAGGTCGCCAGTTCAAAAAACCCTGCACTGGTCCGGTCAAGGCACATATGGGAGTTGATGCTTCCAGCTCCTCCCCCCTTTGTCTCTTTCTCTCTCTCTCACTCTGTCTCCTCTCTAAAAAAAATGAATAAAATAAAAATAAATTTTTTAAAAAAGATCAGATTGTGGTGTAAAATATGCTAATAACATTTATGCAAATGAAGTTTCACTGTATTAGCTACAAGATCAAGGGATAACTGCAAGTAATTTGGTAATGGGCTGTAATTACCCTTCCATCTATAGCATGGGGGATAAGGGTGATGCATGAATCAAACACTGTTACTAAATACTTTCACATTTCACCAGCGCTTTCTCCTTATCATTGTACTTGAACTTACTCAGAAAGCCATCACAGAATAATCAAATTGAATATCAGGTTCAATAGTAGAGAAAATATTTTCTTTTCACTTTTTTTCCTCTTCTCTTCTTATTTTTAAACTTGGTAGTGTCTGACGGAGAAGAGATATTTTTGAAGGCATTAGTAATTAGGGTTGTAATTCCTGGCTTGTCAAGAACTAACTGTGTGACTTTAGTTCAAAATTACTGACCTTCTTTTCCACTCCGTTTCTCAATTCTTTATATGAGGATGTTAACATTTATAATGATCGCTCCAAAAGATGTCAGAAATGACTGCTTTTTATTTGTTTGGAAATATTTAAGACAGTGATTTTGTTGTTGTTGCTACTTTTTATTTTGAAATGTTTTCAAAATTACAGAAAAATTGTAGAACAATAAGCTCCCTTCCCCACCCCCCACTGACTCATCTGAGAATAAGTTGTAGACATGTTGTCTCATTACGCCTGCATACTTCAGCACATTTTCTACCAACCTGGTGTTATCCTGCATATTCATGGCATGGCTATAAAAATCAGGAAATTACCACTGACAACTATCTATTCCCTACTGTCTAAGCCACAGAACACATCTGAATCCTGGCCATTGCCCCAGTGATATTCTTTGTAGCAAAAAAAAAAAAAAATCAATCTCGGATCATGTGTAACATTTAGTCCTCGGGTCCCTTTAGTCTCCTTCAATTTGGAAAATTCATCAGTCTTCCCTTGACTTTCATAACCTCAATACTTTTGAAGATTAAAGCCTAATTTAATAAAATATTTTTCAAAAATGTCCCTCAATTTGGATTCGTCAGATCTTTTCTCATAATTAGATTCAAAATACACATTTTGGGGGACAGAAATATGACAGAAACAATGTGTTCTTTTTATTGCATCCCTCTGAGTGGTACACAATTTCAATTTGAAGCATTATTGGCGATGTTAATCTCTCGATGAAGGTGGCTTCTGCCAAGTTTCTTTTTTACAGAGTTATTCGTTTTCTCTTTGAAGTAAATAAGTACTTTGTGGGGAGATATTTTAAGATGTATAAACATTGCATTTATCCTCATACATTTACCCACTAGTTTTAGCATCTCTTTATTTTTTATTTCCCTGATTTAATTATTACACTGATGGCTGAAATAGTCTTTTTAAAAATTCCATCATTTGTTTGATATTTATTACTTGGCATTTACTATAATGAGATGCTTTTTCTTCCTCCCACTTGTTTACTCATTTTAATTGCATCAATATAAACTTACGGATTTCTGTTTTATTCACAGTGGTATAATTTATCGTTATTTTTATTTAAATTACCTTAAATTTGGCTAGTAGCATCTCCTTCAGTATGGATTCTCCATTATTTTTTTAATGTTTTCATGATTCTCTGAGTCCTATTGGCACAGCAAGATGTTCCAGGCTTGTCTTGTAGGTCTCTTGCCCCAGATTAGGAATCAACCAATTTTTGAAAAATCCCTTGTTCCTTTCACTGGAGAACAGTATTTTGAAACCAAGATTTGGATACAAGTAGTGTTCACTTTGCTGGATGATGTGATACACCACAGAGACTCCAGCTACTCCGAGAGTGCTGTCCCAGATAGTTCTTAGCTGTCAAACACTTTCAGGGATCGCTTCAGCTAAGAAATCTACTTGTTCGAGGTATCCCCCACAATAAGTGCCTTATTGTTGCAGGTTTTACCTCCTTGCTCCAAATTAGGACTACTCTGTATTGTCATCCCAGTTCCAGAGTTTCCTGCAGGGTTAGGCAAAGTCTTCATTGGATCTGTGTACCAACTTAACTTTCCTCTTTCCCCAATCCTGCTTCTCTTTCTTTTCTTCTATAAGTGTGATTTTCCAAATCACCCCCTCCTAAAATGCTCTGCCCCAAAGCCTGACTTCCGAAGAGTATATAACCCTAGGATGTGGGGTATTGCTGTGCCCAGACCCTCGCAATGGATACAACTAAGAAGTGGATGTAAACATTTACCTCTACCTACACTTTTCTTTCTTTCTTTCTCTATCTATATCTCTATATATTGAACATCATGAAGGTGGTAGGGAGAAAATGCTCCCTCCCACCAATATGTGTGTGTGTGTGTGTGTGTGTGTGTGTGTGTGTGTGTGTGTGTGTGTGTGTATCCCATACCTCTGGGGCCTTTGAGTGGTTTTAAAATTGGGACCTTAACTTGGATTATCCCAGTGAGCCCAATGGAGTAACAAGAATCCTTAAAAATGGAAGAGGGGGACAGAAGAAGGGAATCAGATGGGATTACGAAAGGTCAGAGTGATACAATGTACAGACCTGACCCACAGATGCTGGCTTTGAAGATGGAATAAAGGGGTTAAGGAAGGTGGATGACCTCTAGAAACTGGGAAAGTCAGCGGAAGGAATTCTCCCCTAGAGCTTCTAGAAAGGAATCTAGTCCTGACAACATTTTAATTTTTACCCTTTGAAAACCATGTTGGACTTCTGACTTACAGACATGTAAAGTAACAAATTTGAATGTCTTTAAGCCACTAACGTTGTAGTAATTGGTCACAGCAACAACAGAAAACTGATATAATGCACTTATACTGATTTCACAATTTCTAATCCAAACACATAAGATATATTACAGTTCTTTCTTTCCCATATTTGTAACTCCCTTTTCCAGCAAGAGAAACTTGACTCCTATTATGCTCGTTATATTTACCTATTTCATCAGTTTCAAATCCACTGGAACACTACCTGCCTTTTGTGGCCACCTTTCTCACCTGGGCTTTTGTCCTCTTCCTGGTCACCAGTGTTATCCCATACAAATATCTTGCTTGCATGGCCCCAACTAATGGCTCTTGAACTAAGTTATTAAGAAAGGAAAGATGCAAGGAAGGGCTGAGGAAGCAGGAAGGATGGGATAGGGGAGGCTGAGAGAAAAGAAAAGCACCTAATTCAGAGTCTAGACTATGTGCACAGTGTCTATGGATGGACCATAAGTTATTATTGTGCTACATACTACATCCCTCAAATTTTCTATGATATCAGTGCTTATGTTTGCTTCATCAGACTTTAGGTTCATAGTTTGGATCACTTTCTTTCAAAAGAGACACCTAGACTACTCTAATAAGTAAGAAGCACTGAGTCCGTAACTATTAAGTCAGAAAGTAGAGTGATGACCTAAATGTCTTCCTGAAAACTTATTTGCAAGTCTCACAATAGACTCTATAGATCAGGGGTCCCCAAACTACAGCCCTGCAGGCCGCATGCGGCCCCCGGAGGCCATTTATCCGGCCCCCACCACACTTCCGGAAGGGGCACCTCTTTCATTGGTGGTCAGTGAGAGGAGCACAGGATGCATTCGCACCCATAGTTCCCATTGAAATACTGGTCAGTTTGTTAATTTAAATTTACTTATTCTTTATTTTAAATATTGTATTTGTTCCCGTTTTTTTTTTTACTTTAAAATAAGATATGTGCAGTGTGCATAGGGATTTGTTCATAGGTTTTTTTTTTTTATAGTCTGGCCCTCCAACGATCTGAGGGACAGTGAACTGGCCCCCTGTGTAAAAAGTTTGGAGACCCCTACTACAGATCTTTAAAACACAACACAAAAGGTCATTCTTGTTAGTAGTTGTTAAAATTTTACCTTTTCTCAATGTCATCTAAAATGCCAAGGATTGAAAAAAATATCTACAGATACCCAGAATCCACACATTTTAAAGAGAGATAGTAGACCATTTACAAGGAATGCTGTAGGATTGAGAACCCAGTTTTGCCAGCTAGTGTTACCAACTTCTACCTCTACAAGGATATAGACCAAAGAAAGCCTGGAGGATAACTTTATTGAAGAAAAATTTGAATGTGTATAAATTCCTCCAACCCCAAACTATGGGTCAACTGTAGAAGAAAGTTCCTATTAGCGGTCTTGAAATTCCCCATGTAAGAAAAACACAACTTTTCGTATCAAGCAAGTGCAGATGGCAGTGGTTCTGGCCACCAAAGTCCATGCTTTCACCATAAGTCCTCCTTCCCTGAGACCCACCTCAGTGGAGCCAAAACCAAGGCCTTCAAGGGGAAGAGGAGATCAAGGAAAAAGGATTTAGTTGACCACAGTCCCCCTGTCCCACTGTAGACATCTGTGATAAAGACTGTATCAAGCTGCAGGGTAACAAACTCTATATTAGCTAAAAGTTGGCAGCTTTGGGATTATTGCACTGAGCTCTAGGTTTTCATCACAGGAACAAGATTATTTCTACAACTGAAAATTACCAAAGGACTACTTTATTTTCTAAAAAGATGGAGGAAAAATGTGGTTCCTGCTCCAAATTACACATAAGCAGCAAGGAAGATATATGTTCACGTATTGTATTTAAACAGGCTGTAGAGGGAAAGTAAAGCTGTTTTATGCTTTTTGTTCTTGGTAGTGGTGGCCAGCTCCTGTCAAAGTGTAGCCCCTTTTAATCAAATATGATATTGAAACAGTGGTAGATATTGATCAACTCATATTTTTCTATTGCCTGGTGGAAAAAGCCCTTAGAAACTTATTTATTCTTTTATTTTTTTATCTTACACATGGGTGGGCATGTTAGCTTACCTTTAAATCTGGCATCCAGCTGTAGCATTCTGCAATCCTAACAGCTTTCACTCAAGGGTCTTCAAGGGCCCTGCAAGAACAGGGTTTGAATCAATCGATGTTTCCATGACTTCAAAGGCTAATTACATGTTCATCAACCTTGGGATATTTTAGTAAACTTGTTTTGTTTTTCTCGCCTAAAAACAATTTAAATACTTAAAAATTGGGGGGATTGATTTTTTTTTTCCTTATTCAAATTTAATTTCTCTCTCATGGCCAAGGCCCATGAGTATACTTCTCTCCTCCACCTGTCTCTCCAGTCATCAAGTTACCTTTTATTGCATGGAAATACAATGATTATTAGGAGGAAGGACAAGTGAAATAAAGATTCTGAATGTCATAAAAAAATTATAAATCCTTTTAAGGGAGTATTTCAGTAGTTTCTCTGCCCTTAAGCATGGCAGTTTTCTGTGTGCCCCAAGATAATATAATCTAGTAATTTAATACATATATATTTACAGAAAATCTATGTTAATTAAGCAAGACCCTCAGTAAAGAGCTTCTTCAATTGAATTATTATCTTTATCATCTAAAGCAATTCCATAGACCTTGTCATCATGTTTCTTTCGTGGTCTGACGGTGCCAGTTGTGACTAACCCCTTCTAGGTACTGCACATTATGACCTCATATTAGAGTCACAGGACATCGCTGTTTATTCCCCGCAATTACCTATTGCAGGGAATAGGCTTGTCAAGTATGTTTGTCTGTGTGTATGTATACACACACATATATACACACATACCTATATCCATCCATGAATTATGCTGTCTGTAACATGGGGGAAAAACATAGGTAAAGGCATTCTGAAATAGGCTTTGCTTTGAAAGTGAATGATTCAAGGAGAAGTTAGCTGCGTTTAGAACATTATGTAGAAATACAGTGGCTGAGATTCCCAACTTGTATATGAGATTTACCTGGGACTAGTCTCATCCTATGTCTGCTCACCAGCTCTATAAATTGACACAAGTCATTTCTCTTCTGTCAGCCTCACTGTTCTCATCTGAAAAATGTGAAATACAACTTGCTTCATGGAGTGTTGTGAGTTATTAAGTGAGAAATTACACCAGTGCTTAACCTAGTGTCTGGAAAATAGTTTGTGCTCAATAACTGGTACTTTTTTCGTGCTTGCTTAGTGCTCATGATCATGACAGCTTTACACAGAAGCATGAATTCATTTGCTATGATCTGGTTTAATCTAGATGTAGAAACTTAGACTGAATAAAGTTAGATGATTGTCTACATTTATGCACCTAGTAAGTGATGGAACCCTAGAGTTTGTCCCATCTGTAGCCACAACACACTGCTAGCTCCCTGATGTGTGCGCACCCACAAACACACAAGCACAGGTGCACCTAGACCTTCCATCCTCTTGTTGTATCTTCGAATCAGGGAATCCTGGAATTACAGAGCTGGAAGAAACCATTATAGTTATATAGGAAATGTAATTCTAAATCCTTCACATGCCATGGAGGTTGACAGGTCCATGGACTTTTGCACATTTTATGTATTTCAGTTCTGAGCCTCCTCCCCGTGGTATCTCGAAGTGAATAGAGTATGCTCTATTCAGGCCATTTTACAGAGAGAAAAAATAAGTATTCAGAGTTTTCTTGGACTCTTCTTGATTCTCAACAGAGTAGCGTGCAGGAGACCACACCTCTGGTAAGTGATAAAACTTCAACTACAACTCAGCCCATCTAACTTCAGGTGCACTGTCCTTGAATACATGTTACTTAGCACATGGGTTATGGTACCTCCCATTTACTGACACCTTCAGAGTTTGCTCAGCACTCTTTTTGGGCTTTATGTGCCTCAACTAGTTGAAGCTTTGAAACAAACTTTTGAGGTTTGTATTATTACTCCTTCACTCTTTTGGAAAAAAAAAAGATCTGAAGAATTATCTTACTCGATCGTAACAGAAAGAGCTTTAGAAGACACCTGAGCTCACAGCATTGTACTACAGAAGTTAGCTCTCTAACTCTCTACCGCAAGGCCTGTAGACAGAGGCCAGAGAACTTGCTCACAGAAGATTTTTGTACTAACACCGACCTGAAACCCTTGCTGCATCATGTGTGAATTGTTTTCAAACTTCAGTATGTTGTTCAAAGTCAGACAGCTTTTCGGTAGATTCCTTTTCCTTCCATCACAAATGCAGGCCATTGTCTAATGTGCATACTACTTGAATTTGACTTCCACGAAAAAATGCACTGTCCTCATCTCCCGGTCACTGCTCCCTTTTCCTTCATCCATACACTCAATTAAGGACGGTTCAGAGAAGTGGAAGTAATTTTTTTTAAAGCATTGTGTTCCAAAAGCTTAAAGTTTTAAGCATTCTTATTCTCAAGGCTTGTGGCCACGAGCTGAATCTTAAAGAAAAGATAGCTTCTGTGGAACCTCTCTGGACCATTGTCGCGAAAGGACAAATGGAGAGGAAGACATGGCTTTTAACATCCACTTATCCTCTATTCCATCGGGTGTCCTTGCTGTGATACGTGACAGAACAGAAAGTGTTTAAAAGCCCGTGCATATGGGGGGCGTCGACAAGGGGCACCATTTTTGGAGGGCCGCTTAGCAACCTAGATCACACTAAAAATGTGCAGACCCATTAACGCAATGACCTTGCTATAGAAATAAATTATAATGAACAGTTTGCGTAAAAGTAAGAGAGAGAGAGAGAGAGATTGAAATATTGACAAACTGGGAGCAGCCTAAATATCATTCAGATAAGAAATTAGTTTAATAAACCATGGCAAATCAATTCTATGGATTTATAAGGTGTTGTTTTTTAATTATTAAAGAATAATGTAAACATATGTAAATGCAGGGAAAGTTGTTTAAGAATTTTTGATAAACGGAGACAAAGGTTACTGGTAAATATGTGTGTATATTAATGAATGCAACGACTGTTTATTGAGCAATGGTTAAAGGGCAAACATGGTTTTGATATGATCAAAGTCTTTTGTCACCTAAATTTTGTTGCACACGCAAATGAGAGAGAAATCTAAAAGGCTGTCCATATAATGATTAAAGTATGAGTTCTAAGGAACAAATTTTACTTTAATTCCAATTTTTTGTCAGAATTGTTTGTATTTAAAAAAAATGATTAGCACATACCATTTCTATAGTTGGGAAGGATAGATTAGTATAGAGAAAAGGTGAGAGAGCAGCTTGCTGGTGCATGGACCTTTTGCCATGGTGACTCTGTTCCGACAAGGTTGGAAGAGAGGGTAAGGGACAGAAAGGGCACTGATACTCTAGTTTCCCAAGAAGTGAAAAGATAAAGGCCCCTCGAGCTTGTCCTCTGCAAGGGTCATCTTACAGGTACTGAGAGGGGGCCCAGGAAAGAGGGGACCCACTGGTAATCACTGGCACAGAAGTTCTCTGAGTCAGAGAAGCAGCAGCATTAGTTACAGCTAATCGGGTTTGCAAAAAAGAAGCCATCTTGTCCTCAGAGCTCAAAGTTTTTCCATTCTGTGGGGCCTTAGTCAGAGCTGTGGGTTGTCCATCTGCTCTTTCCTCCTGGGCCTATCCCTGCTTCTGAAAATGTGACATATTCCCTACATGGGTGGCTCTGTCTCCCTAAATGTATGTGATTTTCACCTCTGTTTCAAAATCATTTGGAGGAAGATTTTTAGAATTTTTTATAAACAGAGACAAAGGTTACCGGTAAATATGTGTGTATATTAATGAATGCAAAACAGGTTGAATAAAACAGGTTCTTCATTCAATGACTCTGGTCGGGTGTGAGCCTGAGGACGGAGCATATTTTAAGAGCTCCTCAGGTGACTCTAAACAGCCCACTTTGAGAAGCACTGCCTGGCTTTAGAGATAGAATACCTGCATTCCTGTCTCATCTTTAGTTCTTAAGGGTCAGGTGGCTTTGAGCGTAATATTTCACTTTTGAGAGTTATGACTTGAAAAGCAAAATGAAGATAAAATGATCCATTTAACCAAACTCATGCCATTGATGAGAGGTGTGATGATTACATGAGAAAATATGTATACTTTGTAAAATGCTAAGTCTCGTGTTTTTCACTCCATAAGATGCATTGGCATTTTCCCCTCCACTTTTTTTTCTTGGGGGGGGGAGTGCATCTTATGGAGCAAAATATACAGTAAATAATATTATTTCATAAGTTTAGCAAGCTTCTCCCCCACCCGCTAAAATGTGTCACTGAATTCAAGGCCAGTGTGTTCTTGTGAAATAAAAGTTTGAACGAGTGCTAACTTCTTTGCACGTGGATGCAGTGGGCTGTGCTAATTCTTTGATAAAGGGGAAAGACTGGCAGCCTTTCAAATGTACTAGCCCTACCCGTTTGATTAGTATTAATAACATAAGCAGATCAGAAGATAGAAATTTACTCTCAGCCTTTGAGAAAGTTAGAATGGATTCTCTTAGTACCCTGCTGACGTTCTGTGCTGTGTCTTGTGAAAAGAATCTATGTCGTCACTGATTGGCCTAACAAAAAACCTTGGCATGCCACTGGTGACACACCATGAAGTAAATATTTGGAGTTGGCTGCCTTTACGTCACTGCCTCCAATGAAGGGGGCACCCTGCAAGCCTCTGTGAGTCGTGACTCTGTTCCTTTGGTCTTTAGAGATTCTCCCATGGCACAGACTAATTCAGCACCTTGTCCAGCAATAAGGCTTTCTCATATCTCGTCTTGCTGTCTTTTCTACCTAGAGAAACATCTACACTTACGTTAAAAAATGCTCTGCGATCTTCTTTAGGAACTATTTAATTTCTAAGTGTTGTATCCTTCCTCCAGCAGCACAAACAATCCCCCAAGACAGAGGAAGAGTTTAGGATATTTGCTTCTAGCAGGTCCAACTCCTGCTTTCTTAGAAATTGGAACAATTGCCTGGAAGATCATCAGCTCCAGGGGCACAAGGAAGCATTCTTGTAGAAAGTCTGTCAAGTATGTCCTGCTACAGAAATAAAGAGCACCAGTGTGGGTGGCTGAAGTTTGGGGATCATGCCCTTGCCCCTCTCTGAGCCTCTGAGTTTATAAGTATGTAAAATGGAGACAGTAAAACTTCGCAAGCTTTTCTCAAGGAACGAAAGGTGAGAGTAGAATGAGAAAATGATAAGATAATGCCTGGGAAACTACTAACTGTTGTAGCAAGTTCTACAGGACTTTCCATGGCTACAGACAATAAGGTGACAGTTGGCCATCCCCCAAATGATCAGTGCTCTCCTCCCAATCCAGCACCCTCCACAAGGACTCACAGATTCCTGGAAAGTCTTTACACAAAACAAAATTTCTTCCACCCTTAGTCGAAGTCACAGTTTGAGTGCGAATGATTTGCAGAGTGTCCACACTCAAGGGGCCAAAATGTCACAAAACACGAAGAGCAGCTGGGTCCCCAGCACCTTCAGGGAGAGCATTAGGAACTGCGAGGGCCCTAACATAAATAAAGCTGATGAAGGAGACAGGAAGGAGGTCAGGAGAAGTAGGGAGTTTTGAGATTCCAGAGTAAAAGCAAGTCAAGGAAGTTCTTTCATACAAATCAATGCTCTTTCATACAAATCAATTGTCAAATTGAGACTAACCTTCTTTTTTTCAAAACCTCCTCTGACTTGGGGAGCAACCTGATGATGACCCAGAGACCTGAGAGAGCCATGGATGAGGCAGACAGGACATCTCTCTCTCTGATAAACAGGGGCAGGAACACTAATTCACAGGCTTTTAGTGGCTGACGGACACTTCACATTCAATAACTCGCTCTTGGCTTGCTTCAGCCATTAAATCCGTGGCAATACGCTTGGGCCTCCAAAGAGGGCAAGATGACCTTGGTCCGGGTTGAGGGAAAGAAGAGAAAGAGGCAACATGGAGAGATTTTGAGATCTACTCATATAACAGTAAAAACAGAGCCAAAATAGTCCAAGACCATTGCTTTTTTGTGTGTGTGTGTGTGTGACAGAGTCAGAGAGAGGGACAGATAAGGACAGACTGACAGGAAGGGAGAAAGATGAGAAGCATCAATCATCAGTTTTTCGTTGCGACACCTTAGTTGTTCATTGATTGCTTTCTCACATGTGCCTTGACTGAGGGGCTACAGCAGACCGAGTAACCCTTTGTTCGAGCCAGTGACCTTGGGTCCATGCTGGTGAGCTTTGCTCAAACCAGATGAGCCTGAGCTCAAGCTGGCGACCTTGGGGGTCTCGAACCTGGGTCTTCTATCTCCCAGTCCGATGCTCTATCCACTGCACCACCGCCTGGTCAGGCAAGACCATTGCTTCTTAACCCTTGAAACATCTTACCCAGCTAACCTGATCTGAGTTTCTCTCTTACAGCCTCATAAATGGTCACAGTCAGAAAAAGACAAAAATAAAGAAGCTAGTTTACTCCCCTCCTTTACAAATTTTTAGAGAGGATGGGTGCCCTTTTCTTAGACATTAATGTATTCAGATATCAAAATATTAGATACTAATATAGGCTATGGCGTGTTCAGAATGAAGATGGTGGTACAGGAATATTTCTTGAAATACATCATTTATCAGGTCTGAAATTTCTACAAAGTAATTTATTATGCTACATTTTGAATGGCTCTTGTAATTTTTAAATGCAAAAGAAAGTGAAATAGTTCACTTAGCTCTTTTTATTATAGGCAAAATGAAATGCATATATAGTTGTATTAAAATATATATTAGAAGCTAATGTACCAGGTATTGTATTGAGGGCCCCATGTGGATTATCTTCCTTAGCCCTTGCAAGAACTATGTGAAACGGGGTGATATGTTTTCCTATTCTGCAGAAAATAAAACCAAGGCTTAGTAAGGTTAATGTACTTGTTTATGATCATACCATTAATAGGAGACAGAGCTGGTATCCAAATTCAATTAACAGGCTCTCAATATTCCTGTAGCTGTTTTAAAGACTCTAAAAAAAAAAAAGAAAGAAAACCCATATGCGATTATTATGAGCAAAATCC